>CM060419.1:25987077-28487077 GCA_030545235.1 Helianthus tuberosus
TTATGAAATTACGTTACTTGTATCATATCATTTTAACATAAAGTTTCATCCGAATAACATTTCCTATAAAACGTTACTTGTTATTTGAGCCTATTATTCCGTATTGAGCATTTGGCTCATTCCGTAAACTTTTTGTGTATACAGGTTCACAGGTTACTTTGGGCGGGGAAAAGAGAGAAGAATAAAGCCTAGGAATAAATCTGAAGATGTTAGTTAATCAAGTCGAATGTCTCCGCTTGTATATTAACCTTAAGTTTAGTTGTCGTGTGGTTGTATCCTTATCAAATAAATAAATGTACTTATAACTTTTGTTTATGATACCACTGTTATTGTAACACATCAGCCCTTCCGGGTTGGGGTGTTACAGCTATGGTATCAGAGCAAAGGCTCTTTCCTGTAGAAAACTTGAAGATAGAAATTAAAACCTGTGAGGAATGGGTAGATATCTATGATAGGATTCAACTTGGTCTCTTATTTTGTTTAACTCCTATGTCTATTCTTATAGATGCCTCCTCGTCGTCCGCCACGTAGGAGTACTCGTACTAACCATGTGTGTAATAACACTTCTTCGAATGAGACTCCAGTTGATCCAAACGTAATTAATGCTATCAACCAGGATGTTGCCGGGTTGCTTCCAAACCTTGTTGCTCAAACAGCTAAGACCGTTATTCAACAAACTCGTCATCCAGAACGTAATAACACGAATCCAATCTCTGGTGAAGAAATTCGTGAGAATACCACGAACCATACTACCTATAGTATAGACATATGGATCGCTAAATTCCAAAAACAAAAGCCGAAATCCTTTAGTCACGCTACTAATCCAGTCGATGCCAGAAACTTGATAGCTCATGTTGAAAAGATCTTCGGAGTTCTTGGAGTTCCGGAGCAATACAAAGTTAGATTGGCTACCTACAAACTTGAAGATGACGCACAAACTTGGTGGGAAGGATATAAGAAAGTCAAAGGAGGGGATGATTTTGACGCTAATCTTTCATGGGTCGACTTTCGTACCATCTTTTACGACAAGTATTTTTCTACTGCTGATAAAGAAGCTTATATCAGGGAGTATGCAGTGATTCGACAGGGGAGTGATGAACCAGCCTTTGAGTTCATTACTAGATTTCAAGGTTGGTTAGTATTGTAGGAGACGTTGCAGGATCAGCAGAAGCCCAGGCAGAAAAATGCAAGTGGGCAGTCAATGATCGAATTCGGAAGTCGATCATGTACATGAAATTTAAGGATATCACCGAAGTTGCTGATGCAATCAAAACTTTTGAGTTCGAGAGGAAAGAATTTTTATCTCGAACTGAGGATAATAAGAAGAGAAACAGAGATGGATAATTTAAGCAAGCAATCGGCCAATCATCCACTACGCCACATCATCAAGACCGCAAAGTGCAAGGAAATCAAAACTCTGGAAATCAGGCACATCCATGGCAACCTAGACCGCAAAACCCGAGGCCTACTCAAAACCAGATTCAGTTGTATGCAGAACCTATTAGAGCTCAACCACTGAATCAACATGTAAACCCGAATCAGATTACATATCCTCTATGTAATACTTGTGGTAAGAGACATCAGGGCGTATGTCACCGAGGTACAGGAGCATGCTTTAGATGTGGCCAAACTGGACACATGATCAAGGAGTGTACAAAGAAAGACACTAAGAAGAATAACCGACCTAACGTTGCACCACCCAATGTTGGAGGAAGAGTTTTCGCACTTTCTGCTACTGACGCTGCTAATGCCCCAGGTACTGTATCTGGAACCCTTCAGCTTAGTGAACGTAGTATCTATGTGTTATTCGATACAGGAGCGACCCATTCTTTAGTATCCCATTCGTTTACTAAGTACCTTCCGATAAGACCAACTCTCTTAAATCATACTTTAACCATTTCCACTCCCATGGAAAATTCATCCGTAATCACTTACGTATATATAGATTGTCCGATTCGTATTGAATCTATTGTGTGTAAGGCAGACCTATTTCCAATACATATGTGTGACTTTGATGTTATTCTAGGGATAGATTGGTTGTCTCTACATCGCGTAACTATAGATTGTCATTCCCGCCGTGTTATTTTCGGTGATCTTCATCATCCTG
The DNA here is from genome assembly GCA_030545235.1 of Helianthus tuberosus. Lineage (NCBI taxonomy): Eukaryota > Viridiplantae > Streptophyta > Magnoliopsida > Asterales > Asteraceae > Helianthus > Helianthus tuberosus. Next base: position 25,989,185 of record CM060419.1, read on the forward strand.
ATATTATATATCAGGGAACTCAAGCCCATAAATCTCTTAAAATTATCTCTGCGCTCAAAGCTCGAAAATTCATATCAAACGGCTGTGCTGGATTCCTAGCATCGATTAAGGATACTTCTGCTAGTGTTAAGAGTATCGATAACCACTCTGTTGTTCGTGAATATCCTGATGTATTTCCGGATGAACTCCCGGGATTACCACCCGACCGTCAGGTAGAATTCACCATCGATTTGATCCCTGGTGCCGAACCTATTTCTAAAGATCCATACCGTATGGCCCCGATGGAACTGAAGGAGTTGAAGGAACAATTGCAAGAATTGTTAGATCTAGGATTCATAAGACCTAGTGTTTCACCTTGGGGTGCTCCGGTCTTATTTGTGAAAAAGAAAGACGGTAGTATGCGTTTATGTATTGACTACCGAGAGCTGAACAAGATTACTATTCGTAATCAGTATCCTCTGCCTCGCATTGATGATCTCTTTGATCAACTTCAGGGGGCTCAGTTCTTCTCCAAAATCGACCTGAGGTCCGGGTAGCATCAGCTAAAGATAAAAAATGATGATGTTCCCAAGACCGCCTTTCGTACTCGTTATGGTCATTACGAATTCTTGGTTATGCCCTTTGGCTAACTAACGCAACCGCAGTCTTTATGGATTTGATGAATCGCGTATTTCACAAATTCCTAGACAAATTCGTTATTGTCTTTATCGATGACATTCTGGTGTATTCTAAGAGTTGCGAAGAGCATGAAGCACATCTACATGCAGTACTTGGAACCTTGCGGCATGAGAAGTTGTACGCTAAGTTTTCCAAATGTGACTTTTGGCTTAGCCAAGTGGCATTTCTAGGACATGTCATATCAGCAGAGGGAATTATGGTAGACCCAACAAAGGTTGAAGCTATTACAAAATGGCCAAGACCCACTTCTGTTACCGAAATACGAAGTTTCTTGGGTCTTGCTGTCTATTACCGAAGATTTGTTGAAAGATTCTCGGTAATTGCTTTACCACTCACAAAACTCCTAAGGAAAGGGGTGAAGTACTCATGGAATGAGGAACAAGAGAAAAGCTTTGAAGAATTGAAGAAACGACTCGTATCCTCTCCGATCGAACGGGTTGCCGTCCGATCGAACGACCGTCCGATCGACCGACCTGAAAGGTAGAGATACTTCAATGATTTCAAAATGCTACAATGAAAACTTCAAAAGTCAAGCCATCATACACAAACACATCCTTCCCAAAGGAAGAAACAATCCACTCGAACAGTTATCCGACCGGATGACCGTCCGAATGAACAACCATCCGAACAGGTCAACATCCGCACGATTGGTCGACCGGCCAGATCACCATCCGACCGAGATCCATTCTGCACTTGGTGACTTTTCTCGTTTTACGTGTCGCTTATCTTTTATGCTATCGTTAACTGTTCAGGCTAACCTCGCTCTACACGCTCCCTTCAATCCATCAACGTTGTAAATATACTCGATCCCTTTTTGCTTTATGCACTTTTGGGTGTTACATACGTTAATTATACAAAATCACATCGAACACACTACGCAATACTTTAAACGCTAACCGTTATTGCATGTATTACGTGACTAAATGAATGCTTGTCTGTTATGTTTACACATGGAATGTTGTCTACCTGCCTTAGCAACGGTAGTACTATTAGTTTGGACTCAGCACCTGTTCACTCGGGGGTTGTTAAGGAAAATTACTTACATGGCTCACAGTGGTGAGAATGTATTGCGAACTACCTTGAGCAGTCAACCCGCAGTCAATGGTATCGATAGGTTCATGTCGATAACTAACATGCCTCATTTCACTCTGTGTACGTGCTGGTTATGCGTAACGCTTTCGAACTCTATATGCTATTATCAAACTTGTATGCTCACCTTTACACTATGTGTATTGACTTTATTTTAACGTATGTGACAGGTGCTTTGGATGCTTATCTGCTAGGAAATCGAGGCTAGAATAAGGTCTTAGAGGCCAACAAATAGTTGTCTGTACAAATGAAATCTGAGTTGTCGGAACAGAACTATTTACCTAGATTTTGTCTGTAATAATTGTATTATCTTTTAAGACATGGTATGGGACATGTTACTTTAAATTAATTGGTAATGATAATTGTTATGGAAACTTCTGGACAATCTGTTTCGCTCAGTGCCATGCCCCGATGTTTCCGCCATCGGTTGGGGTGTGACACCTTGTTCTTCTAAGAATATGCCACCTAGACGTGATCCCGAACATGATGCTGCAATCGCAGCCCTTGTCGCTTAGCAAATCGCAGATGTGCTTCCAAACTTAGTAACTAAGATTAATCAAGCAAACAACAACAATTGTAGGATCGAGAAACGATCTGAACGAGTCTTCAGAAGAGCTCTAAACTGATTCAAAGGCGGAATACGATGAATCAGAGTTTGTTTCAGCTTGATATTCACTAATAACTGTCTCTTGTATTGATTAGAACGCGTTTACAGACTTGGAGACACTTCGGCAGCACCTCACTACCGGAATCTAAAAGTTACAAATGAAAATTACAAGTCACCTATTTATACTAACTCCACTTCGTTTGAACAAGCACCTCCAGTTCATAAGAACTGGTCCAGTTCGTATGAACTGGCCACTTCGTTTGAATGTCCACTTCGTTTGAACATCCACTTCGTTTGAACATCCACTTCGTTTGAACATTCACTTCGTTTGAACTGGCTTGTTCGTGACTTGATCTTTCATTAGTAATCTAAGACTCGAACGAAGATGAAGTCGACAGACAACTACACTAACAGACTCCCCCTTGAATGTTGACGGAATCTTCAGTGAGAGTCTTCATCATGACGACTCTTCAATCTTGATCGGTCTTCTTCAGGAATTTCTCCCGGAATCATGTAACCGGATCTTTTCTCTAGCTCTAACCTCGTCAGACTCCCCCTTTCATCAAGCTGGGATTTTCAGTCTGGATATAGTTATCGCCTTTGAAATCAAATCCTGGCTTTTTCAATTTAAGCTCTCTTCAGGTTCTGATGCATCTCCTAGCTTTCCATAGCAATAGGATCAGAAACCTACATATCTCAAACACACAATTTACAAACCAACAATATTGTGATTCAACTTAATGAATCAACTAAACATTTGAGAATCACTTTCATTTAAAATTGATCAAGAATTTAAAACATTCAAAATTCTGATTCAAATTAATGAATCATTTTAAATATTTCAAACCAATTAACCAACCCAACTGTTCATCTTGTTTAGCCTTTGAGATTTTGAATATCAGCTTTTCAACATCAGTTGTCGAAAATCTTTTTGGATTTTTCAAAAACATAAATGCAATAACAGAAATAAAATGCAGAAATGAAATATCTACAAACATATTTTTTGTGAGTTTGTGAAAGAGGATCATATCAGTTTTTAGACAAAACACAAGCACCGTTAAGCTTTTAATCGTTTTAAGCTCTAAACGATTCACATTGATTGACGATATATTTGTCCTCTTAAGCTCAATCTAAAAACTTTCGACATGCTTACCGATACGTTAAGGTATATTAAGATAGCACTAAGTTCTTATGGACCCCACGATCTCAGCATATCCCCTCATCATGCAATACACTATCTCAAGTAATGCCTTTAAACTTTATCAACTGTGATTTGTGCGAAAACAAAGCAGAATGTTTAAACATTAACAATCAGGTAGATACTTCCGTATACGCAGAGAAAGTCCAATGTTTAAACAAAATAAGAAAAATAAAACAAGTTGAAGTTGTTTAGGCTTTAACCACCAGGTCGATACTCCCGTATACGCAGAGGTGATCCAAAGCTTAAACGAAACACCAAAGAAAATAAAGCAGAACGTTTAGGCAACAACATCCAGGTCGATACTCACGTATACGCAGAGGATGTCCGATGCTTAAACAAAATAAAGAAATAAGACAAGTTTAAATCTTTGCAAAATAGAATGCACAATCACAGCGACTTTTCAGCAAAGTTGTGAAAGTTCACAAACTTAACCAGTTTTATGTCTTTCGACAATCAGCGATTACTGAGTAGGCACACAGTCAAGAAGGACAAAACCAAGTACTACACTTTCAACCGTGTTTCCCACTAGAACTAGGCTTTTTGCTTTAGGTTTGTATCGTTTTCGCAAATCTACTAGTCTAGCTGAGCCTATCGTCACATCTTTAGTGAGACCGTTTATCACATTTAGACTTTACATATCTTTAGCATGCTGTGACAGTCCACTGATTTACTATCATTTCCTCTTGTTTCAGCAAAACTCATTTTTAAATTTTTCAATGTTTTTAACATTTTCAAATTTTCTAATTTTTTTAAAATTTTACTCCCCCTAAAATCAAAATATGTTTCAATTTTGATTTTCTGGGAAAATTTGAAAAACAACTGTACAAAATAAACTGACAACATGATGAGAATCACTTCAATTCTCCATTCACTTGGCTTGAACAATCAGAACTCCCCCTCACAACAAACTATTTTCCCATAATGATTTCAAAACACTTAAGTTTGTTTTAATCAAAATAGTTTTTCCGGAAAATAAGTTTTGTGTGTCTTTTCACAAATTCAGGGATCTTTCATCACTTTGTTTTCTTCAATCACTTGTAAGATTTAACATTTATCAATTTTAACAACACAATCACATGTAGAAAATCAAGTACAACTTAATGTCCCCGATTTACCACTTGTAAGTCGAAATATCACATTCGTGAATTTCTCAAGAAATGTGCCAATTCATGTTCCCCGCTTACCAACCTGGGAACTCCGGCAAGTCAGGTTTTTCTATTTAAAGAGTTTCACCCAAGCCTGACGGTCCTTGGGTGCTTTTGAAATTCCATTTGACAATGATGGAAAATTTTCATCATTCATTGTCAAACCGGAATCACCACTTTTTACCTCAACACATGGCTCATCTGGCTTTACCACACCAGATTCATCGCCTGATCGTGGCTTGTCTGACTTTGATCTGTTAGATTCATTGCCTGAAGGTGGCTTGTCTGACTTCGACATGTCAGATTCATCGCCGACCATTTTCTTCTTCTTCTTTCCCTCTTTCGTCCTCAGATTTGTATCTGATGAATGCGTCTTGCTTGACTTTGCAGTTGAGGGAGTTGATTCATCAGAACTCTTATTCGATCTATCTGGTGAACCCGAGGACAGAATCCTTTCGAGATACTCTCTCGCCTTCTTCCTCTTCTTCCTCAGTCTGTCTTTTTGCCCCTGTGAAAGCTTCACTTTCGGTTTAAGAACTTTCTGTTCTTGAACTTTAGGTTCTTGAACTTTCTGTTCCTTGGGCTTTGCTTTGACATTGACTGGTTTCTTCATTGCTATTTTCTGAGATTCATCCCTCGATCTTCCCTTTGATCTCATTGGGCAATCTCTGGCAATGTGACCTTTGATATGGCAGTTATAGCATCTCCTAGTCTCATAACTCCAACTCTGGCAGTTAACAGCAATGTGTCCTTGATAACCGCATCGGTAACACACTCTGTTATCATACCAATCACCATTTTCAGTCCAAATGCTCAAATCAAAGCATTGTTTGGCTTGGTGATATCCATCTCTCCTCTTGTAAGCTGGATTTGGCTTTGAAGCACTGTGGTCCGACCTGCACCACTTATTGCCAACAAATTTTGAATTTTGAATTTTTACTTTTTGTAATTTTTGATTGCGATTGGATGATTGATCTGATGAACTTTTATTTTCTTTTTGAACATTTTTCAAACTTTTCTCTTTTTGTTTTTGTTCCACTTTCTTCTTCAAAGGTTTTTGCTTAGAGCATTCTCCCTTTTCAGTTGATTGTGGAACAGTTTCTTGAAACTTTTCTTTTAACTTCAAAAATAAATTTTTTTTCTTCATTTTATCATTTTCATCATCAGATTTCTCATCACAATCTTCAACTTTGACTTTGTCAAAGTTTGTGACATTGTCACTTATTGGAACAGAATTGATCGGTTTTGTACATGGATAATCTGGTGTTGATGACGAAGTCTCAAAACCTTTCAATTTCTCTTCAAGCTCTTTGATTTTAACCCGAGCCTTTTCAGCTTCTTTTTCAAGTCGAATAATTGTCTGAAGATGAGAATTTATTACTTTTTGTTTTTCAATGTTATTTTTGCTAAAAACAGATCTCCCATCTTCAAGAATCTTTATTTGACTTTGAAATTCTTTTTCAATTTTTAATTTTTCATTTTCAAACATTTTTATTTTATTTTCAAAATCTTTTTCTTTCAAAATTTTGTTTTCCAATGTCAAACTATCCACATCACTCAACAGTTTGACATTTTCATATTTTAATTTTTCACAATTTAAGCACATCCCAGATATCTTTTCATCATCAGATGTCTTTTCTTCATCAGCTTTCTTTTCATCCTTGAAAGCTGGAATTACTTCAACCTGTTCTTTTACCTCTTGTACATTTACTTCAGGTTTGACTTCATCAACTTGTGACAATTCAGTTGTCTCTTTTTGTTCAGATGTTTCTTGATGATTTTTGTCAACCTGTTTCTCCTCAACTTGAACACATTCATCAGGTTTGACTTCATCATTCTGTGACAACTTAATTGTCTCATTTTGTTCAGGTGTTTCTTGATGAAGACTTACAACCTGATTTTCCTCAGATTTTATACTTTCTTTCACAGTAGCTGCCTCATCAAACTTTATCTTTGCAGCTTGTTTATTTTTAAGCTTTTCCAGTGTACCTGCATAAAACATATCAAACAATTGAGGTCCAAACATTCTTTTATAATTTTCAAGTTTTTCAATTTCTTCACTGTCATCGTCACTCTCTTCATCTGATGAGTGATCAAACACTGGAGCTTTTTCTGAAACAACTTCTGTAAGATTATCTGTTTTTTTTAAATCAACTTCTAAACCCTTTTCAATTTTATCTAAAACAGTTTCTGGATCCTCTGTTATTGAAACTGGTTCTTTTGAAATTGATTCTTTCCGAACTGATTCTTCTTCATTCTTAAAATAGCTCTCTTGTTGAGATACATAGTAAAACAATGCAATTTCTTCTTCAGTTTCCATGTTTTCATTAAACAATTTCACAAACTCAGCTTTCAAACGAACTGGAGTCAAGTTTCAAACAAAGTGTCAAACTTTCAAACGAATTGACAAATCACCCTTCGTGCGAACTGATCAAACCTCAAACAAACTGGGAATTGGTGCGAACTGGATTGTTTTCCAACAATCTAAACTGTTCACACGAACTGATCTGAAGTTCAAGTTCAAACGATCTCAGGTTCACACGAACTGAGTTCTTCAAATGAACTAAAACCGAACCTCAAACGAACTGAAATCTTTTAAGCGAACTGAGATAAAACTTCAAACGACCTCTTGTCAAACGATCTTACTTCTCAACCAAACTAGAACCCTTCAAATGAACTGAGATCTTCACACGAACTGAGGTTCAGACGAACTGGAAGTTCACTTCGTGTGAACTGTGGGTAATTCCAAACGAACTGAAACTGATCTCTCACACGAACTAATGGTTCAAACGAACTAGTTCACACGAGTTGGGGTTCAAATGACCTGATGTTCACACGAACTAGAATTCAAACGAACTGAACTATCCAAACGAACTGACTTTTCAAACGAACTGATCCTCTAAACGAACTGAACTCTTTGAACACGTTGAAACGAACTGTCTACTTCATACGAACTGAACAAGATCTCATACGAACTGAGCCACTTCATACGAACTGAACATCAATTTCATGCGAACTGAGCCACTTCATACGAACTGAATGTCAATCTCATGCGAACTGAGCCACTTCATACGAACTGAATGTCAATCTCATGCGAACTGAGCCACTTCATACGAACTGGTGAACTTTTCAAACGAACTGAGATCCAATTTCAAACGAAGTGAAGCATTTTTGAACAATTTGATGAGTTTTTGTCAAAATTGATATCCTAGGCTTATACTACAACATATTCCGAGCACAATGAAGTGATTTCCGTTCAAAAACGTCCACTAAAACGTTGTAGATCTGAGATCAAAGTTCTGTTCGTGCGAGTTGAATAAACTTTCAAACGAACTGGCGAATTCTTGTAAAATTGATCAAGATTTAATCTGTTTTAAAGTCTGAAACTTTCACAGATTGTCTAAAACACTGTTTCCCATAAAATACTTCAAATTCAATCCATTTTAACCAAAAAATCTTGTTAAATTTTTTAAAAATGTAATAGAAAGGTGTAGAAGTCAGAAATCTTAATGAAATCGAGCTGAAATATCAAGAGCTCTTCCTCCTGAGCTCTGATACCACTTGTAGGATCGAGAAACGATCTTAACGAGTCTTCAGAAGAGCTCTAAACTGATTCAAAGGCGGAATACGATGAATCAGAGTTTGTTTCAGCTTGATATTCACTAATAACTGTCTCTTGTATTGATTAGAACGCGTTTACAGACTTGGAGACACTTCGGCAGCACCTCACTACCGGAATCTAAAAGTTACAAATGAAAATTACAAGTCACCTATTTATACTAACTCCACTTCGTTTGAACAAGCACCTCCAGTTCATACGAACTGGTCCAGTTCGTATGAACTGGCCACTTCGTTTGAATGTCCACTTCGTTTGAACATCCACTTCGTTTGAACATTCACTTCCTTTGAACTGGCTTGTTCGTGACTTGATCTTTCATTACTAATCTAAGACTCGAACGAAGATGAAGTCGACAGACAACTGCACTAACAACAATAACAATAATGCTCAGTGTAGTTTCAAGAATTTCAATTCGGCTAAACCATTGAAGTTTTCTGGCTCTCAAGGAGCAACTGCGCTCCTGCAATGGTTTAAGAGTTTGGAAAGCACCTTCAGACATGTACAGTGTCCGAATGAGCGTAAGGTTGAGTTTGCATCTAGTGTGTTCGAGAAGTGTGATCTAACATGGTGGAACGGTGTGATGCGTGATAGGGGTGCCGATGTGGCGATGGCACAAATGTGGGAAGTGCTTCGAGCTCTCATTATGAAAGAGTTATGTCCCCGTCACGAGATTCGAGCTTTGGAATAAGAATTTGATGATTTGAAACAAGATGGGGGAGAACACCGTGCGTATACGGATCGTTATGAGGAGCTCAGTTTGTTGTGTCCTACTATGGTTACTCCGATGGAGAAAGCAAATGAGAGGTATATCGATGGTTTACCCGATTCTGTACAAGACATTGTGATTGGTAGTAATCCTACCACTGTTCATCAAGCGATTAAATTGGCTGCTTGTCTGACCGAGTCTCAAGTCAGAAAAGGAAAACTGATCCGCAAGGGTGACAAGAAGCAGTCGGCCGATTCTGTTCAAGACAAGGGTAAGGGCAAGGGTAAGAAAGGCGATTCTTCTAGGAGGTCGAGGAAGCGAAAGGCTTCCCAGAACTTTGATGTTACAAATCAGAATGCTCAGAACCCACCAGCACAACCTCCTGTAAAGAAACAGTATGCTGGTACCGCACCTCACTGCAATAGGTGCAATGATCATCATGCGACCCAACAGGCTTGCAAACAATGTACCACTTGTGGTAAACTGGGGCACACAGCCAACATTTGTCATTTGGGTCAGAATCAGGTTGCTCAGAATCCAGCACAGGCTAAGGGAAATGCTGCTAGATTCCCACCTGGATCATGTTACAATTGCCGAGAGTTTGGTCACTTCCGCAACAACTGTCCGAAGCTTGCAAACCCAAATGCCATTGCAAATGCTAATCCCGCTCGTGGATGAGCATACTATTTGAATGAAAACGAGGCGCGTGCTGACAACGAGGTTGTTAACGGTACGTTCCTTGTTAACCATCAACCTGCATCTATTCTTTTTTTATTTTGGTGTCGATAGAAGTTTTGTTTCATTATCTTTTGAGCCTTTGCTTGCGATACCTAGAACTAAACTGAGGAAACCCTTATCTATCGAAGTTGCTACTGGTAAACCCATTATACTCGATTCTGTTATTCGCCATTGTCAATTGAACCTCGATAACCATCTTTTTCCAATTGATCTCATACCGATGCAACTTGGGAGTTTCGACGTTATCATAGGGATGGATTGGTTAGCTAAGTTTCATGCTGAGGTGGTTTGTTTCGATAAGATTGTTCGTATTCCTCTTTCGTCTTGAGAAGTTTTAGAAGTTTGTTGCGAGAAACCGTCTGGAGGTTTGAAACTAATGTCGTGTACGAAAGCTCAAAGTTATTTACGAAAAAGGATATGTTGCTTTTCTGGCACATGTCACCGAGGAGAAAGGCAAGAACAAGTGTATTCAAGTGTTGATGCTTACGTCTGTCGACTTCGTCTTGTATTGAGTCTTGTATTAGAATAGATAGTTCAGGGCACGTAGTACGAGACAAATGTCAAATATGTGTTGTAGGGTTATTTCGCACGAAATGAGTGTTTCGCATGAAACTGATTTCGTTTGGACTATTTCGTGCGAAATAGCCAGCCCTATAAATACCTGATGTGTCTTGTCATTTGTAATTTTTCCGGTTTCAGTACCGAACTGCTGCCGAAGTGTCTACTCGCAGTAAAACTTTGTTATATTAATCAAAAGATAGTTTTAAGTGAATTGCAAGCTAAATCAACTTGATACGTTTGTTTCCGCCTCTTGTATTGAGGAAAAACTCTTCTGAACGACTCATCTGGTTGTGAAAATGATCCTACATGTGGTATCAGAGCTCAGGAGGAAGAGTTCTTACTGATTTAGCTTAAAATTTTGTTTTCTACTCCTTCTTTTTCAAATTTAACAAGATTTCACGGTTAAAATGGATTGAATTTCTTACACTATAAGCGAAACATTGTTTTAGCAAAGCCTTGAATATTTCAGACCTAAAATTGAACTAAAACTTGGTTAATTAGACAAAAATCTTATCGACATGATGATGTCAGCAGTATTTCGCACGGAATAGATCCTTTATTTCGCACGAAATCAGTATATAGTGTGAGCTATTTCGTACGAAATCACTATTTCGTACCAAAGTGTCCTCATTTCGTGTGAAAGTCTGCTATTTCGCACGAAATCAGCTGAAATTTGGTTTATTTCGCACGAAATACCTTATTTCGTGTGAAAATATTTCATTTCGTACGAAAGCACCTTATTTCGTGTGAATTGATTTCGTTTGAAGTTGTCTTGCAGGTCATTTTGTTTGAACAAGGTATTTCGCTTGAAATCTGATTTTGTTTGAAAGTGACTGATTTGTGAAAAATTTCTCCGAATCATGGAAGAAGAATTTTATAACACATTTGCTACTGCCTCGACTACTCCTACTGCCATTGCTCAAAGTATGAACATGGAAAATGAAACAGGAACTTTGCAAAAACCACCGAAGCTAATGGGCGTTGAAGAATACTATGGTTGGGAAGACCGGTTTGAAAACTGGGTTCAAGCAATTCATTTGAGATCTTGGGAGTGTATTGAGAAAAAGTATGTTAAACCTCGTACAGATATGGGAGTTATCAAAACCATTTCTGAATTTTCGGACAAAGAAAGAGACATGTATAAAGCAGAATAGATGATGATCAGTTTACTCCAGCAAGCTATTAAAGAAGACATCTTTATATTACTTCAACATGATAATACTTCACGTTCAATTTGGGAAGCACTTCGAATTAAGTTTGAGGGAAGTGAAAAGATGATCAAGAGTAAAAAATCATTGTTAAAGAAAGAATTTCATTTTTTTACAAGTTTGCCAGGAGAAGATACAAAGAAATTGATTGAAAGATATTGTCACTTAGTACGGTCAATGTCATTATTAGGAATCAACAAAGATCGTGAGGAATGGGTTGACAAATTAGCTGATGCTTTACCGCAGAAAGAATGGGGTACATTTTTGATGATTTTAAAGAATACAGGAGAATATGATGGCTTGACAATTTCTCAGTTCATAGAAAAGATTGAAGGACAAGATCTTGAGTAACAAAAGATTGCTAGAATGAGCAATCCAAGTGTACAACAAGATGTTAAGATGTACTTCAAAGGGATTGTTCAGAATGTCGAAGCAAGTCCAAAAATCCAAACTGCATTCAGTGTAGAAAACTCATCTGGATCAATCAATCAAAATCCAAACAGCAGCAGTGGATTTTCCTCATACCCAAGTGTTAATCCGAAGGAATCAACCTCGAGTCATCAGTTTCAAAGTTCAAACAACAACAATGGTCATGTGTTTACACTGCAATATTGCATTGCATCTTCAGAACAGTCACAATTTCTCTGAAGAAGTTGCTAAAAGTCATTTGTCGTTGCTAGCTACAGTGTTAGAATCATATGAAGGATTGGTTGCAGGAAGAATCGGAAATCCTATGTTGACAAAAGAGGATTACGATCAGATCGATGCTAAGGAAATGGAATTAATGGATTTTAAGTGGTGTTTAGCGAGTGTTTTGAGAAGAGCTGAAAAATTCAAGATGATTACAGGAAGAGATGATTTCTTGGATGCAAATGTTTCTACTTTGGGTTTTGATAAATCTAAAGTTACTTGTTTTCGATGCAGGGAGAAAGGACATTTCAAGAGGGAATGTACCAATCGAGAAGCAAGTGGAGCAAAGAATCCATTTGGTGGTAATGATTATTATCGAAAAGCCATATATCAATAAGTTGCTCATCAACCGTATCAACAAAAAGAACCACAAACTGCACATGCTAAAATGATCGAAGAAGCAAATAAGAAAGCTTATTTTGGAATAATTGATCAAGATGATGAAAAAGTGGCAGAAGGTTTTAGCTGGGATAAATATATTCCACCTGATTCAAAAACAGTTACATTAATTGCACAGATAGTTCAAGAACCAGATTTGATGAAAGAATGGATGAAAGTGTTTGCTGATGATGAGAAGAATCAAAATGATGAATCTAGTTCTTTAGATGATAGTTCAGAACAGACACAAGTGTTTGATCAATCATTAACTGATGACAGTGATGATGAGGAAGAAATGCATATTAATATTGCAAGAACTCATTTATCTCCTGAAAGTTTTCAATTTTATTTTGCAGATCGTTTGGAAAAGCTAAAGGAGAAACGAGCAGCAAAGATTCAGAAACAGGTAAAAAGCAAGATTGTTGCATAGAAAGTTGAACAGAATAAAGGAGTTGAGTCTGTTGAAAAGGAAGTTGAAGTTGCTGAAATGGTAGTTGAAGTTAAAAAGATAATTGAATTGAAAAGATTATCGAAGTGGAAAAGATTGTTGAAGTCACAAAACCTTGCTTAAAATGTTTGGAGTCATGCAAGCAGTGTGAAGAAAAAGATGAGAAGTTGAGTGAGTTGGACAAGATGAAAGAAAAGTTACTGTTCGATCTCAATTATGTGAAAGAATCATATGATGTGTTGAATAGAACAGTGAATGGTTTACAAAAGACAAATTCTGAAAGAGAAGACGCGTTAATCATGATGAATGCGGTGATGAGGACTAAGCAGAAGGCCATTAATCATTATATTGAAGAATGTGCCAAGTTGAACCAGGAGTTGGAGACATAAAGGATTGAAAATGAAAGAATCAGATGATCACTGCAAAGTTATTCTAGTTCTGATTATTTGATTGATCGAATTTATCCAACTGTTGTAGGTATGGAAGCCTTTCAAGACAAGGAATCGGAAGAGAAGGATACTAGTAAGAAACAAAGTGCAAATTATAACAAGTGTCCGCCTCCAATCTGGGAAGGTTATTCTCCCAGAAAACCAAATGAGGAGCAAGTCAAAAAGGCAGTCAATATAAAGTTAAAGTCCGAAACAACTGATGAATTACCAGAAAATATTGACGTTACGTTCACATCGTCTGACACTGATCATGAGTCTGAGTTAATAAAGAAAGTGGTCGATCAGGTGTTGGATAAAGATGAGGAGTCAGAGTCAAAGTCCGAATCCAAGAGTTCGAGTTCATCAGTTGAAAGTCCTAAATCGTTGGTCAAAAGGGTTTACAATAAAGAATTTCTTTTATCAAAATTTAATTTGAATGACGAACCAATCAAAGTGGCATATACTTTGAATGATTCAGACAAATTATATTCTGATGAGGAGTTTCCAATAAGAGGTGTTAAAACTAAAATGATTAAAAAAGTTTTCAAACTAAGTGATATCAATATTTCTGAAATGAAAGATGTAAATCTTTCTGAAAAACCTAAACCTTACACCTCAAGATTTCAACAACGTTTAAACAAGAAAAAGGGTTACAGTTCTGGTTCTGGTTATCAAAAGAAACCAAACCATAACAGTAATTTCAAAAAGTAAGGTCTTGGATTTATTCCACCCAAAAATCATAAAAATAAGAAAACTTAGAAACCAAAAATTGTATTTGTTTCAGGAACAAGTTCTAAAGAAGAAGAAAAGAGCTCATTCTAGAAGCAGTTAAATAAAGAATTCTTTGCTGAAAAACAAAAGTTTGAGAAAAATGGAGTTTATCAAAGAAAGGAGACAAGAACCTGTTACCGATGTCAAGAAGTTGGTCACATTGCCTGGAACTGTCCAAAGGCAACCAACACAAAATAGGAAGTTGTTTCTAAACTCAAAGAAAAGATTTTTGATAAAACTGAACCACCAACTGAAAAATTTAAAGTGTTTAAAAACTCATCATATGAGGTTGGTGAATGTTCGAAAAGATTTTACAAGAAAAGAGTGAATCTTGACAACTAGAAGTGGGTTGTTAAGAAAGCAGATGTGAAATCTGGCGATGAATCTGACTCGTCAAAGTCAGAAGAGCCACAAGTTGAGCTAAAAATAGAAATGTCAGTACCGCCAATGGATAATGTCAATTTTCCACCATTGCTGGCTGAAAATTTTAAACAAAAAGTTGGAAAGGTTGAGATTTCGAATCAATTTTATTCTGAGAAGAAAGATTTTGATGTCGAAAAGGTTTTTAATGGAAATGTGAAAAAGATTTTTGGGAAGATGGTCGATGGGAAGGTAAAAGGGGTAAAAGATTTTTATGAAACAAAGAAGGCAACTTACACCCCGAGTGAAACTGAAGAGGTCACATCCAAGTTTGGTCAGGCTTGGATGTCTGTTTTTCTTATGTAAAATTCTGACTTGCCGGAGCTTCCAGGTTAGTAAGTGTGGAGCAGGTATCGGCATCTTTCTTGAATTTTGTTTGTTTGTGAACCTTCAAGTGGTTGGAGAAGGGTTTTAACCTACAAGTGGTGAATCAGGGACATTAAGTTGTACTTGATTTTCTTCAAGTAGTATTTGTTGATTGATCTTAAAATTGTTAATTTTTTTCAAAAGTTTGATAAAACAAAGTGATGATCTTAACCCCAATCATACCAGTGGTAAAATCAACAAAACTTATTTTCCAGAAAAACCATTTTTGATTAAAACAAACTTAAATGTTTTGAAATCATAATGGGAAAATAGTTTGTTGTCAGGGGGAGTTCTAATTGTTTATGTCAAGTGGATGGCGATTTGAAGCAATTCACAACAGTTGTCATTTTACTTGTATAGTTTGTTTTCAAAATTTCTTTAAATGATTTTGAAATTTAGGGGGAGTAAGAAATTTCAGAAAATCCAAAAACATTAGAAATTTTGAAAAAGCCAAAAACATGATAAAATCAAAAATGAGTTTTGTTGTGAAAAAGAGGAAATGATAGTGCATCAGTGAACGATCACAGCATGCTAAAGAATTGGAAAGTAAAAAAGTGATAAACGGTCTCACTGATGATGTGTCAGTAGGTTTTTGCACATTTTGTAGATTGTGTCGAGATATAAACCTAAATTTCAAACTTACTTATCTCGTGGGGAACATCTCTCGGATATATGGGTAACCCCCGAAATCTTGTTCGAAAGGTCCCTCTTTCTGAGATACTAGGTCTTTATGCTTAGTGATATCTGGGGTATTATTCCAGGGCTTCTGATTTTAAGGAAGCAATGGTCTAGTCCCCGTATAATATTTTTTCGTTTGCTTGAAATATAGCACCACCCTCAGTATAAAAATGACGAAACATTGCAAAATGCTAATCATGTGCTGTTGAAGAAAAGATTCTCTAAAGGGAACACACCAAAAAGTCGAAGCCATCATCTCTCTGATTTTGCAAAAGCAATAGCCTGAGCTCTCATGGCCCTCGCATTTAACCCTTTACAGATATCATCTAGGTATACTCACCTGTAAGACTGAATATTGGGATCTGGATATGGGAGTATATTCTGAGATGGGACACGCGAAAAAGTTTAAGTCTCTAAAACATTAATCCGTATCTCGAAACAGTTGAAATTTGTGTGAAAATTTAAGTGGATCAGTATACTGACAATCTAAGTGAATCGTTTAGAACTTAAAATGTATAAAGCTTAACGGTGTTGGTGATTTGTTTCAAAAACTGATATGATCCTCTTACACAAACTCACAAAAGTATTGTTTGTAAATATTTCTTTACTGCAATTCATTAATTTCAAAATCCAAAAGGATTTTCAGTGTGTTTTAGCATAAATTTTTGAAAATTCAAAAAGATTTTATTTCATCTTATTTTCGACAATTGATGTTGAAGAGTTGATTTTCAAAATTCTAAGTGCTAAACAGGATGAACAGGTTCGGGAGAGTGTGTTTGAAAAGATTTTCTTATAAGTGATACATCAGAAATTATAAATGTTAAATCATTATTGTACGATACTTGCAAATTATGTTTTTAGTTTGTGTCTACAAGTGCCAAGCAGAGAATAAATTTGTCAAAATTATAAATTTGTGAAATTTATTTTGAGGTAGAGGATGTGCAGGAATAGAGCATGAAGTGAGCCAAGTCACGATCTTGGAATATAGATGTATAGACTGTGATCCCAGTTTATCGAAAGGGGGAGTCTGAAGACATCAAGAGAAGAGAGATAATTAAGGATGCTTTACAATGTTAGATACTTTGGAGAGATCGAGAAGACTAATAAAGACTGAAGATTGAAGACTCGACACTGAAGACTTCGTCAACATCTGAGGGAGAGTCTGTTGATGCATACGTCTGTCGACTTCGTCTTGTATCAAGTCTTGTATTAGAAAAGATAGTTCAGGGCTCGTAGTACGAGACAAATGTCAAATTTGTGTTGTAGGGGTATTTCGCATGAAATGACTAATTGTCATTTCGCACGAAATCAACAAGTCATTTCGCACGAAATGGCTGTTTCGCATGAAACTGATTTCGTTTGGACTATTTCGTGCGAAATAGCCAACCCTATAAATACCTGATGTGTCTTGTCATTTGTAATTTTTCCGGTTTCAGTACCGAACTGCTGCCGAAGTGTCTACTCGCTGTAAAACTTTGTTATTTCAATCAAAAGACAGTTTAAAGTGAATTGCAAGCTAAATCAACTTGATACGTTTGTTTCCGCCTCTTCTATTGAGGAAAACTCTTCTGAACGACTCGTCTGGTCGTGAAAATGATCCTACATGTCAAATATGTCTGGTCGTGAAAACATCCGAGGGGGAGTCTGTTGATGCATACGTCTGTCGACTTCGTCTTGTATCGAGTCTTGTATTAGAATAGATAGTTCAGGGCACGTAGTACGAGACAAATGTAAAATATGTGTTGTAGGGGTATTTCGCACAAAATGACTAATTGTCATTTCGCATGAAATCAACAAGTCATTTCGCATGAAATGACTGTTTCGCATGAAACTGATTTCGTTTGGACTATTTCGTGCGAAATAGCCAGCCCTATAAATACCTATGTGTCTTGTCATTTGTAATTTTTCCGATTTCAGTACCGAACTGCTGCCGAAGTGTCTACTCGCTGTAAAACTTTGTTATATCAATCAAAAGACAGTTTAAAGTGAATTGCAAGCTAAATCAACTTGATACGTTTGTTTCCGCCTCTTGTATTGAGGAAAAACTCTTCTAAACGACGTGTCTGGTCGTGAAAACGATCCTACATCAAGATATCCCAATTGTTCGAGATTATCCAGAGGTGTTTCCTGATGAACTGCCTGGTTTGCCTCCAGTTCGTGAAGTCGAGTTCCATATTGACCTTGTACCCAATGCCAACCCAATTGCGAAAGCACCCTATCGTCTTGCACCGTCTGAGATGTAAGAGTTATCTAAACAACTTCAAGAGTGATCTGATAAAGGATTCATCCGACCAAGTTATTCACCTTGGGGCGCTCCAGTCCTGTTTGTGAAAAAGAAAGATGGGTTTTTTCGAATGTGTATCGATTATCGTGAGCTTAACAAGCTTACCATCAAAAATCGATATCCCCTACCACGAATTGATGATTTCTTTTATCAGCTGCAAGGTGCTACATGTTTTTCCAAGATCGATCTGCGTTCTGGGTATCATCAGCTTCGTGTTCTCGAAGAAGATATTCCCAAAACTGCTTTCCGCACGAGATATGGACACTACGAGTTTACTGTAATGCCTTTTGGTTTGACGAATGCCCCAGCTATCTTCATGGATTTAATGAATAGGGTTTGTAAACCTTATTTAGACAAGTTCATCGTTGTGTTTATTGACGACATTCTCATTTATTCGAAATCTCGACCCGATCACGAACAACTCCTTCGTCTGACACTCGAACTCCTGAAGAAGGAACAACTTTTTGCTAAATTCTCCAAGTGTGAATTTTGGCTTAAAGAAGTTCAATTTTTGGGTCATATTGTTAACAAGCAGGGTATTCATGTGGATCCTTCCAAAATTGCTGCAATTAAGGATTGGAATACACCTACGACACCCACAGAAGTTCGATCTTTTCTTGGTCTTGCTGGGTATTATCGACGATTTATTTTGAACTTCTCGAAGATCGCAGTTCCACTCACTGCTTTGACTCAAAAGAATAAGCATTTTGAGTGGGGACCTAAACAAGAAGAAGCGATCCAAACGCTTAAATGAAAACAATGTGATGCTCCTATTTTTTCTTTGCCCAAAGGAAACGATGATTTCATTGTCTATTGTGATGCGTCGAATCTAGGCCTTGGTTGTGTTCTTATGCAACGAGGTAAAGTTATAGCATATGCGTCAAGACAATTGAAAATACACGAGAAGAACTACACGACTCATGATCTTGAGTTGGGTGCTGTGGTTTTTGCACTCAAAATCCGGACACACTATCTTTATGGCACGAAGTGTGTGATTTTCGCAAACCACAAAAGTATCCAACACATTCTTAATAAGAAGGAGCTGAACATGAGACAACGACGCTGGGTTGAACTCTTTAACGATTATGATTGCGAGATTCGCTACCATCCTGGTAAGGCGAATGTCGTAGCCGATGCACTAAGTCGAAAGGAACTAGCGAAGCTTCATTTTGTTCGAACTCTATCTGATATCCAATCACATGTCCTTCAAGCTCAACGATCATGTGTAACCAAAGGCTTATTGAAATATGAGCTACCACTTCAACTTGAGCTTAAACTCGAAACAAAAAAACGGTGGGTTGTTCTACTTCAAGGATCGTTTGTGGATTCCGAAACAAGAAGATCTTCGCACTTTAGTGATGGACGAATCTCATAAGTCTCGATATTCTATCCATCCTGGTGCTGACAAAATGTACAAGAATCTTCGTACTCAGTATTGGTGGCCTGGTATGAAAAAGGATGTTGCCTTGTATGTATCGAAATGCCTAACTTGTTGTCACACCCCTTTCTAAGGTGGAAGCACGAGGTGTGATCCTGAAAGGTTCTCATTGCATACGAATGGTAAACATACTACATGCTCGTAAAATAACTCCAAATGCCATTAACATTACATAATTAAAAACATAACATAAGTTAAGTGTTTACATCACAAGATAACATTTGGTCTAAAAAGTTTACAACTTTATTTAAAGACTAACATCAAGGTTTTGATTCTTATATCCCACACAAGATGGAATATAATAACCAATTCCCACAAAAACAGGCATCGGAGTCTTGACAAGACATGACTAAAACAAAAGCGACATCCAAGAGCAAGAGTGAGACTTCGCGTACATCCACTTTAGTTAACTGAAATACATGTGAGTTTTGGAAAAGCGTCAACATAATGTTGGTGTGAATTCATGCAGATTTGTGGAAACATTTAAGCATTCGTTATGGAAAATATGGTATGTAATTGTATGAAATAAGTATTTCTGTAAATATAAGGAAATCGAGATCGCTAATGGTTTGCAAGGCCATTAACATGTGACACGACATAGGAAGCATCCAAACCATAGGCATTTTTACTTGTCGATCCACGACTGTCGATTCACGATTAGAGACACAAAAGCATTGCTTGGTAAAAGAGTGGTTGCCTGAAACCCATTAGATCTAACCTTTTGTCCTGCGGTCTTGGTATGTAACTGATTGATGGTGCTTATGGCACCCTATTTGTGAAATGATCTAAAGTATCATTCCTTAGTTTTTGAAATCAACATACCATAACACATGTATTTTCCCCAAGTTTAGAAAACAAGTAAAAGTTTAAAAGTGAGGACATGAACTCACAACTTTGCGTTTCCTGCGTCGTAAACTTCACCGGTAGCGTCGTGACCTATATGTGTTCTATTAATGTTAGTCACTAGACTTGTATCACACAAGTACAAGTCACCATCTTTTGTTTATGTATATGATCTTTGTTGTTAAAAATAATTTATATTTTTAACTATGTTTATTACTTATATTATTTCCGCAAAAATAAAATATAAGTATTTTGTGAAATAATATTTTCAAAATTAGTTTTATACAAGTATACTTAGGAAAGTATACTTTGTATTTTATGTAAATACTCGTGTATTTTGTATTTTTTTCACCAGAAATCAATACTTTGATTTTTATTACTTTCCGGAATTATATTTCTTAAAAATAATATATTTTTAAGACTTGTATGAAATGTATATATTTTGGTCATGCTATAAAATATATATGGTTATTCTTGATATCCACCCGATTTTGTATAAATTCCAATACTTGGTATAGGTTATATATTTTTCCAAAAATATATATTTAAGTCTATAAATGTCCAAGTTCAAAAATATGTTAAGAAATATATTTTTGTAAATATATTTTCTTGTATTTGCCCATGTGTTTCTTATGTATTCTCATGTATTTTGTATATGTATTTTTGTATTTTTACTCCTTAGGAGTATTTAGTGTATTTTCAAGTCCTAATACACTACTACATATAATACGCATAATATACACTTAGCACAAAATTTTCGTGAACACTAAATATATATATTTTTCCCCTAAAAATATAAATACTTAATATTAATTTTAACTTGAAGAAATCACCATTTCTTGACTTTTTGTTTTACACAAAAATTAGGGAAACCTTGGTAAATATTTTTATGTGAATTTTTAGGGAATAAGTTTCACCAAAACTTATATTTTCTAAGTGTCAAAATTTCATAAAAATTTTGACATAGTTAACCCTAAAAATAGAGGTTTCCCATCTTTTCAAAATATGTGTTTATTTTCTTTTCAACATCAAAACAATTTTCAACAACAGTCATCAACAACATATACTAATTTCTTCATATGAAACATCATGGTGAACTTGATTCTTGTTAAAAACGTGTAGTCTTTTAGATCTACACTTAACATATTATGATCTTTCCAAAAATAAGTGTTCTTGTGGTTTTTAAACAAACTTTTGTAAGACTTCATTTTATTCACCAACTTATCCATGAGTTTAATGGTTTCAAAGTTTGTAAATCATGTTTCTAAAACCACTTTTATGTGTATTAGAAAGATCATTGTTTTTAATCTCATGTTTAACCATGGATCTATCAAGATACATGCTCAATAACTTTAGATCTTTCAAAAACAAGCTTTGTGTTAGATTTTTAACAAACTTTTCATGAGATTTAGTTTCAAAAATTAGTTCTTTTTAAGATCGGAGGCCCTCATGATTGTGTTTGTGTCACACCCCAACCGATGGCGGAATCATCGGGGCGCGGCACTAGGCGAATCAGATTGCTCAGGAGAATCCATAACAACTATTTTGCGACAATAATTAATGCGTTCATTATCCCATACTAACAAACAATTACAATCACATAAGTCGTCACAGATTTCTTATTCTCTCGAACAATACAAATCTGACAACCTAGATTTTAGTGAAGTTTCTAGACTTCCTAGCTTGATTGATGTAGTCTGCGTCTAAACCTGCAGCATACGTTAAAATAAAGTCAATATAAGAGTATTGGCGAGTATACAGTTTGATATGTAGTAGCATAATAGATTAAAGTGCTGCGAATTTCCTACATACATACACGGGATACACGGCATATATACTCACAAAAACCGATACTACCAGCTAAGTCCTCGATGCTCGAATACGCGATGGCAAACTAGACCCCGTCGGGTGCAATAGTACTATACTAGTCATGGTGGGACGTCGCGAGTATAAGTCCTAGCACATATGCAACTAGCATCACGTATAACTATGCACGTACATCATTCGCAAGTGATAAGTAGTTTAAGCATTTGATATATTTCGATTAGATAGCAACGTATGTTACACCCAAAAGTGCAAAAGCAAAAAAAAAAAACGGGTTCAAGTATACTCACAGTGCGTATTTGGTAAGCTAACACAGCTTGGTTGGATTGACGGGAAAGTGCCTGAGATTATCCTGATCACAGATCAATTGCGTGAGCATTGGAGAGCGCGTTAAATAGTAACGAGATAAACAAGAAGTGCGATCGGCTGGGCTGCCCGATCGGCTGGCCTGTCCGATCGACTGGCCTGTCCGGTCGGCTGGCCTGTCCGGTTGGCTGGCATGTTCGATCAGCTGGCCTGTCTGATCGGCCGGCCCATCCAGCTGTTATTGACAAGTTTGAAGGTTTTTTGGCGGTTTAGGTCGAGACGATGTTGGGACGTGCTAAATAACTGAAATTCCATGTTTAACCTGAAATGGGTCGTCTCTTTGTTAGAAATCAGATCTTGAACCAACACAACACTAGGAATGAGTAGAAGGTCTGTATAAGCTCCGATTCTACCGGTCTTGAGTGCTTTGAGTGTAAAATAGTTGAAAGAAAGTTGGAAAAAACCATCCTTCAATCCTTTCAGTCATGATTATGTGTAGATCTGTGGGAATATGTTGTTTATTCTTTTGGAAATCCTTCGGATCTGAGTTGTTCTTGGTGGAATGAGGCCAACATTTGAAGTTCATAAGAACTTCATGATGACATCACCCTAGAACACCTCAAATTCATTGATTTCACGGTTAAAAGCTGAGATTCGAAAAATAGAAAGGTGGAGGAGTGCGTGTAGATTAAAGAAGTACAAGATTTTAGTTGAAAACTTACAAGAATTGCGAGGAATCGAGAGAAAAAGGGCCAAGAGCGTCCTGGTCGGTTGAGAGCTGTCACTTCACTGTTCAAGTGAAGTGACAAGGCTATTTATAGGCAAGAGAGGAGGAGAGGATGAGTTGATGGGGGTTAGAGGCCTGTCCGATCGGCTGACATGTCTGTCCGATCGGTTGGCATGTCTGTCCGATCGGTTGGACACCTCCAGCGGTTTGTGTCTCAGCATTTGGATCTTGAGCGTTGCGCGTTGCGATGATTTTGTTACACTGTTTCGTATAGTTGTATATGTGTTTATTATATATTTAATTATTCATAGGGGCC
This sequence comes from Helianthus tuberosus, assembly GCA_030545235.1. NCBI lineage: Eukaryota > Viridiplantae > Streptophyta > Magnoliopsida > Asterales > Asteraceae > Helianthus > Helianthus tuberosus. Next base: position 26,012,654 of record CM060419.1, read on the forward strand.
GTATGTACGTATTTATATTATTTATTTAATTATCCCAAAGTTGCGATACAATAACCGGATCTTGATTCGAGTATGCGATTATTTTGCGACGCTTCACGGTCATTGAGGAGGGTAGAATAGGTCCTCCCACACTGTCATCGTGAACGGTAATGTATGTTTTTAAGAAATGAGTTGCACTACGACACATCACGGTTATCAAGGAGGGTAGAATTGGTCCTCACTCGACATCTTCGTGGTTATCAGCAACTGCAATGTAATGTGATAGCGATAAAATATGCGACAATATGCGAAAATATTGCGATATAGCGATGTATGCGATTTAGTTACATTATGATCCGAATCTCTGGTGCTAGGCGTAACGAGTGTATCTGGTGCTAGGCGTAACGAGTGTAGCGAGTAGTAACAATGCACGAAAGTGCGGGTTGTTACAGTCTCCCCTACTGTTGGAAATTTCGTCTCGAAATTAATCCAGCAGGTAGGCCTTTGAGAGTTGTTCTCGTATAGGTAGTGATACAGCGAGTTAATCGGGTGAGAGTTGACAAGCGAGAGCGTTTCGAGTAAGAGATATCGATTACGATAGCGAGAGACGATGTAATGACAAAAGTAGCAACCCACGAGTTGGCGTTTCAAAAGTACCTCGAGTCGCGAAGAATTTGTAAGTTCGATGCGATTGAAATTTTAAAGAACTTGAAAGGTTTCTCATAACGTAGGGTTAACTGAGTCGATTGTTGACCAAGGTTGCAAGAAACGTTCGTTTTTAGATGTTTAAAAGAAATTTGGATAGAAATCTTGAAAAACTTTCTTGTAACGTGGAGTCAACTGAGTCAATGTTAACCAACGTTGCAAAAATTTTAGGTTTTAACATTTTAAGGAATTTGAAAATGGAAACTGGGGTTACGGAAACTCTCCTATGACATGGGTTCAAGTTGAACTCGATGTCGAACCAATGTCATAAGAAGGATTTCGTTTTGTTGTTGCAAAAGTTTTTAAAGAAAAATGGACTTATGAGACTTCCCTTGGGCATGGAGTTAAGCTGATTCGATGTTACCTCCACATCGTGAGGAAATTTCACTTGTCCAATGGCTTTAATAAAAATTTTATAAAAATCAGTTTTTGACAGTTTGAAAAGTTAATTAACATCGAGCCCCACTTGGCACTTTCTCACGAAAGTTTGTTAATATGGTTAAAACACTTATATATAGGTAGTACCAGCGGCGTATCCACCATGTTTCTCCCGTATTACTTCCGTTTCGTGAGGCGGTGTTATGTGTGGCGATATGACACAAATAGAATTGTGCTACCTCGGTCCAATCGATAGGAAGTCGGACCGAGTTGAGGATAGAATCGAATAGGTTAAACAGGCGAGTTGAATTACGAACGTAGCTATAACAGTGTGCGCGTGTAGCCTGCTGACATGAAAGATTGATGTGTCGTGTCTGGATAGGCGTCGAGCGATAAGCGAATAGCGCGATTTCAATTAGATTCCACCTTAAACCCACATGGCACGTTTCCACGAAAGAGTTGGCTAACATGGCGAAACACCATGTTCGACCAGGTTAGTTTTGTCCTGTGAAGCGATGTCATGCATACTAATACCACACAGACTGCGATGAATACCAAGCGACGAGCGATGAGCGATAAGCGGTACGCGATAAGCGAATAAGCGATAGACAGTTCACGATAAGCGATACACGATAAGCGAGTAATGCGATTCGATTTAGTCTTCATAGCTTTACAATTTAACTTACGTTAAGCCCCATATGGCATCTGCCCACGAAAGTTTGCTAGTATGGCTGAATCACTTATATATATAAGAAGTACCAGCGATGTATTTACCATGTCCCAACCACACTAGATCTGTTTCGTGAATCGATGTCAGGTGTGCTCACGTAACACAGGTAGCGATAAGCGATAAGTGAATAGGCGATTAAGCGAATAACACAAACACAACACAAGCGATGATGGCGGCGATAAACGAATTGCGATAAGCGGTGCGCGAGATCGACAACCGACGAGCGATAAGCGACAGTTGTTGCGTTGCAAGCGATAGGGATATGTGCGATTTATGCGATTCGATTCAATTGATTAACACCACAGAGTTTAACTAACATTAGACCCCACATGGCCTTTTTCCATGAAAGCCTGCTGATATGACTAAAACACCTTGCTTTAACCATATGAGCTTCATCTCGTGAAGCGAGGTCATGTGTGCTAACTTAACACAAATATCATAGATAATGGGAGGCGATAGCGATGGTGATAGCGATGGAGCAAGCGATAGATTGATACACAGCAAGCGATAGAGATTCACATAATAAGCGATAGAGATTGCGAGTTACACATAATAGACAATAGCGATTGCGAGATAGATTTAAGCGATAATGCGATAGATTCCAACAAAACTGCGATTGAGTTGCGATGTGGACTTACGTCCAGTCTTGCGTCGCTGCAATTGCCCTGCGGGGTAGACCCACCAAGGTCTATCGATGAGGCGATTGCATTGCGTTCGCAGACTTATAAAAAGTCTCACAGTGATGTGATTCAATTGTTACGCCTTGCGATTGAGTGTAGGGTGTCGAAAATAATCGTAATAGTATGATAGGTCAAATAGCGTTCAACTCCACGTGGCACTTTCTTCACGAAACTTCGGTGGTATGATAAAGCACACCTTGCTTGATCCCTACTACTTACATCCCGTGATTTGGTGTCACACGTTGTCGAGACGCTTATGGCACCTTAGAATTTACTACGATCTCTGTGCACTGACCCAAATAATCCCGTGTGCACCCGTGATTAGTCATTCCTTGCACATTTATTGTACCTTATTCTAAGAGTGTAGTGAGGTTAAAACACGTTATATCGTGATATAGTACATAGTATGTGAGTGATTCTAGGCTACGTGCGAATGCGAGAGAGAGTGCGAATCAATGTTGCGCATAGCGACAACATCAATAAGTAGGGATAGTTTCACACATGAAATTACGTCGAAAATTTGTTTCATTACAACACTATCCTACGTCTGTCTGATGTCGAAAACTTTTACTGGAGCTGCAGTTGTTGTACTCAAGTTCTTGATCCAGTGCGGCAGTTGCGGGTGAAGTGACCGTAACGGTTGCAGTTATTGCAATAGCGACAGTCAGCTCCGACCTGGTGATGGTAGGTACATGAGTAGCCCTGGGTATGAGCTCCAGTGTAAGCTTGTTTTGGAAACACCAGAACTGCTTGAAGAGGCTTCGGTTGCAGCAGTTCAGTTATTGATAAGTTCGGGATTGAAATATTTCGTTTGCGGATGGGTTTGTCGGCGTCTTCCGATGAGATGTCGTCGTTGGAGGATTCGTCTGAGGAATCACTTGCAGAAGCTTCGGCCGAGTTGTCGGAAGAACCGTCAGTAGCTTCGTCAGAAGAATCGTTGGAAGATTCGTCAGAAGAATCATCGGCAGACTCGTCAGAAGAATCATCGACAGGATCGTCTGAAGAATTAATGACGATTGCTTGATAAGTTTGCTTGATAGGATTCTTGGAGAAAAACCCTTCCATGAGTCGTTTGTTGTTGATTTCTGCGGCTAAGCGGTATGTTTCTTCGATAGTAGCAGGTCTTGCAGCTTCGATAAAGTCGCCCACACACTCAGGCAAGCCGCGAATATACTTCGCGATGGCTTTTCCTGAGGTGTCGACTTGACTTGGGCAAACAATACCCAGCTGTTTGAACCCTGCAGTATTGCCAGCGTTGTCACCTTCGGCTTGTTTGATTTTCCAAAATTCGTCTTCTAGTTTCTGGACTTCATGGGGAGGGCAGTACTCTTTCTTCATGAGCTTCTTCAGCTCATCCCAAGAGAGAGCATAAGCTGCGGAGATCCCACGTTTGTTGCGTTCGGTGGTCCACCAGTTGAGTGCTCGCAATTGAAATACTCCGGTCGCGCAAGTAGTACGGAAACTATCGGGACACCAACTTCGACGAAGGGTAACTTTGATAGAGTCAAACCACTGGAGTAGTTGAGAGACACCTCCTTCACATGTGAACTCCATCAGATCACAGGCTTTGAAGTGTTTGTAAAGAAGTGTAGATTGCGGTTCTTTTGCCTTGACGTCTTCCGATGCTCGAGAGTTGCTAAGAGAGTGCACTTGAGCGACAATCTGAGGAATCATTTCGGCCACTCCCTTGACCACAAGGGAGGCGATCCTCTTTTCGTCCCTTCATTTGGCTTGTCTCCTTGCTGACATTCTCGAAGTAGAGTTGTTGGAAGGCATCTAGACAGAAAGAGACTTGGAGTGAGATTCGATCATAATGATTTTTGAGTTTTGCGATGCGATTGAGCGCGTTCAAAACTTGATGCGATAGTATAATAGTAATGCGAAGACACATAGGAGCCACATAGGAGACACGAGATTCCTAAGTTCTCACATAATGACTTGTTTGTTATTATATACATATATAGATGTAATTCGTACTTATACATATACATGTCGATCTAGAACACGCGAGGATGCGTTGAGGTGAGAGAGCGAGAGTGAAGGCGAGTAATCAGACACTAGTTTTGTAGCGAACGTTCGGTCTTTGTTTTAGATTGCGATGGTTGTGCGAGTTGTGCGTTCGTAACACAGGGAGCGAAAATAAACACATCAAGCATAACTAAGTTCATCAAAACGTAAAACCGGCGAGTCGTAGACTTAGTAAAATAATCGGAGTGCCTCGGGTGTTTAGGCATCGACTTCCCAAGGTAACCCAACTATACCCAACAAGCTCGTGCACGCGCGTTGACCTAGAAGAGTTATGCTTCCACTGGGATGCAGCTCATGGCATTCATCCTCCTAGTCTCCGCGTGGCGCGAGTCGTTGTCATGGTCGAGTCCTTGGTTTGAGCTTTTTGGAAACCATTTTAGGGGGTTGGAACGACTTATTAAGGTATGGGTTTCACCCCTGACTTAACAACTTCGTTCCTAATTGTGGTTATGCTCTTCGATTAAATTCGTGAGTTCCACTAGATTTCGAAATGGAGTCTTTCGTCGAGATGTGGATGTCACTCCTAACTCGATGAAAGGTTCTCGTGCTAGAAAAACGCGCTGAGTGAGCGATCTCGTCGAGAGTTCTTGGTTTTCACGCCTGGTCTTGACTGGATCACTCAGTTTCGTTATGCGAGTATTTTCGAAAACATGTGTATTGTGTTGGCCCTAGGAAAGGCTAAGTATTATTCAGGCCTTAGGAAAGGCTCTTCACGTGAAATTTGTAGTATGCGGTGTTCATGCGGAGTAGTAGTTTTTGCGACTTCGTATGAGAGTATCAAGTAGGCCCGTACAAACCCCACCGGGTTCGCACGAAGTCAGCCCGTTGGTACTTAGACTATAGACTAGGTCATTGCTAAGACTTCAACCCGGACTAGGTCGAGTCTGGCCTAATTCCCTATAGTTATGGCTCTGATACCAATTTGTCACACCCCAACCGATGGCGGAATCATCGGGGCGCGGCACTTGGCGAATCAGATTGCTCAGGAGAATCCATAACAACTATTTTGTGACAATAATTAATGCGTTCATTATCCCATACTAACAAACAATTACAATCACATAAGTCGTTACAGATTTCTTATTCTCTCGAACAATACAAATCCGACAACCTAGATTTTAGTGAAGTTTCTAGACTTCCTAGCTTGATTGATGTAGTCTGCGTCTAAACCTGCAACATACGTTAAAATAAAGTCAATACAAGAGTATTGGCGAGTATACAGGTTTGATATGTAGTAGCATAATAGATTAAAGTGCTACGAATTTCCTACATACATCTACGGGACACACGACCTATATACTCACAAAAACCGATACTACCAGCTAAGTCCTCGATGCTCAAATACGCGATGGCAAACTAGACCCCGTCGGGCGCAATAGTACAATACTAGTCATGGTGGGACGTCGCGAGTATAAGTCCTAGCACATATGCAACTAGCATCACGTATAACTATGCACGTAAGTCATTCACAAGTGATAAGTAGTTTAAGCATTTGATATATTTCGATTTGATAGCAATGTATGTTACACCCAAAAGTGCAAAAGCAAAAAAAAGGGTTCCAGTATACTCACAGTGCGTATTTGGTAAGCTAACACAACTTGGTTGGATTGATGGGAAAGTGCATGAGATTATCCTGATCACGGATCGATTGCGTGAGCATTGGAGAGCTCGTTAAATAGTAACGAGATAAACAAGAAGTGAATGACAATCCGATCGGGTGCTGGCCCGTTCGGATGGGCTGCAGTCCGATCGGCTGTCCTGTCCGATCGACTGGCCTGTCCGGTCGGCTAGCCCGTCCGATCGGCTGGCCTCTCCGATTGGCCTGCCTGTCCAGCTGTTATTGACAAGTTTGAAGGTTTTTTGGCGGTTTAGGTCGAGACGATGCTGGGATGTGCTAAACAACTGAAATTCCATGTTTAACCTGAAATGTGTCGTCTCTTTGTTAGAAATCAGATCTTGAACCAACACAACACTAGGAATGAGTAGAAGGTCGGTATAAGCTCCGATTCTACCGGTCTTGAGTGCTTTGAGTGTAAAAGAGTTGAAAGAAAGTTGGAAAAACCATCCTTCAATCCTTTCAGTCATGATTATGTGTAGATCTGTGGGAATATGTTGTTTATTCTTTTGGAAATCCTTCGGATCTGAGTTGTTCTTGGTGGAATGAGGCCAACATTTGAAGTTCATAAGAACTTCATGATGACATCACCCTAGAACACCTCAAATTCAATGATTTCACGGTTAAAAGCTGAGATTCGAAAGATAGAAAGGTGGAGGAGTGCGTGTAGATCAAAGAAGTACAAGATTTTAGTTGAAAACTTACAAGAATTGCGAGGAATCGAGAGAAAAAGGGCCAAGAGCGTCCTGGTCGGTTGAGAGCTGTCACTTCACTATTCAAGTGAAGTGACAAGGCTATTTATAGGCAAGAGAGGAGGAGAGGGTGAGTTGATGGGGGTCACAGGCCTGTCCGATCGGCTGACATGTCTGTCCGATCGGTTGGCATGTATGTCCGATCGGTTGGCATGTATGTCCGATCGGTTGGGATGTCTGTCCGATCGGTTGGACTTGTCTCGTCCGATCGGTTGGCATGTCTGTCCGATCGGTTGGACACCTCCGGCGGTTTGTGTCTCAGCATTTGGATCTTGAGCGTTGCGCGTTGCGATGATTTTGTTACACTGTTTCGTATAGTTGTATATGTGTTTATTATATATTTAATTATTCATAGGGGCCGTATGTACGTATTTATATTATTTATTTAACTATCCCAAAGTTGCGATACAATAACCGGGTCTTGATTCGAGTATGCGATTATTTTGCGAAGCTTCACGGTCATTGAGGAGGGTAGAATAGGTCCTCCCTCACTGTCATCGTGAACGTTAATGTATGTTTTTAAGAAATGAGTTACACTGCGACACATCACGGTTATCAAGGAGGGTAGAATTAGTCCTCACTCGAAATCTTCGTGGTTGTCAGCAAGTGCTATGTGATGTGATAGCGATAAAATATGCGATAATATGCGAAAATATTGCGATATAGCGATGTATGCGATATATTTACATTATGATCCGAATCTCTAGTGCTAGGCGTAACAAGTGTAGCGAGTAGTAACAATGCACGAAAGTGCGGGTTGTTTCAGTTTGTCTGTTATAACTTGTATATATGATAATATTTATGCAGCGGAAATAGAAACAAAATTTTAAACACAATCAAAGGAACATAGCATTCAGTAAACACATGCTTCTCATTGAGTCGAATGATTACAATACATAAATGATTACAGATATGCTTACATACTAAAACTCCCCCTCAGCGTGATACTCACTGGATGATTGCTCAAGATGAAAGGATTGGAGGAGATAAACTCACTCAATCAACCAAACGAAACAGTACAGGGTACTGTTCCATTTATAGGCAAAACAAACCACTGAAGCATCTAAGCTGACGTCACCATGAAAGTGACATCTAACAACCTATAACAACTGATCTAATACAAACACTGCTATGCTAATCACTGATAACAATACATTACAAAAATAAACTAAACTACTGCTGAATCCTTCCACTGTTGTGACTCCAGCGGTACTTATTGTAAACCAGCAGTGCTTGACCCATAGCAGTAAATTGATCCAACAGAGCTTTATACTTCATCAGTCTTTTACATGATCAGCGGTTGTAAGTCAGCAGTTGATGTAGAGGATCAGTGGATGGAGGTCATCAGATGTTGAAACCACTTTCAAGGGGAAAGCCTAGTGCAAACTACTGCTTATGATGAATTCACTATTGTGAACCAGTTTTGGCTTTAATTATTTATTCCTCTGATAGGGTTCAATCCCAACAATCTCCCCTGGAACAAATAATGCCAAAACCCTTCATTATTTGTAGATCTTTATTGTCTCATCAGAAGTTCCCTAACTTGTCCTTTAAATTGCAATTCAAAATCCATGGAACTTGTATCATCCTCATCCCTGCATAGTACAAGCTCAAGGAGATATTGTAGATCTTCCACACCCAGGCCCAGTGCTTGTTCCCTTGATATGTGCTTTACTTCTGCATTGGATCTGAGCAATGTCAATACATGGGTCTTTTGATCAGACATCCATTTTAGTATTTTTGAACCCAATGGGTTTCTTGGGAGAGATTTATTTGCTGATGAGTTTGGAGATTGTGGCCTTTTGAAAATTTGTTGAGCAGTATCCTGAACTTTTGCTAGTTCAGAATTTTCAGCTCTCATTTGATTGAAAGCCATTTTTATGATGTCATTTGCTGCAGCTATATCTTCTGCAGTTTCTTTTTCAATCTGCTCTTGTCTCTTTCTTTGATTTAATTCAATGACTGAGATATCTGCTGATGTGAACAGTGGTTTAGAAGTATTGATCTGCTGTTTTGGCTTTTTGTAGTCAGGCTTCTTTGGGATGTTAGAATCGGTCATCCTTCTTTTCCTTAGCCTTTCATAAGCCTCATCTGTATATTTCTTTGTCCATTTTGATATGGCTTTGGCAGTTCCTACCTTTGCATCAACCAATTCTTGCTTCTTTTGTTTATACTCCAAGGTAAGATCATCAATGGCCTTTTTGTATTTACTCCAGTTTGGTGCTGACTTTTTCATTCCTAGATTATTTTTGCTCTTCTTAATTCTGTTTACCTCATGCTTTAAAGCAATGAGTGGCCATTCACTGAACTGTTCTTCTCTTGCTGGATATAATATTTCTCTCATGATGAATATAAGATAATCCGTTCTCATTTCCTTTTGTAGGTTAGCGTCTGGTGGCAGATTAGACATATCTTTGCTCAGGTCTCTAGCATAATCTTCCAATATTTTGACCTTAGTAAGCAAAAATTGTGTATAACTTGAAACTTCATTGTCACTTTTCCCTACACATTCAAGTCTGGCTCTGGTATTAGCTTGCCTGGATTTGAGCTTTAAATATTCATCGATGTTGGCTGGATTTTTGTAACCAATTAAAGAAGGAAATTTTCTTTTTGAAGGATCATCCTCTGTGTAGAATTGTCTCATTTCATTCTTCACAGCTTCCAATTCTAGTGGATAATTTGCAGCTATTGGAGTAATATCAGCAGGATCAAAGCCTTCAAGAATTTTTGGATCTTTTGTTGGTCTGGCTAGAATTGATGGAATGAATGGTTGTGGTGGAATCTCATTGTAGGCTACAGATGAAAGGGGAACAGGTGCTGGTATTTCTTCATCATTGTCCTGAATATTTTTTTTCTGATGTAGGTTTTATTTGCTGAATGAGTATTTGTTGTTGGCTTTTTAATTGGAATGAATATGGTTTGAAGTGTAGTGGTGATGTTTTGACTAACAGCTGTTGAAACAACTGGTGTTTCAACCACTGTTGCCATTACAACAGATGTTGTAACATCTGTTGTCTTCTGCATTTTAGCAGGAGGTGATGATGATGGTGAATTTGTTTTAGGTGGTGAGGTGATTTTTGGTGGTGGTGGTAAGGCAGTGGTTGTGGTGTGTGTTGAAGTGGTGACAGTTGTTTGGCTAAACGTTGTTGAAACCACTGAAGTATCAACAGTTGTTGATACAGCAGGAGTCTTAACAATTGCTGGTTTAGGAGATTGATGTTTGGAGCCTTTTGTAGGTTTAGAAGCACGTTTTGTTTTTCTGGAAGGTGTGGTTTTGGGTTGCCTCATATTTCTTGAGGGCTGATTTCTTTTTGGCTTAGGATTTTGTTCATCCTTTTGCTCTGAAACACCCTGTTCATTCATTTCCATAAAAACTCTTTTCTCTTGCTCCCACCTGGCTTTATCCTTTGCCTTTCTATCCCTTTTTACCTCTACTAATGCATCAACAATGGCATTGGTGGTAACATCAATCTTTTTGGACCCATCTGGCAAAGGGATATCTTTGAGCATACTATCTTTTTGTGGCTCAATGTATAGACCATCTTCAATTCCCTTCTTCTTCCACTGCTTGATTTTCTCCCCCTTTTTGGCATTATCTGGTGGGGGTTATCAATAAAGAGAACAGTGGGAGGAGCAGTGCCAGTGGTGTTCAGTATGTGGGCCTTTATAGCCTTGATGTCAGCTTGGGTATCTTTGTATCTTGCATCCATGGAATTTTTGATTTGTTGGATGTGGATGTCATGTTGTAAATCAGCATACTCTCTTTGTTTGTGGAGCAATGGTTGAAACAACTCCCAAAGAATATCAGGGGACGGAGCAGTGGATGCATTTGGAACATATGGTGGTGCATCAGTTGTTGGTCCCTCGTACAGGATCTATTCGTCAGGAACTTAGATGAATCGACTTTGATTAATGTGCGGAATCCATTTGATCAAATCACAGATGTACAACAAAGTATTCAACGATTAAACGTCGTATGATCTTTCTATTCAACTGTTATGAAAGTACAAAAGCGCCTGTAGAAGTCAGACTTGACAGAGTTCTCTCTAGAGTCAAAAGTTCTAAATGATATACCTGGATGGGGTAATTATAGGCAACTCAGGAATGAGATAGATGCTGTCCGACCGAGTGGCAGTCCGCTCGGATGGCTATCCGGTCTGATGGCCATCCGACCGGATGACACATGTCAGCCGACGGACATCATCTTTACAGTACAAAACCATTCCCTGAGCTGTCATTCTACATACATAATATCATACAAGTACACAAAATATGACTAAATGCTGACGGAAGCTACAGACGTATACACTAACAGACTCCCCCTCGGTTGTAGCTGCAGTTCCTTCCAACATAGTCTTCAATTCTTCTTGTTGCACCTTCGTTCTCGCACTCTCTGTCTTCTCTTTTCTGCTTTCTCTTCTAACATTCTTCGTCTTATATGCCTGCCTTCATCGATCCACCATTTTCTGTAAACCGGATCACCATCACGCTTCCGATCCCATTTGGGAATCTTGTTCTCGTCTTTCTCAATTGGCGTTTGATCCGTTGGCGGCACGATACCCATCTTGCGCTTTCCCTGCTCAGCTGCTCTTTCAGAAATGGTCTTTGATCTTTGTTCTCGTTTGTACTTTTTCAGGAACTCATCAATCTCAAGATCTCTCCATTTCGACTTCCAATATCTTCCTGAGTTGATGTCTTGGGCAAAGCACACATCCACGACCGTTTGATACTGCATAGCTTGTACTTTGTCTCTTCTTTCATAAACAATCTTATTAAGGAATAAGCAATCAATATCTTTCTTCGAACAATTTACTAGCCACATCAGGTCTAGTATGCAGATTCTCCTTGACTCTCCCTTTGACTTGTCAAATAATGAAATTACCGCTTCAGCTATTGATTCATTGTAGAACCAACCTTCAAACAAATCATGAAAATCCTGCTCCATTGCCCTAAGAGGCATGTTCTTCAAACATCTTGGAGGTTTAACATCCAGAGTTATGTCTTTTTCTCCGTTCTCTAGTACAGTTACAATCTGCTTTGGTCGTTGAAGCTTCCAATCAGGATAACCAATCTTGGCCTGCAACTTCACATAGTTCCACAAGCGCTGATCTTGTTGTTTTACTTACAAACCATGATAGAACTGCTTGATATTCTTTGTCTTGACCAACTCATCTACGTCCCACCACGGAAGGGTCCTTATATCTGATAGAAATTCGGAATACTGCACACCCTCTTCCCGTCTAATGGCGTAGACCTGCAAATCTTCCAGATAACCCCATGATAGAATGTCACCCCATGAGATGTCTTTGTTGTGAGTGAAGAACTGAAGGGCCCTAAGAGTCTCCCTCTCTTTCGGCATCACTTTAAACCATTTCTTCCGTTCTTCAGCAAGGTTTTCACTTGGGATGGTTTCTGGAACACCTTCAGTAGAAACTTTTTCCACAATTTTCCTTCAAATCTCATCTTCATTTCGATCCTTGAACATTTCCATCAACGAAGGGAATGTTTCATCAATTCCAGAATAATGGAAATCAGTTTCTTCATAAGAGGAATCTGAAGCATCTTCAACAATAACGTCAATGTAGTGATCAGCTTCATGAGCATAACTAAACTCAAATTCTTCTTCTGGTGACGGAGGTATCTCCTCTTCGATATCAAATTTAAATTTCCCATCATTCAATCCCAATTCCTCCAACATTTCTTCTCTTGACCTCCTAACCTCAATCTCCTCCTCATGTTGAGCATGTAAGTAAATAACAGTTGTATTTGTGAGGAATACCTGATCAACGTGCTGTTTTCCAGATGTAGAAGTTTCTGGCTGATCATTATCTTCTTGTTCATTGATCTGATCATTCAGAAACTCTTTAATTTTCTGCTCAACGTTAGGGTTCTCAATCAGCAATCCCGATGCACCTTGATCGTCATCATCATTCTTCTTGTCATCATCATCATCTTTCTTATCATCTTTATCAGACTTATCGTTATCGTCATTTTCATCTTCATCTTCTTCTTCATCACCAAGAATTTACAAATCAAAATCACTATCAACTATTTCACCACGAGCCCTCTTAGCTTCTTTTCGCCTTTCTTCAATTTTGACTTGGCAAAAAATCTCTTTTATGCTATAAGGAACTGAGGACGGTTCACCAACAAGAACAAACTGATGTGTCTTCCATTCTAACATCAACATTTCTTTTGCCTTCTTTTTCTTCTGAATATCAACAACTCGTCAAATAATTTCATAAGGATCAAAGGATAGAGAAGACTCACCAACCAGCATGAAGTCTTGATCTTGTTCATTGTTAACATCTTCAATAACTTGTTCTTGAACATTTTCAACATCTTGTTCTTGAACATCTTCAATATCTTGTTCTTGAACATTTTCAACCTCAATCATTTCAATGTCTTCTTGAGTTGAAGATCCTCCAGCTTCAGGTTGACTTGACGAACCAAGAACTTCCTCAATCACACCCTTTCTTCTTTCGGTTGCCTCTTGAGCTAGCAGTCTTTCTCTTTCAATTCTTCACTCTTCAGCCCTTTTCACCTCAATTTCATTGAAAGCAGCATGAACATCTATCTTCAAGTGACTTTCCATGATAGCATGTAACATGTTAAGCTGATTGTCTTTCATGAATTTATCAGCTTTCATTGCTTCTATTTCTAACTTCATCACCTTCATTTCGTTCGATGAAGCTTCACTTATTTCACTAAGAAGCTGATTTAGTGTCTGATTCACATCTTGCAGTTTCTTTATCTTTACATTCAGTGTAGCAATCTCTACTGTCAAGAGTTCAAACACTTTAGAGTTATCATGAACATCATTCTTCATTTTGTTTATTGTTTCTTCTTGGTCTATCAAAACCATTCTGGCTTCATCCTGAGCTTTCATCAATTGTTCAATCTGCCTTTTAAAAACATCACGCTCTGCTTCAGCTTTAGCTTTTTCAAGATCAGCAACTTTCTTTACCAATACTTTTACGGCTTCATATTTGAACACATCAAAGTCGTCTCCAAAGTTTAAATCTTCTAAAGGATACCCTGAGGCAGGAGGAAGATTTCCAAACAAATCATCTGTAGTTTTGTTGTGTGAAGACTCTGTAATCTCAATATTTTCTGGTATTGGTGGAAATTTAGAAGTAAAATCTCCACCTTCAGTCACTTCAACATAATCATCGTGACCAGCTTTCTTTTGAGCTTCAACATCAACCACTCTTTGTGCTTGAACCTCTGGAGCTTTTGGAACTTCAACACTATGAACTTCAGGCTCCTTTTGAATTTCAACCCTTTGAATCTTCTCTGCTTCAGTAACTTTTGACTTTTCAACATGCTTTTTACCTTTGCCGCCTTGTTCCTTTTGTACTTTAGCCCCAGCTTTCTTTGCACGCACATTCCTCAGAATGACTCCAACTTTAACATCTTTACGCTTCCCTCTTTGTTTCTTTGGCTCATCAGGTATAAAGGTAGAGTCTTCTTCATCCGATGCTTTCTACTTCTTTGTAGGCTTTTTCTTCAGTTGAGCTTTTCCTCTGCCAAGTGTTGTTGGGTCGAGCTCTGACTCTGACTCAGTAGCCTCAGAATCATCTTCACTTGAATCATCTTGTGCAACACCCTCAGGCTCTGTAACTTTGATACCTTCAGCTTGAACACTTGAGCTCTGTTCTTTCTTTGCAGCAACTTCCTCATTCTTTTTCAGATAGCTTTCAAGTGAATGTTTCAGCAAATCAGCTCCTTGTTGAACAACCTCAGATGGATCTAATACTGTTTCATCCACCAATCTTTGTTGTGGCTCTATAGAAGGCCCTGCAAAATAAACATTTACAAATTCATTAGAAACTTTTAACAGATTAAAGATCTAACTACCTTAGGACTCCCCCTTTCACTATACCCTTTACTACAATCTTCGGAATGGAAACTACAAGGAATGTCTTGGGAGTTCTCTTTCTCTTCCCATCTCTCACAAACCACCATCTGGTTTTCTTCTCAACCAACTGACACATCTTCTCATCTTCATTATCAGAATCACTGTTTTGATGTCTCCAATCATCGTTCTCTGGAGCAATATATGCCGGATTGTTAATCCTGCAAATCATTCCTTTTGCTCCTGGATCAGGACCCTTAATAAGTCTGCTGATTGTTTCTGCTGTCATGTGCCTCAGACCTAAAATATCATCATTATTCTTCTCAAGATCCTTGAACTTATCATCAATCAACATCTGTATGAAACGAGGATACATAATGTACTTCTTGATTCCAGCTTTCGCATTCTCAACCATGTAGTCAAATAGCACTTGTGAAACATTATACGGCCTATTCAAAATGAGGCAAGCAATAATGTTCATGATGTAGTCAGATGTTTCATCATATGCGCCCTTCCTGTGTGATAACGCATGAATAACACAATGTATCAAAAACTTGTAAGAATGACAGAACATAGTCTTTGCCATCTTCCCATTTATGTGTCCTGTGAATCCCATCCTGCACCATAATCCTTTTGAAAGACATTCCGAAATAATGGTTGGATCATTTTCAGAATCACCTAAATCTAACACACGTCTCACATCTCCAACATTTATCTTAATCTCCAAATTAACATTCTGTCCTTTTTCATCTCTCTTTGTTATTGCAGAGTAGATCTCTTATCCTTCTCTTCATATCTTGCGGAGTTCCAAAATCGTCTGACATGTGATTCGTAAACTATGGTTTTGTCAGTTAGAGCTTTATCAATTCTGCTTTCTCTCAAGAATTTTGCAATATCTTCAACTAAAGTTTTCTCTGTATACTGTGTTTCTAACAGACAATATATGTTATGGGTTTTCTCCCAGTCTTGCAGAAAAAGTTGACAAAAGATACAGTTCTTGAAATTTCTCAAAAATTTTCTAACACTGAAGATCTCACTATACATAGTACAGTGGCTCGGATAGTTGTCCGACCGGATTGTCATCCGACCGGATTGCCCTTTTGATTTTGAAATGATAAGTCAACACAAGTCAATAGTATGTGAGTCTAATGACCACTCGGTCGGATTACCATTCGACCAAGTTGTCACTCGAGTCATGTAACAAGAAAGATACCTATGACTTAGTTAACTTTGAGAATGAATGCCTTGGAACGGATTACCACCCGGTCGAGTTGCCATTCGACCGAGTTGCCACACGAGTTATGTGACACGAGTGCACAAATTTCAAAATATAGATTGAATGAATTGGTTGTCCGACCGGATCACCACTCGAGTCATGTGAATGAATTGGTTGTCCGACCAGATTGTCATCCAACCGGATCACCACTCGAGTCATGACAAGAGATGAACAGATGAAAAAGTGATATTTGGAATGATTTTCCACTCGGTCGGATTGCCACCCGACCGGGTTGCCAAAATAAGCACAAATTTTAATTCATCAATTACCTAACAAATTTAACAAGTAAACATGCTATGGGTCGGATGGTCACTCGGTCGGATTGCCACTCGACCGAGTTCCCACTCGAGTCAAAGACATATGAAGAACAACGTGAACACATTATGAACATCAAAATTTTCTAAGCCTAAACTTCAAATTGAACACAGATCTATGTAGAAAATTTCGGCGCGATCAAAACCCTATGTTCATTATTGTCTAACTCGTCCTAATTGTCACACCCCGACCACGTAAAACAACAAAACGTGGCGAAAACGTCGGGGGGTGTTGTAACAGAATCATTGTTTCATAACACATGGAAATTGAAATATTGTTTTATTGATTAAAAGAGTTACAATGTCTTGACAATCAAATAAATAACTAGTCTTGCATCTTTTATTGTCACTAAGGCCCAAGTCCGCCTAAGTGTATCTTGATAAATCCTATGCATCATATCCTGAAACACATGTGAAAATATGTATGTCAGCATAAAAATGCCTGTGAGATACATAGGTTTTGTGAAAATAGAATTCATGACTTATGTTTGAGAAAATGTTTAGTCATGAACCTTGTAATTTGCTTTGTCTTGTAAATCATTTGAAAAGTGATAAATAAACCAAATGATATATATGTATAAAAGAATAATACATGGTTAAGTAAATAACCAAGTAAAATGAGTTTGTATTTGATAAGTTGTTTGTAAAACAATGTATTGCGAAAAGTATGTTATTTGTATAAAATGTTATATGTCTAAATCGAAATGATTCAAATAATGATACGATATGTAATACCATAGAAGCACTTATATATAGGAAGTACCAGCGGCGTATCCACCATGTTTGTATCATATTACACACGCCTCGTTACTTAAATCACTTACTCAAACCAAACCATCAAAGTAAAATGTTTATGTATAATCAAATGTCAAAATGTTTGTGTGAAAACCATGTCTAATGTCTATGTCTAATGTAAATCATGAATTTTGTATATCAATGTCAAAATGTTTGTGTCTAATGTAAATCAGGAAATGTGTATCCAAAATATCATGTATGGTAAGTGAAATATATCAACTCATCCATATGTAAAAATGCACAAAAACAAGGTATTGAAGTAAAACATGGTTTAAATCAAAGTTATGTTTTGTGGAACAAATGCATGCTATACTGATATAAACATCTATGCGGTATTGTAAAAATTCATACATCCAAGCCTTGCGACTGTAGAATAAACCCTAGCACAAAGTCTAAGGTCCACCTAGAAATGTATTCGGATTCGGTCATTCCTTCCAATCCAAACAAACCCGGGATTTCAGGAATGGGAGTTGTCAAGTCCTATGGTACCATTACCTACTAACGAGCGGCGTAGCTAATGTTAATGAATGTACATTGTATCATTTGAACAAACCAAATGTCATACCAAAATGTAAGCATGTGATGAATAACAAATGTACTAAGTATGCAACAAAGGACATACATAGCATAAAATGTAATGTAAAACAATGTACTAAGTATGCACACAATGGGCATACATAGCATAAAATGTAATGTAAAACAATGTACTAAGTACGCACACAATGGGCATACATAGCATAAAATGTAATGTAAAACAATGTACTAAGTACACACACAATGTGCATACATAGCATAAAATGTAATGTAAAACAATGTACTAAGTACGCACACAATGGGCATACATAGCATAAAATGTAATGTAAAACAAAGTACTAAGTACGCACACAATGGGCATACATAGCATAAAAGGTAATGTAAAACAATGTACTAAGTATGCACACAATGGGCATACATAGCATGAAATGTAATGTAAAACAATGTACTAAGTATGCACACAATCCGCATACATAGCATGAAATGTACTGTAAAACAATGTACTAAGTATGCACACAATGGGCATACATAGCATGAAATGTAATATAAAACAATGTACTAAGTATGCACACTATGGGCATACATAGCAAAACACAATGAAATCATGTACTATAAATGTACTAATGAACATAGCAAGTATATGATGTGAAAGCAAGAAAGCATGAAAGTAAGAAGTAGGCACATGTGTTTCACCCCAAAACAGTTTGAAAACGGTAAAAGAGGGGTCTATGTACTCACTTGAGATTGCTTAGTAGTCCTTGAGTAACAACCAAACAATGCTAGAGATCACGGATATCAAACGGCACCTAATATAGGTAACTATGTTAATATACCGGACGTAAATCGGAAGATCGGATAGAATGAGGGCTTGTAAACCAAATGAGTATGAGAACTCATGTATTATGGTTTAACAAAGCCTACATACTAAAATGAAACCTAACCTAAGTGCTTACGACCCATCACGACCCGTTTAGGTAGCTTATGCTACTTTAATGCGTCGTTCGCGTGAAACGCGTTCGAACCGCCTAACTAGTCCTATGACAAGTAAAATATGCCTTAACATGTCTAATATTGTTGCCAAATCAGTTTAGATATCAAAAGTTATGTTACATATGCTTAATATGAATTTTGGCGTTAAAAGGGCATTTTGGTAATTTACCTAAGGCATATAAACCACCTATCATACAACTACTTAAACGAAGCGACCATAAGGTATAACCTCGGAAGGTTATTCCCTATATACTATGGTCACCTAATGTGTTTGGTCGGATCCTAATGATCGAGCAAACGGGTCGGGTTCGAAAGTATAAGCGATTGTTTAGATCGCTTACCTTACGACCCTATATAAGCACTAAACTAAAAGTGACGAGCTAAGCTTGTTAAAACATGCTTAACTAAGTTTAGAAAATAGGTTTGGTATCAAAACAAACGGGTTTTGATACCTAAAAGTAGTTTGGTTACAAAATACGCAATAACACGCATTTTGGCCGAAACTACGACTCGTCGCTGAGCCTAGATAACGTGGTAATCAGTAGGTATAGTCACTAGGGACTATAACCATCTTGATCACGCTCACGTTATGAAGTTCAAACGAACTTCGCATTGACCATAAACTGGTCAATGCAGAAAGTCAAACAAAGTTTGACTTTAACGCTAAAACAAATGAAAGAACGAAAGAACACTTACAAAGGGTCCCCGCAAGCTAATCTCGATCCAAGTAGTTCAGGTATGAAGCAAATGGATTCAACTTAGAGCTTCTTAGATCAAATTTGTGGGTTTTGCAAGGAATTGAGGTGGGTATTTATAGTAAATGGACCACCGTTAGGATCGTTTCTCGAATACCGAGCTTTGATCACATCCCTACACTTGTTACAAACTTGTGGTAACTCAAAATGGACCCCAACATCAAGGATTGACATGTGGCATTGGCGTTCGGAGTGCATAAGAGCTAATAACAGCAGTAAAAAACGAGTTTCTGCATCTGGGCCCTGCTTACGGACCGTAAGACTCAGAACCTTACGGTCCATAAGGACCTTGCAGGTCTGATACTTTAAAAAATGGCAGAACAGTCCCCTGAAGCTCCAAACTTGCTATTTGATGCATTTTTGACACGTTTAAGCCCCGTTAACCCCATTTCAAAGCTCTAAAATGAAGTTAAAGTATAGGGAACTTAAAATGTGCTCAAAAATATCTCGGATGTCGGTTCATTAGGCCGTACGATTGCGTTGTTCGGTTAATTACGACGGAAGTCTTAACGGACGCAAAAACGGTCCAAATTGCGCCACGAATGGATTTTTATCATGCCAAACACTAAAATAAAATATTTTAATGCTTACATAAATTTTTGGAAGTCCGGATGTATTCAGAACGTAAGTTATGCGCGAAAATGCAAACTTATGCACTTTTTGACGCTTTTAGTCCCTGAATGAGCATAAAGATTATTTTAGCATAACGAACCCCTCAAAGCCTATTTCTAAGCTATGTAAAGGATATTTATGGTATGTTGAACTTATGGTCACGTTCCGGAATGTCTGTTACAGTTCAAATTGGCATACTTTCACAGTTTGTCAAATTTAGTCCCTGTAAGCGAAGTAACTCGATTTTGCAATACCAAAGCATTCAAAACTTATTTCTAAGTTATTTAAAGGTTATTTAAGGTATGTGAAGCCTATTTAACTATTCCAGAGTGTTCGTTGCATTAAAATGGTTATATTTACGCATCAGTGAGCGTATAACCTTCCAGAAAGCGATTTAGAGCCTGAAATCGAACAAGAGTTGATATGTGCAAATGATACACTTATTTGTACAAATACCAAGTATGAAATACAATATTTCATTGGTTTGGTATTTTTTTGATGGCCGTGGAGGCACAGGTGTCACAGTCTCCCCTACTCTAGGAAATTTCGTCCCGAAATTTTATTTAGAGGAAACTTGTGAGGGCTTGAAACATGAGGTTGAAAAGATTGAACAACACTGGTTAGAGTTCTTGAACTTCTAGTAACTTTAATAACATCATGCTTGAAATGTTAGAGGGATACTTATATACAAGTATATGAAGCGTCATTGGTGCATCCACCGTACCTCCATTACATCGTTCTCATTTTGTTATTGTTGTCACTATCGGTTCTTACACATAATAAATCTTACTGTGTTTCTGTGCACTAAATTTCATAATTATGTACGTGTCCATAATTAGGCAATTCCTTGCATAGTTCACACAGTCTATTTTAAAATGTGTAGGGGAAAACCAAATGAACAAACATGTGATGAGTGTGACTAGACCACCATAGGGTCCCTTTTATTAAATCAATAAATGATTTTAATAGACAACCAAGGAGTCTTTTCAGCTTATATCATCACATGTCATTCTTAACCAGATTTTTGAATCAATCTTTTTTACTAGACCACTAAAAGGGTCTCTTATGAATCATGGAATAGTACCATATAATCCAAGGGTCTTAACTATTACATAGAAGCCCATTTAGGATTTAAGGTAGTACCTTTGGATATCCTTCTACGAATCCCTCATATGAAGATATGAAAGATCCTACGAGGATTTGGATAACGAATATCCAGAGTATACAAAAACACAAAAATGCATAAAAAAACACAAGATGCATAAACACATAGTCACATAACCACAAAATTGTTTAACTTGATTTGTTATCATTTGTTAATTTGTTCTTTAAACTGTGCACATGTATTCAAAGCACACCAGGTATCCAATTAGTGGATTTTGATTGGTGCTTTAGATATTTCTAAAAATCTAACTATAAAGATAGAAAGATCTTTTAAAGGGAAAATTCAATTTCGATTATAAGGAACCGAAATGTTAGAATTGAGGTACACAAGGAATCAAATTAAGGACTCCGATTTGTATGATAATCATCCACAAAGGTCTAATTGCGGAGATAAAAAGATCCCATATGGATTTTAGAAGTTGAAGATGTTTTGAAACCTTGCACTGGACGTGCTTAAGTCAAAACATGAAGTAAAAAAGCTTATGAAGTTGAGATGCTAGATATGCCAAGGCGACATATGAAGCAGAATTTGAAAGTTAAGTCAATGTATGAGGAAAAATATTTTTGAAAACTATGCATGGGGTTCAAAAAAAATGTGTTCAATGTTTTTGAAACCTTATGCATAATACTTTTGAAATCATAAAGTAGGTGTACTAGGTAAGTATATTTATAGAAATGTTTTAAAATCATGCGAGATGAATTTTGAAATTGTGTATAAGGTTTTTGGAAAACATAAATGATGCTTTTGAAATCATGCACGTGATAAGAAAATATATTGTATTAATATTGTTTTTAGGCTATATGAGACATTTTGAAATCATGAACATTGTTTTGAAAACTTATGTTATACATGTTGAAAAAAATCAGAACGTAATGGGTATGAGATTTGAAAATATCCTTAGTTATCTAATCAAGGATTCAAAGGCACGGATGTGCAAAAAACACGATTACTCGTAATGTCACTTTATTTCGTGTACTTCGTTTCTTAGAATGAAACGAGTACTTAAAATTTTTCGAGGACAACATGAGCGATCACTTGGAAGGGAGAAATCACAAGAGTAGTTTGTAAGGTACATAGTTTATTGATGTAGGTATCATAGGGAAAGTCATACACACATGTAACTACACTCGTATATCAGAATTGCGAACAACAACTTTTATTTATGAACGAGACATATTGTTTCACAATACAAGAAAACAAAAGAACCAAAGGCATAAGACAGCAACATCCTTTGTTTAGCCAAATGCTCATCCAAGGGTTGGATTTGCACTGACAATCTTCGAGCAGTTATTCTTGAAATGGCTCGTCACGCCACAGTTGTAGCAAGTACCAGACGGGAAACGAGCTTGAGTAGGGTTAACTTGGTGCTGGATAGCAGCAAGATTTATAGCAGCTTTGTTTTGGATAGCAAAGCGGCATATGTTAATTAAATGTCCCCACCGTCCACAGTAGGTACATTTGAAGCAGGGCATGAGGTTTGAATGATGACGGTTGCATCGTTTGCACAGAGGAGCAGTTCCTTTGTATGGCTTCCTAGCAGGGGGTTGAGCTGGTTGGTTGGGGACGGCTTGACCATTGTGAGCGACCACGGCGAAGTTCTGAGAAGCCTGTTGCTTCTTTGACTTCTTAGGGGATCGTTCATCCATGGTCTTTGATTCCTCGATTGGTTTCTTGGCTGATGGTGCTGTTACTTGGATAGGTCTTGCCTGTTTTGGTGCAACCGCTGCGGGATTCTTTGAAGCTTTACGTTTCTTTGGTTTTGGTGAAGGCTTGGCTTCCGTCTCCTTTGGTGATTCTTGAGTGGCTTCATCCTGGAGATGAAACATGGCAGTAGCTAATTCGACAGTCTTCAGGACTACTTCGCGTATTCGCTGGGCAAATTTGGCTGTCTGCTCGGACATTTGACCGTTGCTGAGAGGAGGAGACATTCTAGAAGGAAATGAAAGATATAGGAGGAAACAAATGAAATGTTATCGGCAAATAAAACAAAATGACAACGTATAGAAATTGCGATCATTTGTTTGTTACCTAAGGCAAACAAATGAGACGGTGACTAATCAAAGTAAGCGGGTCATATTAATGTATCGCGAAGACATGCTTTAGCCTATAAGTGGACACTCACCCCAAGAGTTCCCAGGTAAGAGTGACTGGTCTGATTATGTGGATTTGTACGAACATTCTAGCCTTAGACAGAAAACTCAGAGTGCAGGCATCCACTCTTCCAGATTGCACTTGTTCACACTATAAGACCCAAACTTTGACGAGGTTTTAAAAATTCAAAGGGGTTCAAAACCTTATAACATAGGGTTCAAAACCTTACAATAGAGGGTTCAAAACCTAGTAATCAATAATCCTAGAACAGATGATTAGTTTTCAAAGCGGTTTTGAAATTTGTGTTCTTGTTGAGGTCGTCGCCTAAGGATAGGTGACAGTATTGTTTTATGTCTAAACGCAAGTAAACTCGCGTTAGGGTTCTAGGAAGGTTATAGACTAGGTCAAAGTATTACTAATAACCTAATTACCTATAACCATGAGCTCTGATACCAACTTTTCTGTCACACCCCGACCACGTAAAACAACAAAACGTGGCGGAAACGTCGGGGAGTGTTGTAACAGAATCATTGTTTCATAACACATGGAAATTGAAATATTATTTTATTGATTAAAAGAGTTACAATGTCTTGACAATCAAATAAATAACTAGTCTTGCATTTTTTATTGTCACTAAGGCCCAAGTCCGCCTAAGTGTATCTTGATAAATCCTATGCATCATATCCTGAAACACATGTGAAAATAGGTACGTCAGCATAAAAATGCCTGTGAGATACATAGGTTTTGTGAAAATAGAATTCATGACTTATGTTTGAGAAAATGTTTAGTCATGAACCTTGTAATTTGCTTTGTCTTGTAAATCATTTGAAAAGTGATAAATAAACCAAATGATATATATGTATAAAAGAATAATACATGGTTAAGTAAATAACCAAGTAAAATGAGTTTGTATTTGATAAGTTGTTTGTAAAACAATGTATTGCGAAAAGTATGTTATTTGTATAAAATGTTATATGTCTAAATCGAAATGATTTAAATAACGCTACGATATGTAATACCATACAAGCACTTATATATAGGAAGTACCAGCGGCTTATCCACCATGTTTGTATCATATTACACACGCCTCGTTACTTAAATCACTTACTCAAACCAAACCATCAAAGTAAAATGTTTATGTATAATCAAATGTCAAAATGTTTGTGTGAAAACCATGTCTAATGTCTATGTCTAATGTAAATCATGAATTTTGTATATCAATGTCAAAATGTTTATGTCTAATGTATATCATGAAATGTGTATCCAAAATATCATGTATGGTAAGTGAAATAAATCAACTCATCCATATGTAAAAATGCACAAAAACAAGGTATTGAAGTGAAACATGGTTTAAATCAAAGTTATGTTTTGTGGAACAAATGCATGCTATACTGATATAAACATCTATGCGGTATTGTAAAAATTCATACATCCAAGCCTTGCGACTGTAGAATAAACCCTAGCACAAAGTCTAAGGTCCACCTAGAAATGTATTCGGATTCGGTCATTCCTTCCAATCCAAACAAACCCGGGATTTCAGGAATGGGAGTTGTCAAGTCCTATGGTACCATTACCTACTAACGAGCGGCGTAGCTAATGTTAATGAATGTACATTGTATCATTTGAACAAACCAAATGTCATACCAAAATGTAAGCATGTGATGAATAACAAATGTACTAAGTATGCAACAAAGGACATACATAGCATAAAATATAATGTAAAACAATGTACTAAGTATGCACACAATGGGCATACATAGCATAAAATGTAATGTAAAACAATGTACTAAGTACGCACACAATGGGCATACATAGCATAAAATGTAATGTAAAACAATGTACTAAGTACGCACACAATGGGCATACATAGCATAAAATGTAATGTAAAACAATGTACTAAGTATGCACACAATGGGCATACATAGCATGAAATGTAATGTAAAACAATGTACTAAGTATGCACACAATGGGCATACATAGCATGAAATGTAATGTAAAACAATGTACTAAGTACGCACACAATGGGCATACATAGCATGAAATGTAATGTAAAGCAATGTACTAAGTATGCACACGATGGGCATACATAGCAAAACACAATGAAATCATGTACTATAAATGTACTAATGAACATAGCAAGTATATGATGTGAAAGCAGGAAAGCATGAAAGTAACAAGTAGGCACATGTGTTTCACCCCAAAACATTTTGAAAACAGTAAAAGAGGGGTCTATGCACTCACTTGAGATTGCTTAGTAGTCCTTGAGTAATAACCAAACAATGCTAGAGATCACGGATATCAAACGTCACATAATATAGGTAACTATGTTAATATACCGGACCTAAATCGGAAGATCAGATAGAATGAGGGCTTGTAAACCAAATGAGTATGAGAACTCATGTAATATGGTTTAACAAAGCCTACATACTAAAATGAAACCTAACCTAAGTGCTTACGACCCATCACAACCCGTTTAGGTAGCTTATGCTACTTTAACGCGTCGTTCGCGTGAAACGCGTTCGGACCGACTAACTAGTCCTATGACAAGTAAAATATGCCTTAACATGTCTAATATTGTTGCCAAATCAGTTTAGATATCAAAAGTTATGTTACATATGCTTAATATGAATTTTGGCGTTAAAAGGGCATTTTGGTAATTTACCTAAGGCATATAAACTACCTATCATACAACTACTTAAACGAAGCGACCATAAGGTATAACCTCGGAAGGTTATTCCCTATATACTATGGTCACCTAATGTGTTTGGTCGGATCCTAATGATCGACCAAACGGGTCGGGTTCGAAAGTATAAGCGATTGTTTAGATCGCTTACCTTACGACCCTATATAAGCACTAAACTAAAAGTGACGAGCTAAGCATGTTAAAACATGCTTACCTAAGTTTCGAAAACAGGTTTGGTATAAAAAAAAACGGTTTTGATACCTAAAAGTAGTTTGGTTACAAAATACGCTATAACACGCATTTTGGCCGAAACTACGACTCGTCACTGAGCCTAGATAACGTGGTAATCAGTAGGTATAGTCACTAGGGACTATAACCATCTTGATCACGCTCACGTTATGAAGTTCAAACGAACTTCGCATTGACCATAAACTGGTCAATGCAGAAATTCAAACAAAGTTTGACTTTAACGCTAAAACGAATGAAAGAACGAAAGAACGCTTACAAAGGGTCCCCGCAAGCTAATCTCGATCCAAGTAGTTCAGGTATGAAGCAAATGGCTTCAACTTAGAGCTTCTTAGATCAGATTTGTGGGTTTTGCAAGGAATTGAGGTCGGTATTTATAGTAAATGTACCACCGTTAGGATCGTTTCTCAAATACTGAGCTTTGATCACATCCCTACACTTGTTGCAAAGTTGTGGTAACTCAAAATGGCCCCCAACATCAGGGATTGACATGTGGCATTGGCCTTTGGAGTGCATAAGAGCTGATAACAGCAGTCAAAAACGAGTTTCTTCATCTAGGCCCTGCTTATGGACCGTAAGACTCAGAACCTTACGGTCCGTAAGGACCTTGCAGGTCTGATACTTTCAAAAATGGCAGAACAGGCCCCTGAAGCTCCAAACTTGCTATTTGATGCATTTTTGACACGTTTAAGCCCTGTTAACCCCATTTCAAAGCTCTAAAATGAAGTTAAAGTATAGGGAACTTAAGATGTGCTAAAAAATATCTCGTATGTCTGTTCGTTTGGCCGTACGATTGCGTTGTTCGGTTAATTACGACGGAAGTCGTAACGGACGCAAAAACGGTCCAAATTGCGCCACGAATGGATTTTTATCATGCCAAACACTAAAATAAAATATTTTAATGCTTACATAAATTTTTGGAAGTCCGGATGTATTCAGAACGTAAGTTATGCGCCAAAATGCAAACTTATGCACTTTTTGACGCTTTTAGTCCCTAAATGAGCATAAAGTTTATTTTAGCATACCGAACCCCTAAAAGCCTATTTCTAAGCTATGTAAAGGATATTTATGGTATGTTTAACTTATGGTCACGTTCTGGAATGTCTGTTACAGTTCAAATTGGCATACTTTCGCAGTTTGTCAAATGTAGTCCCTGTAAGCGAATTAACTTGATTTTGCCATACCAAAGCCTTCAAAACTTATTTCTAAGTTATTTAAAGGTTATTTAAGGTATGTGAAGCCTATTTCACTATTCCAGAGTCTTCGTTGCATTAAACTGGTTATATTTACGCATCAGTGCGCGTATAACCTTCCAGAAAGCGATTTAGAGCCCGAAATCGAACAAGTGTTGATATGTGCAAATGATACACATATTTGTACAAATCCCAAGTATGAAATACAATATTTCATTGGTTTGGTATTTGTTTGATGGCCGTGGAGGCACAGGTGTCACACTAATCATGGTTTATTTTTAGAAAAACCCTACCGAATACCGACTCGAATTGGATCTCAGATCTATAAATTCTAACAAGATTTGGCACAAATTGAATCGGTAGACTTGTAGATCTAATTATTGTGGACAAAACCCTATGCTCGGTTTTCATCAAAACAACCTAAATTTTGCTAGATCTAACAATATATGTTTGAACAGTGACATCATCAAGAACACTTAGTAAAAGCATCAAATTTAACAGTTTAAATCTCGAAACACTTACCTTTGCCATTGTAAAAGTTGTGCTAACCAACGATCCAACGATTTGTGCAAAGAAGTATGAAGAAAACAAGATCAGAAATCAAAAGTGTGAGAGAGTAGGGTAGCAGTTCGAGCTAGTAAACCTTTGATTGAACCATTGACCTCTATATATAGTGACACTTGAGTAGGATGGATGTCCGACCGGATTGCCACCCGGTCGGGTTGCCATACGAGCGAGGCACACATTTGACTTTCAAATCTTTGACATTTTGACCCTTTTGATGTTTTCTCAGATTTTATTAGTTTTTAGAAATCCACTTAAGTATCTAGGTTCAAGTTAATGACCCTAAGTACTTAATTTTCCGACCAAGTCCAACTTAGTGACCTTGGTTGGCCGAAACAAAGCACACTGACGTTTATTTCAAACATTTTTCTGAAAATTACAAGATTCAATTTAATGATCTTGCTTTGACCTTTCATTTTATCAGGTTTAACATGATAAGCTCCCAACTCTTCTGTCCAGTTCAGAAACTTCCTGCGGCTACTTCAAACTGCAAGTCTGAAGATCAGCTTTCCACTTTGGTTTGTCAAAAAAATAAAGCAGAAATGTAAAATCTTTTTGGATTTTGAATAAAGTTTCTAGACTAGAATGCTAAACAGAAATGAAATGCAGTAAATGTAAACTATTTACAAACATATTTTTGGTGAGCGTGTTAGGGAATCATATCAGCTACCGACAAGCTACAAGTATCGTTAAGCTTTGATTTCATACTCATAATTAAACAACTAACTTAGATTGCCGATATACTGATCCACTTAAGTTCTCACACAAATTTCAATTTGTTCAGGATACGAATTTAGTGTTTTAGAGACTTAGCTTATACGCGTGTACCACCTCAGAATATACTCCCGTATCCAGACTACTATATTCAGTCTTACAGGTGAGTTGTTGGTGCATACATCTGTCGACTTCGTCTTATATCGAGTCTCGGGTTCGTTACGGTTCGGAACAAGGATTATGTCATCATCATTGATGATGACATCACATAGATGACATCACAACATGACATCAACATTGCAATATTACACAAATCAGAAATTGAGTTCACTAGAAGATAAATTAGATTTTATATGTTAGCTCGTTTGAAATAGGATCTGTTTGAAGCATGCATTACGTTTGAAGGAGGGTTTCGTTTGAACATGTCCGTTTGAAAGGTGTCATGTCACTTACAAACGGAAGGGCTTTGCCTATAAATACTCTTCAAACGAATTCATTTGTAATGTTCTTAATTCCGACGCCGAGGTGCTGTCGAGGTGTCTCTAGCTTGTAAATTGTTCAGAGATCAATATACGGGACATTTAATAGTAAATCCAAGCTAAACGAAGACCGAATCAATGAATTCCGCCTCTGATTCTGTCTGAGCACTCTTCTGATCGACTCGTTAGGTCATTTCACGATCCTACATGTGGTATCAGAGCTCAGGAGGAAGAGTTCTTACCGTTTAGCTCGTTTTCGCTGGAATATTCTGATTTCTACACATTCTTTCACAAAATTGATACTTTTCACGGTTAAAAACGGCTGATTTTCACATATAATATACATAACTGTGTTTTAATCAATCCTTGAGAGTTTTGGATCTTAAATCGAACTAAAACTTGATAAAATACGTCAATCCGTTTGAAACAGATCGAAAAATGATGATGTCAGCTGTCCTTCAAACGAGACTAGAGGTCGTTTCCGTTTGAAATTGACCGTTTCCGTTTGAAATTGACCATTTACGTTTGAAGTTGACCCTATTACGTTTGAATTTGACCCTATTACGTTTGAAATTGGCATTTCCGTTTGAAAGGGTGTGACCGTTTGAGGATGTGACCATTTGAAACGTTTTTCCGTTTGAATGTATTTTGTGTAAAAAATTCCAATTCACGTGAAAGTTGTTCAGGTCATTCAAAAACATGTCAGTTTACATATGATGTGTCAGTACATTAATTAAGAATTTGCATGTGATTTAGTGGTTCAAGAGCTGCATGTGATGATAAATGAATTCAGTTTACATGAGAAGTCCATATTCAGCGGCCCAATGAGAAATTACAACATAAAATTGTCGGTTTAGTGGGTTGTTCGGCCCAATCAGACTCAATACACACTTAAAATTGTCGGTTGCATGTTATACATATTAAGAGCCCATGTGATGCCATTGATTGTATAACAGATCTTTTAAAATCATTGTACCAAGATTCTAAGTGAGGCCGAATAGAATTCAAGTTTGCATGTGAGCTTTTGATAGTTGTCGGCAATTTTCGAATTGAGTGTGCATGTGATTTGTTCTAGATTTTGTCGACAACTTGTGACTATAAGTGTTGAATTGAGTGTTTAAACAGGTTGTTTTTGAAAGTTGAAAAAATGTTTGATGAGAATGAAAATTATTATTTTGAAAAATTTAACAATTGGAATCAATGGTTTATAGATGATACTTATAAAGATGTGAAAAAGGATGGTTGGGTCAAAAGGTTTAAATATTTTGTGTGTTTGAAAAATGAAACCTTGGATGATCTAGTAAACCGATATAATGTTTTACTTGGTTATCTAAAAGATCATGAGATATTCTTGACAGATGCTGAAAAAATAGCAAAGTTTGCAGATGCATTACCTAATGAATGGAGTGAATGTTTGAAAAATTTAAGAAAGGATTCAAATTTTTCAAAATTACATCTAAAAGGATTCATCAGCAAACTTAAAACTCATGATTATGAAAGTGAAAAGAAAAGGAAAGAATTGATAAAAGTTTTGGAAATACATTTGGTGGATATGAGTTTAGATGTGATTGGCGAAATGAACAAAAGGATTGTTGAATGTGTTAGGGCAAAATATGTTATGAAATACGATAACAAGAGGGGTTGTTATATTGATGAGAATGCGAATACTCTTAATTTCGTTAAAATTTTTTGTGCAGGATCATTCAAGACAAGAACAAAGGAAGTTCCAAAAAATGAAGAATTTGTGAAGAATGAATCTTTAAGTTCTACATCAGTGTGCTCTAAATGTGATAAACTTGAAGCTGACAATGGCAAACTCTTGAAAGATGCGGAAAGTTTGACATTGGAAGTCAAAAGTGTGACAACCCGAGTTTTCAAGTTCTCTATTCGACTTAAGTTTGTGCTTACTTGCAACATGTGTTTTGTATTTATATGTGGTGGCAATATAAGTGAGTATATTATGTTTTATATTGAATTAGCATTTATGATTGTTTAATTAAAACATGGAACTTAGCTGAGAAACCCTCACCAACGAAATCACTCCCTCATGAAAACACTTTGAGTGTTTTCATCTAACATGGGCTCAACGAAAACAGAGAATGGGCCTTGGCCCAGTAATGAGTTATTATATATTTATTTATTTTATCACAAGCTTAACGGAGAAGTTTCTCATTTTTGGCAAACCTTATCACATTATTTCTCTCTCTCCTTTTGAAAACCGACGGCACGCATCCATCGAAGTACCATCTTGCTACTTAGGTTAGTTATTTATTTCTTATTATTACTGGATATCATGAATGAACAGGTAGTATGTGATGATATTGAGTGTATGATTTGTATTGATTTGTATGTTATGAAAGATCTGAGGATTAAATGATAGTCTTGATATCACAATGATTTATTAATCTGTGCGATGGTATTTATTGTTTGGGTCGTTTGATTATTATTGAAACTGGCGAGATGGTTAGAAATGTTTGGGGATTTTCTAGGTTTAAAACCTGCTGTTGTTGATGATGATGATGACGGACGAAAACACCCCCCCACCTCACGAAATCCACAAACCAGCGAAATCACCTTAGGTGATTTCGGCTAAGGTGATTTCGGCCCAAGCTTGGATTTCGGCCCTATAGGGATTTTGGCCAAGGTGTTTAAGGCCCAAGTTGATTTCGGCCCACATAAGGGATTTCGTCCATAAAAGGGTTTTCGGCCCAGATGACTTTGTTCAAAAGGGTTTTCGGCTCATGTGATGTTATTAACCTGTTTGTTTATTAACTCAGTTTGTTAATTCTGGTTAGTTCATTAACACTGTTAAACTAAGTAACTATGTTAAGTCATAAACTCAGTTAGTGTATATATGTTCTGTTAGTTGTTAATTAAGTTAATTAGGTTAACTCTTTGGATATATAACTTTGTTATTTATTAACTCTGTTAAACCTATTATTTTAGTTAAGTAAAGCATGTGACACAGTTAGTTTCTAGTTCTGATGGATGTTAGCTCTGTTAGTTGATTTACATGGTTAACTACTATTCCTGTCAAGCATGCTAACGAATAACAATATTATATCAACTGTGGAACACACGTATGTGAAGCATGAATGTTATGAATGTGACTACCTGTTTATGTGTTGCATGATATGAACTGTCAAACACACTCTATGATATTACTGTGACACTAGTTTCATGTGAAACATTACGAATGTGAACTGATTGAGTATACGTGCACTATAGGACTTGACTGATTTATTGTGAGCACTTAACTTAGCATACCGAGCAAAACAAGGTGAGTTCACACTTCTATAAAGGCATGGGATTCCCGGGGTTGGGATTGGGTTGATTGATTATTTATGCTTAAGAGTTATCAGAATTACATACCATAGGCCTCGGGAGAGGAAGGTCAATGGTAGATACTACTAGACTAGTGATACATATACTTCTCTTCGCACACATGCCGAGATCGGCCGCGATACTAGAACAATCTTCACAAACATGCCTGGAATGGCCGCGAACTATACTTTAATCTTCGCAAACATGCCTGGAGGGCCGCGATACAAATATACCTAGTCTAGAGAACATATGGGAAACCCCCACTAAACTTCGCAAACATGCCTAGAGGGCCGCGATACCATTACATACGATACATGATTACTAAACGAACATACGATTTACGATACGAACATTATAACTAAATAACCAACTGTGAACTCGCTCAACTAGTTGTTGACTCTCTGTTACATGCCTTGCAGGACCTTAGGTACTTTTGGAGCTTGCCCGGGAGGCACAGTCGTTGTGGACATGGATCGTGAATGTGTTGTTAAACATTATGACATTTTGTACTTAAACTTATGTTGGGTCATACATTATTGCTTCCGCTACACACTTGTTTATGTTTGGTTTTGAAAGCACCTATCGTATCGATGAATGACTTTTACTATTTACTTATATGTTCAATATGATTGGTGGCTTGATCCTGGTCATGTCACGCCTCCAAGCGGTGGTACTCCGCGTGTGGATTTTGGGGGTGTGACAGATTGGTATCAGAGCCATTGGTTATAGAGAACTCGGTTTTAATAAGGGGAAAACGTTTTTATTAAAACCAGACTATAACCGAAACAGTGCTCAACGATCCACAACGACGCCTCGCTCCACGTGCAAGACTCAACATCCTAGGTAATATGGTACATGTTTTGTTGCCTACTTGCTAGAATTGCATAGAACTTTGCTCCGGGTATGCTTAGGTTAACTTAACACTATTGCATGAGAACACTTGTGTGCTTACTCTCTTCTGTTATCGCACTACTCGCGAACCTCTCTCACTTATGTCATATTTGCTATGAAGATCATGGCTGGACGCATTAACATGACACAAGCCCAGTTGACGGCTCTTATTAACGAACGAGTTGCTGCGGCACTTGCAGCCGCACAAGAAGGAGGTCAGCACGCTCAGCCACCTGTTTGCACCCTCAAAACTTTCATGGACTGTCGTCCTACTACTTTTAGTGGCACGGAAGGAGCGGTTGGACTCCTCCATTGGTTTGAAAAGCTCGAGTCCGTATTTGAAATGTGTGAATGCCCTGAGGCTCGCAGGGTGAAGTACGCCACTGGTACTCTAGAAGGCATTGCGCTGACTTGGTGGAATGCGCAAGTTCAGATGTTAGGGTTGGCTGTTGCTAACGCCACACCCTGGAATGATTTCAAGGAGTTGATCAAAGAGGAATACTGTAGCCGTGATGATATTCATAAGCTGGAGGTAGAGTTTTACCACTTGAAAATGACGGGGTCAGAAATTGAAGCGTACACCAGAAGATCGAATGAGTTGGCTATTTTGTGTCCTACTATGGTAGACCCTCCCATTAAGCGTATCGAACTGTATCTCAATGGACTGGTGCCGGAAATTCAAAGTCACGTAACCTCAGCAAATCTTGGCACCATTCAACAGATTGTCAAGTTAGCTCATCGCCTCACCGATCAGGCAGTCGAGCAGAACAGGCTGCCTAAACGTATCAGCGCTACTACTACCGCTACCACTCCAGCTACTCCTGCTAATCCCAGTGACAACAAGCGGAAATGGGAAGGGGATTCTAGCAGGGGTTCAGCTACTGTACAGTCTCAAGCACAGCAGCAGCGCAAGACTAGTGATTACCAAAGTCCGAGTCAGCAATCGTCTGGTGGTCAGGGGCAGAGTGGATATCGGGGAATTCATCCACTGTGTAACAGGTGCAACAAACACCACAGTGGCCAGGGTCGTAAAGGCCGCTGTCAGAGATGTCTAAGGGTAGGTCATGAAGCTAAAGATTGCAGGAGCTCAAGGCCTGCGAATCAGAACCAGCAACAACAGCCACCAGTTCCACGAAACCAGCCACAGCAACAACAGCAAGGAAATAAGGCATGCTTTCAGTGTGGAGCTGAAGGTCACTTCAAGCGGAACTGCCCCCAGTTAAATCAGAGTCAGAACAACAATAACAATAATCAGGGCAATGGGAACAACAATGGGGGAAACAACAACAATGGTGCTAAGGGTCGTGCATTTGTGATTGGTCAGAGTGACGCAAGGAACGATCCTCATGTGGTTATGGGTAAGTTTCTTCTCGAAGACTTTTATGTTACTGTATTATTTGATTCGGGTGCGGATACCAGTTACATATCTCTGAAGGTTAGTGAAATGCTTAAACGCGCACCAACGCTTTTAAACACCAAACATGTCGTAGAGTTAGCTAACGGTAAAAGTCTAGAAGCCACTCACATAGTTCAGGGTTGTAATCTTATCCTCGCTGGTCAGACTTTCTCTATCGATCTCATTCCTATAACTCTGAGTAGTTTCGACATTGTCATTGGTATGGATTGGTTATCCCAACAGCAAGCAGAGATCTTATGCAAAGAGAAGATCATTCGTATTCCCCGTACTGGAAAAGAACCTCTCGAAGTTCAAGGCGACAAGAGTGGTGTCGTGAGTGGCATCATCTCCTTCTTGAAGGCTCAGAAATGTTTGCGAAAGGGCCACACAGCTATTTTAGCACTTGTTACTGATACATCGACGAAAGAGAAGAAGTTAGAGGATATTCCTGTTGTACGCGACTTTCCTCAAGTGTTTCCTGAAGAGTTACCTGGATTACCGCCCCATCGCTAGGTCGAATTTCAGATCGAGCTAGCTCCAGGAGCAGCACCCATAGCTCGAGCACCTTACCGCTTAGCTCCAACTGAACTGGAAGAACTGTCTAAGCAATTGCAAGAACTCTTGGAAAAGGGTTTTATTCGTCCTAGTTCTTCGCCCTGGGGAGCTCCAGTATTATTTGTGAAGAAGAAAGACGGTACTTTTCGCATGTGCATAGATTACCGCGAACTGAACAAGGTGACTGTGAAGAATCGCTATCCTCTTCCATGCATCGACGACTTATTCGACCAGTTGCAAGGGTCGAGCTATTACTCGAAGATTGACCTGAGGTCAGGCTATCATCAATTGAGAGTCCGGGACGAGGACATCTCCAAAACAGCATTCAGAACTCGCTACGGCCATTACGAGTTTTTGGTCATGCCATTCGGGCTAACGAACGCGCCTGCGGTTTTCATGGATCTCATGAACAGGGTGTGCAAACCTTATCTTGACAAGTTTGTTATTGTTTTCATCGACGACATCCTAATTTATTCGAAGAATCGGGAGGAACATGAGCAGCATTTACGACTTATTCTGGAACTCCTTCGAACGGAACAACTATACGCTAAGTTTTCAAAATGCGACTTCTGGCTTCGTGAAGTCCACTTTCTAAGCCACGTGGTAAACAAGGATGGGATTCATGTCGATCCATCCAAGGTAGATTCGATCAAGAACTGGCCTGCACCTCGCACACCGACAGAAATACGCCAATTCTTGGATTTGGCGGGTTATTACAGACGGTTCATCAAAGACTTCTCAAAGATTGCGCAGCCGCTTACATTACTGACACAGAAAGGTGTTGCTTACCGTTGGAGTGATACACGGGAAACAGCGTTTCGGCACTTAAAGGATAGACTTTGTAGCGCACCTATCATCTCATTGCCTGAAGGCACGGACGATTTTGTAGTCTACTGCGATGCATCTATCCAAGGTCTTGGATGTGTGTTGATGCAACGGGATAAAGTTATTGCTTATGCTTCACGCCAACTTAAGATTCACGAACGGAATTACACTACGCACGATTTAGAGCTGGGAGCTGTTGTTTTTGCGCTCAAGATATGGCGACATTATCTGTATGGCACCAAGTGCACCATCTACACCGATCACAGAAGTCTTGAGCATATCTTCAAGCAGAAAGAATTGAATATGCGACAACGTCGATGGGTCGAGTTACTGAACGATTACGAATGTGCTATAAAGTACCATCCGGGCAAAGCCAATGTGGTGGCCGACGCCCTCAGTCGAAAGGATACTACACCTAGGCGTGTACGAGCGTTGCAACTCACTATTCAGTCCAGTCTTCCTTCACAGATACGAGATGCTCAAGTAGAAGCATTGAAACCGGAAAACGTCAGGGCTGAAGCCCTACGCGGTTCAAGACAACGGTTAGAACAAAAGGCAGACGGAGCCTACTATGTAACAGGACGCATTTGGGTCCCACACTATGGCAACTTACGCGAGCTTGTAATGGAAGAAGCTCATAAGTCTCGCTACTCAGTACATCCTGGTTCGGATAAGATGTACCACGACCTCAGAACTACATATTGGTGGCCTAGCATGAAGGCCCACATAGCAACTTACGTTAGCAAGTGTTTGACTTGTGCGAGAGTCAAAGCGGAATATCAGAAACCATCAGGCCCACTCCAGCAACCTGAGATACCACAATGGAAATGGGAACAAATTTCCATGGATTTTGTTACTGGCCTACCTAGATCTCAGCGCGGAAATGATACTATTTGGGTGATCGTGGATCGACTCACAAAGTCTGCTCACTTCTTTGCTATCAAGGAAACGGATAAGTTCTCCACTCTAGCAGACGTATACCTTAAGGAAGTTGTCTTGAGGCATGGGGTGCCCACCTCTATTATCTCTGATCGTGACGCACGTTTTACTTCAGAACTGTGGCAAGCAATGCACAAATCTTTTGGCTCTCGTTTAGACATGAGCACAGCTTATCATCCTCAGACAGATGGGCAGTCTGAGCGCACTATTCAAACTCTAGAAGACATGCTTCGGGCGTGCGTAATTGACTTTGGCAAGGGCTGGGAAAAACATCTGCCACTCGTGGAATTTTCGTAAAATAACAGCTACCACGCCAGCATTAAAGCTGCTCCATTTGAGGCATTGTACGGGCGTAAATGCCGATCACCTCTTTGTTGGGCAGAGGTGGGTGACAGTCAGATCACAGGTCCAGAAATGGTAGTTGATACTACTGAGAAGTTTCTCAAATACGACAACGAATGGCGGCAGCTTGTGACCGTCAGAAAGCATACGCCGATAAAGACAGGAAACTACTCGAGTTCCAGGTTGGGGATCGAGCACTACTCAAAGTTTCACCCTGGAAGGGTGTTGTTCGTTTTGGCAAAAGGGGCAAACTCAATCCACGATACGTTGGACCATTTGAAGTCATAGAGAAGATAGGCAAAGTGGCCTACAGACTGAACTTACCAGCTGAACTCAGTGCAGTTCACAACGTCTTTCACGTGTCGAATCTGAAGAAGTGTCTGTCAGATGAGACCCCCATAGTTCCTTTGAAGGAGCTCACTATCGACGAACGGTTGAATTTCGTCGAAGAACCAGTTGAAATTATGGACCGGGATGTTAAGGTCCTCAAGAACACCAGAATACCTCTTGTTCGAGTTCGTTGGAACTCCCGTCGTGGCCCAGAGTATACCTGGGAACGAGAAGACCAAATGGAACTCAAATATCCCCAGTTATTCGGAACCAATGCAACCACTACTGAGGCTGAAGCTACCACAGAATTTCGGGATGAAATTCCAAATCAACGGGGGGATGATGTGACACCCCAGGAAAACCAGTGAACGATAACTTACCCAGCTTCCTCAGTAACCGCATGCTAAATTTCGGGACGAAATTTCTTTCAAGTTGGGGATAATGTGACAACCCGAGTTTTCAAGTTCTCTATTCGACTTAAGTTTGTGCTTACTTGCAACGTGTGTTTTGTATTTATATGTGGTGGCAATATAAGTGAGTATATTATGTTTTATATTGAATTAGCATTTATGATTGTTTAATTAAAACATGGAACTTAGATGAGAAACCCTCACCAACGAAATCACTCCCTCATGAAAACACTTTGAGTGTTTTCATCTAACATGGGCTCAACGAAAACAGAGAATGGGCCTTGGCCCAGTAATGAGTTATTATATATTTATTTATTTTATCACAAGCTTAACGGAGAAGTTTCTCATTTTTGGCAAACCTTATAACATTATTTCTCTCTCTCCTTTTGAAAACCGACGGCACGCATCCATCGAAGTACCATCTTGCTGCTTAGGTTAGTTATTGATTTCTTATTATTACTGGATATCATGAATGAACAGGTAGTATGTGATGATATTGAGTGTATGATTTGTATTGATTTGTATGTTATGAAAGATCTGAGGATTAAATGATAGTCTTGATATCACAATGATTTATTAATCTGTGCGATGGTATTTATTGTTTGGGTCGTTTGATTATTACTGAAACTGGCGAGATGGTTAGAAATGTTTGGGGATTTTCTGTGTTTAAAACCTGCTGTTGTTGATGATGATGATGACGGACGAAAACACCCCCCCACCTCACGAAATCCACAAACCAGCGAAATCACCTTAGGTGATTTCGGCTAAGGTGATTTCGGCCCAAGCTTGGATTTCGGCCCTATAGGGATTTCGGCCAAGGTGTTTAAGGCCCAAGTTGATTTCGGCCCACATAAGGGATTTCGTCCATAAAAGGGTTTTCGGCCCAGATGACTTTGTTCAAAAGGGTTTTCGGCTCATGTGATGTTATTAACCTATTTGTTTATTAACTCAGTTTGTTAATTCTGGTTAGTTCATTAACACTGTTAAACTAAGTAACTATGTTAAGTCATAAACTCAGTTAGTGTATATATGTTCTGTTAGTTGTTAATTAAGTTAATTAGGTTAACTCTTTGGATATATAACTTTGTTATTTATTAACTCTGTTAAACCTATTATTTTAGTTAAGTAAAGCATGTGACACAGTTAGTTACTAGTTCTGATGGATGTTAGCTCTGTTAGTTGATTTACATGGTTAACTACTATTCCTGTCAAGCATGCTAACGAATAACAATATTATATCAACTGTGGAACACACGTATGTGAAGCATGAATGTTATGAATGTGACTACATGTTTATGTGTTGCATGATATGAACTGTTAAACACACTCTATGATATTACTGTGACACTAGTTTCATGTGAAACATTACGAATGTGAACTGATTGAGTATACGTGCACTATAGGACTTGACTGATTTATTGTGAGCACTTAACTTAGCATACCGAGCAAAACAAGGTGAGTTCACACTTCTACAAAGGCATGGGATTCCCGGGGTTGGGAATGGGTTGATTGATTATTTATGCTTAAGAGTTATCAGAATTACATACCATAGGCCTCGGGAGAGGAAGGTCAATGGTAGATACTACTAGACTAGTGATACATATACTTCTCTTCGCACACATGCCGAGATCGGCCGCGATACTAGAACAATCTTCGCAAATATGCCTGGAATGGCCGCGAACTATACTTTAATCTTCGCAAACATGCCTGGAGGGCCGCGATACAAATATACCTAGTCTAGAGAACATATGGGAAACCCCCACTAAACTTCGCAAACATGCCTAGAGGGCCGCGATACCATTACATACGATACATGATTACTAAACGAACATACGATTTACGATACGAACATTATAACTAAATAACCAACTGTGAACTCACTCAACTAGTTGTTGACTCTCTGTTACATGCCTTGCAGGACCTTAGGTACTTTTGGAGCTTGCACGGGAGGCACAGTCGTTGTGGACATGGATCGTGAATGTGTTGTTAAACATTATGACATTTTGTACTTAAACTTATGTTGGGTCTTACATTATTGCTTCCGCTACACACTTGTTTATGTTTGGTTTTGAAAGCACCTATCGTATCGATGAATGACTTTTACTATTTACTTATATGTTCAATATGATTGGTGGCTTGATCCTGGTCATGTCACGCCTCCAAGCGGTGGTACTCCGCGTGTGGATTTTGGGGGTGTGACAAAAAGGTTGAAGGATGAGAAGCAAGCTGATGTTAAACAGATTCTTATTTTGCAGGAAATTTGTGAGAAGCAAAAATCTGAAAATGTTAAACTGTTAAATGACTTGAAAAGTTTGACATAAGAAAACAAGAAGTTGAAAGAAAATGGAAAAATTTTTGAAGATAAAATTAAAAGTTTTGAAAATGAAAAATCAAAAATTGAAAAAGAATTTCAAAGTCAAATAAGAATTCTTGAAGATGGGAGATCTGTTTTTAGCAAGAATAACGTTGAAAAGCAAAAATTGATAAATTCTCATCTTCAGACGATTATTCGACTTGAAAAAGAAGCTGAATGTGCTCGAAAGAAAATCAAAGAGTTAGAAGGTAAAATCAGAGAATGGGAAGAAAAGTTGAAGGTTTTTGTGAATACTTCAGCTATTCCCTGTCCTAAACCGGTTAATTCTGTTCCAATAAGTGACAATGTCACAAACTTTGACAAAGTCAAGGTTGAGGATTGTGACGATAAAACTGATGATGAAAATGAGGACTTTTATTCAGCAGAAGAGTCTGAGTCAGAATCTGATGCTGAAAATGAGAAAAAGAAAATATTTTTGAAATTAAAAGAAAAATTTCAAGAAACTGTTCTGCAATCGACTAAAAGGGTGAATGCTCTACGCAAAAACCTTTGAAGAAGAAAGTGGAAAAGAAACAAAAAGATAAAAATTCAAAAAATGTTCAAAATGAAAATAAAAGATCATCAGTTCAATCATCCAATCATGATAAAAAATTACAAAAATTGGAAAATCAAAACTCAAAAACTGCTGGTAATAAGTGGTGCAGATTTGACCACAGTGCTCAAAAGCCAAATCCAGCATACAAGAGGAGAGATGGATATCACCAAGCCAAACAGTGCTATGATCTGAATGTTTGGGCTCAAGATGGTGATTGGTATGATAACAGAGTGTGTTACACTTGTGGTTTGAGAGGACACATTGCTGTTAACTGCCAGAGTTGGAGGTTTAAAATGAGAAGATGCTTTGAATGCAATATCAAAGGACACATTGCTAGAGATTGCCCAATGAGATCAAAGGGAAGATCAAGGGCTGAATCTCAGAAAATGGCAAAGAAGATACCAGTCAATGTCAAGCCCAAAGAAGAGAAAGTTCAAGAACCTAAAGTTCAAGAACAGAAAGTTCATGAACAGAAAGTGAAGCTTTCACAGGGGCAGAAAGACAGACTGAGAAAGAAGAGGAAGAAAGCGAGAGAATATCTCGAAAGGATTTTGTCCTCGGATACAACTGGTAAAACAAATAAAAGTTCTGATAAATCGTCTTGCTCACCAAAGAACAACAAATCAAGAAAAACGCATTCATTAGATACAAATCTGAGGACGAAAGAGGGAAAGAAGAAGAAGATTGTGTGTGGCAATGAATATGTTTCTTCGGAAACAAAGGAGCCACATGTTGGCGATGAATCTGGCTCATCAAAGTCAGACAAGCCACATTCAGGCAATGATTCTGGTTCGTTAAAACCAGAGGAGCCATTTGTTGAGGTAAAAGTTGAGAATTCTGGTCAAACAATGGATGATGCAAATTTTCCACCATTGTTGAACAAGAATTCAAAATCACCCAAGGACCGTCAGGCTTGGGTGAATCTGTTTAAATAGAAAAACCTGACTTGCCGGAGCTTCCAGGTTGGTAAGAGTGAAGCAGGAATCGGCACATTTCTTGAGAAATTCACTTAGGTGATATTTCAACTTACAAGTGGTTAATCAAGGACATTAAATTGTACTTGATTTCCTACAAGTGGTTTTGTTGTTAAAATCGGAAAATGATGAATTTACAAGTGGTAAAAAGAACAAGGTGATGTGATAACCCCGTACCTACAAGTGATTGGTAAACAAACTAATTTTTCCGGAAAAACCATTTTGATTAAAACAAACTTAAGTGTTTTGAAATCATAATGAGCAAATAGTTTGTTGTAAGGGGGAGTTCTGATTGTTTATGCCAAGTGAATGGAGAATTGAAGTGATTCTCATCATGTTGTCACATTTCTTGTACAGCTTGTTTTCAAATTTTCCCAGAAAATCAAAATTGAGATATATT
This sequence comes from Helianthus tuberosus, assembly GCA_030545235.1. Taxonomy (NCBI): domain Eukaryota; kingdom Viridiplantae; phylum Streptophyta; class Magnoliopsida; order Asterales; family Asteraceae; genus Helianthus; species Helianthus tuberosus. Next base: position 26,055,085 of record CM060419.1, read on the forward strand.
TTGATTTTAGGGGGAGTAAAAATTTTAAAAAAATTAGAAAATTTGAAAAGTCAAAAACATTGAAAAATGCAAAAATGAGTTTTGTTGTAAAAAAGAGGAAATGATAGTAGATCAGTGAGACTGTCACTGGATGCTAAAGAAATGGAGAGATAAAATGTGATAAACGATCTTACTAAAGATGTGACGGTAGGCTCAGCTAGACTAGTAGATTTGCGAGAACGATACAAACCTAAAATGAAAAGCCTAGTTCTAGTGGGAAACATGGTCGAAAGCATAGTACTTAGTTTTGTCCTTCTTGATTGTGTGCCTACTCAGTAATCGCTGATTGTCAAAAGACATAAAACTGGTTAAGTTTGTGAACTTTCACAACTTTGCTAAAAAGTCGCTGTGATTGTGCATTTTATTTTGCAAAGATTTAAACTTGTCTTTTTCTTTATTTTGTTTAAGCATTGGACATCCTCTGCGTATACGTGAGTATCGACCTGGATGTTATTGCCTAAACGTTCTGCTTTATTTTCTTTGGTGTTTTGTTTAAGCTTTGGATCACCTCTGCGTATACGGGAGTATCGACCTGGTGGTTAAAGCCTAAACAACTTCAACTTATTTTTATTTTCTTATTTTGTTTAAACATTGGACTTTCTCTGCGTATACGGAAGTATCGACCCGATTGTTAATGTTTAAACATTCTGCTTTGTTTTTTCACAAATCACAGTTGATAAAAGTTTAAAGGCATTACTTGAGTTAGTGTATTGCATGATGAGGAGATATGCTGAGATCGTGGGGTCCATAAGAGCTTAGTGCAAATTTAATATACCTTAACGTATCGGTAAGCATTTCGAAAGTTTTTAGATTGAGTTTAAGTGGACAACAATATCGTCAATCTATGGGAATCGTTTAGAGCTGAAAATGTTTAAAGCTTAACGGTGCTAGTGATTGGTCATATAAACTGATATGATCCTCTTACACAAGCTCACAAAAATATTGTCTGTAAATATTTCTTTACTGCATTCTTTTATTTCAAAAATCCAAAAAGATTTTCGGAGTGTTTTAGTATAAACTTTTGAAAAATTCAAAAAGATGGTCGACAACTGATGGTGAAGAGCTAATTTTCGAAATTCCAAGTGCTAAACAAGATGAACTGGTTTGGGAGTGTGTGTACTGATTTGAAAATTTTATTTTGAGAAAGAATGTTTGATTAGTTAATCAAGATCATCAATTTGAACTTGATATAACTATTATTAGTAAGTTTTTCTTATTGATTTAAGTAAAAACTTATATGTTTGAGAGAATATTGTGCAGGAAATGAGCTTAAACAGAGATGAAGCCAGGAATTGATCTCAAGGTAATAGCTAATTCCAGATGGCGATCCCATCATGATGAGAGGGGGAGTCTGACGAGGCTAGAGCCAAAGAGAAGATCTTGGTATATGCTAAGAAAGAAAAGAGACTGATAAAGACTGAAGATGCGAAGACTCGACACTTAAGACTCGTCAACATCTGAGGGGGAGTCTGTTGGTGCATACATCTGTCGACTTCGTCTTATATCGAGTCTCGGGTTTGTTGCGGTTCGGAACAAGGATTATGTCATCATCATTGATGATGACATCACATAGATGACATCACAACATGACATCAACATTGCAATATTACACAAATCAGAAATTGAGTTCACTAGAAGACAAATTAGATTTTATATGTTAGCTCGTTTGAAATAGGATCCGTTTGAAGCATGCATTACGTTTGAAGGACGGTTCCGTTTGAACATGTCCGTTTGAAAGGTGTCATGTCACTTTCAAACGGAAGGGCTTTGCCTATAAATACTCTTCAAACGAATTCATTTGTAATGTTCTTAATTCCGACGCCGAGGTGCTGTCGAGGTGTCTCTAGCTTGTAAATTGTTTAGAGATCAATATACGAGACATTTAATAGTGAATCCAAGCTAAACGAAGACCGAATCAATGAATTCCGCCTCTGATTTTGTCTGAGCACTCTTCTGATCGACTCGTTAGGTCGTTTCACGATCCTACATGAGTGCACACTAATGATATCTGTAAGGGGTTAAACGCGAGGCCATGAGAGCTCAGGCTATTGCTTCCGCAAAATCAGAGAGATGATGGCTCAGCTTTAGGTGGGTCCCCTTTGGGGATCTTCTTTTACAATAGCACATGATTAGCATTTTTCAATGTTTCATCATTTTTTATGCTGAGGGGGGGGGCTTTAAGATTAAAGCAATGCAAAGTATTATACGAGGACTTGGCTATTCCTCCTGCAAAATCAGAAGTCCTGGTATAATACCCCAGATATCATAACGTACAAAGACCTAGTATGTCAGAAATAGAGCCTTTCAAACAGGATTTTAGGGGTTACCTATATATCCGAGAGATGTTCCCCACGTAGTAAGCAAGTAATGATTTAGGTTTATATCCCGAACAAACTTACTAAATGTGTTAAAACTTATCGGCATATCATCAGCGAGACTGTTTAATGCTTTAAAACTTTACATTTCTTTAGCATACTGCAACTGTCTAGCTGATGTACTATCATTTTCCCATTTTACACAAGCTCTTTTTTCGGTTTTCTATTGTTTTTGGATTTTGAAATATCTCATTTTTTTTTGTTTTTGAAAATTTTTATTGTTTTTGTATTTTCTGAAAATATTACCTATCTCCCCCTAAAAACCAAAACAAGTAAAAAATCGACAAACCATTGCAGATTGCTTTTCAACATTATCTACAGTGGTGCCTTCTACGCCAATGATCCCCTCCGCAACCGATAGTAACTTCATACCATTAAGTTTCAAAAGATATTGAAAACGGGTTTTGTCAAATGCTTTGGTATGTAAGTCAGCTTTTTGTTCATCGGTGTGGATTTTTTCTATTCGTATCAACTTCTTCTCGAAACAGTCTCGGATGAAGTGATGACGAATTTCAATGTCTTTCGTTTTAGCATGATGAACAGGATTTTTTGTTATGTTTATAGCAGCCTCATTATCAACAAATATAGGGGAGTTAAGAAATTGGCAACCGTAGTCTCGCATTTGTTGCTGGATCCACAAGATCTGAGAGCAGCAGCTGCTAGGAGATACATATTCGGCTTCACATGTGGATAAAGCGATAGAGGTCTGCTTCTTACATTGTCAGGTGACCAATCGTGGTCCGAAAAACTGGCATCCCGCTGTTATTGACTTAGCGTTCACTTTGCAACATCCGAAATCAGAATCAGAATATTCCTCGAGCGTGAAATCTCATGCTTTTGGATACCACAACCCTAATGATGGAGTTCCTTTCAGGTAGCGTAATATCCTTTTCACAATAATCATATGCGAGACTCTGGGGCTTGACTGAAACCGTGCTGCGAGGCAGGTTGGATACATGATATCGGGTCTTGAAGCAGTCAAATACATCAGCGATCCGATCATGGAGCGGTACAACGTTTCATCCATTTTATCTCCGGTGAGATCAGGGTTTATCCCATGGTTCGTCGCTAACGGGGTGGACATTGGTGACATTCCTGACATCCAGAATTTCTCCAGAACATCATGAACATACTTCGTCTGATGTATGAACGTTTCCTCGGGTAGTTGATCAACCTGAAGCCCCAAGAAGAACTTCATCTCACTCATTGATGACATTTCAAATTTCTGCTTCATAACTTTTTCAAAATCTTTGCAGAGTTGTTCATTTGTTGACCCGAAAATTATGTCATCCACGTAAATCTGAACTATCAGAAGATGGCCGTCAGCTTCTTTTGTGCACAGAGTGGCATCGACCTTTCCTCGGATAAAGTTGTTGGCTAACAGATGCTGAGACAGGGTCTCATACCAGGCTCTCGGGGCCTGATGTAATCCGTATAACGCCTTAACCAAGAGAGAAACTTTATCTTTGTGGATTGGGTCGGTGAAGCCCGGTGGCTGTCCGACATAAACCTCCTCTTTCACCTTGCCATAGAGAAATGCCGACTTCACATCTAGCTGAAAAACTTTAAATCATTTCCAAGATGCAAATGCTATGAAGATTCTGATCGCTTCTAGTCTAGCAACCGGAGCATATACTTCAGTGAAATCTATCCCCTCCTGCTGACTGAAACCTTGGACAACGAGTCGAGCTTTGTTGCGAATAATAACCCCTCGATCATCTCTCTTACACTTAAACACCCACTTGGTGTTAATCTTCCTATGACCATCAGGCAAATCCACCAGTTTCCAGACACCCAACTTCTCAAACTGAATTAGCTCCTCCTGCATAGCGTTAACCCAAGAATCTTCAGTTAGTGCTTCCTTGTACGTTAGCGGCTCAATCTGCGAAATGAAACAACTAAGTGAAAACTCTGTTCGTAAAAGAGCAACTGTAGAATAAAAACAAGTAAGGCCTTGGTCAATTTGTCGTCTGGTGCGGACGCCTGATTGCAACTCTCCAATGATTAACTCTTCTGGATGGTATGAAAGAGTTCTTGGCATCACCTCGCCTGGAACATCTACCTCACTTTCCAAATTCGTAATGTTCTGGTTTGCGACTTGTTCACTGACTGGAATAGTTTGATCTTGAGACTGGATATGCTCCCCCTCAGACTCTGAATCACCACGATCGAATGTTGGCCTTTCATCAGAATCTGAATTATCATTGATTCCCGTCTGATTTATAGGAGCTTGTTCACTTTCTGAAGATGTCGGAGTTTGCATAACATTATCATTCTCTCCAGCATTGCTTGGACCTGCTTCATCGTCATTGGAAGTTTGATATTGACGTCTCTAAGACTCAGCTGGAAACCTTTCCTGTGATGATTCATATTCTCTTAGAATATCCAACTCGTCAAAGAACCTTGGTTCTTCCTCCATGTCGAATGATTCCCACAGAGTGTCATAATTGAAGCGCCATGAGTCACCGGGATTCTGAGGTGGCATGGTGAAACCTTGGCATTCAACATTATGTGCTTCAATGATCCGCTTTAAGCTTGGAACAAAGACTCGTTTTAATGGACTTGTGTAACCCACGAATATTCCTTCGATGCTCTTTGGACCAAATTTTCCAAAAGGTTCTAGAACAGTGCAGGGAGACCCGAACGGTTCCAAATACTTCAGGTTTAGTTTGTGGTTTTTTATCAGCTCGAAACACGTCTTGTTGAATTTCTTTACCGTAAGAACCCGGTTGAGTGTATAGCAAGCGGCTGACACTGCTTCTGCCCAAAAGTTGACAGGTAGTTTTGAATCAGCAAGCATTGTACTGGCCGTTTCAATCAGCGTCCTATTCTTTGTTTCTGCTACTCCATTTTGTTGTGGAGTGTAAGGCGTGCTAAATTCATGCAGTATACCTCTTTCATCACAATATACTTTCATTTTGCTGCTCTTAAACTCTGTACCGTTATCACTTCTTATTCTTCGAACGCGGGCTTGGTACAAATTTTCAATCTTTCTGATCAGCGTTATTAAACTCCCAAATGTTTGATCTTTTGTCTCCAGGAATGTTACCCATGAAAATCTCGAGTAGTCGTCTGTTACTACTAGACAGTAGAGATCACCAGTTATACTTTTGACATTCACAGGTCTAAAAAGATCCATATGAAGTCTCTCTAACGGTCTCGAGACTGAGTAAACCTTCTTTTGAGGATGTGATTTCTTCTTTTTCTTGCCTTTGATGCAACTAATGCACTCCCCTTCCTGATGGAAACCTTTCAAATGAACACCGTCTACTAAGTTTTTGTGCACCAGGTGGTTCATTTTTCGCAGGTGAATGTGGCCCATCTTTCGATGCCACAATTGCGATTCCTTCTCAGTGGCTCTTGACATGAAGCAGTGAGCCTGACCCGTGGTAGTAGTTGCTACACTCATGTCCAACACGTACAGATTGTCGACTCTTGGTGCTCTCATGATAACCCACTCTTCGGGGACAACAAACCCCGGCTTCAATATCAAACATTCTTTGTCTGTGAAGTGCGTCGAATACATACGATCACAGATCTGAGAGATGCTCAGAAGATTGTTTACCAGCTCGGTGATATAATTCACTCTTTCAAACGTGACAATACCATTTAATAAAGTTCCCTCACCAACTATACGACCACCTTGATTGCCTGCAAATCCCACATATCCTCCATTAAACCCTCGAACATCATATAGTAGGGTTTTCTTCCCCGTCATGTGCCGAGAAGCTCCACTATCCATTATCCAATGTGAGATGGATCTCGGAAGCTCCTGCACATTTCAAAGACATTTAGTGAGATTTTGAAGCAACCCAAGCCTCTTTCGACTCAAGTAGCTTGACGTTTAGAATTGTGGTTTTGGTGTACAATGGCGGAAAATTTTTGTCATTCATCTTTAAACTTTCTTCAGTCCCAACCTCAACCTCTTTGTATAGGAAAAATTTGTCTTTTTGAGGTTGACCAGATGGTTGGTCTTTTTTCGGAACATACTTTTCCCTGGTGGGGTAGAAGTTTGTTTCTCAAGTTTCTCATAGTAATCCAAAGGAACATTCATCTTTACCGGTGTAGTAGAGGATGATTGTTTTGCAGACTCTGAAACCTTTGGTTTTGGAGAACTTGCTTTCTTATCAACAGATTTTGGCTTCCATGCTTGTTGAGATGACGCAACTCGCTTGTAAAATTTGTTATTTTTAGGTACCATCTTCTTTACGGGTTCAGTTTTCTTAACTGAATCTTTTACAAATTCAGTTTCAACTTTGGCATTTTCCTTTTTAAAAAACTTTTTCTCAACAAACATTGGAGCTTTTCCCTTTACATCATCTTTTCTTTTCGGATTCTCGACAATCACAGACTTAGGCTTAGAGTTGGTGCACTTTTGTGCAATGTGTCCAACTTGATTTCATTTGAAGCATGTTCGGGTGTCAACTACTCGACTAGTGTCTTCGGTCTGAGGTTGCGAGGCTTTCTTTTCAAAGAATTCTTCATTGGTTTTTGAAAAAATCTCAGATTCTTGCTCGGAGTGTAAGCTCGAGCTTTTCACAAACACCTTTTTCTTAACAAATTTCTTGTTTTGAAGGTTCCTTCTTTGGTTATTCTTACCACCCTGATAACCACCCGACCATTTGTTTTGATTGTTGTTAGAAAAACGTGGCGGTACAACAGGTTTTTTGTAGCAAGATTTATCTTTTTCAAAGTTCAGTTGTCTCTCTGAATGTTTCAAACCTTCAATTTCACAAACATCAATCTCAAACAGTTTAAACACATTTTTCAATTTGTCGACATTCACATTCTCTAATGGGAACTCAAGATCCGAATACAACTTATCCGAACCCGACATCTTGTACATCACAAGAGTTTTCACTTAAGTTGTTTTTGGAAGTTGATTTCGAAATGTAATTGTTCAAAAAACATTCTTCGTCCTCAGTTGAATCACTGTCAGATTTCAAAACACTTTCACCTACATTTTTTACAACTTCAGACTAAACACTCTCTTCATCGGATGATGAAGTAAATGTGATGTCAATTGTTTCTGGAAGTTTAATTTCATTTGTTTCATCATTGTTAACCAACCCATACTTTTTCTTTGGAAAATTATTCAACACAGGCGGTGGAACTTGATGATACCCAACGCCTGTTCCATCTGCATATACATCTTCGCCAGCTTTGTTCTTTCCAATGGGTTTGGGAACTATGTGTTGAAGAACAAAACTTGCGGAGTTGTAACTGTTGAGTTTCAGAATGATGCGTTCATTTTCTATCTTAGCTTCCTGAAACTAAAGCTTTAGATTAGCAATCTCATCCAACTGTTGGTTGATTTGCTTTTCTTTTGACTGAAGTACTCCTGACATATGAAAGTTTTCTCTGGTTGTTTTATCGTTTCTTTCATCAGAATCTTTTGTCGTTCTTTTTAGCTTCTAATAATTTTCCTAAAGTTGACGGTTTTCATGAATTAATTTTTCATTTTCTTTCTTGATTCGTTCTATGTCAATTTTATCTTTTTCAAGTTTGTCAGTTAATTCTTTTATTCGTTCATTTGAAGCTTTAACCAATTTGTCATGACTTAAGATCTGATTTTCAACTTCGTTGACTCTTTCTCTCAGTTCTTCAGTTTTTTTACCACTGAGGTAAGCATGTGTGCTACAAACCTTGTAGTCTTTCATGCAAATTTTGTAGTCACTTTCACTTTTGGCTTTATCAGTCTTACCTGACTCATTTGTTGAATCATTAGAACTGACCTTGCTCTTTGACTCAGTTCTGGACTTAGAATCTACCTCTAACTCTTTCGCTGCAAGAACTTTGTCAGCCATTTTCTTCAGATTTTCTGATGTAAATTCTTTCGTCGTGTCGATTATCCCATCATCAACCTTTTTCGACTGTAGCTCCTTTTCTTTCTCTTCTTCTTCACTTCCCCACCACATTCTTTGTCTTGCTTCTTCCTCTTCTGTTATTTGCTCGATAAGAGTCTCGACAAGAAGTGTTTATGGTTCCACAAGTATATTTCCCTTAGGATCCAAATAGCATTCTCTGTCAGCGTCCCATCTCTTTGCACTTTTTGCCTCTTTCCATGCACGCTAATGTCTGTCTTTCATAGTTTGGGCTAACATCTTCCTGTTGACATATTTTACTTCTTCTGTTCGGGTATCTTTTCAAGGAATAATTTTTGTCATAAAGGCATAACCCACTACATCTTCTTCCGGTAACAAATCACTCCAATCAAATCCCTCATCATCATGGATAACGGTTAATGCTCTTGACTTTTCTTTGGTATTTTCTTCTATCAGTTTCATTCATGGAGGTTCGGATTTGTTTTAATGATAGATGGCTCTTTTATAATAGTCCTCACGGAATGGGTTGGCCGTTTGATCAGCAGCTGCATTTCGACATTCTCGTTTAAAATGCCCCTTTTGCTTGCATTTAAAGCATGTAACCTTCATTTTATCAAAACCTAGCTTTGTTGAAGGTCCACTAATGGAGTGTCTGACTGTTATCTCCATGAATCTCTGAGCCCTTCTGACCGCACTCGCCATACACGATCTAATATCAATCAATTCCATCTCTTCAGGGTCGATTTGATCATAATCTTCTTTGGTGAGGTTGGTGTTTCCGATCTTTCCAGCAACAAGGCTCTCATATGATTCCAAGACGGATGCCAAAAACACCATTTGCTGCTTGGCTGCTTCTTCACTGAAGTTTTGTGCATTGTTGAGGTCTACAACAATATTGCACTGGAACATGTTTTTCGGTACTGATTGTTTTTGTTGACTTGGAGCAGTTGAAGATGATCCTCCATGATATCCACTGCTTGGAGTAGAACTGTTGTTTTGACTTTCTTGATTTGACAAGTTTGAGTTTTCTGCTGAGAATGCAGTCTTCGGTGACACAGTTTTTGGGATCATACTTCCTCGATAATATAAATCAACATTTTGTTGATACGAGGAATTGTTGACTTTGTACGTCTTTCTAATCTCCACCTCAAGACTTTCCAACCTTTCAATTAGCAAATCAACTGTCAGATCAGTCGACTTCACTGTGTTCTTCAACATTAGCGTAAAATACTGCCAATCTTTCTCATCAGGCAGTGAATCAAACAACTTATCAACCAATTCTTCCTGTGAATACACAATTTCATATCTTGCAAGTTCCATCTTTAAGTGACCGAATCTTTCTATCATCTTTGACACAAACTCATTTTTCATACACCCAAACAGATCGAATTCTTTTTTTAACAATTTTTTTTTTGTTTTTAACAATTTCGGCACCACCCACACACTTCATCTTTAACTTCTCCCATAAATCTCTGGAATCTTCGTAGTCGATTAATGATATAATGTCATACCTTACTGATTGATGTAGTAAGGCAATGCATTTTTGTTCTGCCACGAACCTTTCTTGTTCAGTATCATTTAAATTTTCAAAGTCAGTTCTTCCGATGTCAAAACTATTTTTCATACTCTTCCAACTCAGATATGCGAATGCTTTCAGCCATTCCTCAAACCTACTCGCCCATCTCTTGTATTCCTCTATCGCCATTAGCTTGGGTGGTTTGTTGTAGGTGCCATAGGCGTTATCAACACTCAAAGAATCAAAATGGTTTTCCTATGGTTTGGATTTGGTGTTGTGTCGTTTTGTGTTGCTTGAAGTAGCATCTCCTATGTTGCTGGTGCAAGAGAATATGTCACTGAAGGGATTGAGAAAACTGTCCCCCATTTTAGTGTACCTGTAACAAATTACAAACACTTAGACAATTTTCACAAATTTTAAAGATTTCAAACAAAAGCACCTGGATCGTATGGTGATCCGGTCGAGTCACAATCCGAACGAGTGACATAGGTAATCCACTGTACTGTTGTGAAAAGGCTATCCGATCGGATGGTGATCCGATCGGGTGGTCGTTCGTTCGAGTGACACACTAAACTTTTGAAAGTTTGAACTTTTCAACCTTTCACCGCTCGGATGATAATCCGACCGGGTGACAGGTTAACTTTTGCAAATGAAAACTAGTACTTCTAAATCCAATCCGATCGGATTGCTGTCCGACCGAGTGGGATGATGAAGTAAGCTGATACACTTAAACAATCAAAATCATACCACTCGGATGGTAATCCGAGCGAGTAACACTGATGATGTCAGCAAGTAACTAACAGGTACTGTCTAGTCCAATCCGTTCGGACAGCTGTCCGAGCGAGTGGATGATGTCAGCAAACATGAACAGTTCAACATGGTTTTTGATGAATTTGATCTAGTTTTTGATCGAATCTGATTATAAAACTTGGAAGGATTATACTTTGATTGATTGTGAATCGATTTATATCAGTTTTATCAAATTTTAACCGTAGATTCACCTCCAATTTTATGTTTTTCTCACTTTTGTGGTGAAAAAGTGAAGAACAATGTAAGAAATGAGTAGCAAGTGAGAAAATATGTCAAATTTCTGGTGAAATTTGACTCTGATGGGCAAAAATAGCTCGAATTCCGGTGAATTCGCTGTCGTAGATCTTAATTCATGTCCCTGGATGCTCTGATACCACTTGTTTGTCCCTCGTACAAGATATGTTCGTCAGGAACTTAGATGAATCGACTTTGACTAATGTGCGAAATCCATTTGATCAAATCACAGATGTACGAAAAAGTATTCAACGATTAAACGACGTCTGATCTTTCTATTCAACTGTTATGAAAGTACAAAAGCGCCTGTAGAAGTCAGACTTGACAGAGTTCTCTCTAGAGTCAAAAGTTCTAAATGATATACCCGGATGGGGTATTTATAGGCAACTCAGGAATGAGATAGATGCTGTCCGACCGAGTGGCAGTCCACTCGGATGGCTATCATCATCTTTACAGTACAAAACCATTCCCTGAGCTGTCATTCTACATACATAATGTCATACAAGTACAAAAAATATACAAAATATGACTAAATGCTGATGGAAGCTATATACATATACACTAACAGCAGTGGGTGTGGACTTTTGTGAATTTAATAACTGTTGCAGCATTGTCTTGATTTCTGTAACAGTTGAGTCAATTATGTCTACCCTCTCCATCAATTCCTGATATTTCAAACCATCACCCAAGTTAATGGGATCATCTGATTTCCCACCTGCAGTGGTTGTATCAATGTTTGACTTAGGAAACGAATTCCAAAAGTCATCCATTGATGCCCCTTGTTCTTGGTACAGGGGTCTTCTTCCTTCAACACTTGATAACCTTTTGATGGTACCAGTGGTCAAAACAAACTCACTAGTGGATATCAGAGGTGCTATGGAAGGAATTACCTTCAAGGGAGTCTGATTGATGAAACAACTAGCCAAATGTAGATCTGTTGATCCAACATTTGTAGTTGCTGCTCCACTTGAACTACTGACTGGAATTTCAGGAAATTCCAGCAGTGTAGCCTCCTCATTTGTCGTTGGTGGGTTAATAGTGATAGAAACACCATACTCAGTCACTTGTTGATGTATATTCTCATTGACAGGTGATTGAGAAGAACTGATTTGTGTCTGGGCAATATCAACTACATCCAACAAGGGTTTTATTGATGGTGGAATTTGTGAGGTGAGGATAGGGGTGGAAAGAGAATTTTCCCCGGGAAGTGGGCTATAGATGATGGAATCAAGTGATTCCAGAGCATCATAATTTGGTGTCCCTATGTGTACAACCTGTTCTTTTTTTTGAAGAAGCAGGAGGAGTTTGAGGCAAGGGTGGAGATCTTTCTACCATCTGCTGTGAGGAAGTAGCAGCAATGGTTGTTGGTGACTTTGTGTTATCACTGGCAGTGGCTCTGGGATCTCATCTTCCATAGTTGCCTTTTTAGTGTGTTTGGGGGGCTTTTTGGATGATCTCTTTTTAGGCTTTTTGGTAATGGCAGGCGTGGGTTTCATAGCAGTGGATGTGCTACTATGATCACCTGGAGCAGTGGGCTCAGCAGCAGATACCTGAGGAGCAGTGGTAGCTGCTAAAGTCTGCTCAGGCACCTCTGCTTGTGTTTTTTCAGGTGTTAACATTCTAGTGAATGTTTCAGATGTTAAACCATTCATTTGAAAGGACTCACCTTTGATGAGCAAATTTTCATTTTCCATTCCGATTTTTTGTTTAAAATAGTAACTTAGGAACCTTGGAAAAAGTAAAAATGATTTGCTATCAACATTTTTTACCAAGTCATCAAAAATCTCCTGGGAATAGTTAAAATTTTCATTATGTAAAATAGCAAAACCCAGGTATTGGATCTTTAATGGTATTTCGTTAAAAGCAGTTGTTTTATTTGAAACACACATTAAAAGGGTATGGAATAAAAACCTAGGTGCAGAAGGGAAGAAGCCTTTTTGTAAGGTGTCCCTTTTCATTTCTGCACCATACCCTCTCTCCAGAAAATCATTTTTATACTCGTGTTTAGGGAAAGAGGTTTTACCTTGCTGATCATCGATTTCAAACACTTCTGAAATGGATTGTGGGGTGATTTGAATCTTTTTACCCTTTATGGAAGAATTAATGGCTATAACGATGTCACCTTGAGACTCAAGTGTGGCATTTTTTCAAAACTCTTGCTGGGTTTGTTTGTAAATTGAAGCATCAGCAGTTAACAAAGTTTCGTACTTTGAAGCTGAAAGGATGTCAATGATGGAATCAAAGGTTTGTGTGGAGGTGGGTTTTGTGAGTAGACCCAAGTAATTGTGTGGAGCTTTGTATGGAATTTCGATGGGTTCAGTGGCCATTTGAGTGACCTTTTTGGAAGATGATGAAGATTTTGATTTTGTCATTTTGACAAAGAAGAACGATGAATGATTTGAAAAGGAGAGATGGAAACTGCTTTGAGAAAGGAATTTTTGTGAATTCGATTCGACAGCAAAACCCTGTTTGGGGGTTTTGATCAGGGTTTTATAAGGGAAAAAAGTAAATGATGACGTGGCAGCGGTTACAAAGATCTGACCTCTATGAACTGTCCACGTGCCAACCTCTGATGAGAAGATGAATAATGGAAAACAGTTGTTTTGAAAACCACTAATGAAGCAAATATTAGTGGTTGCAACGGTCATAATGAGAACAGTGGGTGATTTTGACTATCAGTGGATAAAACACTGATTTTGAACAACAGTGATTACCAAGAAAATGAGAGAATAGAGGTTGACTTTCAGCAGTGGACAACTTTTAGGAAACAGATGTTTGAACAAAACAGGGGTTATGGCAGACTTTTATGGATTTAATGAAAATTTCATTTTTAGCCATTTTTAAGGATGGATTTTTGATTTTCTGAAAACATTTTAATGCTTATATTCATAGAAAAACAAGATGTTGCTTGTTATCCCATGTTTAGCATGCCAATCCTAGAGATCAAGCTTTCAAAGGTGGATGTATCTAATGCTTTTGTTAGCACATCTGCCAGCTGATCTTTAGTTGGTACATGTTGCAGAGAAATCAAACCTTTTTCATGGCAATCCCTCACAATGTGATGTTTGATGCAGAGAAATCAAACTTTGGTGATATATTTCAGCTACTTGACTATCCTGCATAAAAGAAGTCTTTTGAGAAATTATACAAGATCCAGTAACATATTTGGAAATGACAAACAGTTGAATTTTTTTTTTCAGCTTGTAGCAGCATCATAGTATTCTTCATAGCAGTGGTTGTGCAACAGCTGCTTGCTTATGCCTTTTTTGAATATCATGAAACTTGAAAACAATGCTCCAACATATGCTATGTTTTTGAGGGCCCACTTTTTACCAATTAGATTCTTATCCTTTGGTAGTGGGACAAGTTTTCAACCTTGTTTTCCCTGAACTGTTGAAGCTCCCCTTTCATGACAACTACCCAACTTTCTGTCTTTTAGTGCCCCATGGTACATGACTTGTTGATAGAATGGTAGAGTGCCAATGAGAGGACAAATGTTTTAGGATGTCTTTTTGTAAGAATCCATTTTCACAAGATGTTGACAAGACTTTTGCAAAATGATTGAATTTTAAGGGAAAAATGGGATTTAAAAGGTGAGGCTGCTGATGTGAAACATCTGAGCAAACAACTGCTGGTGACTTTAATGATCCAACAACTGTCTTAAGAGAAGATGAATGGTTTTGACAACTGGTGATTTTATCCATTTTAGATGAATCTTTATCAACAGTGGTTAGAAGTAAAGTGATGGTAAGGATTTGAAAGCTACTTTGTCAACAACTGTTAGTGCATCAGTGGATAGGCTTTGACAGCTATTTTGGACAACTACTGCTCTGATGATGAAGGTGATTTTGAATTGTGAGAACACAATATCATATTCAGCATCTGTCAGTGATGATTGTGGGATACCTGCAGAGTTAACTTTTTAACAAACATACTTCATATGCAAGTTTATCAGTATTAACATAACAGCAGGGTTTACGGAAGGTTTATGAAGGTTTTCCACATGCCCAGCCTTTGCCTTAAACATTTTAGATCTAGGCAGTGGTTTGAGTATCCCAGATGATTACCATACTTTACTTTGACCATACATTTTGTGTTTTATCCATTTTCACAATTTTGAGAATAAAACATGCATAACCGAAATATTTGTTTTTCATTGACAATTTACTGTCATAGAGTTGAACTTGAGTTTTATGAATGAGATGACTCAAATATAAGCACCATCTCCTTTTGATCCATTTTTAGGGAAATATATCACCAAAAAAAATAGAAAGGTTCTATATCCTGACAAGAGTATGAACTTTTACTAACAAAAATGAGTAAAAATGCATAATATATTATTCTTAAGAAAAATGAAGAATAATATATCATGTTTTATTGAAACAAACCTTTTGAAGAAAAATAAGTAAAGGTTTTCGGAAAATTAACATCAACTAGATCTGGTGCATTTTCAAATTCAATATAACTTTTAATTAATTTAGAATCACTTCATTCTCAAGTTTTTTTTAGGCAAATGATCAGTGGTTTGAACAAAAATTTCATCACCACTGTTTGATATCATTTCCCTGTCAGATAGTTGTAACTGTGAGGACCCTGGTCACAATGGTTTTAACAATCTTTTATAGACCTGATTACCATGTGATGATTTTTAAGAAATTTTTATTTATGGTTAATAACTGGAGATACTTTTGTTACCTGAACTCCCCTGAATCAATGACTGCACACAGTTGATTGGTAGCAAATAATTGAACATGAATGTGAGTTTATTTTGGTTTTCCTTTCATAGTACTAACCAATGGACTCTAGAGTGTTTTAAAATTTATACTCTTTTACTTTTGATTTCAAAAGTTTTGAGCTAAATACACCCTTGAGTTTTAGTAATTTTTCTTTTTTCCATTTTTTACCCTTCCCATAGATAAGTCCTGAAATTTTCATTGAGAGGTTTTTAAAGAAAGGATACTTAATCCAAAATCATTTTCCAGCAATGTTTTGAGACATTTGGTCATTTTTGCACATGCTTATGCCAAATTTCATATTACTCAAAATTTAGACGATTTGACTCCTGATTTTCTTAATGTATTTTTAACATAATTGATTTGGTCCTTTTTGAGGATTCTCAACCTGTTTTTCAATACATAAGATCCAATAACTAAAGTTTTCTGTAACCACTTTTTATATTAACGAAGACACTAATGCTTTTGTCTGCACATAGGCCATCGTCAACATGAGGTGACACCTTAGCAGCGCCCATGATGAAGTCATCATTATTTTTCAACTTAATCACTGGATCTATAAAGATTTGATTCATGATGCTCCAGTGTTATGTGATTTCAGTGTGATAAATAACATCTTGGTTGTTTTACAAAGTTTTTAAATAATCAACTTTGGACGTGATTAATCGTTACTCTGTTTTTCAACTAAATACGATCAACCTTAGTATCAATGAATTTTGAGCTGAACTGTTATGTCAAATTGAGTGTTAGATCGAATTTGACTGTCCTTGCTTTGATACCAATTGTTAGGATCGGAGGCCCTCATGATTGTGTTTGTCTGTTATAACTTGTATATACGATAATATTTATGCAGCGGAAATAGAAACAAACTTTGCAAACACAATCAAAGGAACATAGCATTCAGTAAACACATGCTTCTCATTGAGTCGAATGATTACAATACAGAAATGATTACATATATGCTTACATACTAAAACTCCCCCTTAGCATGATGCTCACTGGTTGATCACTCAAGATGAAAGGATTGGAGGAGATAAACTCACTCAGTCAACCAAATGAAATAGTACACGGTACTGTTCCATTTATAGGCAAAACAAACCACTGAAGCATCTAAGCTGACGTCACCATTAAAGTGACATCTAACAACCTAACAACCTATAACAACTGATCTAATACAAACACTGCTATGCTAACCACTGATAACAATACATTACAAAAATAAACTAAACTACTGCTGAATCCTTCCACTGTTGTAACTCCAGCGGTACTTGTTGTAAACCAGCAGTGCTTGACCCATAGCAGTAAATTGATCCAACAGAGCTTTATACTTCATCAGTCTTTTACATGATCAGCGGTTGTAAGTCAGCAGTTGATGTAGAGGATCAGTGGATGGAGGTCATCAAATGTTGAAACCACTTTCAAGGGGAAAACCTAGTGCAAACTACTGCTTATGATGAATCCACTGTTGTGAACCAGTTTTGGCTTTAATTATCTGTTCCTCTGATAGGGTTCAATCCCAACAGTTCTACACACCCTTTATTACTTCAAGATACAAGTTTATGCATAAAAGTTCATTTTTCAAGTTCACATTTTGCTTTATATGTTCACCTTCAAGTTTAACCATGGATCCTTCAAGATCCATGCTTAAACTTGTTAGATCCAAGTTTTAACATACTTGATCTAATCATAAGCACAAGATATAATGTTAACAACATCAATACATACATTAAATTTCATGTAATCACTTATTTTCTTCATGAATATGTTAGATCTTTTCATTTTTAACATTAGAAGTTAAGTTGTTTAGATGGTGAAACTTGTACATAACATAAACATGAATTAAATTAGTGATAAAAAAGCTTACTACTTGCTCTAATGGCTAGGGAAATGGCACAAAGATGAAGATGATGATCAAGGAAGAAAGAGAGTGGTTAAAAGCTCCACAAGGTGGTCCTTCAAGTTCTAGCACCATACACCTTCCTAAATGGACTCCATACACCTTCTAGCAAGCTTAGATTGTGAGGAAATGAAGTGAAAATGAATGTGTATATGGGTGTGTGTTGAACCATGAGTTAGAGGTGGAGGGAGGAAGAAGATGAAGTTGTTTTTGGTGTAATGGACAATGTGTGCACCTTAAGGTTTTTATAAAGAAAAACACCAACACATGATCTTCTAAAAGATTTGTTTGCTTAATAGTTGGGGCTGCTTATGGTGAAAGGGGGGGGGGGGGTAAAGTGTAAATTTTGGGAAGTTGAAGGTTTAAAGTGCAAACGGTAAGGTTTAAGTATGTTTAAGTGTGTTTAGGTGTTTTTATGATTTTTAAGGTGTTCTAGCACCAATACTAGTTTAATATCATAAAAACATTACTTCTAGTCAAATTTTGATGTCCCGGTTATTGTCCGGTTCGTTACGGTTCGTTAAAGTGTTGAATTTCGCAGTTTTACTATGTTTGAAGCTCCTTTTGTGGCTGTTTTAATTCCCAACACTTTGTATGTTATTTTGGACAATAAAACATAAATTCTACATGATATTAATGTGCTTAAAAGCTGATTATAGCTGAATTGTTGTTGAATTATGCTGATTTCAGCATTTTAGATAAGTTTCGGGTGCTTTTTAGTGCATAGTTTAGGTTCCGGAAAGTTTATATGTTAACCCTTGTATCCACACTTGGATTTTAATGTATTTTAGATGTTGGACCTACTCCTAGGCCCTAATTCTATCATCCGAATGCTTTCTGCAGAATTGCCGACACAACGTGTCTTACCGGTGAGTTTACTAGTCTTTCTGACGCAACGCTAAAAGTAATGCATAAAGCAATATTTGAAATATAAAACAGGCATGAATTCATATGTATAGCAAGTAATCAGACAATGTTGACGCTTAAGCACATAATTGCAGATATTAAACAATAATTAAACTGTACGGAAATTACTGGTTTTGTGCCAGTTGTCACAATCTCCCCCCGTTAAAAGAATTTTCTCCCGAAATTCAGGCTGAGTTATCTCCCGCATGAGTTTTCTCGAACAAATGGGGTACTTGGCTTTGAACCGATCTTCACGTTCCCACGTGTACTCGGGTCCGTGCCTAGAGTTCCAACGTACTTTGACAAGCTTCACACTACTCCTCCGAGTCTTGTTGACCTTCCAGTCTGTAACCTCAACGGGTTCTTCAGTAAAGTGGAGGGTGTCATCGATATGCACTTCATCCACAGGGATGATCACTATTTCTTGGGTTGGACTCTTCTTGAGGTTGGACACATGAAATGTTCTATGTACACCATTAAGTTCTTCCAGTAATTCCAACTTGTACGCCACGGTACCAATTCTTTCCAAGATCTTGAATGGTCCAATGTATCAGGGATTCAGCTTTCCACGTTTGCCGAACCTTGCTACACCCTTCCAAGGTGAGACCTTCAACAAAACTTTGTCTCCCACCTCAAATTCTAAGGGTTTTCGTCTTCAATCGGCGTAGCTCTTTTGTCGATCACAAGCCGCCTTGATGAGCTCTCGGATCTGCATGATTTTGTCGGTCTCCTCTTGAACAAGTTCGAGACCAATCATACGTTTGTCTCCAGCGTCTGCCCAACATAACGGTGAGCGGCACTTGCGGCCATATAGAGCTTCGAACGGTGCAGCTTTTATGCTAGTATGGTAGCTGTTATTATAGAAAAACTCAACTAAAGGTAGATGAGTATCCCAGCTGCCGCCTAGATCCATAACACATTCACGAAACATATCCTCAAGTGTTTGTATGGTCCGTTCGCTCTGGCCGTCTGTTTGCGGATGGAAGGCCGTGCTTAGATCTAGTTGAGATCCAAAGGCCTCTTGGAAGGATTGCCAGATCCTTGAGACAAAACGTCCATCTCTGTCTGAAATAATCGAAATAGGCACTCCATGGCGTGCCACTATTTCCTTAAGGTACAGCTCAACAAGCTTTCCAGTGCTATCCTTCTCTCGGATCGGTAGGAAATGCGCAGACTTCGTCAATCGATCAACTATCACCCATATCATATCATGCCCTCTAGGGGTCCTGGGTAATTTCGTTATGAAGTCCATTGAGATTTGTTCCCACTTCCACATAGGTATCTCGGGTTGTTGCAGTAATCCAGACGGTTTCTGATATCCGGCCTTGACCTTAGCACAGGTTAGGCACTTTCCAACATAAACAACAACATCGCTTTTAAGCCTCGGCAACCAATAGTATTCTTTGAAGTCTTGATACATCTTGTCCGATCCTAGGTGGATCTAGCATCTCGACTTGTGAGCTTCATCAAAGATGACTTCTCGAATACCGCCATAAAGTATAAGGTTCCCTCTTCGTTTGGCACCAATTTCTTTTCCATACCTCAGAGATATTCAGGTCTACGATTCTCCTTCTTAAGGGCTTCTTGTTGTGCGTCATGAATGCGTGCAGTGAGATTCGTCTGAATAGTCATCTCCAATGCTCGAACTCTTAGGGTCTTAACCCTTTCTTTTCGACTTAACGCGTCTACTACAACATTGGCCTTTCCAGGATGGTAGTTAATCTCACAGTCATAGTCGTTTAGCAACTCAACCCACCGTCGCTGACGCATATTTAATTCTTTCTGATGAAATATGTGTTGTAGACTTTTATGATTTGTGAAGATTGTACATCGAGTACCATATAAATAATGTCGCCAGATCTTCAAGGCGAATACCACTGCGCCTCACTCTAGGTCGTGAGTGGTATAGTTCCTTTAATGCACCTTCAACTGTCTTGAAGCGTAAGCGATGACCTTTTGGCGCTGCATGAGCACGCAACCCAATCCTTGATGCGAAGCATCACAGTATACCACGAAGTCTTTAGTGCCTTCAGGTAAGGATAGTATCGGTGCATCGCATAGCTTGTTTTTTAGAAGTTGGATGGCTTCTTCCTGCTTGTCACCCCAGTTGTAATTCTTATCCTTCTGCGTAAGGGAAGTCAACGGTTGGGCTATCTTGGAGAAGTTCTCGATGAACCGGCGGTAGTAGCCCGCTAATCCCAAAAATTGTCGAACTTCAATTGGAGTTTTGGGGGCTTCCCAATTCTTTATTGCTTCTATCTTTGCTGGGTCCACATGAATGCCCTTCTCGTTCATGACATGACCAAGGAACTGCACTTCGCGAATCCAGAATTCGCACTTTGAGAACTTTGTGTAAAGTTTCTCTTTCTTTAGCAGTTCCAGAATGGTCCTGAGGTGTTGCTCGTGCTCCTCTCTCATTCGGGAATAAATCAGAATATCATCGATAAATACAATCACGAATTTATCGAGATATGGTTTGCAGACATGATTCATCAGATCCATAAATACTGTGGGTGCGTTCGTCAATCCAAATGGAATCACAAGGAACTCGTAATGCCCATAACGTGTCCTGAATGCAGTCTTCGGTATGCTCTCTTCTTGGATCCTTAACTGATGATACCCAGATCGAGGTCGATCTTGCAGTAGTAACTCGATCCTTGCAACTGATCGAATAAGTCATCAATCCTCGGTAGTGGGTACCAATTCTTGACAGTGAGCTTATTCAGTTCTCTATAATCGATACACATCCGCAGTGTTCCATCCTTCTTCTTCACGAATAAAACTGGAGCTCCCTAAGGCGAGAAGCTATGAATCCTTTATCCAACAACTCCTGGAGTTGTGTAGATAATTGTTGCATTTCGGATGGCGCAAGTCGATAGGGTGCCTTGGCTATAGGAGCGGCTCCTGGAACCAAGTCAATATCGAATTCGACTTGTCGTTGCGGAGGTAGTCCTGGCAAATCATCGGGAAAAACTTCGGGGAATTCCTTCACCACAGGAATGTCTTCGAGCTTCGGTTCCTCATCCTTCTTATCTACAATGTGCGCCAAGAATGCAACGCATCCTTTCCTCAAGCACTTATGCGCCTTCATACAATTGATGATTCGCAGATGTGTGTCTCGTTTCTCTCCCTGCACGATAAGTGTTTCATCATTCGCAAGAGGGATGCGAATGATTTTCTCGTGGCAAACAACTTCGGTTTTATTCTTGGACAGCCAGCCCATTTTATCCACCACATCAAAGCTACCCAATTGAACAGGTAAGAGGTTGATACTAAATCTCTGCTCACCATGTTCTAAGGTACAACCCCTAACTACTTCACCCGATTCAACAAGTTTACCATCGGCTAGTTCTATGGAATAAGGAATATCTAATCTACTAGATTCTATTCCAAGCATGGATTTAAATTCCATAGACACGAAACTATAATCGGAACCAGTGTCAAATAGTATGGATGCAAAGTGATTGTTAACGAGAAACGTACCGGTGACCACATTTGGGTCCTCGCGTGCGTTCCTTGCTTCAATAACGAATGCTCGAGCCTGAGCATTGTTCTCCCTTGGGCAATCTTTCTTGAAATGATCTTTGCTTCCACATTCAAAGCATCCTTGGTTTTGCCCAGCTCCATTGCCATTCCGGTTACCATTACCACTGTTGTTTCCATTACCGTTCCCATTACCAGCACCGTTTCGATTTCCATTCCCGTTTCTGTTACCACCTCCATTTCTTTTTCCCCAACAGTTCTCAGTATGGTGACCCAGTTTTCCACAGTTGTCACATTTTGGGATGCGATAAACTCCTTCATGGTGACGCTTGCACTGATTGCACTTGGGCAAAGTGCCCTGGTATCCACTGGCAGGGCGTCATTCATGGCTGCAAGAGCTTTTGTTTCCTTGGGTGGATTGGGTTCACGTTTCTTATTGTTGGAACCCTTGTTGTTACGTGTCACTTGATTCAGGCTTGAATACTTCCTCTTCTTGTCACCAGACGACTCAGCATGCGTCTCGGTCTTCTCAGTTGGGTTCAGCGATAACTTCTTCATATGGACAACATCTTCAGTAAGGCTCACAGCCAGAGTTACAGCCTGAGTGATCGTTTCAGGTTTAGCCGAAGTTACCATGCTAGGAAACTCTGGAGCCAATCCCCATATGTAGCGCTCAACGCGCTTAAATTTGGAAGTCACTAAATAGGGGATCACTCTTGACAGATCATGGAACCTTTGAGTATAACCAACAACGTCCCCACCTTCCATGGACAAGTTCCAAAACTCAGTCTCCAACCTTTGGAGTTCAGCATGAGAGCAATACTTCTCTCTCATCCTTTCCTTCAACTCATCCCAAGTCATACCATACGCTGCATCATCTCCCAGGGTTTGGACTTGCAAATTCCACCAAGTCAAAGCCTCATCAACAAATAGTCCAGTAACAAAAGTGACTTGCTGGTCCGCGGTACACTTGCTCATGCGGATAGTGGAATCAGTCTTCTCCATCCAGTGCACAAAAGCCACTGCACCTCCAGTACCATCATAGTTCAGTGGCTTGCAGTCGAGAAACTGCTTGAAGGTGCAGCCTGGAATTGATCCAACCAATTCACACATGCATATACCCTAAACAATGAATCAAAGACCATTCATAAATTTCATCATGTTCATAGCAAATCAGCTTAAGGTTACTTTGAGTTGTGTTTCCTCCAGATGAATCTTCGTGTCCATTACGTCTAGTATTGCTTGGTCCTCCACTGTGTTCAGTGCGGTTCGCCTCTTACTGGGCAATAGCTTCGGAGATTCTTTCTTCCAGCAGGGAGTTCAGTTCATCCGCAGTCCTCGGCAGTGGGGGAGGAGGAGGTTGATCACGAGCGTTCACAGCTCTCCAGGGTGCCATGTTCTTCCAAAACATAGCACAACAGAGTTAGACATTTGTTTGATATCATCATACGAGATAGTGGTAGTATATATACACATGCATATACCCACATAAGTAACATCAAACAATCCGCCAAACATATAAATCAATTTATACAGCAACAAGTATGCATAAACAGATAAATACTGATGTGTCATAAGATATTCACCGAGTCTTTATACATATTAGGACAACTTGTTACATCATTGTTTGTGAACAAACAAAATTCATAAGGGTTACATCACCCCATAGTACAAGTTTAATATATATAAAGGACAAAATATCTTTCTTCACATTGGCGGTTTTTGTCTTCAAGTTTACCCAAGCTCGGTTTCAGTTTTTATACCCAAAATACTACTCCAACAGAGTACTTAATAGGCTGGGGGAGAGGGTGGGGGTGTAGGGAAGATCAAACTATGAAGATGAGTCACTTCATCCTCAAGCTCACGAATTCGAAGGGTGAGGGAGCTGATCTAAGTAGGAGTGTGGGGAGGTGTAGGAACACGGGTAGGAGTGGATGGCACAACAAGCATGGCGTCATCATTATCACCAGTCGGGTAAACTCTCAGTCTAGCAGCAAAAAGGGCCGAAGATATCACTGAATCGAAGGAATCGGCATCAGACTCCAGGTCAGAATCGGAAGGGACATTGGTAACGAACACAACAGGAGAGGCCACACCATACTCCAGGTCATCAACGAGAGACCAATCCTCAACAGGGATGGCAGCAAAAGGTACAGCATAGATAGGAATAGGCTCAACGAGATGTCCACCATCTGGATGTCCTACGATCTGCTGGCCAAGAAGAGGTAAAGGTAAGGCTAAGACATCGTCGGGATCATCATCGCCGGTTATCATCTCAGGGTCGG
This sequence comes from Helianthus tuberosus, assembly GCA_030545235.1. NCBI lineage: Eukaryota > Viridiplantae > Streptophyta > Magnoliopsida > Asterales > Asteraceae > Helianthus > Helianthus tuberosus. The sequence continues at coordinate 26,079,188 of CM060419.1, forward strand.
CCTCGAAGTCAGAGATGGAGGGGTAGAGATGTTCACGTCCGACCTTCTCCTGTGCTGAAGAAATCTCGTCGTAAGAGACAATCATCATCGGGTCACGTTCCTCGGATAGGCAGCTGCTTTCAGACGAAGACATGTGTACCTGTAATATTTTATTCCTAGTATATATATATATATATATATACATTAATTATTACTTAATTAATATACAAATAATTATACACATTGTTGCAAGTAATTCCTAGTTAAAGACAAGTGCTACTCCAGTGCACCCTAAGTCTCGTAGTGTCCTCACATGACTCTTTGAAAACAGTTTCAGGTAGTGGATGTCGCGGAAAGTTTTATGCAATGAAAACTTTTGAAAAATTGTTTTTGTGAGAGGATCCTAAAGATTGTAGTCTAGACTCGAGAAAGAATCCTGGTTCACTACAATCGCAACTCTGATACCAATCTGTCACACCCCTTTCTAAGGCGGAAGCACGAGGTGTGATCCTGAAAGGTTCTCATTGCATACGAATGGTAAACATACTACATGCTCGTAAAATAACTCCAAATGCCATTAACATTACATAATTAAAAACATAACATAAGTTAAGTGTTTACATCACAAGATAACATTTGGTCTGAAAAGTTTACAACTTTATTTAAAGACTAACATCAAGTTTTGATTCTTATATCCCACACAAGATGGAATATAATAACCAATTCCCACAAAAACAGGCATCGGAGTCTTGACACGACATGACTAAAACAAAAGCGACATCCAAGAGCAAGAGTGAGACTTCGCGTATATCCACTTTAGTTACCTGAAATACATATGAGTTTTGGAAAAGCGTCAACATAATGTTGGTGTGAATTCATGCAGATTTGTGAAAACATTTAAGCATTCGTTATGGAAAATATGGTATGTAATTGTATGAAATAAGTATTTCTGTAAATATAAGGAAATCGAGATCGCTAATGGTTTGCAAGGCCATTAACATGTGACACGACATAGGAAGCATCCAAACCATAGGTATTTTTACTTGTCGCTCCACGACTGTCGATTCACGACTAGAGACACAAAAGCACTGCTTGGTAAAAGAGTGGCCAAGAGTGTGGCTGCCTGAAACCCATTAGATCTAACCTTTTGTTCTGCGGTCTTGGTATGTAACTGATTAATGGTGCTTACGGCACCCTATTCGTGACATAATCTAAAGTATCATTCCTTAGTTTTTGAAATCAACATACCATAACACATGTATTTTCCCCAAGTTTAGAAAACAAGTAAAAGTTTAAAAGAAGGGACATGAACTCACAACTTTGCGTTTCCTGCGTCGTAAACTTCACTGGTAGCGTCGTGACCTATACGTGTTCTATTAATGTTAGTCACTAGACTTGTATCACACAAGTATAAGTCACCATCTTTTGTTAATGTATATGATCTTTGTTGTTAAAAATAATTTATATTTTTAACTATGTATATTACTTATATTATTTCTGCGAAAATAAATATAAGTATTTTGTAAATAATATTTTCAATATTAGTTTTATACAAGTATAATTAGGAAAGTATACTTTGTATTTTATGTAAATACTCGTGTATTTTGTATTTTTTTCACCAAAAATCAATACTTTGATTTTTATTACTTTCCGGAATTATATTTCCTAAAAATAATATATTTTTAAGACTTGTATGAAATATCTATATTTTGGTCATGCTATAGAATATATATGGTTATTCTTGATATCCACCCGATTTTGTATAAATTCCAATACTTGGTATAGGTTATATATTTTTCCAAAAATATATATTTAAGTCTATAAATGTCGAAGTTCAAAAATATGTTAAGAAATATATTTTTGTAAATATATTTTCTTGTATTTGCCCATGTGCTTCTTATGTATTCTCATGTATTTTGTATGTGTATTTTTGTATTTTTACTCCTTAGGAGTATTTGGTGTATTTTCAAGTCCTAATACACTACTACATATAATACGCATAATATACACTTAGCACAAAATTTTGGTGATCACTAAATATATATATATATATATATATTTTCCCCTAAAAATATACATACTTAATATTAATTTTAACTTGAAGAAATCACCATTTCTTGACTTGTAATTTTACACAAAAATTAGGGAAACCTTGGTAAATATTTTTATGCGAATTTTTAGGGAATAAGTTTCACCAAAACTTATATTTTCTAAGTGTCAAAATTTTATAAAAATTTTGACATAGTTTCCCCTAAAAATGGAGGTTTCCCATCTTTTCAAAACATGTGTTTATTTTCTTTTCGACATCAAAACAATTTTCAACAACAATCATCAACAACATATACTAATTTCTTCATATGAAACATCATGGTGAACTTGATTCTTGTTAAAAACGAGTAGTCTTTTAGATCTACACTTAACATATTATGATCTTTCCAAAAATAAGTGTTCTTGTGGTTTTTAAACAAACTTTTGTAAGACTTCATTTTATTCACCAACTTATCCATGAGTTTAATGGTTTCAAAGTTTGTAAATCATGTTTCTAAAACCACTTTTATGTTTATTAGAAAGATCATTGTTTTTAATCTCATGTTTAACCATGGATCTATCAAGATCCATGTTCAATAACTTTAGATCTTTCAAAAACAAGCTTTGTGTTGGATTTTTTCGAAACTTTTCATGAGATTTAGTTTCAAAATTTAGTTCTACACACCCTTTATTACGTCAAGATACAAGTTTATGCATAAAATTTCATTTTTCAAGTTCACATTTTGCTCCATATGTTCACCTTCAAGTTTAACCATGGATCCTTCAAGATCCATGCTTAAACTTGTTAGATCCAAGTTTTAACATACTTGATCTAATCATAAGCACAAGATATTGTTGGATCTGAGTTTGGTTTTGATTGTATTTTACGTTTGAGTTAGAATGAAGATGGATGAGTTGTGCAGCGGAATTAATATGAAAACAAACTTTGCATACAATCAAACGAGAGTATTGCTTTGATTAAACACTTTTCACAAAGAACCGAAAGATTGAATTTAATTTCAACAACGATTACAATGCAATGCTTAATACAAACTCCACCTCAGCCAGAGCTCAGTGTTTGTTCGTGCAGAGAAGACGATTTTTCAAAGAGCTAATAGAACAGTACAGAGCACTGTTCTATTTATAGGCACTAGCAAACCACTGAGCATCTAAGCTGACGTCACCATGAAAGTGACATCTAACCTCCTAACAAACTCTAACCTCTGATCAATACAAACACTGCTATGCTAACTACTGCTATTACATTTCATTACATAAAGACATCTAAATAACTGCTGCATCCTTCCACTGCTGTGAACCCAGCAGTACTTGTCCGGATCAGCAGTGCTTGACTCAAGGCAGTAGATTGAACAACAGAGCTTTAGTCTTTCATCAGGCCTTTACTTGATCAGCAGTTTGGAGGTCAGCAGTTTGCACGATCAGTAGATAGGTGGTCAGCAGATGTTGAAACCACTTTCAAGGGGAGAGACTTGTATGTAACATCTTCTTATTCTGGATCCACTGCTCTGATCTAGTTTTGGCTTTAATTATCTGTTCCTCTGGTAGGGTTCAATCCCAACAATCTCCCCCTGGAAGAGATAATGCCAAAACTCTTCATTATTGTGGAACTTTATTGCCTCATCAACAGTTCCCTTATTTGCCCTTTAAGTTGTAGTTCAAAGGTTAAGGCATTTGTGTCATCATCATCCCTGCTAAGTGGAAGATCAAGGAGATCCTTCAAATCTTCAAGACTTAGGCCAAGTGCTTGTTCCCTTGATTTTTTTTTCACTTCTCCATCAGACCTGAATATAGTCAGTACATGGGTCTGTTTGTCAGTTTCCAACTTTAGTACTTTTGAGCCTGGTGGGTTTCTTGGGAGATTTTTATTTGAAGAGGTGTTTGGAGAAGTTGGCCTATTCATGGCTGACTGAGTAGTACTTGCAGTTTGATCCAAACCAAGAGTTTCTATAATCATTTTCTTTATCCCTTCTTTCACAAGGTCATCTCCTTTTATCAGCTCTTTGATGGTTTCACCACCCAACTGTTTGTGTGGCCTTCTTTTATAGATGGCTGCACCAGCTGGAGCAGTGGCTCTCCTGATTTGCAGCTTTGATGGTCTTTTTGAAACCTCTGCTTCAGGATAGTCAGGCTTTTGAGGAACTGTGGGATCTTTCTTTCTTATTTCCTTCAACCTTTTGTAGGTGGCCCTGACTGTATCTTCTTTCCATCTTGCCACTTGATGTTTTGACCAATAATCAGCAGCAACCAACTCCTCTTTCATTCTCTTCAGCTCAAGTGATTTTTCAGGCACATTCTTTTTGTACTTTGACCAATCAGGAGGAGTGTATTTGACCTTTTTGTTTATCATCTCTTGAATCCTGGCTGCTTCTTGTTCAAGATCAGGAATGGTCCAGTCCTTGTACATGTGCTTCTCTCCCTTGTATTTCTTTGTTGCCATAATGCTTTCAATGTAGTCTTTTCTCAGAGTTTCATCTGCTCTTTCTGAAATTTGTTGACATACATTTTTTGCAAACTGTTCTAGGGATCTGACTTGTGTGAGCAAGTATTGATAGTTCTGCTGTATTTCCCTATCAGATTTTCCTTGTGTATTTCTTTTTGAGATATCCTCTGCTTGCTTAGCCTTGATTTTCAAGTATTCTTCAATATTGTTAGGCCTGGGATATCCTTTAACTTATGGCAATCTCCTTTTAGCAGGGTTATCCTTATAGTAGAAAGATTTGATTTCTTCTCTGACTGCTATTAGTTCAAGAGGAAATTGAACTCCCGCAGGAGCTAAGGGCTGTTGAACTTGTGCTGATGAGAGAGGAACAGGCTTGGGTATTGTGACAAGTGACAGAGATTTTGAAGATGTTGGTCGTGGTGATGTTGCTTTAGGTGGATCAGTGGTGGTGATTTGAGTGGCAGTGGTTTGTGATTGACTAACAGCTGTTGAAACAACTGGTGTTTCAACCACTGTTGTCATTACAACAGATGTTGTAACATCTGTTGTCTTCTGCTTTTTGGTAGGAGACCATGGTGGTGGTGTTACTTTTGGTAGTGATGGTGGTGGTAAAGCAGTGGTTGTGGTGTGTGTTGAAGTGGTGTGTGTTGAAGTGATAACAGATGTTGAAACCTCTGAAGTACCAGCAGTAGTTGATACAGCAGGAGTTACAATAGCTGTTTGGGTGGAGGTTTGATGTTGGAGGCTTTTGGATGGTGGTTTTGGAGTATGCTTTGTGAGTCTGGATGGGATGGATTTGGGTTTTCTTTTTGGCTTAGGATTTTTAGCATCCTTTGACTCAGAACAACCCTGCGCACTCAGCTGCATGTAAGCACTTTTCTCCTCATTCCACCTTGACATATCCTTTGCCTCTCTGTCCCTTTTTACACTAGCTACAACTTCATCAAGTGCATTTTGGGTAACATCAACCTTTTTACTACCATCTGGAAAAGGAATATTTCTGGTCATAACATCTTTTTCTGGTTCAATGTAGAGACCATCATCTATTCCTTTCTTCTTCCACTCCTGAATTTTCTCCCCCTTTTTGGCATTATCTGGGGGAAGTTGATCAATAAAGAGAACTTTTGGAGGAGCAGTGCCAGTGGTTTTCAATAAATGAGCCTTGAGAGCCTTGATGTCTGCTTCTGTGTTCTTGAACCTAGACTCCATTATGTTTCTCAGCTTTTGGACATGTATTTCATGTTGCTGATCAGCCATGTCTTTTTGTTGTTGGAGAAAAGGTTGGAAGAGGTTCCAGAGCTCATTTGTAGCAGGTGCTTGTGGTGGAGCAGGTGCTTGAGGTGGAACAATAGTGGATTGCATCTTTTGTACCTTCAACAACTGTTGCAGCATTTCTTTGATATCTGCAACTGAAGTATCCAGTTTATCAACTCGTTCCGTCAATTCCAAATATTTTAAACCATCACCCAATTTAATGGGATCATCTGATTTCCCACTAGCAGTGGTTTTATCAGTTGTTGAATTAGGGAGTGTGCTCCAAACATTAACCACTGATGCCCCTTTTTCTTGGTACTGGGGTCTTCTCCCTTCAACACTTGACAATCTTTTGATGTTGCCAGTGGTAAAAAAGAATCCACTGGTAGATGTCAGAGGTGCTATGGAAGGAATTGCCTCCAAGGAAGTCTTATTAATGTAACCACTGTCCAAATGTAAACCAGTGGTTTCAACATTTGTAGTGACTGCTTCACTTGGATTTCCACCAAGAGTTACTTGTAACTCAAGGGGTGTAACCTCCTCAGGTTGTGTTGGTGGGTTAGCAAAGATTGATACATCAGACCCAGTCATTTGTTGAGGCATGTTCTCATTGATAGGTAATTGAGAAGGACTGGTTAGTGCCTGGTTCAAATCAATTGCATCCAACAGAAGTTTAGTTGGTGAGGGAATTGTGGATGTGATGTTTGGTGTAGAAAGAGAATTTGCCCCGGGCATTGGGCTGTGGATGATGGAAATGAGTGATTCCAGAGCATCATGTTGTGGTGTCCCAATGTGTACAATCTGTTCTTTTTGAGAAGAAACAGGAGGATTTTTGGTTATGGGTTGAGATATTTGTACCAATTGCTGTGAGGAAGAAGCAGCAGTGGTTTCTTGTGACGTTTGTTTTATCACATGCAGTTGCTCTGGTATCTCATCCTCCAGAGTTGCCTTTTTGATGGGTTTGGGGGGTTTTTGTGTTTTTCTTTTTGTTGGCTTTTTGGTGATTTTAGGTGTGGGTTTCAAAGCAGTTGTGTTGCTACTTTGATCACCTTGATCAGTGGGCTCAGCAGTAGATACTTGAGGAGCAGTGGAAGCTGCTAAATTCTGCTCAGGCACCTCTGCTTGTGTTTTGCAAGGTGTTGACATTCTTGTAAAAGTTTCAGCAGTTAAGCTGTGCATTTGTAAAGAGTCACCTTGGTTTTTTACAGCAATATCATCCTTATTGAATTTCTTTTCAAAATAATAGCTTAAAAACCTGGGAAACAGTAAGAATGATTTTGTTTCAACATTTTTAACCAAATCATTAAAAATTTCCCGGGAATAATTAAAATCTTCTTCTTGAAGAATAGCATATCCAAGATTTTGAATTTTTAATGGTATTTCATTAAAAGCAGTGGTTTTGTTTGAAACACACAGTAGAAGGGTATGAAATAAAAACCTTGTTGCAGAAGGGAAGTAACCTTTTTGTATGGTGTCCTTTTTCACCTCTGCATTATACCGTCGTTCCAGAAAATCATTTTTTAACTCGTTTTTGGGAAAAGTAATTTTACCTTCCTGATCGTCGAGTTAAAAGACTTCTGAAATGGATTGTGTTGTAATCTTGACAGTTGTCCCTTTTAGAGAAGAATTGATGGCGATTACTGTGTCACCTTGTTTTTCAAGGGTTGCCAAGTAAATTGGTGCATCCGCTGTTAACAAAGTTTTGTACTTTGATGCGGAGATGGTATCAATGATGGAGTTGAAGGTATTTGTGTTGCTGGGTTTTGTGAGAAGACCCAGAAGATTGTGAGATGGTTTGTGTGGAATTTCAGTGGATTTTGCCTTTTGAGAGGCTTGTTTGGATGTTGATTTGGAAGAGGGTTTTGCAGATGACTTCGATTTTGTCATTTTGGAGATGATGATCGAAGAGAATTGTGAAGGAATTTGAAGAAAAACTGCTTTGAGAAGAGAATTTTTGAGAATTCAATTCGACAGTAAAACCCTGTTTTGGATGTGAAGTGGGGGTTTTATAGAGAAAAAGTGAATGCTGATGTGGCAGCGGTTACAAAAGGTCTGACCACAATGTACTGCCCACATGCCAACCCCTGGTGAAATGAAGGACAGTACTTTTATGAAAGATACTGATGAAGGCAGTGGTTACAATGGTAAAATGGAAGTAGTGGATGATTTTCACTATCAGTGGATAGCATATCAGTGGATAAGACACTGTTTTTGAATAACAGAGTTTATCAAGGAAATGAGAGGACAGAGGATGGCTTTCAGCAGTGGACAGACTTTGAAGTAGAGCAGACTTTTGAACAAGCAGTGGTTATGACAGACTTTTAAGGATTTTAATGAAAATTTCATTTTTAGCTATTTTTAAGGATGGATTTTTGATTTTCTGAAAACATTTTAATGCTTTTATTCATAGAAAAACAAGATGTTGCTTGTTATTCCATGTTTAGCATGCCAATCCTAGAGACCAAACTTTCAAAGGTGGCAGTATCTAATGCTTTTGTGAGCACATCTGCCAGCTGGTCTTTAGTTGGAACATGATGCAGAGAAATCAAACCTTTTTCATAGCAATCCCTCACAAAGTGATGTCTGATGTCGATGTGCTTCGTGGTTGAATGGGAGACTGGATTTTTGATGATATTTTATGCTGCCTGGCTATCCAACATGAGTGGTGTCTTTAAGGTAGTGATACCAAAATCCAGCAACTGATTTTGAAGCCACAGGAGTTGGGCTGTACAGCTTGCAGCAGCAATGTATTCAGCTTCAGCAGTGGATGTTGAAACAGCTGCTTGCTTTTTGCTTTGCCATGAAACCAAGCAATCACCTAGAAACTGGCACCCTCCTGATGTGGACTTCCTTGTGGTGTGACATCCAGCAAAGTCACTGTATGAATAACCTGAAAGCTTGATATTCCCATTAGCTGGATACCAGATACCAAGTGTGGGAGCACCTTTTGTGTATTTGAAGATCCTTTTTACAGCAATGAGATTTGATTTTCTGGGAGCTGATTGACTTCTTGCACAGACACATGTTGCAAACATGATGTCTAGACTAGATGCAGTTAGGTACAATAAAGACCCAATCATGCTTCTATAAAGTGTTTGGTCAATCAGCTCATCCTTTTCATCAGACATGACAAGCTTATTTGTTACCATGGGTAGCTGCATGGTTTACAATCATTCATATCAAATTTATTCAAAAGTTCTTTAGCATATTTGCTTTGATGAATGAAAGTTCCATTTTACAGTTGCTGAACTTGGAGACCAAGAAAGCATTGCAGCTTACCCATTGCACTCATTTCAAACTCAGCTGTCATGAGTTCCCTAAACTCTTCACACATTTTGTTGCATGTGCTTTCAAAAATAATGTCATCCACATAAATTTGGACAATCATTAAATCCTTCCCTCTCCATTTTAGAAACAGTGTTTTATCAATGGTACCTCTTTTGAAACCATTTGAGAGTAGGAAGTTGGAAAGAGTTTCATACCAGGCTCTAGGTGCTTGTTTCAGGCCATACAAGGCTTTGTTTAGCTTGTAGACATGATCTGGATAAAATGGATCCTCAAAACCTGGAGGTTTACACACATACACCTCTTCTTGAATTGTACCATAGAGGAAAGCACTTTTGATATCCATTTGGAACACCTTCATGTTGTGGTTGACAGCAAAGGCCAGGAACAGTCTTATAGCTTCCAATCTTGCTACAGGGGCAAAGGTTTCATCATAGTCAATCCCCTCTTCCTGTCTGTAACCTTGAACCACAAGCCTGGCTTTATTTTTGACAACAATACCCCTTTCATCAGTTTTGTTTTTGAAGACCCACTTTGTGCCAATGGGGCTAACTTCTTCTGGCAGTGGTATAAGCTCCCATACTTGTTGTATTTTAAACTGTTGGAGCTCCTCTTGCATGGTTTCTACCCAGCTGTTGTCTTTCAGTGCCTCTTGGTACTTGACTGGCTGATGGAGTGATAGAAAACCAGCAAAAAGACAAATGTTTTGGGTTTGGCTTCTTGTGAGCACCCCTTCATTGATGTTGCCAATAATTTGATCAGGTGGATGAGATCTCAAGTAGATTAAATCTCCTTGGTATGGAATGATGGCATTTGTTGGTGAAGGCTGCAAATGTGTATCATCTGAGCTAACCACTGCTGGTGACTTTGATGATCCAGCAGTGGCTTCAAAAGGTGGTGGAATGGGAGGTAATGGTGAGGACACATGCTGACTTTTATCCATTGTCTGGGGACTTTTGTCAGCAGTGTTTGTTGATGTGGAAGCAGTGGTTGATGGGCTACTTTGGTCAACAACTGTTGAAGTAGCAGTGGTTGAGCTTTGACAGCTGTTTTGAACATCTGCTGCTCTTCCCATTTTGGCAGACTTTTGTTGAGGAATGATGATCTCATACCCATAGTCTGGTGATGAATCCTCTGATGGACCTGCACTGTTAGTCTTGACAGCAGTATTTTCAAAAGTGAATTTATCAAGATCAAACAAATCTGCAGGATTTGCTGGGATTTTCATTGATGAAAGTTCATTGAACTTTACATTCAAGGTCTCCTCTACTGCCTTGGTCCGTGTATTAAACACTTTGTAGGCCTTGGCAGTGGTTGAGTATCCCAAATGATAACCACAGTCAATTTTGGCTGCAAATTTTGAAATGGAATCTTTTAAGTTCAAAATAAAGCATGGGCAGCCAAATACCTTGAAGTATGAGATAAGTGGTTTGATTTTATACAGAATTTCATAAGCAGTCTTTTTGTGCCTGGGGTTTATTAAAACTCTGTTTTGGACATAGCAAGCAGTACTTACTGCCTCTGCCCAAAAAGTTAATAGCAAACCTGAATCAGCAAGCATGGTTCTGGCAGCCTCAATTAAAGTTCTGTTCTTTCTTTCAACTACCCCATTTTGCTCTGGTGTTCTAGGGATGCTGTACTGCCTTACAATCCCTTTCTTCACACAGAAGGCATCCAACTCCTTATTTTTGAATTCTGTGCCATTGTCACTCCTGAATACTTTTACTGGAAGGTCAAATTGCTTTTCAACCTGTGTCACAAAGTCTTGCAAAATGCATGCAGTCTCATCTTTTGAGTGTAAAAAGAAAGTCCATGTAAACCTAGAGAAGTCATCAACAATAACCAAACAATATCTTTTCTTCTTGAGACTCATGACTTGAACTAGGCCAAACAAATCCATGTGTAGCATTTGCAAACACTGGGTTGTTTTGGACTCTTCAATGGACTTAAAAGAGCTTTTGTGCTGTTTTCCTTTTAAACAGGAAATACAGTGCTCAGAACATGAAAACATTTTTTCTGGCAGGCCTCTTACCAAACCATTTTTTGAAATTTCAGTGATTGCCTTAATATTTGTGTGCCCCAGTCTTCTGTGCCAAAGTTCTATCTCTTTGTTAGAGGCAGCTGAGAACAGACAGGCATCAGCTCTGGGACACTCTTTTGACATATCAACAACATAAACATTGCCACTTCTTTGAGCAACAAGTTTTGTTTGACCAGTTTTGATTATTGCTTCAATCTTTTTGACCATTTCTGGTCCAACAATCCTACAACACTCCTTTGTGAAGAATGACCCATACCCCTTGTCACTCATTTGTGAAACACTCAGAAGGTTGAATTTCAGATTGTCTATCAGATTGACATTTTCAAATTTTACATTGCCAGACTGTACTGTACTGTACCAGACCCCAGAACTTTCCCTTTACTGTTATTCCCAAAGGATATATCACCCCCTCCATGAATTTTGAAATCTTTGAGTAGGGCTTTACATCCAGTCATGTGCCTGGAGCCTCCACTATCAACATACCAAAGGCTATCTAACAGGCAGAAGCTCCCTGCACATGAAGTAAAAGGATTAGTTCATTAGGGTTTCCAAAGCCAATAAGGCTTTGGATGGGGTCTCAACAGTGTCTGGAATGGATGCAGATTGATGGACAGTGGTTAAGTCAGGGGTTTGGACAGTTTTAGGACTGTTTCTTGCTAACCACTGTTGGGGGTCTTGACCAATCACCTGTTGATAACCAAAAGGATGCCTATTCACTTTAGGTTTAGAGGGCCTTTTGTAGGTCTCATAAACGTGTGGAATCCTTTGGTAAGATGGTTGTCCCTTACCTCTTCTGAACTGGTTGGCAGGGGGTGCATCAGTAACCTGAACATCTCTTTTGACAGATGTTTGGTTCAGCTGTTTTGTGACAGCTGTTTGAACTGGCACAAACAGTGGTTGGTTCTTGGTGAATTTGACAGATGGTGTTGATAGACTCAAGGATTTTTTAGCAGTGTATTCATTCTTTTTCACATCAAAGTTTTTGAGATACACACATGCTTGAGTTTGGTAATTTGATTTACCACAGACAATGCAGCTTTCAGCAGGAACAATAACACTTGTTTTGTTTATATCATAAGCTTTTAAATGAAAACAGTCTTTTGTTAGATGATTTCTTTTCTCACAAAATTCACAAAACAAGTTATTGGCCTTTTCTCTCTTCTTTTTCTTCTCAGACTCCTTTGTAACAGAGTTTTTAACCTCTGTTGGGATGTCTTTAAGAGGAATGATTTTTGCTTTTGGAGCTTTAACACCGTCAGTAGTTGTAAAATCCATGGGCTTGAAATTTTCAAGAATGTCACACTCATCAGACCATGTGGGTTTAAACTGGTATTTCTCAATCTCCTCAAAAGTAGAGGATCCCAAGGTATTTCTTGGCCATTCTTGTTTGTGGGGATGAACTCAGTGGTTACATCAGTGGTTTGAACAGATTTTTCAAAAGCAGTGTTTTCATCATCATGTTTTCTATAACCAACACCAAATTTCACATTGCTTTTAATCTGTTTTTCAAGCATAACCTCATACCCTTTGCATGATTCCACCCATTTTTCACAGGTAATCTGGGTGGACTCCAACTCCTTTTTGCAAACTTGGTATTTTTCTACCATAGTTTGGAGTTGGGTTTTGGTTATGCTCTACTCTTCTTTCAGACTGCTGATCTTTTTTTCCTTTTCAGTCAATTTGTTTTTAAGTTCTTTTAAAGATCTTTCAAATTTGACTTCATCAGTTAAGATTTTATCCCGAAGGTTTTCATTTACCTCTTTGATGTTAGCAAAAGAAATAATGCAATTGTCAGAACATAGTTTTTCAAGAACTTGAGGAGATACCTTGGCAGCAGCCATCATTGCACAATCACATTGATGATTTTCTTCATCGTCAGCTCTTACTTCTTTCTCATCTGCTTTCTTCTCTTCCTCTTCCTCTTCTTCTTTATCCTCTTTGGACCATGGGTCTGTTAGTGGTTCAATCAGGGTTCCTGAAATTTCTCCCAGCAGTAGTTCACCAGCCATAGTAGTAACCACTGCTTTAGTCACCTCATCCACTGTTTCAGCACTTAGCTGTTCACCTTCAGTTTCAATCCCCTCTGGTATTGACTCTAATGCCATCAAGCAAAATTCATCATTAGAAGGTTCATTAAAAGCATAGAGTGCAAAATTTTCATCACCAAGCTCATCAGGCATGCTGCTCCAGTCAACAAAGCCTTGAGTGAAAAAGCTTTGCTGATCTGGTTGTGCCACTGCTGGAGCAGCTGTTTGAGGTGCAACAGGTTGCACTTGTGCCTGAGGAACAGGGGTTTGGACATACTGAATTTGTGGAACAGTGGTTTGGACATAATGCACAGGCACAGGGGCAGCAGCATAGTGAGCAGTGTTAACATGGGCTGCATGGGTATATTGGGTATAGTGCACAGTGCTTTGATTTTGTGGTCTAGGGTTTGAGCTGGGATGAGTGATTATAGGACCAGTAGTTTGACTCCTGCATTCCCTAGCAAAATGACCTAGCCTATTGCACTTGTAACACTTGATTTTAGATTTATCCAACCCCACCCTTAAATTCCCATGTAACCCTGGGAATTTTCTCCCTATTCTTTTGTAGAATTTGCTTGTTCTTACACTAAGCAAAGCCAACTGATGCAAAATTTCCATCTCTTCTAAGTCAGTGGGATCAAAATGTTGCAAATCATTGAGTTCAAAGCACAAGTTATCTGACATCTGGTTTTCACAATTTGCAGTAAAAGCATAACTTGCAGAGTGAGGATCAGGGTTATTAAAATTTCCACCAGCAGTTATATCAATGAAGTGATCATAACCCTGATCCTTACCACTGCTACCAGATTCTTCCTGACCAAAAAGAGCTGTGTTACCGAATGAATAATCATCAGCAACCTTTCCAGACTCTTGCAACTTCTTTTTCTGGTTCAACTCCCTTTCATAGGTCAGGAGTCTACCATGAAGTTGGGTCAGGGTCAGATCTTTGAACTCAGCAGAGTTTCTAGTGACAAAAGCTATGGTGTCCCATTTTTCTGGTAGTGACCTAAGGAACCTGCTATTTTGAGTTGAGTTTGGAAAAGTTACTTTAACAAGCCTTAGTTCAGTAATGAGACAACTGAATCGCTCAAATTGCTAAGTCAGTGATTCACCCTTAATGTGACAGAATGTTTCATACTGCTGATTCAGAATTTCCCTATTGTTCTCAATGACTTCTTCTGTCCCCCCAAACTGTTCCTTCAATGCATCCCATAGCTCTTTGGCACTGTTACAGTGTAACAGTCCAGCATAGATCTCATTGGGTAAAGCGGATGCTATGATGCTAAATGCTTTGGCATCGAGTTCAAACTTTTGAAAATCAGTTTCGGTATAGTTTTCAGTTGGTTTAGGAACGAACTTCTTTGCGTCCTCAGCACTTGGCACCATAGGAACATGGGGACCAAAAACAACAAACCTCCAACATCCAGTGTTCTATTGAGCAAGGATGTGACCCATCCTTCTCTCCCAGATGTTGTATTCATTACGTTTAAGCATGGGTGGTTTAAAAAGTGAGCCAATGTTATTCTTATCATCTTGTGATTGTGACGTCATCCTGGTTGTTTTACAGACACTGATTAATCAACTTTGATGGTGATTAAACCTTGCTCTGTTTTTCAACACAAACGAACAAACTATCGATATCAACGATTATGAGCTGAACTATTTATGTCAAAATGATTGTTAAATCAAATTTGATTGTCCAAGCTCTAATACCAATTGTTGGATCTGAGTTTGGTTTTGATTGTATTTTACGTTTGAGTTAGAATGAAGATGGATGAGTTGTGCAGCGGAATTAAGATGAAAACAAACTTTGCATAAAATCAAACGAGAGTATTGCTTTGATTAAACACTTTTCACAAAGAACCGAAAGATTGAATTTAATTTCAACAACGATTACAATGCAATGCTTAATACAAACTCCCCCTCAGCCAGAGCTCAGTGTTTGTTCGTGCAGAGAAGACGATTTTTCAAAGAGCTAATAGAACAGTACAGAGCACTGTTCTATTTATAGGCACTAGCAAACCACTGAGCATCTAAGCTGACGTCACCATGAAAGTGACATCTAACCTCCTAACAAACTCTAACCTCTGATCAATACAAACCCTGCTATGCTAACTACTGCTATTACATTTCATTACATAAAGACATCTAAATAACTGTTGCATCCTTCCACTATTGTGAACCCAGCAATACTTGTCCGGATCAGCAGTGCTTGACTCAAGGCAGTAGATTGAACAGCAGAGCTTTAGTCTTTCATTAGGCCTTTACTTGATCAGCAGTTTGGAGGTCAGCAGTTTGCACGATCAGTAGATAGGAGGTCAGCAGATGTTGAAACCACTTTCAAGGAGAGAGACTTATATGTAACATCTACTTATTCTGGATCCACTACTCTGATCGAGTTTTGGCTTTAATTATCTGTTCCTCTGGTAGGGTTCAATCCCAACAGATATAATATCAACAACATCAATAAATACACTAAAATTTCATGTAATCACTTATTTTCTTCATGAATATGTTAGATCTTTTCATTTTTAACATTAGAAGTTAAGTTGTTTAGATGGTGAAACTTGTACATAACATAAACATGACTTAAATTAGTGATCAAGAAGCTTACTACTAGCTCTAATGGCTAGGGAAGTGGCACAAAGATGAATATGATGATCAAGGAAGAAAGTGAGTGGTTAAAAGCTCCACAAGGTGGTCCTTCAAGTTCTAGCACCATACACCTTCCTAAATGGCCTCCATACACCTTCTATCAAGCTTAGATTATGAGGAAATGAAGTGAAAATGAATGTGTATGTGGGTGTGGGTGTGTTTTGAACCATGAGTTAGAGGTGGAGGGAGGAAGAAGATGAAGTTGTTTTTGGTGTAATGGACAATGTGTGCACCTTATGGTTTTTATAAAGAAAAACACCAACACATGATCTTCTAAAAGATTTGTTTGCTTAATAGTTGGGGGACATAGTTAGATAAAGTAAATCTAGTCATATGGGGCCCATGGGGCCGGTTATGGTGAAAAGGGGGGGGGGTAAAGTGTAAATTTTGGGAAGTTGAAGGATTAAAGTGCAAACGGTAAGGTTTAAGTATGTTTAAGTGTGTTTAGGTGTTTTTATGATTTTTAAGGTGTTCTAACACCAATACTACTTTAATATCTTAAAAACATTACTTCTAGTCCCGGTTATTGTCCGGTTGTTCGGTTCATTACGGTCCGTTAAAGTGCTGAATTTCGCAGTTTTACTATGTATGAAGCTCCTTTTTTGGCAATTTTAATTCCCAACACTTTGTATGTTATTTTGGACAATAAAACATAAATTCTACATGATATTATTGTGCTTAAAAGCTGATGATAGCTGAATTGTTGCTGAATTATGCTGATTTCAACATTTTAGATAAGTTTCGGGTGCTTTTTAGTGCATAATTTAGGTTCCGGAAAGTTAATATGTTAACCCTTGTATACACACTTAGGTTTTAATGTATTTTAGATGTTGGACCTACTCCTAGGCCCTAATTCTATTATCTGGCTGCTTTCTTTAGAATTGGCGACACAGCGTGTCTTACCGGTGAGTTTACTAGTCTTTCTGACGCAACGCTAAAAGTAATGCATAAAGCAATATTTGAAGTATAAAACAGGCATGAATTCATATGTATAGCAAGTAATTAGACAATGTTGATGCTTAAGCACATAATTGCATATATTAAACAATAATTAAACTGTAAGGAAATTACCGGTTTTGTGCCAGTTGTCACACTTGTCTCAAAGTCAAGGCTGAACATCAACGACCGTCTGGTTTGCTTGTACAACCTGAGATTCCGGTATGGAAGTGGGAGAACATTGCGATGGATCTCATCACTAAGTTACCACGTACATCTAGAGGTCACGACGCTATTTGGGTTGTTATCGATCGATTAACGAAGTCAGCTCACTTTATACCTATTCGCGAGGATCTATCTGCTGATAAACTTGCCAAGATTTATGTTGATGAGATTGTATCTCGACATGGTGTTCCTTTGGATATTATATCTGATTGTGATGCTCGATTTTCAACTCATTTTTGGAAGACCATGCAATTTGCTTTGGGAACTCAACTAAATCTAAGCACAGCTTATCATCCCCAAACAGATGGACAAACATTGGAGGATATGCTTAGAGCATGCGTGATAGACTTTGGTGGTAATTGGGATTCTCATCTTCCATTGATCGAGTTCTCTTACGATAATAGTTATCATGCTAGCATTAATATGGCACCGTTCGAAGCTTTATCCGGTCGAAAATATCGTTCACCTGTTTGTTGGAACGAGATCGGTGAAGCTCAGCTTACTGGACCTGAGCTCATTCTGGAAACAATAGACAAAATCAAGAAAATTCGCGATAATCTTGTGATAGCTAGAAGCCGTCAAAAGAGTTATGCGGATATGCGACGCAAGACCTTAGAATTTCAAATTGGAGACCGTGTCCTGCTCAAGGTATCCCCTTGGAAGGGAGTGGTGAGATTTGGAAAGAAAGGAAAACTTGCACCACGATATGTTGGACCATTTAAGATTGTTGAAAGAATTAGAAAGGTTGCCTATCAACTAGAGCTACCTCCTGAACTTGGGAATATTCACCCAACATTCCAAGTGTCTAATCTACGAAAGTGTTTAGCCTATACTGGTCTTCACATTCCACTCGACGAGATTCAAGTTGATGAAACGATGCACTTTGTCGAGAAACCAGTGGAGATAGTGGACCGTGCAGTCAAGCAATTGAAGAACAAGAGAATTCGATTGGTCAAGGTTCGCTGGGAGTCCAAACGTGGCCTAGAGTTTACTTGGGAACGTGAGGAACACGTGAAAGCGAAATATCTGCATTTGTTTTCACAAGTTTCCTCTAGTTAAAATTTCGGGACGAAATTTCCTAAAGTAGGGGAGACTGTGACAACTGTGCTCTGTAAACGATGTACGATGTAAAACAATGTCATTTATCAATAAAACTACGTGTTTTGGTGTTAATATGTGTGTATTTGTGTTTGATGATTTTACGATTTTACGATTTGATTCGAGTTCGATTTCAAGCTTTAAATCGCTTTCTGGAAAGTTATACGCAAACTGGTGCGTAAACGCAGTCAGTTTAACATGACAAACACTCCAGAATAGTGAAATAGGCTTAACATACCTTAAATAACCTAAAAATAACTTATAAATAAGTTCTGGAAGGTTTGGTTTGTCGAAACCAAGATTATTCGATCGCAGGGACTAATTGTGTCAAACTGCGAAACTATGCCAATTCTTATGTTAACGAACATACCGGAACTTGATTATAAGCTAAAAATACCTTAAATATCCTTTACATAGCTTAGAAATAGGCTTTGAAGGGTTCGGTATGTGAAAATAAACTTATTTGATCAATAGGGACTAAAAGCGTCAAAAAGTGCATAAGTTTGCATTTTCGCGTATATCTTACGTTCTGAACATCCCCGGACATCCAAAAAAAATTTTAATCATTAAAATATTTTATTTTAGTGATTGTAATGCAAAAATACCATTCGTCGCGCAATTTGGATCGTTTTTGTGTCCGTTCGAGTTTTCGTCGTAAATAACCGAATAACGCAACTGTACGACCAAACGAGCCGACATCCAAGATATTTTTGAGCATGTTTCATGTTCCCTATGCTTTGACATCCTTGTAGATCTTGAAAATGGGTTAACGGGGTTTAAACGTGTCAAAAATGACCTAAACGAGTTGCATGGACCATTTCTGCCATTTTTGCAAAGATTCTGGACCTGGCTACTGGTGGCGTCACGCCACAGCCTAATGGTTGTGTGGTGGCGGCATGCCACCCCCTCTTTTGGGCAGAAGTTTCATTTTCAGCAATGGGATTGAACTTGGGGGTCTTTTGTGTAACATTTGCAATACCGTGTGATGGTTTTGAACACCCCTAGTATTCCAAAACAATGTGCCTTACATGTACGGTCCAGATCAAAGCTCAATTATCAAGAAACGATCCTAACGGTTGTGAAAAATCTATATAAACCCACCATCTTCATCACTTTCACTTGCACATTTGATCTCAATTTCCTTCTCTAAGTTGAAGCTCTCCTTGTGAAGCTTCATATCTGAGAAATTTTAAGTTCAAATCTTCATTTCTTGGACCTTTTGTAACTCTCCTTCATGCTTATTCATGTATTTCAAGCATGAAAGTGAAACAGTGTTTGACTTTCTGCTTTAACCATAAATTTGGTCAACACAAAGTTCGTTTGAACTTTGCAACTTGAGTGTAATCACGATGGTTATAGTCTCTTGTGACTATACCTACTGATTACCACATTGATTAGTCGAAGTGACGAGTCAAAGTTTCAGTCAAAATACGTGTTTATGCGTATTTTGCATCGAAGCTATTTTCGGGTATCAAAACACTTTGTTTTGATATCAAACTTGTTTTCTAACTTAGTTAAACATGTTTTAACATGTTTAGCTCGTCACTTTTAGTCTAGTGCTTGTTTCGGGGCGTAAGATGAGCGATCTAAACCACCGCTTAGACTTTCGAACCTGACCCATTTGGTCGATCGTTAGGATCCGACCAAGCATATTTAGTGATCATAGTTGTATAGGGAATAACCTTCCGAGGTTATACCTTATGGTCACTTAGTTTAATTAGTTGTATGATAAGTAGTTTATATGCCTTAGGTAAATGACCAAAATGCCCTTTTCATGCATAATTAGTAATTAAGCATATGTAACTTAACTTTTGTCACTTAAACTAATTATGCAATATGTTTAGGCATATAATACTTGTCATAGGACTAGTCAGGCGTCTCGAATGCTCATTTGCGCGAACGACGCTTTAAAGTAGCGTAAGCTACCTTAATGGGTCGTAACGGGTCGAAAGCACTTAGCATAGGTTCCGATTTAGAATGTAGACTTTGTTAAACCATATCACATGAGTTCCAATACTCATTTGGTTTACGATCCCTCATTCTACCCGATCTTCCGATTTAGGTGTTGATTTATTAACTAGGGATCCGATTACTAGGTGCTACTTGAATTCCTTGGTTTACTCGAGCTTTGCTAGTTCATCTAATCAAGGATACTTGCACTTCGATGTGAGTACATAGTTCCCCTATTTTACTTTTTTCAATTGTTTTGGGGTGATTCATATGTGTTAAACGATTTCGATGCTTTCAACAATGGTTTCAAAAACGAATACTATGGTTTATATTAAACAATAAACGATTTCGATAATGTGAACGAACTTGTTGGACGTATTTACATAACGAATAACATTCATTAACATTGATCAAGCCGACCAGTATTAGGTTATGGTACAATAGGATCTGAGAAATCCCGTTATCGGACTGCACCCATGGTTATGTGTGGGGGGTTATGTGGATAAAGACTGAACCTATTAATTGTTAACTTACCCTTTGGTGGTTTGTTAATACGAGTTGAACGATGGACGAGTCACGAAGGTTTGAATGTATTCCACGAGACGACCAAAAGTAGTTTTCACAATTTAAAACGAGAACGATTTTGAACGATTGAACGATTTTGAACGATTGAAACGAATGAACGATTTGAACGATTTGAACAAGTTAAATGAATTGAATGAACGATTGGTTTTTGGTTAGTTTTTAAATAACGGGACGGGTGTAATGTGATAAAAGCATGGTAGATACGTCGCTGGTACTTCTTATATATAAGTGTTTTTATCATATTACATACCGTGGCGTTATTTAGTTCACTTGGGCGAACAATTTGAAACAACGTCACACAAATGATGTTTACTAAACGATATAAACCATACGATTTATTTCACAAGAACGATTTACGATTTGGGTTTACATAAAAAAATGTTTTGAGTTAAGATTCATGGCATCAAGGTTTTATAAACTATAACCAAATCTGTTTTGACTTGGTTATTCAGTTTTTTTCAATACAAATGGTTTACAAAACAAGGTTTTCTAATATCGTTAAACGAAGTTGTACGAGTTATTTAAACAAATAAACGAGCCATGAATCTGACACTCACACAAAACCTATGTGCTCGCCGGCATTTCTTTGCTGACTTTATTTTTACATATGATTCAGGTGGCGTCGAATGATGTTGATTGAGACTAGGATGCATGCTCACTTAGGACTGGACGAGGCCTTAGTGACTTAATAATGATGATAGACTATGTTTAACTTGTTTGTTCTAATCTTTAAGACAATGTAAATGTTTAACTATTCAATAAAACGAAACTTTTGAATACATGGTTGTGAAACAATAATTCTGTTTCTCCACTCCCCGACGTTTCCGCCACGGTTTCGTTGTTTTAACGCGGTCGGGGTGTGACATACGATCTGTTAGGGGCGCGCTGGCAGTTTAAAAATAGCTAGAAATGGCAGCCTACTTCCTTGCCACCTATCTCACGAATTTTCCATACTTTCTCTGCTTCTTCCACCTCAATGGACACTTAGCAACTCCTGAGAAGCCTTCTGAATGCTTGGCATCATCTCATGATCATTGTGCAAGTATAAATAGCCAAGTTCATGAGCCCTCAAGACTTGCACCATTCTTTTCTTTCTCTCTATCACTTTGGAGATGCTTCTTTCATTAGAGGCCTCCTCCCTGAAGTTCTAAGCTTCCCTTGAACACAAGTAAGTGTTCTCCTTCAGTCTTTTTTATTATTTTGGATCGTTATGAGCCAAAAGTCAAGCAAATTGACTTTTGCTTTGACTTTTGGTGCAGACCATTTTGGTCAAGTCAAAGTTATTGAACTTTGCTACGTGAGCATAATAATGAAGGTGTTAATCCCTTGCGATTACACCCTGTGATCATCGCGTTTAGTAGGCAAAAAGACGAGTCAAACTTTTAGGAAATAAAAGTAAAAAAATGCATAAAAGTGCATTTTACAACGAAAGAGTTTTCGGGTATTAAAACATAAAGTTTTGACACCAAATAAGTTTTATAACATTATTAGACATGTTCTAAGATGTCTAACTCGTCATTTCTAGTTTAGTACTTATTCCTTAGTCGAAAGTCGAGCGGTTTGACTTCTGCTTTGACTTTGGAATCTGACACGTCTGGTCAACCTTAGGATCCAACCAAGCCCATTTATATGACCATAGTAATATAGGGAATAACCCTATGAGGTTATATCTTATGGTCATGTCGTTTGGTTATGACGAGTCAACCTTATACTTTTAAAATGTTGAAAATGCCATTTTGGCACAAAAATGGTTTTAAAACATATATGATCCATGTTCTTGCTTCAAGACTGATCATTTAATGCAAACAAACATGTTTTGACATGTTAGACTCGTCATAGGACTCATTTGACCATCCGAACCCGTAGTTAAGCATACGACCCGTTAAAGTAGCATAAACCACTTTAACAAGTCGTAACAGGCCAAAACAGCTTTAGACATCTTCTAATCAGAATGTAAGGTATCATGAACCATAATATACGAGATCCTTCACTCATTTGGTTACTAAACTACATTCTATTCATTCTTCCGTTTAACCCATGATATACACTAACGAATAACAATCCGATACGTTAGGAAACACTTGAGCTTTGCATACACAATTGAATAAGACATCTACGCAAACCTGTGAGTACATAGTTCCCCTCTTTTACATTTCTAAATGTTTTGAGGTGATTCATTTGTGCTAACTATTTTCAAATTTTCAAAACAAGTCATATGGTTTTTATATATACAATATGTTTTCAATAATGTGTGAAACTTGGTGGGCGTTATCCATAACACGAGTATGTTCATTAACTTTGGCCAAGCCGACTGGTAGTATGTTATGGTACCATAGGATTGACAATCCCGTTACCAAATTTCCCGGTGTTTGTGGGGAAGTTTGGGAAACGACAGAAACTACGAAATACAATTTAATAGACCCTTTGGTGGTTTGTTGGTCGAGACGAGTCAACACAGGCTTGAATGTATTCACCACACGACCAGACTTGTTTTTACAATTAAAACAAGGACGATTGGTTTATACATAACATGGACGATTGATTTATATAAAACAAGCACGATTGGTTTTTACATAACATGGACGATTGGTTTATACATAACACGGACGATTGGTTTATACAAAACAAGGACAAATGGTTTACACGAAACAAAAACTATTGGTTTAGACAAGTCACGAACCATTTTCAATTAAAGGTATATAAACCATACAAAGTTTTCTTTTAAATCGATTTCTTATACGGTTTTACAAAGAAATACTTTTATCGAGATTCATGGCTACAAGGTTTTCTCACTCATACCAACTTTTATAGTTGGTTTAACGTATTGCAATACCAAACACATTTAATACAAGTTTGGTTACAAGGTTATCACTTATCGACTCTAATAGTCAGACGAGGTATTGCAATAACAAATATAAAGACATGAATTTGACTCACAAAACCTATGTTACTCACCAGCATTCATTGTTGACCATCTTTTCACATATGTTTCAGGTACAAATGTGTAACTTTGAAAGCATGCTACACGTAGGACGGACTCGGGCCTTAGTTTACTTTAAAATCTAAAGATAATTATTTCTGTTTTCTTTGTGTTTTCAAGACAATGTAATTTAAATTAATTCAATAAAACAAAACCTTAAGTACCATGTGTTGTGAAAAAAATTGTAATGTGACCCCCCGACGTTTCCGTTGCGAGTTGTTTTATACACGGTCGGGGTGTTACAGATTTGTTCTCAGATACAACTGTTGTGTCAGATAATAGATCTGAAGAATCGTTTTATTTAACTAAGAATGATCCATCAAGTAAAACGCATTCATCAAATACAAATCTGAGGACAGAAGAGAGAACGGTGGAGAAGAAAATTATTCATCAAATAGTTGCGAAACCAAAGCAAATATGGAAAACTAATAGTCCACTGATGTGCTATCATTTCATAGTACTTAGTTTTGTACTTCGTGACTGTGTATCTACTCGGTAATTGCTGAATGCTTAAAAGAATAAAAACCGGTCAGTTTGTGAGCTTGCACAGCTTATTGAAAAGTCACTGTGATTGTGTATTTCATTTTTGCAAAGATTTAAACTTGTTTTATTTCTTTATTTTGTTTAAGCATTGGACATCCTCTGCGTATACGAAAGTATCGAACTAGATTTTAGTGCCCGAACATTCTACTTTATTTTACTTGGTATTTCATTTAAATATTGGATCACCTCTGCGTATATATGAAAATATCGAATTAGTGGTTAAGATTTGAATAATTTCAACTTGTTTTTATTTCTTATTTTGTTTAAACAGTGGACTTTCTCTGCTTATCGAAAGATCGACCTGATTGTTAATGTTTAAACATTCTGCTTTATTTTTACACAAATCACAATTGATGAAAGTTTAAGGGCAGTACTTGAGTTAGTGTATTACATGATGAGGGGATATGCTGAGATCATGGGGTCCATAAGAACTTAGTGCAAATTAATGTACCTTGAAGGGGTAGGGTCCCAAAAACCATGCTTCGAGTATTTGGAACCATACCATAACCTCGTCAATAAACCCTCTTTAGACCTTGCGTGGCCGCGCACTGGTCCTACTAAGAAAACTTAGAAGGAAAACAATATCCTACATCTACGCGCCAAAAGAAAAGCAGCAAATCCTTGCGCCGATCTCCATAACAGATGGGATAAAAATCCCAGCAAACACTTCCGCATGATCAATATCCAGACTTGGATAAAAACAATTTCTCTGCTACCACAGAATTAACATGAAGAAGGGCCACACAAGATTACAGCTGTATCCTTCTGGAAGGCTCCATCGTGCACCACCAGTCGGTTATAACCGAATGGACACGTGGCATCATCCCAAGCTCCCTTGAAGTCACGATGATGGCACGGAATTGAAGAGAGATCTTCACTTACCCACTTTCCACGTGGCAATACCCCAGCCGATTGATCAAAATAGCGATCCGTGTGCATACTCAAATCGTTAGTGATTAACGGAAGGAAAAATAACCGCTTACGGAAATAGCACTTTCCGTCAACCTTTCACCAACAGGTTTTCCCGCCCAAACTTCGGCTATAAATAGAAAGATAACTCAGGTATAATTCTCAAGTTACATTCACTTCAAATTCACTTCTTCTTCTTCATCAAACATGTACTTATTCTCACACTGGAGGGTGGTCATGGAGAGAACCCCCATTCTCCCCGTGGCGAGTCTAACGGTGGTTGTTTTGCAGTTATTATGAGAGGAAGAAGATCACTCACCCACGAATCGAACGAGAAGAGATAACCCTTTTTTATGCAGATTCAAACCCCCTGGTTCAGTTGATTCCGGTCAATTAAACCAGTGTTTCTTCATTGGCGCCCACCGATTTCTCAGTTTCATTCATCTCTTTTCTTTTTGATTTACTTTTTCATCTCCGTTTTCTCAAATAGAAAAAACTCCGACAAACCGTCAATCCGGCCCTCGGCCAAATTTCGCTCACAATACCCATGTTGAAGGGATGGTGGAAGAGGCTTCGGATGATAATGAAGTTCAATACACTAAAAATCATCCGAACGATCCGGTCACTCCAGGAATGCAGCCTGAAATTCCAATAAACTCAATTTTACCTCCCGGAGAGACCCCCATTTCCTGGTATGTTAGATCCCAAGGATTAATTAACGTTGTATATGCACAACTCTGTGCACAAACTGCTCTTCCCACTCAGTCACGAAGACCTGTATCTCGTGCTCGAGCACCATCGATACCTCATGTTTTACATTATGAAGCACCATCACAAGTTCAGATAGAAGACATGGAGGTTTACTCTAGATCTCCCGCAAGGTATGAGTCTACTCATTCCGAAAATCGACGAAGAGAATATCATGATGAATCTCATTCTCAGCGAAGGCAATCGGTTCACTCCAGGTTGGGCCCGCATTCTCACCAGAGGCGGGACACCCACACCAATGAGTACGACAGAACATACCACGAAGGAGACAGTACAAGTGTGTTCAGTCAGTTGCAACTGAATTAAAAAAGTTGTAAACCTAGCGCGGTTTATAATCCGGAAGCAGAGCACGATTACAATTTAATCTACCGCCCGGCGGAGGTAGCAAAAATTCCAAGTTCATCAGCGAGATTGCTTTGGCTCCTTTGGAAAAAGCAAAACTCCCATCTAGTGTTGGTAAGTTTAATGGCATGACAGATCCGGATAACCATCTTCAGGTCTTCACTAGTGCAGGTCTGGTAGGAGGATGGACCTTACCAATGTGGTGTCACCTATTCATCCAGACTCTCACAGGTGCCGCGCGACTATGGTTCGATAACCTACCTGTCGGGAAGATAACATCATGGGTAGATCTGTGAGAAAAATTTTTAGTACACTTCAGCCAACAGAGGAGGTCTATCAGAGATACTTCAGACGTGACAAATGTTTGGCGACGCGATGACGAGAGCTTAGAAGATTTTATCACACGCTACAACAAAGAAGTGCTTGAGATAGGAGATGTTCATGAGCACTTGATCAGAGCACAGTTTAAGTATATCGTCCGCTGTGACGACATGATAAAGGTTTTATCCGGAACGGAGTGGCTACCAAAGAGCTGGGAGAAGCTGATGGCAGCAGCCAAAGTGTATGCCCAGACAGAGAAAAACCTCAGCACTAATAGACCACCACCACCACACAGTCGCCCAACAGATATGAGCGCGAACAGCGGAAAAAAGTTCAAGACCCCTCCGCCGATGAAGAATAAGCGGGGCCAGGATCTGAATCAATACTGTGACTATCATAAAGATAATGGTCACACGACCAACAATGTATCTCTCTCGGCACTGAAATTGAAAAAGCGCTCAAAAGCGGTGAGCTCACCCACCTATTGCAGAATGTACGCAAAGATATAAAACAAATTACTCGCAGCGAGGAGGGCCCGATGTAAGGACCTGCAAAAATGTCCAAAAATGACACGTAAGTGAAAACCCAAACCCCTGAAACCCTAGTGCTCATGAAAAACCAAGAAAATCAAGATTTTTAGACTTCTCGCGGGCCGCGTAATCTATAAGACAAAGCCTACGCGGGCCGCGACAGCACAACAGGTGACGGGGATGCGCCTCAGGCCATGTGGCAGCCATGTGGAAGACCTACACGTGACACGCTAGCCGTAAACGTAGAATAGGTGGCCCACGCGGGCCGCGTAAAGTTGTTGTAAAGGTTTACGCGGGCCACGTAAAACACAAAATTTTGCTATAAATGGGGCATGCATGGGCTTATCGTTTGTGCTCGAGAAAATTATCAAAATCACTCACTATATGTTCGAAAATCACATTTAAAGTAGGAAAACGCTGCTACGATAAAGGGTAATAACTCGATCACTGCTACGATACAATGTCCGATCGATTGAAACTGATCCGATGGATGTTTAAGTACTGCCCGAATCCGGGCTATACTTTGTCATTCGTCGTGAGGGTTTTGATTTCGTGAGTTTATCGTAAATATTGTATTAAGTTACTAACCTAGTTTCGTGTGCATTGTCATTTAACTAGGTTACAAGGCTAAATCAGTAGGCAAGGTTCTGTCCAATTAAACTTGCAATGTGAGTCATTCTTGTAACACAACAATATTTTGTTTTAGTGTTTGGCATAAGAAAAATCCATTCGTTACGCATTTTGGATCGTTTTTCGCGCTTGTGCGCATTCCGTCGTAATTAAGCGAACATCGCGATCGTACGACCAAACGAACCGAAATCCAGGATATTTTTGAGCTTGTTTCATGTCCACAATGTTTAGGCATCATTTTACGGCCTTAACGTTGGCTTAACGGGCCTTAAACGTGTCGGAAATGAGCTTATTACACAACAGGGACCAAATCTGCCATTCTGCCAAACTTGATGGCTTACGGACCTCAACACTCAGGACCTTAGGGTCCGTAAGCATGGGTCAGATGCAGAAAATCGTTTTTTGACTGCTGTTATCAGCCTTTTAACCCCCCCAAAGGCCAATGCCACATGTCAAACTCTTGTGGTGGGGGCAAAATGAGTTACTATAACATTCCGACAAGTGTACGGGTGAGATCAAGGCACGTTATTCGATAAACGATCCTAACGGTTGTCCATTTACTATAAATACCCACCTCAACTTCACTCATTCCTCAGAAATCTGATCAAAAGTGCTCTAAGTTGAAGCCAATCACTTCATGCCTGAGCTATTCGATCAAGATTTACTAGCGGGGACCCTTTGTAAGTGTTCCTTCGTTCTTTTATCGCTTTTCTAGCCCGAAAGTCGAACTATGTTTGACTTTCTGCATTGACCAGTTTATGGTCAACACGAAGGTCGTTTGAACTTCATAACGTGAGCATGATCACGATGGTTATAGTCCCTAGTGACTATACCTACCGATTACCACGTTATCTAGGCTCAGTGACGAGTCGTAGTTTCGGCCAAAATGCGCATTCTTGCGTATTTTGTAACCAAACTACTCTTGGGTATCAAAACTGTTTGTTTTTATACCAAACCTGTTTCCTAAACTTAGTTAAGCATGTTTTAACATGCTTAGCTCGTCACTTTTAGTTTAGTGCTTATATAGGGTCGTAAGGTAAGCGATCTAAACAATCGCTTATACTTTCGAACCCGACCCGTTTGGTCGATCATTAGGATCCGACCAAGCACATTAGGTGACCATAGTATATAGGGAATAACCTTCTGAGGTTATACCTTATGGTCACTTCGTTTAAGTAGTTGTATGATAGGTAGTTTATATGCCTTAGGTAAATTACCAAAATACCCCTTTGATGCCAAGATTCATTTTAAACATATGTAACATAACCTATGACCTCTAAACTGATTTATCAACAATATTAGACATGTTAAGGCATATTTTACTTGTCATAGGACTAGTTAGGCGTTCCGAACGTGTTTTACGCGAACGACGCGTTAAAGTAGCATAAGCTACCTAAGCGGGCCGTAATGGGTCGTAAGCACTTAGGCTAGGTTTCATTTAGTATGTAGGCTTTGTTAAACCATACTACATGAGTTCCCTTACTCATTTAGTTTACGAGCCCTCATTCTATCCGATCCTCTGATATAGGTCCGGTTTATTAACATAGTTACCTATATTAGGTGTCGTTTGATTCCGTGATCTCTAGCATTGCTTGGTGGTTATCTTAGGACTTCTGAGCAATCTCAAGTGAGTACATAGACCCCTCTTTTACTGTTTTCCAAACATTTTGGGGTGAAACACATGTGCCTACTTGTTACTTTCATGCTTTTCCATGTTTTCCTATCATATGCTTGTTATGTTCAATAGTACACTTATAGTACATGATTTCATTGTGTTCATGCTATGTATGCCCATTGTGTGCATATTTAGTACATTGTTTTACATTACATTTCATGCTATGTATGCCCATTGTGTGCATATTTAGTACATTGTTTTACATTACATTTCATGCTATGTATGCCCATTGTGCGCATATTTAGTACATTGTTTTACATTACATTTCATGCTATGTATGCCCATTGTGTGCATATTTACTACATTGTTCTACATTACATTTCATGCTATGTATGTCCATTGTGTGCACACTTAGTACATTTTTTACATTACATTTCACGCTAAGTATGTTCATTTGATTACATACTTAGTGCATTGTTTTCACATGCTTACATTTTGGTATGACATTTGGTTTGTTCAAATGGGACAATATACATTCATTAACATTAGCTACGCCGTTCGTTAGTAGGTAGTGGTACCATAGGAATTGACAACTCCCGTTCCTGACATCCTAGGTATGTTGTAGCAGATAAGGGCAAAGGTAAATCTATTCAAGATATTCCCGTTGTTCGGGATAATTCTGAAGTATTCCCTGAAGATTTACCTGGTCTACCCCCAGCACGCCAAGTCGAGTTCCGTATTGATCTCGTACCTGGTGCAAATCCCATTGCCAGAGCTCCATACCGTCTTGCACCGTCTGAGATGCAAGAGTTGTCTTAGAATCTTCAGGAACTCTCTAACAAAGGTTTTATCCGTCCTAGCTTTTCACCTTGGGGTGCTCCTGTTCTTTTTGTCAAGAAGAAGGATGGATCTTTTAGGATGTGTATCGATTATCGTGAGCTTAACAAGCTTACCATCAAGAATCGATATCCCCTACCTCGCATTGATGATCTCTTTGATCAGTTACAAGGTGCTTCTTATTTTTCGAAGATCGATCTGCGATCTGGATATCACCAACTTCGTGTGCATGAAGAAGATATTCCCAAGACAGCGTTCCGCACTCGTTATGGGCATTATGAGTTCACAGTCATGCTATTTGGTTTGACTAATGCTCCTGCTGTTTTCATGGACTTAATGAATAGGGTCTGCAAGCCTTATTTGGATCAGTTCGTCATTGTTTTTATTGATGACTTCTTGATATACTCTAAGACGCGAGCTGATCACGAGCAACATCTTCGTCTTACTCTGGAACTCCTAAAGAAAGAGCAACTTTTCGCCAAATTCTCCAAGTGTGAATTCTGGATTAAAGAAGTTCAATTCTTAGGACATATTGTCAACTAACGAGGTATTCATGTAGATCCCTCCAAGATCAATGCGATTAAGGATTGAGATACGCCTACTACTCCTACTGAGGTTCGTTCTTTTCTTGGTCTGGCGGGTTATTACCGCCGCTTCATTGAGAACTTCTCAAAGATTGCAGTTCCTCTAACTGCTCTAACTCATAAGAACAAGCCCTTTGATTGGGGATTCAAACAAGAGGAAGCTTTTCAAAACTTGAAGCAAAAGCTTTGTGACGCGCCTGTTCTGACTTTGCCTGAGGGCAATGATGATTTCGTCGTTTATTGCGATGCATCTAAATTGGGTCTTGGCTGTGTTCTGATGCAAAGGAACAAAGTTATAGCATATGCATCGAGGCAGTTGAAGATACATGAGAAAAACTACACCACTCATGATCTTGAGTTAGGTGCAGTTGTCTTCGCTCTTAAGATCTGGAGACACCATTTGTACGGAACAAAATGTGTGGTTTTCACTGACCACAAAAGTCTTCAGCATATCTTCAACCAGAAAGAACTCAACATGAGGCAACGACGTTGGGTCGAGCTTCTAAACGACTATGACTGCGAAATTCGCTACCATCCTGGTAAGGCGAATGTCGTAGCCAATGCATTGAGTCCTAAGGAACGTACTAAGCTTCATTGTGTTCGTGTTCAATCTGTTATTCAAGCTCGATCTGATATCCAAGCACGCCTTTCTCAGGCTCAACACACTTGTGTTTCACAAGGTTTGATGGATAACGAATTTCCCTATCACATAACACCTGATCTAGAACTGAAGGACAATGGATCGTACTACTTCATGGACCGTTTGTGGGTCCCAAGCCAAGATAACCTTCGCACCTTGCTTATGGATGAAGCCCATAAGTCTCGTTATTCTGTTCATCCTGGCTCAGATAAAATGTATAAGGATCTTCGTATTCAGTATTGGTGGCCTGGTATGAAGAAAGACATCGCCTTATATGTATCAAAATGCCTTACTTGTCTTAAGGTTAAGGCTGAACATCAGCGTCCTTCTGGTTTATTGGTGCAACCAGAGATACCAGTTTGGAAATGGGAAAACATTACTATGGATCTCATTACTAAACTTCCACGCACAAAGAAAGGTCATGATGCCATCTGGGTAGTTGTTGATCGTCTTACTAAGTCAGCGCATTTCTTGCCAATCCGTGAGGATTTTCCTGCTGACAAACTTGCTAAAATCTATGTGGATTAAATAGTAGCTCGACATGGTGTTCCTTTGAACATCATTTCTGACAGAGATGCTCGTTTCACTTCTCATTTTTGGAGAACCATGCAATCTGCTATGGGGACCCAACTTAATTTGAGCACAGCTTATCATCCGCAAACGGATGGTCAATCTGAAAGAACAATTCAGACTCTGGAGGATATGCTTAGAGCTTGTGTGATCGATTTCGGTGGTAGTTGGGATTCATATCTTCCGTTGATTGAATTCTCCTACAACAACAGTTATCACTCCAGTATCAAAATGGCTCCTTTCGAAGCTCTCTATGGTCGAAAATGCCGTTCACCAGTCTGCTGGAATGAGATCGGCGAGGCTCAGCTTACTGGACCTGCCCTCATTTTAGAGACAACTGATAAGATTAAGAAAGTTCGTGATAACCTTCAGACAGCTAGAAGCCGTCAAAAGAGTTACGCGGACCCAAAACGCAAACCCTTGGAATTTCAAGTCGGTGATCGAGTATTACTTAAGGTCTCACCTTGGAAAGGTGTGATCAGATTTGGAAAGAAAGGAAAACTTGCACCTAGATACGTTGGACCATTCAAGATCGTCGAAAGAATCGGTAAGGTAGCCTACAGACTTGAGTTACCTCCTGAACTTGGAAATGTTCATCCAACCTTTCACGTATCCAATCTCAAGAATTGTTTAGCTGATGAGAACCTCCACATACCACTGGACGAAATTCGTGTTGATAAAACACTGAAATTTGTTAAGAAGCCAGTGGAAATCATAGAACGTGAAGTCAAGTGGCTCAAACACAAGCGCATTCCTTTGGTCAAAGTTCACTGGGAAGCTAAACGTGGACCCGAGTTTACTTGGGAACGCGAAGATCAAATGAAGGCGAAATATCCGCATCTTTTCCCATGAGTTTCCTCTAAATAAATTTCGGGACGAAATTTCCACAAGTAGGGGAGACTGTAACATCTGTGCTTGTAATCATTGTGAACAGTTCGGTTATCAATAAAACAAAGTTATTTGATCCCAATGTTTGTTTATTTATGTTTGAAATTTTTCATGTTTTAACTTGTGTTCAATTTCAAACTCTATATCGCTTTCTGGAGAGTTATACGCAAACTGGTGCGTAAACGTAATCAGTTTAATGCGATAAATACTCTGGAACATCAACATATACTTAACATACCTTAAATAACTTTTACATAACTTAGAAATAAGTTTTAAAGGCTTTGGTATGGCAAAAACAAGTTAATTCGCTTACAGGGACTAAATTTGACAAACTGCGAAAGTATGCCAATTTAAACTGTAACAGACATTCTAGAACATGACCATAAGTTAAAAATACCATAAATATCCTTTACATAGCTTAGAAATAGCCTTTGAAGGGTTCGGTGTGCTAAAATAAACTTTTGGGTCATTCAGGGACTAAAAGCGTCAAAAAGTGCACAAGTTTGCATTTTCGCGCATAACTTACGTTCTGAATACATCCGGACATCCAAACATTTTTGTAAGCACAAAAATATTTTTTTTAGTGTTTGGCATAAGAAAAATCCATTCGTCACGCATTTTGGATCGTTTTTCGCGCTTGTGCGCATTCCGTCGTAATTAAGCGAACATCGCGATCGTACGACCAAACGAACCGACATCCAGGATATTTTTGAGCATGTTTCATGTCCACAATGTTTAGGCATCATTTTAGGGCCTTAACATTGGCTTAACGGGCCTTAAACGTGTCGGAAATGAGCTTATTACACAACATGGACCAAATCTGCCATTCTGCCAAACTTGATGGCTTACGGACCTCAACACTCAGGACCTTACGGTCCGTAAGCATGGGTCAGATGCAGAAAATCGTTTTTTGACTGCTGTTATCAGCCTTTTAACCCCCCCAAAGGCCAATGCCACATGTCAAACTCTTGTGGTGGGGGCAAAATGAGTTACCATAACATTCCGACAAGTGTACGGGTGAGATCAAGGCACGTTATTCGATAAACGATCCTAACGGTTGTCCATTTACTATAAATACCCACCTCAACTTCACTCATTCCTCACAAATCTGATCAAAAGTGCTCTAAGTTGAAGCCAATCACTTCATACCTGAGCTATTCGATCAAGATTTACTAGCGGGGACCCTTTGTAAGTGTTCCTTCGTTCTTTTATCGCTTTTCTAGCCCGAAAGTCGAACTATGTTTGACTTTCTGCATTAACCAGTTTATGGTCAACACGAAGTTCGTTTGAACTTCATAACGTGAGCGTGATCACGATGGTTATAGTCCCTAGTGACTATACCTACTGATTACCACGTTATCTAGGCTCAGTGACGAGTCGTAGTTTCGGCCAAAATGCGCATTCTTGCGTATTTTGTAACCAAACTACTCTTGGGTATCAAAATCGTTTGTTTTGATACCAAACCTGTTTCCTAAACTTAGTTAAGCATGTTTTAACATGCTTAGCTCGTCACTTTTAGTTTAGTGCTTATATAGGGTCGTAAGGTAAGCGATCTAAACAATCGCTTATACTTTCGAACCCGACCCGTTTGGTCGATCCTTAGGATCCGACCAAGCACATTAGGTGACCATAGTATATAGGGAATAACCTTTCGAGGTTATACCTTATGGTCGCTTCGTTTAAGTAGTTGTATGATAGGCAGTTTATATGCCTTAGGTAAATTACCAAAATACCCCTTTGATGCCAAAATTCATTTTAAACGTATGTAACATAACCTATGACCTCTAAAATGATTTATCAACAATATTAGACATGTTAAGTCATATTTTACTTGTCATAGGACTAGTTAGGCGTTCCGAACGCGTTTTACGCGAACGACGCGTTAAAGTAGCATAAGCTACCTAAGCGGGCCGTAATGGGTCGTAAGCACTTAGGCTAGGTTTCATTTAGTATGTAGGATTTGTTAAACCATACTACATGAGTTCCCATACTCATTTGGTTTACGAGCCCTCATTCTATCCGATCCTCCGATATAGGTCCGGTTTATTAACATAGTTACCTATATTAGGTGTCGTTTGATTCCGTGATCTCTAGCATTGCTTGGTGGTTATCTTAGGACTTCTGAGCAATCTCAAGTGAGTACATAGACCCCTCTTTTACTATTTTCCAAACATTTTGGGGTGAAACACATGTGCCTACTTGTTACTTTCATGCTTTTCCATGTTTTCATATCATATGCTTGTTATGTTCAATAGTACACTTATAGTACATGATTTCATTGTGTTCATGCTATGTATAGTACATTGTTTTACATTACATTTCATGCTATGTATGCCCATTGTGTGCATATTTAGTACATTGTTTTACATCACATTTCATGCTATGTATGCCCATTGTGCGCATACTTAGTACATTGTTTTACATTACATATCATGCTATGTATGCCCATTGTGTGCATATTTAGTACATTGTTCTACATTACATTTCATGCTATGTATGTCCATTATGTGCATACTTAGTACATTGTTTTACATTACATTTCACGCTATGTATGTTCATTTGATTACATACTTAGTGCATTGTTTTCACATGCTTACATTTTAGTATGACATTTGGTTTGTTCAAATGAGACAATATACATTCATTAACATTAGCTACGCCGTTCATTAGTAGGTAGTGGTACCATAGGAATTGACAACTCCCGTTCCTGACATCCTAGGTATGTTTGGATGGAAGGAATGACCGAATTCGATACACATAACTTAGATAAACCTTTAATTTGTTTAAAGGTCTATCACCACAGTCACAAGGCTTGGATGTATGCATTATAACAATACCGCATAGATGTTTGTATCAGTATAGCATGCATTTGTTCCACAAAACATAACTTTGACTTAAACTATGTTTAATTCAATACCCTATTTTTGTGCATTTTACCTATGGTTTAGTAGATATATTTCACATGCCATACATGATATTTTTGGATAACATTATATGATTTACATTAAACATAAACATTTTGACATTGATATACACATTTGGTGATTTACATTAGACATGGACATTTTGATATGGCTTACACAAAAACACTTGACAATTGATTTATACATGAACAATTTACATTGGTGGTTGGTTTAGGTAAATGGTTTGACTAACGAGGCGTGTGTAATATGATACAAACATGGTGGATACGCCGCTAGTACTTCCTATATATAAGTGTTTGTATAATATTACATATCGTAGCGTTATTTAAATCATTTCAGTATAGACATATTACATTTTACACAAATAACATATTTTTCACAAGACATTGTTTTACAAAACAGATTATTTTATATAAACTCATTTTACTTGGTTATTTCATTAACCATACACCTTTCTTTTATATAATCCGATTTCTTATCAAGTTTCAATATGATTTATAAAAGAAAACACTTAACAAGATTCATGACTAATTTTTATTAAACCTTTCTTTTAAAATCCAAGTCATGAATCCTATTTTCACAAAACCTATGTATCTCACAGGCATTTTTATGCTGACGTACCTATTTTCACATGTGTTTTCAGGAGATGTTGCTTAGGACAATGATCGTGACACTAGGGCGGACCTGTGCCTTAGAGACATAAAACAAAGATAGACTTAGTTTAATTATGTTTTGTACTCTTTGTTTCCTGTTTAAGACAATGGAACTCCTATGTTGATAAATAAAATGCAACTTTGAATGCCATGGTTATAAAACAATTAATTCTGTTACAACACTCCCCGACGTTTTCCGCCACGTTTTGTATGTTCTACGTGGTCGGGGTGTGACAATTCTCTTTTTACTAAATCATTTCCAAAACCCTATTTGTTTTCAAAGTTATAATTACAGGGATTAAGTCTTTGTAAACTTCAATTACTGCCGGTATGTGGGGTTTTGTATACATTACTTGATACCCGTCACCATTGGACAACGGGTTAGCCAATGGGTGATCTGACCATAGTCACAGATACGGTCGAGTGACAAATACCGATTTGGGGTAATTGGTTGATAGAGACAATATAATCACTCTTAATACTGTATATTATAACAAGGTGTCATTTTGTACAATTTGAATGACTCGCCAGTATTTCCCCGCTGATAAAATCTATTTAAAACATGTTTCAGGTGATTTACTGTGAATCAAGAAAAAAGTGCCTCATAGCACTACCGCTTGAAGAAGGTGGCTCAGTAAAATAAATAAACATGTTTTGTAAAACAGGGAATTTCCTTGTGAAATTCCTTTATTGTAAATTAAGGGGTTTGCCCCAAATTGTGAAATAAAATAATTGGGCATTTTCAGTTTTCATGATCCTGTTAAAAATTTCCGTTGCCAAATCAAATATCAATACCACGGGTTTCTGTCCCGCGGCTTCCGAACCGGGTAAGACCAGGATGGGGGGGAGGCATGACAGAAAAAGGTGGTATCAGAGCCATTGATTTAAGCTAATTAAGTATTTAGAAATACTTAATTTTTCAAATTTCTATTTTGTGATTCTGTGAAAATTTAAATTGATAAATAAAATATTAACTTAAGTTGTGTGTTTCTTCATATATGCTAACAGCATGAATGAGTTATCTGAAGCTCTTTAAAATCTCACTATCTATTCTGCTGACATGGAAGTTTCCGGGGGCTTTTCCGGTTATCAGGCCGATACTGAAAAACCTATGGAATTCCAGGCTCAAGCCCAGGAGAAACCCAAACCGAAAAAGAGAAGGAGAATCTTGGACTGGAAAAGTGGGCGTAGGAAGAAGCCAGCTGCACAGAAGGTTAAAAAGACTGAGGATCCAAAGGACAAAGGAAAAGGAAAAGGAAAAGAGATCGGGTAAGTTTCAGGGCAAGCCCAGGAAATGCCACCATGGGAAGAGCTTGACCGCAAACTGACAAATTGTGAGCTCATTGGACCTGCCAATGAAAACCTCTTCAATTACCCCGCTGAATCACAACTTCCAGTTAATCTGCAACCTGCTATCCCAGATCCTATTGTCAACCACCGAATTCTACCCGAAGAATTGGAGGAATGGTGGACGAGTGACTGGCAATTTCAGAACTTCATGAATAACCCTAACGTCTATTTTCCCCAGTTTGACCCGGAGCCTAAACCAAACCCACCTATGATGTGTCTCCTGTGCCTCTGCGACCATCAAACAAATACCAAATTTATGAAATATTGTGTTTCATACTTGGGAATTGTAAAAATATGTGTATTGTTTGCATATATCAATTCATGTTCGATTTCAAGCTTTAAATCGCTCTCTAGAAGGTTATACGCGCACTGATGCGTAAATATAACCATTTTAATGCAACGAACACTTTGGAATAGTGAAATAGGCTTAACATACCTTAAATAACCTTTACATAACTTAGAAATAAGTTTTGGAGGGTTTGGTGTGGCGAAATCAAGTTTATTCGCTTACAGGGACTAATTTCGACAAACTGCGAAAGTATGCCGATTTGTACTGTAACGAACATTCTGGAACTTGATCATAAGTTAAATATGCCCTAAATATCCTTTACATAGCTTAGAAATAGGCTTTGAGGTGTTTGGTGCGCAAAAATAAACTTTCTTGATCAATAGGGACTAAAAGCTTCAAAAAGTGCATAAGTTTGCATTTTCGCGCATATCTCACGTTCTGAATACATCCGGACATCCAAAAATTTATGGAACCACTAAAATATTTTATTTTAGTGATTGGAATGATAAAAATCCATTCGTCGCGTAATTTGGATTGTTTTTCACGTTCATTCGTGTTTCGTCATAATTAACCGAATAACGTGATCGTACGGCCAAACGAACCGACATCCGACATATTTTTGAACATGTTTCATGTTCCCTATACTTAAACTTCATTATTAAGCCTTAAAAATGGGTTAACGGGGTTTAAACGCATCGAAAAAGGCCTTAAACATGTGCAGGGACCATTTCTGCCATTTTGGCAAAATTTCTGGGAAGTGGCACATGGTGGCGCTGCGCCACCACCATATGTCTTTGCCGTGGCACGACGCCACGGCCTCATCTAGGCAGAAAACTCATTTTCAGCATCAGATTGATAATTCAGGGGCCATTCTTGCAATTTCTTTGTGTGGTAGCCAAGTTATCACTTCCCCAAGCAAATTAGCTGGCCTCTAACACTTGTATGGCTAGGATTTAATGCTTGATGGCCACACAAACAATTGTTTTGATCTTGTGAGTTCACTACAAGTATAAATAGCCTAGCATTTCATTTGTTGCAAGTCACACTTGATCTAAATTCTCTAAGTTGAGGTTTTATAACTTCATACCTGAGAATTATAAGATCAAGTTCAAGCAAGGACCCTTTGTAAGCTTCCTTCGTTCTTTTATCGCTTTCTTAGCGTGAAAGTCAAACAGTGTTTGACTTTCTGCTTTGACCAGTCTTTGGTCAACACGAAGTTCTTTTGAACTTCGCAACGTGAGCGTAATCACGATGGTTATAGTCCCTTGTGACTATACCTACTGATTACCACGTTGACTAGGCATAGTGACGAGTCGTAGTTTCGGTCAAAATGCGCATTTATTCGTATTTTGCAACCAAACTACTCTTAGGTATCAAAACACTTTGTTTTGATAACAAAACCTGTTTTCTAACTTAGTTAAACATGTTCCAACAAGTTTAGCTCGTCACTTTTAGTTTAGTGCTTGTTTAAAGTCGTAAGTCTAGCGGTCTAAACCACCGCTTAGACTTTCGAACTCGACCCATTTGGTCAATCATTAGGATCTGACCAAGCATGTTTAGTGACCATAGTTGCATAGGGAAAAACCTTCCGAGGTTATACCTTATGGTCACCTAGTTTAAGTAGTTGTATGATAGGTAGTTTATATGCCTTAGGAAAATGACCAAAATGCCATTTTCATGCATAATTGGAATTTAAGCATATGTAACTTAAACTTTTATCACTTAACTGATTATGCAACAAAATTAAGCATGATTAGGCATATAATACTTGTCATAGTACTAGTTAGATGTCTCGAACGCGCATTTGCACGAACGACGTGTTAAAGTAGCGTAAGCTACCTTAATGGGTCGTAACGGGTCGTAAGCACTTAGGATAGGTTCCGTTTTAGAATGTAGGCATTGTAAAACCATGTCATATGAGTTCCAATACTCATTTGGTTTATGAAACCTCATTCTATCTGATCTTCCGATTTAGGTCAGATTTATTTACTTAGTCACCCATGTTAGGTGCAGTTTGATTCCGTGATCCCTCTAGCTTTGCTTGGTTGTTGTTCAAGACTTCTAAGAATCCTCAAGTGAGTACATAGATCCCTCTTTTACTGTTTTCCAAACGTTTTGGGGTGAAACACATGTGCCTCCTTGTTATTTTCGTGCTTTCCATGTTTTCATATCATATACTTGCTTTGTTCATTAGTACACTATTAGTACATGATTTCATTATGTTTTGCTATGTATGTTCACTTAACATGCTAGCACAATTGTTTTACGTTTTGAACCATTTGTAATCGTTAGATGTATGTGAACCATTTGTAATCATTGGATGTATGTGAACCATTTGTAATCATTGGATGTATGTGAACCATTTGTAACCATTTGAGCCATTGGGTTAGGGAAGTGATTAGGTAACGGGGCGGGTGTAATGTGTTAAAAGCATGGTGGATACGCCGCTGGTACTTCCGATATATAAGTGCTTTTAACACATTATATATCGTTGCGTTATCTAGATCACTTGGGTAAACGATTTCGAAACAATGTCACACAAGGATGTTTTCTGAATAATATAAACCATACGAGTTTTATTAACGAGTTTTTATGAGATATTTTACAATTTGATTTAATAAAACAAATGCTTTGGAGTTAGGAATCATGGCTACGAGATTTTGCAAATTATAACCAACTTGATTTGAGTTGGTTAATTATATCACAATATTATACTTTTCAAAACAAGGTTTTTAAATAAGTATTGCAACATGTAAAACGAGCCATGAATCTGAAACTCATATAAAACCTATGTACTCGCCGTCATTTTTATGCTGACGTATTTTCACGTATGTTTCAGGTACCATAGTTGATGATGTTTGATGATGACTTTTGTGTACGCTCACATAGGAATGGACGAGGCCTTAGTGACTTAATAACAATGAAAGTCTATTTGTTCTTGTTTTGTTTCTAATTCCAATGTAATGTAATACGTTTAATTTAATAAAACAAAACTGTTTAATCCATGGTTGTGAAACAATGATTCTGTTACAACACTCCCCGACGTTTCTGCCACGTTTTGTTGTTTTACGTGATCGGGGTGTGACAGAAAAGTTGGTATCAGAGCCAATGGTTATAGGGAATTAGGTTATTAGTAATGCTTTGACCTAGACTATAACCTTCCTAGGACCCTAACACAAGTTATCTTGTGTTTAGTTTTAAAACAATACCGTCACATATCCTTAGGTGACAACCACAATAAGAATACAAAATTCGAATCCGCTTTGAAAATCAATCATCTGTTCTAGGATGATTTATTGTAAGGTTTTGAACCTTCAAAGTTTTCGAAATCTCGTCAAAGTTTGGGTCTAAATAATATGAACACGTGCAAACTGGAAGGATGGATGCATGTACCCTGGATCTTCTGTCTAAGGCTAGAGTGTTCGTATAAATCCGCAGTATCGGACCAGTCACTCTTACCTGGGAACTTTTGGGGTGAGTGTCCACTTATAGGCGAACATGTCTTCGCGATACATTATATTGACCCATTTACTTTGATCAGTCACCGTCTCATTTGTTTGCCTTAGGTAACAAACAAATGATCGCAATTTCTATGCATTATCATTCTGTTTTGATTATCCGATATCATTTCACTTGCTTCCTCCCATATCTTTCATTACCTTCGTGATGCCTCTTCATCGCCACAACAATGTTCAAACTAGGTGCTGCAATTGCCCAACAATTTGACGTCGTACTTCAGAAGACCGTTGATTTAGCTATCACCATGACTCGCCTCAGGGATGAAGCCGTACAAGGGAACCGCTTTTTGGTGCAATCAATGTAACCGTCATCATCCGAATCAAATACCCTGTTTCAAATGTACCCACGGTGGACGATGGGGACATTTGGTTGACATGTGCCGCTTTGCTATCCAAGGCAAAGCTGTTGCAAACCCTGCTGTTGTTTAACCTCTAAATTCTGCTTCATATGTCGCCTTGGCATATCTAGTACCTCAACCTCATGAACTTTCTACCTTGTGTATCGACTTAAGCACGTTTAGTGCCAGGTTTCAAAACACCTCTCGTTACACAAAATTCCAAAATCCAAAATAGGATCTTCTTATCTTTACAATTAGATCTTTGTGGATGATTATCGCTCAAATCAGAGCCCTTAATTGAATTATTCGTGTGCCTTAATACGTATATTACAATTCAATAAGGACAAAGCCGAATTCCTATTAAGATCTTTCTATCTCCATAGTTAGATTCTTGAAGATGTTTAAAGTGCCAAATGAAATCCTCGGATTGGATTCCTGGCGTGCTTTAAATACCCGTGTCCGAAGATAACAAATAAATGATCAAATTAAACAATTATGTGATTTTATGTGCTTATGTGATTCCTTTTATGTCTTGTGTTTTTGTGTAATCTGAATTTTCGTTATCCAAATCCTCGTAGAATCTTCCATATCTTCGTATAAGGGATTCATAGTAGGATATCCAAAGGTACTACCTTAAATCCTTAATGGGCTTCTACGTAATAGTAAAGACCCTTGGATTATAATGTACTATTCCATAATTAGACCCCTTGAATGGTCTAGTTAAACAGATTGATCCAAAAATCTGGTTAGGAATATCATGTGATGATATAGCTGAAAAGACTCCTTGGTGGTCTAATTAAAGAGATCATTTGTCGATCTAATTAAAAGAACCCTATGATAGTGTAGTCACACTCGTCACAGGTTTGATTTCTTCCCCTTCACATTACAAAACAAACTGTGCAGACTGTGCAAGGAATTACATAATTATGGATGCATACATAATTATGGAATTCAGTGCACAGAAACCACATCAAGTTTTGTCATGTGTCCAGAGTTGACTCAGTTCATTTCCGTTTCTGAAGAATACCCATAGAGGAAAATGACTCATTCTGTTCATTTTCGTTTCTGAAGAATATCCATCGAGGGAAATGAATATCCCTGGTTTTTCTTTTTCCTTCATTTCCGTTTCTGAAGAATACCCATTGAGGAAAATGACTCATTCCGTTCATTTTCGTTTCTGAAGAATATCCATCGAGGGAAATGAATATTCTTGATTTTTCCTTCATTTCCGTTTCTAAAGAATACCCATTGAGGAAAATGACTCATTCCGTTCATTTTCGTTTCTGAAGAATATCTATCGAGGGAAATGAATATTCTTTATGTTTCCTTCATTTCCGTTTCTGAAGAATACCCATTGAGGAAAATGGCTCATTCCGTTCATTTTCGTTTCTGAAGAATATCCATCGAGGGAAATGAATATTCTTGAATATTCGTTCATTTTCGTTTCTGAAGAATACCCATTGAGGAAAATGATTCATTCCGTTCATTTTCGTTTCTGAAGAATATCCATCGAGGGAAATGAATATCCTTGATTTTTCCTTCATTTTCATTTTTAAAGATTGTCCGTTGAGAGAAATGGCAGGATTATGCCTTGCATAATCTTTGATGGGTTATTCTACGCAAATAGATAAACACCCTAGATTCCATGCAAGGCAATTATTTAACACAGCGTCATAGACAGACTCCTACGAATAAATTTCGGGACGAAATTTCCTAAAGTAGGGGAGACTGTGGCACATGTGCCTCTGTGACCATCAAACAAATACCAAATTTATGAAATGTTGT
Organism: Helianthus tuberosus; assembly: GCA_030545235.1. Lineage (NCBI taxonomy): Eukaryota > Viridiplantae > Streptophyta > Magnoliopsida > Asterales > Asteraceae > Helianthus > Helianthus tuberosus. The sequence continues at coordinate 26,122,726 of CM060419.1, forward strand.
GTTTCATACTTGGGAATTATAAAAATACGTGTATTGTTTGCACATATCAATTCATGTTCGATTTCAAGCTTTAAATCGCTCTCTGGAAGGTTATACGCGCACTGATGCGTAAATATAACCAGTTTAATGCAACAAACACTCCGAAATAGTGAAATAGTCTTAACATACCTTAAATAACCTTTACATAACTTAGAAATAAGTTTTGGAGGGTTTGGTGTGGCGAAATCAAGTTTATTCGCTTACAGGGACTAATTTTGACAAACTGCGAAGTATGCCGATTTGTACTGCAACGAACATTCTGAAACTTGATCATAAGTTAAATATGCCCTGAATATCCTTTACATAGCTTAGAAATAGGCTTTGAGGTGTTTGGTGCGCAAAAATAAACTTTCTTGATCAATAGGGACTAAAAGCGTCAAAAAGTGCATAAGTTTGCATTTTCGCGTATATCTCACGTTCTGAATACATCCGGACATCCAAAAATTTATGTAACCACTAAAGTATTTTATTTTAGTGATTGGCATGATAAAAATCCATTCATCGCTTAATTTGGATCGTTTTTCACGTTCATTCGTGTTTCGTCGTAATTAACCGAATAACGTGATCGTACGCCCAAATGAACCGACATCCGACATATTTTTGAACGTGTTTCATGTTCCCTATACTTAAACTTCATTATTGAGCCTCAAACGCATCGAAAAAGGCCTTAAACATGTGCAGGGACCATTTCTGCCATTTTGGCAAAATTTCTGGGAACTGGCACATGGTGGCGTTGCGCCACCACCATATGTCTTTGCCGTGGCGTGACGCCACGACCTCATCTAGGCAGAAAACTCATTTTCAGCATCAGATTGATAATTCAGGGGCCATTCTTGCAATTTCTTTGTGTGGTAGCCAAGTTAGCACCTCCACAAGCAATTTAGCTGGCCTCTAACACTTGTATGGCTAGGATTTAATGCTTAATGGCCACACAAACACTTATTTTGATCTTGTGAGTTCACTACAAGTATAAATAGCCTAGCATTTCATTTGGTGCAACTCACACTTGATCTAAATTCTCTAAGTTGAGGTTTTATAACTTCATACCTGATAATTATAAGATCAAGTTCAAGCAAGGACCCTTTATAAGCTTCCTTCGTTCTTTTATCGCTTTCTTAGCGTGAAAGTCAAACAGTGTTTGACTTTCTGCTTTGACCAGTCTTTGGTCAACATGAAGTTCTTTTGAACTTCGCAACGTGAGCGTAATCACGATGGTTATAGTCCCTTGTGACTATACCTACTGATTACCACGTTGACTACGCATAGTGACGAGTCGTAGTTTTAGTCAAAATGAGCATTTATGCGTATTTTGCAACCAAACTACTCTTAGGTATCAAAACACTTTGTTTTGATATCAAAACCTGTTTTCTAACTTAGTTAAACATGTTCCAACAAGTTTAGCTCGTCACTTTTAGTTTAGTGCTTGTTTAAAGTCGTAAGTCTAGCGGTCTAAACCACCGCTTAGACTTTCGAACTCGACCCATTTGGTCAATCATTAGGATCTGACCAAGCATGTTTAGTGACCATAGTTGCATAGGGAAAAACCTTCCGAGGTTATACCTTATGGTCACCTAGTTTAAGTAGTTGTATGATAGGTAGTTTATATGCCTTAGGAAAATGACCAAAATGCCAATTTCATGCATAATTGGAATTTAAGCATATGTAACTTAAACTTTTATCACTTAACTGATTACGCAACAAATTTGTAGAATCGTTTTACCGACCGAAACGAGTCATTCAGAGGCGTTCTACTCAATATGAAAGTCGGAAACAGACATATCGAGTTCGATTCAGCTAGATATTCACTTTAAATGTCTTTCTGATTGATTTGACAAAGTTTTACAGTGAAACGACACTTCAGCAGCACTTCGGCTCCGGAATCACACATGCATGTCTACCTCAAACAAAATTACAAGACCCCTATTTATAGGCAAGTTAATTTCACGTGAATGGTTCAAACGAAATTACATACAAACGAAATTACCATATCAAGCAAAATTACCTAATTTCGTACGAAATTACCAGTTGGTAATTTTGTGTGAAATTATCCTTTTGACACGTTCCTCGAAATTCGTGCCCTGATCTATACATAAACATACAAGACTCGATACAAGACAAAGTCGACAGACGCATGCACCAACAGACTCCCCCCTCGAATGTTGACGAGTCTTAAGTGTCGAGTCTTCAACATCTTCAGTCTTTATCAGTCTTTCTGCTCTTTCAGAAGTATCTGACAGTGTAAAATATCCTCAATCTTTGTCTTCTCTTCTTCTCCAGGATTTCCACCTGACTCTTATCTCATTCTAATTCTCTTGATCAGATCTCTTGATTCCTTAAGTTCATCAGCTTCAGCATATAGCGTGATCTTCAGGATCTTAATCTGGCTCTACTATCTTCAGACTCCCCCTTAAATTGTGCTTGGGAGCGCAGACTGGCTTTCACAGATTCAAGATCGACCTGGCTCACATCATGCTCCATTCCTGCACATTCAACCCAAAAATAAACTTCACAAATTTAAAATTCAACAAATTATTCTCTGCTTACCACTTGTAGACACAAACACATCATCATTTGTATGCATCACACAAAATAATTTTACAATGTTAATCTCGGATGAACCACTTGTAGAAATACCGTTTTTCAAATATTTTTATCTTTCAAACAGACTCCTCCTTACTTGATATCCATCATGTTTAGCACTCGGAATTTTAAAAATCAGCTCTCCAATCATCAGTTGTCGAAAATCTTCTTAAATTTTTCAAAATTTATGCTAAAACACAATCTTTTTGGATTTTTATAAGATTTTCAATATGTAAAAATGCAATAACAAAATATTTACAAACAATATTTTTGTGAGTTTGTGTAAGAGGATCATATCAGTTTTTGAGACAAATCACTAACACCGTTAAGCTTTAAACATTTTAAGTTCTAAACGATTCACTTAGATTGTCAGTATACTGATCCACTTAAATTCTCACACAAAGTTCAACTGTTTTGAGATACGAGATTAATGTTTTAAGCACTTAAACTTATTCGCGTGTCCCACTTCAGAATATACTCCCGCATCCAGATCCCAATATTCAGTCTTACAGGTGAATATACCTAGATGATATCTATAAAGGGTTAAATGCGAGGGGTATGAGAGCTCAGGCTATTGCTTCCGCAAAATCAGAGAGATGACGGCTTCGACTTTAGGTGTGTTCCCTTTAGAGAATCTTTTCTTCAACAGCACATGATTAGCATTTTTCAATGTTTCATCATTTTTTATGCTGAGGGTGGTGCTATATTTCAAGCTAGCAGAAAGTATTATACGAGGACTAGGCCATTGGTTCCGCAAAATCAGAAGTCCCGGGATAATACCCCAGATATCACTGAGTATAAAGACCCTAGTATCTCAGAAAGAGGGACCTTTCAAATAAGATTTCGGGGGTTACCCATATATCCGAGAGATGTTCCCCACGATATAAGCAAGTTTGAAATTTAGGTTTATATCTCGACACAATCTACTAAATGTGTAAAAACCTACTGGCACATCATCAGTGAGACCGTTTATCACATTTTTCTTTCCAATTCTTTAGCATGCTGTGATCGTCCACTGATGTACTATCATTTCCTCTTTTCTCAACAAAACTCAATTTTTTTGGATTTTCTAAAAAATTCTAACTCCCCCTAAAATTCAAAAGCATTTAAATGAAATTTGAAAACAAGCTATACAAATAAAATGACAACTGTTGTGAATTGCTTCAATTCGCCATCCACTTAGCATAAACAATCAGAACTCCCCTTGACAACAAACTATTTTCCCATTGTGATTTCAAAACACTTAAGTTTGTTTTAATTAAATGGTTTTTCAGGAAAATAAGTTTTGTTGATTTCTCAAAACCACTTGTAGGTTAGGGGATCAATTCATCACTTTGTTCATTTTCAACCACTTGAAAAATGTAACAGTTTTAAAAATAGACATCAAATACCACTTGTAGAAAATCAAGTACAACTTAATGTCCCTGATTTACCACTTGTAAGTCGAAATCACTTTTGTGAATTTCTCAAGAAAAATTCCGATACCTGCTTCACACTTACCAACCTGGAAGCTCCGGCAAGTCATATTTTTCACATATGAAAAACAGACATCCAAGCTTCACTAAACTTGGATGTTACCTCCTCATTTTCACTCGGGTTATAAGTTGCCTTCTTCGTTTCATAAAACTCTTTAACCCCTTTTACTTTCCCATCGACCATATTCCCAAAAATCTTTTTAACCTTTCCATTGAAAACCTTTTCAACATCAAATTCTTTCTTCTCAGAATAGAATTGATTCGAAATCTCAACTTTTCCAACTTTTTGTTTAAAATTTTCAGCCCACGATGGTGGAAAATTGACATCATCCATTGGCGGAACTTATGTTTCAATTTTTAGCTCAACTTGTGGCTACTCTGACTTTGTGGAATCAGATTCATCGCCAGATTTCACATCTGGTTTCTTAACAACCCATTTCTGATTGTGAAGATTCACTCTTGTCATACCCCGACCACGTATAACATACAAAATGTAACATATGTGCTTGTAATCATTGTGAACAGTTCAATTATCAATAAAACAATGTTATATGATCCCAATGTTTGTTTGGTTGTGTTTTACATTTTTCATGTTTTGACTTTTATTCAATTTCAAACTCTACATCATTTTCTGGAGAGTTATACGCAAACTGGTGCGTAAACGTACTTAGTTTAATGCGAAAAATACTCCAGAACATCAACATATACTTAACATACCTTAAATAACCTTTACATAACTTAGAAATAAGTTTTGAAGGCTTTGGTATGGCAAAAACAAGTTAATTCGCTTACAGGGACTAAACTTGACAAACTACAAAAGTATGACGATTCGTACTGAAACAGACATTCCGGAACATGACCATAAGTTAAACACACCTTAAATATCCTTTATATAGCTTAGAAATAGGCTTTGAGGGGTTCGGTGTGCTAAAATAAACTTTTGGGTCATTCAGGGACTAAAAAGGTCAAAAAGTGCACAAGTTTGCATTTTCGCGCATAACTTACGTTCTGAATACATCCGAACATCCAAAAATTTATGTAAGCACTAAAATATTTTATTTTAGTGTTTATCATAAGAAAAATCCATTCGTCGCGCAATTTGGATCATTTTTCGCGCTTATGCGCATTCCGTCGTAATTAAGCAAACATCGCGATCGTACGACCAAACGAACTGACATCCGGCATATTTTTGAGCATGTTTCATGCCCACAATGTTTAGGCATCCTTGTGGAGCCTTGAAAATGATTTAACGAGCCTTAAACATGTCGGAAATGGCCTTAATACGCAACGGGGACTGAAAGGTGAACATTAGAAAGTGTTTGCTGATCAGGGGGACCCTAGCGTGACACCTAGCCCCCTTGGCGTCACGCTAGGCCTCTTCTAATCAGAAAAAACCATTTTAAACACATGTTAACAGCCCCTAACACCCTCCAAAGGCCAAGTGCCACATGTTAATCTCTTGTGGTGGGCAAAATCAGTTACCACAACATTCCAACAAGTGTAGGGATGTGATCATTCCCTCTTTTCCAAGAAACGATCCTAACGGTTGTTAGGGGTGGATTTCTAAATGACCCGTGATCCTCAATTATTATCCTGCTAGGTGATCCTTACTTCTGTGTCAGTTGGTGATCCTCAGAAGTGCTTTAGGATCAGGATCATGGATCATCCTAAGGATCCTTATACTAATGATTGTCTGCTTTGAATTCGTAATTGTTTTGAAGGAGTATCAATTGGGACTTGGTCTTGGCGATATTTCTGGAGAATATTCTAAGTCTATTCCGCACGTGCTCAGTCAGAAATGGACGTTGTGGAGTCGTGGAGGACTTGCACCATTTGCGGATAGTTAGTTATTTAGATATTTTCTAATTTAAAAGGGATAGCGAGCTAATTAGACAACATTCTTTTTTGCTATTTTTGGCTACGCACACACTCGTACAACTGCTCTCATCAATCTCGCTAACACACTTGGCGATTACACACATTTCTACACGATACACTATAGTGATCCCTGTACTTAGCTCGCTATCATCCGAAGTTGTAACAGATTGTTTGTTTAATTTAAGTTGGTGATCGGTAGTTTCCATCACCCGGGGTTTTTTTGTGCCGGAGATCAACTCTTGATCAAGGGCTTTTTCCCCGTATAAATCTTCGTGTCATTTGTTCATCATATTTCATAGTGATCCTTATTATTGTTCATCAATTCAAGCATCATACCCCGTAACAAAGAGTTTGGTTGCATTATCCTCGTCTGATTTTTGACCAAAACAGTTTGGCGCCCACCGTGGGGCAATTGGTGCTTCATTCCTAAGAAATTCTCATTTTTGTGATCATTTCGGTTCATTACATCCAAGCAGATGGCTTCATCATCAAAGAACACCTCCAGTGCGATGTCTGCAGTCAATTCATCCCAGGGCATTCCACCATTGCCTCCACCACCTTCTGGACCTCAGAAAAATGCCGAGAAGAAACCAACTCCCATTTTCTCAAAACCTCCAACTTCTTCTGCTTCTTATACTCCCACTACTAGTGACTTGTTTACTCTGATTTTGCAGATGAAGGAGCATATACAGCAGCAGGATAAGACCAATGAAAGGATTCTTAGAGAAATCGGTGACTCAAGAAACAGAAGAGATCGGCAGAGGATCATTCTCCACTGATGCCCAGATCTTTGAATTTTGATACTCCGGTTATAACTTCTCAGCCTTCAGTGGTTCCAGACGTTCAATATGTGGGAGGACCAAAAGGAGTGCATTACGGATCATCAGCAATGACTCAGGCTTCAGGGTTACACTTCCAACCAGCAGGATCCCATCCTCAGCATATAGGATCCTTCGCCAGCTCAGGAGGATACTCAGGAGCGCAGCAGATTCAAGGGTTCTGGCCGTTTCAAGGATCCTCCAAGGTCCAAGGTTCCTCCCAGGTTCAAGGATCCTCTCAGGTTCAAGGATCCTCCTATGTTTCAGGATCCTCACAGGTTCAAGGATCCTCTCAGTTTCAAGGATCCTCTCAGGTTCAAGGATCCTCCTATGTTCCAGGATCCTCACAGGTTCAAGGATCCTCTCAGTTTCAAGGATCCTACCAGGTTCAGGATCCTCCTACGTCCCAGGATCCTCACAGGTTCAAGGATCCTCTCAGTTTCATGGATCCTTAAGGAGTTTGCAATCAGGGAATTCCGATATCCATCAGGGAGATTTCATTCCAATGCAGACCATTACTTCTACTGGTCCATCGGTCATTCCAGAGCCCCAACAATATGGATTCACATCCGCTCTCCCTAATTTGAATCCAATGGGAGGTAACACTTTCAATAATTCTTATACCACTAACCATGGCCTTATGCAGGATACAGGTATCAATCATACCATAGCCAGAGAATTGCAAAAGTTAAAGGATATGATATCAAGTGTCCCAGGAGTGGTCAAGCCTATCCCGGAGATTGCAGATGGGAGCCATAAGATATCTCGTTTTGCACCACCAATCTGTGATGCTGAGATACCAAAGAGGTTCCATGTGCCTACTATGAAGTTGTATGACGGTTCAACGGATCCTGAAGAACACATAGCACAGTACAGGGAAAGGATGGAGATCAATCCCATCCCAGAAAGGTTAAAGGAAGCATGTCTATGCATGGGATTTGGATCCACTCTTACTGGATCAGCTCTTCAATGGCTGCTAAGTCTTCCCCCTTACTCTATTACCTCGTTTGCTAACCTAGTTAACCTATTTAATAACCAATTTTCAAGTAGTATGAAATTTGAGCGTTTAACTAGTGATCTGTATAGGATAACCCAAGGTCATAATGAATCATTAAGGGATTATATCACTAAATTTAGTAAAGAATCCTTAGATATTCCTAACCTGGATATAGCTACGGCTGTTGAAGCCTTTAAAATGGGATTGCTTAGGGATTCGCTATTCTATGATGATCTTGTTATGACACCATGCAGGAATCTAGATGAGGTAAGAACCCGGGCCCTTAGGTTCATCCGGCTAGAGGATGACAAAAGGATCCAGGAGAGGTTAGCAGGATCCTCAAAGCAAGAGAAGCAAGGATCCTCATTCAAGAACAACAAGTTCAGATCCTATAACAAATCTGATAACCAGAATGTGCATGTCGTTGAACAAGAAGAGGACGATGAGGATTATCCTCCAATTTCTGAATATTGTTTTTCTGTTGATAACAATGAACTAATCCTTGCGATGCAGAATTTAGGTGATAAAGCTAGATGGCCCAGGAAAAATGACAGACCAGCTGCAACCAAAGATAAGTCAAAGTGGTGTGCATATCATGAAGATTTTGGGCATCTCACAGAAGAATGCATCGCACTGAGAAAAGAAATTGGATACTTGTTGAGCAAGGGGAACTTAAAAGAATTACTGGGAAGAAAGAAGTCAAGGACTCAGGATCCTGAAAGGATCCCAGAGAAAGCTCCAGCCCCTCCAGCTGATGCACAAGTTATTAACTTTATTTCTGGAGGATCAGACATTTGTGGAACATCCTTCTCTGCAGCTAAAAGACATGCAAAAGAAACCAAGATGGATAATGGAGATAGACCCATTCGAACATCCAGTGTCTCCGAAGGAAAAGTTATAACTTTTGATGAGGATGATCGTGTTGACATTCAGGATCCTCATCACGATGGTTTGGTTATCACTCTTTTTATTTCTAACCATTTTGTTCGTAGGATCCTTATAGACGGAGGAAGCTCTGTGAACATTATCCAGCTTGATGTCCTCAAAAAGATGAATATTCCTGAATCCGATATCATCCCGAGATCCTCTGTGCTCGTGGGATTCAGTGGCGAGACTAAGAATACTCTGGGGACATTAAACTCCCAATCTATATCGAAGGCCTGCATTCTTACCAAAAGTTTTGTGTTATTGACTGTTTATCTTGTTGTAATGTTATCCTTGGCAGGCCTTGGATACATGACATGAAGGCAGTCCCATCCACTTATCATCAATGTGTGAAGCTACCTAGTCCTTGGGGAATAGTGAAGATTGATAGTGATCAGCAAGAGGCTAAGAACTGCTACACCTCATCAATGAAACCAGCATCAAAGTCAAGGGAGCAATAGCAATTAAAGCGTCCTCCAAGGGATGTCTTGGAGGCAAGAGAACAGGATGTAGTAGAAATCCTTATGGATCCTGATGATCCTGAATCTAAAGTTTATATAGGATCAGGGATCCTTAGTGAAATAAAGGAAGACCTCATATCCTTCCTCAAAAGGAGAAAGACTACCTTTGCATGGAAACACGAAGACATGACAGGTATATCTAAAGATATAATCACTCACAAACTTGGCATTGATAGGTCCTTCAAACCAATCCATCAAAAGAGGAGGAAATTTGCACCAGAAAGAAATGCCATTATCCAGGAGGAGGTAGAGAAATTACTCCGAGCAGGTATGATTAGAGAGGTCAAGTATCCAAGATGGTTGGCCAATGTGGTTGTTGTTCAAAAGAAAAACAGAAAGTGGAGGGTATGTGTCGATTTTACCGATTTAAATAAGGCATGTCCCAAGGATCCTTTCCCATTACCCCACATTGACTCCATGGTGGATGCAACTGCGGGTCATGAACTGTTAACTTTTATGGATGCTTCATCTGGATTTCAACAAATTCAGATGGAACCCTCCGATCAAGAGGATACAGCCTTTATGACTCCAACTGGTATATACTGTTATATTGCTATGCCATTCGGACTAAGAAATGCAGGTGCAACTTATCAAAGGCTAGTGAATATGATGTTCAAGGATCAGATTGGACAAACTATGGAGGTTTACATAGACGATATGGTGGTAAAATCAAAAAAGGCTGAAGATCACCTAAGAGACTTGGAAGAAGCGTTCAATATCCTTGATAAATATAATATGAAACTTAATCCTTCTAAGTGTCATTTTGGTGTAAAGGCAGGTAAATTCTTAGGATATATGGTGACAAAGAGAGGTATTGAAGGCAGTCCAGAACAAATCAAAGCTATAGTGAACATCAAGTCCCCTGCCAATGCTAAAGATGTTCAGAGGTTAACAGGCAGGATTGCAGCTTTAAACAGATTCATATCCAAATCCTCAGAAAAGTGCAAGGAATTCTATGATATCCTAAGGAAGAACAAGAAATTCGAGTGGACTGAGAAGCATGAAAATGCCTTAAAAGCTCTTAAGGATTACCTATCCTCAGCCCCAGCCTTGATGAAACCAGAAAAGGGAGATGTGTTATCCTTATACTTGGCGGTATCCTCAAAAGCAGTAAGTGCAGTCCTTGTTAAGGATCACCAAGGTACACAACATCCTGTCTATTATGTAAGTAAGAGTTTACTTTATGCTGAATCTAGGTATTCACACTTAGAAAAACTTATCCTTGCATTAATTATGGTATCTACTAAATTGAGACATTATTTTGAAACTCATGCCATTATCGTTAAAACTAATTTTCCAATTAAGAATGTCCTCAGGAAACCTGAAATGTCAGGAAGGATGGCCAAGTGGGCAGTGAAGCTTAGTGCATATGATATAAGATATTGTTAGGGGAGGATTTTCTAACAATTAGTGATCCTTACTTGATATCCTAATTAATGATCCTTACTTCTGTGATAGATAGTGATTCTCAGAAGAGTTTCAGGATCAGGATCATGGATCACCTTAAGGATCCTCATACTAACGATTGTTTGTTTGTGTTTCGTATTATTTTGCAGGAGTAACAAGCTTGACTTGGTCTTGGCAACGTTACTATGGAATATTCCACGGGTATTTCGCACACGTTTGACTGGAAATGGACGTTGTGGAGAACGTGGGAGCTTGGCACAAAAGTCGGATAGTTTATTAGCGTAGTTAACTTCTATTTTTAAGGGGTGACGAGCTAGTAATTAGAACACTTAGCCATTTTCAGCTACACACACTCTCATACAATCGCACTCTTAAAGCTTTCGACAAACACTTAACAGTTTTCGCTCACTTTTACACATTTCACCTTAGTGATCCTTGTACCTAGCTCGTTACTATCCAAAGTTGTAAACATTTACTGATTTATTTAAGCTTGGTGATCGGTAGTTTCCATCACCTGGGGTTTTTTGTGCCGGAGATCAACTCTTGATCAAGGGCTTTTTCCCCGTATAAACCTTGTGTCACTTGTTATTTATTTTTCATAGTGATCCTTATTGCTACAAAGTAATTCAAGCATCATACCCCGTAACAGAGAGTTTGGTTGCATTATCCTCATCAGATTTTTTGACCAAAACAGTTTGGCGCCCACCGTGGGGCAATTGGTGCTTCATTCCTAAGAAGTTTTTCTGTTGGTGATCATTCCGGTTCATTGCATACAAATACATGGCTTCATCATTGAAGAATACCTCTACTGCAATGTCTGCGGTCAATTCATCTCAGGGCATTCCACCTTTGCCTCCACCACCTTCTGGACCTCAGAAAAATGCCGAGAAGAAACCAACTCCCATTTTCTCCAAACCTCCAACTTCTTCTGCTTCTTACACTCCCACTACTAGTGACATGTTTACTTTGATTTTGCAGATGAAGGATCATATACAGCAACAGGATAAGACCAATGAAAGGATTCTCAAAGAAATCGGAGATCTCAAGAAACAAAAGAAAACGGCAGAGGATCATTCCCCACCGGTGCCCAAATCTTTGAATTTTGATACACCGGTGATTACTTCTCAGCCATCAGTGGTTCCAGATGTTCAATATGTGGGTGGACCAAAAGGAGTGCACTACGGGGCAACAACAGTGACCCAGGCATCAGGTTCATATTTCCAGCCAGCAGGATCCTATCCTCAGCATATGGGACCCTTCATGAATTCAGGAGGATACTCAGGATCGCAGCAGATTCAAGGATCTTCCTTTGTTCCAGGATCATCCCAGGTTCAAGGATCTTCCTTTGTTCCAGGATCATTCCAGGTTCAAGGATCCTCTTTTGTTCCAGGATCATCCCAGGTTCAAGGATCCTCCTTTGTTCCAGGATCATCCCAGGTTCAAGGATCCTCCTTTGTTCCAGGATCGTCCCAGTTTCAGGGATCCTTCCAGATGCCAGGATCCTTGAGGAGTTTGCAAACAGGAAGTTCAGATGTCCATCAGGGAGATTTTATTCCGATGCAGACCATTGCTTCTACTGGTCCTTCAATCATTCCAGAGCCCCAACAATATGGATTAACATCCATCCTTCCTAATTTGAATCCAATGGGAGGTAACCCTTTTAATAATTCTTATACTACTAACCATGGCCTTATGCAGGATCCAGGTATTAACCATGCCATGGCCAGAGAGTTGCAAAAGTTGAAGGATATAATTGCAGATGGAAGCCACAAGATATCTCGTTTTGCACCACCAATCTGTGATGCTGAGATACCCAAGAGGTTCCATGTGCCAACCATGAAGCTGTATGATGGTTCGACGGATCCTGAAGAACACATAGCTCAATACAGGGAGAGGATGGAGATCAATCCAATCCCAGAAAGGTTGAAGGAAGCATGCCTGTGCAAGGGATTCGGATCCACTCTTACTGGATCAGCTCTCAAATGGCTGCTAATTCTTCCCCCCTACTCTATTACCTCATTTGCTAATCTAGTTAACCTATTTAATAATTAGTTTTCTTGTAGTAGAAAATTTGAACGATTAACTAGTGATCTATATAGGATAACCCAGGGTCATAATGAATCATTAAGGGATTACATTACCAAATTCAGTAAAGAATCCTTAGACATTCCCAACTTGGATATAGCCACGGCTGTTGAGGCCTTCAAAATGGGATTGCTTAGCGATTCATTGTTCTATGATGATCTTGTTATGACACCATGCAGGAACCTAGATGAGGTAAGAACCCGGGCCCTTAGGTTTATCCGGCTAGAGGATGACAAAAGGATCCAGGAGAGGTTAGCAGGATCCTCAAAGCAAGATAAGCAAGGATCCTCATTCAGGAACAACAAGTTCAGATCCTATAACAGATCTGATAACCAGAACGTGCATGCTGTTGATCAGGAAGAGGATGATGAGGATTATCCTCCAATCTCTGAATATTGTTTTTCTGTTGATAACAATGAACTAATCCTTGCGATGCAGAATCTAGGTGATAAAGCCAGATGGCCCAGAAAAAATGACAGACCAGCTGCAACCAAAGATAAATCAAAGTGGTGTGCATACCATGAAGATTTTGGGCATCTCACAGAAGAATGCATTGCACTAAGGAAGGAAATTGGATACTTGTTGAGAAAGGGGCATCTAAAAGAATTGTTGGGTAGAAAAAAGTCAAGGACTCAGGATCCTGAAAGGATCCCTGAGAAAGCTCCGGCCCCTCCAGCAGATGCACAAGTAATAAACTTTATTTCAGGAGGATCAGACATTTGTGGCACATCCTTCTCAGCAGCTAAAAGGCATGCAAAGGAAACTAAAATGGATAATGGAGAAAGACCCGTTCGAACATCAAGTATCTCCGAAGGAAAAGTCATAACCTTTGATGAGGATGATCGTATTGATATCCAGGATCCTCATCACGACGGCTTAGTTATTACTCTTTTCATTTCTAACCATTTTGTCCGCAGGATCTTTATAGACGGAGGAAGCTCAGTAAACATTATCCAACTTGATGTTCTGAAGAAGATGGGTATCCCTGAATCAGATATCATACCAAGATCCTCCGTGCTCGTGGGATTTAGTGGCGAAACTAAGAATACCCTGGGGGACATTAAACTCCCAACATACATCGAAGGCCTACACTCTTATCAAAAATTTTGTGTTATTGACTGTTTATCTTGTTGTAATGTTATCCTTGGCAGGCCCTGGATACACGATATGAAGGCAGTCCCATCTACTTACCATCAATGTGTGAAGCTCCCTAGTCCTTGGGGAATAGTCAAGATTGATAGTGATCAGCAGGAGGCTAAGAATTGCTATACTTCATCGATGAAACCAGCCTCGAAGTCAAGGGAGCAATAGCAATCAAAGTATCCTCCAAGGGATGTCTTGGAGGCAAGATAGCAGGATGTGGTAGAAATCCTCATGGATCCTCATGTCCTGAATCCAAAATCTATATCGAATCAGGGATCCTTGGAAAAATGAAAGAAGACCTCGTATCCTTCCTCAAAAGGAGAAAGACTACCTTTGCATGGAAACACGAAGACATGACAGGAGAAGAAAGTTTGCACCGGAAAGAAATGCCATTATCCAGGAATAGGTAGAGAAATTGCTCCGGGCAGGCTGGTGAATATGATGATTCAAGGATCAGATTGGACAAACTATGGAGGTTTACATAGACGACATGGTGGTAAAATCAATAAAGGCTGAGGATCACCTAAGAGACTTGGAGGAAGCATTCAATATCCTTGATAAATATAATATGAAACTTAATCCTTCAAAATGTCACTTTGGTGTTAAAGCAAGCAAATTCTTAGGATACATGGTGACTAAGAGAGGCATTGAAGCCAGTCCAGAACAAATCAAAGCAATAGTGAACATCAAATCTCCGGCTAATGCTAAGGATGTCCAAAGGCTAACAGGCAGGATAGCAGCTTTGAACAGATTTATATCCAAATCCTCAGAGAAGTGCAAAGAATTCTATGACATCCTAAGGAAGAACAAGAAATTTGAGTGGACTGAGAAGCATGAAAATGCATTAAGAGCTCTCAAAGATTACCTATCCTCAGCCCCGGCCTTGATGAAACCAGAAAAAGGCGATGTGCTATCCTTGTATCTTGCAGTATCCTCAAAAGCAGTAAGTGCGGTCCTTGTTAAGGATCATGAAGGTACACAACATCATGTCTATTATGTAAGTAAAAGTTTACTTGATGCCGAATCCAGGTATTCACACCTCGAAAAGCTTATTCTTGCATTAATTATGGCATCTACTAAGTTGAGACATTATTTTGAAACTCATGTTATTGTTGTTAAAACTAATTTTCCAATTAAGAATGTCCTCAGGAAACCAGAGATGTCAGGAAGGATGGCTAAGTGGGCAGTGAAGCTTAGTGCCTATGATATAAGATATGAGCCTAGGACAGCCATCAAATCCCAAGCATTAGCTGACTTTGTGGCTGATTTCAGTAGTGATTTACAAAAAGAAGCTGAGTTAGAAGTCCAGCAGCTAGAGGAGACCAAGGATCCTTGGATACTCTATACTGATGGATCCTCAAATGTTAAAGGCACAGGGCTTGGAATACTACTAAAATCGCCACAGGGGGACATAATACCCCACTCTATAGCTTGTGAGTTCCAAACCACTAACAATGAGGCTGAATATGAAGCCTTAATTGCTGGTTTGCAAATTGCTAAGCATATGGGGATCAGGTATCTTGAGGTACATGTAGATTCATTGTTAATTACAAACCACTTTAATGGATCCTATGCTGTTAAAGGTGAAAAGCTAACCAAATATTTAGAGATAGTCAAAGAATTGGCACTCTCCTTTGTTTCCTTTAGTCTGACACAGGTACCAAGGGGAAAAAAATACAGAAGCTGATGCATTGGCTAACTTAGGATCATCTTTGAAGATCCCGGAGGATATCAAGATCCCTATTATCCATATCCTGACCCCGGCTATCGAGGATCATGTGGCTATGGAGATAGGAAAGAATTCTGCAATTATCCCTAGTGAGGATACTCAATCCCATTCAGGACCAGGATCATGGATCTCACCAATCATGAGATACTTACAACATGGAGAGATTCCTACAGGAGAAAACCCTAGGGCTTTCAAAATTAAGGTATCTCAATTCACAATTTTAAATAATATGTTGTATAAGCGATCTCTTGCAGGACCATACCTAAGATGCATTGAGGATCCTGAGACCCAAGATGTTTTAAAAGACTTCCATGAAGGAGATTGTGGAAACCACACTGGGGGCAGGGCATTATTCTCAAGGATCCTGAGGACAGGATACTACTGGCCAACTATGAAAAGAGATGCTGTGGAATATGCTAAAAAGTGTGATCCTTGTCAGAGACACAGCAATATCCTTCATCAACCAGCTGAATTTTTGCATCCTATATCCTCCTCTTGGCCATTTATGAGATGGGGTATGGATATAGTTGGTAAGCTCCCTACGGCACCTGGTGGAAAAGTATTCATGCTTGCTATGACTGATTACTTCTCCAAGTGGATAGAGGCTGAAGCTTTTGCCCAAGTCAGAGAAAAGGAAGTTATATCCTTCATTAAAAGAAATATTATAACTAGATTCGGTATTCCTTCTGAAATTATATGTGATAATGGTTCCCAATTTATTGGGGGCAGAACCGCTAACTTTTGTGACAGCTGGGGGATTAAGATGATAACAACAACACCAGTCCACCCACAAGCTAATGGTCAAGCAGAATCATCCAACAAGATCATCATCAACAATTTGAAGAAGAAGCTTGGATCCAAGAAAGGGAAATGGGCAGAAGAACTACCTTATGTGCTTTGGGCTGATAGGACAACCCCTAAGAATGCTACTGGCCAAACGCCATTCTCTTTGGTATTTGGGGCAGAATCAGTGATCCCAACAGAAATGCTGGTTCCAACTGCTAGAACAAGTACCCGTGATCCTGAGGAAAATGATGAGAACTTGGCTCAAGACCTGGATACTATTGAAGAAATCAGGGATCTGGCTAGGATAAGGATGGCCAGTTATCAACAAAGAATGGCTGGTGCTTACAACAAAAATGTCAGGATCAGGAAGTTTCAAGTTGGAGATATGGTATTAAGGAAAGCATTTCAGAATACCACCAATCCTGCTGATGGAAAATTGGCTCCAAAATGGGAAGGCCCTTATTTGATTGAAGCTGAAGCAGGAAAGGGGGCATATAGATTGCTAACCATGGAAGGTGATTTGCTACCAAGAGCTTGGAACGTTGTCCACTTGAAGAAATATTTCATGTGAGCAGGATCCTCATGGCACAGATGATCCTTACGTTAGGGGTATCTTTGAAGGATCCTTAAAGTATCGGTGATCCTTACTTTGGTAATGTCCTAATCTTGAACTATTTCATTTCCTTATTTTCTCATATAAGGATAAGGATCATGTGTCCTTTATCCATCTCTCATGTGATTTTAAGTTTTGAAAGTTCAGGTATCCTTAGCAAAATGTTGGTTATCTGCAGAAGCAATCCGTTCCTTGGGTTTAACCCCAGTTATTTGGGCTTGACCCCAGTTCCGCCTGTAGCGCACGATGATCCTGGTATAGTTCAAGGCAGTGGGACCAGTACTCGCTTTAGGGGCTGATAATTCCATTGTACTGGCTATACCTAGGATCCTACGTATAATGGTAGACGTACCATACATCCGTTCCTAAGGTTTCTAACGTTTTCACGTTAGCTAAGGTTTTGGCATTTTCATGTCACTAAGTTTGGATAGTCGCCAGTTAGGGCCATGCTCCAGTTTACATACGATCCTTGGGCTTGTCCCCAGTTATCCTTGGGCTTGTCCCCAGTTATCCTTGGGCTTGTCGCCAGTTATCCTTGGGCTTGTCCCCAGTTGTCCTTGGGCTTGTCCCCAGTTGCTAACTCTTATCTTATATTGGCTTAGTCCCAAATTATGCTCTATCTCAGGTCCTTGAAGATAAGCAACTAGGGATCCTTGATCCTTACTTCTCTCTAAGGTTTATTTTATAGTTATCCTGATTATGGTTAGGATCCTAACTTGGATCCTCAGGTATGATCCTTAACTATTTTTAATTCTATTCATTGTTTATTTGAATAACCCTTAAAATTTGACAACTAAACTTGTGATCCTTAAAATATATTACTTTTTGGAATTCTTTAACTATAGGATATTTGATCATGGATCATGTCCTAAATATTTTTAATTTGACTTATTCAAAATTGCTTATTTAATAAGTGTACATCAAAACAGTTGAGAATTAAAGAGACAAAAAGGATAACAATACAAGATAAGCGACAAAAGATTAAGGTTTTATTTATTAACAAAAGATTAACCCTTAAAAGGTTGTCAAAATTACCTACCCCGAGCATCTACCAGCAATACGTGGCCCGTCCGCTGGGGTAGGTAAAGGGTGTCCATGATAATAGGTTCAAAAGTAGTGCAGGAATATAAAGGCGGTAGGATCACAATGGCTTCATCCCCCAAACAGAGGATCCCTCCACCATTTGCAATCCTGCCTATTGTCCAAAGGATCATACATGATCCTTAATCCTAAAAACTATTGTTCAGTACAAACCATCAAATTGTTCAACAAAACAACCATCAATCTAAAAAATTGGGCTCCGGCTATGTCTAGAAGTTTCCATCATCGCCCAATCATGCAGCCTAAACCTTCGCTGCATCACCACCTCCAGCTCCACTTGCTTCACCACCTTCACCCTTGCCTCCAGCCTCGATCGCCAAAACCTCCTCAGCCTCTTCGTCATCTTCAAGATCAGCCAACCTTGCTTTCCAGTCCTCAACATCCCAGCTGCTTCTGTCGAAGTTAGGATCTTGAGCTTCCTGGGCCATCTTTAGTTTTGTCTGATACATTGTGATGGCAGCAGAGACCTTTGCACCTTCTATGAGATCATGCTTTTCATAGTCAAGGTCGATCAGAATTTTAGCCGTCTTAGTCTTGGCATCTTGGAGTTCCTTCTGAAGATCAGCAATTTTGAGGTCCTTTAGCAATGCAACCTGTTGGAGGTCGGCAATCTTCCTATCTTGATCCTCAACGTGGCCAACATAGTCCTCAATCTCAGCGAATTTCTGCAAAAGGGATAAAAGATAAGGTCAGGACCAAGTGATCCTCAAATCAGCAGGATATGTCAGCAGGATATACGAGCAGAGACAGTGATCCTTACATCGTTGAAGTACTCGAGGAATTGGTGGCGACTCAGAGGCAGACCCTGCAGATCCTCAGCCTCGGAGGCCTTTCTCTTCTTGATTCCCTTCCCTTTGAGGGGTGCCTTGGGGACTGAAGCTGTCGGGCTGGTAGGAGCCTTTCTTTTGGAGGATCTGACGGTGGTGAGATCGGTGACATTGAACTTTGAAGCAGACTTGGTGGATTTTCCAGCACCTACACGACCAAAACAAGATAAGTATCTTTACTTCACTTATATTTCACTATTTATTTAAATTTTTAAACAAAGATACTTACTTGACATCGTGACAGATCCTGAGGATACCTCTTGAGAATCCTGGGTGGTTGTCTTGAAAGTTCTTGTTTCAGGATCAAGTCTCTTGAAAGTGTCGAGTCTCTCTTTGGCAGCAGGAGACAGTCTGAGGTGTGAAACGGTGATAGCTGCATAACAAGAAAGCAAAAGTATATAAGTGATCCTTATTTCAAAATAAAGTTCTTTGGTGATCCTTCTCAGGATCCTCCATCCTACCATGGGTAGCCCATTTCCTGGGTAGATCCTTCCCGTCAGAGATAGAATCTCTTTTGACGAAAAAGAAACGCCGCTTCTAGTTAGCATCATTCTTGGTAGCTTTGAAGATCGGGTGTTCCTCACCAGGTTTACGTTTGAACAAATAACGATGGGAACCAAAGGTAGTAAGATCATACAACTCTCCCAGCTCTGACATTCCTAGGTCTATCCCTTCCTGCTCGATGATCCTTTCAAGGGTATACAAAACCCTCCATATCATCGGCATGGCTTGGATATAAGAGATGCCGGTTAGGGAAAAGAAAGATTGGGTGAAGGCTGGAAAGGGATATGTATAGCCTATGGTGAACGGAGTGACAGGAAAAGCAACCCAGTTGTCGGAAATATGATCACTCAGGGCATTGGGATCAAAAGATTTGAACACGGTGTTCGCCGGGAAGCAGTGGCGGATCCTATCAATCTGCGGATCGGTGAAACAGCAGCGTTGTTTTATGGAATCTTCGATGATCCCCTGGCTCTTTAGTGGGCTGTTTTTAGGGTGATCCTTAGCTGGGGAGTTCCGGAGCAACATCTTTGACAGAATGAGGGAAAGAGACGGAAAACAGAGCAAAACAAGGAAGAAGATGAAGAGAGAATACCTGTTTATCTTCAGATGCAGTTATA
The DNA here is from genome assembly GCA_030545235.1 of Helianthus tuberosus. Taxonomy (NCBI): domain Eukaryota; kingdom Viridiplantae; phylum Streptophyta; class Magnoliopsida; order Asterales; family Asteraceae; genus Helianthus; species Helianthus tuberosus. The sequence goes on from CM060419.1 coordinate 26,142,770, forward strand.
AAGGGAATATCTCTGAAATTTAAATGCAAACGATCCTATCTATATCTCCTATTTATAATCATGATTGTGCAGGGTTGTCACTTCTGTGATGTCATAGTTGCAACGGATAGTTCTACATCAACGACTATATTTACGATAGTTAGTTGCGGATAAGATCAAGAAAATATAATTCGTTCATTTTACATATTACTCCTTATATTTTGGGGGCAATTGTTAGGGGAGGATTTTCTAACAATTAGTGATCCTTACTTGATATCCTAATTAATGATCCTTACTTCTCTGACAGATAGTGATTCTCAGAAGAGTTTCAGGATCAGGATCATGGATCACCTTAAGGATCCTCATACTAACGATTGTTTGTTTGTGTTTCGTATTATTTTGTAGGAGTAACAAGCTTGACTTGGTCTTGGCAACGTTACTATGGAATATTCCACGGGTATTTCGCACACGTTTGACTGGAAATGGACGTTGTGGAGAACGTGGGAGCTTGGCACAAAAGTCGGATAGTTTGTTAGCGTAGTTAACTTCTATTTTTAAGGGGTGACGAGTTAGTAATTAGAACACTTAGCCATTTTCAGCTACACACACTCTCATACAATCGCACTCTTAAAGCTTTCGACAAACACTTAACAGTTTTCGCTCACTTTTACACATTTCACCTTAGTGATCCTTGTACCTAGCTCGTTACTATCCAAAGTTGTAAACATTTACTGATTTATTTAAGCTTGGTGATCGGTAGTTTCCATCACCCGGGGTTTTTTGTGCTGGAGATCAACTCTTGATCAAGGGCTTTTTCCCCATATAAACCTTGTGTCACTTGTTATTTATTTTTCATAGTGATCCTTATTGCTACAAAGTAATTCAAGCATCATACCCCGTAACAGAGAGTTTGGTTGCATTATCCTCATCAGATTTTTTGACCAAAACAGATATGAGCCCAGGACAGCCATTAAATCCCAAGCATTAGCCGACTTTGTGGCAGATTTCAGTAGTGATTTGCAAAAGGAAGCTGAGTTTGAAGTCCAGCAGCTAGAGGAGACCAAGGATCCTTGGATACTCTATACTGATGGATCCTTAAATGTTAAAGGAACAGGGCTTGGAATACTACTAAAATCACCACAGGGGGACATAATACTCCACTCTATAGCTTGTGAGTTCCAAACCACTAACAATGAGGCTGAATATGAAGCCTTGATAGCTGGTATGCAAATTGCTAAGCATATGAGGATCAGGTATCTTGAGGTACATGTAGATTCTTTGTTAATCACTAATCACTTTAATGGATCTTATGCTGTTAAAGGTGAAAAGTTAACCAAATATTTGGAGATAGTCAAAGAATTGGCACTCTCTTTTGTATCTTTTAGTTTGACACAGGTACCAAGGGAAGAGAATGCAGAGGCAGATGAATTAGCCAATTTAGGATCATCCTTGAAGATCTCGGAGGATATAAGTATCCCCATTATCCATATCCTGGCTCCTGCCATCGAGGATCACGTGGCTATGGAAATAGGAGAGGATTCTACAATTATCCCTAGTGAGGATACTCAAACTCATCCAGGATCATGGATCCTCCCAATCATGAGACACATACAACATGGAGAGATTCCTACAGGAGAAAACCCTAGGGCTTTCAAAATTATGGTATCTCAATTCACAATTTTAAATAATATGTTGTATAAACGATCTCTTGCAGGACCATATTTAAGATGCATTGAGGATCCTGAAATCCAAGAAGTTTTAAAAGACTTCCATGAAGGAGATTGTGGAAACCACACTGGGGGCAGGACATTATTCTCAAGGATCCTGAGGACAGGATACTATTGGCCAACTATGAAGAGAGATGCTGTGGAGTATGCTAAGAAGTGTGATCCTTGTCAGAGACACAACAATATCCTTCATCAACCGGCTGAATTATTGCATCCTATATCCTCCACTTAGCCATTCATGAGATGGGGCATGGATATAGTTGGTAAGCTCCTTAAGGCACCTGGTGGAAAAGTGTTCATGCTTGCTATGACTGATTACTTCTCCAAGTGGATAGAGGCTGAAGCTTTTGCCCAAGTTAGAGAAAAGGAAGTTATATCCTTCATTAAAAGAAATATTATAACTAGATTTGGTATTCCTTCTGAAATTATATGTGATAATGGTTCCCAATTCATTGGGGGCAGAACTACTAACTTTTGTGACAGCTGGGGGATTAAGATGATAACATCAACACCAGTCCACCCACAAGCTAATGGTCAGGCAGAATCCTCCAATAAGATCATCATCAACAATTTGAAGAAGAAGCTTGGATCCAAGAAAGGGAAATGGGCAGAAGAACTACCTTATGTGCTTTGGGCTGATAGGACAACCCCTAAGAATGCTACAGGCCAAACTCCATTCTCTTTGGTATTTGGGGCAGAATCAGTGATCCCTACAGAAATGGTGGTTCCAACTGCTAGAACAAGTATTCGTGATCCTGAGGAAAATGATGAGAACTTGGTTCAAGACCTGGATACTATAGAAGAAATCAGAGATTTGGCAAGGATAAGGATGGCCAGTTATCAGCAAAGAATGGCTGGATCCTACAACAAAAATGTCAGGATCAGGAAATTCCAAGTTGGTGATATGGTGCTAAGGAAAGCATTTCAGAATACCACCAATCCTACTGATGGAAAGTTGGCACCAAAATGGGAAGGACCTTACTTGATTGAAGCTGAAGCAGGAAATGGGGCATATCGATTGCTAACAATGGAAGGTGATTTGCTACCTAGAGCCTGGAATGCTGTCCATTTGAAGAAATACTTCATGTGATAAGGATCCATCATCCTCACATGATAAATATCCTTAAAGGATCCTTAAAGCACAGATGATCCTCGTTTGGGTAATATTCTAATCTTAAACTATTTCATTTCCTTACTTTCTCACAAAAGGATAAGGATCCTGCATCCTTTATCCTCCTTTCGAGAGATTTTGAGTTTTGAAGGTTCAGGTACTCTTAGCAAAAGGAGGATTATCCACACAAGCAACCAGTTAATTGGGTTTGACCCCAGTCGTTTGGGCTTGACCCCAGTTCCGCCAGTAGCGCATGATGATCCTGGTATAGTTCATGGCAGTGGGAACAGTACTCGTTTTAGGGGCTGATAATTCCATTGTACTGGCTATACCTAGGATCCTATGTATAATGGTAGACGTACCATACATCCGTTCTTAAGGTTTCTAACGTTTTTGCGTTAGCTAAGGTTTTGGCGTTTTCATGCCACTAAGTTTGGATAGTCGCCAGTTAGGGCCATACTCCAGTTCACACACGATCCTTGGGCTTGTCCCCAGTTATCCTTGGGCTTGTCCCCAGTTATCCTTGGGCTTGTCCCCAGTTATCCTTCGGGCTTGTCCCCAGTTTCTAACTTTTATCTTATATTGGCTTAGTCCCGAGTTATGTTCTATTTCAGCTCTTCAAAGTTAAACAACTAAGGATCCTTGATCCTTACTTCTTACTAAGGTTTGTCTTATGGTTATCCTGGTTATAGTATTAAGTGTTAGGATCCTAACTTGGATCCTCAGGTATGATCCTTAACTATTTTGATTTTATTCATTGATTATTTGAATAACCCTAATACTTTGACAACTGAACTCATGATCCTTAGAATATACCACTTTTTGGAATTTTTCAACTATAGGATATTTGATCCTGCATTATATCCTAAATTTTTTATCTAAGTCGTTCAACTTTTCTTACTCACACAAGTGTACATCAAAACAATTGAAAAATAAAATAACAACAAGGATATCAACACAGGATATAGCCAAAAGTTAAAGTCATTTTATTCACAAAAGCTTAAACCCTTTTAAGGTTGTCAAAATTACCTACCCCGAGCATCTACCAACAATACGTGGCCCGTCCGCTGGGGTAGGTAAAGGGTGTCCATTGTTCATAGGTTTTTCAAGTGCAGGAATCAAAAGACGGCAGGATCACAATGGCTTCATCCCCCAAACAGAGGATCCCTCCACCATTTGTAATCCTACCTATTGTCCGAAGGATCCTGGATCCTTAATCCTAAAACTATTGTTCAAATACAGACCATCATTGTTTAAAAACAACACAACCACAAAACAAACTACTACCAAATTTAAAAATTGGGCTCCGGCTACGTCTAGGAATGTCCATCATTGCCCAATCATGCAGCCTACACCTTCGCTGCATCTTCATCCCCTCCAGCTTCGGTATCCTTCACCAGATCCTTTCCACTGCTTCCAGCCTCAATCGCCAAAACCTCCTCAGCCTCCTCATCATCTTTCGGATCAGCTAACCTCGCCTTCCAGCCCTCAACATCCCAGCTGCTTCTGTCGAAGTCAGGATCTTGAGCCTCCTCCGCCATCTTCAGTTTTGTCTTATACATTGTGATGGCAGCGGAGACCTTTGCACCTTCTATGAGATCATGCTTCTCGTAGTCAATGTCGATCACGATCTTAGCTGTCTTAGTCTTGGCGTCTTGAAGGGCTTTTTCGAGATCAGCAATCTTAAGATCTTTGAGCACTGCAACTTGTTGGAGGTCAGCAATCTTCTTATCCAGCTCCTCAACACTCCCCACGTAGTCTTCAATCTCAGCAAATTTCTGCAAAGAAAAAGACAAAGCAGTTCAAGATCAGGTGATCCTCAAATAAGTAGGATATCTAGGCAGAATTGGTGATCCTCACGTCATTGAAGTATTCAAGGAACTGGTGGCAGATCAGTGGCAGGCCTTGTAGGTCCCCTATCTCAGAGTTCTTCCTCTTCTTGCCACCCCTTCCTTTAGTGGGTGCCTTGGGGATGGAGACACTAGGGCTGGCAATGGCCTTCTTCTTTCTGGATCGAACAGTATCAAGGTCGGCCATGTTGAACTGGGAGGCAGGCTTGGAAGCTTTTCCGGCACCTACACATTCAAAGCAAGATAAGTATCCTTATCCTATTTCTATTTAACTATTTATTTAAATCTTTAACTATATAAAAAGCAGGATACTTACTTGACATGGTGACTGAGCCTGAGGATACCTCTTGAGAATCCTGGGTGATTGTCTTGAATGATCTTGTTTCAGGGCCGAGTCTTCTAAAAACAGCAAGCCTTTCCTTAGTATCAGGAGATGGTATGAGATGTGAAACAGTGACAGCTACATAACATAAAACAAAAGGGGGTTAGTGATCCTATCACAAAAGCAAGATTACCTGGTGATCCTTCTCAGGATCCTCTGTCCTACCATGGGTGGACCACTTCCTTGGTAGATCCTTTCCGTTTGGAATGGTATCCCTTCTGACAAAGAAAAAGCGTCGTTTCCAGTTTGTATCGTTCTTGGTGGCCTTAAAAATGGGATGTTCTTCGCCGGGTTTTCGCTTAAACAGATATCGGTGGTATCCAAACGTTGTGAGATCATACATCTCTGCCAGTTCTGACATTCCTAAATCAATCCCTTCCTATTCTATGATCCTTTCAAGGGTATATAAGACCCTCCAGATCATCGGCATAGCTTGGATGTAAGAGATGCCGGTTAAGGAGAAAAAGGATTGGGTAAAAGCTGGAAAAGGATAGGTATATCCTATGGTGAATGGGGTAACCGGAAAGGCAACCCACGTCTCAGAAATGTAGTCGCTCAGAACAGTGGGATCAAAGGGTTTGAAAAAGGCGTTCGCCGGAAAGCAGTGCCGGATCTTATCTACTTGTGCATCGTTAAAGCAACACCTCTCATTCGCTGAGTCTTTGATGATCCCTTGACTCTTCAAGGGGCTATCCTTCTGGTGATCCTTGGCGGGGGAGGACCAGAGCATCATTCTTAACGAGATGATGGTAAAGAAAGAAAAACAGAGTAAGAGAAGGAGAAGTAGGAGAAGAGATACCTGATTGATCTTCGGCTGAGAATTTAAAGGGAAGTTCTCTTGGATTTAAATGCAAATTGATCCTATCTCGAACTCCTATTTATAATGATGATTTGCAGGATTGTCACTTCGGTGACGTCAGGTTTGCAACGGCTAGTCCGTCTTCAACGGCTAGTTATCCGTTAGTTTGTTGCGGATAAGATCAACAAAAAACAACTCGTTTATTTACAATATAACTCCTTATATTTTGGGGGCAATTGTTAGGGGTGGATTTCTAAATGACCCGTGATCCTCAATTATTATCCTGCTTGGTGATCCTTACTTCTATGTCAGTTGGTGATCCTCAGAAGTGCTTTAGGATCAGGATCATGGATCATCCTAAGGATCCTTATACTAATGATTGTCTGCTTTGAATTCGTAATTGTTTTGCAGGAGTATCAATTGGGACTTGGTCTTGGCGATATTTCTGGAGAATATTCTAAGTCTATTCCGCACGTGCTCAGTCAGAAATGGACGTTGTGGAGTCGTGGAGGACTTGCACCATTTGCGGATAGTTAGTTATTTAGATATTTTCTAATTTAAAAGGGATAGCGAGCTAATTAGACAACATTCTTTTTTGCTATTTTTCGCTACACACACACTCGTACAACTGCTCTCATCAATCTCGCTAACACACTTGCCGATTACACACATTTCTACACGATACACTATAGTGATCCTTGTACTTAGCTCACAATCATCCGAAGTTGTAACAAATTGTTTGTTTAATTTAAGTTGGTGATCGGTAGTTTCCATCACCCGGGGTTTTTTGTGTCGGAGATAAACTCTTGATCAGGGGCTTTTTCCCCGTATAAATATTCGTGTCATTTGTTCATCATATTTCATAGTGATCCTTATTATTGTTCATCAATTCAAGCATCATACCCCGTAACAAAGAGTTTGGTTGCATTATCCTCGTCTGATTTTTGACCAAAACAACGGTGAACCGAAAACTATAAATACCCACCTCCACCCTTTACTTTTCCTCACAAGAATCTGATCTAATGTGCTCTAAGTTGAAACCTTTGTTTCATACCTGAGTTATTTTGATCTAGATTAGCATTCGGGGACCCTTTGTAAGTGTTCCTTCGTTCTTTTATTGCTTTTCGAGTCCGAAAGTCAAACTTTGTTTGACTTTCTGCATTGACCAGTTTATGGTCAATGCGAAGTTTGTTTGAACTTCGCAACGTGATTGTAATCACGATGGTTATAGTCCCTTGTGACTATGCCTACTGATTACCACGTTGTCTAGGGTCGTAAGGGTAAGCGATCTAATAAATCGCTTATACCTTCGAACCCGACCCATTTGGTCGATCATTAAGATCCGACCAAACACATTAGGTGACCATAGTATATAAGGAATAACCTTCCGAGGTTATACCTTATGGTCGCTTCGTTTAAGTAGTTGTATGATAGGTAGTTTATATACCTTAGGTAAATTACCAAAATACCCCTTTGATGCCAAAATTCATTTTAAACATATGTAACATAACTTTTGACATCTAAACTGATTTGAAAACAATATTAGACATGTTAAGGCATATGTTACTTGTCTTAGGACTAGTTAAGCGGTCCGAACGCGTTTCACGCGAACGACGCGTTAAAGTAGCATAAGCTACCTAAACGGGTCGTAATGGGTCGTAAGCACTTATGTTAGGTTTCATTTAGTATGTAGGCTTTGTTAAACCATATTACATGAGTCTCCATACTCGTTTGGTTTACGAACCCTCATTCTATCCAATCCTCCGATATAGGTCCGGTTCATTAACATAGTTACCTATATTAGGTGCCGTTTGATTCCGTGATCTCTAGCATTGCTTGGTGGTTTTCTTAGGACTTCTGAGCAATCTCAAGTGAGTACATAGACCCCTCTTTTACTGTTTTCCAAACTGTTTTGGGGTGAAACACATGTGCCTACTTGTTACTTTCATGCTTTCCTGTTTTCACATCATATACCTGCTATGTTTGTTAGTACATTATAGTACATGATTTCATTTCATTTCATGCTATGTATGCTCATTGTGTGCGTACTTAGTACATCGTTTTACATTACATTTCATGCTATGTATGTCCATTGTGTGCATACTTAGTACATTGTTTTACTTTACATTTCTGCTGTGTATGTTGACTGATAGCATGCTAGCACATTGATTTACATGACTTTTCTGCTTTGTATGTTAACTTAGCATACTTAGTACATTGTTTTCATATGACATGTATACAACTGCTATAACATTTGGTTTGCACAAACGAGACTTTTATACGTTCATTAACATTAGCTACGCCGCTCGGTAGTAAGTACTGGTACCATAGGACTTGACAAATCCCATTCCTGACATCCCGGGTTTGTTTGGATGTAAGGAATGACTGAATCCGAAAACATTTCTTTTGATAACCTTGACTAAAAGGGTTATCCGACTGTCTCAAGGCTTGAATGTATGCGTTAACTTACCACATAAATGTTTGTATCAATGTAACATGCATTACTTTGCAAAACATAACTTTTTGATATATTCAAAACACTTTGTTTTGTACATTTCTACATTTGGATTATGTGACAATACTTTACTTACAATACATAACATTTGATACACATTACTTGACTACTTTTGGACTTATAAACATTTGACATGGCTTATACAAGGACTTTTGACTATTGGTTTAAACATAGACTTTATACATTGGTGGTTTGTTTAAGTGACTTAAGTAATGAGATGTGAGTAATATGATACAAGCATGGTGGATACGTCACTGTTACTTCCTATATATAAGTGTTTGTATTATATTACATATCATAGCGTTATTTAAATCATTCAATTTGGACTTATACATTTTACACAAGTAACAAAATTTTCACAAGACTTTGGTTTACAAACAATTTTCTTTATACAACTCATTTTACTTGGTTATACATTTAAACCATACATTATTCTCTTATTTATACATATCATCTGATCTTATCATTTTTCAAATGATTTACAAGACAAAGCAAATTTCAAGGTTCATGACTAAACATTTTCTAAACTCATAAGTCATGAATTCTATTTTCACAAAACCTATGTATCTCACAGGAATTTTTATGCTGACGTACCTATTTTCACATGTGTTTTCAGGAGCTTTTGCGTAGGACGATGATCGTGACACTAGGGCGGACCTGTGCCTTAGAGGCATAAAATGAAGATAGACTTAGTTTAATTATGTTCTGAACTCTTTATTTCCTGTTTAAGACAATGTAACTCTAATGTTGATAAATAAAATACAACTTTGAATGCCATGGTTATGAAACAATTAATTCTGTTACAACACTCCCCGACGTTTTCCGCCACGTTTTGTATGTTATACGTGGTCGGGGTGTGACAGAAGAGTTGGTATCAGAGCCAATGGTTATAGGGAATTAGGTTATTAGTAATGCTTTGACCTAGACTATAACTCTCTAGGACCCCAAACACAAGTTATCTTGTGTTTAGATCTTAAAACATGCACTTCACCTATCCTTAGGTGATAACCACAACGAGAACATCAATTCCGAATCCGCTTTGAAAATTAATCATATGTTCTGTTCTTGGATGATTGATTACTAGGTTTTGAACCCTCTGTTATAAGGTTTTGAACCCCTTTGAATTTTCAAAATCTCGTCAAAGTTTTGGGTTCTAAATAGTGTGAACACGTGCAAACTGGAAGAGTGAATGCCTGTACCCTGGGTTTTCTGTCTAAGGCTAGAGTGTTCGTACAAATCTACATAATCGGACCAGTCACTCTTACCTGGGAACTCTTGGGGTGAGTGTTCACTTATAGGCGAGCATGTCTTCGCGATACATTATTTTTGAACCATTTACTTTGATTAGTCGCAATGTGTCGTTTGTTTTCCTTGTGGTAACGAACGAATGACCACCATCTTTGTTGTTGTCAATTTTTGTATCAACTCATTCTTTTCATCCAATCATCTCACTCGTTTCCTTTCATGTTTCCTCTTTTAGAATGCCTCCTCGACACGACAATCAGATAGCGACTGCCGAACTGGCAGAAATCATCGCGCAGCAAATGGCTGCTGCTTTCCCAAATTTTATTGCTCAACTGAACCAAGCCAACAACAACAATAATGTTCCATGCAATTTCAATAGTTTCAATTCGGCTAAGCCACTCAAGTTTAGTGGTACTGAAGGAGCAACTGGGCTCCTACAATGGTTCGAGGGCACTGAGAGTACGTTTCGCCACGTTCAGTGTCCTGACAATCGCAAGGTCGAGTTTGCTTCCAGTGTGTTTCAGAAGAGGGCTCTTACATGGTGGAACAGGGTTATGAGAGATCATGGTGCTGAAGTTGCTTTAGTGCAAACATGGGCTGAACTTAGAACTCTTATGATGAGGGAGTTTTGTCCTCATCATGAACTGCGAGCATTGGAAAGAGAATTTGATGATTTGAAACAAGATAGTGGCGAGCACCGGGTGTATACTGATAGGTATGAGGAACTGAGCTTGTTATGCCCAACAATGGTTACCCCACTTGACAAGGCTATCGAAAGGTACATCGATGGTCTACCTGGCTCAGTGCAAGACATCATTACTGGTAGTAACCCTACCACAGTCCGTCAGGCGATCGAGTTAGCAGCGACATTGACTGAGTCGCAGGTTCGAAAGGGAAAGCTGCATAAAAAGGGTGACAAAGGTAAGAAGCAGGCGGCTGACAAAGAAGATGGCAAGAATGGTAAAAATAAGAAGGGAAAGGATTTTGGTTCCTCAAAGGGGTCTAGGAAGGGAAAGGCTTCCCAAAACTATGCCGTTACTGCACAGGCTCAAGCTGCACCAAATCAGCCTGCGCAACCATCCGCCAAGAGGCCTTATCTTTGCAATGCACCTTTGTGCAACAGGTGTAACGGCCATCACCTACCACATCTCCAATGTCGTCATTGCACTAACTGTGGAAGAAATGGTCATCTTGCCACTACATGCCGCATTCCTGTCAACCAGAATCAGGCAGTTCAGAACCAAGCCCAACAAGTTGCTCAGCCTCTTGCTCAGCAACAAGGTCAAGCTGCACGACCTCATTTTCCTCCTGGTTCGTGCTACAATTGTGGGGATATGGCCCACTACAGAAACCGGTATCCAAGACTAGCTAACACAAATCCAAATCAGAATCAGGCTCAGGCTCGAGGTCGAGTCTTCAACATGAATGCACAAGAGGCGCAAGCAGACGATAATGTTGTCAACGGTACGTTTTTTATTAATAATCAGCCTGCATCTGTTCTTTTTGATTCGGGTGCCGATAAGAGTTTTGTGTCACTATCTTTTGAGCCATTGCTTCGCATGTCTAGAACGAAACTAGGAAAACCCTTGACAGTAGAAGTTTCTAGTGGTGAACCCATTGTTCTTAATTATGTTCTTCGCAACTGCCAGTTGAACCTTAATAACCATCTTTTTTTCCAATCGACCTCACGCCAATGCAACTTGGAAGCTTCGACGTTATAGTGGGTATGGATTGGTTAGCCAAGCATCACGCAGAGGTAGTTTGTTTCGAGAAGATCATTCGTATACCGCTTTCGACAGGGGAGATCCTACAGGTTCGTGGTGAGAAACCTGCTGGTAGTCTCAAACTCATGTCTTGTTTTAAAGCTCGGAAGTATCTGCGAAAGAACTATGTGGCCTTTTTGGCACATGTTGTAGTAGATAAGGGCAAAGGTAAGTCTATTCAATATATTCCTGTTGTTCGGGATTATCCTGAAGTATTTCCTTAAGAGTTACCTGGTCTACCCCCAGCACGCCAAGTCGAGTTCTGTATCGATCTCGTACCTGGTGCAAATCCCATTGCCAGATCCCCATATCGTCTTGCACCGTCTGAGATGCAAGAGTTGTCTAAGCAGCTTCAAGAGCTCTCTAATAAAGGTTTTATCCATCCTAGCTTTTCACCTTGGGTGCTCCCGTTCTTTTTGTCAAGAAGAAGGATGGATCTTTTAGGATGTGTATCGATTATCGTGAGCTTAACAAGCTTACCGTCAAGAATCAATATCCCCTACCTCGCATTGAAGATCTCTTTGACCAGTTACAGGGCGCTTCTTATTTCTCGAAGATTGATCTGCGTTCTGGGTATCATCAACTTCGTGTACATGAAGAAGATATTCCCAAGACAGCGTTCCGCAATCGTTATGGGCATTATGAGTTCACAGTAATGCCTTTCGAGTTGACTAATGCTCCTGCTGTTTTCATGGACTTAATGAATAGGGTCTGCAAGCCTTATTTGGATAAGTTCATTATCGTTTTTATTGATCATCTTGATTTATTCTAAGACGTGAGCTGATCATGAGCAACATCTTCGTCTTACTCTGGAACTCCTAAAAAAGAGCAACTTTTCGCCAAATTCTCCAAGTGTGAATTCTGGCTTAAGGAAGTTCAATTTTTAGGACATATTGTCAACGAACAAGGTATTCATGTAGATCCCTCCAAGATCAGTGAGATTAAGGATTGGGATACGCCTACTACTCCTACTGAAGTTCGTTCTTTTCTTGGTCTGGCGGGTTATTATCGCCGCTTCATTAAAAATTTCTCAAAGATTGCAGTTCCTCTAACTGCTCTTACTCAGAAAAACAAACCCTTTGATTGGGGATTCAAACAAGAGGAAGCTTTTCAAAACTTGAAGCAGAAGCTTTGTAATGCGCCTATTCTATCATTGCCTGAGGGTAATGATGATTTTGTCGTGGATTGTGATGCATCAAACTTGGGTCTTGGCTGTGTTCTCATGCAAAGGAACAAAGTCATAGCATATGCATCGAGGCAGTTGAAGATACACGAGAAAAACTACACCACTCGTGATCTTGAGTTAGGTGCAGTTGTCTTCGCTCTTAAGATCTGGAGACACTATTTGTATGGTACAAAATGTGTGGTTTTCACTGACCACAAAAGTCTTCAACATATCTTCAATCAGAAAGAACTCAACATGAGGCAACGACGTTGGGTCGAGCTTCTAAACGACTATGACTGCGAAATTCTCTACCATCCTGGTAAGGCGAATGTCGTAGCCGATGCTTTGAGTCGTAAGGAACGTACTAAGCTCCATTGTGTTCGTGTTCAATCAGATATTCAAGCTCGATCCGATATCCAGGCACGCATTTCTCAAGCTCAACACACTTGTGTTTCACAAGGTTTGATGGGTAAGGAGTTACCCTATCACATAACACCTGATCTGGAACTGAAGGACAATGGGTTGTATTACTTCATGGACCATTTGTGGGCCCCAAGCCAAGATGATCTTCGCACCTTGCTTATGGATGAATCCCATAAGTCTCATTATTCTATTCATCCTGGCTCAGATAAGATGTATAAGGATCTTCGTATTCAGTATTGGTGGCCTGGTATGAAGAAAGACATTGCCTTATATGTATCAAAATGCCTTACTTGTCTTAAGGTTAAGGCTGAACATCAACGTCCTTCCGGTTTATTGGAACAACCAGAGATCCCAGTTTGGAAATGGGAAAATATTGCTATGGATCTCGTTACCAAACTTCCGCGCACAAAGAAAGGTCATGATGCTATCTGGGTAGTTGTTGATCGTCTTACTAAATCAGCGAATTTCTTACCAATCCGTGAGGATTTTTCTGCTGACAAACTTGCTAAAATCTATGTGGATGAAATTGTATCCCAACATGGTGTTCCTTTGAACATCATTTCTGACAGAGATGCTCGCTTCACTTCTCATTTTTGGAGAACCATGCAATCTGCTATAGGGACCTAACTTAATCTGAGCACAGCTAATCATCCGCAAACGGATGGTCAATCTGAAAGAACAATCCAGACTCTGGAGGATATGCTTAGAGCTTGTGTGATCGATTTTGGTGGTAGTTGGGATTTACATCTTCCGTTAATTGAATTCTCCTACAACAACAGCTATCACTCCAGCATCAACATGGCTCCTTTTGAAGCTCTCTACGGTCGAAAATGACGCTCACCAGTCTGCTGGAATGAGATCGGTGAGGCTCAGCTTACTGGACCTGCCCTCATTTTAGAGACAACTGATAAGGTTAAGAAAGTTCGTGATAACCTTCAGACAGCTAGAGGCCGTCAAAAGAGTTATGCGGACCAACGATGCAAGCCCTTGGAATTTCAAGTCGGTGATCGCGTATTACTTAAGGTCTCACCTTGGAAAGGTGTGATCAGATTTGGAAAGAAAGGAAAACTTGCACCTAGATACGTTGGACCATTCAAGATCGTCGAAAGAATCGGTAAGGTAGCCTACAAACTTGAGTTACCTCCTGAACTTGGAAATGTTCATCCAACCTTTCACGTGTCCAATCTCAAGAAGTGTCTTGCTGATGAGAACCTCCACATACCGCTTGATGAAATTCGTGTGGACAACACGATGCATTTTGTTGAGAAACCTGTGGAAATCATGGAACGTGAAGTCAAGTGGCTCAAATGCAAGCGTATTCCATTGGTCAAAGTTCACTGGGAAGCTAAACGTGGACCCGAGTTTACTTGGGAATGCGAAGATCAAATGAAGGTGAAATATCCACATCTTTTTTCCACGAGTTTCCTCTAAATAAATTTCGGGACGGAATTTCCACAAGTAGGGGAGACTGTAACATCTGTGCTTGTAATCATTGTGAATAGTTCAATTATCAATAAAACAATGTTATTTGATCCCAATGTTTGTTTGGTTGTGTTTTACATTTTTCATGTTTTGACTTTTATTCAATTTCAAACTCTACATCACTTTCTGGAGAGTTATACGCAAACTGGTGCGTAAAGGTACTTAGTTTAATGCGAAAAATACTCCGGAACATCAACATATACTTAACATACCTTGAATAACCTTTACATAACTTAGAAATAAGTTTTGAAGGCTTTGGTATGGCAAAAACAAGTTAATTCGCTTACAGGGACTAAACTTGACAAACTACAAAAGTATGACGATTCGTACTGAAACAGACATTCCGGAACATGACCATAAGTTAAACACACCTTAAATATCCTTTATATAGCTTAGAAATAGGCTTTGAGGGGTTCGGTGTGCTAAAATAAACTTTTGGGTCATTCAGGGACTAAAAGCGTCAAAAAGTGCACAAGTTTGCATTTTCGCGCATAACTTACGTTCTGAATACATCCGGACATCCAAAAATTTATGTAAGCACTAAAATATTTTATTTTAGTGTTTGGCATAAGAAAAATCCATTCGTCGCGCAATTTGGATCATTTTTCGCGCTTATGCGCATTCCGTCGTAATTAAGCAAACATCGCGATCGTACGACCAAACGAACTGACATCCGGCATATTTTTTAGCATGTTTCATGCCCACGATGTTTAGGCATCCTTTTGGATCCTTGAAAATGATTTAACGAGCCTTAAACATGTCGGAAATGGCCTTAATACGCAACGGGGACTGAAAGGTGAACATTAGAAAGTGTTTGCTGATCAGGGGGACCCTAGCGTGACACCTAGCCCCCTTGGCGTCACGCTAGGCCTCTTCTGATCAGCAAAAGCCATTTTAAACACATGTTAACAGCCCCTAACACCCTCCAAAGGCCAAGTGCCACATGTTAATCTCTTGTGGTGGGCAAAATCAGTTACCACAACATTCCAACAATTGTAGGGATGTGATCATTCCCTCTTCTCCAAGAAACGATCCTAACGGTGAACCGAAAACTATAAATACCCACCTCCACCCTTCACTTTTCGTCAGAAGAATCTGATCTAATATGCTCTAAGTTGAAACCTTTGTTTCATACCTGAGCTATTTTGATCTAGATTAGCATTCGGGAACCCTTTGTAAGTGTTCCTTCGTTCTTTTATTGCTTTTCGAGTCCGAAAGTCAAACTTTGTTTGACTTTCTGCATTGACCAGTTTATGGTCAATGCGAAGTTCGTTTGAATTTCGCAACGTGATTGTAATCACGATGGTTATAGACCCTTGTGACTATGCCTACTGATTACCACGTTGTCTAGGGTCGTAAGGGTAAGCGATCTAATAAATCGCTTATACCTTCGAACCCGACCCATTTGGTCGATCATTAAGATCCGACCAAACACATTAGGTGACCATAGTATATAGGGAATAACCTTCCGAGGTTATACCTTAGGGTCGCTTCGTTTAAGTAGTTGTATGATAGGTAGTTTATATGCCTTAGGTAAATTACCAAAATACCCCTTTGATGCCAAAATTCATTTTAAACATATGTAACATAACTTTTGACATCTAAACTGATTTAACAACAATATTAGACATGTTAAGGCATACGTTACTTGTCATAGGACTAGTTAAGCGGTCCGAACGCGTTTCACGCGAACGACGCGTTAAAGTAGCATAAGCTACCTAAACGGGTCGTAATGGGCCGTAAGCACTTATGTTAGGTTTCATTTAGTATGTAGGCTTTGTTAAACCATATTACACGAGTCTCCATACTCGTTTGGTTTACGAACCCTCATTATATCCAATCCTCCGATATAGGTCCGGTTCATTAACATAGTTACCTATATTAGGTGTCGTTTGATTCCGTGATCTCTAGCATTGCTTGGTGGTTATCTTAGGACTTCTGAGCAATCTCAAGTGAGTACATAGACCCCTCTTTTACTGTTTTCCAAACTGTTTTGGGGTGAAACACATGTGCCTAGTTGTTACTTTCATGCTTTCCTGTTTTCACATCATATACCTGCTATGTTTGTTAGTACATTATAGTACATGATTTCATTTCATTTTATGCTATGTATGCTCATTGTATGCGTACTTAGTACATCGTTTTACATTACATTTCATGCTATGTATGTCCATTGTGCGCATACTTAGTACATTGTTTTACTTTACATTTCTGCTGTGTATGTTGACTGATAGCATGCTAGCACATTGATTTACATGACTTTTCTGCTTTGTATGTTAACTTAGCATACTTAGTACATTGTTTTCATATGACATGTATACAACTGCTATAACATTTGGTTTGCACAAACGAGACTTTTATACGTTCATTAACATTAGCTACGCCGCTCGGTAGTAAGTACTGGTACCATAGGACTTGACAAATCCCATTCCTGACATCCCGGGTTTGTTTGGATGTAAGGAATGACTGAATCCGAAAACATTTCTTTTGATAACCTTGACTAAAAGGGTTATCCGACTGTCTCAAGGCTTGAATGTATGCGTTAACTTACCACATAAATGTTTGTATCAATGTAACATGCATTACTTTGCAAAACATAACTTTTTGATATATTCAAAACACTTTGTTTTGTACATTTCTACATTTGGATTATGTGACAATACTTTACTTACAATACATAACATTTGATACACATTACTTGACTACTTTTGGACTTATAAACATTTGACATGGCTTATACAAGGACTTTTGACTATTGGTTTAAACATAGACTTTATACATTGGTGGTTTGTTTAAGTGACTTAAGTAACGAGATGTGAGTAATATGATACAAGCATGGTGGATACGTCGCTGGTACTTCCTATATATAAGTGTTTGTATTATATTACATATCATAGCGTTATTTAAATCATTCAATTAGGACTTATACATTTTACACAAGTAACAAAATTTTCACAAGACTTTGGTTTACAAACAATTTTCTTTATACAACTCATTTTATTTGGTTATACATTTAAACCATACATTATTCTCTTATTTATACATATCATCTGATCTTATCATTTTTCAAATGATTTACAAGACAAAGCAAATTACAAGGTTCATGACTAAACATTTTCTAAACTCATAAGTCATGAATTCTATTTTCACAAAACCTATGTATCTCACAGGCATTTTTATGCTGACGTACCTATTTTCACATGTGTTTTCAGGAGGTTTTGCGTAGGACGATGATTGTGACACTAGGGCGGACCTGTGCCTTAGAGACATAAAATGAAGATAGACTTAGTTTAATTATGTTCTGAACTCTTTATTTCCTGTTTAAGACAATGTAACTCTTATGTTGATAAATAAAATACAACTTTGAATGCCATGGTTATGAAACAATTAATTCTGTTACAACACTCCCCGAAGTTTTCCGCCACGTTTTGTATGTTATACGTGGTCGGGGTGTGACACAAAACGTGGCGGAAAACGTCGGGGAGTGTTGTAACAGAATTAATTGTTTCATAACCATGGCATACAAAGTTGTATTTTATTTATCAACATAAGAGTTACATTGTTTTAAACAGGAATCAAAAAGAGTTTATAACATAATTAAACTAAGTCTATCTTCATTTTAAGTCTCTAAGGCACAGGTCCGCCCTAGTGTCACGATCATCGTCCTACGCAAAAGCTCCTGAAAACACATGTGAAAATAGGTACGTCAGCATAAAAATGCCTGTGAGATACATAGGTTTTCTGAAAATAGGATTCATGACTTAAGTTTAAGAAAAAGTTGTTTAGAAAAAGTCAGTCATGAACCTTGTAAATTGTTTTGTTTTGTAAATCATTTAAAAGCGATAAGATCAAATGATATGTATAAATAAGAGAATAATGTATGGTTAAATGTATAACCAAGTAAAATGAGTTGCATAAAGTAAATTGTTTGTAAACCAAAGTCTTGTAAGAAAATTGTGTTACTTGTGTAAAATGTATAAGTCCAAATTGAATGATTTAAATAACGCTATGATATGTAATATAATACAAACACTTATATATAGGAAGTACCAGTGGCGTATCCACCTTGCTTGTATCATATTACTCACATCTCGTTACTTAAGTCACTTAAACAAACCACCAATGTATAAAGTCTATGTTTAAACCAATTGTCAAAAGTCCTTGTATAAGCCATGTCAAATGCTAAAAAGTCCAAATGTAGTCAAGTAATGTGTAACAAATGTTATGTATTGTAAGTAAAGTATTGTCACATAATCCAAATGTAGAAATGTACAAAACAAAGTATTTTGAATATATCAAAAAGTTATGTTTTGCAAAGTAATGCATGTTACATTGATACAAACATTTATGTGGTAAGTTAACGCATACATTCAAGCCTTGAGACAGTCGGATAACCCTTTCAGTCAAGGTTATCAAAAGAAATGTTTTCGGATTCAGTCATTCCTTACACCAAAACAAACCCGAGATGTCAGGAATGGGATTTGTCAAGTCCTATGGTACCAGTACTTACTACCGAGCGGCGTAGCTAATGTTAATGAACGTATATAAGTCTCGTTTGTGCAAACCAAATGTTATAGCAGTTGTATACATGTCATATGAAAACAATGTACTAAGTATGCTAAGTTAACATACAAAGAAGAAAAGTCATGTAAATCAATGTGCTAGCATGCTATCAGTCAATATACATAGCAGAAATGTAAAGTAAAACAATGTACTAAGTATGCACACAATGGACATACATAGCATGAAATGTAATGTAAAACGATGTACTAAGTACGCACACAATGGGCATACATAGCATGAAATGTAATGAAATCATGTACTATAATGTACTAACGAACATAGCAGGTATATGATGTGAAAATAGGAAAGCATGAAAGTAACAAGTAGGCACATGTGTTTCACCCCAAAACGTTTGGAAAACAGTAAACGAGGGGTCTATGTACTCACATGAACAACTTGAAAACATTTAAAAGAGGGGGTTCTATGTACTCACTTGAGATTGCTTAGAAGTCCTAAGATAACCACCAAGCAATGCTAGAGATCACGGAATCAAACGGCACCTAATATAGGTAACTATGTTAATGAACCGGACCTATATCAGAGGATTGGATAGAATGAGGGTTCGTAAACCAAATGAGTATGGAGACTCGTGTAATATGGTTTAACAAAGCCTACATACTAAATGAAACCTAACATAAGTGCTTACGACCCATTACGACCCGTTTAGGTAGCTTATGCTACTTTAACGCGTCGTTCGCGTGAAACGCGTTCGGACCGCTTAACTAGTCCTATGACAAGTAACATATGCCTTAACATGTCTAATATTGTTGTCAAATCAGTTTAGATGTCAAAAGTTATGTTACATATGTTTAAAATGAATTTTGGCATCAAAGGGGTATTTTGGTAATTTACCTAAGGCATATAAACTACCTATCATACAACTACTTAAATGAAGCGACCATAAGGTATAACCTCAGAAGGTTATTCCCTATATACTATGGTCACCTAATGTGTTTGGTCGGATCCTAAAGATTGACTAAATGGGTCGGGTTCGAAGGTATAAGCGATTTATTAGATCGCTTACCCTTACGACCCTAGACAACGTGGTAATCAGTAGGCATAGTCACAAGGGACTATAACCATCGTGATTACGATCACGTTGCGAAGTTCAAACGAACTTCGCATTGACCATAAACTGGTCAATGCAGAAAGTCAAACAAAGTTTGACTTTCGGACTCAAAAAGCAATAAAAGAACGAAGGAATACTTACAAAGGGTCCCCGAATGCTAATCTTGATTCAAGTAGCTCAGGTATGAAACAAAGGTTTCAACTTAGAGCTTCTCAAATCAGATTCTTGTGAGGAATGAGTGAATTTGAGGTGGGTATTTATAGATTTCGGTTCACCGTTAGGATCGTTTCTTGGATAACGTGCCTTGATCTCGCCCGTACACTTGTCGGAATGTTGTGGTAACTCATTTTGCTCCCACCACAAGAGTTTGACACTTGGCATTGGCCTTTGGAGTGTTTGGAAGCCATTAATCAGTAGCCAACCCAATTTTCTGCATCTGACCCCTGCTTACGGACCTCAACACTCAGAATGTTGAGGTCCGTAAGGACCTTGCAGGCTTGAAACTTTCGAAAATGGCAGAACAGGCCCCTGTGCGCGTACCGTCGTGTTTTGGCACTTCTAACACCCGTCAAACCCAATTTTAAGCTCCTCAATGATGTTAAATTATAGGTAACTTAAAATGTCCTCAAAAATATCCCGGATGTCGGTTCGTTTGGCCGTACGATTGCGTTGTTCGGTTAATTACGACGGAATGCGCATAAGCGCGAAAAACGATCCAAATGGCGTGACGAATGGATTTTTCTCATGCCAAACACTAATATAAAATATTTTAGTGCTTACATAAACTTTTGGATGTCTGGATGTATTCAGAACGTAAGTTATGCGCGAAAATGCAAACTTGTGCACTTTTTGACGCTTTTAGTCCCTGAATGACCCAAAAGTTTATTTTAGCACACCGAACCCCTCAAAGCCTATTTCTAAGCTATATAAAGGATATTTAAGGTGTGTTTAACTTATGGTCATGTTCCGGAATGTTCGTTACAGTTCAAATTGGCATACTTTCGCAGTTTGTCAAGTTTAGTCCCTGTAAGCGAATTAACTAGTTTTTGCCATACCAAAGCCTTCAAAACTTATTTCTAAGTTATGTAAAGGTTATTTAAGGTATGTTAAGTATATTTTGATGTTCCGGAGTATTTGTCACAATAAACTGATTACGTTTACGCACCAGTTTGCGTATAACTCTCCAGAAAGTGATATAGAGTTTGAAATAGAATAAAAGTCAAAACATGAAAAATGTAAAACACAACCAAACAAACATTGGGATCAAATGACATTGTTTTATTGATAATTGAACTGTTCATAATGATTACAATCACAGATGTTACAGTCTCCCCTACTTCTGGAAATTTCGTCCCGAAATTTATTTTGAGGAAACTCGTGGGAAAAGATGTGGATATTTTGCCTTCATTTGATCTTCGCGTTCCCAAGTAAACTCGGGTCCACGTTTAGCTTCCCAGCGAACTTTGAACAAAGGAATGCGCTTGCGTTTGAGCCACTTGACTTCACGTTCCATGATTTCCACTGGCTTCTCAACAAATTTCAGTGTTTTGTCAACACGAATTTCGTCAAGCGGTATGTGGAGGTTCTCATCAGCTAAACACCTCTTGAGATTGGACACGTGAAAAGTTGGATGAACATTTCCAAGTTCAGGAGGTAACTCAAGTCTGTAGGCTACCTTACCGATTCTTTCAACGATCTTGAATGGTCCAACGTATCTAGGTGCAAGTTTTCCTTTCTTTCCAAATCTGATCACACCTTTCCAAGGTGAGACCTTAAGTAATACTCGATCACCGACTTGAAATTCCAAGGGCTTGCGTTTTGGGTCCGCGTAACTCTTTTGACGGCTTCTAGCTGTCTGAAGGTTATCACGAACTTTCTTAATCTTGTCAGTTGTCTCTAAAATGAGGGCAGGTCCAGTAAGCTGAGCCTCGCCGATCTCATTCCAGCAGACTGGTGAACGACATTTTCGACCATAGAGAGCCTCGAAATGAGCCATTTTGATGCTGGTATGATAACTGTTGTTGTAGGAGAATTCAATTAACGGAAGATGTGAATCCCAACTACCACCAAAATCGATCACACAAGCTCTAAGCATATCCTCCAGAGTCTGGATTGTTCTTTCAGATTGACCATCCGTTTGCGGATGATAAGCTGTGCTCAGGTGAAGTTGGGTCCCCATAGCAGATTGCATGGTTCTCCAAAAATGAGAAGTGAAACGAGCATCTCTGTCAGAAAGGATGTTCAAAGGAACACCATGTCGAGCTACAATTTCATCCACATAGATTTTAGCAAGTTTGTCAGCAGAAAAATCCTCACGGATTGGCAAGAAATGTGCTGACTTAGTAAGACGATCAACAACTACCCAGATGGCATCATGACCTTTCTTTGTGCGCGGAAGTTTAGTAATGAGATCCATAGTAATGTTTTCCCATTTCCAAACTGGGATCTCTGGTTGCACCAATAAACCCGAAGGACGTTGATGTTCAGCCTTAACCTTAAGACAAGTAAGGCATTTTGATACATATAAGGCAATGTCTTTCTTCATACCAGGCCACCAATACTGAATATGAAGATCCTTATTCATTTTATCTGAGCCAGGATGAACAGAATAACGAGACTTATGGGCTTCATCCATAAGCAAGGTGCGAAGGTTATCTTGGCTTGGGACCCACAAACGGTCCATGAAGTAATATGATCCATTGTCCTTCAGTTCCAGATCAGGTGTTATGTGATAGGGAAACTCCTTATCCATCAAACCTTGTGAAACACAAGATTGTTGAGCCTGAGAAATGCGTGCTTGGATATCAGATCGAGCTTGAATAACAGATTGAACACGAACACAATGAAGCTTAGTACGTTCCTTACGACTCAATGCATCGGCTACGACATTCGCTTTACCAGGATGGTAGCGAATTTCATAGTCATAGCCGTTTAGAAGCTCGACCCAACGCCGTTGCCTCATGTTGAGTTCTTTCTGATTGAAGATATGCTGAAGACTTTTGTGGTCCGTGAAAACCACACATTTTGTACCGTACAAATAGTGTCTCCAGATCTTTAGAGCGAAAACAACTGCACCTAACTCAAGATCATGAGTGGTGTAGTTTTTCTCATGTATCTTCAACTGCCTCGATGCATATGCTATGACTTTGTTCCTTTGCATCAGAACACAGCCAAGACCCAATTTAGATGCATCACAATAAACGACGAAATCATCATTGCCCTCAGGCAAAGTCAGAACAGGCGCGTCACAAAGTTTTTGTTTCAAAGTTAGAAACGCTTCCTCTTGCTTGAATCCCCAATCAAAGGGTTTGTTCTTCTGAGTTAGAGCAGTTAGAGGAACTGCAATCTTCGAGAATTTCTCAATGAAGCGGCGGTAATAACCCGCCAGCCCAAGAAAAGAACGAACTTCAGTAGGAGTAGAAGGTGTATCCCAATCCTTAATCGCACTGATCTTGGAGGGATCTACATGAATACCTTGTTCGTTGACAATATGTCCTAAGAATTTAACTTCTTTAAGCCAGAATTCACACTTGGAGAATTTGGCGAAAAGTTGCTCTTTCTTTAGGAGTTCCATAGTAAGACGAAGATGTTGCTCATGATCAGCTCGCGTCTTAGAATAAATCAAGATGTCGTCAATAAAAACAATGACGAACTGATCCAAATAAGGCTTGCAGACCCTATTCATTAAGTCCATGAAAACAGCAGGAGCATTAGTCAAACCAAATGGCATGACTGTGAACTCATAATGCCCATAACGAGTGCCGAACGCTGTCTTGGGAATATCTTCTTCATGCATACGAAGTTGATGATATCCAGATCGTAGATCAATCTTTGAAAAATAAGAAGCGCCCTGTAACTGATCAAAGAGATCATCGATGCGAGGTAGGGGATATCGATTCTTGATGGTAAGCTTGTTAAGCTCACGATAATCGATACACATCCTAAAAGATCCATCCTTTTTCTTGACAAAAAGAACGGGAGCACCCCAAGGTGAAAAGCTAGGACGGATAAAACCTTTGTCAGAGAGCTCCTGAAGCTGCTTAGCCAACTCTTGCATCTCAGACGGTGCAAGGCGATATGGAGATCTGGCAATGGGATTTACACCAGGTACGAGATCAATACGGAACTCGACTTGGCGTGCTGGGGGTAGACAAGGTAAATCTTCAGGGAATACTTCAGAATAATCCCGAACAACGGGAATATCTTGGATAGACTTACCTTTGCCTTTATCTGCTGTGACATGTGCCAAGAAGGCCACATAATTCTTTCGCAGATACTTCTGAGCTTTAAAACAAGACATGAGTTTGAGACCACCGGTAGGTTTCTCACCATGCACCTGTAGGATCTCTACTGTTGAAAGTGGCACATGAACAATCTTCTCAAAACAAACTACCTCTGCGTGATGCTTGGCTAAGCAATCCATACCCACAATAACGTCGAAGCTTCCAAGTTGCATAGGCGTGAGGTCGATAGGAAAAAGATGATCGTTAAGGTTCAACTGGGTTCACCACTAGCAACTTCTACCGTCAAAGGTTTACTTAGTTTTGTTCTAGACACGCGAATTAATGGCTCAAAAGATAATGACACAAAACTCTTATCGGCACCCGAATCAAAAAGAACAGATGCAGGCTGATTATTAATAAAGAACGTACCGTTCACCACTTCATTGTCTGCTTGTGCCTCTTGAGCATTCATGTTGAAGACTCGACCTCAAGCCTGAGCTTGATTCTGATTTGGATTCTGATTCTGGTTGGCTATCCTTGGGCACCGGTTCCTATAGTGGGTCAGATCCCCACAATTGTAGCACGAACCAGGAGGAAAATGAGGTCGTGCAGCTTGACCTTGTTGCTGAGCAAGAGGCTAAGTAACTTGTTGGGCTTAGTTCTGAACTGCCTGGTTCTGATTAGCATGAATGCGGCAGGTGGCAGCCAGATGACCAATTCTTCTGCAGTTTGTGCAATGACGACATTGGAGATGTGGTAGATGATGGCCGTTACACCTGTTGCACAAAGGCGCAGTGCCAAGATATGGCTTCTTGGCTAGTGGTTGCGCAGGCTGATTTGGTGCAGCTTGGGCCTGTGCAGTAACGGCATAGTTTTGGGAAGCCTTTCGCTTCCTAGACCCTTTTGAGGAACCAGAATTCTTTCCCTTCTTGTTTTCACCTTTCTAACCATTCTCCTTGTCAGATGCCTGCTTCTTACCCTTGTCACCCTTTTTATGCAGTTTTCCCTTTCGAACCTGCGACTCAGTCAATGTCGCTGCCAACTCGATCGCCTGATGGAGTGTGGCAGGGTTACTACCAGTAATGATGTCTTGCACTGAGTCAGGTAGGCCGTCGATGTATCTTTCGATAGCCTTGTCTAGTGGGGTAACCATTGTTGGGTAAAACAGACTCAACTCCTCAAATCTATCAGTATAGGCCCTGTGCTCGCCACTGTCTTATTTCAAGTCATCGAACTCTCTCTCCAAAGCTCGCTGCTCATGACGAGGACAAAACTCCCTGATCATAAGGGCCCTAAGTTCGGCCCAAGTTTGTGCTAGAGCAACTTCTGCACCACGGTCTCTCATAACCCCGTTCCACCATGTGAGAGCCCTCTTCTGAAACACACTCGAAGAAAACTCGACCTTGCGATTGTCAGGGCACTGCACGTGGCTGAAAGTATTCTCAATGCTCTCGAACCATTGAAGAAGCTCAGTCGCTCCCTCAGAACCACTAAACTTGAGTGGTTTAGCCTAGTTAAAATCCTTGAATTTGCATGGAGCATTGTTGTTGTTGTTGGCTTGGTTCCATTGAGCAAAGAGGTTTGGAAATTGAGCAGCCATCTGCTGCGCAATGATTTCTGCCAGTTCGGCAGTCGCTATCTGGTTTTCGCGTCGAGGAGGCATTCTAAAAGAGGAAACATGAAAGGAAACGAGTGAGATGATTGGATGAAAAGAATGAGATGAAACAAATATTGACAACAGCAAAGATGGTGGTCATTTGTTCGCATCACAAAGCAAACAAATGACACACAGTGACTAATCAAAGTAAATGGGTCAAAAATAATGTATCGCGAAGACATGCTCGCCTATAAGTGAACACTCACCCCAAGAGTTCCCAGGTAAGAGTGACTGGTCCGATTATGTGGATTTATATGAACACTCTAGCCTTAGACAGAAAACCCAGGGTACAGACATTCACTCTTCCAGTTTGCACGTGTTCACATTATTTAAAACCCAAAACCTTGACAAGATTTTGAAAACTCTAAGGGGTTCAAAACCTTATAACAGAGGGTTCAAAACCTTGTAGTAAATTATTCAAAAACAGAAGATTGTTTTTCAAAAATCGTTTCGGAAAATTTTGGTTTTTGTTTTGATAATCACCTAAGGATAGGTGATGTGCATGTTTTAAGATCTAAACACAAGATAACTTGTGTTAGGGTCCTAGAAAGGTTATAGTCTAGGTCAAAGAATTACTAATAACCTAATTCCCTATAACCATTGGCTCTGATACCAACTCTTTTGTCACACCCCGACCACGTATAACATACAAAACGTGGCGGAAAACGTCGGGGAGTGTTGTAACAGAATTAATTGTTTCATAACCATGGCATACAAAGTTGTATTTTATTTATCAACATAAGAGTTACATTGTTTTAAACAGGAATCAAAGAGTTTATAACATAATTAAACTAAGTCTATCTTCATTTTAAGTCTCTAAGGCACAGGTCCGCCCTAGTGTCACGATCATCGTCCTACGCAAAAGCTCCTGAAAACACATGTGAAAATAGGTACGTCAGCATAAAAATGCATGTGAGATACATAGGTTTTGTGAAAATAGGATTCATGACTTAAGTTTAAGAAAAAGTTGTTTAGCAAAAGTCAGTCATGAACCTTGTAAATTGTTTTGTTTTGTAAATCATTTAAAAGCGATAAGATCAAATGATATGTATAAATAAGAGAATAATGTATGGTTAAATGTATAACCAAGTAAAATGAGTTGTATAAAGTAAATTGTTTGTAAACCAAAGTCTTGTAAGAAAATCGTGTTACTTGTGTAAAATGTATAAGTCCAAAGTGAATGATTTAAATAACGCTATGATATGTAATATAATACAAACACTTATATATAGGAAGTACCAGCGGCGTATCCACCATGCTTGTATCATATTACTCACATCTCGTTACTTAAGTCACTTAAACAAACCACCAATGTATAAAGTCTATGTTTAAACCAATTGTCAAAAGTCCTTGTATAAGCCATGTCAAATGTTAAAAAGTCCAAATGTAGTCAAGTAATGTGTAACAAATGTTATGTATTGTAAGTAAAGTATTGTCACATAATCCAAATGTAGAAATGTACAAAACAAAGTATTTAGAATATATCAAAAAGTTATGTTTTGCAAAGTAATGCATGTTACATTGATACAAACATTTATGTTGTAAGTTAACGCATACATTTAAGCCTTGAGACAGTCGGATAACCCTTTCAGTCTAGGTTATCAAAAGAAATGTTTTCGGATTCAGTCATTCCTTACATCCAAACAAACCCGAGATGTCAGGAATGGGATTTGTCAAGTCCTATGGTACCAGTACTGAAGAAACACTAGATAAATGGTCGGAACCGAGATATCTAGGGGGTTTGAATCCGCATAAAAAAGGTTAGTTCTCTCTCGATTGATTCAGGTACAACTGATCTCCTTCTCTGATAATTCTGCAAAAAAGAGCACTGTTAGCCTCGCCAAGGGGAGAAGAGGGTTCTCTCCTTGACCTGACTCCGGTGTGAGAATAAGTATGGGTAATGAAGAAGAAGATGTATTTGAGAAGTGTGTGTAACTTGAATTCATACCTGGGTTTTTTCTCATATTTATAGCCGGGAGTCGTTTAGGCGGGAAAACCCGTTAGTGAAAAGTTGACAGAAGATGCTAACCCCGTAAGCGGTTACATTTCCTTCCGTCAAGCTCCTTGATCCGACGTGAGAGCACACGGATCGTGGTTTAGATCGAAGGATGGGGATTTGCCACGTGTAAAGTGATCAAGTGGAGATTACTCTCCAATTGCATGGTTTCGTTGTGATTTCAGGGATACCTGAGATGGTGACACGTGTCCAGACGCTTATAACCGTCTTGGTGGTGCACGATTGTATTTCTTCTAGAAGATTACTGCTGTAATCTGGTGTGGCACTTTATTGTGTGGAAACAGCTGAAAGAATAAATCCCAAGTCTGAGTAAATAATTTCCAAGTCTGGATATTTAAGCGGAAGTGTTTATTTTAGGATTTTCATCCTTTGCTAACGGGAGAAGGCGCAAGGATTTATGATTTCCTTTGGGCGCGCGACTATAGACTGCTGACTGTTTCTTCCTTTTGAAAGACCAGTGCGCGGCCGCGCAAGGTTAGAAAGGTTAAAAGGCAAGGTTGTGGTATGGTCCCAAGTACTTATTATGAGGTTTTTGGGACCTTACCCCTTCAAGTCCCCCCAGTCTAGTGTTGTACTTATGCAAATAAGTGGAGCACTGGACTTATGAGAGGGAAATGCTTTTAGGGACGGAGAACATAGAATCTTCTATGAGAAGATTGAATTTTGTAAAAAAAAAAGGGAGTTTTTTCATGACTTGTGATTTTTTTGTAATTATGTACTGACGTGTGATGACGTCAGTTGGTGATTAAAAATGGGTTTTTATGATATTTTTCCCCTTATGTCTTGGGAATCGTAGTGGCGCTTGTCAGCTCTCATTAATGAAGGTTCCTGTAGCGTCGTTCAGATGGGATGTTTTCCCTGACACTTAATCATGGTGGTCGGACTCTTCTTTTCTTGAGTCTCGTTCCTCCTTATATATATTTTTAGGTTGTGTATTTTCTTCCTTAATTTGGAGAGTATGAAGATGAAAGGTTCTGCTCGTACCCGTCGTCTTCTTGATATTTTGAGGTTCTACGACGCCGCTGAAAGCCTGTTACTACTTGCCAGTTCTCCGCCTTTGATGGTTAAGGAGCCGGTCAACTTCGATCTTTCTACTGTCGCCGGCCCTACTGGTAAGGTTCTCCAGGAAGGGAGTGCTGCTGAGGAGGACGGTGTGCTATCTGTCGAGAGACTGCTGTCCCGTTTTCCGTTGATCCAAAGAGGTGAGTGTCGTCTTGTCTATCATCGTCGGAAAAAACATTGTGAGATTCCGGTGACTGTTGTTGACGAAGGTCCTGTCGATGATTAGGTTAGGTTTGGGGATTGTGTATTCCCTCTTTTGATGTCTATGCTTTTGTTTTGAAGATCACTACCGTGATCGTTTGTGAATGGTTGTTGTTGGAGATTTTGCTACCAGTTAGTTTTAACGTGGAAACAGTATTTCCTCTTTTTGATATTCTTGCAATTTCTCTAATCTTGGTACTAAAACTTTTTGAAGATCATTGCCATGACCTTTGTTATGAAGTGTTTATGCTACACTTGATGATATATACTCATGATGCACTGTTGTGCACGTAAGTTTGTGTTTAGATTACAATATGTTGCATGTGTTTTAATTGCTTTGATTAGGTAGAGCGAATGAGAGATGGTATTGTGCTCATGTGTGAACGTTTGTCGGAAAACGCGCTTTTTGTTGCGCTTTTCTTAAACTGTTCATGAGGTGTACAATGTTTACCATTTGTTTTCGCGCAGTCCAAAGGAATTTCATGCAATTTGTAATAAACAGTAACAAGTACGAAAATAATGCTCGTATTAATAAAGCGTGAGGCTCGTTATACAAGTGTAAAATAGGAAATACATTGCTTGTGAATGATTTGACCTATATGTAACACCTGCGCAGCTGCTGCGCGTTCCAGGTGTGTGGGACTAGAGTCCCGTCGATTCTTTTTAGGGTATATGCCCTTTTGCCTAGGACCTCATTGATGACGTATGGTCCTTCCCATTTTGGTGCTAATTTTCCCGGTTTTTCAGCGTTTGATGCTTCGTTGTCGCGCAAGACAAAATCACCGGGGATAAAGGTACATATGCGTATGCGCGCATTATAATATTTCTCGAGTTTGGATTTGTACCTTGCTTCTGTGATGGCGGTGTTCTCGCGCCTTTCTTCAAGAAGGTCTAAATCAATTCTCCGTTCTTGCTCATTGTTCTGTTTTTCCATGGCTATCATGCGCGGTGACGGTATGCCGATTTCAGCTGGGATTACGGCTTCAGTCCCATAGACTAGACTGAACAGAGTTTCTCCCGTGCTAGTCTTCGGCATTGTTCGATGTGCCCATAGGATGCTGGGGAGTTCGTCAACCCATCTTCGGCATGCTGTCCCAAGTCGCGCTTTTATGCCGTCGACGATCTGCTTGTTTATAGTTTCTACCTGACCGTTCGCTTGTGGATGCGTGACGGAGGCAAAATTATGCTCGATCTTCATTTCTTTGAACCAGCCAATTCATAGGCCAATTCCAGACCTTCAAAGTTAACCATATAAACAGAAGCGAGAACAAACACGCAGACGCGCTAAGAAAATTGGCCGCTACTAGTTTCAAGCACTTGGCAAAAGAAGTGCGCATAGAGGTACTATCCAATCCTTCTGTTCCTCTCAAACAAGTCAACATCATAGAGATTGGTAGCCCGTCCTGGATGTCCCCGATCATCTTATATTTACAACACGGAAAACTCCCAGAAGAAAAAGCAGCAGCCAGGAAAATTCAGAATAAAGCAATAAACTACGAAATGGCAGACGGCATTCTATACAGAAATTCATTTATGGGACCATTACTCAGATGCGTTGCCAAGACAGACGCGCAATACCTGATCAGAGAAATCCATGAAGGCTTGTGCGGAATACATGCCGGTCCACGAATGGTAGTAGCCAAAATAATGAGCGCAGGATATTATTGGCCGGGAATGCACGTAGACTCGGTAGAAATATTACGGAAATGCGCAGCATGCCAGCGCCACGCGCCAAAGATGCTCCGACCAAAAAATCCGCTAGTACCTGTCACGTCCGCCTGGCCATTTCAACAATGGGGCATCGATCTTGTTGGCCCATTTCCTGACGCGCCAGGCGCAGTTAAATTCATCATTGTGGCGGTCGATTACTTCACCAAATGGGTGGAAGCTAAAGCTTTGGCCTCAACCACAGCAATGGTAATCCGCAAATTTATATGGGAACATATCATTTGCAGATTTGGATTACCATATTATCTCTGACTATGGCACAAACTTCGCCTCAGAAGATCTTCAAAAATGGTTCAAAGAAATGAAGATCGAGCATATTTTTGCCTCCGTCGCGCATCCACAAGCGAACGGTCAGGTAGAAAGTATAAACAAGCAGATCGTCGACGGCATAAAAGCGTGACTTGGGACAGCACGCCGAAGATGGGTTGATGAACTCCCCAGCATCCTATGGGCACATCGAACAATGCCGAAGACTAGCACTGGAGAAACTCCGTTCAGTCTAGTCTATGGGACTGAAGCCGTAATCCCAGCTGAAATCGGCCTACCGTCACCGCGCATGATAGCCATGGAAAAACAGAACAATGAGCAAGAACGGAGAATGGATTTAGACCATCTTGAAGAAAGGCGCGAGAACGCCGCCATCACAGAAGCAAGGTACAAATCCAAACTCGAGAAATATTATAATGCGCACGTACGCATATGTACCTTTATCCCCGTTGATTTCGTCTTGCGCGACAACGAAGCGTCAAACGCTGAAAAACCGGGCAAATTAGCACCAAAATGGGAAGGACCATACGTCATCAATGAGGTCCTAGGCAAAGGGGCATATACCCTAAAAAGAATCGACGGGACTCTAGTCCCACGTACCTGGAACGCGCAGCAGCTGCGCAGGTGTTACATATAGGTCAAATCATTCACAAGCAATGTATTTCCTATTTTACACTTGTATAACGAGCCTCGCGCTTTATTAATACGAGCATTATTTTCGTACTTGTTATTGTTTATTACAAATTGCATGAAATTCCTTTGGACTGCGCGAAAACAAATGGTAAACATTGTACACCTCATGAACAGTCTAAGTAAAGCGCAACAAAAAGCGCGTTTTCCGACAAACGTTCACACATGAGCACAATACCATCTCTCATTCGCTCTACCTAATCAAAGCAATTAAAACACATGCAACATATTGTAATCTAAACACAAACTTACATGCACAACAGTGCATCATGAGTATATATCATCAAGTGTAGCATAAACACTTCATAACAAAGGTCATGGCAATGATCTTCAAAAAGTTTTAGTACCAAGATTAGAGAAATTGCAAGAATATCAAAAAGAGGAAATATTGTTTCCACGTTAAAACTAACTGGTAGCAAAATCTCCAACAACAACCATTCACAAACGATCACGGCAGTGATCTTCAAAACAAAATCATAGACATCAAAAGAGGGAATACACAATCCCCAAACCTAACCTAATCATCGACAGGAGCTTCGTCAACAACAGTCACCGGAATCTCACAACGTTTCTTCCGACGATGATATACAAGACGACACTCACCTCTTTGGATCAACGGAAAACGGGACAGCAGTCTCTCGACAGATAGCACACCGTCCTCCTCAGCAACACTCCCTTCCCGGAGAACCTTACCAGTAGGGCCGGCGACAGTAGAAAGATCGGAGTTGACCGGCTTCTTAACCATCAAAGGCAGAGAACTGGCAAGTAGTAACAGGCTTTCAGCGGCGTCGTAGAACCTCAAAATATCAAGAAGACGACGGGTACGAGCAGAACCTTTCATCTTCATACTCTCCAAATTAAGGAAGGAAATACACATCCTAAAAATACATATAAGGAGGAACGAGACTCAAGAAAAGAAGAGTCTGACCACCATGATTAAGTGTCAGGGAAAACATCCCATCTGAACGGCGCTACAGGAACCTTCATTAATGAGAGCTGACAAGCGCCACTACGATTCCCAAGACATAAGGGGAAAAATATCATAAAAACCCATTTTTTATCACCAACTGACGTCATCACACGTCAGTACATAATTACAAAAAAATCACAAGTCATGAAAAAACTCCCTTTTTTTTTTACAAAATTCAATCTTCTCATAGAAGATTCTCTGTTCTCCGTCCCTAAAAGCATTTCCCTCTTATAAGTTCAGTGCTCCACTTATTTGCATAAGTACAACACTAGACTGGGGGACTTGAAGGGGTAAGGTCCCAAAAACCTCATAATAAGTACTTGGGACCATACTACAACCTTGCATTTTAACCTTTTTAACCTTTCTAACCTTGCGCGGCCGCGCACTGGTCTTGCAAAAGGAAGAAACAGTCAGCAGTCTATAGTCGCGCGCCCAAAGGAAATCATAAATCCTTGCGCCTTCTCCCGTTAGCAAAGGATGAAAATCCTAAAATAAACTCTTCCGCTTAAATATCCAGACTTGGATATTATTTGCCCAGACTTGGGATTTATTCTTTCAGTTGTTTCCACACAATAATGTGCCACACCAGATTACAGCAGTAATCTTCTAGAAGAAATACAATCGTGCACCACCAAGACGGTTATAACCGTCTGGACACGTGTCACCATCTCAGGTATCCTTGAAATCACAACGAAAGCATGCAATTGGAGAGTAATCTCCACTTGATCACTTTACACGTGGCAAATCCCCATCCTTCGATCTAAACCATGATCCGTGTGCTCTCACGTCGGATCAAGGAGCTTGACAGAAGGAAATGTAACCGCTTACGGGGTTAGCATCTTCCGTCAACTTTTCACTAACGGTTTTTCCCGCCTAAACGACTCCCGGCTATAAATATGAGAAAAAACCCAGGTATGAATTCAAGTTACACACACTTCTCAAATACATCTTCTTCTTCATTACCCATACTTATTCTCACACCGGAGTCGGGTCAAGGAGAGAACCCTCTTCTCCCCATGGCGAGGCTAACGGTGCTCTTTTTTGCAGAATTATCGGAGAA
This sequence comes from Helianthus tuberosus, assembly GCA_030545235.1. Taxonomy (NCBI): domain Eukaryota; kingdom Viridiplantae; phylum Streptophyta; class Magnoliopsida; order Asterales; family Asteraceae; genus Helianthus; species Helianthus tuberosus. The sequence goes on from CM060419.1 coordinate 26,176,718, forward strand.
GGAGATCAGGTGTACCTGAATCAATCGAGAGAAAACTAACCTTTTTTATGCGGATTCAAACCCCCTAGATATCTCGGTTCCAACCATTTATCTAGTGTTTCTTTAAGTACTTACTACCGAGCGGCGTAGCTAATGTTAATGAACGTATATAAGTCTCGTTTGTGCAAACCAAATGTTATAGCAGTTGTATACATGTCATATGAAAACAATGTACTAAGTATGCTAAGTTAACATACAAAGCAGAAAAGTCATGTAAATCAATGTGCTAGCATGCTATCAGTCAACATACATAGCAGAAATGTAAAGTAAAACAATGCACTATGTATGCCACAATGGACATACATAGCATGAAATGTAATGTAAAACGATGTACTAATTACGCACACAATGGGCATACATAGCATGAAATGTAATGAAATCATGTACTATAATGTACTAACGAACATAGCAGGTATATGATGTGAAAACAGGAAAGCATGAAAGTAACGAGTAGGCACATGTGTTTCACCCCAAAACGTTTGGAAAACAGTAAAAGAGGGGTCTATGTACTCACATAAACACCTTGAAAACATTTAAAAGAGGGGGTTCTATGTACTCACTTGAGATTGCTCAGAAGTCCTAAGATAACCACCAAGCAATGCTAGAGATCACGGAATCAAACGGCACCTAATATAGGTAACTATGTTAATAAACCGGACCTATATCGGAGGATCGGATAGAATGAGGGCTCATAAACCAAATGAGTATGGGAACTCATGTAGTATGGTTTAACAAAGCCTACATACTAAATGAAACCGAGCCTAAGTGCTTACGACCCGTTTAGGTAGCTTATGCTACTTTAACGCGTCGTTCACGTGAAACGCGTTCGGACCGCTTAACTAGTCCTATGACAAGTAACATATGCCTTAACATGTCTAATATTGTTGTCAAATCAGTTTAGATGCCAAAAGTTATGTTACATATGTTTAAAATGAATTTTGGCATCAAAGGGGTATTTTGGTAATTTACCTAAGGCATATAAACTACCTATCATACAACTACTTAAACGAAGCGACCATAAGGTATAACCTCAGAAGGTTATTCCCTATATACTATGGTCACCTAATGTGTTTGGTCGGATCCTAATGATCGACCAAATGGGTCGGGTTCGAAGGTATAAGCGATTTATTAGATCGCTTACCCTTACGACCCTAGACAACGTGGTAATCAGTAGGCATAGTCACAAGGGACTATAACCATCGTGATTACGATCATGTTGTGAAGTTCAAACGAACTTCGCATTGACCATAAACTGGTCAATGCATAAAGTCAAACAAATTTTGACTTTCGGACTCGAAAAGCAATAAAAGAACGAAGGAATACTTACAAAGGGTCCCCGAATGATAATCTTGATTCAAGTAGCTCAGGTATGAAACAAAGGTTTCAACTTAGAGCTTCTCAAATCAGATTCTTGTGAGGACTGAGTGAAGTTGAGGTGGGTATTTATAGATTTCGGTTCACCGTTAGGATCGTTTCTTTGATAACGTGCCTTGATCTCGCCCGTACACTTGTCGAATGTTGTGGTAACTCATTTTGCTCCCACCACAAGAGTTTGACACTAGGCATTGGCCTTTGGGGTGTTTGGAAGCCATTAATCAGCAGCCAACACAATTTTCTGCATCTGGCCCCTGCTTACAGACCTCAACACTCAGAATGTTGAGGTCCGTAAGGACCTTGCAGGCCTGAAACTTTCGAAAATGGCAGAACAGGCCCCTGTGCGCGTATCGTCGTGTTTTGGCACTTCTAACACCCGTCAAACCCAATTTCAAGCTCCACAATAATTTTAAAGTATAGGGAACTTAAAATGTGCTCAAAAATATCTCGGATGTCGGTTCGTTTGGCCGTACGATTGCGTTGTTCGGTTAATTACGACGGAATGCGCATAAGCGCGAAAAACGATCCAAATGGCGTGACGAATGCATTTTTCTCATGCCAAACACTAACATAAAATATTTTAGTGCTTACATAATTTTTTGGATTTCCGGATGTATTCAGAACGTAAGTTATGCGCGAAAATGCAAACTTGTGCACTTTTTGACGCTTTTAGTCCCTGAATGACCCAAAAGTTTATTTTAGCACACCGAACCCCTCAAAGCCTATTTCTAAGCTATATAAAGGATATTTAAGGTGTGTTTAACTTATGGTCATGTTCCGGAATGTTCGTTACAGTTCAAATTGGCATACTTTCGCAGTTTGTCAAGTTTAGTCCCTGTAAGCGAATTAACTTGTTTTTGCCATACCAAAGCCTTCAAAACTTATTTCTAAGTTATGTAAAGGTTATTTAAGGTATGTTAAGTATATGTTGATGTTCCGGAGTATTTGTCGCAATAAACTGATTACGTTTACGCACCAGTTTGCATTTAACTCTCCAGAAAGTGATATAGAGTTTGAAATAGAATAAAAGTCAAAACATGAAAAATGTAAAACACAACCAAACAAACATTGGGATCAAATGACATTTTTTTATTGATAATTGAACTTTTCATAATTATTACAAGCACAGATGTTACAACTCTTCTCTTGTAAAATCTTTTCTTTGAACATTCACCAACTTCATATGTTGAATTTTTAAAAACTTTGATTTTTTTAGTTGGTGGTTCATTTTTCTCAACAATCTTTTCTTTCAGTTTAGAAACAACTTCTTGTTTGATGTTGGTTGCCTTAGGACAGTTCCAAGCAATGTGTCCAACTTCTTGACATCTATAACAGGTTCTTGTTTCCTTTCTTTGATAAGCTCCATTCTTTACAAACTTTTTTTTTCAGTAAAGAACTCTTTGTTTGATTGTTTCCAGAATGAGCTCTTTTCTTCTTCTTCCGAACTTGTCCCTGAAACAAATACAGTTTTTGTTTTATAAGTTTTCTCATTTTTATAATTTTTCGGTGGAGTAAAACCCAATCCCTTCTTTTTGTAATTACCGTTGTGGTTTGGTTTCTTTCGATAACCTGAACAAGAATTGTAACCCTTTTTCTTGTTTAAACGTTGTTGAACTCTTGAGGTGTAAGTTTTAGGTTTTTCAGAAAGATTTACATCTTTTATTTCAGAAATATTAATTTCTGTTAGTTTGAAAACCTTTTTTATCATTTCTGGTTTAACACATCTTATTGGAAATTCCTCATCAGAATATAATTTGTCTGAATCAATCAAAGTATATGCCACTTTGATTAGTTCGTCATTCAAATTAGATTTTGATAACAAGAATTCTTTATTATAAACCCTTTTAACCGATGACTTTGAACTGTTGACCAACGAACTCGAACTTTCTGACTCAGACTTTGACTCTGACTCTTCATCCTTATCCAACACCTGATCGACCACTTTCTTTATTAACTCAGACTCATGATCAGTGTCAGACGATGTAAATGTGACATCAATGTTTTCTGGTAAATCCTCGGTTGTTTCGGATTTTAACTTTATATTGACTGCCTTTTTGACTTGCTCCTCATTTGGTTTTCTGGGAGAATAACCTTCCCAAATCGGAGGCGGACACTTGTTATAATTTGCACTCTGTTTCTTACCAGTATCCTTTTCTTCAGTCTTCTTGTCTTGAAACGCTTCCATACCTGCAATAGTTGGATAAATTCTATCAATCAAATAATCAGAACTTGAATAACTTTGCAGTAATCGTCTGATTCTTTCGTTTTCAATCTTTTCAGATTCCAACTCTTTCTTTAGCTTTGCACATTCCTCAATGTAATGATTTATGGCTTTTTGCTTTGTCATCATCACAGCATTCATCATTGTTAACGCATCTTCTCTTTCAGAATTTGTCTTTTGAAGACCATTCACTGTTCTATTTAACACATTATACGATTCTTTCACATAATTGAGATTGAACAATAAGTTTTCTTTCAACTTATCTTGCTCAATCAACTTCTCATCTTTCTCTTCACACTGCTTACATGACTCCAAACACTTTAGACAAGGTTTGATGACTTCAACAATCTTTTCAACTTCGACAATCTTCTCAACTTCAACCACTTTCTCAGATTCAAACACCTTTTCAGATTCAACCACTTTCTCAAATTCAACTGCCTGCTCAGTAGCTTTTTCTTCTTAATTTTGTTCAAAAATCTTTTCCTGAACAACACTCTTACTATTCTCCTTTTTCTTTTCTTTTGCTAAATGTTTCTCCTTCAGCTACTCCACTCTATCTGCAAAATAAAATTGAAAAATTTCAGGAGATAAATGAGTTTTTGCAATATTAATATGCATTTCTTCCTCATCATCACTGCCATCATTTGATGATTGATCAAACACTTGAGTACTTTCTGAACTATCATCTGAAGAAACAAACTCTTCATCTTAACTTTTCTCTTCATTGGCAAACGCTTTCATCCATTCCGTCATCAGATCTGGCTCTTGAACTATTTGTGCAATGAGAGCTGCTACTTTAGAATCAGGTGGAATATATTTATCCCAGCTAAAGCCTTCTGCCACTTTTTCATCATCTTGATCAATTATGCCATAATATGCTTTCTTATTTGCATCTTCGATCATTTTGGCATGAGCAGTTTGTGGTTCTTTTTGTTGATATGGTTGATGAGAAACTTGTTGATATATGGCTTTCCGATAGTAATCATCTTTTCCAAACGGATTCTTTGCTCCACTTGCTTCTCAATTTGTACATTCCCTCTTGAAATGACCTTTCTCCCTGCATCGAAAACAAGTAACTTTAGATTTATCAAAACCCAAAGTAGAAACTTTTGCATCCAAGAAATCATCTCTTCCTGTAATTATTTTAAACTTTTCAGCTCTCCTCAACACACTCGCTAAACACCACTTTATATCCATCAGCTCCATTTCTTCAGCATCTATCTGATCATAATCCTCTTTCGTCAACATAGGATTTCCGATCCTTCCTGTAACCAATCCTTCATATGATTCCAATACTATAACAAGTAATGCCATATGACTTTTGACAACGTCTTCAGAAAAATTTTGACCATTCTGAAGATGCAATGCGATGTTGCAATTTAAGACATGACCATTGTTGCTGTTTGAGCTTTGAAATTGATGACTTGAACTTGCAGCTTTTGGATTAACACTCGGATATGAGGAGAATCCACTGTTGTTGCTATTTGAACTTTGATTGATTGATTCAGATGAATTTTCGACACTAAAAGCAGTTTGAATTTTTGGACTTGCTTCGACATTCTGAACATTCCCTTTGAAGTACATTTTCACATCTTGTTGTGGGATTGGATTGTTCATTCTAGCAATCTTTTGTTGCTCAAGATCTTGACCTTCAAACTTTTCAATGAACTGAGAAATTGTCAAACCATCATATTCACCAGTATTCTTTAATAACATCAAAAATGTACCCCATTCTTTTTGTGGTAAAGCATCAGCTAATTTGTCGACCCATTCTTCTCGATCTTTGTTGATATTTAACAATGACATTGATCGAACTAAGTGACAATATCTTTCGATCAATTTCTTCGTATCTTCTCCCGGCAAACTTGAAAATAAATCAAATTCTTTCTTTAACAATGCCTTTTTACTCTTGATCATCTTCTCACTTCCCTCAAACTTAATTCTAAGTGCTTCCCAAATTGAACGTGAAGTCTTATCATGTTGAAGCAATACAAATATATCTTCTTTAATAGCTTGCTGGAGTAAACTGATCATCATCTTTTCTGCTTTGTACATATCTCTTTCTTTATCTGTAAATTCAAAAATCTTTTTCTTAACTCCCAAATCTGTACGTGGTAGAACATACTTTTTTCTCAACACATTCCCAAGACCTCAAATGGTTAACTTGAACCCAGTTTTCAAACCGATCTTTCCAACCATAATACTCCTCAATTCCCATTAGCTTCGGGGGTTTTTGTAAAGTTCCAGTTTCATTTTCCATGTTCATGTTCTTAGCAATGTCAGTAGAAGTAGTCGGAGCAGTAGCAAACGCGTTGTAGAATTCCTCTTCCATGATTCGGTAACAATTTTCAAAATCAGACACTTTCAAATGAAATAACCTGGACAACAGTTTCAAGCGAAATAACAACACAAGTGAAATTAGAATCAACAAACGAAATTAGGGATTCCGTTTGAACTGACAAAACGAAATTTGATTTCGTATGGAATTACAAACAAATTCAAACGAAATCACAACTTTGAAACGAAATTGTAATTTCGTATGGAATACCTCAAGCGAAATAATAATTCCATGCGAAATTAGGTGCAATTTCACACGAAATTATGCTGATGTCATCAATTCGGTCAAACTTTTGTCAAATTGATCAGGTTTTTGCTCGATTTTAGGTCCAATTCTCTCAAGGCTTTGTTAAAATACAATTTTGCATATAATGTGTGAAATTCAAACCATTTTAACCGTGAAATTTTTTTCAATTTTGAAAAGAAGGTGTGAAAATCTAATGAAATCAAGCTGAATACGGTAGAACTCCTCCTCCTGAGCTCTAATACCACATGTAGAATTGTGTTACCGACCGAAACGAGTCGTTCAGAGGTGTTCTACTCAATATGAAAGGAGGAAACAGACATATCGAGTTCGATTCAGCTAGATATTCACTTTAAATGTCTTTCTGATTGATTTGACAAAGTTTTACAGCGAAACAATACTTCGGCAGCACTTCGCCTCCGGAATCACACATGCATGTCTACCTCAAACGAAATTACAAGACCCCTATTTATAGGCAAGTTAATTTCGCGTGAATGGTTCAAACGAAATTACATACAAATGAAATTACCATATCTAGCGAAATTACCTAATTTCGTACGAAATTACCAGTTGGTAATTTTGTGCGAAATTATCCTTTTGACACATTCCTCGAAATTCATGCCCTGATCTATACATAAACATACAAGACTCGATACAATACGAAGTCGACAAACGCATGCACCAACAAAATTAAACATGATTAGGCATATAATACTTGTCATAGTACTAGTTAGATGTCTCGAACGCGTATTTGCGCGAACGAGGCGTTAAAGTAGCGTAAGCTACCTTAATGGGTCGTAACGGGTCGTAAGCACTTAGGATAGGTTCCGTTTTAGAATGTAGGCGTTGTTAAACCATGTCATATGAGTTCCAATACTCATTTGGTTTATGAAACCTCATTCTATCCGATCTTCCGATTTAGGTCCGATTTATTTACTTAGTCACCCATGTTAGGTGCAGTTTGATTCTGTGATCCCTCTAGCTTTGCTTGGTTGTTGTTCAAGACTTCTAAGCATCCTCAAGTGAGTACATAGACCCCTCTTTTACTGTTTTCCAAATGTTTTGGGGTGAAACACATGTGCCTACTTGTTATTTTCGTGCTTTCCATGTTTTCATATCATATACTTGGTATGTTCATTAGTACACTATTAGTACATGATTTCATTATGTTTTGCTATGTATATTCACTTAACATGCTAGCATAATTGTTTTACTTTTTGAACCATTTGTAATCGTTGGATGTATGTGAACCATTTGTAATCATTGGATATATGTGAACCATTTGTAATCATTGGATGTATGTGAACCATTTGTAACCATTTTAGCCATTGGGTTAGGGAAGTGATTAGGTAACGGGGCAAGTGTAATGTGTTAAAAGCATGGTGGATACGCCGCTGGTACTTCCTATATATAAGTGCTTTTAACACATTATATATCGTTGCGTTATCTAGATAACTTGGGTAAACGATTTCGAAACAATGTCACACAAGGATGTTTTCTGAATAATATAAACCATACGAGTTTTTATGAGATAGTTTACAATTTGATTTAATAAAACAAATGCTTTGGAGTTAAGAATCATGGCTACGAGATTTTGCAAATTATAACCAACTTGATTTGAGTTGGTTAATTATGTCGCAATATTATACTTTTCAAAACAAGGTTTTTAAATAAGTATTGCAACATGTAAAACGAGCCATGAATCTGACACTCATATAAAACCTATGTACTCGCCTGCATTTTTATGCTGACGTATTTTCACGTATGTTTCAGGTACCATAGTTGATGATGTTTGATGATGATTTTTGTGTACGCTCACATAGGAATGGACGAGGCCTTAGTGACCTAATAACAATGAAAGTCTATTTGTTCTTGTTTTGTTTCTAATTCCAATGTAATGTAATACGTTTAATTTAATAAAACGAAACTGTTTAATCCATGGTTGTGAAACAATGATTCTGTTACAACACTCCCCAATGTTTCCGCCACATTTTGTTGTTTTACGTGGTCGGGGTGTGACATATGAGCACAAAGAACTTGGCTGAACTCTGCCACTATGGCGAGGAGCTGGTGGACGCAGGAAATAAAATTCGGGAAGTAGGGGAGAAAATCACGTGGAAATACGACGCGAGGGAACGTCGTTTCTGAAGGGTCGGTTAACTGTGATGGTGGTGATGTTTGTATAATAATAATAATAATAATAATAATAATAACAACAACAACAACAACAACAATAATAATAATAGATATATAATTATGTAAAATAACTCAAATAAAACTTTTGTAATATAACTGATGTGTATCGATGCATACTAATATATATATATAAAAATATGAAAGTTGCAAAGTCGACAATTTTGGCTATACATGTTGATATGATTATGTGTGATTGCTTTATTGTGATTGGTTATTATTTATTTTGTGCCAATAATTTATATATATATATATATATATATATTTAATTATCAGATGGAACACGCCGTCAATGAGCCAGCTAACGAAGTTAACCAATCTGAGCAAAACAATGAAGATCACTTCCTTAATAGACAGGATATAGAAAACATCGTTGCTCAGGGAACAGCCAATGCTATTCCAGCAATCATTGCTGCTGCCCGAAATCCTGTTGAACCATCGCAAGCCAATCTAACCAAACGTACTCGCGATGACAATTTCAGTAACAGTGTAAATGGAGGCGACAACAATAATAACAATAATGTGGTTCAAGCCCCATTTCTTAAGAAAATGAAAGCTGCAACACCTGGGTGAACTTATAAAGAATTTCTTGCCTGTAAGCCAGTCGAATTCGCAGGCAATGTGACACCTGTGCAACTGCGACCATCAAACAAATACTAAACCAATGAAATATTGTATTTCATACATGGTATTTGTATAAATATGTGTATCTTTTGCACATATCAATTCTTGTTCGATTTCAAGCTTTAAATCGCTTTCTGGAAGGTTATACGCGCATTGATGCGCATTTATGACCAGTTTAATGAAACGAACACTCCGGAATAGTGAAATAGGCTTAACATACCTTAAATAACCTTTACATAACTTAGAAATAAGTTTTGGAGGGTTTGGTGTGGCGAAATCAAGTTTATTCGCTTACAGGGACTAATTTCGACAAACTGCGAAAGTATGTCAATTTGTACTGTAACGAACATTCCGGAACAAGACCATAATTTAAACATACCCTAAATATCCTTTACATAGCTTAGAAATAGGCTTTGAGGGGTTCGGTGTGCTAAAATAAACTTTTTGGTCATTTAGGGACTAAAAGAGTCAAAAAGTGCATAAGTTTGCATTTTCGCGCATATCTTACGTTCTGAATACATTCGGAGATCCAAAACTTTATGTAGTCATTAAAATATATTATTTTCGTGATTGGCCTGATAAAATTCCATTCGTCGCGTAATTTGGATCGTTTTTCACATTCGTTCGTGTTTCGTCGTAATTAACCGAACAACGCAACCGTACGACCAAACGAACCGACATCCGATATATTTTTGAGCATGTTTCATTTTCCCTATACTTTAACTTCATTTTAGAGCCTTGAAATGGGATTAACGGGGCTTAAACATGTCAAAAATGCATCAAAAACCTAGTTTTGCACATTCAGTGACCAAAATTGACATTCTGCGATAGTTATCTTAGGAAGGGACCAAAATGAAAAATCTAAATTCCAGCTTGTTCCAACTGTTACCCTAATTTACACATGGTTTAATGAAACTAGGAGCTCCCATGGTTTCACAAAACCATGGGCACATGTGTACGGATGAGATCGAAGCTCGTTTTACGATGAACGATCTTAACGGTTGTGCAAAAACTATATAAACCCCACCCCCTTTGCTCTCAAACTCACATTTGATCTTATTTTCATTCTCTAAGTTGAAGTCTTGCACTTCATACCTTAGAATAAATTGGATCAAACCTCCTTGGACCTTTTGTAAGTCCTCTTTCGTTCTTTTATGCATTTTTAGCGTGAAAGTCAAACTTTGTTTGACTTTCTGCATTGACCAGTTTATGGTCAATACGAAGTTCGTTTGAACTTCATAACGTGAGTGTAATCACGATGGTTTTAGTCTCTTATGACTATACCTACTGATTACCACGTTATCTAGGCATAGTGGCGAGTCGTAGTTTCGGCCAAACTACTTTTGTAACCAAACTACTTTTAGGTATCAAAACCGTTTGTTTTGATACCAAACCTGTTTTCTAACTTCTTTAAACATGTTTTAACATGTTTAGCTCGTCACTTTAGGTTTAGTGCTTATGTAGAGTCGTAAGTCAAGCGGTCTAAACAACCGCTTAGACTTTCGAACTAGACCCGTTTGGTCGATCATTAGGATCCAACCAAACATGTTTAGTGACCATAGTTGTATAGGGAATAACCTTTCGAGGTTATACCTTATGGTCACTCCGTTTAGTTTGTGGTATGATAGGTAATTTATATGCCTTAGGAAAATTACCAAAATGCCCTTTTTGCGCATAAATTCATTTTAAGCATATGTAACCTAAATTTTGACATCTAAACTGATTAGGTAACATTATTAGACATGTTAAGGCATATAATTCTTGTCATAGGACTAGTTAGGTGTTCTGAACTCGTTTTACGCGAATGACGCGTTAAAGTGGCGTAAGCTACCTTAACGAGTCGTGATGGGTCGTAAGCACTTAGGTTAGGTTTTGTTTCAGAATGTAGGCTTTGTTAAACCATATTACATGAGTCCCTACACTCATTTGGTTTACAAAACCACATTTTATCCGATCTCCCGATACTAGGTCCGGTTATTAACATAGTTACCTATATTAGGAGCCTTTTGATTTATGTGATCCCTCTAGCTTTGCTTGATTGTTATTCAAGACTTCTAAGCATTCTCAAGTGAGTACATAGTCCCCTCTTTTACTATTTTTCAAACATTTTGGGGTAAAATACATGTGCCTACTTCTTAATTTCGTGTTTTCCATGTTTTCATATCATATACTTGCTATGTTCATTAGTACACTATTAGTACATGATTTCATTATGTTTTGCTATGTATGTTCACTTAACATGCTAGCGCAATTGTTTTACGTTTTGAACCATTTGTAACCATTTGATGTATTTGAACCATTTGTAATCGTTGGATGTATGTGAACCATTTGTAACCATTTGATGTATGTGAACCATTTGTAACCATTTGATGTATGTGAACCATTTGTAATCATTGGATGTATGTGAACCATTTGTAATCGTTTGATGTATGTGAACCATTTGTAATTGTTTGAACCATTGGGTTAGGGAAGTGATTAGGTAACGGGGCGGGTGTAATGTGTTAAAAGCATGGTGGATACGTCGCTGGTACTTCCTATATATAAGTGCTTTTAACACATTAAATATCGTTGCGTTATCTAGATCACTTGGGTAAACGATTTTGAAACGATGTCACACAATGATGTTTTCTTAATAATATAAACCATACGAGTTTTATTAACGAGTTTCTACGAGATATTTTACAATTTGGTTTAATAAAACAAATGTTTTGGAGTTAAGAATCATGACTACGAGATTTTATAAATCATATCCAACTTGATTTGAGTTGGTTAATTATGTCGCAATACTATACTTTTGAAAATAAGATTTTTAAATAAGTATTGCAACATGTAAAACGAGCCATGAATCTGACACTCATATAAAACCTATGTACTCGCCGGCATTTTTATGCTGACGTATTTTCACATGTGTTTCAGGTATCATAGTTGATGATGTTTGATGATGATATTTGTGAACTGTGACAACCCTCGAAATTCCATGTATCCGTACAATGTATTAATGATAATTAAAGTGCTCGATGACTGTGCTGAATCATTTAACTGCTCTCTGATTACGGTGTTAGACTTACATGTGCGTGTTAACATACTAGAAGTATACAGAAAAGTTACTAAATAGTCCGGTATATTTTCCTATGTGTTAGGAATTAATTGTGCTACAAAAATATATGTATAAGACGCCTTACGGAACAATTAAACAATTTAACGGAACAGTATCCGACCGAACAACCAGACACTACCCGGGACACCAAATGTTTGTCAAACACGTGGTGTTATTATTTTTAAGCTAGTCATGGTCCCCGTACACCATAACACCCTCTAAATATTAACCAACTAACTCTTGTAAGTATACAATTGGATTTCAACTTATGATTACCAATTAACATCAAATATTTTACACTTAGCCCCCCCCCCCATGCTAGAAATCCGCCCACATAGGGGACCCACCATCATCATCACCATATCCCACTAAATATTCCCTTTTTATTTGATTGGGTCTTGCACTTGCCAAGAGATTTCAAGAAATCTTGTAATGATGGCTCCTAGATCATGAGATCTCTTCACATCATTTCAAAGACCACCCCACTCACTCCTTCACTCTCTCCTCTCTCCCTCTCGGCCACCCACAACCGCCCCCATCACCACCACAAATCCACCATCATCTTCATCATATTCAAGTTCCATACAAGCTTTAAAGTGATCCACGGAGGTTGCAAGTTGAAGGACTTTCAAAGGAGCTTGTTTCTAGTCTTTTTCATCATATTCTCTCTACATTTTCATCACTAGATCCTACCCTAGCCTTGTGCTAGTAGTAAGTTCTTATGTCACCTTTGTTCATCTTGTTTCATGATTAAAAGATGTAATATGTTAAATCTACAAGAACACTAAAAAGGGTTTAAACAAGAAGATGTAACATGATGTATTTATGTTAGTATGATGTTATCTTGAGATGTTACTAATTTCTTGCTGAGTACTTGCTAATATTGATTACTAGAAATGTTGTTGATCATATTGCATGTTAACGGAACCAATGTAACTCGCATTAGAATGTAAAAGCTGAAAAACAGAAAGCTGTTTAGCGATTACAGCCCACTTCAGTTGGCTTTAACCGAACCTTAATAAAGCAGAAAATGTATTTTCTAAACTCTAGATTTATGTGTTATGAAATACGGTTCTAATGGCACTGGAATCATAATTTTTGGACTTCATTTACTATTTTTAAAGGGTCATTTTGTAACAGCAGCTTAAGCTGCATTTTTGCTGCTGAAAATAGGTGTTGTGTTTTTAGTCATAACTGGAAATCTATAATGAATCAGCTCATGAAATTTGTACAGTATATGGAAACTAATGTATTTGTAATTACCCCACTAGAATTTCGTAAATCAGACTCTCGATGAATTTTAAATAAATTATTCCGTGGACTGCAGTCAGAAAAAGATAAATCTGAGTTCAATCCGGAAAATGAATTTTTATAAAATATTGGTAATGAACTGGACCCCGATATTTTTATACAATAATATTTGGATCGTTTAAGACATTCTGTAAAAATTTGGGAATATTTTGGAATAAGTTAACTATTTTATTAAAATGTCCGAAAACAGCCCGGTTTTGAATATTAATGCTGAAATGACATAAGTTGTAATTTGCATGTCTAAATGTCGGGTAGGTTATCTGTGAATGATATAACATGTTATGTGTGTTATGTGCATCATCGTATGTTTGTTTATGAGCGGGGAATGGATGGGAAACTTATATGGGCATAAACCGTTAAAGTGATGCATGTTATGTGATAGATACGTGTAGGAACTTTGTGCTCTATTTAAAAATCACTAAATGACTAACTGGTAATCATATTAGGACGTGATTGACCGACCTTGATTGTTAGCTATATTTGAGAATCTAACCGAGCAAACCAAGGTGAGTTCACACTTTCTACAAGGCATGGGATTCCCGGAGGTTTGGGAATGGGTTAAAGAATTAAAACTGAATCTACATATCCCTTTGGGGAGATATGTACGGCCATCCTCCCTATGGGTAGGATGCCATTATTAATCCTACGAATTATCCTGGTGCAGAATACGTATGTTCGTCCTCCTAGTGCAGGACAACAACCTTAAAAACTAGCTAGAGAAAACTCTATCAATAAGTCCCTCTTCATTATATCGACTTAATCGCCGAGGCCAATGGCGAGCGGGTCATTAGTTAATAGCGCTATTAGGTTTAACAAACCTCACACCGTGCCGGTCGGACGGGCGTGTACTAATGGACTATGGCAGACTGTCAGTGATGATAGACACTGATATAGGGCACAACTTATTTGCGTAGCAGTCGATATCATACCGTCTAGTAGTTCACACGGGGAAAACCCCCACTGATTATGGTTGTGGATTGGGTAATGAAAAAGGAACTGGTTAAACATACTTTCAACTACGGGGTAACCCCCACGGCAAATTAAGCCAACGAAAGTCAAACCACGTTTTTCAGAAACAACTTAAAACTAAACAACCAAACGTGAACTCACTCAACTTTGTTGTTGACTCGTTGTTACATGCCTTACAGGTCGTTAAACGCTTGGAGCTTGCACGAGGAAGGAGTCGTTGTGGTGTACGGACGGTTATGTTCCGTGCTTATTATTTAAATCCTTAAGAACTTATTAAACTTGCGTTTTGAACTTTAACTTATAAACTATGGACTTATGCTTTTGGGTTTACTTTTATGCTTCCGCTGTTTAAACTAAACATGGTTAACTAGCTTTGGTCACCAATCGTATTGTGGTTGGTCTTATTTACTTAATTACGATGTTCAATATGATTGGTGGCTCGATCCTGGTAACGTCACGCCTCCAAGCGGTGGTACTCCGCATGGTGGATTTTGGGGGTGTGACAGATTGGTATCAGAGCCATTGGTTATAGCGAACTTGGTTTTAAAAGGGGGAAAGCTTTTGATAAAACCAGACTATAACATGTACAGTGCTCAACGATCCACAACGACGCTTCGCTCCACGTGCAAGACCCAACATTCTAGGTGATATGATTTATGTTACCTACTTGTTAGTTACATGGTACATTGTTCATGACATGCATTAGTTAATGTGATAATTGCTATTTGAACCTTGTGTGCTTACTCTCTTCTGTCACTCCACATCTACGCACTTTGCGACACCTTTCTTACGTGAGTTCCTTCGACGTGAAGATCATGAGTGGACGTCTCGACATGACCCAGGGTCAGCTGACGACCTTGATTAACGAACGGATTTCTGAAGCCTTAGCAACCCAATCAAGGAGTCAACCCATGCACTCTCCAACACGCATGGGCACCTTCAGGGCGTTCCTGGAATGCAAACCTCCCACTTTCGACGGCACTGAAGAGGCAATCGGCCTTCTGCACTGGATCCGAAGAATCGAATATGCATTCGAAGAGAGTGAAAGCCCTACCAGCAAACGAGTAGAGTACGCTACTAACATGTTGCAAGGGAGAGCGTATTCTTGGCGGAACACACAAGTCCAGATGCTTGGATTGGCAGACGCGAATGCCACCCTTTGGAGCGACTTCAAGGATTTGATTAAGGAAGAATTCTGCCACCTGGACGACATCCTGGAACTTGAAACAGAGTATTATGGTTTGAAGATGGAAGGATCAGAAATTGAGGCGTACACAAAGAGGTCCAACAACTTGGCTGACTTATGTCGTTTATCAAGCGTATTGGCGATATACTTGCATCGTTAGCGGGTTGGTAAATTGGTGGGTAGTTGATATAAATAAATGGGTTATTAGGTTGTATGGTGAATCTTTAAAACTATCCATAATAATTAATCAAATTCATTAATTCCATGGCCATGTCTATGTGGTGTTATGAATCCGTAAACGGGTTTTTGTGTTAAACTTGCAATCGGGATTCTAGGTGGGAGTTGCTTTCGTTTAATATATAATAATTCTCTAGTTAAACACTAACCACATATTCCCCGTGGATACGATACCCTACTTACGCTATCTACGTATTTTAATTAGGTTTTTGATTGACTCTGACGACAATCGTCAAAAATGGCGCCGTTGCCGGGGAATTAGTGTGCTTAGTGTTTTTCTAGTTAAAAAATTTTAAAAAAAAAATTAAAAGAAAACAAATAAATAAAAAAACTAAAAAAAATAAATAAAAAAAAACAAAAACCCAAAAATATTTTTTCTTTATATTTTCTATTATTTATTTTTGTTTAGTTCGGTATTACGCTTGGGTATCCTTGTTTGAGTTTGTACAGGTGAGTTCTTCGAAACATGGATGCAGCTTATCAGATGCTGATCAAGATTCAGTCAGAAGTGTCCATACTCAATCTCCATTTGGACAGGGATGATCTGAACATCATTTATTGAGAGTAACACGAGTTTTTGCTAACTGCGGCCGCGAAAGAAATGCTATACGGTCGCATTGGAATATTCACGAGGATCCTGCTTCTTTAACCAGGGGAGTCTGTTCCAATCTTTTGTAAATATATTTTTTTTCTTTTATCTTTGAGTCGTAGTTTCCTTCCACATTGAGGACAATGCAGGAATTAAGTGTGGGGAGGGGAGACTAGTGTCTAGTTGTATTTTAGTTGTATCTTCGTGTCGTGTCGTAAAAATAAAAAATAAAAAAAAATTGAAAAAATCAAAAATCCAAAAAAAAAAATTGAAAATGTCTCGTAAAAGTTTTTGCAATTAAATGGAAAATGATAGATATAATTGGATCGTTGGCTTTTACTTACTATATATATGAGATAATGAAACGATCAGTCATGCGTCTAATTTAGGATATGTGGGTAGGCTCAGCCAGTTGAAGAGTTCCTTAGGAAGGATATAATATACCCTAAATTAGGAGTCTTGTGGGTTCTCACCTTAGGAGCTATGATAAAACTGAAACTGTGTAGAGTATAAGAGATACGTCATAAATAAAAAACTTATAAGTTTTTCCTATTAAATTGGCACACCTGTTTCTTTTTGTGAAAACAAATCCGAAACAGTGTGGCGCCCGAAAAAAAAACGTTTCATCCATTCATTTGAGCACATGTAGAAAAAAAAAGGAAAAACAAAGCCTATGGTATTGCCGCGGGGATAGCGACTCATGCGGTACATACCCTCTAGGTGGAGTTATAAAAAATATGTGAAGTTTATGACATTAACCATGGGGATGGTGACTCGTGTGGGGTATGTCGGCTAAACTGATCATAAGCAAAAGCATGTAAAGCTCGCAATATCATCCATCTATCCATCAAAAGTTTAATCGGAATTACATAAGAGTTTTTTATATAAGACGGTAGATTAAATCTTTTAGCCTCATAAGCTTGAAACGTGATTAGGTGGCGTTGTAGTCTTTTGAGTGTGAGATCCATAGATGACTACAAATTACTTGAACTTAAATGAATCGTGAATAAGGGCTTGGAAGCTGACGGTTGGGTTTAGGTGGATCATATACCTGCAATCTTGGTTAACATGTGGTTTGATTTGTTAATAAATTAATTGAATATGTTAAATGCCATTGATTTTGATTATGATTCCATTGCATATAATTTTTTCGGGACGAAAAAAGATAAGTGTGGGGATTTTGATCGGTACATTTTAGGTACAATCTATTTTATTTTAACTATAATCTAAATGCATTAAACTTGGTACAAAATGTGTTACTTTAATATGATTTTATCTTATATAGGTTTTAATGAATTAATCAATCGAAATCTATATATGATAAAATCAAAACTGAATGAACAGTGTTTTGATTTTATCATATAATACTTTATATTCATTTATTAGATTATGGGGTACGGGGCGAGATTTAGGGCATGGGTTGGGTACAAATGGTCAGTGTTTTGATTTTATCATATAATACTTTATATTCATTTATTAGACTATGGGGTATGGGGCGAGGGTTGGGTACAAATGCCCAAGTCACCACCTTGGGTGGGCTTGGGTTTCGGTGTTGCCCCTTGGATGAGAGTTTCAGCCCGGGTGTTGGGCATGCCTAGCGGTCCTCCGTGGCCGGCTCTCACTGGCTTGGTTGGCTAGGCCATAGCGGCTAGGTTTAAATTTTAAAAAATAACCTTTTGGCTTGATCAAAACTGAATGAACAGTGTTTTGATTTTATCATATAATACTTTATATTCATTTATTAGACTATGGGGTACGGGGCGAGGGTTGGGATATAGGTTGGGAACAAATGGCCAGTGTTTTGATTTTATCATATAATACTTTATATTCATTTATTAGACTATGGGGTATGGGGCGAGGGTTGGGGCATGGGTTGGGTACAAATGCCCAAGTCACCACCTTGGGTGGGCTTGGGTTTCGGCGTGGCCCATTGGACGGGAGTTTCAGCCCGGGTGTTAGGCACGCCTAGCGGTCCTCCGTGGCCGGCTCTCATTGGCTGGGTTGTCTAGGCCATAACGGCTAGGTTTAAATTTTAAAAAATAACCGTTTGGCCAAGCCAAACGGTTCACCCAAGTCACTATAAAACCCCCCAACCCCATTGTCTGTCCACATCGCTACCCCAACCCTTCACTCCACCTACCCGAACCCGTTACCCACACTTGATACCGGCACAACGGGATGAAGGGGCGCCAACCCGGTGAGACCCGTTACTGGCCGGAAGCTTTTGCAAGCTACCGGCACAACGTGGGGAACGACCAGCACAATTTAAACGTGTGCCAACACAAGTGGCGCGAGCTACGACCGAAGCTCGACCGTTTTAAAGCCTACTACGATAGCGTCCCAGACGGTGATATAAGTCACGAATACCGGGTGGCGGTGGCCAACATCGAGTTCCTGGGCAAAGAGCGGAAGCCGTTTGACAAGCTCACCATGTTCGAAATCTACCTAACGCTTTAGGCTTTTTTTTTTAATTTTGTAATCTTTTTTTTTAGAATTTTGTAATTTTTAGGAACTTTTAATAATAATTTTAGGCTTTTTTTTAATTCTGTGTGTATTTTTTTAATTTTTATTTTAATTTTTATTTTTTATAAAACTGGCCAACCCACGCGGGCTAGCCACACCCCGCCATACCGACCCAACACGTCACTCACCAGCGGGTGGGCTCGAAGTCCACGTGTCAACCTATGCCCCAAACCCCCGCCCCACCATACCTCACGATCGAAAACACCAATGCCTTTCGCGCAACGCGCGTCATTGAAAAACACTAGTTAAAGATAAAATAGAAAAGTATCATATAGTAAACTAAATGGCATAAAGTTGAATTAATTGAAATAAGCTCATTTATAATTTTGGTCGATTTTCTGGTGGTATTTAACTTTATAGAATGCAATTAATTTCATGTGTTTTAAATATGCAGGTTCTAATATAGTATTTGATGGCCAACACAAGATGATTGGATGGAGCATATATGATCACGTGTGCTACAAATATAATTCAAAATCTCAAATGCATCAAAGATAAAGTCTCAAATATTTAGGTTTCAAGAAAGTAAATTGGTTGCCATGTAACTTGGGCTTAATGGGCTGCAATGAGCCGAATGAGACCTAAATTGTGAAAATAAAAAGATGACGGCTGTTTTGAGAAAGGGGGGCGAACGCATCTTTTGGAGGCAGACGGCAAGGAGAGTGGGCTCACAGAAGGCAGCCGCCTTCGGGCGGCTGTACACGGTTCAAGGCATGATCGATTAGGTGGCTTTCTCCAAGTGTACGGTTCATAGGGTTTGGTACTCTTCTTAATTTTATTCATGATTGGATTTGTTTTTGACATTGACAACGTTGTTAAACAATTTGATGTGTTGGTTTCTTTGAACTATTTTTATGTGTTTTGAGTTCTTACTTTACAACTTGCTCGGTTGATGACAAAACTTTGTAGCTCGTTGGGTGACATAGAGTAGGTTGACTCATACTAGTAAATAGGGTAATTGAACTGTAAAAGATCTTATGACAAAGACCTATTTTTTATTACCACTTAAATTAACCGACTTTTCAGCACCATGTCTATGTGGTGTCCAATTAATGATTAAATTGAGTTTTGTGTAAACCTAGAATCTGAAACTTGGAGGACATTACCTTTATCTTTTTGCTTGTGGCTTCTGCCCGGATGAACGATTACTTTGTTTTTCATTAAACTTTGTTTGCGGATTCTTTTTAACTGGTAAAGCTTGTCCACTTGTGTTGAATTCTTGGTAAACATTTTTTATATTTGAATTATTTGTCGTTTATCAAGCGTATTGGCGATATACTTGCATCGTTAGCGGGTTGGTAAATTGGTGGGTAGTTGATATAAATAAATGGGTTATTAGGTTGTATGGTGAATCTTAAAAACTATCCCTAATAATTAATCAAATTCATTAATTCCAAGGCCATGTCTATGTGGTGTTATGAATCCGTAAACGGGTTTTTGTGTTAAACTTGCAATCGGGATTCTGGGTGGGAGTTGCTTTCGTTTAATATATAATAATTCTCTAATTAAACACCAACCACATATTCCCCGTGGATACGATACCCTACTTACGCTATCTATGTAGTTTAATTAGGTTTTTGATTGACTCTGACGACAGTCGTCCTTAACAGGGGCGTGAGGAGGAGAGGACGTAAGCTCCTCATTGAACACAGATGATGGCTCTATGTGAACAAGAGAGCTTGGTTTTTCTGCAAAAACAAAAACTTGTTACAAACATTCAATGCGCATAAGGGGTAAACAAAGAAAAACAATTATCAAGAAGCGGGTTCGCAGTAAAAGCATGAAGTTTGCCTCTTCTGGTGATTTTATTCTCCTGAACCCTCTTCACAAGCTGACCTTCAGCCTCAGCTTCAGTTTGTTTCCTTTTTCCTGCCTTCTTCCTCAACAAATGCTCGGGCTTGACTCTAAATCAATGGGGTCATCAGGATTTGACAAAGGAATATTGGCGGTATCCCTAGGTTCTGGTTTGGGTCTCCTCATAACTGCAGGCGCAAGACCCCCCAAAGAATCAGATACCACCACATAATCACACCAGGAGTCAGAGGAACGGCGCATACCTTTCTTCTCTTCCCTCACATTCTTGGCTTTGGAAGACTGAGCCTTATCCACATCATTCTTTTTGGCGCAGTAGCAGCAGTCGGCGCACGTCTTTTCTTCTCAGGGCCTATACCCAGGTTAGACAACTCACCTACTAAGAAATACAAAGATTGACTTATTCAAGCGCGCAAGAAACAGCAGAAAATAGCATTATGGTAAAAAATTACCAACGCCAGTAGCGGGTTGCACGACCAAATCATCATCTCGCGGAAGAACAAAATTCCTTACAATACGATGATACCAAAGCTCCTCATCAGGTTTCTTGGGAATAGTAGCCATCTTCCCACCTTCTCTCTTAAAAGCAACAACATACAAAGAAACAACTGCAAAAGAAGAGAAGCACAGGCAAAATCAAAAAAAAAAAAAAAAAAAAAAAAAAAAAAAAGAAGAAGAGACAATCAAGAAAGGGAAGCAAACAGGGCAAAACCCCAAATCTTACGTTTGCCATCCTCCATATACACTGGCTTCTCTTCCCGGTTCATCCGCCAGTTCAGACTCATGCTAGCACCAACCAGGGCTTTCTCCAGCAGAGCAATTGACGGAACATCCTTCAATTCTTGGTACCAATTTTCGGAAAAAGGAGTCTGAATGGTCTTAGTTGGAACATCCTCTTTCCCCCTAACAGTCATTTTCATCGGAATAACCCCAACTTTAATAAAAAGGAACTTTTGCTTCCAGTCATGAAACGACTTTGGGGGTTGAAGCAAAATCTTCTTCGCAGATGCCCTTTGCATAAAGGAATAGAATCCTTGCGAACAATGCATCTGGTGAAACACTCGATATCGAGTAACCGACGGTTCAATATGCATTGTACGACAAACAAATTCGAAATGTCGAATCCTAACCATCCCAATAGGGTGCATCTGGGAGATATCAAACTTGTAATAATCCAAAATATCAAGAAAAAATTTCGTTGCAGGCAATCGGATATTGCCTTCAGAGAAAAAAATCCCAAAATAAAGTGATATACCCGGTCGGAGCATCCGTCGCCGTCTGACCCTCATCAGGGTACTGAGCATCCCAACTAGAAGGAAACTTGAAATTTTGAACCAGACCATCAAAGGTTTCCTTGGACCACTTCAATGGTGGAAGACCAGCAGCCATCTCTTCAGAAGAATCTTCGTGGTGGTCTCTGGTTGACATAAAAAAGAGAAATTGCAAAATCTTTCAAGAAACTGATAAAGGAGACATAGAAGAAAAGGATTTTCAAGGAAGCAATGATTAACGAAAATAAGCAATTGAAAGGATTTATATACTCACCGCCATAAATAACCTAGATAACTGTAACAACACCTTTTTCGGGGTTGGCACGGATATCCAAACATCAGAGGCGAGTGAGAAGCAGCAATAACGCGAGTTCACGTGCGCGTGGGATGCACGGTCAGTGACGTACAACTAACAGTGACAGCCTGTCACACGTCAACAGCCATCACTGTACCTTTCCACCTACCCAAAGTCAAGATTTTCAAAATCAGAATCATGAGCAAGAATATCTTCTCCAAAAAGATTCTTCACTCCCACGCAAAAAACGCTACAACATAAAAGCACATATCTCTCATAGTCCAGTGCTCCACTTATTGGCATAAGAGCAACACTAGACTGGGGGGACTTGAAGGGGTAAGGTCCCAAAAACCTTGCTTCGAGTATTTAGAACCATACCATAACCTCGTCAATAAACCCTCTTTAGACCTTGCGCGGCCGCACACTGGTCCTACAAAGAAAACTTAGAAGGAAAACAATATCCTACATCTGCACGCCAAAAGAAAACCAGCAAATCCTTGCACCGATCTCCATAACAGATGGGATAAAAATCCCAGCAAACACTTCCGCATGATCACTATCCAGACTTGGATAAAAACAATTTCTCTGCTACCAAAGAATTAACATGAAGAAGTGCCACACAGGATTACAGTTGTATACTTCTGGAAGGCTCCATCATGCACCACCAGTCGGTTATAACCGAATGGACACGTGGCATCATCCCAAGCTCCCTTGAAGTCACGATGATGGCACGGAATTGAAGAGAGATCTTCAATTGCCCACTTTCCACGTGGCAATACCCCAGCCAATTGATCAAAATAGCGATCCGTGTGCATACTCAAATCGTTAGTGATTAACGGAAGGAAAAATAACCGCTTACGGAAATAGCACTTTCCGTCAACCTTTCACCAACAGGTTTTCCCGCCCAAACTTCGGCTATAAATAAAAAGATAATTCAGGTATAATTCTCAAGTTACATTCACTTCAAATTCACTTCTTCTTCATCAAACCTGTACTTATTCTCATGCAGGAGGGTGGTCACAGAGTGAACCCCCATTCTCCCTGTGGCGAGTCTAACGGTGGTTGTTTTGCAGTTATTGTGAGAGGAAGAAGTTCACTCACCCACGAATCGAACGAGAATAGATAACCCCTTTTTTTATGCAGATTCAAACCCCTGGTTCAGTTGATTCCGGTTAATTAAACCAGTGTTTCTTCATACACGTATCAATAAGCATTACGAAAGTTTTTAGATTAAGTTTAAGTGAACAACAATACCGACAATTCATGTGAATTGTTTAAACTAAGTGTTTTTTAAGATCAACGGTGCAGCTGATATTTCTTAGAAAAAGCTGATATGATCCTCTGGCACGTTTTTTCTCACAAAAATATTAAATGTACATATTACATTTCAGTTTGTTATGGATTCATTTCCGGATCGATTCTGTAACTCTAATGATTGCATAGATCTTGTATCACGTGCGGAATCCGTGTACAAGAGTGGATCAGACAAGAACAAGCTATAAAATGTTGATTTCTATTGATGTTTGACAATTATAATACCTTGAAATCAAATGAGCTCTCTAACTCTCTCAAGCTCCAAAAGTTCTAAATGTTCAAGACTATCCTCCTATTTATAGGGAAGGGCTAACTAAGGATGGACATTTCGTACAAATGGACTTCTAACTACCAATGGACATTGTACATTCTTACAAACCAACATTTAAAATGTTACATTTGTTTACATTTCTGCATTTAAAATTCAAAATCCAAAAATATTTTATTTCAAAATCTTCCATTGAGACTTAACAATGTTGAATGTAAACCGAACAAATGAGATTATTTAGAAATTGTTTCTGTATGGATTTTAAAATCTGAGAGACTTGGAGCATCATTCAAGGGGGAGACTGCGGTTTTTTCACTTGAAGATGTTGATCAAGAGTGCAGATCAAGACTGCGGCAACAGACATGGGGGAGACTGTTTATGCATATGTCTATCGCCTACGTCTTGATGTAATAGGGCTAGATAGTGTCAAATATAAGTTACGTTTGTAAAACTAGCTCATTCGTACGGAAGAGTACATCTGCAAGGATGTAGCTCATCCGCACAGATGAACAGTTGGTCCGCACGAACGTGTCAGTTCGTACGAAGGTAGTTGACTAGTCCGCACGAATGAACATGTGTAGAAATAGGTGTTCACACTCAGTGTTCAGTAGCTGTTGAAGTGACTTAGGGGCGAAGCGCTGTCAAATTTGTACCATAATTGTGAATTGATTATAAAACATAGAAAATTGTGAAATCTTCTGTTTCTACCTATTTTTGATGGATTCCGCACATCAAACTTCGGTTTAGATATCACAGTGACATTAACGAACCATCCGAAAACCGGACCTAGAAGCCTTTGGGTTTTGGATTTCATCATCAGCAGATCTTATATAACCCAACACACGCCGCTATGGAAATGCACATCAGCGATTCGTCAGCCGTAACCGGTAATGTTCCTGATGAATATAATGAATATTTAGCTATGTCTTCCAGGACTTCACATGAATGTCTAGTTAATCTTTTTGATTCAATTATTATTTTGTAAGGTGACGAGTTCTTACTTACACGGACTAGCCACGACATTGAACTTTTGTACAACACACATGAAGCTAGATGGAGCCTTCGAGGTTAGTAACAGTGATTGTTCACATATCGTTAAGCATGTGTTTCACGAGTTTGCGAGGCCAATTTATGAGAGGCGATTGTCGATACCCAATGATCATGATCGAAGTGGTGGTGTCAAATGTTTATGGTACGCCCTAGAGATGTCCATTTTAGGTTAACGAGTGATAATACAAACATGGATACTATATTGCTAATGGGATTTACCCGGCTTGGTCCGTTTTTGTGAATTCTTTTTCATTTCTAGTTGAAGACAAAATAAGAAAAATTCAATAAGGTGCGGGATTTGACAATAAAAGATGCCGAACGAGGGTTTTGTGTTTTATAATCTAAAATAGGGTACACTTAATCGACTGGCACAGACAATGAATCATAAAAAGATAAGGAATGTGATGTACGCATGTATCAGATTGCACAATATGACTTTAAAGGATGATGAGAGTGCGATATCACTAGAGTACATGATGAACCCACCGACCAATGTAGTCATTACTGATGCTATCATTTTGGAGATGCGGGATTAAGATACACACTTTAGACTTCGATATAAGGTTATGAAACACCTTGCTAACCTACTCTTGGACAATGATTAGTTTAAGTTAATATTTGATTGTTTATTGTTTATTTGCTTTTTTTAGTTTCAAGTTTATTTATGTATTTTCTTTTTTTTATTTGATGAAAATGTGTTTTAATTTGTTTAATTTTAAACTAAAAAATAAACATGTGAGTACTTGTGGGTCGCTAAGTGTATGCCCCCTTTAATTTGGATTGAATTTGGTCTGATGTGACACAGTCGTATTGGCTAATAGTGTGATTACTTGCGGGTTGTTGGTTAAGCCTCCTCCACCTCAATACACAAATATTATCTTTTATTGTTATGCCATACATCCATATATTTCTAGGATCCTAAACAAAACATAAAATAACAAAAACTATAAGTGAATCATAATCTAGTGTTTGTCCTCCATAAAAGTGATGTGGGTTAAGATACTTAAATATACGATATTAGGGGGTATTTAGGTATACAAAATTGATGTTAAAAAATTCTATACGTGAATCAAATCGATTTTTTTTTACTTCCTAGCTCTATTTCTATATTATATATTTTTTGTTTCTTTCTCTTTCATTCAATTACAATCTTAACTAATAATTATTTTATCTTATTATCTTTTTCTTCTAAACTGATTTTTAATAAACTTGTATTTCTTCTAAATTGATTTTTTATAAATTTGTATTAAAGTTTGACCAACTAATTTATCGCTGTTACTCGGGTCGTAACAAATAAACAACTTAGTAACTTGCCAAAAGGTTAGGGTATTTTGGTAAAACAATTAGTTTCCAAATACTTGTATCAACTAGACTGAGATGTATATGCAGTTCTTAAGTATGACCTTGTTAGGCATTACTGACTACAAAAATAGTTAACAGTCCTACATGACTCCATAGCCATAGCCTAGATAAATTATTTCTAAATGCATCTAGAAGAGGAATGGTGGATAATCGTCAACCTTCCACAAAAACTTAGGACAATGAGGTTAATAGAATAGTTGAGTGTCGTCTGCAACAATTATACAAGTATTATTCTCAAATAAACTTGTTGATTTACACAAATAAGAGTTATAAAAGTTACTTCACTACTAGAAAATTGCCAATTTGCTACAGGATTTTCCGACCGAAAAAAATGCATTACAGATTTCAACAAAATTGCAACACATTTCCTACGAAATCTATTAAGTAGATTAAATTTTAAAACTATTAATATTTTGACACGATTGCGTCATAATTTGTAACGCATTTGTAACCAGTACCTTAGTGTAGGGTTAATTTGGGCCCAGGCCCAAAAATCGATTTGTAAAGAATATTATATTTGGGTTTAGGCTTTAATCAGACCCAAAATCAAATACGTGCGAATTTAGGGCATTCTAATCATACAAATCCCACTTTCTCCTACAAAATCACACTCTATCCTACAAAATCTCATTTGAATCGTTCGACTTAGACGATTCTCCCATTCCGCTAGAACATGTGAACCTCCGATTCCACTCAATTTGAATCAAAACCTCTGATTCCGCTCGATTTGATTCAGTTTTCATAAATCTCCTATTCTTCCCGATTCTGAATCATTACATCAGTTATACTTTGGTTTAGTTGGTAAGTCCTTTGAATTCGTTCAACTGGTTTTTCTGGTTCAACTTTTGGTTTATCGATTCACCATTTTGACTTAGGATTTTGCACGAAATGCTTTGATCGGAGCAAACATTTGAGATATACTTCAGTTTAATTGGTAAGTCCTTTGAATTATCAATATAACTCTGTCAGTTTGGTTTGATTTGTATACATCTCCTGAGTTATTTTATGTGTTTGTGTACTTGTTTTTTTTTTTTTGGATACATCATCATATTTTGATTCATTGTTGTGCATCTCATTAATTAGGGCTAGAACATCAGGTTACAAACATGATTTTCAATAAATTCATGCTCAGCTCAACTTGATTTCGATTCTATGAGGAACCTAATTCAATTAGATTAGACGTATGATGGAAGTTAATGTTTATATCTTATCTATTCACATATTTGATTAATGGTAAGGATAAAATGTTGTGGACAAATAAACTAGTCAGCCAAACTTTTAGCAGTTTTAGCAATTTTAGGAATTAAATTATTATATATGTGCACCAATCTATTATGCAACATTGAAAATTAAATTTTGATTTTCCATATGTGAGCTTCAGTATAACCAACTTAAAACTTCTATTATGGCTTTTTATCTAAGTTGCTTCTGCTTTCATGTTTATGGCTTAACGTACTAAGGTCTTAAATGTATGTTAGGGGAAGTGATGCGTGTGAAGTGTGTATATAAGTTTAAGTATATTTTAAACCCTTTTACACTTTCTTTAGCCAAGTTTTAAATTTATAAAACACGATATTTACTAACACTAGACACACATATGGGCAAGTGCACCCATCGTGAGCGTAGTATAGTGTTGGCAAGATACCGAGGTCGTCCAAGGACACAGGAGCTTTTAGTACAGGTTTATCCTCAACGTCTAATCAAATCAAAAGTTTAGAAAAATGTTTTAAACTAAGAAAATAAAAACTAACTAAAATGCTGAAAAATAAAAATAAAAGAAAAAACAGATAGACAAGATGAATCACTTGGCTCCGACTCGTGTTTAGTGTAATCTTTGATTATTTCCGCACTTTTGCACTATTTAAGAGATTATCTTAGTTATTGTAGTAAGCCCCTCTTTTGAAGGTGATGTTACCCTCAACCCAGTAGTTTGAGTCAGCAAGGATACAATGCTAAAGGGTCGGATTATTGAAAGATAATTAATTAAGTTATTAATGCATATTGTGGTATGCCCCTCTTTTGAAGGCGACGTTACCCTCGGCTAAGTAGTCTGAGTCAGCAGGGATACAGTCCTAAGTAGCCGGGTTAAAGTATTAATAGTAGTTTAACTTATGAGGGGATCAAAGAGTTTGGACCCCCGCCATCCAATACCGTTAAGTATTGAAGGAGGTCCTACTAAATTTGACCCAGGTCCTTTGCAGGATCTATACACTGAACAATGGCAAGACTCTTACCAAACCGTTCCCTTAACCTATGATGGACAATGGATGATGGTGGTGGATGATGGTGTTATGGTGGTGGTGGATGGTGGGTGGTGGGTGAAGTTTGAGAGAGGTGGTGTGCCAAGGGATGGTTTGAGCTTGAGCCAAGCACTCCTATTTATAGGCTGAACAGAAGCTCGGGCACGGCCCCGTGTCCAGTGGGCACGGCCCCGTGTCCACATCCTTCTCTGTCTTCATTAATTGCTCTTGTCTTTATTAGTTGACCACGGCCCCGTGTCCGCTGGGCACGACCCCGTGTGCAGAAGCATATCTGTACTATCAAGATTTGCCTGGATTCTGCGAATCTTATAGTTGACCACGGCCCCGTGGTGGGCGATGGAAGCTTCTATAACTTTGTCTTTTATGCTGACACTTGGGCACGCCCCCGTGCTCATTGAGCACGGGGCGTGTTCAGCCTCCTGTTTTCTTGTTTTGCTTGGGAAGATGCTTTCGGTGAGGTCGGGCATGCCACGTTTATTCCTTTTCTTGTATTTATGTTAGATTTAGCTGCCTTTTTGCTTCTTTTGTTAATTTGAGCTCATTTAATCCTGAAAATACAAAAGGAAGACAAAAACACACTTTTTCCAACATTAGTACTAAAAAATGGTTAGTTTTATGCCACAATTGATGTAATTTATATGTTGCATTTTGCACACATCAGGAAGTTAATGTACTTTGGTAGAAGAATAATGTAAGTTGATGTGGATTTGCAACACAGGATCGTTGTGATGTAATTTTGGTTGTTTCCTGTTGTTTTTCATTGTAGTTGTAATTTAGAAGTGAAAGACTTTGTTAAGTTAGGGTAAGAGTAAGATCTTGATGAACTTAGAACTAATCTACATTTTTGTGACCTAAGCTATTGGATAATTGTTTCTGGTTCTTTATATATATAAGTATTAGGTTGCTTGGTGATAATTATTGTCTGTTTTTATTATTATTATTACTATTATTACTATTATTATTATGATTATTATTTTCAATATTATTGTAGTTTATTTAGTTATAGATCAACAAAAATGTTGCCTAATAGAGATTGGATGTACATGAAGAGAACCACTAGTAATGGTTTTTTTAATCTGACATTTCAACTATATGTCAATGTTTCTTGGATTTCTCATTCACCAACGCACCTAACATTCAAAAAGAGCTTATAGAAGGGGTTGAGGTTTTTAAAATTAGATGCCCGTGTGCCAAATGCCAAAATCTCCATTTTAAGAGCAGAGATGTGGTTGAGGGTCACTTATATGAAAAAGGGTTCGTGGAAGATTAAGGTATGATATGTGCATGGCGAGTCATTTCGTACACAAGACATGGGTCGATGTTCAAACCCAGTATTGTCTCAACATGTGGGTCAAGACAACGATGAAGATGTTGGTGAATATACCAAATTGTTAGGACCGGTTTGACTCCGAACGATTGCGAACCGACTCATACGACGTGCGGAATCCGTGTACGAGCAAGACCGAAACACACGAGACGTAATCAATCTGTGATTCTATAAAAGATCTGAAATTGTACAATCACGTGAATCACCTCTTTTGCACTTTCTCTCTCTACTTTCTCTCTCTAGGATCCAAGCTCTCCAAATGTCAAATGTGCAAAAGTCTCCAAAAGTTCCTAATTCTAACCCTACCTCATCTATTTATAGGCCAAGGCTTATAAGAGCTTTCCTCTTATTTACACTATTGCCACCTTGCCCTTTTCTAGATATTTCTAACTATTACAACATAAAGCCTAGAATTTAATAGTTTCTACTACGGTTTGAGATGACGGAGGCGATAGACATAAATGCACTAACAGACTCCCCCTTGGATATTGCCGCAGTCAATCTCAAACATTCAGACTCATAGCTTCTTTTCTTTCTCTCTCTTTAGCTCGAACAGAATCCCCGTGGATCTGTCTTCAGCTCCAGCTCCCCCTTTCGGTAAACTCTTCAGGCTCCCCCTTTCGTCAAGCTTCCGTGCTTTTGGGATCGACACCTGGCTTTCCGGTTACAAGCTCTTCTGGGAAAAGTATCCTGGCGCCTATGCACGCTTCCCCTTTCGTTGAGCTCGTCTTCAGACTCCCCCTTAGACTCGGCTATCGGGATCGTAGTCTGGAATCTGCAACACTCATACATTTATAAGTAAAACATTTTTAGATTTCCAGGTATCGTAACCTGGCTCCATCAAACTTTCTAAATCAAGATCCTGGGACTAAGATATAATAATATGAAATAAATCCAGGATTACTTGATACTCTCCCCCTATCAACAATATTCAAAGATTTGGCAGTTTCAACGAACCGGATCGGAAACTAGCTCTTTTACATATTTTTACAGTATAAGCATCCAAATCCCTCACAGTTAATCATCCAAGTCCAAATTAATGACCTTGGAGATATCACAAACTGTTTTTTATTTTTGATTTAACTCAAGTTTCAAATTAATGAACTTGTTTTTATTTTCAGAAACACGATCAGCATACTTAGATTTTGAAACTTAGCACTCAGACATCGGTTGTCGAAAATAAAGCAGAAATCAAAATCTTTTTGTATTTTTCTGAAAATATAAACCAGTAAAGAAATATTTACAAACATATTTACAGATAATATTTTTGTTTGAGTATGCGTCAGAGGATCATATCAGTTTATGACAAGTCACAAGTACCGTTGAGCTTTAAAACACTTTAAGAATTAAACAATTCACTTATATTGTCGATATACTTGTCCACTTTAAATTTTCATACAAATTTCAACTGATTCAGGATACGAATTAGGTATTTTAAGAACTTAAACCTATTCATGTGTCCCACCTCTTGAATATACTCCCGTATCCAGAATCCCAATAATCAGTCTTACAGGTGAGTATACTACAATGATATCTGTACATAAATTAGGTATGCGAGGGCCGAGGGATCTCAGGTCGATACTTCCGTATACGCAGAGAGATATCAGCTTCGACTTTTCGGAATGTCCCCTTTAAAGGATCTTTTAGCTACAACAGCAGCGACTATCAATTTTATTGTTTCATCGGCATGCTGAGGGTTTAATGCTATGTTTCAAGCATTGCAGAAAGTATTATCCAAGGACTAGGTCAGAACTACCATTCAGCAGAAGTCCCGGAATAATACCCCAGACATCATTGAGTATAAAGACCTAGTATATCAGATTACGAGACCTTTCAAACAAGATTTCAGGGGTTACCTATATATCCAAGTAGTGTTCCCCACAAAATAAGCAAGTTTGAATTTAGGTTTATATCCCGAAAAAGTTTACTAAATGTATAAAAATCTACCGACACATCCACGGTGAGACTGTTTAACACATTTAAACTTTTCATTTCTTTAGCGTACTGTGACAGTCCACTGATGTACTATCATTTCCTCTTTTTACACAAAAACTCAATTTTTGAATTTTATCATGTTTTTGGCTTTTTCAAATTTTCTAATGTTTTTGGATTTTCTGACAATAATACTCCCCCTAAAATGCAAAACCATTTAAAGAAAATTTGACAAACCGATACTGATAGCTTTGTCTCGCCATCCATTTTCTGCTTTTCATGCACTGATTTGCAGAAAATATAATGTACCCCCATGATTTACAACCCATTGATTTTCGACAGTTTGAAAACCGTTTTTCAATCTTGTGAAAGTAATCATGTTTGTTCAGCCGTGAGGGTTTCGGCGTATTCAATCAACACATATTTTTGTATTTTTGAATATTTGACAAAAACGAAAGCATATTTTTGGTTTTTCAATTTTTTTAACAAACTAAAAACATATTTTTGGTTTTTAATTTTTCAAATTTTTAGGGTTTTTGAAATATTGTTTATTTATGTACATAAAACAAATAAACTCCCTGTTTCAACCAACACAGGGTTCAGCAGCCTCTTCTTCTTGTGCTAGGCTGCACCTATTTCCATTCTCACAGTCTTCAGTTTTCTTGAGCACCTGCACATTTACACTTACTCAATCACTTAAACAATTTAACCCAGGCCTGCTTGACCTTAGGCATTTCAACACAATAAACTTCATTCAATGCCGGAAAGTCTTTGTCTTCTTTCACAAAGACCTTATCAACTTTGACTTCAACTTTTTCATCTTTTACAAAAATCATCGGTTTCTTAATACTCCATGTCTGGCCTTTCGGAGTACCTCTTTTGTAAAAATGTGACTCGTTTTGAACCTTTTGATTTTGAACAACAACTTTTGGTTTCCAAAACTCTTGGGGTTTTGTCATATCAACTGATTTTTGCCAACTTTGTGTTGTTCTAAATCTGGGTGTGTGAGAATTCCAGGTCTGTCTAGAATCGAATCTATACTGGTTTGACTTCCAATTTTGAGTCAAAGCAAACTTGTTTGTATTGTACATCCAAGTTTGTTTTGAGTCAAATCTGGTTGACCTTTGTCTCACATTCTCATATTTTTGTTTCTTAGCATCAATCTTCTTTTTGTCAACATCCACAGGTTTTAGATTAGGACACTTGCGTGCAAGATGTCCTTTTTGATCACATTTGAAACATGTTCTCATGGACACATCTTTGACCTGTGGTTGTTGCTTTTTCTTTTTAGCAAAGAACTCATCATTAGACTGTCTCATTTTGAGCTCTTTTTCTTTTGCTAAACTGTCTCCTTGAACAAAACTCATTTTTGCCTGATAATTTGGCGTTTCATTTCTTTTCCAACTTTGTTTCTTCTTATAACCCAAACCAGCCTTCATGTTTTTCCTTTTGTAACCAGGTTTGTTATAAAAAGTTTTGTGACCTTTTCCAGCAAACTTTGGAATCTCAGACTTTTCAATTTCAACCATTTTGAAAACTTTATCAACCTTTTCTGATATCACATTCTGAATCGGGAAAACAACATCTAAGAATAATTTGTCCGATCCAATCATGGTATAAACCAATCCTTTTGAATCTTCATTCAAATTTTTCTCGGATTTTGAGTTTTTCAGATATCCATCGTGAAAATTTCCTTCATTTTCATCCTGTGATTCAGATTTACCTGTATCAACCAACTCTTCTTTCAACACACTTTCAACGACTTTACCTACCACCTCTGAATCACTAGAATCATCAAATTTGGAATAGGTTACGTCAATGTTATCTGGCAATTGATCTACCATGTTGAAAGCTTTTTCGACCTTTTCCTCATCATAAAACACAAACTTTTTCGGTGGTGGAACTTTATGAAACTCTGAGCCAATGCCATTCTTGTTTTGCTCAGACTCACCATCCTCCAGTTTTATGTTGAAAATACGTTCAAGCACATATGATGACGCGTGATAACTTTTTAACTTGTTATTATCCTGTTCTAAATCAGCAATCTGACGTTTTAGCTTAGCAACATCCTCAATGTAAGAATTAACAACTTGTTGCTTTATTTCATACATTCGTTTATACTCATTAGTTGTTTCAGAACAGTACTTCAATCTTGATTGAACAAGTTTCATTTCACTTTTTACTTTTTCATATGATTCTTTTGTAATGTGATAAGCCAATTTTATCGAATCATATTCCTTTTTCATTTCTTGAAAAGCATTCTCTTTTTGATCACTTTCTCTTGTCTTTTTCGAAACATTTTCTTTCAAAACTTCATTTTCTTTTTCTAGTTTTTTACATTTTTGAGAAAGTTTTTCAGCATTTTCTTTTAAAACCTTTTCATTTTCAAACATTTCTTTGTATTTACTTTTAAAAACTTCTTCGATTTTAGTAAACTCAAGATCTCTTGTTCTGAACCTTTCATCTTTTTCAGTACAAGCACTGCATGGTTCCATGCATTTCTTGCACTGTTCATCGATTTTATTTTGAGTTTCAGAATCAGAATTTACCTCAGTGATTGGCACTTCGGTGTTTGCAGCAACTTCTTTCTGCTTCTGATCAACAGCTTCAACACCAACATCTGTTGAACTTTCAACCTTCACTTCTTCTTCTGCTTTCTTCACATCTTCTCTACCCTGCTGTTCTTCAGTAACAACTTCTTTCACAAATTTCACATTCACCATCACTTCTTCTTTCACTTCTTCAACAATCTTCACATCTTCTTCTTTAACTGCTTCTGCTTTAACCTCTTCAGCAGCTTTCTTCAGATTGTTTACCATCTCTTCAACATTCTTCTTCATTCTTTCTTCATTCCTCTTCCTTAGTTTTATCGTCATAGCATCCCTGATGATTTTATCCAGCCTTTTCACATATGTCTTGTCTTTTGCAACATTGGAATAATATTCGCCGGATCGAGGAATTACTAGAAGAACATCATCGTGAACTATGTCACTTCTGGGAACAACTGGTTCACCTTGTTTGTTGACAAAACATTCTTGCTTTTTATCCCATCGTTTGTTTGCAACAGCATTCTCATGTTCTTCCTGCATTTTCTCCATTCTGCACCCTACAATGAATCTTTCTCTTGGAGTTTTTTCTTTCAAAATCTCTTCTCGAGTTTTCTCTTTGACCTCAACAACAACATTTTCTTCTTTGTTTTCTTCACCAATTTCAGCAACAAGAACATGATGCTGGGCCTTTGATGTTTTTCTCCCATGAGCTGTTACAGGACGATCTTCATCTGGAAGAATCTGACTCCAATCATATCCTTCATCATCGTGGATTACAGCATAAGCTCTGGACTTCTCTCTGGGTTTATCTTCAATCATCTTTGGCTCTTCTCTGCTACGGTGGTAAATTGCCTTTCTGTAGTAATCATCATTGAATGGATGTTCATTTCCACCAACTGCAGAATTAGTGCACTCTCTCTTGAAATGACCTTTCTGCTTACATTTGAAACAGATCACTTTGGACTTATCAAATCCAAGCTTTGTAGATGCACCACCGAGAGATTGCTTCCCAGTAATCTCCATATATCTTTGAGCTCTGCGAATGCAGCTTGCCAAACACCAACGGATGTCAATGAGTTCCATCTCTTCCGGATCAATCTGGTCGTAGTCTTCTTTGGTTAACTCAGAGTTACCAATCTTGCCTGCAACTAGACCTTCATACGATTCCAGAACAGATGCAAGGAAGCTCATTTGTTGTTTAGCTGCATTGATGCTCATTGCAGGAGAATTCTTCAATTTAAGAGCAATGTTGCACAAAATCTCCTCAGTTTCATCAGAACTTGATTTTGAAGATGAATGATATCCAGAATGATAACTTGATGAAGTTGTTTGTGGTTCTTTCATCTTCTCACCACTGAATGCTGTCTTTGGTGAACTGCCAACTTTCTCCGAAGGTATATTGCCTTTGTAGTATAGACCAACATTCTGATGATGAGATGAACCACTCATCTTGTTTTGCTTTTGTAGCTCCAGATCATGACTCTCAATCTTTTCTAACAATGCATCAAGAGAAATTGTATCATATAAAGCATCATTTTTCAAGATAAAAACAAACGTT
The DNA here is from genome assembly GCA_030545235.1 of Helianthus tuberosus. NCBI lineage: Eukaryota > Viridiplantae > Streptophyta > Magnoliopsida > Asterales > Asteraceae > Helianthus > Helianthus tuberosus. The sequence continues at coordinate 26,212,661 of CM060419.1, forward strand.
TGCCACTGATCAGCTCGTGGTAACGCTTCAATTACTTTATCAACAATTTCTTCTCTCGTTTTTAGAATTTTAAATCTTTCTAGTTCAATCTTTAAGTGACAAAACCTCTCAATCATTTGCCTCACAGTTTCTCCCTTTAAACTGTCAAACAAATCAAATTCTTTTTTCAATAAAGCTATTTTGTTTTTCTGAATTTGTTTACCCCCCTTAGCTTTAACTTTTAAAGCTTTCCATACAGATTTAGATGACCCATCATGAATTAATAATGAAAAAATGTCATCTCGAACTGCTTGCTGGATCAAAGCAATCATCTTCTGTTCGTATGAAAATTTCTTTTTGTCTTCCTCTGAATAATCTTTGATCAGAATTTCTTCTCCTTTGTCATTTGTTGGGTTAGCATATCCGAACTTCAAACAAACCCAACTCTCATGTGCATATGCCTTTGTCCAATTGACAAACCTCTCCTTCCACCAAACATAATCTTCAATGTTATTCAGCTTCGGAGGTTTTGAATAGGTTCCATAAAAGTTGTCATTGTTAATGTTGTCTTTGATGGTTTTCATTATTGCTTTGGGTGTATCGTTTGAACTTTCCACTGTATCCGAGGTAAACGCATTGTAGAAAGTATTGATAAATTCTTCAGCCATGATGTAATCTTCTCGTTTAACAGCACCTTTTAATCACCTGAAACACGAACAAACAAACACAATGAGTTTAAACACTATCAAACAAATAAATCGGACGGGTACTCGAACGAGTGAGTCGACACAAGTCAACAGTGAAAATAATCGAGTGACAACGTTGTCCGTCCGGATGAGACTGAATTCGTTCGGGTGAGATAATATCCGGATGAAGATCCGTTCGGACGGAGATCCGGATGATGATACGTACGGGTGGAGATCCGTGCGTATGAAGGTGATGCGTACGGGTGGGGATCCGTGCGTATGAAGGTGATGCGTACTGGTGGAGGTGATACGTGCGTGCAACAATGTTGTCCGTATGAATGTCACTACACAACAAACTGTTGTCCAATCGGGTAGCTTGTTGACTTCTTTGACCTCAAAATGATACCAACTGTTATGATTTAATGAAAGATCACATGTATACTGACATGATGTCAAGACTTTAAATGATATCACATGCAACTTGACTCAAACTAATGCAATTTCAGAAATAATGGCCGACAACTATCTATCACTTCATTGGACCTCAATTCACTAGTGTCGATTCCCTTTTATCACATGTACAACCGACAATTCAATTAAATGTCATGTGCTTTGACACTGATTGTTCTGACGTGTAATGATATCCGCGTAAGTAGTGTATCCGTTCCGAGAGGTCAACAAGTCAACACGGATGGCTGTGCGTGCGGATGTGGATCCGGATAATGTTATCCGCACGGGTGGTGATACGTGAGATGTTGTACGCACGGGTGGTGATACGTGAGATGTTGTACGCACGGGTGGTGATACGCACGGGTGGGAATGTTATCCGCGCGTACAAGTTGTCCGTGCGTATGGCAAGTACGTGCGTATGACCTGTACGTGCGTATGACCTGTACGTACGTATGACGCTATGTGTACGGATGGCACAACACCTTGAATCTGACACTTAAACAATCACGTGACAGCAATTATGAGAACAATCTGCCGTAATGAAGATCACATGCAATCACCGAATGCTTTAATGATTCACATGTATAGATGCTGACACACATTTAATCTAATAACTCAATCGGCTGACATCATGTAAAACTTTCATTGGACCCCAAAACTCAATTCATATTCACAATGAGGATGGCAGACAACATGATCTCATTGGACCTTTGAACAATCAGCACATGATATCTAATATTTTCAATTAAAACTTGCCGATAAGATCACGTGATATATAAATGTACTGACAATGGGTTCACGTGGCAAGCTTAAGTGAAATGAAGTGACATGTATTTGCTATCCGCACGTAGAAGTTGTCCGTGCGGGTAGCAGAGTCAACAGGTCAACACTGATTAATGAAATGTTATCCGTGCGGGCGACTTATGCGTACGGATAGGTCAACACTCAGTCAACGCGTATGGTCATCCGCACGGATTGCCATCCGCGCGGAGAACAACAACCGTAACAGCAGCAACTTTTATCATTTTTCAATCAAAAAATCTCAAATTTCTCACAAAATACTTTGAATTAAAGTCTGAAATTTTATAGGCTTATTGATTAGTTGTTTTCGCACTTAATATCAAAAAATCATCCGATTTTAACCGTAAAATCCTTGTTAATTTTGCGTTTTTCTGTTGAAGACGTAAAAAGATGTAAAAGTGAAGAAATTTCTCAATTCTGATGCGATTTTGGATCTGAAAACGATGAAATCCTGTGCGAAATCGTGTGAATGATCCTCGCAACCGAGCTCCTGCTCTGATACCACTTGTTAGGACCGGTTTGACTCCGAACGATTGCGAACTGACTCGTACGACGTGCGGAATCCGTGTACGAGCAAGACCGAAACACACGAGACGTAATCAATCTGTGATTCTATAAAAGATCTGAAATTGTACAATCACGTGAATCACCTCTTTTGCACTTTCTCTCTCTACTTTCTCTCTCTAGGATCCAAGCTCTCCAAATGTCAAATGTGCAAAAGTCTCCAAAAGTTCCTAACTCTAACCCTACCTCATCTATTTATAGGCCAAGTCTTATAAGAGCTTTCCTCTTATTTACACTATTGCCACCTTGCCCTTTTCTAGATATTTCTAACTATTACAACATAAAGCCTAGAATTTAACAGTTTCTGCTACGGTTTGAGATGACGGAGGCGATAGACATAAATGCACTAACACAAATACGAGGAGTTGGTTATGGAAAGAATGCACCAAGACCCAAATGAAAATGCCAAGGCATTTTATACCATGTTAAGTCAAGCCAATGAGCCTTTGTGGCCCGGTTCTAAAAACGCTAGCATACTCTCTACCGCCAAGAGGTTATTGAACTGTTAATCAGATTGTAATGTCTCCGACTCTACATTCGATAAGCTACTACTGATCATTAAAGATATTCTACTCGACAGTGCAAAGCTACCTAGAAGCTTTTATGAGACCAAGAAGATGTTGAAGCTACTAGAGTTGCCGTCACAACGGATTCATGTATGCCAAAACCATTGCATGCTATTCAATGGAGATAATTCTGATTTGAATCATTGTATAGTATGCAATCAAAGTAGATACAAGGAAAATGGGAACAAGGTTCCTAAGTTGGCGATGACCTACATGCCTGTTGGACCAAGACTTCAAAGACTATTCTATTCAAAGAAAATGGCCTAATATATGACTTGGCACGCAGATCATCGTAGGCAACCCGGAAAGATAAGTCACCCTAGTGAAGGTAAGGCATGGAACCATTTTGAGTTGGTGTTTCCCGATTTTGCACAAGAAAAACGCAATATTCATCTTGGGGTTGTGTACTGACGGGTTCAATCCAAATAATACAACGGGGAAAGATTATTCATGTTGGCCGGTGTTTATTACGGTTTACAACCTACCTCCTTGGTTGTGTTGGTGCATACATCTGTCGACTTCGTCTTATATCGAGTCTGGGTTGCGTTGCGGATATGATCAAGCATGGTGTCATCATGTTGAATGATGACATCATAATAGATGACATCATCATAAGTCATCATCATTGCAACATAAGACAAAACGACAAGAAACATTACAAATTAGAAGTGTCCGTTTGAAAGTTAAAGTGTCATGACCGTTTGAGGCTTGTTGACCGTTTGAAGGTATCCGTTTGAGTATGTCATGTATGCTTCAAACGGTCAGGTCCCTCCCTATAAATACCCCTCAAACGATCATCATTTGTAACGATTCCAGATTTGATACCGAGGTGCTGCCGGTTTATTCTTTTATTGTAAACATTGTTAATTGAATATACAAGAGATTTAAAGTGTATTTCAAGCTGTTTTCAAGTTCGTTTCTTAGTTTCCACCTCTGAAACGTACGAGAGCTCTTCTGAACGACTCATTCGGATTTTCCTCCATTGTCAAAGGAAAATTTGATGAAAAAAGTGGGAAAGGTAGAGATCTCAAATCAATTCTTTGCTGATAAGGGAGAATTTGATGTTGAGAAGGCGTTCAATGGAAATGTTAAACATATTTTTGGTAAAATGGTTGATAGGAAGGTGAAAGGTGCAAAAGAATTTTATAGAAGAAAAGCAGGATGGAGTGATGATGAGGTAGAATCACCCAAGACTGGTCAGACTTGGGTGACATCAGTTTCTAACTAAAAATCCTGACTTGCCGGAGCTCCCAGGTTCGTAAGAGTGGAGCAGGAATCGGCATCTTTCTTAGCAAATGATCCTACATGTGGTAAAGTTGGTAAAGTACAGGTGGTATATTTAAATTGTTATATGTTGATTTACAAGTGGTTATGGTTGGTGAGTGAACCTGTAAGTAGTTGAAAGAGGTTTTCATTAACAAGTGGTTAATCAAGGTCATTAAGTTGAACTTGATTGGATCATACTTACAAGTGATATTTTGGAGAACAATGTGATGAACCCCTAACCTACAAATGGTTTGAAAGTCAACAAAACTAATTTTCCGGAAAAAACCATTTGATTAAAACAAACTTAAGTGTTTTGAAATCACAATGGGAAAATAGTTTGTTGTAAGGGGGAGTTTTGATTGTTTATGCCAAGTGGATGGCGATTTGAAGTGATTTGATATCAGTTGTCATTTTATTGTACAGTTTATTTTCAAATTTCCTAAAATGTGTTTGCATTTTAGGGGGAGTAAAAATTTTCAGAAAATCCAAAAACATTAGAAAATTTGAGAAAGATAAAAACATGATAAATCTGTTGGTGCATACATCTGTCGACTTCGTCTTATATCGAGTCTGGGTTGCGTTGCGGATATGATCAAGCATGGTGTCATCATGTTGAATGATGACATCATAATAGATGACATTATCATAAGTCATCATCATTGCAACATGAGACAAAACGACAAGAAAGATTACAAATTAGAAGTGTCCGTTTGAAAGTTAAAGTGTCATGACCGTTTGAGGCTTGTTGACCGTTTGAAGGTATCCGTTTGAGTATGTCATGTATGCTTCAAACGGTCAGGTCCCTCCCTATAAATACCCCTCAAACGATCATCATTTGTAACGATTCAAGATTTGATACCGAGGTGCTGCCGGTTTATTCTCTGATTGTAAACATTGTTAATTGAATATACAAGAGATTTAAAGTGTATTTCAAGCTGTTTTCAAGTTCGTTTCTTAGTTTCCGCCTCTGAAACATACGAGAGCTCTTCTGAATGACTCATTCGGGTCGAGACACGATCCTACAGGTTGGCCTTGAAAGAGCAATACATACAACTTCCGATGCTCCTTCCCGGGCCAAAGAATCCCGTACACAATTTGGACATTTTTCTACAACCTTTAGTACATGAGCTAAAACAATTGTTCATAGATGACACTGAAACTTATGATGCCCATCAAAGGGACAATTTTTAAATGAAAGTCGTACTGCTATGGACAATTAGTGACTTCTGGCACGACCTTGACATGATGCATATTGAGAAGAATGTTTTCGACAATCTATTTCACACTATTCTGGGCACCGACAGATCCAAAGACAATATGAAGGCAAGGAAAGACATTGAGCTTCTTCGTGAACGACCTCTTTTAAACCACATCCATGATAATAATGGGAAGATTACCAAAGTTAAGGAACATTACACTTTGCAAAAAAAAGATTCTAAAAAAGTTTGTGTGTGGTTGAAAAAGCTAAAATTTCCAGATGAGTATGCGTTAAACATAGGGAAGTGTGTAAACATCAAAGAGTGTCATTTTTACCCTTTCAAAAGCCATGACTGTCACGTGTTTACGCAACGGTTGCTTCCACTTGCTATCAGAGGTTTTGTTTCAAAAGAGATATATGAAGCTATAACTGAGTTGTGCATGTTCTTTCGGGTCGTATGCTCGAAATCATTGCATGTAGATGACTTGCTTAAAATGAAGGGCACTATTGTAACAACTATATGCAAGCTGGAGAAAATATTCCCTCCTGGTTTCTTTGATTCCATGGAACACCTCGTAATAGATCTAGCTGATGAAGCTCTTCTTGGTGGTCCGGTTCAATATAGATAGATGTATCAATACGAGAGGTAATCACACTATTTGTAAATTGAAATCATATAAATCACTCATTTTTAAACTTCTGTTAAACATCCCTAACACATTCTTGATAATTTCTAAACATGGGAAGCTTGGATTTATGAAAAGAAGAATCGGAAACAAAGCACAGGTTGAAGGTTCAATCGTGAAGGAACACCTAGTTAGTGAAAGTACTACCTATTGTTCTCTGTACTTTGACCCGACAGTCGAAACATGCCATAATCAAGAGCCACAAAATTTCACACCGGAACAACCTAGCTTTTCGAGTAGAGACTCTCAATTAAGCGTCTTTATCGTTCCATCTAGAAGATTATATGAAAAGGGTGGTGCGCAAAGGCTCATGAGTAATGAAGAACTTAAAAAGGCGCAGACCTATGTTATTCTAAATTGTGTAGAAGTTACCCCATACGTCATAAGTTTGATAAAGTGGCGCCACAATTGTATCCAGATGATCCAGTTTTTAGTCTCAGAGAGGAACACTTTGCTAAATGGTTTGAAAACCTTATAAGTAAAGCCAATTAAACTATATTGGTTGACATTAGTGCATCACTAACCAACACAATGTGTGTGCTTTTCAATGTTGGTAACAAGTGGCTTAATTGATGGAAGCACACAACATTTGAAAATTTTAGCAAGGGAGCCATCGATGTATGCTCAATCTCACAAGGGTTACTTTGTAAATGGTTATAAGTTTCACACACAAGATCATGGTAGGGGACATACGGCCAATAATTATGGTGTATGCATGAGAGGGGAGACGTATAACTCTATAGAGTCGGACTACTATGGCATGCTGGAGGAGATACTAGAGCTCGAATAATATGGCAACAGGCCTTCAAGTGTTGTACTATTCAGGTGTAAATGGTTTGATAATATCCAGGGTGTAGTAGTGAACAAACAAATTGGTTGATGTGAAACACAAGTCCACACTTTCAAATAATGACTGGTTTATCTTGGCTTCACAAGCAGAACAAGTGTTTTACACGTCATACCCTGCCATGAATAGCGATACAAAAGATCTATGGGCGGTTGTCAAGACAAAAGCGAGACACATATACGAAGCCACCCCACTTGAAACTGAAGTCTCGAATGACGAAAACACGGAAGAACATGGGTTCTTTCAGATTGATGAACGATTTGAGTTACCAAATGTAGTAACTAGTGGTGAATGCATGTGCCTAGTTACAAATACAAACACATCAGAATCTAAAGAGGATGACATATTAGAAGGCGAAGAATTAGAAGAGGAAGAATTTGAAGATGAAGAGGATACAAGTGATGATGATAATGATGAAATGGTTTTTTCAGACCACTCGTCAGATGATGACGATTGATAGAAACATTGTTTGCTCTTGTACAGTTTAAATTATTTGTTATTTATCATATAGTATGTTAACTTCAAATCATATGCAATCATAGCTAGGGTTTTTCAGTTTTATATTATCTATCTAATAATTCTTCTTCTATTAAATGCAAGCGTATATATTATGGTACCTTGTCGTGGTGGTATTAGCGGTGGTCATGGATGTGGAGATAGTAGTCATGGTGGTGGTCATACCGGTGGTCATGGACGTGAAGATAGTAGTCATGGTGGTGGTCATAGCGGTGGTCGTAGACGTGGAGATAGTAGTCGTGGTGGTCATAGTAGTGGTCGTGGACTTGTCCCTCCTTAGGGAGATCGAACACTCTATGGTAGTAGCATATTCACTTCTGGGAGACACACCCTCGATCCTGAGGCATTCAGTGGTAGTAGTAGTCGTGGGGGTTCCAGGGATCCCATGGCGGATATGCATGGGGCATTACGTGAGCAGCGGTCACGTGTGATCTCTAGTTATGAGTCGGGCCATTAAAGCGACGATGTTAATTACGGGGATGGCGATTAGGAGGATAGCGATCATGAGTATGACATAAATCATCCTTCTCAGCACAACTTGTATGTCGGAGATGCACTACGTAATACCTCTCGGGGGAGATTGATCAAGCGTTCATCGGGGGATGGGTTTTTAAATATTAATAATCATTTTATAACAATTATAATATAATAATATAATAAATATACTTATTTGGTTATTACAAAATATTGCAGGTTTGTGAATGTGCATCGTGATGTTCATAAGAGTATCTATCGTATACTGCGTGAGCATCATGATGGGGCTTGGCTAACGTTCAAACAGGTTCCGCGGGATGAAGTGGCTCGTATGTATGATCGATTTAGGGTAACATATTTATTATATATTTACATATCTTTAGCTTATTTGTTGAGTTTACATTTTTAACTTATATTTTTATTTTTGTAGACTCGCTGGACGGGGGATCCATCGAACGAAGAAGCAATATATGAAGGCTTTCTTAACATGCTAAATAAACGTTTCAGAGAGATTATGATGCAATTGAGAATAAAAGCTACAAAATGTGCATATAGTGCTGGAGAAAATGTCGACCTACGTAATTCTAATCAATTCCACATTATTCGTAAATATATGCCTGAATCAATACCTATAACATATGGCATAACATGTGTTCGGTAAGCAAATTAATATATTCTTTTCTGTTTTATCTTATGGCTTATTAATGTTTTTGCATATAATCTGTTTATCTGATATTATAGTTGATTATTGTTATGGCTGATTATTGTTGTTGGTGCCTTAATTTGGTAAAACTTGATTCTGTCACTTTTCCTTAAAAAAGCACACATAAGTTAAGTAACTTAGCAAAGTACACAATTTTTCATATTGTGGGTGCCTTAATTTCCGTTTTAGCTATGTTTTAAAATCGGGTTGGATCGTTTTTGTTAGTATTATTACGATTTAATTATTTAAAGAATATGTAATTGAACAAAAATGAACGCAAATTGTGTCTTTGCAGGCTTGGAACACAAAAGCATGGCTTAGTAAGTCAAAAAGCGGGTCATCAAATCGCAACAGCGCCGATATCAATGGCAGGTCATCTCGACCCACTGGTGGATCTATGGGTTTCGATAAGCATCGTGAAAACTGGGTAAGCTAATTATATTTATGAATTTCAGTAATTTTATTGTATGTACTATAAATCTTATAACAATAATTATACTCTATATTTGTGTAGAGAATGACATATGATCGGGAACCTAGTTGGAAAGAACTCTTCCTGCAAACCCACCTCACCAAAGAATGCAAAGAAAAGTTAAGGAAATGTGAGATTTGCATATATGACATGAAGAATTTGAAGTTTTATACAAACCGATTCAAAGAAGTATATGTATCCTTTTTATTTTCTTACAGTTTTCGTATAAACATTTAGTAGAATAAAAAAATGCTTTTAGGATCGGAGGCTCTCATGATAGTGTTTGTTTGTTTAAAATGAATGATCAATGAATATGAAAACATGTTAGGTGCAGCGGAAATGAAAACAAACTTTGTAAACACAATCAAAGGAGGAAATAGTTTGATAAACAGTTGCTTCACATAGAGTCAAAAGATTACAAATCAAAGCAAAAGATTACAGTCATGCTTACAAACTATACTCCCCCTCAGCCTGATGCCCCAAGGTTGGTTGCACACAAGATGAAAGGATTAGACATGAGGAGAAGAACTCGCTCAGTCAATCAAATGTAACAGTACAGGGCACTGTTACATTTATAGGCAAACCAAACCACTGAGGTATCTCAGCTGACGTCACCATGAAAGCGACGTCTAACAGCCTAACAACCTGTATCTACTGTCCTTACATAAACACTGCTAACCTAACCACTGACTATACATAAAACAAACAATTTACTAAACAGCTGCTCTCCCTTTATGTCAGTGCTTTCCTCAAGGTTGATCAGTCCTTGACTAGGCAGTGCTTTATCATCAGTAGATAGGACCAGCAGTGTTAAATACTTCAGGGTTTTCATCAGCAGTTGAAGGGGCAGCAGCAGTTGAATATGAGCAGCAGATAGAGACCATCAGTTGTTATAAATCACTTTTAAGGGGAAAGCAAAGTGTAAACCGCTGCTTATTGTGAATCCACTGTTGTGACCTGGTTTTGGCTTTACATTATCTGTTCCTCTGGTAGGGTTCAATCCCAACAAATGCATTATTTTGATATACTTCAGGGGGGTACTTGGAGGCGATGCATGATATTCATGGGTCGGACCTCACCGATTGTCCTGATGACCCTGAGGTGTGGGCTCGTGTGCAGGCAAGAGGTCATAGGACGACCTGGGTATTTGGGGTAGGATCTTCAGATCTGCATTACATGGTGAGTGGGACATCATCATCTTCTAGTGGGTGTGCACCATCATCTGTTGAGTACCATCGATCCATAGAAGAAGTATCATGTTCAAAATCAAGATATTTGTTATGTTGTTCTAATTGCTCTAGTGACAAGTATAGGTTTAGCTTGAAATTGATGAAGCCACAATGAAGTTAGGAATTTAGAATGTATAATGGGACCTGGTATTCAGTTTGAACTTCCATAGGTTGGTATGGTTACAGTCTGGTTAAATGGCTTAGTGGCTTAGGGTTAGGGTATGGTTTGTCTGGTTAGGCGTTGTTTGGTTAGTGGATTTGGGATCATGTTTAGATGGTGGCTATTTGGGTTGGTTAGTAGGTTTAGTTTTTTGTTATTTATCTCTTATATCGAAAAGTGTGCTAAAATAACATGGTTTTAGTAATTAACTAAAAGTAAATTCAAAGTACAATAGATATCGAAGTTTACTGATATTAGTATGCTTACCAAACTTGTGAAACGGGTCAGATATTGGGTCATTAATGTATTGTTTATTTAATTATACCTTTTAACAAATTTTTAAGCTCAAGCAATGCGAACACAACTGGCAAAGCTTGAAGCCCGCCTCGAAACTGAGACGAATGAGAGGGAAGATCTTAGAATTCATCTTGAAAGTGAGAGAAAATCGAGAAAGACCTCCAACAACACATGAATGAAATCGTGAAAAGAGAATTACAAGACTTTATAAAGAATTGGCGTCCTCCTCGTAATTAGTTAGCATTTGCTTAGCTTTTTAGACATGTACGCACATTAAACGTTAGTTAGTTTTGTTGTTTAGAAACACTAGAAATGGCGTAATGTACTATTTTCGAGTACGGTGATTTTAAAACAGGTTTATTAATATTTTCAGCGTATTTTTTTGCTGATTTTCAGAAGAAAAAAACAGGTTTTTTCAAGAAAAAATAAATTTTCCAGTTTTTTAATTTTTTTTTTATAAATATTTCATTACAAATGCATTGCAACTTCATTAGGGGATGTGTAGGAAATGCGTTGCAAATAAATTTTGTCTGGAATTAGGGAATCGTAGGAAATACGTTACAAATTTGGTACACAATACTACTGTTGCAAATAAGTTGAAATTTGTGTAATAAATGCGTTGCAAAAAGTTTTCCATGAGGCTTTTTCCAATATTGGGTTTTTTTGACAAATCTGTCGCAAATTCGGATTTACGACGCATTGATGACTGAAAAGTACGTTGAAAAGTTCCATTTTTCTAGTAGTGCATGTATAAAAAAAACATGAAGAAATCCAGCATAGTGAATGGTTCAAATGAGAAGAATTTTTTTGTAAGAATAAAAAAAGAAGAAATTTCAACCAATAAGAATGCTTCATTTTACTTTATTTAATTTTTGTATTTAATATTATTGTAAGGGCATATTGGTAAATTTAGATAGATTATTAAATTTGTAGTCTTCCTTATAAATAGCTAACTCCATTAAATTTGTAACTTATTTTTAAAAAATATATTTTTTTCAACGAAAAAAAAAAATTAAACTAAAGTGTAGGATAAATTACGAGGTGTGTAGGATGGTTTACGAGCTATGTAGGATAAATTTCAATATTTGTAGAATAAATTTCAAAACGTGTAGTGTAAATTTTGATGTGTGTAGGCAAAAATTTTAGTGTGGAGGATGATAGTCTTTATGACTAATTAATTAATCAAAGATTATAATAAACGAGATGAGTTAAAAACTATTTAATGTTTTACAATTATACCCTTTGTTCTTTTTCTTCTCAATTTAATTTTCTTCTTAAATAAACCTCCCCCATCCAGCATATTGTTAACTAACCTAATCAAGGTTGCTTTAATGGAATCAGTGGCGGACCCAGGAATTTTTCCATGTGGGTGCGGAACATTTTTAAAAATTTTAGGCCCCTAGGTATATAGGTAAAAAAAATCGGTTCGTATCGGGTCGTGTCGGGTCATGTAAAACAAAACAAATCGCGCCATAACGTCCCTACTCATGGTTCCTATCACAAACAAATTGATCCATAAGTTCATTGCTCCATAACATAATGTTTCAATTTTAATTTTCAACCCTAGAAATCGTGTGTAATCACCCTAAAAATCATCTAAACAACATAATCACCCTAAAAATCATCTAAACAACCATAAACAATGTCAAAACACATGAAATTTCAAACCTATTTAAGAATTTTGTTACCCTTTCGTGTCGGACGGCGGTGGTTCGCGGCTGCTGATGACGTGCTATTGTGGTTGTTGATCTGTTCAATGATCACTGGCAGGAGACGACCCAAGAGAGGGAGGGCGGGAGGAATTCTAAGGGATTATTGGGCTTATTTTAATTATTATAGTTTGAACTTAGGTTAAGTTTGGTTAATGGGCTAGTAATTAGTGGGCTAATTATGTTTAATGAAATAGTGGGTTAAGGTATTGGGTATTTGGGTTAAGTTGGGTAGTATAAGTTTATATAATTTAGGTAGTTTTTTTTTTAATTAGAGTTTACTAAAAAAATTTAAAATATAAATCGATAACATTTTTTACCTAAGGTGCGTGGACGAAAAATTCCAAGGGGTGCGGATGAAAAAATCCAAGGGGTGCGGACGAAAAAATCTAAGAGGTGCGGACAGGATTTTCAACGGAAAATAGCATTAAATTTTTTTTCCCGGGGGTGCGCCCGCCCACCTTGGGCTAGGGGTAAGTCTGCCCATGAATGGAATAAGCAAGCTGCCTCATTGATGCTGATTTTGTGAGGCAACCTTGCAGCAAAACAACACCGATTATCATTCTTAACTAGTAATTATACCCCGCGCTTCGCTGCGGGTTTTATTGATTTTGAGGCCAAGAATGTATCTATGTTTGTAGCAGGAATTAATGTGTGATGAAGAACCTGAATCCAAAAGATTTCGATATATTATTGTGTAATCAATAATATTTTTTACACTTTATTTCATTCGACATAAGTATTTCAGATGATAAATTTGCAGTTTGCCTCCATCCAAACACTCCCAACTACTAAACAGTTTGCTTGTCCAAGTCATGTGCAAAGCATAGTGTGAACTTGTATCGCCGAAGACGATTTGGAAGAAAGAGGGACCTTCACACCACTTTATTACGGATGGCACCTACATTTGGAGCACAAATCAAAATACCATATTATTCATGTAATAATATATGTTTTAAATCTTATTTAACATAAATTTGAATATAATTTTTAAAATTTAGTTGGACAAAAATGTTTCACTTCACCTTGGTCTAAACACATTACCTAACCCATCCATTTTGCTACAACTAAAAAAGTCATCAAAGTATTGCTAACAAATCATGTAAGGAAACATGCGAAATTAAGGAGCAAAAATATAAAAGAGACACATAATTATTAGTCATACCTGATAGCTACCAATTACATGAATGATGAGAAACATATTAGCCATAACAATAAGCCATCTTGGGTAGCTGCAAATTGGAAAAAAAAAACAATAATAAAAATTAATGACATCTATGTTTTCTATAAGTAATAGAAAAATCATACAAAGAGCAAAAGTATGGGATTCCAGTGTCCACCCAGTATGTGTTTTCATCAAGAACACACATATTACATATCTATATAGACGTACACTTTAACTTTGATATATGAAAGTTAATTTGACTTTGTCCTCTGCCTAAATCACATAGGGACATACTAAAATCTGTATTAACATGTTTGCATCTTTTTGAAACTTATTAAGTTCAATCAAGCGTACCCGCAATCCTCGCGGCCAAATGCAGAACCGTACTATAAAATCCCTTTGAATTTTGGCATTTGATAAACCTAAACAGGGAAAATGAAAGAATTAGCTGAAGACAAAACGGGCCAAATAGGTGAAGAATCACCGAAAGCGTAACTTTTTTCACACATCCTCCTCCAAGATCCTGTTATTTTAATACAAGATTTATATAAATGATTACTGAAACCATAGAGCTCATATGACAAAATATAGATTACAAAATTGAGAAAATATTTTGGAAAAATGTTCCGCCTCAACATGATTTGGCCTGGCCTGTATTCGATAATGAGCCGTCTTGACTCATTACGCACTCTGCCCTACCCATGTCTCAACCTATAGTAATTATATGGGTGGATTAAATTCATACCTCATTGTTATATTCGGATAAAAAAACATACATGTGTTCTGAGGATATCAATAGCTAATCATATAAACAATAAAAGTTGAAGTTTCCGTTGTGTTTACCACATCAACTATTTTAAGATATAGTAAATTCGCAGCAAAATAATGTTTAAGTGTAACAATACTACAGGTCTAAAGCAATAGTATGACCGTCGAATACTGATTGAACTATGCTAGATCAAAATTCCAATAATCATCAATAACTACAACATATGATACATACATTACATTAATACGAATCAAATTGATGATTAGATTAGGTTATTAGAACCTAAAAAGGAAAAATAAGTAAAATTTAGCAATTCAAACCTCAATCTCTGATACATCCTCATTGAGAGAGTAACAAACACCGGTGTTGTTGCTTCCGTAGTCATGGCAACAGCATCGAGTTTTCGATAGATCGCCAAAATACAAAGCAGGGAGCTGCTGAGATCACCAGAATTATGGTCATAGTTGTAGCGGTCCTGAAAACCCTAAACCATCAGAGTCACGCGACAACTTGAGAGTAACGGATTCTGTTCAAATATTATTGC
Source organism: Helianthus tuberosus (assembly GCA_030545235.1). Classification (NCBI taxonomy): domain Eukaryota; kingdom Viridiplantae; phylum Streptophyta; class Magnoliopsida; order Asterales; family Asteraceae; genus Helianthus; species Helianthus tuberosus. The sequence goes on from CM060419.1 coordinate 26,227,742, forward strand.
ATGAGATCGATCTACAGAGAACACAACAAATCCAAAACACCCCATAAATAAGTATGAACAGGGTGTGATCTGTGACAGAACAGGAACTCAGTTCGCTACTTATTTAATTAAGATAAAAGTCTGTTGAGTGGTTTTCTCTTTTTTTTAGTTTTCTTCAAAAATCATAACTAAACACATCAACATTTTAGTTGTCATACAAAACACTTTCAGTTGCTATTATACACCATTCAACATGTTCACTTTTGTAAGTCACTAATTCAAACATCACACTTCACCAAGAGTTTATAAATGCAATCTGTTCTGCCTAAAAAATACACAGGCCAACACCAAAAAAATAGAAGAAAAAACCTAAAATTTCATTGAACACCTAGTGTGCAGGATTTCATCAGCTATAAAACACCAAAATCAAATAAACTTGATATCCCCATACACAACACACATTAAAAAAAACATGATTCAGCAACAAAACAAAACAAAGCATTCAAGCACCAAAACAATGAATCACAAAACCAAAATTGCATTCTGTAGTGTATAGCTTACCTATGAAAAGAAACATTACCTTTATAGAGCTGCTAAAAACGGTCGATGTTTGCCATTCATTACCAATGAAAACGAAAAGCAACAACATCACCACGACCCATTCACCACCTCGTTTATCGATTTGGAAACGGAGTAGGTTCCAACATAAGAATCTGTTGGGTAGTGGGGTTTCCGCAAAATTGTTGTGGGGGGAAAGGGTTAGAGGAGTGTGGAGAGGTAGCCGGTGGTCGGATTTAGCGGTGCCGGAGATGGACGGTGGAACGGTAGCGCTAGGGTTGTGTGAGGGTTTTGAGACGAAACTGGGTAAGAGGGAGATGATAAAATGATGATTGTCTCTACTGGTTGGTGTTAATAATAATAAAAAGAAACATCATAGAGGAAAGTCGAACTCGTATCTACCTGGTGAACCCTAAAAGCGCAAACCACTGGACCAAACACACAAACACAAAAGTAGTTATAAACAGATATGTATATATCCAATAACAATATTGTCTGGCTGAAAAAGTAGCCAAGAAGATACTACCATGTGACAAAGTAACTGTTCATAAACTTCTGTTTTTAATATATAGGAGAATTGCTTCGGTTTGTAATTCAACCAAGCTATTGTCTGAATGTCTACTTCACAAGGACAAGTGAAAAAAAAAATGAAAAATACTAATAAAAATTATACCAAATACTTCATCGTATGATCATTTATTTTAGAAGTCCACAAGCATTTATAATCTACATATAAACATGGAATATAAAAGTGAAATTCAGAGAGAATCGTAGAAGTATCAATCACATGAAGTTTGTTGCCAGATATATTATTCATACATTATCCTTGCAACCTACAATTACACTTATTAAAAGTAAACTCTTAACACATATGTTAAATAATCATAACCTAACTTTCAGTTTTCATTTCTTATTACTATTATTATATATATAATTAAAGAAGTTGTTAACTTCAGTAAAATTATATTAATATGTAGGAGACTCATCGACATAGTCAGTGGCGGATCTAGGATTCCGACCAAGCGGGAACGTTTTATAAATAAGCGGTAACGAAATCGAAAAAACGTCAAATTTTTCCAAAATTTACACTAAAAACGTCAAAAATTTTCCGACCAAGCGGTAGCGGAGGCTACCCTTGGTCCTCTATAGATCCGCCCCTGGACATAGTCTTATTCAACCAAGTTAAGTGTGGTGTCATCTCATTAATTAATACATATTTTACATGAAAAAACTAAATTAATATTATTATAATTTTCATGACTTCTATATATATTTAATTAAGTATATTTTTTAGGGTAGCATCCTTATTTTGTAATTAAAATTAAAATGAAAAATAAATAGAATTATTTTTTTCTGAAGTCATATAAGTTTAGTATTTGTGTCGTGTGTATATTTACAAGAAGTCTATAATTAATTGAAAAGTTCGATTTAAAACAGGCCATGACATACGACTACAATTAATAAAGGCTTATTTTATTTCCACACCTCTAAAATCTTATTCCCACATCATTTACTCTCTATACAGTGGTGGAGCTAGCTCATTAACTTAGGGGTATCCCAATTTTTTTTACCGTGCACTCGGTTAACGGCAACGATTTCAGCAGGGACGATTAGCGCTGGCTTTTGTTCGACGTTTGGTTTCCAATTGCCGCTCATAATTAAAAGGCTTATTTTATTGTTTTGGATCTTGGGCTAAACTTTGTAATTTACCAATCGGTCTCCTTTTAATTATATTATTGTTATTTGTGGTTACTTTTATCATTTACGCTTAATTATTCTGTAAGTTTTGGGCTGTAAATGGTTTGAGCTTATAAATGTTTGAGATTTTAACAGTATCAAACATCCTATTTTTTCTCAGTGATATCTTTGTTTATTTAGGGGTATCCATTGTATAAAACGAGAAAAAAATATACTACGATACAGGGTTGAGGCATAGCCCGTGCTACCTCTTTTATAATACTAGTTCCGTCCCTGACTCTATATATATCTATGTACATATAAAGACATAGAGGAAATGAGTGTGTGAATATTAATACCCCAAATAAAACTATAACTATAGATATCAATGCTAAAATTTTGAATATAAAACTCGTAAAAACACTATAATTAAACATGATTTTCTTAATCGATTAGCTATTTTGCTTTTGTTTAACTAGTTGATGCCCCGACCGCGTTGAGGGGCGATGGCCGAATAATTCTCAATCAATTTAAAAAACACTACTATAATTTTGTTAGGAAAAAAACAAAAATGATGATAAGATCGTAACTTTGGGCTCAGGGCAAAACGACTAATGAGCCAGTGTTAGGCAGCTCATTGACACGAAAAAAATTAAATCGTGTAAACAAATTAAAACAAAAAACTTTTATAGTTTTGTTAAAAAAACTAAAACAATGGGAAAAACGTAATTTTTAACTGATGGCGAAATCATAATTTTAATTCAGAGATAAAATCGTAAATTAAATGGACCAATGGGGAAGTGCCAGGAAGCTGTCGGCATGATTGTAATTTTACACCGGAAGCAAAATTGTAATTTCACCAGGAAAACAAACTAAAACGGTGGACAAAATGTAAATTTAAGTTAGGGCAAAATCGTAACTTGGCTATGAGAAAAAAACTAATGGCAAAACTATAAATTTATACGGGGCAAAATCGTAATTTTGAACTGATGGCAAAATTGGAATTTTTAACTGGGAGCAAAAGCGTAAATTTATTTTTAAGTGAGGGTAAAAACATAATTTTGAACTGATGGCAAAATCATATTTTTAAGGGAAAAAAACTAATGACAAAACTGTAAATTGAAATGGAGCAAAATCGTAATTTTGAACCGGGGGCAAAATTGAAATGTTTAGCTGAGAGCAAAAGCGTAAATTTATTTTCAACTGGGGGAAAATACGTAATTTTGAACTAATGGCAAAATCGTAATTTTAAAACGGGATAAAATCGTAAATTTATTGGGCCAATAAGGAGTGCCAGGCAGGTGCTTGGCACTATTCCCCTTGCCGCCCCTTTCCTCCAATCAATGAGAATGTCTATTCCCGTCGACATTATCTTTTGTTGTAGTTAGAAAATTACATCTCCGGGCAAACCCACAACTTTAATTGATTATCCTTCCATATGGTTTTAATGTTTGGTGTTAGCCTATTTTGTAGAGACATTACCTCTTAAAGAATAGGTCTCACGTTCAATCCTGGACATAGGCGATTAATTTAAGATTATCAGTGTAACAAAAAGTAGGAGCAAGCGTTGCCATTAAAAAAATAATGGTTTAGTCATAAATGTTTTACCTGTAAGACAATGCGTAGCTGTGAGGTATGTTGTTTGGTCTTTTCTGATACGTGGTGTCTACGTCTGTAAGTCCTGAAAGTTGTGTAAACTAAGTAGTGGGATGACATGTGAAATTAGTGGGTTTGATATTAAAAAAAAAAGTTGATTGGTCAAGACATATTATACATGGTGTCTACGTCACTAATGCCTAAAAATTGGGTAAAACTAGAAAACCAGCCCGCGCGCGTTGCGCCGCGGCGGCGAACCAAATTGACATGTAGTCGGTGTAGTTGATACGAGCGGACATACATTCTGATGTGTGTGACCAAAAACAATTGTTCAATGTAAAGACATTAACTACCACAACCAAATTGTATCTTGACGGTTAAATGAAGACACGGTTAGATCTAATAATCCTTTCACATTAATTAATTCAAAAATGGCTCCTCTGGTGATAAATAGACTTAAAAATGATATCCAAAAGTAAGGTCTAAGCAATATATTTAAAAACTTTTTCTATAAAAAAGATATCCAAAAGTAAGGTCTCAGCAATATACAAAATCTTGTCCAAAACGGTTTTCATATGGTCACATGCTATCTTAAATATATGACCGCAAACTAACTGTAACACATAACATAATTGATGAATCATGTGAGTTGTAAAGAACTATCCAAAGATAATTGAGGGATAATGTAGTGTTTGATGAAACTAAAAATACATAATGGGGGATATATAACGAACCATCCGAAAGTAAAAAAAATAAAAAATAAAAAAAAAATGGTGGTTCCAATGGAACCATGCTGAATCAGGGTGTTGAAAATTTAACGCAAAGTCTGGAGCGTGAAATGTAAACATAATTACAAAAGTCATTTAAGCCTTTCAACATACCTGGCGATATTACACGACAAAGACATTCGAAGTACAAAATAAACATATTCTTGAACCATCAAATCCATAAGCACAAGAAATATAAACTTCAGTGTCCCAAAAGGAGATGTAGCCTGAAAATAAAACACCATGAACGGATTAAAAGTACAACTTTTACAAAATAGTAATCATTTCGTTATTCGTAAGTAAGGAGATTGGGTCCCCAGAGCCGAAGTGCAAAAAACATGCATAAAACACGCAAGGCCGGCGTGGCGAAAGATAATTATATAATACATTATATAAGTGTTTATTGGTTCATGTACATAAAATTCAGATAGTAAAATCTCTATATGCATTAAATATATAAATATGCACTATATACAACCTAAAAGCTATATGTACAACCAAAGAGCACATATTCTACTCTTGTATACGAGGCGCTCCTGAGACATGCACCTCATGTACGCATGTCGCCTCATGTGGTTAGAAGCGTTGAACCACCTCACGCCTAGGGGCGCTTTATTTAAAGTTAAAACTAATTAAGATAACTCCTATAATATTCCAATTAATATATAGCAACAGTAAGCACAATTTATGCTAATTAATAACAATAATAATAATGGATATTCCCTTTTTTAAGGATGGTAGTATTTTATAGAAACAAAAAAAAAAGGATATTTAAAAACTTGAAAATTATATAATGATTAAAATACATGTGTTACATAACTTCAGAGGTTGTTTGGCCATTATTAGAAGCTTAAAGTTCAAACTGGCAACTTAATATAGGAAAACTGAAGGTGAGATTTGAATCTAAAAATCAGACAATGCACTTAGCATCCAACCAACTAAGCCTTTTGGTTATAGTTAACATTTTTAATTTTAAAATACTTACAGCTTTGTGAGAATTATTAGATACAGATGCGAGTATATGCAAAATTAAGAACTTACAATTTGTCAAGAAGGCGGTTGTGATGTTGTAGCAAGTTAATGAAAGTAGACATTTAAACGTCTCGGTTTCTTATCACCTTGATCCTTCATACGATCCATCATATCTGTGACAACCCGCACTAAACCAGGTATCCGTACGACTTAATTAGTAATTAATTACTGCTGAATTACTGTGCTTACTTGAACTTGTGAATAAACTGCTACTTGAATACTGATACATGTACTTACTTGCATCATACTTGCTTGCTGTCACTACATTATTTACATGCTGAACCTTAGTGACAAACATGATGCACAAAGAGCACAGTAGCACTATAACGGATAACCTATTGAACATGCTGATAAAGCCAGCATCAGGCAAACACTGCCTCTAAGGCCTGTAAGAGCCTGAGATATTTTGCTACACTGGTGGTGAGTGTAGGGATACAAGGGTTGTAGAACTGCGTCTCTAGGAATAAGTCACTATGACTGGATGTGCCTAAAACGTACTCTAAGTACAAAACTCAGCACTTTACATAATAATTCAGCTTTGAGCTAACTAATGAAGTGCCAAAACATGAGAAAAATATTACTAGACACTTTCCAAAGTGTCAGAAATGAGTTGTGTCACTAAAAAGAGTATTAACGACACTTTAACGGATTACTATCCAACCAAACAACCGGACTATACCCGGAACATGAAAATATTGTTATTTTCACTATTTATCTTTTTCTGAGCCAGTTAGGGTCCCCGTATACCCTAACACCCGTCATAACACACTACACATGAGTAACTGGGTTAAACACTTAACTAACTTGGTTTAACCTAACTAATACTTACCTATCTAGTTGGAATCAGACCAAGACCCCCCCCCCCTCCTAACCGTCCCCAACTAAGGGGGGACACCTTTGTCCTTACAAGATTATTAAAATCTTGTTTGCTTAATATCTTCTAGACACATTAACCATTGGGTAATTAACATTAGAATTGTCTATAAGTAACTAAGCTTAAACCATTTGTCACTTAACACTTCACAACTCACCAAAGCTCTCTCTTTCTCTCTAAATAAGTCACGGCCGAATACCCCCCCCCCCTCCCCTACATCCATTTTCGAGTTTAGTTCACTTCATTCCAACATCATACAAGCTTCAAGGATCACGTATTAGGAGGCTTGGTGCACTCGGAGTTTGAAGGACCTCTTTATCTTGCTTTTATCCACCTCTTTTGCGCGTAGATTCTTCCCTAGCCTCGGGCTAGAGGTATAATGCTTAAAACTCGTACTTGAACTAATCTAAGTTGGTTAATAAGATGTATGATGATTAAAACTCGGAATCTTGCATTTTGAAGCATTAAAGTTTACTAAAAACACTAAAAATAGTGGTTAAAAGCTTATATGTTGTGTAAATGATGTAGTATTCGAAATGTATGGTTATTTAGGCCCGATCTATGATGTGGTAGCTCGGATCATCGTTTAACCCGGTTTGGTAAGGTCATGGATCTTAACATAAGCTTGTTTTGAATGAAACAAGGGTTAAAGGGTTAAACTCTACCACACACGAATCATGAACTTGTGTAAAAATGTTTTACTTGTGGAATAGTGTTTAAAACTAGCAGATCTACGTATCTGCAAGTGGTATTTTCAAAGGACCAAGCGTTAAAGAAATCATGCTTTCTAAAAAATGGATCTTACACTAACAGGAATGATTTTTATAAACCACAAGTGTGTAAACACTTGTGAAATGAAAAGATCCGACAAAATAACAGTTTTTGTAAAAGATGACTGGAAGTTGTAAAGATGGATTTTCTCTAAAAACGAGGTTTTTACAAGATCAAATTACCTTATATGAAGATCTACTAAATTTAAGGGGATTTACACCACGGTTTTGGGAAAACTGCAAGTTCATGTAATTTTTGGCAATTTACACATATGTTGATTAGTTGTTGTGATGAAAGTTGTTCTGATCAAATAAAGAAAATTGTTGAGTTGATTTGTTAAAGAAAATGATACGTTTGAAAGCGTGGCCACCTCCAGTTACAGAGGAAACTCTGGCGAAATTTTTTCTAAAAACCTAACACTTAGAACTATTTACACTACAAGTGTTAGAATTATTTTTGACATGTTTTCGAAATATGAATTTCGCCATGACTTTATTTACTAAATATTCGGAGGTGGGATTTTCACGAAATTTAACGTGATAAATATATATTTTTCACACACTGTTTATGATTATTTTGTGAAAATACATAAATATTATTTTTAGAGTAAAAATAATATTTACGAACGTTAACGAATCCAAAATAATACAAACGCTTTCACCATAAATATATAAGTTACACCGGTAAGTGTATTACCACTCGATTGTTAAAACGTAACTTACGCACTTACAGAAATATTTATGAACGCGTATTTTAACAACGTATTATTGGAGAAAAATTATGTGAAATGAAAATATAATATTTTTGAGAAAAATACTTATATTTTGGAATTGGAAATACATATATATATTAAGTGAGACTTAATGATATAATTTGAACGCACATGTATTGAATCCCCCACCCTTGGGAAGGAAAATAATTACCAAGTATTTACAAAATGTAAACACGAAATAGTTGTCTAACTATTTCCCAAAAACATAAACCATGAAGCTAAGGCACGGCCGTCCGTCTAATAGAATTAGTACGTGTAGGTCGTCACACAGCTGCGTGAGCAGGAGATACTTGGTAGAGACGCTTCACTATGAGTTCATGTCCCCCTTTTCTCTAACTGTTTTCAGTTTTCTTAACTGCGGGGGTGAAATACATGTTACTTTGATTACAAGTACTTTATACACGGTATGGTTAGCGTAAGGAGGTTTACTACTTAGATCATGTGAGTGGGTAGGAGCAATATGAGGCCATTAGTCCTCATAACGGGACCGAGGGACAGGAGCGGTAGATCTATCTGGGTGTAGCGAGCCCAGCCCCAGGCCAAACTAGAAACGGACCTCGGGGTGACTTTGTCCACATACTAATGCCGTGGCGAAATCTGCTAGGTTTGAGTCTCCCTATTTGCACTTCACATATATCAGTGGCCTTGCAAACCATTGGTGATCTCAATTCCCTTATTTGCTACATACCAAGACTATTTTTATACTTACAAAGGTTTACTTACTCACTTACACATGAACTCGCTCAACATTATTGTTGATTTTTCAACTTACATGTATTTCAGGAAATTAAAGATCTGGCGCGGTATGTTATGTTTTCCCGCTGCATAAGGGTTCCAAGGTCATCCCAGTTTAGGAAATGTGACTCTTTCCTGGACAAGTCACAAATCTTAAACTGCGTTTATTTCATGTTGATGTTTATGTTTATCAAGACAATGTTTTACGTTATGAGGTTGTAAGTCCCTAAGACAATGTTATGTTACTCTGGTTTTAAAACTTAATCAAATGGATGATCTTGCATGATTTTATTTCATATAGCTTTGTTATGGTTAAGCTATGGTATTAAGAAGTCACACCAAAATTAACCACGCTTCCGCAAAGCCAGGGTGTGACAATATCATCCATGAGGGTGTCAGCCTCTAGACACAAACCAGAAAACCTTGTTTGCAGCTTAGCACGATCTGATGCAGGCCGCTTTCTCAGTACTCCTTTAATCCTATGCAACAGTGAACATATGCAACCAGTAGTTTTATAACCATTCTCCATCTTCTCATTCAGATCTTTCCAATAGCTCTTGATAAGTGCCATTCTTACCCCAAATTTCCATTTCACTTTCATGTCTTGGTGTGCCCTATGGTTCTCAACTTCCACTTAATCCATATCAGTCGTGTCATCATTGCATACCCACACTATCCAATAAGAAGACCAAACCTACAAAGTACAGTACACATCTAGAAGCAGAAAAGATACTGATAATCGAGATAAATGAAATACCTTCTCGTGGTTCTCGGCTGTCAGTCATCTTCATCGTCAAAGGAAGCCACCTCGGCCGAAACTGCCGCTGTCTAAAACAGTATTCACCATCACCGACTCCAGTTCCGCCGGTGGAGCTGATCATTTTGTGTAGCCGGAGGCTGCTGCCATCACCAAACCACCACCATTTACCGCCGCTAACCGAGAAAAAACCAACTATGGGTGTAACGTGAACCATCCCACAAAATTAGGGTTTACATTCAACAGGCGGCCAAAGTAAGCAATTGAAAATTTATCTAACGTAGGGAGAGAAGGTGTAATGACAGGAGTATGTGCCACGGTGACGACGGTCTTTGTGGATTCCGACCACAAATCCCCTGAATATAACAATAAATATGCCATCTAATCAGATTGATGACTTGCTAAAAAGTGAACTAAAAAGTGGATTATACAAATGGGTTTAATTCAACAAACTAATCCTATAACTTGGCTAAAATACCCCCAATTGATCCTAATGGCATGATTGACTTATAAACCCTAGAAAAATAATCATACCAGAAACAAACAGAATGGCAGCAGAAGGAATAATTGAATCATTCGCCTTAGGTTCGGCATTAAAGGCCTTCCCCGTTGCAGATCGTTTTCGTGGTATATTCAGAGCCACCGGTGACGGAAAAGGCCAATCTTAAGGTTGAAAATTTCTTGGACTAAACTGAAGCCCTGCAATCATATATGAAATAAGAAACATTGCATATCAAAAAACCATCAATTTAACTTAGAAACAGAAAGAGTTCCAAAGGATATGCCTTTCATCCATCCTTAAAAAATACTCACCCATACCTTTGATTCACGAAAAAAAAAGTATTCAAGATAGATGGATTTTGCATACAGACCCAGATCGGTGACTGGAGAAGTCGTCTGAGCTTCACCAGTAATCGACTGTAATCAAATCAGGGGGCGCCGCAACAGCTCCGCCGTGACTCCACCACATCTACGCCGTGACTCCACTACCGCTCCGCCGTGCCTCCGCCACCGCAGAAAGTGGGATGGCCATGCTGCCTCTCGGTTTATCCCATTTTCTCTCTCTACATGTGTATGTAAATGGATAATGGTTACAACCAAATTAACATATCATACAACACCCAAACTGCAGATAACACACTTTAAGCTTAGAGTACAACCTCTAATGCCTACAAATGTTAGAAATTAGAGTATTATATAATAGAGTAGTGAGATGACACGTGAAATTAGTGGATTTCATATTTAAAAAAATGATTGGTCAAGACATAGTCCAACCAATCAAAATATATTCTTCTCTCTTGCATCCCGTGGTTTAAACCACATTCAACGCAAAAAAAAAAAAAACCATTCACATGAGAAGGGAATGGTGTTTAGTCACATGCCCACTACGCATGGTCTAAGATCATGCGTAGTGGGCGTGTTTTTTTCAAAAAAAAAGCCCCAAACACGCCTGATCACGCCAAGGCCCCACCCCCTTGGGCGTTTTTGGGCGTTATTTTCGAAAAAAAGCTCCGAAGCGTGTTTTAAATCATGCCAAAATGGAAAACTTTTGGCCAATCACATGCATCCTTCTTTTTAACATAATACCCACATCCTCACTACACCCATTTTAGAAAAACGCTCAATATTGCCCTTTGCTGGTTGGACTGCTACATGCCGGAAAATGCCTAAGGGTGAGGACATTATTCATACTTACCACTACGCATGGTATAACTATAAAAATTTTTAGCCCTTGTGTTATAATTAATAATTGATTAGAGAGATTTTTTAATACTTAGATAATAATTAATGATTTATATATATGGTAAGGTATGGTAAAATAGGGTGCATAGAGTAAGAGTATAGGGTGTGGGCAGATCTATCATTGTAGCAGGGGTAGCCTCCATTACCCCTTAACTTTTAACTGGAAGTGTAATTTTTTTGTTTTTTGACATTTTTTGGATTTCGTTACCCTTGAAAAAAACTTGTGCTACCCCTCCTGATTAAGAGTGTAAAGAAGGAAAAAGAAAATTGAAGAAAAGAAGAGAGTAACGTAAGCGTTTTTCTGATGAACTGTAAACTGTTACCTGGTTGTGTGGTTTGAGGAAGAAGAAGACTAAGATGAAAGAGAAGTTATGATTAAATAAAGTTTAAAATAACTTTAAACAAAAAGCAAAAATGAAAGTCCTACAACCTACATCAATCACATCAATCCAAATAAATAGCATATTAATCTTATTTTCTTAAAGTTTCGTGTTATGTATTATCTAGATTATTTCGCTATTTATACAGTTTTATTAGTTTACTACATTTTAATTAAAAAGTAATAAATCTATACTTGTGATGAATGTATCAGAATAAACTTGTTGTCCACATCCATTAAAATTTTCAAATAAACCATCGAAGTATTTTTTTTTAAGTCCATGTTTTAATCTACATAATTAGATTATTACTTTAAAATCCTTTTTATTTTAATTAATCTGCTTTCATTGATTTTCTAAAATATTATACTCTTCAGGGTCTCATAAAATTTATTTTGAAATAATAGTAATATTATTTCATATTAAGCATAAGATGATGGATAAAGTCATATGCAGTTTGATGAATTGACAATCTATAAATATATTATTTTAAAACAATCGATAAAAAGAAGTGGAATAATTTATATTGTTATGAAATTAATTAATTTGTTTTAAATGGCGAAGCAAAAATACTTCCGTCTTTTATCCGATTAGCGATTGAAACAGTTATCTCCTGTTGACACTCTCGGTCTCAACTCTCGTCCCCTCTAATTTTTTTGAACAATGAAGCAAAAGCGCTGTTGTCTGACACTCTCCGGCTCACAATCTTAGATTTTTTTTTGCATGTTGCAAACGAATATATTTGATAATAGAAAGAGTTCTTTCAACAAATCTCATTTTTATATTGAAAACCAGTTTTTCAACAAGTTTCGGTCAAAAATGTAATGCAATTTTTGATAAAGTAAAAGAAGAGGATGTAATTGCTCGCTTTCATACTTTCAAAAACCGAAGAGGAGAAATCTATTAGGGGGAGAGGGGTGCTCCCCTCAACTCCCCTCACCAGAGCCAATGAAATTCGTCTATGTCAATGTCACACCCCGAAATATCAGAGCATTGGCGTGACTGGACTGGTATCTTCATTGCACAACGGAAGCAAATAAGCTAAGTCTTTTAGAAATTGAACGCCCACTAAGTACTCGAATCTCCAATGGTTCTCCTATTCCAACCGTGCCATAACTTTGAAAAGTAACCTGAGAAAGAAACATGCGAAAAATCAACATAAAGTTGAGCGAGTTCATAGTTTGTTTGTAAAAGATTTGAAATAAATATTTTGAACAACCGGTTTGTGAAATAATATTGAGAAAACGAATTTAGAAATCATTTTCTTGCCAAGTTATATGGAAACTTTGTATTTGTAACGCATTATGTTCGTAAAACCATGTATTTGTAAACTCTCGTATTTGTAATGTTCGTATAACCGTCAATGCCCACCCTGACTTTGACTCCATGCCCGCATAATCCTATGCCTTGAATTTGTATAAAACATGGTATTTAATTTGTATAAATCAAGTATTTCTGAAAATATGTATGTCCCTGGTATGTAGCAATAAGGAAAAAGAGATCACCAATGGGTTGCAAAGCCACTGGAATGTGTGAAGTGATGCAGGAAAACTCAAACCTAGCGGAGTTGCACCGGGCTTTCGGCTGTAAGACACAGTCACCACTATGGGCCACCCCGGCCTCATGGGTGTGGGCTCGCTACACCCAAATAGATCTATCGCTCATGTCCCTCGGTCCTACAACGAGGATTAATGGCCTTAAGTATCTTCCTACCCACTCACATGACCTAAGTAGTATGCCCTCCTTAAGCTAACCATACCATGTATAAAAATGTCTGTATAATTGTAACATGTATTTCACCCCAGCCTCTAAGGCTGAACCTCCCCAGCCTCTCTATATTATCACCAGACGATCCATCCCTAGTCATGAAAATCATTCACATTTCGATAATACGCATTTGTTTTGTAAAAACCGGTATATTTAGTATAATCCATTCGTAGACCATTTGAGTTCCTCGAAATCCATTCGTAATATGATTTAGAAATATGAGTTTTCGTTCGTTCAAAAGCTTTGTATGTTCTTGCACAACGTGCTTTGTCTAAAAATATGCAGTCTTTGTTCATCGAGAACTTTGTGTGTTTTCTGCAAAACATGCATGTCTTTCCACCCCGAAAACATTTATAAAAATGTAAAACCGTAAAAATGTGGGGTTATGAACTCACCTGAATTGCCTTGTGCGAAGCTAGCTAATTACGACTTCGTGATGTCGTTTCCAAGACTTGACTTGCTAGCATGCATTCTACAATATTCCTAACACGGAATGTCTTATAAGTTTCTAAATAAACGTAGTAACTAAACTACGTGTCATCGAGCTCTACCGAAACGTTAACCGAACGATTCAACGGTAAGTTGATAGCTTGTTAGTAACGATTAAGTTATACTCGTTAAGTCTCGTCTAATGTCGGTAATAGATAAGTCTTAGAAAGACTTAGCTCTCGAGAGGTTTATAATATATGAATATTTATGTGAAAATATATAACTATATCGATATAATCACGTTAATCGTCTCGAGAATTCGTAGGCGTAAGTAAAGAATAGTTATATGAAAAGAAAACAATATATAGCCAACTCGTATCATGTTTCGCGTCTTAACAAAATATAGGTATATGCCGTTTAGGCGTTTAAAAATAAATATAAAAAGTTATATTTATTTTATAAAAAGATCGTCGAGTTGTTTGGAGTATGAAATAAATATAAAATCTATATTTATTCTTATAAGAGAATTCGTATTGTTCGATACTTGAAATAAATATACAAACTATATTTATTTTTTTAAAAGCGAATTCGTGTTGTCCGACATTTGAAATAAATATATAAAACTATATTTATTTTTATAAAAGAATGCGTGTTTGGCGTTTGAAACAATATAAATAATTATATTGATTTTATAAAATCCTTGTCGAATTTTTGGAGTTTAAAATAAATATAATAACTATATTTATTTCTGTGACAGAATCGTCGATTTGTCGTGTTTGAAAATAAATATATAACTATATTTATTTTTATACGAGAATCGATTTGTTTGTGTCGGAAATAAATATGTAAAGATATTTATTTATAAAAAGGATTCGAGTTTAACGTTTGATAAATATAATAATTATATTTATTTTGTAAAATCATTTGCGCCATCGTCGTTCTTGTAAGTTATAAAGTGCCGTTGAAGTAATATACATATTCATTTTGGTTTTTATAAAAGTCGCTCGGTATCGAAAAACATGTTTTGTTTTTACGGATTTTCTCGAAAAACGGGCAGAGTTTCCTCTGTTTTTGGACGTCCCCGACAACACTAGTTGTCGTTATTTTCAAAACTCAATCAATCTACTCAACAATATTCTTGTATTATCAATTTATATAAACAAGTTAGTCAAGAATTTAACTAATAATTCATCGATTTTTGTTCGGTTCGAGAGCTCGTTAGTCACGTGAGGTTAAAACTAGAAATATATAACGTAAATATTAAATGTGCGGCTAATCTTTACCAAATCTTCGTGTCGAACGTTGACTGAGTTGACCAAGTGAACTGAGTTGACCAAGTCGAGTTGACTCAGTTTAACCGAGTCTTCCCGAATCATGAAACGCGAACCGCCGCTAACTTATGTTGACCGAGCCGAACCTGTTGACCAGTTCTGACCCGAGCCGTTGACCGCTGACTTTTATTGACTGACCTTGACCGAGTTGACTCGGTTTGACCGAGTCAACTAAACCCGAATCTGTTGTCTAAACCCAAGCCGAGACCGAAACCCTCTTGAACCACTCGAACCAGAAACTTGAAAATCTGACCCGACATAAGCTGGAACTTGTGACCCAAACCTCAAACTGAGACATCCCAGACCACCACCCTTACCGTTGTTGCTGTTGTTGTCACAGCACCGCCACACCGGACGCCGCCGCCGCCGGGATCCTCCGCCGCCACTTGACCTACACCGTCTCTCTCTCTCTCCCGAACTCCTTCTCTCTCATCTATCCGTCTCTCTCTCCGCCCCTGTGTTTAATCGCCGCACCACCGAGGTACCGCCGCCGCTGCAGACGGCGGCGCCGCTGCCTTGCTTCGCCGGAGCAGAAATGTGCAGGGGATTGTCGCTTGCTGGGAGAACCACCGCCGACCGGTTAATCGGCTCTGGCAGCCGACTATCGAGATGGGTAGGGGATCGAGTGGGTGAGGATGATGAAGGTGAAAGATCAGTGAGTGTATGTTTGGTTTGAGTTTGTCTAATGGGAGCCTTGATCTCCATTTTGTGTTTTGAGAAGATGAACTCTTTGTGTGTGTGTTAATATGCAGACAAAGACAAAGAGAGAGAGGAGAGAGTGTTGAGAGTTTGTGTGAGATCCATGGATTTTATAGAAATCTAATTGAGATTCTGAAAAATATTTTGTAAGATTTTTGCAGATCTCGAAAAGATCTTGGTAAGATTTACAAGAAAGTCTTGTAGTAAAGATCTATTATATGCAGGTTTAGGCTTGTGGGTTTTGGGCTTGGGCCTAGGGCCCACAAGCCCATCTCGTGTGTAAGTGGCCCGTAATTCCTACAAGACCCGTTGTCAAAACCCGAACTCCGTTTAACATCAAAAGATAAAATTTAAGTATTAAAATACATAAAACACAGTCGGTAGTCGTTGTTTGTGCGTTTAGTCGTGATTACGGTAATAATAGCGAAAAATTATATCGTTGCCGTCTTTAATCCGTTTTTCGATCTCGTTTCGACTGTATTTATTAAAATTTTATTACGAAGCTAAATATAGCGAAAAATGTAAGTTTTGAAGGTGACAGGCGTCTCCGTCGCTTCCGTTTCGTTGCCGATGCGTTTCCTGCTATCGCGTTTTAGTTCACGTTTGCGTTTGTGTCGTACGGAAGCCCAATAAATTCACAAAAGTAATTTCATAAGCATAAAATATTCGTGTAACATTCATACTTGTCGGCGTCGTCAATATTTTGTACGGCATCAGTTCGTTGTCGTTTGATGTTCCGCAGATTCCACGCGAATCTTCATACGCGTACTGCAAAGTCGGATAAACGTTCCTAGGCACTCCAAAGGCCTAATTAAGTTAATTTGCGTCTTAAACACTATTTATTATCGCGTTAATCACCTGTTAATCACGTAATTAGGAACCGTAAATCACCGGTTGTCACAGTCAACTCCCCTCTTCAACTCTGCTCAAGCACTTAGGGGCTGTTTGTTTACCTCTAATGAGGCTCTTAATGGTTTAGACCTCTTACTGGTTCAACACTTAATGATTCAGACTGTTTGTTTCACGAGCAGATGTCTGAATGGTTAAGACATTTGCCTCTGGATGGTTAAGATTTATACAGAGTCTGAATGGTTAAGACCTCTAATATGAATCGATCAGACATCTGTCTTTGAACGGTTAAGCATTATACAGGCTCTTAATGGTTCAGACCTCTTACTGGTTCAGTACTTAATGGTTCAGACCTCTTACTGTTTCACCACTTAACCATTCAGATGTTGTCAAATAACCCCTTAATCACAAGGGATAGTTTGACAGAGTCTTCCCGAATCATGAACCGTGAACCGCCGCTAACTTATGTTGACCGAGCCGAACCTGTTGACCAGTTCTGACCCAAGCCGAATCTGTTGACCCGAGCTGTTGACCGCTGACTTTTATTGACTGACCTTGACCGAGTTGACTCGGTTTGACCGAGTCAACTAAACCCGAATCTGTTGTCTAAACCCGAGCCGAGATCGAAACCCTCTTGAACCACTCGAACCAGAAACTTGAAAATCTGACCCGACATAAGCTCGAACTTGTGACCCAAACCTCAAACTGAGACATCCCGGACCACCACCCTTACCGTTGCCGCTGTCATTGTCACAGCGCCGCCACATCGGACGCCGCCGCCGCCGGGATCCTCCACCGCCACTTGACCTACGCCGTCTCTCTCTCTCTCCCGAACTCTTTCTCTCTCATCTATCAGTCTCTCTCTCCGCCCCTGTGTTTAATCGCCACACCACCGAGGTACCGCCGCCGCTGCAGACGGCGGCGCCGCTGCCTTGCTTCGCCGGAGCAGAAAGGAGCAGGGGGGTGTCGCTTGCTGGGAGAACCACCGCCGACTGGTTAATCGGCTCTGGCAGCCGACTATCGAGATGGGTAGGGGATCGAGTGGGTGAGGATGATGAAGGTGAAAGATCAGTGAGTGTATGTTTGGTTTGAGTTTGTCTAATGGGAGCCCTGATCTCCATTTTGTGTTTTGAGAAGATGAACTCTTTGTGTGTGTGTGTTAATATGCAGACAAAGACAAAGAGAGAGAGGAGAGAGTGTTGAGAGTTTGTGTGAGATCCATGGATTTTATAGAAATCTAATTGAGATTCTGAAAATATTTTGTAAGATTTTTGCAGATCTTGAAAAGATCTTGGTAAGATTTACAAGAAAGTATTGTAGTAAAGATCTATATTATATGCAGGTTTAGGCTTGTGGGTGTTGGGCTTGGGCCTAGGGCCCACAAGCCCATCTCGTGTATAAGTGGCCCGTAATTCCTACGAGACCCGTTGTCAAAACCCGAACTCCATTTAACATCAAAAGATAAAATTTTAGTATTAAAATACATAAAACACAGTCGGTAGTCGTTGTTTGTGCGTTTAGTCGTGATTACGGTAATAATCGTGAAAAATTATATCGTTGCCGTCTTTAATCCGTTTTTCGATCCGGTTTCGACTGTAGTTATTAAAATTTTATTATGGAGCTAAATATAGCGTAAAATGTAACTTTCGAAGGTGACAGGCGTCTCTGTCACTTCCGTTTCGTTGCCGATGCGTTTCCTGCTATCGCGTTTTAGTTCACGTTTGCGTTTGTGTCGTATGGAAGCCCAATAAATTCACAAAAGTAATTTCATAAGCATAAAATATTCGTGTAACATTCATACTTGTCGGCGTCGTCAGTATTTTGTACGGCATCAGTTTGTTGTCGTTTGATGTTCCGCAGATTCCACGCGAATCTTCATATGCGTACTGCAAAGTCGGATAAACGTTCCTAGGCACTCCAAAGGCCTAATTAAGTTAATTTGCGTCTTAAACACTATTTATTATCGTGTTAATCACCTGTTAATCACGTAATTAGGAGCCGTAAATTACTGGTTGTCACATTCTCCCCCTGTTTACAGAAATTTCGTCATCGAAATTTAGACTATGTTATCTCCTCAGAATTGTGTTGTTCGCAGGTAAGTCCGAATAATAACAAAGTGAATGACCGCGTAATCGAAACAAGACTTATTCTGATCATGTGTATTTAATGACATTCCTCAACAATACGAACCCAACGGTTTAAAAGAGATGTGTTTCAGAAATTGATGTCAAAGGAAACAAGACGTATAGGTACAGTCACTAATGTGACTAAGTTAACAGGGATCCAACAATGAACAAGAACTTCGACCAATCGAATTCCATATGAACGTTCACAATAAGTAAATGAGTTCTAGAAGCAATAACATCCACTGGATGAACTTAGAATTAACAATCTCAAATGTACTAGTTTGCACGAAACGCTCGATCGTGATCAGCACAAGCTGCAAGTTATACCGACGCCACAAGGTGTCGCAATGAATGAAAAAATTCAATAATAGAGGTGATCGAACAAGTATCACCTGTGTTTTGCAGTCAATTGAAAGCGCAATGAAGTAGATATGAAAATTTGTTTCTAACAACATCATAGGATCTTCAATTGAAATTTGAACATCAAAGAAATAATGTTTTCGATCGAAGACGAAGAAGCAATGAATATCGCAAAACATTCGATCGATGTTGAAAGGACCGTTAGAAGGTACACCGGAATATGAAATGAATTTTGTGTACCCTTGTCTTATCACACGATAGTGTTAAGACAATTGTAATGTGACAAATCAAAGCGGATTTAATCTAAATCAATAAATAATTAAATCCGTGCATAAGATATGTAAACGAGTTTAGCGCAAGCTTCAAATAAATGAAAAATACCACCACAAGGTGTCGAAATCAACAAATGACTTAATGGAGTCGTAGACCAAACAAGTCTACTACGACTCGGAACAATTGAAACGCTTGTTAAAATGAATTTGAATATGATGTTTCCAATACATCATATGGTGTCTTGAATTGAATATGTGTAATGGACAAGTTCAAACAATTGATCTCGGTTTCGGCGCAAGCCGACAATAAATACTTGTATTGACAAGAAAACTTCCAGCATCATCACAACGAAAAACCATGTATGTAACTTGAAAAAGAAAGGAATTTTCAAGAAAATGTGTTGACTTGATAACAAAGAAGCCAACAATTTCAATAATGCGGGTCATTCGAATCACAAATCAATAATTAGATTTAGCGAAATAATATTTGAACTTTAATTAAACGCTTCTTTGAAACGAAACCACATGCGTAACAAACGATGCATGCGTAACATATGAATTTTCAAGAAATCAAGCAATGAGTGTTCGCTATACTGAAAGAAATGATCGTGACACAATGACCATTAAGAGGAGTAGAGATACGAAAATCTACTCAGTAAATGTGAAAGTCGAAATTTCAGTAAAAGAAATTTGAGGACTTTACCTGGGGTTTCGTGTGACAACCAATTGTTAGGTGACATTACCATGGAATGTCGAACATAGCGTATTCGTCATTATGAGTTAGGGGGAATGCGGAGACATACGTCTTCTCCTTAGCGTGTTTCGTGTCGTTTGCAGGACCGCGTGCCAAACTGACGCTTCCTGATCGATAGTTTTCGCGCTGACAGGATTAGTATCGTCACTAAAATGCTCCATCTTTCCTTCTCAAAGACCGTGCCCCGTAACTTGTATGTGACGTACTTCAACCTCCGTTGATGTATAGCTTAAGTTTCACGTATACCTGTGCACTAGCTTTTCGTTCCGCGTAGAATGTGATGTACTCCGACATCCGTTGACGTAAAATTTGAGTTCCATGTATTCTCGTGCACTAGCATTTCGTTATACGTAGGCTGCCTGCTTGGGAAGTTAGAATAGCATATACAATATGAACAATAGTGTGTGCCCGAGTTAATAATCGCGGTTCCTACATGATGACCTTGAATGAATTTCAACATAAGTTTTCGAAGGTCTTAAATGCATGCTTACTAAACTCTCAGAGTGTTGTGTACTGTATGTAATTTTTTTATGCACCGTGTGTAAAACACCACTTTAGCGTATGTTTGAAAACAAAATTTTGACTGTTTGTTTTTCGGCAACGGTTGGAGACCATATTCGAGTACTAGGCGTTTTGTATGTATTCAAAGTCATAATAGTCTAAGTCCCCAGAGGAAAGTGAGGTTAGAGCCTAGGTATACCTACAGAAAACCTTATTCGTTGTAACCTATAGCTCTGATACCAATCTGTCACACCCCGAAATATCAGAGCATTGGCGTGACTGGACTGGTATCTTCATTGCACAGCGGAAGCAAATAAGCTAAGTCTTTTAGAAATTGAACGCCCACTAAGTACTCGAATCTCCAATGGTTCTCCTATTCCAACCGTGCCATAACTTTGAAAAGTAACCTGAGAAAGAAACATGCGAAAAATCAACAAAAAGTTGAGCGAGTTCATAGTTTGTTTGTAAAAGATTTGAAATAAATCTTTTGAATAACCGGTTTGTGAAATAATATTGAGAAAACGAATTTAGAAATCATTTTCTTGCCAAGTTATATGGAAACTTTGTATTTGTAACGCATTATGTTCGTAAAACCATGTATTTGTAAACTCTTGTATTTGTAATGTTTGTATAACCGTCAATGCCCACCCTGACTTTGACTCCATGCCCACATAATCCTATGCCTTGAATTTGTATAAAACATGGTATTTAATTTGTATAAATCAAGTATTTCTGTAAATATGTATGTCCCTGGAATGTAGCAATAAGGAAAAAGAGATCACTAATGGGTTGCAAAGCCACTGGTTTGTGTGAAGTGATGCAGGAAAACTCAAACCTAGCGGAGTTGCACCGGGCTTCCGGCTGTAAGACACAGTCACCACTATGGGCCGCCCCGGCCTCATGGGTGTGGGCTCGCTACACCCAAATAGATCAATCACTCATGTCCCTCGGTCCTACAACGAGGATTAATGGCCTTAAGTATCCGCCTACCCACTCACATGATCTAAGTAGTATGCCCTCATTAAGCTAACCATACCATGTATAAAAATGCCTGTATAATTGTAACATGTATTTCACCCCAGCCTCTAAGGCTGAACCTCCCCAGCCTCTAAGGCTAAACCTCCCCAGCCTCTCTATATTATCACCAGACGATCCATCCCTAGTCATGAAAATCATTCACATTTCGATAATACGCATTTGTTTTGTAAAAACCGGTATATTTAGTATAATCCATTCGTAGACCATTTGAGTTCCTCGAAATCCATTCGTAATATGATTTAGAAATATGAGTTTTCGTTCGTTCAAAAGCTTTGTATGTTCTTGCACAACGTGCTTTGTCTAAAAATATGCAGTCTTTGTTCATCGAGAACTTTGTGTGTTTTCTGCAAAACGTGCATGTCTTTCCACCCCGAAAACATTTATAAAAATGTAAAACCGTAAAAATGTGGGGTTATGAACTCACCTGAATTGCCTTGTGCGAAGCTAGCTAATTACGACTTCGTGATGTCGTTTCCAAGACTTGACTTGCTAGCATGCATTCTACAATATTCCTAACACGGAATGTCTTATAAGTTTCTAAATAAACGTAGTAACTAAACTACGTGTCATCGAGCTCTACCGAAACGTTAACCGAACGATTCAACGGTAAGTTGATAGCTTGTTAGTAACGATTAAGTTATACTCGTTAAGTCTCGTCTAATGTCGGTAATAGATAAGTCTTAGAAAGACTTAGCTCTCGAGAGGTTTATAATATATGAATATTTATGTGAAAATATATAACTATATCGATATAATCACGTTAATCGTCTCGAGAATTCGTAGGCGTAAGTAAAGAATAGTTATATGAAAAGAAAACAATATATAGCCAACTCGTATCATGTTTCGCGTCTTAACAAAATATAGGTATATGCCGTTTAGGCGTTTAAAAATAAATATAAAAAGTTATATTTATTTTATAAAAAGATCGTCGAGTTGTTTGGAGTATGAAATAAATATAAAATCTATATTTATTCTTATAAGAGAATTCGTATTGTTCGATACTTGAAATAAATATACAAACTATATTTATTTTTTTAAAAGCGAATTCGTGTTGTCCGACATTTGAAATAAATATATAAAACTATATTTATTTTTATAAAAGAATGCGTGTTTGGCGTTTGAAACAATATAAATAATTATATTGATTTTATAAAATCCTTGTCGAATTTTTGGAGTTTAAAATAAATATAATAACTATATTTATTTCTGTGACAGAATCGTCGATTTGTCGTGTTTGAAAATAAATATATAACTATATTTATTTTTATACGAGAATCGATTTGTTTGTGTCGGAAATAAATATGTAAAGATATTTATTTATAAAAAGGATTCGAGTTTAACGTTTGATAAATATAATAATTATATTTATTTTGTAAAATCATTTGCGCCATCGTCGTTCTTGTAAGTTATAAAGTGCCGTTGAAGTAATATACATATTCATTTTGGTTTTTATAAAAGTCGCTCGGTATCGAAAAACATGTTTTGTTTTTACGGATTTTCTCGAAAAACGGGCAGAGTTTCCTCTGTTTTTGGACGTCCCCGACAACACTAGTTGTCGTTATTTTCAAAACTCAATCAATCTACTCAACAATATTCTTGTATTATCAATTTATATAAACAAGTTAGTCAAGAATTTAACTAATAATTCATCGATTTTTGTTCGGTTCGAGAGCTCGTTAGTCACGTGAGGTTAAAACTAGAAATATATAACGTAAATATTAAATGTGCGGCTAATCTTTACCAAATCTTCGTGTCGAACGTTGACTGAGTTGACCAAGTGAACTGAGTTGACCAAGTCGAGTTGACTCAGTTTAACCGAGTCTTCCCGAATCATGAACCGCGAACCGCCGCTAACTTATGTTGACCGAGCCGAACCTGTTGACCAGTTCTGACCCGAGCCGTTGACCGCTGACTTTTATTGACTGACCTTGACCGAGTTGACTCGGTTTGACCGAGTCAACTAAACCCGAATCTGTTGTCTAAACCCAAGCCGAGACCGAAACCCTCTTGAACCACTCGAACCAGAAACTTGAAAATCTGACCCGACATAAGCTGGAACTTGTGACCCAAACCTCAAACTGAGACATCCCAGACCACCACCCTTACCGTTGTTGCTGTTGTTGTCACAGCACCGCCACACCGGACGCCGCCGCCGCCGGGATCCTCCGCCGCCACTTGACCTACACCGTCTCTCTCTCTCTCCCGAACTCCTTCTCTCTCATCTATCCGTCTCTCTCTCCGCCCCTGTGTTTAATCGCCGCACCACCGAGGTACCGCCGCCGCTGCAGACGGCGGCGCCGCTGCCTTGCTTCGCCGGAGCAGAAATGTGCAGGGGATTGTCGCTTGCTGGGAGAACCACCGCCGACCGGTTAATCGGCTCTGGCAGCCGACTATCGAGATGGGTAGGGGATCGAGTGGGTGAGGATGATGAAGGTGAAAGATCAGTGAGTGTATGTTTGGTTTGAGTTTGTCTAATGGGAGCCCTGATCTCCATTTTGTGTTTTGAGAAGATGAACTCTTTGTGTGTGTGTTAATATGCAGACAAAGACAAAGAGAGAGAGGAGAGAGTGTTGAGAGTTTGTGTGAGATCCATGGATTTTATAGAAATCTAATTGAGATTCTGAAAAATATTTTGTAAGATTTTTGCAGATCTCGAAAAGATCTTGGTAAGATTTACAAGAAAGTCTTGTAGTAAAGATCTATTATATGCAGGTTTAGGCTTGTGGGTTTTGGGCTTGGGCCTAGGGCCCACAAGCCCATCTCGTGTGTAAGTGGCCCGTAATTCCTACAAGACCCGTTGTCAAAACCCGAACTCCGTTTAACATCAAAAGATAAAATTTAAGTATTAAAATACATAAAACACAGTCGGTAGTCGTTGTTTGTGCGTTTAGTCGTGATTACGGTAATAATAGCGAAAAATTATATCGTTGCCGTCTTTAATCCGTTTTTCGATCTCGTTTCGACTGTATTTATTAAAATTTTATTACGAAGCTAAATATAGCGAAAAATGTAAGTTTTGAAGGTGACAGGCGTCTCCGTCGCTTCCGTTTCGTTGCCGATGCGTTTCCTGCTATCGCGTTTTAGTTCACGTTTGCGTTTGTGTCGTACGGAAGCCCAATAAATTCACAAAAGTAATTTCATAAGCATAAAATATTCGTGTAACATTCATACTTGTCGGCGTCGTCAATATTTTGTACGGCATCAGTTCGTTGTCGTTTGATGTTCCGCAGATTCCACGCGAATCTTCATACGCGTACTGCAAAGTCGGATAAACGTTCCTAGGCACTCCAAAGGCCTAATTAAGTTAATTTGCGTCTTAAACACTATTTATTATCGCGTTAATCACCTGTTAATCACGTAATTAGGAACCGTAAATCACCGGTTGTCACAGTCAACTCCCCTCTTCAACTCTGCTCAAGCACTTAGGGGCTGTTTGTTTACCTCTAATGAGGCTCTTAATGGTTTAGACCTCTTACTGGTTCAACACTTAATGATTCAGACTGTTTGTTTCACGAGCAGATGTCTGAATGGTTAAGACATTTGCCTCTGGATGGTTAAGATTTATACAGAGTCTGAATGGTTAAGACCTCTAATATGAATCGATCAGACATCTGTCTTTGAACGGTTAAGCATTATACAGGCTCTTAATGGTTCAGACCTCTTACTGGTTCAGTACTTAATGGTTCAGACCTCTTACTGTTTCACCACTTAACCATTCAGATGTTGTCAAATAACCCCTTAATCACAAGGGATGGTTTCACCAAAACCATTTAAAAAAAAGGAAAATGCATGATTGGTTGAAAAGAGTGGGTCCCACCATTATTGAACTCTCTCTCCTTCCCCTCTTCTTCCCCTATGCGGTAAACATTGATTGATGCGGTAAACACTCACCGGGGGTGGTGAGGGTCGGCGACGGTGTTGCCACGCGACAAACCCGTTCACCGGTGCCTTCCCCGCACCCACCCCGTTCACCATTAGGTATGTGTTTAAATTTATTTATTTTCGGGTTCCTATTTTTGTTTCCTTTACATTGTATGAAGTGCGGTAAAAAAAAAAATTAAACGTTACCCTAAAATTTTGGTCTAAATCCGCCACTGAGGTGTGGTGATGACCTCAAGATCACCATTACCCTCCATATTAGAGTCATGTCACCTTACTCTCATCTACCATCCTATATAGTGTGGTCATGACCTAATCCACCATCCCCATTTTTTTTATTTATTTTGTGTAAAATATATTTACCTAATTAAAGAAAGGGAAATGAATGACTGTCATGGTTTAATCTATACGAACCATGATTGTTCCCTAAAATGGTTGGTGTAGCACATCATCCACCGTCTTAGGTGGCAATCAATAATCCATCCCATGTCCCCATACCCTTTTGTCTAACAACAACTAATTAATGAACCAGTGCCTTCAAGTCTTCAGCAATGTACATCTCTATACAAAATATTGTTGAGTTAAACTAATCGGTGGAACACGTATCTTATTGTTGAACAAAACTATTTAGCGGACAACATTATACAAAATAAATAATAGAACTACAAAGACTATGAACTATAGAAGAGTTTGTAATTCGACATATTTCACAAAATAGTAATCAGTAACTAATAGAACTACAAAGACTATGAACTTTAGAAGAGTTTGTAGTTCGACGTATTTCACAAAATAGTGATCAAGTTTTAGGACTGTTTAATTAGGGTACTCATAAAATGTTTTGATCTAATAAATTCATTTGAGTTTATTTTATTTTATTTTATTGTTCTAATCCTATATATTTTACTAGAATAGCAAGTCGCCAATCCTACATGATATTTATTTTATTTACTTTTTTATATGACGACATGACTTAAAGATGGCAAAATGGATTAAAAAATTGCCAAAAAAACTCATTAATAAATATAAAAAAACTGCGAAAAAATAATGTCCATTTAATTTTTTTGCATTTTTTATTTTATTTTTTATATTTTTTAAAATCTTTTCGCAAATTTTATCAATTTTTTTTTTTGCAATTTCTTTGATTTTTTGCAATATTTTAATCCACGCTTACATTTTCAGACATGTCATAATATAATAAAAAAAAAGCAATGTAGGATTGGTTATATGCTATTTAGGTAAAATATATCCCTCCACTTGTGGCCTAGTGGTAGGAGATTTGAGTTTTCCAATAAAGACTCAAGTTTAATTCTCACTTGTGTCATATTGGAGTGGATATAGGCAACGAATGATTTGGAATAGGCCTTGTGTGAGGTTTTCAGTTTGATTCCCGAGCCAACCGGGTTTTCGTCCTACCGTGTGTTACGCTAGAGAGTTCTGCTCTTGTGGTGACACAACGACTGTCAAATGCCAGTCGGTGGTATGGTTTCGTAGAGGAACGTCCAAAAAAGACAAACTTTGAAGCTAGTGTGGGCCCGGTTAAGACAATATAGTCATAACCTTATACATAAAGTTCATTGTTCAAAAAGAAAATAATTAGGTAAAATATATAGAATTGAAACAATAAAGTAAATTTGACTGACTTAATTAAACAATTACTTTTATAAATAACATGATTAGAAAAATCATAAAACTTGATTCGCATCGAGTCTTGGTGCCGCTTGCCTCACAGTTTCGCTTTTGATATTGCGGATATTCTACAGGTTACGGACAATAATACAAGCTCAAAAAGCACGAGATTTATTTTGAGAGGTATCGTTTACACAACCATGTGGGTGATTTGGAACGAGCGAAAGAATCAGGTTTTTAATAACAAAAGCCGAAGACCTGCAGAATTAGTAGAGCATGTAAAATCTACTACGTTTTTCTGGTTTCGTCATAGGTCTAGATATAACGATGTCGATTGGAAAGTGTGGTGTATTTGTCCCTTGGATTGATTTTGTTGGTTTTTTTCGCTCTTAGGTCCTTGTTTTGAGGACTCTTTGAGTTGAGTTGTTAATGAAGTTCTCTTTTCAAAAAAAAAATGTCTTTGGATTACGGGAGAAGATACATAAATAAAAATAGATCTATGTCTTCGGATTACGGGAGAAGATACACATTTGAAGGATTCAAGCATAAAATGGACATATGGTTGACTTGTAGCTTTTGACAAATGAAATCGAATCCAGTAATACAATTGACTTGGTAATTTCATTGACACAGGATATGACGAAAACAAATATTATTAACTTAAAACAAGTGGCAAATAACTATAAAGAAATTATTAACTTAAAACTAGTGGCAAATAACTATAAAGAAAAGTCAAAACACCATATAATGAAAGGAATCTTTGACCATTTTCGTCTCATATATGTTGCTTGCTTGACACAGCCTTATAGAAAATGAAAATAATACAATTTTGATGAAATATTTGTTTGCTTAAAATAAACAAGATTTTGGTTTTACCATTTGACAATACCCTTGATGTTTCTTTAAAGAGTGAAAAGATCACATTCAGATTCAACTATTTTTGATAGTACTATCGAAATCTCAATTTAATAATTCAGAGAGAAAAAACAAAGACTATGGGAATTCTATTCTAAATGTTATGTTGAAATGACACAATCATTTGTGAAAGTATTTCTGTGAAAATATGTATATAATAACTCTTATTATTCTCAATTTAATATTTGTGTAACTTATATTTTTTGTTTACTTTTCTTTTGTTTACTTTTCTTTTGTTTTCATGTTCGTAACAACTTATGCTGATGGGCTGAACAAGTAAAAGAAAAGTTGGGCTATGAAGTTGCAGTTGGGCTTTGGGCTATGAGGTTATAACAACTTGGACCAGATGCAACAACTTAGACCAGATGCGGTGCTGTTATAACAACTTGGGCACCATATATAAGAGAAGATTTAGGGTTTACATCATTCATCAGTCATTTGTTTCTCTCTGTGCTATCATTCATCTCTTTGTTTTCTCTCTCTAGAAAATACCTAGGGATTTATACCTTAGATTCATCTTGAATCTGAGATTTAGTTTTTGAGATTCAGTGTTCTAGTAAGGATTATCGTGTTGATAATCCTAGTGTGTGAAAGTTGAGAGTTTCTGTGAGTGATTTAGTTCTGTTCGTTTTTATGTATTTGTTGTAATCGTCGAACTTCCTGGGTTATAAAGATCTTTGGTTTGGGTTTCTTGACTTGATTACTTTGTTGATACCATTTTGACATGGTATCAGAGCCATAAACGGCTCTTGGAGGTATTATTCTTCCGTTGCGTTGGTTGAAGGCCGATCTACATCAGATTTGGTAGATCTGTGGTGTGTGTTGAAGATCGGAGAAGTTCTGGTGTTTCTTTTGTTACTGCCGTTTCCAGATTTAGTGTTCTTGTTGTTCTTGGGTTTCGTGCACGGTGGAAAAAAGGAAACCCTAATTTTAGGGTCTGTGTTCTTGGGATAATCGGAAAAGGCTTCTTGTAAATCTTGTTGGTTTCTGTAATCCAAGAAGATTACAGGGCAAACCAATAGATTCTATTGTTGCTGATTTTCTATCAGAGTCTTGTAGCCCTAAGTGAAGGCTACAAGCCTGATTTTGCTTGGAGTCATACGATTCAGGTGATATCTTTCACTTCCTGAGTTT
Organism: Helianthus tuberosus; assembly: GCA_030545235.1. Lineage (NCBI taxonomy): Eukaryota > Viridiplantae > Streptophyta > Magnoliopsida > Asterales > Asteraceae > Helianthus > Helianthus tuberosus. The sequence goes on from CM060419.1 coordinate 26,257,060, forward strand.
TATTTCCTTTTTGTGTACATCTGCATTAAGCATATTGTTGATGCCAGACTTGTTGGGCCAGTTGTTGTTGGGACACAGGGTGGGCCATCCCCTGTTGCATTATTTGTGGTATATTGTTTACATCTTAGTGTTGTAATATCTGTGATATTTGTTTGTATTTTAGTGTTGTTATTTTTCTGGTTTGTTTACTTGTTGTGTTATCTGTGTTGTTAGATCTAGGTGGCTCCCTTGACACGGTTTGCGGTGGCACCTTGAATGATGAACCACTGATCTGACCCTCTTTCTTGGTTAGCTTATTGTGTGTTGTTTTGTTTCTTGTTGGTGATATTGTTTATGAGTTGTCTTTTACTGATTAAGTATGGTTGATGGACCTGTGGTTACAACTGGAAGTGGACCTGGTCCTAGTGATCCACCCTTGAGACCTTGGTAAGCAAACTAGATGCAAGTGATCCCTTGTACTTGCATCCATCTGACTCTAGTAATTTGACAGTTGTGTCTGTGAAATTAAAAGGATCTGAGAACTACACGATATGGTCTAATGCAATGCAGTTAGCATTACAGGTTAAAAATAAATGGGGTTTTATTGATAAAACTTGTATAAAATATGAGAATAATAATATTTTGGCTAGACAATGGGACAGATGCAATTCTATTGTTCTTACATGGATTTTAAACTATATTAGTGAAGAATTGTAGATGGGTCAGGTTTTTTCAAAACTGGCTTGTGATGTTTGGTCTGATTTAAAGGAAACTTATAATAAGGTGGATGGTTCTGTAGTTTTTTATTTGTATTAGAAAAGAAATGGTTTTACTCAAAATGGTACAACTGTGTTTGAATACTATTATAAGCTTAATGTGATGTGGAGGCAACTAGATGAAATCTTGCAACTGCCTTCTTGTACTTATGAGGTTGCTAAAGAGTTTAACAATTTTAACCATATGATAAAACTTATGCAGTTTTTAATGGGTCTTGATGGTGTCTATCAGGGTGTTAGAACTAATCTTTTAATGAAAGAAGCTTTACCTACTGTTAAAGAGGCATTTTCTATAGTGTCATGGGAAGAATCCCATAGAAACTCTAGTAACAGCTCTAAGAAAAGGCAGACTATGGCTTTTGTATCAAAAGTTAGTCAACCTGTTTAGTTTAAGAGGAGTAATAAAGTTGCTAATCAAAACTTGAAGTGTTCTCATTGTAACAAGCTTGGACATTCTATAGACAAATGTTTTGAAATAATAGGCTACCCCTATTGGATGAAACCTCCAAATGGTAACCAAGTAAAGAAAGCAGTTGCAAGCAATAGTAGTACTTCAGTTGAATCTGCTAATGTGTTTGTTAATTCTTTAACTAGTGAACAAATAACCAGGTTACTTAGTCTGATAGGAGATAAGCCTAGTGGCGCTCCTCAAAGCTTTAGTGTTTTAGGTAGTAATTTTTTATGTTCAAATGTATTTTTCAAACCTGTGTTTCGTTTCAGTAGTGAGTCCAAAGATGAACAGAGTGCAGGGTAGGTTATTGATTCAGGGGCAAACCAACATATGATTAAAGATGAAAAAGTTTTAAGTAATTGTATAGATGTTTCTGAATTCAAGATTATAGTCATCCTAATGATACAAATGCTTTAGTAACCAAAATTGGCAATGCGAAGCTTGTTAATAATGTAGTTTTGAAGGATGTTTTTTTAGTCCCTGAATAAAATATCAATCTTATATAAGTTCAGAAATTGGTTAAGGATAACGGTTTATATGTTGGTTTTGATGAAAATAAATGCTATGTTCAGGACTTATCAACCAAGAAAGTCCTGGTGACTGGTAGTCAAGTAGATGGGTTGTACTTTTGTGGCAGTTCGTTTGTGTGTAATAAGGTGTGTTTCAACTCAAGTAGTTTAAACGATCTTTAGCATGCTAGGCTGGGTCATCCGTCTGACCAGGCTATTAGAGTGTTTAAAAATAAACTGAAGTTAGGGAATTCTGGTACCAATCTCCGATGTGAGGTTTTTCAAAGAGCCAAACAACACATGGAACCATTTCCTTTGAGTAGTCATAGGTCAAGTAGTCTAGGGGATCTTGTACATCTTGATGTTTGGGGTCCTTATAAAGTGACAAGTAGAGAAGGGCATAGGTTCTTCTTGACTATTGTTGATGATTACTCAAGGGCTGTTTGGGTGTGTTTCATGAAGACTAAAAAGGAATTTTTTGAAAATATTGTTGATTTTGTCAATATTATTAAAAGATAATTTCATAAAGAAGTTAAATGTTTTAGAAGTGATAATGGAACGTAGTTTATAAATCATCAAATGAATAGTTTTTGTAAAACTAAAGGTATAATACATCAGACTTCCTGCATTTATACACCTCAGCAGAATAGTATAGTGGAAAGGAAACATAGACATTTGCTAAATGTAGCTAGGTCATTATTGTTTCAAAGTTGCTTACCTGTGAATTTTTGGTCTGAATGTGTATTAACGACTACTTATTTGATTAATAGGACTCCTTCGTCGGTGCTAGGTGGTAGAACTCCCTATGAGTTGATACATGGTTTTGAGCCTTTTCTTATTCACTTGAGGGGTTCGGATGTCTGTGTTAGATGAAAGTGATAAGTTTAAAAGTAGGACTGAGAAGTGTATTCTTATTGGTTATTCCAATGAGAAAAAAAAGAATATAAAATCTATAGTCTTGATAATAAAACTACATCGTTTTCTAGAGATGTAAAACTTTTGAAACGCGGTTTCCTTTTAAAGATAAGTCTATCTTGAAACAGTTTGAAATGAATAGTTTTCTTGAAGTAAACAATTTAATTTTTTTTGACATGTATGTAAGCACAAACATACAACAATCTAAAACTCTCGATGATGAAGGAAAGGACCTTAGAGGAACAGGGACGTATGGGTCTCAGCAATCATGGCTGGGTGATTCTGATACTGTAGGCAGAGCTGAGGAACAACAGCCTAGTGTTAGTGAATCTAGGACGGATGAGGCTGAGCATACGATACCTGTTCATGAAGAACAATCCATTTCTGAGGGAAGTAGTAACACATATGTAGGTGACCAAAGCCAACTCAGGAGGTCTTCTAGAAACACTTCATTACCTAGAACTTTTAGTGATTATATAGTTGAGGGAAAGGTTAAGTACGGTTTGGAAAGGGTTGTGAGTTATGCTAAATTAGCTCTTGAACACAAGTGTTTTATTTTGTGTTAGATAAGACCATAGAACCTAAGAGTTTTAGTGAGGTATCTAAGGATCCAAATTGGATATCAGCCATGAATGAAGAGATTGAGGCTCTTCATAGGAATGATACATGGGAACTTATGGAGTTGCCTTCGGGTAGGAGTGTCGTTGGGTGTAAGTGGATTTATAAAATAAAGTAAAAATCCACTGGTGAGGTTGAAAGGTTTAAAGCCTGGCTTATTGCCAAAGGCTATAGTAAAAATCAAGGGATTGATTTTGACGAAACTTTTTCACCGTGGTAAAACTTGTTACTGTTAGGTGTGTTATTACACTGTAGAACATGGTTGGAGTTTATTTCAGCTTGATGTGAATAATGCATGTTTATATGGTAGTTTAAATGAAGATGTTTACATATCATTTCCTGATGGTTATTTTTCAAAAGAGGGAAAAAGAGTGTGTAAACTAAAAACGTCTTTGTATGGCCTGAAGCAGGCGCCTAGAATGTGGAACGAAAAGTTGGTCCATGTTTTATTTGATATGCATTTTAGTCAAAGCAAATATGACTACTCATTGTTCAATAAAGTGACTAAAACTGTGATTGTTTATTTGTTTGTTTATGTTGACGATATTGTGATAACTGATAACAATCTTAATGAAATACAATCTGTTAAGGCTAGTCTCAGGCCTAGATTCCTAATAAAGGACTTGGGGGAATTAAAATATTTTTTAGGAATAGAAGTTTTAAATGTGAAAAAAGGTATTTGTTTATCACAAAGGAAGTATTGCTTAGAGTTGTTATCTGAGTATGCTATGACAGGATGCAAACCAGTCAACAACCCTATTGAGCAAAATCAAGTTCTTGTAAATTTGTGTAAAGAAAATTGCAAAGTACTTGATAATGTATCAGGTTATCAAAAATTGGTTGGCAAGTTAATTTATCTTGCTCATACCAGACCTGACATTTCATGCACATTTCACTACTTGATTCAGTATATGCATTCTCCAACTCAAGGTCATCTAAAGATTGCGTTTAGATTATTACGTTATCTAAAACAGTCGCCTGGAAAAAAGTGTGTTGTTCAGTAAAGGGCCTGCATTTGATTTAGCTGGGTATGCAGACTCGGACTGGGAAAAATGTCTAGAAACAAGAAAGTCCATTACTGGATTTTGTGTGTTTCTAGGGAGTTCTTTGGTTTCTTGGAAAAGTAAGAAGCAGTCTGCAGTGTCCCGGTCCTCAGCAGAGGTTGAGTATCAATCCATGTATGCTGCGGCTTGCGAGTTGGTGTGGTTAAAAAATATGTTGTCGGAACTGGGAGTTAAAGTTAAGTTCCCAGTCAACTTATTTTATGACAATTCAACAGTGTTGTCAATAGCTGCTAATCCTGTCTTCCATGACAGGACTAAGCATTCTGAGCTTGATTTGTTCTTTCTAAGAGAATTGATTTCGAAGAGTGTGTTAAAACCTTTGGGAATTGATTCTAAAGATCAATTAGCAGATTTGTTTACAAAAGGGGTGTTAATACAACAGCATAATCATCTTTGTGCATGTATTAACATGTTTGATCCGTTTAAATATTAAACTAAGGGGGGTGTTAAAATATGTATGTAATAACTCTTATTATTCTCAGTTTAATATTTGTGTAACTTATATTTTTTGTTTTGTTTTCTTTTGTTTTCATGTTCGTAACAACTTATGTTGATGGGCTGAACAAGTAAAAGAAGACAAGTTGGGCTATGCAGTTGCAGCTGGGCTTTGGGCTATGAGCTATGAGGTTATAACAACTTTGTGAAGACCGGGAATTCGGCTCGAATGAACTCGCTCAGGTCAGATCTGCGATCACCACGATTGTACGAAATCCAATTGCAGTGTAGGAGTAAGATCAACAACGTAGACACAGTTCAAAGCATTCATTCTCATATAATCTGTTGAATCGTACAAGGTTCCGGTGAGAAATTGCAAGAGCTTCGCCTCAGGAGTCTGAACTGAATATCTCAAATGAGAACCAAGACCTCCTATTTATAGGCGTGCTCCATCCAGGAGAAACACTAGCCGTCCGAATGAGCTATGTCCATCCAATCGGATGGACTCCATCCGTCTAGATGGACTTTACAAAACACGTTAAACTACGTTTCATCCCGGATACAATATATAACATAAACAAAACTATACAACGATAACAACTAGGACAAAATAGACTAAATACAGGCGAAAGCTACAGACATTATGCATCTATAGACTCCCCCTTGGATGTAGCTGCGGTCTTTCTTCCCGTATAGTCTTTAACGAGCCTTCCAGTTGCGTCTTCTGTCTCTCGCTTTCCTCCTCCTCTGTTCCTTCCTTTCTTCCAACATTTTCTTCCTTAGAGGTCTTCCAGTGTTAATCCACCACTTTCGGTACTCTGGATCACCATCTTTGGCTTTAGACCACCTTGGAATCTTATTTTCTGGAGATTCAATAGGTGTCTGATCAGTTTCAGGCCATGCTAACTTTCATCTTCCCCTTTGAGCAGCTTTTTCTTTAACCCCTTTCATTCTTTCACTTTTACGCTCTGTCTTTAAGAATTCTTCAAGCTCAAGATCTCTGAACTTCGACTCGCAGTATCTTCCAGAATTTATGTCTTTCGCGAAGCATACATTCACCAACCTTTGATATTGTTAAGCTTGTACCTTATGAGGTTTGTTGTAGACGATCTTATTGAAGAACAAGCATTAAATTCCTTTTTTAGAGCAGTTCACGAACCACATAGGATCTAACACGTGTATGCGTCTGCAATCTCCTGTCTTCGCATCAAACAACGTGATTACTGCTTCAGCAGTACTTTGATTGTAGATCCAGCCTTTAAAATCTTTATAAAAGTATTGCTCCATTGCACTTAGCGGCATATTCTTCAAACATCTAGGACGTCTGATCTTCAGAGTTATGTCTTTCTCACCAGTGACAGGATCAACTTTCACAATTTATTTTGGCTGATGTGGCTTCCAATCTAGAAAGTTAGACTTCGCTTGCATCTTTATATAATCCCACAGCTTCTGCTCATGACACTTAACTTCAGGACCATAGTAATACTGCTTTATGTTCTTTGTTTGCACAAGTTCCTCCACATCCTACCACAGTAAGGTCTTTATATCTGCTAGGAATTCAAAGTATTGTACCCAGGACTCTCTCCTGATTACGTAGACCTTCAGATCCTCCAAGTAACCCCACGACAAAATGTCACCAAGAGATTTATCAGGATGATCAGTGAAGAACTGTAGCGGCCTCTTGAATTTCCTCTCTTCAGGCATGACCTTGAACCATCTTTTTCTTTCCTCTAAAAGATCTTCCTTTGATACCGTTTTAGGAACACCGTCAGTAGCTATCTTCTCAACCACTTTCCTTTTTCCTTCATCTTCGTTGTGAGTTTGGAACAATTCATTGAAGGTTGGAAAGTCATCATCTAACCCAGAGTAATGAAATGGTGTATCTTCATTAGAATCTGATCCTTTTTCAATGATAACATCGTTGAAGTTGTCGGCCTCATTCACAAACTTAAAGGAATACTCCCTATCTGGAGTCGGCGGAATTTCCTTCTCAATATTGAATTTAAACCTGTCATCATCCATATCTAACTCCTCTAACATGGACTCTCTAGTCCAGTTCTCAACCAACTCCCCCTCATCCTCTGCATGATGTAAATAAATGACTTTAGGGAGTGTAAGGAATACCTCATCAATACCTTGCTTGGTTCCTGATGATGACCCTTCATGATGTTGATCTTCCTCATGTTGCTCGTTCAGCTCGTCGTTCAGAAAGTCTTCTATAGTTTCGGACCTGACGACTTTGTAATTAACACACCACTAGCACCTTGATCATCATCATCATTCTTATCATCCTTATCATCTTTCTTATCTTTATCATCTTTGTCGTCTTTGTCATCATCATCTTCATCTTCGTCACCAAACATATCATCCAACTCTTTATCATCACCAACCACTTTGAACTTATTCACTTTTGCCCTCAATCTACGACGCTCAACCTCAATCTGTCTGAGGCTAGCCCATTCACTGTGAAGTACATCTTTCACTTCTCCAACAGGTACAATATCAAGACTCACCTTAACATTCGCCTCAACCTCTACTTGTGCTTCTTTCATTTCAACATCATTAATATTAGAAGCTTCAACGTTAGAATCATTTACCTCATCATCAGGCTTTGATTGCTCCTGCTGGCTAGATGAACCAAGAATTTCTTCTGTGTCGATCACCAAACCCTTTCTTTTCTCTGTAGCCTCTTCAGCTATCTTTTTCTCTCTTTCTACCCTCCTAGCTTCAACTCTTTGGATCTCAATCTCGTCGTACACAACTTGAACATTGATTCCAAGTTTGTGTTCAATCACAGTATAAAGCATATTGAGTTGTTCATCCTTAATTACCTTATCAGCTCTTAAAGCTTCTACTTCTTTCTTCAGAACATCATTTTCACTTGAAGTAGATGTGAGCAAATTTCCAAGAAATTCCATCAGCATCTGGTGAGAGTCATCCATTGATTTATACTGAGCGTTTACCTCCATAATCTTGTCTACCAAACCTTCAATTACTTCTGATTGCTCTTCAACTTCATTTCTAAGAGCAACATCATTTTCACTTGAAGTAGATGTGAGCAAATTTCCAAGAACTTCCATCAGCATCTGGTGAGAGTCATCCATTGATTTACACTGAGCGTTTACCTCCATAATCTTGTCTACCAAACCTTCAGTTACTTCTGATTGCTCTTCAACTTCATTTCTAAGAGCAACATTCTCAGCTTCAATATCATTCAGCTTTTCTTTTGTATCTTTCAGCTCTGCTTCAACCTCAGCTTTAGCTTTTTCAAGAATATTCACCTTCCTTGTTAAAGCATTGATCTTTCCATCATTAAACCAATCATCAAAACCAGAAGGTAAATTAGAAGGAACCTTTGGAAATATGTGGCTTGAACTTTGTGAAGTTTGTGGTTTCTTTGTAGCTGATGTAGGCTCTTCCACAGTTTTTGGTGGCTGCTCTTGATTTTCTGACTCCAGTAATCTCCACTTCTACATCTTCAACCCTTTCAACTCTTTCAAATTCAGGATCTTGCTAAGGAATAGAAGTTATATATTTTCTAGCTCTCACTCTTCTTGGTAGCTCTCTAGTTGGACGTGCCTTTCTCTTTTTAATACCTTTCTTTTTAAGCTTTTCTTTCTCAGCAGGTGTTAGAAAATGAGTAGCATCCTCTTCATCCGATGATTTCTTCTTCTTTGGTGACTTCGTCAACTTTTGCTTTCCACTGACATAAGTTGTAGGTGCTATCATTGTAGGATCAATGTCGCTTTCCGTTGCATTCGAATCCTTATGAACTTCTCCTTTAACTAATGCCTCTTTCACATTATCTCTACCAGCTTCCACATTTTCTGTTGTCTTTGCCGCTTCTTGATCACCTTGAGTAGATGATAACTTCTCGTAATCAGCAAAGGATATCTTTAGAAGATCAACGCCTTCTTTAATCACATCAGTTGGTGGTATCACAGGCTCATCTACCAGACGTGGTGGTGATTTTTTCTTCTTTGTTTCTAGAACACAAACATTAACATTTTTAGTATAATATTCAAATGAATTATCTACCAACCTTTCTGATGATTCCTGCTTCTCAGTTTTACCCTTAATCACAACTTTCGATGTAGTCACTTTTGGAGTTCTCTTCTTCTTCTCATCTTCACGAACCACCATCTAAGCTTCTTAAGAATAAGCGACTTCAATCCATCTGTTTCATTGTCTGAATGGCTATCAGCATGTCTCCAGTTATCACCCTCTGATGCCACATAATCAAACTTCTTTTTCTTACCAAACTTCTACCTATACTTTGGCTCCTCTTCTGGTTTCAATCCCCTATAGACATTCAACCTTTTCAACGTCTCACTGTCCATGTGCTCTAAAGGTAGTTCATCACTAGGATCCTTTGGCAAATTTGGAATCTGATCATCTATCAACATCTGTATAAACCTCGGATACATGACATATCTTTCACCTTTTATGTTGTCCAGCATGTGATTGAAAATCAAATGAGAGATGCTGTATGGCCAATTGAGCACCAAGCTTGCAATGATGTTCATGATGTAGTCTGAAGCTTCGTCATAAGCACCTTTTCTATGAGATAAGGCATGAATCACACAGTGAAAGAGGAACTTGTAGTGTCTACAGAACTTTGACTTTTTGTAACCTTTATCGTTTATTTACCCTGTATATCCCATACACAACCAGAATCCCTTGCACAAACGCTCAGAACCTATAATGGGATCTTCATCATTGTCCTACAAATCTAACACTCTCCTTACATCGCCCACAGTGATCTTCACAGGTAAATCAACGTCTTTATCATTCTCGTCCTTGATCCTCACCTCAAAGTGTATCGCCTTCTCTTCCTCCATATAATATGCAGCATCCCAAAAGAATCTAACGTGAGATCCGTAGCACTTATGCCTATCCGTCAATGCCTTAAAAATTCTACTATCTCTCAGGAATGGCACTACGTCTTTGAACGACTCAATGTTAGGAAAACTTTCATTCAAAATACAACATATATTATGTTTCTTGTGGAAATCAGAAGCCCTTGCCTGTAAATATTTCATTATCAGAATATGCACGCATTTCAAGACACATAGTACATAGTGAAAAATTTTCAAAACTTGAAAAATTTTCTAACACTTTTACACTATGTACACACTCGAATGAACAAGCTGTCGAATGGCCATCTGACCTGATGGTCATCCTCTCGGATGGGAATGGTATGACATGCAAGTGTTTCGAATGAGAAATGGTCCGAATGACCATTCGACCGGATGGGAAAATAAGCAAGATAGCAACATGGTCCGGATGGTCATCCAACCGCAAGAAAAAATGGACAAGATTGTGTTGTGATTCGGATGGTCATCCGATCGGATGGTCATCCGATCGAATGATCATTCAAAATAACTGCTCATTCAATGACAAGATAGTGATATGGCTCTGATACCACTTGTGAGGACCAGGAATTCGGCTCGAATGAACTCGCTCAGGTCAGATCTGCGATCACCACGATTGTGCTGTCTCACCCCGACCGTGTAATACAACAAACCGCGGCGGAAACGTCAGGGAGTGGAGTAACAGAATCATTGTTTCACAGCACATGGTAATTGAAGTTTTGTTTTATTTAGCTAATTATCTCATTGTTTTGATACAAACCAAATAATTACAACAATTGTCTTTCAAGTTTTAAAGTCACTAAAGCCCGCATCCATCCTATGTGTAGCAAGCAATCAACAATCATCACATAGTAGAACCTGAAACATATGTGAAAACAGTCAGCATAAAAATGCCGGCGAGTACATAGGTTTTGTATGTCAAATTCATGGCTTTGAATCCATATTGCAATACCTCGTCCAACTACAAGAGTTGTCGAGTATGTATCTTGAAATCAAAAGTGTTTGATATTGCAATATGTTTTATGAACTTTACAAGTTGATATAAGTAAAACCAAAACCATTGTAGCCATGAATCTTGACTGAAAACATTTGTCTTTGTAAAACCAAGTAGTAAATCATCTTTGAAAGTAAACATTGTATGGTTTATATCTTTAAGTAAACCTCGTTGTGTGACATTGTTTGAAAACATTCATCTATAATCGTTCAAATCGTTCGTGTTATAAACCATCGTTCAATCATCCGTGTTTTAATTGTGAAATACAACTTTTGGTCGTTCTTTAATGAATACATTCAAACCTGTGTGACTCGATATACCACCCATGGGGTATCTTTAATAGGCCCTAAAAGACCTCTTTAACAAGATTAACAAACTAACACATGATTTGTTAATCAGATAACAGTTTCTGTCGTTCCCCAAACTACCCACCAAATCCAGTGAATAGCTTAGTAATGGGATTTGTCAGATCCTATGGTACCATAACATACTACTGGTCGGCTTGATCATAGTTAATGAATGTCATTCGAATGTATTTCGACTAACGCCCCAACAAGTTCGTTCACATTATTGAAATCATCGTATTTTATATAAACCATAATCATTGTTTTTGAAAACATGAAAAGCATTTAGCACATATGAGTCACCCCAAAACAATTGAAAGCTTAAAAGAGGGGAGCTATGTACTCACTTGAGATTGCAAATATCCTTGATTAAATGTCCTAATAAAGCTCGGGAAACCAAGGAATCAAGTGGCACCTAGTATGGAATCACTATGTTAATAATCAGGTCTAAATCGGGAGATCGGATAGAATGAGGTCTTGTAAACCAAATGAGTGTTGGAACTCATATGAAATTGTTTAAACAAGCATATATTCTGATTTGAAACCTATCCTAAGTGCTTTTGACCCGTTATGACTCGTTAAGGTAGCTTACGCTACGTTAACGCGTCATTTGCGCAATGCGCGTTCGGATGGTCTAACTAGCCCAATGATAAGTATTATATGCCCTAACATGTTTAGTAATGTTGCATAATCAGTTTAAGTGTCAAAATTTAGGTTACATATGCTTAAAATGAAATTATGCGTAAAAAGGGCATTTTGGTCATTTTCCTAAGGCATATAAACAACCTTTCATACAACTAATTAAACGAAGTGACCATAAGGTATAACCTCGGAAGGTTATTCCCTACACAACTATGGTCACAATATATGTTTGGTCGGATCCTAATGATCGACCAAACCGGTCGAGTTCGAAAGTCTAAGCGGTTGTCGAGACCGCTTGACTTACGACCCTAAACAAGCACTAAACTAAAAGTGACGAGTTAAACATGTTAAAACATGTTTAACTAAGTTAGAAAACTGATTTGGTATAAAAAAAGTGTTTTGATACCCGAAAATAGTTTCGTCGCAAAATGCACATAATCGTGCATTTTGACCGAAACTTTGACTCGTCACTTCGACTAGTCAACTGTGACAACTGGCACCAAACCGGTAATTTCCATACTATTTTAATAATATTTATTAATTTCAATTATGTGCTTAAACATCAACATTATGTGATTACTTTCTTTACATATGAATTCATGCGTGTTTTGTACTTCGAATATTGCCTTGTGCATTACTTTAAGCGTTGCGTCAGAAATACTAGTAAACTCACCGTTAAGACACACTGTGTCAGCATTTCTGCAGAAAACAGTCAAATAATAGATTAAGAGCCTAGGAGTAGGTCCAACATCTATAATACATTAAAACCCAAGTATGGATACAAGGATTAACATATAAACTCTCCGGAAGCTAAACTATGCACTAAAAGACACCCGAAACTCACTTTAAATGTTGAATTATGCAGAATTTAGTTGAAATTCAGCTATAAACAACATTTTAACACCAAAATATTATGCAGAATTGATGTTTTAGTGTCCAGAATAACTTACAAAGTGTTGGGAATTGAAACTGTCACAAAAGGTGCTTCATACCTAGCAAAACTGCGCAATTTATCACTCTAATGAACCATAACGAAACGAATAACCGGACACTATCTGGAACATCAAAATTTGACTAGAAGCAATGTTTTTATGATATTAAGCTAGTTATGGGGATAGAACACCATATCACATCCTAAAACACTTAAACCCTAAATCTAACAACTAAACACTAACTAGATCATGTAACCAAGACTTGAAATGGAACCAAGACCCCCCCCCCTTGGACGGTTAGGACATGGGTCCCACAAGCTTGATTTTATTTCAATACTTTAGTTGATATGTTTAGTAAACATGAAACATAATGACCAAAGAATAAATCAAATGTTGGGAACTTTTATAAATAACCACAAGGATGTAAGACTTAATCATTTTCACACTTCACCAACATCATCTTCCTCCTCCTTCCTTCCTTTGGTCTTGGCTCACACACCACACACTACCACCATCATTTTCAATCCATTACAAGACATTCTAAGGATACTACAAGGTGTATGGAGGCTCACTAAGTGTTGGTGCATGAATGTCTGTTAACTTCGTCTTGTATCGAGTCATGTGTCTAGATAGGATAAACCAGTGTTCAGCAGGTCGGAAAACAGGTTTTGAGTGTTAAAGGGTAATTTCGTATGAAATTACACAATGGTAATTTCGCATGAAGGTAATTTCGCTTGAATAGGTCCGTGCGAAATTACTCACCCTATAAATACCCAACCTGCTGATTCATTTGTAACTTTTCTGATTCAGAGCCGAGGTGCTGTCAGTTTGTCAAACGATCTGTAAAAGCTTGAAAATCATTAATAAGAAGATAATTAAGAGATTCAAGTCTATTTCTCTGATTCTGCCTTTTAAATAGATCGTAAACTCTTTTGATTGACTCGTTAGGGTCACACATCGATCCAACAAGTGGTATCAGAGCTCATGAAGAAGAGTTTATACCAATTCAGCTCGTTTTCATCACTTCTACTCCATCTTTTCAAAATTAAATGAGATTTTACGATTAAAATGTCTTAATTTTCATACATTACACACGAAACACCGTTTTATTGAATCCTTGAAAGAATTGGACCAAAATTCAAACAAAAACCGGACCAATTTGACAAAATGGTGGCCGAAATGATGATGTCATCATTATTTCGCACGGAATAGTCTTTTAATTTCGCATGAAATTACCTTTGGTGATTGATTTCGTTTGAAATTGTTGTTAATTTCGTACGAAATTAGATTTCGTTTGAGGATTTCATACGAAATTACTATTTCGCACCAAAGAGGCTATTTTCGTTTGAATCCAAGCTAATTTCACATGAAATCATATTTCGTTTGGTCAGTTCGAATGAAATCACTATTTCGTTTGAAAACCCTGATTTCGTTTGAGTTGGTATTTCGTGTGAAAGTTTTTTTTTCGTTTGAAGGCTGTTATTTCGTTTGAAGTCATTTCGTGTGAAGTGATTTCGTTTGAGATTGTTGTTAAAATCAAAAATTTTTTCTAAGTGTTTGTTGATTGTTTCAGATACGTGAAGATGGATGAGTTTATGAATCCGTTCAGTGACATGTATGCTTTCATGGGAAGCGCAGGAGATGATACATCAAACAACACAAATGAAAATGCTCCTAATCTGAGTGCAAAGAAAACCCTGTCTGATGCTTTGAGTGTGGAGAGTGCATATGGCACATACAACAAACCTCCCAAACTGATGGCGATCGAAGAATACAATAGATGGGCTAAAAGGTTTGAAGAGTGGCTAAAAGCGTTTGCATATCCAAGTTGGAAGAGCTTGAAGAATGGTTTCAATATGGGAAGATCGGATTATGAAAATATAACAGAGAATGATGATGTAGAAAGTTTCGTTGCCGAACAAAAGTGCATTGCATTGCTTCATCAGTCTGTGAGAGACGACATAATAACGTTGATTGAGTACACAAATGCGAAAGATCTATGGGAGAAACTAAAAGTAAAATGTGTGGGTAGTGCCGAGATAGTTAAAAACAAAAAGAAGTTGTTAACAAAAGAATTTGATTTGTTTGGATGTTTGAAAAACGAATCTGTATATAAGATGATACAAAGATTTGGGCATTTGAAGCTGGAACTTGCAAGACATGGAATCGTGTACACTCAAGAAGAGTTGGTTGACAAACTGTTTGACTCGCTGCCGGATGATAAAGACTGGCAATATTTTGCCTTGAGGTTGAATAACACAATCAAGTCGGAAGATCTGACGGTTGATCTTTTAATTGAAAGATTGGAAAGTCATGAATTGGAGATCAAGAAATCAAACAAAGTCAATAATTCCTCATATCAGCAGAATGTTGAGCTGTATTATCGAGGTAGTATGATCCTGAAGAATGTGTCTCCTAAGACAGCTTTCTCAGCTGAAAGTTCTAACATATCAAATCAAGAAAGTTCAAGCAGTGGTTATCATGGAGGTTCATCGTCAACTACTTCAAGTCAATCAGTTCCAAAGAATCTGTTTCAATGTAACATTGTTGTGGATCTCAAGAATGCTCAAAATTTCAGTGAAGAATCCACAAAGCAGCAGATGGTGTTCTTAGCTTCTGTTTTAGAGTCATATGAGAGTCTTGTTGCGGGAAAAATTGGAAACACTAACCTCGCCAAGGAAGATTATGATCAGATCTACCCAGAAGAGATGGAGTTGATAGATATCAGGTGGTGTATGGCTAGTGCAGTTATACGAGCACAAAGGTTCATGGAGATTACAGGCAGACATTCAATTGGAGGACCATCCACAAAACTTGGTTTTGATAAATCAAAAGTCACGTGCTTTAAAT
The DNA here is from genome assembly GCA_030545235.1 of Helianthus tuberosus. NCBI lineage: Eukaryota > Viridiplantae > Streptophyta > Magnoliopsida > Asterales > Asteraceae > Helianthus > Helianthus tuberosus. The sequence continues at coordinate 26,272,443 of CM060419.1, forward strand.
GTAAACAAAAAGGTCATTTTAAAAGAGAATGTCGAAATGCATATGCTGATGATACTGCAAATCCATTCAGAGAAGATTATTACAAAAGAGCAATCTATCATCAGAACAAATCTGAATCCCCCAGAATGAAGCAGATAGAAGAAAATCCCAAAGAAAAATCCAGAGCACTTGCTGTTATCCATGATGACGAAGGTTCTGATTGGAGTGAACTGCTACCAGAAGAGGACGCAGTGGGCTATGCGTTTGTGACAAAAATTGTTCCTTTCAAAGACAACAGAACAGAAGAAGAAAAATTCGTCAACAGAAGGATGAAAGCCCAAAACAAGATGAGCAGAATCTATCGTACATTCAAAGAAGCTAAACAGGCGAAAAGATGGGATGCTGATAGAGAATGTTACCTAGATCCCAAGGGAAACATTGCTGTTGATCCAAATACTGTCGATGTTGAAACTCTCACCAAACAAATTGCTGAAGAAGAAGAAGAAGCCAGACAGAGAGAGTGGTGGGGAGGAGGAGAAGCTGATGAGAATGAGAAAGAGAAAGAGAAAGAGAAAGAAAAAGAGTTGCAGCCAAAGAAAATTGATGATGGGATTATTGATACGTCACAAGAATTCACGACTGAAAATTTGAAGAAGATGGCTGATAAAGTGTTTGCTGCGAAAGAACAATAGGTAGTTTCTGGTTCTGGCACTGAGCCTAAAACCAAGGTCAGTCAGAATGATGCAACCAATGAGTCAGGTAAGAAAGCTAAAACTGAGAGCGACTGCAAAAAGTTGCATGAAAGACTGCAAGGTTTGTAGTACACTTTCTTACCTTAATGGTAAAAAGACCAAAGAACTGACAGGAAGAGTTGAAGTTGTTGAAAGTCAGATCTTAAACTGTGACAAGATGTTGAAGGCTTCAAATAATAGAATAAAAGAATTAACTGAGAAAATCGAAAATGATAAAAGTGACGTAGAAAGAATTAGGAAAGAAAACGAAAAATTAATTCATGAAAATCGTCAACTTTCAGAAAATTTTGAGAAGCTAAAACGAACGGTAAAAGATTATGATGAGAGAAATGGTAAGACAAACAAAGAAAATGTTCAATTGTCAGGTGTTCTTAGGGTAAAGGAAGAGCTAATCAATCAACAACTGGATGAAATTGCTAAGTTGAAGCTTCAGTTTCAAGAAGCTAAAATTGAGAATGAACGCATTCAGTTGAAACTGAACAGTTACAACTCCGCAAGTTTTGTTCCTCAACATATCGTTCCTAAACCAATTGGGAAGAACAAAGCATGCGAAGATGTTTATTTTGATGGAACCGGGGTTGGGTTTCATCAGGTTCCACCATCGGTGTTAAACAATTTTTCAAAGAAAAAGTCCGGGTTGGTTAATGATGAAGAAGAAAATGAAGTTAAGCTTCCAGACACGATTGATGTCACATTCACTTCATCTTCCGATGAAGATAGTGTTCAATTTGAAGTTGTGAAAAGCATGGTTGAAAATGTTTTAAAGTCTGAAAGTGACACTACTGAGGATGATGAATGCTTTTTAGATAAATATATTCCAAAATCAATATCCAAAAACAACTTAAGTGAAGAACCTAATCTTGTGATGTACAAGATGGCGGGATCTGATAAGTTGTATTCGGATCGTGATTTTCCTTTGGAGAATGTGAATGTTGATAAATTGCGAAATGTGTTCAAGTTGATTGAGATTGATGTGTCTGAGATCGAAGGTTTGAAACGTACAAAGAGGCATTTGAACTGTGAAAAAGATACGTCTTATTACAAAAAACCCGTTGTACCACTGCGTTTTTCTAACAACTATCAAAACAAATGGTCGGGTGGTTATAAGGGTGGTAAGAATTATCAAAGAAGGAATTTTCAAAACAAGAAGTTTGTTGAGAAAAAAGTGTTCGTAAAAAGATCGAGTTCTCATTCTGAGCAGGAATCTGAGATTTTTTCAAAATCAAATGAAGAGTTTTTTGAAGAAAAGGCCTCACAGCCTCAGACCGAAGGCACAAGTCGGGTAGTTGATACTCATATATGCTTTAAGTGCAACAAAGTTAGACACATTGCACGAAAGTATACCAACTTAAAGCCTAAGTCTGAAGTTGTTGAGAGTCAGAAAAAGAAAGTTGATGCAAAAGGTAAAGCACCAATGGTTGTTGAGAAGAAAGTTTTGAAAAATGAAAACAAAAAAATCAAAACTAAACTCGTAAAGAATGTGGTAACTAAAACTGACAAATTTTATAAACGGGTTGCTTCGCCTCAACAAGCATGGAAACCAAAATCAGTTGAAAAGAAACCAAGTTTTCCAAAATCAAAGGTTTCTGAGACGGAAAAACAATCGTCTTCTACCACTTCGGTAAAGATGAATGTTCCTTTGGAATACTATGAGAAACTTGAACCACAAGAGGCTACAACTTTTGATAAGAAGTATGTACGAAAGAAAGATCAATCATCTGGTCAACCTTCTAAAAATGATTTCTTTTTATACAAAGAGGTTGAGATTGGATCTGAGGAAAGCTTAAAGATGAATGACAAGAATTTTCCGCCACTTTACACTGCTAAAACTCATATCAAAGTCATGTTACCTGAGTCGAAAGAGGCTTGGGTGGCATCAAAATCTAACTAAGTGTTTGTGATATGTGTAGGAGCTTCCAAGATCCGTTTCACGTTGGATTATGGATAGTGGAGCTTCTCGGCACATGACGGGGAAGAAGACCCTACTGTACGATGTTCGTGGGTTTAATGGAGGATATGTGGGATTTGTAGGAAATCAAGATGGTCGAATAGTTGGTGAAGGAACTTTATCAAATGGTATTGTCACGTTTGAAAGAGTTAACTACATCGCCGAGCTTGAAAACAATCTTTTGAGCATCTCTCAGATTTGTGATCGTATGTATACAACGCACATTACAGACAAAGAATGTTTGATCTTGAAACCAGGATTTGTTGTTCCAGAAGAGTGGGTTATCATGAGAGCACCTAGAGTGAATGATCTATACCTGTTAGACATGAGTGTAGCAACTACTACCACGGGTCAGGCTCACTGTTTTATGTCAAGAGCAACGGAAAAAGAATCACAATTGTGGCATCGAAAGATGGGCCACATTCACCTACGAAAAATGAATCACCTGGTGCATAACGACTTAGTTATTGGTGTTCATGTGAAAGGTTTTCATCTTCAGGGGGAGTGCATTAGCTGTGTCAAAGGCAAGCAAAAGAAGAAATCTCACCCTGGAAAGAAAGTTAACTCAGTCTCAAGACCGTTAGAGAGACTTCATATGGATATTTTTGGTCCAGTGAACGTCAAAAGGATAACTGGAGATCTCTACTGTCTAGTAGTAACAGATGATTACTCGAGATTTTCATGGGTATCATTTTTGAAGTCAAAAGATGAGACGTTTGAAACTTTGATGACGTTGTTCAGAAAAATTGAAAACTTGTACCAAACCCGAATCAGAAGAATCAGGAGTGACAACGGTACAGAGTTCAAGAACAACAAGATGGAAGAATATTGTGATGAGAGAGGTATATTGCAAGAATTTAGTGCTTCTTACACTCCACAGCAAAATGGAGTAGCTGAAATGGAGTAGCTGAAAGAAAGAACAGGACGCTAATAGAAACGGCTAGGACGATGCTTGCTGATTCAAAACTACCAGTAAACTTTTGGGCAGAAGCAGTATCAGCCGCTTGCTATACACTCAACCGGGTTCTAACAGTGAAGAAATTCAACAAGACAAGTGTTTACCTAAAATACAAGTATACTTTCCTAAGTATACTTGTACAAAAATAATATTGAGTATATTGTTTCACAAAGTACTTATATTTATTTTTTGGAGAAATAATATAAGTAACGTACATGGACAAGTTAAAAATAAAGTTTATTTTTAACACATATTACTTTGACAAATTCTACTTGAATAAAAATATATATATTTTTAAAGTAAAATATATATTTACAATAGACAATGCATACTCAAAGTGCAATACAACAACGTACGGGCAAGACCCGACAAACCAAGGGCACGACCCTCACAAAGGATGAACATACAAAGAACAAATACATAAGCTAAAGATGGTGACTTGTACTTATGTGATACAAGTCTAGTGACTAACGTGAATAGAACACATATAGGTCACGACGCTCACGAAGCAAACCCGGTGAAGTTTACGACGCAGGATACGCAAAATTGTGAGTTCATGTCCCCACTTTTAAACGTTTACTTGTTTTCTAACTTGGGGAAAATACATGTACTGTGGTATTTCAAAACAAAACTAAGGAGTGACTTTATAGATCATGTCACGAATAGGGTGTCATAAGCACCATTAATCAACGTAAGTCATAGACAGCGGAACAAAAGGTTAGATCTAATGGGTTTCAGGGAGCCACACTCTTGGCCATAGTTTTACCGAGAGTGCTTTTGTGTCTCTAGTCGTGAATTGACAATTAAAATGCCTATGGTTTGGATGCTTCCTATGTCGTTACATATGTTAGTGGCCTCGCGAACCATTAGCGATCTCGTATTCCTTACGTTTACATTTACAGAATACTTTTTCAAGTACAATTGCATACCATGATTTTTACAACAATACTTGAATGTTTACATAAAAACTGCATGAATTCACACCAACTTATGTTGACGATTTTTCCAAAAAAACTTACATGTATTTCAGGTAACTAAGTGGATGTACGTGCAGTCTCTCCTGCTCAAGGATGTCGTTTATGTTTTTAGCTATGTCGTGTCAGGACTCCAATTCCCCTTTTGTGGGATTTGATTGTTATATTCCACCTCGTGTGATGATATAATGATCAAATCCTTGATGTTTGTTGTTGAAATAAAGTTGTGAAACTTTTCAAACAATTATCTATCGTGTGACGTAAAAACTTAACTTAACTTATGTTTTGGATATTTAATTTCAATGGCATTATGGAGTTTGTTCATTTACCATGTAGCATGTTTACCATTCGTATGCAATGAGAACCTTTTAGGATCACACCTCATGCTTCCGCCTTAGAAAGGGGTGTGACATCAACGTGGTAATCAGTAGGTATAATCGTAAGGGACTATGACCATCGTGATTACGCTCATGTTGTAAAGTTCAATCAAACTTGTCTTGACCGAAACATGCTCAAAGCTGAAAGTCAAACACTGTTTGACTTTCTTGCTTGAAACAAATAAACAAGAATGAAAGAACACTTACAAGAGTCCTATTTTTGGAAAAATGAATTAGAATGTGTCACACCCCGACCACGTAGAACCTACAAAACGTGGCGGAAACATCGGGGAGTGTTGTAACAGAATCATTGTTTCATAACACATGGAACTTGAAATATTGTTTTATTGATTAAAAGAGTTACAATGTCTTGACAATCAAAGAAACGTAACAAAATAACTAGTCTTGCATCTTTTATTGTCACTAAGGCCCATGTCTGCCTAAGTGTATCTTAATCAATCCTATGCTTCATTTCCTGAAACACATGTGAAAATAGGTACGTCAGCATAAAAATGCCGGCGAGTACATAGGTTTTGTGAAAATAAGATTCATGACATCTGTTTAAGAAAATGTTTAGTCATGAACCTTGTAATTTGCTTTGTCTTTGTAAATCATTTGAAAAACAATAAGTTCAGATGATACGTATAAATAAGAGAATAATGCATGGTTAAATGAATAACCATGTAAAAATGAGTTTGTATAAGTTAAGTTGTTTGTAAAACAATATATTGTGAGAAGTATGTTATTTGTATAAAATGTTATATGTCTAAATTGAAATGATTTCAAATAACGCAACGATATGTAATACCATACAATCACTTATATATAGGAAGTACCAGCGGCGTATCCACCATGCTTGTATCATATTACACACGCCTCGTTACTTAAATCACTTACTCAAACCAAACCACCAATATAAGATGTCTATGTTTAAACCAATTGTCAAAAGTCCTTGTATAAACCATGTCAAATGTTGATAGTCCAAAAGTAGTCAAGTAATGTGTAACAAATGTTTATGTATGGCTAGTGAAATGCATCAACTAAACCATAGATGAAATGCACAAAACAAAGTATTGAAGTAAAACTTGGTTTAAATCAAAGTTGTGTTTTGTAAAATATATGCATGCTATACTGAATGTGAACATTTATGCGGTATTGTAAAAATTCATACATCCAAGCCTTGAGACAGCCGGATAACCCTTTTAGTTAAGGTTATCAAAAGAAGTATGTATTCGGATTCGGTCATTCCTTACGTCCAAACAAACCCGAGATTTCAGGAATGGGATTTGTCAAGTCCTATGGTACCACTACCTACTACCGAGCGGCATGATCGGTGTTAATGAATGTACATTGTCTCATTTAAACAAACCAAATGTCATACCAAAATGTAAGCATGTGATGAAGATAATGTACCTAGTATGCTAGAGTAAACATACAAGGTAGAGCTGTAAAACAATGTGTCCATATGTTACTGGAACATATGCAACAGAGATGCAATGTAAAATGATGTACTAAGTATGCTAAGTTAACATACAAAGTAGAAAAGTCATGTAAAACAATGTGCTAGCATGCTATCAGACAACATACATAGCAGAAATGTAATGTAAAACAATGTACTAAGTATGCACACAATGGACATACATAGCATGAAATGTCATGAAATCATGTACTATAATGTACTAACAAACATAGCCGGTATATGATGTGAAAACAGGAAAGCAGGAAAGTAAAAAGTAGGCACATGTGTTTCACCCCAAAACAGTTTGGAAAACAGTAAAAGAGGGGTCTATGTACTCACTTGAGATTGCTCAGAAGTCCTAAGATAACCACCAAGCAATGCTAGAGATCTCGGAATATCAAACGGCACCTAATATAGGTAACTACATTAATAAACCGGACCTAAATCGGAAGATCGGATAGAATGAGGGCTCGTAAACCAAATGAGTATGGGAACTCATGTAGTATGGTTTAACAAAGCCTACATACTAAATGACACCTAACCTAAGTGCTTACGACCCATTACGACCCGTTTAGGTAGCTTATGCTACTTTAACGCGTCGTTCGCGTAAAACGCGTTCGGACCGCCTAACTAGTCCTATGACAAGTAACATATGCCTTAACATGTCTAATATTGTTGTCAAATCAGTTTAGATGTCAAAAGTTATGTTACATATGCTTAAAATGAATTTTGGCGTCAAAAGGGCATTTTGGTAATTTACCTAAGGCATATAAGCTACCTATCATACAACTACTTAAACGAAGCGACCATAAGGTATAACCTCGGAAGGTTATTCCCTATATACTATGGTCACCTAATGTGCTTGGTCGGATCCTAATGATCGACCAAACGGGTCGGGTTCGAAAGTATAAGCGATTGTTTAAATCGCTTACCTTACGACCCTATATAAGCACTAAACTAAAAGTGACGAGCTAAGCATGTTAAAACATGCTTAACTAAGTTTAGAAAACAGGTTTGGTATCAAAACAAATGGTTTTGATACCCATAAGTAGTTTGGTTACAAAATACGCAAGAATACGTATTCTGACCGAAACTACGGCTCGTCACTGAGCCTAGATAACGTGGTAATGAGTAGGTATAGTCACAAAGGACTATAACCATCGTGATTACAATCACGTTGCGAAGTTCAAACGAACTTCGCATTGACCATAAGCTGGTCAATGCAGAAAGTCAAACAAAGTTTGACTTTCAGACTCGAAAAGCAATAAAAGAACGAAAGAATACTCACGTAGGGTCCCCGAATGCTAATCTAGATCAAAATAGCTCAGGTATGAAACAAAGGTTTCAACTTAGAGCATTTGAGATCAGATTCTAGTGAGTTTAGAGGTTGGATGGCAAGGGGTATTTATAGTGAATGGTCCACCATTAGGATCGTTTGTCGAAATACGTGCCTTAATCTCATCCGTACATGTGTCGGAACCTTATGGTACCCAAAAAGGCCACTCACCATAAGAGTTTGACACTTGGCACTTGACCTTTGGAGAGTGTTAAGGGCTGTTAAAAGATGAAAAAAAAACGTTTTGCTGCATCTGGCCCCTGTTTACGGACCTAGTTTGGCAGATTTACAGTTTCAGTCCCTGCAACCTCAAAACTTGGTTTTCGATGCGTTTTTTTTTGACACGTTTAAGCCCTGTTAACCCCATTTCAAAGCTCTAAAATGAAGTTAAAGTATAGGGAACTTAAAATGTGTTCAAAAATATCTCGGGTGTCGGTTCGTTTAGCCGTACAGTTACGTTGTTCGGTTAATTACGACGGAATGCGCATAAGCGCGAAAAATGATCCAAATGGCGTGACGAATGGATTTTTCTTATGCCAAACACTAAAATAAAATATTTTAGTGCTTACATAAATTTTTGGATGTCCGGATGTATTCAGAACGTAAGTTATGCACGAAAATGCAAACTTGTGCACTTTTTGACGCTTTTAGTACCTGAATGAGCCAAAAGTTTATTTTAGCACACCGAAACCCTCAAAGCCTATTTCTAAGCTATATAAAGGATATTTAAGGTGTGTTTAACTTATGGTCATGTTCCGGAATGTCTGTTACAGTTCAAATTGGCATACTTTCGCAGTTTGTCAAGTTTAGTCCCTGTAAGCGAATTAACTTGTTTTTGCCATACCAAAGCCTTCAAAACTTATTTCTAAGTTATGTAAAGGTTATTTAAGGTATGTTAAGCCTATGTCACTATTCCGGAGTGTTTGTTGCATTAAACTGGTTATATTTACGCATCGGTGCGCGTATAACCTTCCAGAAAGCGATTTAGAGTTTGGAATTGAACAAAAATTGATATGTGCAAATGATACACATATTTTTACAAATCCCAAGTATGAAATATAATATTTCATTGGTTCGGTATTTTTTTGATGGCCGTGGAGGCACAGGTGTTACAGAATGCTCAAGTATTGGGCCTCGAACTTAATGTGGTAGCCTCAAATCAGAGCAAGAGTGAAAGTGAAAGAGAATGAAGATAAGCAAGTTGTGAAGTGAATGGTGTTGGCTATTTATAGTTGTCTTGGATTAACAAGATCATGCCAAGTGTTTTGTGTGGTGATCAAGCAATAATCTACACCATACACTTGTTAGGACCAGTTTGCAAGCCTTGGAGAACACTTAAAATAGCCCACAAGTTGAGAAAACCATGTTAGAAAACTGCAGGAAACAGCTGGGAGGCTGTTTTAAAGTTTCTGCACAGCGACTGCTCAGGCGACACGCGGAGCTGACCCCTGATCATGTCGCGACACTCCTGGCTGAACCAGCAAAAGTTGTTCAATTTTTGGCAGTTTTGGTCCCTGCACTTGTTTTAAGGCATTTTTGACGCATTTAACCCTCGTTAACCCATTTTCAAGGCTCTACAAGGATGTTAAAGTATAGGGGACTTGAAATATGTTTGGAAATATCACGGATGTCGGTTCGTTTGGTCATACGGTCGCGTTGTTCGGTTAATTACGACGAAACTCGAACGGACACGAGAAACGATCCAAATTGTGAAACGAAAGGCATTTTTGCATTCCTATCACTAAAATAAAATATTTTAGTGATTAAAATTTTTTTTGGATGTTCGGATATGGTCAGAACGCGAGATATGCACGTTTATGCAAACTTTCGCAGTTTTTGACGCTTTTAGTCCCTGTGATCAAATAAGCGTATTTTCGCATACCGAACCCCTCAAAACTTATTTCTAAGCTATGTTAAGGGTATTTAGGGTATGTTTAGATTATGATCTTGTCCTGGAGTGTACGTTGCTATACGAATTGGCATACTTTTGCAGTTTGTCGCAAATAGTCCCTGTGATCAAATAAACTTGTTTTTGCCATACCAAACCCTTCAAAACTTATTTCTAAGTTATGTAAAGGTTATTTAAGGTATGTTAAGCTTATGTCACTGTTCCGGAGTGTACATTTCGTTAAACTGATTATATTTGCGTAATAGTTTACGTAAAACTTCTAGAAGAGCTTCTCGAGAGTTCGGAATCATACGAAATTTGATATGTGTACTTGTCACATGTAATTGTACAAATACGAAGAATGAAACACAAGATTTAATTGGATTCATATTTATATGATGGTCGTAGAGGCACAAATGTCACAGTCTCCCCTACTTTAGGAAATTTCGTCCCGAAATTTAACTTAGAGGAAACTTGTGAAAACAGATGTCGATGTCCCGCTTTCAAATGATCCTCTGTTCCCTGAGTAAAACTCTGGGCCACGTTTGGATTTTCGACGAACATTGTTAATCGTACTCGTTTGTTGTTTATAGGGAAGAGTTCAGATCCATAGATTTAAACTCCATTCCAATAGGTTTGTGTATGATTGTACCGAATCTCAAGAGTGACATGAAATTGTCAAAGTGATATCCTTGTTGTAGTAAAATATGAAAGCGTGTGAATTCGACAAGAAGTTGGAGTTTCGAATAATGGATGTGGAAAATGTTTCCTATGAAGACTATTATAGGAAACTTATGTGTGCTCAAAATTTGGAGTCGGAGAGATAAAACAACATTGGTCAAGGTCCAGAACTTCTAGTAACTCAAATAACGTCATGCTTCCAATGTAATACGGAACACTTATATATAGGAAGTACCATCGGCATATCCATCATTGATCTCTTTAACTAGACCACTAAAGGGTCTCTTTAACTACATTAACGAATGATGTCTTTAACTAGATTAATCCATGATCTCTTTAACTAGACCACCAAAGGGTCTCTTTAACTACATCAACAAATGATGTCTTTAACTAGATCAACGCATGATCTCTTTAACTAGACCACCAAAGTGTCTCTTTAACTACATCAACAAATGATGTCTTTAACTTTGGAATAGTACTTTACAATCCAAGGGTCTTAACTATTACATAAAAGCCCATTAAGGATTTAAAATAGTACTTTTGGATATCCTTCTAAGAATCCATCATATGAAGATATGGAAGATTCTACAAGGATTTGGATATCGAGCATTTGGATTCACACATAAACACATAATCACATAATTGTCAACTTGGTCATTAACTTGTTATCAATTTCTTATCGATTTGTACACTTGCATTTGAAGTACACCGGGAATCCAATCAAAGGACTTTAATTAGTACTTTAAACATCCTCAAGAATCTAACTATAAAGATAGGAAGATCTTATAAGGATTTGGTTTTATCCTCATTGAATTGTAACATACGTATTAAAGCACACAAAGAATCCAATTAAGGACTTTGGTTTTGCGCTTTAAACATCCACAAGGATCTAACTATGAAGATAGGAAGATCCTATAGGGATTTTGGAATTCGTGTTGTGAGAAATTGTTTCGAAACCTTGTACTAGGTATGCTGATGTATGCAAAATGCAACATATAAATTACATCAATTGTGGCATAAAACTAACCCTTTTTTAGTACTAATGTTGGAAAAAGTGTGTTTTTGTCTTCCTTTTGTATTTTCAGGATTAAATGAGCACAAATGAACAAAAGAAGAAAAAGGCAGCTAAATCTAACATAAATACAAGAAAAGGAATAAACGTGGCATGCCCGACCCCCCGACAGCATCTTCCCAAGCAAAAACAAGAGAACAGAAGGCTGAACACGCCCCGTGCTCAGTGAGCACGGGGGCGTGACTGAGCACGGGGGCGTGCCCAAGTGTCTACAGAAAAGACAAAGTTGTAGAAGCTACTATCACCCACCATGGGGGCGTGCCCATCGGACAAGGGGCCGTGGTCAACTCTAAGATTCGTAGAATCTGAGGAAATCTTGATAGTATAGATACGCTTCTGCACACGGGGTCATGCCCAGCGGACACGGGGGAGTGGTCAACTAATGCAGACAAACTGCAATTAATGAAGAAAGAGAAGAAGGATGGACACGGGGCCGTGCCCAATGGACACGGGGCCATGCCCGAGCATCTATTCAGGCTATAAATAGGGGTGCTTGGCTCATTTGCAAACCATCCCTTGGCAAACCACCTCTCTCACACTACACCAACCCTCCACCACCATCACAACCCACATCCACCACCATCATCCATCATAGAGTGTGTGTAGTAGTCTTGGGATCCAAGATTGATCGTAAGAGTTCTTGACAATCAAAGGCCGTGTTTGCCTAAGTCTCTTACATCACTTGGTGAAGACAAGTGTCTAGTGTAATACTTTTTATTTTTAATATTTTCGCACTTTTTATTTGGTTATGTATTAATGACTTTAATAACTAGTTTCTTATGTTAAAGGTGATTCTTCCTTATCGTTTGTCTGTGGTGTCTTGGCATTATTTTACTGTCTATATAAAATAAAAGATTTTCACCATTCATATCTCCACGGTTTATATGGAGATATGTTGGCTACCTGGTCGTGGGTTAAGGGAACGGTTTGGTAAGAGTCTTGCCTTGTTTAGTGTATAGATCCTGCAAGGACCTGGGTCAAATTTAGTAGAACCTCCTTCAATACCCACTGGTATTGGATGGCGGGGGTCCAAAATCTTTGATCCCCTTATATGTAAGCTACTATTAAAACTTTAACCCGGCTACTTAGGACTGTATCCCTGCTGACTCAGACTACTTAGCAGAGGGTAAGGTCACCTTCAAAAGAGGGGCCTACCACATTATGCATTAATAACTTAATTAATTATCTTTTAATAATCCGACCCTTTAGGATTGTATCCTTGCTGACTCAAAGTACTAGGTTGAGGGTAACGTCACCTTCAAAAGAGGGGCCTACTACAATAACTAAGATAATCTCTTAAAATAGTGTAAAAGTGCAGAAATAATCAAAGGTTACACTACACACGAGTCGGATCCAAGTGATTCATCTTATCTATATGTTTTTACCTTCATTTTATTTTTCAGCATTTTAGTTAGCTTTATTTTTCTAGTTTAAAAATCTTTTTCTAACTTTTGATTTGATTAGACGTTGAGGATAAACCGGTACTAAAAGCTCTTGTGTCCTTGGACGACCTCGGTATCTTACCAACACTATACTACGCTCACGATGGGTGCACTTGCCCATATGTGTGTTTAGTGTTAGTAAATATCGTGTTTTTTAAATTTAAATCTTGGCTAAAAAGTGTAAAAGGGCTTAAAATATACATTAAAAACCTATCACACCTAACGCACATCAAGTTTTTGGCGCCGTTGCCGGGGACACAAGGATTTTAAGAAAGCTTAAAATCGACGACCTAATCTGTTTTTCAAAACCTTTTTAACGCGCGCATTTTTTTTCCTGCATTTAGTTAATTTTTGCATTTACAGTAGCCTGAAAACGGGGCCGTGCTCACTGAGCTCGGGGCCGTGCTGCATATTTTTCAAAAAAACACCCAGATACAAAGCCTGAACACGGGGCCGTGCTCACTAAACACACCCCGTACTCAACGAAATCAGTAACCTTAATTAAAACGCCCAGATACAGAATCTGAACACGGGCCGTGCTCACTGAACATGGGGCCGTGTCCAGCCTCTGTTTCCGTTTTTATTTTTGTTTTCTGATCTCGAGACTTTGTTGTGGTCTGCTGAGTGATTCTCGTGGATCAATACTCAGGAGGTTACAATTACACATATGAGGAGGATGATTATAGGGAAGACTATTGCACTAATTGTGGTAACCCGCACTCGGTTCAATATTGTGACTTATTTCAACCATCCACTTCATACACCTACTATGAGGAGCCCAGGTACGAGCCATCAACTCCATACACATCCTGTGAAGACCAAAGGTATGAACCTTCTCCCTCATACTCATATTTTGATGAACCAAGGTATGAGCCTTCATACTCATACTTTGAGGAACCAAGATATGAGCCACCACCTTCGTATACTTATTATGAGGAACCATGGCATGAACAACCCACCTCATATGAGTATTATGAAGAACAAAATTACGACCCTTATCCATCATATACTTACGATGAAGGACAATGGTATGAACCATCTACTTCATATAGGTCTTATGAGGAACAAAGGATCGAACAACCGGATTCAAGCTTTGAGGATCCCGATCCTTACTCTATCACCAACATAGCCGATAAGATAATAGAACACATTAAAACTATCGAACGTTGCATATTGGAATCTCGCGCAAGGGAAGAGGAGTCCTGCGCCAGAGAAGAATTAAATAAAAAAGAGATAGTTGAAAGTGTAAAAATGGAAGAACAAATAAGTGAAAAACTGACACATGAGTTAAACAACGAAAAGGGTGAGTCCGACAACGTTAAAATGCAAGAAGAGTCTAATTTTGAAGAAATTAATCTCTTGTCACCTTCTTTCGAAAATCATTGTTTAGTACCCACTCATGCTAAGTTTTTAAAAGAGTTAAACACTAACACTAAAATTGACGAAACGGTAAGTATTAAGTTAACTAATGATCAAACCTCACTAATAAAAGAAGACCCATTTGAAATCAACATTACAGCTGTTCCATGTTTTTTTTTTCAAAATTCATTTATTAGTAATATCACGATTGATAAAGATCTTTGTGTTAACATAATGCCCAACTACATTTTCGAAAAATTAAGAATTAGTGATTTTTCTCCACTTCAAATACCCATTTTTCTATCCAATCGGAAAGTAATAAAATCAATCGGTGTAGTTGAGGATGTCTTGGTTCAAACAAATCAAATGGTAATCCCAACCGACTTTGTCATCCTCGATGACGCTCCTCTAGTGTTGGGACGACCTTTTGTCAAAACCCACGAAGCTTTGAAAAACCGGAAGTGCAACAATCTATCAATTCAATTAGGGGCATTTAAAAGGAGCATCGATCTTGAGCGTTCAATGAAATATCATTTCGGCAATAATGACCCCCTAATTGAAGATGAAGATGAACCACCCGATACAAGTGAAGAGATTGACCACTTTGTTGAAGAAGAGGTCGCCATAGAACAAACTTTTAAAGTTCTTGATCAAAATGAGCAACCAAATAAGGAGTCTCCTAAAGACCCACCTCTTGAGCTCAAAGAACTTCCAAAAGGTTTGGAATATGCTTTTCTAGACAAAGATGGTAAATTACCTGTAATTATTTCGTCTAAATTAGGTAGTTTAGAAAAAGAAAAATTAATTAAAATTTTGAAAAAACACAAAAATGCGATCGCTTGGAAACTTGTAGATATTAAAGGAATAAGTCCTTCCATGTGCACACACAAAATTTTAATGAATGATGACTACAAATCAGTGATACAACCACAACGTTGAGTGAATCCAAATGTACAAGAAGTGGTTAAAAACGAAGTCATCAAATTACTTGACGCCGGACTTATTTATCCTATCTCCGATAGTCCTTGGGTAAGTCCCGTCCAAGTAGTTCCAAAGAAAGGATGTATGACGGTAATAACTAATGAAAAGAATGAATTAATACCAACGAGAACCGTCACAGGATGGAGGGTATGTATAGATTATAGACAATTAAATGAAGTAACAAGGAAAGATCACTTTCCTTTACCCTTCATTGATCAAATGTTAGAAAGATTATCCGGTCATAAATTTTATTGTTTCTTGGATGGTTTTTCAGGTTACTTTCAAATCCCGATAGCACCCGAAGACCAAGAAAAGACAACATTCACATGCCCCTATGGAACTTTTGCTTATCGACGCATGCCATTTGGTCTATGTAATCCCCCCGCAACATTTCAACGTTGCATGGTAGCTATCTTCCATGACCTGATAGAAAAGACAATGGAAGTCTTCATGGACGACTTTTCTATCTTTGGAGATTCATACGACCAATGCCTCGATAACCTTGAACGAATGTTATCCCGATGTAAGGAAACTAACCTCGCCCTTAACTGGGAAAAATGTCATTTCATGGTAACGGAGGGAATAGTACTCAGTCACAAAATCTCAAGCGAAGGAATGGAGGTTGATCGAGCCAAAGTAGACACTATTTCTCGATTACCACCCCCATCCTCTGTTAGAGCTATCAGAAGTTTCTTAGGGCATGCTGGATTTTATAGGCGATTTATCAAAGACTTTTTTAAAATCTCAAGGCCTCTAACAAAATTACTTGAAAAAGATGCCCCTTTCATTTTTGACAAGGATTGCAATCAAGCATTTCTAACCCTAAAGGAAATGCTAGTCAATGCACCTATCATGATAGCGCCTGATTGGAAATTACCTTTCGAAATCATGTGTGATGCAAGTGACTTTGCAGTTGGAGCTGTCTTGGGACAAAGAAAAGAAAAGCATTTTCACCCAATTTATTATGCTAGTAAAAAACTTAACGAAGCACAAGAAAATTACACAACAACTGAAAAAGAATTACTAGCTGTGGTATTTGCTTTTGATAAATTTCGTTCTTATCTTGTTCTTTCAAAAACAATAGTCTATACAGATCATGCAGCCATTCGATATCTCTTCAAGAAGCAGGACGCTAAACCCCGTTTGATTCGGTGGATTTTACTCCTCCAAGAATTTGATATTGAGATCAAAGACAAAAGAGGAGTAGAAAACACCGCAGTGGATCATCTTTCGTGCTTAGAAGACCTAGCTTTGGAGGCAACCAGGGACCAGCAAATCAACGAAAAATTCCCAACGGAGTCCCTAGAAATGGTGGAATAACAAGAAGAGCCATGGTACGCCGACTATGCTAACTACCTAGCTAGCGGTATACTCGCAAAAGGTTGGCCACATCATCAAAGAAAGAAATTCTTTGCTGATGTAAAGCATTATTTGTGGGAGGATCCCTATCTTTTCAAAATGTGTGCGACCAACTCATCCGACGATGCGTACATGGTAATGAAGCACGAAGAATTCTCCGCCATTGTCATGAAGGTCCATACGGAGGACATCATGGTGCCGCTAGTACCACACGAAAGGTATTTGATTCAGGGTTTTATTGGCCTACCATTTACAAAGACGCCCAAAGTCTTGTCAAGACATGTGATGCTTGCCAACGAACATGTAATATTTCTTCCAAAAACGAAATTTCACAAAATGGCATTCTTGTTTGTGAAATTTTTTATGTGTGGGGACTCGACTTTATGGGACCTTTCCCACCGTCAAAAGGAAACAAATATATACTTGTGGCAGTAGATTACTTGTCTAAATGGGCCGAGGCCGAGGCACTTCCAACAAATGATGGAAGAGTCGTGGTAAGATTTCTGAAAAAATTATTCTCTCGTTTTGGAACACCTAAAGCATTAATAAGTCATAGAGGTACCCATTTTTGTAACCATCAACTTGAAATTTTTTTAACAAGATATGGGGTCTATCATTGGGTCTCAACAGCATATCACCCTCAAACAAACGGACAAGCCGAAGTGACTAATAGAGGTTTAAAACGAATACTTGAAAAAACCGTAGGGTTAAATAAAAAGGAATGGGTCGATAAATTAGATGATGCTTTATGGGCTTTTCGAACTGCTTATAAAACAACAATAGGTACAACCCGATACAAGCTCATTTATGGAAAAAGTTGTCATTTTCCAGTAGAAATAGCTCACAAGGCCTACTGGGCAATAAAAAATGTAAACTTAGATTTAGAATTTGCCGGTAGAAATCGATTTTGTCAACTAAATGAATTAGACGAATTAAGAAATTATTCATACTCTAACTCTGAAATTTATAAGGAAAAAATGAAAAACTTGCATGACAAACACATTAAACCTAATGAATTTCGAGTAGGAGATCAAGTTCTATTGTTTAATTCACGACTTCGATTATTTCCTGGTAAATTAATGTCTTGGTGGTCAGGACCTTTTTCCATCACCCATATTTTCCCACACGGTGCAGTAGAAATTAAATCTCAGAATGGAATTCCATTCAAAGTCAATGGCCAGCGGCTGAAGCTCTATCAAGGATTCGTTGAGGATGAAGAGGAAGAAATATCGCTTCAAACAGTCGAAGAATGAAAGCATCAACATCATACCTGGTAAGTTACGAACAAACGGGTTGACATCTAAATCGGTAAGTCTTCTAACCAAGTTTTTGGGAAACAAGGGGCACTCACACGAGCACTTAAAAAAAACGCCCGGCACGGGGCCGTGTCCGCGCAACTGTCGGGATAAAACCCCTTTGCAACACAGTTTCTTCATTTCCACACGCCCCGTTTCCCCGAAAACTCTCTGGTTCGGGCGATTTTTCTGCAAGATTTCGACGTCTCCTCTACTTCTAACAACATCAAGGTATGATTCAATCATCATTAGTAGTTAGATTAAGCATTTTCATGTAGTTAAAACATCAAAAATTTGGGGAAAAATCTAGGGTTCTTGAACTTCATCCGGATCGAACCTCAAATTTTTGCTTAGATCTGTTAGCATTAGTTTAGATTTATGTTATAGGAAGTAAATCCACTTGTATTGTTCATAGATTTGCCCGATTTCTCACAGAAACCCCAAACCCTTGTTTTTGAACCGAAAAAGATAAAATTGAAAGGGTAAACAGTTAGTTTTGAGAAAAACGACACTTGGGGTTTCATTTTCGGGGAAAACCGCCCCTACTGGACCAAAAAATTTCAAGTTTTTAGGACCGGGTCAAAAAATGGGATTTTTGGGAAACAGACGTCTGGACACGGGGTCGTGCTCGCTGAGCACGAGGGCGTGTCCAGCCATTTTCTGACCAACATGGGGCGTGTCCGTTGAACACGGGGCCGTGATCAGCCGATTGTTTACAGTTTTCTCCGAAAATTTCACTATTTTGTGCTAATTGTTTGGTGTATCCTTTCAGATGTTGAAGAAATTCACACGGTTCAATGCAAATGAGTTGGATGCTAAAGCAAGATACGATGTGCTTCAAACCAGACCATAGGAGTACCCATGACAAGTGTGCATGGATCTTTTAGCAACAGTAAACCAGCTTGACCGGTTTAACAACCTAGTCACCGGCCTACTAAGAGCCGCCCTAACCACTCGACTTCGTTCAGTCCATGAGTATAATCTGGAATTCTATAGCACATTCGTGTTCAATTCAAGATGCGACCCATTTGATAATGATGGGGTAGAGTTCCGATGTGGGGGGACTAGGTACTCGATTTCGATGGCACAGTTTGGGTCGATAGTTGGGTTGTATGCGGAGGAAGATGCGGGTAATGAAGAGAACACCGGAGGGTTGCGTGAACTATAAGAAAACGAATGCCAAGCCGCTTGGGCTCAAATAGGAGATAGAATCTACAACCCAAGTAGCACTAAGAGCACTAAGTTGAGGGACCCTCTTTACAGCTACATCCATAGGGTCCTCACTTACTCTCTTAGCCAAAGGCACGATAGCAGTGGCGTTGTAGGGTTGAGAGATCTGGTGGTCCTTCATTGCATTCACAACCGCAGAAACCTTGATGTTCCGTACCTCCTGCTCCGAAACATGCATTGGAACCGGCTTGCTACTCCACCAACCCTTATCTTCTTCGGGGGGTGGATATACCGTCTCTTCAAGCATTTCGTGAACATGCCCAGGTCTTTCCAAAAGAGCCCATGGTCGGGAAGAGTGGACATACACATCTGCGGCTCAATGAACTTGATTTATGAAGCTGAAGACGGGACGGTTAGCTTCCAAAGAGTCCAGGGGCATGCATGGAACCCGCAAGATGTACTCGTCCTTCACGCTCCACAGTTTCAACCACCTCCTCAATACCAGTACTAGGCCCACGATGATCCGGGCCAATCCTCCTCACAAGGAGGCGGTTTTCCTAACTTCCAAAGTTTACATGATTTATGGCAGGAGAACCTCATGTGCACCAGGAACACCTATAACATGGCGAGCAACACGTACACTCGGGTCGGAGCAATTGAGAGAAACATCTCCAACATTCAGGATGACATTGGGAACATCTGGGAGTACATGGCGGGGCACAGAGGAGGAGGTGATGACGAAGACGAGGACATGGACTAGGCAGGAGGAGTAGAGGTAGGAGCAGCTGGTTGGTGGTCTCACAGGTTAACCCCCTGTTCTCATGAACAATTTCCGGCCTTCGTGCCATGTGTTGAACAATTTACTTCCTTTAACTCTTTTTACTTTCTGCATTTCTTTTCTTTTTAACTTTGTGATGTGGATGTTTTTAACTATGGTAATTTAGGATGCTTGTTATGGTTTGGTGTAGTGTTTATTGATAAAACAGGTACATACGAGGCTTAGAGTACTAAACATTAGTGCTACTAAATCCGGGACAGGAAAACCGAAGCCAGAAACCTGTTTTTCACCCTTGCAGACTGTCTACACAGGGCCGTGTCCAGCCAACACGCCCCCGTGCCCATTGCCCAGACTTGCTGTTTGTAAAAATTTTGCAGATTTTTGCCAGACACGGGGTCGTGCTCAGCCGACACGCCCCCGTGTCCACCTTCTGTAAGTTATCGTTACTGGCACTCTGACCACGGGGTCGTGTCCATCCGACACGGGGTCGTGTCCAGATGCCCAGTAACATAAATTTTTGCTTTTTCACACCTTTTACACACTCAATCAACCTAAAAACTTATTTTTGGGACACATTGAGGACAATGTGTAATTTAAGTGTGGGGGGATGCTAAAACCTTGAATTTTGCAAGTCCTAATTACAAGCCTTACACAAAACTCTATTGGAACCGCTAAACACTCCAATTTTTTTTCAAAAAAATATCATTTTTTTTACTTGTCTAGGTTTAAGTTGGGAATTTCAAGTTCTAAAAAGGTGATATTTTTACAAATTTACAACCGATAGCGTCGTGATAAAAAGAACCAACATAAGAAAATTATGAAATGGCATGACAAACCTAGTTAAAATTTGATTATACTCGATCACATAAAAACCCATTCCCACAAAAAGTGAGTTTTGAGCCTTTATTGAGCATACAAATACATATCTTTATCTTAAATGCTCATTTTTCGTTTCTTGTGTGAATAGCCGCTTGGTTCTTACGACTCTAGAACTTGCCACGACGATACATTCCCGGTCCTTACCAACTTAAACCCGAGTAAGTAAATGATGGAGGCATTAGGACTAACCCTTTTTATTTCAACACCATTATTTTCTTTTTTTTACCACCTACCCAAAATCCCCCTAGTTAACCCCTTTGAGCCTAAACATTTTCATTTCTTAACCCAAAACAAACACCATTTTACCCACCAAAACCCTTTTTTTTCATTTTAAACCCTTTATTTTAGTAACAAAGCTCGGTTTTTGTGTGACTTTCTTATGTTGAAAAAAAAAGTTGATAAAGAAGAAAAGAAAAATGAAGTTAGCAATAAACAAACAAAGCTCATCAAAAGAAGGCTTGTTTGAATAATGCTTCATTAGAATAAAAAGTCACAAAAACAATATGTTTTGCAAAAACCGATGCTTTTTACGCCTTTCGCCCTTTTCTTTTAACCACCAACCCAACCATTTACCTTTAACCCAAGCCTAACCCTTCACCGCAAAAGTCCTCTTGATATTTACAAAGGTATATAGTTAAAAAGGAGGAGGATTGATTGCTTGGCAAGCTTATGGTAGAAGTAAATTCCATGCCGCTCTCGAGTGTTTCACAAAAATACATCTTCGGCCGAGTGTTGAGTGATCCCCCGTGAGGTATGTGAACTTGTATATAAATGAAATTTTAAAAAGGCATGTTATGCCCTAATAAGTAATTTATCTTATGTAATGTTTTAAATAAATCATGACGAATAAGATTGTAAATAAATAAAAATAAAACTTAATAAAGAATCTTGGAAATCCCGACACTCTATGACAAGCCCAAAAACCCTCTCTTCTACCCATTCAATTTGGGAGTGTAAAGCCACATTATAAAGAGTTTTGCTTGAGGACAAGCAAAGATTTAAGTGTGGGGGTATTTGATGTATGCAAAATGCAACATATAAATTACATCAATTGTGGCATAAAACTAACCCTTTTTTAGGATTAAACTAACCCTTTTTTAGGATTAAAAGTGTGTTTTTGTCTTCCTTTTGTATTTTCAGGATTAAATGAGCTCAAATGAACAAAAGAAGCAAAAAGGCAGCTAAATCTAACATAAACACAAGAAAAGGAATAAACGTGGCATGCCCGCCCGCCCGACAGCATCTTCCCAAGCAAAAACAAGAGAACAGAAGGCTGAACACGCCCCGTGCTCAGTGAGCACAGGGGCGTGCCTAAGTGTCTGCAGAAAAGACAAAGCTGTAGAAGCTTCTATCACCCACCACAGGGGCGTGCCCAGCGGACACGGGGTCGTGGTCAACTCTAAGATTCGCAGAATCTGAGGAAATCTTGATAGTACAAATACGCTTCTACACATGGGGTCGTGCCCAACGGACACGGGGGTGTGGTCAACTAATGCAGACAAACTGCAATTAATGAAGAAAGAGAAGAAGGATGGACACGGGGTTGTGCCCAATGGACACGGGGCCATGCCCGAGCGTCTGTTCAGGCTATAAATAGGGGTGCTTGGCTCATTTGCAAACCATCCCTTGGGAAACCACCTCTCTCACACTACACCCACCCTCCACCACCATCACAACCCACATCCACCACCATCATCCATCATCCATCATAGAGTGTGTGTAGTAGTCTCGGGATCCAAGATTGATCATAAGAGTTCTTGACAATCAAAGGCCATGTTTGCCTAAGTCTCTTACATCACTTAGTGAAGACAAGTGTCTAGTGTAATACTTTTTATTTTTAATCTTTTTGCACTTTTTATTTGGTTATGTATTAATGACTTTAAGAACTAGTTTCTTATGTTGAAGGTGATTCTTCCTTATCGTTTGTCCGTGGTGTCTTGGCATTATTTTACTGTCTATATAAATTAAAAGATTTTCACCATTCATATCTCCACGGTCTATATGGAGATATGTTGGCTACCTGGTCGGGGGTTAAGGGAATGGTTTGGTAAGAGTCTTGCCTTGTTCAGTGTATAGATCCTGCAAGGACCTGGGTCAAATTTAGTAGGACCTCCTTCAATACCCACTGGTATTGGATGGCGGGGGTCCAAACTCTTTGATCCCCTCATATGTAAGCTACTATTAAAACTTTAACCCGGCTACTTAGGACTGCATCCCTGCTAACTCAGACTACTTAGCCGAGGGTAACGTCACCTTCAAAAGAGGGGCCTACCACATTATGCATTAATAACTTAATTAATTATCTTTCAATAATCCGACCCTTTAGGATTGTATCCTTGCTAACTCAAACTACTGGGTTGAGGGTAATGTCACCTTTAAAAGTGGGGCTACTACAATAACTATGATAATTTCTTAAAAAGTGCAAAAGTGCGGAAATAATCAAATGTTACACTACACACGAGTCGGATCCAAGTGATTCGTCTTGTCTATCTGTTTTTACTTTTATTTTATTTTTCAGCATTTTAGTTAGCTTTATTTTTCTAGTTTAAAAACCTTTTTCTAACTTTTGATTTGATTAGACGTTGAGGATAAACCGGTACTAAAAGCTCTTGTGTCCTTGGGCGACCTCGGTATCTTACCAACACTATACTACGCTCACGATGGGTGCACTTGCCCATATGTGTGTTTAGTGTTAGTAAATATCGTGTTTTATAAATTTAAAACTTGGCTAAAAAGTGTAAAAGGGCTTAAAATATACATTAAAAACCTATCACACCTAACGCACATCATATGCTAAGTCAACATATGAAGTATAGTGTTTTATGAAATCAAGGTGCTAGATATGCTAAGTCAACATATGAAGCAAATAGGATCCTTGAAATTAATGTGCTAGGCATGCTAAGTCAACATACGAAGTAGAATGTCCTTGAAAATCGTGTACTACGTATGTTAAGTCAACATACGAGCATAATGTCCTTGAAAATCGTGTACTATGTATGCTAAGTCAACATACGAGCAGAATGTTTTTGAAAACTATGCATGGGATCTTTGAAAGTATGTTTTTGAAACCTTATGTAATGTTTTTGAAATCATGTAATAGGTATACTAGGTAAATATGCTTATAAAATGTTTTAAAACCATGTGAAATGTTTTTTTTTTTTGAAATCATGAATGATGTCTTGAAATCATATACTATGTATATTGTTATGAAAATAAGAATGTAATGATATGTACATAGACATATCGCATCAGACCAACTAAGGACTTATGAAAAGTACCCTTAGATATCAAAGCAAGGATTTAAAGTGGTACTATGAGTATTCATCCAGAGTTTATAACTTGTACCTTGTACTTTGTTTTTTAGAAGAAACGAGTACTTATGATTTTCGTGGAGATCGCGAGTGATCTTAAAATTGAAAGAACTACGAGAGTAGTTTGTCTTGCAAGGAACGCGGTTCCGTGGTGTCGGCATTGTAGGGGTATGTCATTCATACATGTAACCACATTTGTTTTTCGTACAGTGAAATGTAAATAAAGATTTATTATAAACCAAACTGATTGTTTCAAAGTTCTTGGATACAAGAGAAATAAAACATAAAGTTTAATTGTTTCAAAGCAGCATCGTTTTCCAGTTAGCCAAATGCTCATCTACGGCCTGGATTTGCATTAACAAGCTTTGGGAAATTGTTCCTGAAATGGCCCATCTCACCACAGTTGTAGCAAGAACCAGGTGGAAAACGAGCTTGAGCAGGGTTGGCTTGAGGTTGGTTTGGACCACCTTGGTTTGGGTTAGTGCGACAAGCATTTTCCAGGTGACCAAGTCGCCCACATGATGTGCACTGACGACACTGTAGGTGAGCTTGGTGGTGTGCATTACACCTGTTGCAAAACAGTGAAGTACCAGTATAGGTTTTCTTAGCAAGAGGCTGTGCTGGTTGGTTAGGTGCAGCTTGATTGTTTTGAGCAACTACTACGAAGTTCTGTGAAGCCTTACGCTTCTTTGACTTCTTAGAGGATTCAGTCTTGTTATCCTTTGGTTTTGTCTCATCGGATGGTTTCTTGTCGCCTTTTCGGAAAAGTTTACCCTTCCTGATCTGAGATTCAGTCAGGGTAGCGGATAGCTCAATGGCCTGTCTAACTGTGGCAGGGTTACTACCAGTAATAATTTCCTGAACTGGGTCAGGGAGGCCATCAATGTACTTTTCAATCGCCTTATCAAAAGGCGTAAGCATGGTAAGACATAACAGACTCAGTTCCTCATAACGATCTGTGTAGGCTCGATGTTCACCGCTGTCTTGTTTAAGATCGTCGAATTCCCTTTCCAATGCCCTGAGTTCAAGACGAGGACAGAATTCCTTCATCATTAGAGCTCGAAGCTCTTCCCAGGTTTGTGCCATTGCAACATCGGCGCCCCTCTCCCTCATTACACCTTTCCACTATGTAAGCGCTCTTTTCTGGAATACACTCGATGCAAACTCAACCTTTCGCTCGTTTGGGCATTGTACATGACGAAACGTGCTTTCAAGACTCTCAAACCATTGTAGGAGCCCAGTAGCTCCTTCAGACCCAGTAAATGTAAGTGGCTTAGCTGAGTTGAGCTGTTTATAGTTGCACGGAGCGGGTGCATTGTTATTATTGTTGTTGTTTGCTTGATTTAACTGGGTTACCAGGTTTGGGAGCACAACAGTGAATTGCTGAGCAATTAAGGCTGCCATGGCGGCATCCTGAGTTTGGTCACGTCGTGGAGGCATTCTAAAAGAGCAAGGAAACATGAGAGGAAACGAGTGAGATGATATTCGATAGACAAAATAGAATGTTTAAAAATATCGACAAGGCATAAGGATTGTGATCATTTGTTTGTTACCTAAAACAAACAAACGACACGGTGACTAATCAAAGTAAACGGGTCATAATAATGTATCGCGAAGACATGCTTTAGCCTATAAGTGGACACTCACCCCAAGAGTTCCCAGGTAAGAGTGACTCGTCCGATACTGTAGATTTGTACGAACACTCTAGCCTTAGGCAGAAAACTCGTGGTATAGGCACCCACCCTTCCAGTTTGCATGTGTTCACATTATAAAGACCCAAACTTTGATGATATTTTGAAAACACCAAAGGCTTAAAAGCCTAAAAGAAATCATCTAAAGATAGATGATTTCTTGTGATGTTTTGAAAATTTTTGACTCGAGAGAATGAATTGTGTTTCGTTATTGTTAATTACCTAAGGATAGGTGATTGGTATTGTATTAAGAATCTAAACACAAATTTCTTGCGTTAGGGTCCTAGGAAGGTTATAGACTAGGTCAAGAGCATTACTAATAACCTAATTCCCTATAACCATTAGCTTTGATACCAAATCTTCTGTCACGCCCCGACCGCGTAATACAACAAACCGCGACGGAAACGTCGGGGAGTGGAGTAACAGAATCATTGTTTCACAACACATGGTAATTGAAGTTTTGTTTTATTTAGTTAATTGTCTCATTATTTTGATACAAACCAAATAATTACAACAATTGTCTTTCAAGTTTTAAAGTCACTAAAGCCCGCGCCCATCCTATGTGTAGCAAGAAATCAACAATCATCATATAGTAGAACCTAAAACATATGTGAAAATAGTCAGCATAAAAATGCCTGCGAGTAAATAGGTTTTGTATGTCAAATTCATGGCTTTGAATCCATATTGCAATACCTCGTCCAACTACAAGAGTTGTCGAGTATGTATTTTGAAATCAAAAGTGTTTGATATTGCAATATGTTTATTAACTTTACAAGTTGATATAAGTAAAACCAAAACCATTATATCAATGAATCTTGACTGTAAACATTTGTCTTTGTAAAACCAAGTAGTAAATCATCTTTGAAAGTAAACATTGTATGGTTTATATCTTTAAGTAAACCAAGTTGTGTGACATCGTTTGAAAACATTTGTCCATAATCATTCAAATCGTTCAATCGTTCATGTTATAAACCATCGTTCAATCGTCCGTGTTTTAATTGTGAAATATAAGTTTTGGTCGTTCTTTAATAAATACATTCAAACCTGTGTGACTCGATATACCACCCATGGGGTATCCTTAATAGGCCCTAAAAGACCTCTTTAACAAGATTAATAAACCAACACATGATTTGTTTATCAGATAACAGTTTCTGTCGTTCCCCAAACTACCCACCAAATCCAGTGAATAGCTTAGTAACAGATTTGTCAGATCCTATAGTACCTTAACATACTACTGGTCGGCTTGATCATAGTTAATGAATGTCATTCGAATATCTTTCGACTAACGCCCCAACAAGTTCGTTCACATTATTGAAATCATCGTATTTTATATAAACCATAATCATTGTTTTTGAAAACATGAAAAGCATTTAGCACATATGAGTCACCCCAAAACAATTGAAAGCATAAAAGAGGGGAGCTATGTACTCACTTGAGATTGTAAATATCCTTGATTAAGTGTCCTAACAAAGCTCGGGAAATCAAGGAATCAAGTGGCACATAGTATGGAATCACTATGTTAATAATCGGGCCTAACTCGGGAGATCGGATAGAATGAGGTCTTGTACCCCAAATGAGTGTTAGAACTCATATGAAATGGTTTAAACAAGCCTACATTCTGATTTGAAACCTATCCTAAGTGCTTTGACCCGTTTTGACCCGTTAAGGTAGCTTACGCTACTTTAACGCGTCATTTGTGCAATGCGCGTTCGGATGGTCTAACTAGCCCTATGAGAAGTATTGTATGCCCTAACATTTTAGTAATATTGCATAATCAGTTTAAGTGTCAAAATTTAGGTTACATATGCTTAAAATGAAATTATGCGTAAAAAGGGCATTTTGGTCATTTTCCTGAGGCATATAAACTACCTATCATACAACTAATTAAACGAAGTGACCATGAGGTATAACCTCGGAAGGTTATTCCCTATACAACTATGGTCACAATATATGTTTGGTCGGATCCTAATGATTGACCAAATGGGTCGGGTTCGAAAGTCTAAGCGGTTGTCGACACGACTTGACTTACGACCCTAAACAAGTACTAAACTAAAAGTGATGAGTTAAACATGTTAAAACATGTTTAACTAAGTTAGAAAACTGATTTGGTATCCAAACAAAGTGTTTTGATACCCGAAAATAGTTTCGTCGCAAAATGCACATAATCGTACATTTTGACCGAAACTTTGACTCGTCACTTCGACTAGTCAACGTGGTAATCAGTAGGTATAATTGCAAGGGACTATGACCATCGTGATTATGCTCACGTTGCAAAGTTTAATCGAACATTGTCTTGACCGAAACATGGTCAAAGCTGAAAGTCAAACACTGTTTGACTTTCTTACTTGAAACAAATAAACAAGCATGAAAGAACACTTACAAGAGTCCTATGCTTGGAAAAATGAACTAAAATGCTCAAGTATGAGGCCTCCAACTTAATGTGGTAGCCTCAAATCAGAGTAAGAGTGAAAGAGAATGAAGATGAGCAAGTTGTGAAGTGAATGGTGTTGGCTATTTATAGTTGTCTTGGATTAACAAGATCATGCCAAGTGTTTTGTGTGGTGATCAAGCAATAATCTACACCATACACTTGTTAGGACCAGTTTGCAAGCCTTGGAGAACACTTAAAATAACCCACAAGTTGAGAAAACCATGTTAGAAAACTGGAGGAAACAGCTGGGAGGCTGTTTAGAAGTTTCTGCACAACGAGTGCTCAGGTGACACGCAGAGCTGACCCCTGATCCTGTCGCGACACTCCTGTCTAAACCATCAACAGTTCAATTTTTGGCGGTTTTGGTCCCTGCACTTGTTTTAAGGCATTTTGACGCGTTTAACCCTCGTTAACCCATTTTCAAGGCTCTACAAGGATGTTAAAGCATAGGGGACTTGAAATATGTTTGGAAATATCACGGATGTCGGTTCGTTTGGTCGTACGGTCGCGTTGTTCGGTTAATTACGACGAAACTCGAACGGACATGAAAAACGATCAAAATTGCGAAATGAAAGGTATTTTTGCATTCCTATCACTAAAATAAAATATTTTAGTGATTACAAAAATTCTTGGTTGTCCGGATATGGTCAGAACGCGAGATATGCACGTTTATGTAAACTTTCGCAGTTTTTGACGCTTTTAGTCCCTTTGATCAAATAAGCGTATTTTCGCATACCGAACCACTCAAAACTTATTTCTAAGCTATGTTAAGAGTATTTAGGGTATGTTTAGCTTATGATATTGTTCCGTAGTGTACGTTGCTATACGGATTGGCAGACTTTTGCAGTTTGTCGCAAATAGTCCATGTGATCGAATAAACTTGTTTTTGCCTTACCAAACCCTTCAAAACTTATTTCTAAGTTATGTAAAGGATATTTAAGGTATGTTAAGATTATGTCACTATTCCGGAGTGTACGTTTCGTTAAACTGATTATATTTGCGTAATAGTTTCCGTAAAACTTCCAGAAGAGCTTCTCAAGAGTTCAGAATCATACGAAATTTGATATGTGTACTTGTCACATGTAATTGTACAAATCCCAAGAATGAAACACAAGATTTCATTGGATTCGTATTTGTATGATGGTCGTAGAGGCACAAATGTCACATGTGCAGAATCCAATTGCGGTGTAGGAGTAACATCAACAACGTAGACACAGTTCAAAGCATTCATTCTCATATAATCTGTTGAATTGTACAAGGTTCCGGTGAGAAATTGCAGGAGCTTCGCCTCAGGAGTTAGAACTGAATCTATCAAATGAGAACCAAGACCTCAGAAACATCAATTTCAACCAACTTAAAAACCTTTTTCAGCTTATCCACATTGATATTTTCAATCGGAAAGTCTTTATCCGAGTACAACTTATCTGAACCATTCATCTTGTACATGAAAAGAGTCGGTTCGTCCTCTAAGTTGTTCTTGGAATTAGGTTTTGGGATGTAATTGTTCAAGAAACAATCATCATCTTCATTTGTGGAATCACTGTCAGATTTTAAAACCTTTTCAACAACATCCTTCACAACCTCAGATTCGATACTTTCTTCATCTGATTGTGAGTTAAAAGTAACATCAATGTTATCGGGTAACTTATCAGCATCACTTTTCTCACTTGAATCTGATTCATTAACCAACCTTGATTGTTTTTTAGTGAAGTTATTGCTCATGGGTGGTGGAACCTTGTGATACCCAACCCTGTTCCAACAGAGTATGCATCTTCACCATCTTTGTTCTTCCTAATCGGTTTGGGAACTATGTGTTGAAGAACAAAGCTGGCAGAAGTGTAACTATTCAATTTCAAATTAATCCTCTCATTCTCAATCTTTGCTTCCTGATACTAAAGCTTGAGATTCGCAATCTCATCCAGCTGATCATTTATCAATTTTTCTTTTGCTTGAAGAACACCTGATGTCACACCCCAAAAACGTCGCAGCGGAATTTAAAACGTAGTGGTGACGAAAGTTGGTGCCCATTTCTATCTTGATTGCATTATATTGTTGGACATAAAAACTTAGTTAAAACATAGATTTTAAATTTAGCGTTCCAAAACACGGCATAACTATGACATAAGTAAGTTGTCTTTGATCCTCACGGATCTTATTACATTTGTCCCAGAAAGTTTAAAAGTTAGTCCAACATTTTTAAGTGACAAAACATGCATCAACAACCACAAAATACGCCATGATTCCCGAAGCCGAACTCAAGTACCTGTAGAACACGTTTAAAATCAAGTGTCAACACAAAGGAATGTGAGTTCACATATTCAAATTTAAACAATTTGATCCTAAGGAAAAGCTTTCTAAATATGTGTTTATTATAAAACATCCATATAATTTTTAGAAAGTCCATTTATTTCCTTAATAATATCCATGAGTCATCCGTCGTAGGTTTTTCAATTGAAGCCTCGATAATAGGGCATTTTCCCAAGTTTTGTATATTAAATTTATAGCGCCAACGTCCAGACTCGTATGTTAGCTAGACAATACGAACTATATATTTACCATGTAGGGATAATCAAGGCTAGACTATAAACAGAATATCAATTCGTTCTTTGACTTGACACGGGGCGACCGGTCATGACGGGGCTGTTAACCCGATAGATCTACCAACAATCCCTCGCGTGCAATACTTAAATGATTAAACGACATCATTGGCGCATGGTCCACATCGAGACCATCTATGATGCCTGCCTCACGTACAATATATATATCCTACTTATATGACAAATTTAATATAAATGGTTGTAGGGAATTTACTTAAATCCCTTCGACCAAGCAAACCCGTCCCAACTACATGGTCGGTTTTTCCTCTGAAATACCATACCATCCCAGTTTCTCCTCCAAACATATATTTATCAAAAACGTTTTATCTCGAAAACGTATAATTTATCAAAACTCCATATATTTTCAATGAAAATATATGATTTATATTAAAAGGTATGTTTTAATTCAAAAACATTATTAAACCCTTTTAGGTGTGTTCTCCCCCAAAACATATACAAAACAGTAAAAAGAGGGGGTTTAGTGACACTCATCTTTGGGTGCGTATTTTTAAATATCGCAATCCCACAGATTGATTTCTACACGTTCCTATTATACATAGGAGTGGTGTTTAAATCAATATATCACAAAAATCCTAAGTTTCTTCGTTTCTTAGAATTGTCACATAACTTTGAGATTTTCTCGAAAAATTATCGTTTTTATTATGTTGGCACGTTAATATATATATATGAGTCCATATATATATTTAAGATTTTTGCGACTTGAACGATTTTATTGGTGACCGTTATCATGTAAGTCCAATAACACTCCCGTTTATACGTAATATATCTACGATTTGCGCGTCATAATATGTATACATAAACGTCCACATAAATTATTATCAAAACACGTGTAATCTCGTTAACTTATCTATTTTGTCATTTTCAAGGCAAATATACATAAAATATCTTATACGTATCAAATTTCATGCTCGACAAACAAGTTACACATTTAACGCGATTTTACCGTTTCTACCACATAAAACGCAAAAAATATACACGCATAATCTAAATTTCTCATTATCATGTCAAATCTTTAGCATATTTTTACATTCATATGTTTAAAGCACATAACATATTTGTTGGTGCAGTTGTCTGTCGACTACATCTTTGTTAAAGTCTTAGATAGAGAGAGAGAAGCCCAGAGACTGATCAAGACTGAAGAAGTAAAGACACAGCATTGTCGTGACTCGATAGTCGACTCGTCAACATCTGAGGGGGAGTCTGTTGGTGCACTACATATGTCGACTTTGTCTTGTATCGAGTCTTACATTAAATGTATAGATTAGGGCACGTGTTACGAGAAAATGGGAGAATGTATGAGTCTTAGATAGGGATTTCGCTTATATGGTCCTAGAGGTTTCGCTTATAGAGACATAGTGAGGTTTCGCTTATGTGACCATTGAAGGTTTCGCTCATATGGCAGTGTATGTTGGAGCGAAACCTCAAGCCCTATATAAGGTACTCATAAGCGAAATCACATAGTAGTGGTGAAGGTCTTGTATGTAACGGCGAAACTCTGCCGAATCGTCTCCAGTGCTTGTAAATTGTCAGCAGATCAATAAAAGAGACATTTAATAGTGAAATCAAGCTAAACAAAGACTGAATCAATGAATTCCGCCTCTGATTCAGTCTGAGCACTCTTCTGATCGACTCGTTAGGTTGTTTTTCGATCCTACAATATTTTATCACACAAGGTTCACTAAAAAACAACTCATACTAGTGTATATTGAAAAATGTTTATTTTAGCGATTCGGTAGCGTTTTTGGGCGTCGGAAGTCACGTATGACCAACCAAATAGCAAATAAACTTAAAATTAGTTAAAATACTTGTTTTTAAACCAAAAATACCAGTTTACTTACTGATCTAAATCAGTTTCATAAAAATCGTTCGAAAAACAGATTTTTGACCGTTTTAACGCATAGTTTTGCGTTAAACGTTACTATAATCATCCCAACTCGAAATGATTTGATATTTTAACATAATACATGTTATTTACTGATTAAAAGAGTGGTTATAATCAGATTAGTGCAGTTTTTGTGTAAGTCACATAAATCATGCGATTTCACGTATTTTACAACTCCTAATGCACCAAGTACAACATGCAAAGCTAGAAAACATTATGACAAATTATATACCATTAAACACTTCAAATATTTACATTTTTAGTGTTTAGAATCGGATTAAATTTTTTTTATCAAATCATATTTAAATCATCACTTCATGACCACTAATCATCATGCATGTTCAAGTAAATGCATCTAATGCATCCATATATCATCATCATCATTATTTTATATCAACTAAAATAAATCTAGCATGTATTTAAATCATGTTTAAATATTCAAGAACATCATCATCCACTTATGATCATGTCTTCATCATTTATCATAAATGTAAGAATCTTGTTCTTACATATTTATGATCTAACAACTAAAATTCACATGCATGTGTACATATACATATATACACGATATACATACATAAACTTCCAAAATTTTACTTTTTAACATATCCATTTCAAATCATAAAACCTTTTTAGAACATTCCTTTGATCACACATGCACTTCACTTTACAAAAATCATGTCAAACAAGAATCTATCAAAAGTCAAGACTCAATCTCATATACATATACATACATACATACATACGGCTATACCCACATATATATATTCATCCATTTTTATTTTTGTTCCAAAAACCCATTCGTTTTAGTTTCAAGTTTATGTTTAGATTCAAGAACAAGAGAAACTTTCACTATCATTTTCATCACCATGAGTCATGAACAAGATTTGAAAGATGAAATGTTATACCTTCAAGATTCTTAGTGGGTTTTTACAAAAATGATTATATGAAGCCTTGTTCTTGCTTGGATCTTCTTGAAATCACCTCTAAACCTTCATACTAGCTTGAAAACACTTTGAAATGCCTTCAAATCTTCAAGAAATGGTTTGAAATTTTTGAAAGTATATGGATATAGGGGTGTTCGGTCGAGCTTATTAGTGAGAGAGAGAGAGAGAGAGTTTGATTTTTGATCTTGAGTTTATTTAATGGAGTGTTGTAAAGGTTAAAAATGATTAGATTTAGACATAGTGTTACACTTGGCATCAAATCACATTTTCAAGAAAAGTGGACACCTCCCCTAGCCGCCAACTTTTTCTCTTCTCACACATTACACGCATACACACACATACACACATATATACTCATATATGTAATATAGTGTAAAAACAGGTATTTTACTGGATAGCGAGTATTTTATCTAGCGTTTTAATCCCGTTTTAGTGCGTTTAAAATTATTTTTATCATTCTATAAAAAGAATCACAAAAAATTATTACTGAAATAATTACCAGTTGCCTTGACTGGCTGCGTTGACAGTATTTTGCCTAATACGCGTAGTATCGCGCGGTAATCGCTCAAACTCGAAAAATAGAGTTTCTTAGCGTTTTAATTTATTTTTCCTCATGAATATGATTAAAATTACTATTATAATCATAACAAACAATTTTTAGGATTTTAACACTGATCAGGTGGTCACCGACGTTCATTTCGCATTTTAATCGTTACGCGATAAGCGTTTATCTTATCGCTGCCAACATAATTTTTACCAATGTTTGAATTTACCAACTCATTAAATATCATATATAAACATCATAATCAGTCAAGTACAACCTTTTTATCTATTCACAACACGTGTAACAATTGTACGGTACGACCTGAAAAGCCGGGTGTCACACTCTCCCCCTGTTTAGGAAATTTCGTCCCCAAATTTTTTCTCTACAAGTTTTATTTTCGCACTTGGTGGAAACAATAAGAATAGTCTTATTAAATATGGTCTTGTAGTTTCTGTGAGAAACTTTTATTCTTACGAAGAATCCTCGTAGACCCCTATTATATAATCTCATTTCCTAATTTCGCGTCTAAACGCTCTCTACCCATTTCCAAAGTTCATGAAATCTTATATCTTCAAGATTCTTAGTGGGTTTTAACAAAAAATGATGATATGAAGCCTTGTTCTTGCTTGGATCTTCTTGAAATCACCTCTAAACCTTCATACTAGCTTGAAAACACTTTGAAATGCCTTCAAATCTTCAAGAAATGGTTTGAAATTTTTTGAAAGTATATGGATATAGGGTTGTTCGGCCGAGCTTATTAGTGATAGAGAGAGAGAGTTTGATTTTTGATCTTAAGTTTATTTAATGGAGTGGTGTAAAGGTTAAAATGATTAAATTTAGACATAATGTTACACTTGGTATCAAATCACATTTTCAAGAAAGGTGGGCACCTCCCCTAGCCGCCACCTTTTTCTCTTCTCACACACTACACGCATACACATACATATATATACACATATATGTAATATAGTGTAAAAACAGGTATTTTACTGGATACCGGGTATTTTATCTAGCGTTTTAATCCCGTTTTAGTGCGTTTTAAATTATTTTTATCAATCTATAAAAATAATCACACAAAATTATTACTGAAATAATTACCAGTTGCCTTGACTGGATGCGTTGAAAGTATTTTGCCTAATACGCGCAGTACGCGCTCAAACTCGAAAAATAGAGTTTCTTAGCGTTTTAATTTAATTTTCCTCACGAATATGATTAAAATTACTATTCTAATCATAACAGACTATTTTTAGGATTTTAACAGTGATCAGGTGGTCACCGACGTTCGTTTCGCATTTTAATCGTTACGCGATAAGTGTTTATCTTATCGTTGCCAACATAATTTTTACCAATGTTTGAATTTACTAACTCATTAAATATCATATATAAAAATCATAATCAGCCAAATACAGCCTTTTTATTTATTCACAACACGTGTAACAATTGTACGGTACGGCCTGAAAAGCCGGGTGTCACACCTGACAAATTTGAGTTTTCTTTACGAGTTTTAGTGTTTCGTTCATCTGAGTCTTTAATCGTTGTTTTTAACTTTTCAAAATCGTCAGTGAGTTTTATGTTTTCAAGCATAAACTTCTCATTTTCTTTTCGAAAACGTTCAATATCATTTTCATCATTTTTTATTTTCTCATTTAACTCATTGATTCTTTCAGTTGAACTTCTCACAAGTTTATCTCGATTAACCACTTCTCTATTTAGAATGTTAATTTTATTTGTCAGCTCCTGGATTTGAGATCTTGGGAGATACTCGTGTGTATTATAGACTTTGCAATCTTTCATGCAATTTCTAAAATCACTTTCTGTTTTTGCTTTTTCAACCTTACCTGGTTCATCATCTGATCCATTAGAACTGACCTTTCCCGATGACTCAGACTCAGAAGCAGATTTGGAATCTACCTCTAGTGCCTTCACCATCATGACTTGGTTAGCCATCTTTGTTAAGTTCTCCGCTGTCATCTCTGCCTTAACATTAATAATCCCTTCATCCAAGTTCTCAGACTTATTGGACTTCACAAATTCCTCATATCTCTCCTGTCGCAGTTGTAACATCTGTGCTTGTAATCATTGTGAACAGTTAGGTTATCAATAAAACAAAGTTATTTGATCCCAATTTTTGTTTATTTATGTTTTACATTTTTCATGTTTTGACTTTTATTCAATTTCAAACTCTATATCGCTTTCTGGAGAGTTATACGCAAACTGGTGCGTAAACGTAATCAGTTTAATGCGACAAATACTCCAGAACATAAACATATACTTAACATACCTTAAATAACCTTTACATAACTTAGAAATAAGTTTTAAAGGCTTTGGTATGGCAAAAACAAGTTAATTCGCCTACAGGGGCTAAATTTGACAAACTGCGAAAGTATGCCAATTTGAACTGTAACGAACATTCTGGAACGTGACCATAAGTTAAACACACCTTAAATATCCTTTATATAGCTTAGAAATAGGCTTTGAGGGGTTCGGTGTGCTAAAATAAACTTTTGGCTCATTCAGGGACTAAAAGCGTCAAAAAGTGCATAAGTTTGCTCTTTCGCGCATAACTTACGTTCTGAATACATCCGGACATCCAAAAATTTATGTAAGCACTAAAATATTTTATTTTAGTGTTTTGCTTGAGAAAAATCCATTCGTCACGCCATTTGGATCGTTTTTCGCGCTTATGCGCATTCCGTCGTAATTAACCGAACAACGCAATCGTACGGCCAAACGAACCGACATCCGAGATATTTTTGAGCACATTTTAAGTTCCCTATACTTTAACTTCATTTTAGAGCTTTGAAATGGGGTTAACGGGGCTTAAACGTGTCAAAAGTGCATCAAATAGCAAGTTTGGAGCTTCAGGGGCCTGTTCTGCCATTTTTAAAACTTTCTGGTCTGCAAGGTCCTTGCGCACCTCAACACTCAGGACCTTACGGTGTGCAAGCAGTGGTCAGATGCAGAAAATCGTTTTGGCTGCTGATTAATGTCTTTTAAACACTCCAAAGGCCAATGCCACATGTTAATCTCTGATGGTGGGGGCAAATGATGTACCATAACATTCCAACACTTGTACGGATGAGATTCGATCACGTTATCCAAGAAACGATCCTAATGGTGACCCGAAATCTATAAATACCCAACCCCATTCATTGCAAAACCCACAAGAATCTGATTTGAGAAGCTCTAAGTTGAAACCATTGTTTCATACCTGAGCTACTTGAATCATGATTAGCTTTCGGGGACCCTTTGTAAGTATTCCTTCGTTCTTTTATTGCTTTTCGAGTCCGAAAGTCAAACTTTGTTTGACTTTCTACATTGACCGGTTTATGGTCAATGCGAAGTTCGTTTGAACTTCGCAACGTGAGCGTAATCACGATGGTTATAGTCCCTTGTGACTATGCCTACTGATTACCACGTTGTCTAGGGTCGTAAGGGTAAGCGATCTAATAAATCGCTTATACCTTCGAACCCGACCCATTTGGTCGATCATTAGGATCCGACCAAACACATTAGGTGAACATAGTATATAGGGAATAACCTTCCGAGGTTATACCTTATGGTCGCTTCGGTTAAGTAGTTGTATGATAGGTAGTTTATATGCCTTAGGTAAATTACCAAAATGCCCTTTTTACGCCAAAATTCATTTTAAGCATATGTAACATAACTTTTGGTATCTACACTGATTTGGTAACAATATTAGATATGTTAAGGCATATTTTACTTGTCATAGGACTAGTTAGGCATTCCGAACGCGTTTTACGCGAATGACGCGTTAAAGTAGCATAAGCTACCTAAGCGGGCCGTAATGGGTTGTAAGCACTTAGGCTAGGTTTCATTTAGTATGTAGGCTTTGTTAAACCATACTACATGAGTTCCCATACTCATTTGGTTTACGAGCCCTCATTCTATCCGATCCTCCGATATAGGTCCGGTTTATTAACATAGTTACCTATATTAGGTGCCGTTTGATTCCGTGATCTCTAGCATTGCTTGGTGGTTATCTTAGGACTTCTGAGCAATCTCAAGTGAGTACATAGACCCCTCTTTTACTGTTTTCCAAACATTTTGGGGTGAAACACATGTGCCTACTTCTTACTTTCATGCTTTTCCATGTTTTCATATCATATGCTTGTTATGTTCAATAGTACACTTATAGTACATGATTTCATTGTGTTTATGCTATGTATGCCCATTGTGTGCATATTTAGTACATTGTTTTACATTACATTTCATGCTATGTATGCCCATTATGTGCATATTTAGTACATTGTTTTACATTACATTTCATGCTATGTATGTCCATTGTGTGCATACTTAGTACATTGTTTTACATTACAATTCACGCTATGTATGTTCATTTGATTACATACTTAGTGCATTGTTTTCACATGTTTACATTTTGGTATAACATTTGGTTTGTTCAAATGGGACAATATACATTCATTAACATTAGCTACGCCGTTCGTTAGTAGGTAGTGGTACCATAGGAATTGACAACTCCCGTTCCTGACATCCTAGGTATGTTTGGATGGAAGGAATGACCGAATTCGATACACATAACTTAGATAAACCTTTAATTTGTTTAAAGGTTTATCGCCACAGTCACAAGGTTTGGAAGTATGCCTTATAACAATACCGCATAGATGTTTGTATCAGTATAGCATGCATTTGTTCCACAAAACATAACTTTGACTTAAACTATGTTTAATTCAATACCCTGTTTTTGTGCATTTTACCTATGGTTTAGTTGATATATTTCACATGCCATACATGATATTTTTGGATACACATTATATGATTTACATTAAACATAAACATTTTGACATTGATATACACATTTGGTGATTTACATTAGACATGGACATTTTGATATGGTTTACACAATAACACTTGACAATTGATTTATACATGAACAATTTACATTGGTGGTTGGTTTGGGTAAATGGTTTGAGTAACGAGGCGTGTGTAATATGATACAAACATGGTGGATACGCCGCTGGTACTTCCTATATATAAGTGTTTGTATAATATTACATATCGTAGCGTTATTTAAATCATTTCAGTATAGACATATTACATTTTACACAAATAACATATTTTTCACAAGACATTGTTTTACAAAACAGTTTATTTTATATAAACTCATTTTACTTGGTTATTTCATTAACCATACACCTTTCTTTTATATAATCCGATTTCTTATCAAGTTTTCATATGATTTATAAAAGAAAACACTTAACAAGATTCATGACTAATTTTTATTAAAACCTTTCTTTTAAAACCCAAGTCATGAATCCTATTTTCACAAAACCTATGTATCTCACAGGCATTTTTATGTTGAGGTACCTATTTTCACATGTGTTTCAGGAGCAGGTGCATAGGTTTGATCGGGATACACTAGGGTGGACTCGGGCCTTAGTGACAATAAAAGAAGCAAGATTAGTTTAGTGGATGTTGTGTACTTTGTTTCCTTCGTTTAAAAGACAATGTAACTCGCTTGTTTGATAAATAAAATATAACTTTGTATGCCATGGTTGTGAAACAATAATTCTGTTACAACACTCCCCGACGTTTCCGCCACGATTTGATGTTCTACGTGGTCGGGGTGTGACAGAAAAGTTGGTATCAGAGCCAATGGTTATAGGGAATTAGGTTATTAGTAATGCTTTAACCTAGACTATAACCTTTCTAGGACCCCAACACAAGTTATCTTGTGTTTAGATTTTAAAAACATGCACTTCACCTATCCTTAGGTGATAACCACAACGGGAACATCAAGTTCAAATCCGCTTTGAAAACTAATCATCTGTTCTAGGATGATTGATTACTAGGTTTTGAACCCTCTGTTGTAAGGTTTTGAACCCTTCTAGTTTGATTTTTGGCTTTGTGCCTTTCAAATTTTCAAAATCTCGTCAAAGTTTTGGGTTCTAAATAGTGTGAACACGTGCAAACTGGAAGAGTGAATGCCTGTACCCTGGGTTTTCTGTCTAAGGCTAGAGTGTTCATACAAATCCACATAATCGGACCAGTCACTCTTACCTGGGAACTCTTGGGGTGAGTGTTCACTTATAGGCGAGCATGTCTTCGCGATACATTATTTTTCACCCATTTACTTTGATTAGTCACAATGTGTCGTTTGTTTACCTTGTAGAAACAAACAAATGACCACCATCTTTGCCATTATCAATTTTTCATCATCTCATTCTTTTCACCCAAACATCTCACTCGTTTCCTTTCATGTTTCCTCTTTTAGAATGCCTCCTTGACGTGAAAATCAGATAGCGACTGCCGAACTGGCAGAAATCATTGCGCAGCATATGGCTGCTCAATTCCCGAACCTCTTTGCTCAATGGAACCAAGCCAACAACAACAACAATGCTCCTTGCAATTTCAAGAGTTTTAACTCGGCTAAACCACTCAAGTTTAGTGGTACGGAAGGAGAAACTGGGCTCCTTCAGTGGTTCGAGAGCACGGAGAGCACATTTCGTCATGTTCAGTGTCCGGATAATCACAAGGTCGAGTTTTCTTCGAGTGTGTTTCAGAAGAGGGCTCTTACATGGTGGAACGGGGTTATGAGAGACCGTGGTGCAGAAGTTGCTCTAGCACAAACTTGGGCCGAACTTAGGGCCCTTATGATGAGGGATTTTTGTCCTCGTCATGAACAGTGAGCTTTGGAGAGAGAGTTCGATGACTTGAAACAAGATAGTGGTGAGCATCGGGAGTATACTGATAGGTTTGAGGAGTTGAGTCTGCTATGCCCAACAATGGTTACCAGACTCGACAAGGCTATCGAAAGGTACATCGATGGTCTACCTGACTCAGTACAAGACATCATTACTGGTAGTAACCCTACCACACTCCGTCAGGCGATCGAGTTAGCAGTGACATTGACTGAGTCGCAGGTTCGAAAGGGAAAGCTGCATAAAAAGGGTGACAAAGGTAAGAAGCAGGCGTCTGACAAAGAAGATAGCAAGAAAGGTCAAAACAAGAAGGGTAAGGATTCTGGTTCTTCGAAAAGGTCAAGGAAGCGTAAGGCTTCCCAAAATTTTGTTGTCACTGCCCAAGCTAACCAGGCAGCTCCCAACCAACCCGCACAGCCTCTAGCGAAGAAGCCCTTTACAGGGAATGCACCTTTGTGCAATAGATGCAACAGTCACCATCAGCCGCATCATCCGTGTCGTTTCTGTACTAACTGTGGGAAGTCAAGTCATCTTGCCGATGTTTGTCGGTTTGCTCAGAATCGGGCAGTTCAGAACCCGGCTCAACGAGTTGCTCAGCCTCCTACTCAGCAGCAAGGTCAAGCTGCATGACCACACTACCCGCCAGGTTCTTGTTACAACTGTGGGGATCTGACCCACTACCGTAATCAGTGTCCAAGATTGGTGAATGCGAATCCAAATCAGAATCAGGCTCAGGCTCGAGGTCGAGTCTTCAACATGAATGCTCAAGAGGAACAGGCAGACAATGAAGTGGTGAACGGTACGTTCTTTATTAATAATCAGCCTGTATCTATTCTTTTTTATTCGGGTGCCGATAAGAGTTTTGTGTCATTATCTTTTGAGCCATTACTTCGCGTGTCTATAACGAAACTAGGTAAACCTTTGACAGTAGAGGTTGCTAGTGGTGAACCCATTATTCTTGATTCTGTTCTTCGCAACTGCCAGTTGAACCTTAACGATCATCTTTTTCCTATTAACCTCACGCCTATGCAACTTGGAAGCTTCGACGTTATTGTGGGTATGGATTGGTTAGCCAAGCATCGCGTAGAGGTAGTTTGTTTTGAGAAGATTGTTCGTGTGCCGCTTTCGACAGGCGAGATCCTACAGGTTCGTGGTGAGAAACCTGCTGGTGGTCTCAAACTCATGTCTTGTTTTAAAGCTCGGAAGTATCTGCGAAAGAATTATGTTGCCTTCTTGGCACATGTCACAGCAGATAAAGGCAAAGGTAAGTCTATCCAAGATATTCCCGTTGTTCGGGATTATTCTGAAGTATTCCCTGAAGATTTACCTGGTCTACCCTCAGCACGCCAAGTCGAGTTCCGTATTGATCTCGTACCTGGTGCAAATCCCATTGCCAGAGCTCTATACCGTCTTGCACCGTCTGAGATGCAAGAGTTGTCTAAGCAGCTTCAGGAACTCTCTGACAAAGGTTTTATCCGTCCTAGCTTTTCACCTTGGGGTGCTCCCGTTCTTTTTGTCAAGAAGAAGGATGGATCTTTTAGGATGTGTATCGATTATCGTGAGCTTAACAAGCTTACCATCAAGAATCGATATCCCCTACCTCGCATTGATGATCTCTTTGATTAGTTACAAGGTGCTTCTTATTTTTCGAAGATTGATCTTCGTTCGGGGTATCATCAACTTCGGGTGCATGAAGAAGATATTCCCAAGACAGCGTTCCGCACTCGTTATGGGCATTATGAGTTCACAGTCATGCCATTCGGTTTGACTAATGCTCCTGCTGTTTTCATGGACTTAATGAATAGGGTCTGCAAGCCTTATTTGGATCAGTTCGTCATTGTTTTTATTGATGACATCTTGATATACTCTAAGACGCGAACTGATCACGAGCAACATCTTCGTCTTACTCTGGAACTCCTAAAGAAAGAGCAACTGTTCGCCAAATTCTCCAAGTGTGAATTCTGGCTTAAAGAGGTTCAATTCTTTGGACATATTGTCAACGAACAAGGTATTCATGTAGATCCCTCCAAGATCAGTGCGATTAAGGATTGGGATATGCCTACAACTCCTACTGAGGTTCGTTCTTTTCTGGGTCTTGCGGGTTATTACTGCCGCTTCATTGAGAACTTCTCAAAGATTGCAGTTCCTCTAACTTCTCTAACTCAGAAGAACAAGCACTTTGATTGGGGATTCAAACAAGAGGAAGCTTTTCAAAACTTGAAGCAAAAGCTTTGTGACGCGCCTGTTCTGACTTTGCCTGAGGGCAATGATGATTTCGTCGTTTATTGCGATGCATCTAAATTGGGTCTTGGTTGTGTTCTGATGCAAAGGAACAAAGTTATAGCATATGCATCGAGGCAGTTGAAAATACATGAGAAAAACTACACCACTCATGATCTTGAGTTAGGTGCAGTTGTCTTCGCTCTTAAGATCTGGAGACACTATTTGTACGGTACAAAATGTGTGGTTTTCACTGACCACAAAAGTCTTCAGCATATCTTCAATCAGAAAGAACTCAACATGAGGCAACGACGTTGGGTTGAGCTTCTAAACGACTATGATTGCGAAATTCGCTACCATCCAGGTAAGGCGAATGTCGTAGCTGATGCATTGAGTCGTAAGGAACGTACTAAGCTTCATTGTGTTCGTGTTCAATCTGTTATTCAAGCTCGATCCGATATCCAAGCACGCATCACTCAGGTACTAAGCTTCATTGTGTTCGTGTTCAATCTGTTATTCAAGCTCGATCTGATATCCAAGCACGCATCACTCAGGCTCAACACACTTGTGTTTCACAAGGTTTGATGGATAAGGAATTTCCCTATCACATAACACCTAATCTTGAACTGAAGGACAATGGATCGTATTACTTCATGGACCATTTGTGGGTCCCAAGCCAAGAAGACCTTCGCACCTTGCTTATGGATAAAGCCCATAAGTCTCGCTATTCTGTTCATCCTGGCTCAGATAAGATGTATAAAGATCTTCGTATTCAGTATTGGTGGCCTGGTATGAAGAAAGACATTGCCTTATATGTATCAAAATGCCTTACTTGTCTTAAGGTTAAGGCTAAACATCAGCGTCCTTCTGGTTTATTGGTGCAACCAGAGATCCCAGTTTGGAAATGGGAAAACATTACTATGGATCTCATTACCAAACTTCCGCGCACAAAGAAAGGTCATGAAGCCATCTGGGTAGTTGTTGATCGTCTTACTAAGTCAGCGCATTTCTTGCCAATCCGTGAGGATTTTTCTGCTGACAAACTTGCTAAAATCTATGTGGATGAAATTGTAGCTCGACATGGTGTTCCTTTGAACATCATTTCTGACAGAGATGCTCGTTTCACTTCTCATTTTTGGAGAACCATGCAATCTGCTATGGGGACCCAACTTAACCTGAGCACAGCTTATCATCCGCAAACGGATGGTCAATCTGAAAGAACAATCCAGACTCTGGAGGATATGCTTAGAGCTTGTGTGATCGATTTTGGTGGTAGTTGGGATTCACATCTTCCGTTAATTGAATTCTCCTACAACAACAGTTATCACACCAGCATCAAAATGGCTCCTTTCGAAGCTCTCTATGGTCGAAAATGTCGTTCACCAGTCTGCTGGAATGAGATCGGCGAGGCTCAGCTTACTGGACCTGCCCTCATTTTAGAGACAACTGATAAGATTAAGTAAGTTCGTGATAACCTTCAGACAGCTAGAAGCCGTCAAAAGAGTT
Organism: Helianthus tuberosus; assembly: GCA_030545235.1. NCBI lineage: Eukaryota > Viridiplantae > Streptophyta > Magnoliopsida > Asterales > Asteraceae > Helianthus > Helianthus tuberosus. The sequence continues at coordinate 26,316,963 of CM060419.1, forward strand.
ACGCGGACCCAAAACGCAAGCCCTTGGAATTTCAAGTCGGTGATCGAGTATTACTTAAGGTCTCACCTTGGAAAGGTGTGATCAGATTTGGAAAGAAAGGAAAATTTGCACCTAGATACGTTGGACCATTCAAGATCGTTGAAAGAATCGGTAAGGTAGCCTACAGACTTGAGTTACCTCTTGAACTTGGAAATGTTCATCCAACCTTTCACATGTCCAATCTCAAGAGGTGTTTAGCTGATGAGAACCTCCACATACCTCTTGACGAAATTCGTGTTGATAAAACACTGAAATTTGTTGAGAAGCCAGTGGAAATCATGGAACGTGAAGTCAAGTGGCTCAAACGCAAACGCATTCCTTTGGTCAAGGTTCACTGGGAAGCTAAACATGGACCCGAGTTTACTTGGGAATGCGAAGATCAAATGAAGGCGAAATATCCGCATCTTTTCCCACGAGTTTCCTCTAAATAAATTTCGGGACGAAATTTCCACAAGTAGGGGAGACTGTAACATCTGTGCTTGTAATCATTGTGAATAGTTCGGTTATCAATAAAACAAAGTTATTTGATCCCAATGTTTGTTTATTTATGTTTTACATTTTTCATGTTTTGACTTTTATTCAATTTCAAACTCTAAATCGCTTTCTGGAGAGTTATACGCGAACTGGTGCGTAAACGTAATCAGTTTAATGCGAAAAATACTCCGGAACATCAACATATACTTAACATACCTTAAATAACCTTTACATAACTTAGAAATAAGTTTTAAAGGCTTTGGTATGGCAAAAACAAGTTAATTCGCCTACAGGGGCTAAATTTGACAAACTACGAAAGTATGCCAATTTGAACTGTAACAAACATTCTGGAACATGACCATAAGTTAAACACACCTTAAATATCCTTTATATAGCTTAGAAATAGGCTTTGAGGGGTTCGGTGTGCTAAAATAAACTTTTGGCTCATTCAGGGACTAAAAGCGTCAAAAAGTGCATAAGTTTGCTCTTTCGCGCATAACTTACGTTCTGAATACATCCGGACATCCAAAAATTTATGTAAGCACTAAAATATTTTATTTTAGTGTTTGGCATGAGAAAAATCCATTCGTCACGCCATTTGGATCGTTTTTAGCGCTTATGCGCATTCCGTCGTAATTAACCGAACAACGCAATCGTACGGCCAAACGAACCGACATCCGAGATATTTTTTAGCACATTTTAAGTTCCCTATACTTTAACTTCATTTTAGAGCTTTGAAATGGGGTTAACGGGGCTTAAACGTGTCAAAAGTGCATCAAATAGCAAGTTTGGAGCTTCAGGGGCCTGTTCTGCCATTTTTCAAACTTTCTGGTCTGCAAGGTCCTTGCGCACCTCAACACTCAGGACCTTACGTTAGTAGGTAGTGGTACCATAGGAATTGACAACTTCCGTTCCTGACATCCTAGGTATGTTTGGATGGAAGGAATGACCGAATTCGATACACATAACATAGATAAACCTTTAATTTGTTTAAAGGTTTATCGCCACAGTCACAAGGCTTGGATGTATGCATTATAACAATACAACATAGATGTTTTTATCAGTATAGCATGCATTTGTTCCACAAAACATAACTTTGACTTAAACTATGTTTAATTCAATACCCTGTTTTTGTGCATTTTACCTATGGTTTAGTTGATATATTTCACATGCCATACATGATATTTTTGGATACACATTATATGATTTACATTAAACATAAACATTTTGACATTGATATACACATTTGGTGATTTACATTAGACATGGATATTTTGATATGGTTTACACAATAACACTTGACAATTGATTTATACATGAACAATTTACATTGGTGGTTGGTTTGGGTAAATGGTTTGAGTAACGAGGCGTGTGTAATATGATACAAACATGGTGGATACGCCGCTGGTACTTCCTATATATAAGTGTTTGTATAATATTACATATCGTAGCGTTATTTAAATCATTTCAGTATAGACATATTACATTTTACACAAATAACATATTTTTCACAAGACATTGTTTTACAAAACAGTTTATTTTATATAAACTCATTTTACTTGGTTATTTCATTAACCATACACCTTTCTTTTATATAATCCGATTTCTTATCAAGTTTTCATATGATTTATAAAAGAAAACACTTAACAAGATTCATGACTAATTTTTATTAAAACCTTTCTTTTAAAACCCAAGTCATGAATCCTATTTTCACAAAACCTATGTATCTCATAGGCATTTTTATGCTGACGTACCTATTTTCACATGTGTTTCAGGAGCAGGTGCATAGGTTTGATCGGGATACACTAGGGTGGACTCGGGCCTTAGTGACAATAAAAGAAGCAAGATTAGTTTAGTTGATGTTGTGTACTTTGTTTCCTTCGTTTAAAAGACAATGTAACTCGCTTGTTTGATAAATAAAATATAACTTTGTATGCCATGGTTGTGAAACAATAATTCTGTTAGAACACTCCCCGACGTTTCCGCCACGATTTGATGTTCTACGTGGTCGGGGTGTGACAGCAGTCTCTCTTTTTTAGCCCTTTTCTCTGCATCTATTTTTATCTGCTCCTCTACTGACGGAATTGACCTTACAAGAGCTTCAAAATCGATTGATTTCGGATCAGTACAGATATTTCCTTTAAGATCCAGGTAGCATTCTCTGTCTGGATCCCACCTTTTTGATTTCTTAGCTTCTTTGTAGGCATCACGAATTCTTTTCAATTTTCTCTGTGCCAGACTTCTTTCTCTGTTATACACTGATTCTTGTTCAACTTCTGCCATGAAAGCAGAACCAACATCTTCTTCTGGAAGAAAATCGTTCCAGTTGAACCCTACATCATCTTGAATAACCGCTAGAGCCCTTGATTTCTCTTTTGGATTGTCTTTGATTTGCTTCATCTTTGGCGGTTCTTCATGGTTTCTGTGATAAACTACTTTTCTATAGTAATCATCATGAAATGGTTTCGCAGTTTCATTAGCAGCTGAGTTTCGGCACTCCCACTTGAAATGACCTTTTTGTTTACATTTGAAATAAGTCACCTTAGTCTTATCAAACCCCAATTTCGTTGACGCCCCCCCCAATCGACTGTCTCCCGTGATTTCCATGAATCGCTATGCTCGACAGATAACGCTTACCATGCACCATCTGATATCTATGAGCTTCATTTCCTCCGGGTCGATTTGATCATAATCTTCTTTAGTAAGATTCGTGTTCCCAATCTCTCCCGCTATAAGACTCTCATATGACTCTAAGATAGATACAAGAAACAACATCTGTTGTTTAGCGGTTTCTTCATTGAAGTTTTGGGCGTTGTTGAGGTTGACGACAATGTTTCATTGAAAGACGTTAGCATTTGGAGCATTTTGAGGTTGTTGCATGTTTGATGCAGACGATACTGGTGTGCTTGATCTGGTACCATGATAACCGTATCCACTTGATGAGGACCCACTGCCTGAGTTCTCTCTTGTTGTTGTGTTTGAACTTTCAGCACTGAAGGCCGTGTTTGGAGATGAAGCCTTTGAAATCATGCTACCTCTGTAGTACAAATCACATTTTGTTGATAATTTGTATTATTCACTTTGTTCACCTTTTTGATCTCCAACTCGTGACCTTCTAGCTTCTCTATCAACCAGTTGAGTGTAATCTCCGTTATAGGATTTGTGTTCTTTAGTACCAATGCAAAATAATGCCAATCATGTTCGTTCGGTAACGCTTCAAACAACTTATAAACTATCTCCTCTTGATCCTTCTTAATGCCGAATCTGTCTAGTTCTGCTTTCAAGTGGAAAAACCTTTCTATCATCTGACGAACAATTTCGTTTTTCATGCAGGAAAACAGATCAAACTCTTTTTTCAACAATGAACTCTTGTTTTTAACGATCTCCTTTCCTCTCGTGCACTTTTTCTCCAACTTACTCCACAAATCTTTTGCATTCTCGTAATCGATCAGAGAAATAATATCATCCCTCAAAGATTGGTGTAACAATGCAATAGCCTTTTGCTCAGCCACAAATTCTTCTTGCTCATCGTCTTGTAAATTCTCAAAATCTGTTCTTGTAGGGTTGTAACCATTTTTAACACATTTCCAACTATCAAAAGCAAAGGCTCTCAACCAATTATCAAACCGTTTAGCCCAGCGGTTGTAGTCCTCGATAGCCATAAGCTTAGGTGGTTTATTATACGTCCCATAGGCATTGTCCATGCTAAGCGAGTCTGATATCACTTTTGTAGCTGTCTTAGGATTCGCATCTGATGATGTGGCTCCGGTGCTATTATAGGCAAAAAAGTCACCGAATAGATTTAGAAATTCTTCACACATGATTGCAAGTTCCTAGAAAAAGTCAAACACGGTCAAACTTGATTGAATACACACAAAAACAATTATCCAAATGACCAATCATCCGGAAGGCTATCCAGATGAAATTGATCGAATGGACAAGTGTCGGATGGATAAAGTTGTCGGATGGCTATCCGGTCGGATGGCTATCCGATCGAATGGCCAATCGACGAACCAACAAACTCAAACTTCAAACAAGAACAACTCAATCCGGTCGGATGGGCAATGACATCAGCAATAGAACTAGAAACAGTAACAAACACTATCTGGTCGGATGGCTATCCGATCGGATGGGTAGTGACTTCAGCACAGTTCATCTAAAAATTCATGGTTTTTGTCAGATTTTGATGCGATTTTGATCGAATTTAGCTATGAAACTTTGTCGGATTGTTCTATGATGTATCGCGCACAATATGTGTGATTTTTAGGCCATTTTAATCGTAAAATCTTAGTCAATTTTGATTTTTAAGAAGTTTAAGATGAGAGAAGTCTGAAATACGATGAAATCAGAGAAATAGATGAAGAAAATGATGAAATCTTGAGTAGAATCGGCGGTAAATATCTGAAATCAGTCAAATCTCTGTCAATTTTCTATAGATCTTCTCCGAATCCGACCTCCAAGCTCTGATACCACTTGTGAGGACCGGGAATTCGGCTCGAATGAACTCGCTCAGGTCAGAACTGCCATCACCACGATTGTGTGGAATCTAATTACGGTGTAGGAGTAAGATCAACAATGTAGACACAGTTCAAAGCATTCATTCTCATATAATTTGTTGAATCGTACTATAACACCTCGAAAATTTATGTCCAATATGGTATCGACACGTGTCATGAGCTTTAAACGTGTAAAAGATTACTTATGGAGGACTAAAGTTGACAAACAAGGAAAGTATGTGAATATAAGGGTTCAAAGTGTCAACAATGAATAAATATACTTTAATATAACCCTACATGTTGTTTATACCCTTAAACGAATGAATCATGGATCATACGAAGCTAATTGTGAAAGAAAGTGAGAAATTACAAACTACAGGGGTTAAATGTGTCAACATGTTTAAAGTATACCTCTGAGTGACCTTTTAGCAAACCCGAAGCTTTATAACAATTAATTATGCTCACTAGAATACGTGATGAAAATTTCACAAGGTTTCGATTAAGTATGAGAAAGTTACGACGATATTCGTATACGAGGGGTTAAAAGCGTCAACGTTGAAATTTAAGGCCTTACGGCTGATCACAAAGATAACCGACGACTTAACGGAGTTTGGTTAAGTCTTGAAGCCCTTAAAAATCAAGTTAGAGGGTTGAAAATGCAAGAAAAATAGTTAAAACCACGTTTGAAGGGACCAGGGGCTGAAATGTAAATACTTGAAACTTGTTTGGCTGGTTCTGCAGAGCCAAGCAGCCCACGTAAGACTTCCTAAGGGTCTACGCGGCCCGCGTGAGCATGCTAGCGACAGAAAACTCCTGGCAGCTGCCAGTTCAGGTCTGTAACCGACTCAAAAGCTTGTTTTCTTATACCAGGGACTCCTCCAATGGTTTAACATGCAATAGGGGCACCTGTAGTGATCCCATGACATCTGTAGAGTTATTTTTCATGATCTTGTTGCATCAAAATCCATATATAAGAAGCTCCTTAGTTGCAACACTTCACACATTCACTTGCAAACTTCACAACTTCACTTCTGGAGAATTTTGGTGCTCAAGCACCCTTCCTAGGAGTCACTAATCGTGCTTAGGACCTTTGTAAGTGTCCTTAACATTCCTTAATTCAGTTTTGCTTAGTTAATTAGCTTAAAGTCAAACCGTCGTAATTAGAGTTTGACTTCGTGATTAATTAAAATTTGTCCAGTCAAATCTCGAATTGAAAGTACCTATGAGTTGGTAATCATGTGGGTAATAAACCCTTAAAAGGGCACCCTCTGATTCCCACTCTAACTAGGTCAATTGTCGGGTCAAAGTTAATCTTAAAAAGTCAACAGAAAGTTTATTTTCAAATAAACGCATAATTAACAATGTAGAACCCATGCAACCTGTTTTATCTCTAATATAACTTGGTAATTAATATAAGAACATGTCTAAACATGTTCAACCCGACAATTTTCTGTTTAGGCTCAGTTCGGAACCGAAAGTCGCATAATTTGACTTTTGCTTTGACTTTCAGTTCTGACCCAAGGTAGCATGTTTTAGAAATGCCTTAGAGCTTTATTTGGACCAGGTTACATGTTAGTATAACCCTCTGTGATTATACAACTTGGTTCATTAGTTATCCGATTCATATGGATGTCTCCGTTAAATGCTTAAATGTTGACTATTATGCCCATATGACCTTAAAATGTGATTTTTGAAAATGTAAAAGAATAGAAACCTTAGTTACTGATTTAAAAACTTGTCCCTAAAATTTGACATCAGTTTGAGGTCTAGATTAGGAGTTATGCTCATTAGCGTAAATGAAAAGCTTTTTATTAATTAAACGGCGTAATTAGCATATAACCTATCTAAACCCAATTTTTGATACAAAAATTTTTTACCCACTGATGTAAAATAATATTTTGGGATTTTTGAAGATTTTTATTTATTTTTAGGCTGAGCATAACATAGAGTTCTAAGCTTGATTCGGTTATTGCCAATTTTGACCTTTTTGGCTATAAAATGAGTTTTTATAAATCCTTTTGACACCAAACCTTTTGCTACTGATTTTAAATAATAAATAAAGTATTTTAAGCCTTCTGGAATAATCAAAACATCAGCTTTACTTATAAAACCTGGAAATAGCTTAAAATCGTCTTTTTAAGCGTTTTTAACGCATAGTATGTATTAAAACTATTTTAAACATATAAGGTTTGATGCCTACTGATATTTTCAGTAAATTTTTATATTTTAATAGTATGCAAAAGTTTTTAACTCAGATTTCCAGAATTTATTTTTTTAGCCTATGTAAAATTTCCAAAATGCCCCTAAGGTGCAAAGTTTGGTTATTAATGATAAATTTCACACATAGGTAATACCCTACTGTTATAACTTATTAAATTGAGTATTTTTACTGATTATATCAGACCTGTAACTTAGTTTGCTATTTAAACTCTCTTATAACCTTTAAAATGACCAAAATGCCCCTACGGGGCATAGTTTGAGTTTAAAATCATTTTTGGGCATAATAGAAGATATCTTACTGATGTCACAACATATTCAAGGCATATTAACTTAGGAAACCTGTATATGATTCATATGGTTACCCGTTATGCATTTTTCGCGTTTGGTTTATGTATCTAGTTTGCATAAATTGACAGAGACGGGTCAAACCTTATCATTTTGTCTGAAAATCCAGAATGTGTTTAGTTTACCCATATTATACAAGTCTCCAAACTTGTCGGGTATAAATCACATTCTATTCCGGTCTTCGCTTAATCGTGCGTTTGAACCGTGTCTTCCTTTAAAACTAACCGGTCTAAGTTTAGGCTTAATTAAAGACCCGTTAGGAATCTAATAGGTTATTAAAAACCTTTGTTCCAGATTAGGAGACCCGGTAAAAGCTATTTGCACTTGCTGTTTGTGAATTATACTTGCTCAGGTAAATACTTTTAACTTATGTTCCCTATACGGGCTTGGGGTACGGTATATAAAATACCGCTTGGTCGGGCATTGAATTTTTAATCGTATGAAGGTTAATTTATTGATATGACCCATTTAAATTGTTTTGTTTACTTAAAGCCTTTGGGGGATTAATGACCATGTCCCGGATATCCTTGGCATCATTTTAAGAAATGGCCACGACCTAAACACGAGGTGTAGGCGTACACCCGACAGTGCGTAAATAAATAATAAGGTATAACCACCGGTTTCGGGAATAACTCGCCACGGGACAATATCATGTGGTGTGTCTATTAATCTTTAACCCGGTGTCAATCCGGGCTACTGAACGTATAAGAAACATGTAATTCTTTTACAAGTTTATATATAAATAATTATCCCATGTTATAAAAAGTTTTGTGCCATGTGCATTCAAATCTATTTTCTTAAACATTTTCAAAATGAGTTAGTTAATTGTATTTACCAGTGTAAACTGACGTATTTTCCCAAAAAGGCTAAGTGCAGGTACTAATCGAAATAGGCTGGCTTCTCCTTAGCATCAATGAGAGTCTCACAAGCTTGGATGCATTTTAAGTCTGATGAACTATGTTTCCTTTTTATTTTGATCCGCCTGTGGATCCTTTACAGTCCGTTTGTAATACTTTGATATTACTTTATATTCGGTTTATAATGTGATTCATCTTTTGCTTCCGCTGTGCATTTAAATTGTGTTGTTTGACTATGATAATATCAACTACGTCACGATACTCCCCATCGGGCCCACCGGTAATACGTGGAAATATCGGGGTGTGACAGGTTGGTATCAGAGCCAACATTGAGTGAATTAAACACTAGCCTTTTGTGTTTAATCTCAATGACACAGTTTGCACATTCCTCGACTTCCGAGTCTAGACAAAGAACTTAGGATTAATCCAAATTTGTTTTATTTCTAACTTTGTCTTTTATATTTTCGTGTTGTATCCTTTGTTTGTTTTGACAGGTTGAACAAGATGCCACCCAGAATGAGAGGGAGAGGAAGAGGCAAGGGGCCACTCGTCGCCCCGAATGATCATGAGGCCGGACCTTCGCACCGGCGAACACCATCTGATTCTCTAAGCCGGAGTCCTCAAGAAAACTGGAGGACCTATATTGAACCCGTAAGGCGCTCAGTTTCGCTGAGCTCCTCCCCTTCTTTCCAAAACTACTTTGGGCCTCAGTCTGAAAACAAGCCCCATAATTCCCACCATTCTTATAGACCTCTCCAGGGCCACAACTCACCTTTCGATGACCCAACGCCCTTTTTCCAGAGCCGGTTCAACCCGGCAAACTACATTGAAGAACCAGTGGGTTTTAACCCATTAGGACCCGAAGACCACTTCTCGGGCGACCATGCGATGGACATGGACGAGGACACCAATCCCGCAGAACCACCGTCCGGAACCCCTACACCATTTCTGGGATCACCTTATAATGGTCCCGATAGTTACGAGGCGAGGTTCAACCTGATCGACTGGGTGTTTACTCCCAGTTACCACAACTCACCGCAGCAGAAGCAGCCACAGCAAGATCCCTCTGAGGATTCCCGTTTTGTAGCGGTCAGTCCGCCGCTGCCACCAGTGCAGCAACAGCCTCCGGAGCCACCGAGGCGTAGTAGAACAACCGCGCGGATGTCCGTGCGAGGGGGAGTCCATATCAGCACTCCTCGACCATCTAGTGGCAGTCATTTTCCGCCACTATACGAAGACCCATAGATGGGTGGGCCTTCGAACCCAGTTTCTGAGGTGCAGTCTGCGCTGGTCGCACCGCCACCAGTCGGTTTTAACAAACCAATTCCTACATACGCCGGTTCAGCGGCGTACAACCCTTTTGAGCAGCCGGCCCACACCAACTACAACTACGCCGAGGCTAACCCATACCTGGTAGGGGCAACTAACTACCATGCTCTTCATCCCGAGGGAACCTTTGGAGTCCCATATCAAATTGGATATCCACACTATGGGTACCCACCTTATGGGTATCAACAACCGCCACCTCCTCAACCACCGCTGTTTCAGCAGCCCCCGCAGCCGCCAGTGATATCACCACCGCAGCATCAAGAGATTCTTCAAAGGTTGAATCAGGTGCGGCGGGAGGTTCGGGAAGGGCGTAGGCAAAACCGAGGAATTTTCAAGGGTTTGGCGAGCTTAATCAAGGGAAAGAATAAAAAGGATCATTAAATCCTTTATTTGTTTGTTTGTTTTTAGTGTTGTAATCAAGTCCCTGCATGGACATTTGTTTCTGTATTCAGCCCCTACGTGGGCATGTCTTTTAGTATTCCGCCCCTGCGTGGGCATGTTTTTCTGTTTAACCCCTGCGTGGGTATGATAGGTTGTTTCGCCCCTGCGTAGGCATGTTATTTCTTGTAGAAGTCCCGTTTAGGGCAAACCTGTATTTGTTTAGTTTTTGTAATGGAATGGTTAAATTTAAATTTTCATTTTTGATAAATTATATGCATAAATACAATATGTAAAATCAATGAAAAAAAACATTCCTTTTATAAGACCTACCATTATAATAAAATAATAAGAATCTTAAAGGTAAAACCTAGCCACATGCCATTCTAGATATGGCCAAGACGGTAAAACCTATTCAAAAGATTCAAAACCTTGATTAACATCTGAAAACATGTTAACACTCCTGGCAAAAATGTGATTCAATAAAATCGCATAAGTCATCCTTACATCGGATTCTTTCAATTTCTTTTATTATATTAATCATCCAATAGGGATGTAATGCCTACGGGCTATATTCATTGTCATACAAGACAAAAGACAGTTGTGGTCTTCGAGCCCCTGTTAAGAGGATGTAATAAACTATGATTAAAACCTCAATACCTTGATCCAATAAGATCATGATTAAAAATTTAAAACTGTCCATGTGATTTGGCCTTTTTACCATTAATATATTTTAATTATAACTAAGGGTTAATATAATGAAAAATCCTGAATATATATATGCCTAACAAATTAATCGAAATGGTTTCTTAAATACCATGATTAATAAATTATCTAGAATGATAAAACTGTTATAGACCTCTGAGTAAATTAAAATCATTTATCTTATGTAGCAATCAAGCTACATGGCTGGGTCTGATGAAGTCAAAAGCCACCCCAGAGATAATCATGACACTTCCAGAGTCAACATAGCAGGAGCAGAATTACATGCATTGATAGATAATGCTATTACGCGAGCTCTGGATAGACAGTTCAGAGAATCCAGTGGTACCCAGGTCAGGACTCAGTCAGTACCACACTCTAAACCACCCTCTAGAACTCATACCGCTCACAAAAGTGATTCACATCACTCATCAAACCAGAGGAGTGTTCCATCTAAGAGCGTTGTGTTAAATCAAGAACCACGTGCGAAAGGTTGCACCTATAAATACTTCGTCTCCTGGAAACCCAGGGATTTCACCGGGGAGAAAGGAGCAGTTGATTGCATGTCATGGTTAGACGAGATGGACACTGTGGTAGATATCAGTGGTTGCGCTGATAAGGATGTGGTAAAGTTTGTATCTCAGTCATTCAAAGGCGAGGATCTAGCGTGGTGGAGGTCTTTGATTCAGGCCACTAGGAAAATCCCATTGTACAATCTGTCCTGGAATCAGTTTGTTACTCTCATTAAGGAAAACTACTGTCCTCAGCATGAGGTTGAAAAGATTGAAGCTGATTTCTTGTCATTGGTTATGAAAAACCTAGATTGTCAAGCCTACCTTACGAGCTTCAATACTTTGTCAAGACTGGTTCCGTATCTGGTTACTCCGGATCCCAAGAGGATAGCTCGTTTCATTGGGGGTTTGGCCCCAGAAATCAAGGCCAGTGTGAAGGCCTCCAGACCAGCTACTTTTAGGTCTGCAGCTGATATATCATTGTCTCTTACTTTGGATGTGGTCATGCAAAGATCACTCAGAAACACCAATGCTGAGAAGAGAAAGCGTGAGGATAACAACTCACGACGGTCAGACAAGAAGCATAAGGGAAACAATGACCACAAAAAGAGTTCCGGAACTAAAAAGGATGGTCATCAGTCGGGCGATAAGCCCAAGTGTAAAATCTGTAAGAAGCACCATTTCGGGAGGTGCAGATACGAGTCAAAATCCCAATCGCAGCCAAGGCCTTGTGGGATTTTTAAATCTTCTGAGCACAAGACATTGGACTGTAAGAAAATCAAGGATGCGACGTGCTATAACTGCAATGAAAATGGGCATATTAAGTCCAACTGCCCAAAGTTTGCTAAGAAGGCTGAGGATGGGAAAAAGACCAATGCTAGGGTATTCCGAATGGATCCACGAGAAGCTGTTCAGGACGATAATGTGATAACAGGTACCTTTCTCATCAATGACGTTTATGCAAGAGTGTTATTTGATTCTGGAGCAGATAAGTCATTTGTTGATGATAAGTTTTGTAAGTTATTAAATCTACCAGTTAGAACCCTAAGCATAAAATATGAGGTTGAATTAGCCGATGGCACCATAGAAACCGCATCAACTGTATTAGATGGATGTTTCATATCCATTAGGAACCACGCTTTTCCTTTGTCCTTACTTCCTTTGAAATTAGCTGGTTTCGACATAGTAATAGGCATGGATTGGTTATCTCATAACCAATTCCAGATCGTTTGCAACAAGAAGCAAGTGGTGATCAAGACTTCGTCTGGTGAACCACTTACCATTCAGGGAGATACCCAGTATGGACTACCTGAGCAAGTGTCTATGCTCAAGGCATCTAGGTGCTTGAAGAAGGGTTGTGTCATTTATATGGCACAGGTAACTATTGATGAGCAGAAGCTCAAGATTGAAGATATCCCTATCATTTTTGAGTACCCAGAAGTTTTCCCTGAAGAACAACCTGGTTTACCACCGGATAGGCAAGTGGAATTCAGAATTGACATTATTCCAGGAGCAGCACCTGTTGCAAGGGCACCTTACAGGTTGGCACCAACAAAGATGAAAGAGTTAAGGACTCAGTTAGATGATTTGTTGGCAAAAGGTTTTATTAGACCTAGTTCGTCTCCTTGGGGAGCACCAATCCTGTTTGTGAAGAAGAAGGATGGATCGATGCATCTATGTATCGATTATCGCGAGCTCAACAAGGTTACTATCAAGAATAGATATCCATTGCCCAGGATCAACGATCTGTTCGATCAACTTCAAGGGGCAAATTATTTCTCCAAGATCGATTTGAGGTCAGGCTATCATCAACTAAAGGTTAAAGATGAAGATGTGCACAAGACTGCATTTAGGACTCGTTATGGTCATTACGAGTTCTTAGTGATGCCTTTTGGGCTCACTAATGCACCAGCAGCGTTCATGGATCTCATGAACCGTGTCTGCAAGCCATACTTGGACAAATTTGTTATCGTCTTCATTGATGACATTCTAATTTATTCAAAGAATCAGGCCGACCATGAGAAGCATCTTCGATGTATTCTAGAACTACTTCAACAGGAGAAGCTTTATGCCAAGTTTTCAAAATGTGAATTTTGGCTTCGCGAAGTCCAGTTTCTTGGACATATAGTTAGTGAGTGTGGTATCCAAGTGGATCCCGCTAAAGTTGAAGCTGTCATGAATTGGCAAGAGCCAAAGACGCCCACAGAAATTCGTAGCTTTTTGGGTTTGGCAGGATACTATAGGCGATTTATTGAAAACTTCTCAAGGATTACTGCACCCCTAACCTCACTAACCCGCAAGAATATCAAGTTTGATTGGGGTCCTAAGCAGCAAGAGTCTTTTGACATTCTTAAGCAGAAGTTGAGCAATGCACCTGTGTTGACGTTTCCTGATGGAATAGAAGAATTTGTGGTTTACTGTAACGCATCACACACTGGTATGGGATGTGTGCTCATGCAGAAAGGCAAGGTTATCACCTATGCTTCTCGACAATTAAAGGTGCACGAGAAGAACTACACCACCCATTACTTGGAATTGGGTGCCGTTGTATTTGCACTAAAACTATGGAGGCATCACTTGTATGGCACCAAGTGCGTGATCTATTCTGATCACAAAAGCCTTCAACATCTGTTCAATCAGAAGGATTTGAACATGAGGCAGCGGGGATGGATAGAAACTTTGAATGATTATGACTGTGAAATACGATACCATCCAGGCAAGGCAAATGTGGTTGCCGATGCCTTAAGTAGAAAGGAAAGAGTGAAGCCCATAAGAATCAATGCCAAGAGCATTGAATTAAAGAATAGTTTGAATGAAAGGTTGTTAGCTGCGCAGAAAGAAGCTGTACTAGAAGCTAACTATCCTAATGAGAAGCTAGGAGTAACTGCAGAACAGTTATCCTATGGCAAAGACGGAATCCTGAGATTAAATGGACGAATATGGGTTCCAATTTATGGAGGACTTAGGGATGTGATCCTCCAAGAAGCCCACAGTTCTAAGTACTCCGTTCATCCTGGAGCTGATAAGATGTACCAAGATCTGAAGGCAATTTTTTGGTGGATAGGTTTAAAGAAGTCTATAGCTACCTATGTAGCCAAATGTTTGACGTGCGCACAAGTTAAAGCTGAACACCAAAAGCCGTCAGGTTTGCTACAACATCCTGAACTTCCCACCTGGAAGTGGGAAATGGTGACAATGGATTTTATCACCAAGTTACCAAAGACAAAGAAAGGGAATGATACTATTTGGGTGATAGTGGATAGACTGACTAAGTCAGCCCACTTCCTACCTACTAAGGAAACACACAACTCAGATAAGTTAGCCCAGCTGTACGTGGATGAGATTGTATCTCTCCACGGAGTGCCAGTGTCTATCATTTCTGATAGGGATACAAGGTATACATTGCACTTTTGGAAAAGTTGTCAGCAATCCCTAGGCACTCGATTGAACTTCAGCACAGCATATCATCCTCAGACGGATGGTCAGAGTGAAGGTACAATTCAAACGCTAGAAGATATGTTAAGAGCTTGTGTCATTCATCTAGGTGGAAGTTGGGATGAACATCTTCCCTTAATCGAATTTTCAAACAATAATAGTTATCATTCCAGTATTCAAGCTGCACCATTTGAAGCATTGTGTGGAAGGAAGTGCAGAACGCTCGTTTGTTGGGCAGAGGTTGGAGATGTCCAACTGACAGGACCTGATATAGTCCTGGAGACGACAGATAAGATTGTAAAGATACGAGATCGTCTCAAAGCTGCCAGGGATAGGCAGAAAAGCTACTCAGATTTAAGGCGTAAACCTCTAAAGTTCGAGGTTGGTGATAAAGTGTTACAAAAAGTGTCACCCTGGAAGGGGGTGATGCGATTTGGTAAGAAAGGTAAGTTAAGCCCCAGATATATAGGACCATTCGAGATCATCGAATGTGTCAGAACAGTGGCTTATAAGCTAAACTTACCTGAAGAGCTCAGTGGTATTCATAATGTATTCCACATCTGCAATCTGAAGAAATGTCTAGCTGATGAATCACTAGTCATACCACATACGGATGTGCACATAGATGAGAGCTTGAAGTTTGTTGAGAAACATTTGTCAATTGAGGATCGACAGGTTAAGAAGCTTAGAAGGAAGCATGTACCGATCGTAAAAGTTAAATGGGATGCCCATAGAGGTCCTGAGTATACGTGGGAGGTAGGGTCCACAATGAAAAAAAATACCCTCATTTGTTTCAGTAAATCTCGAGGTCGAGATTTCTTTTAAGTGGGTGAGGATGTAACACCTCAAAAATTTATGTCCAATATGGTATCGACACATGTCATGAGCTTTAAACGTGTAAAAGATTTCTTATGGAGGACTAAAGTTGACAAACAAGGAAAGTATGTGAATATAAAGGTTCAACGTGTCAACAATGAATAAATATACTTTAATATAACCCTACATGATGTTTATACCCTTAAACGAATGAATCATGGATCATACGAAGCTAATTGTGAAAGAAAGTGAGAAATTACAAACTACAGGGGTTAAATGTGTCAACATGTTTAAAGTATACCTCTGAGTGACCTTTTAGCAAACCCGAAGCTTTGTAACAATTAATTATTCTCACTAGAATACGTGATGAAAATTTCACAAGGTTTCGATTAAGTATGAGAAAGTTATGATGATATTCGTATACGAGGGGTTAAAAGCGTCAACGTTGAAATTTAAGGCCTTACGGGTGATCACAAAGATAACCGAGGACTTACCGAAGTTTGGTTAAGTCTTGAAGCCCTTAAAAATCAAGTTAGAGGGTTGAAAATGCAAGAAAAATAGTTAAAACCACGTTTGAAGGGACCAGGGGCTGAAATGTAAATACTTGAAACTTGTTTGGCTGGTTCTGGAGAGCCAGGCGGCCCGCGTAAGACTTTCTAAGGGTCTACGCGGCCCGCGTGAGCATGCCAGCGACAGAAAACTCCTGGCAGCTGCCAGTTCAGGTCTGTAACCGACTCAAAGCTTGTTTTCTTATTCCAGGGACTCCTCCAATGGTTTAACATGCAATAGGGGCACCTATAATGATCCCATAACATCTGTAGAGTTATTTGTCATGATCTAGTTGCATCAAAATCCATATATAAGAAGCTCCTTAGTTGCAACACTTCACACATTCACTTGCAAACTTCACAACTTCACTTCTGGAGAATTTTGGAGCTCAAGCACCCTTCCTAGGAGTCACTAGTCGTGCTTAGGACCTTTGTAAGTGTCCTTAACATTCCTTAATTCAGTTTTGCTTAGTTAATTAGCTTAAAGTCAAACCATCATAAGTAGAGTTTGACTTCGTGATTAATTAAAATTTGTCCAGTCAAATCTCGAATTGAAAGTACCTATGAGTTGGTAATCATGTGGGTAATAAACCCTTAAAAGGGCACCCTCTGATTCCCACTCTAACTAGGTCAATTGTCGGGTCAAAGTTAATCTTAAAAAATCAACAGAAAGCTTATTTTCAAATAAACGCATAATTAACAATGTAGAACCCATGCAACCTGTTTTATCACTAATATAACTTGGTAATTAATATAAGAACATGTCTAAACATGTTCAACCCGACAATTTTGTGTTTAGGCTCAGTTCAGAACCGAAAGTCGCATAATTTGACTTTTGCTTTGACTTTCAGTTCTGACCCAAGGTAGCATATTTTAGAAATGCCTTAGAGCTTTATTTGGACCAGGTTACATGTTAGTATAACCCTCTGTGATTATATAACTTGGTTCATTAGTTATCCAATTCATATGCATGTCTCCGTTACATACTTAAATGTTGACTATTATGCCCATATGACCTTAAAATGTGATTTTTGAAAATGTAAAAGGCACGATATTCAAGAAACGATCCTAACGGTTCGAAGAATTCTATAAATACCCACCACATTTTCAACTCATTCCTCACAAATCTGATTAAAAGTGCTCTAAGTTGAAGCCAACACTTCATACCTGAGCTACTCGATCAAGATTTACTAGCGGGGACCCTTTGTAAGTGTTCCTTCGTTCTTTTATCGCTTTTCTAGCCCGAAAGTCAAACTATGTTTGACTTTCTGCGTTGACCAGTTTATGGTCGATGTGAAGTTCGTTTGAACTTCATAACGTGAGCGTGATCACGATGGTTATAGTCCCTAGTGACTATACCTACTGATTACCACGTTATCTAGGCTCAGTGACGAGGCTTAGTTTCGGCCAGAATACGTATTCCTGCGTATTTTGTAACAAAACTACTCTTGGGTATCAAAACCGTTTGTTTTGATACCTAACATGTTTTCTAAACTTAGTTAAGCATGTTTTAACATGCTTAGCTCGTCACTTTTAGTTTAGTGCTTATATAGGGTCGTAAAGGTAAGCGTTCTAAACAATCGCTTATACTTTCGAACCCAACCCGTTTGGTCGATCATTAGGATCCGACCAAGCACATTAGGTAACCATAGTATATAGGGAATAACCTTCCGAGGTTATACCTTAAGGTCACGGCGTTTAGTTAGTTGTATGATAGGTAGTTTATATGCCTTAGGTAAATTACCAAAATACCCTTTTGACGCCAAAATTCATTTTAAGCATATGTAACATAACTTTTGGTATCTAAACTGATTTGGTAACAATATTAGACATGTTAAGGCATATTTTGCTTATCATAGGACTAGTTAGGCATTCCGAACGTGTTTTACGCGAACGACGCGTTAAAGTAGCATAAGCTACCTAAACGGGTCGTAAAGGATCGTAAGCACTTAGGCTAGGTTTCATTTAGTATGTAGGCTTTGTTAAACCATACTACCTGAGTTCCCATACTCATTTGGTTTACGAGCACTCATTCTATCCGATCCTCCGATATAGGTCCGGTTTATTAACATAGTTACCTATATTAGGTGCCGTTTGATTCCGTGATCTCTAGCATTGCTTGGTGGTTATCTTAGGACTTCTGAGCAATCTCAAGTGAGTACATAGACCCCTCTTTTACTGTTTTCAAACTGTTTTGGGGTGAAGCAAATGTACCTATCTGTTATTTTCATGTTTTCCAAAAGTATAATTGATTATACATGTTAGTACTTATCTGTTGACAAACTGAATGACTATCTATGGTTTAAACACTGATTTTTCAAAGACTATAACATAAATTGTTGAATTGTACTTATTTTGTTCACCAGACCGGTTGTTAGTATGATATAGCGCTATAGGATTTGACACCCAATTCCTGTTGTCATGGAATGTCTGAAACCAATTTGTTTCTCCATCCAAATATGGATTTCCTTTGTGGTATCCCTATAGTCTCAAAGGTGTATTTTGATGCACTAGGTCTGAATGAATTCTTAAATCACATTATTTTTGTATATTTAGTTATACTCCCAAAAGTATAGTTTGATATGCTCCCATGTGTGATATTGCACAAAACCAACATATATTTTGTTAATCATCCAAAGCATATTTTGATATGTTATTTATAAAACCAAAACATAGTTTAATATGTTATTTATAAATCCGAAGTATACTCGTAATATACTACTTAAAACTATTATTTTAAACAACGAAGGTATATTTAATGTACTATCTATCTATCGATTGGGTTTTGGTTAGTGTTTAGATAACGGGACGGGTGTAATGTGATGAAAACATGGTAGATACGCCGCTAGTACTTCTTATATATAAGTGTTTTCATTGCATTACATACCGTGGTGTTATTTAGTACACTTGGGTTAATGATATTGGAACTGAAATATACTTTAATATATTACTCATTCGATTCTCTTAAAATCCAAAGTATATTTTCAAATATACTATAAGCCTTTTTTTATCAAAATATTGTTTTACAAGCAACTTATCTTATACAAACTCATTTTACATGGTTATTCATTTAACCTTACATTTATTTATACATATCATCTGATCTTATTGCTTTTCAAACGATTTACAAAACAAATCAATTTACAAGGTTCATGACTAAACTTTATTAAACATTTTCTTAAACTTACAAGTCATGAATCCTATTTTCACAAAACCTATGTATCTCACTGGCATTTTTATGCTGACGTACCTATTTTTACACATGTTTCAGGTACTGCTTTGCAATGATTGTTGATACATGCTACATTTAGGATGGACTCGTGCCTTAGCAACTTTAAAACTTGGAAGATCATAGTTGTACTTATTTGATTGTACTAAAACAATGAGTTCATTTATTCAATAAAACAGAATTTATTTATTCCATGGTTATGAAACAATGATTCTGTTACAACACTCCCCGACGTTTCCGCCACGTCTAGTTGTTCTACGTGGTCGGGGTGTGACACCTGAAACATGTGTAAAAATAGGTACGTCAGCATAAAAATGCCTGTGAGATACATAGGTTTTGTGAATATAGGATTCATGAATTATAAGTTTAGAAAAATGTTTTGTAAAATGTTTTGTTTTATAAATCATTCGAAAAGTGATGATAAAGTAGATGATACGTAAAAGAGTAATGTAAGGTTAAATGAATAACCATGTAAAAATGAGTTTGTATAAGATAAGTTGTTTGCAAAACGATGTCATGTGAAAAGTATGTTATTTGTATATAATGTTATATGTCTGGAATTGAAATGATTCAAATAGCGCTACGATATGTAATACCATACAAACACTTATATATAGGAAGTACCAGTGGCGTATCCACCATGCTTGTATCGTATTACACACGCCTCGTTACTTAAATCACTTACTCAAACCAACCCAGCAATATAGAATGTCCATGTTTAAACCAATAGTCCAATGTTTATTGTATAACCCAAGTTAAATGTAAACCATGTAATGTGTAAACAAAAGTTATGTATGGTAAGTAAAATGATACTACTTAAACCACAAGTAAAAATGTACAAAACAAAGTGTTTGAATAAATCAAAAGTTATTCTTTGTAGAATAATGTAAGATTAAACGAATAACCTTATAGTAGCATATTAACAGTATACTTTGGATTTATAAATAACATATTAAACTATGTTTTGGTTTCATAAATAACATATTAAAATATGCTTTGGATGATTAACAAAATATATGTTGGTTTTGTACAATATCGCATATGGGAGCATATCAAACTATACTTTTGGGAGTATAACTAAATATACAAAATAATGTGATTTAAGAATTCATTCAGACCTAGTGCATCAAAATACACCTTTGAGACCATAGGGATACCACAAAGGCAATCCCTATTTGGATGGAGAAACAAATTGGTTTCCGACATTCCATGACAACAGGAATGGGGTGTCTAGTCCTATAGCGCTATATCATACTACCAATCGGTCTGGTGAACATAAAATAAGTACAATTCAACATTTTATTTTTTGTTCTTTGAGAAATCAGTGTTTAAACCATAGATAGTCATTTAGTTTGTCAGAAGATAAGTACTAACATGTATAATCAATTATACTTTGAAATCATGAACATAACAAATACGTACACATGCTTCACCCCAAAACAGGTTGAAAGCAGTAAAAGAGGGGACTATGTACTCACTTGAGATTGCTTAGTAGTCCTTGAGTAACAACCAAACAATGCTAGAGATCACAGAAATCAAACGGCACCTAATATAGGTAACTATATTAATAAACCGGACCTAAATCACAGGATCGGATTGAATGAGGGCTCGTAAACCAAATGAGTATGGGGACTCATGTAATATGGTTTAGAAAAGCCTATATACTAAAATGAAACCTAACCTAAGTGCTTACGACCCATTACGACCCGTTTAGGTAGCTTATGCTACTTTAACGCGTCGCTTGCGTGAAACGCGTTCGGACCGCCTAACTAGTCCTATGAAAAGTAGAATATGCCTTAACATG
The DNA here is from genome assembly GCA_030545235.1 of Helianthus tuberosus. Taxonomy (NCBI): domain Eukaryota; kingdom Viridiplantae; phylum Streptophyta; class Magnoliopsida; order Asterales; family Asteraceae; genus Helianthus; species Helianthus tuberosus. Next base: position 26,338,147 of record CM060419.1, read on the forward strand.
TCTAATATTGTTGCCAAATTAGTTTAGATGTCAAACGTTATGTTACATACGTTTAAAATGAATTTTGGCGTCAAAGGGGTATTTTGGTAACTTACCTAAGGCATATGAACTACCTATCATACAACTAACTAAACATCGTGACCATAAGGTATAACCTCGAAAGGTTATTCCCTATGTACTATGGTCACCTAATGTGTTTGGTCGGATCCTAATGATCGAACAAACGGGTCGGGTTCGAAAGTATAAGCGATTGTTTAGATCGCTTACCTTACGACCCTACATAAGCACTAAACAAAAAGTGACGAGCTAAGCATGTCAAAACATGCTTAACTAAGTTTAGAAAACAGGTTTGGTATCAAAACAAATGGTTTTGATACCCAATAGTAGTTTGGTTACAAAATACGCAAGAATACGTATTTTGGCCGAAACTACGGCTCGTCACTGAGCCTAGATAACTTGGTAATCAGTAGGTATAGTCACTAGGGACTATAACCATCGTGATTACGCTCACGTTATGAAGTTCAAACGAACTTCGCATTGACCATAAACTGGTCAATGCAGAAAGTCAAACATAGTTTGACTTTCGGACTCGAAAAGCAATAAAAGAACGAAAGAATACTTACAAAGGGTCCCCGCAAGCTAATCTTGATCCAAGTAGCTCAGGTATGAAGCAATGGCTTCAACTTAGAGCATTCTTAGATCAGATTTGTGGGTTTTGTAAGGAAATGGGTTGGGTATTTATAGGATAAGGACCATCGTTAGGATCGTTTCTCGTAAACCGTGATTTAATCTCATCCGTACATGTGTTGGAACATTAAGGCAACTCAAAATGGCCCCCCATGATCAGGTATCAGCAAGTGGAATTGAGTTTTGGGTGTATAACAGCTGTTAACAGCTGTTTAAACCATCGAATCTGTTCTAGGAGGGCCTCGCGGCCCGCGTAAGGGTCTACCATAACTTACGCGGCCCGCCTGGGCATGTCTGATCAGCCACAAGTTTGCTGAATTGTCAGTTTCAGTCCCTGTTGGTGTTTAACACTCATTTCGATATGTTTAAGGCCCGTTAAGCCAACATTAAGGCCCTAAAATGATGCCTAAACATTGTGGACATGAAACATGCTAAAAAATATGCCGGATGTTGGTTCGTTTGGTCGTATGATCGCGATGTTCGCTTAATTACGACGGAATGCGCATAAGCGCGAAAAACGATCCAAATTGCGTGACGAATGGATTTTTCTCATGCCATACACTAAAATAAAATATTTTAGTTCTTACATAAATTTTTGGATGTCCAGATGTATTCAGAACGTAAGTTATACGCGAAAATGCAAACTTGTGCACTTTTTGACGCTTTTAGTCCCTGAATGACCCAAAAGTTTAATTTAGCTTACCGAACCCCTCAAAGCCTATTTCTAAGCTATGTAAAGGATATTTATGGTATGTTTAACTTATGGTTATGTTCCGGAATGTCTGTTCTAGTACAAATCATCATACTTTCGCAGTTTGTCGAATTTAGTCCCTGTAAGCGAATAATCTTGATTTTGCCATACCAAATCCTTCAAAACTTATTTCTAAGTTATGTAAAGGTTATTTAAGGTATGTTAAGCCTATATCACTGTTCCGGAGTGTTCGTTGCATTAAACTGGTTATATTTACGCATCAGAGCGCGTATAACCCTCCAGAAAGCGATTTAAAGCTTGAAATCGAACAAGAGTTGATATGTGCAAACGATACACATATTTTTACAAAACCCAAGTATGAAATACGATATTTCATCTGTTTGTTATTTGTTTGATGGTTAAAGTGACACAGGTGTCATAGTCTCCCCTACTTTAGGAAATTTCGTCCCGAAATTTAATTTTAGAGGAATCTTGTGAAGACAACTGTGATGGTTTCGCTTTCAAATAATCCCTTGAACCCTAAATAAAACTCTGGGCCATGATTGGATTCTTAGCGAAATTGTCAACTATCAAAGTGAAGTCCTTGTAGTAGCAAAACATGGAATTTTGAACTATGGACAGAAGAACGTTTATTATGAAGACTTATCATAGGAAACTTGTGTGTGCTTGAAATCAGAATTGGGGAGTGTAAGATAAAATGACATCGGTCAAGGTCCAAGACTTCTCCCGTATCATTATTCTTGTCACTATAGGTCTTAACACACAAAAATTCTTGTGGTTTCTGTGCACTGAATTTCCATAATTAAGTAGGCCTCCATAATTACGTAATTCCTTGCACAGTCCGCACAGTTCATTTCATAATGCGTAGAGGAAAAATCAATCGAATAAACATGAAGCGACTTGACTAGACCACCAAAGGATCTTTTCAACTAGATCAACGAATGATCTTTTTAACTAGCTCAACACATGATCTTTTTAACTAGACCGTCGTATGATCTCCTTAAATAGACCACTTAAGGGATCTTTTTAATTATATCATCACATGATATTTCTAATCAGATTTTCAAATCAATCTATTTATCTAGACCACTCAAGGGGTCCAATTTTAGAATAGTACTTTAAAACCCAAGGGACTTGACTACAACATAGAAGTCCATTAAGGATTTAAGATAGTAACTTTGGATATCCTACTATGAATTCCTCATATGATATATGAAAGATTCTACGAGGATTTGGATGGATCACATACAACCACAAAACATGTAAGAAAACACATAAGCACAAAATTAGTTAACTTGATTCTTTAATTTGTTATCTTTAGGCATGGGTATTTAAAGCACACTAGGAATCCAATCCATGGATTTCATTTGGCACTTTAATGATTTTCAAGGATCTATCTATAAAGATAGAAGGATTTTCAATAAGAGTTTGGCTTTGTTTCTTAAGAAAAACGAGTGTTTAAGGTTCTTGGGGAGATCACAAGTGATCATAAGATGACAGAACCACACGAGTAGTTTGTCTTTGGGTTGACATCATAAGGTTGCATCAAACATTCACACAATCGCATAAATTTTGCAGAAATAAAAACAACAAATCTTTATTTATGTAACAACCGAATTGTCTTGAAGTGTCAAAAGATAACTACCAAGGAAATACGAAACACTAATTGTTCACTGCTGCATCATTGTTCATGTTTGCCTCATTGATGTTAAACGCTCGTCCTCGCGCTGGAGGTGCGTTAACAAGTCTTGGGCAATTGTTTCTATAGTGAGTAAGGTCACCACAGTTATAACATGACCCCGGTGGAAACCGTGCTTGAACAGCAGCAGGGTTTGCAGCAGCTTGATTTGCATAACGACAAACATTGATCAAATGTCCCAACCGCCCACAGTGGGTACATTTGTGACACTGCTCTTGCTCTAGATGATGATGGTTGCATTTGTTGCACAAAGGTGCGGTACCAACATAGTTTTGCCTTTTGCGAGGTTGTGCTGGTTGGTTTGGTGCAACCTGTTTGTCTTAAGCAGTTACAACGTAATTTTGAGAGGCTTTGCGCTTCTTCTTCTTGGATCCCTCAGCCTGTTTTTCCTTTGGTTCAACTTGAGCAGTCTTGTCAGATGGTCTTGGGTCGCCCTTCCGAAACAGCTTACCCTTCCTGATATGGGATTCATTCAGAGTGGCAGACAATTCAATGGCTTGTCTGACAGTAGTAGGGTTGCTGCCAGTAACGATATCCTGAACTATGTCAGGAAGACCATCAATGTATTTCTCAATCGCCTTATCCAGAGGCGTAACCATAGTAGGGCAAAACAGGCTCAATTCCTCATAGCGGTCAGTATAGGCTCGATGTTCTCCACTGTCTTGCTTCAGGTCATCGAATTCCCTTTCTAAAGCTCTCAATTCATGACGAGGACAAAACTCCTTCATCATAAGAGCCCTAAGTTCAGCCCAAGTCTGTGCTAATGCAACCTCAGCACCACGGTCTCTCATCACCCCATTCCACCATGTAAGAGCCCTCTTCTGAAACACACTGGAAGCAAACTCGACCTTGCGATTATCAGGACACTGAACGTGACGGAACGTATTCTCAGTGATCTCGAACCATTGTAGGAGCCCAGTTGCTCCTTCAGAACCACTAAACTTGAGTGGCTTAGCCGAATTGAAACTCTTGAAATTGCATGGAGCATTATGGTTGTTGATGGCTTGATTCATTTGAGCAAAAAGATTTGGGAAGGCTGCAACCATTTGCTGCGCGATGATTTCTGCCAGTTCGGCATTTTCCATCTGATTGTCGCGTCGAGGAGGCATTCTAAAAGAGGAACATGAAAGGAAACGAGTCAGAGAATTAGACGAAAAGAATGAGGTGAAACAAATCTGATGAAAGCAAGGATGGTGGTCATTTGTTTGTTACTACAAAGTAACAAACAACCTCGGTGATTAATCAAAGTAAATTGGTCAAAAATAATGTATCGCGAAGACATGCTCGCCTATAAGTGGACACTCACCCCAAGAGTTCCCAGGTAAGAGTGACGGGTCCGATATTGCGGATTTGTACGAACACTCTAGCCTTAGACAGAAAGCTCAGGGTACAGGCACCCACCCTTCCAGTTTGCACGTGTTCACATTATTTAGACCAACTTTGACGGGATTTTGAAAACTTAAAGGGTTCAAAACCATGTAATAAATAATCCTAGAACAGACGATTAATTTTCAAAGCGGGATAGAAATTTGTGTTCTTATTGTGGTTGTCACCTAAGAATAAGTGACGGTATTGTTTTAAAACTAAACACAAGAAAACTTGTGTTAGGGTCCTAGGAAAGTTATAGTCTAGGTCAAAGCATTACTAATAACCTAATTCCCTATAACCATTGGCTCTGATACCAACTTTTCTATCACACCCCGACCACGTAAAACAACAAGACGTGGCGGAAACGTCGGGGAGTGTTGTAACAGAATCATTGTTTCGTAACCATGGAATAAATAATTTTGTTTTATTGAATAAATGAACTCATTGTTTTAATACAATCAAGTAAGTACAACTATGATCTTCCAAGTTTTAAAGTTGCTAAGGCACGAGTCCATCCTAAATGTAGCATGTATCAACAATCATCACAAAACAGCACCTGAAACATGTGTAAAAATAGGTACGTCAGCATAAAAATGCCTGTGAGATACATAGGTTTTGTGAATATAGGATTCATGACTTATAAGTTTAGAAAAAGTTGTTTAACAAAAGTCAGTCATGATCCTTGTAAAATGTTTTGTTTTATAAATCATTCGAAAAGTGATGATAAAATAGATGATACGTAAAAGAGTAATGTAAGGTTAAATGAATAACCAAGTAAAAATGAGTTTGTATAAGATAAGTCGTTTGCAAAACGATGTCTTGTGAAAAGTATGTTATTTGTATATAATATTATATGTCTGGAATTGAAATGATTCAAATAGCGCTACGATATGTAATACCATACAAACACTTATATATAGGAAGTACCAGTGGCGTATCCACCATGCTTGTATCGTATTACACACGCCTCGTTACTTAAATCACTTACTCAAACCAATCCACCAATACAGAATGTCCATGTTTAAACCAATAGTCCAATGTTTATTGTATAACCCAAGTTAAATGTAAACCATGTAATGTGTAAACAAAAGTTATGTATGGTAAGTAAAATGAGACTACTTAAACCACAAGTAAAAATGTACAAAACAAAGTGTTTGAATAAATCAAAAGTTATGCTTTGTAGAATAATGTAAGGTTAAACGAATAACCTTATAGTAGCATATTAACAGTATACTTTGGATTTATAAATAACATATTAAACAATGTTTTGGTTTCATAAATAACATATCAAAATATGCTATGGATGATTAACAAAATATATGTTGGTTTTGTACAATATCGCATATGGGAGCATATCAAACTATACTTTTGGGAGTATAACTAAATATACAAAATAATGTGATTTAAGAATTGATTCAGACCTAGTGCATCAAAATACACCTTTGAGACTATAGGGATACCACAAAGGCAATCCATATTTGGATGGAGAAACAAATTGGTTTCCGACATTCCATGACAACAGGAATGGGGTGTCTAGTCCTATAGCGCTATATCATACTACCAATCGGTCTGGTGAACATAGTATAAGTACAATTCAACATTTTATTTTATGTTCTTTGAGAAATCAGTGTTTAAACCATAGATAGTCATTTAGTTTGTCAGAAGATAAGTACTAACATGTATAATCAATTATACTTTGAAATCTTGAACATAACAAATAGGTACACATGCTTCACCCCAAAACAGTTTGAAAGCAGTAAAAGAGGGGACTATGTACTCACTTGAGATTGCTTAGTAGTCCTTGAGTAACAACCAAACAATGCTAGAGATCACAGAAATCAAACGGCACCTAATATAGGTAACTATATTAATAAACCGGACCTAAATCGGAGGATCGGATTGAATGAGGGCTCGTAAACCAAATGTGTATAGGGACTCATGTAATATGGTTTAACAAAGCCTACATACTAAAATGAAACCTAACCTAAGTGCTTACGACCCATTACGACCCGTTTAGGTAGCTTATGCTACTTTAACGCGTCGTTTGCGTGAAATGCGTTCGGACCGCCTAACTAGTCCTATGACAAGTAGAATATGCATTAACATGTCTAATATTGTTGCCAAATCAGTTTTATGTCAAAAGTTATGTTACATATGTTTAAAATGAAATTTCGCGTCAAAGGGGTATTTTGGTAATTTACCTAAGGCATATGAACTACCTATCATACAACTAACTAAACGTCGTGACCATAAGGTATAACCTCGGAAGGTTATTCCCTATATACTATGGTCACCTAATGTGTTTGGTCGGATCCTAATGATTGACCAAACGGGTCGGGTTCGAAAGTATAAGCGATTGTTTAGATCGCTTACCTTACGACCCTACATAAGCACTAAACTAAAAGTGATGAGCTAAGCATGTCAAAACATGCTTACCTAAGTTTAGAAAACAGGTTTGGTATCAAAACAAACGGTTTTGATACCCAATAGTAGTTTGGTTACAAAATACGCAAGAATACGTATTTTGGCCGAAACTACGGCTCGTCACTGAGCCTAGATAACGTGGTAATCAGTAGGTATAGTCACTAGGGACTATAACCATCGTGATTACGCTCACGTTATGAAGTTCAAACGAACTTCGCATTGACCATAAACTGGTCAACACAGAATGTCAAACATAGTTTGACTTTCAGACTCGAAAAGCAATAAAAGAACGAAGGAATACTTACAAAGGGTCCCCGCAAGCTAATCTTGATCCAAGTAGCTCAGGTATGAAGCAATGGCTTTAACTTAGAGCATTCTTAGATCAGATTTGTGGGTTTTGTAAGGAAACGGGTTGGGTATTTATAGGAAAAGGACCACCGTTAGGATCGTTTCTCGTAAATCGTGATTTAATCTCATCCGTACATGTGTTGGAACATTAAGGCAACTCAAAATGCCCCCCCCCCCATGATCAGGTATCAGCAAGTGGAATTGAGTTTTGGGTGTATAATAGCTGTTTAAACCATTGAATCTGGTCTGGGAGGGCCTCGCGGCCCGTGTAAGGGTCTACCATAACTTACGCGGCCCGCCTGGGCATCTCTGATCAGCCACAAGTTTGCTGAATTGTCAGTTTCAGTCCCTGTTGGTGTTTAACGCTCATTTCGATATGTTTAAGGCCCGTTAAGCCAACATTAAGGCCCTAATATGATGCCTAAACATTTTGGACATGAAACATGCTCAAAAATATGCCGGATGTTGGTTCGTTTGGTCGTATGATCGCGATGTTCGCTTAATTACGACGGAATGCGCATAAGCGCGAAAAACGATCCAAATTGCGTGACGAATGGATTTTTCTCGTGCCAAACACTAGAATAAAATATTTTAGTGCTTACATAAATTTTTGGATGTCCGGATGTATTCAGAACGTAAGTTATACGCGAAAATTCAAACTTGTGCACTTTTTGACGCTTTTAGTCCCTGAATGACCCAAAAGTTTATTTTAGCATACCGAACCCCTCAAAGCCTATTTCTAAGCTATGTAAAGGATATTTATGGTATGTTTAACTTATGGACATGTTCCGGAATGTCTGTTCTAGTACGAATCATCATACTTTCGCAGTTTGTCGAATTTAGTCCCTGTAAGCGAATAATCTTGATTTTGCCATACCAAATCCTTCAAAACTTATTTCTAAGTTATGTAAAGGTTATTTAAGGTATGTTAAGCCTATATCACTGTTCCGGAGTGTTCGTTGCATTAAACTGGTTATATTTACGCATCAGAGCGCGTATAACCCTCCAGAAAGCGATTTAAAGCTTGAAATCGAACAAGAGTTGATATGTGCAAACGATACACATATTTTTACAAAACCCGGGTATGAAATATGATATTTCATCGGTTTGGTATTTGTTTGATGGTTGAAGTGACACTGGTGTCACAGTGGTCTTGGAAACTCCATGTGATGATGAGGCTTTTCAAATCTTTCTATAATCTTGCATTAACTAAGAAAATATATCACAACACAATCAAACTCCCTCTCTCTATTGAAATCTCGGCCGAACAACCTTCTTGCAACCTCCATCTTCATTTTTAAACTTGTTCTTGAAGATCCAAGTCCATTCCAAGAAGGTTTCAAGGTGTTTTGAAGATCCAAAGGTGTTTTCAAGGTGAAACAAGCTCCAAACATCAAAAATCTTATCAAAACCCACCAAAATCTTGAAAGGTATAAACTTATTTTTAAAATCATGTTCTTGATTCTTGGTGATGATAGTGATGTTGGAAGGTTTCTCTTGAACTTGGAATTAATCACAAACTTGAAACTAGAAATGAATGAGATTTTAAACAAAGTAAAAATGGAAGTGTGTATATATGTATATATGGCCGTAGGGTATGTGTATGTGTTTATATAGTTGTGTTTTGATTTTGTTGAATGATTCTTGTTTGACATGATTCTTGAAAGATTGTTACATGCATGAATCAAAAAGGTGTCATAAAGGAAGGTTCTTGTGATTTGAAAAGATGACACAAAAGTGAACTTTTGGAAGTTCATATATGTATGTATACATGTCGTGTATATATATATTTATGTATGCATGCATGTAAGTTTTTGTCACATGTTCATAAATGTAAGAATGTTTGCATTTATGTAAACACGATTAGATGATAATGTGATGAACATGTTGTGATTTATATGGACATGAAATAAATATGCTCTTTGATGCATTTAAGTTCATGTAGGATGATGATGTTATGATATGGGTGCATTAGATGCACATAATTGGACATGCATGTTGAAATATGATCAAGAAATGATGATTTGAATATGATTTGATAAAAATAAATTTTGATCAGATTCTAAACACTAAAAATATGAATATTTGAAGTGTTAAAATGGTATAAAACTTTGTCATAAAGTTTACTAGCTTTGCATGTTGTACTTTGTGCTTTATGTGTTGTGAAATCGCATGATTTATGTGACTTACACAAAAACTGTACTTATCTGATTATAACCATCATTTTAATCAGTAAATCATATGTATTGTGTTAAAATATCAAGTCGTTACGAGTTGAGATGGTTATGGTAACGTTTAACGTAAAACGATGCGGTAAAACAGTTAAAAATCGGCTTTTCGAAGGATTTTTTATAAAACTGTTTTAAATCAGTAAGTAAACTAATATTTTTAGTTTAAATATAAGTATTTAACTAATTTTAAGTTTACTTGGTGTTTGGTTAGTCATACGTGACTTCGACGTCCGAAAACGTTACCGAATCACTAAAATACACGTTTTACAATGTACACTAGCATGGGTTATTTATGAGTGAACTTTATGTGTTAAAATATGTTATGTGATTTAGATATGTGTATTAATATGCTAAGTGTTGACATGATAGAGAAAATTTAGACTATGAATGTACGCTTGTGCGCTTAAAGCGGTAGAATCGGTAAAATCGCTTTAAATGTGTAACTTGTTTGTCGAGCATGAAAATTGATACATACAAAATAAGTTAACGAGATTTCGCGTGTTACGATGCTTAGTTTATATGTACGTTTATGTATATATATTATGACACGCAAATCGTAGATATATTACGTATAAACGGGTGTGTTAACGGATTTACATGATAATGGTCACCAATAAAATCGTTCAAGTCGCAAAATTTTAAATATATATATGAACCCATATATATATTAACGTGCCAACATAATCTAAAACGATAACTTTTTGAGAAAATTTCAAAGTTATGTGAAAATTCTAAGATACGGAGAAACTTAGGAATTTTTGTGATATATTGATTGATAAAATCGTTCCTACGCATAATAGGACGTGTAGAAATCAAATTGTGAGACTGCGCTATTTAAAATACGCATCCAAAGGTGAGTGTCACTAAACCCCCTCTTTTTACTGTTTTGTATATGTTTTGTGGGAAGAACACGCCTAAAAAGGGTTTAATCATGTTTTTTAATAAAACATACCTTTTGATATATAAAATGTATATTTTCATTAAAAATATATGGATTTGTTAAATATATATGTTTCGGGGAGAAATGGTTTTGGTGAATATATATGTTTAGGGGAGAAACAATTTTTGGTGAATAAATATGTTTCGGGAGAAACGGGAATTTGCACGGATGTACTTATAAAACATTCCAGGGCTGTAACGCACGATCATTTACCAGTGCCGAAGGACCCTTAGATATCACCAGATGGATTGAGAAGATGGAATCCGTCATGGCAATCAATGGTTGTGCTGCTGATCAATGGGTTAGGTATGCTTCTTGTTCTTTTCTTGATGAAGCTTTATCCTGGTGGAATGCGCAAGTTCAAATTATGGGTGAAGATGATGCCTATGCTCTAACCTGGAACGAACTTAAAGCAATGCTCCTAAAGGAATACTGCCCGCATAGTGAGATACAGAAGATCGAGACCGACTTCTGGAATTTAACCATGGAAGGTCTGAATGTTAGAGCTTACACATCTCGGTTCAACGATTTGGCAAGGTTATTTCCACGGATGGTCACTCCTGAGTATGTTAAGATAGAGAGGTAGATATGGGGGCTATCGCCACGAATTCGTAGCATGGTTACATCAGCGAAACCCACTACCTATCTAGAAGCTACTACATTGGCAAAATCATTAGCGGATGACGATGCTCGCAAAGGTAGCCTTAACAAGAAGGAGGAAACCGAGGAGTCATCAAGCAAGGCCAATGCAGACGTGAAATCTAAATGGTCGGAGCATTCTGAGCCTAAATAAGGAGATTTGAGGAAGCACAAGTCCGAGAGCTCGAGGAAGGATACCGATGAGAAGCGTGACAGGAAACGCAGTTCGGGGAAGGCGTATGTAACAAATTCTAGCAGTTCTTGAAGGGATAATACCAGGGATGGCAGGAGTAGTTCTGAGAAGAAGACTCACGAGGATGAGCAGAGAAAGTGCGCCAGGTGTGGTCGAACTGGGCATGTTACCCGCGAGTGCTATGCTAAAAGTACTTCGAAGGGAGCGAAGCAAGATAGATGCTTCCAGTGCGGTGAACCGGGGCATTTCATGAGGGATTGTCCTAAAGCGAAGGGTCAGAATGCCAGGGGTAGAGCGTTCGAGCTAAACGCTGGAAAGGCATGTGACGATCCTGCTGTTGTTACCGGTACGTTTTTTTATCAATAACCATTCTGCGTTCGTACTCTTTGATACTGGGGCTGACTTGAGTTTTGTTTCGAAAAACTTTGAATCATTTCTGTGTTATCTAACAAGTAAGCTAAGTAAAAATTACTCGATAGAACTAGCAAATGGTAAATTGATACAGGCTAGTGAAGTCGTTTGTGGTTATAGTATTCGATTAGATAATCATAGTTTTAGTATCGACTTATTGCCAGTGGAGTTAGATAGTTTTGATGTAGTTTTGGGATGGATTGGCTATCCAAGAATAAAGCTGAGATTATTTGCTCGGAAAAGCAAGTAAGGATACCTCCTCCTAGTGGTGGTGAAGCTACAGTTGTTCACGGAGACCAATCGAGTCGAGTGTCGAGTGTTGCTAGTGTTATGAAGATGCTTAAGATGTTGCATAAGGGTTATCCTGCGTTCTTAGTTAACGTAGTGGATACGAAGGCTGAAGGTAGGAAGATTGAAGAGATTCCTATAGTTCGCGACTATCCAGAAGTTTTCCCTGAAGACTTACCTGGATTGCCCCTGAGAGACAGATCGAGTTTAGAATTGATCTGGTACCCGGTGCTGCACCAATTGCAAAATCTTCCTTTAGATTGGCTCAATCAGAGATGAAAGAATTGCCGAATCAGCTTCAAGAGCTACTAGACAAAGGTTTCATTCGACCAAGTTTTTCGCCTTGGGGTGCACCTGTTTTATTCGTGAAGAAGAAGGATGGATCCTTCAAGATGTGCATTGATTACAGAGAACTGAACAAGTTGACTATCAAGAATCGGTACCCTTTACCGAGAATTGATGATTTGTTTGACCAGCTACAGGGATCCAGCTACTACTCGAAGATTGACCTGCGTTTAGGATATCATCAGTTGAAGGTTGCTGACGAAGATGTTCCAAAGATTGCTTTTTGAACACGATATGGCCATTACGAGTTTTTAGTCATGCCTTTTGGTTTAACTAATGCGCCAGCTGTGTTCATGGATCTCATGAACAGGGTATGCAAACCTTATTTGGATAAATTCGTGATAGTATTCATCGACGACATACTTATCTATTCACGAACCAAAGAAGATCATGAGTATCATCTGAAGTTGATTTTAGAGCTGCTGAAGGAAGAGAAGTTGTATGCCAAGTTCTCTAAATCTGAATTCTGGATTCGAGAAGTTCATTTTCTCAGACACATCATAAATGAGAGAGGTATACACGTGGATCCGTAGAAGATAGAGGCGATCAAGAATTGGGAAGTGCCAAAGACTCCGTCGGAGGTGCGACAATTCTTAGGACTTGCTGGGTATTACCAGAGATTCATAGAGAATTTCTCCAGATTAGCGCAACCTTTGACGCTACTGACCAAGAAGGAGAAGAAGTTTGATTGGACGTAAAAGTAGGAGGAAGCTTTTCAGCTGTTGAAGGAGAAGTTGTGTAGTGCACCTATTCTTTCCCTTCCGGAGGGAAATGATGAGTTCATTGTATATTGTGATGCGTCACGTTTGGGCCTCGGATGCGTGCTTATGCAGAAGGACAAAGTGATAGCCTATGCATCCAGATAATTAAAAGTGCATAAGAAGAATTACACGACACGTGATTTAGAGTTGGGAGCTGTTGTGTTTGCCTTGAAGATCTGGAGACATTATTTGTATAGCATGAAGTGTACGATATACACAGACCATAAGAGCCTCCAGCATATCTTTGATTAGAAGGAGCTCAACATGCAACAACGGCATTGGGTAGAGTTACTTAACCACTACTAGTGTGATATTCGATATCACCCTGGTAAAGCAAATGTTGTTGCGAATGCGCTTAGTAGGAAGGAGCGGGAGAAGCCTCTACGTGTGCGTGCTTTGGGCTTGACCATATAGACGAGTTTGACTGATCGAATTGGTAATGTGTAACGAGAAGCTTTGAAGGATGAGAACCTGAGAAGAGAAGGTGTCTGACGGGTGGTCCGTAGGACAACCCTTAAAAGGTTTAATACAATGCACATTCTATACTTATTTCGGTTAATCGCTTGAACTTGGTAACCACTATAGGATTTGATGTTGCAGGTGTTAAGGTGCTCAAAGTGCGGGATTTAGGAAGCTTGGATGGATGTGGGAAGATGGCATCGTTAAGAGATGAAGAAATCAAGTTTTGAGGGAGAAACAAAGGAAATAGCCCACTCAGCGCCGTAACCTACGGTGTCTTGCCGTAGGTTACGGCCATTCATGCTCAAAAGTTGTCTGCCATAGATTAGAAGAAAAGCACCGTAAAGAATATGCTGACCGCGGTAACCTACGGTGATCTGGCGTAGGTTACGGCACTATATTGACTTTCTGAATATGCTGACCGCCGTAACCTACGGTGATCTGGCGTAGGTTACGGTGCCGACTGATCCAATTTTGTAACTTGTGCATTTATTGGTCATTTGATGGGGTTTTTATGGGGTCTAATCATGTGTTTCGGTGACACCTGCATTGTGAACGAAAATTGGAGCTTGGTTAGAGACTTGGGAGTGAAGAACACTTGTTTAATCATTAGTTTGATGTGCTTCGATCTTTATGAACAATAGAACTTTTGTTATGATGTTGATTCAAGCCATGAGTGGCTAAACACTTGATGATTGTCCTGGATTGAAGGTTTGGTTGAGACATTTCATGTTTGATTTTTCTAATTTCTAGAATAACAATCTTGATCTTTATGATTTGTTGTTATGGTGTGTGATTGTTTGTTAGTAACTTGTTAATCTTTATGTTGAACTAATTAGAAACCATACGTTCTTGGTGCCGTTGGCAATCGAGATATCATGGGTATAGTTAGGTTTGGGTAAGGGTTGATTGATCATCGGGTAACAACCTCACGTTCTAGGAATCTGAGTACTTAGTTCCCTTTCATCACTGCAAGTAATCACACATGAGCTATGTCTATGTAGTTCTTTTTAGTGAAATGGTAATATGAATGTCAAAACAAACCGAAAATCTAGGATGGTCATTTGTCTCTAATTTGCTTACAACCAACACTCCTCTTTTGCAATTTATTTAGTTAAATTTAGTTCTTAAACCAATTCACTCAAATCAACTCTTGAATTTTATTTTATTTGCAATTAGATTAATTTAGTCAAAGTTAGATACTCTAGCAAATAACACATTTTCCACAAACTCCCTGTGTTCGATACCCACTTACCACTAGCTAATTAGTTGTATTTGAATTAAATTTGATTGTGACCACGACATCACGTCAAATTTTGGTGTCGTTGCCGGGGAGTAGTGCGCAACGTGTGTTATTTTGGTTCTTTTTAAGTTTGTTATTTTTCTGGTTTACGCTGGGTGTGTTAGTGTGCAGGTACTCACAGGTGCATGCATACTAGGAGCTCTCACAAGCTATCACCATTGGCATTTGATCCGGAAATTGAGCAAACATTAAGAGGAAACAAGATTTTGTTACGAGAAAACAAGTTTAGTGGTTCACCAACAACACCAACTACACCAATCACACCAATTCGATACATGGATCCAGCACAACCACCACCCACTACGGGTGAACTTATACTACCTTCCATACCATCATCCACTCAACCTTCACCAAACACTATCATACAAAACACCATGACCAATCCTATTTCACCTCATGATGCAACACCAACTAACACCACCCAATCCATTACCACTCAAGAAGAACCTTCTCTTTCCTTTAACCCTTCTACTACAATTCCACCATTTACTCATTTCTTCCCAGTTTCAGGTCAATCATCTTCAACCTATACATTACCACAAGGTTCAACTGTTGTTCATGCTACTTCTACAGTTAGACCATTGAACCAATCGAGTTTTAAATATACGACTCTTCCATTTGGGCAATCATCGGGTATAGGGGGAGATGGATACGAAGAAGGATATGAGGATTTTGAGGGTTACGAAGAAGAAGGATATGCATATATGGGTGATGGGGACCAAGGATACTTTGGTTATGTGCAAGGCCAATCTCAAGGAATAGCAAGTGTTGGTGGAATGCCACAACAACAACATCTCATACCACAACACATTAGGACAAGGCCACAAGGGCCACCAATGCAACGCCCAATACCATTGCAACAAGTTCGACCACAACATGCACAACCACAATTCCAAAGGCCAATTCAACACCCACCGATGCCACAACAACAATTTCAACAACCATTCGCACCACAAGGGCATATACCAAGACCAATGGGTCCTATTCGTCCAAGGGGTCGGTTGGGTGTACCAAGAAGGCACCTTAGGGAACATGCGAGGGGTATTGAAGCGCATTTTAGGCTGGTAATTACTCACAACCCTTCACCGGTGGTTATTCCTCATAATAATCAAGGAAGAACTTTTGAAGTGAGAACAAATTCCTTGCAAAGTTTGCCGAAATATAAGGGTCTAGCAATGGAGGAACCTTATTTTCATTTGGAGGCCTATGACTCAATTTGCAATACTCTTGGGAGTCAAGGTTTTTCGGCCGATGATGTCAAGTTAGTCTTGTTTCAATTTTCTTTGGAAGACAAGGCAAAGAAGTGGTTCTACACTTTGCCTTCAGCATCTATTTACACTTGGACGGAAATGCAACAAATTTTCCTAGATGAGTTTTACACCGCTCAAAAGACCAATGATGCTAGGAAAGGGTTGAGAAGTTTTCAACAACAACAAGGTGAGATGTTTCATGAGGCATTTGAACGATTTAATATGATGATCAAGAATTGCCCTCACCATAGGATAGAACTTTGGGAATTGATGAATGCTTTTCATGAGGGGTTGAGTGTCGAACATGCTCGAGAGTTAATGTCTATTACCGGTGGCACTTTTGGTACGAACTATGAGCAAGACGATTGGGAGTCTTTGGAGCAAATGGCAATTACATCAAAGAGGAAAGCTCAAGCATCAAGGAGAGCACGACCGGCCGTTACCCGAACACAAGTGCATGCGGTTGACGATGGTAATGTTCAAACCTCTAATCAAATTTATGATGTTTGCGCTATTTGCAATGAAATAGGTTATGCGGCTGAAAATTGCCAAGGAATGGTGGAAGGGCAATATGAAGAAGTTCATGCAGTACAAGGTCAAGGAGGGGGAAATTACAACAATATGAATTCTAATACTTACCACCCCGGTTTAAGAAACCACCCAAACTTTCGGTATGGGAACCCTTTAAATCAAGCTAACCCGAATTTCCAAGGAAACCAAGGATTTCAAAGGCAATATCAAATGGGTCAAAGCTCTTCGGGTGGAAACGAAGTAATGGAGATGTTGAAGGCGATGCAAGTTGAAATGCAACGAATGAATCAACGTGATGATGTTCGGATGCAAAAGGACGAGGCCCGTGATAAAGCGATTTAAACTTTAACCACCCAAATGGGTCAACTTGCAAGTGAAGTGGCGATATTGAAGAAAGCAAAAGGCCAGCTACCAAGTGACACGGTGATAAATCCCAAAAACATTAAAAGTGTTAATATCAATGTGGTAAGCACCGTTCCTAATAGTGAATTCAATGAAACATTTTTAACATCTTCTTGTCAAGTGAGTGCAGGTATAGGAAGGGATGCCAAGTTTGAAACGGACAAAGAGCATGGAGCACCACTTGTGCCGATCTGAGTGGGAAAATTAAAAATTCCCCATGCATTATTGGATTATGGGGCGAGTATGAGTGTGCTACCAGGCGATCTATACGATATGTACGACTTTGGTCCGCTTGAAGATATAGTGGCGGATGAAAGTTGGAGGCGTCCACGGGGAATAGTTAAGAATGTTATGATTCGATTGGGAGAATTCGAATGCCCGTTGGATTTTCTAGTTCTAGATTATGCTTCCACCAAAATGGAAGCACAACAAAGGGTAATTTTAGGTCGACCGTTTCTATACACAGCAAATGCTCAAATCAATTGTAGAGACGGGATTATTACCATGACAGAAAAGAACCGTAAGTTGTCCTTTGATGTTCAAACTAGAGTGATTAGTTATGAGTCCATTGAGGGGAAGGGTGGTGTGTCTAGTGATTGTATAAAAAATGTGTGTCAAAGAATGAAAATGAATCACACACCGAATCGTGAGGACACGCATACGGGATTAACTAGGAGTGTATTTGATTACCCACCGAATCGAAGCGGGACGGATGCATTTTACGAAATGACACGATGTAGTGATGGAAGTGGCAGAAACCGATTCTTTGAGCCACCATAAATGGGGGGTGGCACGGTCTGGCTGAAGACTTGAAACCTAGCGATGCTCGGGAGGCAACCCGGGGTTTTATATTGATCTTGTTGTTTTTATCTTTCTATGTTTCAGGGCCATGGCGACATTCAAGTGTGGGGAAGATGTACGGATATTTGGGTGAAGGTGGTGATAAGAAGTCGGATTTTCTACAACATCTGTTGTGGCAAACTTCACCAGGTCAATGTACTCTTTCCTTAGTCTTGTTGTGTTCTTTAGCTTTGAAATATTGGTAGCTAGTTGTTTGCTTTTGTTTATGGTTGGGAGGTTTGGGGGTGTATTAGTTTAATGTTTTGTGTTGGGTTGTGTTACTTGGTGGTGTTGATGTTTTTAAGAATATAAGAAAAATATAAAAAAAAATATAAAATGAAAAATACCAAAAAGAAATTTGTGGTTTGAGTGTATAAGCTTTTAGTTGGTCTTTAAGAGTTTAAGCGATCAAATCCTCCTAAAACCATACATTGGGGTCAATGTATCCCAAGTGTGGGGATGGGGGAATTTTGAAGTTTTAAATCTAGCAAAACATTGTGAGAATTTGAACACCTTGGACTAACCCCAAATGATGCACCGGCAACCCTTAATATCTTTTTGTTATTGGTGAGAGTTGAAGCCACACATGTAAATAAATAATACTTGTCTTTGATGAGAGTGGCAGTGGGTGGGGGTGCATTAGAACTTGTGCCTTAATACGGTTTGAGTCCTTAGTTGAATGTGAATGTAAAAAGGATAAGGGCAATTAGGTAGCCTTGTCTTGTTGAGTGCAAGTGTGGGATTTGGGGGGTTGGACCTCATTAATTATATATATGAGCATGGTTGCGAGAGGGGCGGGGGGTTTGGACATTTAGTTGCCCAATTTTGCGCCTAAAAGCCTATCGTTTGTTACCCCTTAGCTAGTTACCTAAAAATTTACCCGACTTGACCCGGTCTTATAGTGTTAGTGGTTGTTTAGTAGTATGTAATGTTGTTTGATGTTATGTTAATGTTTACTAGTCTAAAAAAAATCAGAAAAAAAAGAAAAGAAAAAAAACAATGAAAAAGAAAAAAGAAATGATGTTTAGTTGTCTTGTACATAGTAGTTTAAGTTTGGTATTTGTTAGTTTGTTTCATTGTGTAATAAAAGACCGGGTTAAGTTTTCGCTACTTCATATATATTCCATTTCCTACCCATGCGCCTAGCCTCGTTACAACCTTAAAAGCCCCTTTGATTTGCATTCATGTTTGGCACTTATAGGAGGAGGACCGATTTAGGTACAAGCCAATAGTTGTGCAATCACCCGTTTGCCTTTGTGTGTCTAGTTCACAAATGCTAGGTCTTACTTGTTACCGAGAGGAGAGATATAGCGAGGGGTGTGTTGTTTGGGTGTTAAGAAGGGTTGGTAAAAGGACAGCATGTTTTTGCTTGGTTTATGTTGATCGTGTATGTGTGAAAATATTTTGAATGGGTTGCTTGGGACAAGCAACGGGTAAGTGTGGGGATGTGACGGGTGGTCCGTAGGACAACCCTTAAAAGGTTTAATACAATGCACATTCTATACTTATTTCGGTTAATCGCTTGAACTTGGTAACCACTAGAGGATTTGATGTTGCAGGTGTCAAGGTGCTCAAAGTGCGGGATTTAGGAAGCTTGGATGGATGTGGGAAGATGGCATCATTAAGAGATGAAGAAATCAAGTTTTGAGGGAGAAACAAAGGAAATAGCCCACTCAGCGCCGTAACCTACGGTGTCTTGCCGTAGGTTACGGCCATTCATGCTCAAAAGTTGTCTGCCGTAGATCAGAAGAAAAGCACCGTAAAGAATATGCTGACCGCCGTAACCTACGGTGATCTGGCAACCTCAGCATCTTCAGCAACCACCGCGGACACCGGTGATGTCACCGCCACAATTTCAGGAAATCCTTCAAGGGATAAATGAGGTGCGACAAGAGGTGCGACAAGAGGTGCGGCATGAGTTGCGGGAAGAACGAAGGCATAACCGGGGGATGTTCAAGAAAATGGTGGATTTGATCAAGGGAAAAAGCAAGAAGGATCACTAAATCCTTTGTTTGTTTGTTTAATTAATCATGTCCCTGCGAGGACATTTATTTCTGTACTCCACCCCTGCGTGGGCATATTTCCTTTCTGTCTTGCCCCTGCATGGGCATGTTTTTCTGTTTAGCCCCTGCGTGGGCATGTTATTGTGTAAAAGTCCCGTTTAGGGCAAACTTGTACTAGTTTAATTTTAATTGGAATGGTTAATTCAAGTTTTTCATTTTTAAATTATATGCATGAACATAGTATATGAATAAATGAAAAATAACATTTATTATTTTGATTTGTCATTTTTATAAAATAATAAGAATCTTAAAAAGGTAAAACCTAGCTTGAATGTCATATTAAAGACCTGGCCAATATGGTAGAACCTGTTTAAAAAGATTCAAATCTCTGTTAACATCTGCAAACATGTTAACATTCTTGGCTAGTGTGATCCGCAAAATCACACATGTCACCCTTTTAATAAATTACCCAAATTTATAATTTTATATATATCTGATTGAGACATAATGCCTACGGGCTATAGCTAATATCATATAAAACAAAAGGCAGCCGTAGTTTATAGACTCCCTGCCAAGAAAGGGATTGATTTGTCTTATTTATTCAAACTTTAATCCTATAAGATCTAAATTTGTAATTTAGAAATTTTGTCTACATGACTAGGCCTATGTGCTATTATTAATTTATGATTTTGGATTATGATAAAGATCCTGAATAATCATATATTTGATAAATTAACTAAAATGGCTATTAAAACCATGGTTAATAAATCGTCAAGAACGATAATACTGTTTAGGCTTCTAAATAGACCATGTCCTTATTTTTATGTAGCAATTAAGACTGCATGGCTAGGTCTGAAGAAATAAACAGTCGTCCAGCAGAAAACCCTGAAAATGCTAAGAAACTTGTAACTGGTGCGGAGTTACAAGCAATAGTGGAAAATGCTGTTACCAAAGCCATCGAGAGGCAATATAGTGAATCAAGCGGGACCCGAAGTAGGACCCGATCCGCACCACATTCCAAGCCAAAAGTTCACTCGGAGGCTCATAGCAAACCGCCCTCTAAGAAAGATGTACCTAAGAAAGATGAGCTCAAGAAGGATGATGATCGACATTCGTCTAATCACGACAGTGTTCCCTCAAAAAGGATGGTGTTTGATGCCAAACCGCATACCAAGTCCTGTACTTACAAGTACTTCGTTTCTTGCAAACCCCGGGACTTCACCGGGGAGAAAGGAGCAATAGATTGTATGACTTGGCTGGATGAAATGGACACGGTTGTAGACATCAGCGGTTGTGCTGAAAGGGATGTAGTGAAATATGTATCCCAATCGTTCAAAGGAGAAGCACTGGCGTGGTGGAAGTTTCTCATACAAGCTGCTAGAAAGATCCCACTCTACAACTTGTCATGGGATCAGTTCGTTGCTCTTATTAAAGAGAATTATTGCCCGCAGCATGAAGTCGAGAGAATCGAATCAGACTTCTTATCATTGGTGATGAAGAATTTAGATTGCCAAGCATACCTCACCACTTTCCATACCCTATCTAGGTTGGTTCCGTACTTGGTAACCCCAGAACCTAAGAGGATTGCTCGCTTCATCGGGGGTTTAGCCCCGGAGATTAAAGCTAGTGTTAAGGCATCAAGGCCTGCTACCTTCAGATCAGCAGCTGATCTATCTCTATCTCTTACCTTGGACGTAGTCAGGTTGAGAGCGCTCAGGAACTCAGAAGAAGGTAAGAGGAAGCGTGAGGACGATACCTCACGAAGATCAGATAAGAAACACCGAGGAAATAACGACCACAAGAAAGGGTCGGGATCTAAGAAGGATGGGCAACAATCGGGGGATAAGCCCAAATGTAAAACTTGTAAGAAGAATCATTTTGGGAGGTGTCGACTTGAGTCGAAATCCCAGTCTCACTCGAGACCCTGTGGAATTTGCAAATCCACGGATCATAAGACTTTGGAGTGTAAGAAGCTGAAAGATGCAACATGTTACGGTTGCAATGAAAAAGGGCACATTAAGTCCAATTGCCCAAAAACCACCAAGAAAACCGAGGATGGGAAAAAGACCAATGCCAGGGTCTTCAAGATAGATGCAAAGGAAGCAGTTCAGGATGACAACGTGATTACAGGTACTTTTCTCGTAAATGATGTTTTTGCTAGAGTATTGTTTGATTCTGGAGCAGATAAGTCTTTTGTGGATAATAAGTTTTGTGAGTTGTTGAAATTGCATGAAATATGAGGTGGAATTAGCTGATGGAACCATAGAAACAACCTCAACTGTTTTAGATGGATATGTTATATCCATTAGGAACCACTCTTTTCCTTTATCCTTACTTCCCTTTAAGCTAGCCGGTTTTGATATAGTCATAGGTATGGATTGGTTATCGCATAACCAAGCCCAGATTGTGTGCAACAGAAAGCAAGTGGTAGTCAAAACTCCGTCTGGTGAGTCACTTACCATTCAGGGGGATACCCAGCATGGACTGCCTGAGCAAGTGTCCATGCTCAAGGCATCTAGATGCTTGAAGAAGGGTTGTGTCATTTATATGGCACAAGTTACTATTGATGAGCCAAAGCCAAAGATTGAAGACATCCCTGTCATTTCAGAATATCCTGAAGTTTTCCCTGAAGAACTACCTGGTTTACCACCAGATAGGCAAGTGGAATTCCGAATTGACATCATTCCGGGTGCAGCACCTGTAGCGAGAGCACCTTATAGGTTGGCACCCACAAAAATGAAGGAGTTAAGGACACAGTTAGATGATCTGTTAGCTAAAGGTTTTATTAGACCTAGTTCGTCTCCTTGGGGAGCGCCGATCTTGTTTGTCAAGAAGAAGGATGGATCGATGCGTCTGTGCATCGATTACCGTGAGCTTAATAAAGTCACTATCAAGAATAGGTATCCTTTGCCCAGGATCGACGATCTGTTCGATCAATTGCAAGGGGCAAGCTATTTCTCCAAGATCGACTTGAGGTCAGGCTATCATCAGTTGAAGGTTAAGGATGAAGATGTGCACAAAACTGCATTTAGGACTCGTTATGGTCATTACGAGTTCCTAGTGATGCCTTTTGGGCTCACTAATGCACCGGCCGCATTCATGGATCTCATGAATCGCGTCTGCAAGCCTTACTTAGATAAGTTTGTCATCATCTTCATTGATGACATTCTCATCTATTCGAAGAGCCAAGCTGATCACGAGAAACACCTTCGTTGTATTCTCAAACTTCTACATCATGAGAAACTCTACGCCAAATTTTCGAAGTGCGAATTTTGGCTTCGAGAAGTCCAATTCCTTGGACATGTGGTGAGTGAGCGTGGTATCCAAGTGGATCCCGCTAAGGTAGAAGCAGTTATGAATTGGCAAGAGCCAAAGACGCCTACTGGGATTCGCAGTTTTCTGGGTTTAGCAGGATACTATAGGCGATTTATCGAAAACTTTTCAAGGATTGCTGCGCCCCTAACTTCGTTGACACGTAAGAAGGTTAAGTTTGATTGGGGACCTAAGCAGCAGGAATCCTTTGACATTCTTAAGAAAAAGTTGAGCAATGCACCAGTGTTAACATTGCCCGATGGTATAGAAGAATTCGTGGTGTATTGTGATGCATCCCACACTGGTATGGGCCGTGTACTCATGCAGAAAGGCAAGGTTATTGCCTACGCTTCACGACAGCTAAAGGTGCATGAGAAGAATTACACCACCCATGATTTGGAGTTGGGTGCCGTTGTATTTGCATTAAAACTTTGGAGGCACTACTTGTATGGGACCAAGTGTGTAATCTATTCAGATCACAAGAGCCTTCAACACTTGTTCAATCAGAAGGACTTGAACATGAGGCAGCGACGCTGGATGGAAACTCTAAATGATTATGATTGTGAGATAAGATACCATCCAGGCAAGGCAAATGTAGTTGCTGACGCCTTAAGCAGAAAAGAAAGAGTGAAGCCGATAAGAATCAATGCCAAGCGCATTGAAATAAGGAATAGTTTGAACGAAAGGGTGTTAGCTGCACAAAAGGAAGCTGTGTTGGAAGCTAACTATCCCGAGGAAAAGCTAGGAGTAACTGAGGAGCAGTTATCCTATGGCAAGGATGGAATGCTAAGATTGAATGGACGAATATGGGTTCCAGTTTATGGAGGACTTTGGGATGTTATCCTCCAGGAAGCCCACAGTTCCAAATATTCCGTTCATCCTGGAGCTGATAAGATGTACCAGGATCTAAAGGCAAACTACTGGTGGATTGGTTTGAAAAAGTCTGTAGCTGCCTATGTAGCTAAATGTTTGACTTGTGCGCAAGTCAAAGCTGAGCATCAAAAGCCGTCTGGTTTGCTACAACAGCCTGAAATTCCCACATGGAAGTGGGAGATGGTGACTATGGATTTCATCACCAAGTTGCCAAAGACGAGGAAGGGAAATGATACTATATGGGTCGTAGTGGATAGACTGACAAAGTCAGCACATTTCCTACCCATGACATGCAATGGCTGGAAACATGGTCCCTATACTGACTAAAGTGCATGAGATTCGGAGTTGAAAAGGGTGCATGGTCATAGCTTGAATAAAAACAAAAATTTGTCTTCTGGCGATAGCTTACGGACCTCAACGTCGGGAACGTTGAGGTGCGCAAGGCAGCTTACGGACCTCAACACCCAGAACGTTGAGATGCGTAAGGTTCCTGAATAAAAACAGGATTTTTGTCTCTGGCGAAGGCTTGCGCACCTCAACATCGAGAACGTTACGGTGCGCAAGCATGCTTACGGACCTCAACATCAGTAACGTAACGGTGCGTAAGCAGTGTATCTGGGCGATTTTACTGGCAGATGCCTGTCCAAACGGTTGCACCGCCTTATTTAGGTGGTATACGAATTCAGGGGCTCCTATATCCGGTTTTTAGCAGGACACCTGGGGACATTTTGTAACCTTCCTAGACTTATGTGTGATGATCCTAAGCTCTTGGACTCACTATATAAGAAAATCAAGTTGCAACTTTTTTGGGCATTTGCATTTGCAACTTACTTCTGGAGCTCTCTGGTCTGCAAGCAACTTTTCTAGTGGTCCCTAATCATAATTAGGACATTTGTAAGTAGCCTTAACCTTTCTAATTTAGTTTAGCTTAGTTAATTAGCTAAAAGTCAAACCATCGTAATTAAGGTTTGACTTCATGATTAATTAATATGTGCTTAGTCTAATCGCGAATTAAAAGTACCTTTAAGTAGGTATTTATGTGGGTAATAAAACCTTAAAAGGGTACTTCCAGATTCCCACTCTAACTATGTTAATTGTCGAGTCAATGCTTACTTTAAAAAGTCAACAGAATGTATATTTTCAAATTAAAGCTTAATTAGCAATGTAGGATACTTGCAACCTGTTTGATCATTAATATAACTTGGTAATTAATGTAAGAACATGTCCCAACATGTTCAACTCGACAATTTTCAGTTTAGGTTCGGTTTGGAACCGAAAGTCGCATAGTTTGACCTCTGCTTTGACTTTCAGTTCTGACCCATTTTAGCATTGTTTGGAAATGCCTTAGAGCCTTAATTGGACCAGGTTTCATATTAGTGTAACCCCCTGAGGTCACACAACTTGGTTCATTAGTTATCCGATTCATATGCATGTTTCCGATTAATGCTTAAATGTTGACTATTATGCCCTTTTGACTATAAAACGTGATTTTTGAAAAAGTAAAAGAGTAGAAACCTTAGTTGCTGATTTATAAACTTGCACCTAAAATTTGACATCAGTTTGAGGTCTAGATTAAGAGATATGCTCATTAGCGTAAATTGAAAGCTTTATGTTAATTAAACGGCGTAATTAGCGTATAGCCTATTTAAACCCACTTTTTGATATCAAACTTTTTACCCACTGATGTAATATAATATTTTGGGATTTTTGAGGATTTTTATTTAATTTTTGGCTGATCATAACATAGGTCTTTAAGTTTGATTCGGTTAATGACGGTTTTACCCTTTTAAGCCATAAAATGAGTTTTACAAATCCTTTTGACCCCAAACCTTTTTCTACTGATTTTATTTGATAAATAAAATATTTTGAGCATTCTGGAATTATAAAAATATCAGCTTTCTTTTAAAAACCCGGAAATGGCTCCAAATCGCCTTTTTAAGCGTTTTTAACACATAGTATGTACTAAAACCATATTAATCATAAAAGGGTGATACCTACTGATGTTTTTAGCATATTTTTATATATTAACAGTAAGTACAAGTTTTTAAACTCAGGTTTCCAGTTTTGACCTTTTTAGCCTAAGTGAAATTACCAAAATACCCCTAAGGTACATAGTTTGGTTTTAAATGATAAGTTTCACATATAGGTCATACCCTACTGTTATAACATGTTAAATTAAGTGTATTTACAGTATAGATCAGACCTGTAACTCAGATTACAAGTAAAACTCTTTTATGATCTTTTAAATGACCAAAATGCCCTAATGAGGCATAATTTGTGTTTAAATCCGTTTCGGGCATAATAGAAGATATCTTAATGATATTATAACATATTTAAGGCATATTAACTCAGGGAACTTGCATATGACTCTTTTAGTTACCCGTGAGGCCCTTTTTCGCGTTCGGTTCGGTTTATGTAACTAGTTTGCATAAATTGACCGAAACGGGTCAAACCTTAACATCTTTGTCTCAAAATCCAGAATGTATTTAGTATACCCATATTATACAAGTATTCAAACTTGTCGGGTCTAAATCACATTCTATCCGGTCTTCGCTTAATCGTGCGTTTGAACCGTATCGTCCTTAAAAGCTAACCGGTCTAAGCTTAGGCTCAAATAAAGACCCGTTAGAAATCTAATAGGTTATTATAAACCTTTGTTCCAGAATAGAAGAACCAGTAAAAGCTACCTTCACTCGCTAATTGTGATTTATACTTACAAAGGTAAATACTTTTAACTTATTTTCCCTATACGGGCTTGGGGTACGGTATATAAAATACCGCTTGGTCTGGCATTGAATCTTTAATCGAATAGAGGTTAAATTATTGATATGCTATGTTTTGAATGTGTTTTGTTTGCTTAAAGCCTTTGCGGGGTTAATGACCATGTCCCGGATATCCTTGGCATCATCTTACGAGATGGCCACGACCTGAGCACGGGGTGTAGCACCTTTCAGTGTATAACTCAATATTGTGGTGTGTCTATTAATCTTTAACCCGGTCTACGGATCGGGCTACTGAACGCATAAGTAACATGTAAATCCCTTATAAGATTATATTCACATAATTATCCCAAGTTATAAAATGTTTTGTGCCACGTGCATTCAAATCAATTTTCAACCCTTTTCAAAATGAGTCAGTTAAATTGTATTTACCAGTGTAAACTGACGTATTTTTCCAAAAGGTTAAGTGCAGGTACTACTCGTACTAGGCTGGCTGTCTTCTAAGTGTCCACAATAAGTCTCGCAAGCTTGGATGTCAATAAAGTTGTTGAACAATATCTTCTTTTATTTTTAATCCGCCTGTGGATCCGTTTCAACTATTCGTGATATTTCATATTACACTTTATTAAAGTTGAAATGAATCTATCTTTGCTTCCGCTGTGCATTTATATATTGTGTTGTTTGACTTATAATGATATCAACTACGTCACGATACTCCCCACCGGGCCCACCGGTGACACGTGGAAAATAGGGGTGTGACATATTGGTTTTAAAGAACAACTTGGAATACGTGGGTTTCAATTTGAGTATGTTCATTGAGAGAATTGAAGCTCAAGAGCTTGAAATGCGGAAGATGAGTAAAATGAAATCTGCAAACGTACAACAAGATGTTCAGCTTTATTACAAAGGAAGCTCATCTGCCACATCTACTCCGAGTCCAAAGATTCAAATGGAATTCAGTGCAGATTCTTCATCAGGAGTATCTCAAAGTATGCCTAACAACAATTCACCGTTTCCAAATTACGAACCGAATCCTAAGGTTCAGAATTTTCAAGAACAGGTTTCTTCTCAAAGTTTGTCAGGTTCGAACAATCATTGTTATAGTCATAGGATACTGTGCAATATTGTTGTTAATATAAAAAACGGTCAAGATTTTACCGAGACAGCCGCAAAGCAGCATATAGCACTTCTAGCTTCTGTACTTGAGTCTTACGAGAGTCTAGTAGCCGGACGAATAGGTAACCCAGACATGACTAAAGAAGATTACGGTCAAATTGATCCTGAGGAACTAGAACTCATCGACATAAAATGGGGTATGGCGAGCATTGTGAGAAGAGCTCAGAGGTTCATTGAAATTACTCGAAGAAGTAGTCTTGCAGGTCCTGATCCTAAACTTGGATTCGACAAATCGAAGGTGACTTGCTTCAAGTGCAAAGAGAAAGGGCACTTCAAGCGTGAATGTCCGAACAAAGAAGTTAACAACCATCAGAATACATTCGCCAACGATTATTACCGACATGCCATCTATCACAAAAACAGTCAACAACCATTCAATCCTCGACCTCAAATCGAGAACAGTCCATCCAAACAAACAGAAAAAGCTATTTTGGTGAATCAAGATGACGAAAAGATTCTAGAAGGTTTTAGTTGGGATAAGTATGTTCCAGGAGGCGGTCTTGCAATGACGGCTGAAATTGTTGAAGAATGTGTTTCTGAAGTTGAAAAAGTCAGTGAAGTGATGACTGAAGAAAGTTTTGCAGATCTAGAAGAGGCAGCAGCAGCGGTCTACTATTATCAATCTGAACAGGAGGTTATTACTAATACATTTAAATCTATAATGCCTTCTAATGTGTTTGATTCTTTTGCAGGTTTCTTTAGTGAACCAACTACGGGTTTTTGCCCACAGTATGAAGCTGAACAAACTCCGGTTCAAGAGATCATTGATGTCTCAAAGGAAATGAATGAAGAGACTTTGAAAGAAATAGCAGACAAAGTTCTTATGGTCAAGCTGCAAGAGGTAGAACAAACTAAAACACTTTCTGATAACAATTAGACCAAAGATGCAACTCAAGAGTCAGTGTCAGTTGAAAAGGAGTCAAATGAGAAGTCCGAGTCCGATGAAAAATCAGAAAACGTGAAGTCCGTGTCCGATGGAAAATCAGAAAATGTGAAGTCCGAATCCGGAGAGAAGTCTGAGTCTGATTCCGGAGAGTTTGGTAAATCAGAAAGTAAAAATGACAAACAAGAAACGGTTTTTGAAAAAGTTGATCCAATTCCTGAAACGCCATGCAAAAATTGTTTAAAACCATGCATGGATTGTCTTGAAAAAGACAAACAGTTTCAAGAGTTGAAAAAGTTTCATGACAAATTAAAATTTGATTTTAATGATGTTAAAGAAGCTTATGACACTCTGTCATGATCAATTAAAGCAATTCACACTGAGAATAAAGAAAATGATAAAATTGTCAATTTTCTCAAAGCTACGGTCATGGATAAGCAAATATCGATAAACATGCATCTAGACACAATCGCATCTCTAATGAAGGAACTTGAACTAATGCGCATTGAGAAAGAAAGAGTTGACAAAAAGTTGATCAGTTATCTTTCATCTTCATATGTGATTGATCAGATTGTCTCAACAAGCTGATTTCAAAAATGTTCCACCCCCAATGTGGAATCATTATACTCAGAAATATCCAGACGAGGTGGAGGAGGCATT
The DNA here is from genome assembly GCA_030545235.1 of Helianthus tuberosus. NCBI lineage: Eukaryota > Viridiplantae > Streptophyta > Magnoliopsida > Asterales > Asteraceae > Helianthus > Helianthus tuberosus. Next base: position 26,367,605 of record CM060419.1, read on the forward strand.
GAATCTCAAACTGAGAACAGAAGAGAATGAGTTACCGGAAAACATAGATGTTACATTCTCTCCGTCTGACACAGACAACGAGTCACAACTGGTTAAAACAATTGTAGACCAAGTGTTGGATGAAGAAAGTAATAACACTGAATTCGAAACGGTTAAAACTCATTTTGAGAATTCCAGTTCAGATTCTGAAGATGATGGAAACTTTCTTGATAAGTTTATACCAAAGTCAGATAAAGTTTTGGATGACGATTCGATCATTGTGGTTTACACGATGACCGGAACTGACAAACTATATACCGATTTTGAGTATCTGATTCAGAATGCGAACCTGGAAAAGGTTGAAAAGGTTTTTAAACTCGTGGAAATTGACATCTCAGATGTTAACAACAATTCGTTTCTATCAAAACCGAAAAAAATCTTTTGTTAAACAACAACCGACAAACAACCCGGGAAAGAAAAATGAATGGGTGGGTAATAATGGTAATAACAAGACACATGGTAATAATTACAAAAAGAAAGGTGTTGGTTTTGAGAAGAACATGGCTAAGAAAGCAGTTAAGCCAAAAGAAAAATTGAGTGATGTGTTTGTGGCAGGTAATAACACAGAAGTCGAAAAGGATTATATCTTTAGTAAGCAAGCAATTGACGATTTTATTGCGGCCAAAAAGATAAGAGACGAGACCAACAGATCCACTTTTGTTGAATATGAGAAAAGAATATGTTATCGATGCAATGAAATTGTAGGATCGTTTTGTGACCCAAACGAGTCGATCAGAAGAGTTCTAATCAATTCAAGGGGCGGAAACAGATGAATTGACTTGGAAAACGACTTGATATACTTCTAAATGTCTTGTATATTGATTATAACAAGTTTTCAGATCAATAGACACGTCGGCAGCACTTCGGTACCGGAAACATGATCGTTACAAATGATTTCGCATGAACCCTATTTATAGAGGAGGTGATTTCGCTTGAAAGTGGCAATTGCCATTTCAAGCGAAATTAACCCTTCAACACATAAATCCTATTTTCTCGTATAACGTGCCCTGATCTAACAATTCTAGTACAAGACTCGATACACGACGAAGTCGACAGACGTATGCACCAACATACTCCCCCTCGGATGTTGACGAGTCTTCAGTGTCGAATCTTCAACGTCTTCAGTCTTTATCAGTCTTCGGGCTCTTTCAAAATATCTAACAAAGAAAGCATCCTCAATCTTTTTCCTCTACTCTATTTTATCATCAGGATTCGATTCTGGCTTTTGCATCTACAGACTCTTCTCTTCCTCAGATGTTGTTCTACTAGCAGACTCCCCCTTGAATTGTGCTGAGATCGTAGTCTGGCTTTCACAGGTTTCAAGATCGTGACCTGGCTCACATCCTGCTCAGGTACTAGAATCGCAACCTGGCTCTCTCATAGCTATAACCTGCACATACTCTACCTCAAAGTAAATTTCACAAATTAACAATTTGAAAAATTTAAACTTTGCTAACCACTTGATAAACTCAGTTCAAAACATCAATTATTGATATAACAAATTTAATTTCTGATGACCACATGTATGTATATCATTTTTCTAACCACACACTCCCAAACCTGTTCGTCATGTATAGCACTCGGAATTTTGAAAATCAGCTTTTCAACATCAGTTGTCAAAAATCTTTTTGAATTTTTTTTTAAAATTTATGCTAAAATACACTGAAAATCTTTTTGGATTTTTGACATATAAGAAATGCAGTAAAGAAATATTTAGAGACACTATTTTTGTGAGTTTGTGTAAGAAGATCATATCAGTTTTATGAGACAAATCACCAACACCGTTAAGCTTTAAACATTTTAAGTTCTAAACGATTCACTTAGATTGTCAGTATACTGATCCACTTAAATTTTCACACAAAGTTCAGCTGTTTCGAGATACGAGATTAATGTTTTTAAGCGACTTAAACTTATTTGCGTGTCCCACCTCAGAATATACTCCCGTATCCAGATCCCAATATTCAGTCTTACAGGTGAGTATACCTAGATGATATCTGTAAAGGGTTAAATTGCAAGGGCCGTGAGAGCTCAGGCTATTGCTTCCGCAAAATCAGAGAGATGACGGCTTCGACTTTTGGTGTGTTCCCTTTAGAGAATCTTTTCTTCAACAGCACATGATTAGCATTTTTCAATGTTTCATCATTTTTTATGCTGAGGGTCGTGCTATATTTCAAGCAAGCGTAAAGTATTATACGGGGACTAGGCCATTGCTTCCGCAAAATCAGAAGTCCCGGGATAATACCCCAGATATCACTAAGCATAAAGACCTAGTATCTCAGAAAGAGGGGTCCTTCAAACAAGATTTCGGGGGTTACCCATATATCCTAGAGATGTTACCCACGATATAAGCAAGTTTGATATTTAGGTTTATATCTCAACACAATCTACTAAATGTGCAAAAACCTACTGGCACACCATCAGTGAGACGGTTTATCACATTTTGACCTTCCATTTCTTTAACATGCTGTGATTGTTCACTGATGTACTATCATTTCCTCTTTTTTTTTTACAACAAAACTCATTTTTTATTTATCATGTTTTTTACTTTTTCAAATTTTCTAATGTTTTTGGATTTTCTGAAATTTCTTACTCCCCCTAAAATTCAAAATTATTTAAAGAAAATTTGAAAACAAACTGTACAAATAAAGGGACAACTGCTGTGAATTGCTTCAAATCCGCCATCCACTTGGCATAAACAATCAGAACTCTCCCTTTCAGCAAACTATTTTCCCATTATGATTTCAAAACACTTAAGTTTGTTTTAATCAAATGGTTTTTCCGGAAAATAAGTTTTTGTTGATTTTATCACTTGTAGGAATGGGGTTCAATTCATCACATTGTTCTCCAAAAATACCATTTGTAAGAAAAACAAGTACAATTTAATGTCCTTGCTTTACCACTTGTAACTGAAAACCTTCTTCAACCATTTGTAGGTTCACTTACACCCCATACCATTTAGTACAAAATATAACAATATGAAAATACCACCTGTTGATTTACCAAACAACCAAATTCAAGAAAGATGCTGATTCCTGCTCCACGATTACCAACTTGGGAGCTCCAGCAAGTCATAATTTTAGTTTGAAAAAGCAGTCACCCAAGCCTGACCAGCCTCGGGTGATTTTGGTACACATCTATCCCACCAACGTTTTGATTGATAAAATTCTTTTGCACCTTTCACTTTCCCATCAACCATTTTTCCAAATATATGTTTAACTTTCCCATTGAAAGCCTTTTCAACATCAAATTCTTCTTTACCAGAGAAAAATTGACCTGAAATCTCAAACCTACCTTTTGATTTCAGATTTTCATTTGACAATGGCGGAAAGTTTTCCTCGTTCAACTCTGGAACGGAATTCTCATTCTTTTTCTCAACAGATGACTCCTCTGATTTTATGGAATCAGACTCATTGTCAGAATTACTATCAAATTTAACAACCCATCTTTGTTTGTTTTCATCGACTTTTCTTTTGTAAAAACATTTCAAACTTTCACTAGTTTCAAAAATCGAATTTTCAAATACTTTAGATTTCTCAGTTGATTGTTTCTTTTTATTAACACATGTTTCTTTCATATTTGGGTTAGAAGAAACTCCCTGTTTTGTGTTGTTGAACTGTTGATAATTCCAAGCAATGTGTCCAACTTCTTGACATCTGTAACAGGTTCTTCGTTCAACCCTTTTCTCAGATTCTTTCATTATCTTCTTCTTTCTTTAAGCAAGAAACTCTCGATTTGACTGTCTCCAGAGTTGTTTCTTCTCTTCTTCTACTGAGCTTGCACCTGAAACAAATTTAGTTTTTGTTTTATAAGATTTTTCATTTTTATAGTTTAATGGGGGAATGAAACCTAAACCTTGCTTTTTGAAATTACCGTTGTGGTTTGGTTTCTTTTGATAACCTGAACCAGGACTGTAACCCTTTTTCTTGTTCAATCTCTGTTGAACTCTTGAAGTGTACTTTTTAGGTTTTTCATGAAGATTTAAATCTTTTATTTCAGAAATGTTAATTTCTGTTAATTTGAAAACCTGTTTGATCATTTCAGATTTGACACTTCTTATTGGAAATTCCTCATCAGAATATAATTTGTCTGAATCATTCAAAGTATAGGCCACTTTGATTGGTTCGTCATTCAAATTATATTTTGATAACAATAATTCTTTATTGTAAACCCTTTTAACCGGTGAACTCGGACTCTTTTCTGACGAACTCGGACTTTCAGATTTAGACTCCGACTTTGATTCTTCATCCATATCCAACACCTGATCGACCACTTTCTTTAACAACTCAGACTCATGATCAGTGTCAGACGCTGTGAATGTGACATCAATATTATCTGGTAACTCATCAATGGTTTCAGACTTTAACTTGATGTTGAGAGCCTTATTTAAACGTTCCTCATTTGGTTTTCTAGGAGAATAAGTATTCCAAATCGGGGGCGGACACTTGTTATATTTGACATTTGATTTCTTACCAGCATCCATATCTTCTGTCTTTTTATCTTGAAAAGCTTCAAGACCTGCAACAGTAGGATAAACTCTATCAATCAAATAATCACAAGTTGTATAACTCAACAAAAAACGTTTGATACTTTCACTCTCTATCTTTTCAAGTTCCAAATCCTGCTTCAGCTTAGCACAATCTTCAATATACTCATTGATGACCTTCTGCTTTGTCATTAATGTCGAGCTCATCATTGTCATAGCAGCATCAACTTCTGTATTTGTCTTTTTCAAACCATCAACTTTTATGTTCAAAACATGGTATGACTCTTTCACATATTTCACATCAGACAGTAAATTCTCTTTCACCTCTTCAAGTTCACAAATTTTCTTGTCCTTTTCTTCACAATGCATGCAAGACTCCTCATATTTCAAACAAGGTTTAATGACTTCAATTATCTTTTCAACTTCGACAATCTTTTCAACTTCAACAATCTTTTCTACCTCAACGATTTTCTCAACTTCGACGAGTTTTTCAACTTCGACTATTTTTTCGACTTCAACAATTTTTTCGACAACCTTCTCAAACGTTAATTTTTCATCAACGTTTACTTTTATCTCACTTCCTTCTTCTTCAATTTTCTTTGTTGAACTTTCTTCAACTCCAGTTTTCTCAGCTTCCAATTTTTCTTTTTCTTCAACAATTCTTTGTATCTCTAATTCTTTCTTCAGATGAGCAGCTCGTTTTTCTTTCAACACTTCAATTTTATCTGCAAAAAACAAATTAAAACTAAATGAGTCTAAACTTTTCCTTGCATTATTAATGTATTCTTCCTTGTCATCAGTACCATCATCACTTTCTGATGATCTAAAGATCTTCGTTCTTTTGACATCTTGCTCTTCCAAGATCCTAGTAACAAGACCTGAACCAGGTGGAATGTATTTATCCCAGCTAAATCCTTCTGCAACAAATTCATCATCTTGATCAATTATACCAAAACAAGCTCTTTTCTCTTCAATGGTACGTGCATGTGCGGTTTGTGGTTGTTGAGCAATCGGAGATGTACTCATTTCTCGAAAATCATCTCTTCCGGTGACTTGTGTAAATTTTTCTGCTCTTCTAACTGCACTGGCTAGACACCATTTGATGTCCATCAACTCAAGTTCCTCCGCATCAATTTGGTCATAATCCTCTTTGGTAAGAATCGGATTTCCAATTCTGCCAGCAATCAAACTTTCATATGATTCCAACATAGCAACGAGTGATGCCATGTGTTGCTTAGCTATTTCTGGAGAAAGATTTTGACCATTTTGAATGTTCAAAGTAACATTACACTGCAAATTTGTAGAATTCTTTTGTTGAGGACTTGGTGTTGTAAAATTTGGATCAAAACTTGAATATGAAGATGAAGATCCACCACTTTGAGTCACAGTACTTCCCTTTGTTCCAGAAGAACTATCAGCACTGAAACCAGTTTGAATCTTTGGGCTTGGAGTAAATTCAAATTTGTTTTCTCTGTAGTATAGACTGACATCTTGTTGTGCATTTGGTTTAGACATGATAGCAGTTTTCTGAACATCCAATTCATGCTCTTCAATCTTCTGAATAAACTCTGCCAGATTCATATATTCCGATTTCTTCATGTGTTTTAGAATCAACAAATAAGTTCCCCATTTCTGCTGTGGTAATGCATCGGCTAGCTTATCAACCCATTCTTCATCATCTTTCTTTATTACCAATCTTCCCATTTCCAAAACCAAATGACAATATCTATCAATGGTCTTTTTTGTCGTTTCACCTTCTAATGCAACAAACATATCAAATGATTTTTTCAGTAAAGCTCTTTTGTTCTTGATCATATCTGCACTTCCTTTAAACTTTTGAATCAATGCAGTCCAAATTGATCTTGCTGTCCCTCATGTTGAAGTAAAACAAAGATATCTTCTTTAATCGCTTGTTGAAGAACACTGATCATCATTTTTTCACTAGTATATTTCAATTTATCATTCTCTGAAAAGTCACAAAAAGCTTTTTCAAGCCCGCGTTCATTTTTCGGTTTCTCGTAATCTTTCTCTAATGAACACCATGCGTCAAACTTATAAGCTTGTACCCAATTCTCAAATCAATTTTTCCACCCTTGAAAATCTTCAATGTACATAAGCTTTGACGGTTTTGTCACAGCCTGGCTTTGCGGAAGCGTGGTTAATTTGGTGTGACTTCTTAATACCATAGCTTAACCATAACAAAGCTATATGAAATAAAACCATGCAAGATCATCCATTTAGTTAAGTTTTAAAAACCAAACACAACAACATTGTCTCAACGGAAACACATCCTAATGACATTGTTCAACAAACACAAACATCAACATAACATAAACACAGTTTAAGGACTGTGACTTGTCCAGGAAAGAGTCACATTCCCTACACCCGGATGACCTCATAACTAGTGCAGCGGGAAAACGTGTCATACCGCGCCAGATCCTTTAATTCCCTGAAATACATGTAAGTTGAAAAATCAACAATAATGTTGAGCGAGTTCATGTGTAAGTGAGTAAATAAACCTTTGTAAGTATAAAAATCCTGGTATGTAGCAAATAAGGAAAAGGAGATCACCAATGGTTTGCAAGGCCATTGATATGTGTGAAGTGCAAGTAGGAAGACTCAAACCTAGCAGATTTTGCGTTGGGCACAAAGTCACCCCGAGGTCCGTACTGTTGGACCTGGAGTTGGGCTCGCTACACCCAGATAGATCTATCGCTTACGTCCCTCGGTCCTACAATGAGGATTAATGGCCTCCAGTTCCCGCCTACCCACTCACATGATCTAAGTAGTAACCCTCCTTACGCTAACCATACCATGTAAAAAGTACTCGTAATTATAGTAACATGTATTTCACCCCCGCAGTTTAGAAAACTGAAAACAGTTAATAGAAAAGGGGGACATGAACTCACAGTGGTGCGTCTCTACCAAGTATACCTCCAAATCAAGCAGCTGTGTGACGACCTACACGTACTAACTCTATTAGACGGACGACCGTGCCTTAGCTTTAAGGTTTAAGTTTTTGGGAAATAGTTAGACAACTATTTCGTGTTTACATTCTGTATACTTGGTAATCATTTTCCTTCCCAAGGATGGGGGATTTAATACATGTGTGTTCGTATTATTTTGGAATCGTTATCATTCGGTAATATTATTTTTACCCTAAAAATAATATTCGTATTTTTCACAAAATAATCATAAAAATTCACAAGTGTTGTTACTAAATATATACTAAATATATATTTTAGCAAGTTTTTATTTTGTGAAAATCCCACCTCCGATCATTAGAAATCTTGTAATAAAGTCATGGCGAAATCTATAATTCGAAAACACGTTAAAAATGTATTTCTAGCACTTGTAGTGAAAATATTTCTAAGTGTTAGGTTTTTGGAAAAATTTCGCCAGAGTTTCCTCTGTAACTGGAGGTGGCCACGCTTTCAAGCGTATCATTTTCTTTCACAAATCAAACCAACAATTTCCTTATTCAATCAAATCAATGTTCAAAGCATCAAACTAGTCAATATATATGTATATCGCATAAATTACATGAACTTGCGTTTTATCCAAGAATATAAAGTAAATTCCATTACTTTTAGTGGATCTTTATATAAATCAATCCGGTTTCGTAAAAACCCCGTTTTTAAAGAAAATAAATTTCCACAACTTCTTGTCAACATTTACAAAAATAGTTCTTTTGTCAAAACTTTGTGTTACACAAGTGTCTACACATTTGTGTGTTTACAAAAGCACTTTTGTTTATGTAAGATCCGTCTTTAAAAGTATGTTTTCTCTTGACACGTGGTCCTTTGAAAATACCGCTTGTAGATCCGTAGATCTACTAGTTTTAAACACTATTTCACAAGCTAAATCGCTTTTACACAAGTTCATGATTCGCGTGTGGTAGAGTTTCATCCTTTAACCCTTGTTACTCTTAAACAAGCTTTATGTCATAATCCTTGATCATGACCAATCCGGGTTAAACGATGATCCGAGCTACCACAACATAGATCGGGTCCAAATAATCACACAAATCAATTACTACAAGATTTACACAACATATGAGCTTTTAACCATCATTACAAGCATTTTTAGTAAACTTTTGTGTGTCATTTTGTAAGATTACGAGTTTTAGCCGTTACAAATCATATTAACCACATCAAAATAGTTCGAGAGTGTGATTCAAGCAACTTACTAATAGCTCGAGGCTAGGGAAGAATCTAGACGCAAAATGAGTGGATAAAAGCAATAGAGTGAGGTCCTTCGCCTTCCGATTGCACCAAGCTTCCTTGTAGGTGATCCTTAACACTTGAATGATCTTGGAATTGGTTGAAGGAAATCGAAAGATGGATGGTTGAAAGTGTGGGTGTTCGGCCGAGAGCTATTAGAGAGGAGAGAGGGAGTTTTGTTGGGTGAAATGTTAAGTGAATGATATGAGGGGTTTAGTCCACTACTTATAGACATTACATAGGATTATTAACCAATAGATCATATGTCTTCTTGATATAAGACAAGTGAGATTATTTTATTCATCAAGTACACAAGAAGGTCACAATGTGACCGAGTTCGGTTAAGAGGGCGGGGGGTTCCTAGTTCAAACTCAACCAAACACTAAGTATGTAGTTAGGTTAATCTAGTTAGTTAAGTGATTAACCCGGTTACTAGTGTGTTGTGCTTTACAGTGGGTGTTAGGGTATTCAGGGACCCTAACTGGCTCAGTAAAAGATAAGTAATGTTATTAACAATATTTTCATGTTCCGCGTATAGTCCGGTTGTTTGGTTGGATAGTAATCCGTTAAAGCGTTAAACAAGCTTTAAAGTGTCGTTAATACCCTTTTTAGTGACACAACTTATTTCCGACACTTTGGAAGGTGTCTAGTAACATTTTTCTCATGTTTTGGCACTTTATTTAGTTAGCTAAAAGCTAGATTGTTTATTAAAGTGCTGAGTTTTTTTTTTTTTTTTTTTTTTTTTTTTTTTTTTTTTTTTTTTTTTTTTTGTGCTTAGAGCACGTTTTAGGCACATCCAGTCATTGTAACTTATTCCTAGAGACGCAGTTCTACAACCCTTGTATCCCTACACTCACCACTAGTGTAGTAAAATATTTATGGCTCATACAGGCCTTAGAGGCAGTGTCTGCCTGATGCTGGCTTTATCAGCATGTTCAATAGGTTATCCGTTTATAGTGCTACTGTGCTTTTTGTGCATCATGTTTGTCACTAAGGTTCAGCATGTAAATAATGTAGTGACGGTAAGTAAAGTATGATGCAGGTATATGCATGTATCAGAAATCAAGTAGCAGTTCATCAGTAATTTCAAGCAAGCACAGTAATTAAGCAGTAATTAATTATTAATTAGGTTGTACGGATACATGGTTTAGTGAGGGTTGTCACATTCTCCCCCCGTTAGAAAAATTTTGTCCCGAAATTTTAAGTTCTGCTCGTAGATGCAGGGTTCTTAGGAAATAGGTGGGGGTATTTCTCTTTCATCCGGTCCTCACGCTCCCAGGTGTATTCAGGACCATGTCTGGCATTCCAACGAACTTTGACGAGCTTGACACTGCTCCGGCGGGTCTTGTTTACTTTCCAATCCGTAACCTCAACCGGTTCTTCAATGAAATGGAGCGTGTCGTCAACATGAATCTCGTCGATGGGAATGGCAATGGTATCTTGAGTCGGACTTTTCTTCAGGTTGGATACATGAAATGTATCGTGAACTGAATGGAGTTCAGCAGGTAAGTCCAGCTTGTATGCTACTAGTCCTATTCTTTCCAAAACTCTGAAAGGACCAATGTAGCGCGGATTTAACTTTCCACGCTTTCCGAAGCGTGCCACACCCTTCCAGGGTGAAACTTTCAATAAAACCATTTCTCCAACTTGGAATTCCAAGTGTTTCCGGTTTGGATCTGCATAGGCTTTCTGTCTGTGGCGAGCCGCTTCGATGCGTTTTCGAATCTGCGCAATCTTGTCTGTCGTCTCTTGGACGATTTCGGGACCAGCAAGCTGCCTATCACCGGCGTCAGCCCAGCATAGGGGTGATCGACACTTGCGTCCATAAAGAGCTTCGAATGGCGCGGCACAAATACTGGTGTGGTAGTTGTTGTTGTATGAAAATTCGACCAAAGGCAAATGCTTATTCCAGCTACCGCCCAAATCCATAACACACGCTCTCAGCATGTCTTCCAAAGTTTGTATCGTCCGCTCGCTTTGCCCGTCGGTCTGTGGGTGAAATGCGGTGCTCATATTCAATTGCGAGCCAAAAGCTTCTTGGAAGGATTGCCAAATCCTTGATATGAACCTTCCGTCTCTATCGGAAATGATTGAGAGAGGCACTCCATGACGTGCGACGATCTCTCTCATGTAAATTTCAGCCAATTTGCTAGTGTTATCCTTCTCTTTGATTGGCAGAAAGTGTGCTGACTTTGTTAATCGATCCACTATTACCCAAATAGTGTCATGGCCTCTTGGCGTTCTTGGCAACTTCGTAATAAAATCCATTGAGATTTGTTCCCATTTCCACTTGGGAATCTCAGGTTGTTGCAGAAGTCCTGAAGGCTTCTGGTATTCCGCTTTCACCTTAGCACACGTTAGACACTTGCTCACATAAACAGCAACATCGCCTTTCATCCTAGGCCACCAATAGTAACCCTTGAGATCTTGGTACATCTTATCCTCTCCTGGATGGATAGAGTACCGTGATTTGTGAGCTTCATCAAAAATAACCTTCCTTAAACCACCAAACAGAGGAACCCAAATCCTTTTCTCAAAACATAACGTTCCTTCCTCGTTTGGTACCAAAAGCTTCTCCATCCCACGGAGGTATTCTTCTTCAAGATTTCCTTCCTTGAGAGCTTCTTTCTGCGCGGCACGAATGCGCAAGGAAAGATTGGTTCGGATAATCATTTCTAAAGCCCTAACCCTTATGGGCTTGATCCTCTCCTTTCGACTTAGGGCATCGGCGACCACATTCGCCTTCCCTGGATGATACTTTATCTCGCAGTCGTAATCGTTCAGCAACTCAACCCAACGTCTTTGCCTCATATTCAGCTCCTTCTGGTTGAATATGTGTTGTAGGCTCTTGTGATCTGTAAAGATTGTACACTTTGTACCATAAAGGTAGTGTCTCCAGATCTTTAATGCAAATACCACTGCGCCAAGTTCCAAATAATGTGTGGTATAGTTCTTTTCATGTACTTTCAATTGACGCGATGCGTAAGCAATAACCTTTTGGCGTTGCATCAACACACAACCCAATCCTTGACGTGAGGCGTCGCAGTATACCACGAAATCATCTGTACCTTCCGGTAGTGCTAAGATTGGCGCATTGCAGAGCTTATCCTTCAATATCTGGAATGCTTCTTCCTGTTTGATTCCCCAATCAAACTTCTTATCTTTCTGCGTGAGGAGCGTCAATGGTTGAGCGATTTTTGAAAAATCCTCAATGAACCTTCGATAATAGCCAGCCAAACCCAAGAATTGTCGAATCTCGGTTGGCGTCTTTGGCGTTTCCCAATTCTTAATCGCTTCGATCTTGGTGGGATCCACATGGATTCCATCTCCGTTCACCACATGTCCAAGAAATTGTACTTCACGTAGCCAAAACTCGCACTTAGAGAACTTGGCATACAACTGTTCCTTCTTTAGCAGCTCCAAAATAGCTCTTAGATGCTGTTCGTGCTCAGCCTTTGTTCTTGAATAAATCAAGATGTCGTCGATAAACACAATCACGAACTTGTCCAAGTACGGCTTGCAAACTCTATTCATCAAGTCCATAAAGATTGCAGGTGCGTTTGTCAAACCAAACAGCATAACAAGGAACTCGTAGTGTCCATAACGAGTTCTGAAGGCTGTCTTCGGGATACTTTCCTCTTGTATCCTTAACTGATGGTATCCAGATCGCAAGTCGACCTTTGAGTAAAAGCTTGAACCTTGCAGTTGATCAAACAGATCATCAATTCTTGACAGAGGATATCTATTCTTGATCGTCAGCTTGTTCAGCTCCCGGTAGTCGATTCACATACGAAAACTACCGTCCTTCTTCTTGACAAACAGGACCGGAGCTCCCCAAGGCGAGAAGCTTGGTCGGATAAATCCCTTGTTTAACAACTCTTGAAGTTGTGTCGACAGTTCCTGCATCTCAGACGGAGCAAGTCTATAAGGTGCCTTAGCCACAGGCGCGGCGCCAGGAATTAAGTCAATGCGGAACTCTACTTGTCTCTGAGGTGGCAGTCCAGGTAAGTCCTCTGGGAAGACTTCTGGATATTCCCTCACGACAGGGATGTCTTCTATTCTCGGCTCAGCAGCCTTCTTATCCACAATGTGTGCCAGGAAGGCAACACATCCCTTCTGCAAACACTTTCGCGCTTTCAGGCAGCTGATAATTCTTAACGGCGTATCACGCTTTTCACCATGAACCACAATTGTTTCACCGTCTTCGGTTGGGATACGAACAACCTTTTCGTGACAAACTATCTCAGCCTTGTTGCCTGATAACCAATCCATTCCTATCACCACGTCGAAGCTTCCCAACTGGACTGGTAGTAGATCTAGAGCAAACTCACGCTCTCCTAATTCGATTGCACAACCTCTGATAACTTCATTGGCTTCTACTAACTTCCCATTGGCCAATTCGATTGAGTAGGGAATATCTAACTTACTAGCGGCTAAACCAAGCATATTCTTAAATTCTAACGATACGAAGCTATAGTCGGCACCAGTATCAAATAAAACGGATGCATAGCGTTGGTTTACAGGGAACGTACCAGTAACGACATTGGGATCCTGGCGCGCTTCCCTCGCTTCGATGTGGAACACTCTTCCACGGGCTTGGTTCAACTCTGGGCAGTTCCTTTTAAAATGCCCAATATCACCACAGTTAAAGCATCCAAGTCTTTGCCCGTTTCCACCTCCATTCCCAGCTTGGTTATTCCTTTGGTTATGATTCATAGCGCCTGCTTGATTAGCATTGTTGCCTCGATTTCCGTCTCCTCTATTGTTCCCCTGTGGGCGATTCCCAATACCGCCACGATTATTATTTCTGTTCCCAAATCCTCCTTGGCCTCTCCGGCCAGCACTAGCCCAACAAGAATCCTTCAAGTGACCAGTCTTTCCACAAGCTTCACATACTTTTGGCCCGCATCGGCCAGAATGGTGACGTTGGCAGGTGTTGCACTTGGGCTGGGTGCCCATATATCCTTTTCCTTTCTTCCCACTACCAGCTGTAACCTGAGCTAGCGCGTTTGGCTCTCCTTTCTTAACAACCCCACTAGTGCCTTGTTTGAAGTTCGAGAACTTTCGTTTGTTACCTCCGGATGACTCGACGTGAGCCTCTTTCTTCTTTGCCTCGATCTCATCGAACTTGTTCAGACGGATAGCCTCCTCAATGAGAGCCACGCTCAAATCGATTGCCTCAGTAATTGTCGCAGGCTTGGATGAGGTCACCATGCTTATGATTTGAGGAGCTAATCCCCAGATGAAACGTTCAATCCGCTTGAACTCCAGAGTGACCATGTAGGGTACCACATGCGATAAGTCATGGAACCTCTGAACGTATTCTGCGATCTTTGGACCTTCCATTTTCAAATGCCAGAACTCGGTTTCCAATCTTTGAATTTCCGCGCGAGAGCAGTACTTTTTGCGCATAAGTTCCTTCAGTTCGGTCCAGGTTAGCGCGTAGGCAGCAGCTTCACCAAGTGTCTGTACTTGCAAATTCCACCAAGAGAGGGCTCCATCCAAGAATAGCCCTGAGATATAGGTGACTTGCTGATCTAGTGCGCATTTGCTCATGCGAAGAACAGTTTCAGTTTTCTCAGCCCAACGAACAAAGGCGACAGCACCTCCTGTGCCATCAAAGTTGACCGGTTTGCAGTCTAGAAACTGCTTGTAGGTGCACCCATGAGGCGGGTTGTTGTTGTTGCCAGTGTTGCCAGAGTTGCTTCCACTAGTCCCTCCTTGAGAGGCGGCGTATTGTGCGATGGCAGTAGCGATAATTTGCTGGAGTTCCGCCTCATTGGTAGGCATCGGTGTTTGACGTCTCGGCGACATCTTCTAAAAGATGGGTTTACGTCGGTCAGGCCATAATAAAGATCCCATGTTCTAATACGTAAGTCAGGTCATAATATAGCGTACGTATATAATGATAGTAATAGTACATAACATCTCATGTTATAATCATATCAATCACACAACATCCCATGTTACAAACATCAATCACACAACATCCCATGTCATAGAATATAAATAACCAAATCAAGCATCAAATATGATGAGAATACTACGATTGCCATATATTGAGACCACATAGTAAGCGTACAAGTACATCACAGTGTCATACAACATCAGTCGACTAAGGGCTACATCACCCTAGTCCAAAAACTATATCAAATCAGTGTCAGTACATCAAATACATGTCAACAAAAGTCAGAATCATAATGTAGTCTCTAAAAATGCTGTGCAGTCAAAAGCAATCGCCGTCTTCTCACCAGCGTCTACCCATACGGTACTGAAGAGCTCTACACGGATGGCGGTGGAGGAGGGGGAAAGTGAGTGTAAAACAAGCGACATAAATGGAGCCAGTCCTCCTCCATGGCTCTCTGGGTACGCAAGAAAGAAGCAACCTGCTGCTCTAGGGCAAAAAGGCGTGCAGCATAGTCTGGTGGTAAAGGTCGAGAGGGCTGCAAAGGAGAGTGGGTCTGACCCTGGCACTGACACGGCGGCGGTTGGGCTCTCTCAAGCTCCTGAATGCGTTGTGTGTGTGCCTCGTGCTAGGCGACAAAAGACATCAAAACGTCCTCAATAGTATACCCCATGTGGAAAGAATGGTAGGGGTCGGTCGGTGGCATAACAGAAGGTGACGTCCAGAGAAACGGCTCACTGGTGGGATCAAAAGGTGTCACATGAAATGGAGAAACAGGGGGAAAAGTAGCAGACGGTGGTATAGCAGGAATAGATACCGGTACATGTCCAAAAGGGTGAGCCGAAGAACCCTCTCCAGGTCGCGCTGGAGGTGTAAATCGAGGAAATGAAAAGGAGGTATCAACGTGACAAGTATCAGTGATCTGAGGGGGAAAAGGTGGGACCTCGTCATCAGCAGGAATCCACCCATGCTGGGCGTGCTCATCTCGAGGGTCCATCTGTGCCTCAAAAAGTGCACGATCAAACTGAACTGGCATAGGATCATGGTGAGGTGCAACAAGAGGGTCAACTGGTGCATCAGCAATAAGTGGGGGATCAACATGATCAGCAGCAATGACATGATCGCCCTCCAACAACGGAGCATCCACTGGGTGATCATCAATAGGTGGGCCGGCAATGACAGGCTCAATAGGTATGCCAGCATGAGCAGGGTCATGCTCAAGCACTGGGTCAGGAGCAGGGTCCAGTGGCTGCTCGGGATCATCAAAGGCCATCTCAAAATCAAACTCGGGATCGATGGGATCAACTGGGTCTACTGGGTCGACTGGATCCTCCATAGGCTGATCCATGGGTATAAACTCTATATCCTGATCTGGGTCGAATCTTGGGGGAAAGACAGGATCGGAATCCTCCACATCATCGTGGTCGAAAGCAAAACTAGGAATAGGGGCAACAGAGGATGCCTGGTCGGGATCTGATCCATGTGAGAAGTGCTGCGCACTCTGGGTGTGTGAAGGTACGGAGGCCACAGACTCGAAAGAGTCTGGGACCGGAGAGTGAGCAGGTGACTCCTCAGCGGGAGCGTCTGCGATCATCAAGAGATCACCAGCAGCAAGAAGGGCCTCGCCCTGAACATCCTCCTCTAAGGGCTCATCATCATACAGATCGACGTCGCCATCATCGTCGGCGTCGAGAAGCAAATCGTAAGCAGGATATGAAGCAAGTGGTACGGGAGCAGGGATCTCCACTAACGGTAGGTCCCCGGCCAAAGGGCCATCAGTGAGCTCATCAGCACCATCAGGTAAAGCAAAGGGCTGAAAGTCGTCCTCGTTCGTGCTAGTAACGTCGGATGTGTGGACCTCGTGCTCTAAAGACTCTAGGTCATCTGATACTATAGGTCTAGGTCCTGTGGTGTCTGAATCACCTGTGCCAGAGGTGTCCATGGTGTCTGTAACATAAACACAAACATGCACAAACAGTCAATCATTCAATCAAATAATCACATAAGTTACCAAGTAAGCATTCAAATAGTTCTCCTAGTCCCACTAGCCTCCCAGCCTCCCAGACTGCTCTTCCTAGTCCCACTAGCCAATTCTCCTAGTCCCACTAGCCAACTACCTCGGCCTCTCAGACCGAGCCTCGGCCTCTCAGACCGAGCCTCGGCCTCCCAGACCGAGCCTCAGCCTCCCAGACTGAGCCTATAAATAATAAATAAAATGTGCTCAACATTTGTTTATAAAAAGTTTTGGATCTGGACTTAAGTGGTATGCAGTAAAAATGTTTTCGGGAGAGCCCTAGTGATCATAGTCTAGACTCGAGAAGGAATCCTAGTTCGCTATGATCAGAGCTCTGATACCAAGCTGTCACACCCTGGCTTTGTGGAAGCGTGGTTAATTTGGTGTGACTTCTTAATACCATAGCTTAACCATAACAAAGCTATATGAAATAAAACCATGCAAGATCATCCATTTAGTTAAGTTTTAAAAACCAAACACAACAACATTGTCTCAATGGAAACACATCCTAACGACATTGTTCAACAAACACAAACATCAACATAACATAAACACAGTTTAAGGACTGTGACTTGTCCAGGAAAGAGTCACATTCCCTACACCCGGATGACCTCGTAACTAGTGCAGCGGGAAAACGTGTCATACCGCGCCAGCTCCTTTAATTCCCTGAAATACATGTAAGTTGAAAAATCAACAATAATGTTGAGCGAGTTCATGTGTAAGTGAGTAAATAAACCTTTGTAAGTATAAAAATCCTGGTATGTAGCAAATAAGGAAAAAGAGATCACCAATGGTTTGCAAGGCCATTGATATGTGTGAAGTGCAAGTAGGAAGACTCAAACCTAGCAGATTTTGCGTTGGGCACAAAGTCACCCCGAGGTCCGTACTGCTGGACCTGGAGTTGGGCTCGCTACACCCATATAGATCTACCGCTTACGTCCCTCGGTCCTACAATGAGGATTAATGGCCTCCAGTTCCCGCCTACCCACTCACATGATCTAAGTAGTAACCCTCCTTACGCTAACCATACCATGTAAAAAGTACTCGTAATCATAGTAACATGTATTTCACCCCCGCAGTTTAGAAAACTGAAAACAGTTAAGAGAAAAGGGGGACATGAACTCACAGTGGTGCGTCTCTACCAAGTATACCTCCAAATCAAGCAGCTGTGTGACGACCTACACGTACTAACTCTATTAGACGGACGGCCGTGCCTTAGCTTTAAGGTTTAAGTTTTTGGGAAATAGTTAGACAACTATTTCGTGTTTACATTATGTATACTTGGTAATCATTTTCCTTCCCAAGGATGGGGGATTTAATACATGTGTGTTCGTATTATTTTGGAATCGTTATCATTCGGTAATATTATTTTTACCCTAAAAATAATATTCGTATTTTTCACAAAATAATCATAAAAATTCACAATTGTTGTTACTAAATATATATTTTAGCAAGTTTTTATTTTGTGAAAATCTCACCTCCGATCATTAGAAATCTTGTAATAAAGTCATGGCGAAATCTATAATTCGAAAACACGTTAAAAATGTATTTCTAACACTTGTAGTGAAAATATTTCTAAGTGTTAGGTTTTTGGAAAAATTTCGCCAGAGTTTCCTCTATAACTGGAGGTGACCACGCTTTCAAGCGTATCATTTTCTTTCACAAATCAAACCAACAATTTCCTTATTCAATCAAATCAATGTTCAAAGCATCAAACTAGTCAATATATATGTATATCGCATAAATTACATGAACTTGCGTTTTATCCAAGAATATAAAGTAAATTCCATTACTTTTAGTGGATCTTTATATAAATCAATCCGGTTTCGTAAAAACCCCGTTTTTAAAGAAAATAAATTTCCACAACTTCTTGTCAACATTTACAAAAATAGTTCTTTTGTCAAAACTTTGTGTTACACAAGTGTCTACACATTTGTGTGTTTACAAAAGCATTTTGTTTATGTAAGATCCGTCTTTAAAAGTATGTTTTTTCTTGACACGTGGTCCTTTGAAAATACCGCTTGTAGATCCGTAGATCTACTAGTTTTAAACACTATTTCACAAGCTAAATCGCTTTTACACAAGTTCGTGATTCGCGTGTGGTAGAGTTTCATCCTTTAACCCTTGTTACTCTTAAACAAGCTTTATGTCATAATCCTTGATCATGACCAATCCGGGTTAAACGATGATCCGAGCTACCACAACATAGATCGGGTCCAAATAATCACACAAATCAATTACTACAAGATTTACACAACATATGAGCTTTTAACCATCATTACAAGCATTTTTAGTAAACTTTTGTGTGTCATTTTGTAAGATTACGAGTTTTAGCCGTTACAAATCATATTAACCACTTCAAAATAGTTCGAGAGTGTGATTCAAGCAACTTACTAATAGCTCGAGGCTAGGGAAGAATCTAGACGCAAAATGAGTGGATAAAAGCAATAGAGTGAGGTCCTTCGCCTTCCGATTGCACCAAGCTTCCTTGTAGGTGATCCTTAACACTTGAATGATCTTGGAATTGGTTGAAGGAAATCGAAAGATGGATGGTTGAAAGTGTGGGTGTTCGGCCGAGAGCTATTAGAGAGGAGAGAGGGAGTTTTGTTGGGTGAAATGTTAAGTGAATGATATGAGGGGTTTAGTCCACTACTTATAGACATTACATAGGATTATTAACCAATAGATCATATGTCTTCTTGATATAAGACAAGTGAGATTATTTTATTCATCAAGTACACAAGAAGGTCACAATGTGACCGAGTTCGGTTAAGAGGGCGGGGGGTTCCTAGTTCAAACTCAACCAAACACTAAGTATGTAGTTAGGTTAATCTAGTTAGTTAAGTGATTAACCCGGTTACTAGTGTGTTGTGCTTTACAGTGGGTGTTAGGGTATTCAGGGACCCTAACTGGCTCAGTAAAAGATAAGTAATGTTATTAACAATATTTTCATGTTCCGGGTATAGTCCGGTTGTTTGGTTGGATAGTAATCCGTTAAAGCGTTAAACAAGCTTTAAAGTGTCGTTAATACCCTTTTTAGTGACACAACTTATTTCCGACACTTTGGAAGGTGTCTAGTAACATTTTTCTCATGTTTTGGCACTTTATTTAGTTAGCTAAAAGCTGGATTGTTTATTAAAGTGCTGAGGTTTTTTTTTTTTTTTTTTTTTTGTGCTTAGAGCACGTTTTAGGCACATCCAGTCATTGTAACTTATTCCTAGAGACGCAGTTCTACAACCCTTGTATCCCTACACTCACCACTAGTGTAGTAAAATATTTCTGGCTCATACAGGCCTTAGAGGCAGTGTCTGCCTGATGCTGGCTTTATCAGCATGTTCAATAGGTTATCCGTTTATAGTGCTACTGTGCTTTTTGTGCATCATGTTTGTCACTAAGGTTCAGCATGTAAATAATGTAGTGACGGTAAGTAAAGTATGATGCAGGTATATGCATGTATCAGAAATCAAGTAGCAGTTCATCAGTAATTTCAAGCAAGCACAGTAATTAAGCAGTAATTAATTATTAATTAAGTCGTACGGATACCTGGTTTAGTGAGGGTTGTCACAGGTTTCTGGTAAGTTCCTGTCTCATTCTCATTGTACACTGTTTCAGCAGCTATAACAGGAGCAACTGGAGTAGCAAACGCATTGTAAAATCCTTCTTCCATGATTAGGCAAAATTTTTCACAAATACAAGTCTCAAAAACACAGTTTCACACGAAATACCAAACTCAAACGGAATCAACTTTTGAAGCGGAATCACCCTTTGAAACGAAATCACTTTTCACACGGAATTACACTTTGGAACGAAATCAGGTAATTTCGTGTGAAACAGTTCAAACAAAATCACACTTTGAAGCGAAATCAGGTAATTTTGTGTGAAATAGATGTACTATTCAGGCAGAATAGCGATTTCAAGCGGAATCAAGTGCTAATTTCGTGTGAAATGCTGCTGACGTCACTTAATCCGAAATCGTTTTCAAGCGAAATTACAATTTTTTTACCAATTTTAAGCTGAATTAAGGTCCAATTCTTTCAAGGGTTCTTTAAAACACTGTTTTGCATGACATGTATGAAATTCAATCCATTTTGACCGTAAAAACTTGTGAATTTTATAAAAGAAGGAGTAGAAGTCAGAAATTATGGCTGTTTTGGCAAGAACTCTTCCTCCTGAGCTCTGGTACCACTTGTAGGATCGTTTTGTGACCCAAACGAGTGGATCAGAAGAGTTCTAATCAATTCAAGAGGCGGAAACAGATGAATTGACTTGGAAAACAGCTTGATATACTTCTAAATGTCTTGTATATTGATTATAACAAGTTTTCAGATCAATAGACACGTCGGCAGCACTTTGGTACCGGAAACATGATTGTTACAAATGATTTCGCATGAACCCTATTTATAGAGGAGGTGATTTCGCTTGAAAGTGGCAATTTCCATTTCAAGCGAAATTAACAATGTTGATTTCGTTTGAAAGTGCACTTGCCACTTTCAAGCGAAATTAACCCTTCAACACATAAATCCTATTTTCTCGTATAACGTGCCCTGATCTAACAATTCTAGTACAAGACTCGATACAAGACGAAGTCGACAGACGTATGCACCAACAGAAATTGGTCACATGGCCAAACAATGTGTCAAAAAGATAATGAAACCAATTTTCCAGAAACCAAAACCAAAAATTTCAAATGATGTTAAGGGAAAATCACCTATGGTATCCCCTGTGCATATTCTTAAACGCGGTGAATCATTGAAGTTAGAGGAGAAACCAAAATCAACTTTTGAAATTGGTGAATATTCAAAATCACAAAAGACTTCAAAGGTTTATCCTAAAACGAAGACTTCCCAAAGTCAATCATGGGTGGAGAAACCTAAACATTCTTTTAAGGAAAAGAAAATGGAAGAAGTTTTAAAATCTGAACCAAAATTTTTTGCCACCACTGATGAGAAAATTGAGTTTGAGTTGGATAAGTTGATTGAAGAATTCCCACCTATTAAGGAAGGAACTCTAAAACCAAAACAAGAACCTGATGTTCCAAATGTTGTTTTTAACATTCCAAAAGTTGACATAGTAGCTCATGATATTGTCTTTGGTAGTGTACCAAATGTTGAAAAATATTGGGTATCATTGTTTAAGTAAATGTTCTTTTGATGTGTGTAGGGGCTTTCAAGGTCTATCATTTCTAAATGGATGATGGATAGCGGCGCCTCGTGGCACATGACAGGGACGTTAGCACTGCCATACGACGTCAAATCAATCAATGGAGGATATGTCGGGTTTGCTGGAACTCAAGGTGGAAGAATTGTTGGAGAAGGAATACTTACTAACGGAGTCTTAACATTCGAAAAAGTGAATTACATTGCTGAGTTAGAAAACAATCTGTTGAGCATCTCTCAGATTTGTGATAAGTCATTCACTGTTCATTTTACAAAATATGAATGTCTGATTCTTAAACCAAGGTTTAAGATACCTGAAGAAATGGTGTTGATGCGCGCTCCTCGTGAAAATGATCTCTATATACTAGACATGAGTGTCGCAACAACGACAGATAAAAAGGCACAATGTTTTGTGAGTAAGACGAAGGTGACTGAGAAAGAATCCATCATGTGGCATTGTAAAATGGGGCATATTCACTTGAGGAAGATGAATTTTTTAGTTCATAATGATCTTGTAGAAGGTGTTAATGTGAAAAGCTTCCATCTTAACGATGACTGTATTGAATGCAAGAAAGGGAAGCAGACGAAGAAATCACACCCGAAAAAGCTCTTGAACTCCATCAGATTACCGCTCGAAAGACTCCATATGGATCTTTTCGGACCAGTAAATGTGAAAAGCATAAGTGGAGATCTATATTGTTTAGTTGTTACTGACGACTTTACAAGATTCTCCTGGGTGTTGTTTCTAGAGAAAAAAGAGGAAACGTTTGATTCTTTGATGAGGCTATTCAAAAAGATGGAGAATGTTTACAAACTGCCGATTAGACGTATTCGAAGCGACAATGGCACAGAATTCAAGAACAACCGTATGCTCGAATTCTGCAACGATAAGGGTATTCTTCATGAATTCAGCGCATCGTATACTCCACAACAAAATGGTGTCGCAGAACGGAAAAATCGTACGTTGATCAAAATGGCTCGTACCATGTTAGCAGATTCAAAATTACCGGTATATTTTTGGAGTGAAGCGGTTGCCACGACATGTTACACACTCAATCGGGTTCTTACGGTGAAGAAGTACAAGAAAACTTGTTTTGAATTACTTCATCTTTACAAACCGAATCTGAAATACTTAGAACCATTTGGATCACCATGCACATTCATTGATCCAGACGGTAAATTTGGTGCAAAAGCTAATGAAGGTTTTTTTGTAGGTTACGCTAGTCCGTTGAAGAGAGTTTTTGTTCCGAGTTTGGGGATGATCATACAAGTTCAACACGTTGACGGTCAAAGGTTTACTGCTCCAAATTAACTTCCCGGAAACAGGTTGCTATATGATTACGATAATCTCTGGGAGTCATTCCATTTACCGACAGAGCCGAATGAGGAGGAACTAGCGTTCTTATACCAACAACAGCAGTCTCTTTCACAAGAACAAGTGCCGAGACCATTGGTGGTTTCTCCGCCCACCGTGGGTTCAAATGATCATGAGGCTGGTCCTAGTGGAACTGCACATGCACCCCCAGAAGAAACAGCTCCAATATTTGACCAATCTGACGACTCAGAATCGGAAACCGATCCGATTTTTGTTGAGGAACCAAATATTGCGACTTAAAATGCTTTTGATCACACGGGTGATCAGAATATAACAACATTGCAATCGGAAGTGAGCGTGCCGGATATAGTCATGCCAAGAATGTTATCTTACCAACCATCAGAGCAAATCATTGGTGACCTTCAAAGCGGGTGAAAACCCGCGAACAAATAAACAAAGGGCTTACATGTTTTTACTCATCTGTCGTACCTTTACAAGTAGACTTCTCATTAAAATGTTTTATCTCGCAGGTAGAGCCGAAAACATACAAAGAAGCATTAACCGAAGAGAGTTGGGTAAATGCAATGCAAGAAGAATTACAACAGTTTGAAAAGCTTGGAGTGTGGAGGTTGGGTGATCTCCCAGAAGATCAGAAGTTGTTCAAGACCAAGTGGGTCTTCAAGTGTAAAAGAGATGATAGAGGGGTTATTGTAAGGAACAAAGCACGGTTGGTAGTCCAATGATTTAGTCAGCAAGAAGGGATTGATTTTACTGGAGTGTATGCTCCCGTTGCTCGACTTGAGGCAATCAGAATCTTCTTGGCGTTCGCGTCATGGAAGGGGTTCAAGGTCTATCAACTGGATGTCAAATCTGCATTTCTCTACAGAAAGATCAAAGAAGAAGTGTATGTCAGTCAACCACCGGGTTTTACCGATCCAGTACACAAAGACAAGGTGTATCTACTCGACAAGGCATTATACGGATTACATCAAGCCCCGAGAGCCTGGTACGAGACGCTTTCCCATCATCTGCTGACCAACGGGTTAACCAGAGGGACTGTCGATAGTACCACGTTCACTAAAGAGGTTGCAGGACATCTACTGATCGTGCAGTTTTACGTTGATGATATAATTTTCAGATAACGAACGATGAGTTGTGTAAAGAATTTGAGAAGGTCATGAAAAAGAAGTTCGAAATGAGTTCAATGGGGGAGATGAAGTTCTTTCTTGGGCTTCAGGTTGAGCAACTACCCGATGGAATCTTCATACACCAGACCAAGTATGTGAATGATGTGTTGGACAAATTCAATATATCCGAATCATCTCCAATATCAACCCCCTGGCTTTGAATCATGGCATATGTCCGGATGAAAGTGGTGAGAAAGTGGATGAAACGCAATATCGGTCAATCATAGGATCGTTAATGTATCTGACAGCGTCATGACCGGATATCATGTATCCAACCTGCCTCTGTGCCCGGTATCAGTCAAGTCCGAGACAATCACATATGGTGATAGTTAAGAGGATCTTATGGTATCTCAAAGGTTGCCCAAGCACCGGCTTGTGGTATCCCCGATCCGGTGACTTCTCTCTAACTGGATATTCTGACTCTGACTTCGGGTGTTGTAAGTTGAACGCTAAGTCCACAACTGCTGGGTGCCAGTTCTTCGGAACTCGGCTAATTACCTGGCAGTGCAAGAAACAAACCACAATCGCTCTCTCGACTTGTGAGGCCGAATACGTTTCGGCTTCCAGCTGTTGTTCACAGATCCTCTGGATCCAACACCAAATGAGGGACTATGGTTTGCAATTCTTAGACACACCAATTTTCGTGGACAATGAGGCAGCCATTAATATCACTAAAAATCCGGTTCAACACTCAAAAACAAAACATATTGAGATTCGACATCATTTTATTCGCGATTGCTACGAGAAAAAATTGATTCGAATTGATTATATTCCCACCGATGATCAGAGAGCTGATTTTTACACTAAACCCTTTGATAAAACAAGATTTAATTATCTTTTGAAATTGAACGGGTTAAAAAAATTGTTTTCTGGGATGGTGGTAGAGTGTGTGGCCGAGGCGGACGGTGATCAGAAGTGATCTGCGCCTAGTTGTCATGTTTTTCTGTACAGTTTCTTTACTGCTTTTGATAAAACCAGAAACACAAAAATATGTTTTTGATTTTAGGGGGAGAAAGTTTATAGAAAATACAAAAAATGATAAAATTTCATAAATACAAAAACTTTGAAAAAATCAAAAAGAGTTTTGTGTAAAAAGGGGAAATGATAGTACATCAGCTAGACAGTTGCAGTACGCTAAAGAAATG
The DNA here is from genome assembly GCA_030545235.1 of Helianthus tuberosus. Lineage (NCBI taxonomy): Eukaryota > Viridiplantae > Streptophyta > Magnoliopsida > Asterales > Asteraceae > Helianthus > Helianthus tuberosus. Next base: position 26,393,072 of record CM060419.1, read on the forward strand.
TATAGTTTAAATGTGTTAAGCAGTCTCGCTGATGATATGCTAATAGGTTTTTACACATTTAGTAAGTTTGTTCAGGATATAAACCTAAATCATTTCTTGCTTATTACCTGGGGAACATCTCTCGGATATATAGGTAACCCCTGAAATCCTGTTTGAAAGACTCTATTTCTGACATACTAGGTCTTTGTGCATGATGATATATGGGGTATTATACCAGGACTTCTGATTTTACGGAAGCAATAGCCTAGTCCTCGTATAATACTCTACACTGCTAATCATGTGCTATTGAAAAGAAGATATCCAAAGGGGACCCACCATCTCTCTGATTGAATGGAAGTTCTAGCCTAAGCTCTCATGGCCTCGCATAATTTGTGTCTTGAAATTTGTGTAAAATGTTTAACATGTTTATTTTGTTTGTGTTTCAGGCGTCGAACGTAGAATTTGAACCGTCGCACAACATTTGATGTGTCTGTGATGAAACTTTATCAAAGATGACTGTGTTTAAAGAGATTTTGCCATTCATGAAGCGTTTACCGATTCAAAAGGCATTAACGGATCAGCACAAAGCATTTAAATCTCATGTTGATCGTTTCTGGAAGAAGGCTACTTATGATGACGTGAATGATGTCATTATTTCAATTGTTAAGATTGATGGTGAAGACAAAGAAATTATAATCACTGAACAACTTGTACGTGAAGTGTTAGAGTTTCCAGATGATGAAAATTCGCCAATAGGGTTTCCAGAAAGAATGGTCAAAGGGTGTATGCTGAGAATGGGTTACAACGGTCCGTTGAACAAAACAAATTATCTGAAAGCATGTTTTATGAAGCTTTACAAATTTTTTATTCATTCAGTGATTCACGCGCTAAGTCACAGAAAAGGTGGATACGACGTCATGAAAGATTATCAAATGTGTATGGTGATGGCGTTAGTGTTAAACAAGAAGTATAACTTTTCTAGAATCATTTTTCATTACATGAAGGATAATATTACTTCTAGTAGTAGAAGTTGGGTATATCCAAGATTTGTGCAGATGATGCTGGATCATGTATATCCGAATCTGGTGAAAGATGAAGAGAATGATTTGATGGTGTTAAATCACATGGATAATGAAACGTTGATCAGATTATCCAAGTACACAACGAATTGGCCAGAACCGAAGAAGACAGAGTTTTTCGGATTCATAAAAGATGAAAAGTATGAAGATCCAGATCCAATGAATCATTTAAAGTGGAGGAATGATGCTGAGATGAAAGAAAAAAGTGCAGCTAACGAATTAACGAAGTTAGAAGATTTCAGTGGAACTCAAAATGAGTGGTTTACAAAGGTTGAAAAAGAAAAGAAAAAAGGTGGAAAGAGAACTCCTAAAGCTCAAGCCGAAGAAGGATCGTCTTCTCAACCACAAAAGAAACGTAGAAAGAAAACAGTTGAAACATTGCTGGTCGATGAACCAGAAGAAGATGAGACGGAGGTTAATGTTGAAAATGATCCATTAACTCCTGAAACAGAGCGTTTGTTACAAGATATTGATGATACTTTAGAAGCTGAGAAAGCAGCTGGTAAGAAAGTGGTTGATGATGAAGAGAAGGTTGTATCTGGTGCAGAAAGTGATACAGATCCTGAAGTTGATCGTTGGATAAAAGAAAACTTTGATCCGAAGGATAGAGAAAAACAAAAGAAGAGAAAGAGGAGTGTGGATGATGATGATGAAACGTATGTTCCACCAGAGGATGTTCAGGTTGTACAAACACCACCTTCAGGAGGTAGAAAGAAATCTACTTCAAGAAAACGTGTAATAACTCCAGCAGCACGTAGGTTAAAATTCAAGCGGAAAGTAAATCCACCACAAGAACCACAACAACCACCATCACCACCACCACATCAATCACCACCAGAACCACAAAATAAACCACCATCACCACCACCACAACAACCATCACCAGAACATTTACAATCACCACAATCACCACCACAACATCATTCTTCATTACCCATTCATGAACACGTCCTACAAACACCACCAACCACACAACCACCAGTTCAAACTACTCCTGGATCATCTGGTTTTGGAAGTTTTCCACATATTCCAGAAAGTACAGTTCTTGAATCGCTACAGGATTTTAGTTTTGTGAATGATGATCTTGTGAAAAAGTTGCAAAAGAAGGTGGATGAGGTGACCAGTGAGAAAAAGAAGTTAGAGAAACGTGTAAAGTCTATTGAATCTGAGAATTCATCTTTGCTGAAAAAGATTGAAGCTGATCAAGTCAAAATTGATATTCTGAAAGTTCGAGTAGCTGACTTGGAAGAAGAAAAGGCTCGAAGAGATGAGCAGAATGAGTATTTCAAGTTGAAAAATAAAGAATTAGAAGCAAAGAATGCTAGAAAAGAACATGAAGATTATATGTTGAAAAAAGTGTTGGAAGACTTGATTGGTAAGCCGATTGAACAGAGGTTTGAAGAAATAGAACTTGAAGAAGTTAGAGCAAGACGTAAAGCCGAAATGGAAGCTGAGATGAAAAATAAGGGTAAAAGTGTTCTAGCTGAAGGTGAAGCTCAAGTGACTAAAGGGCAATTTTTCTGACTGAGCCTTGTCCATTAACTTCAATATCTGGTTTGATTGAACCGGAAGATGATGAAGAAGATGAAGAAGACGAAGATGATATTCTGAAAGATGATGCAGATGATGTTTATTCTGTTCATAGTGATGATGATGATGATGATGATGATGGAAATGATGATGATGATGATCAAGGTACTTCGGGTATAAAAGTAACGGAAGCGTCACAAGAAGAGAAGATTGATGAGTATCTTCATGATGATGCTAACGAAGAATTAGAAAATGCAGGAGGTAAGGGGGAGCACGGTAATGCTGAAAAAGATGATGAAAATGTTGATCAAGGTACAAGATTGATTCTACGTCTTGAAGACGATGTAGAAGAAGGTGAAATATTGCATACGTACACAAGAGCTAAGATTGTTAAGATGATGGTTATTGAAGACAGTGATTTTAACTTCGATTTTGAAGAAGAGTTGAACAAATTTGACATCAATCAGCAACCATAATATCAGTACAAGTACGTTGAAGATGTTGATAATTACAACAAAGTGGAAGTAGAAGACTGGAGTGACGATGATCAGTCTGAGAATGTTAATGTTGATACTTCTAGCTTTCCGACACTTGCTGAATTTTTCAGTCAAGCGAATGAGGATGAACTGAGAAGAAAAGTTGCAGAAAGTGTTATGAATAAGAGTTTTTGTGAAATGTCGAAAGAAGAACGACGTGAAGAACGAAAGAAGTGGTTCAGAAAAGATACAGAAAGGAAATTCAAAAGACCACTGAAGTATTACAAAGGAGATAGAGAAATTTCTCTTGGTGATATCATAAGTTGGGGTTATCTGCCTCAAGTCAACGCTTATGCGATCAGAAGAGAATTTGGCGTTCAGTATTTTGAGTATATTCAAGATATAATGTCTCTGCCTTGGTGGGATGTTGAAGAATTGCCAAAAGTAAGAACGTTATCATATCCGGTCAGAGTTCACGATATGCCTACATGGGGCTTGATGAAGTTTGAAGCTTTCAAAGATTTTAAACACTGGAAGCCATATCATCCTAAGAAAGTCAAGAGGATGGATCCAGTAACAGGCATTGAAGAAACAATTCTGCAAATCAAGAAGCCCAGAGTTATGAAGAATATTCCATTGCCAAAGATGGAACAGAATTTTCATGAAGGGTTTATATGCTGGGTGTATAGTTGCTTGACGACTGAAGCAGTGATTGTGTACAAAGTTGGGAATGAAAGCAGATACATTCATATGTATGATCCGATGTGGATAGTGAATTATTCTACAAAGGATATCGAGTGTTTGTTTGTGAACAAGATTGGGTATAAAGCTGAAGATAAAGATCAAGCTCTGCAGTTTCAGAAAGTTGCTACAATCTGTTTTCAGAAAGGAATAAATTCTGAAAATATGTGGTTATCAAAGTGGAGAAAGATTGAAAAGGAAGAGTTTCTGAAAGCTGAGAAGGAGAGAAAGGAGCGTGAAGAAAAAGATAGAATTACTAGATTTACAGTTGTGCAAAGACTTGCTGAGGAAGAGCAGAGAGCTGCTAAGGAAAATGAAAAGCTCAGGAAAGCATTATTGTAGAAGCCAAAGCGTCATGAAGAGAAGTTCAAGTCTTTGTGAAGAAAGTTTTGAAGACAGGTTGACTGAAGACTGCGGCAATATCCAAGGGGGAGTTTGTGGGTACATAATGTCTATCGCCTACGTCATCAGTCTATGTCGTGTCAGTAACATGTAATATATTAAAATGTAAAGTTTTGTATGTATTATGACCAGTTCGCACGAACTGACTTGTTAGAGGTCAGGTCGCACGAACTGGAATTGTCCAGTTCATGCGAAGTGGATTGTTTATCTCGTGCGGACTGGTGAGCCTATATATAGGTTGGTAGTGTTTTTCATTTGTAACTTTCCAGAGAATCTTGCCACGAAGTGCTGACGAATTCTCTCCGTACGAAAACGTTTATAATCAATGGAAAACATGTTTAAAGTGACTTTCTACTCTTCTACTCCTATTCTAACACTGATTGATGGTTTCTAGTCTGATTCCGCCTTTCTAGAGACCAGATTTGACTCAGACCGACTCGTTTTGGAAGACTCATCGATCCTACATAAGCCTTGTATGGAAGGAAGTGTCGATCACCACTTTGTTGGGTTGAACTCGGTGAGAAGCAATTGACCGGACCCGAGCTTATCCAGGAAACCACCGACAAGGTTGTCCAGATCATGGGAAGGTTGAAAGCTGCCGCAGATCAACAGAAGAGCTATGCCGATAACCGGAGGAAACCGTAGGAGTTTCAGGTTGGTGATTGGGTTATGTTGAAGGTATCGCCTTGGAAAGGCATTGTGAGATTTGGAAAAGGGGGAAAGCTGAGCCCGCGTTATATATGTCCTTTCGAAATCGCATCTCGAGTTGGATCAGTCGCGTATAGGCTCAAACTGCCGCAGGAGTTAACTGGAGTACATGACGTGTTTCATGTCTCCAATTTGAAAAAGTGTCTGTCTGACAAGACACTGATTATACCCCTTTATGAGGTTCGAGTGGACGATAAATTGAGATTTATCGAAGAACCAGTAGAGGTTCTGGATTGGAAAATTCAGAAGCTTGGGAGGAGTAGGATTAAGTTGGTCAAGGTTCGCTGGAATTCTGAACGTGGACCCGAGTTCACCTGGGAACGACATGAACAGATGCAATGGAAATATCCTCATCTCTTCCCACCTAGTGCGAAAACAAAACCTGCAGAGTAGAATTTCGGGGAAGAAATTTCCAAAATAGGGTGAGACTGTGACACCCGGCTATTTAGGCTGTACCGTACAAATGTAACACGTGTCATGAATAAATAAAAAGGCTGTATTTGACTGATATTGATGTTTATATGTGATATTTGATGTGCTGGTAAATCCAAACGTTGATAAAAATTATGTTGGCAACAATAAGATAAACGCTTATCGTGTAACAAACAAAATGCGAAACGAACGTCGGTGACCACCCGATCAATGTTAAAATCCTAAAAATAGTATGTTATGATTAGAATGGTAATTTTAATCATGTCCGGGAGGAAAAATAAATTAAAACGCTAAGAAACTCTATTTTTCGAGTTTGAGCGCGTGCCGCGATTCTACGCGTATCTGACAAAATATTGTCAACGCAGCCAGTCAAGGCAACTGGTAATTATTTCAGTAATATTTTAGTGAGATTATTTTTATAGAATGATAAAAATAATTTAAAACGCACTAAAACGAGATTAAAACGCTAGATAAAATACCTGGTATCCAGTAAAATACCAGTTTTTGGCCAAGATTACATATATATGTGTATATATATACGAATATATGATGGATATGTTTGTAATATGAGAGGTAGTGGCTAGGGGAGACAAAATTCATTCTCTCTCTTCCATTTGGTGGTCTTGGAAACTCCATGAGATGATGAGGCTTTTCAAATCTTTCTATAATCTTGCATTAACCAAGAAAATATATCACAACACAATCAAACTCTCTCTCTCTCTCTCTTTCTCTCTCTCTCTCTCTTGAAATCTCGGCTGAACACCCCTCTTGCAACCTCATTTTCAAACTTGTTCTTGAAGATCTAAGTCCATTCCAAGAAGGTTTCAAGGTGTTTTGAAGATCCAAAGGTGTTTTCAAGGTGAAACAAGCTCCAAACATCAAAAATCTTGTCAAAACCCACCAAAATCTTGAAAGGTGTAAACTTATTTTTAAAATCATGTTCTTGATTCTTGGTGATGATAATGATGTTGGAAGGTTTCTCTTGAACTTGGAATTAATCACAAACTTGAAACTAATAATGAATGAGATTTTAAACAAATTAAAAATGGAAGTGTGTATATATGTATATATGGCCGTAGGGTATGTGTATGTGTTTATATAGTTGTGTTTTGATTTTGTTGAATGATTCTTGTTTGACATGATTCTTGAAAGATTGTTACATGCATGAATCAAAAGGGCGTCATAAAGGAAGGTTCTTGTGATTTGAAAAGATGAAGTTCATATATGTATGTATACATGTCGTGTATATATATGTATGTATGCATGCATGTAAGTTTTTGTCACATGTTCATAAATGTAAGAATGTTTGCATTTATGTAAACATGATTAGATGATAATGTGATGAACATGTTGTGATTTATATGGACATGAAATAAATATGCTCTTTGATGCATTTAAGTTCATGTAGGATGATGATGTTATGATATGGGTGCATTAGATGCACATATTTGGACATGCATGTTGAAATATGATCAAGAAATGATGATTTGAATATGATTTGATAAAAATAAATTTTGATCAGATTCTAAACACTAAAAATATGAATATCTGAAGTGTTAAAATGGTATAAAACTTTGTCATAAAGTTTACTAGCTTTGCATGTTGTACTTGGTGCTTTATGTGTTGTAAAATACGTGAAATCGCATGATTTATGTGACTTACACAAAAACTGAACTAATCTAATTATAGCCATCATTTTAATCAGTAAATAACATGTATTGTGTTAAAATATCAAGTCATTACGAGTTGAGATGGTTATGGTAAAGTCTAACGCAAAACTATGCGGTAAAACGGTTAAAAATCGGCTTTTCAAAGGATTTTTATAAAATTGTTTTAAATCAGTAAGTAAATTGATATTTTTGATTTAAATGTAATTATTTCAACTAATTTCAAGTTTACTTGGTGTTTGGTTAGTCATACGTGACTTCCGACGCCCGAAAACGTTACCGAATCACTTAAATACGCTTTTTACAATGTACACTAGCATGGGTTATTTATGAGTGAACTTTATGTGTTAAAATGTGTTATGTGATTTAGATATGTGTATATGATAATATGCTAAGTGTTGACATGGTAGCGGAAACGGTTTTTGGGGAGAAACGGTTTTGGTGAATATATATATGTTTCGGGGAGAAACGGTTTTTAGTGAATAAATATGTTTCGGGGAGAAACGGGGATTTGTACAGTGTTTCAGAGGAAACGACCGTGTAGTTGGGATGAATTTGCTTGATCCCAGGGATTTCAGGAAATTTGTACAACATCATATATTAAATTTATCATTATTAGTAGGATATATATATATATATATTGTACGTGAGGAAGGTATCATAGATGGCCTCGATATCGGCCATGCGCAAGTGATGTCGTTTAATCATTTAAGTATTGCACGCGAGGAATTGTTGGTAGATCTATCGGGTTGACAACCCCGTCGTGACCGGTCGCTCTGTGTCAAGTCAAACAATGAATTGATATTCTGTTTATAGTCTAGCATTGATTATACCTTCATTGAAAATATATACTTCGTAATGTCTTGCAAACTTACGAGTCCAAACATTTGATTCTATTAATTTAATATGTAAACTCGGGAAGATGTCTATGGTCGGAAGGTTCTACGGAAATGCTTGCGACGGCTGACCCTTGAGTTATTTTACAAGGAAATAAATTAACTTTCTTGAAAATTGTATGGATGTTTTTATAATAAACACATAATTAGAAAGTTTTTCCTTGGGTCAAATTATTTTAAATTTGAAAATGTGAACTCACCCTCCTTTGTGTTGACACTTGATTTTAACGTGTTCTTCAGGTACTTGAGTTCGACTTCGGGAATTATAGCGTATCTTGTGGTTGTTGATGCATGTGTGGTTTGAAAATGTTGTGGACAAACTTTTAAAACAATTTGGGACCAATGTAATAAGATCCATAAGGATCAAGACTACTAAACTATGTTGTGGTTGTGTCGTACTTTGAAACTTTATGTTTAAAAACTATTTTTTAATTAAGTTGATTGTCAAACATTTTGATGCATCGTTCAGCAAGATATTAATGGGCATCAACTTCCATCACCACTACGTTTTATATTCCGCTGCGATGTTTTTTGGGTGTGACATCTTACTCCTTGTGTGTTTTTACTTTATTTGAATTACAATTTACAAATTGTTTGTTCTTTGTGAGTTTAGGATCTCGATGAATTGCTTGAGTGTTGAATGCGTACCGACACGTGAAATGTACGAAATCCAATCACGTGTGTGGAGTGAACATAGAGATGTAATTATAACTGTTTTCTATTACTGAATATGACAGTATAGAACCGTGAAAACAAACATGCAGAGCTTCACCTCAAGAATACCCAAAAGATACAAATGATCAACACAAGACACATATATATAGACTGTTGGCTTCATACAAGGCTTGATGTGGTGCCTTCGTACGAAGCTACTAGCTTCGTACGAAGCTACCTTAGCTTCCCAACTTGCTCTCTTCAATTCAACACTTGTCTTGTTATCATCTGTTTAGCTACATAACGTGATTGACACAAGCGATAGACATATGTACTCACAGACTCCCCCTTGGATATTGCTGCAATCAATCTCGTAGCTTTCGTCTCTCTTTGAATCTTTTAGAACGGTTGACATTGTTCAGCAACACAGACTCCCCAATCTCTAACAGAATCCCCATGGATCTGTTTTTAGCTTCAGCTGTTCCCCCTTTCGTTTGACTCCTCCTTCAGGCTCCCCTTTACTTTAAGCTTTCATGCTTTCAGCTTCTAGGATTGACAACTGGTACAAGCTCCTCCAAGATATTTATCTGGATCTTTGAACATACACTCCCCTTTGCTATTAGCTCGTCTTCAGACTCCACCTTAAGCTCAGCTATTAGAATCGTAGTCTGGCAAATCATCTTCAAACTCTCAACAATTTTGTAAGATATTTGACAATTTTAAATCGCAAACTTAGCTCTAAACATTTAATCATGAATAAGCTGGAACATTTCAAATATGTGACTGCACAGAACATCGTTTGTTCACAGAAATCTGTGACCTGACTCAAGATATTTTAGGATTCAGAACCTGGTTCACATTTAACAGTTTTAAATCTAATTTCTCAAGAACAATTACCTGGCCCTTTAACTCGCATATTCAGAATCAGTAACCTGGCTCTAAGTAACAGTATGTTATTTTCCAGGATTTTCTGACTTTCTTCCTCTATCAGATGACATTATATATATAACAGTTTAAGTACCCAAAATCCTCATGATTATCATCCAAGTCCAATTTAATGACCTTAGAGATTTTCAGAAACCGTTTTAGAAAATTTTCAAACAAAAACTCAAGTTTCAAATTAATGAACTTGTTTATTCTCAGAAACATGTTCAACATACTTAGATTTTGAAACTCAGCTTTCAAACATCGGTTGTCGAAATTAAAGTAGAAACAAAATCTTTTAGAATTTTCCAAAGTTTATTCTAAAACACACTGAAAATGTTTTTGTGATTTTTCTTTTAAAGTAAAGCAGTAAATAAATATTTACAGACAATATTTTTGTTTGAGTTCGCGTTAGAGGATCATATCAGTTTACGACAAATCACTAGTACCGTTGAGCTATTAACACTTTAAGTTCTAAACAATTCACTTAGATTGTCAGTATACTGATCCATTTAAATTCTCACACAAAGTTCAACTGATTCGAAATATGAGATTAATGTTTTAGGCACTTAACTTATTCGCGTGTTCCATCTCAGAATATACTCTCGTATCAAGGTTCCCTAGATTCAGTCTTACAGGTGAATATACTATATTGATATTTGTACTATGGATTAGTGCGAGACCTTGAGAGCTCAGGTATGAACTACCGTTCAGTCAAAGAGATGAAGACTCGACTTTATGTGTGTCCCTCTTAGGGATCTACTTTGCAACTGCACTTGAATCATATCTTTCGGTGTTTTCTCAATTTTTACGCAGAGGGAAAGCATTAAGCGGATAAAGTATTATACGAGGTCTTGGCCATTGCTTCCGCAATATCAGAAGACCAGCTATAATACCCCAGATAACAAACAGTATAAAAACCTAGTATCTCAGAATCTGGCAATCTCTTAAACAAGAATTCAGGGGTTACCCATATATCCGAAAGATGTTCCCCACGGGATAAGAATGTCACACCCTGTCTTTTACGGAAGCGTATGATGTGTGACTAGCTTGTTATCATTGCATTCAATCGTAATAAACAACTACATGATCAAAACGATGTTCATCCATTAAGTATTACAAACACTTGTTATTTAAGTTTTCAAAACACGACCTTTGACAAGGTTACAATTCAACAAAAGTGGATGACATCTAAACTTGTAGTCTACTTCTAGTTACGACACTTGCGCCCAAGATCCATCATGTCACCTGAAATACATGTAATTTTGGAAAACATCAACATAAAGTTGAGCGAGTTCATGCGTTTTTGTATTTCACGTTTTTATACTTTGTATGAAAACATAGTATGTGTCATGTATAATTCAAGTCTTTCTTGAGTACCCCACGTACTCAAGTATAATTCCCGTTTTCTTGAGTACCCCACGTACTCAAGTATCATTCAAGTTTTCTTGTGTACCCCACGTTTTAAATGATTGTTTATACAAGGATATTAAGGCACGTGAGGACATAAGGAGCTTTAGTATATTCTCCTTCAAGGCATGTGAGGACATAAGGAGCATTAGTATATTCTCCTTTAACTGTGTCGATTACCCTCGACTGTGTCGATTAACCTCGACTGCGTCAATTTCCCTTGACTGTGTCGATTTCCCTCGACTATGTCGATTGACCTCGACTGCGTCAATTTCCCTTGACTGTGTCGATTTCCCTCGACTGTGTCGATTTCCCTCGACTGGGACACCGAAGCACTAATGAGGTCACATAAGGACCATGAGTGGGGCTCGGCCGTACCCGTTAGATCTAACCCTCGTCCCTAATTAAGTATTGATGGCATCTCAATATCTAGTTTAAGCTCACATGATCTAGTGTTTTCTAGGCTTTTCTTAAAGCTAATCATATTGCACTCACCACGAGTGCTTCTCGTATTCTCAAATTATATTGCACTCTGTTCTCGTTCTCACCAAGAGTGCTTCTTGTATTTTTACCCTTTGTAAAAATTATAATATTTGTAACATGTATTTCACCCCCGAGAGTTATAAAACCAAAAACAGTTAGAGAAAAGGGGGAGCATGAACTCACAACTTTGCGTTCCTTGCGTCGTAAACTTCACCGGACTTGCTTAATTAACGTCGTAACCTATACACGTTTTCTTAACGTTAGTCACTAGACTTGTATCGCACAAGTACAGTCACTATCTCTTGTGTACGTATACTTGTGTTAAAAATAACTTATATTTTTAACTAAGTGTCTTACTTATATTATTTTCTCAAAAAAAAATTAATATAAGTATCTCGTGTTTTGCACTTTGCACCCGAATTATGTATCTTGTATGTTGTATGTGTATTTTTATGTTTATACCCCTCATGAGTATTTAGTGTATTTTTAAGTCTTAATACACTAGCACGTATAACACATACTATATACACTTAGCACAAAAGTTGGTGACAAAATAATATATATTTTTCTCTAAAAAATATACATACTTATATCCATTTTTATTCTTGAAGAAATCACCATTTCTTATCACCAAAATAATTAGGGAAACCTTGGTAATGTTTTTAGGTATATTTTTAGGGGACAAGTTTCTCAAAAACTTATATTTTTCTAAGTGTCAAAATTTATAAAAATTTTGACAGAGTTTCCCCTAAAAATGGAGGTTTCCCATGTTTTCAAAACATGTGTTTATTTTCTTTTAAATCGTCAACAATCATCAACAACAATTATCAACAATAATCATCAACAATAATCACTAATTTCTCCATTTCATGAACTTGAATATTTACAAAAATGTGTAGTAACTTACTAGCACATTTAGTAAGTCTTGTTATCTTTAAAAATAAGTTTAATTTCTTAAAAACTTTATTTTTAAAGAATATGAAGTTTCACAACTTCTAGTCGGTTTTTACGAAAATTATTTCTTTGTTAAAACTTTTGTTACACAAGTGTCCACACACTTGTTTGTTCACAAAAACACCTCTAGTTCATGAAAGACCCGACTTAAAGTGAGACTTGTATATATTTTACTTGGTTCTTCTGAAAAACCACTTGTAGATCTTTAGATCTACATGTTTAGAGTCTTATATTACAAGAAAAATTACTTTTACTCAAGTTCATGTTTCATGAGTGGAAAGGTTCATCATCTTTCACATCTCTAGCACTAACATGCTACTAGTTCATGTTCTTGAACATAACCTAGTATGGTTAGATGATGATCTATCCCACTTCTAGTAACAAACAACATCAAATAATAACAACCATACAAGATTCACATGATTTACACACATATCTACTCTTTATCCAACTAGTTTATCTTTCTTTCAAGACTTTTAGTTTTGATCTTGTGTGTTCTTGAGTTTTAACCATTAAATCACCTATTAACCACTTTAAACAAGAAAAAGAGGATGTTTTAGAACACTTACTACTAGCTCAAGGCTAGGGAAGTTCAAGAGTGCAAATGAGATGGATAAAAGCAAATGGTGAAGGTCCTTCAAGATTCGCTTGCACCGAGCTTCGTTAGTGACCTTCTTACACCCCAATATCACCTTGGAATGGATGGATGTGGATCGAAAATGAAAGTGTGTGTGTGTTGATGAGGCCGTAGCCAAGGAAGAAGGAAAGGAGTGAGTTCTTGAGTTTGAGTGATGAATGAAATGAAGTCTTGAACTCTATGTGCAATCTTATAACCCATGTTTAAGTATTAACCCAAGTGTAATGTGCTTCTAAAGGACCAACAAGATCAATTTAAATAATCAACAAATCAAAGGGTGGGTCACCCTTGTCTCCTAACCGTAAGTGGGGGGGGGGGTCCTAGTTCCATCCTAAATGTTACTTACACTATCTAGTTATATGTTAAGTATTAGGTTTAGTGTTTAAGTATGTTAAGTAATATATAGTGTGTTAGGGTATTCGGGGACCCTAACTAGCTTAGAAAAATAAAAACAATGCTTCTAGCATTATTTTGGTGTTCCGGGTATTATCCGGTTGTTCGGTTAGACACTGGTTCGTTAAAGTGCTAAATCACACTTTTTAGTGTCTTTTAAGTACCCTTCTTGTACCCTTTCAATTCCCAACACTTAGGGAAATATTCTGGATGATAAAATGAAATTTCTGCATAATATTCATATGATTAAATGCAGAATTGAGCTGAATTATACGAAATTATGCACTTAAAGTGCGTTTCGGGTCCTTTTTAGTGGTTATTTTTGCTTTCGCAATGTCTATAAATTAAACCCTTACATGTACTCTTGGGTTTTAATGTACTTTTTTCGTCGGACCTACACCTAGGCCTCAATTCTAATGTCTGACTGCTTTCTGCAGTTCTGTTGACACGATGTGTCTTACCGGTGAGTTTACTAATATTTCTGACGCAACGCTCTCGTTTATGCATAAAGCTATATTTTGTAGCACAAAATGTGCATGAATTCACTTGCATGGAATTCAGAAATTTATTTGTCTGGTAAACCAGATCATGCACAGTCATTTAAGCACAAATTACTGTTCATTTCGTGTACGGAATGTACGGAAAAGTGACGGTTGTCACAGTCTCCCCCCGTTAAAAGAATTTCGTCCCGAAATTCAAGCGATGCCATTGGTCGCAGGGGAGTTGTGAAACCAATATGGTCACTTAGATTCATGATTTGTCTTTATGTTCCCTTGAAATCTCTGGGTCAGGTCATGAATTCTATCGTACTCCAGTAGGTCGATCATGACTTTTCTGTATCTTGTGGACTCTTGGTCCATAACCTCAACAGGTTTCTATAGTATCACGGACTCTTGGTCCAAAACCTCAACAGGTTTCTATAGTATTGTGGACTCTTGGTCCAAAACCTCAACAGGTTTCTATAGTAATTCTTGTCGTTTGTCATTGAGGTGAATTTTATTTGTGGGAACAACGACTGTTCCTTAAGTCAGACTCCTCTACAAACTAGACACATGAATGTGTCGCGATCACTACTGATCTTTTTCTGGGAGCTTCATCTTGTGAGCAATGGTTCTGATCCCTACACCGGGGATTCTACCTTTTCATTTTCCAAATCACACTACGCCTTCTCTAGGCGAGGCTCTCATCAAAGCCATACTTCTTATCTCAAATTCTTTCAACTTCTGTCGCTCATCGGCGCTATCTTTCTGTATTCTGCGGGCTGTCCTGATATGATCACATAACTGAACGATCTGGCCTCTAGTTTTCCTGGGCCATCTCGGGCCAGTTGATTGTTTATTTTTGGTCTCCGTTCAACATGACGGGAATTTACTCATTATGTTCTGTCTAAAGCTTTACACGAAGCGGTTTAGACGGCGGTGTGATAGATACCGTTGTAGGAAAACTCCACTAAGGGCAAGTGAGTGTTCCGACTTTTCATCAAAGTTTATCACACAAGCACGTATTGTGTTCATACAGTCTACATTGTTCAGCAGCTCAGTTCATAATCAAGTTCTTACGATCATCGGTGTGCTGCAACCCTTGTGATCAACAAAGATCGTGCAACATTTTCTTTCAGGTAGTGACGTCCAGTTTGCGGCGCGAAATTATTATATCTATCTCAATATCTCTTCTCATGATTCCTTAATCAATGTGCCGCGTGTGCAATGTCGTGGTCTCGTTGCATCGACGTACAATCGAGACTTTGTCGAGAGACGTCACATAATTGCAACTCTAGCTCCTTAGCTCTTGGTTGCAGGGTTGGCATGAAATTCGTTCTTATCCACCATGTATCTTAAAGTTCTCCCTTCGCGAACTCGAAATCCGCTTTTCATCATCATTGCACATAACTGTGCTTTCTCTAAGAGTTGCAAGGTAATCTGCAGCTGTTGCTCACGACCTTCCTTGGTCGTTGGCCATATAAGAATGTAGCCAATAAGTATGATCGTAATCCATCCGGGCATGGCTTACACGTTCGATTCATGAGGTCCATGAATATTGTCGATGCATGTGTTAAGCCAGATGGTACGACAAGGAACTCGTAATGCTCGAAGCAAGTCCTAAAGGTCGTTTTAGGGATATTTCCAGTTGATCTTTGAGTGGTAACTGGAACCTTACGATTGGCTCATTTGTGTCATCAGTCCTTGGCAAAGGATTCTGATTCTCAATTTTCTGAAGTTTATGTATAGTGGAGACTACCAACTTTCTCCTTGTCTCCTTAACTAAGGATGTTACGTCCTTAATTTCCTCTGCCTGGCAGCTCTTGTAGTTATAACAGAGTTTCATGCTTCGCTAATGAAGCTAGTCGGTATGGCGTCATTCGTCACTGTTGCTGCTCCTGGCACGCGATTTATCCTAAACTCCTCTCGTCGCTACAGAGAGGCGTTCCTAGCAAGTCTTCTGAAAAGGCTACTGGGACTTCTTCCATCACGGGGATGTTCTCAGGCTCTGCAGTCTACTCGGAGGCGTTTCTATGCCCTTTCGACCAATGAGTGATGTCGTAGATCTGCCGCCTTGTGGGGTCTAGCATCCTTGCACCTTTTGCAGGAAGTCGGGTTTCATCGTTCGCAAGAGGGATGCGACTGATTTTCTCATATCAAACGACGTCAGCTGTATACTTGGATTTCCGATCCATGCTGATTATCATATTATGACTTCGCGAGTCAAGGGTAACAGAAGGTTCCGGCCCTCTGAGTGCCCAATTACGATCCTTAAACGCTTCGACTGTTTAAACTATCCTTCTATACGCCCATTTCTAAAGAATACGGGGCGTCTATTTTACTCGAAACTAGGCCAGGCAGTTTCTTAAGTTTTAAGCATGCAAGGTTACAGTTGATGCCAGTATAAATCAGAAAAAGATGCATAAGGTTGGTTAATAGGGAACGTACCCGTAACCGCATCTGAATCCTGGCGCGCTTCACGAGCTTCGATCGTGAAAACCCTTCCTTGCTTGCTTCTTCCTAGGGCAATCTTTCCTAAAGTGCCCTGCTTCACCACATTTGTAGCAACCTGGTATTCTTTTATTTCTTCCATCTAGGTCCTTCGCCCAACAGGCATCCTTGCTGTGCCCTTCTTTTCCACACTTTCCACACTTAGGCCTCAGACATCGACCTTCATGGTGAAAATTGCATTCTCCGCACTTCGGCTTAGTCCCCGAGTATATTTTACCACCAGCCTTATTAGTGGCTCCATCAGTTTTCCTGTCATGCGGTGGTTTCACCTTCTTTCTTTTGTTTGCTTTAGAGCTTCAATAGTTGACTTGGGTGCTCATCTTCAGGTTTGAGGACTTTCTCTTCTTGTTGCTTGATGACTCCACATGAGTCTCTTTCTTGTTATCCTCAGATTCCGAAAATTTTCCCGCACGTAGAGCTTCTTCAATAAGCGTAACGCTTAAATCGATAGCCTCCGCGATTGTTGGAGGCCTTGAGATAGTAACCAAGCTCCTGATCTGAGGTGCAAGTCCCCAAATGAATCGTTCAACCCTTTTGAATTCTGGTTTGACTAACTAGGGGACGACCCTAGACAAGTCGTGAAATCGTTGGACATATTCAGGAATCTTCGGTCCGTCCATTTTCAAGTTCCAGAACTCCACCTCAAGCTTCTGGATTTCAGCCCTAGAACAGTATTTCTTTTCCATCATTTCCTTGAGCTGGTCCCAGCTTAGTGCATAAGCAGCATCTGCACCAAGGGTTTGAGCCTGAAGGTTCCACCAGGAGAGTGCGCCATCTACGAATAACCCTGAGATATAGGTAACACTCTGTTGGGGCGAACAGTTACTCATTCTTAGAATGGAGTCAGTTTTTTCTGCCCAACGAACAAATGCAACGGCACCTCCTGTGCCATCAAAATTTAATGGCTTGCAGTCCAGGAATTGTTTATAGGTGCAACCAGTTGGAGGGTTACTTTCAGTAGTGCCATCGCTGTGCTTAGAGCGGAGGGCTTCATGCCGCGCAATTGCCTGTGAGATGCGTTCTTGCAGCTCGGCTTCTGTCCTTAGCAACGTACTGGTGTTTGTGTCTCGCCTGGGCGGCATTCTCTTCTGCCAAAATGATATGAAGTAGGTTAGACAACATTCCAATTGTCTATGAGATACATAGCACCATAAGCCATTATGTAATCACCCAATTTCACACGTATATATAATCAGTGCATAAGCGAGGAAACAGTTATTGAGCCTTCACATAGGCTTGCCAACTTGGCTTATTGTTTGAAATGAACTCGAGGCTACATCGCCTTGGTCATTCAAGTTTTAGTTATTTCCTGCTACATTGGTTTTCTTAGGTCTTTAGCTTTACGGGTGCGTATATTTTCCCTTAGATGGGGTTGTCCGTGTCGAGGTGGTAGAGAGTGTATCGTCACTGATTCTTCCGGAATGTCATTCCACCTCTCTTGCTTAAATATCGTCTTCACAAACGTCTCGTATGCAGGTAGAAGTGTCAGTCACGAAGTAGGCTAAGACAGGCTTCCTACTTTCTAACGTGCTAAAGCACTGATCTGTGTGTTGTTCTACCAGATGAAGGTGAGGACACCTATAGATTAATTTTGTATGGTTTTCATTAGCTCGACCCGCAGAGTCCACCAGGATTTATGTGCACTACAAGTCGTTATTACGTGGGCCCCCGTAATAATAAATTGTCTTGCACAGTTACCCCAATTTTTCTCTCGTCCAAGCAGATGATCAATCAAGGAGGGGACACTACTGTCCTTATACCTCTTGTCAGGGAAAGGACCCTTGCGATGGTCCACGCGCTAACATTCGTTATCGTTACGCGCGTATAGGCACGATGATTAGATGGAATAGGAATAGAGAGAATTCCTAGTAGTTGGAGGGGCACCTTCGAGATGAATACTTCATCTTCCTTTTCTGGTCAAGTATGTCGTCAATCTTGCTTCACATAAGCCGCAGGGATCTCGTCCCGTTGATTGAGAATTCTATCAAGGTTGCCGCCTCTGCCTCGTCATCATCACCGTAGTTAGGCACCTTCACGATCGAGAGGGAAGAGCAGCCATCTCCTACGGAAGCAAGCTCAGCATCTTGTTTGGTAATCACTCCCATCCATGAGCTTTGCAAAGGATGCGAGGTCGGTAGCTTCATCGTGCGAGTCACGTACAGTAATAGGAGTCGGAGTCGAAAGTATCTTATTCACGTCAATAATCATTCCGTACACTTATTTGTATGTATGTATATCAATAACATATATGCTACTTAGCATAATCAAGCATTTTAATGCATTATATCACGTATAACTCTCGTTTTTGGGGGGTCATTTTGTTTTTGGCAAGTCTAACTCGTGTAGACTATGCGTTGTTTGGCACCTTATTTTAAAGGTATTCCTCACTAATGTCCTTGCCTTGTCACATTTTGAAAAGTGTCTGACTTATAGATCTTGGCGCTTTCGTGAATGCAATGAAAACCTTTTTGTAAAATGTTTTCGTGAGAGAACTCTAGTGATTGTAGTCTAGACTCGAGAAAGAATCCTAGTTCACTACAATCGAAGCTCTGATACCAAACTGTCACACCCTGTCTTTTGCGGAAGCGTATGATGTGTGACTAGCTTGTTATCATTGCATTCAATCGTAATAAACAACTACATGATCAAAACGATGTTCATCCATTAAGTATTACAAACACTTGTTATTTAAGTTTTCAAAACACGACCTTTGACAAGGTTACAATTCAACAAAAGTGGATGACATCTAAACTTGTAGTCTACTTCTAGTTACGACACTTGCGCCCAAGATCCATCCTGTCACCTGAAATACATGTAATTTTGGAAAACATCAACATAAAGTTGAGCGAGTTCATGCGTTTTTGTATTTCACGTTTTTATACTTTGTATGAAAACATAGTATGTGTCATGTATAATTCAAGTCTTTCTTAGCTCTAAACTCTCAACAATTTTGTAAGATATTTGACAATTTTAAATCGCAAACTTAGCTCTAAACATTTAATCATGAATAAGCTGGAACATTTCAAATATGTGACTGCACAGAACATCATTTGTTCACAGAAATCTGTGACCTGACTCAAGATATTTTAGGATTCAGAACCTGGTTCACATTTAACAGTTTTAAATCTAATTTCTCAAGAACAATTACCTGGCCCTTTAACTCGCATATTCAGAATCAGTAACCTGGCTCTAAGTAACAGTATGTTATTTTCCAGGATTTTCTGACTTTCTTCCTCTATCAGATGACATTATATATATAACAGTTTAAGTACCCAAAATCCTCATGATTATCATCCAAGTCCAATTTAATGACCTTAGAGATTTTCAGAAACCGTTTTAGAAAATTTTCAAACAAAAACTCAAGTTTCAAATTAATGAACTTGTTTATTCTCAGAAACATGTTCAACATACTTAGATTTTGAAACTCAGCTTTCAAACATTGGTTGTCGAAATTAAAGTAGAAACAAAATCTTTTAGAATTTTCCAAAGTTTATTCTAAAACACACTGAAAATGTTTTTGTGATTTTTCTTTTAAAGTAAAGCAGTAAATAAATATTTACAGACAATATTTTTGTTTGAGTTCGCGTTAGAGGATCATATCAGTTTACGACAAATCACTAGTACCGTTGAGCTATTAACACTTTAAGTTCTAAACAATTCACTTAGATTGTCAGTATACTGATCCATTTAAATTCTCACACAAAGTTCAACTGATTCGAAATATGAGATTAATGTTTTAGGCACTTAACTTATTCACGTGTTCCATCTCAGAATATACTCTCGTATCAAGGTTCCCTAGATTCAGTCTTACAGGTGAATATACTATATTGATATTTGTACTCTGGGTTAGTGCGAGACCTTGAGAGCTCAGGTATGAACTACCGTTCAGTCAAAGAGATGAAGACTCGACTTTATGTGTGTCCCTCTTAGGGATCTACTTTACAACTGCACTTGAATCATATCTTTCGGTGTTTTCTCAATTTTTACGCAGAGGGAAAGCATTAAGCGGATAAAGTATTATACGAGGTCTTGGCCATTGCTTCCGCAATATCAGAAGACCAGCTATAATACCCCAGATAACAAACAGTATAAAAACCTAGTATCTCAGAATCTGGCAATCTCTTAAACAAGAATTCGGGGGTTACCCATATATCCGAAAGATGTTCCCCACGGGATAAGAATGTCACACCCTGTCTTTTGCGGAAGCGTATGATGTGTGACTAGCTTGTTATCATTGCATTCAATCGTAATAAACAACTACATGATCAAAACGATGTTCATCCATTAAGTATTACAAACACTTGTTATTTAAGTTTTCAAAACATGACCTTTGACAAGGTTACAATTCAACAAAAGTGGATGACATCTAAACTTGTAGTCTACTTCTAGTTACGACACTTGCGCCCAAGATCCATCCTGTCACCTAAAATACATGTAATTTTGGAAAACATCAACATAAAGTTGAGCGAGTTCATGCGTTTTTGTATTTCACGTTTTTATACTTTGTATGAAAACATAGTATGTGTCATGTATAATTCAAGTCTTTCTTGAGTACCCCACGTACTCAAGTATAATTCCCGTTTTCTTGAGTACCCCACGTACTCAAGTATCATTCAAGTTTTCTTGTGTACCCCACATTTTAAATGATTGTTTATACAAGGACATTAAGGCACGTGAGGACATAAGGAGCTTTAGTATATTCTCCTTCAAGGTATGTGAGGACATAAGGAGCATTAGTATATTCTCCTTTAACTGTGTCGATTACCCTCGACTGTGTCGATTAACCTCGACTGCGTCAATTTCCCTTGACTGTGTCGATTTCCCTCGACTGTGTCGATTGACCTCGACTGCGTCAATTTCCCTTGACTGTGTCGATTTCCCTCGACTGTGTCGATTTCCCTCGACTGGGACACCGAAGCACTCATGAGGTCACATAAGGACCATGAGTGGGGCTCGGTCGTACCCGTTAGATCTAACCCTCGTCCCTAATTAAGTATTAATGGCATCTCAATATCTAGTTTAAGCTCACATGATCTAGTGTTTTCTAGGATTTTCTTAAAGCTCATCATATTGCACTCACCACGAGTGCTTCTCGTATTCTCAAATTATATTGCACTCGGTTCTCGTTCTCACCAAGAGTGCTACTTGTATTTTTACCCTTTGTAAAAATTATAATATTTGTAACATGTATTTCACCCCCGAGAGTTATAAAACCAAAAACAGTTAGAGAAAAGGGGGAGCATGAACTCACAACTTTGCGTTCCTTGCGTCGTAAACTTCACCGGACTTGCTTAATTAACGTCGTAACCTATACGCGTTTTCTTAACGTTAGTCACTAGACTTGTATCGCACAAGTACAGTCACTATCTCTTGTGTACGTATACTTGTGTTAAAAATAACTTATATTTTTAACTAAGTGTCTTACTTATATTATTTTCTCAAAAAAAATTAATATAAGTATCTCGTGTTTTGCACTTTGCACCCGAATTATGTATCTTGTATGTTGTATGTGTATTTTTATGTTTATACCCCTCATGAGTATTTAGTGTATTTTTAAGTCTTAATACACTAGCACGTATAACACATACTATATACACTTAGCACAAAAGTTGGTGACAAAATAATATATATTTTTCTCTCAAAAATATACATACTTATATACATTTTTATTCTTGAAGAAATCACCATTTCTTATCACCAAAATAATTAGGGAAACCTTGGTAATGTTTTTAGGTATATTTTTAGGGGACAAGTTTCTCAAAAACTTATATTTTTCTAAGTGTCAAAATTTATAAAAATTTTGACAGAGTTTCCCCTAAAAAGGGCGGTTTCCCATGTTTTCAAAATGTGACAAACCTCACCAAACCAGGTATCCGTACGAATTAATTAATATTTAATTACTGCTTAATTACTGTGCTTGCTTACAACTGTGATTAAACTGCTTACTGATTTCTGATACATACATACATACTCATGCATCACATTTTATACTGTCACTCTATTATTTTTACACAACCGTCAGTGACAACCTTGATGCACAAAAGCACAGTGAGCACACTATACGGATAACCCAGTAAACATGCTGACATAGCCAGCATCAGACAATTACTGTCTCTAAGGCCAGTTTGAGCTGGGAATAGATTACTACACTAGTAGGGAGTGTAGGGAGATGAGGATTATAGAACTGCGTCACTAGGTGATATTTATAGTGACCGGATGTGCCTAAAACGTACTTTCAGTACAAAATTCTACACTTTAAATAAAAAATTCAGCATTTACCTAAACTAATAAAGTGCAAAAAGTTGGAAAAATAATACTAGACACTTTCCAAAGTGTCGGGAACTCTTTGTGTCACTAAAAATAATAATAACGACACTTTAAATACTTATTTAGCGCTTTAACGGATTAATATCCAACAGTACAACCGAACTTTACCCGGAATATAAAAATATTGTCAATGACACTATTTTTTTTTTTCTTTTCCTGAGCCAGTTAGGGTCCCCGAACACCCTAACACCCGCTATATTACATAAAACACTATATAACTAATTTTAGTTCCTAAACTAACTAACTAAACTAGTTAACTAATTAGTTAAAACCCAACCAAAAGCCCCCCCTTTTTGACCGATTCAGTTAGTATATGGGGACACCCCACAAATTGTGGATTATTTAAAACATACTTGTTAAATATCTAGGGACATTTTGCCTTGTTGGTAATTAGAGGAAATGTATTATAAGTAGGACCATGAGTCCAAGAACAACTATCACAATTCTCTTGAACGAAAATCAACTTCCTCCCTCCTTTCTTTTTTTTTTTTCTGCCGAGAGCATTCACTTCCATCCATCCATTTGTTCAAATTCATTCAAGGCATTCAACTTATATACAAGTATAAAGGGTCACATACGAGGAAGCCCGGTGCTTGCGGATTGCCAAGGACCTCTCTACGGTGCTTTTAACCACCCATTTTTCGACTAGTTTCTTCCCTAGCCTCGAGCTAGTAGTAAGTGACTCTAAGCGCCTTTTTGATCTATTCTAAAGTGGTTAATAAGAATTTTGACGGTTGAAATTTATGAGCATGTAAGAACAAAATTTAAAGTCTACTAAAATAATATAAACAAAGTGGTTAATAAATGAATATTGGTGTAAAACTTATAAGACTTGTTTTGTTATGATTATTTAGTGTTGTTTTATGCTAGTGTTAGTTCGGATCGTCATCTAACCCGACTAAGTCATGTCCATGGAACATGACCTAGTGTATGTTTTAGTGTGAAAAGTGGTTAGATGAAGAACACTACTACTTATAACCATGAACTTGTGTAAAAACAATTTTTCTTATGAAATGAAGTTCTAAACTAGTAGATCTAAAGATCTACAAGTGGTATTTTCGAAGGACCAAGTGTAAAATGAAAACATATTTTTAAAGCCGGATCTTTCCTAAACAAAGGTGATTTTTGTGAACACAGAAGTGTGTAGACACTTGTGTGACAAAAAGTTTTAACAAAAGAATTACTTTTGAAATTTTGACTAGAAGATGTACAAATGCATTTTTTTGTAAAAATAAGATTTTCGAGAAACCGATTCCATTTATAAAAGTAGGAAGATCTATTAAAAATAATGGGAAGTTACTACACACTTTTACACAACCCACAAGTTCATACGTTTGTGATATTTTTGAACTAGTATGATGTTGGAATATTGTTTGTTATTGATGTTGGGAACATTGTTGATTTGAAATTTTAAAAGAAAATGATACGCTGGTAAGCGTGGCCACCTCCAGTTACAGAGGAAACTCTGGCGAAATTTTCCAAAAATCTAACACTTGTAAATATTTTTTTATCACAAGTGTTACGGATATATTTTTAACTTGTTTTCCCAAATAACTTTCGCCACGATTTTTATTACGAAACTTCCAAGTGTCGGAGGTGGGATTTTCACAAAATAAAACTTCCTAAAATATATATTTAGTATATATTTTCCATAACAACGCTTGTGAAATTTTTATGATTATTTTGTGAACTACGTAAATATTATTTTTTTAGGGTAAAAATAATATTACTAAATATTCACAGCTCCAAAATAATTCGAACGCCCTCACAATAAATATTTAAGTTACAACGGTATTATTAATAGCACCCGATCTTTATCCGTAACTTACGTATTTTCAGAAAATACTCTTAAACGCGTATTTTGACAAAAGTATTATTTTGGAAAATTAGATGGAATAAAATATAATATTTTTGGGAATAATATTTATATTTTGGGAACAAAGTATTTTAGACAAATGAAATAAAATATATTTGATTAAGTGAGACTTAATAATATATTTCGAAGTTATACGAACGCACATGTATTAAATCCCCCATCCTTGGGAAGGAATATATTTACAAAATTATTACGAAGTGTAATTACGAAATAGTTGCCTAACTATTTCCCAAAGACAATAAACCTTAAGCTAAGGCACGACCGTCTGTCTAATAGAAGTTAGTACGTGTAGGTCGTCGCACAGCAGGTTGACCAGGAGATTTCTTGTTAGAGACGCACTTCATTGAGTTCATGCTCCCCCTTTTCTTTTAACTGTTTTCAGTTTTACAACTTCGGGGGTGAAATACATGTTACATACTGATTACAAACGTTTTATACACGGTATGATTAGCTAAGGAACCTACTACTAGATCACGTGAATGGATAGGCTATTATCGTAAGACCATTAATCCTTGTATAAGGACCGAGAGGCATGAGTGATAGATCTATCGGGTGTTGCGAGCCCCACACATGGGCCAGCGTGCGGCTGCATGTGGTGACTATGTCGTTCCGCCGGAAGGACCGGTATGAAATACGCGTTACAGGTTTGAGTGCTTCCTAGTCCATGTCACTTATTAATGTATTAGCTACACATTAATCGATCTCTTTTTCCTTATTTGCTACATACCAGGATTTTATACTTACAAAGGTTTTACTTACTCACTTACACATGAACTCGCTCAACATTATTGTTGATTTTTCAACTTACATGTATTTCAGGGAATTAAAGGATCTGGCGCGGTATGACACGTTTTCCCGCTGCATTAGTTTCGAGGTCATCCGAGTTTAAGGGATGTGACTTTTTCCTGGACGAGTCACAGTTCTTAAGCTGTGTTTATTTCTTGTTGGTGTTGTGTCTTTTGAACACTGTTTATGTTTGTTAGGATGTGATATCTGTTAAGACAATGTTGTGGTTCTTTACTCTTCAAACTTATTTTAATGGATGATCTTGCATGGTTTTTATTTCATATAGCTTGTTATGGTTAAGCTACGGTATTAAGAAGTCACACCAAAATAACCACGCTTCCGCAAAGCCAGGGTGTGACAGCTTGGTATCAGAGCTCTGATCATAGCGAACTAGGATTCCTTCTCGAGTCTAGACTATGATCACTAGGGCTCTCACGAAAACATTTTTTTACACTGCACACCACTCAAGTCCAGATCCAAAACTTTTTACAAACAAATGTTGAGCACATTTATTTATCATTTATAGGCTCGGTCTGGAGGACCGAGGCTCGGTCTAGGAGACCGAGGTAGTTGTCTAGTGGGACTAGGGAGTCAGTCTGAGAGGCTGGGAGAATAGGCTAGTGGGACTAGGAAGAACAGTCTGAGAGGCTGGGAGAATAGGCTAGTGGGACTAGGAAGAGCAGTCTGAGAGGCTGGGAGGCTAGTGGGACTAGGAGAATTATTTGATTGCTTACTTGGTGACTAATGTGTTTATATGATTATATGATTGATTGTTATACGTATGTGTGTTTGTGTTACAAACGTCATGCCTTCATCATGTACTAGAAAGATGGACACTACGAATCCCATGGCCATAGTATCAGACGACATAGTTTCATCGGAGCACGAGGTGTACATTTCCGATACTACCGGCACAGACGATGACGACTTTCAGCCCTTTGCGCTGCCTGATGTCGTAGCAGAGCCTGCTGATGGCCATCTTGTTTGGAATTTGCCACTCGCGGTGATCCCTGCTCCTATGCCCCTTGCCGCTTATCCCGTTGTTGATATGCCCCCCGACGTTGTCTCTGACGACGGTAACAATCTATTAGAGGAGGACCCATTGGAGGGCGAGGCCCTATTGCTGCTGGTGATAGCCTGCTGCTTGCTGACGCTCCTGCAAGAAGAGGCTCATGCCCATTCACCTGTCCCAGACCCATTTGAGTCTATGGCGTCCGCATCTTTGCATACACAGGGAGTGCAACATCACTCACACGACGCCGACCTTGATATGGCGTCATCAGCTGCACCAGTTCCCGCACACAGCTTTGAGTTTGATCACGATATTGAGGATGATCCCGTTTTTCCACCTGGTTTTTTATCCAGACCATGACATGGAGTTCATATACTTAGACCAGCCCTTGGAGGATTCTGTTGTCCCTGTCAACCCTATGTTTGTTGATCCAGCTGTTTTCGAGATAGAGTTTGTTGATCCGGAGCCGGCTGTGGCCCCTGAGCCAGGCGTTGCTCCTGACCCCGCATTGGAGCATGACCCTGTTCATGCCAATGCACCTGCTGTTGCTCCTTGATTGATCATCTGCTTGGACGAGAGAAAATTGGGGTAACTGTGCAAGACAATTTATTATTACGGGGGCCCACGTAATAACGGCTTGTAGTGCACAGAAATCCTGGTGGACTCTGCGGGTCAAGCTAATGAAAACCAATGTAGCAGGAAATAACTTAAACACGAATGACCAAGGCGATGTAGCCTCGAGTTCATTCTATTACGAGCAACAAGCCAAATTGGCAAGCCTATGTGAAGGCTCAGAAATTATTTCCCCACTCATACATTGAGTATATTTACGTGTGAAATTGGGTGATTACATGATGGCTTATGATGCTATACATCTCATAGACAATTGAAACGTTGTCAAACCCGCATCATACCACTTCGACAGAAGAGAATGTCACCCAGACGTGACACAAACACCAGTACGTTGCCAAGGATAGAAGCCGAGCTGCAAGAACGCATCTCACAGGCAAATGCACGACATGAAGCCCTCCGCTCTAAGCACAGCGATGGCACTACTGGGAACAACCCCCCCCCCCCCCAACTGGCTGCACCTATAAGCAGTTCCTGAACTGCAAGCCTTTGAACTTTGACGAAACGGGAGGCACCGTGGCATTTGTTCGTTGGTCCAAAAAGACTGACTCCATTCTAAGAATGGGTAACTGTTCGCCCCAACAGAGTGCTACCTATATCTCGGGGTTATTTCTGGATGGCACACTCTCATGGTGGGACCTTCAAGTTCAGACCCTTGGTACAGATGCTGCTTATGCACTGAGCTGGGACGAGCTCAAAGGAATGATGGAGAAGAAATACAATTCCAGGGCTGGAATCCAGAAGCTTGAGGTGGAGTTCTGGAATTGAAAATGGATGGACCAGGGATTCCTGAATACGTCCAGCAAACTCACGACTTGTCTAGGGTCGTCCCCTACTTAGTCAAACCGGAGTTCAAAAGGATTGGACGATTCATTTGGAGACTTACACCCCAGATCAGGGGCATGGTTACTACCTCGAAGCCCTCAACCATTACAGAGGCTATCGATATGGGTGATTTATTTATAACATGAGATGTTATGTGTTGATATTACATACGTACACTTTACTTACTATCACCTGACCAACGTGAACCATCTTTTAGAAGATGCCACCAAAACGCGATCCGCGCATGCCTGCCAACGAGGCAGGACTTCAACAAATCATCGCTGCCGCCATTGCACAGTACGCAGCCTCACAAGGAGGAACTAGCAGAAGTAATTCTAACAATAACTGCAATAACAATCCACCACATGGGTGCACTTACAAGCAGTTCCTAGACTGCAAGCCCGTAAACTTCGACGGCACTGTAGGTGTTGTTGCTTTTGTAAGAAGGGCTGAGAAAACAGACTCTGTTCTTCGAATGAGCAAGTGCGCTCCAGACCAGCAAGTGACTTACATTTCTGGGCTATTCCTGGACGGAGCCCTGTCCTGGTGGAATTTACAAGTTCAAACTCTTGGTGAAGCCGCTGCTTACGCGTTGACCTGGGCCGAGTTAAAAGAGGTTATGCGAAAGAAGTATTGTTCACGCGCTGAAATTCAAAGGTTGGAAACTGAGTTTTGGCATTTGAAGATGGAAGGTCCAAAAAAATTGCGGAATATGTTCAGAGGTTTCACGACCTGTCACATGTGGTACCTTATATGGTCACGCCAGACTTCAAGCGGATTGAGCGCTTCATTTGGGGTTTAGCTCCTCAAATCATTAGTATGGTGACCTCTTCAAAACCGGCAACAATCACTGAGGCGATCGATCTAAGCGTAGCTCTCACTGAGGAGGCGATCCGCCTAAACAAGTTTTCTGATGTTGAGGAAAAGTAGAAGGAGACTCACGTCAAGTCGTCCGGGGGTAACAAAAGAAAATTCTCGAACTTCAAACAAGGCACTAGTGGTGTTGTTAAGAAAGGAGAGCCAAACGCGCCAGCTCAGGTTACAGCTGGTGGTGGAAAGAAAGGAAAGGGATATATGGGCACCCAGCCCAAGTGCAACACCTGCCAGCGTCACCATTCTGGCCGATGTGGTTTGAAGGTATGTGAAGCGTGTGGGAAACCTGGCCACTTGAAGGATTCTTGTTGGGCCACTGTTGGCCAGGGAGGCCAAGGAGGATTTGGAAACAGAAACAATAACCGGGGTGGAATTGGAAATCGCCCACAAGGAAACAATGGAGGTAATAGGAATCGAGGCAACAATGTGAATCAAGCGGGCGCTGTGAATCATAACCAAAGGAATAACCAAGCTGGAAATGGAGGTGGAAACGGGCAAAGACCTGGATGCTTTAACTGTGGTGATATCGGGCACTTTAAGAGGAACTGCCCAGAGTTGAACCAAGCCCGTGGAAGAGTGTTCAATATCGAAGCGAGGGAAGCGCGCCAGGATCCCAATGTCGTTACTGGTACGTTCCCTGTAAACCAACGCTATGCATCCGTTTTATTTGATACTGGTGCCGACTATAGCTTCGTATCGTTAGAATTTAAGAATATGCTTGGGTTAGCCGCTAGTAAGTTAGTTATTCCCTACTTAATCGAATTGGCTAATGGGAAGTTAGTAGAAGCCAATGAAGTGATCAGAGGTTGTGCAATCGAGTTGGGAGAACGTGAGTTTACTTTGGATCTACTACCAGTCCAGCTGGGGAGCTTTGACGTGGTAGTAGGAATGGATTGGTTATCAAGCAACAAGGCAGAAATTGTTTGTCACGAAAAGGTCGTTCGTATCCCGACCGAAGATGGCGAAACAATTGTGGTACATGGCGAAAAGCGCGATACGCCGTTAAGAATTATCAGCTGCCTCAAAGCGCGAAAGTGTTTGCAAAAAGGGTGTGCTGCCTTCCTGGCACACATTGTAGACAAGAAAACTGCAGAACCGAAGATCGAAGACATCCCTGTCGTGAGGGAGTATCCGGAAGTCTTCCCGGAGGACTTGCCTGGACTGCCACCTCAGAGGCAAGTGGAGTTTCACATCGATTTAGTCCCAGGCGTCGCGCCTGTGGCTAAGGCACCTTATAGACTTGCCCCGTCTGAGATGCAAGAATTGTCGACACAACTTCAAGAGTTGTTAGACAAGGGATTTATCCGACCAAGCTTCTCGCCTTGGGGAGCTCCGGTCCTGTTTGTCAAAAAGAAGGACGGTAGTTTTCGAATGTGCATAGACTACCGGGAGCTGAACAAGCTGACGATCAAGAATAGATATCCTCTACCAAGAATTGATGATCTGTTTGATCAACTGCAAGGTTCAAGCTTTTACTCAAAGATCGATTTGCGATCTGGATACCATCAATTAAGGATACAAGAGGAGAGTATCCCGAAGACAGCCTTCAGAACTCGTTATGGACACTACGAGTTCCTTGTTATGCCGTTTGGGTTGACAAACGCACCTGCAGTCTTTATGGATTTGATGAATAGAGTTTGCAAGCCGTACTTGGACAAGTTCGTGATTGTGTTTATCGATGATATCTTGATTTATTCAAGGACAAAGGCTGAGCACGAACAGCAGCTAAGAGCTATTTTGGAGCTGCTGAAGAAAGAACAGTTTTATGCCAAATTCTCTAAGTGCGAATTTTGGCTACGTGAAGTCCAATTTCTTGGACATGTGGTAAATGGAGAAGGAATCCATGTGGATCCAACCAAGATCGAAGCGATCAAGAATTGGGAAACGCCAAAGACGCCAACCGAGATTCGACAATTCTTGGGTTTGGCTGGCTACTATCGAAGGTTCATTGAGGATTTTTCGAAGATCGCTCAACCATTGACGTTCCTCACCCAGAAAGATAAGAAGTTTGATTGGGGAATCAAACAGGAAGAAGCGTTTCAGCTGTTGAAGGATAAGCTCTGCAATGCGCCAATCCTAGCACTACCGGAAGGTACTGACGATTTCGTGGTATACTGTGACGCCTCGCGTCAAGGATTGGGTTGCGTGTTGATGCAACGCTAGAAGGTTATTGCTTACGCATCACGTCAGTTGAAGGTACATGAGAAGAACTATACCACGCACGATTTGGAGCTAGGCGCAGTGATATTTGCTTTAAAGATCTGGAGACACTACCTATATGGTACGAAATGTACAATTTTTACAGATCATAAGAGCCTACAACACATATTCAACCAGAAGGAGTTGAATATGAGACAAATACGATGGGTTGAGTTGTTAAAT
Organism: Helianthus tuberosus; assembly: GCA_030545235.1. NCBI lineage: Eukaryota > Viridiplantae > Streptophyta > Magnoliopsida > Asterales > Asteraceae > Helianthus > Helianthus tuberosus. The sequence continues at coordinate 26,424,138 of CM060419.1, forward strand.
GATTACGATTGCGAGATAAAGTATCATCCAGGGAAGGCGAATGTGGTTGCCGACGCCCTAAGTCGAAAAGAGAGGATCAAGCCCATAAGGGTTAGGGCTTTAGAAATTATTATCCAAACCGATCTTTCCTTGCGCATTCGTGCCACGCAGAAAGAAGCTCTTAAGGAAAGAAATCTTGAAGAAGAATATCTCCGTGGGATGGAGAAGCTATTGGTGCCAAACGAGGAAGGAACGTTATGTTTTGAGAAAAGGATTTGGGTACCTCTGTTTGGTGGTTTAAGGAAAGTTGTTTTTGATGAAGCTCACAAATCGCGGTACTCTATCCATCCAGGAGCGGATAAGATGTACCAAGATCTCAAGGATTACTATTGATGGCCTAGGATGAAGGGCGATGTTGCTGTTTATGTGAGCAAGTGTCTAACGTGTGCTAAGGTGAAAGCGGAATACCAGAAGCCTTCAGGACTTCTGCAACAACCTGAGATTCCCAAATGGAAATGGGAACAAATCTCCATGGATTTATTACAAAGTTGCCAAGAACGCCAAGAGGCCATAACACTATCTGGGTAATAGTGGACCGATTAACGAAGTCAGCGCACTTCTTACCTATCAGGGAGAAGGATAATACGAGCAAGTTGGCTGAAATTTACATGAGAGAAATCGTCGCGCGCCATGGAGTACCTCTCTCGATCCTCTCTGATAGAGATGGACGTTTCATATCAAGGATTTGGCAATCCTTCCAAGAAGCTTTTGGCTCACAACTAAATCTGAGCACTGCATTTCACCCTCAGACCGACGGTCAAAGCGAGCGGACTATTCAGACCTTGGAAGATATGCTGAGAGCATGTGTTATGGATTTGGGCGGTAGCTGGGATAAGCATTTGCCACTGGTCGAATTTTCATACAACAACAGCTACCACACCAGTAATGGAGCCGCGCCATTTGAAGCTCTTTACGGATGCAAATGTCGATCACCACTATGCTGGGCTGATGCAGGTGATAGACAACTTGTTGGTCCCGAATTAGTCCAAGAAACAACGGACAAGATTGCGCAAATTCGAAAACGCATCGAAGCGGCTCGCGCAAGACAGAAAGCCTATGCAGATCCAAACCGGAAACATTTGGAATTCCAAGTTGGAGATATGGTTATATTGAAAGTTTCACACTGGAAGGGTGTGGCATGCTTCGGAAAGCGTGGGAAGTTGAATCCGCGTTACATTGGCCCTTTCAGAATCCTGCAAAGGATTGGGCTTGTAGCCTACAAGTTGGACCTACCTGCTGAACTCCACGGTGTTCACGATACATTCCATGTATCCAACTTGAGAAAAAGTCCAACACAAGATACAGTGATCATTCCGGCTGACGAAGTTCATATCGACGACACACTCCACTTCACTGAAGAACCTGTTGAGGTCACGGATTGGAAAGTTAACAGAACTCGCAGGAGCAGTGTCAAACTCGTCAAAGTTCGTTGGAATGCAAGACATGGACCTGAATTCACGTGGGAACGTGAGGACCGAATGAAAGAAAAGTACCCCCACTTATTTTCCCAAGACCCCTGCAAATAGAAGCAGAACTTAAAATTCGGGACGAAATTTCTTTAACGGGGGGAGAATGTGACAACCCTCACCAAACCAGGTATCCGTACGAATTAATTAATATTTAATTACTGCTTAATTACTGTGCTTGCTTACAACTGTGATTAAACTGCTTACTGATTTCTGATACATACATACTCATGCATCACATTTTATACTGTCACTCTATTATTTTTACACAACCGTCAGTGACAACCTTGATGCACAAAAGCACAGTGAGCACACTATACGGATAACCCAGTAAACATGCTGACATAGCCAGCATCAGATAATTACTGTCTCTAAGGCCAGTTTGAGCCGGGAATAGATTACTACACTAGTAGGGAGTGTAGGGAGATGAGGATTGTAGAACTGCGTCACTAGGTGATATTTATAGTGACCGGATGTGCCTAAAACGTACTTTCAGTACAAAATTCTACACTTTAAATAAAAAATTCAGCATTTACCTAAACTAGTAAAGTGCAAAAAGTTGGAAAAATAATACTAGACACTTTCCAAAGTGTCGGGAAGTCTTTGTGTCACTAAAAATAATAATAACGACACTTTAAATACTTATTTAACTCTTTAACGGATTAATATCCAACCGTACAACCGAACTTTACCTGGAATATAAAAATATTGTCAATGACACTATTTTTTTTTTCTTTTCCTGAGCCAGTTAGGGTCCCCGAACACCCTAACACCCGCTATATTACATAAAACACTATATAACTAATTTTAGTTCCTAAACTAACTAACTAAACTAGTTAACTAATTAGTTAAAACCCAACCAAAAGCCCCCCCTTTTTGACCGATTCAGTTAGTATATGGGGACACCCCACAAATTGTGGATTATTTAAAACATACTTATTAAATATCTAGGGACATTTTGCCTTGTGGGTAATTAGAGGAAATGTATTATAAGTAGGACCATGAGTCCAAGAACAACTATCACAATTCTCTTGAACGAAAATCAACTTCCTCCCTCCTTTCTTTTTTTTTTTTTTCTGCCGAGAGCATTCACTTCCATCCATCCATTTGTTCAAATTCATTCAAGGCATTCAACTTATATACAAGTATAAAGGGTCACATACGAGGAAGCCCGGTGCTTGCGGATTGCCAAGGACCTCTCTACGGTGCTTTTAACCACCCATTTTTCGACTAGTTTCTTCCCTAGCCTCGAGCTAGTAGTAAGTGACTCTAAGCGCCTTTTTGATCTATTCTAAAGTGGTTAATAAGAATTTTGACGGTTGAAATTTATGAGCATGTAAGAACAAAATTTAAAGTCTACTAAAATAATATAAACAAAGTGGTTAATAAATGAATATTGGTGTAAAACTTATAAGACTTGTTTTGTTATGATTATTTAGTGTTGTTTTATGCTAGTGTTAGTTCGGATCGTCATCTAACCCGACTAAGTCATGTCCATGGAACATGACCTAGTGTATGTTTTAGTGTGAAAAGTGGTTAGATGAAGAACACTACTACTTATAACCATGAACTTGTGTAAAAACAATTTTTCTTATGAAATGGAGTTCTAAACTAGTAGATCTAAAGATCTACAAGTAGTATTTTCGAAGGACCAAGTGTAAAATGAAAACATATTTTTAAAGTCGGATCTTTCCTAAACAAAGGTGATTTTTGTGAACACAGAAGTGTGTAGACACTTGTGTGACAAAAAGTTTTAACAAAAGAATTACTTTTGAAATTTTGACTAGAAGATGTACAAATGCATTTTTTTGTAAAAATAAGATTTTCGAGAAACCGATTCCATTTATAAAAGTAGGAAGATCTATTAAAAATAATGGGAAGTTACTACACACTTTTACACAACCCACAAGTTCATACGTTTGTGATATTTTTGAACTAGTATGATGTTGGAATATTGTTTGTTATTGATGTTGGGAACATTGTTGATTTGAAATTTTAAAAGAAAATGATACGCTGGTAAGCGTGGCCACCTCCAGTTACAGAGGAAACTCTGGCGAAATTTTCCCAAAATCTAACACTTGTAAATATTTTTTTATCACAAGTGTTACGGATATATTTTTAACTTGTTTTCCCAAATAACTTTCGCCACGATTTTTATTACGAAACTTCCAAGTGTCGGAGGTGGGATTTTCACAAAATAAAACTTCCTAAAATATATATTTAGTATATATTTTCCATAACAACGCTTGTGAAATTTTTATGATTATTTTGTGAACTACGTAAATATTATTTTTTTAGGGTAAAAATAATATTACTAAATATTCACGGCTCCAAAATAATTCGAACGCCCTCACAATAAATATTTAAGTTACAACGGTATTATTAATACCACCTGATCTTTATCCGTAACTTACGTATTTTCAGAAAATACTCTTAAACGCGTATTTTGACAAAAGTATTCTTTTGGAAAATTAGATGGAATAAAATATAATATTTTTGGGAAGAATATTTATATTTTGGGAACAAAGTATTTTAGACAAATGAAATAAAATATATTTGATTAAGTGAGACTTAATAATATATTTCGAAGTTATACGAACGCACATGTATTAAATCCCCCATCCTTGGGAAGGAATATATTTACAAAATTATTACGAAGTGTAATTACGAAATAGTTGCCTAACTATTTCCCAAAGACAATAAACCTTAAGCTAAGGCACGACCGTCTGTCTAATAGAAGTTAGTACGTGTAGGTCGTCGCACAGCAGGTTGACCAGGAGATTTCTTGTTAGAGACGCACTTCAGTGAGTTCATGTTCCCCCTTTTCTTTTAACTGTTTTCAGTTTTACAACTTCGGGGGTGAAATACATGTTACATACTGATTACAAACGTTTTATACACGGTATGATTAGCTAAGGAACCTACTACTAGATCACGTGAATGGATAGGCTATTATCGTAAGACCATTAATCCTTGTATAAGGACCGAGAGGCATGAGTGATAGATCTATCGGGTGTTGCGAGCCCCACACATGGGCCAGCGTGCGGCTGCATGTGGTGACTATGTCGTTCCGCCGGAAGGACCGGTATGAAATACGCGTTACAGGTTTGAGTGCTTCCTAGTCCATGTCACTTATTAATGTATTAGCTACACATTAATCGATCTCTTTTTCCTTATTTGCTACATACCAGGATTTTATACTTACAAAGGTTTTACTTACTCACTTACACATGAACTCGCTCAACATTATTGTTGATTTTTCAACTTACATGTATTTCAGGGAATTAAAGGATCTGGCGCGGTATGAAACGTTTTCCCGCTGCATTAGTTTCGAGGTCATCCGAGTTTAAGGGATGTGACTTTTTCCTGGACGAGTCACAGTTCTTAAGCTGTGTTTATTTCTTGTTGGTGTTGTGTCTTTTGAACACTGTTTATGTTTGTTAGGATGTGATATCCGTTAAGACAATGTTATGGTTCTTTACTCTTCAAACTTATTTTAATGGATGATCTTGCATGGTTTTTATTTCATATAGCTTGTTATGGTTAAGCTACGGTATTAAGAAGTCACACCAAAATAACCACGCTTCCGCAAAGCCAGGGTGTGACACAAAACATGTGTTTATTTTCTTTTAAATCATCAACAATCATCAACAACAATTATCAACAATAATCATCAACAATAATCACTAATTTCTCCATTTCATGAACTTGAATATTTACAAAAATGTGTAGTAACTTACTAGCACATTTAGTAAGTCTTGTTATCTTTAAAAATAAGTTTAATTTCTTAAAAACTTTATTTTTAAAGAATATGAAGTTTCACAACTTCTAGTCGGTTTTTACGAAAATTATTTCTTTGTTAAAACTTTTGTTACACAAGTGTCCACACACTTGTTTATTCACAAAAACACCTCTAGTTCATGAAAGACCCGACTTAAAATGAGACTTGTATATATTTTACTTGGTTCTTCCGAAAAAACCACTTGTAGATCTTTAGATCTACATGTTTAGAGTCTTATATTACAAGAAAAATTACTTTTACTCAAGTTCATGTTTCATGAGTGGAAAGGTTCATCATCTTTCACATCTCTAGCACTAACATGCTACTAGTTCATGTTCTTGAACATAACCTAGTATGGTTAGATGATGATCTATCCCACTTCTAGTAACAAACAACATCAAATAATAACAACCATACAAGATTCACATGATTTACACACATATCTACTCTTTATCTAACTAGTTTATCTTTCTTTCAAGACTTTTAGTTTTGATCTTGTGTGTTCTTGAGTTTTAACCGTTAAATCACCTATTAACCACTTTAAACAAGAACAAGAGGATGTTTTAGAACACTTACTACTAGCTCAAGGCTAGGGAAGTTCAAGAGTGCAAATGAGGTGGATAAAAGCAAATGGTGAAGGTCCTTCAAGATTCGCTTGCACCGGGCTTCGTTAGTGACCTTCTTACACCCTAATATCACCTTGGAATGGATGGATGTGGATCGAAAATGAAAGTGTGTGTGTTTGTTGATGAGGCCGTAGCCAAGGAAGAAGGAAAGGAGTGAGTTCTTGAGTTTGAGTGATGAATGAAATGAAGTCTTGAACTCTATGTGCAATCTTATAACCCATGTTTAAGTATTAACCCAAGTGTAATGTGCTTCTAAAGGACCAACAAGATCAATTTAAATAATCAACAAATCAAAGGGTGGGTCACCCTTGTCTCCTAACCGTAAGTGGGGGGGGGGGGGGGGTCCTAGTTCCATCCTAAATTACTTACACTATCTAGTTATATGTTAAGTATTAGGTTTAGTGTTTAAGTATGTTAAGTAATATATAGTGTGTTAGGGTATTCAGGGACCCTAACTAGCTTAGAAAAATAAAAACAATGCTTCTAGCATTATTTTGGTGTTCCGGGTATTATCCGGTTGTTCGGTTAGACACTGGTTCGTTAAAGTGCTAAATCACACTTTTTAGTGTCTTTTAAGTACCCTTCTTGTACCCTTTCAATTCCCAACACTTAGGGAAATATTCTGGATGATAAAACAAAATTTCTGCATAATATTCATATGATTAAATGCTGAATTGAGCTGAATTATACGAAATTATGCACTTAAAGTGCGTTTCGGGTGCTTTTTAGTGCTTATTTTTGCTTTCGCAATGTCTATAAATTAAAACCTTACATGTACTCTTGGGTTTTAATGTACTTTTGTCGTCGGACCTACACCTAGGCCTCAATTCTAATGTCTGACTGCTTTCTGCAGTTCTGTTGACACGATGTGTCTTACCGGTGAGTTTACTAATATTTCTAACGCAACGCTCTCGTTTATGCATAAAGCTATATTTTGTAGCACAAAATGCGCATGAATTCACTTGCATGGAATTCAGAAATTTATTTGTCTGGTAAACCAGATCATGCACAGTCATTTAAGCACAAATTACTGTTCATTTCGTGTACGGAATGTACGGAAAAGTGACGGTTGTCACAAAGAAAGTTTTTGATATTTAGGTTTATATCTTAAAATCAATCTACTAAGTGAGTAAAAACCTACTGGCACATCATTAGTGAGACCGTTTATCACATTTGACTTTCCATTTCATTAGCATACAGTGCCTGTCTACTGATGTACTATCATTTCCTCTTTTTACCCTAAACTCATTTTTCATTTTCTATTGTTTTTGGATTTTTCAAATTTTCAAATGTTTTTGTATTTTCTGAAATTTTTACTCCCCCTAAAATTCAAAACATAAAAAAATTGATAACCGATGCAGATAGCTTTAGCTCGACATCCATTTTCTGCTTACCATGCTCTGTTTTGTAGAAAGTACCCCCATGATTTACAACACATTGATTTTTAACAATGTAAAACCATTTAATCACTTGTGAAATAATCATGTTTGTTCAGCCGTGAGGGTTTCGGCATATTCAATCAACATATTTTTGAAATTTCTGATTTTGACAAAATTTAAAAACAAACACATTTTTTCATTTTTCAATTTTTAACAAAGAAAAAACATATTTTTGGTTTTTAAAATTTTTCCTATTTCTAGGGTTTTTAATATGGTTTATTTATGTGTAGAAACAAATAAACTCCATGTTTTCATTTACATGGATCAGCAGCCTCCTCCTCTCGTGCTAGGCTGCTCCTCTATTTCTTTTGACATTCAACCATCTTCGAGAGCACCTGCACATTCAAATAATTCGATCATTTGAACAATGCAACCCAAGCCTGCTTTGACTCAGGTAGCTTGACATGTATCTTTCCAGGTAAAACTGGAGAGTTTCGTTCATTCTTCTAAAAACGTCTTCTTTAATCTTCTCATCAACATAAACCTTTTGTTGTTTGACTACCCAGATTTGTCCTTCTCAAACATTTCTTTGATAAAATCTTTCATTTTGAACCTTTTGATTTTGAACAACAACTTTTGGTTTCCAAAACTGGTTTGGTTTTATTGCATCAACCGTTGTTTTCCAACTTTGTGTTGTTCTAAATCTGGGTGTCACTGGTTTCCAAGTTTGTTGTGATTCAGCCTTTGACATTTTCGGCTTCCAAGTTTGTTTTGATTCAAACTTGGTTGATTTCTGATTCATAACATCAGACTTCTTTTTCTCAACACCAACAGGTTTAAGATTCGGATAGTTTCAACTGAGATGTCCAATTTGATCACATTTATAGCATGTTCTCTTTGAAACATCTTTAACCTGTTGTTGTTGCTTTTTCTTTTGAGCATAGAACTCTTCATTAGACTCTCGGATTGCCATCCGACCGGTGAACATCAAGAACAGCAACAGTTAACATGTTCACGTTTATCGAACACAAAAATTTAGATTTCTCCTAAACTACTTCGAATTAAGATCTGAAATTTTGAAGCTTTGTAAATCAAGTGTTTTCGCATATAATATCCAAAAATTAGCCGATTTTACCCGTATGGTGAGAACGAGTACCAAGTATGATGTGTTTTAAGGAATGATACGAGAAATGATACAAGAAATGATATGAGAAATGATACGAGAAATCGTGTCACGAATAGGGTACCATAAGCACCATTAATCAACAATATACCTAGACCGCAGAACAACATGTTAGATCTAACGGGTTTCGGGCAGCCACACTCTTGGTGAGAATGAGTACCAAGTATTGCTTTTGTGTCTCAGAATCGACAACTAGAAAAATGCCTATGGTTTGGTTGCTTCCTATGTCGTGTCACATGTTAATGGCCTTGCAACCCATTAACAACAAGATACATACAGAAATACTTGATTTATACATGATACATACAGAAATACTTGATTCATACAAGATACATACAGAAATACTTGATTTATACAAGATACATACAGAAATACTTGATTTATACAAGATACATACAGAAATACTTGATTTATACAAGATACATACCATGTTTTCATACAAAGTTCCGTATAACATGACAAGAAAATGATTTTAAATTCGTTTTCTCAACAATACTTCAAAAACCGGTTATTCAAAAAGATTTATTTCAAATCTTTTACAAACAAACAATGAACTCGCTCAACTTTATGTTGATTTTTCGCATGTTTCTTTCTCAGGTTACTTTTCAGAAATCATGGCACGGTTGGAATAGGAGAACCATGTGGAGTCGAGTACTTAGTGGGCGTTCATTTTCTAGAAGTCTTAGCTTATTTGCTTCCGCTGTGCAATGAAGATACCAGTCCAGTCACGCCAGCTCTGATAATTTCGGGGTGTGACAGTTTTTAGATTTTGTCAAAAATTAAAAAAAAACAAAAATATGTTGATTGAATACGCCGAAACCCTCACGGCTGAACAAACATGATTAATTTCACAAGATTGAAAAACGGTTTTCAAACTGTAAAAAATCAATGGGTTGTAAATCATGGGGGTACAATATACTTTCTGCGAAACAGAGCATGAGATGCAGAAAATGGATGGCGAGACAAAGCTATCAGTATCAGGTTGTCAAATTTTTCTTTAAATGTTTTGAATTTTAGGGGGGGTAAGAAAATTTTAGAAAATCCAAAAACATTTGAAAATTTGAAAAAGCCAAAAACATGATAAAATTCAAAATGAGTTTCTGTGTAAAAAGAGGAAATGATAGTACATCAGTAGACAATCACAGTACGCTAAAGAAATGGAAAGTTAAAATGTGATAAACGGTCTCACTGATGATATGCAAGTAGGTTTTTACACGCTTAGTAGATTGTTTTCGAGATATAAACCTAAATATCAAAACTTGCTTATCTCGTGGGGAATATCTCTCGGATATATGGGTAACCCCTAAAATCTTGTTTGAAGGGCTTTCTATTTCTGACATACTAGGTCTTTGTACGTGATGATATCTGGGGTATTATACCAGGACTTCTGATTTTGCGGGAGCAATAGCCTAGTCCTCGTATAATACTCTACACTGCTTTAATCATAAAGCCCACCCTCAGCATAAAAAATGATGAAACATGGAAAAATGCTAATCATGTGTTGTTGAAGAAAAGATCCCCAAACGGGACACACCTAAAGTCGAGCCATCATCTCTTTGTCTGAACGAAAGTTCTAACCTGAGCTCTCATTGCTTTGCATTACCCATTTACAAATATCATTAGTGTACATTCACCTGTAAGACTGAATATAGGAGTCTGGATACGGGAGTATATTCTGAGGTGGGACACGCGAATAAGTTAAGTGCTTAAAACACTAATCTCGTGTCTCGAATCGATTGAACTTTGTGTGAAAATTTAAGTGGATCAGTATACTGACAATCTAAGTGAATCGTTTAGAACTTAAAGTGTTTAAAGCTCAACGGTACTAGTGATTTGTCAAAAACTGATATGATCCTCTGATACAAACTCAAACAAAAATATTGTCTGTAAATATGTTTGTAAATATGTCTTTACTACTTTATGTTTCAGAAAAACACAAAATGATTTTGATTTCTACTTTATTTTCGACAACCGATGTCAGAATGCGGAGTTTCAAAATCTAAGTATGCTGATCGTGTTTCTGAAAATAAAACAAGTTCATTAATTTGAAACTTGAAGTTTTAAAAAACAAAAATCAAAAACAGTTTGTGATATCTCCAAGGTCATTAATTTGGACTTTGATGATTAACTGTGAGGGATTTGGACGCTTAAATTGTTAAAATCTGTTGAATAGAGCCAGTTTCTATCCTGGTCGCTGAAACTATCAAATCTATGAAGTTTATTGATAAGGGGAGAGATTCAAGTAATCCTGGATTTTTTCATATTATTATATTTAGAGCCAGGATCTTGATTTAAAGTGTTTTAAAAGAGCCAGGTTACGATTCCTGGACATCCGAAAAAGCTTTCACTGTCGCATATTTGAAATATTCTAGCATATGTTGAAAGAGCCAGGTCATCAATCCTGGACAATCAAAAGTTGTTACTTATAAATGTTTGAGTGTTGCAGATGATATTCCAGACTACGATCTCGATAGCCGAGTCTAAAGACGAGCTCAATGCAAGGGGGAGCGTGCATTCAAGGAGCCAGGTATCTATCCCGAAGGAGCTTTTAACCAGAAAACCAGGTGTCGATCCCAAAAGCACGGAAGCTTGACGAAAGAGGGAGCCTGAAGAGAAAGAGTCTAATCGAAAGGGCGAGCAACTGAAGTCGAAGACAGATCCACGGGGAGTCTGTTCAAGAAAGAGGGAGTCTGTGGTTGCTAATGATATCAAACCTCCAAGAAGACTCAGAGAGAGAGAAAGACAAGACGCTACGAGATTGACTGCGACAATATCCAAGGGGGAGTCTGTTAGTGCAGTATGTCTATCGTCTCCGTCAATCAGAATCGTAGCAAGACACTGAAGAAATCTAGGCTTTATTATGTATTTTTGTAGTAAAATGGGCAATGTGACAATCTTGTAAATAAGGAGAAATCCTTATTCCTTGTGCCTATAAATAGGAGCCTTAGGGTTTTCATTAGAGACTTTTGGCCATTTGAGATCTTGGAGCTTGGTGCTTAGAGAGAGAAAGTCTAGAGAGAGAAAGTCTTCGTAGGTGATTCACGGTGCTTGTACTCGTCATATTTGTGACAACTCGAATTTCCGACATTCTCTATTCGCATTTAATGCACGTTGACTTTGACTGTTTGGTTGTTGACTTGTTTGACTTGTAACGATACACGTTGTGTTAAAATGAAACGTATTATGATTGTGGAATATGTTATGTGCTATATGACAAAACGTATGTGTTAATGATATAGTGTGAACCGGTTAGTAAACACTTGAACTAGTTTAGCGCTGGAAAACATTCACAATGAATCAAGTGTGTCTCGCCGGCCCAAAGCCCAGTATAGGCCCAAACCTTATGCGTAATTATATAATTAGTTTAGGAGAACGGTTACCAAAAATTCTCAAACCCTAGAGACTCCTCCCCTATTGACGGCAGCCTTGTGACTTCGTGACCCTCAAAGATCGATCAAGATTTCGTCCTTGTTCATCGTGGTTAGTGCAAGTCATTATCTGATTTTGTGTTTCAAAACGATTATTTGAGTATTATGTTTGCATGTTGTCTGTGATGAGGATTGATATGATAGTTGTTGACTGCCATGTTTTCCTTTCGGTCCAATAACATCTCTCCGATTAGTATTGATATCACAATTGTCCTTTACAATATTCCTTGATATGATTATTTGTGGGTAGTAGTCAAACCCACCGATTTAATTAGTCCAATAACACCAAGCGGTGGTTATAAAATTGCCGGCCATCATGCTTAGAATTGCACGTGATTGTCAGTTTATTATGTGATCATAGTTGTGGGTCAATTGTTGTTGAATAGTTGTGAACCATTGGTTCAATTTTCGGTTGGAACAAGAATGGTCAAATTAAATTGTAGCACCATTACACCAAAAGTCAGTGCATGTGGGTGTAAGTTGACCACAGGGAATCAAATGCATGTGTCGGCTATTATATTCTTGTTACATGTGTGTGTTGTCAGTACAAGTTAGTCAAGGTTCAAACATGAATTGTTTATTTATATATATATGTCATCGAATTGTAAGTGAAAGGTCCAATCGGTTGAATTTTATTTGTGGTCCAATGAGGATTGGCGGTGGTGGATAGGTGTCGGCCACTAGGATTTTGTGATATGATTATTATTGCTGAAACTGTTATGTGATTTTGACGAAACAACTGGACGACGAGACACATTTGGCGAAACAGAATGTGTTTCGCCGAGACCATCTTGACGAAACAAACATGGCGAAACACAAGTGTTTCGCCGAGACCCTGAATGACGAAACAAAATATGTTTCGTCAATATGTGCTTCGCCAAACTGTGATTCGCCGACTGAGTAAACTGTTTTGTAATCTGATTCTGTTAAGACCTAACCCAGTTAACTAACTGCTGATAAATAATAAACATGACTGGTAGGATTATGTGTTACCTGCTTATACGTGAACAACTTGAACACAAACTGATTATGTATACGTGCATACTTTAGGACGTGATTGATTACTTGCGAGCATACACTTAGCATACCGAGCAAACCAAGGTGAGTTCACACAAGCCAAGGCATGGGGTTCCTAGGGGGGAATGGGGATTTGATAATGACTGTACATACATAGATGACAGAACCTACTGCTAGACTAGTAACACTTATTGAACGATCTTCGCACACCTGCCAAGGACATTGGCCGCGATATTATGACTGGCTTCGCACACCTGCCAAGGACATTGGCCGCGAACTAAATTTACAAATCTTCGCACACCTGCCAAGGACATTGGCCGCGAACTAAACTTACGACATCTTCGCACACCTGCCAAGGACATTGGCCGCGATACGAACAAACCTAGTCTAGAAAAACTTGGGGAAAGACCTTCCCCAACATCTTCGCACACCTGCCAAGGACATTGACCGCGATGGAAACTAATACGATACATTGTAACGAACGAACATACTACTACTCACGCTATACTATTACTGAACTATTAACTGTGAACTCGCTCAACTAGTTGTTGACTCTCTCTTACATGCCTTGCAGGACCCTAGGTACATATGGAGCTTGCACAGGGAGGAGCAGGTCGTTGTGGGACATGGATCGATGATGCCATGTTATCTATCTAAACATTTGAATTTACTATTTACATTGGGTTTATATACTTATGCTTCCGCTATATACTTGTTAATGTTTGGTTTTGAAAACACCTTTCGTATTGATGAATGATTTTACTACTTACTTATATGTTCAATATGATTGGTGGCTTGATCCTGGTCAGTCACGCTCCCAAGCAGTGATACTCCGCGTGTGGATTTTGGGGGTGTGACAATATTGTTCAATAAGAATCACGTTAATTGTACGTTCTTGTGTTCGGTCACGTTCTTGTACGGATTCCGCACGTCACACGTTTGGTTCGTAATCGTTATGGAAGTCGAAAACCGGTCCTAACACGTTTTTTTTCTGAGAATTTTTCTTTTCAAAACGTTTCTGATTGTGTTTCTTCTTATAACCCAACCCAACCTTCATATTTTTCTTCTTGTAACCAGGTTTGTTATAAGAACTTTTCTTGCTCTTTCCCGCAAATTTTGAAATTTCTGATTTTTCAATTTCTACCAATTTAAACATTTTATTAATCTTTTCTGAAATCACATTCTGAATCGGGACTTCAAGATTTGAGAATAATTTATCCAATTTAATCATGGTATAAATCAATCCTATCGAATTATCATTCACATCTTTCTCAGGTTTTGAATTTTTAAGATAACTTTCATGAAAACTTCCCTCATTTTCAATCTGTGACTCAAACTTATCTGTTTTGGTAGACTCCTCTGACAGAATGCTTTCAACAACCTTACCTACCACCTCTGAATCAACAAGACCATCAGATTTGATGTAAGTCACATCAATGTTGTCTGGTAATTGGTCAACCATGTTAACCTTTTCACCATCATAGAATGTATAATTATCCTCCAACGGTGATGGAACTTGATGGTATTCTGACCCAATTCCCTTTTTGTTCTTTTCAGACTCCTTACCATCCAGTGTGATGTTGAAAATACGTTCAAGAATATATGAGGAAGCATGATAACTTTGAAGTTTATTAACTATTTTATTCTTTTTCAGCCAGTTCCTGTTTAAGTTTAGCAACTTCATGAATATAGCTATTTAAAACCTTTTGCTTTCCTTCATATCTGGCTTCTAGAAATCTAGTTGTTTCTTGACATGCTGACAATCTATTATCCAGACTTGTGAGTTTACTTTTCAAAATTTCATAAGCTTCTTTTACTGTGTGATATGACAATTTCATTCCATCATATTCTTTTCGCAACTCTTGAATAGTTTTATCTTTTGGAATACATTCGTTGTATTCAGCTAAAACTGTTGTTTCAAAATTTTGTTTTCCTTTTCAAGATCATCACATTTTTGTGTTAGCTTTTCATTTTTGTGTTTAAAAAACTTTTTATTTTCTAACATTTCATTACATTTTTCTTTGAAAATCTGGATCTTATACTGTTATCCTTTTCAGTACAAGCTTTGCACGTTTCCATGCACTTCAGAAGATTCAGATTGAATTTTTACCTCAGCATTAGGCACCGTGGCTTCTTCTGCCTTCGCATCGGCTTTCTTCACTTTATTCACCATCTTCTAACTCTCAACCACAATCTCCTCTACTGTCTTCTTCTTCTTTTCCAAGCTTGCATAAATCACTTTGTTTATTTCTTCATCTACCTTCTCTTGGTAGTGTGGAATTTCTCTAAGCCCTCGACACCAAACATTCACAGTTGGAATTGCAGCCACTAAGGCGTCAAAATCCACCTCATCAGGATCAACTGTCGGGTTTCCTTTTGGATCAACATAACACTCTCTATCAACATCCCATCTTTTTGCCCACCTTGCTCCTTTGTAAGCATCGTATACCTTATCTAAATAAGCTAATGCATGCCCTTCCTCTCGGCTTCTTTTTATCTCAGCCATCAACACCCATTTTTCTTTTCTCTCTTCTCTTTCATCTTTAATATAGTCATTCCAATTAAACCCTTCATTATCATGAATTAAAACATGAGCAGTATGCTTAATCTCTTTTGATGGTCCTTGTTAAATCTGCTTCTGGTTTGTTCTTGACGGTTGCTCATTATTGTGATGATAGATTGCTTTCTTATAGTAATCTTCATGAAAAGGATTCACACTATCATCAGCTTTGTTGTTTGTGCATTCCCTTTTGAAGTGCCCCTTTTGTTTACATTTAAAACATGTAACTTTTGCTTTATCGAAATCTATCTTCATGTCAAGGCCTTCCAAGCACTTCCTCCCAGTAATCTCCATGAATCGTTGAGCCCTCCTGATGACACTTGCCATACACCAGCGAATGTCCATGAGCTCCATCTCTTCTGGAACAACTTGATCGTAATCTTCTTTGGTCATGTTTGGATTACCGGTCTTCCTGCAATTAAACCTTCATAAGATCCTAGAATAGGGGCTAAGAAACTCATGTGCTGTCTAGCGAAATCAGTGTTCAAATGCAGAGAATCTTTCCAGTCTTGATTTTGACTTTAGTTGGATGATGCAGAAGATGAATGATATCCTGGATCATAGCTTGAAGACTTGTTTTTTGACGAATCACCAGACTTATCTGCACTGAATGTTGTTCTGATTTTTGGAGATTCATTGTTCTACAGCATACCTTTTCGGTAGTACAGATCAACATTCTGCTGATAACTAGAACTAGATATTTGTTTTGTTTCTGTAACATTAGATCATGTCCCTCTAGTTTTTCAATTAAACTATCTAACGTCAACTCATCAAACTTGGCATCATTCTTCAGAACAATCACATAAGTTTTCCAATCTTCCTCATGTGGTAACGCCTCAAAAAGTTTATCAACCATCTCTTCTATGTCTTTGTAGATTCCAAATCTCTCTAACTTAATCTTCAGATGACAAAATCTTTCAATCATTCGTCAAACAGTCTCTCCTTTCATACAATCAAAGAGATCAAACTCTTTTTTCAGCAAAGAAATTTTGTTTTTCTTGATTTCTTTTCCCCCCTTTAGCTTTTAGCTTTAGAGCTTCCCATATTGACTTTGATGTTTCAAGATGCTGAAGCAGAGAAAGAATATCCTCTCTAACTGATTTTTGTAATATGTTACCATTTTTAGTTCATCAGAATGTTTTTCTCTCTCGATTTTTGAATATTTTGGAATTGGAAGTAATACATTTTGATCAGTTACAGGGTTTTTATATCCGTAAATCATCATAACCCAACTTTCATAGGCATAAGTCTTCACCCAATTTTCAAATCTCGTGCTCCACCAATGATAATCTTCGATATTCATTAGTTTAGGTGGCCTTTGGTGATTTCCGTAGACATTCTCATGATTTATGTTATCAGTTACGGTTTCTGAAATGCTTTTCGGTGTAACAGTTGTTGTTTCTGATGTCTTGAAAGTGAACGCATTGTAAAATGTATTGTAAAACTCTTCAGCCATGATTCCTGCAAAAACAATCAAACAAACACATGATCAAATCTGAAAATCAAACAAAACCGCGCGTTCGTATGAAGCTTGATAAGTGCCTTCGTACGAGGCTGAGAAATAAACTGTTCAGGCAAATGTGAGTTCGTACGAAGCTGGGTTCGTACGAAGTCAGTTTTGACGAAATCCCAAATTTGAACTTGGGTCCTTGGGTTCGTACGAGGCTACAAGGTTTAAAGAAAATGAAAATAAGATGAGTAGAAGAAGAAGTGTGATGAAAAAGATGAAATCATCTCTGAATCTGGTGTAGACGTATGAATCTTCGTGTCTTCAATCCTTACAATCAAGCACCTGCTCTGATAGCACCTGTGAATTAAGGTTCTCGATGAATTCCTTGACTGTTGAATGCATACCGACACGTGAAATGTGCGGAATCCAATCACGTATGTGGAGTGAACATGGAGATGTAATTATAATTGTTCTATTACTGAATATGACAGTACAGAACTGTGAAAACAAACGGGCAGAGCTTCGCCTCAAGAATACCCAAAAGATACAAATGATCAACACAAGACACATATATATAGACTGTTGGCCTCGTACAAGGCTTGATGTGGTGCCTTCGCACGAAGCTACTAGCTTCGTATGAAGCTACCTTAGCTTCCCAACTTGCTCTCTTCAATTCAACACTTGTCTTGTTATCATCTGTTTCAGCTACATTACGTAATTGACACAAGCGATAGACATATGTACTCACATTCTTCATGTCTTAAATACACAAGTTCTATAGAATCGGATCCTAGATATCCCAACATCATGTAATACAATGAACCAAGTAATGCCTTTAAACATTGTCAACTGTGATTTGTACAAAAACAACTCAGAATGTTTAAACATTAACAATCAGGTCAATGTTTTGATACATAGAGAACGTCTAATGTTTAAACAAAACAAGAATAAATAAGTTGAAATTGTTTAAATCTTAACAACGAAGCCGATACTTGTGAGTACACAAAGAGGAAGTCCAAAAATTAAACGAAACACATCAGAAAATAAAGCAGAAATGTTTAGCCAATAACATTCAGTTCAATACTTCTATATACATAGAAGATATCCAATGCTTAAACAAAATAAAGAAATAAAACAAGTTTAAATCTTTTTTAAAATGAAATACACAATCCCAATGATTTTTTAGTAAGTTATGAAAGTTCACAAATTAACCGATTATTATGCTTTTCCGCTATTACCGAGCAGGCACACAATGAAGGAGGACAAAACAAAGTATTATGCATTCAATCGCGATTCCCACTAGAACTAGGCTTTTTTATTTAGTTTGTATCATTTTTTTTGCAAAACTGCTAGTTTAGCTGAGCCTACTGACATATCTTTAGTGAGTCTGTTTTTTGGAATTTTGAAATTTTCAATGTTTTTGGATTTTATAATTTTCAATGTTTTTGGTTAATCAAACATATTCTCCCCCTCAAATCATAAACATATTTTTAGATAAATGAGAAGAATGTAAGAAAAATAAATGACCCCCGATGTGGTTTACTCATTTTTTGGCTTCAGAAATCTCGGTATCACTCTTTAGTCCCCCCTTCCCCATTTTAGTTCTTTTTTTTTACCCTTGATTTTAAGCAAATAATCAAATCTTGATTTGTCAAATGCTTGGGTAAAAAGATCAGATTTTTTGCTCATCGGTGTTAATTTTGACGACGCTTATCAACTTCTTCCCGTAGTAATAACAGATGAAGTGATAACGAATCTCTATATGTTTAGTTTTATAGTGGTGTATTGAATTTTTTGATATTGAAATTTCTACTTCGTTATCTACGTGAATGAGAGTAGTAAGAAGTTGCAAACTGTAATCCTCATTTGCTGTTAGATCCAGAGCACCTGAGAACAACAACTTAATGCCATAATCTACTTTGGTTCGCATGTAGAGAGAAAAAGTTGTTTTTCTTACACTGCCATGTGACTAGCCGACTTCCAAAGAATTTCCAGACTGCAGTTGTAGATTTTGCATTCAGCTTGCTGCTTCCATAATCAGAATCCGAAAATGCTATTAAAACAAACTCATCATCCTTAGGATACCAAAGTCCCATGCCAGAACATCCTTTCAGATATTTGACAATCCTTTTAACTAGTGTCAAATGTGAATCTCGTGGATTGGCTTAGTATCTTGCACATAAGCAAGTAGGATACATAATATCTAGTATTGACGCTGTTAAGTACATGAGCGAGCCAATCATTGAGCGCAAAACTATAGAATCAACCGCATGGCTTGAAATGTCTTGGCCGACACTATCGGTTTGCTGGAAACTTCGCAATCAGTCATCTTGAATTTGTTCAAAACATCATTGATGTATTCTGTTTGATGAAGAAATATACTATTTAGTAACTGATCCACTAGCAGCTCTAAGAAGCACTTCATCTCCCCCATTTAGCTCATCACAAACGTACTCTGCATCATCGACTCAAATTCTTTACAGAGTGTATTGTTGGTTGACCCGAATACTATATCATCCACATATATTTATACTATAAGAATATGTCCTTTCGTTTCTATTGTGAAGAGTGAGAAATCCATAGTTCCTATGATGAAGTTGTTATCAAGCAGGTGTTGTGACAACATTTCATAACATGCTCGGGGTGCTTGGTGTAAACCATACAACCAGGTAGACTTTATCCATGTTCTACGGATCCACAAAGCCGGGTGATTGTCCCACACAAAACTCTTCTTTGAATTTTACGTATAGAAATGCATATTTCACATCTAGTTGATAGACTTTATAACCTTTCCATGAAACGAAGGCTAAGAATATCATGATTGCTTCAAGTCTTACAATGGGTGTGTAAACTTCAGTGAAATCAATTCTCTGTCGCTGAATGAACCCTTGTACAACCAATCTGACTTTGTTGTGTACAATTACCCCTCTATTGTAACACCCCTTACTTCATAAACCCTGAAGCCTTATCCAAACTTATGAATCCTTAGGCCTTGTAAACTCTGACTCCTTGTTTCATAAACCCTTACTCCAACTTTCATAAACCGTTACTCCTTTATACCTATCAATACTTGACATGCTTAGTCCTCAATGTTATCCAAGCATGATAATTATATCCAAAGACTATAACCGAAGTTGTTGTCACATAACATGCACCAACAATGAGCAGGTAAAATGCCATTAGTGGTAAAGATTAACCCAGTAATTATTAGGATTTAAATAAATAAATCTAATGTTAATTAAAGGTGAATGATGCTTTATAGAAGATAAAGTCTATAAAATGCTCGGGCTACCAGGACATAAATTAAACCAGCTACGTCATACCGGGACCAGATATGGTAGGGATTGGGTTAGTCCACATTTAAAAGTTGGAAGGTAATGTTTATGAAAATACGAACTTGGGGATTTTTGCGTGGAAAACCTTAAGAACTTAATTAGTCTATTCATGCGAATAATTGATGCAACTACTAAAAGAATTGTGACATACTTTCATAAGACTAGTTTATGTATATAAACATTTACTAAGTTCAATAATTGTGAATAAAACATTAACTATTGGTTAAATATTGAGAGTTAAGTCAGATTTGGGGTCAAATACACACTAGGGTTAGTGGAGGCTAAGTTAATGGACCATTTGTGACTTTTTCTAAGTTATAAAAATGGTAAAAATAAGGGTGGACTATGGTCAAAATCAGAACTTGGGTTCCGGATGATGAAAATCGCGACATGGATGAGCAAAAGAGAGAAAGGGGTCAAAATTGAAGCTTGATTTCTCAATTAAGGCTTTGCATGAATGGATTTCGGTGATAATCAAGTGTGTTTCACCGAGAGGTATGAGTTTTTAGCCCTAGATGATGATCTCACTCCATGAAGAGATTTATTGGTGTTCAATCTTGATTCGCAAATCAGAAATTAATAATGATTTCATGAACTATAGATGTTTCACATGCTACAATTCATTATTGAAAGATGTTTTCTTGTTTAATCTTTAAACTAGACTTGATTAGTCACATGTAGAATGAGGTTTCATGGAATTGGGTGTGGGTTTTGATTTTAGGTGTAACCCATGATCATGTTTGGTGAATTTGATAAATAGATTGAAAGAATGTTATCTCTTTCTATGCATACTGTCTATTGAATGAATGGTAGTTGATCTTTAAAGGTGATATGATTTTCATACCATGAGCTAGGAAATTAGGCTTGAATTACATGTACATTATGCCTTAAATATTGTACACACACCAAGTGTTTTTTTTTTTTTTTTTTGGTAAAAATGCCTCAAAGAAAGTGAAATTAGAATTGAAGTGAGTTACAAGCCTGTTTTGTAAAAATCATATGAAATCATATAAAATTCATGTCTAGACGAGCCGTATATGCTCGGAAAGCCCTTAGAGCATAGTTTATTTCATATTTGAACATGAAACCTGCTTTGGATGTTAAATGGATCGAAGACGTCAAATTCAATGGCTATGTCAAAAAGACATCATGCTGTTGGGATAAAAATAAGTTGTTGCATAATTTTGTAAAACTGATAAAAAATCGTATGAAGGTGTATTATATATGTTTGGAAAGCTAGTTAAATTTTCTACAATCCATACTAGTTCGGATTGTAAAAGAGTCAAAATAGTCGATTTCAGTAGCAACATAGAAAGTTGTTGCATAACTAAGTTTTTCTAAGTCATTAAAATTGGGATATGTCAACGTGAACGACTAAAACACGAATGGTTGCTTGTAGTTGATTATGTGCATCTATTTGGGGGCATTAGAAGTATCTAAGATACTTACAAATGACTTATGCAAGTATTATGTACTTGTATGCTAAGCATGTTCTAAGTTAGTGCACATTTACATACCTAAGGACAGTTTGACTTTTAAAAGTTAAACATACATAAAGCTAATGTTTTGATGAATTGGTATGTGTGAATCCATGAGATGTTGTGGTCATTTTTTATGACTAACCTAACAATCTTGTGGCTATTATGCTAAGTTTGATCTTGTCAAGCTAGGTAGAAGCGTGGAAGGAACAAGTCAAACAGGCTAATGAAGTAAAGATCATTTAAAAGGGGGCGCAGGTAAGTCACTTATACTAAAAGTTCATACAATTTTTCAATCCCGTCGTGATAGATGTGATTTGTTTAATTAACCAATTTCATTATGGAAATTTTCAGTTATCCACCTCATGTGTGTCTACATTAATTATTAAGTAAAATGGTCCTTAGAGCCAAAATGTGTCTATGATGCAAACACGGCTAAATGAGTCTTAAAATACGAGGACATTGGAAACATCTATGTCCTTAGGTACATAAAGGATCTTAATGAGATAACAAGTTAAAAAGAGTCTAATAGATTTCATCTAAACTTGTAAATTCTTTCCGGTTAGTTAAAGGTTTTAATTTGACCAAAGTGCCCTTTGGGTAATGGGATTGAGCAAACTACCTCCATGGGTAAAACTGGAATAATAGGTCCTACGATTGCGTTGATCATTTGGCTCAAATGAAATTCCATAAGTGAAGTCATAAAATGAACAATTGTGCTTTGAAGGACTATGATGGCAAATAATGGTAATAAATGGTCATTTATAGTAAATAAGACTTTGAACAACCAAGCAAACGTGAAAACTTGATCCTTCAAGGTCCAAGGGGCTTTGATTCATCAGAAAACGGTACCGGTTGGAGAAAATGGGAGCATGGAACCAAACTGCCCTTGAAATGGTTTAAAACATTGAGTTAATGTTTTATAAGTGATGTAGGTTTTTCTTAAACAAACAATGATTTATTACCCGAACATGATGTCAGGTTAAGTAATTGATAGAAAAATTGTTGGAGACTAGAGCTAAAATGCTCAAGTCACATAATGGCTTAGATTGACATGAAAGGAGTTAAAACACTCAACGAATTATTTATTGCAACCTAATTATGTTCGGGTCTTAATTGGGATTCTGGAATCCGTATTGAAGGCAAAATATATGAATTATAACGTAATGAGGTTTTTGGAATGTTTATATGTCACACCCCGCCCGAGACGGAAAAGCGAGGTACGACCACGAAAGGTTTTCAAGCATTCGATTAGCAAACATGCACATGATTTAAAATGAACCAATGATGCCAAATATATTTCTTAAAAAGAAGTTTACAAAACCATACAAATGTAGTTTTCATACATGAACCAATTAAACATCAAGTATCCCAAAATAATTAAATAAGTCATAAGTTTAAAAAACTAGGCTTTAACCTATATATCTCGTACGAGGGCGGAAGAGATAAGGAAAACCCTCCCAGAAATGGCATCTTTTATGCATCCTAATCTTTACCTCCAATCATGCATGGCAACTTACTTTCCTAAAATACATAATTATAAAATGTCAACATAATTTCGGTGAGTTCACGGGTTTTCTTGATACAAATGAATCTTTAAAACATTCGAATAAACCGGTATGCATAGTGTATATAAAATTCGTTGATCAGTTAGTGTTTAGCTAGGACATTAATGTATGTGTTGCCATAAGCAAGTAACATAACCTTGACATCGTTCTACCGTATTGTGCCACTAAATTCTAGTGACACGCGACTAGGGACACAAAAGCACCTCCATAGGGACTCGGGGACTAGGAATGGAGCTTGCCAATACCCAATAGATCTATCTAATTGTTCCTCGGTCTGTATGTGGCTAATGGCTACTTAAATGAATATCCCCTGGGGGTTCTCCCCTAGAGTAATAACTACAACTTGTGCACACAAAAATGATCTAGTTGATTTCATTAACTAGCTCTAATACCATTTGAGCAAACATGTATCTCCCCAAATTTTTCGAAGTAAAAATGTTTAAAAGGTGATGTGAAACTCATAATTTTGCGTTCCGTGCATATGCTAGCAATCAGTGTTCAATGTAATGTTTCCCACCTACAAGTGTCCTAAATCAATAAGACACTAAGGCCTAACTGTGTGTGTCGTTTACAAGTCTTTCACCAATCTTGTTATGACTTAACATGTTTTTCCGTTTCAAAAACGCTTGTTTTTATGACACGTTGGTGGGTGATTATTTGAATGTTTATACATTTATACTCTTACACATATACATATATACACACATTTGTTTGTATTGTATCCGGGACCAAGCCCCTTGTATGAATCCTTGTCGACACATGATTGATCCGAGTTGTAAATAAATATATATATTTTTTATCTCAAAATATACTATTTTTATCTCATGAAATATCCTTCCATAAATCGGTAGTTTGTCCACAACCAAAAATATATTTATTCTTTACTTGTCATAAATATATTTTCTCCATGTACGATAAGTTGCAAACATAATATCTTTAGTTTTATTTATGTTTATTCGCCGAAAACACGTTCCTTGGTATGAAGTTTGGTTTATTTCCGTGTATACGTAGACATACACACACACACACTTTTCCAATCAATGAGCGCGTATCACGTAATTTATACATATGCACGTATACATGTATACCATATTAACTCGTATTGTCTAAGTATGTTAAGATATACATAGACAAGTACACACACACACACACACACATAAATATATATATATATAGGGTAAGGTTCATGCGAGAACCACCCATACAAAGAAATGATACATATGCACATGTGCATGGATAACTGTTACTCAAAAAAAAATATTTTTTTTTGAAATTTTTTTTATTTTTTTTATTAACAAAATATAGCGATTTTTCCAAAAAAAAAAATAGTAAAAAAAAATTGGGTGTTTTTTAGATTTTTTTAGGAATTACTGTTTGTGTTCACACTGGTACTCGCAATAAAGGGTGGTTCCTAACGGATCTTTGTCCTATATATATATATATATATATATATATATATAGGGTTGAGTTCATTTCAGAACTCTAAATAACTACAGAACTTTCAGAACTCCTAATAAACAATCATTTTATATATAAGTTTTTGTATTTAGGATCTTTTTATCATCTATTATATGTATTTCTTTGATTACATACATGTTAAAGGTAGTTTACATATGTTTAATTGCCAAAATTATATATTTGTGTCATAACTAATTGCATATATGTAAAAAAACTAGTTTACATATGTGTAATTATAAAATTACATATAAAAAAAGATAAAATTACTCTTAACATGTATGTAATCGTAAAAATACACATAATAAATGATAAAATTATCCTAAACATAAAAATATATAAATAAAAAGATTGTTTATTAGGAGTTCTGTGAGTTCTGTAAATATTTATGGTTCTGAAATGATCATGGCCCTATATTAGGAGTTCTGTAAATATTTATGGTTCTGAAAAATATATTACATGAAATTGATTGGCAATTATATATGTGTGAAAATGATGAAAATATTCCATTTTTCTCCTGGTTTCTCTTTACTGTATAGAAAATAAAATTGAGTATCCATTCTTTGAAAATATATCTGTTAATAACACTATAACCAAAACCTATACAATTATAGATAAAAATAAAAATATTACTAGTATACATCCCCCACATATGGATATAAAGATAGAAACTGAAAATAATGAATATATTGCAAAACCTTTAGCAAATCTTAAGGAAGATATAGATAAAAATGTAAAGGCAATTATTTTTCAAAATAATTACACTAATGAGAAATTAAATACTATAGGAGAACAATTAGAAAGAATAGAAACTAATAAAACTTTCGATCAACCTAGTACTTCAAATACTAAAACAATAATTGAAACTATAGAAAATCCGATATTTAAACCATACAATATAGATATCCCAATACGTCTAAACAAACAACAAGACATGTTAAAAGATATTAACTCAAAACTTTCAAAATTAAACATAAATGTTATTTCAGAACAAAAAATTCAAAATATTGAAGAACAATTTAATGATTTTCAATTAGAAGATTCTATAAATAAAATTAAAAGAAATTATCATTTTTCAAAAAATAATACTTATACTACTAGACCTGAAACAAGAAATTATTACCCTAGACCTACTCCACCTGATTTACAATTTGAAGAACGACATACTTTTGTTCAAGCCAAATATGATGGAAGTTCTTTATATGAATGGAGTATAGAAGGCCAAACATTCTTAGTTTAATGCAAGAAATGATAATGGCAGCTAATGCATATAAAGCAAATGGAAATGATGATACTGCAATTCTTGATATGATAGTTTCTGGTTTTACTGGAATTTTAAAAGGCTGGTGGGATAAGTATCTCACAGAAGAAGAAAAACATATAATTATTAATGCTAAAAAGATAGTTATTAAAACAGAAAATAATGTTCAAACACCAACTGAAATACCTGATATAATTAATACCCTAATATTTGCTATAATCCAACATTTTATTGGAAACCCAACAGATTATCAAGAAAGAAATTCTTTCATATTATTAAATTTAACATGTAGAAAATTACAAGATTTTAGATGGTATAAAGACGTTTTCCTTTCAAAAGTTATGACTAGAGATGATTGTAAAGAGGCTTATTGGAAAGAAAGATTTATAGCTGGATTACCAAAATTATTTGCAGAAAGAATTAGAGAAAAAATTAAAAAAGACTTTAATAATAATATTCCTTATAGAGATTTAGCCTATGGTCAAATAATAAATTATATAAATCAAGAAGGATTAAAAATATGTAACGATTTAAGATTAAAAGAAAAGATTAAAAAGGATGGAATTCAAGGCCATAAAGAATTAGGAAGTTTTTGTCAACAATATGGATTTGAACCATTTAAAACTCCTTCTAAAACAAAAAGGAAAATTCCTAAACAATTTATTAAAAAGAACTATAAAAGAAAACCAAATATTAAAAACAAACAAAAATATTATAAAGATAAGAATGATTTTCAAAAGAAAAAACAAGGTAAACAAGATATTGTTATTTGTTATAAGTGTGGAAGACAAGGACATTATTCAAAAGATTGTTATACTAGAAAAAAGATAAATGAGTTAAATATTTCTGACGAATTAAAAGAACAAATAAACAAAATACTTATTTATGATAATTCAAGTGAAGATAGTATTTCAGATTATAGTGATAATGATTTAAATTATATTGAAGATTCTAATTCAGAAAGTAGCTCAGAAGATAATGCATGTGAATGCGTTGGTCCTTGTATCTGTGAAATTAATGGTACAATAAATTCTCTAACATCATATAATAAAGATTTATTTGAATTATTAGAAAAAATTGAAGATAAAGAAGTAAAACAAGTATATTTAAAACAATTAAAAGAAAAGTATAAACAACCAATAGAAAAGGAAACAAAAGCATATAATTTTAACGAAATATGCCAAAGATTTCAAACAAAACAAATAAAAGAAAATCCTGTTACAATAACCGATTTACAAATAGAATTAAAAAATATAAAAGAAGAAATTCGAGAAATAAAATTACAAATTAAAGAATTAGAAAGAGGAAAAAATAAAGAGGATGAAGAAAATAATAACAATACTAAAAATAATACTGAAAATACAGGAATAATAAATCGCTTAAAAGGATTAACTTCTCAAAAATGGTATACTAAGTTAAATATAATAGTCAATAATGAATTTTGTTTATCATTAGTTGCTATGATTGATAGTGGAGCTGACATGAATTGTATTCAAGAAGGATTAATACCCACAAAATACTATGAAAAGACTACATATATATTATCTGGAGCTAATGGAAACCCATTAAATATTCAATATAAATTATCAAATGTTCATATTTGCAAAGAAAACTATTGTTACAAAACTCAATTGGTTTTAGTAAAAGATTTAACATCTCAAATTATATTAGGACTCACATTCATAACTCAATTATATCCATTTACAGTTGAAGAAAAAGGTATAAGTATTAAAGTATTAAATAAAAAGATCTGTTTTGAATTTGCTCATCCAATTACTTCAAAACAAATAAATATTTTAAGTTTAAAAGAAAAACAAAAGGAATTTTTAATAGAAGAAATTGATTATGTTAGAATAAAGAATCAATTACAAGATAAAATAATTATAAAAAGAATACAAGAAATTGAAAATAAATTTAAAGAAAATATCTGTGCAAATATTCCAAATGCTTTTTGGGAAAGAAAACAACATGTTGTAAAGTTACCTTATATTAAAGATTTTAATGAGAAAAATATTCCAACAAAATCTAAAGCTATACATATGTCTCAAGAGTTAGAAAACTATTGTAAAAGGAAATACAAGAATTATTAGATAAAAAACTAATAAGGCCATCTAAATCCCCTTGGTCCTGCTCTGCCTTTTATGTTCAAAATAGTGCAGAAATTGAAAGAGGAGCTCCTAGATTAGTTATAAATTATAAGTCATTAAATAAAGTTTTAGAATGGATTAGATACCCTATACCAAATAAAAGAGATTTATTAAAAAAGATATATGATTCAAAAATATTTTCTAAATTTGATATGAAATCTGGATTCTGGCAAGTTCAAATTGCTGAAGAAGATAGATATAAAACTGGATTCAATGTACCATTCGGACACTATGAATGGAATGTTATGCCATTTGGATTAAAAAATGCTCCTTCAAAATTTCAAAATATAATGAATGATATTATTTTACCATTAGGAAATTATGCTATTGTTTACATTGATGATGTATTAATATTCTCAAATACTTTAGACCAACATTTTAAACATTTAAATTCTTTTTACAATATTATTCATAAAAATGGATTAGTAGTATCACCTTCTAAAATGAGTCTTTTTCAAACAGAAATAAGATTTTTAGGACATAATATTATTCAAGGAACAATAAAACCTATCAACAGAAGTTTAGAATTTTCAAATAAATTTCCAAATGAAATTAAAGATAAAAAGCAATTGCAAAGATTTTTAGGATGTTTAAATTATATTCATGATTTTTTCAAAGATTTAGGAATTATATGTAAACCTTTATATGACAGATTAAAAAAGAATCCAAAACCATGGACTCAAGAACATACAGATATAGTAAAATATATTAAAGATAAAATAAAATGTCTACCATGTTTACATATTCCCCATCCCAATGCAAAATTAATTGTAGAAACCGATGCAAGTGATCTAGAATTTGGAGGAATATTAAAACAAGAATTAGATAATAAAGAAAGTTTAGTTAGATATTATTCAGGTGCTTGGAATGATACTCAGAAAAATTATTCTACAATCAAAAAGGAAATTTTAAGTATAGTTTTATGTATAAAAAAGTTTGAAGATGATTTATATATGAAACCATTTTTATTAAGAATAGATTGTTTATCTGCAAAATATATTTTAGAAAAGGACATTAAGAATTTGATTTCAAAACAAGTTTTTGCAAGATGGCAAGCATTATTAAGCAACTTTGATTTTCAAATAGAATTTATAAAAGGAGAAAATAATTCTTTACCAGATTTTTTATCAAGAGAATTTTTACAGGGAATATGAGCAACTTCAATTCTTCAAAAAAGATTGTATTCTCAAAACAACAATTCTCAAAATCTCAATTATCAAGCTCTCCAAATTCTCCTTCAAGACCAACCCATTTGCAACAATTTCCCTTATTACCTAATATTCAAAACAGATTTGCCCCTCTAACCCCAGGTCCAAGACCTAGACCTCCATTCTCATCTATTATTCAAAATTTAGAATCAAAACCCATTATTCAATCTCCTTCTTTTACAAAACTCTCTAAACCAGCTTCTCCTTCAACCTCTTCACCAGCCACTATTCCCTACATTATCAACCCAAACAAAAAGATTATCAAAATTCTAGAACCTTTGGAAGTTGAAAAGGTTAATAAAACCTTCTTTTCCCTGATCGACTTCATTTTTTCCAAAAGGATGCCATTTTTTCAAAGATGAATACAAAAACAGAGATTATTATCAAGCAATTTTAGAAGATTCTGAATCAGTTATTATTCGACACAATTTTAATAGTGGAGATCCTTCCAATATTGCTTATAGTCAAGTAAAAATTTTGAAAGTCTTATCTTTAGAAGATTGGAATTCTAAGCCCTATAATCCAAAAACCCTTTCAAACTTTAGTGCTTATCCTCAATATAACTACTATGATTATCAAGATGCATGGGAATATGCATTTTTCTTAAGAAACTTTGATCATTCTTGGTTCTTCCAATTTGATGAAGATTTTTCAAATATTTATCCAAGATGGTTTGTTAAATGGTTCAAATATATGGGAATCATTCCAGATGCTTTTCCTAAAGAAGTTTCAGAGGCATTTTCAAAATTCGTCGAGTATTTCCAACATGATGGAACACCAATTTTTGAATACACTTTACAATTCATGAGCGTTTTCAGAATTCCATGGATCTGTTTATGGACTTACAATTTTCAAGAAGAAAGTCCTACAGAACTTTCTCCTCCATTACTCTTTAGACAATACAGGTGTAAATGGTGGAATAAGTTTATTATTACAAAAGCAAATTCTCAAGCAGTTACCAAGTATTATAAGGAACTAGCTATTCAATATGAAAGAAGTTTAAAGTCTCCAATTCGAGATATCAAGGCCAGTGATGAAGACCAAGAGTATATTAAAAGATTCTCAGATTGCAAGTCTCCAGAAGACATTTTAAAATTAGTCAATGAAATTAGACAGTCTCCATCCCCTTCAAAACACTCATCCCCGGGGACTGAAGTTTTTCAAGATTCTCAAGACCCATATGATTTGATGTAAAATAATAATAATAATAATAATAATAATAATAATAATAATAATTATTATTGTTCTTTGCCGGACAAATGATGGTGAAAGAAAAGAAGGCCCATATAATTCTACAAATGGACAATCTACTTTTCTTATTTTCAAAAGGTGGTGACCAACAATTCTACAAATGGACAATCTACTTTTCTTATTTTCAAAAGGTGGTGACCAATAATTCTACAAATAGACAATCTACTTTTCCAAAAGTGGTGCAATCATTCTACAAAGAGACAAGATACTTTCCAATATGGTGCAAGTAATTCTCAAAATGGACAAACAACTTTTCAACAAAAGCCATTTCATACGGAAGCTTTTCCAAGATTCAATTATGAAGACCCTTTTATTTCATCTATAAAAGGGAGGATGATCAAAGGAAGAAAGACACACTTTTCTACACACCTTTTCTTACATCTTCTCTTATGTATGAAAAAACCCTCAAACCCAAAACTTGTATTATCAACTTCTCTATGTTCAAGATCTTTAGATTTTCAAATTATAGTTGCTCCTCCTGATTGTAAGGAAATTAATTGTAATCAAGATTTTCAATCAATAAACTCAGGTATATTTTAAATTCATATCATGCTTATTTATATTGCCATCTCTTTAAACTAATTTATATTGTCTTCATGTTTAATCTTCTTCATATCAGACGATCCTAAACCGTTTATATATATATATATATATATATATATATATATATATAGGGAGAAGATCATGCGAGAACCACCTCTTATTGCGAGAACCGCGAGAACCAATGTGAACACAACCAAAAATGCCTAAAAATAGCTAAAAATCACACAAAAAAATTAATATTTTTTATAAAAAATCGCTACTTTTCGAAGCAAAAAAAAAATTTTTTTTTTTGGCTTCTAAAAGTAGCGATTTTAACATAAAAAATATTAAAAAAAAAATTAGATTTTTTTTAGGTTTTTTGGGGGTTTAGTTTTTAGCATTTTAGCTTGGGGGGTGAGGGTTTAGGTTTTTGGGGGGTGGGGGAGGGGGGTTTAGGTTTTGGGGGGGGGGGGGGTGGGGGGTTAGGTTTTTTTTAGGTTTTTTTGAGGTTTTAGTTTTTAGCATTTAGCTTGGGGGGGGGGTGGGGGTTAGGTTTTTTTAGGTTTTTTTTAGGTTTTTTTAGCTATTTTAGGTTGTGTTCACATTGGTTCTCGCGGTTCTCACAATAAAGGTGGTTCTCGCATGAGCTCCTCCCTATATATATATATATATATAGGATAAATTACACTTTTCGTCCTTTATGTTTGTAGCTAGTTGCAATGGATGACATTTACCTTTAATAATTACAACCATAGTCCTTTATTTTGGAAACTTGTTACATCTTTCGTCCTTTAGCACTAACTTGGTTAAAAATTTTAGTTAAATCTATTTATATAAGGGCACTTTGGTCTTTTTAGCAATCCAATTAAAATATATTATAAATAAAACAAAAACAAAATAAAAAACTTATAAATACACGATCACCAACCCTATTTTGAGTCTGTATCTACATCATCTTCACCCAGCAGTTTCCTTTTCCTCACAACCGTCGCCGCCGCCACCACTCCGGCCACTGACGACCACCCTACGACGTCATATTGTCGCTATTGCTCCTCCTCCACGTCATCATCATCCTCATTGGAGTCCGTGACAAATCAAGATCTACACAGAGACATCGCATAGATAAATCAAGATAACAAGACGATCTGGGTCTTGTTTCTGGTGTTGTCTGGTCATTTTGGCAGTAGCATTGTGTGTATCTGGGCTAGCTCTTTATTGGAAGCTCAAAGGGGGTTTTGATTTGAAACCCACTTCTTCGATCTCTTGTACTCCCTGCATCTGTGATTGTCCCCTCCTCTCTCCCTTCTTAAGCTTGCTCATGGTAATAATCAATAAAACCCTTTTTTGTTCTCGTTTGATCTTGTTGTTTTGGGAGTTTCTGGGTTTTAATTGTTGGTTTAAGTTGGTCATTCATGTTGTGTTGTTAATGTTACTGATTTGGTGGTGGTGGCAGTGGCGGATTTGGTGGTGATAGGGTGGGGTTTGGTTGTAGAGAGAGGAGGTGGTGACCGGTAACGTATTCGAGCCCTAAATTTTGTGTTGAAATTGAACTTGTTTGGTTGAATATTCGAGTAAATGAAGCCGGAATGATGGTCGTTAAGAATCAAAGCGATGGTTGATGGTGGTGTTTTGATTTGGGGATTTGGTTGAATATTCGAGTACGAGCTAGATGAAGTGTGGTGGTTAAGTCACGAACTAGATGGAGGTTGTGGTGTGATGGATCTGGTGTTGGTGGCGGCGGATTTGGCGGTGGTTGTGGTGGCAACAGATTTGGTGGTGTTGATGGTTATGGTGGTGGCGGTGATGGTGAAAGAAGAAAAGGGTAGGTAAATGATGTAAAAGAAGAGTTTGAGATAATTAGGTTTTTTTATTTTTTGTTAATTTTGTTGGTAAAATGACTAATTTACCCTTGATTGATCAGACTTAGCTCAAAATTTTAACCAAGTTAGTGTTAAAGGACCTAAGGTGTAGTGAGTTTTCCAAACAAAGGACTGTAGCTGTAATTATTAAAGGTAAAGGTCATCCATTGCAACTACCTATAAACATAAAGGACAAAAACTGTAATTTTTCCATATATATATATATCCTAAAATCGTTTCATATTAGTGTACACCCGGTAATGATGAAAACTCGAAAGTATTAATGTCGTTCTTACACCCGGAAAATATCATATTTTGCAATTGTTTTGAATATATATATATATATATATATAGGATTAGGTATAAGAGTGAACACCAGTGTAGTTTGCGAACTGAGCGAACTAATCCTGGCCATACATGTGTGTCGATCAATGGCCAGGATTTGATGATGAAATACACTAGTGTATTTTACGATTTGATGATGAAATCCTAGCCATCCACATGTGTAAATCAATGGCCAAGATTTGTTAACTCAGTTCACAAATACACTACTGTTCACTCTAGAACCCCACCCGATATACATACATATATATATATATATATTCTTACGATGGTTAGGAGATATATATTTCTATATCAACATGAAAAATATATATTCTACTAGGGGAGGGTTCATTGGGGAACACTAAAAAAGTGGGGAACGGGGGAACACTTTTAAAAATTATACTTAACATGTTAAAAAAAATATTTTTCTAAATTTTTTTCGGCGCTTTTTTTTATAAATACAAGTAGAAACATTTTTGATAAAAAAATCAAAAACTAAAAATATAAAAAAATGTTTAAAAAACAGTTATATCTTATAGAATTAACTTAACATGTTAAAAATAAATTTTTTTAAAAACTTTTTCAGCGCTTTTCTTTATAAAAAGGAGCAGAAACTAGTCGAGTAAAAAAAATTTCTAAAAAAATTTTTTTTTAGCCTTTTTTTAATTTTTTTTTTAATATTTTTAGTTTTTGATTTTTTTATTAAAAATGCTTCTACAAGTATATATAAGGAGAAGCGCCGAAAAAGATGTTTAAAAAATTTATTTTTAACATGTTAAGTTAAATTTTTAAGAGTGTTCCCCGGTTCCCCACTTTTTTAGTGTTCCCCAATGAACCTCACACTATTCTACTAATTAGCTCGAATATATATATATATATATATATATATATATATATATATGTGTGTGTGTGTGTGGGGGGGGAGGGTGTGGGTGTGTATAACTTCCAAATATTCCGTATCATTGTCATTTTATCGAAAACCTGAATTTCACCGAAATAAAGTATTTTATACCAAAAAATATCCGTGGATTTTGAAAACTCGTTTTCCACTTCAAAACCTCATTTAACTCCTCAAAATCTGTTTTTACCATTATCATGTTAATCGATATACTTTCCACTTAACATGTATGTACATATATTTTTACCAAAATAGATCTATATAGCACATAATACATATATTTATCCATTTAACACTTTTAAAACCTTAACTAGCTTTTTGGTGAATTCTTGTACTTCTACATATGATATAACTTAACAAGGGATTATGTACTTACTATGTCACACCCCTATTTTCCACGTGTCACCGGTGGGCCCGGTGGGGAGTATCGTGACGTAGTTGGTATCATCATAGACAAACAACACAATATATAAATGCACAGCGGAAGCAAAGATAGATTCATTTCAACTTTAATAAAGTGTAATATTAAATATCAATGATAGTCGAAACGGATCCACAGGCGGATCAAAACAAAAATAAGATATTGTTCAACAGTTTATTGTCGTCCAAGCTTGCGAGACTTATTGTGGACGCTCTAGAAGACAGCTAGCCTATTACGTGTAGTACCTGCACTTAACCTTTTGGAAGAATATGTCAGTTTACACTGGTAAATACAATTTAACTGACTCATTTTGAAAATGGTTGAAAATTCATTTGAATGCACATGGCACAAAACATTTTATAACTTGGGATAATTATTTAATATAATAATCTTGTGAACGAATTACATGTTACTTGTGCGTTCAGTAGCCCGGATCTTGTCCGGGTTAAAGATCAATAGACCCTCCACATTAGAGTTATACACTGACAGGTGTACGCCTACACCCCGTGGTCAGGTCGTGGCCATCTCGTAAGATGATGCCGAGGATATCCGGGACATGGTCATTAACCCCCCAAAGGCTTTAAGTGAACAAGACTGTTTAAACGAGCCGATCAAATTATTCAATTAACCATTCAAAGATGTAAGATTTGATGCTCGATCAAGCGGTATTCTATATACCGTAACCCAAGCTTGTATAGGGAAAATAAGTTAAAAGTATTTACCTTGGTAAGTATATATCACAACAAGAAAGTGAAGGTAGCTTTTACCGGTGCTCCTAATCTGGAACGAAGGTTTATAAATAACCTATTAGATTTCTAACGGGTCTTTATTTAAGCTTAAGCTTAGACCGGTTAGCTTTAAGGACGAAACGGTTCAAACGCACGATTAAGCGAAGACCGGATAGAATGTGATTTAGACCCGACAAGTTTGAATACTTGTATAATATGGGTATACTAAATACATTCTGGATTTTGAGACAAAAATGATAATGTTTGACCCGTCTCGGTCAATTTATGCAAACTAGTTACATAAACCAAACCGAACCGAACGCGAAAAGAGCGTTACGGGTAACAGTAAGAGTCATATGCAAGTTCCCTGAGATAATATGCTCTAAATATGTCATAATATCAGTAAGTTATTTTCTATTATGCCTAAAACGGATTTAAACACAATTTATGCCTCATAAGGGCATTTTGGTCATTTAAAAGATTATAAAAGAGTTTATTTGTAACTCTGAGTTACGGGTCTGATTTATACAGTAGGTATACTAAATTTAACATATTATAACAGTAGGGTATGACCCATATGTGAAACTTATCATTTAAAACCAAACTATGCACCTTAGGGGTATTTTGGTAATTTCACAAGGGCTAAAAATGTCAAAATTGGAAACCTGAGTTTATAAACTTGTACTTACTGTTATTTTATAAAAATATGCTAAGAACATCAGTAGGTATCAACCTTATATGTTTACTATGGTTATAGTACATACTATGCGTTAAAAACGCTTAAAAAGGCGATTTAGAGCCGTTTCCGGGTTTTTAAAAGAAAGCTGATATTTTTATATTTCCAGAATGCTCAAAATATTTTATTTAACAAATAAAATCAGTAGAAAAAGGTTTGGAGTCAAAAGGATTTGTAAAACTCATTTTATGGCTTAAAAGGGCAAAATCGGTATTTACCGAATTAAACTTAGAGACCTATGATATGATCAGCCAAAAATTAAATAAAAATCTTTAAAAATCCCAAAATATTAAATAACACCAGTGGGTAAAAAGTTTGATATCAAAAAGTGGGTTTAAATAGGTTATATGCTAATTACGCCGTTTAAGTAACAAAAGGCTTTCAAATTACGATATTGAGCATATCTCTTAATCTGGACCTCAAATTGATATCAAATTTTTGGTGCAAGTTTAAAAATCAGTAACAAATGTTTCTACTCTTTCACTTTTTCAAAAATCACGTTTTATAGTAAAAAGGGCAAAATAGTCAACTTTAAGCATAAATCGGAAACATGCATATGAATCGGTTAAGCGTTGAACCAAGTTGTAAAATCTCAGAGAGTTAAACTTATATGAAAATTGGTCCAAAATATGCTCTAATGCAGATCTCAAACATGCATGAACGGATCAGAACTAAAAGTTAAAGAAAAAGTCAATTTATGTGACTTTCGGTTCCGATTCGGGTTTAAACTGAAAATTGTCGAGTTGATCATGATGAAACATGTTCTTACATTAATTACAAAGTTATTTTGATGATCAAACAGGTTGCATGTAGCCTACATTGCTAATTATGCTTAATTTTGCAAAAACACATTCTGTTGACTTTTTAAGAAAAGCTTTGACTCGACAATTAACATACTTAGAGTGGGAATCTGAAAATACCCTTTTGAGGGTTTGTTACCCACATAAATACCAACTTGCAGGTACTTTCAATTTGAGAAATGACTGAGCCATTTTTGTTTAATCACAAAGTCAAACAGAAATTACGATGGATTGACTTTCGGTTGAATAACTAAGCTAGAACGAATTTGAAAGAGTTATGAACACTTACAATGGTCCTAAATAAGCTTAGAGATCACTAGGAAGATGCCTTGTCTTCCAAAGAGCTCCAGAAGTTGTCTTGTGATTTTTAGAAAATGCAAGTGTTCAAAGTTTACTACTTCAAGACCCTTTTATGCAGATTTGATCTGTTTAGAGGCTGCCATGTGAGTCTAGGATTGTTGTAAGAAGTATACAAGTGTCCCTAGCTGCATGAAAATCGATTGGTGAGGCTCTGGAGTCGACAACAGCTGGTTACAACTCGCAAAACAGAACTGACTGGCAGCTGTGCGCTGTTTTGTCGCTGGGCGCTGGGTCGCGGGCCGCGACAGGCCCCTCGCGGGCCGCGTACAAATGTGCGACCAGGTCTCCAAGTTTCATACAATTTGCAATTCAGTCCCTTCTCTTTTGATACGTGTTTTTTTCTTATTTATCTTGCACATTAGACCCTAAATTCTGATTTTTAAGGGCCTTGGGATATTTACAAACATGGTAAAGTCCTTGAACAACTTTGTGCTTACCCGAAAAGTCACGAAATCAACGTTAACGTATTTAACCCTTCGTGTACGGTTTTGATCATATCTTTCTCATACTATCACGAAACTTCATGAAATTTTTATCACATATTCTAGTGAGTATATTTTATCATTACAAAGCTTCGGGTTTGCCAAAAGGTCACTCAGAGGTATACTTTCAACATGTTGACACATTTAGCCCCTGTAGTTTGTAATTCCTCACTTTCTTTCATTTTCCGCTTCGTATGATCCATGATTTATCCGTTTAAGATTATAAACATCATGTAGGATTATTTTAGAGCCTATTTATCCATTGTTGACACTTTGGACCCTTATATTCACATAGTTTCACCGTTTGTCAACTTTAGTCCCTCTAAAGTATGTTTTCACATATTCAAAGCCCATGACACGTGTCAGTGCATTACTGGACGTAAATTTTCGAGGTGTTACATCCTCACCCCCTTAAAAGAAATCTCGACCTCGAGATTTACTAAAACAAATGAGGGTATTTTTCTTTCATCGTGGATTCTACCTCCCATGTGTATTCGGGACCTCTACGGGCATCCCATTTGACCTTAACAATATGTACATGCTTCCTTTGAAGCTTCTTTACCTGTCGATCTTCAATCGATAATGGCCTTTTCACAAATTTCAAGCTTTCATCTATATGTACATCCGTATGCGGTATAACCAGTGATTCATCAGCGAAACACTTCTTTAAATTACAGATGTGGAACACATTATGGATAGCGCTAAGTTCTTCAGGCAAGTTAAACTTATAAGAGACTGACCCGACACGTTCGATAACCTCGATAGGTCCTATGTATCTTGGGCTTAGCTTGCCTTTCTTACCAAATCGCATCACCCCTTTCCAAGGTGATACTTTAAGCAATACTTTGTCACCTACTTCGAAGTGAAAAGCCTTACGCTTTGGATCCGCATAACTTTTCTGCCTATCCCTGGCAGCTTTCAGACGATCGCGAATCTGGACAATCTTGTCCGTTGTCTCAAAAACTATCTCTGGTCCTGATAGTTGGACATCTCCAACTTCCGCCCAACAAATGGGCGATCTACACTTTCTACCGTATAAGGCCTCAAAAGGCGCAGCTTTTATGCTGGTGTGGTAGCTATTGTTGTAGGAGAATTCAATTAGTGGTAGGTTCTTATCCCAACTACCACCCAAATCGATCGCACATGCTCGTAGCATGTCTTCCAACATTTGAATAGTACGCTCACTCTGACCGTCAGTCTGAGGATGATAAGCCGTACTAAAATTTAAACGAGTGCCCAACGATTGTTGGAAACTTTTCCAAAAATGTGACGTGTATCTAGTATCTCTATCAGAGATAATAGACACAGGTATTTCAGGCAAAGCTACAATCTTATCAACGTATAACTGAGCTAACATATCGGAGCTATAAGTCTCCTTGATGGGTAGAAAATGTGCTGACTTCGTCAGTCTATCTACTATGACCCATATAGTGTCATTTCCCTTTCTCGTCTTTGGCAACTTGGTGATGAAATCCATCGTCACCATCTCCCACTTCCATGTGGGAATTTCAGGTTGTTGTAACAAACCTGACGGCTTCTGATGCTTAGCTTTGACTTGCGCACAAGTCAAACATTTAGCTACATAAGCAGCTACAGACTTTTTCAAACCAATCCACCAGTAGTTTGCTTTTAGATCATGGTACATCTTATCAGCTCCAGGATGAACGGAGTATTTGGAACTGTGGGCTTCCTGGAGGATAACATCCCGAAGTCCTCCATAAACTGGAACCCATATTCGTCCATTCAATCTTAGCATTCCGTCCTTGTCATGGGATAACTGCTCCTCAGTTACTCCCAGTTTTTCTTCAGGATAGTTAGCTTCTAACACAGCTTCCTTCTGTGCAGCTAACACCCTTTCGTTCAAACTATTCCTGATTTCGATGCACTTGGCATTAATTCTTATCGGCTTCACTCTTTCTTTTCTGCTTAAGGCATCAGCAACTACATTTGCTTTGCCTGGATGGTATTTTATCTCACAATCATAATCATTTAGAGTTTCCATCCATCGTCTTTGTCGCATGTTCAAGTCCTTCTGATTGAACAAATGTTGAAGGCTCTTATGATCCGAATAGATCACACACTTGGTTCCATATAAGTAATGTCTCCAAAGTTTTAATGCAAATACAACGGCACCCAGCTCCAAGTCGTGGGTGGTGTAGTTCTTTTCGTGCACCATTAGCTGTCGCGAAGAGTAGGCAATAACCTTGCCTTTCTGCATGAGTACACAGCCCATACCAGTGTGTGATGCATCACAATACACCACAAATTCTTCTATACCATCGGGCAATGTTAACACCGGTGCATTGCTCAACTTTTTCTTCAGAATGTCAAAGGATTCCTGCTGCTTAGGACCCCAGTCAAACTTAACCTTCTTACGCGTCAACGAAGTTAGGGGCGCAGCAATCCTTGAAAAGTTTTCGATAAAACGCCTATAATATCCTGCTAAACCCAGGAAGCTACGAATTTCAGTAGGCGTCTTTGGCTCTTGCCAATTCATAACTGCTTCTACCTTAGCAGGATCCACTTGGATACCACGCTCACTTACCACATGTCCAAGGAATTGGACTTCTCGAAGCCAAAATTCGCACTTTGAAAATTTGCCGTAGAGTTTCTCTTGGTGTAGAAGTTTGAGAATACAACGAAGGTGTTTCTCGTGGTCAGCTTGGCTCTTCGAATAGATGAGAATGTCATCAATAAAGACGATGACAAATTTATCCAGATAAGGCTTGCAGACGCGATTCATGAGATCCATGAATGCGGCTGGCGCATTAGTAAGCCCGAAAGGCATCACTAAGAACTCGTAATGTCCATAGCGAGTCCTAAACGCTGTCTTGTGCACATCTTCATCTTTGACCTTCAACTGATGATAGCCTGACCTTAAGTCGATCATAGAGAAATAGCTTGCCCCTTGCAATTGATCGAACAGATCGTCGATCCTGGGCAAAGGATACCTATTCTTGATAGTAACTTTATTAAGCTCACGGTAATCGATGCACAGACGCATCGATCCATCCTTCTTCTTGACAAACAAAATCGGCGCTACCCAAGGGGATGAACTAGGTCTAATAAAACCTTTAGCTAACAGATCATCTAATTGCGTCCTTAACTCCTTCATCTCCGTTGGTGCTAACCTATAAGGTGCTCTCGCTACTGGTGCCGCACCCGGGATGATGTCAATTCGGAATTCCACTTGCCTATCTGGTGGTAAACCAGGTAGTTCTTCGGGAAAAACTTCAGGATATTCCGAAATGATAGGGATGTCTTCAATCTTGGGCTTTGGCTCATCAATAGTAACTTGTGCCATATAAATGACACAACCCTTTCCCAAGCATCTAGATGCCTTAAGCATGGACACTTGCTCAGGCAATCCATGCTGAGTATCCCCTTGAATGGTAAGTGACTCCCCAGACGGGGTTTTGACTATCACTTGCTTCCTGTTGCATACAATCTGGGCTTGGTTATGCGATAACCAATCCATGCCTATAACTACATCACAGCCAGCTAGCTTAAAGGGAAGTAAGGATAAAGGAAAAGAATGATTCCTAATGGATATAACACATCCATCTAAAACAGTTGAGGTTGTTTCTATGGTTCCGTCAGCTAATTCCACCTCATATTTCACACTTAAGGTTTTAACAGGTAGGTTTAATAACTTACAGAACTTATCATCAACAAAAGATTTATCTGCTCCAGAATCAAACAATACCCTAGCAAAAACATCATTTACAAGAAAAGTACCTGTAATAACGTTGTCATCTTGAACAGCTTCCTTAGCGTCCATTTTGAAGAACCTCGCATTGGTCTTCTTCCCATCTTCGGCTTTCCTTGCGTTCTTTGGGCAATTAGACTTAATGTGCCCTTTTTCGTTGCAACCATAACATGTTGCATCCTTCAGCTTCTTACACTCCAAAGTCTTATGATCCGTGGATTTGCAAATCCCACAGGATCTCACGTGAGACTGTGATCTCGACTCCAAACGACACTTCCCAAAGTGGTTCTTCTTACAAGTTTTACATTTGGGCTTATCCCCCGATTGTTGCCCATCTCTCTTAGATCCCGACCCTTTCCTGTGGTCGTTATTTCCTCGGTGTCTCTTTTCTGATCTTCGTGAGGTATCGTCCTCACGCTTCCTCTTATTCTCTTCTGAGTTCCTGAGTGCTCTCAACCTGACTACGTCCAGGGTAAGAGAGAGAGACAGATCAGCTACTGATCTGAAAGTTGTAGGCCTCGATGCCTTAACACTTGCTTTAATTTCAGGGGCTAAACCCCCGATGAAACGGGCAATCCGTTTCGGTTCTGGGGTTACCAAGTACGGAACCAACCGAGATAGAGTATTGAAAGTGGTGAGGTATGCCTGGCAGTCTAAATTTTTCATCACCAAAGATAAGAAGTCTGACTCGATCCTTTCAACTTCATGTTGTGGGCAAAAATTCTCTTTAATAAGAGCAACAAACTGATCCCATGACATACTGTAGAGTGGGATCTTTCCAGCAGTTTGTAGGAGAGATTTCCACCACGCCAGTGCGTCTCCTTTGAACGATTGGGATACGTATTTCACTACATCCCGATCAGCACACCCGCTGATATCTACTACTGTATCCATTTCGTCCAACCAGGTCATGCAGTCGACCGCTCCTTTCTCCCCAGTAAAGTCCCCGGGTTTACATGAGACGAAGTATTTATACGTACAGGACTTACTATGCGGTTCATGTTTCTGCTTGATCTTCTTTATCGGGACACTGTTTTGGTTAGAGGAGTGATGATCCTCATCATCCCTATTGAGCTCATCTTTCTTAGGTCCAACTTTCTTAGAAGGCGGCTTGCTATGAGCCTCCGAGTGGACTTTCGGTTTGGAATGTGGCGCAGATCGGGTCCTACTCCGGGTCCCGCTCGATTCACTATACTGTCTATTTAGCGCTTCGATAACTGCATCGTTCACTAATGCTTTCAACTCCGCACCCGTTACTAATATTTTAGTATTATCAGGGTTTTCTGCTGGACGACTGTTTAACTCTTCAGACTTAGCCATGTAGTCTAAATTGCTACATAAAAATAAGGACAAGGTCTATTTAGAAGTCTAAACAGTATTATCGTACTTGACGATTTATTAACCATGGTAAATAAAAGCCATATTAGTTAATTTAATAATTTCATTCAGGATATTTACTAATAATCTTTTTAGAATGAAATATAATATTGGCATAATAAGCCTAGTCACGTAGACAAATTTCTAAATTACAAATTTAGATCTTATATGATTAAAGCTTGTATAAAAAGACAAATAAATCCTTTTCTTGGCAGGGAGTTTATAAACTACAGCTGCCTTTTTGTTTTATATGACATTAATTACACCCGTAGGCATTATGTCACAACCAAATATATATATAAAAATATAATCTTGGATAATTTATTAAAAGGGTGGCGTGTGTGATTTTACGGATCACACTAGCCAAGAATGTTAACATGTTTACAGATGTTAACAGAGATTTGAATCTTTTTAAACAGGTTCCACCATATTGGCTAGATTCATGATAACATAACAGCTAGGTTTTACCTTTTTAAGATCCTTATTACTTTATGAAAATGGTACATCAAAATAATAAATGTTATTTTTTTCATTTATTTATACACTATGTTTATGCACATAATTTAAAAATGAAAACTTAAATTAACCATTTCAAGCAAAATTAAACCAGTACGAGTCTGCCCTAAACGGGTCTTTTACATAAACACCATGCCCATGCAGGGGCCAAATAACAAAATAAACAAACCCACGCAGGGGTCAAATAAAAAGATATGCCCACACAGGGGCAGAACAGAAAGAAATACCCTCGCAGGGGTAGAGTACTGAAATAAATAAATGTCCACGCAGGGACATGAGTACCACACTAAAATAACCAACAAACAAAGGATTCAATGACCCTTCTTGCTTTTACCCTTGATTAGATCCACCATCTTCTTAAACATCCCCCGGTTACGCCTCCGATCATGCTGCAACTCATGCCGCATCTCTTGACGCACCTCTTGTATCTCATGAAGGATTTCTTGCATCTGGGGCGGTGACATCGCCGGTGCCTGAGGTGGTTGTTGGTAATGCTGAGGTTGAGGAGGCGGCGGTTGATAATACGGAGGTTGAGGAGGCTATGACTGCTGATACCCATATGATGGGTACCCATAGGTCGAGGGTCCCGTAGCCCAGGGACCTCCGTAGGGACCTTCTTGATGGAACGTGTTGGAGTTTGCTGCTATCCAATAGGGATCCTCCGTAAAGTTATACCCCGTGTGAATATGCTGCTCGAAGGGGTTGAAGGCTGCAGCACCGGTGTAAGTGGGGATTGGGTCTCCAAAACCCAATGGTGGCTGTGGCGCGACTGGCGCAGTGTTCACTTCTGAGATGGGATGCGAAGATTCTCCCGTCTTCGGTTCTTCGTGAAGTGGCGAGAACCGGCTGCCACTTGAATGTGGAGGGGTGCTGATGCGCACTCTCCCTTGTGCGGATATTCGCGCTGTCGTTCTCCTTCGCCTCGGAGGCGAGGGAGGCTGAAGCAGAGGTGGTGCTGCTGGCGGAGTGACCGCTACAAGTCGGGAATCCTCAGAAGGATTCTGCTGCTGCTGTGGCTGCTCCTGCTGGTGTAGGGGAGAGTGATGTGGCTGGTGCAGGGGAGAGCTACGGTATGACTGGTGCAAAGGGGAGTTATGGTAAGATTGGTGAAGAGGAGAGTGATGGGGCTGGTGCAAAGGAGAGTTATGATAACTGGGGGTAAACACCCAGTCGTGCTGCTTGAAGTTCTCCTCAAAGCTATCGGGACCATTGTAAGGTGATCCCATAAACGGTGA
Source organism: Helianthus tuberosus (assembly GCA_030545235.1). NCBI lineage: Eukaryota > Viridiplantae > Streptophyta > Magnoliopsida > Asterales > Asteraceae > Helianthus > Helianthus tuberosus. Next base: position 26,468,737 of record CM060419.1, read on the forward strand.
CCCATCTGAAATCTCAATGGGATGATTCGGTGTTCCGGAGGGTGGCATAGCAGGATCAGTATCCTCATCGATGTCCATAGGGTTGCCACCAGAAAAGTGGTCTTCTGGTCCAAGTGGGTTAAAACCCACTGCTGCTGCTAAGTAGTCATCAGGGTTGAACTGACCCTGGAAGACAGGTGATGGTTGGTTAAAAGGTGAATTGTGTCCTATTAAGGGAATGTAGGACTGTTGTGAGTTGTGGGGCTCATTCTCCGAATGAGGCCCAAAGGAGTGCGGAATTGAAGGAGAGGTACTCAGTGAGACTGAGCGCCTAGCAGGTTCGGTAAAAGACCTCCAAAGGTCTTGAGCATCAGTGTTGTGAGGATCCGAAGGTGTTCGCCGGTGTGACGGCCCGGCCTCGTGGTCGTTTAGAGCTACATGTGCTCCTTGTCCTCGGCCTCTACCTCTCATACGTGGTGGCATTCTGGTGATCCTGTCAAAAACAACAAGTGATACAACAAAAATATATGTAAGAAAAAGTTAGAAAATAAAAAAAAAATTTGTAAATTTCCTAAGTTCTTTGTCTAGACTCGAGAATCGAGGAATGTGCAATTGTGTAACTGAGATTAAACACAAAATACTAGTGTTTAATTCACTCAGAGTTGGCTCTGATACCAACCTGTCACACCCCTATTTTCCACGTGTCACCGGTGGGCCCGGTGGGGAGTATCGTGACGTAGTTGGTATCATCATAGACAAACAACACAATATATAAATGCACAGCGGAAGCAAAGATAGATTCATTTCAACTTTAATAAAGTGTAATATTAAATATCACTAATAGTCGAAACGGATCCACAGGCGGATCAAAACAAAAATAAAATATTGTTCAACAGTTTATTGTCGTTCAAGCTTGCGAGACTTATTGTGGACGCTCTAGAAGACAGCCAGCCTATTACGTGTAGTACTTGCACTTAACCTTTTGGGAAAATACGTCAGTTTACACTGGTAAATACAATTTAACTGACTCATTTTGAAAATGGTTGAAAATTGATTTGAATGCACATGGCACAAAACATTTTATAACTTGGGATAATTATTTAATATAATAATCTTGTGAACGAATTACATGTTACTTGTGCGTTCAGTAGCCCGGATCTTGTCCGGGTTAAAGATCAATAGACCCTCCACATTAGAGTTATACACTGACAGGTGTACGCCTACACCCCGTGCTCAGGTCGTGGCCATCTCGTAAGATGATGCCGAGGATATCCGGGACATGGTCATTAACGCCCCAAAGGCTTTAAGTGAACAAGACTGTTTAAACGAGCCGATCAAATTATTCAATTAACCATTCAAAGATGTAAGATTTGATGCTCGATCAAGCGGTATTCTATATACCGTAACCCAAGCCTGTATAGGGAAAATAAGTTAAAAGTATTTACCTTGGTAAGTATATATCACAACAAGAAAGTGAAGGTAGCTTTTACCGGTAATCCTAATCTGGAACGAAGGTTTATAAATAACCTATTAGATTTCTAACGGGTCTTTATTTAAGCTTAAGCTTAGACCGGTTAGCTTTAAGGACGAAACGGTTCAAACGCACGATTAAGCGAAGACCGGATAGAATGTGATTTAGACCCGACAAGTTTGAATACTTGTATAATATGGGTATACTAAATACATTCTGGATTTTGAGACAAAAATGATAATGTTTGACCCGTCTCGGTCAATTTATGCAAACTAGTTACATAAACCAAACCGAACCGAACGCGAAAAGAGCGTTACGGGTAACAGTAAGAGTCATATGCAAGTTCCCTGAGATAATATGCTCTAAATATGTCATAATATCAGTAAGTTATTTTCTATTATGCCCAAAACGGATTTAAAAACAATTTATGCCTTATAAGGGCATTTTGGTCATTTAAAAGATTATAAAAGAGTTTATTTGTAATTCTGAGTTACGGGTCTGATTTATACAGTAGGTATACTAAATTTAACAAATTATAACAGTAGGGTATGACCCATATGTGAAACTTATCATTTAAAACCAAACTATGCACCTTAGGGGTATTTTGGTAATTTCACAAGGGCTAAAAATGTCAAAATTGGAAACCTGAGTTTATAAACTTGTACTTACTGTTATTTTATAAAAATATGCTAAGAACATCAGTAGGTATCAACCTTATATGTTTACTATGGTTATAGTACATACTATGCGTTAAAAACGCTTAAAAATGCGATTTAGAGCCGTTTCCGAGTTTTTAAAAGAAAGCTGATATTTTTATATTTCCAGAATGCTCAAAATATTTTATTTAACAAATAAAATCAGTAGAAAAAGGATTGGAGTCAAAAGGATTTGTAAAACTCATTTTATGGCTTAAAAGGGCAAAATCGGTATTTACCGAATTAAACTTAGAGACCTATGATATGATCAGCCAAAAATTAAATAAAAATCTTTAAAAATCCCAAAATATTAAATAACATCAGTGGGTAAAAAGTTTGATATCAAAAAGTGGGTTTAAATAGGTTATATGCTAATTACGCCGTTTAAGTAACAAAAGGCTTTCAAATTATGATATTGAGCATATCTCTTAATCTGGACCTCAAACTGATATCAAATTTTTGGTGCAAGTTTAAAAATCAGTAACAAATGTTTCTACTCTTTCACTTTTTCAAAAATCACGTTTTATAGTAAAAAGGGCAAAATAGTCAACTTTAAGCATAAATCGGAAACATGCATATGAATCGGTTAAGCATTGAACCAAGTTGTAAAATCTCAGAGAGTTAAACTTATATGAAAATTTGTCCAAAATATGCTCTAATGCAGATCTCAAACATGCATGAACGGATCAGAACTGAAAGTCAAAGAAAAAGTCAATTTATGTGACTTTCGGTTCCGATTCGGGTTTAGACTGAAAATTGTCGAGTTGATCATGATGAAACATGTTCTTACATTAATTACAAAGTTATTTTGATGATCAAACAGGTTGCATGTAGCCTACATTGCTAATTATGCTTAATTTTGCAAAAACACATTCTGTTGACTTTTTAAGAAAAGCTTTGACTCGACAATTAACATACTTAGAGTGGGAATCTGAAAATACCCTTTTGAGGGTTTGTTACCCACATAAATACCAACTTGCAGGTACTTTCAATTTGAGAAATGACTGAGCCATTTTCGTTTAATCACAAAGTCAAACAGAAATTACGATGGATTGACTTTCGGTTGAATAACTAAGCTAGAACGAATTTGAAAGAGTTATGAACACTTACAATGGTCCTAAATAAGCTTAGAGATCACTAGGAAGATGCCTTGTCGTCCAGAGAGCTCCAGAAGTTGTCTTGTGATTTTTAGAAAATGCAAGTGTTCAAAGTTTACTACTTCAAGACCCTTTTATGCAGATTTGATCTGTTTAGAGGCTGCCATGTGAGTCTAGGATTGTTGTAAGAAGTATACAGGTGTCCCTAGCTACATGAAAATCTATTGGTGAGGCTCTGGAGTCGACAACAGCTGGTTACAACTCGCAAAACAGAACTGACTGGCAGCTGTGCGCTGTTTTGTCGCTGGGCGCTGGGTCGCGGGCCGCGACAGGCCCCTCGCGGGCCGCGTACAAATGTGCGACCAGGTCTCCAAGTTTCATACAATTTGCAATTCAGTCCCTCCTCTTTTGATACGTGTTTTTTCTTATTTATCTTGCACATTAGACCCTAAATTCTGATTTTTAAGGGCCTTGGGATATTTACAAACATGGTAAAGTCCTTGAAAAACTTTGTGCTTACCCGAAAAGTCACGAAATCAACGTTAACGTATTTAACCCTTCGTGTACGATTTTGATCATATCTTTCTCATACTATCACGAAACTTCATGAAATTTTTATCACATATTCTAGTGAGTATATTTTATCATTACAAAGCTTCGGGTTTACAAAAAGGTCACTCAGAGGTATACTTTCAACATGTTGACACATTTAGCCCCTGTAGTTTGTAATTCCTCACTTTCTTTCATTTTCCGCTTCGTATGATCCATGATTTATCCGTTTAAGATTATAAACATCATGTAGGATTATTTTAGAGCCTATTTATCCATTGTTGACACTTTGGACCCTTATATTCACATAGTTTCACCGTTTGTCAACTTTAGTCCCTCTAAAGTATGTTTTCACATATTCAAAGCCCATGACACGTGTCAGTGCATTACTGGACGTAAATTTTCGAGGTGTTACATACTACTAGCACTAAGCTAGGGAAGAATAATCTTGACAAGTTAAATAGAAAATAAAACCCCAAAAGTTTGCAAGAACAAACTTCCTTATGTGACCCGACACCTTGTATTATCTTGAAACACCTTGTTATTCCTTTGAGAACCCTTAGATGTGTTGTTTTAGTTTTCAAAATGGAAGGAGAGGGATGGTGATGGTGAGTCGTGACAGAGAGGAGAGGAGAGGAAAGAGTGAAAGAGTTGTGATCTTTGTGAAGTAGCAAATGGTTTTCAAAATGGCTTATAACCTTACTATCATTCCTCACATGTCCTAATTCTCACCATGCCTTTATTTAGTCAACAAAGACCATACCTCTCAATACTTGTAAGTAACTAAGATACGGGGGTTTGGTGGGTCCCCCTTGAGCCGTGAGTAGAAGGGAGGGGTGGGGTGGGTTAGGTTGTTTGAAATTTGAGGTCATGAAATGATGGTTGCTAGATATTTATGCACTTAGGGCTAATTAGGGTGTTTAGGATGGTAATCTAGCATATTGGACACTAGTTAAGGTTAACTAGTTCACTAGATTATGTTTAGATAATGGTTGGGTGCTAAACGATCCCTTAGTTGTGCTAACTAACCAACTAACGATTAATTAGGTGATAATAACCGGTAATTATTATTTAGAAACCCTTCGGATATCAGATATCTCAGCGCTTAATGTTAACCAGTGTCACTTATTAACGTTAACTAGTTCACTAGATTATGTTTAGATAATGGTTGGGTGCTAAACGATCCCTTAGTTTTGCTAACTAACCAACTAACGATTAATTAGGTGATAATTACCGGTAATTATTATTTAGAAACCCTTCGGATATCAGATATCTCAGCGCTTAATGTTAATCAGTGTCACTTATTAATCATGTATTAGTAGTCGTTCGGTGAAAATTGTAAGTTTCGTTGGTTAAAATGGACCAAAAATAATCCTTACGCATTTTACCGGTCAATAAGAATATGTACTTATTCTATATAAGTTTATATCCGTTGTTTTCATCGAACATATAATAACATCATCGGTTTAACGTTCCCGGCACATTGGAACAGTTTTGGCGTTAAATTGCTAACCGGATAACCAACCAACGTTTGTTAAAACTATTTTCATCGTACCGTGACAAGGCGAATACAATTATGTTAAATGCAAATATTCATGCATTTCCCGGATATCACTAGACTTTGTGGACTCAATTAATACATAATTAAGTCTAAATGCATGTAATTGTATAATTAATTATGATTAGATTATATGGATATACTTGTAATTTTGTCATTTGTCACATATAAAACATTATGTCTAGTGAGTCAGGCAGTATGCCTAGTGAGCCAAGCATTATGCCTACTGAGCCAAGCATATCTAGCGAAACAGGCATTATGCCTAGTGGGTCAGGCATAACTAAAAAGTCAAGCATTATGCCTAGTGGGTCACGCATAACTAGTGAGTTAGGAAGTTTGCCTAGTGAGTTAGACAGTGTGCCTAATGAGTCAGACATAACTAGTTAGCCAGACATAATGCCTTGTGAGCCAGGCATTTCGCCCAGACGAACTGGATTTGTTTTCTTGTCGCTTTTTCCCACTTATTAACATAAACGCTAACCATTTTATGGGCGTTTATGATAGGTAAAATCTAAAGCAATCACCAGATGGCCGATCTAGCCACGCGAGGAACCGAAGACTCTTAAACCGCCATCTCCATAGGGATATCTTTTGGAAAAGATAAAAGGATCATGCGTGACAAGGTTTCTCAAATCCAAAACTTTTGATGTGTTTTGTACTGTGTTTTATGAGTAATAATTTATTATGTCAGTTTTTTGGGTTATCAGTTAAACCAGAGTTTCTGTGTCAAAAAAAATCTAGGACCTAAACGTTCAAATAATTAAAATATTAGGAATGAGTGTTACAATAACAATATTATCAACAAGTACAAACCACAAAGTAGGCTTGTCGATGGGAATAGGCCTGCCCCATGATTGGGCTAAATGGGCGGCAAAGAAATAGTGTCAGGCAGCTGCCTGACACTCCCCTATTGGCCTAACAAATTTACGATTTTATCGCCTTTTAAATTACGATTTTGCCATCAGTTCAAAATTATGTTTTTTCCCTCACTTAAAAATAAATTTACGCTTTCGCTCCCAGCTAACTATTTCGATTTTGTCTCGTTTCAAGTTACAGTTTTGCCATTAGTTTTTTTCTTTAAAATTACGATTTACCCATCAGTTCAAAAATATGTTTTTACCCCCGCTTAAAAATAAATTTACGCTTTTGCTCCTAGCTAAAAAACTAATTTTGCTCTCAGTTCAAAATTACGATTTTGCCCCGTATAAATTTACAATTTTGCCATTAGTTTTTTTTTCTCACAGCCAAGTTACGATTTTGCCCTCAACTTAAATTTACATTTTGCCCATCGTTTGTGTTTGTTTTCCTGGTGAAATTACAATTTTGCTCCCAGTGTAAAATTACAGTCGTGCCGGCAGCTTCCTGCCACTCCCCCGTTGGTCTATTTAGTTTACGATTTATCCCCGAATTAAAATTATGATTACGCCCTCAGTTAAAAATTTTGTTTTTCCCATCGTTTTAGTTTTTTTAGCAAAACTATAAAGGTTTTTTGTTTTAATTGGTTTACTTGATTTAATTTTTTTTCGTGTCAAGGAGCTGCCTAACACTGGCTCATTATTCCTGAAAAATTACAGTTTTGCCCCGAGCACAAAATTATGGTCTTATCATCGTTTTTGTTTTTTTTTTCTAGCAAAATTATAGTAGTCTTTTTTTAATTGATTGAGAATTATTCGGTAATCGCCCCGTAACTCAGGCGGGGCATCAACTAGTTTAATACATAATGTGTCCGGATATTTATCAACGTTGCATGTAACTCTAGCGTCCACCAATACATAAGGCGTCTAAACCATACAATTGTGTGTCACACCGTGTCTTCACTAGTAGAATTTTTCTACATTTTTTACCGAACACGTTTACCGTTCGAGTTCCACGTATGGTACATGTGTCACCTCATGATTGAGTTTTACAATATCATTTTATATTATTTCTGTTTCTTGTTTGTAAGTTTTAACTGGTCTAAGGAATAAACTACTAAAAATATAATTATTACGTTGAAACTTTAGTGAAAACAACAGCCAAATAAAATAATTTGACCGAGTCGTCTTACTAATGTGAACTTGTGAAATTTGCACCATACGGGGCCATTAGTTTTTTTTATATAATTTTCGAATATGAATTTTTTCAATAAACCAAAATAGCATTCGCACGTTGTATTGCATGCATATCTGGTTCAGTAGTGTAGTGAAAGACCGGTCACGAGTAAGGCTGTAAGGTTCATTGTCATGGATTTGAAAATGATTGGAATAATACAACTTGCCATACTAAACTTATTCGTACATATATGTATTTTAGTTCAATACTAGTTGCTTTTAGAAAAGAAAAAAAACAAGCAAATGATGATAAATTTTGATTAGGTAGCTCATGCATGTGCTCCTAACAACTTGTACGTTTACAGATATTAGTCATTTACACGAACTATTTGCTTAAACTTGTTTTATTAAGGTATGTGTTCTTTTTTTTCGGTACTATAAAATATTTGGATAAATAAAGAACTACGAAAATAACCACAGATATATGCTTCTATAATCTTTATAAGAGAAAAGATAAAATAGGAATTTAGTTGGGTAGGAAGGATAAGAAGCAATAAGAGGAGAACATGTAGCATAGTTGAAAAAACATAAGAAGGAGCATATTTTAGTCAAAACTTATCATATTCGAAAAAAACATCCAAAATCTGCAATTCATTTCTCTTCCCTGTATACTCAAAACCACTATTTTCAAAGCCATAAACTACCACGTCACCACCTCCACCACCACCTCCACCACCACCTACGATTGCCACTATCTTGCCGGAACCTAGATCTGAAACCACCACCACCACCACCTTCAACCACCTGTTGGGTTTTTTGAGATTTGAAACCACCATTCCACCATCCATCGCCACCGCTCCACCACCCATCGCCAATGCAACAAGTTTCCCCAAGGTGTGTCGGAGTTCTTTCTCCGTGCACCATCGCTAATCGACGTTCTTTTGTAAGTTGTGTTATTTTTTTATTTTCGTTGCGTTTTAGGTTATCAAACCTTAATTACGTTTTTCACCTCACTATATTTTAGTTAAAGTTCTTTTCATTTTTGTTCTTTTGAATGTTAAAGCAGAGGCATGACCATGCTAAAATAAAAGCATGATCATGTTGAAACAAAGACATAACAACGTTAAAATCCATTGCGTTTTAGAATCTGCAGTGCAAAAAATGGTCATGCTAAGACAGAGGCATGATCATATTGGAACTAAGGCATACCGATATTAAAACTACATTGCTTTTTAGAAACTATGTTAAAATTCCATTGCTTTTTAGAACATACAGTGCAAAATATTGATTTTGGGTTTCATTGACAAGCTGGAGTGTAAAGAACATGATCATGCTAAAATAGAAGCATTGTCATGTTGAAACAAAAGCATGACCATGTTAAAACATAAACATGGTCGTATTAAAACTCCATTGCTTTTTAGAACCCCTTGTGCAAAATATTGATTTTGGGTGTCGTTGCGTATTACAAGCAAAGAACATGATCATGCTAAAATAGAAGCATGGTCATGTTGAAACAAAAACATGACCATCTTAAAACATAAACATGGTCATGTTAAACTCCATTGTTTTTTAGAACCTCCTATGCAAAACATTGATTTTGGGTGTCATTGCGTTTTACAAGCAAAGAGCATGATCATGCTAAAATAGAAGCATGGTCATGTTGGAACAAAAGAATGACCATGTTAAAACATAAACATGGTCATGTTAACCTCCATTGCTTTCTTAAACCTTCTGTGCAAAATATTGATTTTGGGTGTCATTGTTTTTTAAAAACAAAGAACATGATCATAGTAAAATAGAAGCATGGTCATGTTGGAACAAAAGCATGATTATGTCAAAACATAAACATGCCCAAGTTAAAAAAAAACCATTGCTTTTTAGAACCTCCTATACAAAATGTTGATTTTGGGTGTCATTGCGTTTTACAAGCAAATAATATGATCATGCTAAAATAGAAGCATGGTCATGTTGGAACAAAAGCATGACCATGTTAAAATATAAACATAAACATGGTCATGTTAAAACTCCATTGTTTTTTAGAACCTCCTGTGCAAAATATTGATTTTGGGTGTCACTGCGTTTTACAACCTAGAGTGCAAAGAACATGATCATGCTAAAATAGAAGCATGGTCATGTTGGAACAAAAGCATGACCATGTTAAAACATAAACATGGTCGTGTTAAAACTCTATTGCTTTTTAGAATCTACAGTGCAAAATATTGATTTTGGGCGTCATTGCGTTTTAGAACTGTAGTGTAAAAGAACATCAAAGAACATGATTATGTTAAAATGGAAGCATGATCATGTTTGAATAAAGGCATAACCATGTTAAAACATAAAAATGACCATGTAAAAACCCATTGCATTTTAGAACCTAGGTGAAATAACACAGATCATGCTAAAACATAAGCATGATCATGTTGGAATAGAGGCATGATCATGTTAAAACAAAGGCATAGCCATCTTAAAACAGAAACATGACCATGTTTGTTGGTGCATATGTCTGTCGACTTCGTCTTGTATCGACTCTTGTTTTAGTTGAGATAGATCAAGGCACGATATGCGAGAAAATGTCAAAGTTATGTTTATAGGCATTTCGCACGAAATGACATGTAGGGCATTTCGCACGAAATGACATAGTCATTTCGTACGAAATAGAGCCTTGGGTCATTCCGCACGAAATGTTCTTTCGTGTGAATTGGTTTCGTACGAAATAGGACAGCCTATAAATACTCCTGTCTTGGATCTCATTTGTAACTTTCCGGTTTTAGTGTCGAACTGCTGCCGAAGTGTCTACTCGTTGTAAAAGGTTGTTATATCAATCAAAAGACAGTTTAAAGTGAATTGCAAGCTGAATCACCTCAATACGTTTGTTTCCGCCTCTCGTATTGAGCAAAAACTCTTCTGAACGGCTCGTTAAGGTCGCACGACGATCCTACATGTGGTATCAGAGCTCAGGAGGAAGAGTTCTTACCAATTCAGCTCAAAATTCTGATTTCTACACTTTCTTTTCAAAATTAACAAGTTTTCACGGATAAAATGGATTGATTTTCTCACATTATATGCGAAACTGTGTTTTAACAGAGCCTTGAAAAAATTGGATCTAAAATCAGACTAAAACCTGTTCAATTTGACAAAAACATGGCTGAATTGATGACATCAGCAGCATTTCGCACGGAATAGAATCTGTTTCATCCATTTCGCACGGAATACCACACTTATTTCGCACGAAATCACCCTATATTGTCATTTCGTTTGAAAAAGTACTTCATTTCATACGAAATCACCCATTTCGTACGAAATCACTTCATTTCGCTTGAAAGTTCAGCTATTTCGTACGAAATCATCTATTTCGCACGAAACCAGTCATTTCGCTTCAAAAGGCATTTCGCTTGAGAAGTTATTTCGTTTGAATAAAGTCATTTCGTGTGAAGAAGTGCATTTCGCACCAAAGTTCATTTCGTTTGAATTGTGCTATTTCGTTTGAAAGATTAAGTTTGTGAAGTTTGATACCGAATCATGGAAGAAGAATTTTACAACGCCTTTGCTACTCCGATTACCATTGCACGGAACACAATGTTAGAAAATGAAATGGGCACCATGCAAAAACCGCCAAAGCTCATGAATATCGAGGAGTATAAAGGATGGGAGGAGCGATTCGAAAATTGGGTGCAAGCAAATTATTTGGATGCTTGGGAATGTGTTGAAACAAAATATGTTAGACCGGTGAATGATGATGAAGAGGTTATTGCAATTAAAGATCTAAGTGCTGAGGAGAAAAAGAAATACAAAGATGAAAAAATGATGACAAGTTTATTGCATCAAGCTGTGAAAGAAGATATTTTGGTTTTATTGCAACACAATGGAACTGCATATTCAATCTGGAAAGCATTAAAATCAAAGTTTGTTGGAAGCAAAGAGATGATCAAGAATAAAAAATCACTTTTGAAAAAAGAGTTCGATTTATTTCGTGGTTTGAGAACTGAAAGCATTAAGCAGATCATCGAAAGATATTGCAATCTGTTAGTTAACATGAAGAGGGTGAGCATCACAAAAGATAATGAAGAGTTGATTGAAAAGCTGGCTGATGCATTGCCACATGAAACTTGGGGCACGTATCTTATGATGTTGAGAAATAAGAAAGATTTTGGGAATCTAACACTGGGAAAGTTCATTGAAAAACTTGAAGCTCAAGAGATGGAACAAAGGAAGATCTCAAGAATGAAGGATTTTGATGGTGAACAAGATATTGGGCTTTATTACAAAGGAGGTATCAATGATAAGACCAACATGTCACCAAATATTGAAAATGCATTCAATGCTAAAAGTTCTTCTGGAAGGTCTTCTCAAGGATCAAACAGCAAAACAGGATTTACTTCATATCCTTCATTTGATCCAAATTTTTCAACGACAAAGAATGGCAAAGTTCTACAATGCAACATTGCACTAAATCTTGAAAATGATCAGAATTACTCAGAAGAAGTTGCAAAAGGTCATATGTCTTTATTGGTGACTGTATTAGAGTCATATGGGAGTTTAGTAGTAGGAAGGATCGGAAATCCAATGTTAACAAAAGAGGATTACGATCAGATTGATGCTGAAGAAATGGAATTAATGGACATAAAGTGGTGTATGGCAAGTGTGTTGAGAAGAGCTGAGAAATTTAAACAGATCACAGGAAGAGATGATTTCCGTGATGCAAATGTTTCTACTTTAGGTTTTGATAAATCTAAAGTTACTTGTTTTCGTTGTAGGGAAAAAGGGCATTTCAAGAGAGAATGCACAAATCGCGAAGCAAGTGGAGCTCAAAATCCGTTCAACAACAATGATTACTATCGGAAAGCGATTTATCATCAAGTTGCTCAACAACCACATCAACAACAACCACAAACTGCTCATGCTAAGAAGGAGATTGAAGAGTCAAAGAAAGCATATTTGATGAGCAAATTGATAGTCAAGATGATGAAAGAATACTAGAAGGTTTTAGCTGGGACAATTACTGTCCAGATAAAGAATTCTTGGCTAAAGCATTTGTTGCTAGAGTTGCTGAAGACAGTGATAATGATAATGATTATTATGCAAACAGAATGAAAGAGCACTTAAGAATGCTAGAAGAGAGTGATAGTGATGATGGAAAAGTTCGAAAGAAAAAGAAGAAAGTTAAAAAACAAGTTAGCAGTGATGATGAAGAAGTCCGTGTGATAAAGAAAAAGGCAAAAGAAGTTCCAGCTTTCACAGTTGAAGCAGAAGCTGATGCACGAATGATTCCTGTGAAATATGATACCTGTGAAACAGTGAAAAAGCAAAACAGTACTTTGATTCATAACATGAACAGATTGAAAGAATCCTATGATGTTCTGAACAAAGCTATGAATCAATACAATTAATCAAGCAGTGAACAAGCAACAACTATGAAAACACTTGAAGGAGCTTTTATGACAAAGCAGAAAATTGTCAACAATTACATTGAAAAGTGTGCTGTTCTGGAACAGAAACTGGAAACTCAGAGGATTGAAACGGAAAGAGTAAATAGGTTGTTAAAAAGTTACTCATGTACTTCTTATGTTATTGACAGGATTTATCCAACAGTGGAAGGCATTTGAAGAAGAGGATACTGAAGAAAAGAATTTTGGTAAGAAACAAGGTTTCAGTTACAACAAGTGTCCACCCCTGCTTGAAAATGGATATTCTTCACGAAATCCGAATTCAGAAAGAGTCGAAAAGGCAACCAACTTACAGTGGGAATCTGAGCCATCAGATAATTTGCCAGACAATATTGATGTTACATTCACTTCATCTGATACTGATCATGAGTCAGAGTTAATAAAGAAAGTGGTCGATCAGGTGTTGGATAAAGATGAAACCGGGGAGTCAAAGTCGGAGTCAAATTCAGAGTCAAAGTCTGAAACGTCAAGTCCAACATTCAATAAGGGAAAAAGGGTTTATAATAAAGAATTTCTACTATCAAAATCTAATTTGAATGAAGAAATGTTCAAAGTAGCATATACTTTGAATGATTCTGACAAATTATATTCTGATAAAGAATTTCCAATAAGAGGCGTTAAACCAGAAATGATCAAAAAGGTTTTCAAACTAACAGAAATTAATATCTATGAAATAAAAGATGTAAATCTTTCTGAAAAACCTACAAAATACACCTCAAGAGTACAACAAAGAGAAAACAAGAAAAAGGGTTACAGTTCTGGTTCTGGTTCTCAAAAGAAACCAAACCATAACGGTAATTTCAAAAGGAAAGGTCTTGGTTTTATTCCACCAAAAAATCATAAAAATGAAAAAACTTATAAACCAAAAACTGTTTTTGTTACAGGAACATCATCTGAAGAAGAAAAAGAGCAATTGTTCAGGAAGCAGACAAACAAAGAATTCCTTGCAAAAAAACAAGAAGAAATGAAGAAGGAAGTTGCTCAGAAAAAGGAGACAAGAACCTGTTTTCAATGCAAAACAATTGGTCATATTGTCAAGAATTGTCCAAAGGCAATCCAAACAAAACAGGGAGTTTCTTTTAAACTGAAAGATAAGATGGTTGAAAATGAACCACCAACCAAACCTTTTATAGTTTTCAAAAATTCAAAGTTTGAGGTTGGTGAATGTTCAAAAAGTTTTTACAAAAGAAAAGCAAATCTTGACAACCAAAAGTGGGTCGTTAAGAAATCTGATGATAGTTCTAGCAATGATTCTGTTTTGTCAAAATCAGAGGAGCTATTTTTTGGCTATGAATCTGATTCCACAAAGTCAGAGGAGCCACAAGTTGAACTAAAAGTTGAAAAATCAGTACCACCAATGGATGATGCAAATTTTCCACCATTGAGGGCTGAAAATTTTAAACAAAAAGTTGTTAAAGTTGAGATTTCGAATCAATTTTTTTCTGAAAAGAAAGAATTTGATGTTGAAAAAGTCTTTAACTCCAAAGTGAAGCATATTTTTGGAAAAATGTTTGATGGGAAAGTCAAAGGGGTGAAGGAATTTTATGAGAAGAAGATGAAAGGAAAGAAACCAAGTGTTGATTACTCAGAATCTCCCAAGGTCTGTCAGGCTTGGGAGAACCTCTTTAACTGAAAAACCTGACTTGCCAGAGCTCCCAAGTTGGTTATCGTGGAGCAGAAATCGGCATCTTTCTTGAATTTTGTGTGTTTGTGGAAAATTTACAAGTGGTGAATCAGGGACATTAAGTTGTACTTGATTTCCTACAAGTGGTATTTGATGATTGAACTTAAAATGGTTATATTTTTTCAAAAGGTTGAAGATGAAAGAACAAGGTGATGAATTGATCCCCTAACCTACAAGAGGTTTATAAATTCAACAAAACTTATTTTCCGGAAAAATCATTTTGATTAAAACAAACTTAAGTGTTTTGAAATCATAATGGGAAAATAGTTTGTTGTCAGGGGGAGTTCTGATTGTTTATGCCAAGTGGATGGCGATTTGAAGCAATTCACAACAGTTATCATTTTATTTGTACAGTTTGTTTTCAAATTTCTTTTAAATGATTTTGAATTTTTGGGGGAGTAAGAAATTTCAGAAAATCCAAAAACATTAGAAAATTTGAAAATGTCAAAAACATGATAAATTCAAAAAGAGTTTTGTTGTGATAAAGAGGAAATGATAGTACATCAGTGGACATTCACAGCATTCTAAAGAATTGGAAAGTCAAATGTAATAAACGGTCTCACTGATGATGTGGCAGTAGGTTTTTACACATTTAGTAGATTGTGTCGAGATATAAACATAAATTTCAAACTTACTTATTTCATGGGGAACATCTCTCAGATATATGGGTAACCCCCGAAATCTTGTTTGAAAGACCCCTCTTTCTGAGATACTAGGTCTTTATGCTTAGTGATATCTGGGGTATTATCCTGGGACTTCTGATTTTACGGAAGCAATGGCCTAGTCCCCGTATAATACTTTTCGCTTGCTTGAAATATAGCACATCCCTCAGCATAAAAAATGATGAAACATTGAAAAATGCTAATCATGTGTTGTTGAAGAAAAGATTCTCTAAAGGGAACACACCTAAAATCGAAGCCATCATCTCTCAGATTTTGCGGAAGCAATAGCCTGAGCTCTCATGGCCCTCGCATTTTAACCCTTTACAGATATCATCTAGGTATACTCACCTGTAAGACTGAATATTGGGATCTGGATACGGGAGTATATTCTGAGGTGGGACACCCGAATAATTTTAAGTCTCTTAAAACACTTAATCCGTATCTCGAAACAGTTGAACTTTGTGTGAAAATTTAAGCGGATCAGTATACTGACAATCTAAGTGAATCGTTTAGAACTTAAAATGTTTATAGCTTAACGGTGTTGGTGATTTATCTCAAAAACTGATATGATCCTCTTACAGAAACTCACAAAAATATTGTTTGTAAATATTTCTTTTCTACATTCTGTTGGAATCAAAAATCCAAAAACATTTTCAGTGTGTTTTAGCATAAATTTTTGAAAAATACAAAAAGATTTTCGACAACTGATGTTGAAAAACTGATTTTCAAAATTCCAAGTGCTAAACATGATGAACAAAAGGTTTGGGAAAGTTTGTTTAAGATGTTTGAGATGAAAAAAAACTGTTTGAAATGAAAAATGGTATTTCTACAAGTTGGTTCATCAGAGATTAACATTGTAAAATCATTTATTGATTGATTAATATCTGCAAGTGGTATATAAATTTGACATATTTTAAATTTGTGAAATTTATTGTGTGGTAAAGATTGTGCAGGATAGCCAGGTTCCTGATTCTGGTGTCATAGAGAGCCATATTACAATCCTGATCCTGTAAAAGCCAAGCTACGATCCCAAGCACAACTTAAGGGGGAGTCTGCTAGCAAAGGGGAGTCTGAAGATAGTAGAGCCAGATTTAGATCCTGAAGATCACGCAAATTGCAGTTGCTGATGAACTTAAGGAATCAAGAGATCTGATCAAGAGAATTAGAAAGCTCGAGATTCAGATTCAAAGCTTGTGAAGATGATAGATCAACATCTAAGGAGGAGATTAACTGATAGAGAAAAGAGAGAGAATTGAGGATGCTTTACATTGTCAGATACTTCGGAATAGAGTGAAAAGACTGATAAAGATTGAAGACTCGACATTGAAGACTTCGTCAACATCCAAGGGGGAGTCTGTTGGTGCATATGTCTGTCGACTTCGTCTTGTATCGAGTCTTGTTTTAGTTTAGATAGATCAAGGCATGGTATACGAGAAAAATGTCAAAGTTATGTTTATAGGCATTTCGCACGAAATGACATGTAGGGCATTTCGCTCAAAATGACATAGTCATTTCGTACGAAATAGAGCCTTGGGTCATTCCACACGAAATGTTATTTCGTGTGAATTGGTTTTGTACGAAATAGGGCAGCCTATAAATACTCGTGTCTTGGATCTCATTTGTAACTTTCCGGTTTTAGTGTCGAACTGCTGCCGAAGTGTCTACTCGATGTAAAACGTTGTTATATCAATCAAAAGACAGTTTAAAGTGAATTGCAAGCTGAATCACCTCAATACGTTTGTTTCCGCCTCTCGTATTGAGCAAAAACTCTTCTGAACGACTCGTTAAGGTCGCACGACGATCCTACAATGTTAAAACAAAGGCATGACCATGTTAAAAGAGAAACATGACAATGTGAAACCCCTTGCGTTTTCGTAGAATTTGAGTGCAAAGAACGTGATCATGCTAAAACATAAACATAAACATGATCATGTTAGAATAGAGGCATGACCATGTTAAAACATAAACACGGCTATATGTAACTCAATTGTGTTTTAGAACCTGGGTTATAGTGTGTTGTTCTAGGCATTGCGTTTTATGCATCTGGGTTTTCGATTTTTTTTAAAGTATAGCAATAATGTTCTCGTTTTAAAGATAAAAAACGCTCGTTTTTATGATGCAATTTTTAAAAAATATTGTTGTATGAAAAAATTATTAACAATTTAAAAACGATGGGGAATTGGAGGAGAGAGAAACTATTGACTTGGATGGACTAGAATACTGTAGGATCGGTTTTGATTCCCGAACGATTGCGAAGAACACGTACGACGTGCGGAATCCCTGCACGTGTGTGGACCGAACACAAGAACGTAATTAATAGTGATTTAATTCAATAATTTGACAAGGATTACACCACGAATCACCTTGAACACTTGTTTCTCTCTCTAGAAGCTCTAGTCTTCAAATGTTGCAAAAGTTCTAAAAATATATCCTAAGGCTTATATTTATAGGCAAACCAGTAAGGAAGTTATCCTTAATTAAAAGTTTGCAATTCCTCATTTAAACTAGACTTATCCCTAGATTTAACATAACAAAACCTTGTCTTTAATAGATTTCTGCTACAATTCGGATTGACGGAGGCGATAGACATTAGTGCACTCACAGACTCCCTCTTCTAGTTTTTCTTGCCTCAGTCAATCTCATAGCATCTTGTCTTCTCTCTCTCTCTGAGTCTTTACGAAGCTTAAACATCTTCAGCAACCATAGACTCCCTCTTCAAGTTTTTCTTGCTTCTGCGTTCTGAATCAGCTCGCCCTTTCAGTTGACTCTTTTCTTCAGGCTCCCCCTTTCGTAAAGCTTCCGTGCTTAAGGATCGACACCTGGTTCTTTGGTTACAAGCTCCCCCTTGCGATGAGCTCGTATTCAGACTCCCCCTTAGACTCGGCTATCAGGATCGTAATCTGGTACTATCATCTGCAAATCTCAAACATTTATAAGAAATTTGACAATATAAGATTGAAAATCTAACTCTCAGCTTAAGCTTGAGCATTTCAAATATGTGACAGTGAAAGCTTTTTCGGTCTTCCAGAAATAATAACCTGGTTCTTAAAATCTCTTTGGAAGAATTTGGCTCTATTACACAAATATAACAATATGAATTTCTCCAGAATTACTTGTCTCTCTCCCCCTATCAAATGACTTCAATGATTTGACAGTTTTAAGCATCCAAAACCTCACGAATAATCATCCAAGTCCAAATTAATGTCCTTATAGATTTAACAAACTGTTTTTGATTTTTGTTTTAAAAACTTCAAGTTTCAAATTAATGAACTTGTTTTATTTTCAGAAACATGTTCAGCATACTTAGATTTTGAAACTTAGCTCTCAGACATCGGTTGTCGAAACTAAAGTTAAATCAAAATCTTTTTGTATTTTTTCTGAAACATAAAGCAGTAAAGAAATATTTATAGACAATATTTTTGTTTAAGTTCGTGTCAGAGTATCATATCAGTTTATGACAAATCACTAGCACCGTTGAGCTTTAAACACTTTAAGTTCTAAATGATTCACTTAGATTGCCAGTATACTTATCCACTTAAATTTTCACACAAAGTTCAACTGATTCGAGATACGAGATTTAGTGTTTTAGGAACTTAACTTATTTGCGTGTCCCACCTCAGAATATACTCCCGTATTAAAATTCCCTAGATTCAGTCTTACAGGTGAATATACCACAATGATATCTGTTCTCTAGGTTAGTGCGAGACATTGAAAGCTCAGGTATAAACTACCGTTCAGTCAAAGAGATGAAGGCTCGACTTTAGGTGTGCCCCACTTAGGGATCTTCTTTACAACTGCACTTGAATTACATCTTTCAATATTTTTCAATTTTTATGCAGATGGTAAGCTTTTAAAGCGCATAAAGTATTATACGAGGTCTAGGCCATTGCTTCCACAATATTAGAAGACCAGGTATAATACCCCAGATATCAAACAGTATAAAGACCTAGTATCTCAGAATCAGGCAATCTCTCAAACAAGATTTCGGGGGTTACCCATGTATCCAAGATATGTTCCCCACGAGATAAGTAAGTATTTGATATTTAGGTTTATATCTCGAAAATAATCTACTAAGCATGTAAAAACCTACTGGTATATCATCAGTGAGAAAGTTTATCACATTTTAACTGTCCATTTCTTTAGCGTACTGTGATTGTCTACTGATGTACTATCATTTCCTCTTTTTACACAAAAAACTCATTTTTCTTAACCACCCAGGTTTGTCCTTTTAAACTTTTTTGTTATTCACAGAAGTCACTTGTTTCTTAACCACCCAGGTTTGTCCTTTTAAACCATTTCTTTGATAAAATCGTGACTCGTTTTGAATGTTTTGTTTTGATAAAACAACTTCTGGTTTCCAAAACTGGTTTGGTTTTGTCATATCGACTGTTGTTTTCCAACTTTGTGTTGTCTTAAATCTGGGTGTTTTTTAATTCCATTTTTGATTTGGCTCAAACTTGGGTGTCTTTGGTTGCGATTTCCAAGTTTGTTTTGATTCAAACTTGGTGAACTTCTGTTTAACAACTTCAGTTTGTTGTTTCTTTTGTTCAACATTCCTTTTCTTAACATCAACAGGCTTCAGATTTTGTGGCCATTTACGACAAAATGTCCCACTTTTTTACATTTAAAACATGTTTTGTTAGAAACATCTTTTGCCAGTTGTTGTTTCTTTTTCTGAGCATAAAACTCTTCATTAGACTGTCGTCTAAATTGGAGTTCTTTCTCTTCTTCTGAATTTTTCCCTTGAACAAAATTCATTTTCTTTTGAAAATTTTGCTTTTCAAACTTTTTATTTTGATTTTGTTTCTTTTTATAACCCAACCCAGCCTTCATGTTCTTCTTATTGTAGCTCGGTTTGTTATAAAAAGTTTTCTTGCTCTTACCAGCAAATTTTGAAATTTCTGATTTTTCGATTTCTACCAGCTTGAAAACTTTGTCGATTTTATCCGAAATCACATTTTTAATAGGAAACTCAACATCTGAGAATAATTTGTCCAATCTAATCATGTTATATGCCAATCCTATTGGATCTTTATTCGCATTTTTCTCAGATTTAGAATTTTTCAAATAATTTTTTTGAAAACTTTCCTCAACTTCATTCTGTGATCCGGACTTACCGTTGGTAGACTCTGTTAGACTCTGTATGCCCAAGATACATATTAAATTGATGTGGCTAGTACGTTATGATCCAAGTCGGGTCATACCCAATAACAAGCTAGACAAACACCTATAATATTTATTTGTGATATGATCAAACAAATAAATATTAACACTTAGAATATTTAGAAATTGGTTTTCTAAATAATTGCACTTGAGAAACTAATAAATTATATGGATAATTTATTTTGAGAGAATATTTTATTTTTGTTATTTAATAGGTTAAATAACATTATAAAAGTTATCATTTGTTGCATAAAGTCTTATAAATATGTGATGTTATATTTTTAAAAATTATAAATATAAATACAAGACATAAAAATAAGAGGGAAAATTTTGATTGGTTGAATTTGGTGGCCCTATGGCCGTCCCCCTTTACTTCCTAAGGTGGGTTTCCACCAATCAAATTACATGCAACATTTCACCACTTTTGATGCACAAGATTTGGTCATAATCTTACACATTCTCTCACTCATTTTTTATAACAAGATTCAAGTGCAAAAACACTAAGAATTCCCTCATGTATTTTCGGCCAAGAGTAGGTTGTCAAGAGGGATTTTCAAGTGTATTCACAAGTACAAAAACACTAAGAATTCCCTTATGTATTCCTAGCAAAACGTAAGGTGTTTGTTGGAAGGCTTGGGGTATACAAGCTTGAGGTCTTCTATTTTGAAGATTTCCATTCAAGAATATCATCCTTTTCAAATCTCTTGCTCTTGGAAGGTAGTATTCTTGTAACACCCTATGGTTGTGTTTTGATAGCATGCATGTTCATATATGGATCCGGGGATTGGGTTTTACATATAAAATGGGTTTTATATCAAGAAAGTAACATGTTTTTTTATATATATATTCCGCTGCGTTTTATTTTATAAGGATAAAATAACTGTGATAAACATGTGAAAAACCCAACAATGGCATCAAGAGCCGCTTATATGAGTGCATGCTTCATAGGATTTAAAATTTTCAGGCTTTCGGGTTTGAAAAAACCCTATGGCCGGAATTTTTCTCCATGGTTCTCCTTTTGTGTTTTCAAGATTTATTTCTTACATGCATAAAGGAATCTTGAAAAAATTATGTCATATGGATGATTGTTTTTTTTTTTGGACAAAACACCACTTTTTCGGTTTTTTCATTCTTGACCGAAAAATTGTAGGTTGTAAAAAGGAAACCATTTTGCTTCTTGAATTTTATATATATGTGGATATATATTTTGGTGTTCATAACCTAGCCATGATCTTGTGTGAATATGTTGAATGTTTGTGTTTGTGATTTATATTTAATTATATCAAAGGGTTGTAATAATATTTTCTTTGTTCTTCCATTTGTAAAAATATGTAATTTATTTATTTTCATTTGGTATGTAAATAAATAGATTAAGTGTATTTTATTTTACTAGAAAAATGTATTAGGATATTTTTTTTTTTGTAAAAGAAGATGCACACAAAATGTGGTTTTGGTTTTGGCTAATTTCGGGCCAAAAGGACTTCATAGTTCTTAACGGGATTTTAGCCCGATAACCAAAAAACATTTTCGAAGTCCAAAGGAGTTTGGAGCTAAATATAAAAGACAGTTGGAAGCCCAAAGAATGTGAAGAAATCACAACACAAGAAGAAGACTTGAAGCATTTGGATGCGAGATCAAGTGGGAGTTCAACGGCACATTATTTGTGTCAATATTCACCCTTAGGAAGGACCTTTTGACACACTTGTTTCGGCTAACAAGTGTGGTAAAAAATAGTTGGCTATGGTTATGCACCTATTGTCATGTATGTTGTGCTTGTGTGGTTACTTATTATATTGTTTTGATGATATTTGGATATGCATGCTTAACAAACTAATAATCAACAACAAGCTTAAAATTGGTTCTTTAAAAAATCATTAAAAATGGTTAATAAAAGGTTATTAAAAATTAATAATTTTATAATAAAATGGGTTTTATTAAAAAGAACCTTGAAATTTTTGTTTTTCACAAAAGTACCAAGGATTTGAATGCATGCAAATGTATGGTACATAAAATTTTTTAAACTAGAATTTTGAAAACTCAAAATCCCTTTTATAAAACAAGTCAAACCCCATCCTTTTATACAACACTCGAATCACTTGGGAACTCTTATTGTGGGATAAAGGTCCAAACCACATTTGAGGGAACTTGTATATTCGAGGTGGGGTTACCATGTTTATGGGATAAAGGTCATCTAACCACTTATGTGTATAAGCTCACAAGTGTGTGTAAGTTGGACGACTTGATTTGGAAACCATGAACTTAGGGTCACCGAAGCATGGCGAACAAAAGGTGTTGATGGGATTAGACATGCCAACTAAACATAAAGATGTTTAACCGATCCCATATGGCTAGAAGTTGCAAAGGGTTGCAATTCTCAAACGTTGACTACCTTGTTAATTTAAATAGAGGGATAAAGGTCACCTAGCCAATATTTAAATGTAACGTTGGATTCTAGATTTTAATTATTAATTGTCTATGAGACATAAAAGGGTATTAATGATTAAAATATAATATAAAAAATACTAAAATTGAACCTTGTTAAATTTTGTAGATGGCCGCTAACAATATTACCCAAAACCGTCCGTAACCTATCACTAAAAACAATCCTTGAAAAGGATCGTTTCAATCATAACACTTTATGGATTGATATCGAAACTTAAGAATCGTTCTCAAGTAAGAGAAGATATCCTATGTGTTGAATGATCCTAATCCCGATGAACCTCTTATGGAAGATGAGGATGCCTATAACGATTGGACTAAGTATACCGAGGATACTATACAAGCCTCTTGCCTCATGATTAGGAATTATAATTCCCGAGATTCAAAAGGATTTTGAACATCATGAGCATACGACATGATTACCCAATTGAAGGAAATGTTCCTACAACATAAAAGGGTAGAACGCATCGAAACAGTTCGAGGGCTTCATGCATGTCGAATGGAGGAAACCCAATCGGTCTCATCTTATGTCTTTAAGATGAAAAGCCACATTCATTGCCTCGAAAGGCTCAATATGGGTGGCAAGAAGAAAGGGCATCACCCTGACACCAAAGAAAATGTTGCAAATGGAAACGGGAAATTCAAAGGGAAAAGAAAAAGAAAGGCTAAAGCGGAACCACCGAAACCAAAAGAAAAGAAGGAAAAGGTTGTCATGAACAATCCATGCTTTGAGTATGGTGAGATAGGGCATTTGAAAAGGAATTGTCCAACCTATCTCAAAGAGTTGAAAAATAAGAGGGATGCGGGGCAAACCTCAGGTACAATTTTTATGATACATATTGACCTTAATGTTATTTCTTCTAACACATGTGTATTAGATACCGGATGTGGAACTCTTGTTTGCAATTTGTTGCAAAAGGGTTCAAAAGAAATAAGCATTAAAAGAAGGGAGACATTAGTCTCTTCATCGGCAATGGAGCGAAAGTTCAAGTTGTAGCCCGATGAGACTAGGTTTTGAAACTTCCAAATGGTTTGGAAATTATTTTGTATTGTGTGCTCCTATTTTGACTAGGAACATTATTCAAGTTTCCCTTATAAGACAATATGGTTTTGATTTAAAGTTTGTAAACAATGACATTTATATTTCGTTGAATGACATGTTTTACTTAAGCTATGCTTTCAAATGATATTTATGAATTGGTTCATGATAATACATCATTTGATAGTTAAATGTACTAAACAATCACCGAGAAACTCAAAATGGATTTGAGTGAGACTTATCTTTGGCATTGTCGCCTTGGTCATATAAACAGATGTCGCATGTAAGCACTTCGAAAGAATAGTCTTTTGGAGACAAATGAAGTTGGTTCATTTGATACATGTGAATCTAGTTTACAAGGTAAAATGACTAAGAAACCCTTTAGTGGGAAAGGGAAAAAGATTTAATAGGTATCATACATTCTGATGTATGTGATCCTTTTAAGCCAATGACTAGGAATGGTGAAAGATACTTCATTACTTTTACCGACAACTATAGTAGTTATGGTTATGTGTACTTGCTGAGACAAAAAGTTGAAGTTTTGAAATGTTCAAAACCTTCAAAAGGTGAGTACAAAATCAACTCAATCAAAGTTTCTTCGTTTCGATAGAGGAGGAATCGAACTTTATTTGGATATGGTTCGATCTATGATGGCTAGGAGCACATTATCTCTATCATTTTGAGGTTACGCTTTACTCTCCATGGCCCGTGTATTAAATATGGCCCCAACCAAGAAAGTGGATTGTAACACCTCGTAAAATCACGTCCAATGATGTGTTGACACGTGTACTAAACCCTAATAAAGTCAAACATTGACTATGAGGGACTAATTTTGTGAAAAATCAAAAACTTTGATTATGGAAGGAATGGAAGTGTTAACATACTTAACTAAGCCTCGGAATAACCTCTCATGAAAGTTGTATTCTCAAATTACCTGTTGGATTATCGATACCGTTTGCATAATAAATCGAAAGATTTGCACGGTAAAGGGTTAGAAGCGTCAACATGTTTAATAATACCTCTGAATGACCTTTTAATGAACCCAAAACATTATCATATCTAATCATATTCTTGAGAATACAAAACATTGGCCATTTAGGGCTTTAATGTCGATAAACAACAATACGCACAAGTTTGTGCGTTAAAAAGGGTTAAAAGTGTCAACATGTTAATTCTTACCTCTGAGTGACCTGTTAATAAACCCAAAGTATCGTAATGTTAGATAATACTCTCGGGAATGCCCGATATGGATAACATAGGGCTTTGACGCAATAAAGCGATAATACGCGCAAATTTGCGAGTTAAATGGACCAAAAGCGTCAATACTTAAAACTACACCCTTGAGCGATCATTTAACGAACAGGTGTGAACTGGAGTGTCGTAATACTTCATTATACTCCATTATACTCTTAGGAATGCTTGTTGTTAACCTTGTAAGGCTTTTACGCCATTTCGCGTTAATACGTGCAAGTTCGCAAATTGAAGGGTTAAAAGCATCAATTTGTCAAAATATGCCTTTGACTAACTCGTTTAATGTATCAAGAAGTTTATGATGCTTGGTTATACTCTTGGATGTGCCTAATGTTGGAAATACAAGGCCTTGTGAGCTAAAAACATCATTTCGGAAGAGTTCGGAAGTGCAGGGGCTAAATATGACAACAATTGAAAATACATGTGAGCTGGTTAGGTCCTTACGGACCGTATGAGGACCCTTACGGTCCGTATAGCAATGCCCAGCAACAAAAAATTTAAAACCAGCCTTGGTTTGCCTCCTTCTCTCACACATTTGAATCTAGGGGCCTTTGATGGTTTAGAAAAATGGTATTACACCTGTTATGATCTTGTTAAACCTCCCTAACACTTTTAAATCATCCAATGATCCTCCAAACACTATAAATTGGCCTTGAACTTCATTTGAAAATTCACAAAAATTCTTGAGTTCATGCTCTCTCTCTCTCTCAAATCTGAGGATCCTAATCAATTGGAACCTCCTTCTGAGTTTATCTCAGTCCTAAGGACCACTTGTAAGTGTTCCTTTCATGCTTAGTTATTTTGTTTGGCTCTTAAAGCCAAAAAGTCAAGCGTTTTCGATAAATGCTTTGACTTTTAGTTAGACCTTGTATGGTCAAGCCATTGTTCGCAACGAACATGGCTACGTGATCGTAATTAGGAAGGTGATAAACCCTTAAAAGGGCACCTCCTAATTACCATGTTTACTTAGTTAATTGTCGGGTCAAAGTAATTAAAATAAAAGTCAAACGGGTCAGTTTTTAAATAAAATTCATAACTAATAATATAGAGGCTATAAAATCAGTTTTGTCACTTTAATAACTTGGTAAATATTAATTGAACATGCCTAAGTATGTTCAACCCGACAATTCTAAGTTTAGAATTGGTTCGCAACCGAAAGTCGCAAAAGTTGACTTTTGCTTTGACCTTCAGTTCTGACCCAAATTAGCTTAGTTTAATTATGCCTTAGGGTTCTTTTGTGACCATATTATATATTAGTATAACCCCCTGAAGTTATACTACTTGGTCCTTTAGAATTAGAGTTCATATGCATATTTCCGTTATATTCTTAAAAGTTGACCGTTATGCCCTTTTTATATTAAAACGAGATTTTTGAAAATATGAGAGGACAAAAACCTTTATTACTGATTTATAAACATGTCCTAAAAATTTGACATCAGTTTGAGGTCTAAATTAGAAGTTATGCGCGATATCGTAAAATGAAAGCTTTTTATTAATTAAATGGAAATTTTGGTATAAATCATATTTAAACCCAAATTTTGACACCAAACCTTTTGCCCACTGATTTAATATAATATTTAGAGATTTTTGAAGATTTTTGTTGAATTTTAAACTGATCATAACATAGGGTTCTTGCATTGACTCGGTAATTGACGGGTTATGCCCTTTTTGCTAATAAAATGAGTTTTACACATCCTTTACATATCAAACCTTTTTCTACTGATTTTATATATTAAATAAATTATTTTTAACAGTAAAGGCTGTTCAAAATCTCAGATTTACTTATTTAACCCGAATACCGTCAAATACCGACTTTTATGCTATTTAGGCGCCTAGTATGGTTTAAAACCATATTTGGAACCTAAAGCTTGTTACCTACTGATGTTATGAATAAATTTTTATTCTTTAACAGTAAGTATAAGTTTTGAACTCAGATTTCCAAATTTGACCCTTAATGCATATGTGAAATGACCAAAATGCCCCTACGGTGCATAGTTTGGCCATAAATGATAAATTTCACATATGTATGATATCTTACTGATATAACTTATTAAAATAAATATTTTACTGATTATTTTAGACCAAAAACTCAGATTATTATTTAACCTCTTTTATAATCTTTAAAATGACCAAAATACCCTTACGGGGCTTAAATTGGTTTTAAATTCGTTTTGGGCATAATGGAAGGTATCCTACTGATATCACAACATATTTAAGGCATATTAACTTGTGAAACATGTTCATGACTCATTTGGTTACCCGTTATGCATTTTCGCGTACGGTACGGTTTATGTAACTAGTTTGCATAAATTAACCGAAACGGGTCAAACCTTATCATTTTCACTTCAAAATTCAGAATGTGTTTAGTTTACCCATATTATATAAGTCTCCATACTTGTCGGGTCTAAAGCACTCTCTAATCCGGTCTTCACTTAATCTTGCGTTTTGAACCGCGTTTTGAACCGTAAACTTTTCCTTAAAACTAACCGGTCTAAGTTACAACTTAAATAAGACCCGTTAGGAATCTAATAGGTTAATAAAACCTTCATTCCAGATTGAGAGCCCCAGTAGAGGTACTTGTACTTGCCGATTAGAATATACGGCTGAGTATAAATTGCATTTTAAGCTTAGGTAAATACTTTTAACTTATTTTCCCTTATACGGGCTTGGGGTACGGTATATATAAAATACCGCTTGGTCGGGTATTGAATTTTTAATCGTATGAAGGTTAAATTATTGAGATATCCCGTTTAATCTGTCTTCTTTTTTCTAAGCCTTTGGGGGGGTTAATGACCATGTCCTGGATATCCTCGGCTCATTCATTGAAATGGCCACGACTTAGGCACGGGGTGTAGGCATACACCTGCTGGTGCGTATTGTGACACCTGTGTCACTCCAACCATCAATCAAATGCCAAACCAATGAAATATTGTATTTCATACTTGGGATTTGTAAAAATATGTGTATCGTTTGCACATATCGACTCTTGTTCGATTTCAAGCTTTAAATCGCTTTCTGGAGGGTTATACGCGCTCTGATGCGTAAATATAACCAGTTTAATTCAACGAACACTCCGGAATAGTGAAATAGGCTTAACATTCCTTAAATAACCTTTAAATAACTTAGATATAAGTTTTGGAAGGTTTGGTGTGGTGAAATCAAGTTAAATCGCTTACAGGGACTAAAGTTGACAAACTGCGAAAGTATGCCAATTTGAACTGTAACAGACATTCCGGAACATGACCATAAGTTAAACATACCATAAATATCCTTTACATAGCTTAGAAATAGGCTTTGAGGTGTTCGGTGTGCTAAAATAAACTTTTGGGTCATTCAGGGACTAAAAGTGTCAAAAAGTGCATAAGTTTGCATTTTCGCGCATAACTTACGTTCTGAATACATCCGGACATCTAAAAATTTATGTAAGCATGACTATATTATGCTTTAGTGTTTGGCTTGCAAAAAAATCCATTCGTCGCGTCATTTGGATCGTTTTTCGCGCTTATGCGCATTCCGTCGTAATTAACCGAACATCGCAACCGTACGGCTAAACGAACCGATATCCGAGATATTTTTGAGCATGTTTTAAGTTCTCTATACTTTAACTTCATTTTAGAGCTTTGAAATGGGGTTAACGGGCCTTAAACGTATCAAAAATGACCTTATTGCATAACAGGGACCAAAAGTGTAAATCTGCCAAACTTGTGCCCTACGATGCGTATGGGTTTTTGCCCTACGATGCGTATGGGGTCTGCAGACCAGATGCAGAGTACTTAACAGCCTGTTTGCAGCTGTTTGATCCACCACCACACATTCTATGATGCTTAGTCAGCTGATAAGGATGTATTTGAGCTACCATAAGGTCCCGACACTTGTACGGGTGGGATTAAGGCACGTTTTCCATGAAACAATCTTAACGGTGGACCTTTTACTATAAATACCCCACCCCCCATGCTTCATAATCACTAGAATTTTGATCTTAGAAACTCTAAGTTGAAACCATTGTTTCATACCTGAGATTCTCGGATCGAAATTAGCATTCGGGGACCCTTCGTAAGTATTCTTTCGTTCTTTTCCTTATTTTATTGCTTTTCGAGTCCGAAAGTCAAACTTTGTTTGACTTTCAGCGTGGACCAGTAATGGTCAATGCGAAGTTCGTTTGAACTTCGCAACGTGATTGTAATCACGATGGTTATAGTCCCTTGGGACTATGCCTACTGATTACCACGTTGTCTAGGGTCGTAGGGTAAGCGATCTAATAAATCGCTTATACCTCGAACCCGACCCATTTGGTCGATCATTAGGATCCGACCAAACACATTAGGTAACCATAGTAGGTAGGGACTAACCTTCCGAGGTTATACCCTATGGTCACATCGTTTGAGTAGTTGTATGATAGGTAGTTTATATGCCTTAGGTAAATTACTAGAATACCCTTTTCATGTATAATTGGTAATTAAGCATATGTAACCTAAACCTTTGTCACATAACTGATTATGTAACATGTTTAGGCATATAACACTTGTCATAGGACTAGTTAGACGGTCCGAACGCGTTTCACGCGCACGACGCGTTAAAGTAGCATAAGCTACCTAAACGGGTCGTAATGGGTCGTAAGCACTTAGATTAAGGTTTCATTTAGTATGTAGGCTTCGTTAAACCATATGACATGAGTCTCTATACTCGTTTGGTTTACGAACCCTCATTCTATCAGATCTTCCGATTTAGGTCCGGTTTATTAACATAGTTACCTATAGTAGGTGCCGTTTGATATCCGCGATCTCTAGCATTGTTTGATTGTTACTCAAGGACTACTAAGCAATCTCAAGTGAGTACATAGACCCCTCTTTTACTGTTTTCCAAACTGTTTTGGGGTGGAACACATGTGCCTACTTGTTACTTTCAAACTTTCCTGTTTTCACATCATATACTTGCTATGTTCATTAGTACAATTATAGTACATGTTTTACATTACATTTCATGCTACGTATGTCTATTGTTGTATACGTAGTACAGGTCACATGCTACGTATGTCTTTTGTTGTATACGTAGTACAGGTCACATGCTACGTATGTCTATTGTTGTATACGTAGTACAGGTCACATGCTACGTATGTCTATTGTTGCATACTTAGTACAGGTCACATGCTACGTATGTCTATTGTCGCATGCTTAGTACATTTGTTATTCATCACATGCTTACATTTTGGATACATATTACATGATTTACATTAGACATGAACATTTTACATTGTTTGGTTTGGTTTGAGTAAGTGATTAAGTAACGAGGCGTGTGT
Organism: Helianthus tuberosus; assembly: GCA_030545235.1. Taxonomy (NCBI): domain Eukaryota; kingdom Viridiplantae; phylum Streptophyta; class Magnoliopsida; order Asterales; family Asteraceae; genus Helianthus; species Helianthus tuberosus. Next base: position 26,499,094 of record CM060419.1, read on the forward strand.
AATATGATACAAGCATGGTGGATACGCCGCTGGTACTTCCTATATATAAGTGTTTGTATGGTATTACATGTCGTAGCGTTATTTGAATCATTTCAGTTTGAGACATATAACATTTTATACAAATAACATACTTTTCACAAGACATTGTTTTACAAACAACTTATCTTATACAAACTCATTTTACATGGTTATTCATTTAACCTTACACTTATTTATACATATCATCTGAACTCATTGTTTTTCAAATGATTTACAAGACAAAGCAAATTACAAGGTTCATGACTAAACATTTTCTCAAACATAAGTCATGAAACCTATTTTCACAAAACCTATGTATCTCACAGGCATTTTTATGCTGACGTACCTATTTTCACATGTGTTTTTCAGGAGCTGTTGCATAAGATTGATCAAGATACACATAGGCAGACTTGGGCTTTAGTGACAATAAAAGATGCAAGACTAGTTAATTATGTTGTATTTTCCTTGTTTGTTAAGACATTGTAACGCTTTTAGTCTATAAAACGAAACTTCAATTGCCATGGATTTGAAACAATTAATTCTGTTACAACACTCCCCGACATTTCCGCCACGTTTGTATGTTCTACGTGGTCGGGGTGTGACAGAAAAGATGGTATCAGAGCCAATGGTTATAGGGAATTAGGTTATTAGTAATGCTTTGACCTAGTCTATAACCTTTCTAGGACCCTAACGCGAGTTTACTTGCGTTTAGTCATAAAACAATACCGTCACCTATCCTTAGGCGACAATCACAACAAGAACATAAATTTCAAAACCGCTTTGAAAACTAATCATCTGTTCTAGGATGATTGATTACTAGGTTTTGAACCCTCTATTATAAGGTTTTGAACCCTCTGTTATATGGTTTTGAACCCCTTTGAATTTTCAAAATCTCGTCAAGGTTTTGGGTTTTAAATAATGTGAACACGTGCAAACTGGAAGGGTGAATGCCTGTATTCTGGGTTTTCTGTCTAGGCAAGCACTTCGTATACATCTCATCAGACGCGAGACCAGTTGTGCTTACCTGGGAATTCTTGGGATGAGTGTTCACTTATAGGCGAGCATGTCTTCGCGATACATTATTTTTGACCTATTTACTTTGATTAATCACCGAGGCCGTTTGTTGCTCTGTAGTAACAAACAAATGACCACTACCCTTGCTTTCATCAGATTTGTTTCATCTCATTCTTTTCGTCTAATTCTCTCACTCGTTTCATTTCATATTTCCTCTTTTAGAATGCCTCCACGACGCGAAAATCCGGTATCTATTGATGATCTGGCAGCTGTCATTACACAGCAAATGACTGCTGCAATCCCGAACGTCATTGCTCAATGGTACCTAGCTATCAACAACAATAATGCCCTCTACAACTTCAAGACGTTCAACTCGGCCAAGCCATCAAAGTTTTCTGGGTCTCAAGGAGCGACTGCACTTCTGCAATGGTTCGAGAGTCTAGAGAGCACCTTCAGGCATGTTCAATGTCCAAATGAGCGAAAGGTAGATTTTGCATCTAGTGTCTTTGAGAAACGAGCTTTGACGTGGTGGAACGGAGTGGTGAGAGATAGGGGTGCCGAAGTAGCACTGGCTCAAACGTGGGAAGAACTTCGAGCACTGATGATGAAGGAATTCTGTCCTCGTCACGAGATCAGGGCATTGGAAAGAGAATTCGACGACCTTAAGCAAGACAGCGGCGAACATCGAGCATACACTGATCGATATGAGGAGCTGAGCCTGTTGTGTCCTACCATGGTTACGCCTTTGGATAAGGCTATCGAAAAATACATTGATGGTCTCCCTGACTCAGTTCAAGACATTGTTACTGGTAGTAACCCCACTACGGTTAGGCAGGCCATTGAGCTATCTGCAACCCTGACTGAATCTCAGATCAGGAAACGTAAGCTTTTCAGAAAGGGTGACAAGAAGCCAATCGAGGAATCAAAGACCATGGATGAACAGATTGGATCCCTTGAGCGGTCAAAGAAGCAAAAGGCTTCTCAGAACTTCGCCATGGTCGCTCACAATGATCAAGCCGCCACCAACCAACCAGCTAAACCCCGTACTAGGAAGCCATACAATGGAACTTCACCCTTGTGCAACAAATGTAACCTTTATCATCATGCTATGGTGAAGTGCCGCGAATGCCAAATTTGTGGACGTAAAGGTCATACAGCAAAAGTTTGCGTAGCAGCAGTTGCACCAAATCAAGCTAACAACAAACCTGCTCAAGCTCGCTTTCCACCAGGTTCTTGCTACAAGTGTGGCGAGATAGGACATTTCCGAAGAAATTGCCCAAAGCGTGCTAATGCTAATCCAGCACAGAGATGAGCATCTGACCGACTAGAAGACAACACCGTTTAGAAATAATCATGTCTTATGTATTATTTTCTTTTGTTGTCAAGGTCCATGAAACAGTTGTTATCATTGTTAATAAATAAATCTTTTTATTTACATTGCAATGTATTTATGTGATTGTATGTATAAACAACATATCCCCTACAATACCGACAATCAAGGAATCGTATTCCTTGAAAAGCAAACTAACCCCAAAATTCTTCCATTTTACAATCTCTTGCGTTTTACACAAAGATCCTAAGTACCCGTCTCTTGTAAAGAGACGAAGTACAAGGTGCAAGATATAATTCTGTACGAATACTCCAAGTACCACTACAAATTCTTAATAGGGTACCCAAGGGTATTTCCGTATGTCCTAAATTATTGTGTACCTTAATTCGAATATTGCGTTTTCCTGAAAACGAAAATCGAATTTTTGGTAGATCATCCTATCTTCATGGATGGATTCTTGAAATGATTAAAGTGCCAAATGAAATCCACGAATTGGATTCCTGGTGTACTTTAAGTATCCGCGTCCAAAGATAACAAATTAATAACCAAGTTAAACAACTATGTGATTATGTGCTTATGTGTTTCCTTTTATGTTTTTGAGTAATCCAAGTTTTTGTTATCCAAATCCTCGTAGAATCTTCCATATCATCATATAAGGGATTCATAGTAGGATATCCAAAGGTACTATCTTAAATCCTTAATGGACTTCTGCGTTGTAGTTAAGTCCCTTGGATTATATAGTACTATTCCATAATTAGACCCCTTGAATGGTCTAGTTAAACAGACTGATCCAAAAATCTGGTTAGGAATATCATGTGATGAGATAGCTGAAAGGACTCCTTGGTGGCCTAATTAAAAGGATCATTTCTCGATCTAATTAAACGGACCCTATGGTAGTCTAGTCACACTCATCACATGTTTGATTTTTCCTCCCCTTCACACTACAAACAAATGGTGCGGACTATGCAAGGAATAACGTAATTATGGATGCATACATAATTATGGAATTCAGTGCACGGAAACCACAGCTAGTTTGGTCGTGTGTCTGGAAAATGACTCTTCTCGTTCATTTTCGGTTCTGAAGAAATGGTGGAAAATGACTCTTTTCGTTCATTTTCGGTTCTGAAGAAGTGGTGGAAAATGACTCTTTTCATTCATTTTCGGTTCTGAAGAAATGGTGGAAAATGACTCCTTTCGTTCATTTTTGGTTCTGAAGAAGTTGTGGAAAATGACTCCTTTCGTTCATTTTCGGTTCTGAAGAAATGGTGGAAAATGACTCCTTTCGTTCATTTTCGGTTCTGAAGAAGTGGTGGAAAATGACTCTTTTCGTTCATTTTCGGTTCTGAAGAAGTGGTGGAAAATGACTCTTTTCGTTCATTTTTGGTTCTGGAGAAATGGTGGAAAATGACTCCTTTCGTTCATTTTCGGTTCTGAAGAAGTTGTGGAAAATGACTCCTTTCGTTCATTTTCGGTTCTGAAGAAGTTATGGAAAATGACTCCTTTCGTTCATTTTCGGTTCTGAAGAAGTTGTGGAAAATGACTCATTTTGTTCATTTTCGGTTCTGAAGAGGTTGTGGAAAAAGACTCATTTCGTTCATTTTCGTTTCTGAAGAATGCCTGTTGAAAATAACTCCGTTCATTTTTCAATTCTGAAAAATGTCCGTTAAAGAAAAATAACAGGATTATGCCTTGCTTATCTTTGATGGTTACTTCACACAAAGCCACAGATAGACTCCTACGAATTAATTTCGGGACGAAATTTCCTAAAGTAGGGGAGACTGTGACACCTGTGTCACTCCAACCATCAATCAAATTCCAAACCAATGAAATATTGTATTTCATACTTGGGATTTGTAAAAATATGTGTATCGTTTGCACATATCGACTCTTGTTCGATTTCAAGCTTTAAATCGCTTTCTGGAGGGTTATACGCGCTCTGATGCGTAAATATAACCAGTTTAATGCAACGAACACTCCGGAATAGTGAAATAGGCTTAACATACCTTAAATAACCTTTACATAACTTAGATATAAGTTTTGGAAGGTTTGGTGTGGTGAAATCAAGTTAAATCGCTTACAGGGACTAAAGTTGACAAACTGCGAAAGTATGCCAATTTGAACTGTAACAGACATTCCGGAACATGACCATAAGTTAAACATACCATAAATATCCTTTACATAGCTTAGAAATAGGCTTTGAGGTGTTCGGTGTGCTAAAATAAACTTTTGGGTCATTCAGGGACTAAAAGTGTCAAAAAGTGCATAAGTTTGCATTTTCGCGCATAACTTACGTTCTGAATACATCCGGACATCTAAAAATTTATGTAAGCATGACTATATTATGCTTTAGTGTTTGGCTTGCAAAAAAATCCATTCGTCGCGTCATTTGGATCGTTTTTCGCGCTTATGCGCATTCCGTCGTAATTAACCGAACATCGCAACCGTACGGCTAAACGAACCGACATACGAGATATTTTTGAGCATGTTTTAAGTTCCCTATACTTTAACTTCATTTTAGAGCTTTGAAATGGGGTTAACGGGCCTTAAACGTGTCAAAAATGACCTTATTGCATAACAAGGACCAAAAGTGTAAATCTGCCAAACTTGTGCCCTACGATGCGTATGGGTTTTTGCCCTACGATGCGTATGGGGTCTGCAGACCAGATGCAGAGTACTTAACAGCCTGTTTGCAGCTGTTTGATCCACCACCACACATTCTATGATGCTTAGTCAGCTGATAAGGATGTATTTGAGCTACCATAAGGTCCCGACACTTGTACGGGTGGGATTAAGGCACGTTTTCCATGAAACGATCTTAACGGTGGACCTTTTACTATAAATACCCCACCCCCATGCTTCATAATCACTAGAATTTTGATCTTAGAAACTCTAAGTTGAAACCATTGTTTCATACCTGAGATTCTCGGATCGAAATTAGCATTCGGGGACCCTTCGTAAGTATTCTTTCGTTCTTTTCCTTATTTTATTGCTTTTCGAGTCCGAAAGTCAAACTTTGTTTGACTTTCAGCGTTGACCAGTAATGTTCAATGCGAAGTTCGTTTGAACTTCGCAACGTGATTGTAATCACGATGGTTATAGTCCCTTGGGACTATGCCTACTGATTACCACGTTGTCTAGGGTCGTAGGGTAAGCGATCTAATAAATCGCTTATACCTCGAACCCGACCCATTTGGTCGATCATTAGGATCCGACCAAACACATTAGGTGACCATAGTAGGTAGGGACTAACCTTCCGAGGTTATACCCTATGGTCACATCGTTTGAGTAGTTGTATGATAGGTAGTTTATATGCGTTAGGTAAATTACCAGAATACCCTTTTCATGTATAATTGGTAATTAAGCATATGTAACCTAAACCTTTGTCACATAACTGATTATGTAACATGTTTAGGCATATAACACTTGTCATAGGACTAGTTAGACGGTCCGAACGCGTTTCACGCGCACGACGCGTTAAAGTAGCATAAGCTACCTAAACGGGTCGTAATGGGTCGTAAGCACTTAGATTAAGGTTTCATTTAGTATGTAGGCTTCGTTAAACCATATGACACGAGTCTCTATACTCGTTTGGTTTACGAACCCTCATTCTATCAGATCTTCCGATTTAGGTCCGGTTTATTAACATAGTTACCTATAGTAGGTGCCGTTTGATATCCGCGATCTCTAGCATTGTTTGATTGTTACTCAAGGACTACTAAGCAATCTCAAGTGAGTACATAGACCCCTCTTTTACTGTTTTCCAAACTGTTTTGGGGTGGAACACATGTGCCTACTTGTTACTTTCAAACTTTCCTGTTTTCACATCATATACTTGCTATGTTCATTAGTACAATTATAGTACATGTTTTACATTACATTTCATGCTACGTATGTCTATTGTTGTATACGTAGTACAGGTCACATGCTACGTATGTCTATTGTTGTATACGTAGTACAGGTCACATGCTACGTATGTCTATTGTTGTATACGTAGTACAGGTCACATGCTACGTATGTCTATTGTTGTATACGTAGTACAGGTCACATGCTACGTATGTCTATTGTTGTATACGTAGTACAGGTCACATGCTACGTATGTCTATTGTTGCATACTTAGTACAGGTCACATGCTACGTATGTCTATTGTCGCATGCTTAGTACATTTGTTATTCATCACATGCTTACATTTTGGATACATATTACATGATTTACATTAGACATGAACATTTTACATTGTTTGGTTTGGTTTGAGTAAGTGATTAAGTAACGAGGCGTGTGTAATATGATACAAGCATGGTGGATACGCCGCTGGTACTTCCTATATATAAGTGTTTGTATGGTATTACATGTCGTAGCGTTATTTGAATCATTTCAGTTTGAGACATATAACATTTTATACAAATAACATACTTTTCACAAGACATTGTTTTACAAACAACTTATCTTATACAAACTCATTTTACATGGTTATTCATTTAACCTTACACTTATTTATACATATCACCTGAACTCATTATTTTTCAAATGATTTACAAGACAAAGCAAATTACAAGGTTCATGACTAAACATTTTCTCAAACATAAGTCATGAAACCTATTTTCACAAAACCTATGTATCTCACAGGCATTTTTATGCTGACGTACCTATTTTCACATGTGTTTTTCAGGAGCTGTTGCATAAGATTGATCAAGATACACATAGGCAGACTTGGGCTTTAGTAACAATAAAAGATGCAAGACTAGTTATTTATGTTGTATTTTCCTTGTTTGTTAAGACATTGTAACGCTTTTAATCAATAAAACGAAACTTCAATTGCCATGGATTTGAAACAATTAATTCTGTTACAACACTCCCCGACATTTCCGCCACGTTTGTATGTTCTACGTTGTCGGGGTGTGACACGTATATAAAAAGATATAACTGCCTGTTCGAGAATAACTCGCCGCGGGATTATATCATGTGGTGTGTCTATTAATCTTTAACCCGGTTTTCAGCCCGGGCTACTGAACGTATAATAAACATGTAATTCTTTAACAAGTTTATTCTTAAATAATTATCCCAAGTTATAAAAGATATTTTCTGCCTTGTGCATTCAAATCAATTTTTAATAAACATTTTCAAAAGAGTCAGTTAATTTTATTTACCAGTGTCAATTGACGTATTTTCCAAAAAGATTAAGTGACAGGTACTGTACGTAATTGGCTGGGAGCTCAGGGCGTTAATAGGGAATCTTGCAAGTTCTAGACGTCTAAAGTCTGTTGAACAGTGTTTATCTTTCTGTTTTAAGATCCGCCTATGGATCTATCTTACATTCCGTTTGTAATATTGATGTTACTTTCGAATCGGTTTGTAATATATTCACTTTAGACTTCCGCTGTGCATTGAACTGTGATTATTTGACTATGATGATATCAACTACGTCTCGATACTCCCCACCGGGCCCACCGGAAATATGTGGAAATATCGGGGTGTGACAGGTTGGTATCAGAGCCAACGTTTGAGTGAATTAAACACTATCCCTTAGTTTTTAATCTCAAATGACACAGTAGCACATTCCTTAGACCTTTTGAGTCTAGACTTAACATAGGAATGCTCTCATCCCTGTTAAGTAAACATTGCTTTCGATTTTATGTATTTTGAATATATCGCCAGGAAAGGAAGCTGTCGATGAAAATTCTCCACATCCGAAGCCTAGAAATACCAAGCTTCGTACCACAGCTAGGATAAGCGTACAACCAGTTGTAGGAAGGACCTTTATGAATCTATTCCCAAAAACCAAACTTGTTTAAACCCTTATCTAGACTACGAAGTCCATACCAGAAGGTCCCTAAGGCTCCCATATTGAAGATGATACATGTGGGTGTCATTAAACCCTATTTCTTACCTCCGAGTTTTCTAATTTCAAACTTAGACTATACTAGTCAAAACCTAATCTGTGATCCATGTCATTCCTTTAATCATTGAATCCTTGGATTCTACTTCTGCAATGGATCCTGATTTAAAATATTATTTATTCACTAAAATCTTCAGAGTCGCTACTGCGTACGATAAATAAAGATGAAGAAACAATCAGAATAAAGGAAAGAAGATATTAGAAGACCCTCCTTCCATCATACTTCTTTTCATTTAAGTCCCTGTTTGGGCATTTAATCATTGTAGTCCTTCGTGGACATATTAATTCATCAAAGTCCTTATGGACTTACCTCTTTTGATAAAACTCCATAAATATATACGTCTACCTATTGAAAATCCCTTTGAGGATATTATCTTTTAATAATAGTCCTTTCGAGGACATTACACTTCAAATAGTCCTTTCATGGACATTTTACCCTATTATATTCCTTACGTGGAAACGAGATTTCATTATAGTCCCTTAGTGGACATGATATTTCATCATAACCTTTGTAGACCTGGTAGTTCATTACAGTCCTTTCATGGGTAAACTGTTTTAATACAGTCCCCATACGGACATATGATATTTTTATAGTCCCTATACGAACTTATAATTTCCTTTTTAGTCCTCTATGGACAAGTATGATATTAAAAGTCCTGTCTGAGGCACTATGGTAAAATTCCTAATGATTTATTGGGAGTTTTGAAAAATTTTATATAGGTACTCATATCGTCTTATATCAATCATTAGTATGAATTTTATTCGAACTTTATCGATCAGCTATATAAATTCAAAAGATCTTCTTAATGGTTTATCCCTGCCAAGTGGCAAGTCCACATTAATTGGCCAAAACTTACGGTAGTTAAGGATAATTATTCCTTCTACTATGATAGTTAAAGGAGTTACCCCTCCTATCCAAGGATGGTGAACTATGTTCAAGCCTCCAAGCCTACATGATCAATGCGATCATGGTAAGATTGTGTAACCATTAAGACAAATTAATCCTTGTTAACATCTAAGAACATGTTAACATTCCTGGCAGTGTGACTTGAGAAACCACACCAGCCGTCAAGGTATTTTGGACTATGTCCAAGCCTTAAAGCCTATATGATCGAATTTGATCTTGGCAAGTATCATCAATGTGCTGATCAAAGTATAAACATCCATTTGTGATGAAGTGCCTACGGGCTATAATAGATTGTCCATTAGTGATATTGACATTGTGATCCTTATGATCCCCTGTTCAAGGTAGTGAGCTATGCTCAAGCCTAATAGTCTATATGATCAATGAGATCATGACTAAAAATCATCAATATGATGATTAAATTTAACATCCTTAATGATGTTTTGCCTATGGGCTATATTACATTGTCCAATCGTGACAAGGCTATATTACGATGTTTTGCCTATGAAACACACCTGTGAAGCTTATGTGAAGCAATACACCCCAAACAAATTGGAAGTACGATCCACTAAGTGTATCTTTGTAGGATATCCTAAAGATGGTATAGGATATTATTTCTACGATCCAACAGAGCAAAAGGTATTTGTTGCTCGAAAGGCTGAGTTCTTGGAACCTAAGTTCCTTGTGGAAGGAATTAGTAGAACAGTGGAACTTGATGAGGATCGAGAACCACAAGCCGATACACGTTTGGTTGATACTAGCACTCAACAAAAGGTTGTTCAAAATGATCAAGTGGTTGATCAATACACATAAAACGTTCGCAGATCTGGTAGAATCCGTAGTCCACCTGAAAGATATGGATTTTTCATGGATGGATACTACGTGGTAGATTCGGGTGAACCTACCACATACCATAATGCAATGTCAAAATCCGATTGTGACAACTGGCTTGAAGCCATGAACGTAGAGATGCAATCCATGTCTAACAACCAAGTATGGGAATTGGTTGTGCAACCTCTTCACTCCAAAGTGGTTGGAAATAAGTGGGTTTTCAGGAAGAAAACGGATATGCATGGTAACTTGGATACTTATAAAGGGGGACTTGTAGCAAAAGGTTTCACTCAAACTCAAAGGGTTGATTATGATGAGACCTTCTCGCCCGTGACGATGCTAAAGTCAACTAGGATATCATTTTCCATACCTGCATAATATGATTATGAGATTTGGAAAATGGATGTCAAAACGGCTTTCCTTATGAAATTTGGCAAATGGATGTCAAAACGGCTTTCCTTGATGGATATCTTGAGGAATATGTCTATATGGTTCAGCCTGAAGGTTTTGTCAATCCAAAACATCCTAACAAAGTATACAAGTTAAAAAAAATCAATTTATGGATTGAAACAAGCATCGAGAAGTTGGAATCACCGTTTTGATGAAGAAATTAAGAATTTTGGATTCATCAGGAACGGCGATGAAGCTTGTGTGTATAAGAAAGCTAGTGGGAGCATCATCACTTTCTTAGTATTGTATGTCGATAACATTCTACTATTTGGGAATGACATTCCAACCATGGAAGGTGTAAAAACCTGGCTTGGAAGTTGTTTTTCCATTAAGGATCTTAGTGAACTCGCCTATATTTTGGGAATAAAGATCTATAAGGATAGATCAAGGTGCTTGATAGGTTTATACCAAAGTGCATACATTGACAAAATCTTGAAAAGGTTCAAGATATAGAACTTTATGAAAGTTTTGGTACCTGTTAAAAAAAGGGACAATATTGAAAGCGTTTCAATGTCCAAGCTCAAAGGATGAGCAAGAAAGAATGAAAGGAGTCCCATATACGTTTGCTATAGGATCCATTATGTATGCAATGATATGCACTAGACCGGACATGTCATGTGCTTTAAGCATGACCAGAAGATACAAGCAAAATCCAAGTAACGGTCATTGGATGACTGTTAAAAGTATATTTAAATACCTTAGAAGGACTAAGGATATATTTCTAATATATGGATCTGGTGAAGAAGAACTCGTTGTAAAGGGTTACAGGGATGCGAGTTTCGGAATTCGTTGTAAAGGGTTACATGGATACGAGTTTCCAAACAAATCGAGATGATTCTTGATCACAATCAGGTAGCATTATCCACTACAGAATCAGAATACATCGCCGCTTCATTGATCGAAATGATTCATGTGGATCTGCCACTTGAATTATTGCCGATCTAGGGGTAGTCCCTACCATTTAGGACCCCTAGAGACCTTTGTGATAACGATGGTGCGATTGCTCAAATCAAGGAACCTCATGCATATCAAAAGTTTAGGTACATTGAGCGGAGTTTCAACTACATAAGGGATGAAGTTGAAAAAGGGAAAGATATGTATTCGCAAAGTTCACACTGATCAAAATATTGCGGATCCACTCACGAAGCTCCTTGAACGGGCAAAGCATGAAGGGTCATACTTGTGTCTTAGGACTTCGATATTCTAGTAATTGGATTTGATCTATTTTGTATTTGGATATTGGAACAACAGTTATTATAACTCTTTATCGTATTTTGAGTTATGTTCCATTTTAGCATGTTTAAATCCATGAATAAGTTACTTATTCTAAATGTCCGTATTCGATCATACTTGTGGGAACAAATGTGAATGTAAGACTATTATGAACTTAGATTGGTGGATGTTTATTAGGTATGAATATTGAGCAAAGTGTTGCTGCCAAAGTTCATAGATATTTGTGGGATACAAATATTGGACTGACTCGCTCTCAATTGTTACTGCATGGAATCATTTGTGATTGATCATAAGTAAATTTGAGTAAAGGAGAATATCATAGTATCCTCTGACCTGAGATACATATTGGGTCTTGATATTCACCAAATATTATGCCTTGACTTATTTCTTCGTTGTCAGTAATATGACAATACATAAGGCTAAGCTCAGGTGTGATACAAGGTGATTGTGAGAGACGTATGTAATCAAGAAGGGATTTGTTCCTCTTATTTATTGAGAGTAAGATGTCTAAGGCCTGCTAAAGTTAAATCAACAGAGAATGATCACACTATGTCTCTGGATTTCACATGACATCTGTAACAAAGGGATAAATGATCGATTCACCTAAATCATGTTCAAGTAAGGGGATGAAATTATTGAATGGCACTTCGTCATACGTATTAGGGGTAGTAAACCGTTGTTAGGCGTCATTTACTGCTTGCATCAATCTTCTATGTATCTTGTGCAAGTGGGAGATTGTTGGACTCTGTATGCCCAAGACACATATTAAATTGATGTGGCTAGTACGTTATGATCCAAGTCGGGTCATACCCAATAACAAACTAGACAAACACCTATAATATTTATTTGTGATATGATCAAACAAATAAATATTAATACTTAGAATATTTAGAAATTGGTTTTCAGAATAATTGCACTTGAGAAACTAATAAATTATATGGATAATTTATTTTGAGAGAATATTTTATTTTGTTATTTAATAAGTTAAATAACATTATAAAAGTTATCATTTGTTGCATAAAGTCTTATAAATATGTGATGTTATATTTATAAAAGTTATAAATATAAATACAAGACATAAAAATAAGAGGAAAAATTTTGATTGGTTGAATTTGGTGGCCCTATAGCCGTCCCCCTTTACTTACCAAGGTGGGTTTCCACCAATCAAATTACATGCAACATTTCACCACTTTTGATGCACAAGATTTGGTTATAATCTTACACATTCTCTCACTCATTTTTTATGACAAGATTCAAGTGCAAAAAACACTAAGAATTCCCTCATGTATTTTCGGCCAAGAGTAGGTTGTCAAGAGGGATTTTGTCACACCCCGACCACGTAAAACAACAAAACGTGGCGGAAACGTCGGGGAGTGTTGTAACAGAATTATTGTTCCACAACCATGGTAATTAAAGTTATGTTTTATTTATAAACAAAAGGGGTTACATTGTCTTAAAACAACTGAAACAAAGAGTACATCACATAATTAAACTAGTTCTAGCTTCGTTTTAAGTCACTAAGGCACAGGTCCGCCTAAGTGTGTCTTGATCATCCTATGCAACAGCTCCTGAAAACACATGTGAAAATAGGTACGTCAGCATAAAAATGCCTGTGAGATACAAAGGTTTTATTGATTTAAGATTCATGACTTGTAAGTTTAAAGAAAAGGTTTATCAAAAGTAGTCATGAACCTTGTAAAATGTTTTTATTTTATAAATCATATAAAAATCGATAAGGAAACAGATGATATATATATATATATATATATATATATGAGAATAATGTATGGTTAAATGAATAACCAAGTAAAAATGAGTTTGTATAATTTGAGTTATTTGTAAAACAATGTTTAAGTGAAAATATGTTGTAAATGTAATATGTATAAACTGAAATGGTTTAAATAACGCTACGATATGTAATACCATAAAAGCACTTATATATAGAAAGTACTAGCGGCGTATCCACCATGCTTTTATCATACTACATGTCGCCTCGTTATGTAAATCACTTACCCAAACAAACCACCAAAATGTAATGTTTAAACCAATTGTCAAATGTTTATGAGTAAACCAAGTCTATTGTCAAAATGTAAACCATGTAATGTATAAACAAAAGTCATGTATGGTAAGTAAAAAGTACCATATGTAAAAAGTGCACAAAACAAGGTTTTTGAATAAATCAAAGTTAGGTTTTGAAAAATGAAAGCATGCTTTACTGATACAAACACTTATGCGGTATGTTAAACGTATACATTCAAGCCTTGAGACTGTAGGATAACCTTAGAGTAAAGGTTATCAAATTGTTTTCGGATTCAGTCATTCCTTACATCCAAACAAACCTAGGATATCAGGAATGGGAGTTGTCAAGTCCTATGGTACCACTACTTACTACCGAGTGGCGTAGCTAATGTTAATGAACGTATTTTAGTTCGTTAAGCAAACCAAATGTCATACCAAATGTAAGCATGTTTTATGAAAACAATGTACCTAGTATGCTAAGTAAACATACAAGGTAGAGATGTAAAACAAGGTGTTCATATGCTGAGTAAACATATGTAACAGAAAAGCAATGTAAAACAATGTGCTAGCATGCTAAGTAAACATACATAGCAAAAGAAATGCAATGTAAAACAAGGTGCTAGCATGCTAAGTAAACATACGTAGCAAAACGTAATGAAATCATGTACTATAATTGTACTAATGAACATAGCAAACATATGATGTAAAACATGGAAAACACGAAATTAACAAGTAGGTACATGTGTTTCACCCCAAAATAGTTTGAAAACAGTAAAAGAGGGGACTATGTACTCACTTGAGATTGCCTAGAAGTCCTTGAATAACAACCAAGCAATGCTAGAGATCACGGAAAACAAACGGCACCTAATATAGGTAACTACGTTAATAAACCGGACCTAAATCAGAGGATCGGATAGAATGAGGGTTCGTAAACCAAATGACTATGGGAACTCATGTAATATGGTTTAACAAAGCCTACATACTAAAATGAAACCTAACCTAAGTGCTTACGACCCATTACGACCCGTTAAGGTAGCTTTCGCTACGTTAACGCGTTGTTCGCGTAAAACGCGTTCGGACCGCCTAACTAGTCCTATGATAAGTAATATATGCCTTAACATGTCTAATATTGTTGCCTAATCAGTTTAGATGTCAAAAATTATGTTACATATGCTTAAATGAATTTTGGCGTAGAAAGGGCATTTTGGTAATTTTCCTAAGGCATATAAACTACCTATCATACAACTAACTAAACGACATGACCATAAGGTATAACCTCAGAAGGTTATTCCCTATACAACTATGGTCTCCTAATGTGTTTGGTCGGATCCTAATGATCGACCAAACGGGTCAGGTTCAAAAGTATAAGCGGTTGCTTAGACAGCTTACCTTACGACCCTACATAAGCATTAAACCTAAAGCGACGAGCTAAACATGTTTAACGAATTTAGAAAACAGGTTTGGTATCAAAACAGACGGTTTTGATACCTAAAAGTAGTTTGGTTACAAAATACGCAAGAATACACATTTTGGCCGAAACTACGACTCGTTACTACACCTAAACAACGTGGTAATCAGTAGGTATAGTCACTAGGGACTATAACCATCGTGATTACGCTCACGTTGCGAAGTTCAAACGAACTTCGTGTTGACCATAAACTGGTCAATGCAGAAAGTCAAACTCATTTTGAATTTTAAGCTAAAAACGCATAAAAGAACGAAAGAGGACTTACAAAGGGTCCAAAGAGATTTGATTCCAAGTATTCTCAGGTATGTAGTGAATAATCACAACAACTTAGAAAAATCTCAAATCAAATGTGGTTTGAGAGTGAAGTGGGGGTTGCTATTTATAGTTTTCATAAGACCGTTAAGATCGTTCCTCGTAAAACGAGCTTTAATCTCAGTCGTACAACTCATGCCCACTGATTTACAAAACCATGGGAGTCCCTAATATGATAAAATACCATTTGCAAGAGTGCTTAATAGCTGGAACAGCTGGAAACAACTGAAAAACGATTATGTGCAGATCTGCAGCTAGTACATGGCCCGCGTAAGAGACAGGCTAGGGCTACGCGGCCCGCCTGGTCCCAGTTTGGCAGAAAGTGCAGTTTTGGTCCCTGCACATGTTTCAGTCCATTTTCGACACGTTTGAAGCCTGTTAAACCATTTTCAAGGTTCTACAATGATTCCTAAACATGAGGGACGTGAAACATGCTAAAAAATATGCCAGATGTCGGTTCGTTTGGTCGTACGGACGCGATATTCGCTTAATTATGACGAAATGCGCACGAACGCGAAAAACGATCCAAATTACGCGACGAATGGATTTTTCTTATGAAAAACACTAAAATAAAATATTTTAATGCTTACATAAATTTTTGGATGTCCGGATGTATTCAGAACGTAAGATATGCGCGAAAATGCAAACTTATGCACTTTTTGACGCTTTTAGTCCCTAAATGAGCATAAAGTTTATTTTATCACACCGAACCCCTCAAAGCCTATTTTCAAGCTATGTAAAGGATATTTAGGGTGTTTTTAACTTATGATCAAGTTCCAGAATGTCTGTTACAGTATGAATCGGCATACTTTCGCAGTTTGTCAAATTTAGTCCCTGTAAGCGAATAAACTTGATTTTGCCATACCAAAGCCTTCAAAGCTTATTTCTAAGTTATGTAAAGGTTATTTAAGGTATGTTAAGCATAAATTGATGTTCCGGAGTATTTTTCGCATTAAACTGATTACGTTCGCGCCAGTTTGCGTATAACTCTCCAGAAAGCGAGATAGAGTTTGAAATTGAACAAAAATCAAAACATGAAAAATGTCAAACATAATTAAACAAACATTGGGGTCAAATAACTTTATTTCATTGATAACTGAACTTTTTACAATGATTACAGACACAGGTGTCACAGTCTCCCCTACTTGTGAGAAAAGATGTGGATATTTCGCCTTCATTTGGTCTTCACGTTCCCAAGTAAACTCGGGTCCACGTTTAGATTCCCAGCAAACTTTGACCAAAGGAATGCGCTTGCGTTTAAGCCACTTGACTTCACGGTCCATGATTTCCACAGGTTTCTCAACAAAATGCATCGTGTTGTCAACACGAATTTCGTCAAGGGGTATGTGGAGGTTCTCATCAACTAGACACTTCTTCAGATTGGACACGTGAAAGGTTGGATGAACGTTTCCAAGTTCAGGAGGTAACTCAAGTCTGTAGGCTACCTTACCGATTTTTTCGACGATCTTGAATGGTCCAACGTATCTAGGTGCAAGTTTTCCTGTTTTTCCAAATCTGATCACACCTTTCCAAGGTGAGACCTTAAGTAATACACGATCACCGACTTGGAATTCAAAGGGCTTGCGTCGTTGGTCCGCGTAACTCTTTTGACGGCTTCGAGCTGTCTGAAGGTTATCACGAACTTTCTTAACCTTATCAGTTGTCTCTAGAATGAGGTCAGGTCCAGTAAGCTGAGCCTTACCGATCTCATTCCTGCAAACTGGTGAACGACATTTTCGACCATAGAGAGCCTCGAAAGGAGCCATGTTGATGCTGGAGTGATAACTGTTGTTGTAGGAGAATTCAATCAATGGAAGATACGAATCCCAACTACCACCAAAATCGATCACACAAGCTCTAAGCATGTCCTCCAAAGTCTGGATTGTTCTTTCAGTTTGGCCATCTGATTGTGGATGATAAGCTGTGCTCAAATTAAGTTGGGTCCCTATAGCAGATTGATTGGTTCTCCAAAAACGAGACGAGAATCGAGCATCTCTATCAGAAATAATGTTCAAGGGAACACCATGTCTAGATACAATTTCATCCACATAGATCTTAGCAAGCTTGTCAGCAGATAGATCCTCACGGATCGGCAGGAAATGTGCTGACTTTGTAAGACGATCAACAACTACCCAGATGGCATCATGACCTCTCTTAGTGAGCGGAAGTTTGGTAATAAGATCCATAGCGATGTTTTCCCATTTCCAAACTGGAATCTCTGGTTTCTCTAATAAACTAGAAGGATGTTGATGTTCGGCCTTAATCTTAAGACAAGTAAGGCATTTTGATACGTACAAGGCAATTTCTTTCTTCATACCAGGCCACCAATACTGCGTACGAAGATCCTTATACATCTTGTCTGAGCCAGGATGAATAAAGTAACGAGACTTATGAGCTTCATCCATAAGCATGGTGCGAAGATCATCTTGGCTTGGGACCCACAAACGGTCCATGAAGTAATATGATCCATTATCCTCCAGTTCAAGATCAGGCTTAATGTGATAGGGTAACTCCTCACCCATCATACCTTGAGAAACACAAGTTTGTTGAGCCTGAGAAATGCGGGTTTGGATATCAGATCGAACTTTGACACAGTCAAGCTTGACACGTTCCTTACGACTCAAAGCATCGGCCATGACATTCACCTTACTAGGATGGTAGCGAATTTTGCAATCATAGTCGTTTGGAAGTTCAACCCAATGTCGTTGCCTCATGTTGAGTTCTTTCTGATTAAAGATATGCTGAAGACTCTTGTGGTCAGTGAATACTACACATTTTGTACCATACAAATAGTGTCTCCAGATTTTGAGAGCGAAAACAACTGCACCTAGCTCAAGATCATGAGTGGTGTAGCTCTTCTCGTGTATCTTCAATTGCCTCGATGCATATGCTATGACTTTGTTCCTTTGCATGAGAACACAGCCAAGACCCAGGTTTGATGCATCGCAGTACACAACGAAATCATCATTACCTTCAGGCAAAGATAGAATAGGCGCATCACAAAGCTTCTACTTCAAGGTTTGAAATGCTTCTTCTTGCTTGGTTCCCCATTCAAAGGGTTTGTTCTTCTGAGTTAGAGCAGTTAAGGGAACTGCAATCTTCGAGAAGTTTTTGATGAAGCGGCGGCAATAACCCGCGAGACCAAGAAATGAACGAACTTCAGTAGGAGTAGTAGGCGTGTCCCAATCCTTAATCGCACTGATCTTGGAGGGATCTACATGAATACCTTGTTCGTTGACAATATGTCCCAAAAATTTGAACTTCCTTAAGCCAAAATTCACACTTGGAGAATTTGGCGAAAAGTTGCTCTTTCTTTAGGAGTTACAGAGTAAGACGAAGATGTTGCTCATGATCAGCTTGCGTCTTAGAATATATCAAAATGTCATCAATGAAAATGATGATGAACTTATCTAAATAAGGTTTGCAGACCCTATTCATCAAGTCCATGAAAACAGCAGGAGCATTAGTCAAACCGAATGGCATAACTGTGAACTCATAATGCCCATATCGAGTGCAGAATGCTGTCTTGGGAATATCTTCTTCATGCACACGAAGCTGATGATACCCAGAACGCAGATCGATCTTTGAAAAATAAGAAGTTCCCTGTAACTGATCAAAGAGATCATCAATGCGAGGTAGGGGATATCGATTCTTGATGGTAAGCTTGTTAAGCTCACGGTAATCGATGCACATCCTGAAAGATCCATCCTTCTTCTTGACAAAAAGAACGGGAGCACCCCAAGGTGAAAAGCTAGGACGAATAAAACCTTTGTCAGAAAGCTCCTGAAGCTGCTTAGACAACTCTTGCATCTCAGACAGTGCAAGACGATATGGAAATCTGGCAATAGGATTTGCACCAGGTACAAGATCAATACGGACCTCGACTTGGCGTGCTGGGGGTAAACCAGGTAACTCTTCAGGAAACACTTCTTGATAATCCCGAACAACAGGGATATCTTCAATCGCCTTACCTTTGCCTTTATCTGCTACAACATGTTCCAAAAAGGCCATATAGTTCTTTTGCAGATACTTCTGAGCCTGAGTACAAGACATGAGCTTGAGACTACTAACAGGTTTCTCACCATGAACCTGTAGGATCTCACCTGTCGAGAGAGGTATACGAACAATCTTCTCTAAACAAACTACTTCTGCGTGATGCTTGGCTAACCAATCCATACCCACTATAATGTCGAAACTCCCAAGTTGCATTGGCGTGTGGTCGATAGGAAAAAGATGGTTGTTAAGGTTCAACTGGCAGTTATGAAGAACAGAATCAAGAACAACGGGTTCACCACTAGCAACTTCTACTGTCAAAGGCTTACCTAGTTTCGTTCTAGACACGCGAAGTAATGGCTCAAAAGACAATGACATAAAACTCTTATCGGCACCAGAATAAAAAAGAATAGAAGCAGACTGATTGTTAACAAACAACGTACAGTTAACAAAGAACGTACCATTCACCACCTCGTTGTCTGCTCGCGCCTCATTAGCATTTATGTTAAAAACTCGACCTCGAGCCTGAGCCTGATTCAGAACTGTATTGGCCAGCCTTGGACACTGGTTTCTGTAGTGGGTCAGATCCCCACAGTTATAGCAAGAACCAGGTGGGTAGTGAGGTCGTGCAGCCTGAGCTGGTTGTTGAACAGGAGGTTGGGCTGCTTGCTGAGCTGGGTTGCGAGCTGCTTGATTCTGGTTTGCAGGTAGACTACATGTAGCAGCAAGATGACCAGATCTTCCACAATTGGTACAATAACGACACCGGGTGTGTGGCTGATGATGACCGTTACACCTGTTGCACAAAGGTGCATTGCCAAGGTATGGTTTCTTGGCAAGTGGTTGCGCAGGCTGATTTGGAGCAGCTTGATTGGCCTGTGCGGTAACGGCGAAATTTTGGGAAGCCTGTTGCTTCCTAGACCCCTTCGAGAAACAAGAATCCTTTCCCTTCTTGTTCTTACCCTTCTTGCTTTCACTCTTGTCAGACGCCTGTTTCTTACCCTTGTCACCCTTCCTGTGAAGCTTACCCTTTCAGACCCACGACTCAGTTAATGTCGCAGCTAACTCGATTGCCTGACGAACTGTGGTAGGGTTACTACCAGTGACGATGTCTTGTACGGAGTCAAGCAAGCCATCAATATACCTCTCGATAGCCTTCTCGAGTGGGGTAACCATGGTAGGGCATAGTAAACTCAACTCCTCATACCTATTAGTGTAAGCCCGGTGCTCTCCACTATCCTGCTTCAAGTCATCAAACTCCCTTTCCAAAGCTCTTAATTCATGACGAGGACAAAACTCCCTCATCATAAGAGTCCTAAGTTTAGGCCAAGTTTGTGCTAAAGCAACCTTAGCACCACGGTCTCTCATAACCCCGTTCCACCATGTAAGAGCCCTCTTCTGAAACACGCTTGAAGCAAACTCGACTTTCCGATTTTCAGGACACTGAACATGACGGAACGTACTCTCAATGCTCTCGAACCACTGTAGGAGCCCAGTTGCTCCCTCAGAACCACTAAACTTGAGTGGTTTAGCCGAATTGAAACTCTTGAATTTGCATGGATCATTTTGGTTATTGTTGGCTTGGTTCACTTAAGCAATAACGTCTGCGAGTACAGCAGCCATATGCTGTGTGACATCCCAGGAAAATCAGGAAAACAACGCAACTTAACTAGCCTCCTCAGTAACCACACGCTAAATTTCAGGACGAAATTCTCTTAACAGGGGGAGAATGTGACAACCCTCAAATTTGCATGTAACTATACAGTTTATTAATGATAATAAAAGTACTTAATGACTGTGCTGAATCATTTAACTGCTCTCTGATTACTGTGTTATACTTACATGTGCGTGTTAGCATACTAGTAGTATACAGAAAAGTTACTAAATAGTCCGGTATATTTTCCTGTGTGTTAGGAATAAATTTCGTTACAAAAATATATGTATAAGACGCCTTACGGAACAATTAAACACTTTAACGAAACGATACGTAACCGAACAACCGGACATTACCCGGGACACCAAAATATTGTCAGGAGTATTATTTATCATTCTTAATTATTTACGGTCACAAAAATTCCCATACGCCATGTAAACATGACATACTACACTTGGAAATACGCTTAACCTTCTAAGTTAATACCTATTAGTTACCAAAAATTTACATTTTTACCCCCCCCCCCAACCGAAAATCTGCCATAATTATCAAAAATATTTTGTTTAGATATTGTGTAAAGGGAATCCTTGTTCTATTGGCCAAGAGTTATTGGGTATGATTACCCTAGGATCTAGAATTGCATGTTTCCAAGATTGTTCATCATTTCCTCTAAACCCACACTCAACCTCCTCCCTCCTCCCTCTTATTTTCGGCTCACACCCCCCCCCTCTCTCCATAACCGAAAATCACCACCACCATTACTTACACACCCTAATCTTCTTCATACAAGTCCCTCTCCAAGCTTGAAGAACATTCAAAGTAGTTACAAGTTGAAGGATTCACAAGGAAGCTTTGTTCAAGTCTCTAGCACCACCATCTCCATCATCTTTGCCCTAAGATTGTTACCCTAGCCTTGTGCTAGTAGTGAGTCCCTTCACACCTTTGTTCCATCTTGTTCTTGTTATGATTTGTTTAAATGTTCATGGCACACTAATGCTAAAACACTAAAAAGATGAACTTGAAATTCTGCATAGAAACCTTAGATAAAAAGTTTGTTTGAAGTTGAAATCTGGTTGGTTTGAGTTTGGTAAATGCATGCATGGTGTTTGAACATTTAATCATCGATAAACCATGGTTAGGACCTTTGTTGATGCGTTTTTAGTAACTTCTACAATAAAAACAGCTTGCTGATTGAGATTTTCCAGCCCCTTCAACAGGCTGTAACTGGTTCGTTTTTAATTGAAAAACTGAATTTCTGGATTCTAAATTGTGTAATTTTGAATATCTGAACAAATGGCACTGGAATCGTGATTTTTCGAGGTCGTTTACTATTTTTAAGGAATTATTTTAAGACAGCAGCTTAAGCTGAAATTTTCCTGCTGAAAAAGTGTGTCGTAGTCGGAGTCAAAACTTGAAACCTGAGCAGAATCGGCTCATGGGATTTTTACTGAAGATAGTCACTGTTGTTCCCGTGACCCTCCAACTAGAATTTCATCGATCCGACTTACGATTGATTTTTAGTGATTTTTTCCGTAAAACTGCAATCAGAAAGTATCAGATCTGATTGCAGTCGGGTAAAAGAATTTTTATATAATATTGGTAACGAACTGGGCCCCGATATTTTCACACAATAAAATTTGGAACGTTTATGACATCCTGTAAAAATTTGAGAACTTTTGGAAAAGGTTAACTATTTTATTAAAATGCTCGAAAACAGTCCAGTTCTGATTAATAAAGCTGAAACGACATAAGTAGTGATTTGCGTGTCTAAATGTCGAGTAGGTTATCCGAGAATGATATAACTTGTTATATGTCAATAAAAGTGTTATGTGCAATGTTGTATGTTTGACTATGAGAGGGGAATAGATGGGAAGGTTATATGGGCATGAACCGTTAAAGTGATGCATGTTATGTGATAGATACGTGTAGGAACTTTGTGTCCTATTTGAAATCACTAATAAACTAAGCGGTAATCATACTAGGACGTGATTGACCGACCTCGACTATTAGCTATATTTGAGAGTCAAACCGAGCAACCAAGGTGAGTTCACACTCTTTCTAAGGCATGGGATTCCCAGGGGTTGGGAATGGGATTGAATAACTACTTGTACTATCATTACTATTAAACTACTTTTTACTGTCCTCGGATTGAAGGGCACGTACGTAAAACCTACGTACACTCATACTTACTACTGTCCTCGGATTGAAGGGCACGTACGTAAAACCTACGTACACGATCATAAGACCATCAACTCTATCACTTTAAGTCTCTCATTTATCGACTTAATCGCCGAGGCCTATGGCGAGCGGGTCATTAGTTAATAGCGCTATTAGGTTTAACAAACCTCACACCGTGCCAGTCGGACGGGCGTGTACTAATGGACTATGGGCAAAGGGTCAATGCTGATAGACATTGACTTAGGGCACCTCTTATATTTTCGTAGCAGTCGATACGCGTGGTCTAGTAACACATGGGAAACCCCCACTAATCTTCGCAAACATGTCAGAAAGACCGCGATGCAAATTCATACGATACATGGTTTTCAAAACGAACAGATGATTTACGAAACGAATGCTATAACTAAACAACCAACTGTGAATTCACTCAACTTTGTTGTTGACTCGTTGTTACATGCCTTACAGGTCGTTAAACGCTTGGAGCTTGCACTAGGAAGGAGTCGTTGTGGTGTACGGACTGTTATGTTCCGTGCTTACTATTTAAATCCTTATGAACTTATTAAACTTGCGTTTTGAACTTTAACTTATAAACTATGGACTTATGCTTTTGGATTTACTTTTATGCTTCCGCTGTTTAAACTAAACATGGTTAACTAGCTTTGGTCACCAATCGTATAGTGGTTGGTCTTATTTACTTAATTACGATGTTCAATATGATTGGTGGCTCGATCCTGGTCACGTCACGCCTCCAAGCGGTGGAACTCCGCATGGTGGATTTTGGGGGTGTGACAGATTGGTATCAGAGCCATTGGTTATAGTGAACTTGGTTTTAACAAGGGAAAAAGTTTTTTTTTTAAAACCAGACTATAACCTGTACAGTGCTCAACGATCCACAACGACGCTTCGCTCCACGTACAAGGCTCAACACACTAGGTGGTATGATTTAAGTTTATACTTCTTACTTGCTAGATTACTTCTGTCTGGAGTGGTGTTTATTGCGTGTTTATTTAGGGTAGTAGCATGCTGTCTATTAGCCCTACTGCGTTCTTTATGACACGTAATTTTTTACTTGAAATTCGACAAGTGGTGGTCAAATTCTTTTCTGATTTCTCGTCACCTCGCTACGACAACTGTTTATGCATTCTATCTATTTACACGCTTATCTCGACATGACGACACCATCTGACCCTCCGTACATTCGGCTTGTACGTCAACATTCACGAAGACCAGACCTGGCTCAAACAAACTCGGGATTAGGAGAACTATATCCACGCATCTCTATTGACGAACCTTATCATCTCCACCGGTCGTCATTACCAGAAACGAAGTAGCCACAGTTACACGCGTTTGTCGTTTTGTAACTCGCAACCCTACCAACCAAATTCTGTTTCGAACGAGTGATGTACTTTCATGACCGTGATGCAACGAACTTCCCTATTTGTGTCGTGTCGCCACACCTCACTACTGGAATTGCTTCTAAGCAACAGATTACTTGGTTGAATTCTTCTGTTATTGGTGGACCCCTGTTTTCGCTCGATTCTTCGCATGAACCTCATTAGTTCCCTGTTTCTTCGATTGGCAACTGATTTAGCGAAACGCTAACAACCATACCATGACTTCCACCGATCACAAGATTACCCCCCACCATTACCTTGTTGGGTGATTAATGCTTCTCCTACTTGATGTACTCCTTTGTAAACCCAACCTAGCAAATGGATGCCCTCACTGATGGGATAGTCTTCTTATATACGCGAAATCTTTACACTAGCTTTTGTACCGACACATGATTGTTGATTAAAGATACGTCCAATTTCTACCATTGGCTTAGATCAAACCATCACTCCCTTACCACAGTGACATTTCGTTCTCGCTACTCCATGTTGAGATACTGAAATGAACACGCACTCGCTTAGAGAATTTGGAAGACTCGACCTTCGATCATTAGTGATCACTCCTTAAAACCTTGGGGGTGGTGATGTATTGTCGATACGATCATACTCTCTTGAACACGTTTTCACGTCTTTCCTTTGGAACCTCACGACTACGCAGACGTATTTTGGATAACCCAAGAAACTCCTCCTGACTTGGTTGCTTACTTGATGAATCACAAACCAACCTAAGTTCATGGATTCAGGAGAATTGTTCCTCCTTCGCATGTGGGCGAGTTGGACGAGTTTTGTTGGAAGTCTCAGTGAATCTTAACACTACACAATTGTACGACAATCAAGCTGCTATGTTGAATTCTTGTTCTGATTGATTTAACCCCGTGACAGCTATATTCGATCAACGACATACTTTATCCCAACTATACCCAACTTGCGTACATCCAGCTATACCTTCGACATCAGGTAAACCCCTGCTAGGGATTATTAAACGCTTATTCATCGACTGT
The DNA here is from genome assembly GCA_030545235.1 of Helianthus tuberosus. Taxonomy (NCBI): domain Eukaryota; kingdom Viridiplantae; phylum Streptophyta; class Magnoliopsida; order Asterales; family Asteraceae; genus Helianthus; species Helianthus tuberosus. The sequence continues at coordinate 26,524,783 of CM060419.1, forward strand.
GGCTACCCTTTCTCATGTTTCCCCACCCATACACGTTATACTTTTGAACCCTACAATCTTAAAAGTGTTCCCCGCGGACACTCGCTTGGACAAGTTACGCTCTATGAATGTTACTCAGCGAGCATTGGGCCATGAACATGTTAATACCCCAGGTACTGTTCCTTGATCTTGATACGGCCGATATGGATCTTCAGACACGATATATATGCCCCTTGTTTTCTTTGACGACATCCGAACCCACTGGAAAAACTGTCCTCGCAACTACAAGAGCTCTTGGACAAGGGTTTTATTCGCCCTAGCTCTTCGCCCTGGGAGCTCCAGTACTATTCGTGAAGAGGAAAGACGGTACCTTCAAAATGTGCATCGACTACCGCGAACTCAATAAGGTGACCGTAAAGAATCGTTATCCTCTTCCACGTATTGACGACTTGTTCGACCAGTTGCAAGGGTCGAGCTATTACTCCAAGATTGACTTGAGATCGGGATACTATCAGCTGAGGGTCCGAGATGAGGACGTCTCCAAAACAGCATTCAGAACTCGTTACGGCCATTACGAGTTTCTGGTTATGCCATTCGGGCTGACGAATGCACCAGCGGTCTTCATGGATCTCATGAACCGAGTGTGCAAGCCTTACCTGGATAAGTTCGTTATTGTGTTCATCGACAATATCCTTATCTATTCTAAGAGTCAGGAGGAACACGAGCAGCATCTACGACTTATGTTGGAACTTCTTCGAAAAGAGCAATTGTATGCCAAGTTTTCAAAATGTGACTTCTGGCTTCGCGAAGTCCACTTCCTAGGCCATGTGGTAAACAAGGATGGGATTCATGTTGATCCATCCAAGGTTGACTCAATCAAGAACTGGCCTCCACCCCGCACACCAAAAGAAATCCGCCAATTCTTGGGTTTGGCAGGATATTACAGAAGGTTTATCAAAGATTTCTCCAAGATTGCGCAACCTCTCACTTCACTGACTCAGAAGGGTGTCATCTATCGTTGGGGTGATGCACAAGAGTCCGCATTTCAACATCTAAAGGATAGGCTTTGTAGCGCGCCTATCCTCTCATTGCCCGAAGGCACCGATGATTTCGTGGTTTATTGCGACGCTTCCATCCAAGGACTTGGTTGCGTATTGATGCAACGTGACAAGGTCATTGCCTACGCATCGCGCCAACTTAAAGTTCACGAAAGAAACTACACTACTCATGATCTGGAGCTGGGAGCAGTTGTTTTCGCTCTTAAGATATGGAGACATTACCTGTACGGTACCAAGTGCACCATTTACACCGATCACAGGAGTCTCGAGCATATCTTCAAACAAAAGGAGTTAAACATGCGTCAACGCCGATGGGTTGAGCTCTTGAATGATTATGAATGCGCAATCAAGTATCATCCGGGCAAAGCCAATGTTGTGGCCGACGCCCTAAGTCGAAAGGATACCATACCTAGGCGTGTACGTGCTCTACAGCTTACCATCCAATCTAACCTTCCCGCTCAGATTCGCGATGCTCAGGTTGAAGCATTGAAAGCAGAGAACATCAGGGCTGAGTCCCTACGAGGATCGAGACAGCGGCTAGAACAAAAGGAAGACGGCGCCTACTATGTAACAGGGCGAATTTGGGTTCCACTTTATGGCAACTTACGCAAGCTTGTGATGGACGAAGCGCACAAGTCTCGTTATTCGGTACACCCTGGTTCGGACAAGATGTACCACGACCTCAAGACCACATACTGGTGGCCTGGCATGAAAGCCCACATAGCAACCTACGTCAGCAAGTGCTTGACTTGTGAGAGAGTCAAGTCTGAATATCAGAAACCATCAGGCTTACTTCAACAACCGGAGATCCCGAAATGGAAATGGGAGCAAATTTCCATGGATTTCGTTACTGGTCTGCCCAGATCTCAACGCGGAAACGATACTATTTGGGTGATCGTAGATCGACTGACCAAGTCTGCACATTTTCTGGCTATCAAAGAAACGGATAAGTTTTCTACTCTTGCAGACATTTACCTAAAGGAAGTGGTATCAAGGCACGGAGTGCCAACCTCTATTATATCTGATCGTGACGCACGTTTTACTTCTGAACTGTGGCAAGCAATGCACAAGTCCTTTGGCTCACGTTTAGATATGAGCACCGCTTATCACCCACAGACAGATGGGCAATCTGAACGCACCATCCAAACCCTTGAAGACATGCTTAGGGCATGTGTAATCGATTTTGGTAATGGCTGGGAAAAGCACCTCCCGCTAGTGGAGTTTTCGTACAACAACAGCTACCACACCAGCATCCAAGCCGCTCCGTTTGAGGCATTATACGGACGCAAATGCCGATCACCTCTCTGTTGGGCAGAAGTTGGTGACAGCCAAATCACTGGCCCAGAACATGTGGTAGACACCACCGAGAGAATTGCTCAGATACGACAGCGAATGGCGGCAGCTCGTGACCGTCAGAAAAGTTATGCTGATAAGGGAAGAAAACCACTCGAGCTCCAGGTTGGGGATCGAGTGCTACTCAATGTCTCACCTTGGAAAGGTGTAGTCCGCTTTGGAAGACGAGGCAAACTCAATCCGCGTTATGTCGGACCTTTCGAAGTCATTGAGAAAATTTGCAAAGTCGCCTACAGGTTGAATCTACCTGAAGAACTCAGCGGAGTTCACAATGTTTTCCATGTGTCAAATCTGAAGAAGTGTCTATCAGATGAGACCCTCATAGTTCCTCTGAAGGAACTCACTATCGACGACCAGCTGCGATTCGTCGAGGAACCTGTAGAGATTACTGATCGAGATGTTAAGATCCTCAAGCATACCAGGATACCTCTGGTCCGAGTTCGTTGGAATGCTCGTCGTGGCCCAGAGTATACCTGGGAACGAGAAGACCAAATGAAACTCAAGTATCCCCAACTGTTTAAGGAAAACGCAACCACTACTGAGGCTGAAGCTACTACAGAATTTCGGGACGAAATTCCAAATCAACGGGGGGATGATGTGACACCCTAGGAAAATCAGGAAAACAACGCAACTTAACTAGCCTCCTCAGTAACCACGCGCTAAATTTCGGGACGAAATTCTCTTAACAGGGGGAGAATGTGACAACCCTCAAATTTGAATGTAACCATACAGTTTATTAATGATAATAAAAGTACTTGATGACTGTGCTGAATCATTTAACTGCTCTCTGATTACTGTGTTATACTTACATGTGCGTGTTAGCATACTAGTAGTATACAGAAAAGTTACTAAATAGTCCGGTATATTTTCCTGTGTGTTAGGAATAAATTTCGTTACAAAAATATATGTATAAGACGCCTTACGGAACAATTAAACACTTTAACGAAACGATACGTAACCGAACAACCGGACAATACCCGGGACACCAAAATATTGTCAGGAGTATTATTTATCATTCTTAATTATTTACGGTCACAAAAATTCCCATATGCCATGTAAACATGACATACTACACTTGGAAATACCCTTAACCTTCTAAGTTAATACCTATTAGTTACCAAAAATTTACATTTTTACCCCCCCCCCCCAACCGAAAATCTGCCATAATTATCAAAAATATTTTGTTTAGATATTGTGTAAAGGGAATCCTTGTTCTATTGGCCAAGAGTTATTGGGTATGATTACCCTAGGATCTAGAATTGCATGTTTCCAAGATTGTTCATCATTTCCTCTAAACCCACACTCAACCTCCTCCCTCCTCCCTCTTATTTTCGGCTCACACACCCCCCCCCCTCTCTCCATAACCGAAAATCACCACCACCATTACTTACACACCCTAATCTTCTTCATACAAGTCCCTCTCCAAGCTTGAAGAACATTCAAAGTAGTTACAAGTTGAAGGATTCACAAGGAAGCTTTGTTCAAGTCTCTAGCACCACCATCTCCATCATCTTTGCCCTAAGATTGTTACCCTAGCCTTGTGCATGTAGTGAGTCCCTTCACACCTTTGTTCCATCTTGTTCTTGTTATGATTTGTTTAAATGTTCATGGCACACTAATGCTAAAACACTAAAAAGATGAACTTGAAATTCTGCATAGAAACCATAGATAAAAAGTTTGTTTGAAGTTGAAATCTGGTTGGTTTGAGTTTGGTAAATGCATGCATGGTGTTTGAACATTTAATCATCGATAAACCATGGTTAGGACCTTTGTTGATGCGTTTTTAGTAACTTCTACAATAAAAACAGCTTGCTGATTGAGATTTTCCAGCCCCTTTAACAGGCTGTAACTGGTTCGTTTTTAATTGAAAAACTGAATTTCTGTAGTCTAAATTGTGTAATTTTGAATATCTGAACAAATGGCACTGGAATCGTGATTTTTCGAGGTCGTTTACTATTTTTAAGGAATTATTTTAAGACAGCAGCTTAAGCTGAAATTTTCCTGCTGAAAAAGTGTGTCGTATTCGGAGTCAAAACTTGAAACCTGAGCAGAATCGGCTCATGGGATTTTTACTGAAGATAGTCACTGTTGTTCCCGTGACCCTCCAACTAGAATTTCATCGATCCGACTTACGATTGATTTTTAGTGAATTTTTCCGTAAAACTGCAATCAGAAAGTATCAGATCTGATTGCAGTCGGGTAAAAGAATTTTTATATAATAGTGGTAATGAACTGGGCCCCGATATTTTTACACAATAAAATTTGGAACATTTATGACATCGTGTAAAAATTTGAGAATTTTTGGAAAAGGTTAACTATTTTATTAAAATGCTCGAAAACAGTCCAGTTCTGATTAATAAAGCTGAAACGACATAAGTAGTGATTTGCGTGTCTAAATGTCGAGTAGGTTATCCGAGAATGATATAACTTGTTATATGTCAATAAAAGTGTTATGTGCAATGTTGTATGTTTGACTATGAGAGGGGAATAGATGGGAAGGTTATATGGGCATGAACCGTTAAAGTGATGCATGTTATGTGATAGATACGTGTAGGAACTTTGTGTCCTATTTGAAATCACTAATAAACTAAGCGGTAATCATAGTAGGACGTGATTGACCGACCTCAACTATTAGCTATATTTGAGAGTCAAACCGAGCAACCAAGGTGAGTTCACACTCTTTCTAAGGCATGGGATTCCCAGGGGTTGGGAATGGGATTGAATAACTACTTGTACTATCATTACTATTAAACTACTTTTTACTGTCCTCGGATTGAAGGGCACGTACGTAAAACCTACGTACACTCATACTTACTACTGTCCTCGGATTGAAGGGCACGTACGTAAAACCTACGTACACGATCATAAGACCATCAACTCTATCACTTTAAGTCCCTCATTTATCGACTTAATCGCCGAGGCCTATGGCGAGCGGGTCATTAGTTAATAGCGCTATTAGGTTTAACAAACCTCACACCGTGCCAGTCGGACGGGCGTGTACTAATGGACTATGGGCAAAGGGTCAATGCTGATAGACATTGACTTAGGGAACCTCTTATATTTTCGTAGCAGTCGATACGCGTGGTCTAGTAACACATGGGAAACCCCCACTAATCTTCGCAAACATGTCAGAAAGACCGCGATGCAAATTCATACGATACATGGTTTTCAAAACGAACAGATGATTTACGAAACGAATGCTATAACTAAACAACCAACTGTGAATTCACTCAACTTTGTTGTTGACTCGTTGTTACATGCCTTACAGGTCGTTAAACGCTTGGAGCTTGCACTAGGAAGGAGTCGTTGTGGTGTACGGACTGTTATGTTCCGTGCTTACAATTTAAATCCTTATGAACTTATTAAACTTGCGTTTTGAACTTTAACTTATAAACTATGGACTTATGCTTTTGGATTTACTTTTATGCTTCCGCTGTTTAAACTAAACATGGTTAACTAGCTTTGGTCACCAATCGTATAGTGGTTGGTCTTATTTACTTAATTACGATGTTCAATATGATTGGTGGCTCGATCCTGGTCACGTCATGCCTCCAAGCGGTGGAACTCCGCATGGTGGATTTTGGGGGTGTGACATGCTGCGCCATGATATCTGCCATTTCGGCATTAGATAGCAGATTTTCGCGTCGAGGAGGCATTCTAAAATAGGAAACAAGAAGGAAAACGTGTGAGATGATTAGATGAAAAGAATGAGATGAAACAAAAATCGACAAAAGCAGAGATGGTGGTCATTTGTCCGTATCACAAAGCAAACAAACGACATACAGTGACAAATCAAAGTAAATGGGTCAAAAATAATGTATCGCAAAGACATGATCGCCTATAAGTGAACACTCACCCCAAGAGTTCCCAGGTTAGAGTGACTGGTCCGATTATGTGGATTTGTACGAATACTCTAGCCTTAGACAGAAAACCCAGGGTACATGCATTCACTCTTCCAGTTTGCACGTGTTCACACTATTTAGAACTCAAAACTTTGACGAGATTTTGAAAACTTGGAAGGCACAAGGCCAAAAAATCAAACTGGAAGGGTTCAAAACCTTACAATAAATTATTTAAAAACAAATGATTGATTTTCAAAAATCATTTTGGAAAATTGGGTTCTTGTTTTGGTAATCACCTAAGGATAGGTGAAGTGCATGTTTTAAGATCTAAACACAAGATAACTTGTGTTGGGGTCCTAGAAAGGTTATAGTCTAGGTCAAAGCATTACTAATAACCTAATTCCCTATAACCATTGGCTCTGATACCAACTCTTCTGTCACACCCCGACCACGTAAAACAACAAAACGTGGCGGAAACGTCGGGGAGTGTTGTAACAGAATTATTGTTCCACAACCATGGTAATTAAAGTTATGTTTTATTTATAAACAAAAGGGGTTACATTGTCTTAAAACAACTGAAACAAAAAGTACATCACATAATTAAACTAGGTCTAGCTTCGTTTTAAGTCACAAAGGCACAGGTCCGCCTAAGTGTGTCTTGATCATCCTATGCAACAACTCCTGAAAACACATGTTAGGATCTGAGGCTTTCATGATTATCTTTGTTTGTATGTTTTGAACAAATAGTGAATATGAAAACATGTAAAGTGCAGCGGAAATAGATACAAACTTTGTAAACACAATCAATGGAGAAAATAGTTTGATAGCATTTGCTTCTCATAGAGTCAAAAGATTACAAATCAAAGCAAAAGATTACAGACATGCTTACAAACTAAACTCCCCCTCAGCCTGATGGCCCAAGGTTGGTTGCACACAAGATGAAAGGATTAGACATGAGGAGAAGAACCCGCTCAGTCAATCAAATGTAACAGTACAGGGTACTGTTACATTTATAGGCAAACCAAACCACTGAGGTATCTCAGCTGACGTCACCATGAAAGCGACATCTAACAGCCTAACAACCTGTATCTACTGTCCTTTTACAAATACTGCTATACCTAACCACTGACTATACATAAAACAGATAATTCACAAAACAGCTGCTCTCTCTTTACATCAGTGCTTTCCTCAAGGTTGATCAGTCCTTGATTGGGCAGAGCTTTGTTATCAGCAGTTTGTACCAGCAGTGCTTAGTGTCCAGCAATCTTCTAAGCTTCATCAGTAGTTATGCAGAACAGCAGCAGTTGTATCCAGTCAGTGGATGCAAGACCATCAGTTGTTATAAATCACTTTCAAGGGGAAAGCTTAATGTAAACCTCTGCTTATTGTGAATCCACTGATGTGACCTGGTTTTGGCTTTACATTATCTGTTCCTCTGGTAGGGTTCAATCCCAACAATCTCCCCCTGGAACAAATAATGCCAAAACCTGTCATTATTCTGGATCTTTATTACTCATCAAAAGTTCCCTTGCTTTTCTTTTAAATTCTTCTTCAAAGTCTCTGGAACTTATATCATCTTCATCCCTGCACAGTGTAAGTTTAAGGAGATCCTGCAAATCTTGAACACTAAGGCCTAGTGCTTCTTTCCTTGATATATACTTCACCTCTCCATTGGATCTGACCACAGTCAATACGTGGGTCTTTTGATCAGAGAGCCACTTTAGTACTTTTAAACCCAATGGATTTCTTGGGAGAGATTTATTTGAAGATGAGCTTTGAGATATTGGCCTTGAGAAAACTTGCAGACTTTCAGACATTCTTTTGAAAGCCATTTCTATGACATCATTTGCTGCAGCTATATCTTCTGCAGTTTCTCTTTCAATCAGCTCCTGCCTTTCAATGTCTGTCATGTCTGTTGAAGTGTCTGATGATTCAGGTTTGGTTAACATCCCTTTTAAAAGGTTTTGAAGTTTTTCTGAGCTCTCTTCTTTTAGACCCATTTTCATGATGGATTCTTTGAAGTACTCAACTTCTTTTTCTTTTACCTCTTCACTGGTCAGCTGTTCTCCTTCTTCTTGGTTTGTCACAAAAGTAGACCGGAACAGTGTTTTGAGGTTTTCTATCTGCTGTTCAAGCTTCATTCTTTATTCATGCTTCTTTGAGGTGCTTGAAACAGTTATCTTTCTTTTCTTTAGCCTTTCATAGGCTTCATCAGTCTGCTGTTTTGACCATTTTGATATGGCTTCAGCAGTATTCATTTTTGCATCCACCAGCTCCTTTTTCTTTCTCTTATATTCAGCAGTTAGGTCAGCAATGAGCTTTTTGTATTTTCTCCAGTTTGGAGCATTCTTCTTCTTTGTAGGATCATTCTTAATTTTCTCAATCCTTTCTGCCTCACGCTTAAGAGCGACTACTGGCCATTCTTTGAACTGTTGTTCTTCAGCAGGATAGAATTTCTCTTTCATGATGTAGGCTAGATATTGTTTTCTTAACTCTTTCTTTTGATCAGCCTTTTCTTTGTTTAGATCTTGTGCAAACTCTTCTACCTGCTTTACTTTTGTGAAGTAGAACTCCAGTCTTTTAGCAATGCCATCTTCGCTTAACCGTTCTTTTTCACTCTCAACTTTAGCTCTTAGTCTTGCTTGCCTTGCCTTGATTTTGAGGTAATCATCCATATCATCTGGAGGCATGTAGCCTATGAGTGAGGAGAACCTTCTTTTTGAAGAATCTTCTTCTGTATAGAATTGCCTCATCTCATTTTTGATGGCTTCAAGCTCCAGTGGATATTGTGCAGCATTAGGATCATGTATCCCCTCATCGGCAGAGATTGGCTTTCTTTTTCTGTTGAAGGGCTTTGGTTGTGATTGACTAACAGCTGTTGAAACAACTGGTGTCTCAACATCTGTTGTCATTACAACTGCTGATATGTCAGCAGTTGTCTTCTGCTTTTGAGCAGGGGATGGAAGTGGTGAGGTAGTCTTTGATGGTGGTGATGGTGGTGGTGAGTCATCATCTGATATGAGATTCCTTCCCCTTTTTAATGAAGAAGGAGCAGATGATGTTTTGGACGAATCAATGGTTTGAGACTGTATAGCAGTGGTTTGTGATTGTGATTGACTGACAGTGGTTGAAACAACTGGTGTTTCAATCACTGTTGTCATTACAGCAGATGTTGTAACATCTGCTGTCTTCTGCTTTATGGCAGGAGGCAGTGGTGGTGATATGATTGTAGATGAGGATGGTGGTGGAACAGTGGTTGTAATGGTGTGTGATAGAGTGGTGTGTGTTGAAAGTGTGTGTGTTGATGAAATGGCAGCTGTTTGGCTACTGACAGCAGTTTTTGTAACTTCTGTTGTATCAGCTGTATGACATTTCGTGGGAGGTGGTTTAGATGTTTGCTTTGCTTTCTCAGGTTCAACACACAGGCCATGTTCTATTCCCTTCTTCTTCATTTGCTTCATTATCTCCCCCTTTTTGGCGTTATCTGCAAGGGGGTCATCAAAGAACAGCAAAGTTGAAGGAGCTTTGCCAGTTGTAGTTTGGATGCTGGCCTTAATAGCCTTGATATCTGCTTGAGTATCCTTGAACCTTGATTCCACCATATTGGTCAGCATTTGTATATGCATTTCATGCTGCTGATCAGCCACTTGTTTTTGTCTTTCAAGCATGGGTTGAAAAAGATTCCAGAGCTCATTTGCAGCAAGTGCTTGTTGTGGAGCAGGTGCTTGAGGTGGAACAGCAGTGGATTGTGCTTTCTGAGCTTTTAAAATCTCTTGCACCATCTCCTTTACTTCAGAAACTGATTCTTCAAGTTTTTCAACTCTGCCCGTCAATTCCTGATATCTTGAATCATCACCCATTTTACTGGGATCATCTGAATCCCCACCAGCAGTGGTTATATCAATGTGTGTCTTGGGGACAGAGTCCCAAAAATCACCCATTGATGCCCCTTGTTCTTGGTACTGGGGACTTCTTTCTTCAACACTCGATAAACCTTTGATGGTACCAGTAGTTAGATCCAACTCACTGGTGGTTACCGAAGTTATCATGGAAGAAATTGCCTTCAAGGGAGACTTACTTATGAAACAACTGTCCAACTGAAGATCTGTTGATCCACCAGTTGTAGTTGCTGCTCCACTTGAACTACCACCGAGAGTTACTTGTAACTCAGGGGGTGTAACCTCCTCAATTGTTGCTGGGATAGCAGAAGTAGTAGCATCAGACCCAGTCTCTTGTGGGGGTATACTCTCAGTGATAGGTGATAGAGAGGAACTGGTTTGTGTCTGAGCTATAGCAGCTGCATGCAACAAGGTTAGCATAGATTGTGGCATTATGATTGGTGAGGGTATAGGTGTTGAAAGAGACATGTCCTTGGGATCAGGACTGTGGAAGATAGAGCCAAGTGGATCTAGAGCTTCATAATTTGGTGTCCCTGTGAATACAACCTGATCCTTTTGTGAGGATGCAGGAGGAGTTTTAGGCATGGGTTGAGATCTTTCTTCCAACTGCTGTGAGGAAGTAGCAGCAGTGGTTTGTGGTGACTTTTGTGTTGTCACATGCATTTCCTCTGGGATCTCATCTTCCAGAGTTGCCTTTGTTTTGGGTTTGGTGGGTTTTCTGGATGTTTTTCTTTTGGTCTTTTTGGTGATATCAGGTGTGGGTTTCAAAGTAGTGGTTGTGTTGCTTTGATCACCTGGAGCAGTGGGCTCAGCAGCTGATACCTGAGGAGCAGTTGTAACCGCTAAAATCTGCTCAGGTACCCCTGCTTTTGTTTTTATTGGTGCCAACATTCTAGTGAATGTTTCAGGTGTCAAGCTTTTTATTTGAAAATAGACACCTTGTTTAAGTAGATTTTCATTTTTCTTATCAAATTTTTGTAAAAAATAATAACTCAAAAATCTTGGAAACAACAAAAATGCTTTACTTTCAACGTTTTTCACCATGTCATTGAAAATCTCCTGGGAGTAGTTGTAGTCCTTACTATTCAAAATAGCGTAACCCAGGCTTTGAATTTTCAATGGTATTTCGTTAAAAGATGTTGTTTTATTCGAAGCACACATCAGAAGTGTGTGAAATAAAAATCTGGGTGCAGATGGAAAATAACCCTTTTGTAGGGTATCTACCTTTGACTGTTCCACATAGCCCCTTTTCAGAAAATCAGCTTTTAACTCGTTTTTGTCAAAGGAAGCTTTACCTTTCTGATCATCGAGTTTGAAGATTTCTGATAGTGATTGCGGAGTGATTTGAATCGCCGTACCCTGTATCGAGGAGTTAATGGCTACTACTTTATCCTCTTGTTTTTCAAGCGTAGCATTTTTCCAGAACTCTCTCTGGGTTTGCAGATATATGGGAGCGTCTACTGTCAACAAAGTTTTGTACTTTGATGTAGATATGGTGTCGAGAATGGAATCGAAGGTATGGTTGTTTGTGGGTTTTGTGAGTAAACCCAAATAGTTGTGAGATTGTTTGTATGGTATTTCGATTGATTCTTCGGTCGTTTGAGCGACCTCATTGGAGGGTGGTGGTGATTTAGGTTTTGATTTTGATTTCGACTTTGATTTTGTCATTTTTGCGGAGAAGAATGAAGAATGATTTTGAAGATTTTGAGAAGAAGGGTTGGAAACTGCTTTCTGAAGAGAATTTTGGAATTCAATTCGACAGTGTAAAACCGTGTTTGGGGGTTTAGGGCAGGGTTTTATTTAGGAAAAAAATGATTGCTGATGTGGCAGCGGTTATTACGATCTGAGGGCTAAAAATTGACCACGTGTCAAACACTGATGAAATGGATGAAGTATAGAGAACAGTTGTTTTAAGGGCCACTGACGTATCAAGCATCAGTGGTTACAACGGTAAAAATTGTGAGCAGTGGATGATTTTTGCTATCAGTGGATAGCATATCAGTGGATAAGACACTGATTTTGAACATCAGTGCTTTTCAAGAAAATGAGGGATCAGTGGTTAACTTTCAGTAGTGGACAGTGTTTTGAGATCAGACGTTGGAACAAAACAGTGGTTAGGGTAAATGGTACTGATCTGAAGGACAAGTATTCCAGCAACAGTTTTTGAGAATTTTCATTCAAGGTTTTACCAAATGTCAGTTTTGAATGACAGTGGTTTAAGTACCCCAGATGATGAAAACTTTTTGCTAAGGCAACTCATTTTCGTTTAATATTCAATTAAAACATGAGTACCCTAGTAATTCAAGCACAGTTTGCAATCAACCTTTGATTAAAAATTTTGGTGCAAAACTGAATATGACATGATCTTGGCATATGTACCATTTCCTATTGACCCATTTTTGAGGACAATAATACCACTAAAAATAAGGTATTACATCCTGACAGGAGCTGAAACTATTGCCAACAAAAACAAGCAAGAGTTCCAAATATATTATTCAAAAAAAAATATGAATAATATATCCTGGTTATTCGAGAAAATCCTTTGAACTCAACAAAAAAATGGTTAAAGGATTCTCTGAGAATAGTATCAAAAAGGATCTGGTATAACTTCAATAGAGTATATAATCACATCATTCACAAGTTATTAAAAAAAAATGGTCAGTGGTTTGACAACAGTTTGTGGAACATTCTGAATACATTTTGACCACTGTTAGATACCATTTTCTTTGTCAGTTGATTGCAATTATGAGGACACATGGATAAATTTTTTGAACATTTGTCTAGTCCTCTTTGGAATTCATTTACTGGAATCAAAACCTTTTCCTGAACAGATGAATGCACATAGTTGCTTAATGACCATTATTACCCTAAACTTTGACTCATAAGTGTTTTATGTTTATACTCTTTTCTTTTGACTTCAAAAGTTTTGAGATAGACACACTTCTGAGTTTCTGTGAATTTACTTAATATATTTTAACGTAGTTGATTTTGTCCTGTTGAGGAACTCAACCTGTTTTCAACACATAAGATTTGAATGACTAAAGTGTTAATTCCCCTCCTTTTAAGTTAACAAAAACACTAATGTTTTATGAACATAGGTTTTTGTTAATCTGAGGTTCATACTTTAGCATTTTAATAAAAACATCACAAACATCAAAACAACCGTTGAAATCAATTTTAAGAATATGAAATGATCTCACAGTTTAACAGATATGTTTTAAGATCTAGAAACCATGAGTGTCTTGTGCATGAAATCACTTGTTGTGTGTATTTTGTGTGTCATATGACATCTTGGTTGATTTACAGAGTTTTTGAATAACCATTTTGAACATGATTTACTCGATACTCTGTTTTTCAACTAAATACAACCAACCTTAGTATCAATGAATTTTGAGCCGAACTGTTATGTCAATTTGACTGTTAAATCAAAATTGACTGTCCAAGCTCTGATACCAATTGTTAGGATCTGAGGCTTTCATGATTATGTTTGTTTGTATGTTTTGAACAAATAGTGAATATGAAAACATGTAAAGTGCAGCGGAAATAGATACAAACTTTGTAAACACAATCAATGGAGAAAATAGTTTGATAGCATTTGCTTCTCATAGAGTCAAAAGATTACAAATCAAAGCAAAAGATTACAGACATGCTTACAAACTAAACTCCCCCTCAGCCTGATGGCCCAAGGTTGGTTGCACACAAGATGAAAGGATTAGACATGAGGAGAAGAACCCGCTCAGTCAATCAAATGTAACAGTACAGGGTACTGTTACATTTATAGGCAAACCAAACCACTGAGGTATCTCAGCTGACGTCACCATGAAAGCGACGTCTAACAGCCTAACAACCTGTATCTACTGTCCTTTTACCAATACTGCTATACCTAACCACTGACTATACATAAAACAGATAATTCACAAAACAGCTGCTCTCTCTTTACATCAGTGCTTTCCTCAAGGTTGATCAGTCCTTGATTGGGCAGAGCTTTGTTATCAGCAGTTTGTACCAGCAGTGCTTAGTGTCCAGCAATCTTCTAAGCTTCATCAGTAGTTATGCAGAACAGCAGCAGTTGTATCCAGTCAGTGGATGCAAGACCATCAGTTGTTATAAATCACTTTCAAGGGGAAAGCTTAATGTAAACCTCTGCTTATTGTGAATCCACTGATGTGACCTGGTTTTGGCTTTACATTATCTGTTCCTCTGGTAGGGTTCAATCCCAACAATCTCCCCCTGGAACAGATAATGCCAAAACCTGTCATTATTCTGGATCTTTATTACTCATCAAAAGTTCCCTTGCTTTTCTTTTAAATTCTTCTTCAAAGTCTCTGGAACTTATATCATCTTCATCCCTGCACAGTGTAAGTTCCAGGAGATCCTGCAAATCTTGAACACTAAGGCCTAGTGCTTCTTTCCTTGATATATACTTCACCTCTCCATTGGATCTGACCACAGTCAATACGTGGGTCTTTTGATCAGAGAGCCACTTTAGTACTTTTGAACCCAATGGATTTCTTGGGAGAGATTTATTTGAAGATGAGCTTTGAGATATTGGCCTTGAGAAAACTTGCAGACTTTCAGACATTCTTTTGAAAGCCATTTCTATGACATCATTTGCTGCAGCTATATCTTCTGCAGTTTCTCTTTCAATCAGCTCCTGCCTTTCAATGTCTGTCATGTCTGTTGAAGTGTCTGATGATGCAGGTTTAGTTAACATCCCTTTTAAAAGGTTTTGAAGTTTTTCCGAGCTCTCTTCTTTTAGACCCATTTTCATGATGGATTCTTTGAAGTACTCAACTTCTTTTTCTTTTACCTCTTCACTGGTCAGCTGTTCTCCTTCTTCTTGGTTTGTCATAAAAGTAGACCAGAAAAGTGTTTTGAGGTTTTCTATCTGCTGTTCAAGCTTCATTCTTTGTTCATGCTTCTTTGAGGTGCTTGAAACAGTTATCTTTCTTTTCTTTAGCCTTTCATAGGCTTCATCAGTCTGCTGTTTTGACCATTTTGATATGGCTTCAGCAATATCCATTTTTGCATCCACCAGCTCCTTTTTCTTTCTCTTATATTCAGCAGTTAGGTCAGCAATGAGCTTTTTGTATTTTCTCCAGTTTGGAGCATTCTTCTTCTTTGTAGGATCATTCTTAATTTTCTCAATCCTTTCTGCCTCACGCTTAAGAGCGACTACTGGCCATTCTTTGAACTGTTGTTCTTCAGCAGGATAGAATTTCTCTTTCATGTGCACTAATACATAAAGCTTAAACTACTTAACCCACCCCCCACCGACACCCCCCAAAAACCTAAACCCCCCACCCCCACCCCCCAAAAACCTAAATTCACCCTCCCACCAAAAGCCTAACCCCCCACCCCCCAAAAACATAAACCCCCCACCCCCACCCTCCCGAAAACCTAAAACTAAACCCTAAACACACACCCGAAAAAAACCTAAACCCCCCACCCCCACCCCCCAAAAAACCTAAACCCCCCTCCCCCCCACACCCAAAAACCTAATCCTAATCCTAAACCTTCAAAAAACTAACCCTAAAAGCTAAACTAGACTCAAAAAACTAATTTTAAGCATGTAATGCAATTGTAGTACATGTTATATTGCACATGTGCACTACTATAATAATAGTATTGAAAACAAGACGACACCATAAATCTTTTTTTATGTCATAAAAAATATGCTCGAATATACTTGAATGAAAGATACAAAAATTTGTGATCTTATGGTACCATTTTTGTTTTAAAATGATAACGTTTGGAGAAATGGGAAATGTTTGAAAAGTTATATATTTTTTTTTCCAATTTTACCCCTCCTTCATTAAAAGTCCCCCCCCCCCCTCGTTCATTAAAAGTCTCCCCCCTCCTTTTTAGTGCTTTTTTGGTTAGTTTTTTGGTTTTCTCATTTATATCTAGTTTTCTCATGATCCTCTCCCTATATATATATAAGAATAATGTATGGTTAAATGAATAACCAAGTAAAAATGAGTTTGTATAATTTGAGTTAGTTGTAAAACAATGTTTAAGTGAAAATATGTTGTAAATGTAATATGTATAAACTGAAATGGTTTAAATAACGCTACGATATGTAATACCATAAAAGCACTTATATATAAGAAGTACCAACGGCGTATCCACCATGCTTTTATCATACTACATGTCGCCTCGTTATGTAAATCACTTACCTAAACAAACCACCAAAATGTAATGTTTGAACCAATTGTCAAATGTTTATGAGTAAACCAAGTCTATTGTCAAAATGTAAACCATGTAATGTATAAACAAAAGTCATGTATGGTAAGTAAAAAGTACCATATGTAAAAAGTGCACAAAACAAGGTTTTTGAATAAATCAAAGTTATGTTTTGAAAAATGAAAGCATGCTTTACTGATACAAACACTTATGCGGTATGTTAAACGTATACATTCAAGCCTTGAGATTGTAGGATAACCTTAGAGTAAAGGTTATTAAAATTTTTTCGGATTCAGTCATTCCTTACATCCAAACAAACCTAGGATATCAGGAATGGGAGTTGTCAAGTCCTATGGTACCACTACTTAATACCGAGAGGCGTAGCTAATGTTAATGAACGTATTTTAGTTCATTAAGCAAACCAAATGTCATACCAAATGTAAGCATGTTTTATGAAAACAATGTACCTAGTATGCTAAGTAAACATACAAGGTAGAGATGTAAAACAAGGTGTTCATATGCTGAGTAAACATATGTAACAGAAAAGCAATGTAAAACAATGTGCTAGCATGCTAAGTAAACATACATAGCAAAAGAAATGCAATGTAAAACATGGTGCTAGCATACTAAGTAAACATACGTAGCAAAACTTAATGAAATCATGTACTATGATTGTACTAATGAACATAGCAAGCATATGATGTAAAACATGGAAAGCACGAAATTAACAAGTAGGCACATGTGTTTCACCCCAAAACAGTTTGAAAACAGTAAAATAGGGGACTATGTACTCACTTGAGATTGCCTAGAAGTCCTTGAATAACAACCAAGCAATGCAAGAGATCACGGAAAACAAACAACACCTAATATAGGTAACTACGTTAATAAACCGGACCTAAATCGGAGGATCGGATAGAACGGGGGTCGTAAACCAAATGAGTATGGGAACTCATGTAATATGGTTTAACAAAGCCTACATACTAAAATGAAACCTAACCTAAGTGCTTACGACCCATTACGACCCGTTTAGGTAGCTTACGCTACTTTAACGCGTTGTTCGCGTAAAACGCGTTCTGACCGCCTAACTAGTCCTATGACAAGTAATATATGCCTTAACATGTCTAATATTGTTTCCTAATCAGTTTAGATGTCAAAAATTATGTTACATATGCTTAAATGAATTTTGGCGTAAAAAGGGCATTTTGGTAATTTTCCTAAGGCATTATAAACTACCTATCATACAACTAATTAAACGACGTGACCATAAGGTATAACCTTGGAAGGTAATTCCCTATACAACTATGGTCACCTAATGTGTTTGGTCGGATCCTAATGATCGACCAAACGGGTCGGGTTCAAAAGTATAAGCGGTTGTTTAGACAGTTTACCTTACGACCCTACATAAGCACTAAACCTAAAGCGACGAGCTAAACATGTTAAAACATGTTTAACGAATTTAGAAAACAGGTTTGGTTACAAATACGCAAGAATACGCATTTTGGCCGAAACTACGACTCGTCACTACACCTAAACAACGTGGTAATCAGTAGGTATAGTCACTAGGGACTATAACCATCGTGATTACGCACACGTTGTGAAGTTCAAATAAACTTCGTGTTGACCATAAACTGGTCTATGCAGAAAGTCAAACTCAGTTTGACTTTTAAGCTAAAAACGCATAAAAGAACGAAAGAGGACTTACAAAGGGTCCAAAGAGATTTGATTCCAAGTATTCTCAGGTATGTAGTGAATAATCACAAAAACTTAGAGAAATCTTAGATCAAATGTGGTTTGAGAGTGACGTGGGGGTTGCTATTTATAGTTTTCGTAAGACCGTTAAGATCGTTCCTCGTAAAACGAGCTTTAATCTCAGCCGTACAACTCATGCCCACGGATTTACAAAACCATGGGAGTCCCTAATATGATAAAATACCATTTGCAAGAGTGCTTGATAGCTGGAATAGCTGGAAACAGCTGAAAATGATTCTGTGCTAATCTGCAGCTAGTACGCGGCCCGCGTAAGAGACAGGCTAGGGCTACGCGGCCCGCCTGGTCCCAGTTTGGTAGAAAGTGCAGTTTCGGTCCCTGCACATGTTTCAGTCCATTTTGACAGAAAAATGCTCAAAAATATGCCGGATGCCGGTTTGTTTGGTCGTACGGATGCGATATTCGCTTAATTACGACGAAATGCGCACGAACACGAAAAACGATCCAAATTACGCGATGAATGGATTTTTCTTATGCCAAACACTAAAATAAAATATTTTAATGCTTACATAAATTTTTGGATGTCCGAATGTATTCAGAACGTAAGATATGCGCGAAAATGCAAACTTATGCACTTTTTGACGCTTTTAGTCCCTGAATGAGCATAAAGTTTATTTTAACACACCGAACCCCTCAAAGCCTATTTCTAAGCTATGTAAAGGATATTTAGGGTGTTTTTAACTTATGATCATGTTCCGGAATGTCCGTTACAGTACGAATCGGCATACTTTCGCAGTTTGTCGAATTTAGTCCCTGTAAGCGAATAAACTTGATTTTGCCATACCAAAGCCTTCAAAACTTATTTCTAAGTTATGTAAAGGTTATTTAAGGTATGTTAAGCATAAATTGATGTTCCGGAGTATTTGTCTCATTAAACTGATTACGTTCGCGCACCAGTTTGCGTATAACTCTCCAAAAAGTGATATAGAGTTTGAAATTGAACAAAAATCAAAACATGAAAAATATCAAACATAATTAAACAAACATTGGGGTCAAATAACTTTATTTCATTGATAACTGAATTGTTTACAATGATTACAGACACAGGTGTCACAGATTTTCAAGTGAGTTCACAAGTGTACAAATCCTAGCAAAACGTAAGGTGTTTGTTGGAAAGCTTGGGGTATACAAGTTTGAGGTCTTCTATTTTGAGGATTTCCATTCAAGAATATCATCCTTTTCAAATCTCTTGCTCTTGGAAGGTAGTATTCTTGTAACACCCTATGGTTGTGTTTTGATAGCATGCATGTTCATATATGGATCCGGGGATTGGGTTTTACATATAAAATGGGTTTTATATCAAGAAAGTAACATGTTTTTATATATATATTCCGCTGCATTTTATTTTATAAGGATAAAATAACTTTGATAAACATGTGAAAACCCCAACAGACTCATCTCTCAAAATGCTTTCAACAACCTTACTTACCACCTCTGAATCATCACCATCATCAGATTTTGTGTAAGTCACATCGATATTTTCAAGTAATTGGTCAACCATGTTCAGACCTTTTGCCACCTTTTCTTCATCATAAAACGTGTAATTACCTCTCAATGGTGGTGGCACCTGATGATATTCTAAACCAATACCTTTTTTATTCTTTTCAGAATCTTTGTCATCTGGTGTGATGTTGAAAATACGTTCGAGAATGTACGAAGAACTATGATAACTTTGAAGTTTTGTAATAATCTTTTCTTTTTCAGCCAAAACTTGTTTGAGTTTAGCAACTTCATCAATACATTTGTTTAGCTCCTGTTGCTTTTCTTCATACTTGATCTCATAAAGTCTTGTTGTTTTTAAGTTTTTTGACAATCTTTCATCCATACATTTGACTTGTTTCTTCAAAGTATCATAAGCTTCTTGTACTCTATGACTTGACCATTTCATTTTATCATACTCTTTCTGTAAATCATGGTTCAAACTCTCAGTTATCATAATTGTAGCAGTTTTTGGTGTTACTGGAGTTTCTTCAGTTGTGAACGCATTATAAAACGTGTTATAAAACTCTTCGCCAATGCCCGACATCTTCGAATCGCGCCTTGATTTTTCTTTCCTTGAATTTTTCGTTCCTTGAAATTTTCGCCTTGAATTTTCTTGATTTACACACCTGCAAACAGAAAACAAATGTATAAGCAAAGATTTTTCCAAACAATTAAACTGTGTGAATGATGGGCAACGTGAATTTTTGATAATATGAACGGACTCCAAATGAGCTGCTTTTCCGAATTTGCTAGATCACACTAAAACGAACTTTGAATGGACTCGACTGAATCAATTTTTCTGATGAGCCAAAACTTTGAGTCGAATGAACAATCGAGCGGATGGAGTTAACAAGGAATTCAAAACTCACCCCAGAAGGCGATGTTTGGATTGCTAAGGCGCTACTTTCTTAACACGCAGACTTCAATTGTTGTCAGTGGAGAGCTGTATTGTAGAGCTAAAATTCTCTTGACTTCCATTTATGTGCACCTGTTTCGGAAACAAAGTGAAGGTACAGTCTTGGCTAACAACTGAGAATACAACCTTAAAACAATACAAAGTTGGAAAAGGGTTTGCAATTTTACCAAAAATAAGAACAAAACAATTTGAATACAAAATAAAATCACATAGCACACTAAAAATTATACAAACTTACACACAGAAGACATAAGACTATTAGGGGTAAAAGAGAAGTCGCTCGAAACACACCTGAGGAAGAAGATACCAAACAACCACAACCCACAAACGTATACATTCGAACCTGTAACACCAAATGAGGTTGACTGACTGGCGGATTGCCGACGTGTTTTAATGTTAGGTCTGTTAACAATCGGATCAATTTGAAGGGGAGTAAGGTAAATAGGTTTTAACGGAAGAGAAATAGTAAAGGAACCACGATGGGGCTATTGATTTGGTTAAGTTTGGGGGTTGTATTTGAGTTGGGAGATGGTTTGTTGCACAAGTGGGGAAGACCGACAGATGACGGTCATAGGAAACCTAGGAATCGATACTGTTGTTAAGGACCTTCACCATTTGTTTGTTCACCTTCGATTTGTTCTTCATCTCTGGTTCTTCGTTGTCCGATTGGAGAGCTATGAAGGAAGCTAGGGTTCCAGATCGAGAGAGAAAAGTGAGATTGAGAGAGCGTGAATTGAATTTTCCTAGGGTTCCAAGTTGTTGTGGGATTTATATGGTCCTGGAGGGGCGAGGGGAAGGGAAGCAACCCTAAAAACGGGTTTGGTAATCAAACCACGTTAATATTAATGAACGGGTAAAATACCGTTAGTGGTAAAAAGAAAAAAGAGAAGTCGCTCGAAACACACCTGAGGAAGAAGATACCAAACAACCACAACCCACAAACGTATACATTCGAACCTGTAACACCAAATGAGGTTGACTGACTGGCGGATTGCCGACGTGTTTTAATGTTAGGTCTGTTAACAATCGGATCAATTTGAAGGGGAGTAAGGTAAATAGGTTTTAACGGAAGAGAAATAGTAAAGGAACCACGATGGGGCTATTGATTTGGTTAAGTTTGGGGGTTGTATTTGAGTTGGGAGATGGTTTGTTGCACAAGTGGGGAAGACCGACAGATGACGGTCATAGGAAACCTAGGAATCGATACTGTTGTTAAGGACCTTCACCATTTGTTTGTTCACCTTCGATTTGTTCTTCATCTCTGGTTCTTCGTTGTCCGATTGGAGAGCTATGAAGGAAGCTAGGGTTCCAGATCGAGAGAGAAAAGTGAGATTGAGAGAGCGTGAATTGAATTTTCCTAGGGTTCCAAGTTGTTGTGGGATTTATATGGTCCTGGAGGGGCGAGGGGAAGGGAAGCAACCCTAAAAACGGGTTTGGTAATCAAACCACGTTAATATTAATGAACGGGTAAAATACCGTTAGTGGTAAAAAGAAATTAACCTGGTAAATATTAGGTTTTAAATAAATAAACCTAATATTAAATAAAAGGAGAATAAAAGCTTTCGAGGGAATAAAGTTCATAAGAGGCCCATATTAACGGGACTTAAAAATAAAATGGGTTAAGACTTCCTCGAACCCACTAAGTAACTAGGAATATTTAAACCTATTTATGAGAATTGGTTAAATTCTAGTAAGTGTTATATGGGGGTTTAAACAAAAGCTAAACTTGAGGGACCAAAGTAGGCTAAATTGGAAGTGTTGTTATAAAACAAAAACATAAAACACAACACACACCTAGAGTGTGTGCGTGTGGATCGACCAGAGCAAGGAGAAAGGGAGTAAACCCTAACTCACTCAAAAATCATCAAATTGAAGATCGATTCGAGCCCAAAATTAGAGTATAAACACATATTAGCGATCACCTAAGCTAGGGGATCATAAGGTATGTAAAATTGTGATGTTTGATGAAGTTGTAAAAATTGATGAACATCACAAGTTGCGAATTTTGTATAAATCATTGATGTTATGGCTAAATTTAAGATGTATGATTGCTTAGGAACAAACCCTAAATGAAGATTTAAAGTAAAATTTCTATAATTTAGGTGTTTGGATGTATTGCACACCTAGCTAAATGGGTTTTATAATATGATGAAGTTAGTGTTTAACTTGTGATTAGAATCATCATATTGGATAGTAAAGGCATGGTACTTAAATAATTTACAAGTTTGAGTACTTGTTCGTACATAATTCAAAATGGGTTTTTGAATGTTATGATGAAATTGGTGATTTTATTCATGTATATGATTGTTTGAAATCATGATATCTACTAGTTGATATGTAGAACTTGATTATATTAGGTGTTCGGATGAATGTCTAGTGATATAATGAAACGGGTTTCACTTATAGATGAGAACACTTAGTTCTTGCGAAATGAATAAATAAATTTGCTTTGATAATCGCTTGAACTAGTTAAAGTGTTGGAAATGTAATGAACTTGGTTAGAATTTTAGTTAAAACGGTGGCCAAAAAATAACGTCTACCGGGTAATTAATGGAATGCCTAGACTAGTTGTTGAACTTGATTGTGCATTTCATATGCTAATGGGCAGTTGACTTTTAAAAAGTCAAACTGACCTATAATACGATGAATGATAATTTTGATAAAAAATGCGTAAGGTGGAATAACCGTATTAAACTATGATTAATCTAACCTCCTTGTGAATGATGAATGATAGTTTAACGCTTAACAAGCTAGGTGGAAGCTTGGGAAGGAAGCGGGTCAAACGAATCATGTATGAAAGAAAAGTATAGTTTGGATGTAAGGTAAGTAAAGCTTACACTTTTTTTGTAGAATACCTACTTGTGTGTATTGAATATGAATAAAGTAAATTTCGTAATTGAAATATGATGTTCCGTCATGAATTAATATGGGTCGGAGCAAGTGAAAATGGTGAGAATCCATAAATTATGGTAAAAAGAGTAAAACGGTAAATTAGTCATGTGATGATGAACAAATAAGGAATTTTGAAACATTACGTTATGGTGTAAACCGTGATAGGTAGAAGTGGTAAAATAGTAATTCAGACATGAGTTGACGGATAGATAAAGAGAATTGAAGAGACACCACATGGCGTAAGTCATAACGGGTCAAACACAATAAGAAACGACTTTTAAGTAATATAAACTCATGGAGTAAACCGGAATAAGTTAAAGAGGTGAGGTGGTAATTAAATACCATCTCATAATGATAAATGGTCATTTAGACTAAACGGGTCAAATGGTATTGTTAATACTATTTAACAATAACTAATGATCGCTTGTTGAGTTTTGTGATCATAGGGAAATAACATATGGTTCGCGATGTTGTTAACTAGTAATTAATAGTGAAAGGTATTTAAACGGGTCAATGCTATTACCCGATCCAGGTACGCATAAATAAAATTATAGTTAAACGTGCGATTTTGGTCAAATAGTTTATTAAAAGTCCTTTGTTGTAGGTGGAGAGATTAAAGTTGACCAAAACGCCCTCGACCGATAAACCGGGCAAACGACCCTTAAGGGTTGTTTAGGAACATGTATTATGATCATGTAAGCCTTTGATAAATATAAAAGTTATGGGCACAAGCCTTTTTGAGTCAAATGCCTATAAATAGGTCTTTTCCGTAAAATGACAAACCAAAGGGTAGAATTCGGGATAATTGGTTCACTATATTAAATCCACCACAAAAATAGTTGTGGTGGAATATAAGTAGCTATTTTAATGTGGAAATGGGATGTGTGAAAGGAAAGGTCGAAATTTAAACTTAAAGGTTTAAATCCTCTAAACGGGTCAAAACGAATTTTGTGCATAGCTTGGGAATTAGTCGTGTGATTCATGAAAGTTACGAACTCGAACTAAATATTTTTAGTTAAATATGTTGATGTATGCTTTATGGTTATTTAGAAACAAGATTATGGTTTTAGACGTGAATGGCTCAAAAGGTTTAATAATTGAATATAAAGCTGAGCGCTTAAAGTCTAGAAATTTGTTAATTCAGATGTCGGGTTTTGACTCCACATGATGGGAAATCAAATTACGATCACGTAGGAAGAAGCGGATCGTAAAACGGATTTTATTTTGAAAGTTATGCAAGTTCTTGTGCATATTAAGTTTGAGAACATAGAGTTGGGCAGATGCAGCTCAAAACAGCAAACCTGTGACAACTGTGCTCTGTAATCGATGAACAATTCAAAACAATGCTAATTATCAATAAAACAATGTGCTTTGGTGTATTTATGTGTGTAATTGTGTTTGATGATTTTACGATTCGATTCGATTCCGATTTCAAACTATAAATCGCTTTCTGGAAGGTTATACGCAAACTGTTGCGTAAACGCAGTCAGTTTAACGTGACAAACACTCCGGAATAGTGACATAGGCTTAACATACCTAAAATAACCTTTACATAACTTAGAAATAAGTTTTGGATGGTTTGGTGTGTTGAAAACAAGTCTATTCGATGGCGGGGACAATTTTTGTGTCAAACTGCGAAACTATACCGATTCGTATGGTATCGAAGAGTCTGGAACTTGATCATAAGCTAAACATACCATAAATAACCTAAACATAGCTTAGAAATAAGCTTTGAGAGGTTCGGTGTGCGAAAACATGCTTATTTGATCTTACAGGGACTAAAAGTGTCAAAAACAACGTAAGTTTGCATTTTCGCGCATATCTTACGTTCTGACCACATCTGGACACCCAAAAATTTTGTAGACACTAAAATATTTTTATTCTAGTGATCGGAATGCAAAAATACCATTCGTCGCTTAATTTGGATCGTTTTCGCGTCCGTTTGAGTTTCGTCGTAATTTAATGAATAACGTGACTGTCACACCCCCAAAATCCGCCTGCGGAATACCACCGCTTGGAGGCGTGACTGACCAGGATCCAGCCACCAATCATATTGAACAAGCATATAAGTAGTTATAAAAAATCCAACCAATACAATTGGTGTCCAAACAAACATAGTTTAAGTTGCAAGCGGAAGCATAACATTTAAAATCAAAACATAAGTTTAATTGTTTCAAAGTTTAACATGGCACACAGCTGTCCATGTCCCACAACGACTCTCTTCCATGCAAGCTCCAGCTAAGTACCTATTGACCTGCAAAGCATGTAGTAACGAGTCAACAACAAGTTGAGTGAGTTCACGGTTGGGTGTTCATTTTTAAGTTGTTCCAAAAAAAGTTTCCTTTAACTGGCATCCTGCCGTGGGGGTTACCCCATAGTTGAAAACGTGATTTGTTTACCCAATTACTCTGGCAATACAGCCGTGGGGGCTTCCCCATGTTAGTTATCTGGCATTTCGGCCGTGGGAGCTACCCCATGTATACACTAGACTCGTTACCATATCGACTGCTGACTGTAGTCATGTTTATGTGCCCTGAACTGTCAATGTCTATCATCATTGACGTGCCCAGATCCATTAGTTCACGCCCGTCCTTTGCGGCAAGGTGTGAGGCTTGTCAGACCTAAATAGCGCTATCTAACTAATGACCCGCTCGCCATTGGCCCGGCGATTAAGTCGATATAAAAAGGAGGGACTTCGTGATAGATTTTTGGTCTAGTACGAGATATCTGTCCATGAGGACGAGGAATTATATTCCTGAACCAATACTGTCCTACCCAAGAAAGGACGAGGAATCCACGTTCCTTAACCCCATTCCCAACCCAGGGAATCCCATGCTTTGTAGAGGGTGTGAACTCACCTTGGTTTGCTCGGCAGATACACAGAAAGTTGGTCAAGCTATAAGTGGTCAACCACGTCCTAGTATGGTTACCACACGAGTCAGATACAAACCGAGTAACGCACATACATTTTCTACATGTATAGTAGCACGTTGCAAACAAGTGTTTCTCATGGTAGTCCAATGCATAACATACACCTTCAACAGTAACACATAAAAAGCCCAACAGCCCAGCCCAAATCTCCTAAGCCCGTAACAGTGAACAAGTCCAATTCAGTGAACATGTGTTCGTGGTTTCGAGTCGAGATTAGAGATCTCGAGTCGAGACTGTGCAGTCTCGAGTTATACATGCACTAGTCGAGACTAGACGGTCTCGAGTCGCAACTGTGGAGGTCTCGAGTCGCAACCGGACCCGCAACCATGGTCTCGAGTTATGCTGTTTTGTGATGATGTGGTGTGGTCTCAAGTCGAGACTAGAGGTTCTCGACTCGCAACCTATGTCGCAACCGTGGGTCTCGAGTTGTCATCTTCAGGGTCTCGAGTCGAGACCGGAGGTCTCGACTGGAACATCTGCTGGTTGCCAGCATGTGTACTGTCCAATAGAATTTGTATTTCATGCAACGGTGTGTACTATCCATACAAACATGTTTCTTTGTCTAACACTAACCGAAAATGGATCAAACACCTCAATTTCAAATATTCAAGGCACATTCATAGCATATTCATGTTGTTCATCATACATTCAACTAGTTCTTCATTTTAGGGTTTTCATTTTAACAACAAGCTTCAACAATAAAATCTATCCTAGCATGAATTCAAGTTAATCACATCATCGGTTCCTACATCTAGCACATTCAATCAATGTAATAACATGCTTAAATAAGATTTATCATCAACACATGCCAATCCGATTTCATGAACACAAACCTCCTCATTTATACATAAGCATAACCAACCCATTCGGATTCAAACCCATATAGAACCGATTACTAACATTTCATCATCACATAACAACAATCTTAGCACCGATTATTCAAGGAGTATATATTCATCATGTATAAAACTTAACAAGCAAACATATTATCAAACAACTTCATCCTACATCATCATCAACCGAAATATCACACAATACATAGCATGAATCACTAACCGGTTAGGTTCTCTAAGTGTGAGGGTATGAAGAAGTCAATGAATAAGCTTCCAAAGGAGATCCTAAGCTTGAACCGAGAGCCCTTTGTTGTCACCGGTTGAATCCGAAAGGAGAGGAGAGAAGACTTGTGCTTCTAGGGTTTTAGTGAGAGAGAATGTAGGAGAGTATGTGTGAGAGTGAGTGTGGGTTGCCCAAAGAATGGCAAAGTTGGCTAGGAGTATGAGATATATACTAGCTCTAAGTTGGTTCACCTTAGTGGGTTTTCGAGTGGGGTGATGAGGAGCATGGCCTAACCGGCCCAATAGTTACACTATTCACTCGAGACCAAGTGGTCTCGAGTTGGGTTCTTGTGTTTCGGTTCACATAAAGACACGCATACATACAAGCACAACACATAATCACATAAATCCACTTATATCATTCATTAAACCGACAAGTTAACTAGTCACATAACGTTCAAGCATGTTACATCGAGATACAATGAAAGGTTCTAAATTTCGAGTTGTCACATCATCCCCAAGTTGAAAGAAATTTCGTCCCGAAATTTGGTAAGCACTCACTGAGGAAGCTAGTTAAGTTGTATGGTTTTCACTGGTTTTCCTGGGGGTGTCACATCCTCCCCCCGTTGATCTGGAATTTCGTCCCGAAATTCCGTAGCTTCAGCCTCAGTAGTGGTTGTATTGTTTGCGAACAGTTGGGGATACTTTTGTTTCATTTGGTCTTCGCGTTCCCAGGTGAACTCTGGGCCGCGACGTGAGTTCCAACGAACTCGAACGAGAGGTATCCTAGTGCTCTTGAGGACCTTAACATCCCGGTCCATGATTTCAACTGGTTCCTCGACGAATCGTAACTGCTCGTCGATAGTGAGTTCCTTCAGAGGAACTATGTGGGTCTCATCTGACAGACACTTCTTCAGATTCGACACGTGGAAAACGTTGTGAACTGCACCGAGTTCTGCTGGCAAGTTCAGTCTGTAGGC
The DNA here is from genome assembly GCA_030545235.1 of Helianthus tuberosus. Classification (NCBI taxonomy): domain Eukaryota; kingdom Viridiplantae; phylum Streptophyta; class Magnoliopsida; order Asterales; family Asteraceae; genus Helianthus; species Helianthus tuberosus. Next base: position 26,553,123 of record CM060419.1, read on the forward strand.
CACCCTGCCTATTTTCTCGATGATTTCGAAAGGTCCGACGTATCGTGGGTTAAGTTTGCCTCGTTTACCAAAACGGACCACACCCTTCCAGGGTGAAACTTTGAGTAGTACCCGCTCCCCAACCTGGAGCTCAAGTGGTTTCCTGCCCTTATCGGCGTAGACTTTCTGATGGTTACGAGCTGCCGCCATGCGTTGTCGTATTTGAGCAATTTGTTCAGTTGTGTCTACCACATGTTCTGGACCAGTGATCTGACTATCCCCCACCTCTGCCCAACAAAGAGGTGACCAACATTTACGCCCGTATAATGCCTCAAACGGAGCAGCTTTAATGCTGGTGTGGTAGCTATTATCGTACGATAATTCCACAAGTGGCAGATGTTTTTCCCAGCTGTTGCCAAAGTCGATTACACATGCACGAAGCATGTCTTCTAAGGTTTGAATAGTGCGCTCGGACTGTCCGTCCGTCTGAGGGTGATACGCTGTGCTCATGTCTAATCGTGAGCCAAAGGATTTATGCATTGCCTGCCACAGTTCTGAAGTGAAGCGCGCATCTCGATCCGAGATAATAGAGGTGGGCACCCCGTGCCTCGAAACAACTTCCTTGAGGTACACTTCTGCTAGAGTGGAGAACTTATCTGTCTCCTTGATAGCCAAGAAGTGAGCAGACTTTGTGAGTTGATCCACGATCACCCAAATAGTATCGTTTCCGCGCTGGGATCTAGGTAGGCCAGTAACGAAATCCATGGAAATTTGCTCCCATTTCCATTGTGGTATCTCTGGTTGCTGGAGTAGGCCTGAGGGTTTCTGGTATTCAGTCTTGACCCTTGCACAAGTCAAACACTTGCTGGCGTAAGTTGCTATGTGGGCCTTCATGCTAGGCCACCAATACGTAGTTTTGATATCGTGGTACATCTTATCCGAACCAGGGTGTACCGAGTAGCGAGACTTGTGTGCTTCATCCATCACAAGTTCTCGTAGGTTGCCATAGAGTGGGACCCAAATGCGTCCCGTTACGTAGTAAGCACCGTCTTCCTTCTGTTCTAAGCATTGCCTTGAGCCGCGTAGGGCTTCAGCCCTGACGTTTTCTGGTTTCAATGCTTCTATCTGAGCAGCTCGTATCTGGGAAGGAAGACTAGAATGTATAGTGAGTTGTAAAGCTCGCATGCGCTTAGGCGCGGTCTCCTTTCGACTGAGGGCATCGGCTACAACATTGGCCTTGCCCGGGTGATACCTGATCGAGCACTCGTAGTCGTTCAGTAGTTCGACCCATCGTCGTTGTCACATATTTAGTTCTTTCTGTTTGAAGATGTGCTCGAGGCTCCTGTGGTCGGTGTAGATGGCACACTTGGTACCGTACAGGTAATGTCGCCATATCTTTAGTGCAAAAACAACAGCTCCCAGCTCTAAGTCATGCGTAGTGTAGTTTCTTTCATGAACTTTGAGTTGGCGTGAGGCGTAGGCTATAACTTTATCTCGTTGCATCAATACATAACCAAGACCCTGAATTGATGCGTCGTAGTAGACCACGAAGTCGTCTGTGCCCTCTGGCAAGGAAAGGATAGGTGCGCTGCAAAGTCTATCCTTTAAATGTTGGAATGCTAATTCCTGTGCATTCCCCCATCGATAAACAACGCCTTTCTGCGTTAGTGAGGTGAGAGGCTGTGCAATCTTGGAAAAATCCTTAATGAACCTCCTGTAGTAACCTGCCAAACCCAAGAATTGGCGAATTTCCTTTGGTGTACGAGGCGCAGGCCAGTTCTTAATCGAGTCCACCTTGGATGGATCAACATGAATCCCATCCTTGTTTACCACATGGCCTAGGAAATGGACCTCACGAAGCCATTAGTCGCATTTCGAGAACTTTGCATAAAGTTGTTCTGTTCGGAGGAGTTCCAACATAAGTCGTAGATGTTGCTCGTGTTCCTCCTGACTCTTAGAATAGATCAGGATGTCGTCGATGAAGACTATAACGAACTTGTCCAGGTAAGGCTTGCACACTCGATTCATCAAGTCCATGAAAACCGCAGGTGCGTTTGTCAGCCCAAAAGGCATGACCAAAAACTCATAGTGCCCAAAGCGAGTTCTAAAGGCTGTTTTAGAGACATCCTCTTCTCGGAATCTCAGCTGATGATATCCCGATCTCAAATCAATCTTTGAATAGTAGCTCGACCCCTGCAGCTGGTCGAACAAGTCGTCAATGCGTGGTAGAGGATAGCGATTCTTCACCGTCACCTTGTTGAGTTCCCGGTAGTCGATGCACATTCTGAAGGTACCGTCTTTCTTCTTCACAAAAAGAACTAGAGCTCCCCAGGGCGATGAGCTAGGTCGAATAAAACCCTTATCCAAGAGTTCTTGTAGTTGCGTAGAGACTTCTTCCAACTCTGATGGAGCTAAACGATAAGGTGCACGAGCTATAGGCGCAGCTCCAGGAGCTAGTTCAATCTGAAATTCGACTTGGCGATGAGGCGGAAGGCCAGGTAATTCCTCAGGAAATACCTCCGGATAGTCGCGTACAATTGGGAAATCTTCTATCTTCTTCTCTTTCTCCGAGGTGTCAGTAACGAGAGCCAATATGGCAGTGTGGCCCTTTCGCAAGCACTTCTGGGCCTTAAGAAAAGAGATGACGTTCTCAACAGTGCCCTTCCTGTCGCCACGAATCATGAGAGGTTCACCACTGAAACCAGGAATACGAACAATCTTCTCGTTGCAAAGAATCTCTGCTCGGTGTTGGGACAACCAATCCTTTCCAATGACAACGTCGAAACTACCCAAGACGATAGGAATGAGGTCGATAGAGAAGGTCTGGTTAGCAAGAACAAGTTTACAACCCTTGACTACGTGTGTGGCTTCTAAACTCTTACCGTTTGCTAGCTCTACAGTGTGCTTGTTGTTCAAAGGTGTTGGAATACGCTTAAGCATTTGACTAACTTCTAGTGACACGTAGCTAGTATCGGCACCCGAATCAAATAAAACTGTAACATAAAAGTCGTCGAGAAGGAACTTGCCCGCCACAACATTGGGGTCATTCCTTGCTTCACCTTGACCAATCATGAACGCCCGCCCCTTGGCACCATTGTTGTTGTTGTTCCCATTGTTACCATTCCCCTGATTATTGTTGTTGTTGTTGTTGTTCTGATTCCAGTTCAATTGGGGACAATCTTTCTTGAAGTGGCCTTCAGCTCCACACTGAAAGCACCCTTTGTTGTTACCCTGCTGCTGCTGTCGCTGGTTCTGAGGGGCTTGTTGTTGGCGATTCTGGTTTGCGGGGTATAAGCTCCTGCAATCCTCTGCAGCGTGACCTGGCTTGTTGCATCGATGACAGTTGCCCCTGGTGCATGGCCCGCTGTGGTACAGGTTGCAGCGATTGCATTTTGGGTGATTCCCCTTGTACCCACCATGACTTTGACCACCAGATGATTGCTGCCCGGGGCTCTTGTAGTCATCAGTCTTTCTCTGCTGAGACTGAGACTGAACAGAAGTCGAACCCTTGCTTGAAGCTCCATCCCATTTCCTCTTGTTGTCATTAACAGCACCTGAAGTAGTTGTCGCACCTATGCGCTTTGGTAACCTGTTCTGCTCCACCGCCTGGTCAGTAAGACGGTGAGCCAACTGAACCACCTGCTGGATAGTAGCGTGGTTTGCTGAAGTCACATGACTTTGGATCTCTGGCACCAAGCCCTTGAGGAAGAGTTCAATTCTCTTAATTGGAGGGTCCACCATAGTAGGGCACAGTAAGGCAAGCTCATTCGATCTCCTAGTATACACCTCAATTTCTAACCCCGTCATCTTGAGGTTGTAGAACTCGACTTCCAGCTTATGAATGTCATCACGACTGCAGTATTCCTCCTTGATCATCTCCTTAAAAGTTTCCCATGGGGTGGCGTTGGCAGCAACCAATCCCAGCATTTGGACCTGAGCGTTCCACCATGTGAGGGCTAAACCCTCGAGAGTACCGGTAGCATACTTCACCCTGCGCGCCTTAGGGCATTCACACATTTCGAAAACTGACTCGAGCTTCTCAAACCAGTGGAGGAGACCTACTGCTCCTTCAGTGCCGCTAAAAGTAGTGGGTCGGCAGTCCATAAAGGTTTTAAAGGTGCACACAGGTGGCTGAGCATGTTGACCTATTGTGGGTGAAAGAAAGACAAAGTTTAACACAAAGGTTGGTTCACGAGAGTAGGACCTAAGGATCCTAGAATGAGTTCGGACTGCAGGATATACCTCCTGCGTGTGCAGCTGCAAGTGCCGCAGCAACTCGTTCGTTAATCAGAGCCGTCAACTGGGCTTGAGTCATGTTAACGTGTCCACTCATGATCTTCATATAAGAGGGAAACATGAGTGAGAGAGGTTCGCGAAAGTGCGATGGCAAAAGGGGTAAGCACACACGTGTTCAAGCAACAGTAGTTATACTAACCAAGCATACCATGAGCAATGTACTACGTAACTAACAAGTAGGCAATATATACACAGATCACATCACCTAGAATGTTGAGCCTTGCATGTGGAGTGAAGCGTCGTTGTGGACCGTTGAGCACTGTACAGGTTATAGTCTGGTTTTAACTAAAACGTTTTCCCTTCATTAAAACCAAGTTCACTATAACCAATGGCTCTGATACCAATCTGTCACACCCCCAAAATCCGCCTGCGGAATACCACCGCTTGGAGGCGTGACTGACCAGGATCCAGCCACCAATCATATTGAACAAGCATATAAGTAGTTATAAAAAATCCAACCCATACAATTGGTGTCCAAACAAACATAGTTTAAGTTGCAAGCGGAAGCATAACGTTTAAAATCAAAACATAAGTTTAATTGTTTCAAAGTTTAACATGGCACACAGCTGTCCATGTCCCACAACGACTCTCTTCCATGCAAGCTCCAGCTAATTACCTATTGACCTGCAAAGCATGTAGTAACGAGTCAACAACAAGTTGAGTGAGTTCACGGTTGGGTGTTCATTTTTAAGTTGTTCCAAAAACAGTTTCCTTTAACTGGCATCCTGCCGTGGGGTGTCATACCCTGTCTTTTGCGGAAGCGTATGATGTGTGACCAGCTTGTTATCAATCGTAATAAACAACTACATGATCAAAACGATGTTCATCCATTTATGAAAATTTGAGTATTACAAACACTTGTTTTTTAAGTTTTCAAAACACGACCTTTGACAAGGTTACAAATCAACAAAAGTGGATGACATCTAAACTTGTAGTCTACTTCTAGCTATGACACTTGCGCCCAAGATCCATCCTGTCACCTGAAATACATGTAATTTTGGAAAACATCAACATAACGTTGAGCGAGTTCATGCGTTTTTGTATTTCATGTTTTTATACTTTGTATGAAAACATAGTATGTGTCATGTATAATTCAAGTCTTTCTTGAGTACCCCACGTACTCAAGTATCATTCAAGTTTTCTTGTGTACCCCACGTTTTAAATGATTGTTTATACAAGGACATTAAGGCACGTGAGGACATAGGGAGCTTTAGTATATTCTCCTTCAAGGCATGTGAGGACATAGGAAGCATTAGTATATTCTCCCTCTAACTATGTCGATTTCCCTCGACTGTGTCGATTAACCTCGACTGTGTCAATTTCCCTTGACTGTGTCGATTACCCTCGACTGCGTCGATTTCCCTCGACTGGGACACCGAAGCACTCAAGTGGTCACATAAGGACCATGAGTGGGGCTCGGCCGTACCCGTTAGATCTAACCCTCATCCCTAATTAAGTATTAATGGCATCTCAATATCTAGTTTAAGCTCACATGATCTAGTATTTTCAAGGCTTTTCTTAAAGCTCATCATATTGCACTCACCACGAGTGCTTCTCGTATTCTCAAATCATATTGCACTCGGTTCTCGTTCTCACCAAGAGTGCTTCTTGTATTTTTACCCTTTGTAAAAATTATAATATTTGTAACATGTATTTCACCCCCGAGAGTTATAAAACCAAAATCAGTTAAAGAAAAGGGGGAGCATGAACTCGCAACTTTGCGTTCCTGTGCGTCGTAAACTTCACCGGATTTGCTTAATTAACGTCGCAACCTATACGCGTTTTCTTAACGTTAGTCACTAGACTTGCGTCGCACAAGTACAGTCACTCTCTTTTGTGTATATTTTCTTGTGTTAAAAATATTTTATATTTTTAACTAAGTATCTTACTTATATTATTTTCTCTAAAATTAATATAAGTATCTCGTGTTTTGCACTTTGCACCCGAATTATGTATCTTGTATGTTGTATGTGTATTTTGTGTTTATACTTCTCATGAGTATTTAGTGTATTTTTAAGTCTTAATACACTAGCACGTATAACACATACTATATACACTTAGCACAAAAGTTGGTGATCAAATAATATATATTTTTCTCTCAAAAATATACATACTTATATCCATTTTTATTCTTGAAGAAATCCTCATTTCTTATCACCAAAAATTAGGGAAACCTTGGTAATACTTTTAAATACATTTTTAGGGAATAAGTTTCTCAAAAACTTATATTTTTCTAAGTGTCAAAATTTATAAAAATTTTGACAGAGTTTCCCCTAAAAATGGAGGTTTCCCATGTTTTCAAAACATGTGTTTATTTTCTTTTAATTTCAACAACAATATCAACAACAATCAACAACAACCTTTATTTCTCAAACTTGTCAAAACAAGCATATACCACAACTTATGAACTTGAAAGTTTGTAAAAGTATGTAGTAACTTACTAGCACATTTAGTAAGTCTTGTTACCTTTAAAAATAAGTTTAGTTTCTTAAAAACTTTATTTTTAAAGAATTTGAAGTTTCACAACTTCTAGTCAAGATTCGCAAAAATATTTCTTTATTGAACTTCCTTGTTACACAAGTGTTTACACACTTGTTTATTTACTAAAAATATATTTAGTTCATGTAAGATCCGGGTTTTAAACAAGACTAATATTTTTTCTTGGTTCTTCCGACAAACCACTTGTAGATCTTTAGATCTACATGTTTAGAGTCTTATTTTACAAGAAAAATTACTTTTACTCAAGTTCATGTTTCATGGGTGGAAGGGTTCATCTTCTTTCACATCCCTAGCACTAACATACTACTAGTTCATGTTCTTGAACATGATCTAGTATGCGTAGATGATGATCCATCCCACTTTTAATGACAAACAACATCAAATAATCTCAACTAGACAAGTTTCACAAGATTTACACAACTAGTTTCTTTTTATCCAACATATTCATCTTACTTTCAAGACTTTAAGTTATGATCTTGTGTGTTCTTGATTTTTAACCGTTAAACTTCTTATTAACCACTTTAATCATGAACAAGGAAGTGTTTAGAAGCACTTACTACTAGCTCAAGGCTAGGGAAGAATCAAAGCGAAAACTAGGTGGATAAAAGCAAATGAAGAAGGTCCTTCAAGATCCGTTTGCACCGAGCTTCGTTAGTGACCTTCTTACACCTTAATATCACCTTAGAATGGATGAGTGTGGATCGAAAATGGAGGTGTGGGGAGGGGGTGCTTGGGCCGTGAGCTAAGGGAGGGTGAAGGAGAAGATGTGGTGTGTTGTTATGAATGAAAAATGACCCACAAGACTTACTTATAATCCATGTCTTGGGTTTTTCCATTGGTTTTTGTGTTCAATACAAGGGAACAAGGTCTTTTAATTTAATCAAAAGAAATCACAAGGTGGATCCCTTGTCTATAATCGGTCATGGGGAGAGGGGGCATCTACTTGCATTTCAATTCCAAGTTACACAATTTAGTTACAAGTTAAGCATTAGATTTAGGGGTTTGAGTATGTTAAGTAATATATAGTGCGTTAGGGTGTTCGGGGACCCTAACTAGCTTAGAAAAATAAAAACAATGCTTCTAGCATTATTTTGGTATTCCGGGCAATATCCGGTTGTTCGGTTAGACACCGGTTCGTTAAAGTGCTAAATCACACTTTTTAGTGTCTTTTAAGTACCTTTTTGCATCCTTTCAGTTCCCAACACTTGGGGAAGTATTCTGGATAATAAAACGTAATTTCAGCATAATATTTATAAGTCTAAAAGCTGATTAGAGCTGAATTCATTAAAATTCTGCACTTAAAGTGCGTTTCGGGTGCTTTTTAGTGCTTATTTTTGCTTCCGGAGAGTGTATATATTAAACCCTTGTATGTACTCTTGGGTTTTAATGCATTCTTGTTGTCGGACCTACACCTAGGCTCCAATTTTATTGTCTGACTGCTTTCTGCAGTTCCGTTGACACATAGTGTCTTACCGGTGAGTTTACTTAGTATTTTTGACGCAACGCTCTCGTTTATGCATAAAGCAATATTTTGTAGTATATATCATGCATGAATTCACTTGTATGGAATTCAGAAATTTATTTGTCTGGTAAACCAGATCATGCACAGTCATTTAAGCGCAAATTACTGTTCATTTCGTGTACGGAATATACGGAAAAGTGACGGTTGTCACAGTCTCCCCCCGTTAAAAGAATTTCGTCCCGAAATTCAAGCGATGCCATCGGTCGCAGGGGAGTTGTGAAACCAATATGGTCATTTAGATTCATGATTTGTCTTCATGTACCCATGAAATCTTTGGGTCATGTCATGAATTCTATCATACTCAAGTAGATCAATCATGACTTTTCTGTGTCTTGTGGACTCTTGGTCCCTAACCTCAACAGGTTTCTATAGTATTGCGGACTCTTGGTCCAAAACCTTAACAGGTTTCTATAGTATCACGGACTCTTGGTCCAAAACCTCAACAGGTTTCTATAGTAATTCTTGTCATTTTTTTTGTTGACGTGAATTTTATTTATGGGAACAATGACCATTCCTTAAGTCAGACTCCTCTACAGACTAGACACATGAATGCGTCACGATTTCTACTGATCTTTTTCTGGGAGTTTCATCTTGTGAACAATGGTTCTGATCCCTGCACCGGGGATTCAACCTTTTCGTTTTCCAACTCACACTACGCCTTCTCTAGGCGAGGCTCTCATCAAGGCCATACTTCTTGTCTCAAATTCTTTCGACTTCTGCCGCTTATCGGCACTATCTTTCTGTATTCTGCGGGTTGTCGTGATATGACCACATATCTGAACGATCTGGCCTCTAGTTTTCCTGGGACATCCCGGGCCAGTTGATTGTTTATTTCTGGTATCCGTTCCACATGACGGGAATTGACTCATTATGTTCTGTCTAAAGCTTTACAAGAAGCGGTTTAGACGGCGGGGTGATAAATACTGTTGTAGGAAGACTCCACTAAGGGCAAGTGAGAGTTTCCGACTTTTCATTAAAGTTTATCACACAAGCACGTATTGTGTTCATACAGTCTACATCGTTCAGCAGCTCAGTTCATATTCAAGTTCTTACAATCATTGGTGTGTTGCAACCCTTGTGATCAATAAAGATCGTGCAACGTTTTCTTTCAGGTAATGATGTCCAGTTGCGGCGCGCAATCACTGTATCTATCTCAAGGTCTCTTCTCATGATTCCTTAATCAATGTGCCGCGTATGCAAGGTCGTGGTCTCGTTGCATCGACGTACAATCGCGATTTTGTCGAGAGGCGTCACATCATTGCAACTCTAGCTCTTTAGCTCTTGGTTGCAGGGTTGGCGTGAATCGCGTTCTTATTCATCACGTACCTTAAAGTTTTCACTTCGCGAATTCGAAATCCGCTTTTCGTTATTACAGCATATAACTGTTCTCTTCTCTAAGAGTTGCAAGGTAATTGCAGTTGTTGCTTACGACCTTCCTTGGTCGTTGGCCATATAAGAATGTAGTCAATACGTATATGACTTATCCAGATATGGCTTACACGTTCGATTCATGAGGTCCATGAATATTGTCGATGCATGTGTTAGGCCAAATGATACGACAAGGAACTCGTAATGCTTGGAGCGAGTCCTAAAGGTCGTTTTAAGGATATTTCCTTTTTGTATTCACCGTGGAGGATATCTTGTCCTCAAATCGATCCTTGAGTGGTAACTAGGATCTTACGATTTGTCTGTTTTATGTCATCAGTCCTTGGCAAAGGATTCTGATTTTCAATTCTCTGGTATTTATGCAACAATGGAACTGTCAACTTTCTCCTCAAGTCCTTATCTAAGGATGCTATGTCCTTAATTTCCTCTGTCCGGCCGCTCTTGCGGTTATATCAGAGGTTCATGCTTTGCGGACGAAGCCAGTCGGTAAGGCGTCATTCGGCACTGGTGCTGCTCCTGGCACACGATTTATCCTAAACTTCTCTTGCCGTTGTGGAGGTATTCCTGACAGATCTTCAGAAAAGGCTCCTGGAACCTCTTCCGTCACGGGGATGTTCTCAGGCTCTGTAGTCTACTCGGAGGCGTTTCTATGCCTCTTCGACCAATGAGGGATGTCGTAGATCTGCCACCTTGTGGGGTCTAGCATCCTTGCACCTATCGCAGGAAATTTGGGTTTCATCATTCGCAAGCGAGAAGCGTCTGATTTTCTCATATCAAACGACTTCGGCTCTATACTTGGATTTCTGATCCATGCTGACTAACATATTCTGACTCCGCGAGTCAATGGTAACAGAAGGTTCCGGCCTTCTGAGTCCCTAAATGCAGTCCTTAATTGCTTCGACTGTTTAAACTAGCCTTCTATGTGCCTATTTTGAAAGAATATGGGTCGTCTATTTTATTTGAAACTAGGCCAGGCAGTTTCTTAAGTTCTAAGCATGTAAGGTTAAAGTTGATGCCAGTATTAATTAAAAGTAGATGCATTAGGTTGGTTAATAGGGAACTTACCCGTAACCGCATCTGGATCCTGGCGTGCTTCACGAGTTTCGATCGTGAAAACCCTTCCTTGCTTGTTTCTTCCTAGGGCAATCTTTCCTAAAGTGCCCTGCTTCACCACATTTGTAGCAACCTGGTATTCTCTTATTTCTTCCATCTGGGTCCTTTGCCCAACAGGCATCCTTGTTGTGCCCTTCTTTTCCACACTTTCCGCACGTAGGCCTTAGACATCGACCTTCATGGTGAAAAGTGCATTCCCCGCATCTCGGCTTAGTCCCCGAGTATATTTTACCACCAGCCTTATTAGTGGCTCCATCAGTTTTCCTTCCAGGCGGCGGGTTCACTTTCTTTCTTTTGCCTGTTTTAGAGCTTCCATAGTTGACTTGGGTGCTCATCTTTAGATTCGAAGACTTCCTCTTCTTATTGCCTGATGACTCCACATGAGTCTCTTTCTTGTTTCCTCAGATTCTGAAAATTTTCCCGCACGTAGAGCTTCTTCAGTAAGGGTGATACTCATATCGATAGCCTCTGCAATGGTTGAGGGCTTTGAGGTAGTAACCATGCTCCTGATCTGAGGTGCAAGTCCCCAAATGAATCGTTCAACCCTTTTGAATTCCGGTTTGACTAAGTAGGGGATGACCCTAGACAAGTCGTGAAATCGTTGGATGTATTCAGGAATCTTCGGTCCGTCCATTTTCAAGTTCCAGAACTCCACCTCAAGCTTTTGGATTTCAGCCCTAGAACAGTATTTCTTTTCCATCAATTCCTTGAGCTCGTCCCAGCTTAGTGCATAAGCAGCATCCGCACCAAGGGTTTGAACCTGAAGGTTCCACCAGGAGAGTGCGCCATCTATGAATAACCCTGAGATATATGTAACACTCTGTCGGGGCGAACAGTTACTCATTCTTAGAATGGAGTCAGTCTTTTCTGCCCAACGAACAAATTCAACGGCACCTCCTGTGCCATCAAAATTCAATGGCTTGCAGTCCAGGAATTGTTTATAGGTGCAGCCAGTTGGAGGGTTATTTTCCGTAGTGCCGTCGCTGTGCTTAGAGCGGAGGGCTTCATGTCGCGCAATTGCCTGTGAGATGCGTTCTTGCAGCTCGGCTTCTGTCCTTGGGAACGTACTGGTGTTTGTGTCTCGCCTGGGCGGCATTCTCTTCTGCCAAAATGGTATGAAGTAGGTTAGACAACATTCCAATTGTCTATGAGGTACATAGCACCATAAGCCATTATGTAATCACCCAATTTCACACGTATATACAATCAGTGTATAAGCGAGGAAACATCTATTGAGCCTTCACATAGGCTTGCCAACTTGGCTTATTGTTTGAAACGAACTCGAGGCTACATCGCCTTGGTCATTCAAGTTTTAGTTATTTCCTGCTACATTGGTTTAGCTTTACTGGTGCGTATATTTCCCCTTTGATGGGGTTTTTTTTTTTTTTTTTTTGTGTAGAGGTGATAGAGAGTGTATCGTCGCTGATTCTTTTTTAATGTTATTCCACCTCTCTTGCTTAAATGTCGTTTGCTCAAACGTCTCGTATGCAGGTAGAAGTGTCAGTCACGAAGTAGGCTAAGACAGGTCTCCTACTTTCTAACGTGCTAAAGCACTGATCTATGTGTTGTTCTACCAGATGAAGGTGAGGACACCTATAGATTAATTTTGTGTGGTTTTCATTAGCTCGATCCGCAGAGTCCACCAGGATTTCTGTGCACTACAAGTCGTTATTACGTGGGCCCCCGTAATAATAAATTGTCTTGCACAGTTACCCCAATTTTCTCTCGTCCAAGCAGATGATCAATCAAGGAGGGGACACTACTGTCCTTATACCTCTTTGTCATGGAAAGGACCTTTGCGATGGTCCACGCGCTAACATTCGCTATTGTTACGCGCGTATAGGCACGATGATTAGATGGAATAGGAATAGAGAGAATTCCTAGTAGTTGGAGGGGCACCTTCGAGATGAATACTTCATCTTCCTTTTCTGGTCAAGTATGTCGTCAATCTTGCTTCACATAAGCCGTAGGGATCTCGTCCCGTTGATTGAGAATTCATTCAAGGTTGCCGCCTCTGCCTCGTCATCATCACCGTAGTTAGGCATCTTCACGATCGAGAGGGAAGAGCAGCCACCTCCTACGGAAGCAAGCTCAGCATCTTGTTTGGTAATCACTCCCAGCCATGAGCTTTGCAAGGGACGCGAGGTCGGTAGCCTCATCGTGCGAGTCACGTACAGTAATAGGAGTCGGAGTCGAAAGTATCTTATTCACGTCAATAATCATTCCGTACACTTATTTGTATGTATGTATATCAATAACATATATGCTACTTAGCATAATCAAGCAATTTAATGCATTATATTACGTATAACTCTCGTTTTTGGGGGTTATTTTGTTTTTGGCAAGTCTAACTCGTGTACTATGCTTTGATTGGCACCTTATTTTAAAGGTATTCCTCACTAATGTCCTTGCCTTGTCGCTTTTTGAAAAGTGTCTGACTTGTGGATCTTGTCGCTTTCGTGAATGCAATGAAAACCTTTTTGTAAAATTGTTTTCGTGAGAGAACTCTAGTGATTGTAGTCTAGACTCGAGAAAGAATCCTAGTTCACTACAATCGAAGCTCTGATACCAAACTGTCACACCTTGTCTTTTGCGGAAGCGTATGATGTGTGACCAGCTTGTTATCATTGCATTCAATCGTAATAAACAACTACATGATCAAAACGATGTTCATCCATTTATGAAAATTTGAGTATTACAAACACTTGTTATTTAAGTTTTCAAAACACGACCTTTGACAAGGTTACAAATCAACAAAAGTGGATGACATCTAAACTTGTAGTCTACTTCTAGCTATGACACTTGCACCCAATATCCATCCTGTCACCTGAAATACATGTAATTTTTGAAAACATCAACATAACGTTGAGCGAGTTCATGCGTTTTTGTATTTCATGTTTTTATACTTTGTATGAAAACATAGTATGTGTCATGTATAATTCAAGTCTTTCTTGAGTACCCCACGTACTCAAGTATAATTCCCATTTTCTTGAGTACCCCACGTACTCAAGTATCATTCAAGTTTTCTTGTGTACCCCACGTTTTAAATGATTGTTTATACAAGGACATTAAGGCACGTGAGGACATAGGGAGCTTTAGTATATTCTCCTTCAAGGCATGTGAGGACATAGGAAGCATTAGTATATTCTCCCTCTAACTATGTCGATTTCCCTCGACTGTGTCGATTAACCTCGACTGTGTCAATTTCCCTTGACTGTGTCGATTACCCTCGACTGTGTCGATTACCCTCGACTGCGTCGATTTCCCTCGACTGGGACACCGAAGCACTCAAGTGGTCACATAAGGACCATGAGTGGGGCTCGGCCGTACCCGTTAGATCTAACCCTCGTCCCTAATTAAGTATTAATGGCATCTCAATATCTAGTTTAAGCTCACATGATCTAGTATTTTCTAGGCTTTTCTTAAAGCTCATCATATTGCACTCACCACGAGTGCTTCTCGTATTCTCAAATCATATTGCACTCGGTTCTCGTTCTCACCAAGAGTGCTTCTTGTATTTTTACCCTTTGTAAAAATTATAATATTTGTAACATGTATTTCACCCCCGAGAGTTATAAAACCAAAAACAGTTAAAGAAAAGGGGGAGCATGAACTCACAACTTTGCGTTCCTGTGCGTCGTAAACTTCACCGGATTTGCTTAATTAACATCGCAACCTATACGCGTTTTCTTAACGTTAGTCACAAGACTTGCGTCGCACAAGTACAGTCACTCTCTTTTGTGTATATTTTCTTGTGTTAAAAATATTTTATATTTTTAACTAAGTATCTTACTTATATTATTTTCTCTAAAATTAATATAAGTATCTCGTGTTTTGCACTTTGCACCCGAATTATGTATCTTGTATGTTGTATGTGTATTTTGTGTTTATACTTCTCATGAGTATTTAGTGTATTTTTAAGTCTTAATACACTAGCACGTATAACACATACTATATACACTTAGCACAAAAGTTGGTGATCAAATAATATATATTTTTCTCTCAAAAATATACATACTTATATCCATTTTTATTCTTGAAGAAATCCTCATTTCTTATCACCAAAAATTAGGGAAACCTTGGTAATACTTTTAAATACATTTTTAGGGAATAAGTTTCTCAAAAACTTATATTTTTCTAAGTGTCAAAATTTATAAAAATTTTGACAGAGTTTCCCCTAAAAATGGAGGTTTCCCATGTTTTCAAAACATGTGTTTATTTTCTTTTAATTTCAACAACAATATCAACAACAATCAACAACAACCTTTATTTCTCAAACTTGTCAAAACAAGCATATACCACAACTTATGAACTTGAAAGTTTGTAAAAGTATGTAGTAACTTACTAGCACATTTAGTAAGTCTTGTTACCTTTAAAAATAAGTTTAGTTTCTTAAAAACTTTATTTTTAAAGAATTTGAAGTTTCACAACTTCTAGTCAAGATTCGCAAAAATATTTCTTTATTGAACTTCCTTGTTACACAAGTGTTTACACACTTGTTTATTTACTAAAAATATATTTAGTTCATGTAAGATCCGGGTTTTAAACAAGACTAATATTTTTTCTTGGTTCTTCCGACAAACCACTTGTAGATCTTTAGATCTACATGTTTAGAGTCTTATTTTACAAGAAAAATTACTTTTACTCAAGTTCATGTTTCATGGGTGGAAGGGTTCATCTTCTTTCACATCCCTAGCACTAACATACTACTAGTTCATGTTCTTGAACATGATCTAGTATGCGTAGATGATGATCCATCCCACTTTTAATGACAAACAACATCAAATAATCTCAACTAGACAAGTTTCACAAGATTTACACAACTAGTTTCTTTTTATCCAACATATTCATCTTACTTTCAAGACTTTAAGTTATGATCTTGTGTGTTCTTGATTTTTAACCGTTAAACTTCTTATTAACCACTTTAATCATGAACAAGGAAGTGTTTAGAAGCACTTACTACTAGCTCAAGGCTAGGGAAGAATCAAAGCGAAAACTAGGTGGATAAAAGCAAATGAAGAAGGTCCTTCAAGATCCGTTTGCACCGAGCTTCGTTAGTGACCTTCTTACACCTTAATATCACCTTAGAATGGATGAGTGTGGATCGAAAATGGAGGTGTGGGGAGGGGGTGCTTGGGCCGTGAGCTAAGGGAGGGTGAAGGAGAAGATGTGGTGTGTTGTTATGAATGAAAAATGACCCACAAGACTTACTTATAATCCATGTCTTGGGTTTTTCCATTGGTTTTTGTGTTCAATACAAGGGAACAAGGTCTTTTAATTTAATCAAAAGAAATCACAAGGTGGATCCCTTGTCTATAATCGGTCATGGGGAGAGGGGGCATCTAGTTGCATTTCAATTCCAAGTTACACAATTTAGTTACAAGTTAAGCATTAGATTTAGGGGTTTGAGTATGTTAAGTAATATATAGTGAGTTAGGGTGTTCGGGGACCCTAACTAGCTTAGAAAAATAAAAACAATGCTTCTAGCATTATTTTGGTATTCCGGGCAATATCCGGTTGTTCGGTTAGACACCGGTTCGTTAAAGTGCTAAATCACACTTTTTAGTGTCTTTTAAGTACCTTTTTGCATCCTTTCAGTTCCCAACACTTGGGGAAGTATTCTGGATAATAAAACGTAATTTCAGCATAATATTTATAAGTCTAAAAGTTGATTAGAGCTGAATTCATTAAAATTCTGCACTTAAAGTGCGTTTCGGGTGCTTTTTAGTGCTTATTTTTGCTTCCGGAGAGTGTATATATTAAACCCTTGTATGTACTCTTGGGTTTTAATGCATTCTTGTTGTCGGACCTACACCTAGGCTCCAATTTTATTGTCTGACTGCTTTCTGCAGTTCCATTGACACATAGTGTCTTACCGGTGAGTTTACTTAGTATTTTTGACGCAACGCTCTCGTTTATGCATAAAGCAATATTTTGTAGTATATATCATGCATGAATTCACTTGTATGGAATTCAGAAATTTATTTGTCTGGTAAACCAGATCATGCACAGTCATTTAAGCGCAAATTACTGTTCATTTCGTGTACGGAATGTACGGAAAAGTGACGGTTGTTACATGGGGGTTACCCCATAGTTGAAAACGTGATTTGTTTACCCAATTACTCTGGCAATACAGCCGTGGGGGCTTCCCCATGTTAGTTATCTGGCATTTCGGCCGTGGGGGCTACCCCATGTATACACTAGACTCGTTACCATATCGACTGCTGACTGTAGTCATGTTTATGTGCCCTGAACTGTCAATGTCTATCATCATTGACGTGCCCAGATCCATTAGTTCACGCCCGTCCTCTGCGGCATGGTGTGAGGCTTGTCAGACCTAAATAGCGCTATCTAACTAATGACCTGCTCGCCATTGGCCCGGAGATTAAGTCGATATAAAAAGGAGGGACTTCGTGATAGAGTTTTGGTCTAGTACGAGATATCTGTCCATGAGGACGAGGAATTATATTCCTGAACCAATGCTGTCCTACCCAAGAAAGGACGAGGAATCCACGTTCGTTAACCCCATTCCCAACCCAGGTAATCCCATGCTTTGTAGAGGGTGTGAACTCACCTTGCTTTGGTCGGCAGATACACAGAAAGTTGGTCAAGCTATAATTGGTCAACCACGTCCTAGTATGGTTACCACACGAGTCAGATACAAACCGAGTAACGCACATACATTTTCTACATGTATACTAGCACGTTGCAAACAAGTGTTTCTCATGGCAGTCCAATGCACAACATACACCTTCAACAGTAACACATGAAAAGCCCAACAGCCCAGCCCAAATCTCCTAAGCCCGTAACAGTGAACAAGTCCAATTCAGTGAACATGTGTTTGTGGTTTCGAGTCGAGATTAGAGATCTCGAGTCGAGACTGTGCAGTCTCGAGTTATACATGCACTAGTCGAGACTAGACGGTCTCGAGTCGCAACTGTGGAGGTCTCGAGTCGCAACCGGACCCGCAACCATGGTCTCGAGTTATGCTGTTTTGTGCTGATGTGGTGTGGTCTCGAGTCGAGACTAGAGGTTCTCGACTCGCAACCTATGTCGCAACCGTGGGTCTCAAGTTGTCATCTTTAGGGTCTCGAGTCGAGACCGGAGGTCTCGACTAGAACATCTGCTGGTTGCCAGCATGTGTACTATCCAATAGAATTTGTATTTCATGCAACAATGTGTACTATCCATACAAACATGTTTCTTTGTCTACCACTAACCGAAAATGGATCAAACACCTCAATTTCAAATATTCAAGGCACATTCATAGCATATTCATGTTGTTCATCATACATTCAACTAGTTCTTCATTTTAGGGTTTTCATTTTAACAACATGCTTCAACAATAAAATCTATCCTAGCATGAATTCAAGTTAATCACATCATCGGTTCCTACATCTAGCACATTCAATCAATGTAATAACATGCTTAAATAAGATTTATCATCAAAACATGCCAATCCGATTTCATGAACACAAACCTCCTCATTTATACATAAGCATAACCAACCCATTCGGATTCAAACCCATATAGAACCGATTACTAACATTTCATCATCACATAACAACAATCTTAGCACCGATTATTCAAGGAGTATATATTCATCATGTATAAAACTTAACAAGCAAACATATTATCAAACAACTTCATCCTACATCATCATCAACCGAAATATCACACAATACATAGCATGAATCACTAACCGGTTAGGTTCTCTAAGTGTGAGGGTATGAAGAAGTCGATGAATAAGCTTCCAAAGGATATCCTAAGATTGAACCGAGAGCCCTTTGTTGTCACCGGTTGAATCCGAATGGAGAGGAGAGAAGACTTGTGCTTCTAGGGTTTTAGTGAGAGAGAATGTAGGAGAGTATGTGTGAGAGTGAGTGTTGGTTGCCCAAAGAATGGCAAAGTTGGCTAGGAGTATGAGATATATACTAGCTCTAAGTTGGTTCACCCTAGTGGGTTTTCGAGTGGGGTGAAGAGGAGCATGGCCCAACCGGCCCAATAGTTACACTATTCACTCGAGACCAAGTGGTCTCGAGTTGGGTTTTTGTGTTTCGGTTCACATAAACACACGCATACATACAAGCACAACACATAATCACATAAATCCACTTATATCATTCATTAAACCGACAAGTTAACTAGTCACATAACGTTCAAGCATGTTACATCGAGATACAATGAAAGGTTCTAAATTTCGAGTTGTCACATCATCCCCAAGTTGAAAAAAATTTCGTCCCGAAATTTGGTAAGCACTCACTGAGGAAGCTAGTTAAGTTGTATGGTTTTCACTGGTTTTCCTGGGGTGTCACAGTGACCGTATGACCAAACGAGCCGACATCCGAGAGTTTTCTGAGCACATTTTGAGTCCTCTAAACTTTATTGGCCTGGTAGAGCCTTGAAAATGGCTTAACGGGGGTCAAAAGGGCCTGAAATGAGCTTAAACCAAGTACAGGGACCTGAACTGTCAATTTTCAAACTTATGCTGAACTGGGGAGCCCAGACGGGCCGCGTGACCCCCTTCCCATTGTTTATGCGGTCCGTGTGAAGTGCCCAGTGACTAGAAACTTAAAAATCAGCTGTTGTTTGATAGTTTAGGGGCTGTACTTGTAAGATCTTTGTGTGGTAGCCAAGTTACCACCTCTCCAAGGCTTTATACCTGCTTGTGACAATTGTAGGGCCTTGATCATTGCTTGGAGGCTACACAATCCACTTGTCTTGATCTTGTGAGCTTGCTACAAGTATAAGTAGCCCAACCATTTCACTTATTCATTGCTCATCCATCTCTTCTCTTCTCTACAATCTGAATTGGGAGCTTTCTAATCTGCTTGGAACCTTATTCATGGTAGAAAACATAGTTAGGACCCTTTGTAAGTCTTCTTTCATGCTTATTCTTTATGTTTAAGCAGAAAGTCAAACAGTTTGGCCAACAGTTTGACTTTCGGTTTTGACCATCAATTGGTCAGTCAAAGTTCAATTGAACTTTGCAACGTGATTGTAATCACAATGGTTATAATCCTCAGCGATTATACCTACTGATTACCACGTTAACTAGGTGTAGTGATGAGTCAAAGTTTCGGTCAAAATGCGTTTTAGCACGCATTTTGCAACGGAACTATTTTCGGGTATCAAAACCCATTGTTTTGATACCAAATCAATTTTCTAAGTAGGTTAAACATGTTTTGACATGTTTAACTCATCACTATTAGTTTAGTGCTTGTTTAGGGCCGTAAGTTAAGCGGTCTAAACAACCGCTTAGACTTTCGAACCTGACCCGTTTGGTCGATCATTAGGATCCGACCAAGCTTGATTAGTGATCATAGTTGCATAGGGAATAACCACTGAGGTTATACCTTATGATCACATAGGATTGGTTAGTTATTTGTTAAGTAGCTTGTATGCCCATAGGAAATGAACAAAACGCCCTTTTGAAGCTTAAATCCGTATTTTACATATGTGAACATGTTTTTGACATATAATCTGATTTAGTAACATGTTTAGGTATTATTGGGCATGTAAGACTTAACATAGCACATAGTTAACCATCCGAACATAGTTTTGCGCAAACGACGCGTTAAAGTAGCATAAGCTACCATAATGGGTCGTAACGGGTCGAAAGCACTTAGGCTAAGTTCCGATTTAGGATGTAGGCTTTGTTAAACCATATCACATGAGTTCCAACACTCATTTGGTTTACAAGACCTCATTCTATCCGATCTTCCGATTTAGGTGTCGATTTATTTAACTAGTGATCCGATTACTAGGTACCACTTGAATTTCCTTGGTTTGTCTGAGCTTCGCTAAGTTCTTTAGATCAAGGATACCCTTTCATTCAATGTGAGTACATAGTTCCCCTATTTTACTGTTTCCAATTGTTTTGGGGTGAGTCATATGTATTAAAACGATTTCTATATTTTAACGATGTTTTCAAAAACGAGTAAGATGGTTTATATTAAACTAATCATGATTTCGATAATGTGAACGAACTTGTTGGTTGTAATTACATAACGAATGACATTCATTAGCATTGATCAAGTCGACCAGTATTAGGTTATGGTACCATAGGATCTGACAAATCCCGTTATCAGACTACACCCATGGTTATGTGTGGGGGTTATGTAGGTAACGACCGAATCTGATGATTGTTAACTTACCCTTTGGTGGGTTGTTAATACGATAGGCAAGGTAATCGAGTCATGAAGGTTTGAATGTTATTAGCGAGGCGACAAAAAGTAGTTTCACAATTAAAACGAATACGATTTTGGGACGAATTAAATGATTTGGAACGACCTAAACGAAATAAACGATTTGAACGAACGATTGGTTTTGGGTAGTGATTAGATAATGGGACGGGTGTAACATGATAGAAGCATGGTAGATACGCCGCTGGTACATCTTATATATAAGTGCTTTTATCATATTACATTGCGGGTCATTATTTAGTTCACTTGGGAAACGATTTGAAACGATGTCACACAATGAGGTTTTCGAAATGATATAAACCATACGAGTTTTATTAACGAGTTTTTAACGAGATGTTTTATGAATTGGTTTACTAAAACAAATGTTTTGGGGTTAAGAATCATGGCTATGAGATTTTATAAATTATAACCATCTTGATTTGAGTTGGTTAATCATGTTGCAATATTATATACTTTTCAAAACAAGGTTTTCGAGGTATTGCAATATATACATAAACGTGCCATAATTCCGATACTCTCACAAAACCTATGTGCTCGCCAACATTTCTTTGCTGACTTTATTTTTACATATGTTTCAGGTGATGTTGCGTGATGATTGCTAGGGAGCATGTTCACTTAGGATTTGGACGTGGCCTTAGTGACATAAAAACGATAGTAGACGATGTTTAATTTGTTTGTTTGGTTTTAAAGACAATGTAAATTACTTAATGAATCTAATAAACGAAACTTTTAATTACCATGGTTGTTGAAACGATGATTATGTTACAACACTCCCCGACGTTTCCGCCACGGTTTGTTGTTTTAACGTGGTCGGGGTGTGACAGTATAGTTGGTATCAGAGCCAATGGTTATAGGGTAACTTTCTAGGACCCTAACACGAACTATCTTGCGTTTAGATTTTAAAACAATACCGTCACCTATCCTTAGGTGATAACCACAACGAGAATACAATAACAAATCTGCTTCGAAAATTAATCATCTATCCTTGGATGATTGATTGTAAGGTTTTGAACCCTTCCAGTTTGATTCATTTTCGGCTTTATGCCCTTTGAATTTCCAAAATCTCGTCAAAGTTTGGGTCTAAATAATGTGAACACGTGCAAACTGGAAGAGTGAATGCCTGTACCCTGAGTTTTCTGTCTAAGGCTAGAGTGTTCGTACAAATCCGCAGTATCGGACCAGTCACTCTTACCTGGGAACTCTTGGGGTGAGTGTTAACTTATAGGCGAGCATGTCTTCAGCGATACATTATTATGACCCATTTACTTTGATTAGTCACTGCGTGTCGTTTGTTTGTTCGAGGTAACAAATGAATGATCGCCTTCCTTGTGTTTTGTCAAATTTTTCAATACCTCTTTTGTTTCTCCAATTGTCGACCTCACTCGTTTCTCATGTTTCCTTGTTAGACAATGCCTCCTCGACGCGAAGCTCGAACCTTTACTGCTGAGGAAGTCACAGCCCTTGTCTCTCAGCAAATGGCTGCTGTGCTTCCAGGAGTTGTGACCCAAATCCACGAGCTATACAACAACAATAATAACAACAACAATAATGCTCAGTGTAATTTCAAGAATTTCAATTCTGTGAAGCCGCTTAAGTTTTCTGGGTCACAAGGAGCAACTGCGCTCCTGCAGTGGTTCGAGAGTATCGAGAGCACATTCAGACATGTGCAATGTCCGAATGCGCGTAAGGTTGAATTTGCTTCAAGCGTGTTTGAGAAGCGAGCTCTTACATGGTGGAACGGAGTGATGCGTGATAGGGGTGCCGAAGTGGCATTAGCACAAACTTGGGAAAAGCTCCGAGCTCTCATGGTGAGAGAGTTCTGTCCCCGTCACGAGATTCGAGCTTTGGAATGAGAATTCGATGATTTGAAACAAGACAGGGGAGAACACCGTGCTTATACGGATCGATTTGAGGAGCTGAGTTTGTTGTGTCCTACGATGGTTACCCCACTGGAGAAAGCAATCGAGAGGTATATCGATGGTTTACCCGATTCCATTCAGGATATTGTGACCGGTGTTAATCCTACTACCGTTCGTCATGCAATCGAGTTGTTTGCTACCCTGACTGAGTCTCAAGTCAGGAAGGGTAAACTTACCCACAAGGGTGATAAAAAGAAGTCGACCGATTCTGACAAGGGTAAGGGTAAGGGTAAGAAGCAGGGTGAGTCTTCTAAAAAGTCGAGGAAGCGCAAGGCTTCCCAGAACTTTGCAGTTACTGCTCAGAACCCTCAGAACCCACCGACTCAACCTCCTGTAAAGAAAGCATATGCTGGTACCGCACCTCACTGTGCTCGATGTAATGGTCACCATGTTGCGCAACAGGCCTGTAAACAGTGTGCTACGTGTGGTAGACTTGGGCATTTGGCCAACTTTTATCGTTTTGGTCAAAATCAAGCTGTTCAAGTTCCAGCACAAGTTCAAGGGAATGCTGCGAGATTCCCACCTGGTTCATGTTTTAATTGCGGAGAAATGGGTCATTTTCGCAACAACTGCCCGAGGTTGGTAAATGCGAACCCGAACGCGATAGCGAATGTGAATCCCGCTCGGGGACGAGCATTCAATCTGAACGCGAACGAGGCTCGAGCTGACAACGAAGTTGTTAACGGTACATTTCTTGTTAACAATCAACTAGCATCTGTTCTTTTCGATTCTGGTGCCGATAGGAGTTTCGTTTCGTTATCCTTTGAGCCTTTACTTGCGATACCTAGAACTAAACTGAGGAAACCCTTATCTGTCGAAGTTGCTACTGGTAAACCTCTTGTTCTCGATTATGTTATTCATGGTTGTCAATTAAACCTCGATAACCATCTTTTTCCCATTGACCTCGTACCGATGCAACTTGGGAGTTTCAACATTATCGTGGGGATGGATTGGTTAACCAAACACCATGCTGAGGTGGTTTGTTTTGATAAGATCATTCGTATCCCTCTTTCGTCTGGTGATGTCCTAGAGGTTCGTGGAGAGAAACCATCTGGTGGATTGAAACTCATGTCGTGTACAAAAGCCCAGAGTTATTTACGAAAAGGATATGTTGCCTTCCTGGCACATGTCACCGAGGAGAAAGGCAAGAGCAAGAGTATTCAGGATATTCCGATTGTTCGGGATTATCCAGAGGTGTTTCCTGATGAACTGTCTGGTTTGCCTCCAGTTCGTCAAGTCGAATTTCATATTGATCTTATACCCAATGCCAACCCGATTGCGAAAGCACCTTATCGTCTTGCACCGTCTGAGATGCAAGAGTTATCGAAACAGCTTCAAGAATTATCGGATAAAGGATTCATCCGTCCAAGTTATTCACCTTGGGGTGCTCCTGTCCTCTTTGTGAAAAAGAAAGATGGATCTGTTCGAATGTGTATCGATTATCGTGAGCTTAATAAGCTTACCATCAAGAATCGATATCCCCTACCCCGAATCGATGATCTCTTTGATCAGCTGCAAGGTGCTACCTGTTTCTCCAAGATCGATCTGCGTTCTGGGTATCATCAGCTTCGTGTATTCGAAGAAGATATTCCCAAAACTGCTTTCCGAACGATATATGGGCATTATGAGTTCACAGTCATGCCTTTTGGTTTGACGAATGCCCCAGCTATCTTCATGGACTTAATGAATAGGGTCTGTAAACCTTATCTAGACAAAATCATTGTGTTCATCGACGATATTCTCATTTATTCAAAGTCTCGAGCCGATCACGAGCAACACCTTCGTTTGACTTTGGAACTCCTGAAGAAGGAACAACTTCTTGCTAAATTCTCCAAGTGTGAATTTTGGCTTAAAGAAGTTCAGTTCTTAGGACATATTGTCAACGAGAAAGGTATTCATGTGGATCCATCCAAGATTGTAGCAATCAAGGATTGGAATACACCAACGACACCTACAGAAATTCGTTCTTTCCTTGGTCTCGCTGGATATTATCGACGTTTTATTTCAAACTTCTTGAAGATTGCGGTTCCACTCACTGCTTTGACTCAAAAGAATAAGCCTTTTGAGTGGGGACCCAAACAAGAAGAAGCGTTCCAAACGCTGAAACGAAAGCTCTGTGATGCTCCTGTTTTATCTTTGCCCGAGGGAAACGATGATTTCGTTGTCTACTGTGATGCGTCCAACTTAGGTCTTGGTTGTGTTCTTATGCAACGAGGTAAAGTTATAGCATATGCATCTAGACAATTGAAAGTTCACGAGAAGAACTATACGACTCACGATCTTGAGTTGGGAGCTGTGGTTTTCGCTCTCAAAATATGGAGACACTATCTTTATGGCACGAAGTGTGTGGTTTTCACAGACCACAAGAGTCTCCAGCATATTCTTAATCAGAAGGAGCTGAACATGAGGCAATGACGATGGGTTGAGCTCTTAAACAACTACGATTGCGAGATTCGCTACCACCCTGGTAAGGCGAATGTCGTAGCCGATACGCTAAGTCGAAAGGAGCGAGTCAAACTTCATTCTGTTCGAACTCTATCTGATCTTCAAACCCGTGTTCTTCAAGCTCAGCAATTTTGTGTTTCACAAAATTTGATGGGTAAGGAATTACCACATCAACTTGAGCTTAAACTCGAAGCGAAGGACGATGGTTTACTCTATTTTATGGATCGTTTGTGAATTCCGAGACAAGACGATCTCCGCACTTTAGTGATGGACGAATCTCATAAGTCTCGATATTCTATCCATCTTGGTGTTGATAAAATGTACAAGGATCTTCATACTCAGTACTGGTGGCCTGGTATGAAGAAAGATGTTGCCTTGTATGTATCGAAATGCCTAACTTGTCTCAAAGTCAAGGCTGAATATCAACGACCTTTTGGTTTGCTTGTACAACCAGAGATACCGGTTTGGAAGTGGGAGAACATTGGTATGGATCTCATCACTAAGTTACCGCGTACTTCCAAAGGTCATGATGCTATTTGGGTTGTTATCGATCGATTGACGAAGTCAGCTCACTTTATTCTGATTCGCGAGGATCTATCTACTGATAAACTTGCAAAGATTTATGTTGATGAGATTGTATCACGACATGGTGTTCCTTTGGATATCATTTCCAATCGTGATGCTCGATTTTCATCTCATTTTTGGAAGACCATGCAATCTGCCATGGGAACCCAACTAAATCTAAGCACTGCTTATCATCCCCAAACAGATGGACAATTTGAGAGAACGATTCAAACTTTGGAGGATATGCTTAGAGCATGCGTGATAGACTTTGGTGGTAATTGGGATTCTCATCTTCCATTGATCGAGTTCTCTTACAACAATAGTTATCATACTAGCATTAATATGGCACCATTCGAAGGTCTCTACGGTCGAAAATGTCGTTCACCTGTTTGTTGGAACGAGACCGGTGATGCTCAGCTTACTGGACCGGAGCTTGTTCTGGAAACAACAGACAAAATCAAGAAAATTCGCGATAATCTTGTGACAGCTAGATGCCGTCAAAAGAGTTATGCGAATTTACGACGCAAGCCCTTAGAATTTCAAGTCGGAGACCATGTCCTACTCAAGGTGTCACCTTGGAAGGGAGTGGTGAGATTTGGAAAGAAAGGAAAACTTGCACCACGATATGTTGGACCATTTAAGATTGTGGAAAGAATTGGAAAGGTTGCCTATCGACTAGAGCTACCTCCAGAGCTTGGAAATATTCATCCGACTTTTCACGTGTCCAATCTGCGAAAGTGTTTAGCTGACGCTGATCTTCACATTCCACTCGACGAAATCCAAATCGATGAAACAATGCACTTTGTCGAGAAACCTGTGGAGATAGTGGACCGTACATACAAACAGTTGAAGAACAAACATATTCATTTGGTTAAGATTCGCTGGGAATCCAAATGTGGCCCAGAGTTTACTTGGGAATGTGAGGACCAAATGAAGGCGAAATATCCGCAATTGTTCTCACAAGTTTCCTCTAGTTAAAATTTCGGGACGAAATTTCCTAAAGTAGGGGAGACTGTGACACCTGTGCTCTGTAATCGATGAACAATGCAAAACAATGCTAATTATCAATAAAACAATGTGCTTTGGTATATTTATGTGTGTAATTGTGTTTGATGATTTTACGATTCGATTCGATTCCGATTTCAAGCTATAAATCGCTTTCTGGAAAGTTATACGCAAACTGGTGCGTAAACGCAGTCAGTTTAACACGACAAACACTCCGTAATAGTGACATAGGCTTAACATACCTAAAATAACCTTTACATAACTTAGAAATAAGTTTTGTATGGTTTGGTGTGTTGAAAACAAGTCTATTCGATCGCAGGGACTATTTGTGTCAAACTGCGAAACTATACCGATTCGTATGGTATCGAAGAGTCCAGAACTTGATCATAAGCTAAACATACCATAAATAATCTAAACATAGCTTAGAAATAAGCTTTGAGGGGTTCGGTGTGCGAAAACATGCTTATTTGATCTTACAGGGACTAAAAGTGTCAAAAACAACGTAAGTTTGCATTTTCGCGCATATCTTACGTTCTGACCACATCTGGACACCCAAAATTTTTGTAGACACTAAAATATTTTTATTTTAGTGATCGGCATGCAAAAATACTATTCGTCGCTTAATTTGGATCGTTTTCGCGTCCGTTTCAGTTTCATCGTAATTTAACGAATAACGTGACCAAACGAGCCGACATCCGAGAGTTTTCCGACCACATTTTGAGTCCTCTAAACTTTATTGACCTGGTAGAGCCTTGAAAATGGCTTAACAAGGGTCAAAAGGGCCTGAAAGGAGCTTAAACCAAGTGCAGGGACTTGAACTGTCAATTTTCAAACTTATGCTGAACTGGGGAGCCCAGGTGTCACACCCCGAAATATCAGAGCATTGGCGTGACTGGACTGGTATCTTCATTGCACAGCGGAAGCAAATAAGCTAAGTCTTTTAGAAAATTGAACGCCACTAAGTACTCGTATCTCCAATGGTTCTCCTATTCCAACCGTGCCTTGTATTAGAAATGCAACCTGAGAAAGAAACATGCGAAAAATCAACATAAAGTTGAGCGAGTTCATAGTTTGTTTGTAAAAGATTTGAAATAAATCTTTTTGAATAACCGTTTTTTGAAGTATTGTTGAGAAAACGAATTTAAAATCATTTTCTTGTCATGTTATACAGAAACTTTGTATGAAAACATGGTATGTATCTTGTATAATTCAAGTATTTTTGTATGTATCATGTATTCTTGTATAAATCACGTATTCTTGTATGTATCATGTTTTCTTATATAAATCAAGTATTCTGTATGTATCTTGTTGTTAATGGGTTGCAAGGCCATTAACATGTGACACGACATAGGAAGTCACCAAACCATAGGCATTTTTCTATAGTCGATTCACGACTGAGACACAAAAACACTACTTGGTTCTAGTTGTCACCAAGAGTGGGGCTGCCCTGACACCCGTTAGATCTAACCTTTTGTTCTGCGGTCTAAGTATGTACATGATTAATGGTGCTTATGGTACCCTATTCGTGACACTATTTCTCGTATCATTCCTCAAACGCATCATACTTGGTACTAGTTATCACCAAGAGTGCTTCTTGTTTATGTATTCATCATATCAAGTATCAATTTTTCAGTTCTTGTATTCTTTATGTCAAGTATCAATTCTCATGTGTTTGTATACTCTTGTATTTGTATTTTCTCGTAGTTTAGAAAACTAGAATTCATGTGTAAACGCTTGTTTGAAAAAAAACCGGTATAAAACATAAGCTTTTCGTAAACCATTTGTGTCAGATAAATCTTGCTTGTAAAATGGTTTATAAATATGTAATTCTTGTATGCTTTGCAAAAAGTGCATGTCTTTCCACCCCGAAAACATTTAGAAAAATGTAAAATCGTAAAAAGGTGGGGTTATGAACTCACCTGAATATTCCTGTGCAAAGCTAGCTAATTACGACTTCGCGATGTCGTTTCCAAGACGTGACTCGCTATCGTGCATTCTACAATATTCCTAACACGGAATATCTAATAAGTTTCTAATTAACGCGGTAACTAATCTACATGTTACCGAGCTCTACCGAATCGTTAACTGAAAGATTTGACGATAAGTTGTTAACTTAATAAAAATGATTAAGTTAAACTTGTTAAGTTCCGAGAAGTCGTTTGTGTATGTAGGAATATTCGTATGAAAGTATTATATAATAAGCTTGTATTATATATATATATATATATTGCGTCTTGTATATTTGCCAAAAATATACATATGTGCCGTCTAGGCGTATAAAATAAATATAACAGTTATATTTATTTTGTAAAAGAATCGTCGACTTGTATTGGAAAATAAATATATAACTATATTTATTTATAAAAGGATTCGAGTTCGTTTGAAATAAATATAATAATAACTATATTTATTTTTGTTGTCGAAGTAATTTTCGTATCGTTGTTTTTGTAAGTTGTAAGTTGTTGTCGAAAGAACTTTATATTCGTATCTTGTTTTTCAAATGTCGCTTTATATCAAAAGCACGTTTTGTTTTATAATAAAACTCGCTTTATTTTACGGATTTCTCGAAAAACGGGCAGAGTTTCCTCTGTTTTTGGACGCCCCGACAACACAAGTTGTCGTTATTTTTCAAGATTCAACAATTGTCAACAAACAATATATGTGAAATTTTCGTCAAGTGCCAAAATATAAATAATAACTAATGTATATACGTTAATGAATCGGGTCGAGCTCGCTTGTCACGTAAGAATTAAAATTATAAAGATAGCATAACGAAATAAATACGCCGCTAATTTTTACCAAGTCTTCGCGTCGGGTTGTTGACCGAGTCGAATCGCTGAGTTGACCGAGTCAACTGAGTTGACTCGGTTTGACCGAGTCGGCCGCACCACTTCAGAATCTGTCCCTTAACCCGAGACCCGAACCGAAATCTGAACCGCGCTGCTAACTGTTGTTGACCCGAGTTGAACGAGTTAACTCGGTTGACCCGTTTGGCTGATTTGACTCGAACCGTCCGACGTGACCCGAACTGTCCGACCCGAACCCGAACCTGCTCACCGAACCTTCTGAACCGCGAGTGAACCGAGCGAGCCATAACCCCCAAATCTGACCCGTACAGAACCCACTTTACCATTGTTGGCTTCCGAACAGAAACCCGAGACCACCTCCACTGTCGTGATCATCAACATCAGAAATCTCGTTGGATAAAGGCGTGGACTGCCGGATAAACGAACCAAATCCGCCGGATAAACGAAATGACCGGTCGGAATCGGGACTTCGACCGTCGGACCGCTGGTCCGAGTCTCCGACCGCCGGAGATTCTCTCTCTGCTACAGTCTCTCTCTCTCTCAGTCTCTCTCTCTTCCTCGCTCTCTCTCTCTCTCGCCTCTCAGTCTCTCTCTCCTCTCGATCTCTCTCTTCTGTTCGGTCGCCGCCGCACCACCACCGGTTAGTGGTGGTGGTGGTCCGTTGTTTCTCCGGTGATCGAACAAAAAGCAGGAGGGGGGGCTGTGTGACGACGGATTACCGGCCGGAACCGGCCGATCTCCGGTGACCGGTGCAAAGAGGAGAGAATATGGTTCATGTGGTTTGTCTTTGGAGTTTGTAGAGGTGAAAGGGGTTTCTATGTGTGTGTGAAATAGAGAATCGAGAGGGAGGAGCACAGAATGGAGGAGATAAGTGTCTGCATCTTTTGTTTGTGTGTGTGAAGAAGAGATGGATGGTTTTCATTTATAGACCAAAGTGTCTTTTATGCCTATTGAGTATTCAAGTTACCTTCAAGTTGTAGGTTTTGTTCTTTGAATAAAAATCCTTTGAAGAGATTTTGCAAGATTATGTGAATCTTGTTTAGATTTTCGTAAATCTTAATAAGATTTTTAAGGGGCGATCTAATATATTATGTGCAAGTTTAGGCTTGTGGGTTTTGGGCTTGGGCCTAGGGCCCACAAGCCCATCTCATGTGTAAGTGGCCCGTAATTCCTACGAGGCCCGATATCGTGACCCAAACTTCATAAGCATAAAACATTCTTGTAACATCCATATTTGTCGGTGTCGTCAGTATTTCATACGGTTTCAGATCGTCATCGTTTACCGATTAGCAGGCTCTCTGTAGACCGTCATGCGCGTACTGTAAAGTCGATCGGGCGTTCCTAGGCACTCCAAAGGCCTAATTAAATAAATTTGCGTTGTAAACACTAATTATCATTGCATTAATCACCTGTTAATCACGTAATTAAGGGCCGTAAATTACCGGTTGTCACACCAGGCGGGCCGCGTGACCCCCTCCCCATTGTTTACGCGGGACGTGTGAATTGCCTAGTGACCAGAAACTTAAATATCAGCTGTTGTTTGATAGTTCAAGGGGTGTTCTTGTAAGATCTTTGTGTGGTAGCCAAGTTACCACCTCTCCAAGGCTTTGTACCTGCTTGTGACAATTGTAGGGCCTTGATCATTGCTTGGAGGCTACACAATCCACTTGTCTTGATCTTGTGAGCTTGCTACAAGTATAAATAGCCCAACCATTTCACTTATTCATTGCTCATTCCTCTCTTCTCTTCTCTACAATCTGAATTGGGAGGTTTCTAATCTGCTTGGAACCTTATTCTTGGTAGAAAAGATAGCTAGGACCCTTTGTAAGTCTTCTTTCATGCTTATTCTTTATGTTTAAGCAGAAAGTCAAACAGTTTGGCCAACAGTTTGACTTTCGGTTTTGACCATCAATTGGTCAGTCAAAGTTCAATTGAACTTTGCAACGTGATTGTAATCATAATGGTTATAATCCTCGGCGATTATACCTACTAATTACCACGTTAACTAGGCGTAGTGACGAGTCAAAGTTTCGGTCAAAATGCGTTTTAGCACGCATTTTGCAACTGAACTATTTTCGGGTATCAAAACCCATTGTTTTAATACCAAATCAGTTTTCTAAGTAGGTTAAGCATGTTTTGACATGTTTAACTCGTCACTATTAGTTTAGTGCTTGTTTAGGGTCGTAAGTTAAGCAGTCTAAACAACCGCTTAGACTTTCGAACCCGACCCATTTGGTCGATCATTAGGATCCGACCAAGCTTGATTACTGATCATAGTTGCATAGGGAATAACCACTGAGGTTATACCTTATGATCACATAGGATTGGTTAGTTATTTGTTAAGTAGCTTGTATGCCCATAGGAAATGACCAAAACGCCCTTTTGAAGCTTAAATCCGTATTTTACATATGTGAACATGTTTTTGACATATGATCTGATTTAGTAACATGTTTAGGTATTATTGGGCATGTAAGACTTAACATAGCACATAGTTAACCATCCGAACATAGTTTTGCGCAAACGACGCGTTAAAGTAGCATAAGCTACCTTAATGGGTCGTAACGGGTCGAAAGCACTTAGGCTAAGTTCCGATTTAGGATGTAGGCTTTGTTAAGCCATATTCCATGAGTTCCAACACTCATTTGGTTTACAAGACCTCATTCTATCCGATCTTCCGATTTAGGTGTCGATTTATTTAACTAGTGATCCGATTACTAGGTACCACTTGAATTTCTTTGGTTTGTCTGAGCTTCGCTAAGTTCTTTAGATCAAGGATACCCTTTCATTCAATGTGAGTACATAGTTCCCCTATTTTATTGTTTCCAATTGTTTTGGGGTGATTCATATGTATTAAAACGATTTCGATATTTTAACGATGTTTTCAAAAACGATTAAGATGGTTTATATTAAACTAATAACGATTTCGTTAATGTGAACGAACTTGTTGGTTGTAATTACATAACGAATGACATTCATTAGCATTGATCAAGCCGACAAGTATTAGGTTATGGTACCATAGGATCTGACAAATCCCGTTATCAGACTACACCCATGGTTATGTGTGGGGGTTATGTAGGTAACGACCGAATCTGATGATTGTTAACTTACCCTTTGGTGGTTTGTTAATACGATAGACGAGGTAATCGAGTCACGAAGGTTTGAATGTTATTAGCGAGGCGACCAAAAGTAGTTTCACAATTAAAACAAATGCGATTTTTGGACGAATTAAACGATTTGGAACGACCTAAACGAAATAAACGATTTGAACGAACGATTGGTTTTGGGTAGTGATTAGATAATGGGACGGGTGTAACATGATAGAAGCATGGTAGATACGCCGCTGGTACATCTTATATATAAGTGTTTTTATCATGTTACATTGCGGGTCATTATTTAGTTCACTTGGGAAACAATTTGAAACGATGTCACACAATGAGGTTTTCGAAATGATATAAACCATACGAGTTTTATTAACGAGTTTTTAACGAGATGTTTTACGAATTGGTTTACTAAAACAAATGTTTTGGGGTTAAGATTCATGGCTACGAGATTTTATAAATTATAACCATCTTGATTTGAGTTGGTTAATCATGTTGCAATATTATATACTTTTCAAAACAAGGTTTTCGAGGTATTGCAATATATATGTCACACCCCCAAAATCCACCATGCGGAGTATCACCGCTTGGAGGCGTGACATGACCAGGATCGAGCCACCAATCATATTGAACAATCGTAATCTTAGTAAGTAAAACCAACCACAATACAATTGGTGACCATAAGACAGTGACCAGTTTTAAGTTAACAGCGGAAGCATAAAACGTAATTCCAAAACATAAGTTCATAGTTCATAAGTTCAAAGTCCAAAACGTAAGTTTAATAAGTTCATAAGGATTTAAATATTAGGCACTGAACAAAACAGTCTGTATTCCACAACAACCTCCTCGTGCAAGCTCCATAAGCATTTAGTGACCTGTAAGGCATGTAACAATGAGTCAACAACAAAGTTGAGAGAGTTCACGGTTGGTTGTTTAGTTTTAAGTTGTTTCTGAAAACGTGGTTTGACTTTCGTTGGCATATTTGTCGTGGGGGTTACACCATAGTTGAAAGTATGTTTAAGCAGATCCTTTTTATTACCCAAATCATATCCATAATTAGTGGGGGCTTCCCCATGTAAACTACTAGACTGTATGATATCGACTACTACGAACAATAGTTGTGCCCTACGTCAATGTTCTATCATCATTGACAGTTTGCCATAGTCCATTAGTACACGCCTGTTCGGATGACACGGTGTGAGGTTTGTTAAACCTAATAGCGCTATTAACTAATGACCCGCTCGCCATCGGCCTCGGCGATTATGTCGATATGTAATGAGGGACTTAATGATAGAGTTTTGTCTAGTAAGTTTTAAGGGTGTTGTCCTACCCAAGGAGGACGAACGTACGTATTCTACCCAAGGAGAATACGCAGAATTATTATTGGCATCCTACCTATGGAGGATGGCCGTACATATCCTACCCAAGGAGGATATGTAGATTCCTTTTTAGTTTCTTAACCCATTCCCAAACCACCGGGAATCCCATGCCTTGTAGAAAGTGTGAACTCACCTCGGTTGCTCGGTTTGACTCTCAAAAATAGCTAACAGTGAAGGTCGGTCAATCACGTCCTAGTATGATTACCACTTAGTTTATTAGTGACTTCAAATAGAACACAAAGTTCCTACACGTATCTATCACATAACATGCATCACTTTAACGGTTCATGCCCATATAAACTTCCCATCTATTCCCCACTCATAAACAAACATACGACATTGCACATAACACTTTTATTGACATATAACATGTTATATCATTCTCAGATAACCTACCCGACATTTAGACACGCAAATCACTACTTATGTCGTTTCAGCTTTAATCTTCAAAACTGGGCTGTTTTCGGGGATTTAAATAAAATAGTTAACTTCTTCCAAAAATTCCCAACTTTTTACAGAAGGTCTTAATCGATCCAAATATTATTGTGTAAAAATCTTCGGATCCAATTCATAATCAATATTTTATAAAAAATCATTTTCCGGACTTCAATCAGATTCATCTTTTTCTAATTGCAGTCCACGGAATAATTTATTAAAAATTCTTCGTAAGTTCGATTTATGAAATTCAAGTGGGATAATTACAAATACATCAGTTGTCATCTACTGTACAAATTTCATGAGCTGATTAATCATAGATTTCCAGGTATGACCAAAAACATATCACCCATTTACTGCAGCAAAAACTCAGCTTCAGATGCGTTTTTAAAAAGGTCTTTAAAAATAGTAAACGAAGTAAAAAAATTATGATTCCAGTGCCATTAGAACCGTATTTCATAATACATAAATCTAGACTTCAGAAAATCAGTTTTTCGTAAAGTTACGGTCTGGTTACAGCCAACTTCACACTGAAGTTGGCTGTAAACACCAACCAGCCCCTGTTTTCAGCTTTTTAATATTCTAACTCGAGTTATATTGGTTCCGTTAACATGCTTAATGATCAACAACATTTCTAGTACTCAATATTAACAAGTAAATCAACAAGTAATCAACAACATATCCAAACAACTTCATACTAACATTTTTACACCATGTTTCATCTTTTTAATGTTCTTATTTCTTTAGTGATTTGAACATACTACAACTTGTAACCAAGAAACAAGATGAGCAAGGGTTTGTCAAGAGCTTACTACTAGCACAAGGCTAGGGTAGAATTCTAGTGCAAAGATGATGAGAAAAGATGATGAAAAAGACTAGAACAAAACTCCTTTGAATGCCCTTCAACTTGCAACCTCCATGGATCACCTTCAAGCTTTGAATGGAACTTGAATCTTGGAAGAAGATGATGGTTATGTGGTGGTGATGGTTTCGGTTTTGGGGGAGCCAAAAGTGAGAGAGAGAGTGAGGTGAGAGAAGTGAAATCTTGTGAATGATGGGTAATCTATGAGCTCCATACTTATATCATCTTCACCACATTTTTAAGCAAGTTCAACAAGCAACAATCTATTATTATATTCAACAAATCAAGAAGGCATGGTGGAGATAATTTGGTGGGTCCATGGGGGACCGATTTTCGGTTGGGGGGGGGGGGGGGTCTTGATGTAAAATTTTCAACTAAATGGTAATTGGTAGTTAGAATGTAAGTAACTTGATCAAAGGTGTTAGTTATTGGGTTTTTAGTGGGTGTTATGGTATGCGGGGATCATGACTAGCAAAAAATAATTAAATAATTTGTTTGACAAATATTTGGTGTCCCGGGTAATGTCCGGTTGTTCGGTCGGATACTGTTCTGTTAAATTGTTTAATTGTTCTGTAAGGCGTCTTATATATATATATATAGGGTAGGGCTATATAGAAAACCCTATCTATATAAAAAACCCTAGAAAACCCAACCTCCCGACATTTTTTTTTTTTTGAAAAAAATAACACATGTAATATACATGTTTTTAAGAGTTTTGGGCCAAAAAAATCAAAAAAACGCCGAAGGGATAATTTAAAAAAAAAAATCAGCAATTCCTGTCATTTTTGCCTAACACATGTTAGGCACTGAAATTTGTTTATTTTTTTTTTAAATATCCCTTCGGCGCTTTTTTGTTTTTTTTGTCCCAAAACACTCTAAAACATGTATATTACATGTGTTATTTTTTTCAAAAAAAAAAATTGTCGGGAGGTTGGGTAAACATGTATAAATAGGGTTTTCTGTCTAGCATTACCCTATATATATATATATATATATATATATATATATATATATTTGTAACACCATTAATTCCTAACACATAGGAAAATATTCAGGACCATTTAGTCAAGTTTTCTGCACAAGCCTAGTACGTTAACAAACACATGTAAGTATGACACAGTCACCAAGCACTTTAATTATCATTAAATAATCGTACGGATACATGTAATCATGAGGGTTGTCACATTCTCTCCCCTTTAAGAAAATTTCGTCCTGAAATTAGCACGTGGTTACTGAGGAAGCTAGTTATGTTGCGTTGTTTTCCTGGTTTTCCTGGGGTGTCACATCATCCTCCCGTTGATTTGGAATTTCGTCCTGAAATTCTGCAGTAGCTTCAGCCTCAGTAGTGGTTGCACTTTTCTTAAACAGCTGGGAATACTTGAGTTTCATCTGGTCTTCTCATTCCCAGGTATACTCTGGGCCACGACGGGAATTCCAAGAACTCGGACTAGAGGTATCCTGGTACGCTTGAGAATCTTAACATCTCGATCAGTAATCTCTTCTAGTTCTTCGACGAATCGCAGCTGGTCGTCGATGGTGAGTTCCTTGAGAGGAACTATGAGGGTCTCATCTGACAGACACTTCTTTAGATTCGACACATTGAACACATTGTGAACTCCGCTGAGTTCGGCCGGTAGGCTCAACTTGTAAGCGACCTTGCCAATTTTCTCAATGATTTCGAATGGTCCGACATAACGCGGATTGAGCTTGCCTCGTTTGCCAAAACGAACTACACCTTTCCAAGGTGAGACTCTGAGTAGCACTCGATCCCCAACCTAGAACTCGAGTGGTTTCCTTCGCTTATCAGCATAGCTTTTCTGACGGTCACGAGCTGCCGCCATTCGTTGTCGTATCTGAGCAATTCTCTCGGTCGTATCTACTACAAGTTTTGGGCCAGTGATTTGGCTGTCACCAACTTCTGCCCAACAGAGAGGTGATCGGCACTTCCGTCCATACAATGCCTCAAATGGAGCGGCCTGGATACTGGTATGGTAGCTGTTGTTATACAAAAACTCCACTACCGGGAGGTGCTTTTCCCAGCCATTACCAAAATCGATTACACACGCCCTAAGCATGTCTTCAAGGGTCTGGATGGTGCGTTCAGATTGCCCATCCGTCTGTGGGTGATAAGCGGTGCTCATATCTAAACGTGAGCCAAAAGACTTGTGCATGGCTTGCCACAGTTCAGAAGTAAAACGCGCATCACGATCATAAATGATGGAGGTTGGCACTCCGTGCCTTGATACTACTTCCTTTAGGTAGATGTCTGCTAGAGTAGAAAACTTGTCGGTTTCCTTGATAGCCAAGAAGTGTGCAGACTTAGTCAGTCGATCCACGATCACCCAAATGGTATCATTTCCGCGTTGGGATCTAGGCAGGCCGGTAACGAAATCCATGGAAATTTGCTCCCATTTCCATTTCGGGATCTCTGGTTGTTGAAGTAGGCCTGATGGTTTCTGATATTCGGTCTTGACTCTCGCACAAGTCAAACATTTGCTAACGTAGGTTGCTATGTGAGCTTTCATACCAGGCCACCAATACGTAGTCTTAAGATCGTGGTACATCTTATCCGAACCAGGGTGTACCGAATAACGAGACTTATATGCTTCATCCATCACAAGCTCGCGTAGGTATCCATACAGTGGAACCCAGATGCGTCCGTTTACATAGTAGGCACCGTCTTCCTTTTGTACTAACCGTTTCCTTGATCCTCACAGGGACTCGGCCCTGACATTCTCTGCTTTCAATGCTTCAACCT
This sequence comes from Helianthus tuberosus, assembly GCA_030545235.1. Taxonomy (NCBI): domain Eukaryota; kingdom Viridiplantae; phylum Streptophyta; class Magnoliopsida; order Asterales; family Asteraceae; genus Helianthus; species Helianthus tuberosus. The sequence continues at coordinate 26,591,395 of CM060419.1, forward strand.
GGGCATCTCGTATCTGAGTAGGAAGACTAGAGTGAATGGTAAGCTGTAACGCACGTACACGCTTAGGTATAGTATCCTTTCGACTGAGGGCGTCGGCCAAAACATTGGCTTTGCCCGGATGGTACTTGATTGCACATTCGTAATCATTCAAGAGCACGATCCATCGACGTTGTCGCATGTTTAACTCCTTTTTCTTGAAGATATGCTCGAGACTCCTGTGATCGGTGTAAATGGTGCGCTTGGTACCATACAGGTAATGTCTCCATATCTTAAGTGCGAAAACAACTGCTCCCAATTCCAAGTCGTGCGTAGTGTAGTTCCTTTCATGAACTTTAAGTTGGCGCGATGCGTAGGCAATGACCTTGTCACGTTGCATCAACACGCAACCAAGTCCTTGGATGGAAGCGTCGCAATAAACCACAAAATCATTTGTGCCTTCAGGCAATGAGAGGATAGGCGCGCTACAAAGTCTATCCTTTAAGTGCTGAAATGCGGACTCCTGTGCATCACCCCAACGATAGGTGACACCCTTCTGAGTCAATGAAGTGAGAGGTTGCGCAATCTTTGAGAAATCCTTTATAAATCTTCTGTAATATCCTGCCAAACCCAAGAATTGGCGGATTTATGTTGGTGTACGGGGTGCAGGCCAGTTCTTGATCGAGTCAACCTTGGATGGATCAACATGAATCCCATCCTTGTTTACTACGTGGCCTAGAAAGTGGACTTCGCGAAGCCAAAAGTCACATTTCGAAAACTTGGCATACAGTTGCTCTGCTCGAAGAAGTTCCAGCATAAGTCGTAGATACTGCTCGTGTTCCTCCTGACTCTTAGAATAGATCAGTATATCATCGATGAAAACAATAACGAACTTATCCTGGTAAGGTTTGCATACTCGGTTCATGAGATCCATGAAGACCACTGGTGCATTCATTAATCCGAAAGGCATAACCAGAAACTCGTAGTGGCCGTAACGAGTTCTGAATGCTGTTTTGGAGACGTCCTCATCCCAGACTCTCAGCTGATGGTATCCTGATCTCAAATCAATCTTGGAGTAATATCTCGACCCTTGCAACTGGTCGAACAAGTCGTCAATGCGTGGAAGAGGATAACGATTCTTCACAGTCACCTTGTTAAGTTCGCGATAGTCAATACACATTCTGAAAGTACCGTCCTTCTTCTTCACAAACAAGACTGGAGCTCCCCAGGGCGAAGAGCTAGGATGTATGTAACCCTTTTCCAAGAGTTCTTGTAGTTGCATAGACAGTTCTTCGAGTTCTGACGGAGCTAGTTGATAAGGTGCACGAGCTATTGGTGCTGCTCCAGGAGCTAACTCGATTTGAAACTCGACTTGTCGATGAGGCGGGAGACCAGGTAATTCCTCAGGAAATACCTCAGGAAAATCGCGTACAATAGGAATGTCTTCAATTCTCTTCTCTTCCGTTGATGTGTCAGTAACAAGTGCTAGAATGGCAGCGTGGCCCTTTCGCAAACACTTCTGGGCCTTAAGGAAAGAGATGATGCCTACGACAGCACCACTCTTGTCGCCATGAATCACGAGGGGTTCTTCATCAGAACGCGGGATGCGGACAATCTTCTCGTTGCAAAGAATTTCCACTTGTTGATGAGATAACCAATCCATCCCAATAACAACGTCAAAACTACCAAGTACAATAGGGATAAGATCGATAGAGAAGGTCTCACCAGCTAAGACGAGGTTACAGCCCTTAACTATGCGTGTGGCTTCAAGACTTTTACCGTTTGCTAGCTCTACCGTGTGTTTGGTGGTCAAAAGTGTTGGGGTGCGCTTAAGCATTTGACTAACTTTTAAGGACACATAACTAGTATCGACACCCGAATTGAATAAAACAGTAACAAAGAAATCATCCAGAAGAAACTTACCCATCACAACGTTGGGATAGTTCTTTGCATCACCCTGACCCAGCACGAAGACACTTCCCCTGGCGCCATTGCCATTATTGTTACCCCCGTTGTTGCCTCCATTATTGCCTCCATTGTTGTTCCCGTTTCCCTGGTTGTTGTTGTTCTGATTCTGATTCAGCTGAGGACAGTTCCTCTTAAAGTGGCCTTCAGCGCCACACTGAAAACATCCTTTATTGCCTGGCTGTTGCTGCTGATGGTGGTTCTGTGGAGCTTGTTGTTGTTGTTGTTGGAGATTCTGATTTACTGGTCGTGCGCTCCTGCAATCCTTTGCCTCATGACCAAACTTGTTACACCTCAGGCAACGACCCTTGTTGCACTGCCCGCTATGATGCTTGTGGCACCGGTTGCACTTGGGGTGGTTCCCTCGGTATCCACCCTGTCCTTGATTACCGAAAGATTACTGACCAGGACTGTGGTAGTCATCGGTTTTTCGCTGCTGCGACTGAACTGACGTAGAACCTTTACTGGAATTCCCATCCCATTTTCGCTTGTTGTCGCTGGGTGCATCAGGAGTAGCTGTGGTACTGATACGTTTGGGCAGTCTGTTATGTTCAACTACTTGATCGGTGAGACGATGGGCCAACTTAATGATTTGCTGAATGGTACCCAGGTTAGCTGAAGTCACATGACTCTGAATCTCTGGTACAAGACCTTTGAGGTACAGCTCAATTCGTTTGACGGGAGGGTCCACCATGGTAGGGCACAAGATGGCCATCTCGTTTGACCTTTTCGTATACACCTTAATCTCAGACCCCGTCATCTTCAGATTGAAAAATTCCACCTCTAGCTTGTGGAGGTCGTCCCGACTACAGTACTCTTCCTTGATCAATTCCTTGAAACCATTCCAGGGGGTGGCATTAGCAACCGCCAGCCCTAGTAGTTGAACCTGTGCCTTCCACCAGGTTAACACAGCACCTTCTAGTGTTCCAGTAGCATATTTCACCCTACGATCTTCGGGGCATTCACACATCTCGAAAACAGACTCAAGCTTCTCAAACCAGTGGAGAAGGCCTACAGCTCCTTCAGTGCCACTGAAAGTAGTAGGTCGGCAGTCCATGAAGGTTTTGAACGTATATATAGGAGGTTGAGCATGCTGACCTATTGCGCGAGAATAAAAGACAAGGTTAAACACAAGAGTTGGTTCGCGAGAGTAGGATCTAATCATCCTAAGATAGGTCGAAATGGCAGGTTATACCTCCTGCTGGAATTGCTGCGAGTGCCTCGGCCACTCGTTTGTTGATTAGAGCCGTTAACTGGGCTTGGGATAGGTTGATATGTCCTCCGCGTCCGCTCATGATCTTCACATCGAAGGAAACACAAGTAAGAAAGATGTCGCGAAAGTGCGTAAGTGTGGAGTGACAGAAGAGATCAAACACACAGGGTTTCAATTACCAGTTGTTATATTAACTTAGCATGCAATGTACTATGTAAGCTAATAGACAGGCAATGTAAGCATGAACCATTTCACCTATGGTGTTGAGTCTTGCACGTGGAGCAAAGCGTCGTTGTCGATCGTTGAGCACTGTTCAGGTTATAGTCTAGTTTTATCAAAAAGTTTTTCCCCTTTTTAAAACCAAGTTCACTATAACCATTGGCTCTGATACCAATCTGTCACACCCCCAAAATCCACCATGCGGGGTATCACCGCTTGGAGGCGTGACATGACCAGGATCGAGCCACCAATCATATTGAACAATCGTAATCTTAGTAAGTAAAACCAACCACAATACAATTGGTGACCATAAGACAGTGACCAGTTTTAAGTTAGCAACGGAAGCATAAAACGTAAGTCCAAAACATAAGTTCATAGTTCATAAGTTCAAAGTCCCAAACGTAAGTTTAATAAGTTCATAAGCATTTAAATATTAGGCACTGAAAATAACAGTCCGTATTCCACAACAACCTCCTCCTCGTGCAAGCTCCATAAGCATTTAGCGACCTGTAAGGCATGTAACAACGAGTCAACAACAAAGTTGAGTGAGTTCACGGTTGGTTGTTTAGTTTTAAGTTGTTTCTGAAAATGTGGTTTGACTTTCGTTGGCATATTTGCCGTGGGGGTTACCCCATAGTTGAAAGTATGTTTAACCAGATCCTTTTTATTACCCAAATCATATCCATAATTAGTGGGGGCTTCCCCATGTAAACTACTAGACTGTATGATATCGACTACTACGAACAATTGTTGTGCCCTACGTCAATGTTCTATCATCATTGACAGTTTGCCATGGTCCATTAGTACACGCCCGTTCGGACGACACGGTGTGAGGTTTGTTAAACCTAATAGCGCTGTTAACTAATGACCCACTCGCCATCGGCCTCGGCGATTAAGTCGATATGTAATGAGGGACTTAATGATAGAGTTTTGTCTAGTAAGTTTTAAGGGTGTTGTCCTACCCAAGGAGGATGAACGTACGTATTCTACCCAAGGAGAATACGTAGAATTATTATTGGCATACTACCTATGGAGGATGGCCGTATATATCCTACCCAAGGAGGATATGTAGATTCCTTTTTAGTTTCTTAACCCATTCCCAAACCACCGGGAATCCCATGCCTTGTAGAAAGTGTGAACTCACCTCGGTTGCTCGGTTAGACTCTCAAAAATAGCTAACAGTCAAGGTCGGTCAATCACGTCCTAGTATGATTACCACTTAGTTTATTAGTGACTTCAAATAGAACACAAAGTTCCTACACGTATCTATCACATAACATGCATCACTTTAACGGTTCATGCCCATATAAACTTCCCATATATTCCCCACTCATAAACAAACATACGACATTGCACATAACACTTTTATTGACAGATAACCTACCCGACATTTAGACACGCAAATCACTACTTATGTCGTTTCAGCTTTAATCTTCAAAATTGGGCTGTTTTCGGGGATTTAAATAAAATAGTTAACTTATTCCAAAAATTCCCAACTTTTTACAGAAGGTCTTAATCGATCTAAATATTATTGTGTAAAAATCTTCGGATCCAATTCATCATCAATATTTTACAAAAAAATCATTTTCCGGACTGCAATCAGATTCATCTTTTTCTGATTGCAGTCCACGGAATAATTATTAAAAATTCTTCGTAAGTTCGATTTACGAAATTCCAGTGGGATAATTACAAATACATCAGTTTTCATCTACTGTACAAATTTCATGAGCTGATTCATCATAGATTTCCAGTTATGACCAAAAACATATCACCCATTTACTGCAGCAAAAACTCAGCTTCAGCTGCTGTTTTTAAAAGGGTCTTTAAAAATAGTAAACGAAGTCCAAAAATTATAATTCCAGTGCCATTAGAACTGTATTTCATAATACATAAATCTAGACTTTAGAAAATTAATTTTTCGTAAAGTTACGGTCTGGTTACAGCCAACTGAAGTTGGCTGTAAACACCAACCAGCCCCTGTTTTTAGCTTTTTAATATTCTACCTCGAGTTATATTGGTTCCGTTAACATGCTTAATGATCAACAACATTTCTAGTACTCAATATTAACAAGTAAATCAGCAAGTAATCGGCAAGATATCCAAACAACTTCATACTAACATTTTTACATCATGTTTCATCTTTTTAATGTTCTTGTTTCTTTAGTGATTTGAACATACTAAACATACTACAACTTGTAACCAAGAAACAAGATGAGCAAGGGTTTGTCAAGAGCTTACTACTAGCACAAGGCTAGGGTAGAATTCTAGTGCAAAGATGATGAGAAAAGATGATGAAAAAGACTAGAACAAAGCACCTTTGAATGCCCTTCAAGTTGCAACCTCCATGGATCACCTTCAAGCTTTGAATGGAACTTGAATCTTGGAAGAAGATGATGGTTATGTGGTGGTGATGGTTTCGGTTTTAGGGGAGCCGAAAGTGAGAGAGACAGTGAGGTGAGAGAAGTGAAATCTTGTGAATGATGGGTAATCTATGAGCTCCATACTTATATCATGTTCACCACATTTTTTAGCAAGTTCAACAAGCAACAATCTATTATTATATTCAACAAATCAAGAAGGCATGGTGGAGATAATTTGGTGGGTCCATGGGGACCGATTTTCGGTTGTGGGGGGGGGGGGGGTCTTGATTTAAAATTTTCAACTAAATGGTAATTGGTAGTTAGAATGTAAGTAACTTGATCAAAGGTGTTAGTTATTGGGTTTTTAGTGGGTGTTATGGTATGCGGGGATCATGACTAGCCAAAAATAATTAAATAATGTGTTTGACAAATATTTGGTGTCCCGGGTAATGTCCGGTTGTTCGGTCGGATACTGTTCTGTTAAATTGTTTAATTGTTCCGTAAGGCGTCTTATATATATATTTTTGTGACACCATTAATTCCTAACACATAGGAAAATATTTAGGACCATTTAGTCAAGTTTTCTGCACAAGCCTAGGACGTTAACAAACACATGTAAGTATGACACAGTCACCAAGCCCTTTAATTATCATTAAATAATCATACGGATACATGTAATCATGAGGGTTGTCACAATATACATAAACGAGCCATAATTTCGATACTCTCACAAAACCTATGTGCTCGCCAGCATTTCTTTGCTGACTTTATTTTTACATATGTTTCAGGTGATGTTGCGTGATGATTGCTAGGGAGCATGTTCACTTAGGATTTGGACGTGGCCTTAGTGACATAAAAACGATAGTAGACGATGTTTAATTTGTTTGTTTGGTTTTAAAGACAATGTAAATTACTTAATGAATCTAATAAATGAAACTTTTAATTACCATGGTTGTTGAAACGATGATTCTGTTACAACACTCCCCGACGTTTCCGCCACGGTTTGTTGTTTTAATGTGGTCGGGGTGTGACAAAATCTTCTGTCGAAAAGGAATTGTCGCGCTACGTGACGGCAGAAGGGGATTACCATCGCGTCACTCGACGGTTGTTGCGCCCCGTGAGAGCCGGGGGGAAGCTGTCACGCCCCGCGAGGGGCCCCATAACTGGCAAAAGTTGTTTTTGTTGTTCGTTTTAGTATCCGGACTTGATTTAAACACCTATAAACTAAATATGACTAACTCATTTCATGGTTTATGAAATGTAGGTGTAACTTGGAGTGCCGGATGACGATCAATCTCAATGAAGAACCGAACACGATCAAGATACAAGCTTCCGCGCTATGTTTCGTCGTCATTTTTAAACGACGAACTTATATACATTATGTTGTATTATTTTAAATCTGAAAATGTTTTAAGAAACCCGTATTTTATAATGTATCTATAACCGTTAAATACACAATTATAGTCGATATTGTAACACCCCGACCACGTAATACAACAAACTGCGGCGGAAACATCGGGTGTCATGTCACAGAATCATTGTTTCACAACACATGGTAATTAAAGTTTTATTTTATTTCATTAATAGACTAATTGTTTTGATACAAACCAAATAAGCACAACAATTGTCTTTCAAATTTTTAAGTCACTAAAGTCCGCGTCCATCCTAAGTGAAGTAAGGATCAATAATCGTCACATAATAGAACCTGAAACATATGTGAAAATAGTCAGCATGAAAATGCCGGCGAGTACACAGGTTTTGTATGTCAAATTCATGGATTTGAATTCATATTGCAACACCTCGTCCAACCTCGAGAGTCGACGATTATAAATCTTGAAAACAAAATGTGTTTGCTCTTGCAATATATTTTATCAACTTTACAAGTTGATGTAATAAAACAAAACCTCGTAGCCATGAATCTTGACTGAAAACATTTGTTTTTTGTAAAATCGAGTAGTAAATCGTCTTTGAAAGAATACTTGTATGGTTTATATCTTTAAGTGAAATCATTACATGACATTGTTTAAAAATCATTCATCCTTGTTATAAATCAATCATTCAATCGTCCGCGTTATAAAACAAATTGTCAATTGTCCGTGTTATAAACCATTGTTTAATCGTCCGTGTTATAAACAAATCGCCATTCGTCCGTGTTATAAACCAATCGTCAATCGTCCGTGTTTTAATTGTGAAAAACAACTTTTGGTCATTTTTTAATGAACACATTCAAACCTGTGTGACTCGACTATACCACCCATGGGGTATCTTTAATAGACCCTTAAAGGTCGCTTTAACATCGACTAACAAATCAACAAATGAATTGTAAAAATAACAGATTTTGTCGTTACCCCAAACTATCCACCAAATCCAGTGGATAGCCCGATAACGGGATGTGTCAAATCCAAGTTTTTAATCTACATATGCAACTTTCAATTTCTACTTATTTGTTGCATATTACTATTTGTGCGATTATTTAAAATGTGCACCTGGTAATGTTTGCCCCGACGGGCGTTCCTTGCCATTAACCTTGTTCGCGGTCGTTACGCGATTTAGTCCTCGGTGAGCATGCTCCTCTTGTCATACTTCGGACCGTTCCATCATCATATCCATAATTCGTTTGACTCTCGTCGTCTTCAACGCGAGTGTCCTTCAATTATAACATTCACAAAAGTTAGTAACGTCAACTTCAATAATCGCCCGTATTATAATACAAGGCTTTTTCTACTATACGCGTCAACGCGCGTATTTTCGTCAACTATATCAATCATTTTAATTGGGGTAACGTGTATCACACGATGGCCCTATGTGTTGTTTACAACACTTTAGCATGCTAAACTATTAACATACATGTACTTACCAGATTTGCGATCAAGCCTCGAACCGAACACCAATCTTTATCAAGAGCGTAAGGTTTAAGTCCAAGCATAGCTTTCCCGCCATACTTGAATCTCTTAAACCAAGGCTCTGATACCAACTTGTAACACCCATGTTATTATTTTAGAAATTATCATATAAATACGACAACAAACATGTAATTAAGATTAAGTATCATTAGAAAATACAGGTAATTTAAAACTTTTACAATTTAAAAGTTTTCAACATATTATAAATAAGTTCGCCTTTTAAAAGTTATGACGTAACGCCGTGCGGAAGCTTTAATCTTTAGTGTTCGGTTCTTCGTAGCTTCTTTCTTGATCGCCCTTCGTTAAAGATTTCAACAACACCTAATGTCAAAACCACGTCAAATGTTAGTTTTGAAAACATTAAAATAGATTAAATCTAGTTCCAAAATCAAATAAGCAAGAGAATAAAAAAATTCCAGCTTTCTAATCTGTCGCGCCCCGCGACAGATTTCGAGTAATCTTACGCGGGCCGCTAGAAGGCCCCGCGTGTCGCGACGTAATTCAGGTCTCCCTTCGCGAGGCGCGGGGAAGTGCCTTTTCCAGCAGATTCAGATCTGTGTCCTGCATTTTCAGCAACAACGATTTTTACGGAAACGGTCATAACTTCTTCGTTATTGATCCGATTTACGCGATTCTTTTTCCTACGCGTCCGTAATTTAATTCTCCATCTTATGGAGTTAAAATCCCACATCCGGATTAACAATATTGCAGACTTTTAAGTCTTCGGCTTACTACCCTTTTTACCAAAAATTGACCCGTTCATAATTTTATCACACCAACAAGTTGATTTAACCGTTAAGCTCATGAAATTCATTATTTCAATATATCCTATTATATTAATCTCAAATCACGGGTTTCTCAAGTGATAAAATCCCGTTTACGCTTAAATGCATATTTTGACCCGTTAAGGGTAGTTACGCGTTTTAGTCTAGAACTTGTGCCTTTCTTTTGTCGCTACAAAAGTTCCAAATCTAATTAACTACAAATATTCCACCACAACTATTTTGTGGTGGATTTATCGTAATGAGCCCCTTTTTCCCAATTTTTACCCATCGGTTGGTCATTTTACGCAAATGACCATCTTTGAGCATTTGACTCGCGAATGCACATTCCTATGACCTTTATTCATGTCTATTGATTCCATAATCTTTACGCAAGTTCCTAAACGATCCCTATGAGTCGTTTGCCCAATATACGCTTCAAGGGTGTTTTGGTCAACTTTAGTCCCTCACTTCACGACGAAGGACTTTCACTAAATATTTTGACCAAAATTGTATGTTTAACCGAAAAGCTTAGTTATACGTACCTGGCTCGGGTCAAAGTATTGACCCGTTTACTTAGCTTTTGCTTTGAATCTTTTAGTTAAAGCAACGCAAGCTTATGTTATTTCCTGTGATTACAAAACTCAACAAGCAATTATCAAATGTTATTGTCAAATGGCGTTACCCACACCAATTGACCTATTTAGTCAAATTTACCATTTGTCCGTATGAGATGGTATTTAAGTACCATATCATCCCCTTTAAACCTATCCCGGTTTTCCTTGTACTCGTTTTACTTAAAACCGTTCTTGTTTGTTCGTCACTACATGACTAATTTACCATTTTATCCCTTGTCCATAACTTATGATTTCTTACCGTTTTCCCTTCGTTCCGACTCTCATTGAATCGTGTCGGAACATCCTATGCCAACCACTTAGTAGCATTCATATACTATACTTGCAATCATGTCATTTGTAAATAATGAAAAGGGGCGTAAGCTTTACTTACCTCGCATCCGAACTACGCTTATCCTTTCCTTCTTGATTCGTTTGATCCGCTCCCTCATCAAGCTTCCACCTAGCTTGTTACGCGACAAACTATCATCATTCGTTTTCAAGGTGGTTAGTTTAATCATAATTTAATACGATTATTCCACCTTACGCATTTCATCTCAAAAATTACCATTTATCGTATTATAGGTCAGTTTGACTTTTTAAAAGTCAAATGCCCATTAGTATACTAATTGCATATTCGAGTTCATCAACTAGTTTTAGCATTCTTTTATTACCCGGTAGGCGTTATCTTTAGACCACCGTTTTAACCAAAGTTCTAACCACGTTCATCACATTTAGAACTCTTTTTAATCACATTTTGCATAATAGCCAAAACATCACAATTAGGTGTTTTAACTACAAAAATTCTAGTTTCGAGCCTTCTTTGAGGCATTTCAACAAACACTTTAAGGGCAGAATTTTACATGTTTATTTATCAAGTCTCTAGCTTATCTCTTAGCCCTAATTTCACATAAATCAACCATCTTACAAAGTTGTTAACTTCTATAATTTCTGAAATCACTTCAAATTGTCAAATTATACTAGATTAACACTCTATTTCCTAGTGTTCATCAAATTACACATAACCCACTAATCACCTACAATGGTGTTCATAGGTTTCACTAAAATTTCACATGATTTCAACTCGTATTTGTCTAGGGTTTGTCCCTAGACACTATAGTTGTTCCTAAATCATCATAAGACACATATGCAACCATAATTTCAGATTTTCTCAATTTCATGAGAATTTTAAGTTGAGAGTTTTCATGAAATTTTACATACCTTGTAATCCTCTTGTGATGAGGATCAATAATCTATGCTCGAATTTCGTTTTGGACCATATTTGCACCTCCAATTTGAGAGTTTTAGTGAATTTTTAGGGTTTGAGAGTGGGGTGTCGCCCCCTGCTTATTCTTGATCGACCAGACCCCAAATGGGGTGTTTGGTTTTTGTTTTAATTATAATTAGAAGCATAAGTTTCAATTTTAACATCTTTGGCCCCTCAATTTTTCCTTAGTTCATATTTTAAGTGTTTTTAACCCACTCATAAGTCACTATCTAACTAGGTTAGAATTATTCCTAGTTAGCTTAGTAGGTTCGGGAAGTCGTAACCCGTTTTACTTTAAGTCCCGTTAAATCGGGACTTTTATCCATTCTATTTTCTTGAAAGCTCTTATTCACTTTTAAATAAATATTAGGATTATTAAATTTATTCCTAATATTTGCCAGTTTACTTTTACCACTAACGGTACTTTCCCCGTCTTTAGTATTAACGGGGTTTAATTACCAAACCCGTTTTCGGGGTGTTACATAAAAGAGGGGAGCTATATACTCACTTGGGATTGCAAAGTATCATTGAATCAAGTGAAATATCAAAGCTTCGTACGTGTCCTAATGTGTCCTAACATTGGGTAACTATGTTAAAGTAACGGTAAATAATCGGAGGAATCGGATAGAACAAGGTCTTGTAAACCAAATGAGTGTTGGAACTCATATGAAATGGTTTAATAAAGTCTACATTCTGATTTGGAATGAATCCTAAGTGCTTTAGACCCGTTATGATCCGTTAGGGTAGTTTACGCTACTTTAACGTGTCATTTGTGTAACTACGCGTTCGGATGGTAAAACTAGTCCTATGATAAGTCTTATATGCTTAAACATGTTTAATAATGTTGCAATATCAGTTTAAGAGTCAAAATTTAGGTTACATATGCTTAAAATGAATTTATGCGTGAAAAGGGCATTTTGGTCATTTTCTAATGGCATATAAACAATCTATCATACAACTAACCAAACGAAATGACCATGAGGTATAACCTCTGGAGGTTATTCCCTATACAACTATGGTCACAAATATGTGTTTGGTCGGATCCTAATGATCGACCAAACGGGTCGGGTTCGAAAGTCAAAGCGGTGGTCAAAACGCTCAACTTACGACCCTAAATAAGCACTAAAATAGAAGTGACGAGTTAAACATGTTTAACTTAGTTAAAAAACTGATTTGGTATCAAAACAAAGTGTTTTGATACCCAAAAATAGTTCCGTCATAAAATGCACATAAATGTGCATTTTGACCAAAACTTTGACTCGTCACTTCGACTAGTAAACGTGGTAATTAGTGGGTATAATCGCAAGGGATTATAACCATCGTGATTATGATCACGTTGCAAAGTTCAATTGAACTTCGATTTGACCAATTAATGGTCAAAGCCGAAAGTCAAACACCGTTTGACTTTTAGCTTGAAATAACTAAAATAAATAAACAAGACTAAGAAGAACACTCACTTGTGTTCTAGGATGAAAGATGAACTAAAAAACTCAGATGGGAGGCCTCCTAATAAGGTAGCAACTCCAACTTTGAGTTATAGAGAGAAAGGAAAGAATTGAGCAAGTTGTGGTGTTGATGGAGCTTGCTATTTATAGGAATTGAGAGTGCATAGGATCATGCCAAGTGTATTGTGTGTTGGGCAAGGAATTATATGATCATTACAAGTGTTTTGATCAGGTTTAATGCTTGGAAAACACACAAACTTGGCTAACACACATTAAAACAAGGAGCTGATCAAATCTACTGCACCTGGGGACTGTTTACGGACCACAGACCAGGTCTGCATGCGGTCCGCAAACCAGCAACCAAGGCAGAAGTTTCAAAAGTGGCAGCTTTGGCCCCTTAACTTAATTCGTCGCGTTTTGGCACTTCTAACATCCGTTAACCCCATTTTCAAGCTCCATGATGAAGTTAAAGTATATTTAACTTGAATTATGCTCAAAAATGTCATGGATGTCGGTTTGTTTTGTTGTACGATTGCGTTTTTTGGTTAATTATGACGAAAGTCGTAACAGACACGAAAACGACCCAAATTGCGAAACGAAAGGTATTTTTGCATTCCCATCACTAATATATAATATTTTAGTGATTACAAAAATTTTTGGATGTGTGGATATGGTCTGAATGCAGAATATGCACGAATTTGCATACTTTCACAGTTTTGACGCTTTTAGTCCCTGTGATCAAATAAGCATATTTTCACATACCGAACCCTCCAAAACTTATTCCTAAGTTATGTTAAGGGTATTTAAGGTATGTTAAGCTTATTTCATCGTTCCGGAGTGTACGTTGCTACGAGAATTGGTAGACTTTCATAGTTCGTCGTAAATAGTCCCTTCGATCGAATATACTTGTTTTTGACATACCAAACCCTTTAAAACTTATTTCTAAGTTATGTAAAGGATAATTAGGGTATGTATAGCTTATATCATTGTTCTGAATTGTATGTTGCGTTAAACTAATTACGTTTTGCGTAATAGTTTACGATTTCACTTCTAGGAGTGGTTTAAGAGTTTGAAATCGAACAACAACTGAAATGTGTAATTGTCATATGCAATTATACAATTCCGGATACGAAACACAAGATTTTATTAGATTCGAAATTGTTTGGAATTGTATATTGGTTGTAAAGGTACAAATATCACAGATATTTATACGTAAATCGTAGAAATGAATTTAAGGGTCCTACAGAAACGGTGGGCTAGGGGATGATGAAACGAGTACGCTTTAATGCCTTCAATGTGCAGTGGTTGCCCTATTTCAATTTATGATAGGGCGTTTCAATTGATTATGCCAAGGGTCTGTTGTGTTATGTGAGAAGATAATTTGTAAATTTGGTGTTGTAACGATAGTTACTATGAGAGAGGAAAAAGGCAAAATGGGGAAAAATGTAAAAAGACATGAATTAGAATTATTATTTACATGGGATGCCAAATGGCTGTCAAATTTATGCATTTTTATCACCAATTTTTCTTCTATGGCAGTCTTTTAAACAATTATATAAACTAACAATCTTGAAATTGAAAGCAATTTGATTGACATTTATAAGTAAAATATATAAACAAAATGAACATATGGATTAGCATTATGTAAAGTTAAACATAATTGCTAGATCACAAATATATAAAATTTGATTAAAAAAAACCTCACCTCAACTCTTACTTTTTAAATTGTAAAATCCATGTGCATTCATTTAAAATTGTGGAAATTACATTAAATTTAATCAATTAAGTTAGACTCTTTACCTGTCACCTTAACATGATAGGTTACAAAGGTGCCAAAATCCCTAAAATACCCCTAAAGTATCTTAAATTTTTAGACAATAGGCAAGTGATGCATGTCGAGTGTGATATATATTCAAGTATATTTTTAGCCCTTTTTAACACTTTAGTCAAGTTTTAAATTTATAAAACACGATATTTTACTAACACTAAACACACATATGGGCAAGTGCACCCATCGTGAGCGTAGTATAGCGTTGGTAAGATACCGAGGTCGTCCAAGGACACAAGAGCTTTTAGTACTGGTTTATCCTCAACGTCTAATCAAATCAAAAATTTAGAAAAATGTTTTAAACAAGAAAATGAAAGCTAACTAAAAATGCTGAAAATAAAAATAAAAATAAAAACAGATAGACAAGATAAATCACTTGGATCTGACCCGCCTTTAGTGTAACCTTTGATGTTTTCCGCACTTTTCCACTTTTTAAGAGATTATCTTAGCTATAGTAGTAGGCCCCTCTTTTGAAGGTGACGTTACCCTCAACCCAGTAGTTTGAGTCAGCAAGGATACAATCCTAAAGGGTTGGATTATTGGAAGATAATTAATTAAGTTATTAATGCGTAATGTGGTAGGCCCCTCTTTTGAAGGTGACGTACCCTCGGCTAAGTGGTTTGAGTCAGCAAGGATACAATCCCAAGTAGCCGGGTTAATGTATTAATAGTAGTTTACATATAATGGGATCAAGCTATTCACACCCCCGCCATCCAATACCAGTGGGTATTGAAGGAGGTCCTAGTAAGCTTGACCCAGGTCCTTGCAGGATCTATACACCGAACAAGGCAAGAACCTTACCAAACCATTCCCTTAACCCCCGACCAGGTATCCAACATATCTCCATATAGACCGTGGAGATATGAATGGTGTAAATCTTTTATTTTATATAGACAGTAAAATAATGCCAAGACACCACGGATAAATGATAAGGAAGTTTCACCTTCAACATAAGAAACAAGTTATTAAAGTCATTAATACAAAACCAAATAAAAAGTGCGAAAAGATAAAAAAACAAAAGTATTACACTAAATGCTTGTCTTCACCAAGTGATGTAAGAGACTTAGGCAAACATGGCCTTTGATTATCAAGAACTCTTACTATCAATCTTGGATCCCGAGACTACTACACACACTCTATGATGGATGATGGATGATGGTGGTGGATGTGGGTTGTGATGGTGGTGGAGGGTGGGTGAAGTGTGAGAGAGGTGGTTCAAAACAGTTTTACAAAAGAAGAGGTGATTTGAGTAAACAAAAATGGGTTGTTAAAAGTTTTCAGAGTAGTTCTGACAATGATCTGATTCCATAAAATCAGAGGAGTCTTTGGTTGAGAAAAAGGTTGTGTATTCCGTTCCAGAGGTGAACAATGAGAATTTTCCTTCATTGTCAAAGGAAAATTTGATGAACAAAGTGGGAAAGGTAGAGATCTCAAATCAATTCTTCGCTGATAAGAGAGAATTTGATGTTGAGAAGACTTTTAATGGAAATGTTAAACATATTTTTGGAAAGATGGTTGACAGGAAGGTGAAAGGTGCAAAAGAATTTTATAGAAGAAAAGCAGGATGGAGTGATGATGAGGTAGAATCACCCAAGACTAGTCAGACTTGGGTGACAGCAGTTTCTAACTGAAAATCCTGACTTGCCGGAGCTCCCAGGTTGGTAAGAGTGGAGCAGGAATCGGCATCTTTCTTAGCAAATGAACCTTCAAGTGGTACAGTTGGTAAAGTACAGGTGGTATATTTAAATTGTTAGATTTTGATTTACAAGTGGTTATAGTTGGTGAGTGAATTTGTAAGTGATTGAAAGAGGTTTTCATTGACAATGTGGTTAATCAAGGTCATTAAGTTGAACTTGATTGGACCATTCTTACAAGTGGTTAACAAATATATGGGGTTCATTACATTGAGAAGAGGAACTTATCCCCTAACCTACAAATGGTTTCTTAAAATCAACAAAACTAATTTTCCGGAAAAACCATTTGATTAAAACAAACTTAAGTGTTTTGAAATCACAATGGGAAAATAGTTTGTTGTGAGGGGGAGTTCTAATTGTTTATGCCAAGTGGATGGCGATTTGAAGTGATTTGATATCAGTTGTCATTTTATTGTATAGTTCGTTTTCAAATTTCCTAAAATGTGTTTGCATTTTAGGGGGAGTAAAAATTTTTAAAAAATCCAAAAACATTTGAAAATTTGAAAAAGCCAAAAACATGATAAAATGAAAATGAGTTTTGTTGTACAAAAGAGGAAATGATAGTACATTAGTGGACGATCACAGCATGCTAAAGAATTGGAAAGTTAAAATGTGATAAACGATCTCACTGTGGATGTGTCAGTAGGTTTTTGCACATTTAGTAGATTGTGACGAGATATAAATCTAAATTCAAACTTGCTTATATCGTGGGTAACATCTCTCGGATATATGGGTAACCCCCGAAATCTTGTTTGAAGGACCCCTCTTTCTGAGATACTAGGTCTTTATGCTTAGTGATATCTGGGGTATTATCCCGAGACTTCTGATTTTGCGGAAGCAATGGCCTAGTCCTCGGAGAATACTTTACGCTTGCTTAAAAAATAGCGCCGCCCTCAGCAAAAATAGACAATAAAATTGCTAATTAATGCTGTTGTAAAAAAAATTCTCTAAAGGGGACCCACCCAAGTCGAACCGTCATCTCTCTGCTGAACGAAAGTTCTGACCTGAGCTCTCACGGTTTCGCACCTAACCCCTTACAGTTATCATCTATGTATACTCACCTGTAAGACTGAATATTGGGATCTGGATACGGGAGTATATTCTGAGGTGGGACACGCGAATAAGTTTAAGTGCTTAAGACATTAATCTCATATCTCGAAACAGTTGAACTTTGTGTGAAAATTTAAGTAGATCAGTATACTGACAATCTAAGTGAATCGTTTAGAACTTAAAATGTTTAAAGCTTAACGGTGTTGGTGATTTGTCTCAGAAACTGATATGATCCTCTTACGCAAACTCACAAAAATATTGTCTGTAAATATTTCTTTTCTGCATTTCATTTCTGTTATTTTAAAATCCAAAAAGATTTTCGGTGTGTTTTAGCATAAATTTTGAAAAATTCAAAAAGATTTTAGACAACTGATGTTGAAAAGCTGATTTTCAAAATTCCAAGTGCTAAACATGACGAACAGGTTTGGGAAAGTGTGTTCGAAGATGGTTGAAATGAAATTGATATTCATGCAAGTGGTTCATCAGAGTCTAAAATTGTTATAAATATATATACTCAAAACATAAGTTGTGAAAAATGATGTAAAGTGTTTGAGTTGATTTGAATATATCTATAAGTGGTTTCTAAATTTGTTAAATGATAAATTTTGTGAAACTTACTTTTGGGTAGAGAATATGCAGGTAAGTCAGGTTACGATACTTGAACCTGTGAAAGCCAGACTACGATCCCAGTACAAGTTGAGGGGGAGTCTGTTAGAGAAAGAGAGACTGAAGATGCAAGAGCTAGGAGCCAGAGGTCCTGAAAGAGAATTGGAGATAGGATAGAGCCAGCTGCTGATGCTGAAGAATACCAGATAGAGATCATGAAGGAAGCCCAAAGACTGATAAAGACTGAAGATTGAGAAGACTCGACACTTAAGACTCGTCAACATCTAAGGGGGAGTCTGTTGGTGCATACATCTGTCGACTTCATCTTATATCGAGTCTGGGTTGCGTTGCGGATATGATCAAGCATGGTGTCATCATGTTGAATGATGACATCATAATAGATGACATCATCATAAGTCATCATCATTGCAACATGAGACAAAACGACAAGAAACATTACAAATTAGAAGTGTCCGTTAGAAAGTTAAAGTGTCATGACCGTTTGAGGCTTGTTGACCGTTTGAAGGTATCCGTTTGAGTATGTCATGTATGCTTCAAACGGTCAGGTCCCTCCCTATAAATACCCCTCAAACGATCATCATTTGTAACGATTCCAGATTTGATACCGAGGTGCTGCCGGTTTATTCTCTGATTGTAAACATTGTTAATTGAATATACAAGAGATTTAAAGTGTATTTCAAGCTGTTTTCAAGTCCGTTTCTTAGTTTCCGCCTCTGAAACGTACGAGAGCTCTTCTGAACGACTCATTCGGGTCGATACACGATCCTACAAGATAATATGTCATCTTCTCAACCTCAACGACTTTTTCTTAAAAATTTTCAAAAAATCCAAAAACATTTGAAAATTTGAAAAAGCCAAAAACATGATAAAATGAAAATGAGTTTTGTTGTACAAAAGAGGAAATGATAGTACATCAGTGGACGATCACAACATGCTAAAGAATTGGAAAGTTAAAATGTGATAAACGATCTCACTGTGCATGTGTCAATAGGTTTTTGCACATTTAGTAGATTGTGACGAGATATAAATCTAAATTCAAACTTGCTTATATCGTGGGTAACATCTCTCGGATATATGGGTAACCCCCGAAATCTTGTTTGAAGGACCCCTCTTTCTGAGATACTAGGTCTTTATGCTTAGTGATATCTGGGGTATTATCCCGGGACTTCTGATTTTGCGGAAGCAATGGCCTAGTCCCCAGAGAATACTTTACGCTTGCTTGAAAAATAGTGCCGCCCTCAGCAAAAATAGACAATAAAATTGCTAATTAATGCTGTTGTAAAAAAGATCCTCTAAAGGGGACCCACCCAAGTCGAACCGTCATCTCTCTGCTGAACGGAAGTTCTGACCTGAGCTCTCACGGTTTCACACCTAACCCCTTACAGATATCATCTAGGTATACTCAGCTGTAAGACTGAATATTGGGATCTGGATACGGGAGTATATTCTGAGGTGGGACACGCGAATAAGTTTAAGTGCTTAAGACATTAATCTCATATCTCGAAATAGTTGAACTTTGTGTGAAAATTTAAGTGGATCAGTATACTGACAATCTAAGTGAATCGTTTAGAACTTAAAATGTTTAAAGCTTAACGGTGTTGGTGATTTGTCTCAGAAACTGATATGATCCTCTTACGCAAACTCACAAAAATATTGTCTGTAAATATTTCTTTTCTGCATTTCATTTCTGTTATTTTAAAATCCAAAAAGATTTTCAGTGTGTATTAGCATAAATTTTGAAAAATTCAAAAAGATTTTAGACAACTGATGCTGAAAAGCTGATTTTCAAAATTCCAAGTGCTAAACATGACGAACAGGTTTAGGAAAGTGTGTTCGAAGATGGTTGAAATGAAATTGATATTCATGCAAGTGGTTCATCAGAATCTAAAATTGTTATAAATATATATACTCAAAACATAAGTTGTGAAAAATGATGTAAAGTGTTTGAGTTGATTTGAATATATCTATAAGTGGTTTCTAAATTTGTTAAATGATAAATTTTGTGAAACTTACTTTTGGGTAGGGAATATGCAGGTAAGTCAGGTTACGATACTTGAACCTGTGAAAGCCATACTACGATCCCAGTACAAGTTGAGGGGGAATCTGTTAGAGAAAGAGAGTCTGAATATGCAAGAGCTAGGAGCCAGAGATCCTGAAAGAGAATTGGAGATAGGATAGAGCCAGCTGCTGATCCTAAAGAATACCAGATAGAGATCATGAAGGAAGCCCAAAGACTGATAAAGACTGAAGATTGAGAAGACTCGACACTTAAGACTCGTCAACATCTGAGGGGGAGTCTGTTGGTTCATACATCTGTCGACTTCGTCTTATATCGAGTCTGGGTTGCGTTGCGGATATGATCAAGCATGGTGTCATCATGTTGAATGATGACATCATAATAGATGACATCATCATAAGTCATCATCATTGCAACATGAGACAAAACGACAAGAAACATTACAAATTAGAAGTGTCCGTTTGAAAGTTAAAGTGTCATGACCGTTTGAGGCTTGTTGACCGTTTGAAGGTATCCGTTTGAGTATGTCATGTATGCTTCAAACGGTCAGGTCCCTCCCTATAAATACCCCTCAAACGATCATCATTTGTAACGATTCCAGATTTGATACCGAGGTGCTGCCGGTGTATTCTCTGATTGTAAACATTGTTAATTAAATATACAAGAGATTTAAAGTGTATTTCAAGCTGTTTTCAAGTCTGTTTCTTAGTTTCCGCCTTTGAAACGTACGAGAGCTCTTCTGAACGACTCATTCGGGTCGATACACGATCCTACAATAAGCTTACCATCAAGAATCGATATCCCCTACCTCGAATTGATGATCTCTTCGATCAGCTGCAAGGTGATTCATGCTTTTCCAAGATCGATCTGCGTTCTGGGTATCATCAACTTCGTGTTCTCGAAGAAGATATTCCCAAAACTGCTTTCCGCACAAGATATGGGCATTACGAGTTCACTGCCATGCCTTTTGGTTTGACAAATGCCCCAGCTATCTTCATGGACTTAATGAATAGGGTCTGTAAACCTTATTTAGACAAGTTCATCATTGTGTTCATCGATGATATTCTCATTTATTCAAAGTCTCAAACCGAGCACGAGCAACACCTTCGCTTAACATTGGAACTCCTTAAGAAGGAACAACTTTTTGCTAAATTCTCCAAGTGTGAGTTTTGGCTTAAAGAAGTTCAGTTCTTGGGTCATATAGTCAATGAGCAGGGTATTCATGTGGATCCATCCAAGATTGTTGCTATTAAAGATTGGAATACGCCGACGTCACCTACAAAGATCCGATCTTTTCTTGGTCTTGCTGGTTATTATCGTTGATTCATTTCTAATTTCTCGAAGATCGCGGTTCCACTCACTGCTTTGACTCAGAAGAACAAGCCTTTTGAGTGGGGACCCAAGCAAGAAGAAGCGTTTCAAACGCTGAAACAGAAGCTTTATGATGCTCCTGTTCTATCTTTACCTGAAGGAAATGATGATTTCGTTGTCTATTGTGACGCGTCGAATCTAGGACTTGGTTGCGTTCATAAGCAACGAGGTAAAGTCATAGCTTATGCGTCTAGACAATTGAAATTTCACGAGAAGAACTATACGACTCATGATCTTGAGTTAGGAGCTGCGGTTTTCGTGCTTAAAATATGGAGACACTACCTCTATGGCACGAAGTGTGTGGTTTTCACAGACCACAAAAGTCTCCAGCATATTCTTAATCAGAAGGAGTTGAACATGAGGCAACGACGATGGGTTGAACTCTTAAAAGATTACGATTGCGAAATTCGCTACCATCCTAGTAAGGCGAATGTCGTAGCCGATGCGCTTAGTCGAAAGGAACGAGTCAAGCTTCATTCTGTTCGTACTCTATCTGATATTTAATCTCGTGTTCTTCAAGCTCAACGGTCTTGTGTGATCAAAGGCTTATTGAAAAATGAGCTACCGCTTCAACTCGAGCTTAAACTCAAAAGGAAAGACGATGGTTTGCTCTACTTCAAGGATCGTTTGTAGATTCCGAAACAAGACGATCTTCGCACCTTAGTGATGGAAGAATCTCACAAGTCTCAATATTCTATCCATCCTGGTGCTGATAAAATGTACAAGGATCTTCGTACTCAGTATTGGTGGCCTGGTATGAAGAAGGATATTGCCTTGTATGTATCGAAATGCCTAACTTGTCTCAAAGTCAAGGCTGAACATCAGCGACCTTCTGGTTTGCTTGTACAACAAGAGATACCGGTTTAGAAGTGGGAGAACATTGCGATGGATCTCATCACTAAGTTACCGCGTACGTCTAAAGGTCATGATGCTATTTGGGTTGTTATCGATCGATTAACGAAATCAGCTCATTTTATTCCGATTCGCGAGGATCTATCTGCTCATAAACTTGCAAAGATTTATGTTAATGAGATTGTATCACGACATGGTGTTCCTTTGGATATCATTTCCGATCGTGATGCTCGGTTTTCATCTCATTTCTGGAAGACCATGCAATCTGCTTTGGGAACCCAGCTAAATCTAAGCACTGCTTATCATCCCCAAACAGATGGTCAATCTGAGAGAACGATTCAAACTTTGGAGGATATGCTTAGAGCATGCGTGATAGACTTTGGTGGTAATTGGGATTCTCATCTTCCACTGATTGAGTTCTCTTACAACAATAGTCATCATGCTAGTATTAATATGGCACCATTCGAAGCTCTCTACAGTCGAAAATGTCGTTCACCTATCTGTTGGAATGAAATCGGTGAAGCCCAGCTTAATGGACCTGAGCTCATTCTAGAAACAACAGACAAAATCAAGAAAATCCGCGATAATCTTGTGACATCTCGAAGCCGTCAAAAGAGTTATGCAGATATGCGACGTAAACCCTTAAAATTTCAAGTCGACGACCGTGTCCTACTCAAGGTGTCACCTTGGAAAGGAGTGGTGAGATTTGGAAAGAAAGGAAAACTTGCACCCCGATATGTTGGACCATTTAAGATTGTTGAAAGAATTGGAAAGGTTGCCTATCGACTAGAGCTACCTCCAGAGCTTGGAAATATTCATCCGACTTTTCACGTGTCCAATTTGTGAAAGTGTTTAGCTGATGCTGATCTTCACATTCCTCTCGATGAAATCCAAATCGATGAAACGATTCACTTTGTCGAGAAACCTGTGGAGATAACGGACCGTGCATTCAAACAGTTGAAGAACAAACGAATTCGATTGGTCAAGGTTCGCTGGGAATCCAAACGTGGCCCAGAGTTTACTTGGGAATGTGAGGACCAAATGAAGACGAAGTATCTGCATTTGTTTTCACAAGTTTCCTCTAAATAAAATTTCGGGACGAAATTTCCTGAAGTAGGGGAGACTGTGACAACTGTGTTCTATAATCGATGAACAATGTAAAACAATGTTGATTATCAATAAAACCATGTGCTTTGGTGTGATTATATGTGCTTTGGTGTGATTATATATGCTTTGGTGTTATTATATGTGTTTTGGTGTTATTATGTGTGTATTTGTGTTTGACGATTTTACGATTTGATTTGATTCCGATTTCAAGCTTTAAATCACTTTCTGGAAGGTTATACGCAAACTGGCACGTAAACGCAGCCAGTTTAATGCGACAAACATTCCAGAATAGTGACATAGGCTTAACATACCTTAAATAACCTCCACATAACTTAGAAATAAGTTTTGGAAGGTTTGGTGTGTTGAAATCAAGTTTGTTCGATCGCAGGGACTATTTGTGTCAAACTGTGAAACTATACCGATTTGTATAGTAACGAACATTCCGGAACTTGATCATCAGTTAAACATACCCTAAATATCCTTTACATAGCTTAGAAATAGGCTTTGAGGGGTTCGGTATGCTAAAATGAACTTATTTGATTAATAGGGACTAAAAGCGTCAAAAAGTGCACAAGTTTGCATTTTCGCGCATATCTTACGTTCTGAATACATCCGGACATCCAAAAATTTATGTAATCATTAAAATATTTTATTTTAGTGATTGGCTTGATAAAATTCCATTCGTCGCGTAATTTGGATCGTTTTTGCGTTCGTTACGACTTCCGTCGTAATTAAGCGAATATCGCGATCGTACGAACAAACGAACTGACATCTGGCATATTTTTGAGCATGTTTCATGTCCACAATGTTTAGACATCATTTTAGGGCCTTAAAGTTGGCTTAACGGGCCTTAGAAGTGTCGAAAATGAGCTAAAACACTAACAAGGACTGAAACTGTAATTCTGCAAAGTTGTTGCTAAACTGTGGAGCCCAGGCGGGTCGCGTAAGCCCTGCTTGTCTGTTACGCGGGCCGCGAAGATCCCCCAAATCTGCACAGACTTGATTTTCTTGCTGTTTCCAGCTGTTGCACCTGTTTTACCCACTTGCAAATGGTTTTTGCAACACCATGGACTCATACTAGGGGCTCCAATGGTATTAGAAAACAAGGGGCACACTTGGACGGCCTAGATCGAAGCTCGTTTCCCGATAAACGATCCTAACGGTTCTAGTTTTCCTATAAATAGCCCACCCCACTTCACTCCCAAACCACATTTGATCTGATTTTGGCCTTCTAAGTTGGAGTATACACTTCATACCTGAGGGTAAATCGGATCAAAACTTGCGTGGACCCTTTGTAAGTATTCCTTCATTCTTTTTATGCGTTTTTAGCTTAAAAGTCAAACTGCGTTTGACTTTCTGCATTAACCAGTTTATGGTCAATGCGAAGTTCGTTTGAGATTCATAATGTGAGCGTAATCACGATGGCTATAGTCCCTAGTGACTATACCTACTGATTACCACGTTATCTAGGCTCAGTGACGAGTCGTAGTTTCGGCCAAAATGCGCATTCTCGCGTATTTTGTAACCAAACTACTTTTGGGTATCAAAATCGTTTATTTTGATACCAAACCTGTTTTCTAAATTTGTTAAACATGTTTTAACATGTTTAACTCGTCACTTTTAGTTTAGTGCTTGTATAAAGTCGTAAGTCAAGCGGACTAAACACCCGCTTAGACTTTCGAACTCGACCCGTTTGGTCAATCATTAGGATCCGACCAAACATGTTTAGTGACCATAGTTGTATAGGGAATAACCTTCCGAGGTTATACCTTATGGTCACTTAGGTTTAATTAGTTGTATGATAAGTAGTTTATATGCCTTAGGTAAATGACCAAAATACCCTTTTCATGTATAATTGGTATTTAAGCATATGTATCATAAACTTTTGTCACGTAACCGATTATGAAACATATTCAAACATGTTTAGGCATATAATACTTGTCATAGGACTAGTTAGACGTCTCGATCGCGCTTATGCATGCACGACGCGTTAAAGTAGCGTAAACTACCTTAATGGGTCGTAACGGGCCGAAAGCACTTAGGTTGGGTTCCGATCTAGAATGTAGACTTTGTTAAACCATATCACATGAGTTCCAACACTCATTTGGTTTAGAAGACCTCATTCTATCCGATCTTCCGATTGAGGCGTCAATCTATTTACTAGTGATTCGATTACTAGGTGCTGCTTGATTTCTCTGGTTCACTTGAGTTTGTTGAAGTTCTATTGATTGAGGATACTTTGCACTTCATGTGAGTACATAGTTCCCCTATTTTACTGTTTTCAATTTTTTTGGGGTGATTCATATGTATCAAAACGATTTTTGATATTATAACGATGGTTTCAAAAACGATTAAGATGGTTTATACTAAACTAATAACGATTTCGATAATGTGAACAAACTTGTTGGACGTAGTTACATAACGAATGACATTCATTAGCATTGATCAAGCCGACTAGTATTAGGTTATTGTACCATAGGATCTGACAAATCCCGTTATCGTACTGCACCCATGGTTATGTGTGGGTTAGGTGGGTAAAGACTGAATCTGATTATTAACTTACCCTTTGGTGGTTTGTTAATGCGAGAAGTGAGATAGTCGAGTCAGGAAGGTTTGAATGTTATTAGCGAGACGACCAAAAATAGTTTTCACAATTAAAACAAGGATGATTTAAACGAGCTAAAGATTTGGAAATGATTTGAACAAGTTAAACGAATTGGGTAAACGATTGGTTTTTGGTTAAGTGCCTAGATAACGGGATGGGTGTAATATGGTGAAAACATGGTAGATACGCCGCTGGTACTTCTTATATATAAGTGTTTTCAACATATTACATACCGTGGAGTTATATAGTTCACTTGGGTAAACGATTTTGAAACGATGTTTTCAAAAGGATATAAACCAGACGAGATTTATTAAACGAGTTAATAAGAAATGTTTTACAATTTGGTTTATTAAAACAAATGTTTTTGGGTTAAGAATCATGGCTACGAGGTTTTATAAATTATAACCCGCTTGATTTGAGTTGGTTAATTTCGTTGCAATATTATACTCTTTTCAAAACAAGGTTTTTAATAAGGTATTGCAACATGTAAACTAGCCATGAATCTGACACTCTTATAAAACCTATGTGCTCGCCAGCATTTCTTTGCTGACTTTGTTTTTACATATGTTTCAGGTGATGTTGCTTGATGATGATTATTAGGATGCATGAGTCACATAGGATCTGGACGAGGCCTTAGTGACATAATAACAGTGATAGTTGATATGTAACTTGTTTGTTTCATGTTAAAACAATGTAAATTACTTGATGAATAAATAAAACGAAACTTTGTGGTATTCCATGGTTGTGAAACAATAGTTCTGTTACAACACTCCTCGACGTTTCCGCCACGATTTGTTGTTTTACTTGGTTGGGGTGTGACAGCAACCGAGCAGAGATCGTATGTCACGAGAAGATCATTCGCATTCCGATGGCGAATGGAGACACAATTGTGGTACATGGAGAGAAGCGCGATACGCCCCTAAGAATCATCAGTTGTTTGAAGGCTCGAAAGTGTCTGCAGAAAGGGTGTGTTGCCTTCTTGGCACACATTGTGGACAAGGAAGCCACTGAGCCAAAGCTAGAAGACATTCCAGTCGTGAAGGAATATCCTGAGGTCTTCCCCGAATACTTGCCAGGATTGCCGCCGCAAAGGCAAGTCGAGTTTCACATTGACTTAGTTCCAGGTGCTGCGCCTATAGCTAAGGCACCTTATCGACTTGCGCCTTTAGAAATGCAAGAGCTGTCAACACAACTTCAGGAGCTATTGGATAAGGGATTTATCAGACCAAGCTTCTCGCCTTGGGGAGCTCCAGTGCTGTTTGTTAAGAAGAAAGACGGTAGCTTCCGCATGTGTATCGACTACTGGGAGCTAAACAAGTTGACCATTAAGAATCGGTATCCTTTGCCAAGGATTGATGACCTGTTCGATCAACTGCAAGGTTCAAGTTTTTACTCCAAGATCGATCTTCGATCAGGTTATCACCAGTTGAGAATCCAAGAGGAGAGTATTCCAAAGACGGCCTTTAGGACTCGCTATAGACACTACGAGTTCCTGGTTATGCCGTTTGGTTTGACGAACGCGCCAGCAGTATTCATGGATTTGATGAATAGAGTTTGTAAGCCATACCTCGATAAGTTTGTGATTGTGTTTATTGACGACATTTTGATTTATTCAAAGACGAAGGAAGAGCACGGGCAACACCTAAGAGCTATTTTAGTGCTGCTTAAGAAAGAGAAGTTGTACGTCAAATTCTCTAAGTGCGAGTTTTGGTTGCGCGAGGTTCAGTTCCTTGGTCACGTGGTTAACGGAAATGGAATTCATGTGGATCCCACAAAGATCGAGGCAATCAAGAACTGGGAGACTCCGAAGACGCCAACCGAGATTCGACAGTTCCTAGGATTGGCAGGATATTATCGTAGATTTATTGAGGATTTCTCGAACATCGCTCAACCTTTGACCTCCCTTACACAGAAAGACAAGAAGTATGAATGGGGAGACAAGCAAGAAGAAGCATTTCAGCTGTTGAAAAACAAGCTTTGCGATGCACCGATCTTGTCCCTACCCGAAGGCACTGACGACTTCGTGGTATATTGCGACGCCTCGCGTCAAGGTTTAGGCTGCGTGCTGATGCAGCGACATAAGGTTATAGCCTATGCTTCACGCCAGTTGAAGGTTCATGAGAAGAACTACACCACACATGATTTGGAACTAGGCGTTGTGGTGTTTGCTTTAAAGATCTGGCGACATTACTTGTATGGCACGCGATGCACAATCTTTACTAATCACAAGAGCTTACAGCATATATTCGATCAGAAAGAGCTTAACATGAGACAGAGACGATGGGTAGAGTTGTTAAATGATTATGATTGTGAAATCAAGTATCACCGAGGGAAGGCGAATGTGGTCGCCGATGCCTTAAGTCGGAAGGAAAGAATCAAGCCTATAAGGGTTCAAGCTTTGGAAATGATTATTCAAACGGATCTCTCGTTGCGCATTCGTGCCGCATAAAGAGAAGCTTTTAAGGAAACGAATCTTGAGAATAAATATCTCCGTGGGATGGAGAAGCAGTTAGTACCCAATGATGAAGGAACGTTGTGCTTCATGAAACGAATTTGGGTTCATCTCTTTGGTGGTCTGAGAGAAGTAATTTTTGATGAAGCTCACAAGTCACGGTACTCGATCCATCCAGGATTGGATAAAATGTACCAAGATTTAAAGGATTTTTATTGGTGGCCGAGATTAAAAGGCGATGTTGCAACGTATGTTGGCAAATGTTTGACTTGTGCCAAGGTAAAGGCCGAATATCAGAAGCCTTCAGGTCTTCTGCAACAACCTGAAATACCCATGTTGTAATGGGAGCAGATTTCAATGGACTTTATAACAAAGTTACCAAGGACACCCAGAGGTCACGATACGATTTGGGTAATCGTAGACCGTCTGACGAAATCTGCACACTTTTTACCGATCAGAGAGAAAGACAACACTAGCAAGCTTGCTGAGCTGTACCTGAGAGAGATTGTTGCACGCCATGGAGTACCTCTCTCGATCATTTCTGATAGAGATGGAAGGTTTGTGTCAAGGATTTGGCAATCCTTCCAAGAAGCCTTTGGTTCTCAGTTGAATCTGAGTACGGCATTCCATCTGCAGACAGATGGCCAAAGTGAACGAATGATTCAAACGTTGGAAGATATGTTACGAGCTTGCGTGATGGATTTGGGTGGTAGTTGGGACACTCACTTACCCTTGGTAGAATTCTCATACAAAAACAGCTACCATGCGAGTATCCAAGCTGCACCATTTGAAGCTCTCTATGGACGCAAGTGTCGATCACCGTTATGCTGGGCAGACGCGGGTGATAGACAGCTTGTTGGTCTGGAATTGGTTCAAGAGACGACTGATAAGATTACACAGATCCGAGTGCGCATAAGGGCGGCTCGTGATCGGCAAAAGAGTTACGCGGACCGAAGAAGGAAACCGTTGGAGTTTGTAGTAGGAGATATGGTTTTGTTAAAGGTTTCACCCTGGAAGGGTGTAGCACGCTTTGGGAAGGTGGGAAGTTGAATCCACGATACATTGGACCATTCAAAATCCTAGAGAGGATTGGTCTTATAGCTTCCAAGTTGGATCTACCCGCAGAATTGAATGGTGTTCATGATACATTTCATGTATCCAATCTGAAAAAGAGTCCAACTCAAGAAACAGTTGTCATTCCTGCCGACGAAGTCTACATTGACAACACACTCCACTTTACTAAAGAACCTATTGAGGTTACTGATTGGAAGGTTAACAAGACGCGACGGAGTAGTGTTAAACTCGTCAAGGTTCGTTGGAACGTGCGACACGGCCCAGAGTTTACTTGGGAGCCTGAGGATCGCATGAAAGCAAAATACCCACATTTGTTCCCCAAGACCCCTGCAGCTAGTAGCAGAACTTAAAGTTCGGGACGAAATTTTCTTAACAGGGGGAGAATGTGACAACCATCAAAAATACAGGTATCCGTATAATTAATTAATATTGATTAGTGCTTAATGACTGTGTTGGATTACAATTAATGACTTAAACTGCTTTCTGATTACTGCAACATACTTACATGTGCATCACATATTACATAAAGTTATCTCATTATCACATGCAAACTTTATTGACAAACATGATGCAAGAAGCACAGTTAGCACAGTTAGCGGATAACTCAGAAAAATGCTGACGATGTTCAGTACATAGACAGACAGTGTTTTGAGACCCCGTAAGGGCCAGAGACAAGGTACTACACTAGTATGGTGTGTAGGGAAGTAAGGACCATAAAACTGCGTCACTAGGTGATAATTTAAGTGCCGGAAAATGCCTAAAACCCACTAAAAGTGTAGAATTCTGCATATTTCAGCAAAATTCAGCTTTTTAACAAGCTAGTAATGTGCAAAAATATGGCAAAATGGTCCCGAATGCTTTCCTAAGTGTCAGGAATTAAAAGTGTCACAAAAGGGTACTTAAAATCATTAAACGGAATAATTTGACACTTTAACGAACCGGTATCTAACCGAACAACCGGGCACTACCCGTGTCACACCCCGACCACGTAGAACATACAAAACGTGGCGGAAACATCGGGGAGTGTTGTAACAGAATTAATTGTGTCAAATCCATGGCAATTGAAGTTTCGTTTTATTGATTAAAAGTGTTACAATGTCTTAACAAACAAAAAATACAACATAATTAACTAGTCTTGCATCTTTTATTGTCACTAAAGCCCA
The DNA here is from genome assembly GCA_030545235.1 of Helianthus tuberosus. Classification (NCBI taxonomy): domain Eukaryota; kingdom Viridiplantae; phylum Streptophyta; class Magnoliopsida; order Asterales; family Asteraceae; genus Helianthus; species Helianthus tuberosus. The sequence continues at coordinate 26,621,958 of CM060419.1, forward strand.
AGTCTGCCTATGTGTATCTTGATCATCTTATGCAACAGCTCCTGAAAAACACATGTGAAAATAGGTACGTCAGCATAAAAATGCCTGTGAGATACATAGGTTTTGTGAAAATAGGTTTCATGACTTATGTTTTGTGAAAATGTTTAGTCATGAACCTTGTAATTTGCTTTGTCTTGTAAATCATTTGAAAAACAATGAGTTCAGATGATATGTATAAATAAGTGAATAATGTATGGTTAAATGAATAACCATGTAAACTGAGTTTGTATAAGATAAGTTGCTTGTAAAACAATGTATTGTGAAAAGTATGTTATTTGTATAAAATGTTATATGTATCAAACTGAAATGATTCAAATAACGCTGCGATATATGTAATACCATACAAACACTTATATATAGGAAGTACCAGCGGCGTATCCACCATGCTTGTATCATATTACACACGCATCGTTACTTAATCACTTAATCAAACCAAACCATCAAGATGTAAAAGGTTCATGTCTAATGTAAATCATGTAATATGTATCCAAAATGTAATCATGTGATGAATAACAAATGTACTAAGTATGCAACAATAGACACACGTTGCATGTGACCTGTACTAAGTATGCAACAAAAGACACACGTAGCATGTGACCTGTACTAAGTATGCAACAAAAGACATACGTAGCATGTGACCTGTACTAAGTATGCAACAATAGACATACGTAGCATGTAACCTGTACTAAGTATGCAACAATAGACATACGTAGCATGAAATGTAATGTAAAACGATGTACTAAGTAATGCACACAATGGGCACACCTAGCATGAAATGTAATGAAATCATGTACTATAATGTACTAACGAACATAGCATGTATATGATGTGAAAACAGGAAAGCTTGAAAGTAACAAGTAGGCACATGTGTTTCACCCCAAAACAGTTTGGAAAACAGTAAAAGAGGGGTCTATGTACTCACTTGAGATTGCTTAGTAGTCCTTGAGTAACAACCAAACAATGCTAGAGATCGCGGATATCAAACGGCACCTAATATAGGTAACTACATTAATAAACCGGACCTAAATCGGAAGATCGGGTAGCATGAGGGTTCGTAAACCAAACGAGTGTAGAGACTCGTGTCATTTGGTTCAACAAAGCCTACATACTAATTGAAACCTAACACAATTGTTTATGACCCATTACGATCCGTTTAGGTAGCTTATGCTACTTTAACGCGTCGTTCGCGTGAAACGCGTTCGGACCGCCTAACTAGCCCTATGACAAGTGTTATATGCCTAAACATGTTACATAATCAGTTATGTGACAAAAGTTTAGGTTACATATGCTTAATTACCAATTATACATGAAAAGGGTATTCTGGTAATTTACCTAAGGCATATAAACTACCTATCATACAACTACTTAAACGATGTGACCATAGGGTATAACCTCGGAAGGTTATTCCCTACCTACTATGGTCACCTAATGTATTTGGTCGAATCCTAATGATCGACCAAATGGGTCGGGTTCGAGGTATAAGCGATTTATTAGATCGCTTACCCTACGACCCTAGACAACGTGGTAATCAGTAGGCATAGTCCCAAGGGACTATAACCAACGTGATTACACTCACGTTGCGAAGTTCAAACGAACTTCGCATTGACCATTACTGGTCAACGCAGAAAGTCAAACAAAGTTTGACTTTCAGACTCGAAAGACTCGAAAAGCAATAAAAGAACGAAAGAATACTTACGAAGGGTCCCCGAATGCTAATCTCGATCCAAGAATCTCAGGTATGAAACAATGGTTTCAACTTAGAGTTCCTAAGATCAAGATTCTAGTGATTTTAGCAATGGGGGTGGATGGGTATATATAGTTTTCGGGTAACCGTTAAGATCGTTTGTCGAATATCGTGCCATAATCGCATCCGTACAAGTGTTGGCAAGTTGTGGTGACTAAAAATGGGTTCTTATCAGCTGACTAAGCAAGTTAGAATGTGTGGGTGTGGATTAAACAGCTGGAATCTGCTGTTAAATGCAGTTAATCTGGTCAGAAGGGGCCTCGCGGGCCGCCTGAGGATGTAAGGAAACTGAGGCGGGCCGCCTAGCAGTCACAGATCAGAACAAAGTTTCAGAAATGACAGTTTCAGTCCCTGCACGTGTTTAAGCCCATTTCCGGCACTTCTAAGGCCCGTAAAGCCAATTTTAAGGCCCTAAAATGATTCCTAAACATTGTGGACATGAAACATGCTCAAAAATATGCCGGATGTTGGTTCGTTTGGTCGTACGAACGCGATGTTCGCTTAATTACGACGGAATGCGCATAAGCGCGATAAAACGATCCAAATGACGCAACTAATGGATTTTTGGCAAGCCAAACACTAAAGCATAATATAGTCATGCTTACATAAATTTTTGGATGTCCGGATGTATTCAGAACGTAAGTTATGCGCGAAAATGCAAACTTGTGCACTTTTTGACACTTTTAGTCCCTGAATGACACAAAGTTTATTTTAGCATACCGAACACCTCAAAGCCTATTTCTAAGCTATGTGAAGGATATTTATGGTATGTTTAACTTATGGTCATGCTCCGGAATGTCTGTTACAGTTCAAATTGGCATACTTTCGCAGTTTGTCAACTTTAGTCCCTGTAAGCGATTTAACTTTGATTTCACCACACCAAACCTTCCAAAACATATATCTAAGTTATGTAAAGGTTATTTAAGGTATTTTAAACCTATTTCACTATTCCGGAGTGTTTGTTGCATTAAACTGGTTATATTTACGCATTAGTGCGCGTATAACCTTCCAGAAAGCTATTTAGAGTTTGAAATCGAACAAGAGTTGATATGTGCAAAAGATACACATATTTATACAAGTCCAAAGTATGAAATACAATATTTCATTGGTTTGGCATTTGTTTGATGGTTGAAATGACACAGGTGTTACAGTCTCCCTTACTTTAGGAAATTTCGTCCCGAAATTTAGTTTTAGAGGAAACTTGTGGAGACAGCTGTGACGGTTTTGCCTTCAGACATATCCATTGAGCCCTTAAGTAAAACTCTGGGCCATGTTAGGATTCTTAGCAAAGATGTCAACCCTCAAAGTGAAGTCATTGTAGTAACAAAACATGGAGTTTTGAACTACGGACAGAAAAACGTTTCTTATGAAGACTTATCATAGGAAACTGTGTGTGTGATTGAGATCAGAATTGGGTAGTGTGAGAATAAATGACATTGGTCAAAGTCCAAGACTTCTCCCGTATCATTACCCTTGCCACTGTTGGTCTAAACACATGACAAAACTTCCTGTGGTTTCTATGCACTGAATTCCATAATTATGTAGGCCTCCATAATTACGTAGTTCCTTGCACAGTCCGCACAGTTCATTTCATAATGCGTATGGGGAAAAATTTAATTACATCGACGTAGGATGTATTTAACTAAACTACCTACGGGGAAAAATTTAATTACATCGACGTAGGATGTATTTAACTAAACTACCTACGGGGAAAAATTTAATTACATCGACGTAGGATGTATTTAACTAGATTGTCGGACCAATCTATTTAACTTAGATCGACGTAGGATCTCTTTAACTAAACTACCTACGGGGAAAAAAATTTAATTACATCGACGTAGGATGTATTTAACTAAACTACCTACGGGGAAAAATTTAATTACATCGACGTAGGATGTATTTAACTAGATTGTCGGACCAATCTATTTAACTTAGATCGACGTAGGATCTCTTTAACTAAACTACCTACGGGGAAAAATTTAATTACATCGACGTAGGATGTATTTAACTAGATTGTCGGACCAATCTATTTAACTTAGATCGACGTAGGATCTCTTTAACTAAACTACCTACGGGGAAAATTTAACTTTATCAACACATGTTGTCCCTAAACTTTGGAATAGTACTTTATAATCCAAGGAACTTAACTACAAAGTAGAAGTCCATTAAGGATTTAAGATAGTACCTTTTTGAATATCCTACTACGAATCCTTCATATGAAGGTAAGAAAGATTCTATGAGGATTTGGATAACGAATATCTAGAGTATACAAAAACACAAAAATGCATAAACACATAGTCACATAACCACAAAATTGTTTATCTAGATCTTTAATTTGTAAGTTTTGTTTTGTTAATTACGCACATGCATTTAGAGCACACTAGGAATCCATTTCATGGATTTCTTTTGGCACTTTAAACATTAACAAGAATCTAACTATGAAGTTAGCAAGATCTTAATAAGAATTCGGCTTTGTCCTTATTGAATCGTAATTTACGTATTAAGGCATACGAATAATTCAATTAAGGACTCCGATGAATGATACCTATCCACAAGGATCTAATTATGGGGATAGAAAGATCCTACATGGATTTTGGAGTTTGTGTAACGAGAGTGTTCCGACACCTTGCACTAGGCGTGCTTACGTCGACACACAAGGTATAAAGTTCATGAGGTTGAGGCGCCAGATATGCCAAGCGACATATGAAGCAGAGTTTGAAGGTTGAGCAGCAACAGGGTTTGCAACTTCTTTGCTTTGAACAGCAAAGCAACACATGTTAACCAAATGTCTCCATCGTACACCGTGGGTACATTTGTAACAGGGTATTTGATTTGAATAATGACGATGGCATTGATTGCACCAAGGAGCAGTTCTCTTATACAGCTTCATCCCTGAGGCGAGTTATGGTGATAGCTAAGTCAACGGTCCTCTGGAGTACGACGCCTATTCGCTGGGTAATTGCAGCACCTGGTTCGGACATTGTTGTTGCGATGAAGAAGCATCTTGAAGATAACGAAAGGCATAGGAGGAAACAAGCGAAAGATAGTCAAAAGAAAATGACAAGGCATGTAGATTGTGACCATTTGTTTGTTACCAAAGGCAAACAAATGAGACAGTGACTAATCAAAGTAAGCGGGTCAATATAATGTATCGCGAAGACATGCTCGCCTATAAGTGAACACTCATCCCAAGAATTCCCAGGTAAGCACAACTGGTCTCGCGTCTGATGAGATGTATACGAAGTGCTTGCCTAGACAGAAAACCCAGAATACAGGCATTCACCCTTCCAGTTTGCACGTGTTCACACTATTTAGGACCCAAAACTTTGACGAGATTTTGAAAACTCAAAGGGGTTCAAAACCTTATAACAGAGGGTTCAAAACCTTGTAATAAGTCATCCTAGAACAGATGATTAGTTTTCAAAGCGGTTTTGAAATTTATGTTCTTGTTGTGGTCGTCACCTAAGGATAGGTGACAGTATTGTTTTATGACTAAACGCAAGTAAACTCGCGTTAGGGTCCTAAGAAGGTTATAGACTAGGTCAAAGCATTACTAATAACCTAATTCCCTATAACCATTGGCTCTGATACCATCTTTTCTGTCACACCCCGACCACGTAGAACATACAAAACATGGCGGAAACATCGGGGAGTGTTGTAACAGAATTAATTGTGTCAAATCCATGGCAATTGAAGTTTCGTTTTATTGATTAAAAGTGTTACAATGTCTTAACAAACAAAAAATACAACATAATTAACTAGTCTTGCATCTTTTATTGTCACTAAAGCCCAAGTCTGCCTATGTGTATCTTGATCATCTTATGCAACAGCTCCTGAAAAACACATGTGAAAATAGGTACGTCAGCATAAAAATGCCTGTGAGATACATAGGTTTTGTGAAAATAGGTTTCATGACTTATGTTTTGTGAAAATGTTTAGTCATGAACCTTGTAATTTGCTTTGTCTTGTAAATCATTTGAAAAACAATGAGTTCAGATGATATGTATAAATAAGTGAATAATGTATGGTTAAATGAATAACCATGTAAACTGAGTTTGTATAAGATAAGTTGCTTGTAAAACAATGTATTGTGAAAAGTATGTTATTTGTATAAAATGTTATATGTATCAAACTGAAATGATTCAAATAACGCTGCGATATATGTAATACCATACAAACACTTATATATAGGAAGTACCAGCGGCGTATCCACCATGCTTGTATCATATTACACACGCATCGTTACTTAATCACTTAATCAAACCAAACCATCAAGATGTAAAATGTTCATGTCTAATGTAAATCATGTAATATGTATCCAAAATGTAATCATGTGATGAATAACAAATGTACTAAGTATGCAACAATAGACACACGTTGCATGTGACCTGTACTAAGTATGCAACAAAAGACACACGTAGCATGTGACCTGTACTAAGTATGCAACAAAAGACATACGTAGCATGTGACCTGTACTAAGTATGCAACAATAGACATACGTAGCATGTAACCTGTACTAAGTATGCAACAATAGACATACGTAGCATGAAATGTAATGTAAAACGATGTACTAAGTAATGCACACAATGGGCACACCTAGCATGAAATGTAATGAAATCATGTACTATAATGTACTAACGAACATAGCATGTATATGATGTGAAAACAGGAAAGCTTGAAAGTAACAAGTAGGCACATGTGTTTCACCCCAAAACAGTTTGGAAAACAGTAAAAGAGGGGTCTATGTACTCACTTGAGATTGCTTAGTAGTCCTTGAGTAACAACCAAACAATGCTAGAGATCGCGGATATCAAACGGCACCTAATATAGGTAACTACATTAATAAACCGGACCTAAATCGGAAGATCGGGTAGCATGAGGGTTCGTAAACCAAACGAGTGTAGAGACTCGTGTCATTTGGTTCAACAAAGCCTACATACTAATTGAAACCTAACACAATTGTTTATGACCCATTACGACCCGTTTAGGTAGCTTATGCTACTTTAACGCGTCGTTCGCGTGAAACGCGTTCGGACCGCCTAACTAGCCCTATGACAAGTGTTATATGCCTAAACATGTTACATAATCAGTTATGTGACAAAAGTTTAGGTTACATATGTTTAATTACCAATTATACATGAAAAGGGTATTCTGGTAATTTACCTAAGGCATATAAACTACCTATCATACAACTACTTAAACGATGTGACCATAGGGTATAACCTCGGAAGGTTATTCCCTACCTACTATGGTCACCTAATGTATTTGGTCGAATCCTAATGATCGACCAAATGGGTCGGGTTCGAGGTATAAGCGATTTATTAGATCGCTTACCCTACGACCCTAGACAACGTGGTAATCAGTAGGCATAGTCCCAAGGGACTATAACCAACGTGATTACACTCACGTTGCGAAGTTCAAACGAACTTCGCATTGACCATTACTGGTCAACGCAGAAAGTCAAACAAAGTTTGACTTTCAGACTCGAAAGACTCGAAAAGCAATAAAAGAACGAAAGAATACTTACGAAGGGTCCCCGAATGCTAATCTCGATCCAAGAATCTCAGGTATGAAACAATGGTTTCAACTTAGAGTTCCTAAGATCAAGATTCTAGTGATTTTAGAAATGGGGGTGGATGGGTATATATAGTTTTCGGGTAACCGTTAAGATCGTTTGTCGAATATCGTGCCATAATCGCATCCGTACAAGTGTTGGCAAGTTGTGGTGACTAAAAATGGGTTCTTATCAGCGGACTAAGCAAGTTAGAATGTGTGGGTGTGGATTAAACAGCTGGAATCTGCTGTTAAATGCAGTTAATCTGGTCAGAAGGGGCCTCGCGGGCCGCCTGAGGATGTAAGGAAACTGAGGCGGGCCGCCTAGCAGTCACAGATCAGAACAAAGTTTCAGAAATGACAGTTTCAGTCCCTGCACGTGTTTAAGCCCATTTCCGGCACTTCTAAGGCCCGTAAAGCCAATTTTAAGGCCCTAAAATGATGCCTAAACATTGTGGACATGAAACATGTTCAAAAATATGCCGGATGTTGGTTCGTTTGGTCGTACGAACGCGATGTTCGCTTAATTACGACGGAATGCGCATAAGCGCGATAAAACGATCCAAATGACGCAACTAATGGATTTTTGGCAAGCCAAACACTAAAGCATAATATAGTCATGCTTACATAAATTTTTGGATGTCCGGATGTATTCAGAACGTAAGTTATGCGCGAAAATGCAAACTTGTGCACTTTTTGACACTTTTAGTCCCTGAATGACACAAAGTTTATTTTAGCATACCGAACACCTCAAAGCCTATTTCTAAGCTATGTGAAGGATATTTATGGTATGTTTAACTTATGGTCATGCTCCGGAATGTCTGTTACAGTTCAAATTGGCATACTTTCGCAGTTTGTCAACTTTAGTCCCTGTAAGCGATTTAACTTTGATTTCACCACACCAAACCTTCCAAAACTTATATCTAAGTTATGTAAAGGTTATTTAAGGTATTTTAAACCTATTTCACTATTCCGGAGTGTTTGTTGCATTAAACTGGTTATATTTACGCATTAGTGCGCGTATAACCTTCCAGAAAGCTATTTAGAGTTTGAAATCGAACAAGAGTTGATATGTGCAAAAGATACACATATTTATACAAGTCCAAAGTATGAAATACAATATTTCATTGGTTTGGCATTTGTTTGATGGTTGAAATGACACAGGTGTTACAACCCGAAACACCAAAATTATGCTAGAAGCACTGTTTTATTATTTCTAAGCTAGTTATGATCCCCGAACACCCTAACACCCACTAAAATATCTAGTAACTAGCTAAACTAACTATATACTTGGATGTGAATTATAATCTAACTACATGGTTCAAGTTTACACTTAGACCCCCTCCCCATATCCTAGTAAAATTGGCCCACGTGGCCTAAATTGAAGATTTTGTTGATTTGTTTAATCGATCTTGTGTTGTACTATGGAAGACATATTACCCAAGAGATTATGTTGTAATATGGGTTATAAGTATACACATCAAGACCATAGCTTCATTCTCACACAAACCATTTCACACACTCCTTCTCCCTTCCCCTTGCTTGTTCTCGGCCGAACTCACCACCGCCATCATCACTATCATTCATCCATCCTACATACATTACAAGCTTATACAAGTATGTTAGAGGTTACATAAGAGAGCTCGGAGCTTGTGGATCATCAAGGACCTTTCTTACTTGCTTTTATCCACCATCTTTGTCACCTTCATCTTCAAGAGTTCACCCTAGCCATAGAGCTAGTAGTAAGACTCTCATAACCTTTGTTACTTCTAATTTTGATTGGTTAAAAGATATAGTATGTTGTTAATCATAATAACACTAAAGAAACATAATCAAGAAGCATGAACATAAACTTGAAATAAGATGAGATCATGATGAAACAATGTTGTTTAGTATATGTATGATACTTGTTATAGTTTACTTGAGATTATGATGTTGATCATCATAAGGAGCTTGCTAGATTGTGATTAAACACATAATCTAGCAAGTGAGAGGATGATTATGTGATGAAATAAGATGATCATCCTCATGTGTAAGCATGAACTTGAAAAACAAAATGATTTCTGAAAAATAATCATCAAAGTGAGTTAATAATCTTGTGGATCTAAGAATAATGAATGGTCTTCCAAAAGAACTAAGTTCAAAATATGATTTTTAGAAGATCTTGGTTTTTACTTAAACCTATACTATTTTTGGTGATGAAACAAGTGTAGAGACACTAGAGAAACAAACAGATTTCATAAAGAAACAACTTTTGTAAAATATGTTTACGAGTTGTAAACATCCAAATCTTTCAAGAATGAGATGTTTAAAGAAGTAAACACACTTTGAGGGGTAACTAAACCTACTAAAAACACTACCAAGTTACTACAAGTTTTTGTGAAAGATCAAGTTCATGTTGTTATGTAAATTGTGTAGTTTTTGCACTTGGTAAGTGTAAGTTGTTTAGGGATTGATTGTTGATTGTTTGGAATGATTTTTGAAAAGAAAATGATATGCTTTGATAGCATGGACACCTCCATTTTTTTGGGAAACTATGGCAAAATTTTCTAAAAATATAAACACTTAGAAAAATATTTTCTAACAAGTATTTACAAGTGTATTTAACTATGGTTTTCAATATAAACTTTGCCATAGAATTTGTTACAAAAATACAAGTATTGGAGGTTGGTTTTTATAAATAAAAATGAATAAATATGTATTTAGAATATTTATTTACATTAAAGACACTTGTGTGAATATTTATATACTTGGTGAAATAGTTATATTATTTTAGGGTAAAATAATATAACTTAACAAAATACCATGACATTTACAATCCAAAATAATACCACGAATATCAAAGAATAAATATATAAGTTACACACATAATATTGTGGAACCGAACGATAGAACGTAACTTACAAAATATTCCAGAAAATACCGTTATAAATATATTTTTTGGTAAACATTGTTTTGGATACAAGAAATGAGAATACGATTTTTGTAAATATTACAAAAGTAATATTGTATTTTCGACAAAGAGAAAATATATTATTTTTGGAAGTAAAAATATATTTTCTTAGTATATTTAGAAGATATATGATTTTTGGGAAAGACATATATCTTCTGGGAAATACATTCTTTTTAGACAAAATAAGTTAAATATATTTTCTAGAGTGAGACTTGAAAATATATTATATTGAGACTACAAATACAAGAATACGAAAATACATGTATGAAATACCCCCATCCTTAGGAAGGAAATACTTGAGAAGTATTGTTACAAAAATATTGTTTAAACAATTATTCCAAAATTAAATATAATTGTAAAGTTAAAATAAGTATTATTTTAATAAGTAATTATAACTTGGAATAATATTGGGAACATAAGAAACGTAAATACTATGCAAAGGCATGACCCGTCCGTCTAATAGACGTTAGTACACTGTAGGTAGTCGTGTTTGCTGAGGAGACTTGAGTTACCAGTACTGAAGACGCAATACAGTGAGTTCATGTCCCCCTTTTCTTTTAACTGTTTTCAGTTTTATACTTCGGGGGTGAAATACATGTTACAATTATTACAAACGTTTTATACATGGTATGGTTAGCTAAGGAGGGTTACTACTATATCATGTGAAAGGCGGGTATAACACTTAAGGCCATTAATCCTCGTCATAGGACCAAGGGACATGAGTGATAGATCTATTTGGGTGTAGCGAGCCCACACCCATGGGGACCAGGGTGGCCGATAGGGTGACTATGTCTTCCAGCCGGAAATTTGCTAGGTTTGAGTTTTCCTGCACCATTTCACACATATATCAATGGCCTTGCAAACCATTGGTGATCTGTTTTTCCTTATTGCTACATACCAGGGACATACATACATACATACATACAGACATACTTTAAAGGCTTATTCATACACATACACATGAACTCGCTCAACTTTTGTTGATGTTTTTAAACTACATGTATTTCAGGGAACTAAGTGGATCTGGCAGGTGTATGCATGTGTTTCAAGCTGCGTTATAAATAAAAGATGTCATCCGAGGTCGTTGGGTTTAGGAGATGTATCTTACTCCTGGACGAGATACATGTTTCTAAACTCGGGTTTGCTTATGGTCTTTTGTTGAGTCTTGGTGAACTCCTTAAAACATGTTATGGTTTGTAATTTGAATTCAGTATTAAAGTTTCAGACAAGTATGTTGTGGTATTTTCTAAACTTAATATATAGATGAACATCTTATGGTTTTATCATTTAGCATTGTTATGATTGAATGCTATGGTATTAAGAATTCACACCAATAACCACGCTTCCGCAAAAGTCAGGGTGTGACATATAATATCTAAATATGTATATATGGGGTAGGTATTATCTAAGGAAAATATTATCTAAGAAAGGTTTTATCTAGGGAAGGTTCAACTGAGGAAGAAGTATATGGGTAAATAACACCTAAGGAAATTCTATATGGGGTAAGACTTATCCCTTACCTATAAATAGGAAGCTTAGGATTCATTTTTCTTTGCTCATTTCTTCTATTTTTCTCTCTATACGTTGGTGTTCTAACCAATAATCACCGATATGATATTCTATCCGATCGATTCGAGAACCAACTAACGAATGTCAAAGTGTTGTCTAAATAAGACTATACTTTGTGAATTTCGTTAAGGTTCTGATCTCGTGACCATCGTTAGGTTTGATATGGTTTTACACTAAAACGTGTTCCACTCTGTTAAACTAAATGTTTAACTATCAGAAAAACTCTGATCCATAAACTTACTATTAAACAAGATGTTTAATCATCAGAAGATTCAGAACTATAAAGTAGATGCTTAGTTAGTTATCAGAAGGCTTAGAATCCAGAGGCTTGTTTAATCAAGACTATATGCTAACAAGGTGAGTCCATCCTACTTTTTCTCATAGTTTTTGAGTCATTCTATTTTTATTAAATGTTTTCAAAACCCTACTTGTTTTCAAAGTTTTAATTACAATGATTAAGTCTTTGTAATCTTCAATTACTGCCGGTATGTGGGGTTTTGTATACACTACTTGATAATCTTCACCATCGGACAACGGGTTAGCCAATGGGTGATATGACCATAGTCACAGATCCGGTTAAGTGACAAATACCGATTTGGGGTAATTGGTTGATATATAAACATTGTAATCGCTCTTGATACTGTATATTATAACAATGTGTCTTTTGTACAAATTGAATGTACTCGCCAGTATTTCCTGCTGACAAAACCTTTTTAAAACGCGTTTCTGGTGATTACAGTAGATTGGAATAAGAGTTGGATACGACACCAAAAGGCTTATAGAAATGGCTTATTTTATCAGTTAAATTAAATTAAGAAAAGATGTTTTATGTATTCGGATTTATCCCACATTAAAGCTACCTTTGCAAAACATGGGTTTATCCCGACATGTTTAATAAATAAAATCCGGTGTTTCAAAACTCTGATATTTTTCCTAGCTCACGGTCCTGATGAAATTTCCGCTGCAATACTTTTCAAAATAACCACAGGTACCACTTGGCTGGCTCGCGGCTCCCGCTTCCAGGGTGGGGTCGGGGGCCGTGACACATGTCATTGAAGATCAACTCTTGCTTGAATGCTATTTATAATAATGGAGTCCAAAATAGCATTTTACACTTGTGTTGATCCCTTCATGCCATGCATATAGTCATCAAGAACAAAGCTCACATGATGACATATCACTGTCATCAGTCTCTTTTTCTTGAATATTTGTCCATCTCATTCAGCAAAAGATTATAGAGATAACCCCCCTCGGAGAAGAATACATTCAGTGAAAGCTTTGCCATCTGTGGTTTTTTTAACTAACTTTTTGGCGTTTTAAAGTGAGTGGTTTCAAGGAAACATGGCGTTTGTTTTTCTGGGTGTGATCAATTCATTGTCTAGAGACCCCTCTCTTATAGGAGTTTTTTGGCACGTAGTTTAGGCAAGATTTTTTATTATAATAAATGATAGTAATAAATTAACCATCTTTTTAGTTAGTGCGTGTATTTACTATTTAGTTCAGCTTTTATCAGTTCTAGGGTGATAGACGTCCCATCTTCCAAGTTTGGTGTTTTTTTTAAATGGCGTTATGCAGACCAAAATGACAAAATACAATAACGGAGAAATATTAAGCAGGAAAAATATTTTTTATTATTTTTTGCTTTTTGTAAGCAATAACCTTTTGTAGTATTTTTTGGATTTTTTCAACTAAATAGAGAAATATATCATTTAATTATCTTAAGAAAAAAAAAGATTACACAGAAGAAAACTAACAAAAAAAATTAAAACTCTTCGTTAGAAGGTACTATATCTGAGAAGTATCCATCACTTGCGTCATCTTCTTCCTCGGAGTCTTCATCTAGACCTTCATCCATGTCATCACATTCACTTTCATCGGCTTCTTGTTGCTGAAGATTCTGAAGCCTCCATTTGAGCATGTCTTGCATTAACGCCATTGTTGAGTCCATGTTTGTGTTCAAACAAGTGGCGTTATACAATTCTTCCATGAACCCAAGCCCCTGCTGTGTCATGATGTTTTCAATCGGGTAGTCTTCCTGCTCTCTGCTATTGTATATAACGGTCACCATGTCTGTTTCATCATCAAAATGCCATGATGTCATGACAGGGTCCGGCTTTCCATCTGCTTTGATTGGTCCAAATTTCCTTGTTAATGCTTTTATAAGCATAAGTGTTTCATGGCATTCGTTATCCAGAGCGATGCCAAGAGATAGGATACCCCTCTGTACCTTTTCTTCCATCTTCAAAATTTCCTTGATCGTCCTAACATACACCCTCCTTATGTTGTCAAAACGCAGGACAAATCGCCTGATTGACAGAGTGTATCTCCACCAAACGATGGTTGCCATTTTTGGCGTTTTGGTTAAATTGGTGTTTTTGGTAAAATATGTTTTTGCAGAAATGATAGATTGAAGTGATTATGGAGGCGATGTTTTACGTCGTTTAAATAATGATGTTTTTGGCGCGTAATTTAGGAGGGAATTTCTTCTAAAAAATGTTAATAACTGAATTTCAGTTAATGTGTTATTTCCTCTTCCTGTAATCTCCAACATGTTTTATCACTATTTTTTGGCGCTTTATTTTTTTGAATGGCGTGTTATCATTGTTGGTGGCGTTTTAAATTTGAGCGGTAAAAGACCCCTTTACCCTAATGAAGCGCGCCCCACATAATAAAATTGATGTTATTTACGAAAACGCCACCGCGCAATCTAGTCCATGGATTGTTTAGATCTGACGATCCATAACTGTTCTCACGTTCTCACACTTTCCCCCGTTTTCTCTAAATCCTACACCCTACACACACACACACACACACATATATATAGGGAGCTGCTAAAATAGAAACCATCCCCAGTTGTAAGAACCGTGAGAACCACTCTCAACCAATCAGAATAAAGGGTATTTTGGTCATTTACTTCAAAAGTCCAATCTCTCTCTCTCTCCATTAAAAGTCATCTGACTTTCTTGTCATCTCTCATTTATATCCTCTCTCTCTCTCTCTCTCTCTTCATTTCATATTTTGAAGATACAATAAGATCTCTCTGTTCATCTTTCTCTCATCTCTCCCCAAACCAGACATGAAACTCGCCGGAGAAAACCATCACCGCCGCCCTCCTTCAAAACCTAATCGTCGGAGAAAACTGATGTGCTAAGAGTGGTTTAACTAAATTAAACCCTAAACTAGACTCTCTAAGTTTTAAATTTATAAAACTAAGACTCTCTAAACCCTAAACCACATGACCGGCAAGTGTACCGATCGATGCAGTATAGCCTAAGGAAGTCCGAGTATCGAACCCAAGAGACTCTACTAAATTACGCTAATGACTCTATCTAGACTTAGACTGACATGGACTTTAACTAATTGTTTATATGATGGGGGGGGGGGGGTTTCTAAAAATCCTAAGAATGCAAAAAACGAAAAAACTAGATTAGCTAAATAAATAACACAAACTCGAACGAAGACTTTGACCAGTGGTGATGAAGACTACCTAGGCTAGACGCAAGCTAAACTCAGAATGGATTTCTATTCGATGATTTTGTGGTGTGGAACCGGGATCTTTAGATACTAAACCTATTAAGACACCACTAAGCCCCTCAAACACTCTCAAGGCGATTCTTGTGGCACTACCTAGGCTGTTACGCTCACCGGTTTTCTAGATTTCCTCACAGTCCTCTAGTTTCTTGAAAGTGCCTATATAAGACGATCTACCTAACAACGCGAACGTCTAAAGCAACTACGGGTTTTAATCTTGGTTTAATAGACAATGGAATGTTAAGGACTTATAACCAAACCGAGACCTATTAATAACCTCGAGCCTCACAGCGACAAGTTTAGCAGAACACTTGATTTTATTAAATTACCGAATATTACTTCTAAGGTTACTTACTCGATTTTCACCCTAAAGGATTAATGATCTATTACGTGATAAAGACCGTCACCTAAATCAAGAACCCTAGCACAACCCTATTATGTGATAAAGACCGTCACCAAGGATTATACGAAGCAATACACAGTGATAAAATAATCGTCAAGCACGCATATGCACCAAGTTAAATTCCCGAAGCTTTTACAATACAAGAAAAATCCACAACCACGCCAAAAATCGAATAAAAAAAACCAAACTTTATTTAATTATTGTCATTAGCCTAGGTAGTTTATGAAGTTTTAGCCGCTAATCATGATCAAACACATAGTATCAACCAATATAAAATCGGAATTCATCATAAAACAAGTGAAAACAAACGAACAAAGAAGATAACGGGAAGAATAAACCTGAATGCTTCGATCCCGAGTGCTCCCGATCGTTACCCGATGATTCCAAGCGACCCGAATGCTTCCAATAACTCCAATCAGCCGCTAATGGTGGTAAAGAACTCCAAAATTCGTATGTTCCTAATTCGTCTGATGTTGCGTCCTTTTTAAATTCCTCCACAAAATAATAGCCGCCCTTATTTGCGTGCATATGTTGTATTGTTAAGGTCATCTGCTATTGGACTTAATGTTCACGGCCCAATGTTGCTGTCTGATCTTTATCGTTGAACTCCCACCACCAAAAAGTTATGGAGCAGCCTTTCTTATATCTAGAATGGGCTTAGCCCAAATAATATTGTCACTCAAAAACAACAATAAATTATGTCAGCAACTTATAAGCATCTCATCACACATCACAATATCCCACGAATTGTTGTGATGTATTACATTAATTCAAGTTTCATCCTTCATTCAACTTTGGCCCCTCATCTTTTAATACATGTCACAATGAATTTTCTACTTTCATGTATTGCCATTTAGGTCCCTTCTAGCTTTATAGAGATAGTGGGCTCGGCCCAATCATGGAAAATGGCTACAATTATCATTCGGTCTCTGGCATTCTACACTGCTCAACTGGCTGGTTGTTTCTTTATTACTCTTTTTCGCTCCATTTGCACCAGGACCTGGCCCAACACCAAATAATATAATATAACACTAAAACTAAATAAAAACAAATAAAAACTATATAAAACTTATACAATTTACACGGGACAAATATATGTATTTTACCCCACATCAAAAACCATCACCGCCGCCCCCATTCGCCGCCCCCTTTCTTATCCCATATTCAATGAAGAGAACGATCCGGATCCGCTGATGCTTTGGATACAATAAAGACCCGGATTCGATGAAGACCCATATTCAATGAAGAGAAAGAGGACGGCGGCGGTGGCGTTGCAGCTCCGGCTGAGAAAGAGGACGGCGGCAGTGGGATGCCGTCGGTGGGATGCCTTTGAAGGGTGTTTCTCTCTCTAGTAAAATATGCTCTCTCTCTCTCATCTCTCTCTCATCGAGGAGAGATAGAGAGGACGGCGGTGGGGAGGTGTTGGTGGGGAGGACGTTGGTGGTCGGTGGTGGTCGGTGGCGGAAGACGGTGATGGGGGTGGGGTGTTCGGAAGTCGGTGCTGGTGCAGGTTGTTGGTGGGGGTCCAAAGGTTCGATCTTGTTTCTGTTGTGTTTGCAATCACATAATTTGTTTTTGAATGAGTTTTGATTTTTGGGTCTCATCCATCCTGATGGGTCTGTACAACATCTTTGTTTGATTATGTTTGCTGGGTTTTCCTTTGATTTGGGTATTCTATATGAAATGGGTGTTGGATGTTTATATTAGAGATGCTTGATGGGTCTGTACAGCATGTTTGTTTGATTTTGTTTGTTGGGGTTTCCTTTGATTTTGGTATTCTATATGAAATGGGTGTTGGATGTTTTTATTAGAGATGCTTTTTGTGTGCTTATGTTGGCTGGCTTCGATTTCGACTGTTTTTACAGGTGACCAATTTTGCAAGCGATGCCCGGTGGTGCCCGCTGGTGCCGGTGGTGCCCCGTTGTGCCGATCGAAACTTTTTTTCCGACAATTGATATTGACGATGGCGTTCTTGGCAGTGATGATTAAAAAAAACGCATATTTTGATGACTATGGCGCGGCAAGGATGGTGGAGGGTAGGTTTTTGAACGTGCAACCCCACTTTGCAGCATTTGATTATCGGAAAATCTGTGCCAAACCCCGTTTTTTTCGAGATACACGTTTTGATGTTGTTGGTTTTTTATATTTTTCCCCCAGTCGATGATGATAACAATCTATCTGAGACACCTACCGAGTTTGGGATTTCTGGGTGCGTTCGTTTTGCGTAAAAAAGTTTTTGTGAAAAAAAAAGTTAAACCGTAAACTTTTTAACGTAAAATGTAAAAAGTTTAACGTAAAACGTAAAAAGTTTAACGTAAAACGTAAAAAGTTTAACGTTAAACTTAAACGTATAACGTAAAAAGTAAAAAGTTTAACGTAAAACGTAAAATGTTTTACGTAAAACGTAAAACGTAAAAAGTTTAACGTAAAACGTAAAAATTTTAACGTAAAACGTAAAAAGGTTAACGTAAAAACGTAAAACGTAAAAAGTTTAACGTAAAACATAAAACGTAAAAAGTTTAAAAAATCTGTAAAAATATATGAATTTGAAAATGCTTTTGATAAAAAAAAAATTTGTTTAAAAAATAAAAACTAATATAATAATACCAAAAAGTAGTAAAAAACAATAAAGACAAAATAGAGTAATTTTATTAAACTACCTTTTTGGATTAAAATATTAAAGACATAATAAGACAAAAAATACTTAATATTATTTTTAAATACTTTTAATCTCATCCATCCATCTTCTTGATCTAATGGCTAGAAAGTGGTTCTCATGGTTCTTACAACTGGAGGTGGTTTTCATTTTAGCGCTCCCCTATATATATATATATATATATTTATATAGGGGATGTTCATTTGAGAAGAAATTTAATGTGAGAAGAAAAAGAAGAAATGGCATATTAGTAAAATACTATTTCATTTATAACTCATATCATTAATTTTTCTCTATTTAATTATTAGTCAAATAATCATTAATTATCCTACATATAATCTACAAAACCTACATATATCAAAATTTTCCTATATATACCCTACACATTATAGAATTTTATCCTACACAGTCGAAATTTACCCTACGCACCTCGAAATATATCCTACACAACTTATAATTTATCCTACACAACTAGTAATTTATTCTACACTTTAAATTAAGTTGTTTTTTTTTAATTTGGAAAAAGTGTATATATTTTGAAAAGGAGTTACAAATTTAATTTAGTTAATTATTAAAGGGGAATAATACAAATTTTATTGATTTATGTAAGTTTACCAGTATACTCTTATATTAAAATTAAATGCAAATATTAAATAAAGTAAAATGAAGTATTCTTATTGGTTGAAACTTCTTCTTACAAAAAAATTATTCTCATTTGAATCTCCACTATATATATATATATATATTATGTAGTCTTGCATAAACAAGTATTTAACTGACTACCGGGTATTTTATCTCGCTCTTTATTCACGTTTTAAGGCGTTTTAAATTATTTTTATTGTTCTATAAAAGTTAACTCGTCACAATACTGCTGAACAATATATTATTTGCCTTGACTAGCTTTGTCGTTTAATTTTTATAAGATACGCGAGGTATCGCGCAGTACGCACTTAAATTTGCAAAACAATGTTTTTAAGTGTTCTACTTAATTTTTCCTCACAGATATGATTAAAATAGCATTTTAATCATAATGCAATATTTTTAGAATATTAACATTAATCGGGCGGTCACCGACGTTCGTTTTGCATTTTGTTCGTTATGCGATAATCATATATCTTATTTTTGCCAACATAATTTTAAACAAAGTTTGGACTTGCCAATACATCAAATACCATAAATTAACATCAAATTAAAAAAATACCTTTATTCTTTGATAACATGTGTCACACTAGTACGATACAGTCTCTAAATAGTCGGGTGTTACAGTCTCAGTTTTGCCCGAAATTCTTACCCTACAGGTCCCAATTTTGCACTAGTCAGAAAGAGATGGGGATATTATGTTGCATCTGGTCCTATCATTCCCATGTGAACTCGGGTCCATGTTTGGAAATCCAGCGGACCTTCACTAATTTAATCTGACTCCTCATAAGCTTCTGGATCTTCCAATTTAAAACTTCAACGGGTTCCTCGATAAACCTGAGTTTATCATCAACATGAACCTCATCAGGGGGTATAATCAGCGTCTCATCCGATAGACACTTTTTTCAGGTTGGATACATGAAATACGTCATGTACTCCACTCAACTTATGCAGTAGCTTGAGTCGATAAACGACTGGTCCAACCTGAGCTAGGATCTCAAAAGGACCTATGCGGGGCAGCTTTCCCCTTTTTCCAAACCTGACAACACCCTTCCAAGGTGACACCTTCAGCAGAACTCGATCACCGACCTAAAACTCTATCAGTTTCCTTCGGTTGTCTGCATAACTCCTTTGTCGATATGCGGTGACTTTCAACCTTCCCTTATTCTGGGCAACCTTATCAGTGGTTTCCTGGATAATCTCGGGTCCGGTTAGTTGCTGAAGAAACACTAGATAATTGACCGGAATCGAATTATCTAGGGGGTTTGGATCTGCATAAAAGGGGATTGTTCTCTCTCGTCTGATTCGATGCAACTGACCTTCTTCTCAGGTAAACTCTGCAAAACAAAGCACCGTTAGCCTCGTCAAGGGGAGAAGAGGGGTTCTCTCCTTGACCCGACTCCGGCGTGAGAATAAGTATGTGTTTATGAAGAAGAAGAAGAAGAGGTATTGACGAAGTGTGTGTAACTTGAATTTCATACCTGAATTGTTCTCCTATTTCTAGCCGGGAGTTTTGGGCGGGAAAACTCGTTGGTGAAATGCTTGAGGGAATATGCTAACCCCGTAAGCGGATACATTTCCTTCCGTTAAGCTTCTCGATCCGACGTGAGTGTACACGGATTGCTGTTTAGATCCATGGCTGGGGGTTTGCCACGTGGAAGGTGATTAAGTGGAGGTTTCTCTCCAATTTCATGCCATCGTCGTGATTTCAGGGATGCCTAAGGTGATGACACGTGTCCAGACGGTTGTAACCGTTTAGTGGTGCACGATTGGGTCCTTCCAGAAGGTTATTGCCATAATCCTGTATGACTCTTTATCGTGTGGCACTAGTTGGGTAAATATTATCCAAGTCAGGATATTATTAGGCGGAAGTGTTTAACTTAGGATTTTCATCATTTGTTTATGGAGGGAAGCGCAAGGATTTATGATTTCCTTTTGGCGCGCAAGTGTTGTCTGCTATCTGTCTCTGAAGCCTTCTTTGTAGGACCAGTGCGCGGCCGCGCAAGGTAAAAAAGGGCTGAAAGACAAGGTTGTGGTATGGTCCTAAATACTTGTTACAAGGTTTTTGGGACCTTACCCCTCCAAGTCCCCCCAGTCTAGTGTTGCTCTTATGCAAGTAAGTGGAGCACTGGACTTATGAAAGAGAAATGTTTTTTGGCGCGAAAGTAGGGAATCTTCTATGAGAAGATTTTCTTTGCTTATTAAAACCTTTAGGGGAAGTTGTGATTTTTCCCTTTGTTGATTTGACCCTTTTGTAATCATGACCTGACGCTTGGTGACGTCAATTTATAAAAAAAATAGTATTTGCGATACTTTTTTTTTCTTACCTTGGGATACGTATTGACGCTTGTCAGGCCTCATTTATGGGGATATGACCCTAGGTCCTGTAGCACCGTTCAGAAGGGACGTTTTTGACAGTTAATCATGGTGATTAAGCTTTTCCTTTTCCCGGAGTTTGGTTCCTCTATATATATATTTGAGGATTCTTATCTTCTTCCTTAATTTGGAAAATATGAAGGCGAAAAGTTCCTTTCGTACCCGGCGACTTTTGGATATTCTGAGGGTTTACGAGGCCGCTAAGGGTCTCTTGTTTCTTGCTGGTTCACCACCATTAGTAGCTGACAGGGAAAGAGAGCCGTTCAACGCTGATTCTTTAATGGTTGCTGGTTCCGATTCTAAAGCTTTCCGGCAAAAGGGTGTTGTTGATGAAGAGGTCGGTGTACTATCTGCTGACGACCTGATGTCCCGCTTTCCAATGATTCGGAAGGGTGGTTGTCAACTGGTGTACTATCGCCAGAAGAACCGTCGTGGTGATCAGTTGCCGATTGTTGATGATGGTCCTGGTGCTGATTAGGTTAGGTTTGGAGAAGAGTGTGTTCCCTTTTTTGATGTTTATAAATATGTTGGTCTTGCCACTGAAAATTTTTTGAAGATCACAGTCGTGATCTTTGTGGATGGTTGTTTATACTCCACTTGATGATATATGTATATTTTTTGATACACTACTGTGTATGTAAGCGTTCAGTTTGTGTTTGGATTACAATATGTTGCATATGTTTAATTGCTTTGAATAGGCAGAGCGAATGAGGATGGTATTGTGCTCATGTGTGAACGTTTGTCTAAAATACGCAAGGTTGTGCCCTTTTTAGACTGTTCATGAGGCGTGCCATATTGTTTTCGCGTAAACCAAAAGAATTATATGCAATTTGTAACAAACAGTAACATGTGGAAGGATGATGCTTGCATTAATAAGGGCGCAAGGCCAATAATACAAAGTGCAATAAAGAAATACATTGCTTGTATACTTTTATCTTTGCGTGATGGTTTGGCTTACATGTAACACCTGTGCAGCTGCTGCGCGTTCCAGGTGCGAGGAACTAGTGTCCCATCAATTCTCTTTAGAGTGTAAGCGCCTTTGCCAAGAACCTCATTAATGATGTATGGCCCTTCCCATCTTGGTGCTAATTTGCCTGGTTTTTCCGCGTTAGAAGCTTCATTGTCGCGTAGAACGAAGTCTCCCGGAACGAACGTGCACACTCGTACGCGCGCGTTATAGTATTTTTCAAGTTTGGATTTGTACCTTGTTTCTGCGATGGCGGCGTTTTCGCGCCTTTCCTCTAGAAGGTCTAAATCCATTCTTCGTTCTTGCTCGTTATTTTGTCTTTCCATGGCGAGCATGCACGGTGATGGAAGACCAATTTCTGCTGGTATTACCGCTTCTGATCCATAGACCAGACTGAACGGGGTTTCTGTCACACCCTGACTTTTGCGGAAGCGTGGGTTTATTGGTGTGACATCTTAATATCATAGCAACAATCATAACAATGCTATATGATATAAACATGAGATATTCATCCATTAATAAAGTTTAGAAAGATACCATATTATGCTTGTCTTAAAACAACTTCACAAAATAAGTTACAACCTTGGCTTGATTTAACTGAGTTCATAAAAACTTAGCAAAAGACTTTAGACAATACTACGTTTAGAGATATGTAACCCGTCCAGGAAGAGGTTACACCTTCTAAACCCTACAACTCTGGATGACTTCTTTATTCAAACGCATCTTGTAAAATATGCATACCGAGCCAGATCCATTAGTTTCCTGAAATACATGTAGTTTGAAAAATCAACATAAAGTTGAGCGAGTTCATGTGTAAGTGAGTATGTATAAACCTTTGTAGTATGTCTGTATATATGAGAATCTCTGGTATGTAGCAATTAAGGAAAAAGAGATCACCATTGGGTTGCAAAGACAATGATATGTGTGAAGTGCAGTAGGAAGACTCAAACCTAGCGGATTTATGCGTCGGGAAACTCATAGTCACCACCTGGCCCATTCAGCGGACTCAGGAGTGAGGGCTCACTACACCCAAATAGATCTATCACCAATGTCCCTCGGTCCTACAATGAGAATTAATGGCCTCCAGTTTCCGCCTACCCAGTCACATGATCTAAGTAGTAAACCCTCCTCAAGCTAACCATACCATGTATAAAAGTATCCGTAAATCATTGTAACATGTATTTCACCCCCGAAGTATAAAAACTGAAAACAGTTAAGAGAAAAGGGGGGACATGAACTCACAGAAATGCGTCTCGAAATAGTAAATCCCAACCAACCTGCTGCGTGACGACCTACACGTACTAACTTCTATTAGACGGACGGCCGTGCCTTGGCTTAAGGTTTAACGTTTTTGGGAAATAGTTAGGCAACTATTTCGTATTTCCACTTCTTAATTATTTAATAATTATATTCCTTCCCAAGAATGGGGGTTTTAATACATGTGCGTTTTTGTAATTCCAAAACATATTATTAAGTCTCACTTAATAAAATATATTTTTATTCATTTGTCTAAAATATTCTATCTCCAAAATATACATATTTTTCCCAAAAAAATTATATTTTATTCCATACGATTTCCAAAATAATACTTTTATCAAAATACGCATTTAAGAGTATTTTTTCCGAAAATACATAAGTTACATTTAAAGTTCGGGTGGTAATAATAATACCGGTGTAACTTAGATATTTATTTGTGAAGGCATTGGTATTATTTTGGAGTCGTTACTTTTTAGTGTATACGAGTTTGAAGGGGTAAGGCCCCAAAAAACCTCATAATAAGTACTTGGGACCATACCACAACCTTGCCTTTTAACCTTTCTAACCTTGCGCGGCCGCGCACTGGTCTTGCAAAAGGAAGAAACAGTCAGCAGTCTATAGTCGTGCGCCCAAAGGAAATCATAAATCCTTGCGCCTTCTCCCGTTAGCAAAGGATGAAAATCCTAAAATAAACACTTCCGCTTAAATATCCAGACTTGGATATTATTTACCCAGACTTGGGATTTATTCTTTCAGCTATTTCCACACAATAAAGTGCCACACCAGATTACAGCAATAATCTTCTAGAAGAAATACAATTGTGCACCACCAAGACGGTTATAACCGTCTGGACACGTGTCACCATCTTAGGTAACCCTGAAATCACAACGAAAGCATGCAATTGGAGAGTAATCTCCACTTGATCACTTTACATGTTGCAAATCCCCATCCTTCGATCTAAACCACGATCCGTGTGCTCTCACGTCGGATCAAGGAGCTTGACGGAAGGAAATGTAACCGCTTACGGGGTTAGCATCTTTCGTCAACTTTTCACTAACGGGTTTTCCCGCATAAACGACTCCCGGCTATAAATATGAGAAAAAACCCAGGTATGAATTCAAGTTACACACACTTCTCAAATACATCTTCTTCTTCATTACCCATACTTATTCTCACACCGCAGTCGGGTCAAGGAGAGAACCCTCTTCTCCCCTTGGCGAGGCTAACGGTGCTCTTTTTTGCAGAATTATCGGAGAAGGAGATCAGTTGTACCTGAATCAATCGAGAGAGAACTAACCTTTTTTATGCGGATTCAAACCCCCTAGATATCTCGGTTCCGACCATTTATCTAGTGTTTCTTCAGATTTATATTATTTTTACCCTAAAAATAATATATGTGTAGTTCACAAAATAATCATAAAATCACACAAGCGTTTTACTATGAAATATATATTCTAAATATATATTTAACAAGTTTTATTTACGAAAATCCACCTCCGTATACTTGGTTATTTTATAATAAAAATCATGGCGAAGTTTGTTTGGAAAACAGGTCAAAAATATATTTATAAACACTTGTCACCGAAAATATTCTAAGTGTTACTTTCTGGAAAAATTTCGCCAGAGTTTCCTCTGTAACTGGAGGTGGCCACGCTTACTAGCGTATCATTTTCTTTTAAAAAGTCAATCAACAATTTTCCAATCATCAATATACAATATTCAATCATCAAACAAGTAAAAAATAAGCATAAATCGCAAACTCATGAACTTGTAAGTTGTGTAAAAGTATGTAGTAACTTCCCAACATATTTAGTAGATCTTTCCATCTTTAAAAATGAAATCAGTTTCTTGGAACTTTATTTTTAAAGAAAATGTAACTTTACAACTTCTAGTCCAAAAACTACGAAATTATTCTTTTGTTAAACCTTTTGTCACCCAAGTGTTTACACACTTGTTTGTTTGCAAAAATGCTTTTAGTTGTGTAAGATCCGGCTTTTAAACAAGGTTTGCATCTTACACTTGGTTCTTCAAAAATACCACTTGTAGATCTTTAGATCTACTAGTTTAAAACGCTATTTTACAAGAAAAATCACTTTTACACAAGTTCATGTTTTGTTAGTGGAAGAATTCATCATCTTGTAACTTTCACACTTAACAAACTACTAGTTCATGTTCCATGAACATGATCTAGCATGGTTAGATGATGATCTATCCCACTACTAGCATCAAACAACATAAAATAATCACAACTAAACAAGTTTCATAAGATTTACACCACTAGTTATTCTTTAACCCACTTATTTATCATTCTTTCAAGACTTTATGTTTTGATCTTGTATGTTCTTGGATTTTAACCGTTAAATCTCTTATTAACCACTTTAAACAAGAACAAGAAGATGTTGGGAAGCACTTACTACTAGCTCGTGGCTAGGGAAGAATCAAAGCGTAAACAAGGTGGATAAAAGCAATGTAGAGAGGTTCTTGAGATTCCGAAAGCACCGAGCCTCCTTGTGTGTGACCTTTCACCGTTGTGTGTATGTGAAATAGCAAGACCAAACTTGAATGATGGGTGGAGGATGGATGATGGTTTCGGCCGATTGTAGCAAGGGGGAAGGGAGAGAGCAAATTTCGTGATGTGTTTTGAGTGAATGTAAGTGTTATCCCTTTAATAAACTTATAGACCATCCAACTTAATTAACCATGGTATAATGTGTAAGTTAGATATTAGACAACATGGAATAAAATATTCGAAAATGTAAGGGGTGTGTCCCCTAAGGGAACCGTTCGGTTAGGGGGGGGGGGGGGTTATGGTTTGTTTTCAATTGTATAGTTAGTGATTAGTTAGTTTAGTTAGGTATTTAATTTGGTTATTAGTGTGTTATGTAATATAACGGGTGTTAGGGTGTTCAGGGACCCTAACTAGCTCAGAAAAGTGTAAACAATGTCATTGACAATATTTTTGTATTCCGGGTAAAGTCCAGTTGTTCGGTTGGATACTGATCCGTTAAAGTGTCAAATAAAGCTTTAAAGTGTCTTCTATAGTGTTTCTAGTGACACAATAAATTCCCGACACTTTGGAAAGTGCCTAGTATTATTTTCCCATGTTTTTGCACTTCACTAGCTATGTTAAATGCTAAATTTCTGTATAAAGTGCATAATTTTGTAATTAAAGTATGTTTTAGGCACATCCGGTCACTATAACTATCTCCTAGTGACGCAGTTTTATAATCCTCACCTCCCTACACTCCCACCTATTGTAGTAATGTATTCCCGGTTCATACTGGCCTCAGAGACAATGTCTGTCTAGTGCTGGCAAATGTCAGCATGTTTACTGGGTTATCCGTATAGTGTGCTCACTGTGCTTTTGTGCATCAAGGTTGTCACTGATGTTTGTGGGTAAATAATAGAGTGACAATAATAAAATGTGATGCATGAGTATGTATGTATCAGAAATCAAGAAGCAGTTTATCAACAATTGTAAGCAAGCAGAGTAATTAAGCATTAATCAAATATTAATTAATTGTACGGATACCTGGTTTTGTGAGGGTTGTCACATTCTCCCCCCGTTAAAGAAATTTCGTCCTCGAAATTTGTACTACCTTAACTCCTTATGGTTGAGTCACACATGTATGTATATAAATAATACCGAGGTAGATAATCATCAACCGAATCAAACCTTACTCACATTAGGTGAGTCCAAGAATATATAACAATCCGAATACTACGGTTAAAAGGTATGTGCTTTTAGCATTGGTTGTCAAAGGTACAAGACGTACTTGACGTATAGTCTAGTGTGATCCCGCTAGCAGGGGGTTTCCACAAAGGGAGGCTTTGACTAATAAGATTCTCATACGATCGATTGCAATATGCAAACGAGTTTTTCACGAACCCTAGCATCCGTTATAAAAATTCAAAATCAACTACTCAAATGAAATAGTAAAATGATCTGTCAACTCCCGAGTAGATAAATGGTAAGATTTAGTGTGTTGAAATCTTGAATTGCAATAATACGCCGAGTGAAGACAAGCGAATCTGGTGTATCCTTGCCTTGATTTGTAGTTGCATCAGAAATGTTTAAATGACAAGTCAACAAAAGCATATGTAGTTTTGTGTGAAACGGTTGCCCATGATTAGCATAAGCTACAAGGTTGTAAGGACGCCACGAGGTGTCGTAGTGACATAATACAAGTATAGTGGTAACTGAACAAATTCACCGTGTTTGGAATCAAATGAAAGTGTACTAAGAAAATCTGAAGGTTTGATTTACGCAATGTCATAGAGTTTCCAATTAAATACGAAACAACAAAGAACCACTGTTTTCGATCGAAGAATGAAAAAGTATTAAGTACCGTAAGGCATTCGATTGTCAATGAAAGAATCGTTAGGAGGTACATTGTTCTTATGAAAGGAATGTATGTACCATTGCCTTAACACACAATTGTGTTGAGACTGCTTTGATTGTGAATATCAAAATGGATTGTTAGCAAATAATTAGGCAATCAAATCCGTGTATGAAGTGAGTAACCAATTAGCACAAGCTTCAATTTGGTGAAAGTATCACCGCAAGGTATCGAAACAAATCAGACGATTTAGTGGAGTCGTGGATCAATCGAACCTGCTATGACTCGAAATGAAAGAATCTTTGCAAAAATATTTGAATATGATGCTCCCAATACATCATATGACGTCTGAAACTGAATATGCGAAGTGGACAAGTTCATGCAATCGAACTTAATTTCAGTGTAGCCCGGCAATAAACGTATCTATCAACAAAAGGAATATCGGCATGGTAACAAAATAAACCATGAGTGTAATTTGTAATAAAAGAAGTTTCAAGAGAGTGTGTTGACTTGATAGAAAAAGAGCCAACAATTTCAATAATGTAGGTCATTCGAATCACAAACCTGTAATTAGATTTAGCAACGTAATATTTGAACTTTAATGAAGCGTTTATTTGAAATGAAACCGCATGTGTAGCAAAGGGTGCATGGGTTATCTATATAAGTTTTCAAGAAATGAAGCAATGTGTATCTGCCAAAATGGAGAAGTGACCAAGTATACGAAGAAAACGTGTGTTCGCTCTCAGCGAAAGAAATCAACGTGATGCAACTACTTTGAGGGGAGTAGAGATGCAAATATCTACTCGCTAGAAGTAAAAGTGAAGCCTTCAACGAAAGAAAATTTAAGTATTTCCTGTTTTGTTAACCGAAATGACATGTTTGTCAGGTTAATGATGTTTGATTGAGTTGACAGATATGGTTTCTAAGTAAAAACCCTTACGAGTTTTGGTCCTGGGTTCCCAAAGGTTCCTAATATACGTTTCCTAGATCCCGCAGTTTTCGTATCCCGTGTAGATCTGGTTTGTGCATTATGTAGGAAACACTATTTTTGTGTGCGTCTAAGAACAAGTCATTGTCCCACAATTTTCCTGGTATACTTTCTCCCCGAATTCACAGCTACTCGACCATCGATCAGTCGGGAAATACTTGCTGGATCCTCGCAGTTAATCATATAAGTAAGTCGTCAGTTCTTAGCAAGAGTCGCTGACTCTTGTTGGCTAGCTCGTTCGGCTCCCGGTCATTTGAAAGTCATCGTCCTTTCTTTTGGCGAGCAGAACTGAGGTTATCCAAAACAAAATTTTTGGTCTGTTATCTTCCTTCTCTATCTACTACTGAAACTACACTGTCAATCCTTGCATCTCCGAAGATGTAAGTCGCTAAGATACATCGACTACAGGCGCGACTCCTGGAATCAAATAGACGCGCAATTCGACTAATCGTTGAGGAGTTAATCCTGGCAATTCTTCGAGGAATACCTTAGGATATTTCCTTATCATAGGAATATCTTCACGCTTTGATTCTTCGGCTCCTCCTGTCCCCGACCTGAGCCAAGAATGCAACACATCCTTTATGCAATATTCTTCGTACCTTCAAGCAATTTTGTAATTTGCAAGGGTGTATCCCGCTTCATGAGTCAAGATCGCTTCTTCGTCACCATCGCGGTGTGGATATCAATCTCCTATTGGTCATTTGTCAACCAATCCCTCCAACTACCTTGTTGAAGTCTCCCAATTCACTGGCAGTAGATCAAGCGTAAACTTACGCTCTCCAGTTTTTATTTCGTCGCCTCCAGTTACTGCGTTGGCTTCCACTAGCTTCCCCTAAGCTAGTTCTAATGGGTACTGGAACATCTACTTACTCGCTACTTAAACCAATTATACTCTTAAACTCTAGCGGTGCGAATCGTAAAATTTGCAACAGTATCTAGCAGCACAGATGCATAATGTTGAGTAATATGGGACGTACCGATATCCAAACTTGGTTTCTTGGCGTGCTCCCCTAGCTCTGCTACGGAGCTTTTATCCTTGTGCCCGGTTCTTCTTAGGGCAGTATTTTCTGAAATGCTTCTTGCTTCAACAGTTAAAACAAACTTCAGCACGTTTTTGTTTGTCACTCGTCCTGCCTTCGTTGTTGTCGTTGTTTCCTCCGTGGTTCTTGCAATCATCTTGACCTTTATTTCCACTTTCAATACTTTGTCTACAAGTCTCCTTGGGATGTCCCCTCTTACCACAGTTATCACATTTCCCATATTTACATCGCCCGACGTGATAGCGTAGACAATTGTCACATTTAGGTAGGATACCCATGTAGTCTTTTCCCTTCTTGGATTTCTTCTCGTTACTCCCGCGAGTAACCACCTTGAGATTTGCGAGCTTTCTCTTGTTATCCCCAGGTGACTCTACAGGAGTCTCCTCTCTCTCTTTCGCAGTGGAAAATTCTCCTCGTCTAACTGCTTCTTCCGTGAGCGCCACGCTTATGTCGATAGCCTCGGTGATCGTTGAAGGTTTAGATGTTGTTACCAGACTTAGAATCTGAGGTGCCAATCCCCTTATGAACTGTTCAATTCTCTTAAACTCTGGTCCCCCCAGGAGTAAGGCAACTTGTGATAATTCGTTAAATCTCTGCACATACTCCGCTATCTTTGGTCCTTCCATTTTCAAGTTCCACAGTTCTGTTTCTAACTTCTGGACTTCAGCCCTCGAGCAATATCTCTTACGCATCAGATTTTTCAGTTCGTGCCACGTCATAGTGTTAGGATCTGGGGATCTACTGATTGTGCTTGTTTGTGAGATTTGAACAAATCAAATAGATATGAGTAGTTTTAAGTGCAGCGGAAATG
This sequence comes from Helianthus tuberosus, assembly GCA_030545235.1. Classification (NCBI taxonomy): domain Eukaryota; kingdom Viridiplantae; phylum Streptophyta; class Magnoliopsida; order Asterales; family Asteraceae; genus Helianthus; species Helianthus tuberosus. The sequence continues at coordinate 26,652,824 of CM060419.1, forward strand.
AATACCAAACTTTGTAAACACAATCAAGGAGAAAATAGTTTTGAGAAAGCATATGCAATTCATCTAGTCAAAAGATTTACAATAAGAATCAAATGATTACAGATATGCTTACATACTAAGCTCCCCCTCAGCCAGATGCCCCAAGGTTGGATTGTACAAGATGAAAGGATTGAATTGAGGAGAAGAACTCTCTCAAAACGAATCAAATGTAACAGTACAGTGTACTACTCCATTTATAGACAAACCAAACCGCTGAGGAATCTCAGCTGACGTCACCATGAAAGCGACGTCTAACAGCCTAACAACCTGTATCTACTGTTCTTATACAAACACTGCTAAGCCTAACAACTGACTATACATGAATCAGATGATATACTGAACTACTGCTCTTCCTATTCATCAGTGCTTTCCTCAAGGTTGATCAGTCCTTTATTGGACAGTGCTTTGTCATCACCAGTTTGTACCAGCAGTGCTTAGTATCCAGCAGTCTTCTAGGCTTCATCAGTAGTTAGGCAAAACAGCAGCAGTTGTAGGCGGGCAGTGGATGTAAGACCATCAGCTGTTGTAATCACTTTCAAGGGAGAAGACTTAGTGTAAACAACTGCTTATTGTGAATCCACTATTGTGATCAGGTTTTGGCTTTACATTATCCGTTCCTCTGGTAGGGTTCAATCCCAACAATCTCCCCCTGGAACAGATAATGCCAAAACCTGTCATTATTCTGGATCTTTATTACTCATCAGAAGTTCCGTTGCTTTGCTTTTGAATTCTTCTTCAAATTCTTTGGAACTTGTGTCATCTTTATCCCGGCACAGTGTAAGTTCAAGGAGATCTTGCAAATCTTCAACACTAAGGCCTAGTGCTTCTTTTCTTGATATGTACTTCACTTCGCCATTGGATCTGACCATGGTCAATACATGGGTCTTTTGATCAGACATCCACTTTAGTACTTTTAAACCCAATGGGTTTCTTGGGAGAGATTTATTCAAAGATGAGTTGGGGGATGTTGGCCTTGTGAAAACTTGCAGACTTTCAGACATTCTTTTGAAGGCCATTTCAATAACATTGTTTGCTGCGGCTATGTCTTCTGCAGTTTCCTTCTCTATCTGCTCCTGTCTCTTTTGTTGATCTGGCTCAATGTCTGAAACTTCTGAAATATTTGGTGATGCAGGCTTAGTTAACACCTTCTTAAAAAGGTTTTGAAGTTTTTCTGAGTTCGCTTCTTTTAGACCCATTTTCATGATGGTTTCTTTGAAGTACTCAACTTTCTTTTCCTTTACCTCTTCATTGGTCAGCTGTTCTCCTTTTTCTTGGTTTGTCATAAGAGTAGATCGGAACAGTGTTTTGAGGTTTTCAATCTGCTGTTCAAGCTTCATCATTTGTTCACGCTTCTTTGAAGTGCCTGATACAGTTATCTTCATTTTCTTCAGCCTTTCATAGGCTTCATCAGTTTGCTGCTTTGACCATTTTGATATGGCATTTGCAGTGTCCACCTTTGCATCCACCAGCTCCTGTTTCTTTTTCTTATACTCAGCTGTTTGGTCATTGATGAATTTTTTGTATTTACTCCAATTTGGAGCATTCTTCTTCTTTTTAGGATCGCTCTTGATTCTATCAATCCTATCAGCTTCATGCCTTAAAAGCACTATTGGCCATTCTTCAAATTGATTTTCTTCAGCAGGATAAAATTTTTCTTGCATTATGTATGCAAGAAGTTTTCTTCTCATCTCTTTTCGTTGTTCTGCCTTTTCTTTGCTCAGCTCATGTGCAAAATCTTTTATTAGATCGACTTTTATGAGCAGAAGTTCCAATCTTTCAGCAATGGCTTCATCACCTTGACCTTTACAAGCAACCTTGGCTCTTATCTTAGCCTGTCTTACTTTAAGTTCAAGATATTGATCTATGTCTTCTGGAACCATGAAGCCAACTAGTGAAGAAAATCTTCTGGTTGAAGGATCATCATCATTGTAGAACTGCCTCATCTCATTTTTTATAGCTTCCAGTTCTAGCGGATATCTTGCAGCAGTGGGATCATATTGGTCCTCATCTGGCTGAGTAAGTTTTCTTTTTCTGATGTAGAGCTTTGCTGGTTGTGATGTGAGACTGGTGGAAACAGTGGTGGATGTCTGACTAACAGTGGTTGAAACAACTGGTGTTTCAACCGCTGTTGTCATTACAACTGCTGATATGTCAGCAGGTGTCTTCTGCTTTTGAGCAGGGGATGGAGGTGGTGAGGTAGTTTTTGATGATGGTGATGGTGGTGGTGAATCATCAGATATGACAATCCTTCTCCTTTTTATTGTAGGAGAGGCTGATGATGTCTTGGGTGGATCAGTGGTATGACTGATGGAAAGTGTCTGATCAACAGTCGTTGAAACAACTGGTGTCTCAACCACTGTTGTCATTACAGCATATGTTGTAACATCTGCTGTCTTCTGCTTTATGGCAGGAGGCAGTGGTGGTGATGTGATTGTAGAGGATGATGTTGTGAAGACAGTGGTTTTTGTGGTATGTGATGGAGTGGTGTGTGTTGAAGAGATGGCAGCTGTTTGGCTACTGACATCAGTTTTTGTAACCACTGTTGTATCAGTTGTTTTAGATGTCTGTTTTCCTTGCTCTGGTTCAACATACATACCATCTTCAATTCCCTTTTTCTTCATTTTCTTGACTCCACCATGTTTTTGGCATTATCTGCCAGGGGGTTATCCATAAAAAGGATAGTAGAGAGAACTTTTTCACCATGGGCAGTCTTTTGTATGCTGGCCTTTATGGCCTTGATATCTGCTTGAGTATCTTTGAATCTTGACTCCACCATGTTTGTCAGCATTTTTACATGCATTTCATGCTGTTGATCAGCCATCTGTTTTTGTTTCTCCAGCATGGGTTGAAAGATATTCCAGAGCTCGTTTGCAGCAACTGCTTGTGGTGGAGCGGATGCTTGAGTTGGAACAGATGATTGTGGTGGGGCAGCGGTGGATTGTGCTTTTTGAGCTTTTAAAATCTCTTGCACCATCTCCTTTATTTCAGCAACTGAGGTTTCCAGTTTTTCAACTCTTCCCGTTAATTCCTGATATTTTGAATCATCACCCACTTTAATGGGATCATTTGAATCCCCACCTGTAGTGGTTATATCGATGTTTGACTTAGGAACTGAGTCCCAAAAATCACCCATTGATGCCCCTTGTTCTTGGTACTGGGGACTTCTTTCATCGGCACTTGATAGACCTTTGATGGTACCAGTGGTTAGAACTAACTCACTGGTGGTTACCGATGGTGCTATTGAAGAAATTGCCTTTAAGGGAGTCATACTGATGAAACAACTGTCCAACTGAAGATCCGTTGATCCATCAGTTGTAGTTGCTGCTCCACTTGAACTACCACCGAGAGTTACTTGTAACTCAGGGGGTGTAACCTCCTTAGTTGTTGCTGGGATAGCAGAGGTATAAGCATCATACCCAGTTACTTGTGGGGGTATATTCTCAGTGACAGGTGATAGAGAGGAACTGGTTTGTGTTTGAGCTATAACAACTGCATGCAACAAAGGTAGCATGGATTGTGGTAATATTATTGGTGAGGGTATGGGAGTTGAAAGAGACATGTCCTTGGGATCAGGACTGAGGAAGATGGATCCGATTGAATCCAGAGCTTCATATTGTGGGGTCCCTATGGTTACAACCTGATCCTTTTGTGAGGATGCAGGAGGAGTTTTAGGCAATGGTTGAGATCTTTCTTCCAACTGCTGTGAGGAAGTAGCAGCAGTGGTTTGTGGTGACATTTGTTTTGTCACAGGCAGTTGCTCTGGGATCTCATCTTCCAGAGTTGCCTTTGTTTTGGGTTTAGTGGGTTTTCTGGATGTTTTTCTTTTGGTCTTTTTGGTAATGTCAGGTGTGGGTTTCAAAGCAGTGGCAGTGCTGCTCTGATCACCTGGAGCAGTGGGCTCAGCAGCAGATGTCTGAGGAGCAGTGGTAACTGCTAAATTCTGCTCGGACACCTCTGCTTTTGTTTTTATTGGTGCCAACATTCTAGTGAATGTTTCAGGTGTTAAACTTTTTATTTTAAAATAACCACCTTGTTTTGGCACATTTACATTTTCTTTTTCAATTTTTTGTTGAAAATAATAGCTTAGAAACCTTGGAAAGAGTAAAAATGCTTTGCTATCAACATTCTTTACCAAGTCATTAAAGAATTCCTGGGAATAATTGTAATCTTTATTATTTAAAATGGCATTGCCCAGGCATTGAATCTTCAATGGTATTTCGTTAAAAGCTGTTGTTTTATTTGAAACACACGACAAAAGTGTGTGGAATAAAAATCTGGGTGCAGACGGAAAATAACCTTTTTGTAAGGTATCTACCTTTGATTGTTCTGCATATCCCCTTTTCAGAAAATCAGCTTTTAACTCGTTTTTATCAAAAGAAGTTTTACCTTTCTGATCATCGAGTTTGAAGACTTCTGAGATTGATTGTGAAGTGATTTGAATCGCTTTACCCTGTATCGAGGAGTTAATGACTACTACTTTTTCGTCTTGTTTTTCAAGCGTAGTATTTTTCCAGAACTCCCTCTGGGTTTGCAAGTATATGGGAGCGTCTACTGTCAACAAAGATTTGTACTTTGATGCAGAGAGTGTGTCGATGACGAAATCGAAGGTGCGATTGTTTGAGGGTTTTGTGAGGAGACCCAAGTAGTTGTGCGGTGATTTGTATGGGATTTCAATGGTTTCTTCGGCCGTTTGAGCGACCTCTTTTGAAGATGATGGTGATTTTGGTTTAGATTTTGATTTTGATTTTGACTTCGTCATTTTGATGAAGAAGAATCGGAGAGTGTTTTGGGAAGAAAGGTTGGAAACTGCTTTGAGAAGAGAACTTTGGAATTCAATTCGACAGTGTAAAACCTTGTTTGGGGGTTTTGATCAGGGTTTTATTTAGGAAAAAAAATGATCGCTGATGGGGCAACGGTTATTATGATCTGAAGGCTAAAAATTGACCACGTGTCAAACACTGATGAAATGGATGAAGGGTGGAGAACAGTTGTTTTAAGAGCCACTGATGAATCAGGCATAAGTGGTTACAACGGTAATAATGTGAAAACAGTGGAAGATTTTTTACTATCAGTGGATAGTATATTAGTGGATAAGACACTGATTTTGAGCATCAGTGCTTGTCTTAGCAAAATGAAGAATCAGTGGTTGACTTTCAGCAGTGGATAGTATTTAGTGATCAGATGTTTGAACAAAACAGTGATTAGGGTAAATGATACAGATTTGAAGGACAAATATTTCAGCAACTGTTTTGAGAATTTACATTCAAGGTTTTTGCCACATGTCAATTTTGAAGAACAGTGGTTTAGTACCCCAGATGATGAGAACTTTTTACTAAGGCACCTCATTTTCGTTTAATATCCAATTAAGACATGAGTGCCCCAGTAATTTAAGTACAGTTTGGCAATCAACCTTTGATAAATGTTTAAAAACAAACCTGAGTAAGATATGATCTCGACATATGAACCATTTCCTTCTGACCCATTTATGAGGACAATAATACCAACAAAAATACGGTACTATATCCTGACAGGAACTGAAACTATTGCCAACAAAACCTGGCAAGAGTTCAAAATATATTATTCCAAAAAATGAACAATATATCCTGGTTATTTGAGAAAATCCTTTATATATAAAAAATTAGAGGATTTTCTGAGAACAGCATCAAAAAGGATCTGGTATATTTTCAAAAGAAAACGTAATCATAACATTCTCAAGTTTATGACAAATGGTCAGTGGTTTGACAGCAGTTGGTAGAACATTCTGAATACATTTTGACCACTGTTTGGTACCATTTTCTTTGTCAGTTGATTGCAATCATGAGGACATATGGATAAATTTTTGAACATTTGTCTAGTCCTCTTTGGAGTTCATTCACGGGAATCAAAACCTTTACCTAAACAGATGAATGCACATAGTTGCTTAATAACCATTATTACCCTAAACTTTGACTCATAAGTGTTTTATGTTTATACTCTTTTCTTTTGACTTCAAAAGTTTTGAGATAAACACACTTCTGAGTTTTTGTGAATTTTCTTAATGTATTTTAACATAGTTGATTTTGTCCTTTTGAGGAACTCAACCTGTTTTCAACACATAAGATCTGAATGACTAAAGTTTTAATTTCCCTCTTTTTATGTTATCAAAAACACTAATGTTTTATGGACATAGGTTTTTGTTAATCTGAGGTTCATACTTTTGCATTTTAATAAGGTGACATCACAATTTTCATAACAGCAATTGAAATCAATTTTGAAAATATGAAATAATCTCACAGTTTAACAGATATGTTTTCAGATCTGAAAACTATGAGTGACTTATGCATGATATCACTTGTTGTGTGAGATTTGTGTGTCATATGACATCTTGGTTGATTTACAGAGTTTCTGAATACCCATTTTGATCATGATTTACTCGTTACTCTGTTTTTCAACTGAATACAACCATCCTTAGTATCAATGAATTTTGAGCCGAACTGTTATGTCAAATTGATTGTTAGATCGAATTTGAATGTCCAAGCTCTGATACCAATTGTTAGGATCTGGGGATCTACTGATTGTGCTTGTTTGTGAGATTTGAACAAATCAAATAGACATGAGTAGTTTTAAGTGCAGCGGAAATGAATAACAAACTTTGTAAACACAATCAAGGAGAAAATAGTTTTGAGAAAGCATATGCAATTCATTTAGTCAAAAGATTTACAATAAGAATAAAATGATTACAGATATGCTTACATACTAAGCTCCCCCTCAGCCAGATGCCCCAAGGTTGGATTGTACAAGATGAAAGGATTGAATTGAGGAGAAGAACTCTCTCAAAATGAATCAAATGTAACAATACAGTGTACTGCTCCATTTATAGATAAACCAAACCGCTGAGGCATCTCAGCTGACGTCACCATGAAAGCGACGTCTAAAAGTGTGACAACCCGAACTTTCAAGGATAGTAACGTTAATCTTGCGATCGTAACTTCTCGCTGATAACTCCGTTAAACTTAAACGTTTATGATATCTTGGTTAGTTAACATGCTGGTGTATTTGGGCCACATATATTTTGGGTCAGATACTCACACTTTAAATCCCTACACTATCCGTATCGACCCGAACTGAACACATGAATAAACCCAAGGGCATCGGACTTATGCTTAGACTTAGTAGAGCCCAAATGGACGATATATTTGATCCGGCTTCTAGCATATTGGCATACACACACCCACTCGAAACCCAATCCGTGAACACACATTTATTATTATGATAATCATGTTTGGTTAGGCAAAGCCCAAATACAACATGGACTTTGGGCCGGCCACTTTTGGATAATGTATGCACGCTCACACACAAATAATTATACATGATTCTTATTTGTTAATATTCACATCACCACAAACCCTAAACACCCTCTTTCATTCATCGAAGTCGACGGCAGCCCTTACTTTTCGAAGCTTACACTTCCCTAGAAACTGGTCTCGGGTCTAGCAACTTCCAATATTTGGTTAGTATTTTTTCTACATTATGGTAAATCTATGATCGTTTGGCTAATCTTGATTACATCCGAATGTGGCTTGACTTGCATGATTAGTGACGTGTTATTGTGATTTACTTGTATGATTGATGTTAAATGATATTGATGATGTTTCATCCGTTTGAGTCATTAATCTGGATGTAGCGGACATACGTAATTATTGATCAATATGTGACAAATGTTCTAGGGTTCATACTTATTGGAATGGGATGAAATCAAAGCTCTGTGTGTGAATATGAAGATTGATGTAAATTATAGTTATAGGGTACATGTGAAATTGCTGAAATATCATGTGATATGTCAGCCCATAAGATCAAGTGGTCCAATAAAAAAAATTACCTAATCTAAATTGTCGGCCATATATGTTTTGTTTTATTCACAATTGTCAACACCCATGTGACTCCAAGCAATCACTGTGAATTGTGAATAATTAATATTGGGCAAATCATTACTACTAGTGGTTATAATAATGTTAAAAGGGCGGAAACGATTAGGGTAGTAGAATAACCGTCTGATGTTATGCACGGCGAAAGTCAATGATCCGTCACACACTGTTATCCGACGAAACTTAGTGTTTATATTTGGACTTGTTAGGTAGTGGGCCGAGTAAATTCAAACGGGGATACGTCTGGGTTAATTGTGTAAACTGTTAAATCATTTGGGCTGCACACTGACCCACGGACCGCTAACGTTGGGCTTCACAATTTGATTTGGGCCGTACATTGATCAAGCGGGCCTTATTGTTTGGGCTTGCATTCGGGGTAGCCGACAGAGAGGTTTAGTGGTACATGAAGTCAATTGTGGATTTGTATATAGTGTGTGTGAATTGCATGATTGTTGGGTTGTGAAGTGGGCCGCACATGACGTAATTTGGCCGGACCTTGAATGTTGGATTTGTTAGTTATCATGATATACACATGTGTTAACTTTGGGCCGTGCACACGCTAGTTGATCATGTAGGTATGTATATGGTATATTTGTGTGACTACATGTTAAGCATTGTTTGATACTGTAGACGGACGAATAAACTGTCACGAGTTGGAATGCATATGTGCGTTACATGAGCAATGAATATATTTTATGTGAACCTCGAATGTGTGAATTAACTATACGTGAAAGGTGTGGTATATGTGCATGTGAAACTGACTGTAACTGGTAACCTTTTTAGGACGTGTTTATTCAACTGATAATCAAGTAAACAATCTTACCGAGCAAAACCAAGGTGAGTTCACTACATTCGAGCATGCGTCCCGGTGGTTGGGGACAGTCAGTGGGTATCCCGTGGAGGGATAAGTCTTTTGGGTAAAAACGGGTATATTGGTTAATATTCTCACCTATCATTTTTGTAAGTCCCTTATATTGTTACCTGGAGGGTAACGGGTATTAGTTGGTAGCGCTACTTAGGTTTGGCACCCTCACACCGCTCCTAGATAGGACGGATGTGAACTAATGACCCAGTCGGGGCCCAGTACTAGATAGGAGTACGTGGGAAGGGCAGTCATGTATTTTAGGAGCCGTCTTGTTCGGAATTGAGATATTAACAATATTACTTGTATTGGTTATTGAACTGTTTCACATTCAACTGGTAACAAACATTTTCTTAAACTGTGGACTCGCCAGCTTTGTCTGATACACTTGTTACATGCTCGCAGGTCGTTAGGTGATTGAAACAGGAGCTTGCTGGCTGGAGAGCAAGAGTGGTCATGGTCATACCGACGGGATTATTTGTCAAATACTTATTTATTATGATTGATTCGTATTTACCTTATGATACTTTAATGCTTCCGCTGAACTTGTGATTTTGAATGACTTATGATTGGAATTGTTATTGCTTAATTGATGGAACTTTATTACAACTTGTGATTCAATGTAATTAGTGGCTCATTGCTAGTAGTCACACGCCTAACAGGGACACTCCCTAGGTGGTAATTTGAGGGTGTGACAAACAGCCTAACAACCTGTATCTACTGTTCTTATACAAACACTGCTAAGCCTAACAACTGACTATACATGAATCAGATGATATACTGAACTACTGCTCTTCCTATTCATCAGTGCTTTCCTCAAGGTTGATCAGTCCTTGATTGGGCAGTGCTTTGTCATCAGCAGTTTGTACCAGCAGTGCTTAGTATCCAGCAGTCTTCTAGGCTTCATCAGTAGTTAGGCAAAACAACAGCAGTTGTAGGCGGGCAGTGGATGTAAGACCATCAGCTGTTGTAATCACTTTCAAGGGAGAAGACTTAGTGTAAACAGCTGCTTATTGTGAATCCACTGTTGTGATCAGGTTTTGGCTTTACATTATCTGTTCCTCTGGTAGGGTTCAATCCCAACACATAGCATACGCAGCGGTCTCGCCCATTGTCTGAACTTGATGGTTCCACCATGACAGAGCCTCATCCACCAATAGTCCAGCTATATACGTGACTTGATGTTCAGGGTCACATTTGCTCAATCGTAAAACAGAATCTGTCTTTTCAACCCAGCGCACGAAGGCTAAGGCACCCCCAGTGCCGTCAAACTCTCGAGGTTTGTGGTCCAAGAACTGCTTGTAGGTGCAGCCTGCAATGTAAGCAATATTATTCGCGTAAGGCCTTAGCAAGGCACTCGTGGAAATGTCCAATCGTTTTGTAATGTGTCTTAAAGGACTAGACATTACCGTTGGGGGGGTTATTTCCCGAGGTACCTCTGCTGCAACCGGAGTGACGGGCCTCGTACCGTGCGATGGCCTGTAAGAGGCGCTCTGGCATTACTACCTCTGTTGTCGGTAGAGGGTTGTTGATATTGGTGTTTCCTTGAGTCGACATCTTCCTAGAAGAAGGTCGGTTAGGTCAGGTCTTGTTAAGGACACGAGCACACAAGTCTCTTTTTAACGAATAAGACCTCAGAAGTGTATTACATATATGTATATACGCAGTTGTTATAACATTCAATCACATATTATCATAATTATTGCACAATTTGTAAATAGGAATGTAGCAAGTAAGCATGTAGCATTATAGTTGTAGCACAAATATGTAAATTATTGCACAATTTGTAAATAGGAATGTAGCAAGTAAGCATGTAGCATTATAGTAGTTAACTAATCTGCTGCCCGATAGTAAAGAAATAAGTATCAGAATCCTGGGAACGGTGTAATAGCAACGGTCGAGAGCGCAAAAGGAACCTTGATGTATGTGGCGAATCAAAGTATGCTGGCAATGGACAGGGTGGAGGACGTGGTGCCTTACCTAAACTTTTCAGACAATATGCTGTCTTGTGATGTAGACACTTAACTCATGTTTTTGGTTATGTAATGTTTTGCATTTGAAGTTACCAATTGTGGTGTCAGCTCAAGCCCCAACATTCTGCGACTTATATCCTCAAACTGCGGCTGATGTGACAGGTGTACTCATCCCGTGGGTGGCCTCCATAAAGCGTGGGATGGTAAGGGTCTAAAATTTTAGCATAGTGCATTATAGGAACCATCGAAACGGTTTGTCCAGCGATGTAGAGATGAATGCATCAGACGGTGCGGCATGTGAGGTCGTAGAAAATGTTGTGGTGGCAAAAGGAATCGTCACGCGGGTGCTGACCTGGAGTACCTTCCTGGGGTGCGGGTATGTTTTGAAAGGAAGCGACAGGCTCGTTGGCGCAATGGACGTCGGTCTTCATAAGGGAAGGGGAGCTACATTAGTGGCTGCGGGTGCAAAAACAAACGTCTCAACGAATGAGGAGATTGCCAGATGCAGGTAGATATAAGGGGTGCAATGTCGGGTGGACCTAAAAGAAACAGGATCGTGATCACGTAAAGGTGTAGGTTCAGCAGGCGCAACATCAAGTTGACCCAAAAGGTGTAGAAGCTAGCTCAAGAGCAGGCTCCGGGGCGTCTAACGGTGTGGTGCCTCGAGCAGGTGATAGCGCAGCAGTCATGTCATCGTTGTCTGCGTCAGTAGTAGAAAGCTGTAATCCGGCTGTCTGTAAGGCTGCAGGTGTCACCGACTCAAAGGAGCCTGGAATCGAATGCACGCTCCAATCAGAAGGTAGCTTGTTAACAGGGTCTCGAGAAATGAAATTAGTAACGCGTTCTCGTCTAACTTTCCATCATCATGGGCATTATCGGAAGGATCATCAGTATCACGTCGATATCGTTATCAATTGTTCGTCGAGTAATCAACCTTCGAAAGGAATGTCCATAAGAGGTGCATTTTCTAGGATCAGAGCCATGGTGTGCTCATCATTGGGATGTCCAGTGACGAAGGGGTCATGGACTGTAATAAGTGTGATAGAAGGATTCTTGTCAGAGAAACCACCCGCAAAGGGTAAAGTATCACCAAAATCTGGTTGCGCGGACTTGTTGGAAGTCGTCCTCGTCCTTGGTCAGCATATCTGGATCACTCTCATGGCCTGACGTAAATGTCTCTGGCGCAGATGCAGTCTCATCATTTGTGACAACGGCCGTAGGGTTATCAATGTCTGATAGCTCGCCTTCTAAACAATGTGACGTGTGTGCCGGTTCATAATAGTCATAGCATGTATACCCATAGTAATTACTAGCAATTTGTGTGTGCGATCAACTACCACATATGCACGTATATCAACATTAAATCAGATAAGCATGTAAGCCTCAATTAATGTAAGCAAGTAATCATTCTAGTCTTCCCCAGACTATCCTATCCTGTCTCTCAGACTAACTCCCTCAGTCTCCCCGACTGAACTATAATCATAAATTCTGAACTCCCTCAGTCTCCCCGACTGAACTATAATCATAAATTCTGAACTCCCTTAGTCTCCCCGACTGAACTATAATCATAAATTCCGAACTCCCTCAGTCTCCCCGACTGAACTATAATCATAAATTCTGAACTCCCTCAGTCTCCCCGACTGAACTATAATCATAAATTCTGAACTCCCTCAGTCTCCCCGACTGAACTATAATCGTAAATTCTGAACTCCCTCAGTCTCCCCGACTGAACTATAATCATAAATTCGAAAATGTGTATTTGTGCCCTTTTGATTGTAAAAATGTTTGTTTCCCTGGATCTGGACGTTTTGTGTATGCAATGAAAACATGTTGTGAAAACATTTTCGTGAGAGCCCTAATGATCGTAGTCTAGACTCAAGAAAGAATCATAGTTCGCTACGATCGAAGCTCTGATACCAAGCTGTCACACCCTGACTTTTGCGGAAGTGTGGGTTTATTGGTGTGACTTCTTAATATCATAGCAACAATCATAACAATGCTATATGATAAAAACATGAGATATTCATCCATTAATAAAGTTTAGAAAGATACCATATTATGCTTGTCTTAAAACAACTTCACAAAATAAGTTACAACGTTGGCTTGATTTAACTGAGTTCATAAAAACTTAGCAAAAGACTTTAGACAATACTAGGTTTAGAGATATGTAACCCGTCCAGGAAGAGGTTACACCTTCTAAACCCTACAACTCTGGATGACTTCTTTATTCAAACGCAGCTTGTAAAATATGCATACCGAGCCAGATCCATTAGTTTCCTGAAATACATGTAGTTTGAAAAATCAACATAAAGTTGAGCGAGTTCATGTGTAAGTGAGTATGTATAAACCTTTGTAGTATGTCTGTATATATGAGAATCTTTGGGATGTAGCAATTAAGGAAAAAGAGATCACCATTGGGTTGCAAAGCCAATGATATGTGTGAAGTGCAGTAGGAAGACTCAAACCTAGCGGATTTATGCGTCGGGAAACTCATAGTCACCACCTGGCCCATTCAGCGGACTCAGGAGTAAGGGCTCGCTACACCCAAATAGATCTATCACCAATGTCCCTCGGTCCTACAATGAGGATTAATGGCCTCCAGTTTCCGCCTACCCACTCACATGATCTAAGTAGTAAACCCTCCTTAAGCTAACCATACCATGTATAAAAGTATCCGTAAATCATTGTAACATGTATTTCACCCCCGGAGTATAAAAACTGAAAACAGTTAAGAGAAAAGGGGGGACATGAACTCATAGAAGTGCGTCTCGAAATAGTAAATCCCAACCAACCTGCTGCGTGACGACCTACACGTACTAACTTCTATTAGACGGACGACCGTGCCTTGGCTTAAGGTTTAATGTTTTTGGGAAATATTTAGGCAACTATTTCGTATTTCCACTTCTTAATTATTTAATAATTATATTCCTTCCCAAGGATGGGGGTTTTAATACATGTGCGTTTTTGTAATTCCAAAACATATTATTAAGTCTCACTTAATAAAATATATTTTTATTCATTTGTCTAAAATATTCTATCTCCAAAATATACATATTTTTCCCAAAAATATTATATTTTATTCCATACGATTTCCAAAATAATACTTTTATCAAAATACGCATTTAAGAGTATTTTTCCGAAAATACATCAGTTACATTTAAAGTTCGGGTGGTAATAATAATACCAGTGTAACTTAGATATTTATTTGTGAAGGCGTTGGTATTATTTTGGAGTCGTTACTTTTTAGTGTATACGAGTTATATTATTTTAAAACTAAAAATAATATATGTGTAGTTCACAAAATAATCATAAAATCACACAAGCGTTTTACTATGAAATATATATTCTAAATATATATTTAACAAGTTTTATTTACGAAAATCCACCTCCGTATACTTGGTTATTTTATAATAAAAATCATGGCGAAGTTTGTTTGGAAAACAGGTCAAAAATATATTTATAAACACTTGTCACCGAAAATATTCTAAGTGTTACTTTCTGGAAAAATTTCGCCAGAGTTTCCTCTGTAACTGGAGGTGGCAACGCTTACTAGCGTATCATTTTCTTTTAAAAAGTCAATCAACAATTTTCCAATCATCAATATACAATATTCAATCATCAAACAAGTAAAAAATAAGCATAAATCGCAAACTCTTGAACTTGTAAGTTGTGTAAAAGTATGTAGTAACTTCCCAACATATTTAGTAGATCTTTCCATCTTTAAAAATGAAATCAGTTTCTTGGAACTTTATTTTTAAAGAAAATGTAACTTTACAACTTCTAGTCCAAAAACTACGAAATTATTCTTTTGTTAAACCTTTTGTCACCCAAGTGTTTACACACTTGTTTGTTTGCAAAAATGCTTTTAGTTGTGTAAGATCCGGCTTTTAAACAAGGTTTGCATCTTACACTTGGTTCTTCAAAAATACCACTTGTAGATCTTTAGATCTACTAGTTTAAAACGCTATTTTACAAGAAAAATCACTTTTACACAAGTTCATGTTTTGTTAGTGGAAGAGTTCATCATCTTGTAACTTTCACACTTAACAAACTACTAGTTCTTGTTCCATGAACATGATCTAGCATGGTTAGATGATGATCTATCCCACTACTAGCATCAAACAACATAAAATAATCACAACTAAACAAGTTTCATAAGATTTACACCACTAGTTATTCTTTAACCCACTTATTTATCATTCTTTCAAGACTTTATGTTTTGATCTTGTATGTTCTTGGATTTTAACCATTAAATCTCTTATTAACCACTTTAAACAAGAACAAGAAGATGTTGGGAAGCACTTACTACTAGCTCGTGGCTAGGGAAGAATCAAAGCGTAAACAAGGTGGATAAAAGCAATGTAGAGAGGTTCTTGAGATTCCGAAAGCACCGAGCCTCCTTGTGTGTGACCTTTCACCCTTGTGTGTATATGAAATAGCAAGATCAAACTTGAATGATGGGTGGAGGATGGATGATGGTTTCGGCCGATTGTAGCAAGGGGGAAGGGAGAGAGCAAATTTTGTGATGTGTTTTGAGTGAATGTAAGTGTTATCCCTTTAGTAAACTTATAGACCATCATACTTAATTACCCATGGTATAATGCGTAAGTTAGATATTAGACAACATGGAATAAAATATTCGAAAATGTAAGGGGTGTGTCCCCTAAGGGAACCGTTCGGTTAGGGGGGGTTTATGGTTTGTTTTCAATTGTATAGTTAGTGATTAGTTAGTTTAGTTAGGTATTTAATTTGGTTATTAGTGTGTTATGTAATATAACGGGTGTTAGGGTGTTCGGGGACCCTAACTAGCTCAGAAAAGTGTAAACAATGTCATTGACAATATTTTTGTATTCCGGGTAAAGTCCGGTTGTTCGGTTGGATACTGATCCGTTAAAGTGTCAAATAAAGCTTTAAAGTGTCTTCTATAGTGTTTCTAGTGACACAATAAATTCCCGACACTTTGGAAAGTGTCTAGTATTATTTTCCCATGTTTTTGCACTTCACTAGTTATGTTAAATGCTGAATTTCTATATAAAGTGCAGAATTTTGTAATTAAAGTATGTTTTAGGCACATCCGGTCAC
Source organism: Helianthus tuberosus (assembly GCA_030545235.1). Classification (NCBI taxonomy): domain Eukaryota; kingdom Viridiplantae; phylum Streptophyta; class Magnoliopsida; order Asterales; family Asteraceae; genus Helianthus; species Helianthus tuberosus. The sequence continues at coordinate 26,668,684 of CM060419.1, forward strand.
TATAACCATCTCCTAGTGACGCAGTTTTATAATCCTCACCTCCCTACACTCCCTACTAGTGTAGTAATCTATTCCCGGCTCATACTAGCCTCAGAGACAATGTCTGTCTAGTGCTGGCAAATGTCAGCATGTTTACTGGGTTATCCATATAGTGTGCTCACTGTGCTTTTGTGCATCAAGGTTGTCACTGATGTTTGTGGGTAAATAATAGAGTGACAGTAATAAAATGTGATGCATGAGTATGTATGTATCAGAAATCAAGAAGCAGTTTATCCACAATTGTAAGCAAGCACAGTAATTAAGCATTAATCAAATATTAATTAATTGTACCGATACCTGGTTTTGTGAGGGTTGTCATAGTTTCCCCAGTGCTGGTTTTTGGCATGGTGCGGTGTGCCCATAAGATGCTGGGGAGTTCATCGACCCATCCTCTGTGCGCTGTCCCGAGTCGCGCTTTTATGCCATCGACGATATGTTTGTTAACACTCTCAACTTGACCGTTTGCTTGTGGATGCTCCACAGAGGCAAAGTTGTGCTCGATCTTCATTTCTTTGAACCATTTTTGAAGATCTTCTGAGGCGAAGTTAGTGCCGTTGTCGTAGATGATGCGCAATGGTAATCCGAATCTGCAAATAATATGTTCCCATATAAATTTGCGAATTACCATTGCCGTTGTTGAGGCTAGTGCCTTGGCTTCGACCCATTTTGTGAAATAGTCGACTGACACAATTATGAATTTTACTGCGCCCGGCGCGTCTGGGAATGGACCGACCAGATCAATGCCCCATTGCTGAAAAGGCCAGGCGGACGTAACTGGAACGATTGGATTCTTTGGGCGAAGCGTTTTTGGCGCGTGGCGCTGGCAAGCTGCGCATTTTCATAGTAACTCGACCGCATCTACATGCATTCCTGGCCAGTAATAGCCTGCGTTCATTATTTTGGGGACTACCATGCGCGGTCCGGCGTGTATCCCACACAATCCTTCATGGATTTCCCTAACTAAGTACTGTGCGTCTGTTTTGTCAACGCAGCGCAGGAGTGGTCCCATGAACGATTTCCGGTATAGAATCCCCTCCGCCATTTCATAGTTTAATGCCTTATTCTGGATTTTATGGGCTTCTGCCTTCCCTTCCGGAAGTTTCCCATGTTGTAAGTACAGAATGATCGGAGACATCCAGGATGGATTGCCGATCTCTATGACGTTTACTTGTTTGAGAGGGACGGAAGGGTTGGACAATACCTTGATGCGCACTTCTTTTGCCAAGTGTCTGAAGCTGGTGGTGGCCAGTTTGCTTAATGCATCTGCGTGCTTGTTTTCGCTTATGTTTATGTGATTGACCTTGAACGTTTGGAATTGGCTGATTAACATCCGCGCTTGCTCAAGGTATAATGCCATAGCTTCTCCTCTTGCATCATAGTGCCCATTAACTTGTTCGGCCACCAGTTTTGAATCGACGTTAGCTTCGAGGTTTCTTGCCCCCATTTTAAGCGCTAAGCGGAGACCTGCTAATAACGCTTCATACTCTGCTTCATTGTTTGTACTTCGGAAATCCTGGCATATGGCATAGGTAAGTTCATGGTCATCTGGGCTGATCAGTCGAAGGCCCGCGCCTGCTCCGTCATCATTGGAAGCTCCATCTGTGTGCAAAGTCCAGACTCTATCATCGAAAACAGGAACAGGGTCCTGGATTGCCTCGCACTCTTGAACTTTGTCGATGGGAACTTCTGTGGCGAAATCTGCTAGAACTTGCCCCTTGATTGCCTGTCGCGGTCTGTATAGGATATTGTATCCTCCGAGCTCAATAGCCCATTTGGCCAATCTTCCCGCGACGTCGGGTTTGGATAAGATTTGACCTAAATGGTAATTAGTGAGAACTGTGATGACATGACCAGAGAAATACCGACGTAAGCTTCGTGATGCATGTACTAGCTCTAGGAATAGTTTTTCTATCATTGAGTAACGTGTCTCTGGGCCAGTGAGCATCTTGCTTATATAGTAGATTGGAGTCTGAATGTTTTCTCGCTCCACCATTAATACTGCGCCTACCGCTACTTCCGCAGCAGATAAATATAAGATCAGTGGCTCTTTTTCTCGTGGTGCTGTTAGCGTCGGCAACTGAATTAAACATTCTTTCATTTGCTTGAAGGCTTCTTCCGCTTCGGGTGTCCACTGGAAGTGGGTTTTTTTGGTGCAGTTTCGTAGTGTGCTAATGAATGGATAGGACTTTGCTGCATGATTTGCCAAGAATCTGTTCAAGGCTACTAGACGTCCGGCGAGTCTTTGCATTTCTTTTATTGTTGCAGGCGATGGCATTAACTAGATGGCCTGCACTTTCTCCGGGTTTACTTTAAAACCATCCCTTGTTACTATGAAACCCAGAAATTTCCCTTCTTCCATTCCGAAGGAACATTTCATTGGGTTGAGCTTACGTGCGGTGGATATTTGCGAGCATTGTATCTTCCTCGTGGCTCATGATGACGAGGTCATCCATGTATACCTCGACTGCCTTACCGATATCGCCTCTGAAGACCGTGTCCATTAGGCGCTGGTACATTGCGCCTGCGTTGCGTAAGCCAAAGGGCATTTTCGTGTAACAGAAGATGCCCTTGTCTGTGCGGAATGCGGTCTTGTCTTCGTCTTCTTCTCTTATTTGGACCTGATGATAACCTTTATAACAGTCAAGAAAGCACTTCCATCGAAATGATGCTAGAGAGTCAACTTTTTTGTCTATCTCAGGAAGCACGTAGCAATCTTTTGGGCATGCTTTATTCAGGTCTTTGAAGTCGACGCACATTCTCCATCGGCCACTGTGTTTTTGGACCATTACTGGGTTGGCGACCCATGTATGGTATTGAACCTCGCGCAAGATTCCGACATTAAGTAGCTCTGTTACTTGCTCGTTCATGGCTTTTTCTTTCTCATCGCTGAAGCTGCGCCTCCCCTGTGCAACAGGTTCTGCTGAGGGTCGGATGTTCAGACAATGTTGTGTTACATCGCGCGGAACCCAGTCATGTCTGCTGGGCACCAGGTGAATATGTCTTTATTGTTGGACAACAATTCTTTTAATTGTATTCGGGTTGTTGGGGAAATGGCGTATCCTAACCGGATGGTCTGTTCTGGATATTCATTGTTCCCATTTCTCCAGCTCATTTGATGCTGAGGGTTTGGCCACTTTTGCTGGTGGCTCATCATCCACGTACATGACCTCCTTACATGAGTATAGAATTGCCACTCCAGCTTCTGTTGGAAATCCGCATGCAGCATGTGGAATAGAAGTGACCATGCTGAATTCTCTTTGTGACCTTCTTCCGAGCAATACATCATGGCGTGATGTTGCCGGCATGACCATGAAATTTACTGTGATTGTGCGCGAATGCTCGCCATCAGATAGAGTCACAGGAAACACTATTTGCCCTAGCGGGAATACCGCTTCCTTACAAAATCCGGTGAGAGGGAAATCTACCGGCTCCAGACGTGCTTTGTCTTCTGGATCGAGTTGTTTGAAGCAATGCTCGTATATGATATCCATCGAGCTTCCTGGATCTATAACCATATAGTCCGTTTGATAATGGCCGAAGATACCAGTAATAATTACTAGTAGCTCTTCCTGAGGGACTCCAGGAACAACATGAAACACGACTTGCTATTCTCGCCAATGCTGGTCATGGTGTCGTTTGTTTGGCCTTCGTGAAGGGCCTCCTTGTACCATGCTTATTTGTTTTTGTTTAGCTATCTGGCCATTGGTACCTTCTGGTTTTGGAATTTCCCTGGCATAACTGTCAGATTGGATGTCCCACTGATAAGGCATCTGTGGGTCCAATACTACAGTATCAATCCTGCCACTGCTTTCTTGCCGAATATCAGTTCTCATGTTTGGGGATTCAGGTCTGATAATTTGTGTGAAAATTTGGTTCAAAGCTATCTGGAATCTGCCGATCCAGTATTCTGGAGCTTTCTCTATGAGTTGATCTGAGGAATCCTTTTCGTCTGAGTTATTGTTACTTGTATTGATTCCCATGATTCCGTCGATCTGAGTATTTGGGGTTGTAGAACCCTTGAATTCAGACCAAGGACCTGATGGGTGAAGTGATTAATTCTCTGCCATGTGAAAATAGAGAAATGAGGGAAACTGAATCAAAACGAGACAAAACTGAAAAATCAGAGAAATCGGTGGGCGCCAATGAAGAAACACTAGATAATTGACCGGAATCGAATTATCTAGGGGGTTTGGATCTTCATAAAAGGGGGTTGTTCTCTCTCGTCTGATTCGATGCAACTGACCTTCTTCTCCGGTAAACTCTGCAAAACAAAGCACCGTTAGCCTCGTCAAGGGGAGAAGAGGGGTTCTCTCCTTGACCCGACTCCGGTGTGAGAATAAGTATGTGTTTATGAAGAAGAAGAAGAAGAAGAGGTATTGATGAAGTGTGTGTAACTTGAATTTCATACCTGAATTGTTCTCATATTTATAGCCGGGAGTTTTGGGCGGGAAAACTCGTTGGTGAATTTCTTGACGGAATATGCTAACCCCGTAAGTGGTTACATTTCCTTCCGTTAAGCTTCTCGATCCGACGTGAGTGCACACGGATCGCTGTTTAGATCCAGGGTTGGGGGTTTGCCACGTGGAAGGTGATTAAGTGAAGGTTTCTCTCCAATTTCATGCCATCGTCGTGATTTCAGGGATGCCTGAGGTGATGACACGTGTCCAGACGGTTGTAACCATTTAGTGGTGCACGATTGGGTCCTTCCAGAAGGTTATTGCCATAATCCTGTATCACTCTTTATCGTGTGGCACCAGTTGGGTAAATAATATCCAAGTCAGGATATTATTAGGCGGAAGTGTTTAACTTAGGATTTTCATCCTTTGTTTATGGAGGGAAGCGCAAGGATTTATGATTTCCTTTTGGCGTGCAAGTGTTGTTTGCTATCTGTCTCTTAAGCCTTCTTTGTAGGACCAGTGCGCGGCCGCGCAAGGTCAAAAAGGGCTGAAAGACAAGGTTGTGGTATGGTCCTAAATACTTGTTACAAGGTTTTGGGACCTTACCCCTCCAGTTGCCTTTTGCCAAGTTCAGCCCAATAGAGAGGTGATCGACACTTCCAACATATGATCCCTGCTGACTCAAAAGTGTTGTGTTATCGAAAGCATAATTTCAGACACCTTTCCAATTTCCTAGAGCTTCTTTTTCTGAACAAGCTCCATTTTCACATGTTAGGAGCCTTCCATGAAGCTGAGTTAGGCTCACATCCTTAAAATCATGGGATATTCTCATGAGTGAAGGTTTCATATTACTAATTATAGATTTCTAGAGTGTTATCGATAACATCCTTCGTTTCACCAAATTGTTCCTTCAGTTCATCCCACAACTCTTTGGCATTGTTACAATGCAACATGCCAGCATAGATATCATTTGGGAGAGCCATAACCACGATATAAAAGGCTTTCGCATCTAGCTCGAATTTTGATAATCTTGCTCAGACTAATTCTCCGACTTCTTTGGCTCGAACACATTTAGGTTCTCGGCATTTGGTACCATTGGAATATGAGGTCCGAATACAACGGACTTCCAACACCCTGTATTTTGCTGAGCAAGTATATGACCCACCCTATGTTGGCAGATGTTAAATTTGAATCTGACATGCATAGGTGGTTTATTACTGAAGCCGGTATTTTGTGGATCATTTTTGTGCCATTTTCTTGTGTTCTTTATCTGAAAAACAGAGTATGTGATAGACACTAATTAGTTCTTCACTATACAACTCTGAGTGACGAACAGTACTGGATCATTGTTGAGTTGAACTTTGTATGTTAAACTGATTGTGAAATCGAGTTTAACGTGACCAAGCTCATATACTAATTGTTAGGTTTGATTTACAAGGTTTGTGATTATAAAACAGTTAAGATCAAAACAATATATAATTGCATAACAAAAGATAAATAATCACAAAGGAGAAGTCATCATCAACAATTGTTTTTCATTGATAATCCAAATGATTACAAATGTTTTATAAAAGATTGACTCTATAGATTCCCCCTTAGCCGATCACTTAACAATTATGTTCATACAAAAGAATAGGTGATGTGTAGTGATAAAATAGATCTCTAACATGTGAGATCTCTTTATACTATGTAAGAAAGCTCTGTTTGTGATTGGCTAACATCACATGATAGTGACAACGAACATTCCTAACAGGAAAGATTCCACAGATGTTGCAAACATCTATGCAAATCTAACATCTATTCTAACTAAGCTAAACACTGATAAAACAAGTACTTTTACATAGGGAAACAACTGTTTGGGCTATCCTATGTTGCCTTGATCCAAACATCTGTTTGGCCAGATAGATGTTTGGTAAGGCTTTGATAAGTGGATTGCTTGTCTTCCATTGTAACACCTCGTAAAATCACGTCCAATGATGTATTGACACGTGTAATAAACCCTAATGAAGCCAAACATTGAATTTAAGGGACTAATTTTTCGAAAAATCGAAAAACTTTGATTATGAAAGGACTGGAAGTGTTAGCATACCTAAAATAAGTTTCTAAATAACCTCTCACGATATTTATGTTCACAAATGAGCCACTTGGCGATCGAGTGTAGCCATTTGCGGAATTAATTGAAAGTTTGCGCAATGAAAGGTTAAAAGCGTCAACATGTTCATTCTTACCTCAGAGTGACCTTTTAACAAACCAGGAGCTTCATGATATTTAATTATACTCTCGGGAATGCCAAACATTGGCCGTCTAAGGTCTTTATGCTTATAAGTAAGGTTACGCGCAACTTTCCAAGTTAGAGGGACTAAAAGTGTCAATATGTTTAATTATACCTTTGAATGACCTTTTAGCGAACCCGAATCATCGTGATGTTTAATAATACTTTCAAGAATGCCTAATATGGATTAGATGAGGCTTCAATGCTATTAAATGATGAGATGCGCAAGTTTGCGTAATAGAGGGACCTAAAGCGTCAACTTTTGAATCTACGCCTCTCGATGACCAGTTAAGCAAACGGGAGCATAGTAATATTTAAGTATATGCTTGGGAATGATCATTATGGGCCATGGAAGGCTTTGATATCATTAAACAACATTCCGCACTACTTTGCACAATTAAAGGACTAATTGCGTCAAACTGCTAAAGTATGCCGATTCGTATGGTAACGGACCTTCTGGAATATAACCATGAGTTAAACATACCCTATTTATTCTTTATATAGCTTAGATATAGGCTTGGAGGTGTTTGCTACGCAAAAATAAACTTTTAAGTCATGCAGGGACTAAAAGTGTCAAAAAATGCACAAGTTTGCATTTTCGCGCATATCTCACATTCTGAATATATCCGGACACCCAAAAATTTATGTAAGAATTAAAATATTTTATTTTAGTGTTCGGCATGATAAAATTCCATTCGTCGTGTAGTTTGGATCGTTTTTCGCGTCCGTTCGTGTTTCATCGTAATTAGACGAACAACGTGACCGTACGGCCAAACGAACCGACATCCGACATGTTTGTGAACATGTTTCATATCCCTTATGTTTAGGAATCATTGTAGAGCCTTAAGAATAGCTTAACGAGCTTTAAACGTGCCAAACGTGACCCTAAAAGCTAACAGGGACCATTTTTGGCATTGTTTCAAAGTTGTTGCTGATCTGGGAACCCCAGGCGGCCCGCGTAAGTTCCCCTAGAACCTTACGCAGCCCGTGTGAACCTATCAGGTTTGCAAAAATCAGTTTACAGCCATTTACAGCCTGTTCCAGCTTGATCCAGCACTTGCAAATGGTATTTCTTCAATCCTTGGGCACCCATGGTATTGAAAAACAATGGGTAATAGGTGTATGGTCCAGATTGAATCACGTTTATCAAGGAACGATCCTAACGGTCCTCTAAATCCTATAAATACCCCTCTTGGTCTTGCTCTCATTCACACCTTGATCTGAAATGTTCTAAGTTGGACCCCTTGTGCTTCATACCTGAACATCCTAGATCAATTCCATCATTTCTTGGACCTTTTGTAAGTGTCCTTTCGTGCTTAGTTTAATTGTTTAGCGTTTATAGCCGAAAAGTCAAGCGTTTCGATAAACGCTTTGACTTTTAAACGGTTGAGCCATTGTTTGTAACGAACATGGCTACGTGACCGTAATTAGGTAGGTGTTAAACCCTCAAAAGGGCACCTCCTAATTACCACGTTTACTTAGTTAAATTGTCGGGTCAAATAAAAGTCAATCGGGTTAGTTTTAAATAAAATTCATAACTATTAATATAAAAACCATAAAATCAGTTTTCTCTCTTTAATAACTTGGTAAATATTAGTTGAACATGCCTAAGCATGATTCAACCCGACAATTCTAAGTATAGGCTCGGTTTGGAACCGAAAGTCGCAAAAGTTGACTTTTGCTTTGACTTTCAGTTCTGACCCGATTTAGCTTAGTTTAGATATGCCTTAGGATTCCTTTAGGACCAGGTTATAGGTTAGTGTAACCCTCTGACGTTATACAACTTGGATCCTTAGTTATCCTATTCATTGCATGTTTCCGTTATATGCTTAAATGTTGACCATTATGCCCTTTTGACCCTAAAACGAGAATTTTGAAAATATGAGAGGACAATAATCTTTATTACTGATTTATAAACTTGTCCCTAAAATTTGACATCAGTTTGAGGTCTAGATTAGGAGTTATGCTCATTAGCGTAAATGAAAAGCTTTTTATTAATTAAACGGCATAATTAGCGTATATCCTATCAAAACCCAATTTTTGATACCAAACTTTTTACCTACTGATATAAAATAATATTTTGGGATTTTTGAAGATTTTTGTTTATTTTTAGGATGAGCATAACATAGGGTTCTAAGCTTAATTCGGTAATTGTCGATTTTGCCCTTTTGGCCCATAAAATGAGTTTTACATAATATTTTGATACCAAACTTTTTGCTACTGATTTTATATCATAAATAAAATATTTTAAACTTTATAAACTGATCAAAAACTCAGATTTCCTATTTAAACCCGAAAATCGCTTAAAACCGACTTTTACGCGTTTTAAGCGCATAGTATGAGTTAAAACTATTTTTGGCATATGAAACTTAATACCTACTGATGTTTTAAGCAAATTATATATTTTAACATTAAAGAAAATTTTTAAACTCAGATTCTCTAATTTTGACCTTTAAGCTTATGTGAAATTACCAAAATGCCCCTACGCTGCATAGTTTGGTTATAAATAGTAAATTTCACATATATGCTATACCCTACTGTTATAACTTATTAAATTAAGTATTTTTACTGATTATATCAGACCTGAAACTCAGAATAATATTTAACCTCTCTTATAACCTTTAGAATGACCAAAATACCCCTACGGGGCATAAATTGGTTTTAAATTCGTTTTGGCCATAATGGAAGGTATCCTACTGATATCACAATATATTTAAGGCATATTAACTTAGGAAACCTATTCATGACTATTTTGGTTACCCGTTACGCACTTTCCGCGTTCGGATCGGCTTATGTAACTAGTTTGCATAAGTTAGCCGAAACGGGTCAAACCTTATCATTTTTTTTATCTCAAAATCCAGAACGTGTTTAGCTTACCCTTATTACACAAGTATACGAGCTTGTCGGGTCTAAACCACATTCTAATCCGGTTCTCGCTTAATCATGCGTTTTGAACCGTATCCTCCTTTAAAAACTAACCGGTCTAAGCATAGGCTTAATTAAGACCCGTTAGGAATCTAATAGGTTATTAAAAACCTTCGTTCCAGATTTAGGAGCTCAGTAAAAGCTATCTGTACTTGCTGATTTGATATACGGCTGGGATTGAATTTATTTAGCTCAGGTAAATACTTTTAACTTATTTTCCCTATACGGGCTTGGGGTACGGTATATAAAATACCGCTTGGTCGGGCATTGAATTTTTAATTGTATGAAGATTAATTTATTGAAATGTCCCGTTTAAATTGTTTTGTTTGCTTAAAGCCTTTGGGGGGTTAATGACCATGTCCCGGATATCCTTGACATCATTCAAGAAATGGCCACGACCTTAGCACGCGGGTGTAGGCGTACGCCCGTAGTGCATATATAAATAATGAGGTATAACCGCCGGTTACGGGAATAACCCGCCGCGGGACTATATCATGTGGTGTGTCTATTAATCTTTAACCTGGTGTCAATCCAGGCTACTGAACGTATAACAAACATGTAATTCTTTTACAAGTTTATATATAAATAATTATCCCAAGTTATAAAAAGTTTTGTGCCACGTGCATTCAAATCAATTTTCTAAAACATTTTCAAAATGAGTCAGTTAAATTGTATTTACCAGTGTAAACTGACGTATTTTCCCAAAAAGGCTAAGTGCAGGTACTAATCGGAATAGGTTGGCTACTCCTAGCATCACTAAAGAGTCTCGCAAGCTTAGATGTCAAAATCTGTTAAACAATTATCTTTTATTTGATCCGCCTGTGGATCCTTTACATTCCGTTTGTAATACTTTGATATTACTTTATATCGGTTTGTAATATTTTATCTTTTGCTTCCGCTGTGCATTTAAATTGTGTTGTTTGACTATGATGATATCAACTACGTCACGATACTCCCCACCGGTAATACGTGGAAATATCGGGGTGTGACAGGTTGGTATCAGAGCCAACATTGAGTGAATTAAACACCAGCCTTTTGTGTTTAATCTCAATGACACAGTAGCACATTCCTTGACCTTTTGAGTCTATACTTAACATAGGAATACTCTCATCTCTATTCGGAGAATTATTGCCTTCAATTCTATATATTTTAATATGTCGCCAAGCAAAGAAGCCAAAATGGAAATTCTCCCCATTTGAAGCCTAGGGAAGGTCGAGCTTCGTACTGCGACTAGGATTAACGTGCAACCAAGGAAAAAAATTAGAAATAAAGTGAAGAAGAAATTCCTTTTGCTGAAGTTCGTTTCCTTAGTAAGTCCTTATAAGGGCATACTTATCTTTCAGTCCCTTCATGGACAACATCATTCCTTTCAAGTCCCGTTTAGGGCAATTCTTTACCTCTTTTAAAAATCATTGGAATGTTTTATCTAAATTTATTCATCATTACATATGAACATAAAATATGAAATAATAACATTCCTTTTATAAGATCTACCATTATAATAAAATGGAAAAATCTAAAAAGAACAAGACCTAGCCCATGTGTCATTTTAAGAACAGGACCAAGATGGCAGTTCCTTAATTAGATTCAGATCCTTATTAACATCTCAATTTAGGATTGTTCTGCGTTAAATATTAAAAAGAATCTTAAAGGTACAACCTAGCCTATATATCATTTCAGACAAGGCCAAGATGGTAGAACCTATTCAAAAGATTCAAATCCTTGTTAACATTCCTGGCAAATGTGATTCGATAAGATCGCATAAATCATCCTTATACTGGATTCTTCCGAAATCCTTTCTTATTTGGTGAATTAAGCATCCATTAGGGATGTAATGCTTACGGGGCCGTATTCATTGTCATATAAGATAAAAGACAGTCGTAGCCTACAACTCCCTGTCAAGAAAAGGCATGAACAACGTTCAAGCCTAAATACCTTGATTCTACAAAATCATGGTTTATAATTTAAAGTTGCCCTTGTGACTTGGCCTCTTGTGCCATAGTTATATTTTAATTAAGTTTAGGATAATTATAATGAAAGTCCTGAATAAAAATAAATATCATTCATTTCCTACCAGTATACATGTTAAAAGAAAATCTTAAAAGGTATAACCTAGCTTGAATGTCATTAAAGACCTAGCTATGATGGTAAGACCTGTTTAAAAGAAATTCAGATCCTTGTTAACATCTGAAAATATGTTAACACTCCTGGCAACAGTGATGCAATAAAATCACACTTGTCATCTTCATATTAGGAATTTCCAAACCCCTTATTTAGCGTAAATGATCAAGAGGAATCATGGCTAATAAATGTCGAACATGATGTACACATCAAAACATCCATTTGGATGAATACCTTCGGGCAAAGATGTATACATGAAAAAGATAGTTTTATTTCATAACTTCTTTTCAAGACAATGAACTATGAAATTTTCCGATCCAAAGGAATCATTGATTATGTTTTAAAATTTCCCTAGTGACAAGGCATCTGTGCCATCAAAAAGTCCTTTGAAACAAACCCTTGTGCTATATAAAATGTCGGTACGACGTTGACAGTCGTGACTTATGTCCCCTGTCTAATAAATATGAAGGATTATATTCCGTTTAAACGCCAAAGATGGCTTATTTAAAAACTTAGGCAAAACATAATCAAATAAATTTAATACTATCTATTGGCCTATATGGTTTATTTGCACCATGGCTATTTTTTTTTTGGGAAATGGGGGAGTCCCCGGCAAACTTTTATTAATGATAAAAACCAAGATTACAAACAAGTGCATTTGTTAAGCTAAGGCGACTCGCCAAAGCAACAAACCACAAAAGGAAAACAAACATAAACAAAACAATCAAAAGACAACTAAGACTTGATGCCCGATTTCATAAAGCGTGCCATTTCATCGGTTTCGGACGCCACCTCATCATCTTCATTCATTTTTGTCAAGCGATCATAGTATTTTTTCATACTTTCCGACCATGCATCATAATCTTCCATTTTTGGGCGGGTGTTGGATTCAACAAGTTTTTTAATAACCTCCACCTCAAAATTCCACATCCCAAGATCCGTATCAAAGCAATCTTCTTCATCATTTAATTTGCCAAACCTATTCTTGGTCTTACACGTTGGGCCCAAATGTGACCCAAAATCATTTTTTGAAACATCATAAAAGCCACTACCATACGTTTTTTGGGCCTTAATTATGGAGTCCACAATCGGTTTCAAGACAGGCTCCAAAACAGGCCTACTAGATGGGCCAGCACCTTGTGATGAGCCAGCCGTAACTTCAGAACAGCCCACTTCCGGAACAGCCACAGACTGGGCCACAAAATCTGCTTTTGACGCTAAGCCCACAAACTGATCAGCACTATTCAGAGGCCCAGCAATTTCATCACTGGGCTTCCCTTGTTCGTTATTATCTTTTGAGCCCAAACCGGGATCCAATATGCTCCCACTCGGCCCAATCTGATGAGAAACATACCCAGAACTCGTTTTTTTTTGCTGCCATATTGGTGCCTTACCCTTATTTTGGGCTTTCTGTTTTTTTGCACCATGGCTATTTAATCATCACACTCGACGATTCCCTATATAATTAAATAAATTAATACCACTTGGTTTGTAGCCTTCAAAGCTTCACCATGGCCGACTCATCTGAAGCTCACAATCATCCAGCTGATCGGAATAATGATGCAAGACTGAACTTAACAGGCGCCGAGTTACAGGCTATGTTAGATACAACCATAAACAAGGTCGTGGACCGAGCGTTAAAGGATCATAAGCGAAAGTGCGATAATACCCCGAATAAGGGATTCAAAAAGGGTAAGACCGGTTCAAGCTATAACCAGTCCAAGCCAAAGGAGGCAAAACCCGAATGTAAAACTTGCGGGAAGAAGCACTTCGGAAAATGTTTCTATGATCAGACCAGGGGATGTGTCATCTGTAAAGAGATGGATCATAAGACCAATGAATGCAAAAGGACTTGAAGGACAACCAGCAGTCAAGTGAAAAGACCAGATGCAAAACCTGTAGGAAATGCCACCTCGGGAAATGCAGATTTGAACCTCAGCCTCTATCATGTGGAATCTGCAAGTCCAAGGAGCATAAGACCTTGGATTGCAAGAAGTTGGAAGACGCAACCTGCTATGGTTGCAATGAAAAATGGCACATCAAGACAAATTGCCCAAATAAAACCAAGAAGCCTGAGGAGTCTAAGAAGACTAAAGCTGGGAGCTCTCAAATGGATGCTCAAGAGGCTATTCAGGATGACAATGTCACAATGTCACACCCTGGCTTTGCGGAAGCGTGGGTTTATTATGGTGTGACTTCTTAATACCATAGCTTAATCACATCAAAGCCATATGAATTTAAAAACACGATGATCATCCATTACTTCATGTTTTAAAAACAAAATACCACAACATTGTTTTCAAATGTCGACACATGCAACGAAAATGCAACATAACAAACTAAAAACATTGTTCAAAGACACAACCACAGACATGAAACAAACACAACTCAAGACTTGTGACTCGTCCAGGTAAAAGCCACAACTCCCAAACTTGGATGACATCGCACTTCTTAGGCAGCTGGAAAACATAACATACCTCGCCAGATCCCTAATTCCCTGAAATACATGTAAGTTGGAAAAATCAACAAAAATTGTTGAGCGAGTTCATGTAAAGTGAGTATGTAAAACCTTTGTAAGTATAAAATCCTTGGTATGTAGCAAATAAGGAATTAAAGAGATCACCAATGGTTTGCAAGGCCATTGATATGTGTGAAGTGCGTTAGGAAGACTCAAACCTAGCAGATTTTTGCGTCAGGCTCAAAGTCACTCCGAGGTCCATACTGTTGGGCCTGGAGTTGGGCTCGCTACACCCAGATAGATCTACCGCTAATGACCCTCGGTCCTACAATGAGGATTAATGGCCTCCAGTTCCCGCCTACCCACTCACATGATCTAAGTAGTAACCCTCCTTACGCTAACCATACCATGTAAAAAGTTCTCGTAATCATAGTAACATGTATTTCACCCCCGAAGTATAAAAACTGAAAACAGTTAAGAGAAAAGGGGGACATGAACTCACTGAAGTGCATCTCGAAATAGTCCGTCCCAAAATAACCTGCTGCGTGACGACCTACACGTACTAACTTCTATTAGACGGACGGCCGTGCCTTGGCTTAAGGTTTAACGTTTTTGGGAAATAGTTAGGCAACTATTTCGTATTTACACTTCTTAATTATTTAATAATTATATTCCTTCCCAAGGATGGGGGTTTTAATACATGTGCGTTTTCGTAACTCCAAAAATATATTTTTAAGTCTCACTTAGTAAAATATATTTTTATTCATTTGTCTAAAATATTCTATCTTCATAATATACATATTTTCCCAAAAATATTATATTTTATTCCATACAATTTTTCCAAAATAATAATACTTTGTCAAAATACACATTTAAGAGTATTTTCAGAAAATACATAAGTTAAATTTAAAGTTCGGGTGGTAATAATAATACCGGTGTAACTTAGACATTTATTTGTGATAGCGTTGTTATTATTATGGAGTCGTGCTTTCACAATGTATTCCAGTTATATTATTTTTACTCTAAAAATAATATATAGTTCACAAAATAATCATAAAATCACACAAGCGTTTTATTATGAAATATATATTCTCAATATATATTTAACAAGTTTTATTTACGAAAATCCACCTCCGACACTTGGTAATTTTGTAATAAAAATCATGGCGAAGTTTGTTTGGAAAACAAGTCAAAAATATATTTATAAACACTTGTCATCAAAATATTCTAAGTGTTATATTCTGGAAAAATTTCGCCAGAGTCTCCTCTGTAACTGGAGGTGGCCACGCTTACTAGCGTATCATTTTCTTTTCAAAATTTAATCAACAGTTTTCCAATCCTCAATATTCAATGTTCAATCGTCAAACTAGTCAAAATAAGCATAAATCGCAAACACACGAACTTGTAAGTTGTGTAAAAATATGTAGTAACTTTTCAACACATTTAGTAGATCTCGTCATCTTTAAAAATAACTTTTCTTTCTTGAAAACATTATTCTTAAAGAATATGTAATTTTACAACTTCTTAGTAAAAAATTTCGAAAGTATTTCTTTGTTAAACCCTTTTGTTACACAAGTGTTTACACACTTGTTTGTTCACAAAAACACCTTTAATTTATGAAAGATTCGGCTTTAAAATAAGACTTGTGTATTTTACTTGGTTCTTCGAAAATACCACTTGTAAGTCTTTAGATCTACTAGTTTAAAACTCCATTTTACAAGAAAAACTATTTTTACACAAGTTCATGTTTATGTATGAAAGGGTTCGTCATCTTGTAACTTCCCTACTTAACATAATGCCAGTTCATGTTCCATGAACATGATCTAGCATGGTTAGATGACGATCTGTTCCACTACTAGCATTAAACAACATAAAATAACCACAACAAAACAAGATTCATGAGTTTTACACCATTATTTACTCTTTAACCACTATGTTTATCATTCTTGTAGGACTTTAAGTTTTGATCTTTAGTGTTCATGACTTTTATCCGTTAAATTTCTTATTAACCACTTTAGACAAGATCAAGAGGGTGTTTAGAATCACTTACAACTAGCACAAGGCTAGGGAAGAATCAAAGCGAAAATAAGGTGGTTAATAGCGATGTAGAGAGGTCCTTGTGATTCCGTAAGCACCGAGCTTGCTTGTATGTCACCTTGCACCCTTGAGTATGTAAGAAATGGTTGATCAAGACTTGAAGGTAGTGGTGGTGATGATGGTTGTGTTCGGCCAAGAGTCTCCAAGAGAGAAAGAGAGAGCAAAATTTTTGAGTTGGTGATTATGTGAATGTGATGGACCTTTGTTCTTTTTTAAAGACCATTCCATCTTAATTAACCAAGGGATATTGTGTTTAGTAGATATTAGACAACCATCAATATAATAATAAAAAATGTGTGGTGTGTCCCACATGGGGGAAATCCGATCGGTTGGGGGGGGGGGGTAATATGGTTGGATTCTAACCAAATAGTTAGTGCTTAGTTATGTTTAGTTAAGTAACTAGATTAGTGTAAAAGTGTGTTATGTAATATAACGGGTGTTAGGGTTTTCGGGGATCCTAATTGGCTCAGAAAAGGAAAAACAATGTCATTGACAATATTTTTATGTTCCGGGTAAAGTCCGGTTGTTCGGTTGGATACTGATCCGTTAAAGTGCTAAATAAGCATTTAAAGTGTCGTTAATATTTGTTTTAGTGACACAAAGAATTCCTGACACTTTGGAAAGTGTCTAGTATTATTTTCCCATGTTTTTACACTTTACTAGTTAATTTAAATGCTGAAATTTTGCATTAAAGTGCATGATTTTGTACTTAAAGTACGTTTTAGGCACATCCGGTTACTATAACTATCACCTAGTGACGCAGTTTTACAATCCTCACCTCCCTACACTCCCTACTAGTGTAGTAATCTATTCCCGGCTCATACTGGCCTCAGAGACAGTGCCTGTCTGATGCTGGCTATGTCAGCATGTTTACTGGGTTATCCGTTCATTGTGCTACTGTGCTTTTGTGCATCAAGTTTGTCACTATAGTTCTGTGTAAATAATGGAGTGACAGCAATAAAGTATGATGCATGTACATGTATGTATCATAATTCAAGTAGCAGTTTAATCACAACTGTAAGCAAGCACAGTAATTAAGTATTAATTAAATACTAATTAATTCGTACGGATACCTGGTTTGGTGACGGTTGTCACATTCTCCCCCCGTTAAATAAATTTCGTCCCGAAATTTTAGGCTCTGCTTCTAGTTGCAGGGGTCTTAGGAAATAGATGGGGTATTTCTCTTTCATCTGAGCCTCACGTTCCCACGTGAATTCAGGTCCATGCCTTGAATTCCAACGAACTTTGACGAGTTTGACACTTCTCCTGCGAGTTTTGTTAACTTTCCAATCTGTGACCTCAACAGGTTCTTCAGTGAAGTGGAGCGTGTCATCGATATGAACTTCGTCAGCAGGAATGATCACTGTCTCCTGTGTTGGACTCTTTCTCAAATTTGATACATGGAATGTATCGTGAACACCATTTAGTTCAGCGGGTAGGTCCAACTTGTAGGCAACAAGCCCAATCCTTTGCAGGATTCTGAAAGGGCCAATATAACGTGGATTCAACTTCCCATGCTTTCCAAAGCGTGCTACACCCTTCCAGGGTGAAACCTTCAATAAAACCATATCCCCAAATTGAAATTCCAAAGGTTTCCTCTTTGGATCTGCATAGGCTTTCTGCCTGTCCCGAGCCGCCTCGATGCGTTTTCGAATCTGCGCAATCTTGTCTGTCGTCTCTTGGACTATTTCGGGACCAACAAGCTGCCTATCACCTGCATCAGCCCAGCATAGTGGTGATCGACACTTGCGTCCGTAAAGAGCTTCAAATGGCACGGCTCCAATACTGGTGTGGTAGCTGTTGTTGTACGAAAACCCGACCAATGGTAAGTGATTATCCCAGCTACCACCCAAATCCATTACACATGCTCTCAGCATATCCTCCAAAGTCTGAATTGTTCGTTCACTTTGGTCATCAGTTTGCGGATGGAATGTTGTGCTCAAGTTCAATTGCGAGCCAAAAGCTTCCTGGAAGGATTGCCAAATCCTTCATACAAATCTCCCATCTCTATCCGAGATAATCGAGAGGGGCACTCCATGACGTGCAACGATCTCTCGCATGTATATTTCCGCAAGTTTACTCGTAATGTCTTTCTCTTTGATTGGTAAGAAATGTGCGGACTTTGTTAGGCGGTCAACTATCACCCAAATCATATCATGGCCTCTGGGCATCCTTGGCAGCTTTGTTATGAAATCCATTGAGATTTGTTCCCATTTCCACTTGGGAATTTTGGGTTGTTGCAGAAGTCCTGAAGGCTTCTGGTATTCAGCTTTTACCTTGGAGCACGTTAAACACTTGCTAACATAAACAGCAACATCGCCTTTCATCCTAGGCCACCAATAATAATCCTTAAGATCTTGGTACATCTTATCCGCTCCTGGGTGGATAGAGTACCGCGACCTGTAAGCTTCATCAAAAATAACTTTCCTCAAACTACCAAACAGGGGAACCCAAATCCTTTTCATGAAGCATAGCGTTCCTTCCTCGTTTGGCACTAATTGCTTCTCCATCCCACGGAGATATTCCTCTTTAATATTCCTTTCTTTCAGAGCTTCTTTCTGAGCGGCACGAATGCGCAGAGAGAGGTCTGTCTGTACGATCATCTCCAAAGCCCTAACCCTTATGGGCTTAATCCTTTCTTTTCGGCTCAGGGCATCAGCGACCACATTCGCTTTCCCTGGATGATACTTGATCTCGCAGTCGTAATTGTTTAACAATTCGACCCAACGTCTTTGCCTCATATTCAGCTCCTTCTGGTTGAATATGTGCTGTAAGCTCTTGTGATCCGTGAAAATTGTACATCTCGTACCATACAAATAATGTCGCCAGATTTTCAGCGCAAACACCACTGCGCCTAGCTCCAAATCATGCGTGGTATAGTTCTTTTCATGAACTTTCAACTGACGTGACGCATAAGCTATAACCTTCTGGCGTTGCATCAACACGCAACCCAATCCTTGACGCGAGGCGTCACAATATACCACGAAATCATCAGTTCCTTCTGGTAGCGCTAAGATCAGCGCATTGCAAAGCTTGTCTTTCAGTAACTGGAATGCTTCTTCCTGTTTGATTCCCCAATCAAACTTCTTATCTTTCTGTGTGAGCGCGGTCAGAGGTTGAGCGATCTTTGAAAAATCCTCAATAAATCTTCGATAGTAGCAAGCCAAACCTAAGAATTGTCGAATCTCGGTTGGCGTCTTTGGGGTCTCCCAACTCTTGATCGCCTCGATCTTTGTGGGATCAACATGGATTCCATTTCCATTTACCACATGCCCAAGAAATTGGACTTCGCGTAACCAAAACTCGCACTTCGAGAATTTGGCATACAACTTTTCCTTCTTCAGCAACTCCAAAATAGCTCTTAAATGTTGTTCGTACTCGTCCTTTGTCTTTGAGTAAATCAGAATGTCGTCAATAAATACGATCACAAACTTATCCAAGTACGGCTTGCAGACTCGGTTCATTAGGTCCATGAAAACTGCAGGTGCGTTTGTTAGACTAAACGGCATAACTAGGAACTCGTAATGTCCATATCGAGTTCTGAAGGCGGTCTTAGGAATGCTTTCCTCTTGTATTCTCAGCTGATGGTATCCAGATCGCAAATCGATCTTTGAATAGTAGCTTGAACCTTGCAGTTGGTCAAAAAGATCATCGATTCTCGGCAAAGGGTATTTGTTCTTGATAGTCAACTTATTAAGCTAGCGGTAGTCTATGCACATACGAAAACTACCGTCCTTCTTCTTAACGAACAGTACTGGAGCTCCCCAAGGTGAGAAGCTTGGTCTGATGAATCCTTTGTCCAAAAGCTCCTGGAGTTGTGTTGACAACTCCTGCATCTCTGATGGCGCAAGTATATAGGGTGCCTTGGCTACAGGCGCGGCGCTGGAACCAAATCAATGTGGAACTCGACTTGCCTTTGAGGCGGTAATCCTGGCAAGTCTTCTGGAAAGACTTCCGGATATTCCTTGACGACTGGAATGTCTTCGATCTTTGGCTCAGCAGCTTCTTTATCCACGATGTGTGCCAAGAAGGCAGCATATCCTTTCTGTAAACACTTTCGAGCTTTTAGGCAGCTGATGATTCTTAGAGGTGTATCGCGCTTTTCTCCATGAACTACAATCGTTTCCTCATCTTCGGTTGGGATGCGAATAATCTTTTCGCGGCAAATAATCTAAGCCTTGTTGCTCGATAACCAATCCATCCCCACTACCACATCAAAGCTTCCCAACTCGACAGGTAGCAGGTCTAGCGTAAATTTGTGTCCTCCCAATTCTATGACGCACCCTCTTATCACTTCACCCGTTTCAACTAATTTCCCATTCGCCAATTCAATCGAGTATGGAACGTCTAACTTACTAGGTGTCAATCCAAGTATTTTCTTAAATTCTAATGACACGAAACTATAATCCGCACCAGTATCAAACAAAACGGATGCAAAGCGTTGGTTTATAGGGAACGTACCAGTAACAACGTTGGGATCCTGGCGCGCTTCCCTCACCTCAATGTTAAACACTCTTCCACGGGCTTGATTTAATCCTGGGCAGATCCTCTTGAAGTGCCCAATGTCACCACAGTTAAAACAACCCAATTTTTTACCATTACCTCCTCCGTTCCCCGCTTGATTGTTGTTTTGATTTTGATTCGCGTCCCCAGCTTGATTTGCATTGTTCCCTTGATTTCCATTACCTCCATTATTCCCTTGTACACGATTTCCATTGCCACCTCGATTATTGTTCCGATTACAAAAACCTCCTTGGCCTCCCCGGCCTCCACTAGCCCAGCAGTTATCCTTCAGGTGGCCAACTTTTCCACAAGCTTCACATACTTGTGGCCCACACCGGCCAGAATGATGACGTTGGCGGGAGTTACACTTGGGATGAGTACCCATATAACCTTTTCCTTTCTTCCCGGCACCGGTTGCAGCTTGGACCGGTGTGCTTGATTCTCCTTTCTTGCCAACATAGCTAGTTCCCTGCTTGAAGTTCGAGAATTTCCTCTTATTCTCACCAGACGACTCTACGTGAGTCTCTTTCTTCTTTGGCTCAACATTCGAGAACTTGTTCAGGCGGATGGCTTCCTCAGTAAGCGCCACGCTAAGATCGATTGCTTCCGTGATCGTGGCAGGTTTGGATGTGGTGACCATGCTCATTATTTGGGGAGCCAATCCCCAGATGAACCTTTCAATCCGCTTAAACTCTGGTGTGACCATGTACGGCACAACGTGAGATAAGTCGTGGAATCTTTGAACGTACTCCGTAATTTTGGGACCATCCATCCTTAAATGCCAGAACTCAGTTTCCAACCTTTGAATCTCAGCACGCGAGCAGTACTTTCTTCGCATGAGCTCCTTGAGCTCATACCATGTCATTACGTAAGCTGCGGCTTCGCCAAGAGTTTGCACTTGTAAGTTCCACCAGGATAGGGCTCCGTCCAAAAATCGCCCAGAAATGTATGTCACTTGTTGATCTGGAGCACATTTGCTCATTCTTAAGACAGAGTCTGTCTTCTCGGCCCATCTTACAAAAGCAACAACACCTCCGGTGCCGTCGAAGTTTACGGGCTTGCAGTCAAGGAACTGCTTGTAAGTGCACCCTGCACATACGTTAGAATATACAAATGGTATTAGCGGACGTGCTAAAAATATCCAATTGTACTATAGTATGCCTCAAACGACTTAACATTACCATGTGGTTGATTGTTATTGCCGTTATTGTTCGAATTGCTTCCGCTGGTTCCTCCGTTTGAGGTTGCATACTGCGCAATGGCGGCAGCAACGATTCCTTGAAGTTATGCCTCGTTGGCAGGCATACGCGTCTCGCGTCTTGGTGGCATCTTCTAAAAGATGGTTCACGTTGGTCAGGTCATAGTAAGTAAAGTGTACGTATGCATTCAACAATATCAACACATAACATCTCACGTTATAAATAAATCAACCACATAACATCTCATGTTATAGAACATAAACAATCAACCAACATCATATATAATGAGAATACTGCGATTGTACTGTCATAAATCAAGACCACAATGTAAGGTTTACAAGTACATAACTGTATCGTACATCATCAGTGACTAAAGGCCACATCGCCCTAGTCCAAACTATCTAATCAGTGACATCAGCAACAAATATACAAATCATCAAAAGTCACAATCATCAAAATGTGGTCTCCAAAAGCTGTGTAGTCTGCACAACCGCGGTCGTCTCACCAAAAGTCTACCTGCGTCGAATCAAAAAGGCCTAAGCTGATGGCGGTGGAGGAGGGGGAAAATGAGAAAAGAGTAAACGTCGCATATGAAGCCAGTCCTCCTCCATAGCGCGATGAGAGCGCAATAAGTATGCTATCTGCTGCTCGGGAGTCCAAAAACGAGCGGCAGAATCAGGTGAAAGTGGTCGAGGAGGGTGTGATACTGCAGGTGGGGTCTGGCACTGGCACGGGAGTCGCTGAGCTCTCTATAGCTGCTGTACGCGACGGGTCAGCGCCTCCTGCTGTATCATGAAAGATGTGAGAGCATCCTCCGTAGAATACCCCATGTGGTATAGGTGATATGGATCCGTCGGTGGCATAATGGGGGGCGTGGTCCAGAGGAATGGCTCACTAGATGGAGCGAAGGATGGTACAGTAAATGGTGCAGCAGTGGGATGAACAATCTGAGGCACAAACTGGCCTCCTCCTGACACAAAAGGTGTATGACCAAACGGATGACGTGACGAACCCTCCCTAGGACGGGGTGGATGAATGTCCTGGAGATAAGTGATCAGGAGATCTGTGCGGTGAGTATATGTGATATGTGTGGGAAGCAAAGGTACGTCGATGGGAGCTGAAACAGAAGCTGAAACGGGTGCCACAGGGGGTGTAACAGGCACCACGAAAGGTGGGAAATCGTCGTCGTCATCTATCCACCCATTGTGGGTGTGTGCGTATCGTGGATCAATATGGGTCGCGAAAGGTGCGCGGTCGAACATCACCGGCATAGGATCTGGAAGTGGGGAGACAACAGGATCCTCTAACAACAATGGAGCATCAATATGAACATCAACAGCATGATCATCCACCAACTATGGAACAACAACAGGATGATCATCAACAGGTATATCATCAACCAAAAGAGCAATAGCAGGTGCATCGGCATGAACATGGTCATGCTCCAATGCCGGGTCAGGAGCGACAACTGGCTCAGGGGCCACAGCCAGCTCCGGATCAACAAACTCCGTCTCAAAATCAGCTGGATCAGCAAACATAGGGTCGACAGGGGCTACAGGATCCTCCAAGTGCTGGTCTAAGTGTATGAACTCAATGTCATGGTCTGGATCAAAACCAGGTAGAAAAACAGGATCATCCTCAATATCGTGATCAAACTCATGGTCATGTGTAGGTGCAGTTGACGACGCCATATCAGGGTCGGCGTCGTGTGGGTGGTGCTGCACTCCCTGTGTATGCAAAGATGCGGACGCCACATACTCAAAGGAGTCTGGGATAGGTGAATGAACAGGAGCCTCTCCTACAGGAGCGTCAGCAATGAGTAGGATATCATCAGCAGCAATATGGGCCTCGCCCTCAAAGTCATCCTCAAGTGGTTCCTCCTCAAATAAATCGACATCATCGTCAGAAACATTAACAAGTGGCATATCAACAACGGGATAAGCGGCAAGGGGTATAGGAGCAGGGATCACCACGAGTGGTAAATCCCCAGCGAGATGGCCATCAGCAGGCTCGGCTACGACGTCAGGCAGCGCAAAGGGCTGAAAGTCGTCATCGTCTGTGCTGGTAGTATCGGAAGTGTACACCTCGTGCTCCGATGAAACTATGTCATCTGATACTATCGCCATAGGGTCCAGAGTGTCGGAAACTCCAGTGTCTGATGAAGAAGGCATGATGTCTGTAACACAAACACACATACGCACAAACAATCAATCATAATAATCATATAAACATGTTAGTCACCAATAAGCAATCAAGTAATTCTCCTAGTCCCACTAGTCTAACCTCCCAGCCTCTCAGACTGAGCTTCCTAGTCCCACTAGACTATCCTCCCAGCCTCTCAGACTGAATCTCCTAGTCCCACTAGACTATCCTCCCAGCCTCTCAGACTGACTCCCTGGTCCCCCGACCAGAACCTCCCCAGCCACCCGGCTGAATCCCTGGTCTCCCGACCAACCAAAAATTTAAAATAAATAAGCTCAACTTTTGTTTGTAAAAATGTTTTGTACCTGGGATCTGGACGTAATGTATGCAATGTAAAAATGTTTTCGTGAGAGCCCTAGTGATCATAGTCTAGACTCGAGAAGGAATCCTAGTTCGCTATGATCAGAGCTCTGATACCAAGTTGTCACACCCTGGCTTTGCGGAAGCGTGGGTTTATTATGGTGTGACTTCTTAATACCATAGCTTAATCACATCAAAGCCATATGAATTTAAAACCACGATGATCATCCATTACTTCATGTTTTAAAAACAAAATACCACAACATTTTTTTCAAATGTCGACACATGCAACGAAAATGCAACATAACAAACTAAAAACATTGTTCAAAGACACAACCACATACATGAAACAAACACAGCTCAAGACTTGTGACTCGTCCAGGTAAAAGCCATAACTCCCAAACTTGGATGACATCACACTTCTTACGCAGCTGGAAAACATAACATACCTCGCCAGATCCCTAATTCCCTGAAATACATGTAAGTTGGAAAAAATCAACAAAAATTGTTGAGCGAGTTCATGTAAAGTGAGTATGTAAAACCTTTGTAGGTATAAAATCCCTGGTATGTAGCAAATAAGGAATTAAAGAGATCACCAATGGTTTGCAAGGCCATTGATATGTGTGAAGTGCAGTAGGAAGACTCAAGCCTAGCAGATTTTTGCGTCGGGCTCAAAGTCACTCTGAGGTCCGTACTGTTGGGCCTGGAGTTGGGCTCGCTACACCCAGATAGATCTACCGCTAATGACCCTCGGTCCTACAATGAGGATTAATGGCCTCCAGTTCCCGCCTACCCACTCACATGATCTAAGTAGTAACCCTCCTTACGCTAACCATACCATGTAAAAAGTTCTCGTAATCATAGTAACATGTATTTCACCCCCGATGTATAAAAACTGAAAACAGTTAAGAGAAAAGGGGGACATGAACTCACTGAAGTGCGTCTCGAAATAGTCCGTCCCAAAATAACCTGCTGCGTGACGACCTACACGTACTAGCTTCTATTAGACGGACGGCCATGCCTTGGCTTAAGGTTTAACGTTTTTGGGAAATAGTTAGGCAACTATTTCGTATTTACCCTTCTTAATTATTTAATAATTATATTCCTTCCCAAGGATGGGGGTTTTAATACATGTGCGTTTTCGTAACTCCAAAAATATATTTTTAAGTCTCACTTAGTAAAATATATTTTTATTCATTTGTCTAAAATATTCTATCTCCAAAATATACATATTTTTCCCAAAAATATTATATTTTATTCCATACAATTTTTCCAAAATAATAATACTTTGTCGAAATACACATTTAAGAGTATTTTCAGAAAATACATAAGTTACATTTAAAGTTCGGGTCGTAATAATAATACCGGTGTAACTTAGACATTTATTTGTGATAGCGTTGGTATTATTTTGGAGTCGTGCTTTCACAATGTATTCCAGTTATATTATTTTTACTCTAAAAATAATATATAGTTCACAAAATAATCATAAAATCACACAAGCGTTTTATTATGAAATATATATTCTCAATATATATTTAACAAGTTTTATTTACGAAAATCCACCTCCGACACTTGGTAATTTTGTAATAAAAATCATGGCGAAGTTTGTTTGGAAAACAAGTCAAAAATATATTTATAAACACTTGTCATCAAAATATTCTAAGTGTTATATTCTGGAAAAATTTCGCCAGAGTCTCCTCTGTAACTGGAGGTGGCCACGCTTACTAGCGTATCATTTTCTTTTCAAAATTTAATCAACAATTTTCCAATCCTCAATATTCAATGTTCAATCGTCAAACTAGTCAAAATAAGCATAAATCGCAAACACACGAACTTGTAAGTTGTGTAAAAATATGTAGTAACTTTTCAACACATTTAGTAGATCTCGCCATCTTTAAAAATAACTTTTCTTTCTTGAAAACATTATTCTTAAAGAATATGTAATTTTACAACTTCTTAGTCAAAAATTACGAAAGTATTTCTTTGTTAAACCCTTTTGTTACACAAGTGTTTACACACTTGTTTGTTCACAAAAACACCTTTAGTTTATGAAAGATCCGGCTTTAAAATAAGACTTGTGTATTTTACTTGGTTCTTCGGAAATACCACTTGTAAGTCTTTAGATCTACTAGTTTAGAACTCCATTTTACAAGAAAAACTATTTTTACACAAGTTCATGTTTATGTATGAAAGGGTTCGTAATCTCGTAACTTCCCTACTTAACATAATGCTAGTTCATGTTCCATGAACATGATCTAGCGTGGTTAGATGACGATCCGTTCCACTACTAGCATTAAACAACATAAAATAACCACAACAAAACAAGATTCATGAGTTTTACACCATTATTTACTCTTTAACCACTATGTTTATCATTCTTGTAGGACTTTAAGTTTTGATCTTTAGTGTTCATGACTTTTATCCATTAAATTTCTTATTACCCACTTTAGACAAGATCAAGAGGGTGTTTAGAATCACTTACAACTAGCACAAGGCTAGGGAAGAATCAAAGCGAAAACAAGGTGGTTAATAGTGATGTAGAGAAGTCCTTGTGATTCGGTAAGCACCGAGCTTGCTTGTATGTCACCTTGCACCCATGCGTATGTAAGAAATGGTTGATCAAGACTTGAAGGTTGTGGTGGTGATGATGGTTGTGTTCGGCCGAGAGTCTCCAAGAGAGAAAGAGAGAGCAAAATTTTTGAGTTGGTGATTATGTGAATGTGATGGACCTTTGTTCTTTTTTAAAGACCATTCCATCTTAATTAACCAAGGGATATTGTGTTTAGTAGATATTAGACAACCATCAATATAATAATCAAAAATGTGTGGTGTGTCCCACATGGGGGAAATCCGATCGGTTAGGGGGGCGGGGTAATATGGTTGGATTCTAACCAAATAGTTAGTGCTTAGTTATGTTTAGTTAAGTAACTAGATTAGTGTAATAGTGTGTTATGTAATATAACGGGTGTTAGGGTGTTCGGGGATCCTAACTGGCTCAGAAAAGGAAAAACAATGTCATTGACAATATTTTTATGTTTCGGGTAAAGTCCGGTGGTTCGGTTGGATACTGATCCGTTAAAGTGCTAAATAAGCATTTAAAGTGTCGTTAATATTTGTTTTAGTGACACAAAGAATTCCTGACACTTTGGAAAGTGTCTAGTATTATTTTCCCATGTTTTTGCACTTTACTAGTTAATTTAAATGTTGAATTTTTGCATTAAAGTGCAGGATTTTGTACTTAAAGTACGTTTTAGGCACATCCGGTCATTATAACTATCACCTAGTGACGCAGTTTTACAATCCTCACCTCCCTACACTCCCTACTAGTGTAGTAATCTATTCCTGGCTCATACTGGCCTCAGAGACAGTGCCTGTCTGATGCTGGCTATGTCAGCATGTTTACTGGGTTATCCGTTCATTGTGCTACTGTGCTTTTGTGCATCAAGTTTGTCACTATAGTTCTGTGTAAATAATGGAGTGACAGCAATAAAGTATGATGCATGTACGTGTATGTATCAGAATTCATGTAGCAGTTTAATCACAACTGTAAGCAAGCACAGTAATTAAGTATTAATTAAATACTAATTAATTCGTACGGATACCTGGTTTGGTGAGGGTTGTCACACACAACAGGTACTTTCTTTATCAATAACGCTCATGCTAGAATATTATTTGATTCAGGTTCAGATAAGTCTTTCGTAGACAATAGATTTTTGTAAATCATTAAATCTGCCTGTTAAACTCTAAGCGTTAAGTATAAAGTAGAATCGGCCGATAGTACCTCAGAGACTGCTTCATTAATATTAGATGGATGTTTTATATCCATTAGGAATCATTCTTTTCCGCTGTCCTTGTTTCCATTAAAATAAGAGGGACTCGATATAGTGATAGGAATGATTTGGTCGTCTTAAAAATCAAGCCCATATTGTGCGTGATAAGAAGCAAGTAGTTATCAAGACTCCTTATGGCGAGCCTTTGACAATTCAAGGACACTGGGTATGGATTGCCTTAGCACTTGTTGAATATCGTATTTAATACCAAAGATTCGAGTATGGAAAACTCAGAAGAGACAAACAACAGTTGCGATGCTGGAGATGCGACAAATGTTAATGGTGCATCCAATGTGAACCTCAATGTTAATGGAGTTAATCTCCAAAACTGTAATTAACGCAGCTATTAGAAAGGCTATGAGAAAAGTCATGAAAAGGTTCAAAAAGCCAGATGCTGCTCGCTCTAAAACACATGTCGCTGCGCATGAGAAGAGCTTTATTCATACTTCAAATGCAAAGAATAACCCAAACAAAATCAAATGTGGCAAGGAGCCCATTCTTTTCAGGATGTACTTAAAAGTACTTCGTCTCTTGGAAGTCAAGAGACTTCAAAATAGTAAAAAGAGGCCATCGATTGCGGGAAATTGTTGGATGAAGTAGAAACCATTAGGTGTATTAGTGGTTATGCTGGAAAGGACATGGTGAGGAATACATCTCAGTCATTCGATGGCAATATCCTTGATTAGTGAGGACATTAATGAAGTCCACAAGAAAGATCCTCTTATACATTATGGGATGGTCCAAGTTTTAAGGACCTTATTAGAAAAACCTATTATCCGCTTCGCGAAATGGAAAAGATGGAATAAGAATTTTATGACTCTCACCATAAAAGTTCTAGACTGTCGACAATATGTTACAAATTTTAATGCATTGGCTGAGATAGTGCCCTATTCCATTTACCCATAACCTAAGCTTAATGCAATAATTATTGGTGGTTAGTAGCGGTAATAAGAGGGCACATTAAGGTTTTAAAGCCTGCTCATTATAAATCAATTATGGATCTACCTCGGCTACTAACGTTATATAGATTAATAAATAACCAGTCAAAATAGACTGCCCTAAAATTTGTCAAAGATTTCGCAGCTAAGTTTAAAAGGATTAAGAATGGAGGCGTTTAACCCTCTTGATGAAGGATTAGAGGCAGCTCACATTAATGACACCAGATAAATCCCTTATTGTGATTTATTGCTAAGAGTTACGTTTGGGTTCAGGTGCTGCTAAGTCTCTCATAAGACCATAAGCTTAGCAAACTTTTAGAAAATTTTCCCGTAAAAAAACCCCAGATATTAAGTGTAAGGTAAAACTTACAGGCGAAATCATAAGAGCCATTTCTTCTATTCCTGTCAGAAACCTTCAGGCGTAGAATTTTAGAAGTATTCTCTCTCTAGAGGAAGTGCATCAGCATGCATAGTTGATATCTCTTTGATCTCTATCGATTGCGAATACCAGACGGTATGATAAAAGCGCCATAGGAGGATTGGTATATCTTAACCCATAGATTACTTCCATGCCTGATCAGTATGGAGGTTTAATGCATGGGACCACAAAGATATCCCGATGGTCAAGTCAACTAATGGTATTCAAAGAAGATATCCAGAATGGAATTGTCCAAGTAAAGGTCTTCGATCAAGGAATTCGTGGACTCGTAACGTAAATGTGTCACTTAATTGACTCAAGCAATGATGGATGAACTGGAGCCTGAGATTTGGAAAATCTCTGTAACCTCCTTGTATCTTGATTATCTTCTCCTAAGATTACCCTGTTTCCCTCCTGAAAGGCAAGTAGAGTTAAGATTTATATCCCATTTAGGGCGGTATTATTAAGAAATCTCCAAGACGGCTAGTACCATCATTGGAGGAACCGAAACCCTGATTAAGTAGGTTTTAAAATAGAGGATTTATATAGCCTAAATATCCTGAGAATTCGGTATAGCTAATTATGAAAGATGGTTCATTTTGCTTATGTATTGATTACCGCAACCTTAATTAGGCAACAATTAAGAATTGCCATCAGCTGCCCAGGATCGTCGATTTGTTCGACTAACGGCAAGGATTAGTTATTCCTTAAGATTAGTTTCAAGCAGTGGATGGAATAACAATCTCACCTTAAAATAAGCTTTTCTATAATAGTTGTTATATAAGTATCAAGGCTGCTTCTTTAGAGACCTTGTATAGATGGAATGTTAAACATTTATTGTTGGACAAAAGATTTGTAAGTCCAATTATCAGGATTTGAAAGTTGCCTTGGAAACAACGAATAAGATCATACGAATCCATAATCATCTGTAAGATGCCAGTATTCGGCAGAAAATCAAGGATTAATGAGAGTAGCAACCCTCTTGAGTTCTTATTGAGGAAGAAGGTTCAACAAAAGATATCACCCTGGGAGGGTGTGCCAATTTGTTAATTATCAGACTAGTTGAACTCTGAATATATAGAATCATTTGAGAGAATCGAATGTATCAAGATTAATTAGCTTATAAGCTAAAATCTATTTAAGGAGCTTGGCGGAGCTCGCAATACATTGCACACTAATGACTTAAGGATGTGTTTCACCAATAAGTCGAGAAGCATTATCACATAATGATATGCAAATGGATGATATGATGAGAAAACTGTATTGATTGAGGATCGACAGGTTAAGAAGCTCCAAAGAGAATATATGTACATATTATAGAGGTCAGTTTGGGAGCTTGGAGAGGTTCCAGATAGGCTATAGAAGTTAAGTCCATTATGCGACAAAAAGAACTTCCATCATTATAGCAAATCTTGAGGTCGAGATTTCTTTTAAGGGGGTGAGGATGTAAAACCTCGTAAAATCACGTCCAATGATGTATTGACACGTGTAATAAACCCTAATGAAGTCAAACATTGAATTTAAGGGACTAATTTTTTGAAAAATCGAAAAACTTTGATTATGAAAGGACTGGAAGTGTTAGGATACCTAAAATAAGTTTCTAAATAACCTCTCATGATATTTATGTTCACAAATGAGCCACTTGGCGATCGAGTGTAGCCATTTGCGGAATTAATTGAAGGTTTGCGCAATGAAAGGTTAAAAGCGTCAACATGTTCATTCTTACCTCTGAGTGACCTTTTAACAAACTGGGAGCTTCATGATATTTAATTATACTCTCGGGAATGCCAAACATTGGCCGTCTAAAGTCTTTATGCTTATAAGTAAGGTTATGCGCAACTTTGCAAGTTAGAGGGACTAAAAGTGTCAATATGTTTAATTATACCTCTGAATGACCTTTTAGCGAACCCGAATCATCGTAATGTTTAATAATACTTTCAAGAATGCCTAATATGGATTAGATGAGGCTTCAATGCTATTAAATGATGAGATGCGCAAGTTTGCGTTATAGAGGGACCTAAAGCGTCAACTTTTGAATCTACGCCTCTCGGTGACCAGTTAAGCAAACGGGAGCGTAGTAATATTTAAGTATATGCTTGGGAATGATCATTATGGGCCATGGAAGGCTTGGATATCATTAAACAACCCAATTAAAGAACTAATTGCGTCAAACTGCTAAAGTATGCCGATTCGTATGGTAACGGACCTTCCGGAATATAACCATGAGTTAAACATACCCTATTTATTCTTTATATAGCTTAGATATAGGCTTGGAGGTGTTTGGTGCACAAAAATAAACTTTTAAGTCATGCAGGGACTCAAAGTGTCAAAAAGTGCACAAGTTTGCATTTTCGCGCATATCTCACATTCTGAATATATCCGGACACCCAAAAATTTATGTACGCATTAAAATATTTTATTGTAGTGTTCGGCATGATAAAATTCCATTCGTCGCGTAGTTTGGATCGTTTTTCGCGTCCGTTCGTATTTCGTCGTAATTAGACGAACAACGTGACCGTACGGCCAAACGAACCGACATCCGACATGTTTGTGAACATATTTCATGTCCCCTATGTTTAGGAATCATTGTAGAGCCTTAAAAATAGCTTAACAGGCTTTAAACGTGCCAAACGTGACCCTAAAAGCTAACAGGGACCATTTCTGTCATTGTTTCAAAGTTGTTGCTGATCTGGGAACCCCAGGCGGCCCGCGTAAGTTCCCCTAGAACCTTACGCGGCCCGTGTGAACCTGTCAGGTTTGCAAAAATTAGTTTACAGCCATTGATGCGTGTGAAGTGTGTATATAAGTTTAGGTATTTTTCAAGCCATTTTACACTTTCTTTAGCCAAGTTTTAAATTTATAAAACACGATATTTACTAACACTAAACACACATATGGGCAAGTGCACCCATCGTGAGCGTAGTATAGTGTTGGTAAGATACCGAGGTCATCCAAGGACATAAGAGCTTTTAGTACCGGTTTATCCTTAACGTCTAATCAAATCAAAAAGTTTAGAAAAAAAATTTTAAACTAAGAAAAAATAAAAACTAACTAAAACGCTGAAAATAAAAATAAAAAGTAAAAACTGATAGACAAGATGAATCACTTGGCTCCGACTCGTGTATAGTGTAACCTTTGATTATTTCCGCACTTTTGCACTATTTAAGAGATTATCTTAGTTATTGTAGTAGGCCCCTCTTTTGGAGGTGACGTTACCCTCAACCCAGTAGTTTGAGTCAGCAAGGATACAATCCTAAAGGGTCGGATTATTGAAAGATAATTAATTAAGTTATTAATGCATAATGTGGTAGGCCCCTCTTTTGAAGGTGACGTTACCCTCGGCTAAGTAGTCCGAGTCAGCTGGGATACAGTCCTAAGTAGCCGGGTTAAAGTATTAATAGTAGTTTAACTTATGAGGGGATCAAAGAGTTTGGACCCCCGCCATCCAATACCGTAAAGTATTGAAGGAGGTCCTACTAAATTTGACCCAGGTCCTTTGTAGGATCTATACACTAAACAATGGCAAGACTCTTACCAAACCGTTCCCTTAACCCCCGACCAGGTAGCCAACATACCTCCATATAGACCGTGGAGATATGAATGGTGAAAATCTTTTATTTTATATAGACAGTAAAATAATGCCAAGACACCACAGACAAACGATAAGGAAGAATCACCTTCAACATAAGAAACTAGTTATTAAAGTCATTAATACATAACCAATTAAAAAGTGCGAAAAGATTAAAAATAAAAAAGTATTACACTAGACACTTTCTCTTCACCAAGTGATGTAAGAGACTTAGGCAAACATGGCCTTGATTGTCAAGAACTCTTACGATCAATCTTGGATCCCAAGACGACTCACACACTCTATGATGGACAATGGATGATGGTGGTGGATGATGGTGTTATGGTGGTGGTGGGTGGTGGGTGAAGTGTGAGAGAGGTGGTGTGCCAAGGGATGGTTTGAGCTTGAGCCAAGCACTCCTATTTATAGGCTGAATAGAAGCTCGAGCACGGCCCCATGTCCAGTGGGCACGGCCCCGTGTCCACATCATTCTCTTTCTTCATTAATTGCTCTTGTCTTTATTAGTTGACCACGGCCCCGTGTCCGCTGGGCACGACCTCGTGTGCAGAAGCATATCTGTACTATCAAGATTTGCTTGGATTCTGCGAATCTTATAGTTGACCAGGACCCCGTGTCCGCTGAGCACGGCCCCGTGGTGGGCGATGGAAGCTTCTACAACTTTGTCTTTTATGCTGACACTTGGGCACGCCCCCGTGCTCACTGAGCACGGGGCGTGTTCAACCTCCTGTTTTCTTGTTTTGCTTGGGAAGATGCTTTCGGGGAGGTCGAGCATGCCACGTTTATTCCTTTTCTTGTATTTATGTTAGATATAGCTGCCTTTTTGCTTCTTTTGTTAATTTGAGCTCATTTAATCCTGAAAATACAAAAGGAAGACAAAAACACACTTTTTCTAACATTAGTACTAAAAAGGGTTAGTTTTATGCCACATTTGATGTAATTTATATGTTGCATTTTGCACATATCATCCATTTACAGCCTGTTCCAGCTTGATCCAGCACTTGCAAATGGTATTTCTTCAATCCTTGGGCACCCATGGTATTGAAAAACAATGGGTAATAGGTGTATGGTCCAGATTGAATCACGTTTATCGAGAAACGATCCTAACGGTCCTCTAAATCCTATAAATACCCCTCTTGGTCTTGCTCTCATTCACACCTTGATCTGAATTGTTCTAAGTTGGACCCATTGTGCTTCATACCTGAACATCCTAGATCAATTCCATCCTTGCTTGGACCTTTTGTAAGTGTCCTTTCGTGCTTAGTTTAATTGTTTAGCGTTTATAGCCAAAAAGTCAAGCGTTTCGATAAACGCTTTGACTTTTAAACGGTTGAGCCATTGTTCGTAACGAACATGGCTACGTGACCGTAATTAGGTAGGTGTTAAACCCTCAAAGGGGCACCTCTTAATTACCACGTTTACTTAGTTAAATTGTCGGGTCAAATAAAAGTCAATCGGGTTAGTTTTAAATAAAATTCATAACTATTAATATAAAAACCATAAAATCAGTTTTCTCTCTTTAATAACTTGGTAAATATTAGTTGAACATGCCTAAGCATGATTCAACCCGACAATTCTAAGTATAGGCTCGGTTTGGAACCGAAAGTCGCAAAAGTTGACTTTTGCTTTGACTTTTAGTTCTGACCCGATTTAGCTTAGTTTAGATATGCCTTAGGATTCCTTTAGGACCAGGTTATAGGTTAGTGTAACCCTCTGAGGTTATACAACTTGGATCCTTTGTTATCCTATTCATTGCATGTTTCCGTTATATTCTTAAAGGTTGACCATTATGCCCTTTTGACCCTAAAATGAGAATTTTGAAAATATGAGAGGACAATAATCTTTATTGCTGATTTATAAACTTGTTCCTAAAATTTGACATCAGTTTGAGGTCTAGATTAGGAGTTATGCTCATTAGCGTAAATGAAAAGCTTTTTTATTAATTAAACGGCATAATTAGCGTATATCCTATCAAAACCCAACTTTTGATACCAAACTTTTTACCTACGGATATAAAATAATATTTTAGGATTTTTGAATATTTTTATTTATTTTTAGGCTGAGCATAACATAGGGTTCTAAGCTTAATTCGGTAATTGTCGATTTTGCCCTTTTGTCCCATAAAATGAGTTTTACATAATATTTTGATACCAAACTTTTTGCTACTGATTTTATATCATAAATAGAATATTTTGAACTTTATAAATTGATAAAAAAACTCATATTTCCTATTAAAACCCGAAAATCGCTTAAAACCGACTTTTACGCGTTTTAAGCGCATAGTATGAGTTAAAACTATTTTTGGCATATGAAACTTAATACCTACTGATGTTTTAAGTAAATTATATATTTTAATAGTAAAGAAAAGTTTTAAACTCAGATTCTCTAATTTTGACCTTTAAACTTATGTGAAATTACCAAATTGCCCCTACGGTGCATAGTTTGGTTATAAATAGTAAGTTTCACATATATGCTATACCCTACTGTTATAACTTATTAAATTAAGTATTTTTACTGATTATATCAGACCTGAAACTCAGAATAATATTTAACCTCTCTTATAACCTTTAAAATGACCAAAATACCCCTACGGGGCATAAATTGGTTTTAAATTTGTTTTCGGCATAATGGAAGGTATCCTACTGATATCACAACATATTTAAGGCATATTAACTTACGAAACCTGTTCATGACTATTTTGGTTACCTGTTACGCACTTTTCGCGTTCGGATCGGCTTATGTAACTAGTTTGCATAAGTTAGCCGAAACGGGTCAAACCATATCATTTTTTTTATCTCAAAATCCAGAATGTGTTTAGCTTACCCTTATTACGCAAGTATACAGGCTTGTCAGGTCTAAACCACATTCTAATCCGGTTCTCGCTTAATCATGCGTTTTGAACCGTATCCTCCTTTAAAAACTAACCGGTCTAAGCATAGGCTTAATTAAGACCCGTTAGGAATCTAATAGGTTATTAAAAACCTTCGTTCCAGATTTAGGAGCCCAGTAAAAGCTATCTGTACTTGCTGATTTGATATACGACTGGGATTGAATTTATTTAGCTCAGGTAAATACTTTTAACTTATTTTCCCTA
The DNA here is from genome assembly GCA_030545235.1 of Helianthus tuberosus. Classification (NCBI taxonomy): domain Eukaryota; kingdom Viridiplantae; phylum Streptophyta; class Magnoliopsida; order Asterales; family Asteraceae; genus Helianthus; species Helianthus tuberosus. The sequence goes on from CM060419.1 coordinate 26,705,063, forward strand.
TACGGGCTTGGGGTATGGTATATAAAATACCGCTTGGTCGGGCATTGAATTTTTTATTGTATGAAGATTAATTTATTGAAATGTCCCGTTTAAATTGTTTTGTTTGCTTAAAGCCTTTGGGGGGTTAATGACCATGTCCTGGATATCCTTGGCATCATTCAAGAAATGGCCACGACCTTAGCACGCGGGTGTAGGCGTACACCCGCTAGTGCATATATAAATAATGAGGTATAACCGCTGGTTACGGGAATAACCCGCCGCGGGACTATATCATGTGGTGTGTCTATTAATCTTGAACCCGGTGTCAATCCAGGCTACTAAACGTATAACAAACATGTAATTCTTTTACAAGTTTATATATAAATAATTATCCCAAGTTATAAAAAGTTTTGTGCCACGTGCATTCAAATCAATTTTCTAAAACATTTTCAAAATGAGTCAGTTAAATTGTATTTACCAGTGTAAACTGACGTATTTTCCCAAAAAGGCTAAGTGCAGGTACTAATCAGAATAGGCTGGCTACTCCTAGCATCACTAAAGAGTCTCGCAAGCTTAGATGTCAAAATCTGTTGAACAATTATCTTTTATTTGATCCGCCTGTGGATCCTTTACATTCTGTTTGTAATACTTTGATATTACTTTATATCGGTTTGTAATATTTTTTCTTTTGCTTCCGCTGTGCATTTAAATTGTGTTGTTTGACTATGATGATATCAACTACGTCACGATACTCCCCACCGGGCCCACCGGTAATACGTGGAAATATCAGGGTGTGACATCCACAGATGCTCTGATTTAGGTGTTCAAGATTCATTATCTTTGGGGAGAATCTGGTTCAAACTTCTGTTTATTTCCTTATCACTTGATTATGTTTTGGCTTTTGAATATTATCTGTTCTTTTGTACGTCCAACATACAACTAAATCGTGATTACCATCAGGTAAAGCTAATTCCAGAGTGTGACTCAATCCTTCCTTTAACTCTTAGGATGTATGCTCCTGTGTTGGACCCCATTTGAGCTTAATTTCTACTATCGTCACCTTTGTCAAATGTGAAGCTATCTTAGAGAAAATCCGAATAAAACTTCTGTAGTATCCGGCTAAACCTATAAAATTTCAGATCTCTGATGGTGTGTTTAGAGGGATCCTTTGCGTGATTGTCTTAATCTTTAAAGGATCTATAATAATCTTATCTGCATTCACCACGTGGCTAAGAATTGAACTTCTATAAGACAAAGCGTGCGTTTGGAGAACCTAGTGAACAACTTCTTCTTTATTGTGTCTAGCAACTCCCAGAGTGATATGCGTGATTTCCTTCACTATTTTAGTATACCAAAATGTCATTAGTGAATACTTTGACCGATCAGTCCAACATCAGCCAACACACATGATTCATGAAATTTATAAATATTGTTTGGGTATTCGCCAATACAAACGAAATCAGGAGAAACTCATAATGTCCATATCGCGCCTAAAACGTTGTTTTGGTGTATCATGTTCTTTGACCTTTAGCTGATAATATCCCAACCTGAGAGTAATCTTAAAGAATTAACTCGCACCTTGTCACTGATCAAACATATTTTCAATCCTTAGTAGTATATACTTGTTGTTTACTAGTAAGCTAATTCAACTCTCTGTATTCTATCCACATCCTAATGCTAACATCTTTCTCATTTAAAATTTCTTCTTTATAAACATACTCTGTAACATCTCACTCATAGAAAACAACTATTGGTGGGGTCTAGAAAGGTGGTTCCACTGAGATCACAACTAAAAATCATTGTTTGATATATATATAAAATATAGTACCCATAAAATCATAAATTATAGCTTAGAAAATCAAACATTATAATAGAAAAAGAAATAAAAGTAGCAAACTACCTAGAACGTTAGTACGGTGTCTTTTTGGGAGAATCGACATAACAATGGCATAAATGTTTTATATGCTTTGTTTGTTGTTGTTGTAGAAGAGAGATTGAGAAGTAGTTAAGGTATAGAAGACATGTAAGCACGGTTTCAAGTTTATTTTTAGCAAAAGTTCATAACAAGTAGATGGACTTTATTATGCAAAAAGAGTGGATGCACATTGTGAGAAAAATCAAAAAGTAGGTTGGTTTTTTATAGTAATTGCCCTTGTTTTATATAATATATATGTTTTACAAATGAAAATAAAAAATATTATCTAACATGTTTATCACTTCATAAGAGCACCCACAATGTGCTCAAAGTTCTCAAGTGCAGATCTAGTCATCAATTCCGAACGGAAAAATGGAGTTTTGCCACATTATGAGTAGCATCCAACTTGAAAGTCCGGTTTGAAAGTCCATAATTCCGGACAACAATTTTGGACTTGATGTGGGCCCTATTTAATATTTATTGATTAAAAGACAAAAAAAACTCACACCCAAAAAACATAAAAATGATTTAAAAAACTACATTACAAAAAACATAAAAACCTAAATAAAACTAAAAAACCTACATGACATTGATGTAAAAGAAACCGACATAATTGTAAATACATTACACCTAACTAAAGATGTTCGATTGAATCAAATCAGCAATCGCAGTAGAGCGCTTGTCTTCGCATGGGTCATAGAACCTGAAACACTCATCGTCGAATTCATTGGCATTCATGTCACATGGATGTGATACGTATACCTCTCGAGATTTAATTACGTACCCATCCTCTTAATTGGGGACGTGTCGTTCCCCAGTGTGGCCAAACACTTGGTCAAATTCCTAGTTAAATTTTTCGTCTGTCGATACCCACTCCAGAATTCTTAATTGGCTAAATTGTTGCACAATTGGAACTGCAGTTGGACAGAGAGGGTAATTAGATGGAAGAGGAGAGTTTGCAGCTGGATGGTGAGGATAAACTGTCGGGTGAGGGTAAACAGATGGACGAGGAGGGTTTGCAACCGGAGGATCAGTGTAAACAGTTGGACGACGAGGGTTTACAACTAGATGGTGAGGGTAAATAACTGGATGAGGAAGGGTTTGCAGTTTGACGTGAAAATGAGGGTACAAGAACATATGAATATCCTCTACCCTTATTTCATAGAAATAGGAGTGAGAACAAGGATTGGTATATGCTATTAATTTATAGTTGATATAGTATATCTGTTGGAACAAAGTCGTTACAATATAGTTGTTAGAATATATTGTCCTTGAAATATTTAAAATTAAAGAATAATTTTTTTATTTCTTATATATTCCTTAATTGTATGTTAATACATATAATAATAAATGTAAAAGTAGATGAGGTGGAGTGTGATGCGGAGTTTGTGAAGCTTTATACATTACGAAAAAAATTAGGGCATTTTAAGAAAGTTTGAAATCAGAGATTACAGTTCATTCTGAAATCTTTTTATATTATAAAGATGAGTCAGGATATACTAGGAAGTTTATTTGGGTAGGAAGGCTAGGAAGTAATCTTGACCATCTATTAAGTAATCAATGGCTAAGACTAAATGTGTGAAATTGAATAAAAAAAGGCGCGTGAGTTAGTTTGAGGGTATTTGTGTGTGCACTAATGTCTATCGCCTCCGTCAATCCGAATTGTAGCAGAAATCTATTAAAGAAAAGGTTTTGTTATGTTAAATCTAGGGATAAGTCTAGTTTAAATGAGGAATGGCAAACTTGTAATTAAGGAGAACTTCCTTAATGGTTTGCCTATAAATAGAAGCCTTAGGATATATTTTTAGAATTTTTGCAACATTTGAAGACTAGAGCTTCTAGAGAGAGAAACTAGTGTTCAAGCTGATTCGTGGTGTAATCCTTGTCAAATCATTAAATAGAATCACTATTAATTACGTTCTTGTGTTCGGTCCACACACGTGCACGGATTCCGCATGTCGTACGTGTTGTCCGCAATCGTTCGGGAGTCAAAACCGATCCTACAAGTGGTATCAGTGCAGGAGCTCGATTGCACGGATCAGATACGCAAGAATCTACGAGATTTCATCAGTTTCAGGGTTGGATTTGATTCAGATTTGTCAAGTGTCTTCTTCTACTCATTTTCTTCACTTTTTGTCACAAAAACGCAAAATTAACAAGGATTTCACGGTTAAAATTTGCTGATTTTTTGACATATTGTGCGAAAATCATTGCTTTACAATCATACAAATTTTTAGAAATTAATTCCGGTATTTTGAGAGAAATTGAGGATTTTCTGATCGAAAAATATGAAATTTGCTGCTAATTATTATTCATCCGGATGGCCATCCGTTCGGATGACCATCCGGACATAAGTCCATTTGATAGTTTGTTATTATCAGCCACATCAAGTGGATGGTCATTCGCTCGACTATTCATCCGCTCGACTATTCATCCGTTCACCAAAGCCCATTCGACAACATAGCAAGTGCAGCCCAATTAACTTGTATTGTTAAACTGTTCGGTCCATTTACAAAAAGTGATGACAGTTTGTTCATTAAAATCCAAGTTCAACTGATCAGTTTGTGTGTGAAGTGAAATAATACTTGTCGGCCATTCACCTTTATCGATCAGTTCAAAGTGCCAGTTTGTTCAGTTCATTAATGCTTCACATGAAAAATACTGATTCAAACGGCCCAATTAATTCCTTTGATTGACGGCCCATGTGTATCAATTGAACATCAGACACGATTGTATAGGCCCAAGGTTGTTTCAGTACATCTTGTGAAACTTTGAACAGCCCAAATTGTCTTCAAGTGATTGTCAGTACATTAAACACTAAGTCGTGAGGTCCAATTGAAAGTTAGACATCGGCCCATTGTCAGTATATTGTTGTTGGCTCATGTGTGAAATTTTGGTGACCCAATTTATGCAATATTAATGTGATACAGTCCTCACGTGATCCATTCGATCAATATTCAGATCAAAAGTTCATCAACCCAATAAAAATAAGTTTGGCGGTTCATTGTCTATGGTCTTATCAGATTGTATGTGAGTTTATTGAGGCCCAATCAAATTGTTGATAAGTGAATTGTTGGTTTGAAAGCTTTGTATTCTTTCACTGTTATCCATCCGATCAATTGACTCAACCGACAAAGTGTATAACATCATTTGATTTGTATGTATTGAACGGATGATCATTCGTTCGGTTATTCATCCGAACAGTGGACACGTGCATAGTTCATTCAAGTCTTTTAATTTTTGATCGGATGACCATCCGACAAAGTGTATAAATCAACCTTTGATCCGATCGTGTAGCGTTGACCCCATCCGATCGAATATTCATTCGACCAAAGTGATTACATCCGATAAGTTCAAGTGTTAAGACCTTTGACTCCATCTGATCACATTGACCCTATCCAGTACTAAGTGTTGAAAGTGTTGACCCCATCCGACAGTTGACCCCATCCGACAGTTGACCCCATCTGACAGTTGACCTCATCCAAAAGATTTGAACTTTGTATATAAGCGATGATACGACCTAACCCGTGACCCGACCCGTGAAGACCCACTCCAACTCCATGTTTAAGTTACTGAATGTTTATTTAGTCATATTGAAACCCACGTGGTTTAGTAACTTCCCATTAGTTGGTAGTTTTAGCCATGATGCATGTTTCCACATTATCCGGAGTTCCGCTCATGGGATTTATGCATCCGTTATCCGGTATGCGTTAAGATTATTCAATCCGTTCAATAGTACATAATTGTACTTTGTTAGAACATTTCTTTATACGAAATTGTTTGTCCATTTAGTCATAACTCACAAACCGAGTCTTTTGACTATTAATCCGCGTCTCTGTTTCTCGGTTAACGCGCTTATGTGCAATCCTACCCATTACCCGGGTATTATACCTAAGTCATTAATTATGCAACCATTCTGCTATGCATTAAGACCTCAATTTAACTCGTTTGGTTTACTTAGCGAAATCCATCGCTTTTATGTAACCAAACCTTTAATACTCTTATCATTTTGACCCGTTTGGTTTATTTAGTGAAATCCATCGCTTTTATATAACCAAAACTTTAATACTCTTATCATTTTGACCTGTTTGGTTTATTTAGCGAAATCCAGCGCTTTTATATAACCAAACCTTTAATACTCTTATCATTTTGACTCGTTTGAATATTTTAGTGAAATCCATCACTTTCAAACATTCAATCTTATCATTGGATCATTATCTAGACTTCCCGGTTCGTCCATACGAAATACATCGAATATGTACAAACCGGATTCTACAACAAATCTATAATAATCTATAATACGCTAATATTAAACAAACAAGAATTTCTATGAAGCATAAGCTACGTACCTTCAAAGCTTCCCTTTCAAGCAACGGTCCACTCCATCTTGACCACTTGATGATTCGCCCAATTTGCCTATAGAGTTCAATTCGATTTATCGTTTAGAACCCATAACACGACATATGTCACGTAATTTGTCAAAATCTTATTTACGTGATTCTTTCATACATTTTAATCAATTCATGATTTTTCTTTGGCATTTCAACAAACATCTTGCTGGCAAGACTTATATACTAACCATTTTAGGTCTAGACATTGTCAATTAACCAAGTATACATACTACTTATAACCAAAGTGGTTGTTGCACATTAACTAGTATCAAAATTCAAAGTGTCAAGCATCAAATACCTTACTCACAACATCAAAGTTCATGTATTCTACATAAACACAAAAACCCACTTATACACACCTAGTGTTTCTTACACTTAGGGTTTGTTCCTAAGTTTGTTTACATCATCAAGCTTAAATAACTATCATCAATTCATGTAGAAATTAGAAGTTCACTTTACTATAATCATTCTTATGATCACCAAATAATGAATTGTGACATACCTTTTAATCCCTAGGATTAGATGATCACAATTATCGATTCATGCACGAGTTTGAACTCCTAATCAATCTTCAATTGATCAATTTGTAAAAATTTAGGTCCGGGTGTTCTTGTTTTGTAACACCTCGTAAATTCATGTCCAATATTATAACGACACGTGTCATACAAGACAAAAGTGTTAGAAACCCGGATCTAGTCAAGGATGTATGGTAGGATTTAAAGCATCGACATGTTAATTAACTACCTCTGAACGACCTCATTATAAATCCCAAGACCCTACTCTATATTATAAACATCTGATATACTCAAATCCGGTAAACACTAACAATGATTGATTCAAATTACACAAGAATGGGATCCTACAAGGATGTGCATGACAACCTTCATTTACGGCACTTTCAAAAGGATCCAAGGAAACTTTATATCATACCAAGGTGGTGTAAAATGTTCATGACCCAAACAAGAGGCCCCATACTGAAAATAATGGCCTAAAAATCGTATTAAACTAGTTACCCGTTCGAAGCTTGAAAGGGCAAGAATTTTTGCCCCTGATAAAGAGCTTATGGACCGTAAGGGTCAAGCCTTATGGTCCGTAAGGCATGCCCAGATGCAGTAAATCGACAGCAGCCTGTTATAAACATTCTAACCGACTTAAGAAGATATTTTCCACTACATGGGTGACCCCTACATGATTTTAGACCTTAGGGACACATGTTGATGATCAGGGAACAATAATAGAGTGGTTTGTCATGATCATAATGGATGAAAATCACTATAAAAAGGCCCTCATGTTTGCAACATTCTTGCATTCATCCCATCTGCAATTGTGGAACTCCCTGGAGCATAAGATCAGTCTCTAAACATCCCTGGTCGTGCATTAGACTTTGGTAAGCATCCTTGATCTTCCTTAATTGAGTTTTACTTAGTTATTAGCTTAAAAGTCAAACCGTTGTAATTAACGTTTGACTTGGTGATTAATCATTAATGGTCCAGTGATTAGTCAAATTGAAGGTAGTTATAAGTTGGTATTTAGGTGGGTAATAAACCCATAAAAGGGCACCCTCTGATTCCCATTCTAACTAGACCATTTGTCGGGTCAAAGTTGATTAGAAAAAGTCAACAGAATGCTAATCTTCGAATTAACGCATAATTAACAATGTAGAAGGCGTGTAACCTATTTTATCACTCATATAACTTGGTAATAAGTATAAGAACTAGTCTAAGCTTGTTTGATCCGACAATTTTCTGTTTAGACCAGGTTCGGAACCGAAAGTCGCAAAACTTTGACTTTTGCTTTGACTTCAGTTCTGACCCGTTTTAGTAGAGTTTGGAAATGCCTTAGGACCAGGTTACATGCTAGTATAACCCTCTGTGATTATACACCTTGTTTCATTAGTTATCCAATTAATATGCATGATTCCGTTAATTGCTCATATGTTGACTATTATGCCCTTTTCACCATAAAACGTGATTTTAAAAATGTAAAAGAGTACAAACCTTGGTTACTGATTTATAAACTTATACCCAAAATTTGACATCAGTTTGAGGTGTAGATTGAGAGTTATGCTCATTAGCGTAATTAGAAAGCTTTTTAGCGATTAAACGACATAATTGGCATATAGCCTATTTAAACCAACTTTTGATATCAAACTTTTTACCCACTGATGTAATATAATATTTTAGGATTTTTGAAGATTTTTAATTAATTTTAGGCTGAGCATAACTTAGAGTTATAAGCTTGATTCGGTAATTGTCGGTTTTGCCCTTTTGGGCTATAAAATGAGTTTTGCATATCTTTTTTACCCCAAACCTTTTTCTATTGATTTTATATGATAAATAAATTAGTTTAAACCTTCTGAACTAATAAAAATATCAGCTTTTTATATAGAAGCCGGAAATGGCTCCTAATCGCCTTTTTATGCATTTGTAACACATAGTATGTACTAAAATTACTTTAAACATATAAGGGTTGATACCTACTGATATTTTAGGTAAATTATAATATTTTAACAGTAAGCAAAAGTTGTTTAACTCAGATTTCGGTTTTGAGCTTTTTGGCTTAAGTGAAAGTACCAAAATGCCCTTTTGAAACATAGTATGGTTATAATTAATAAGTTTCACATATAGGCTATACCCTACTGTTATAACTTAGTAAATTAAGTTATTTTACTGATGTATTCAGACCCGAGTCTCAGAGTTATAATAAATCTCTTTTATAATCTCTAAAATGACCAAAATACCCCTACGGGGCTTAAATTGAGATTAAACTCGTTTTGGGCATAATGGAAGATATCCTACTGATATCACAACATATTTAAGGCATATTAACATAGGAAACCTGTTAGTGACTCTTTTGGATACCCGTTACGCCTCTTGCGCGTTCGGTTCGACTTATGTAACTAGTTTGCATAAATTAGCCGAAACGGGTCAAACCTTATCGTTTTTATCTCAAAATCCAGAAGGTGTTTAGATTACCCATATTACACAAGTCTTCAAACTTATCAGGTCTAAATCACATTCTATTCCGGTCTTCGCTTAATCATTTGTTTTGAACCGTAAACCTTTCCTTAAAACTAACCGGTCTAAGTTACGACTTAAATAAGACCCGTTAGGAATCTAATAGGTTAATAAAACCTTCATTCCAGATTAAGAGCCCCAGTAGAAGTACTTGTGCTTGCTGATTTGAATATACGGCTGAGTATAAATTGCATTGCTAGCTCAGGTAAATACTCTTAACTTATTTTCCCTATACGGGCTTGGGATACGGTATTATAATAATACCGCTTGGTCGGGTATTGAATGTTTAGTCGTATTGTGATTAAATTATTGAGGTAACCCGCTTTAATCTGTATTGTTTGAAATAAAAGCCTTTAGGGGTTAATGACCATGTCCCGGATATCCTTGACATCATTGTATTATAAAATGGCCACGTCTTAAGCACGGGGTGTAGGCATACACTTAACAGTTGCATAAGGGAAACGGTATCTCTCTCTTTTGTGGGCTTATACTTGTGGCGTGTCTGTTAATCTTGACTCGGTTTCTACATCGGGCCCTGAACGTATAACGAACATGTAAATCTGTATACAAGATTACTTTTATATAATTGTCCCAAGTTATAAAAGATATTTTTGTGCCTGGTGCATCTAAATCAATTTTCTTAAACTCTTTTTAAATTGAGTCGGTTAATTGTATTTACCAGTGTAAATTGACGTATTTTCCAAAAAGGTTAAGTGACAGGTACTGAACGTAATTGGCTGGAAGCTTAGGGCGTTAATAAGGAATCTTGCAAGTTCTAGGCGTCTAAAGTCTGTTGAACAGTTTTTCCTTTTGTTGATCCGCCTGTGGATCCTTAACTTTCCGTTGTAATACTTTGACATTACTTTACATTCGGAATGTAATATATTTATCTTTTGCTTCCGCTGTGCATTTATATATTGTGTTGTTTGACTATGATGATATCAACTACGTCACGATACTCCCCACCGGGCCCACCGGTAATACGTGGAAATATCGGGGTGTGACAGGTTGGTATCAAAGCCAACATTGAGTGAATTAAACACTATCCTTTTGTGTTTAATCTCAATGACACAGTAGCACATTCCTTGACATTCTGAGTCTAGACTTAACATAGGAATACTCTCAATCCTAATCTGGAAATTATTGCTTCCAAATTTTTATATATTGGATATATCGCCAAGAGAAGAGGCCGTAATGGAAATTCTCCACATCCGGAGCCTTGAAATGCCGAGCTTCGTACCGCGACTAGGATGAAACGTACATCCAAGGAGAACACATTCAGAAATAAAGTGAAGAAGAAAACTCCTTTTTGCTGAAATTCGTTTCCTTAGTAGTCCTTATAAGGACATACTTATCTTTCAGTCCCTTCATGGACAACATCATTCCTTCAAGTCCCGTTTAGGGCAATTCTGTACTTCTTTTAAAATCATTGGAATATTTTATCCAAATTTCATTTTATATATGAAATAAATCAAATTATTATTCCTTTCGTAACTAGCCTACTAGTATATATGTATTAAAAAGAATCTTAAGGGGCATAACCTAGCTTGTATGTCATTAAGGACCTAGCTGTGATGGTAAAAACCTGTTTAAAAGAGATTCAGATTCTTGTTAACATCTAAAAACATGTTAACACTCCTGACAACAGTGATGCGATAAAAATCACACTTGTCATCTTGTTAATGGGAATTTCCAACCCTTATCTAGCCTAGTGATGTGAAAATCATGGCTTAAATCATCAAATGATGATGATCATATTATAAACATCCATAAGAGATGAAATGCCTATGGGCCATACTTATTGTCCTAAGGGACAAAAGACAGTTGAAGTCTTTGACTCACTGTCAAGAAAAGGTAATGAAATATGTTCAAACCTTAATGCCTCGATTCTCTGAAATCATGGCTTGTAAATTTAAAACTGTCCTTGTGACTAGGCCCTTTGCGCCACCTTAATATCCTTAATGTTTTATAACTAGGATAAATTATAATGAAAATACTAATTAAATATAACTAACAAATTAACCAATATGGTTTATATTACCATGGTTGATGAATCGTCAAAAGTGATGAATCCATAATAACCTCTTGTAACACCTCAAAAATTCACGTCCTATAATGTGTTGACACGTGTCATAATGTTTAAACGTGTGAAAGAAATATTATAGAAGGACTAAAGTTGACAAACGTGGAAAGTATGTGAATATACGTATTCTAAGTGTCAACTATGAATAATTATATTATATATTACCCCTACACGATGCTCATACCTTCAAACGAATAAATCATGGATCATACGAAGCTAAATGTGTGTGATTTCAAACTACAGGGACCAAATGTGTCAACATGTTTAATTTATACCTCTGAGTGACCTTTTGACGAACCTGAAGCTTTGTAAATATTAATTATGCTCACGAGAATGCACCATAAAAGTTTCATAAGGTTTCGTTAACATATGAGAAAGTTATGATCAAATTCGTGTGCGAAGCGTTAAAGCGTAAACGTCGAAAGTTAGGACTTTTCGGGTGAAAATAAAGTTACCCGGGGACTTGGCAAAGTGGGTATATGATTTAAGGCCTTAGTAGATAAATTGTGGAGGTTTAAAGTGCAATAAATCAGTAACTATTCGAGTTTTGAAGAGACAAGGGCTGAATCGCAAACAAAAATCAAAAACCTGATCTGTATGGGGGTCGCGCTGCGCGACGGGTCCCTCGCGCTACGCGAGGGTGTGCCCAGCTCCGAAAAATTCGCTGATGGTCTGCCATTGCGTATTTTCGTGACCTCTACTCGTTTTTCCACTTCTCATGGCCCCTAAAACACCTCCTAAGCCCCTAGGACACCTGTTGATTGTTTGTGGGCACTCATAGACTTGTTTGTCAATGATTTGTGGTGATTGAAACCATTATAAATAGCCCTTCAAAGTCACAAACATTCTCACACCTTCATCTGATCATTTGGAGCCTTTCTGGAGCTAAGGAACTCTCCCAACTGATCATAAGTCGTGCATAGGACCCTTGTAAGTGTTCTAATCCTTTCTTGTTTGAGTTTAGCTTAGTTAATTAGCTAAAAGTCAAACCGTCGTAATTACGGTTTGACTTCGAGATTAGTCAATAATGGCTCAGTCAAATCTCGAATTAAAAGTAGTTATAAGTTGGTATTTATGTGGGTAATAAAACCCCAAAAGGGTTTCCCCTGATCACCACTTTAACTAGTTCAAAAGTCGGGTCAAACATATACTTAAAAAGTCAACAGAATTCTTAAAAGGTCATTTATGCATAATTAGCTATCTAGACCATGTATAACCTGTTTGATTATTGTTATAACTTAGTAATTAGTGTAAGAACATGTCCAAACCTGTTCAACCCGTCTATTTCCTGTTTAGACCCGGTTCGGAACCGAAAGTCACATAGTTTGACTTTCACTTTGACTTTCAGTTCTGACCCGTTTAGGCATATTTTAGAAATGCCACAGAGCTTAAATTGGACTAGGTTACATGTTAGAACAACCCTCTGTGATTATGCACCTCGGTTCATTAGTTATCCAATTAATATGCAAGTTACCGTTAATTGTTCATATGTTGACCGTTATGCCCTTATTACCTTAAAACATGATTTATGAAAATGTAAAAGTGTAGAAACCTTGAATATTGATATATAAACTTGTATGCAAAATTTGACATCAGTTTGACTTGTAGATTAAGAGTTATGCTCATTAGCGTAATTACGGTGCTTTATGTTAATAAAATGGCGTAATTAGCGTATAGCCTAATTAAACATACTTTTTGGTATCAAACGAATTACCCACTGATGTAATATATTATTTTGGGAATTTTAAAGATTTTTAATTAATTTTAGGCTGAGCATAACTCATAGTCGTAGGCTTAATTCGGTAATTGTCGGTTTTGCCCTTACGGGCCATAAAATGAGTTTTACACATCTAAACGACTCCAAACCTTTTGCCACTGATTAGTTATGATAAATGAATTATTTTAAGCCTTCTGGAAATATAAAAATATCAGACTTAAGTATCGAACCCGGTAATGGCCTTTAATCGCCTTATTTAGCGTTATTAGCGCATAGTATGTTTTAAAATCATATTGGACATACCCGGGTTGATACCTACTGATATAAGAATCAAATTATCATATTTTAACAGTAAGCAAAAGTTGATAAACTCAGACTTCAGTTTTGAGCTTGTCGGCTTATGTGAAATTACCAAAATACCCCTACGGGGCCTAGTTTGGTTAAAAATGATAAGTTTCACATACATGCTTTAGCCTACTGTTAAAACTCATCAAATTGAGTATGTTTTCTGTTTGCATCAGACCTGTAACTCAGTTAGACATTTAAACTCTTTTACAAACTTTAAAATGACCAAACTACCCCTACGGGGCATAGTTTGTGTTTAAATTAGTTTCGGGCATAACGAAAGACACCTTACTGATGTCACAACATATTTGAGACATAATTAACTTAGGAAATCTGTATATAGCTCTCATGACTACCCGTCACGCTTATTACGCGTACGGTTCGGTTTATGTAACAAGTTTACATAAATTAGCCGAAACGGGTCAAACCTTAACGGTTTTATCTCAAAATCCAGAATGTGAATAATAAACCCATATTAAACAAGTCTTCAAACTTGTCGGGTCTGAATCACATTCTATCCGGTCTTCGCTTAATTGTGCGTACGAACCGTATCTTGAAACTAGCCGGTCTAAGCTTAAGCTTAATAAAAGACCCGTTAGAATTCTAATAGGTTATATTAAACCTTCGTTCCAGATTAGGAGAGACAGTAAAAGCTAAGTGCATTCTACTTATTGTGAATTATACTTGCATCAGGTAAATACTTTTAACTTATTTTCCCTATACGGGCTTGGGTTACGGTACATAGCGTACCGCTTGATCGGGCATCAAATCTCCACGCTTAGTGGGTAGTTGAATAATTTGATCGGCTCATTTTAAACAGATGTGTTTACTTTACAGCCTTTGGGGGGTTAATGACCATGTCCCGGATATCCCTGGCATCATCTTACGAGATGGCCACGACCTGAGCACGGGGTGTAGGCGTACTCCCGTGTATAACTCACTTAAAGTGGTGTGTCTATTGATCTTTAACCCGGATACGTTCCGGGCTACTGAACGCATAAGTAACATGTAATTCGTTCACAAGATTATTATATTATTAAAATAATTCTCCCAAGTTAAATAAAATGATTTATGCCACGTGCATCCAAACCAATTTTCAATCATTTTCCAAAATGAGTCAGTTGAATGTATTTACCAGTGTAAACTGACGTATTTTCCCAAAAAGACTGAATGCAGGTACTAAACGTAATTGGCTGGATTGTCTCCTAAGCATCAATAAAAGTCTCGCAAGCTTAGGATGCCAGAAGTCTGTTGAACAATTAAATGTTATTTTGTTTCGATCCGTTCTGTGGATAAACACCGGATATTGTGACTTTGTTTACAATAAATAAATTCGGATGTATTATATTTTCAATTGCTTCCGCTGTGCATTATTATATTGTGTTGTTTGACTATTACGTTGCCAACCACGTCACGATACTCCCCCACCGGGCCCACCGGTGACACGTGGAAATCGGGGTGTGACAGGTTGGTATCAGAGCCGACACTGAGTGAATTAAACACTAGCCTTTTGTGTTTAATCTCAGTTACACAATTGCACATATCTAAACTTTTGAGTCTAGACTTATAACCTAGGACAAATTCCACCTCTTCGGTATTTGTTTTGTCCTTTAAATTTTATATTTTTGTTATTGTTATCTCATGCTTTATTGACAGGAATAACAAAGATGCCTCCGAGATTCTTCCGAACACGAGGACGTGGAAAGGGGCCAGTTACCGCCCCCAACGATCATGAAGCTGGATCTTCACGAAGACGAGCTCCATCAAACACCGAGAGTGACGACCCTCGGGAGAATCGAAGAAACCAGTTCGAGCCGGCCAGGCGGTCGGTTTCGCATAGTTCGACTCCGCCCGCTCTTAACCCTTACGAGCCGAACAATCCACAGCCCTCATACGTACCGCTGCAGAGATCACTATCTCATCATTCATATGGAGACCCTACACCTATCTTTCGGGGACAGTTTAACCCGGTAGGATTCATACCGGAACCCGTGGGTTTTAACCCACTGGGTCCCGAGGACCACTTTTCCGGGGATCACGCGGATGATATGGACGAGGATACGGACCCCGTCATGCCAGCGAGTGGTACTCCGAACCACCCCATCGAAATTTCTGATGGATCGTCCTTCCACGGATCACCCTACGGTGGTCCAGATAGTTTCCAAGCCCTGTTCGATCAACACCAGTGGTATTATACACCATCACACCACTCGTCGTCTCATGGGCAGCATCAGCAGCAGCATTCTCAGCAGCACCAGGAGCCACAGCCACAGCCGCATCATCAAGATTCATCAGAGGATCATCGGTTTGTGGCAGTTACGCCACCACCTCCACCGCCACCAGTTCAACCGCCACCTCCTCAACCGCCAAGGCGTAGAAGAACCGGTGCCCGTATGTCGGTGCGACCAGGGGACTTTCATTTTAGCTCCCCACGACAGTCAAGTGCAAGTCACTACCCGCCTCATCGGGAGGACCCACAAATGGGTTGGCCTTCGCAGCCAGTTTTTAAACAGCCACCGCCCATGGGTTTTGAAAACCCAATACCAGCGTACACGGGTCCAAGTAATTACAACCCGTTTGAACCACCAGCTTACCACAACTACGGATACGCTGAGGCAGATCCTTATATGGAAGCAGCAAATTATAATGCCCTCAATGCCCAAGGACCCTACGGAGATCCATGGGGGGTAAGCTACCCGAATCAGGGGTACCCAATACCTCCCAGGCCTATCATTAGAACGCAGTCGCAGCCGCCACGATTTTCTCCCCCAGAACGGGAGGAAATTCTACATAGATTGAATCAGGTTGAGCGGGAAGCTCGCCGCGACCGCCAAGAGAAGCAGACCTTCTTCCAGGGATTAATAGGACTGCTCAAGGGAAAGAACAAGAAGGATTATTAAGTCCTCCCAGCTGTTGTTGAGCCCCTGCGTGGGCATATTTGGTTGTTAAGCCCCTACGTGGGTGTGTATGTTTGTTTGTGTGTATTGACCCCTGCGTGGGTCTATCTTTCCATAAACCCCTACGAGGGTATGTTGTATGTTTAGTCCCTGCGTGGACTTATGTTTGTTTAAGTCCCTACGTGGACAATTGTTGGTGTGTTAGTCCCTACGAGGACTTGTGTCTTTCTGTAAGACCCCTACGTGGGCATGTCTTCTGTAAGACCCCTGCGTGGGCATGTTGGTATGTTTTAGCTCCTGCGTGGGCAAATTTCATGTGTAAAAGACCCGTTTAGGGCGATATGTAATATAGTGATAAATTAATGGAGTGTTATTTTTATAAATTTCATGTTTGCCATTTGTGCATAAATAAATTATAAATGAAATAAATAAATTAAAATCATTCCTTTTAATCTGCCTAAGTAATTATTTAATTAAGAATCTTTAAGTGTGAAACCTAGCCTCGTGTCAAATATAAGACCGGGCCAAAATGGTAAGACCGGTTTAAAAGATTCAAATCCCTGTTAACATCTTAAAACATGTTAACACTCCTGGCAGAAGTGATTCGTTAAAAATCACATGTCATTCTTAAATGAATAAGGATTCTTTAGAAGATTCCTAATCCAGTTTAATGATCTCTGAATCCTGGATTTACATCATCAATTAAGATGATCATATTTAACCATACATGGTAATATAGTGCCTACGGGCCTTGCTCATTTCTACATGAGCCAAAAGACAGTGGTAGCTATGACTCCCTGTCTAATAAAGGTAATGAACTAGGTTCAAACCTTAAAAGTCTTGATTCTCTGAAATCATAGTTTATGAAATAGTCCATGAGACCAAGCCTTATGTGCTAATATATATTGTTATTGTTTTATGTTTAGGATAAATTTTAATTGAAATCCTAAATTAATACGATTAAATAGTTAACCAAATATGGTCTCTGTTTACCATGGTTAATGAGTTACCCTAAGGGGTAATTCCATAATAAACTCCCAAATAAAATATTGTTCTTGTTTTCTGTAACAGTTCAATACAAATGGCTAACTCTAATGAAGTCAATAGCCATCCAGTGGCGCCAAATGAGAACGCCCAGATTACATTAACGGGTGCCGAGTTAAAAGCAATCATAGACGGCGCTGTTACTCAAGCTTTGGATAGACAGTATGAAGAATACAGTAGTACCCGAAGTAGGACCCACTCTGTATCACATTCAAAGCCAAGGACACATTCAGAGGCTCATAACAAGCCTCCTCCCAAAAAGGATGGACCCAAGAAAAACGGTGATGATCGTCAGTCCACCAACCATCAAAGTGTCCCATCTCAGCAATTAATACTGCATCAAGGGCCCAGTAACAAGGGTTGCTCCTACAAGTACTTCGTGTCTTGCAAGCCTTGGGATTTTACAGGGGAAAAAGGGGCCGTCGATTGTATGACATGGCTGGACGAGATGGACACGGTGGTAGACATCAGTGGGTGCGCTGAAAGGGATATAGTAAAGTTTGTGTCACAGTCCTTCAAAGGTGAAGCATTGGCCTGGTGGAGATCTCTGATGGAGGCCTCCGGAAAGATCCCGTTGTATAGCATGACGTGGGATCAATTCATTGCCCTGATCAAAGATAATTTCTGCCCTCAACATGAGGTGGAAAAGATAGAATATGACTTTCTATCATTGGTGATGAAGAACCTCGACTGCCAAGCTTACCTGACAAGCTTCAATACGCTGTCCAGGTTGGTTCCCTACCTGGTAACTCCGGAGCCAAAAAGAATCGCTCGCTTTATTGGTGGTTTAGAACCCGAGATCAAGGCCAGTGTAAAAGCTTCTCGGCCAGTTACCTTCAGGTCTGTAACTGACCTTTCCCTATCCCTCACCCTGGATGCGGTCCGGCAGAGATCGCAGAGGAATAAGGATGCCGAGAAGAGGAAGCGTGAAGACGATGGTTCGCGAAGGTCGAACAAGAAACACCGTGGGAACGGTGATAACAAGAAGGGATCCGAGTCGAGGAAGGATGGGCATAAGTCTGATGAGAAGCCCAGGTGTAAAACTTGCAAGAAGCAGCACTATGGAAAGTGCAGACTGGAGTCGAGCTCTCAGACTCAGTCAAAATCCTTTGCTTGTGGAATTTGCAAGTCCACGGACCATAAAACCCTGGATTGCAAAAAGATGAAAGACGCAACGTGTTATCGTTGCAATGAGAAGGGGCACATTAAGACCAACTGCCCGAAATACAACAAGAAGCCTGAGGAGGCTAAGAAGACTAATGCCAGAGTCTTCAGAATGGACGCGAAAGAAGCTGTGCAGGACGATAATGTTATAACAGGTACATTCCTTGTAAATGATGTCTTTGCAAGAGTACTTTTTGATTCAGGCGCAGATAAGTCTTTCGTAGATCATAAGTTCTGTAAATTGTTGAATTTACCTGTCAAAACCTTAAACGCAAACTATGAGGTAGAGTTAGCAGATGGTACCATAGAAACCGTCTCCACTATGTTAGATGGATGTGCTATATCCATTAAGAACCATTCTTTTCCTCTATCTCTACTTCCGTTCAAATTGGCTGGTTTTGACATAGTTCTGGGTATGGACTGGTTATCTCATAACCAGGCCCAAATTGTCTGTAACATGAAGCAAGTAGTGATAAAGACTCCGTCTGGTGAGTCACTTACCATTCGGGGAGATACCCAGTATGGACTACCTGAGCACGTGACTATGCTCAAGGCTTCCAAGTGTTTGAAGAAGGGATGTGTCATTTACATGGCACAGGTGATTATTGATGAGCCCAAACCGAAGTTAGAAGACATCCCTGTCATCTCTGAATACCCAGAAGTTTTTCCTGAAGATCTACCTGGTTTACCACCAGATAGACAAGTCGAATTCAGGATCGATATCATTCCCGGAGCGGCACCAGTTGCTAGAGCACCATACAGATTGGCACCCACAGAAATGAAGGAGTTGCGGACGCAGCTAGATGAATTGCTGGCTAAGGGTTTCATTCGACCTAGTTCATCTCCTTGGGGAGCGCCAATCCTATTTGTCAAGAAGAAGGATGGGTCGATGCGTCTGTGGATCGACTATCGCGAGCTTAATAAAGTCACGATCAAGAATAGATATCCATTGCCCAGAATCGACGATTTGTTCGATCAGCTTCAAGGGGCAAGTTACTTCTCAAAGATCGATCTGAGGTCAGGCTACCATCAGTTGAAGGTTAAGGATGAAGACATTCACAAGACTGCATTTAGGACTCGTTACGGTCACTACGAGTTCCTAGTGATGCCTTTTGGGCTCACCAATGCACTAGCCGCGTTCATGGATCTCATGAATCGCGTCTGCAAGCCTTACTTAGATAAATTTGTTATCGTCTTCATCGATGACATCCTTATTTATTCTAAGAATCAAACTGACCATGAGAAACACCTTCGATGTATTCTCAAACTTCTACGTCAGGAGAAGCTCTACGCCAAATTCTCTAAGTGTGAATTTTGGCTACGAGAAGTCCAATTTCTTGGACACGTGGTCAGTGAGCGTGGTATCCAAGTGGATCCCGCTAAAGTTGAAGCTGTTATGAATTGGCAAGAGCCAAAGACGCCTACGGAGATTCGTAGCTTCCTGGGATTGGCAGGTTATTACAGGCGTTTTATTGAAAATTTTTCAAGGATTGCTGCACCCCTAACTTCCTTGACCAAGAAGAAAGTAAAGTTCATTTGGGGCCCTAAGCAGCAAGAGTCCTTCGATGTTTTGAAAAAAAAGTTGAGCAACGCTCCTGTGCTTACCTTACCTGAAGGCGCTGAAGAATTTGTAGTTTATTGTGATGCATCACACACTGGCATGGGGTGTGTGCTTATGCAGAAAGGTAAGGTTATTGCCTATGCATCACGACAGTTAAAGGTGCACGAAAAGAATTACACCACCCATGACTTGGAATTGGGTGCCGTTGTGTTCGCACTAAAACTGTGGAGGCACTATCTTTATGGAATCAAGTTTGTGATCTATTCTGATCACAAGAGCCTCCAGCATCTGTTTAATCAGAAAGAATTAAACATGAGGCAACGCTGTTGGATGGAAACCTTGAATGACTATGATTGTGAAATCAAGTATCATCCCGGCAAAGCGAATGTAGTCGCTGACGCCTTGAGCAGAAAGGAAAGGGTTAAACCCATCCGAATTAACGCCAAGCGTATGGAGATAAAGAACAGTTTGATAGAAAGGGTGTTAGCTGCACAGAAGGAAGCTGTGTTGGAAGCTAACTATCCTAATGAAAAGTTAGGAGTAACTAAGGAGCAGTTAACTCTTAGCAAGGACGGAATTTTACGGTTAAACGGACGAATATGGGTTCCAATTTTTGGAGGACTTCGTGATGTCATCCTCCAAGAAGCCCATAGTTCCAAATACTCCGTTCATCCTAGAGCTGATAAGATGTATCAGGATTTAAAGGCAAATTATTGGTGGATAGGCTTGAAAAAGTCTGTAGCCGCCCATGTAGCAAAATGCTTGACATGTGCGCAAGTCAAAGCCGAGCATCAGAAACCGTCAGGTTTGCTACAACAGCCTGAACTTCCTACGTGGAAGTGGGAAATGGTAACTATGGATTTTATTACCAAGTTACCCAAGACGAGGAAAGGAAATGATACGATATGGGTTATAGTTGACCGACTGACTAAGTCAGCTCATTTCTTACCCATCAAGGAGACTTATAGCTCCGATATGTTAGCCCAGTTATATGTTGATAAGATTGTAGCCTTACATGGCATACCTGTAGCTATTATCTCTGATAGAGATACTAGGTACACGTCACATTTTTGGAAGAGCTTCCAGCAATCTTTGGGCACACGTTTGAACTTTAGTACGGCTTACCATCCTCAGACCGACGGTCAAAGTGAGCGTACTATTCAAACGTTGGAAGACATGCTGCGTGCATGTGCGATCGATTTGGGAGGTAGTTGGGATAAGAACCTGCCATTGATCGAATTCTCCTACAACAATAGCTACCATACCAGCATAAAGGTTGCGCCTTTTGAGGCATTATACGGTAGAAAGTGTAGATCGCCAGTTTGTTGGGCGGAAGTTGGAGAAGTCCAGTTATCAGGACCAGAGATCGTGTTCGAAACGACGGACAAGATTGTCCAGATTCGTAACAATCTCCAAGCTGCCCGGAATAGGCAGAAGAGTTACGCGGATCCAAGTCATAAGGATTTTCACTTCGAAGTAGGTGACAAAGTCCTACTTAAAGTGTCACCATGGAAAGGGGTGATGCGATTTGGTAAGAAAGGCAAACTAAGCCCGAGATACATAGGACCTTTCGAGGTTATCGAACGTGTCGGGTCAGTTGCCTACAAGTTGAACTTACCAGAAGAGCTCAGTGGAATTCACAATGTGTTCCACATCTGCAATCTAAAGAAGTGTTCCGCTGACGATTCACATGTCATGCCACATACAGATGTGCAAATAGATAAGAGCTTAACGTTTGTGGAAAAACCTTTGTCGATTGAAGATCGACAGGTAAGGAAGCTTCGAAGAAAGCATATACCTTTTGTAAAGGTCAAATGGGATGCCCGTAGGGGTCCCGAATACACGTGGGAGGTTGAATCCACGATGAAAGAAAAGTACCCTTACTTATTTCAGTAAATCTCGGGTCGAGATTTATTTTAAGGGGGTGAGGATGTAACACCTAGAAAATTCACGTCCTATAATGTGTTGACACGTGTCATAATGTTTAAACGTGTGAAAGAAATATTATAGAAGGACTAAAGTTGACAAACGTGGAAAGTATGTGAATATACGTATTCTAAGTGTCAACTGTGAATAATTATATTATATATTACCCCTACACGATGCTCATACCTTCAAACGAATAAATCATGGATCATACGAAGCTAAATGTGTGTGATTTCAAACTACAGGGACCAAATGTGTCAACATGTTTAATTTATATCTCTGAGTGACCTTTTGACGAACCCGAAGCTTTGTAAATATTAATTATGCTCACGAGAATGCACCATAAAAATTTCATAAGGTTTCGTTAACATATGAGAAAGTTATGATCAAATTCGTGTGCGAAGCGTTAAAGCGTAAACGTCGAAAGTTAGGACTTTTCGGGTGAAAATAAAGTTACCCAGGGACTTGGCAAAGTGGGTATATGATTTAAGGCCTTAGTAGATAAATTGTGGAGGTTTAAAGTGCAATAAATCAGTAACTATTCGAGTTTTGAAGAGACAAGGGCTGAATCGCAAACAAAAATAAAAAACCTGATCTGTATGGGGGTCGCGCTGCGCGACGGGTCCCTCGCGCTACGCGAGGGTGTGCCCAGCTCCGAAAAATTCGCTGATGGTCTGCCATTGCGTATTTTCGCGACCTCTACTCGTTTTTCCACTTCTCATGGCCCCTAAAACACCTCCTAAGCCCCTAGGACACCTGTTGATTGTTTGTGGGCACTCATAGACTTGTTTGTCAATGATTTGTGGTGATTGAAACCATTATAAATAGCCCTTCAAAGTCACAAACATTCTCACACCTTCATCTGATCATTTGGAGCCTTTCTGGAGCTAAGGAACTCTCCCAACTGATCATAAGTCGTGCATAGGACCCTTGTAAGTGTTCTAATCCTTTCTTGTTTGAGTTTAGCTTAGTTAATTAGCTAAAAGTCAAACCGTCGTAATTACGGTTTGACTTCGAGATTAGTCAATAATGGCTCAGTCAAATCTCGAATTAAAAGTAGTTATAAGTTGGTATTTATGTGGGTAATAAAACCCCAAAAGGGTTTCCCCTGATCACCACTTTAACTAGTTCAAAAGTCGGGTCAAACATATACTTAAAAAGTCAACAGAATTCTTAAAAGGTCATTTATGCATAATTAGCTATCTAGACCATGTATAACCTGTTTGATTATTGTTATAACTTAGTAATTAGTGTAAGAACATGTCCAAACCTGTTCAACCCGTCTATTTCCTGTTTAGACCCGGTTCGGAACCGAAAGTCACATAGTTTGACTTTCACTTTGACTTTCAGTTCTGACTCGTTTAGGCATATTTTAGAAATTCCACAGAGCTTAAATTGGACTAGGTTACATGTTAGAACAACCCTCTGTGATTATGCACCTCGGTTCATTAGTTATCCAATTAATATGCAAGTTCCCGTTAATTGTTCATATGTTGACCGTTATGCCCTTATTACCTTAAAACATGATTTATGAAAATGTAAAAGTGTAGAAACCTTGAATATTGATATATAAACTTGTATGCAAAATTTGACATCAGTTTGACTTGTAGATTAAGAGTTATGCTCATTAGCGTAATTACGGTGCTTTATGTTAATAAAATGGCGTAATTAGCGTATAGCCTAATTAAACATACTTTTTGGTATCAAACGAATTACCCACTGATGTAATATATTATTTTGGGAATTTTAAAGATTTTTAATTAATTTTAGGCTGAGCATAACTCATAGTCGTAGGCTTAATTCGGTAATTGTCGGTTTTGCCCTTACGGGCCATAAAATGAGTTTTACACATCTAAACGACTCCAAACCTTTTGCCACTGATTAGTTATGATAAATGAATTATTTTAAGCCTTCTGGAAATATAAAAATATCAGACTTAAGTATCGAACCCGGTAATGGCCTTTAATCGCCTTATTTAGCGTTATTAGCGCATAGTATGTTTTAAAATCATATTGGACATACCCGGGTTGATACCTACTGATATAAGAAGCAAATTATCATATTTTAACAGTAAGCAAAAGTTGATAAACTCAGACTTCAGTTTTGAGCTTGTCGGCTTATGTGAAATTACCAAAATACCCCTACGGGGCCTAGTTTGGTTAAAAATGATAAGTTTCACATACATGCTTTAGCCTACTGTTAAAACTCATCAAATTGAGTATGTTTTCTGTTTGCATCAGACCTGTAACTCAGTTAGACATTTAAACTCTTTTACAAACTTTAAAATGACCAAACTACCCCTACGGGGCATAGTTTGTGTTTAAATTAGTTTCGGGCATAACGAAAGACACCTTACTGATGTCACAACATATTTGAGACATAATTAACTTAGGAAATCTGTATATAGCTCTCATGACTACCCGTCACGCTTATTACGCGTACGGTTCGGTTTATGTAACAAGTTTACATAAATTAGCCGAAACGGGTCAAACCTTAACGGTTTTATCTCAAAATCCAGAATGTGAATAATAAACCCATATTAAACAAGTCTTCAAACTTGTCGGGTCTGAATCACATTCTATCCGGTCTTCGCTTAATTGTGCGTACGAACCGTATCTTGAAACTAGCCGGTCTAAGCTTAAGCTTAATAAAAGACCCGTTAGAATTCTAATAGGTTATATTAAACCTTCGTTCCAGATTAGGAGAGACAGTAAAAGCTACGTGCATTCTACTTATTGTGAATTATACTTGCATCAGGTAAATACTTTTAACTTATTTTCCCTATACAGGCTTGGGTTACGGTACATAGCGTACCGCTTGATCGGGCATCAAATCTCCACGCTTAGTGGGTAGTTGAATAATTTGGTCGGCTCATTTTAAACAGATGTGTTTACTTTACAGCCTTTGGGGGGTTAATGACCATGTCCCGGATATCCCTGGCATCATCTTACGAGATGGCCACGACCTGAGCACGGGGTGTAGGCGTACTCCCGTGTATAACTCACTTAAAGTGGTGTGTCTATTGATCTTTAACCCGGATACGTTCCGGGCTACTGAACGCATAAGTAACATGTAATTCGTTCACAAGATTATTATATTATTAAAATAATTCTCCCAAGTTAAATAAAATGATTTATGCCACGTGCATCCAAACCAATTTTCAATCATTTTCCAAAATGAGTCAGTTGAATGTATTTACCAGTGTAAACTGACGTATTTTCCCAAAAAGACTGAATGCAGGTACTAAACGTAATTGGCTGGATTGTCTCCTAAGCATCAATAAAAGTCTCGCAAGCTTAGGATGCCAGAAGTCTGTTGAACAATTAAATGTTATTTTGTTTCGATCCGTTCTGTGGATAAACACCGGATATTGTGACTTTGTTTACAATAAATAAATTCGGATGTATTATATTTTCAATTGCTTCCGCTGTGCATTATTATATTGTGTTGTTTGACTATTACGTTGCCAACCACGTCACGATACTCCCCCACCGGGCCCACCGGTGACACGTGGAAATCGGGGTGTGACGCCTCTGAATGAATCATTGTCAATATTTATGTAGCAAACAAGCTACATGGCTGAATCAGATGAGGTTAACAGCCACCTGAGGGAGAATAATGATGCTCCCAGAGTTAATATAACTGGTGCGGAACTGCAGGCATTAATAGATAATGCCTTTACACGAGCTCTCGATAGACAGTATGATGAATCAAGTGATACACACTCTAAGACTCTATATGTGGCTCGTAGTAAGCCCCCTTCCAAATCACATGAGTCAAAGGAAGACGATGTTCATAACTCATCAAATCAGAGGAGTGTTCCGTCTAGACAGGTTGTGCTTCATCAAGAGGCACCAGTTAAGACCTGTTCATATAAATATTTTGTCTCCTGCAAGCCAAGAGACTTTACAGGAGAAAAAGGGGCCATCGATTGCATGACATGGCTCGATGAGATGGACACCGTTGTTGACATCAGTGGATGTGCAGAGCAAGACATTGTGAAGTTTGTTTCACAATCTTTTAAAGGAGAAGCTCTAGCTTGGTGGAGGTCACTGATCCAAGCTACGGGGAAGATCCCTTTCTACAACATGACTTGGGAATAGTTCGTTGTTCTTATCAAAGAAAATTAGTGTCCTCAACATGAAGTTGAGAAAATTGAGACTGAATTCTTGACATTAGTCATGGAGAACTTAGATTGTCAAGCATACCTTACAAGTTTCAATACCATGTCTCGATTGGTTCCTTACTTGATCACATCGGAACCAAAGCGAATAGCTCACTTTATTGGGGTTCTAGCCCCAGAAATAAAGGCAAGTGTGAAAGCATCGAGACCTACCACATTCAGGTCAGCGGCAGATCTGTCGCTATCTCTCACACTCGATGTGGTCAGAAACAAGGCTGCCAAAGCCTCTGAAGATGGAAAGCGTAAAAGGGAGGATGAGAATTCTCATCGCTCCGATAGGAAGAAAAAGAGAAACTCTGAGGATAAGAAGAGTTCCGGGTTTAAGAAAGACAGCCAGCAGTCGGGTGAGAAGACCAGGTGCGAAACCTGTAGGAAATACCATCTCGGGAAATGCAGATTTGAATCTCAGCCTCTACCTTGTGGGATTTGCAAGTCTAAGGAACATAAAACCTTGGATTGCAAAAAGTTGAAAGACGCAACCTGTTATGGTTGCAACGAGAAGGGGCATATCAAGACCAACTGCCCTAGGAATCAGAAGAAGCCTGAAGAGGCCAAGAAAACAAACGCATGAGTCTTCAGGATGAACGCCCAGGAGATGGTGCAGAATGATAATTATATAGCAGGTACCTTTCCTTATCAAGCAGTTATGCAGAAATTTATTTGATGCTGGCACATATGATTCTATAATGAATGATAAATGTTGAGAACTGTTGTCTCCGCCTGTTTAGGACTCCTGTCATTTAATGCGAGGTAGAAATTGGCCGACGATACTATAGAAAATGCTCCAACAAATCTTAGATTGATATTTTATATCTATTAGGAATCACTCTTTTCTGATATCCTAACGTCAAACTTTCAAGCTATCCAAAATCATCAATATGATCAAGACAAATGTGACAATTGATCCCCTGTCAAAAAGGTAATGGACTAGGTCCAAACCTTGATTGCCATTAATGGTCTTCTATGGCCTAGGCTAAGTATAATTGATATATATATATACATATCTACAGGACATTCATAGAGAATGTTCGCACTATATTAACCTGTATGGTTTAACGATACCATGGTTAGTATATTAGGTCATTAGGATGATGAATAGCGGTTGTTGGATTGCAACTAATTGTTTTATTTGGTGTTAGGAACCAAATATCGAGTATGACAAACTCGGATAAGACAGCCGTTGATCGTGTTATGGATGATGCGACACGTGTTAACGATACTACAATTGTGAACCTTAGAATTTCCAAAGATGTCCTTCAAACTATGATAGACGCAGCTGTTGGAAAAGCTGTGAAGAAGGCTGTGAAAAAGTTCGAGGACCCCCATGCTACTCGCTCCAAATTTTATCTAGGACCACATTTCCTCACTCACGAGAAGGATCTCGTTCATGCTTCTAATGCAAAGGATGAACTAAAAAGGAAAAGGGAAGAAGATAACTCCCAGAGCTCTAAGAAGAAGAACAAACAAAAGTCCAACCAGAAACCAGTATGCAAGACCTGCAAGAAGCGCCATTATGGGAAATGCAGGTTCGAATCAAAATCCCAATCGCAGCCCAGGGCTTGTGGGATCTGCAAATCTAGTGAGCATAAAACATTGGAATGCCAGAAGATAGGAGATGCGACTTGTTACAACTGTAACGAGAAAAGGCATATAAAATCCAATTGCCCAAAGTATGCTAAGAAGCTTGAAGGAGATAAGAAGACTGACGCTAAGGCCTCCCATATGGATGCAAAGGAGGCCATACAAGATGACAATGTTATAACCGGTACGTCCTTATCCATGATGTATATGCAAGGGTATTGTTTGATTCAGGTGCAGATAAATCATTTGTGGAATAAATTTTGTAAGATATTAAATCTGCCTTTTAAAAAAAAAACCTTAAGCATAAAATATGGAGTAGAATAAACGCTAAGAGTTCTGCTTTGATTCGGATACCAATCAATCCTTCATAAATTGTAAGTATATTAGACTTTTAAAAATCTATCATAAGAATCCTAGACATTAAGTGTAAGGTAAACTTACAGATAGAAAATTCATAGGAACCATTTCTTCTATTCCTGTCAGAAATCTTCAATCATAAAGTCCTAATGTACCCTCTCTCCAGATAAAGTACATCATCATATGAAACTGATATCTCTTTGATCTCTATTGATTACGAATACCAAATGGTATGACAAAAGCGCCATATGAGGATTGGTGTATCTTAATATGCTCCATAGATTGCTTCCATGCCTGATCAGTATAGAGGTTTAATGCATGGAACCACAAAGATATCCCAATGATCATATGGTACTAAAGTCAGCTAATGGTATTCAAAGAAGATATCCAGAATAGAATTGTCCAAGTAAATGTTCCCGATCAAGGAATTCATGGAAATTGTAACATAAATGTGTCCCTTATCTGACACAGGCAGTAATAAATGAACCAGAGCCTGAGATTTGGAAAATCTCTGTAATCTCCTTATGTTTTGATTATCTTCTCCTAGGACTACCCTGTTTACCTCCCGAGAGGCAAGTAGAGTTAAGATTTATATCCCATTTAGGGCTGCATCATTATGAAATCTCCAAGACAGCTTGTACCATTATTGGAAGAATCGAAAACCCTGATTAAGTAAGTTTTAAGATATAGATTCATAAAGCCCAACTCAATATCCTGAGAACGCGGTATAGTTAATTATGAAAGACGGTTCATTTGGCTTATGCATTGTTTACTGCAACCCTAATTAGGCAACTATTAAGAATCGCCATCAGCTGCCCAGGATCGTCGCTTTGTTCGACTAACTGTAAGGATTATCTACTCCTTAAGATTAGTTTTGAGCAATGGTTGGAATAACCATCTCACCTTGAGATAAGCTTTTCTATAATAGTTGTTATATAAGTATCAAGGTGGCTCCTTTGGAGACCTTGTATAGATGAAATATCAAAACATCCATTGGATGGATGAGACTTCGGGAAGTCCACTTATCAGTATCTGAAAGTTGCATTGGAAACAACAAATAAGATCATGCAAATTCATAATCATTTGTAAGATGCCAGTATTCGGCAGCAAATCAAGGATTTATGAAAATAGCAAACCTCCAAAGTTCTTGTTAAAAGAATAAGATTCAACAAAAGATAACACCCTAGAAGGGTGTGCCAAGTTGTAATTATCAGGTTAGTTAAGCTCTGAATATATAAAGTCATTCGAAGGATTCGAATGTATCAAGATTAAACAGCTTACGAGCTAAGACCTAATTAAGGAGCTTGGTGGAACGCGCGATGTGACCCACACTAACGATTTAAGGACGTGTCACCAATAAGTCGAAAAGCACTATCACATAATGATATGCAGATTTATGATATGATGAGCAACCTGTGTCGATTAAGGATCGACAGGATTAGAAGCTCCAAAAGGAAACATGTACCCATTATAAAGGTTAACTTGGGAGCTTGGAAAAGCTCCAGATATACTATAGAGATTAAACCCAATATAAGAACAGAAGGTACTTCCCTTACTTTAGCAAATCTCGAGGTTGAGATTTCTTTTAAGGGGGTGAGGATGTAACACCTCGTAAATTCATGTCCAATATTATAACGACACGTGTCATACAAGACAAAAGTGTTAGAAACCCGGATCTAGTCAAGGATTTATGGTAGGATTTAAAGCGTCGACATGTTAATTAAATACCTCTGAACGACCTCATTATAAATCCCAAGACCCTACTCTATATTATAAACATCTGATATACTCAAATCCGGTAAACACTAACAATGATTGATTCGAATTACACAAGAATGGGATCCTACGAGGATGTGCACGACAACCTTCATTTACGGCACTTTTAAAAGGATCCAAGGAAACTTTATATCATACCAAGGTGGTGTAAAATGTTCATGACCCAAACAAGAGGCCCCATACTGAAAATAATGGCCTAAAAATCGTATTACACTAGTTACCCATTCGAAGCTTGAAAGGGTAAGAATTTTTGCCCCTGATAAAGAGCTTACAGACCGTAAGGGTCAAGCCTTACAGTCCGTAAGGCATGCCCAGATGCAGTAAATCGACAGCAGCCTGTTATAAACGTTCTAACCGACTTAAGAAGATATTTTCCACTACATGGGCGACCCCTACATGCTTTTAGACCTTAGGGACACATGTTGATGATCAGGGAACAATAATAGAGTGGTTTGTCATGATCATAATGGATCAAAATCACTAAAAAAAGGCCCTCATGTTTGCAACATTCTTGTATTCATCCCATCTGCATTTGTGGAACTCCCTGGAGCATAAGATCAGTCTCTAAACATCCCTGGTCGTGCATTAGACTTTGGTAAGCATCCTTGATCTTCCTTAATTGAGTTTTACTTAGTTATTAGCTTAAAAGTCAAACCGTCGTAATTAACGTTTGACTTGGTGATTAATCATTAATGGTCCAGTGATTAGTCGAATTGAAGGTAGTTATAAGTTGGTATTTAGGTGGGTAATAAACCCTTAAAAGGGCACCCTCTGATTCCCACTCTAACTAGACCATTTGTCGGGTCAAAGTTGATTAGAAAAAGTCAACATAATGCTAATCTTCGAATTAACGCATAATTAACAATGTAGAAGGTGTGTAAACTATTTTATCACTCATATAACTTGGTACTAAGTATAAGAACTGGTCTAAGCTTGTTTGATCCGACAATTTTCTGTTTAGACCAGGTTCGGAACCGAAAGTCGCAAAACTTTGACTTTTGCTTTGACTTCAGTTCTGACCCATTTTAGTAGAGTTTGGAAATGCCTTAGGACTTTCTTAGGACCAGGTTACATGCTAGTATAACCCTCTGTGATTATACACCTTGGTTCATTAGTTATCCAATTAATATGCATGATTCCGTTAATTGCTCATATGTTGACTATTATGCCCTTTTCACCATAAAACGTGATTTTAAAAATGTAAAAGAGTAGAAACCTTGGTTACTGATTTATAAACTTGTACCCAAAATTTGACATCATTTTGAGGTGTAGATTGAGAGTTATGCTCATTAGCGTAATTAGAAAGCTTTTTAGCGATTAAACGGCATAATTAGCATATAGCCTATTTAAACCAACTTTTTGATATCAAACTTTTTACCCACTGATGTAATATAATATTTTGGGATTTTTGAAGATTTTTAATTAATTTTAGGCTGAGCATAACTTAGAGTTATAAGCTTGATTCGGTAATTGTCGGTTTTGCCCTTTTGGGCTATAAAATGAGTTTTACATATCTTTTTGACCCCAAACCTTTTGCTACTGATTTTATATGATAAATAAATTAGTTTAAACCTTCTGGACTAATAAAAATATCAGCTTTTTATATAGAACCCGGAAATGGCTCCTAATCGCCTTTTTAAGCGTTTTTAACGCATAGTATGTACTAAAACTACTTTAAACATATAAGGGTTGATACCTACTGATATTTTAGGTAAATTATAATATTTTAACAATAAGCAAAAGTTGTTTAACTCAGATTTCGGTTTTGAGCTTTTTGGCTTAAATGAAAGTACCAAAATGCCCTTTTGAAGCATAGTATGGTTATAATTAAAGAGTTTCACATATAGGCTATACCCTACTGTTATAACTTAGTAAATTAAGTTATTTTACTGATGTATTCAGACCCGAGTCTCAGAGTTATAATAAATCTCTTTTATAATCTCTAAAATGACCAAAATACCCCTACGGGGCTTAAATTAAGATTAAACTCGTTTTGGGCATAATGGAAGATATCCTACTAATATCACAACATATTTAAGGCATATTAACATAGGAAACCTGTTAGTGACTCTTTTGGATACCCGTTACGCCTCTTGCGCGTTCGGTTCGGCTTATGTAACTAGTTTGCATAAATTAGCCGAAACGGGTCAAACCTTATCGTTTTTATCTCAAAATCCAGAAGGTGTTTAGATTATCCATATTACACAAGTCTTCAAACTTGTTGGGTCTAAATCACATTCTATTCCGGTCTTCGCTTAATCATGCGTTTTGAACCGTAAACCTTTCCTTAAAACTAACCGGTCTAAGTTACGACTTAAATAAGACCCGTTAGGAATCTAATAGGTTAATAAAACCTTCGTTCCAGATTAAGAGCCCCAGTAGAAGTACTTGTGCTTGCTGATTTGAATATACGGCTGAGTATAAATTGCATTGCTAGCTCAGGTAAATACTCTTAACTTATTTTCCCTATACGGGCCTGGGATACGGTATTATAATAATACCGCTTGGTCGGGTATTGAATGTTTAGTCGTATTGTGATTAAATTATTGAGGTAACCCGCTTTAATCTGTATTGTTTGAAATAAAAGCCTTTAGGGGTTAATGACCATGTCCCGGATATCCTTGACATCATTGTATTATAAAATGGCCACGTCTTAAGCACCGGGTGTAGGCATACACTTAACAGTTGCATAAGGGAAACGGTATCTCACTCTCTTGTGGGCTTATACTTGTGGCGTGTCTGTTAATCTTGACTCGGTTTCTACATCGGGCCCTGAACGTATAACGAACATGTAAATCTGTATACAATATTACTTTTATATAATTGTCCCAAGTTATAAAAGATATTTTTGTGCCTGGTGCATCTAAATCAATTTTCTTAAACTCTTTTTAAAATGAGTCGGTTAATTATATTTACCAGTGTAAACTGACGTATTTTCCAAAAAGGTTAAGTGACAGGTACTGAACGTAATTGGCTGGAAGCTCAGGGCGTTAATAAGGAATCTTGCAAGTTCTAGGCGACTAAAGTCTGTTGAACAGTTTTTCCTTTTGTTGATCCGCCTGTGGATCCTTTACTTTCCGTTGTAATACTTTGACATTACTTTATATTCGGAATGTAATATATTTGTCTTTTGCTTCCGCTGTGCATTTATATATTGTGTTGTTTGACTATGATGATATCAACTACGTCACGATACTCCCCACCGGGCCCACCGGTAATACGTGGAAATATCGGGGTGTGACATGTTTGCGCTCCTGTACGCACACACACACACACACCTCTGTGTGTTGTGTTTTTAATTATTTTTGTTATAAAAGAAATCAAGTTTCATTTATTTACCCTTTTAGCCCCTCCACTCTTTTCAAATGGATAATTTTATAAATCATAATATATTAGTTATCCTAACTAGTTAATTAACCTTGTTTATATTATGATTTAATATTTTGGGGTGTTACACTTTTAGTAAAGTTTATCCTGTTCAGTCATACCAAAATTTCTATAAAAAAATTTGTTTCCCTCGGTCTCTAAATTCATATCTATAGGAACATGGTGAACAAATGGATACTCCTAACAACCTTTGAAGCTAACGGAAAAAATAAATGCAGTTGGACATGTGAAACAAATGGTTTTTTGTAATCAAGTCTAATTTGTGAAGTTAAAACAATTTATGTCAGCTATGAACTAAATCAAGTTCATTTTACTAAGGTGGGGAAGAAACTCATGATACAGATCGTCAAACACCTGCATTAAATGAAGATACTTAGCTATAATGGTTGTACTCTAAATAGAGGTACTTACTATCATTTTTGGTCTGTTACCTGATATGTTTGATAAAGTTATTGAGTTGTACGCCTGTTATATATTTGATAAACTGTCTATCATTGAATTTTATTCATGTTATGTGTTTGATAAAATGTTGTCTTTTGATGTAAGGTGTTGAAATTAACCAGCCTTTTACATTGTTATTGAATGTCTGGATATTTTATGGCTTGGCTGTGGTAATCTAACAGAAACAGAAGGATGGTAGCAGCTGCCCCGTTCAACTCTCCCAAGGCAACTCATTTGGCTTTGTTACGAACTAGGCTTGAAATTTATGTCGAAACAGGAAAGCGGTTGGGTTGACACACTACAACTTACAATCCTTTATATTTTGTACATCATTTCTTTACCAAATATTCTGATGTAAGACAAGTAATTTCATGTTAACAGAAAAACATACCCGCTGCGAAGCACGAGTGTTATCTACTAGACCATGCTGCGCTGCAACATGTTATTGAACCGAATCAATAACAAGTTATCTTGTGTAGGAATCCGTTCGTCTAAAAATAAATAAAAACTTTTATTAACTTGAATTATAGAACAATAACAGAATGAAACTAAAAATACAATTACCACTGAAAATAAAAAGAACAAACAAGAACATAATTTCAAAACAGAAAATGGTTCTTGGCTGAGGATCGTGTTAGACACGGGTCCCTTAAAACAAATTCCGTGTCTCCCAGGAGAACACGTTTGTTTCCAGGATACAATAGCCCGAAGCAGTTGCACTGCCGGTCTTGACTCCAACCTGAAGGTATACCTTGAAGCTTGAATGAGTAGAGAAGAATTCTGCAGTGGAGAAAGTAAGAGCTGATGATATTTTCGGTGTAATAGTTCTACAGCAGGGATCTTCAATTTATACTGCAGATGTTGAGAAGAAACTGAAAAACAAATTAAATGGGTGAATTAAATTGCATTAAACGTCTTCAATGCACTTTAATTCGTCATTTAATTCACAGTCAAAGCCATTGACTTCGTCAGTTTCGAATGCTGAAAGTAACTGCACTGGCATTAACTGCTGAAAGTTTTCGCGCGCGCGAGCGCAAGGCAGACTAGTGCGCGCGCCCATGCACGCGCAAGTATGCACGCTCATGCACGCGTGTGCCATTTTGGCTCACTTCCATGCGTTACTCATGCGCGCGTGCGCCGCACTAGCTCAAACCATTGCGCACCTACGCGCGTGCGCCACGTCACCTGTGAGCCTCTACGAGCACGCCACACAGTCGCGCCATTTTGTCTC
The DNA here is from genome assembly GCA_030545235.1 of Helianthus tuberosus. Taxonomy (NCBI): domain Eukaryota; kingdom Viridiplantae; phylum Streptophyta; class Magnoliopsida; order Asterales; family Asteraceae; genus Helianthus; species Helianthus tuberosus. Next base: position 26,740,058 of record CM060419.1, read on the forward strand.
ACTTTGGTGCGCCGCGCACGTCACTTCAGTGCCCTTGCTCCATGCGCGAGTGCGCGCAACCATGCCACGTCACCAACCACCTGGTCCTTTCATCCCTTGTGCTCCACCATGCGCACGCGGTCAAAAATACAAAGGCGGCTCTCAAGCGGCGATGCGAGCGAAGTGCAAAGTGCGCCATCAAAGCGCCTCATCGCCCAAGCCACGCGCGCGCGCGTGTGCGAGTTAGGGTGCTCCGCACCCTTCGCGAGTACACTTAGTGAGTGCTTCCATGAAACAATATGGATGGAGAGTTCCCACTTAAATACCCCTTTAAGTTTCACCTCTCCTTCTATGTGGGACAAGAGGCCACTTTCCCATTTTCTCAGCATTCAAGTTTCAAACACCAAACTTTGAGCATCGATATCTCATTCATCTTAGCTCCGTTTCGGACGTGGTTTAGTTAATTGCGAAGCTCTTCCAACATAGAACACAAACCCACAAATAAATATATAAAACCCGCTCATTTTCTTATATTTATTTCTAGTCCAAAATAGGAAAAAATCATTTTCCTATATTTGTGGAAAAAGGCTATTTTCACAAATTTCCAACAATCCCCCACATGAATAGAAATCGATCTATCAAGTTTCAACGATACACGTTCAACAGTTGAGTATTGCAAGATAGGTAGGTGTAACCTTTGAACCTTCTTTTGTGAAGCATACTTAGCCTCCTAGGGTCTTGTAGACGCGGTGTCTTTGAACAATCCCCCATTTATGTAGGCGACAATATACATTCACACAATACTCTCCCTAGTCGAGTCAAGTCCTCATGGTTGTGTCCATTTATGGTCATGGAACACTTTCCTGGTTCTGCGAGAGCTCTAGGATTTGCGCCTCCCCACAAATCCATTCGAAGCGACCCCACTTCTCTCTAACATAGGTGATTCCTGTGAATCATTAAAAGCATCATGGTTCATTTGGATTTACTCAAAATCCATAAACTTAACATGCTTAACCTTACTTCATGTCACTGATTGAAATGGACTAGGAAGTATAAAGAATTTGGGGCACCCCCACAGTGACTCTCTTTGGGTTTATGATTAAGTTTGCCTATTGAACCTAGATCTTGGGATCTCTAGTCAACTAGGTTAGGTTTCCCTCATATTCCCTTCTTCTATGGCCTTTAGTCCCATTCCTCTTGATGTCTCATACACCTTATCTTTGCTTAAGCCTTTTGTTAACGGGTCCGCAATGTTCTCCTTTGACCTAACATAGTCAACTGAGATAACACCCGTTGAGATAAGTTGTCTTACCGTGTTGTGTCTATGTCGAATGTGCCTTGATCTGCCATTGTACATCGCACTTTGTGCTCTAACAAGTGCTGATTGATTGTCACAATGTATGCAGATCGCCGTCAATGGCTTTGGCCATCTTGGAATATCTTCCACAAATTGACGTAGCCACTCCACCTCTTCCCTTCTTTTATCTAAAGCGACGAATTCAGATTCCATCGTGGATCTAGCTATAAACGTTTGCTTGGAAGACTTCTGTCACGACCCCCGACCTCACCCTGGGAGCGAGAGCCGTGAACCAGCCAGATGGTATCGGTGTTTATTAATTACGCAGCGGAAAAATTTTCATCATGATCGTAGTTAGGAAATAATTTCAGAGTTTGTAAAACAACGAACTTTTAATATTAAATAAATGGGCTCAAACCCATATTTAATTCAATTGTTTTTATAGGGATAAACTCAACTAAATAAAACATAATTTTCTTCTTTTATTATAGCCACTTTATTTAAGCCTTCAGTGCTCCATAGCTGGCTTCTACTATCCTTACATCAAGTTACCTGAAACGTGTTTTGAAAACATTTTATCAGTAATAAATACTGGCGAGTTCATTCCATTTTTTATAAAAATATATTGTTATACTTTTACAGCAACAAGGTTTTTATATTTGTTTATATTTACCCAAAAACTCAATCAGTATTTGTCACATGGTGGCAGTTCCGATGTGACAGTGGTCATATCACTCATTGGCTCACTTTCGTCGAATAGTGAATTTATTAAGTAATAGATATATAATATATCTTACTATTATATTGGTCACTAGGCGATTCCTGTGACGGTGGTCAAATCACTGTTGATCATTCTTTCAACTAGTGACTCAGGTCATATTACTGTTGATCATTCTCTCAACTAGTAATTGTGATCATATCACTGTTGATCATTCTTTCAATTAGTGACTCGGGTCATATTACTTTTGATCATTCTCTCAACTAGTAATTGTGGTCATATCAATGTTGATCATTCTCTCAACTAGTAATTATGGTCATATCAATGTTGATCATTCTCTCAACTAGTGACTATGGACTTAGTAATGTCCCGTGACATTACTTTGTCAAATATATTTTCTATGGCACAAAACCACTTAGCCCAAAAAATGACATAACATTTTTTGTCAAATTAATAGCTATAACTTTATCAAATATAATATATTAATTAAATAATTGTAATATTATTATTTAATATATTAACGTGACTAGGATTAAAAATATAGTCTTAGTATAGTAGAATATATTATATTTGACATATTTTATTATGGTATACATTTATTGATTAAACATTATTTTATAATGTGAAATAGTAATTTAGGTTTATTAAATATATTATAACTAATATATCTTTAATGTTTAATAGTTATAGGCTATGGCTTAATTAGAACCTTCTGTTCACGTTTAACTATACTAATATATTTTTAATGTTAAAAGTAAACTTAGAGATTTAAACACAATTCATTTTCTCACTGACACTCTTTTCTAAGTTTGTGTCTTATAAAGAAAAGCTTTATATTTAAGATTCTTTTCTCAAGTATATTGGTAGATATATATACGAATTAAATTTATTAATAATTTAATGTAGTAAAAAAAATTAGTTATAGGCTATGGCTACTGGGGCACAATTTCCCCTGTGCTTGTGGTCATGCTACTATTGGCTAACTTTTTAGCCAATAGTAACGAGGGTCAAGTAATGTATAAAACCTACCATACCGGCAGTTATTATAGAATACAAGAATTTAATCACTGTAAGTATAACTTGTAAACATTTAAGATTTTGGAAAGCATTTTTAAATATAATTGTATCACAAAAAGGTGATAAAACTGTGAGAAAAGAGAATAGACTCATATTGTAACTTTAGGGTTCAACTAGAAAGCCTCCTGGTAGAGTCTTGGGTATAACTTCTGAGCTATTTTAAATATATATATATATATATATATATATAGGTAGAGGATCCTGTAAAAAGTGCTCAAAGTGTGAGAAGTGTATTATAACACTATATATAATATACTATATAACACCATATAAACACCGTATAACAATATGTGGGACCGTATAATACTATATAACACTATGTAACACTATATATCATTATATAACAAATATAACACTATAGGTTGTCTGATAGCGTGTCTATGATAGATGTATAGTGTTATATTTGTTATATAATGTTATATAGTGTTACATAGTGTTATATGGTATTATATGGTGTTACATATTGTTATACGGTGTTTATATGGTGTTATATAGTATTATATATAGTCTTATAATACACTTCTCACACTTTAGGCCCTTTTTACACTATCCTTACCCTATATATATATATATATTTGCACTCGTGTTAAGTATAGTACCCCTAATTCAACCTTATCCCTATGTCACGAGACCGAACCCAAACGAACTTAGTCGGGCAGAGCCTTGACATGCGTTATGGGGCTCCAGATCAATCGGAAAGGGTAGCGGTGATCGGGAGTTAAAACACTTAAAACGGGGCAGGGCTTTATTATTATTATGGGGTAAAATAAAAATAAAAATTAAAAGTATAGAATTTGAGAGGGAAATGGGCAACGAAAATACTGAACAAACAAAATGGTGATCTACTATTTATATGATGTCCAAAACAATTTGGAATGTACACCTAAGGGACACGTACAGTGCCACTCGTCCCACATTCTCACTTTGTAGATATAGAAATTTAAATATTATTTTATTATTATATATATTATAATTAATTTAACTGTTTTACTTATTTGGCGCTTATAACTTATAAAATATGACGTTCTAGAAAATAATGAATATGTCATTAGAACGACAATATTTGTGTCTATATTTTGAACCAAGTTTCATTAAAAACGGAGTAAGTCCAAATATAATGTATTTTTATAATTTAATTATTAAACGGTTTCTAGGCCCGTCTAGATACTTCATATTTCTAACAGTCAACTTACCTGTAATCTACCTGTCTATTAATATACATTTTTATATACTTTTATTTTAATAGAAAGGTCACCCATATACAGGCCAATTTATTAGTATAACATTCCAACCAACTATATATATAAAATTGTTTTTTTTAAACTATTCGGGTCGAATAATTATATTAAAAATAAAACTAGTTACTAGTGGTTAATAAATTTAAACAATCTATACTTCTTATATGGTAAAAAAAAATGGATACGTTACATCCTCCCCACCTTGTTTTAAATCTCGTCCTCAAGATTTGGGCTACGATGTCTCTTTTTATGTCACGTCTTTGTCAATAAGAACAGTATTAAGGTAGATGGTACAAAATCAAAATATTAAATTTTGTTAATATGAGTTGTAAAATAAATAGGACTCAATAATTCAACTGAATCAATTCAAGAAATCGATGTTAAACGAATGAGATGAAATGCTATAATTTCCAAGGTGACTAGGTTCAAGTCAAAAGAGATATATGATCAATAGATATCTAAATTGAATGTTTACAAGTTGTAAATAACTTTTAGAAACAATAGAGTTCACTGTCAAAGGAAACTTACTTTGATTGTCAACCAAGGAAGACTCAGAATCAACAAGCTCAAATGAAATAGAAGCACGAAAATGATTTGTCAATTATCGAACCATAACAAGAGAAAAATCAATGTGTTGACATTATTGAATTTGCAAGGATACACCGAAATACAACAGAGTTTAGTGTACCATTGTCTTAATACATAATTGTATCAAGACTACTTTTCAATGATGAGTCAAACGAAAAACATATGTGGTTTTGAATGATTCGTATGATTATGATTAGCCCAAGCTACAAGTTTATATCGACGCCGCAAGGTGTCGAAACGATTGAAATAGTTCAATAATTACGGTGACCGAATAATTTCACCGTGTAATTAACTGAAAGTTTTAATGAAATAAATTTGGATATTTATTTCAAATAAATCTTATAGGATTTTCAATTGATGATGAAAGACCAATGAGTATCATAGAATTTTCGATCAATGATGAAAGAATCTTTAGAGGTACACTGGAATATAATACGAATTTGTGTACTCTTTATCTTAACACATAATTGTATTAAGACCGTTTAAGATAATGAACCAACATAAATTAAGTAAATAAATCCGTATATCAGGTGTGAAAATGCGATTAGCTCAAGCTTCAAATTAAAGAAAACGCCACCACAAGGTGTCGTAGCCAATTAAACGATTCAATGAAAGTGAAGACCAAACAATATTATGGTTTTGAATAGATGAAGTACTTGGCAAGATGCATTTATTTATAAACTTTTATTTGTACTATGGTCAAATAATAACTTAACTTAGATATTACATATCAGCGATTACGTCTGGAATCATTTCTGCTTCTCGCGTAGTAAGTACGAATGCTCGCGCGTTCTTCTTGGCTCCGTCTACTGTTCTGGCCTTGTTGTCGGGTGCTTTGGTCAGTTTCGGGCAATATGGTTTGATGTGTCCTGTTTCTCCGCAATTGTAACAAATATTAGTTTTCCTTCTACATTCTTCCTCTATATGCCCGGTCATCTTGCAGAAGTCACAGTAGGTTGTTCTCCTAGAACGGCATCTTCCTGAATGCTTTTTATTACAGCTTCTGCAGGTAGGTTGCTCCAATGACGGTTCAGTTCCTTTCTTCTGGTAGAATTCTTGGGAAATTTTCTGGGCTAACTCTTTCTTCTTGTTTTCTTCTCTTGTGCGGATTAGTCCGCCTGTCAGGATGTTAGCTACTTCAACTGTTTCTTCAATAGTCTGTGGCCTGGCGACCTTGACCATGTCTCGGATTTCGCTAACTAATCCCCAAACATAACGAGAAATTAGTACGGGCTCTGGCGAAGCCATAGTAGGTACCATTCTTGCGTATTCGAAGAACGTCGTCGTATACTCCCGACAATTTACATCTATCATTTTATGATTTAGGAACTCGTTAGCCATTCGTTCCTTTTCATAAGGAGGACAAAATTTCCTTTCCGTCATTTCCTTGAATTTTTCCCAGCTCATGGCATAAGCCATGTCACTTCCTTTTGCCTGAAGAATTGTATTCCACCATTCTAAGGCTTCTTCTTTGAAGAGGATGGAGGCATACATCACCTTATCTTCTTCGGCACATTTGCTTATTTTAAGAACAGCTTCCTTCTTTTCCAACCATCGCAGAGCAGCCGTGGCGCCTTCACTGCCTGCGAACTCCGTTGGTTTACAAGCTAGAAATTCTTTGTAGGTACACCCGAGAGTCATAACCTTCATTTTCTTGGGAAATGGGGTTTTGATAATATTATCATTGCCTCTATTGACACTATGGCTAAAACTATCATTGTGAGTATGCTTGCTACGCACAACATTGGTGGGTTCTACGGGGTTTTTAACGGCTTTAATTATTAAAGGTATAGCATTAGCTATTCCTTGGGCTATTATATTTTCTATAGCATTTTTATCCAAAGGATTTTCATTATTAGCATGAACTTCTGGATTATGTGATACTTCATTCGACATCTGAATGGCAAACATTTTCAATTATTAATATCACAGAATAATTAAAACAAAACAATACTTCAAGGAATCATATGTGCATATCTACATATATATATATTCATATATTTAAATCTACAAAAATAACACATATGTTACTTTATATTAATTTCCTAACTTTATTGTTTCAGATTAGGTATTAAAAGAACACCTAAATAGCTTAAACAAGTGGCTCTGATACCACCTTCTGTCACGACCCCCGACCCCACCCTTGGAGCGAGAGCCATGAACCAGCCAGATGGTATCGGTGTTTATTAATTACGTAGCGGAAAAATTTTCATCAGGATCGTAGTTAGGAAATAATTTCAGAGTTTGTAAAACACTGAACTTTTAATATTAAATAAGTGGGCTAAAACCCATATTTAATTCAATTGTTTTTATAGGGATAAACTCAACTAAATAAAACATAATTTTCTTCTTTTATTATAGCCACTTTATTTAAGCCTTCAGTGCTCCATAGCTGGCTTCTACTATCCTTACATCAAGTTACCTGAAACGTGTTTTGAAAACATTTTATCAGTAATAAATACTGGCGAGTTCGTTCCATTTTTTTATAAAAATATATTGTTATACTTTTACAGCAACAAGGTTTTTATATTTGTTTATATTTACTCAAAAACTCAATCAGTATTTGTCATATGGTGGCAGTTCCGATGTGACAGTGGTCATATCACTCATTGGCTCACTTTCGTCCGATAGTGAATTTATTAAGTAATAGATATATAATATATCTTACTATTATATTGGTCACTAGGCGATTCCTATGACGGTGGTCAAATCACTGTTGATCATTCTTTCAACTAGTGACTCGGGTCATATTACTGTTGATTATTCTCTCAACTAGTAATTGTGGTCCTATCACTGTTGATCATTCTTTCAACTAGTGACTCGGGTCATATTACTGTTGATCATTCTTTCAACTAGTAATTGTGGTCATATCACTGTTGATCATTCTCTCAACTAGTGACTATGGACTTAGTAATGTCCCATGACATTACTTTGTCAAATATATTTTCTATGGCACAAAACCACTTAGCCCAAAACATGACATATATCATTTTCTGTCAAATTAATAACTATAACTTTATCAAAATATAATATATTAATTAAATAATTGTAATATTATTATTTAATATATTAACGTGACTAAGATTAAAAATATAATCTTAGTATAGTAGAATATATTATATTTGACATATTTTATTATGGTATACATTTATTGATTAAACATTATTTTATAATGTGAAATAGTAATTTAGGTTTATTAAATATATTATAACTAATATATCTTTAATGTTTAATAGTTATAGGCTATGGCTTAATTAGAACCTTCTGTTCACGTGTAACTATACTAATATATTTTTAATGTTAAAAGTAAACTTAGAGATTTAAACACAATTCATTTTCTCACTGACACTCTTTTCTAAGTATGTGTCTTATAAACAAAAGCTTTATATTTAAGATTCTTTTCTCAAGTATATTGGTAGATATATATACCAATTAAATTTATTAATAATTTAATGTAGTAAAAAAATTAGTTATAGGCTATGGCTACTGGGGCACAATTTCCCCTGTGCTTGTGGTCATGCTACTATTGGCTAACTTTTTGGCCAATAGTAACGAGAGTTAAGTAATGTATAAAACCTACCATACCGGCAGTTATTACAGAATACAAGAATTTAATCACTGTAAGTATTACTTGTAAACATTTAAGATTTTGGAAAGTATTTTTAAATATAAGAGTATGAGTAAATTTCAAAGTTCGTCCTTTATGTATGTCTAATATATCAAAGTATGTCATTTATCTTTAATATCTTCAAGAAACATACTCGATGTTTGCAAATCCTTACAAGTTATGTCCTTTAGCCCTAACTAGGTTAATTTTTACAGTTAAGTATGACCAAATGGACCCTACATAAGGGTATTTTGGTCATTTACTTTATTTACTCAAATTAATAAATATAAAAAGTAATAAATAAAACAATTAAAATATATTATATATATTTACGTATATAGTTCTGGTGACACCACCATCTACCACCATCTCCCTCTCTCTCTAAACTCTCTCCCTGCCCCACTCTCTCTAACTTCTGGTGACACCACCATCTACCACCATCTCCCGGCCACCACTCCTACCTCGACAAGCCCCCATAATCCTCACCCTCCCTCTGTCGCTCCTTCTCCGGCCACCACTCCTACCCCGACACACCCACACCCCCCTACTGAGCAGATCGGACATATCGAAGAGAGAGAGAGAGACGGAGAAGAAGAAAGGAGTCGATCCCCTCCTTTTACGGCAACAGTGGCAGCGGCGCCCCCCTCGTTTTCCGATATCGATGGCAAGATACACAACTCAACCTATACCCGATGAATAACTCCTCAAACCAATCGAAATCTAAGCAGATTATCGGCTACAATCAACAGCCATTATTTATGCAGCGGTGGTGGGGGTTTTGCAGCAGGAGTGGAGGTGCGGTGAAAAGGTTTGTGCAGCGGTGATGGGGTTTTGTAGCAGGAGTGGAGGTGCGTGGTGGAGGTGTTGACGGTGGTGGAGGTGGTGTTGGTGGTTGCAGGTGGGGTGTTGGTGGTTGCAGGTGGGGTGTGGTGGTCATTCATCTCTTAGATCTGGAAGGAGGCGGCTGCTGGTTGTTGATTTTAGGTGTTCGGTGTGGGGTTCAGGTGAGGGTGTGGTGGGAGGATGACAAAGACGGGCCATGGCCGGAGTTATAAAGTCTCCGGCGAGTCGGATCGAGTCACAGAAGGTCGGGATTTTGCTAATGTTCGATTGCTGCTTCTGGATTTTGGTTGTAATGTTTTGATTTTTGCTTCTGGATTTTAGTTTTAGTGTTTCGATTTCGGTTTCTGCTTCTGGATTTTGGTTCTAGTGATTCATGTCTAGATTTGGTTATAATGTCTTGATTTCTGCTTCTGGGTTTCAATTCCTGATTATGGATTTTGGCTTTAATGTTTTGATATCTGGATATGGTTAGAATGGTGGCTGGTGGGGGTGTCTGGCGGTGGTCGTGGTGGTGGCTGGTGGGGGTGTCTGGTGGAGGTAATGGTGGTGGCTGGTGGAGGTGATGGCAGAGAGAGAGAGAGAGAGAGAGAGTGTTTGTGTCTGGTGGAGGAGAGGAGGTATATTGTTTTATATAAATAAATGGTAAAATGTCCAAAATACCCTTATGTAGGATACACTTTGTCTGATTTAACCATGAAAAGTAACTGGATTAGGACTAAAGGATGTAACATGTAAGGATTTGCAAACATTAAGTATGTTTCTTGAAGATATTAAAGATAAAGGACATACTTTGATATATTAGACATACATAAAGGACGAACTTTGAAATTTACTCTAAATATAATTGTATCACAAAAAGGTGATAAAACTGTGAGAAAAGAGAATGGACTTACATTGTAACTTTAGGGTTCAACTAGAAAGCCTCCTGGTAGAGTCTTGGGTATAACTTCTGAGCTATTTTAAATATATATATATACATATATAGGGGGCCGCTAGAATGAGAACCTCCTCGAGTTATGAGAACCGCGAGAACCACACCGTCCGGGGCGAGGTGGACCAAATTTTTTTTCAAAAACGTAGATGCATGTTTTATAAACACATTCGTAAATTTTTTTTTTAAAAAAACACGCCGTGTGTGTAGTTCTTTACACCACAAAGTTGTGGTTTACGAGTTCCGTAAATTTACGGAACTCGTAAACCACAACTTTGTGGTGTAAAAAACTACACACACGGCGTTTTTTTTAAATTTTTTTTACGAATGTGTTTATAATACATGCATCTACGTTTTTGAAAAAAAAAATTTGGTTCACCTCGCCCCGTACGGTGTGGTTCTCGCGGTTCTCATAACTCGAGGTGGTTCTCATTCTAGCGGTCCCCTACATATATATACATATATATATATACATATATATATATATATATATATATATATATTTGCACTCGTGTTAAGTATAGTACCCCTAATTCAACCTTATCCCTATGTCACGAGACCGAACCCAAACGAACTTAGTCGGGCAGAGCCTTGACATGCGTTATGGGGATCCAGATCAATCGGAAAGGGTAGCGGTGATCGGGAGTTAAAACACTTAAAACGGGGCAGGGCTTTATAATTATTATGGGGTAAAATAAAAATAAAAATTAAAAGTATAGAATTTGAGAGGGAAATGGGCGACGAAAATACTGAACAAACAAAATGGTGATATCCTATTTATATGATGTCCAAAACAATTTGGAATGTACACCTAAGGGACACGTAGAGTGCCACTAGTCCCACATTCTCACTTTGTAGATTTAGAAATTTAAATATTATTTTATTATTATATATTATAATTAATTTAACTGCTTTACTTATTTGGCGCTTATAACTTATAAAATATGGCGTTCTAGAAAATAATGAATATGTCATTAGAACGACAATATTTGTGTCTATATTTTGAACCAAGTTTCATTAAAAACAGAGTTAGTCCAAATATAATGTATTTTTATAATTTAATTATTAAACGATTTCTAGGCCCGTCTAGATACTTCATATTTCTAACAGTCAACTTACCTGTAATCTACCTGTCTATTAATATAAATTTTTATATACTTTTATTTTAATAGAAAGGTCACCTATATACAGACCAATTAATTAGTATAACATTCCAACCAACTCTATATATAAAATAGTTTTTTTAAACTATTTGGGTCGAATAATTATATTAAAAATAAAACTAGTTACTAGTGGTTAATAAATTTAAACAATCTATACTTCTTATATGGTAAAAAAAATGGATACGTTACAACTTCCCAGCTATAGCCGCTCCCGCAAGTGTAAACACATATCCACTTGTCGATCTATGATCTTTTATATCCGATATCCAGTTCGCGTCAGTGTATCCTTCGATCACTGCTGGATCACGGGTATAATGCAATCCATAGTCTCTTGTGTATCTTATGTATCTAAGCACCCTCGTGATAGCTTTCCAATGATCCACGCTCGGATTACTGGTGTATCTACTTAGCCTGCTCACAGCATATGCTAAGTCGAGTCTAGTACATGTCATTAGATACATGAGACTCCCAATGATCCTTTAGTACTCTAACTGAGCAACACTCTCGCCTCTATTCTTCCTTAGGCATTGGGTATTATCAATTGGAATGCGAGCTATACTCGTATCATCCGAATTGAATTTCCCAAGGATCTTGTCCACCTAGTGAGATTTACTCAATACAAGACCATTTTGGGTTCTAGTGATTTTTACTCCAAGAATCACATCCGCGAGACCCATGTCTTTCATGTCTAACCTCGCTTTCAACATGTCTTTCGTTGAGTTGATCATGTTATCATCACTCCCAATGATATGCATATCATCTACATAAAGACATAAGATTACATAACCTCTTGGTGTGTCTTTAAAATAAACACACTTGTCGAACTCATTTATTTTGAAACCAATATTAATCATGACATGATCAAACTTTTGGTGCCATTGTTTTGGAGCTTGCTTCAAGCCATACAAAGACTTGACCAATTTACATACTTTGCCCTCGTTTACTGGGGCGGAAAAACCCTCAGGTTGTTCCATGTAAATTTCTTCTTCTAAATCGCCATTTAGAAATGCGGTCTTTACATCCATTTGGTGAACTTCCAAATTTCTTAGAGCGGCAATTGCAAGAACCAATCGTATAGAGGTTATTCGCGTTACAGGCGAGTAAGTATCAAAGTAGTCTAGACCCTCCTTTTGTCTAAATCCTTTGATCACTAACCTTGCCTTGTATTTATCAATACTTCCGTCAGCTTTCATCTTCCTTTTGAATATCCAACGATATCCAAGTGGTTTAGAACCAGGTGGAAGATCTACTAACTCCCAAGTATGATTTTGCAATATAGAATCAATTTCATTCTTAATTGCTTCTTGCCACTGAGGTCCTTCTGTGGAGGTAACCGCTTCGCGGTAGGTATTGGGCTTACCCTCAACCATGTAGCTCATGAAGTCTGGACCAAAGGATTTTTCAACCCTTTGCCGTTTACTTCGTCTAAGCTCACCCTCCTCGACCTCGGGTCGTTCATGTCTTTCATCTACCCGTGTAGATGAACTTGGACCTGCTTCATCAGCCACTGTTGATGAAGTCGCATGTGTCTGTCCTAACATAGGAAACACATTCTCAAAATATGAGACGATATTGGAATTTGCTTCTATGATAGTGTGTTTGTGTACATCGGGATTCTTGGACTCATGTACAAGAAAACGATGTGCACTACATTAATGTGCATATCCTATGAAAATGCAATCAACAGTTTTGGGTTGTATCCTAAGAGCCTTAGGAGGTGGTACAATCACCTTAGCTAGGCACCCACACACTTTCAAGTATTTGTATTAAGGCTTCCTTTTTTTTCCATAACTCATATGGAGTTTCGTCCCTATTTTTCAAAGGTATCTTGTTCAAAAGATAGTTTGCTGAGAGAATGGCGTCCCCCCACATTTCTCGGTTAACTCCCAAACTGATCAACATGGCGTTCATCATTTCTTTCAATGTGCAGTTCTTTCGTTCCGCCACGTCATTTGATTGTGGAGAATAAGGAGCTATACACTCATGTATAGTGCCACTTTTTGCGCATAAATCCGCAAAAGGTGCAACATATTCACCACCTCGATCGCTTCTCACAGCTTTTATCTTCTTTTTAAGTTGATTCTCAACTTCATTTTTGTACAAGATAAACTTTTCTATTGCTTCGTCTTTTCTCTTTAGTAAATACACATAGCAATATTTAGTACAATCATCAATAAATGTGATGAAGTACTTATTTCCTCCACGCGTGGGAACCGCTTTTAAATCACACATATCGGTATGAATTAAATCAAGGGGTTCGGTTATTTGTTCAACCGATTTAAATGATGATCTCGTTAGTTTGGATTATACACATGTCTCGCATTTGTGATTGGACTCGATATGGAATGTTGGTATCAAATTTAATTTAATTAAACGTCGTAATGAATTAAAATTTACATGTCCTAGTCTACCATGCCAAACATTAGAAGACTCAATCATGTAAGTAGAAGTAAAAATTTCATTCATACTCTTGTTTTGGTTTACAACCATTACATTCATTTTGAACATACCATTAAGGGCATTTCCCTTTCCAACAAACATTCCACGTCTAGAAAGAACAAAATTACCTGATTCAAACTTGTTGAGCATCCATCCCGACACGAGATTCTTCCGTATCTCTGGGACATAAAGCACGTTGGTCAAAGTAAGCTCCTTGCCAGACGTCCTCTTCAGGATGACAGTGCCTTCCCCTTGATGCTTGCGGTAGCTTTATTTCCCATATAAAGCTTTCCTTCACCCGACTCTTCCTTGAATGTAGAGAAAAGAGCATTGTCTCCACAAACATGGCGGGTTGCACCCGTGTCAACGAACCATCCTTTTGGGTTTTCACCCATCGCGTTGACTTCTTCTATCATAGCCGCTTCCTCGGTTATCATTGCAATCATAGGCATACCATCATCATCAACCATGTGCATACGCTCACGCTTAGGTTACTTGCATTGGTTAGCATGGTGCCCCGTCTCGTTACAGTTGTAACAACTAACATGGAAAGGCGCAAGCTTCTTTTTCACAGCCCACTTTTTGCGCCAAGGTTGTTAACCTTTGTTTTCCCTTTGTTTTCCTTCTTACCCCGTTTGCCTTTAATGCCCTTTGAGGACTCCCCAACTTCCACCATGTTTGCCTTAGCCGAAGCTTGCAAAATGGTGCCTTTTGGGGCCACCCTGTTGTCCTCTTCTATACGAAGATGGACGACAAGTTCCTCAATCGTCATTTCCTTTCACTTGTGTTTTAGGTAGTTTTTGAATTCTACCCACGAAGGAGGGAATTTCTCAATCATAGCTGCCACTTGGAATGTCTCGCTAAGTACCATACCCTAAGCGTGGATGTCATGAAGTGTAATTTTCAACACTTGGACTTGGTTCACAACAGTCTTGTAATCCACCATTTTGTAGTCCAAGAAACGGGCGACAACAAATTTCTTTGTTCCCGCATCCTTCGTTTTGTACTTTTTATCCAAAGACTCCCATAATTCTTTGACGGATCTATCGACGAGTTGTATGCTTATTTTTGTAGGGCTTGTTTTCCCTAAGCCGATTCGGTTAAACATTGATGAGGGCATGAGGTTGATGCTTGCCTCGAGATCTGCTAGTGCATTACGAATGGGGGATTCCCCAATCGAGCAAGGAATTGTGAAGCTTCCGGGGTCAAGCTTCTTTTGCGGAAGTTTGTTGAGTAGTAAAGCGGAGCATTCTTCGCCTAAGTTAACTAATTGCAATGATTCAATTTTCCTTTTATGAGTGAGGAAGACCCTCATAAATTTTGAATATTTAGGCATTTGAGTTAGGACTTCGATAAATGGGATATTAACATGCAATTGTTTTAGTAAATTTTCGAACTTTACGAATTGCTTATCGGTCTTTTGACGAATTAACAGACCGGGGTATGGAATCGGAGGAGTCTTAGTAGGCTCTTGAACTGGTGGAGAAGCCTTCTCTTGTTGGGGCGTGGGTGGAGTTGTGGTTTGGCTAGATTGGCTTCTTTCAGTTGGTGGAAGTGGAACCTCCTCGGGACCCACGGTACGCTTTCTCAATGTTATGAGATGTACTTGCGCCTTTGGGTTGGTCTCGGTATTACTTGGTAACGCGCCTTGTGGTCTCTCGGAGAAATTTTGAGCTATTTGATTTAATTGTTTTCAATGTTTTGAATGCTAGCTTGTTGATTTCTAAAATTCGATTCCAATTGTTGAAATCGATCCGAGTTTTTCTTTTCGGTGTCGGAGATGAGGCGAGATACAGTATCTTCAAGCCTTTCTCGTCCACCTTGTTGTTGAGAGAAATTTTGTGGTTGTTGAAAGTTTGTTCGTTGGTTTAGATTTTGTTGGTTACTACTATTGCCGGGTTCTCTCCAACCAAGATTGGGGTGGTTACGCCATCCTTGGTTGTAGGTACCCGTTGGAGGACCCGATGACCTAGGCCTATTATCAATGTAGTTAACCGTTTCCGTTTGATCATCTAATTCTTTCATACAACTCCAATATTCATGTGGCCCACCACACCCCTCACAAGCCATAACCGAGACCGTTTTTGCCATTTCTAACTTTTTGATTTTTGAAGAAAGGGCCTCGATTTGAGCTTGTAAAGAAGTGCTTTCATCAACCTTATGGGCGCCCGGGGCAATAGATTTATTGCCTCGGGGAGTGTGCCACTGAAAATTGGTTTGAGCAATTTCCTCAATTTGATTATATATTTCATTTGGGCGACGATTACCTAAAAGTCCCCCGGAGCTAGAATCAAGTGTTTGTCTTGTGTGTGGCAACAACCCATTGTAGAAAGTAGATAGTTGTTGCCATACCGCAAGACCTTGATGAGGACACTTTCTTAGTAGCACCTTGAACCTTTCCCAAGTTTCATATAAGGATTCCCCATCCTCTTGTGAATATGTGTTAATTTCAGTCATTAGCTTAGCCGTTTTAGCAGGAGGGAAATACTTATATAGAAATTTTTGGTCTAGTTCATCCCAGGTGTTTACCGAGCCAACTAGGAGGGTGTTAAGCCAAGCCTTAGCTCGGTCTTTTAGTGAAAATGGAAACATTCGAAGGCGGATGGCGTCGTTTGATGCTCCATTGATCCGAAAGGTATCACATATTTCTAAAAAAATTAGTAATATGTAGATGGGGATCCTTGTCCGAAGCCCATGAAAGGTTGAGGAGTTTTGAAGCATTTGTATCAAATGTGGTCGAAGTTCGAAGTTGTTGGCTTCGACATTCGGTGCATTGATAGCGGCGCCGAGATTACCTACGGTGGGACGTAGGTAATCCATGAGGGTACGTTGGTCCGCCATTGGAAGTGGGTCCCCCGAAACTTTCTCTTGGTTTTTAGCTTTAAGTCTTTTCCTGAGAAAGCGTTCGGGTTCTTCAAGAGGTTCTTTTATGTCTCTACTAGAACTGGAGCTCATACACTACGTAGAAAATCCAGTTGTGGCGCCTGGGTTCCAAGTCCTGCAATAAAAACAGAAAAGAACGTTGGTCAGAAGCTTCACCACGACCCCGTGCTCAGATGAACACGGCCCGTGGTCGGAGATACAGTGATTGTTTTCCGGATCCCTGTTACTGGGGAGTTCGACACGGCCCCGTGTTGCACCGACACGGCCCCGTGCTCAACTCTCTGTAACTCGGAAAATAAAAACTACCAGTAATAATGCTGGGCACGGCCCGTGTCCGACCAGGCACGGCCCGTGCTGAGCTTTGCAGAAACTGAAAAACTAAGAAAATCCTAAAAAAAAACAGAAAAATTAGAAAAAACGATTAGGCCGTTGATTCCTAACTTTTTTAAAATCCTTGTGTCCCCGGCAGCGGCGCCAAAAACTTGATGTGTGCGAGTGTGTATATAAGTTTAAGTATATTTTAACCCCTTTTTACACGTTAGTCAAGTTTTAAATTTATAAAACACGATATTTCACTAACACTAAACACACATATGGGCAAGTGCACCCATCGTGAGCGTAGTATAATGTTGGCAAGATACCGAGGTCGTCCAAGGACACAAGAGCTTTTAGTACCGGTTTATCCTCAACGTCTAATCAAATCAAAAGTTAGAAAAAAAGGTTTTTTAAACTAGAAAAATAAAAACTATCTAAAATGCTGAAAAATAAAATAAAAGTAAAAATAGATAGACAAGATGAATCACTTGGCTCCGACTCGTGTTTAGTGTAACCTTTGATTATTTCCGCACTTTTGCACTTTTTAAGAGATTATCTTAGTTATTGTAGTAGGCCCCTCTTTTGAAGGTGACGTTACCCTCAACCCAGTAGTTTGATTCAGCAAGGATACAATCCTAAAGGGTCGGATTATTGAAAGATAATTAATTAAGTTATTAATGCATATTATGGTAGGCCCCTCTTTTGGAGGTGACGTTACCCTCGGCTAAGTAGTCTGAGTCAGCAGGGATACAGTCCTAAGTAGCCGGGTTAAAGTATTAATAGTAGCTTACATATGAGGGGATCAAAGAGTTTGGACCCCCGTCATCCAATACCGGTGGGTATTGAAGGAGGTCCTACTAAATTTAACCCAGGTCCTTGCAGGATCTATACACTGAACAAGGCAAGACTCTTACCAAACCGTTCCCTTAACCCCCGACCAGGTAGCCAACATATCTCCATATAGACCGTGGAGATATGAATGTTGAAAATCTTTTATTTTATATATACAGTAAAAAATGCCAAGACACCACGGACAAACGATAAGGAAGAATCACCTTCAACATAAGAAACTAGTTATTAAAGTCATTAATACATAACCAAGTAAAAAGTGCGAAAAGATTAAAAATAAAAAGTATTACACTAGACACTTGTCTTCACCAAGTGATGTAATAGACTTAGGCAAACATGGCCTTTGATTGTCAAGAACTCTTATGATCAATCTTGGATCCCGAGACGACTCACACACTCTACGATGGACAATGGATGATGGTGGTGGATGATGGTGTTGTGATGGTGGTAGGTGGTGGGTGAAGTGTGAGAGAGGTGGTGTGCCTAGGGATGGTTTGCAAATGAGCCAAGCACCCCTATTTATAGCCTGAACAGCAGCTCGGGCACAGCCCCGTGTCCATTGGGCACGGCCCCGTGTCCATTCTTCTTCTCTGTCTTCATTAATTGCAGCTTGTCTGCATTAGTTGACCACGCCCCCATGTCCGCTGGGCACGCCCCCGTGTGCAGAAGCGTATCTGTACTATCAAGATTTCCTCAGATTCTGCGAATCTTAGAGTTGACCACGGCCCCGTGTCCGCTGAGCATGACCCCGTGGTGGTTAATAGAAGCTTCTACAGTTTTTTTTTCTGCTGACACTTGGGCACGCCCCCGTGCTCATTGAGCACGGGGCGTGTTCAGCCTTCTGTTCTCTTGTTTTGCTTGGGAAGATGCTGTCGGGGAGGTCGGGCATGCCACCTTTGTTCCTCTTCTTGTATTTATGTTAGATTTAGCTGCCTTTTTGCTTCTTTTGTTCATTTGAGCTCATTTAATCCTGAAAATACAAAAGGAAGACAAAAACACACTTTTTCCAACATTAGTACTAAAAAATGGTTAGTTTTATGCCACAATTGATGTAATTTATATGTTGCATTTTGTGCACATCAAATACCCCCACACTTGAATCTTTTCTTGTCCTCAAGCAAAACTCTTTATAATGTGGCTTTACACTCCCAAATGGAATGGGTAGAAGAGAAGGTTTTTGGGCTTGTCGTAGAGTGTCCGGATTTCCAAGATTCTTTATTTAGTTTTATTTTTATTTATTTACAATCCTATTTGTCATGATTTATTTAAAACATTACATAAGATAAATACTTATTAGGGCATAACATGCCTTTTTTAAAAATTTCACTTATATACAAGTTCACATACCTCACGGGGGATCACTCAACACTCGGCCGAATATGTATTTTAGTGGATCACTCTAGAGCGGTATGGAACTTACTCCTACCATAAGCTTGCCAAGCAATCAATCCTCCTCCTTTTTAATTATACACCTTTGTAAATATCAAGAGGACTTTTTGGGGTGAAGGGTTAGGCTTGGGTTAAAGGTAGGTGGTTGGGTCAGTGGTTAGTAAAAGGGCGAAAGGCGTAAAAAGCGTCGGTTTTCGTAAGACTTTTTATTTTTGGATTTTTTTTTTATTTTGATGAAGCCATTATTCAAACAAAGTTATTTTTGATAAACTTGTTTGTTTATTTCTCTTTTGCTTCATCGTCATCATTTTTTTTTATAAGTTCTAAGAAAAACCGAGCTTGTTACTAAAATAAAGGGTTTAAAAATAAAAAAGGTTTTGGTGGGTGAAAGGGTGTTTGTTTTGGGTTATGAAATGAAAAGGTTTTGGCTCAAATGGGTTAACTAGGGGGATTTTGGGTAGGTGGTAAAAAAAAAGAAAAATAATGGTGTAGAAATAAAAAGGGGTTAGTCCTAATGACTCCGTCATTTACTTACTCGGGTTTAAGTTGGTAAGGACCGGGAATGTATCGTCGTGGCAAGTTCTAGAGTCGTAAGAACCAAGCGGCTATTCACAAAAGAAACGAAAAATGAGCATTTAGTTTAAAGATATATATTTGTATGCTCAATAAAGGCTCAAAACTCACTTTTTGTGGGAATGGGTTTTTATGTGGTCAAGTATATATAATCAAATTTTAATTAAGCTTGTCATGTTGTTTCATAATTTTCTTATGTTGGTTCTTTTTATCACGATACTTTCGGTTGTAAATTTGTAATAATATAACCTTTTTAGAACTTGAAATTCCCAAATTAAACCTAGACAAGTAAAAGAAAATGAAAATTTTTGAAAAAAATTTGGGGTGATTAGCGGTTCCAATAGAGTTTTGTGTAAGGCTTGTATTTAGGACTTGCAAGATTCAAGGTTTTAGCATCCCCCCCACACTTAAATTACACATTGTCCTCAATGTGTCCCAAAAATAAGTTTTTAGGTTGATTGAATGTGTAAAAAGGGTGTGAAAAAGCAAAAATTAATGTTACTGGGCGTCTGGACACGGCGCCGTGGTGTCCGGGCACGGCCCCGTGTTCAGATCGCCAGTAACAGAAATTGTTAAAAAGAAATAGAAGCCTGGGCACGGGGGCGTGTTCAATGGGCACGCCCCGTGTCCAGTTACCTGAACTGGGGATTTTCTGCAGATTGTGCAGCACGGGGCCGTGTTGGGCGGGCACGGCCCGTGCTGAACTTGCTGTAATGAAGAAAAATTTGTCGGGTGGCCCTGTTTTCGTGCATGGGGTGCTGGTTCACGTTTCCCTAGTATCCTTCACCATCCCGAGTGTGTTTTATTCCTGAAAATTAAAACTAAACTATAAAACATAAAAATTAATCTAAACAAAACTAAGGATAGTTTCGCGGAATGCCTCCGTGGTGCGCCACGTTTATAAGGGTCCTTGGCTGGACCCAAAGCCTGGTCATATGTTACCCAAGTGGGATGTTTTGCATCCCATGCTACACCATCGGAGAGCATCATCCAAACTCGAGTCAATGACCTTCATGTAGTTGACCGGGTCTTCGTCTTAGTCACACCCTGACTTTTGCGGAAGCGTGATTATGGTGTGACTTTCTTAATATCATTGCATTCAATCATAACATCAACTATATGATAAAACCATAAGTTTTCCATCCATTAATAAGTTCAAAACATAACAACATTGTTTTAAAACGTAGACTTCAAATTCAAGTTTTACAAATCGTACAAATTGCTTATGAGTTCATAAAAGACTCGTCAAAAGATACTGAATAACACCAAGGTTTGGAAGATGTGTCTCGTCCAGGAATAAGACACACTAACCAAACTCAAAGACTATGGATGACATCTTTATTCTTAACGCAGCATAAAAACTTCCAACGCCCGCCAGATCCACTTTACAAAATCCCTGAAATACATGTAGTTTGAAAAACATCAACAAAAGTTGAGCGAGTTCATGTTTTCGTTTGTGTGTATGTATAAACCTTTGAAAATGTTGTAAGTATGTATGTAAGTCCCTGGTATGTAGCAATAAGGAAAAAGAGATCACTACTGGGTTGCAAAGCCAATGGTATATGTGAAGTGATGCAGGAAGACAAAAAACCTAGCAGATTTGTTACCGGGCTTCGGCTGTAAGACACAGTCACCACGTGGTCCACTCAGTGGACTCAAGGGTGGGGCTCGCTACACCCAAATAGATCTATCACTCATGCCCCTCGGTCCTACAATGAGGATTGATGGCCTTAATCGCCCTACCCATTCACATGATCTAGTAGTAAACCCTCCTTAAGCTAACCATACCATGTATAAAATCGTCTGTAATAATTGTAACATGTATTCCACCCCCGAAGTATAAAACTGAAAACAGTTAAGAGAAAAGGGGGACATGAACTCACCGTATTGCGTCTTCAGTATGTGTAACCCAAGTCTCCTCAGCCAACATGACTACCTACAGTGTACTAACGTCTATTAGACGAACGGGCCGTGCCTTTGCTTAGTATGAAGGTTTTTGAGTTACGTTTCTTGTGTTCCCAAAATTATTCCAAGTTATAATCGTTAGTTAATGTTTGGATTAATTGCTAAACAATATTTCATATTCCTACTTCTCAAGTATTTTAACTTCGTATTTTCCTTCCCAAGGATGGAGGTATCTCATACATGTATTTTCGTATTTGTATTTGTATATCTTGCCAAGTAATGGCGTCGTATTTCGGTGTATTGTTCCAAATAAAAATATGTTAATATATTCCCAATATATATTTCCAAAACCATATATTTCAAGTCTCACTTAAATATATATAAACTTATTTTGTTCAATCATGTATTGTCCCAGAATATATATATTTTTCTCAAAAATTATATATCTTCTGAATATATTAGGAAAAATATATTTTTATCTCCCAAAAATAATATATTTTCTCGTTGTCAAAAATATGATATACTTGGTAATATTTACGAAATCATATTTTCACTTATTTCATTCCCAAAATAATATTTACCAAAAATATAGTGTAATGGTATATCCCGGAATATTTCATAAGTTACGTTTTTTTGTTCGGTTTCACCATATTACGTGTGTAACTTAAATATTTTATTCCTTGCAATTTTTTTGGTATCATTTTGGAGTTGTAATTTCCATGGTATTTTGTACATTATATTATTTTACCCTAAAATAATATAACTAGTTCACAAAATATACAAATAATCACACAAGTGTCTCAGTATAAAATACATGTTCTAAATATATATTTACCCATTTTTATTTGCGAAAACCAACCTCCGATACTTTGTATTTCGTAACAAAATTTATGACGAAGTTTATATTTGAAACACAAGTTATAAAATATACTTGTAACACTTGTTTAGAAAAATATTTTCTAAGTGTTGGAAATTTTAGAAAATTTCGCCAGAGTTTCCTTTGTAAATGGAGGTGTCCATGCCTATTTAGCATATCATTTTCTTTTCAAACATTCATCCAAACAATTCTCAATCAACAATATACAACCTCTACTTACCAAACTTGTCAAAAACAAGCATAAACTATAAACTCATGAACCTGAAAATTTATAAAAGTATGTAGTAACTTACTAGCATACTTAGTAAGTCTTGTTACCTTTAAAAATGTGATTAGTTCCTTAAAAACTTCATTTTCAAAGAGTTTGAATGTTCACAACTTCCAATCATATTTTCTAAAAATATTTCTTTGTGAAATTTTCTTATTACACAAGTGTTTCCACACTTGTTTATCCACCAAAAATGAGGTTAGTTTATGTAAGATCCAAGTTTTAACGAAACTCATACTTTTCACTTGGTTCTTTCGAAAAACCACTCATGGATCTTTAGATCTACAAGATTATAACCTACTTTGATCTTTATTTTTCAAGAAAACATTCATTCATTCAAGTTCATAGTTTATGTGTGGATGATTCCATCATCCTACAACATTTCTATTATCTCATCTTGCTAGATCATGTTTTTATTCATGATCTAGCAAGACCATAAGATGATCCATATCAACTACATGAGTAAACAATAACCAACAAGCATCACAACACAAGAATATCATAATTTCTTAGTCATTTCAATACTACTTCATCACCAAGTTAGTTTATGTTCAAGACTTTGTTTATGGTTTTTAGTGTTTCTAGAGATTTCATCATACTTTAACTATTAACCATCAAAAACATGAAGTGGATGAAGATTTAAGAGACTTACCACTAGCTCAAGGCTAGGGGAGTTCAAATGATGAAAAGTGGTGGATAAAAGAAGATGAGAGAGGTCCTTGAGCTTCCGAACACACCGAGCTTCGTTGTATGATCTCTAACACCCTTGGATGCTATTAGAATGGTTGAAAAAGCTTGAATGATGGTGATGGTGGTGCTCATTGGGGTCGGCCGAGATAGAGGAGAGGAGGAGAGAGCTTTGTGAGTTTGAGTTTAGTGAAGATAAGAATGGAGGATGATCTAGTGGTTAAATATATAATTTTCCAACACTTGGTTATCCATTAGATAAAATGTCCCCTAAAGTACATGGCATATCTCATAAAATATTCAAAGAAAATCATGGGGTGTGAGACCCCATGTAACCGTCCCAAGGGGGGGGGGTTCTAGTTGGGTTGCAACTATTAGTTAGGGATTTGGTTGGAGATCAAAGGTTTAGTTAGTGTGTTATGGTGTGTTAAGTAATATATAGTGTGTTAGGGTGTTCGGGGACCCTAACTAGCTTAGAAAAATAAAAACAAAGTGTTTAGCAATATTTTTGTGTTCCTGGTAATGTCCGGTTGTTTGGTTGGGTGTTGTTCCGTTAAAGTGCTTAATTAATCTGTAAGGTGTCTTTTATAATACTTTTAGTGACACTTTTAATTCCCAACACTTTGGAAAGTATCTAGGACCATTTTGTCAAGTTTTTGCACATTACTAGCATAATTAAATGCTGAATTTTGTTATGAAGTGCAGAATTCTGCATTTAGAGTGTGTTTTAGTCACTTCCCGGCACTATAACTATCACCTAGTGACGAAGTTTTATGGTCCTCACTTCCCTACAATCCCTACTAGTGTAGTACCCTGACTCTGGCCCATACTGGCCTCAAAACAAATATTGTCTGTCTAGGTGCTGGCATTGTCAGCATGTTTCTGAGTTATCCGCTCACTGTGCTAACTGTGCTTTGTGCATCAAATTTGTCACTAAAGGTTGTATGTAATATATGGAGTGACAGTATGAATGTGATGCATATGTATGTATGATGCAAAAATCATAAAGCAGTTTAAATTCGTCAGTTGTAATTAAGCACAGTCATTAAGCATAAATCAATATTAATTACACGTACGGATGCATGCAAATTTGACAGTTGTCACATTCTCCCCCCGTTAAGAAAATTTCGTCCTCGAAATTTGTACTACCTTAACTCCTTATGGTTACGTGACATGTATATACATATGGATAATACCGAGGTAGATAATCACCAAACCGAATCAAACTCACTCACATCAGGTGAGCCCCAGAATATATAACAACCCGAACCTTATGGTTAAAAGGTATGTGCTTTTGGCCTTTGATGTCAAAGGTACAAGACGTAATTGACGTATATTCTAGTGTAATCCAGCTAGTAGGGGGGGTTCCACGAAAGAGGAGTTTTGACTAATAAAATTCTCGAACGATCGATCGCAATATGCCAACGAGTTTTCACAAACCATAGCATCCGCTATATGAATTCAAAATCAATAACTCAAATGTAATAGTAAAATGATCTGTCAACTTCCGAATAAATGAATGGTAAGGTTTAGTGGGTTGACATTCTTGAATTGTGAAAATACGCCAAATGAAATTCAAGTGGATCTGGTGTATCATTGTAGTTGCATCGGAAACGTTTAAATGACAAGTCAAACGAAAGTATATGCAGTTTTGTGTGAAACGGTTGACCCTGATTAGCACAAGTTACAAGTTTGTAACAACACCACAAGGTGTCGTAATGACATAATTTTAAGTATAGTGGTGACTGAACAAGTTCACCGTGTTGGAAATCAAATGAATATGTACCGAACAAGCCTGAAGATTTGATTTACACAATGTCATAGAGTTTTCAGTTGAATATGGAACATCAAAGAGCCACTGTTTTTGGTCAAAGTGAGAAAGCAATAAGCACCGCAGGGTATTCAATTTATAACGAAAGAATCGTTCGGAGGTACACCGTGGTATGAAATGAATCTATGTACCCTTGTCTTAACCCATAACTGTGTTGAGACTGTTTTGATTGTGATAAACAAAACGATTTAGAGCAAGTCACTAAATAAACAATTAAACCCGTGTATGAGGTGCGTAACCAACTTTGCACAAGCTTCAATTTTGTGAAAGTATCCCCCAAAGTGACGTAACTAACAACGATTTAGTGGAATCGTAGACCAGACAAGTCTACCACGACTCGAAATGAAAGAACCCTTGCAAAACATTTGAATACAATGCCCTCAATACATCATATGACGTCTTAAACTGAATGTACGAAATGAGTAGGTTCAAGCAATTGAACTGGGTTTCAGTGTAACTCGGCAATAAACTTATGTATCCACAAGGAATCTCAGCATGGTCACAAAGATAAATCATGAATGTAACTTGAAATAAATGAAGTTTCAAGAAAGTGTGTTGACTTGATAGAAAAAGAGTCAATAGTCACAATAATGTAGGTCATTCGAATCACGAATCAGTAATTAGATTTAGCATCATAATATTTGAACTTCAATGGAGCGTTTATTCGAAACGAAGTCGCACGCGTAGCAAATGGTGCATGTGTGACAAATAAGTTTCAAAGAAAAGGAATAATGAGTATCTGCTAAAATGAAGAAATGACCAGATATCGAAGCAAATGTGTGTTCGCTCTCAGCGAGGAAAATTAACGTGGTGCAACTACCATTAAGGGGAGTAGAGATGCAAACATCTACTCGCTAGAAATAAAAGAAATTCAAGTACTCTCTCTTTGGTCAACGAAACTGGCATATGTGTCAGGTTAATGGCGTCAGCTAGAGTTAACGGATGTGGTTCCTAAGTAACAACCTTTGTGAGTTTGGACATGGTTCCCGATGGTCCTAAGTACATGTTTCCTAGATTCTCAGAGTTTCGTATTCGGTGTAGAATCGTTCTGTGCATCATGTAGGAAACGCCATTCTTGTGTACGTTTAAAACATGTTACTGTCGCACAATTTTCTCCCGGTATACTTCCTTCCTGAATTTACAGCTACTCGATATTCGATCAGCCAGGAAATACCGGTTGGATCCTCGCAGTTAGTCAAATAAGTAGTTCGTCAATCCTTAGCAAGAGTTATTGGCTCTTGTTGGCTAGCTCGTCCGACTCCTGGTAGCTTGATGTTCATTTGAAAGTCATCGTCCTTTCTCTTGACAAGCAGAACTGGGGTTACCCAAAACATAAATTTTGGTCTGTTATCTTCCTTCTCTATCCACCACTGAAACTACACTGTCAATCCTTGCATTTCCGAAGGTGTAAGTCTCTAGAGTGCATTAACTACAGACGCGGCGCCTGGAATCAAATCGATGCGAAATTCGACTTGTCGGGAGGAGATAATTCTGGCAAGTCCTTGGGGAAGCCTCCAAGGTATTCCCTTATCACAGGGGTATCTTCGAGTTTTGGCTCCTTGGCTCCTTTGTCCACGACAAGAGCCAAGATAACAGCACATTCCTTACGCAACAATTTTCGTGTCTTCAAGCAGTTAGTAATTTGTAAGGGCGTACCCTGCTTCATGTGTCAAGATTGTTTCTTCATTCGCCATCGCGATGCGGATATCAAACTCCTCTTGATCATTTGACAACCAATCCATCCAACTACCTTGTTGAAGCCTCCCAATTCACTGGCAGTAGGTCAAGCGTAAACTCACGCTCTTCGGGTCCTATCTTACCATGTCCTATTTACTTCGTTGGCTTCTACTAGCTTCCCATTAGCTAGTTCTATCGAGTGCGGGTTATCTAACTTACTTACTACTAAACCAAGCATACTTTCAACCTCTAGAAATGCGAAACTAAAATTCGCGACAGTATCTAACAACACTGATGGATATAGTTGAGTAATATGGGACGTACCGATATCCACGCTTGGATTCCTGGTATGCCTTCCTAGCTCTGCTACTGAGCTTTTATCCTTGTGCCTGATTCTTCTTAGGGCAATATTTTTTGAAATGTTTCTTGCTCCCACAGTTAAGACAACCTTGAGCGCATTTTTGTTTGTCACTCGCTCTGCCTTCATAATTGTCATTGTTGTTGTTTCCTCCGAGATTCTCGCTAGCATCTTGGACTTTACTTCTATGTTCAGTATTTTGCCTACAAGTTTCTCTAGGATGCCCCATCTTACCACAGTTATCACATTTTCCATATTTACATTGCCCGACATGATGACGTAGACAATTGTCGCATTTAGGTAGGATACCCATGTAGTATTTTCCCTTTTTGGCCTTCTTCTCGTTACTCACCCGAGTAACCCTTTTGAAATTTACGAGCTTTCTCTTGTTATCCCTAGATGACTCTACGGGAGTCTCATTTTTCTCTTTCGGAGTGGAAAATTTTCCTTGTCTAATTGCTTCTTCAGTGAGCGCCACACTCATGTCGATTGCTTCGATGATTGTTGAAGGCTTAGATGTTGTTACCAGGCTTAGAATCTGAGGTGCCAGTCCCCTGATGAAACGTTCGATCTTCCTAGATTCTGGTACCACCAAACGCGAAGCAACTTGTGATAATTCGCCAAATCTCTGCACATATTCCGCTATCTTTGGACCTTCCGTTTTCAAGTTCCATAGTTCAGTTTCCAATTTCTGGACTTCTGCTCTAGAGCAATATCTCTTACGAATCAGTTCTTTCAGTTCGTCCCATGTCAAAGCATACGCAGCGGTCTCACCCATTGCCTGAACCTGAAGGTTCTACCATGACAGAGCCCCATCTACAAATAGCCCAGCTACGTACGTGACCTGATGTTCTGGGGCACATTTGCTCAACCGTAAGACAGAATTCGTCTTCTCCACCCAACGCACAAAAGCTAAGGCACCCCCAGTGCCGTCGAATCCTCGAGGTTTGTGGTTCAAGAACTGCTCGTAAGTGTAGACGCTGGGTGGGTTATTTCCCGAGGTACCTCCGCCGTGTTCGGAGCGAAGGGCCTCGAGTTGTGCGATGGCTCGCGAGATGCACCTTTGCAGTTCTGACTCTGCTGTTGTCGGCAGAGGGTTGTTGGCATCGACGTTCCCTTGTATCGACATCTTCTGAGGAGAAGATTGGTTAGCAGGTCTTATTCGTTCGGGGAGTGCATATAGTTGTTTAGAGATCATATGCACATACACATATTAGGTTATCATACCAACCAATCAAGCAATAGTATAATCATAGTATAACCAAGAAATTGGGTAATTATGTTTAATGAGAGCATAGCAAGTAAGCACGTTGCATTATAATTATAGCCCACACATATAGATCAATAACGCGCTTAATGAAGACATAGCGACTGAGCTTTCGTTGGTCATTGGCCATATAGTTTTGTCGCATGTTTAATGATGATTGGGTTCTCATTATTCCCCGACCATAGTTGCATCGTCTTACAAAATGTATCGCATCAAGTGGGACACAAGGTCACCCTACCCTTTTCCAATAAGTATATTAGTTGTATAGAAATTACGTAGTTAGATATGGTATTCAAAAGTCTCCACAATCCCGGCTTATCATTAGTGTCTTTACTAAAAGGTAATGCAATCCGCCTCATCCAGAAACCAACTATACTGGTGACTGAGGTGGAAGGGGTAAGAAAAGTAAGCTGTTAACATGCCTGAATTTCCCCTCGAGCTTTTATGTATGTCGAAGTAATTAACCAATCTCCAGCTCGAGCATCAAAACCTGGGAAAGGTGTAATAGCAGCAGGCAAGAGTTCAGCAGGAATCTTTGATATATGTGGGGGACCAAAGTATACTGGCAATAGACAGGGTGTGGTGTCAGCTCAAGCTCCGGCATTCAGCGGTTTATAACCTCAACCTGTAGTCGATGTGACAGGTGTACCCATCCCGTGTGTAGCCTCCATAAAGTGAGGGATGGTAAGGGTCTAAAATCAGTGAAGTGTATTATAAGAATCATTGAAATGGCTCGTCCAGCTATGCGGAGGTGAATGTAGCAAACGACGCGACCTGTGAGGTCGTAGAAAATGATGTTGTAGCAAAAGGGATCGTTACGCGGGTGCTGACCCGGAGTACCTTCCTGGGTGAGGGTATGTTTTAAAAGAAAGCGATAGGCATGCCAGCGTAATTGGACGCCGGTCTCCACAGGAGCAGCATCGGCGGTTACGGTGCAAAAACAGATGTCTCACAAAAGAGGATATCATCGGGTGCCGGTACTGAGTCAGGTATAAGGGGTAGAATGCTTGGTAGATCAAAATAAACAGGGTCATGATTAACCAAGGGTACGGGATAGCAGGTGCAACATTAAGCTGTCCCAAGAGGAACAGGAGCTGTCTCAAGAGCAGGCTCTGGGTCGTGTAAGGGTGTGGTGCCTCGAGCGGGTGATAGTGCAGCAGTCACACGTCATCATCGCCTGCGTCAGTAGTTGAAAGTTGTAACCCGGCCGTCTGTAAGGTTGCAGACGTCACAGACGTAAAGGAGTCTGAAATTGAATGCATGCTAGAATCAGAGGATAGCTTGTTAACAGGGGTATCAAGAAGTAAAATTAGTAATAACGTTCTTGTCTAACTTTTCATCATCATGGGTGTTATCAGAAGGACTATCAATATCATGCCAATGTCAACATCAATTATTTGTTGAGTAGCCTACCTTCAGAAAGGAATGTCCACAGGAGGCGCATTGTCGAGGATCGGAGCCATGGTGTGTTCACCTTCGGGATGACCAGTGATAACGTGGTCATGGATTGAAACAAGAGTGATAGGATGATTCTTGTCGGAGAAGCCATCAGCGGGGGTAATTCATCACCAAAAATCTGGTAGCACAGATGGTTGGTCGTCGTCCTCGGCCTTGGTTCGCACTTCAGGATAACTTCTCAGTGTCTGACGTAAATATCACTGGCGCAGATGTAACCTCTTCATCTGTGGCTGTGGCGGTGGTCGTAGGGTTATCAATGTCTGATAACACGCTTTCTAAATAAAGTGACATGTGTGCCGGTACATAATAGTCATAGCATGTATATCCATAGTAATCACTAACAATTAGTGTATGCAAACAAAAGTAGTTTATCATGTAGTCATGTATACACATTGTTCTTTACGAAACTTTCTATCCTTCCTAGCCTCTCAGGCTAAACTTCCCAGTCTCTTAGACTACCCTTCCCAGTCTCTTAGACTGAACTCCCTAGTCTCTCAGACTACACTTCCCAGTCTCTCAGACTAAACATCCCCAGCTTCTAAAACTAAACCTCCCCAGCCTCTAAGACTGAACCTCCCCAGCCTCTAAGACTGAACCCCTGGTCTCTAAGACCAAACTTCCCTAGTCTCTAAGACTAAATTTTCCCCAGTCTCTAAGACTGACCTCCCTCAGTCTCTAAGACTGAACCTTCCCAATCTCTAAGATTGAATCCCCCAGTCTCTAAGACTGAGCCTCCCTCAGCCTCTAAGACTGAACCTCCCTCAGTCTCTAAGACTGACCTCCCTCAGTCTCTAAGACTGAATTATAATTATGAATTTGAAATGTGTATTTGTACCTTCTGTTTGTAAAATGTTTGTTCCCTGGATCTGGACGTTTTGTGCATGCAATGAAAACATGTCGTAAAACATTTTCGTGAGAGCCCTAATGATCGTAGTCTAGACTCAAGAAAGAATCCTAGTTCGCTACGATCGAAGCTCTGATACCAAGCTGTCACACCCTGACTTTTGCGGAAGCGTGATTATGGTGTGACTTTCTTAATATCATTGCATTCAATCATAACATCAACTATATGATAAAACCATAAGTTTTCCATCCATTAATAAGTTCAAAACATAACAACATTGTTTTAAAACGTAGACTTCAAATTCAAGTTTTACAAATCGTACAAATTGCTTATGAGTTCATAAAAGACTCGTCAAAAGATATTGAATAACACCAAGGTTTGGAAGACGTGTCTCGTCCAGGAATAAGACACACTAACCAAACTCAAAGACCATGGATGGCATCTTTATTCTTAACGCATCATAAAAACTTCCAACGCCCGCCAGATCCACTTTACAAAATCCCAGAAATACATGTAGTTTGAAAAACATCAACAAAAGTTGAGCGAGTTCATGTGTTTGTTTGTGTGTATGTATAAACCTTTTAAAATGTTGTAAGTATGTATGTAAGTCCCTGGTATGTAGCAATAAGGAAAAAGAGATCACTACTGGGTTGCAAAGCCAATGGTATGTGTGAAGTGATGCATGAAGACTCAAACCTAGCAGATTTGTTACCGGGCTTCGACTGTAAGACATAGTCACCACATGGTCCACTCAGCGGACTCAAGGGTAGGGCTCGCTACAACCAAATAGATCTATCACTCATGCCCCTCGGTCCTACAACGAGGATTGATGGCCTTAATCGCCCTACCCATTCACATGATCTAGTAGTAAACCCTCTTTAAGCTAACCATACCATGTATAAAATCATCTATAATAATTGTAACATGTATTCCACCCCCCGAAGTATAAAACTGAAAACAGTTAAGAGAAAAGGGGGACATGAACTCACCGTATTGTGTCTTCAGTATGTGTAACCAGAGTCTCCTCAGCCAACATGACTACCTACAGTGTACTAACGTCTAATAGACTAACGGGTCGTGCCTTTGCTTAGTATGAAGCTTTTTGAGTTACGTTTCTTGTGTTCCCAAAATTATTCCAAGTTATAATCATTAGTTAATGTTTGGATTAATTGCTAAACAATATTTCATATTCCTACTTCTCAAGTATTTTAACTTCATATTTTCCTTCCCAAGGATGGGGGTATCTCATACATGTATTTTCGTATTTGTATTTGTATATCTTGCCATGTAATGGCGTCGTATTTCAGTGTATTGTTCCAAATAAAAATATGTTAATATATTCCCAATATATATTTCCAAAACCATATATTTCAAGTCTCACTTAAATATATATAAACTTATTTTGTTCAATCATGTATTGTCCCAGAATATATATATTTTTCTCAAAAATTATATATCTTCTGAATATACTAGGAAAAATATATTTTTATCTCCAAAAAATAATATATTTTCTCGTTGTAAAAAATATGATATACTTGGTAATATTTACGAAATCATATTTTCACTTCTTTCATTCCCAAAATAATATTTACCAAAAATATAGTGTAATGGTATATCCCGGAATATTTCATAATTTACATTTTCTTGTTCGGTTTCACAATATTACGTGTGTAACTTAAATATTTTATTCCTTGCAATTTTTTTGGTATCATTTTGGAGTTGTAATTTCCATGGTATTTTGTAAGTTATATTATTTTACCCTAAAATAATATAACTAGTTCACAAAATATACAAATAATCACACAAATGTCTCAGTATAAAATATATATTCTAAATATATATTTACCCATTTTTATTTGCGAAAACCAACCTCCGATACTTTGTATTTCGTAACAAAATTTATGGCGAAGTTTATATTTGAAACACAAGTTATAAAATATACTTGTAACACTTGTTTAGAAAAAAAAATGTTTTTGCACATTACTAGCATAATTAAATGCTGAATTTTGTTATGAAGTGCAGAATTCTGCATTTAGAGTGTGTTTTAGTCACTTCCCGGCACTATAACTATCACCTAGTGACGCAGTTTTATGGTCCTCACTTTCCTACACTCCCTACTAGTGTAGTACCCTGACTCTGGCCCATACTCGCCTAAAAAAAATATTGTCTGTCTAGGTGCTGGCATTGTCAGCATGTTTCTGAGTTATCCGCTCACTGTGCTAACTATGCTTTGTGCATCAAATTTGTCACTAAAAGTTGTATGTAATATATGGAGTGACAGTATGAATGTGATGCATATGTATGTATGATGTAAAAATCATAAAACAGTTTAAATTCATCAGTTGTAATTAAGCACAGTCATTAAGCATAAATCAATATTAATTACACGTACGGATGCATGCAAATTTGACA
The DNA here is from genome assembly GCA_030545235.1 of Helianthus tuberosus. Taxonomy (NCBI): domain Eukaryota; kingdom Viridiplantae; phylum Streptophyta; class Magnoliopsida; order Asterales; family Asteraceae; genus Helianthus; species Helianthus tuberosus. Next base: position 26,773,531 of record CM060419.1, read on the forward strand.
GTTGTCACATTCTCCCCCCGTTAAGAAAATTTCGTCCTCGAAATTTGTACTACCTTAACTCCTTATGGTTACGTCACATGTATATACATATGGATAATACCGAGGTAGATAATCACCAAACCGAATCAAACTCACTCACATCAGGTGAGCCCCAGAATATATAACAACCCGAACCATATGGTTAAAAGGTATGTGCTTTTGGCCTTTGATGTCAAAGGTACAAGACGTAGTGGACGTATATTCTAGTGTAAACCAGCTAGCAGGGGGGTTCCACGAAAGAGGAGTTTTGACTAATAAGATTCTCGAACGATCGATCGTAATATGCCAACGAGTTTTCACAAACCATAGCATCCGCTATATGAATTCAAAATCAATAACTCAAATGTAATAGTAAAATGATCTGTCAACTTCCGAATAAATGAATGGTAAGGTTTAGTGGGTTGACATTCTTGAATTGCGAAAATACGCCAAATGAAATTCAAGTGGATCTGGTGTATCATTGTAGTTGCATCGGAAACGTTTAAATGACAAGTCAAACGAAAGTATATGCAGTTTTGTGTGAAACGGTTGACCCTGATTAGCACAAGTTACAAGTTTGTAACAACACCACAAGGTGTCGTAATGACATAATTTTAAGTATAGTGGTGACTGAACAAGTTCACCGTGTTGGAAATCAAATGAATATGTACCGAACAAGCCTGAAGATATGATTTACACAATGTCATAGAGTTTTCAGTTGAATATGGAACATCAAAGAGCCACTGTTTTTGGTCAAAGTGAGAAAGCAATAAGCACCGCAGGGTATTCAATTTATAACGAAAGAATCGTTCGGAGGTACACCGTGGTATGAAATGAATCTATGTACCCTTGTCTTAACCCATAACTGTGTTGAGACTGTTTCGATTATGATAAACAAAACGGATTTAGAGCAAGTCAATAAATAAACAATTAAACCCGTGTATGAGGTGCGTAACCAACTTTGCGCAAGCTTCAATTTTGTGAAAGTATCCCCACAAAGTGATGTAACCAACAACGATTTAGTGGAATCGTAGACCAGACAAGTCTACCACGACTCGAAACAAAAGAACCCTTGCAAAACACTTGAATATGATGCCCTCAATACATCATATGATGTCTTAAACTGAATATATGAAATGGGTAGGTTCAAGCAATTGAACTGGGTTTCAGTGTAACTCGGCAATAAACGTATGTATCCACAAGGAATCTCAGCATGGTCACAAAGATAAATCATGAATGTAACTTGAAATAAATGAAGTTTCAAGAAAGTGTGTTGACTTGATAGCAAAAGTGTCAATAGTCACAATAATGTAGGTCATTCGAATCACGAATCAGTAATTAGATTTAGCGTCATAATATTTGAACTTCAATGGAGCGTTTATTCAAAACGAAGTCGCACGCGTAGCAAATGGTGCATGTGTGACAAATAAGTTTCCAAGAAAAGGAATAATGAGTATCTGCTAAAATGAAGAAATGACCAGATATCGAAGCAAATGTGTGTTCGCTCTCAGCGAGGAAAATTAACGTGGTGCAACTACCATTAAGGGGAGTAGAGATGCAAACATCTACTCGCTAGAAATAAAAGAAATTCAAGTACTCTCTGTTTGGTCAACGGAACTGGCATATGTGTCAGGTTAATGGTGTCAGCTCGAGTTAACGGATGTGGTTCCTAAGTAACAACCTTTGTGACTTTGGACCTGGTTCCCGATGGTCCTAAGTACATGTTTCCTAGATTCTCAGAGTTTTGTATTCGGTGTAGAATCGTTCTGTGCATCGTGTAGGAAACGCCATTCTTGTGTACGTTTAAAACAAGTTACTGTCCCACAATTTTCTCCCGGTATACTTTCTTCCTGAATTTACAGCTACTCGATCATCGATCAGCCGGGAAATACTGGTTGGATCCTCGCAGTTAGTCAAATAAGTAGTTCGTCAATCCTTAGCAAGAGTTGTTGGCTCTTGTTGGCTAGCTCGTCCGTCTCCTGGTAGCTTGATGTTCATTTGAAAGTCATCGTCCTTTCTCTTGACAAGCAAAACTGGGGTTACCCAAAATAGAAATTTTGGTCTGTTATCTTCCTTCTCTATCCACCACTGAAACTACACTGTCAATCCTTGCAATTCTGAAGGTGTAAGTCTCTAGAGTGCATTAACTACAGACGCGGTGCATGGAATCAAATCGATGCGAAATTCGACTTGTCGTTGAGGAGATAATTCTGGCAAGTCCTTGGGGAAGACTCCAAGGTATTCCCTTATCATAGGGGTATCTTCGAGTTTTGGCTCTTCGGCTCCTTTGTCCATGACTTGAGCCAAGATAACAGCTCATTCCTTACGCAACAATTTTCATGTCTTCAAGCAGTTAGTAAATTGTAAGGGCGTACCCTGCTTCATGTGTCAAGATTGTTTCTTCATTCGCCATCGGGATGCGGATATCAAACTCCTCTTGATCATTTGACATCCAATCCATCCAACTACCTTGTTGAAGCCTCCCAATTCACTGGCAGTAGGTCAAGCGTAAACTCACGCTCTCCGGGTCCTATCTTGCCATGTCCCATTTACTTTGTTGGCTTCTACTAGCTTCCCATTAGCTAGTTCTATCGAGTGCCGGTTATCTAACTTACTTACTACTAAACCAAGCATACTTTCAACCTCTAGAAATGCGAAACAAAAATTCGCGACAATATCTAACAACACGGATGCATATCGTTGAGTAATATGGGACGTACCGATATCCACGCTTGGATTCCTGGTGTGCCTTCCTAGCTCTGCTACTGAGCTTTTATCCTTGTGCCTGATTCTTCTTAGGGCAGTATTTTTTGAAATGTTTCTTGCTCCCACAGTTAAGACAACCTTGAGCGCGTTTTTGTTTGTCACTCGCTCTGCCTTGATAATTGTCATTGTCGTTGTTTCCTCCGAGATTCTCGCTAGCATCTTGGCCTTTACTTCTATGTTCAGTATTTTGCCTACAAGTTTCTTTAGGATGCCCCCGCTTACCACAGTTATCACATTTTCCATATTTACATCGCCCGACATGATGACGTAGACAATTGTCGCATTTAGGTAGGATACCCATGTAGTCTTTTCCCTTTTTGGCCTTCTTCTCGTTACTCACCCGAGTAACCCTTCTGAAATTTACAAGCTTTCTCTTGTTATCCCCAGATGACTCTACGGGTGTCTCATTTTTCTCTTCCGGAGTGGAAAATTTTCCTTGTCTAATCACTTCTTCAGTGAGCGCCACACTTATGTCGATTGCTTCGATGATTGTTGAAGGCTTAGATGTTGTTACCAGGCTTAGAATCTGAGGTGCCAGTCCCCTGATGAAACGTTCGATCTTCCTAGATTCTGGTTCCACCAAACGCGAAGTAACTTGTGATAATTCACCAAATCTCTGCACATATTCCGCAATATTTGGACCTTCCATTTTCAAGTTCCATAGTTCAGTTTCCAATTTCTGGACTTCTGCCCTAGATCAATATCTCTTACGCATCAGTTCTTTCAGTTCGTCCCATGTCAAAGCATACGCAGCGGTCTCACCCATTGCCTGAACCTGAAGGTTCCACCATGACAGAGCCCCATCTACAAATAGCCCAGCTACGTATGTGACCTGATGTTCTGGGGCACATTTGCTCAACCGTAAGACATAATTCATCTTCTCCACCCAACACACAAAAGCTAAGGCACCCCCAGTGCCGTCGAATCCTCGAGGTTTGTGGTTCAAGAACTGCTCGTAAGTGCAGACGCTGGGTGGGTTATTTCCTGAGATACCTCCACCCTGTTCGGAGCGAAGGGCCTCGAGTTGTGCGATGGCTCACGAGATGCGCCCTTGCAGTTCTGACTCTGCTGTTGTCGGCAGAGGGTTGTTGGCATCGACCTTCCCTTGTATCGACATCTTCTGAGGAGAAGATTGGTTAGGTCAGGTCTTATTCGTTCGGGGAGTGCATATAGTTGTTTAGAGATCATATGCACATACACATATTAGGTTATCATACCAACCAATCAAGCAATAGTATAATCATAGTATAACCAAGAAATTGGGTAATTATGTTTAATGAGAGCATAGCAAGTAAGCACGTAGCATTATAATTATAGCACACACATATAGATCAATAACGCGCTTAATGAAGACATAGCGACTGAGCTTTCGTTGGTCATTGGCCATATAGTTTTGTCGCATGTTTAATGATGATTGGGTTCTCATTATTCCCCGACCACAGTTGCATCATCTTACAAAATGTATCGCATCAAGTGGGACACAGGGTCACCCTACCCTTTTCCAATAAGTATATTAGTTGTATAGAAATTACGTAGTTAGATATGGTATTCAAAAGTCTCCACAATCCCGGCTTATCATTAGTGTCTTTACTCAAAGGTAATGCAATCCGCCTCATCCAGAAACCAACTATACTAGTGACTGAGGTGGAGGGGCTAAGAAAAGTAAGCTGTTAACATGCGTGAATTTCCCCTCGAGCTTTTACGTACGTTGAAGTAATTAACCAATCTGCAGCTCGAGCATCAAATCCTGGGAAAGGTGTAATAGCAGCAGGCAAGAGTTCAGCAGGAATCTTTGATATATGTGGGAGACCAAAGTATACTGGCAATAGACAGGGTGTGGTGTCAGCTCAAGCTCCAACATTCAGTGGTTTATAACCTCAACATGTAGTTGATGTGACAGGTGTACCCATCCCGTGTGTAGCCACCATAAAGTGAGGGATGGTAAGGGTCTAAAATCAGTGTAGTGTATTATAAGAATCATCGAAATGGCTCGTCCAGCTATGCGGAGGTGAATGTAGCAAACGATGCAACCTGTGAGGTCGTAGAAAATGATGTTGTAGCAAAAGGGATCGTTACGCGGGTGCTGACTCTGAGTACCTTCCCGGGTGCGGGTATGTTTTAAAAGAAGGCGATAGGCATGCCAGCGTAATTAGACGCCGGTCTCCACGGGAGCAGCATCGGCGGTTACGGTGCAAAAACAAAGGTTTGGAAGACGTGTCTCGTCCAGGAATAAGACACACTAACCAAACTCAAAGACCATGGATGACATCTTTATTCTTAACGCAGCATAAAAACTTCCAACACCCGCCAGATCCACTTTACAAGATCCCTGAAATACATGTAGTTTGAAAAACATCAACAAAAGTTGAGCGAGTTCATGTGTTCGTTTGTGTGTATGTGTAAACCTTAGAAAATGTTGTAAGTATGTATGTAAGTCCCTGGTATGTAGCAATAAGGAAAAAGAGATCACTACTGGGTTGCAAAGCAAATGGTATGTGTGAAGTGATGCAGGAAGACTCAAACCTAGCAGATTTGTTACCGGGCTTCGGCTGTAAGACATAGTCACCACGTGGTCCACTCAGCGGACTCAAGGGTGGGGCTCGCTACACCCAAATAGATCTATTACTCATGCCCCTCGGTCCTACAACGAGGATTGATGGCCTTAATCTCCCTACCCATTCACATGATCTAGTAGTAAACCCTCCTTAAGCTAACCATACCATGTATAAAATCATCTGTAATAATTGTAACATGTATTCCACCCCTGAAGTATAAAACTGAAAACAGTTAAGAGAAAAGGGGGACATGAACTCACCGTATTGCGTCTTCAGTATGTGTAACCCAAGTCTCCTCAGCCAACACGACTACCTACAGTGTACTAACGTCTATTAGACGAACGGGCCGTGCCTTTGCTTAGTATGAAGGTTTTTGAGTTACGTTTCTTGTGTTCCCAAAATTATTCCAAGTTATAATCGTTAGTTAATGTTTGGATTAATTGCTAAACAATATTTCATATTCCTACTTCTCATGTATTTTAACTTCATATTTTCCTTCCCAAGGATGGGGGTATCTCATACATGTCTTTTCGTATTTGTATTTGTATATCTTGCCAAGTAATGGCGTCGTATTTCGGTGTATTGTTCCAAATAAAAATATATTAATATATTCCCAATATATATTTCCAAAACCATATATTTCAAGTCTCACTTAAATATATATATAAACTTATTTGTTCAATCATGTATTGTCCCAGAATATATATATTTTTCTCAAAAATTATATATCTTCTGAATATACTAGGAAAAATATATTTTTATCTCCCAAAAATAATATATTTTCTCGTTGTAAAAAATATGATATACTTGGTAATATTTACGAAATCATATTTTCACTTCTTTCATTCCCAAAATAATATTTACCAAAAATATAGTGTAATGGTATATCCCGGAATATTTCATAAGTTACGTTTTCTTGTTCGGTTTCACAATATTACGTGTGTAACTTAAATATTTTATTCCTTGCAATTTTTTTGGTATCATTTTGGAGTTGTAATTTCCATGGTATTTTGTAAGTTATATTATTTTACCCTAAAATAATATAACTAGTTCACAAAATATACAAATAATCACACAAATGTCTCAGTATAAAATATATATTTTAAATATATATTTACCCATTTTTATTTGCGAAAACCAACCTCCGATACTTTGTATTTCGTAACAAAATTTTTGGCGAAGTTTATATTTGAAACACAAGTTATAAAATATACTTGTAACACTTGTTTAGAAAAATATTTTCTAAGTGTTGGAAATTTTAGAAAATTTCGCCAGAGTTTCCTTTGTAAATGGAGGTGTCCATACCTATTTAGCATATCATTTTCTTTTCAAACATTCATCCAAACAAATCTTAATCAACAATATACAACCTCTACTTACCAAACTTGTCAAAAACAAGCATAAACTATAAACTCATGAACCTAAAATTTTATAAAAGTATGTAGTAACTTACTAGCATACTTAGTAAGTCTTGTTACCTTTAAAAATGTGATTAGTTCCTTAAAAACTTCATTTTCAAAGAGTTTGAATGTTCACAACTTCCAATCATATTTTCTAAAAATATTTCTTTGTGAAATTTTCTCATTTTCAATGAGTTTGAATGTTCACAACTTCCAAGTATTTCTTTGTGAAATTTTCTAAAAATATTTCTTTGAATGATGGTGATGGTGGTGCTCCTTGGGGTCGGCCGAGATAGAGGAGAGGAGGAGAGAGTTTTGTGAGTTTGAGTTTAGTGAAGATAAGAATGGAGGATGATCTAGTGGTTAAATATATAATTTTCCAACACTTGGTTATCCATTAGATAAAATGTCCCCTAAAGTACATGGCATATCTCATAAAATATTCAAAGAAAATCATGGGGTGTGTGACCCCATGTAACCGTCCCAAGGGGGGGGGTTCTAGTTGGGTTGCAACTATTAGTTAGGAATTTGGTTGGAGATCAAAGGTTTAGTTAGTGTGTTATGGTGTGTTAAGTAATATATAGTGTGTTAGGGTGTTCGGGGACCCTAACTAGCTTAGAAAAATAAAAACAAAGTGTTTAGCAATATTTTTGTGTTCCGGGTAATGTCCGGTTGTTTGGTTGGGTGTTGTTCCCTTAAAGTGCTTAATTGATCCGTAAGGTGTCTTTTATAATACTTTTAGTGTCACTTTTAATTCCCAACACTTTGGAAAGTATCTAGGACCATTTTGTCAGGTTTTTGCACATTACTAGCATAATTAAATGCTGAATTTTGTTATTAAGTGCAGAATTCTGCATTTAGAGTGTGTTTTAGGCACTTCCCGGCACTATAACTATCACCTAGTGACGCAGTTTTATGGTCCTCACTTTCCTACACTCCCTACTAGTGTAGTACCCTGACTCTGGCCCATACTGGCCTCAAAAAAAAAATATTGTCTGTCTAGGTGTTGGCATTGTCAGCATGTTTCTGAGTTATCCGCTCACTGTTCTAACTGTGCTTTGTGCATCAAATTTGTCACTAAAGGTTGTATGTAATATATGGAGTGACAGTATGAATGTGATGCATATGTATGTATGATGCAAAAATCATAAAGCAGTTTAAATTCGTCAGTTGTAATTAAGCACAGTCATTAAGCATAAATCAATATTAATTACACGTACGGACGCATGCAAATTTGACAGTTGTCACAGTCTTCTACTCTCTTTCCAGCTCCAAACTTCACTTCCTCGTCCCCAACCCTCAATGTTAGTGTTCCATCATTCATATCTACCACTGCTTGGGTCGTAGCTTGGAATGGCCTCCCTAGGATGAGTGGTACTTCGGTATCTTCCTCCATATCTAGTATGACAAAGTCGGCCGGAAAGACAAATTCGCCGACTTTGACTAATAGATTTTCAGTGACACCTTGTGGATATTTAACGGATCTATCGGTGAGTTGTATGCTTATTTTTATAGGACTTGTTTTCCCTAAGCCGAGTTGGTTAAACATTGATGAGGGCATGAGGTTGATGCTTGCCCCAAGATCTGCTAGTGCATTACGAATGGGGGATTCCCCAATCGAGCAAGGAATTGTGAGGCTTCCGGGGTCAAGCTTCTTTTGCGGAAGTTTGTTGAGTAGTAAGGCGGAGCATTCTTCGTCTAAGTTAACTAATTGCAATGATTCAATTTTCCTTTTATGAGTGAGGAAGTCCCTCATAAATTTTGAATATTTAGGCATTTGAGTTAGGACTTCGATAAATGGAATATTAACATGCAATTGTTTTAGTAAATTTTTGAACTTTTTTAATTACTCATCGGTCTTTTGACGAATTAACCGACCGGGGTATGGAACCGGAGGAGTCTTAGTAGGCTCTTGAACTGGTGGAGAAGCCTTCTCTTGTTGGGGCGTGGGTGAAGTTGTGGTTTGGATAGATTGGCTTCTTTTAGTTGGTAGAAGTGGAGCCTCCTCGGGACCCACGGTACGGTTTCTCAATGTTATGAGATGTACTTGCGCCTTTGGGTTGGTCTCGGTATTACTTGGTAACGCGCCTTGTGGTCTCTCAGAGAAATTTTGAGCTATTTGATTTAATTGTTTTTCAATGTTTTGAATGCTAGCTTGTTGATTTCTAAAATTCGATTCCAATTGTTGAAATCGATCCGAGTTTTTCTTTTCGGTGTCGGAGATGAGGCGAGATACAGTTTCTTCAAGCCTTTCTCGTCCACCTTGTTGTTGAGAGAAATTTTGTGGTTGTTGAAAGTTTGTTCGTTGGTTTAGATTTTGTTGGTTACTACTATTGCCGGGTTCTCTCCAACCAAGGTTGGGGTGGTTACGCCATCCTTGGTTGTAGGTACCCGTTGGAGGACCTGACGGCCTAGGCCTATTATCAATGTAGCTAACCGTTTCCGTTTGATCATCTAATTCTTTCATACAACTCCAATTTTCATGTGGCCCACCACACCCCTCACAAGCCATAACCGAGTCCGTTTTTGCCATTTCTAATTTTTTGATTTTTGAAGAAAGGGCCTCGATTTGAGCTTGTAAAAAAGTGCTTCCATCAACCTTATGGGCGCCCGGGGCAATGGATTTATTGCCTCGGGGAGTGTGCCACTGAAAATTGGATTGAGCAATTTCCTCAATTTGATTATATATTTCATTTGGGTGACGATTACCTTAAAGTCCCCCGGAGCTAGAATCAAGTGTTTGTCTTGTGTGTGGCAACAACCCATTGTAGAAAGTGGATACTTGTTGCCACACCGCAAGACCGTGATGAGGACACTTTCTTAGTAGCTCCTTGAACCTTTCCTAAGTTTCATATAAGGATTCCCCATCCTCTTGTGAATATGTGTTAATTTCAGTCATTAGCTTAGCTGTTTTAGCAGGAGGGAAATACTTATATAGAAACTTTTGGTCTAGTTCATCCCAGGTGTTTACCGAGCCAACTGGGAGGGTGTTAAGCCAAGCCTTAGCTCGGTCTTTTAGTGAAAATGGAAACATTCGAAGGCGGATGGCGTCGTTTGATGCTCCATTGATCTGAAAGGTATCACATATTTCTAAAAAAAAATTAGTAATATGTAGATGGGGATCCTCGTCCGCAAGCCCATGAAAGGTTGCGGAGTTTTGAAGCATTTGTATCAAATGTGGTCGAAGTTCGAAGTTGTTAGCTTCGAAATTCGGTGCATTGATAGCGGCGCCGAGATTACCTACGGTGGGTCGTAGGTAATCCATGAGGGTACGTTGGTCCGCCATTGGAAGTGGGTCCCCCGAAACTTTCTCTTGGTTTTTAGCTTTAAGTCTTTTTCTGAGAAAGCGTTCGGGTTCTTCAAGAGGTTCCTTTATGTCTCTACTAGAACTGGAGCTCATACACTACGTAGAAAATTCAGTTGTGGCGCCTGGGTTCCAAGTCCTGCAATAAAAACAGAAAAGAATGTTGGTCAGAAGCTTCACCACGTCCCCGTGCTCAGATGAACACGGCCCGTGGTCGGAGAAACAGTGATTGTTTTCCGGATCCCTGTTACTGGGGAGTTCGACACGGCCCCGTGTTGCACCAACACGGCCCCGTGCTCAACTCTCTATAACTCGGAAAATAAAAACTGCCAGTAATAATGCTGGGCACGGCCAGTGTCCGACCAGGCACGACCCGTGCTGAGCTCTGCAGAAACTGAAAAACTAAAAAAATCCTAAAAAAACAGAAAAATTAGAAAAAACGATTAGGCCGTTGATTCCTAACTTTCTTAAAATCCTTGTGTCCCCGGCAGCGGCGCCAAAAACTTGATGTGTGCGAGTGTGTATATAAGTTTAAGTATATTTTAACCCCTTTTTACACGTTAGTCAAGTTTTAAATTTATAAAACACGATATTTCACTAACACTAAACACATATATGGGCAAGTGCACCCATCGTGAGCGTAGTATAGTGTTGGCAAGACACCGAGGTCGTCCAAGGACACAAGAGCTTTTAGTACCGGTTTATCCTCAACGTCTAATCAAATCAAAAGTTAGAAAAAAGGTTTTTTAAACTAGAAAAATAAAAACTAACTAAAATGCTGAAATATAAAATAAAAGTAAAAACAAATAGACAAGATGAATCACTTGGCTCCGACTCGTGTTAAGTGTAACCTTTGATTATTTCCGCAATTTTGCACTTTTTAAAAGATTATCTTAGTTATTGTAGTAGGCCCCTCTTTTGAAGGTGACATTACCCTCAACCTAGTAGTTTGAGTCAGCAAGGATATAATCCTAAAGGGTTGGATTATTGAAAGATAATTAATTAAGTTATTAATGCATATTATGGTAGGCCCCTCTTTTGGAGGTGACGTTACCCTCGGCTAAGTAGTCTGAGTCAGCAGGGATACAGTCCTAAGTAGCCGGGTTAAAGTATTAATAGTAGCTTACATATGAGGGGATCAAAGAGTTTGGACCCCCGCCATCCAATACCGGTGGGTATTGAAGGAGGTCCTACTAAATTTGACCCAGGTCCTTGCAGGATCTATACACTGAACAAGGCAAGACTATTACCAAACCGTTCCTTTAACCCCCGACCAGGTAGCCAACATATCTCCATATAGACCGTGGAGATATGAATGGTGAAAATCTTTTATTTTATATAGACGGTGAAATAATGCCAAGACACCACGGACAAACGATAAGGAAGAATCACCTTCAACATAAGAAACTAGTTATTAAAGTCATTAATACATAACCAAGTAAAAAGTGCAAAAAGAATAAAATAAAAAGTATTACACTAGACACTTGTCTTCACCAAGTGATGTAAGAGACTTAGGCAAACATGGCCTTTGATTGTCAAGAACTCTTACGATCAACCTTGGATCCCGAGACGACTCACACACTCTACGATGGACAATGGATGATGGTGGTGGATGATGGTGTTGTGATGGTGGTGGGTGGTGGGTGAAATGTGAGAGAGGTGGTGTGCCAAGGGATGGTTTGCAAATGAGCCAAGCACCCCTATTTATAGCCTGAACAACAGCTCGGGCACGACCCCATGTCCGTCCTTCTTCTCTGTCTTCATTAATTGCAGTTTGTCTGCATTAGTTGACCACGCCCCCGTGTCTGCTGGGCACGCCCCCGTGTGCAGAAGCGTATCTGTACTATCAAGATTTCCTCAGATTCTACGAATCTTAGAGTTGACCACGGCCCCGTGTCCGCTGAGCACGACCCCGTGGTGGTTGATAGAAGCTTCTACAGCTTTGTCTTTTCTGCTGACACTTGGGCACGCCCCCGTGCTCATTGAGTACGGGACGTGTTCAGCCTTCGGTTCTCTTGTTTTGCTTGGGAAGATGCTGTCGGGGAGGTCGGGCATGCCACCTTTGTTCCTCTTCTTGTATTTATGTTAGATTTAGCTGCCTTTTTGCTTCTTTTGTTCATTTGAGCTCATTTAATCCTGAAAATACGAAAGGAAGACAAAAACACACTTTTTCCAACATTAGTACTAAAAAAGGGTTAGTTTTATGCCACAATTTATGTAATTTATATGTTGCATTTTGTGCACATCAGAATCAAAACAGGAAAAAACCTTTTTAAAACACAACCTGCTGTGAGAAAAAAAATTAGAATCACAGCAGAATTGTTTGTGTCTTACACGAACGGTGTTTTAAAATTTGTTTTAAGATTGTAGGAATCCGTTCGTGTAAAAATAAATAAAAACTTTTATTAACTTGAATTATAGAACAATAACATAATGAAACAAAAAAAATACAATTACAACTGAAAATAAAAAGAACAAACAAGAACAGAATTTCAAAACAGAAAATGGTTCTTGGCTGAGGATCGTGTTAGACACGGGTCCCTTAAAAAAATTCCGTGTCTCCCAGGAGAACACATTTGTTTCCAGGATACAACAGCCCGAAGCAGTTGCACTATCGGTCTTGACTCCAACCCGAAGGTATACCTTGAAGCTTGAAAGAGTAGAGAAGAATTCTGCAGTGGAGAAAGTAAGAGCTGATGATATTTTCGGGGTAATAGTTCTGCAGCAGGGATCTTCAATTTATACTGCAGTTGTTGAGAAGAAACTGAAAAACAAATTAAATGGGTGAATTAAATTGCTTTAAACGTCTTCAATGCACTTTAATTCGTCATTTAATTTGCAGTCAAAGCCGTTGACTTCGTCAGTTTCGAATGTTGAAAGTAACTGCACTTGCATTAACTGCTGGAAGTTTCCGCGCGCGCCCAAGTCTGCACACTCATGCGCGTGTGCGCCATTTTGGCTCACTTCCATGCTCTACTCATGTGCGCGTGATCCGCACTAGCTAAAACCATTGCGCACCTGCGTGCGTACGCCACGTCACTTGTGAGCCTCTACGAGCACGCCACGCAGTCGCGCTGTTTTGGCTCACTTTGGTGCGCCGCGCACGCCACCTCAGTGCCCATGTTCCATCCGCGAGTGCTCGCCACTATGACACGTGTGCTCGCGCGACTACCACGTCATGCGCCTGCATGCCACGTCACCAACCACCTGGTCCTTGCATCCCTTGTGCTCCACCACGCGCACGTGGTCAAGAATACAAAGGCGGCTCTCAAGCGGCTCGTGGTGATGCGAGCGAAGTGCAAAGTGCGCCATCAAAGCGCCACATTGCGCCTCATGGCCCATGCCACGCGTGCGCGCGCGTGTGCGAGTGCGAGTTAGGGTGCTCCGCACCCTTCGTGAGTATGCCAATTTGAACTGTAACGAACATTCTGGAACATGACCATAAGTTAAACACACCTTAAATATCCTTTATATAGCTTAGAAATAGGCTTTGAGGGGTTCGGTGTGCTAAAATAAACTTTTGGGTCATTCAGGGACTAAAAGTGTCAAAAAGAGTGCACAAGTTTGCACTTTCGCGCATAACTTACGTTCTGAATACATCCGGACATCCAAAAAATTTTGTAAGCACTAAAATATTTTATTTTAGTGTTTGGCATAAGAAAAATCCATTCGTCACGCATTTTGGATCGTTTTTCGTGCTTGTGCGCATTCCGTCGTAATTAAGCGATCATCGCGATCGTACGACCAAACGAACCAACATCCGACATATTTTTGAGCAAGTTTCATGTCCAAAATGATTAGGCATCATTTTAGGGCCTTAACATTGGCTTAACGGGCCTTAAACGTGTCGGAAATGGCTTAAATACGTAACAGGGACCAAAACTGTCATTTATGAAAGTTGGTTCTGATCAGACAAGGCCAGGCGGCCCGCGTAAGTTTAGTGACTCCCTTTACACGGCCCACGTCAGGTTCCCAGATCAGATAAGATCAATTAATCAGCAGATTACAGCTGTTAAACTCCCATCCACACACTCACACTTGCCCTTTCAGTTCATGAGGGGCCATTTTTAGTTACCAGAACTTTCCAACAAGTATACGCCTTAGATTCGATCACGGTTTCCAAGAAACGATCCTAACGGTTCAGGAAATCCTATAAATACCCATATCCCCCAACTTCAAAACCCACTAGAATCCTGATTTGCGAAGCTCTAAGTTGAAACCTTTGTTTCATACCTGAGCTACTTCGTTGAACTTCGCAACGTGATTGTAATCACGATGGTTATAGTCTGAAAGATTAGCATTCGGGGACCCTTCGTAAGTATTCCTTCGTTCTTTTATTGCTTTTCGAGTCTGAAAGTCAAACTTTTTTTGACTTTCTGCATTGACCAGTTTATGGTCAATGCGAAGTTCGTTTGAACTTCGCAACGTGATTGTAATCACGATGGTTATAGTCCCTTGTGACTATGCCAACTGATTTCCACGTTGTCTAGGGTCGTAAGGGTAAGCGATCTAATAAATCGCTTATACCTTCGAACCCGACCCATTTGGTCGATCATTAGGATCCGACCAAATACATTAGGTGACCATAGTAGGTAGGGAATAACCTTCCGAGGTTATACCTTATGGTCATGACGTTTAAGTAGTTGTATGATAGGTAGTTTATATGCCTTAGGTAAATTACCAAAATACCCCTTTGATGCCAAAATTCATTATAAACATATGTGACATAACTTTTGACATCTAAACTGATTTGGTGACAATATTAGGCATGTAAGGCATATTCTACTTGTCATAGGACTAGTTAGGCGGTCCGAACGCGTTTCACGCGAACGACGCGTTAAAGTAGCATAAGCTACCTAAACGAGTCGTAATGGGTCGTAAGCACTTAGGTTAGGTTCATTTTAGTATGTGGGCTTTGTTAAACCATATTATACGAGTCTCCATACTCGTTTGGTCTACGAACCCTCATTCTATCCAATCCTCCGATTTAGGTCCGGTTTATTAACATAGTTACCTATATTAGGTGCCGTTTGATTTCCGTGATCTCTAGCATTGTTTGGTTGTTACTCAAGGACTACTGAGCAATCTCAAGTGAGTACATAGTTCCCCTATGTTACTGTTTTCCAAACTGTTTTGGGGTGAAGCATGTGTACCTATGTGTTATTTTCATGATTTCAAAGTATAATTGATTATACGTGTTATTACTTATCATTGGACAAACTAAATGACTATCTATGGTTTAAACACTGATTTCTCAAAGAACATAAAATAAAATGTTGAATTGTACTTATTTTATGTTCACCAGACCGATTGGTAGTATGATATAGCGCTATAGGATTAGACACCCCATTCCTGTTGTCATGGAATGTCTGAAACCAATTTGTTTCTCCATCCAAATAGGGATTGCCTTTGTGGTATCCTTATAGTCTCAAAGGTGTAGTTTGATGCACTAGGCCTGAATGAATTCTTAAATCGCACATTTAAAGTATATTTTGATATACTCCCAAAAGTATAGTTTGATATACTCTCATGTGTGGTATTGTACAGAACCAGCATATATATTTTATCAACAAACCAAAACATATTTTTAATATGTTATTTACAAATCCAAAGTATACTTTTAATATGCTACTATAAGGTTATTCGTTTAACCTTACATTATTTTACAAAGCATAACTTTTGATTTATTCAAACACATTGTTTTGTACATTTTTACTTGTGGTTTAAGAAATCTCATTTTACTTACCATACATAACTTTTGTTTACACATTACATGGTTTACATTTAACTTGAGTTATACAATAACATTGGACTATTGGTTTAAACATGAACATTCTATATTGGTGGTTTGGTTTGAGTAAGTGACTTAAGTAACGAGGCGTGTGTAATATGATACAAGCATGGTGGATACGCCGCTGGTACTTCCTATATATAAGTGTTTGTATGGTATTACATATCGTAGCGTTATTTGAATCATTTCAATTTAAGTCATATAACATTTTATACAAATAACATACTTTTCATAAGACATTGTTTTACAACAACTTATCTTATACAAACTCATTTTACATGGTTATTCATTTAACCTTACATTTATTTATACATATCATCTGATCTTATTGTTTTTCAAACGATTTACAAAACAAATCAATTTACAAGGTTCATGACTAAACTTTATTAAACATTTTCTTAAACTTACAAGTCATGAATCCTATTTTCACAAAACCTATGTATCTCACAGGCATTTTTATGCTGGCGTACCTATTTTTACACATGTTTCAGGTACTGCTTTGCAATGATTGTTGATACATGCTACATTTAGGATGGACTCGTGCCTTAGCAACTTTAAAACTTGGAAGATCATAGTTGTACTTATTTGATTGTATTAAAACAATGAGTTCATTTATTCAATAAAACAGAATTTATTCTATGGTTATGAAACAATGATTCTGTTACAACACTCCCCGACGTTTCCGCCACGTCTAGTTGCTTTACGTGGTCGGGGTGTGACAGAAAAGTTGGTATCAGAGCCAATGGTTATAGGGAATTAGGTTATTAGTAATGCTTTGACCTAGACTATAACCTTCTTAGGACCCTAACACAAGTTTTCTTGTGTTTAGTTTTAAAACAATACCGTCACTTATTCTTAGGTGACAACCACAATAAGAACACAAATTTCTATCCCGCTTTGAAAACTAATCATCTGTTCTAGGATGATTTATTATATGGTTTTGAACCCTCTAAGTTTTCAAATCCCGTCAAAGTTGGTCTAAATAATGTGAACACGTGCAAACTGGAAGGGTGGGTGCCTGTACCCTGAGTTTTCTGTCTAAGGCTAGAGTGTTCGTACAAATCCACATAATCGGACCAGTCACTCTTACCTGGGAACTCTTGGGGTGAGTGTCCACTTATAGGCGAGCATGTCTTCGCGATACATTATTTTTTACCTATTTACTTTGATTAATCACCGGGGTCGTTTGTTCCTTTGTAGTAACAAACAAATGACCACTATCCTTGCTTTCATCAGATTTGTTTCATCTCATTCTTTTCGTCTAATTATCTCACTCGTTTCCTCTCATGTTTCCTCTTTTAGAATGCCTCCTCGACGCGACGATCAGATGGCGAATGCCAAACTGGCGGAAATCATCACGCAGCAAATGGCTGCTGCCTTCCCAAATCTTTATGCTCAAATGATTCAAGCCATCAACAACAACAATGCTCCATGCAATTTCAAGAATTTTAACTCGGCTAAACCGCTCAAGTTTAGTGGTTCTGAGGGAGCAACCGGGCTTCTTCAATGGTTCGAGAGCATTGAGAATACTTTCCGTCACGTTCAGTGTCCTGAAAATTGCAAGGTCGAGTTTTCTTCGAGTGTGTTTCAGAAGAGGGCTCTTACGTGGTGGAACGGGGTTATGAGAGACCGCGGTGCTGAGGTTGCATTAGCACAGACTTGGGCTGAACTTAGGGCTCTTATGATGAAGGAATTATGTCCTCGTCATGAGCTAAGGGCTCTAGAAAGGGAATTTGATGATTTGAAGCAAGACAGTGGGGAACATCGAGCCTATACTGACCGCTTTAAGGAATTGAGCTTGTTATGCCCTACTATGGTTACGCCTCTGGATAAGGCGATTGAGAAATACATTGATGGTCTTCCTGACGTAGTTTAGGATATCGATACTGGCAGCAACCCTACTACTGTCAGACAAGCAATTGAATTGGCTGCCACTCTGACTGAATCCCATATCAGGAAGCGCAAGCTGTTTCGGAAGGGCGACTCAAGACCATCTGACAAGACTGCTCAAGTGGAACCAAAGGAAGAAAATGCTGAGGTGTCCAAGAAGAAGAAGCGCAAAGCCTCTCAAAACTATGCTGTAACTGCTCAAGACAAACAGGTTGCACCAAACCAGCCATCACAACCTCGCAAAAGACAAAACTATGTTGGTACCGCACCTTTGTGCAACAAGTGCAACCGTCATCATCTGGAGCAAGAGCAGTGTCACAAATGTACCCACTGTGGGCGGTTGGGACATTTGATCAATGTTTGTCATTATGCAAATCAAGCTGCTGCAAACCCTGCTGCTATTCAAGCACGGTTCCCTCCGGGGTCATGTTGTAACTGTGGTGACCTTGCTCACTATATAAACAATTGCCCAAGACTTGTTAACGCACCTCCAGCGCGAGGACGAGCATTTAACATCAATGAGGCAAACGGGAACAATGATGCAGCAGTGAACAATTAGTGTTTTGTAATTCCTTGGTTGTTATCTTTTGACACTTCAAGACAATTCGGTTGTTGCATAAATAAAGATTTGTTGTTTTTATTTCTGCAAAATTTATGCGATTGTGTGAATGTTTGATGCAACCTTATGATGTCAACCTAAAGATAAACTACTCGTGTGGTTCAGTTATCTTATGATCACTTGTGATCTCCCCAAGAACCTTAAACACTCGTTTCTTTTAAGAAACAAGGCCAAACTCTTATTGAGAATCCTTCTATCTTTATAGATAGATCCTTGAAAATCATTAAAGTGCCAAATGAAATCCATGGATTGGATTCCTAGTGTGCTTTAAATGTCCATACCTAAAAATAACAAATTAAAGAATCAAGTTAACTAAATTTGTGCTTATGTGTTTTTCTTACATGTTTTGTGGTTGTATGTGATCCATCCAAATCCTCGTAGAATATTCCATATCTTATATGAGGGATTCATAGTAGGATATCCAAAGTTACTATCTTAAATCCTTAATGGACTTCTACATTGTAGTCAAGTCCCTTGGGTTTTAAAGTACTATTCTAAAATTGGACCTCTTGTATGGTCTGGTTAAACAGATTGATTTTGAAAATCTGATTAGAAATATCATGTGATGATATAATTAAAAAGATCCCCTAAGTGGTCTATTTAAGGAGATCGTACGACGGTCTAGTTAAGAAGATCATGTGTTGATCTAGTTAAAAAGATCGTTCGTTGATCTAGTTGAAAAGATCCTTTGGTGGTCTAGTCAGGACGCTTCATGTTTATTCAAGTGATTTTTTTCCTACGCATTATGAAATGAACTGTGCGGACTGTGCAAGGAATTACGTAATTATGGAGGCCTACATAATTATGGAATTCAGTGCACAGAAACCACAGGAAGCTTTGTCATGTGTTAAGACCTATAGTGACAAGAATAATGATACGGGAGAAGTCTTGGACCTCGACCAATGTCATTTATTCTCACACTCCCCAATTCTGATCTCAATCACACACCAAGTTTCCTATGATAAGTCTTCATAAGAAACGTTCTTCTGCCCGTAGTTCAAAATTCCATGTTTTACTATTACAAGGAATTCACTTTGAGGGTTAACAAATTCGCTAAGAATCCTAACATTGCCCAGAGTCTTACTTAAGGGTTCAATGGATCTATTAGAAGGCGAAACCGTCACAGCTGTCTTCACAAGCTTCCTTTAGAATTAAATTTCGGGACGAAATTTCCTAAAGTAGGGGAGACTGTGACACCTGTGTCACTTCAACCATCAAACAAATTCCAAACCAATGAAATATTGTATTTCATACTTGGTATTTGTAAAAATATGTGTATCGTTTGCACATATCAACTCTTGTTCAATTTTAAGCTTTAAATAGCTTTCTGGAGGGTTATACGCGCTCTGATGCGTAAATATAACCAGTTTAATCCAACGAACACTCCGGAATAGTTAAATAGGCTTAACATACCTTAAATAACCTTTACATAACTTAGAAATAAGTTTTAAAGGCTTTGGTATGGCAAAAACAAGTTAATTCGCTTACAGGGACTAAACTTGACAAACTGCGAAAGTATGCCAATTTGAACTGTAACGAACATTCTGGAACATGACCATAAGTTAAACACACCTTAAATATCCTTTATATAACTTAGAAATAGGCTTTGAGGGGTTCGGTGTGCTAAAATAAACTTTTGGGTCATTCAAGGACTAAAAGTGTCAAAAAGTGCACAAGTTTGCACTTTCGCGCATAACTTATGTTCTGAATACATCCGGACATCCAAAAATTTATGTAAGCACTAAAATATTTTATTTTAGTGTTTGGTATAAGAAAAATCCATTCGTCACGCATTTTGGATCGTTTTTCGCGCTTGTGCGCATTCCGTCGTAATTAAGCAATCATCGCGATCGTACGACCAAACGAACCAACATCCGACATATTTTTGAGCATGTTTCATGTCCACAATGTTTAGGCATCATTTTAGGGCCTTAACGTTGGCTTAACGGGCCTTAAACGTGTCGGAAATGGCTTAAATACGTAACAGGGACCAAAACTGTCATTTATGAAAGTTGGTTCTGATCAGACAAGGCCAGGCGGCCCGCGTAAGTTTAGTGACTCCCTTTACACGGCCCACGTCAGGTTCCCAGATCAGATAAGATCAATTAATCAGCAGATTACAGCTGTTAAACTCCCATCCACACACTCACACTTGCCCTTTCAGTTCATGAGAGGCCATTTTTAGTTACCAGAACTTTCCAACAAGTGTACGCCTTAGATTCGATCACGGTTTCCAAGAAACGATCCTAACGGTTCGGGAAATCCTATAAATACCCATATCCCCCAACTTCAAAACCCACTAGAATCCTGATTTGAGAAGCTCTAAGTTGAAACCTTTGTTTCATACCTGAGCTACTTGAATCAAGATTAGCATTCGGGGACCCTTCGTAAGTATTCCTTCGTTCTTTAATTGATTTTCGAGTCTGAAAGTCAAACTTTGTTTGACTTTCTGCATTGACCAGTTTATGGTCAATGCGAAGTTCGTTTAAACTTCGTAACGTGATTGTAATCACGATGGTTATAGTCCCTTGTGACTATGCCTACTGATTTCCACGTTGTCTAGGGTCGTAAGGGTAAGCGATCTAATAAATCGCTTATACCTTTGAACCCGACCCATTTGGTCGATCATTAGGATCTGACCAAATACATTAGGTGACCATAGTAGGTAGGGAATAACCTTCCGAGGTTATACCTTATGGTCACGACGTTTAAGTAGTTGTATGATAGGTAGTTTATATGCCTTAGGTAAATTACCAAAATACCCCTTTGATGCCAAAATTCATTATAAACATATGTGACATAACTTTTGACATCTAAACTGATTTGGCGACAATATTAGGCATGTAAGGCATATTCTACTTGTCATAGGACTAGTTAGGCGGTCCGAACGCGTTTCACGTGAATGACGCGTTAAAGTAGCATAAGCTACCTAAACGGGTCGTAATGGGTCGTAAGCACTTAGGTTAGGTTCATTTTAGTATGTGGGCTTTGTTAAACCATATTATACGAGTCTCCATACTCGTTTGGTCTACGAACCCTCATTCTATCTGATCCTCCGATTTAGGTCCGGTTTATTAACATAGTTACCTATATTAGGTGCCGTTTGATTTCCGTGATCTCTAGCATTGTTTGGTTGTTACTCAAGGACTACTGAGCAATCTCAAGTGGGTACATAGTTCCCCTATGTTACTGTTTTCCAAACTGTTTTGGGGTGAAGCATGTGTACCTATGTGTTATTTTCATGATTTCAAAGTATAATTGATTATACGTGTTATTACTTATCATTGGACAAACTAAATGACTATCTATGGTTTAAACACTGATTTCTCAAAGAACATAAAATAAAATGTTGAATTGTACTTATTTTATGTTCACCAGACCGATTGGTAGTATGATATAGCGCTATAGGATTAGACACCCCATTCCTGTTGTTATGGAATGTCTGAAACCAATTTGTTTCTCCATCCAAATAGGGATTGCCTTTGTGGTATCCTTATAGTCTCAAAGGTGTAGTTTGATGCACTAGGTCTGAATGAATTCTTAAATCGCACATTTAAAGTATATTTTGATATACTCCCAAAAGTATAGTTTGATATACTCTCATGTGTGGTATTGTATAGAACCAACATATATATTTTATCAACAAACCAAAACATATTTTTAATATGTTATTTACAATTCCAAAGTATACTTTTAATATGCTACTATAAGGTTATTCGTTTAACCTTACATTATTTTACAAAGCATAACTTTTGATTTATTCAAACACTTTGTTTTGTACATTTTTACTTGTGGTATAAGAAATCTCATTTTACTTACCATACATAACTTTTGTTTACACATTACATGGTTTACATTTAACTTGAGTTATACAATAACATTGGACTATTGGTTTAAACATGAACATTCTATATTGGTGGTTTGGTTTGAGAAAGTGACTTAAGTAACGAGGCGTGTGTAATATGATACAAGCATGGTGGATACGCCGCTGGTACTTCCTATATATAAGTGTTTGTATGGTATTACATATCGTAGCGTTATTTGAATCATTTCAATTTAAGTCATATAACATTTTATACAAATAACATACTTTTCATAAGACATTGTTTTACAACAACTTATCTTGTACAAACTCATTTTACATGGTTATTCATTTAACCCTACATTTATTTATACATATCATCTGATCTTATTGTTTTTCAAATGATTTACAAAACAAATCAATTTACAAGGTTCATGACTAAACTTTATTAAACATTTTCTTAAACTTACAAGTCATGAATCCTATTTTCACAAAACCTATGTATCACACAGGCATTTTTATGCTGACGTACCTATTTTTACACATGTTTCAGGTATTGCTTTGCAATGATTGTTGATACATGCTACATTTAGGATGGACTCGTGCCTTAGCAACTTTAAAACTCGGAAGATCATAGTTGTACTTATTTGATTGTATTAAAACAATGAGTTCATTTATTCAATAAAACAGAATTTATTTATTCCATGGTTATGAAACAATGATTCTGTTACAACACTCCCCGACGTTTCCGCCACGTCTAGTTGCTTTACGTGGTCGGGGTGTGACACCTTTGACCAAACATAGTCAACTGAGATAACACCCGTTGAGATAGGTTGTCATACCTTGTTGTGTCTACGTCGAATGTGCCTTGATCTGCCATTGTACATCGCGCTTTGTGCTCTAACAAGCGCTAATTGATTGTCACAATGTATGCAGATTGCCGTCAATGGCTTTGGCCATCTTGGAATATCTTCCACAAATTGACGTAGCCACTCCGCCTCTTCCCCGCTTTTATCTAAAGCGACGAATTCGGATTCCATCGTGGATCTAGCTATAACCGTTTGCTTGGAAGACTACCAAGCTATAGCCGCTCCCGCAAGGGTAAACACATATCCACTTTTCGATCTATGATCTTTTATATCCGATATCCAGTTCGCGTCAGTGTATCCTTCGATCACTGCTAGATCACGGGTATAATGCAATCCTTAGTCTCTTGTGTATCTTATGTATATAAGCACCCTCGTGATAGCTTTCCAATGATCCACGCTCGGATTACTAGTGTATCTACTTAGCCTGCTCACAGCATATGCTAAGTCGGGTCCAGTACATGTCATTAGATACATGAGACTCCCAATGATCCTTGAGTACTCTAACTGAGCAACACTCTCGCCTCTATTCTTCCTTAGGCGTTGTGTATTATCAATTGGAGTGCGAGCTATACTCGTATCATCCGAATTGAGTTTCCCAAGGATCTTGTCCACGTAGTGAGATTGACTCAATACAAGACCATTTTGGGTTCTAGTGATTTTTACTCCAAGAATCACATCCGCGAGACCCATGTCTTTCATGTCAAACCTCGCTTTCAACATGTCTTTCGTTGAGTTGATCATGTTATCATCACTCCCAATGATAAGCATATCATCTACATAAAGACATAAGATTACATAACCTCTTGGTGTGTCTTTAATATAAAAACACTTGTCGCACTCATTTATTTTGAAACCATTTTCAATCATGACATGATCAAACTTTTGGTGCCATTGTTTTGGAGCTTGCTTCAAGCCATACAAAGACTTGACCAATTTACATACTTTGCCCTCGTTTCCTGGGGCGGAAAAACCCTCAGGTTGTTCCATGTAAATTTCTTCTTCTAAATCGCCATTTAGAAATGCGGTCTTTACATCCATATGGTGAACTTCCATATTTCTTAGAGTCGCAATTGCAAGAACCAATCGTATAGAGGTTATTCGCGTTACATGCGAGTAAGTATCAAAGTAGTCTAGACCCTCCTTTTGTCTAAATCCTTTGATCACTAACCTTGCCTTGTATTTATCAATACTTTCGTCAGCTTTCATCTTCCTTTTGAATATCCAACGATATCCAAGTGGTTTACAACCAAGTGGAAGATCTACTAACTCCCAAGTATGATTTTGCAATATAGAATCAAGTTCATTCTTAATTGCTTCTTGCCATTGAGGTCCTTCTGTGGAGGTAACCGCTTCGCAGTAGGTATTGGGCTCACCCTCAACCATGTAGCTCATGAAGTCTGGACCAAAGTATTTTTCAACCCTTTGTCGTTTACTTCGTCTAAGCTCACCCTCCTCGACCTCGGGTCGTTCATGTATTTCATCTACCCGTGTAGATGAACTTGGGCCCGCTTCATCTAACCATGTAGATGAACTTGGACCTGCTTCATCAGCCACTATTGATGAAGTCGCATGTGTCTGTCCTAACATAGGAAACACATTCTCAATATATGAGACGATATTGGAATTTGCTTCTATGATAGTGTGTTTGTGTACACCGGGATTCTTGGACTCATGTACAAGAAAACAATGTGCACTACTTTGAGGTGCATATCCTATGAAAATGCAATCAACAGTTTTGGGTCCTATCCTAAGAGCCTTAGGAGGTGGTACAAACACCTTAGCTAGGCACCCCCACACTTTCAAGCATTTGTATGAAGGCTTCCTTTTTCTCCATAACTCATATGGAGTTTCGTCCCTATTTTTCAAAGGTATCTTGTTCAAAAGATAGTTTGCTGAGAGAATGGCGTCCCCCCACATTTTTCGGTTCACTCCCGAACTAATCAACATGGTGTTCATCATTTCCTTCAATGTGTGGTTCTTTCGTTCTGCCACGCCATTTGATTGTGGAGAATAAAGAGGTGTACACTCATGTATAATGCCACTTTTTGCGCATAAATCCGCAAAAGGTGCAACATATTCACCTCCTCGATCGCTTCTCACAGCTTTTACCTTCTTTTTAAGTTGATTCTCAACTTCATTTTTGTACAAGATAAACTTTTCTATTGCTTCTTCTTTACTCTTTAGTAAATACACATAGCAATATTTAGTACAATCATCAATAAACGTGATGAAGTACTTATTTCCTCCACGTGTGAGAACCGCTTTTAAATCACACACATCGGTATGAATTAAAATAAGGGGTTCGGTTATTCGTTCAACCGATTTTAACGATGATCTCGTTAGTTTGGATTCAACACATGTCTCGCATTTGTGATCGGACTCGATATGGAATGTTGGTATCAAATTTAATTTAATTAAACATCGTAGTGAATTAAAATTTAAATGTCCTAGTCTACCATGCCAAACATTAGAAGACTCAATCATGTAAGTAGAAGTAGAAATTTCATTCATATTCTTGTTTTGGTTTACAACCATTACATTCAATTTGAACATACCATTAAGGGCATAGCCCTTTCCAACAAACATTCCACGTCTAGAAAGAACAAAATTGTCCGATTCAAACACTAGATGAAATCCAAACTTGTTGAGCATCCATCCCGACACGAGATTCTTCTGTATCTCTAGGACATAAAGCACGTTGGTCAAAGTAAGCTCCTTGCCAGACGTCATCTTCAGGATGACAGTGCCTTCCCCCTTGATGCTTGTGGTAGCTTTATTTCCCATATAAATCTTTCCTTCACCCGACGCTTCCTTGAATGTAGAGAAAAGAGCCTCGTCTCCACAAACATGGCGGGTTGCACCCGCGTCAACGAACCATCCTTTTGGGTTTTCACCCATCGCGTTGACTTCTTCAATCATAGCCGCTTCCTTGGTTATCATTGCAATCATAGGCATACCATCCTCATCAACCATGTGTGCACGCTCACGCTTAGGTTTCTTGCATTGGTTAGCATGGTGCCCCGTCTCGTTACAGTTGTAACAAGTAACTTGGAAAGGTGCAAGCTTTTTTTTTCACAGCCCCCGTTTTCGGTCTAAGGTTGTTAACCTTTGCTTTCCCTTTGTTGTCTTTCTTACCCCGTTTGC
The DNA here is from genome assembly GCA_030545235.1 of Helianthus tuberosus. Lineage (NCBI taxonomy): Eukaryota > Viridiplantae > Streptophyta > Magnoliopsida > Asterales > Asteraceae > Helianthus > Helianthus tuberosus. The sequence continues at coordinate 26,799,689 of CM060419.1, forward strand.
CTTTAATGCCCTTTGAGGAATCCCCAACTTCCACCATGTTTGGCTTAGCCGAAGCTTGCAAAATGGTGTGACAACCCTCACAAAACCAGGTATCCGTACGACTTAATTAATAATTAATTACTGCTTAATTACTGTGCTTGCTTGAACTTGCTGATAAACTGCTACTTGATTACTGATACATGTACTTACCTGCATCATACTTTACTTACCGTCACTACATTATTTACATGCTAAACCCTAGTGACAAACATGATGCACAAAAAGCACAATAGCACTATAACGGATAACCTATTGAACATGCTGATAAAGCCAGCATCAGGCAAACACTGGCTCTAAGGCCTGTATGAGCCAGAAATATTTTACTACACTAGTGGTGAGTGTAGGGATACAAGGGTTGTAGAACTGCGTCTCTAGGAATAAGTTACAATGACTGGATGTGCCTAAAACGTGCTCTAAGCACAAAATTCAGCACTTTACATAATAATTCAGCTTTTAGCTAACTAATAAAGTGCCAAAACATGAGAAAAATATTACTAGACACTTTCCAAAGTGTCAGAAATGAGTTGTGTCACTAAAAAGGGTATTAACGACACTTTAAAGCTTTGTTAAGCACTTTAACGGATTACTATCCAACCGAACAACCGGACTATACCCGGAACATGAAAATATTGTCATTTTCATTATTTATCTTTTTCTGAGCCAGTTAAGGTCCCTGAATACCCTAACACCCGTCATAACACACTACACACTAGTAACCGGGTTAATCACTTAACTAACTTACTTAACCTAACTTATGTCTAACTAGTTGGTTGAGATCGAACTAGTACCCCCCCCCCCCCTCTCTAACCGTCCCCAACTAGAGGGGACACCCTTGTCCTACATTTGATTAAAATAATCAACCTTGTCTAATATCTAATAGACACTTGGTCCATTGGTTAATTATACTTGGCTTTGTCTATAAGTTCATGTTATGGCACATAATCACTTTCACTCAACTCAAATCAACAAACACACTTTCTCTCCCTCTCTTGGAGGTCTCGGCCGAGAGCACCCCACCCACATCCATCATTTTCGAATTTGTTTCAAGCCATTCCCATCATCTACAAGCGTTAAGGATCACGTATAAGGAAGCTTGGTGCAATCGGAAGGCAAAGGACCTCTTTATCTTGCTTTTATCCACCCGATTTACGTCTAGATTCTTCCCTAGCCTCGAGCTAGTGGTATGTTGCTTAAATCACCTTCTTGAACAATTTTGAAGTGGTTAATATGATTTGTAACGGTTAAAACTCGTTAACATACAAGATGATACACAAAAGTCTACTTAAAACACTAAAAATGGTGGTTAAAAGCTCATATGTTGTGTAAAACTTGTAGTATTTGATTTGTGTGATTATTTGGACCCGATCTATGTTGTGGTAGCTCGGATCGTCATTTAACCCGGGTTGGTCATGATCATGGATCATGACATAAGGTTGTTTTGGAAGTAACAAGGGTTAAAGGATGAACTCTACCACACATAAATCATGAACTTGTGTAAAAGCGATTTTGTTTGTGAAATAGTGTTTAAAACTAGTAGATCTACGTATCTACAAGCGGTATTTTCAAAAGACCTCGTGTCAAGAGAAAACATATTTTTAAAGACGGATCTTACACTAACACGAATGGTTTTTAGAACACACAAGTGTGTAAACACTTGTGTAACACAAAGTTTCGACAAAATAACTATTCTTGTAAATGTTGACAAGAAGTTGTGGAAGTTTATTTTCTTTAAAAACGAGGTTTTTACAAAATCGGATTGTTTTATATAAAGACCCACTAAAAGTAATAAGATTTACTTCATAAGTTTGGATAAATCACAAGTTCATGAAATTTATGCGATTTATATGCATATTTTTGACTAGTTTGTGATTTGAACATTGTTTTGATTGAATAAGAAGATTGTTGGTTTGATTTATAAAAGAAAATGATACGCTTGAAAGCGTGGCCACCTCCAGTTACAGAGGAAACTCTGGCGAAATTTTTCCAAAAACCTAACACGTAGAAATATTTTCACTATAAGTGTTAGAAATACATTTTGACTTGTTTTCAAAATATAAGTTTCGCCACGACTATATTTACAAAACATCGGAGGTGGGATTTTCACAAAATAAAACGTGATACATATATATATTTAGTATATATTCTTCTTTCACAACATCACTTGTATAAGTGTTTATGATTATTTTGTGAACTACGTAAACATTATTTTTAGAGTAAAAATAATATTACTAAGTATTATTTTGGGAAAATCACATGTATTAAAATATAATATTTTTGGGAAGAATATTTATATTTTGGAGTTAGGAATAAAATATATTAGCTGAGACTTAATAGTGTAATCCGAACTATACGAACGCACATGCATTAAATCCCCCATCCTTGGGAAGGAAAAATGACTACCAAGTATATACAGAATGTAAACACGAAATAGTTGCCTAACTATTTCCCAAAAACTTAAACCATAAAGCTAAGGCACGGCCGTCGGTCTAATAGAATTAGTACGTGTAGGTCGTCACACAGCTGTTTGATTTGGAGGCATACTTGGTAGAGACGCACCACGGTGAGTTCATGCCCCCCTTTTCTCTAACTTTTTTCAGTTTTCTTAACTGCGGGGGTGAAATACATGTTACTTCGATTACAAGTACTTTATACACGGTATGGTTAGCATAAGGAGGTTTACTACTTAGATCATGTGAGTGGGTAGGAGCAATATGAGGTCATTAGTCCTCATGGCAGGACCGAGGGACAGGAGCGGTAGATCTATCTGGGTGTAGCGAGCCCAGCCCCGGCCAAACTAGAAACGGACCTCGGGGTGACTTTGTCCACATACTAATGCCGTGGCGAAATCTGCTAGGTTTGAGTCTCCCTATTTGCACTTCACATATATCAGTGGCCTTGCAAACCATTGGTGATCTCAATTCCCTTATTTGCTACATACCAAGACTATTTTTATACTCACAAAGGTTTACTTACTCACTTACACATGAACTCGCTCAACATTATTGTTGATTTTTCAACTTACATGTATTTCAGGAAATTAAAGATCTGGCGCGGTATGTTATGTTTTCCCGCTGCACATGGGTTCCGAGGTCATCCGGGTTTAGGAAATGTGACTTTTTCCTGGACGAGTCACAAATCTTAAACTGCGTTTATTTCATGTTGATGTTTATGTTTTTCAAGACAATGTTTTATGTTATGAGGTTGTAAGTCCCTAAGACAATGTTATGTTACTCTTGTTTTAAAACTTAATCGTATGGATGATCTTGCATGATTTTATTTCATATAGCTTTGTTATGGTTAAGCTATGGTATTAAGAAGTCACACCAAATTATCCACGCTTCCGCAAAGCCAGGGTGTGACAGCTTGGTATCAGAGCTCTGATCATAGCGAACTAGGATTCCTTCTCGAGTCTAGACTATTATCACTAGGGCTCTCACGAAAACATTTTTACTGCATACCATTTAAGTCCAGATCCAAAACTTTTTACAAACAAATGTTGAGCACATTATATTATTTTTTTTAGGCTCAGTCTTGGAGGCTGAGGCTCGGTCTTGGAGGCCGAGGCTCGGTCTGAGAGATCGAGGTAGTTGGCTAGTTGGACTAGGAAGAGTAGGCTCAGTCTTGGAGGCTGAGGCTCGGTCTTAGAGGCCGAGGCTCGATCTAAGAGGTCGAGGTAGATGATAGAGCAGTCTTAGAGACTGGGAAGAATTTGGCTAGTGGGACTAGGAATGTCAGTCTAGGAGACTGGGAGGCTAGTGGGACTAGGAGAATTATTTGATTGACTAACATGTTTATATGATTATATGATTGATTATTATACGTATATGTGTTTGTGTTACAAACGTCATGCTTTCATCATGTACTAGAAAGGTGGACACTACGAATCCCATGGCCATAGGGTCAGACGACATAGTTTCATCGAAGCACGAGGTGTACATTTTCGATACTACCGGCACAGACAATGACGAATTTCAGCCCTTTTGCGCTGCCTGAAGTCGTAGCAGAGCCTACTGATGGCCATCTTGTTGGGAATTTGCCACTCGCGGTGATCCCTGCTCCTGTGCCCCCTTGCCGCTTATCTTGTTGATGATATGCCCCCCCCTCGACGTGGCCTCTGACGACGATAACGATCTACTAGAGGAGGACCCATTCGAGGGCAGGGCCCTATTGCTGCTGGTATTAGCCTACTGCATGCGGACGCTCCTGCAGGGGAAGCTCATGCCCATTCCCCTGTCCCAGACTCATTTGAGTTTCTGACATCCGCATTTTCGCATATACAGGGAGTGCAGCACCATTCACACGACGCCGACCCTGATACGGCATTATCAGCTGCACCGGTTCCCGCACCCAGCTTTGAGTTTGATCATAGTATTGAGGATGATCTTGTTCTTCCACCTGGTTTTGATCCAGACCATGACCTTGAGTTCATACACTTAGACCAGCCCTTGGAGGATCCTGTAACCCCCTGTGTTTGTTGATCCAGCTGATCTTGAGATGGAGTTTTTGATCCGGAGCCAGCTGTGGCCCCTGAGCCAGGCATTGCTCCTGACCCCGCATTGGAGCATGACCCTGTTCATGCCGATGCACCTGCTGTTGCTCCTTGATTAATCATCTGCTTGGACGAGAGAAAATTTGGGGTAACTGTGCAAGACAATTTATTATTACGGGGGCCCACGTAATAACGACTTGTAGTGCACAGAAATCCTGGTGGACTCTGCGGGTCAAGCTAATGAAAACCAATGTAGCAGGAAATATCTAAAACACGAATGACCAAGGCGAGGCGATGTAGCCTCGAGTTCATTCTATTACAAGCAACAAGCCAAATTGGCAAGCCTATGTGAAGGCTCAGAAAATTACTTCCCCACTCATACATTGAGTATATTTGCATGTGAAATTGGGTGATTACATGATGGCTTATGTTGCTATATATACCTCATAGACAATTGAAACGTTGTCTAACCCGCTTCACACCACTTCGACGAAAGGGAATGTCACCCAGACGTGACACAAACACCAGTACGTTGCCAAGGACAGAAGCCGAGCTGCAAGAACGCATCTCACAGATAAATGCACGACATGAAGCCCTCCGCTCTAAGTACAACGATGGCATTACTGGAAATAACCCTCCAACTGGCGGCACCTATAAACAGTTCCTGAACTGCAAGCCTTTGAACTTTGACGGAACAGGAGGCGCCGTTGCATTTGTTCGTTGGTCCGAAAAGACCGACTCCATTCTAAGAATGAGTAACTGTTCGCCCCAACAGAGTGTTACCTATATCTCGGGGTTATTTCTAGATGGCACACTCTCTTAATGGAACCTCCAGGTTCAGACCCTTGATGCAAGATACTACTAATACACTGAGCTGGGACGAGCTCAAAGAAATGATGGAGAAGAAATACTGTTCTAGGGCTGAAATCCAGGAGCTTGAGGTGGAGTTCCGGAACTTGAAAGTGGACGAGCCAAAGATACCTGAATACGTCCAGTGATCTCACGACTTGTCTAGGGTCGTCCCCTAGTAAGTCATTGACGTTGTATGATACAGTTATGTACTTGTAAGCTTTACATTGTGGTCTCAATTTGTGGCAATGCAATCGCAGTATTCTCATCACTTGTGATGTTTGATCTATTGTTTATGTTCTATGACATGAAATGTCATGTGGGTGATTTATTTATAGCATGAGATGTTATGTGTTGATATTGTTGAATACATACGTACATTTTACTTGCTATGACCTAACCTACGTGAAACATCTTTTAGAAGATGCCACCAAGACGCGAAATGCGCATGCCCACCTCAGAGGCGGAACTTCAAGAGATAATTGCTGCAGCTATAGCACAGCACGAGGCCCTACGCTCCGAACCTATCAGAGGTACCTCAGAAAATAACGGCTGTTCCTACTGGCACTTCCTCAACTATAAGCCTTCGAAGTTCGACGGCACTGGAGGTGCCATAGCTTTTGTAAAATGGATCGAAAGTATGGATTCCATCTTTCAAGTGAGCGGTTGTACGCCGGAACAACAAGTCCTATACGTTTCTGAGCTGTTTCTAGATGAAGCCCGATTATGGTGGAATCTTCAGACCCATATGAAGGGTGCTACTGCAGCATATGCGTTAACCTGGGGCGAACTGAAAGGAATGATGCATATGAAGTATTGCCCCCAAACGGAAACCCAGAAGTGGGAAGATGAATTTCGGAGCCTGGTGATGGAAGGTCCGAAGGTGTTGGAGTACGTGCAAAGACTTCATGATTCGTCACGAGTTGTTCCGTACCTGGTGAAACCAGAATTAAAGAAATTGGAACAATTCATTTGGGAACTGGCGCCTCAAGTCTTGAGCTTGATGACAACATCAACGCCACCAACAACTGATGTTGCAAGTAAGATGGGTCTGGCACTCGTTACGGAAGCAATTAGACTAGAAAAACTTGCAAACCCTGACAAGGAGACTCAGGTAGAGTCGTCTGGAAAGAACAAAAGGAAGCTTACCGAAGATACCCAAACAAATAATGATGAACAAAGATCTATTCGAGGTTGTTTCGACTGCGGGGACAAAGGGCATTTCAAGAAAGACTGCCCTAACAACAAACAGGCCAATGATAAGATTTACTTAGAAACTAAGCCAAGACGTGCCGGGTGCAAGTATCACCACGAGTGTGGATGTCGGAAGCCTAGGTACGGAAGGAAAGGACACAACAAGGATGGTTGTGGGATGAAGGGTCCCAGACAAGGAGAAAACAGTAACAACGCTCAAGGTGGAAATGGGAGGTATCCAGGATGCTTCCATTGTGGGGATGTTGGACATCTTAAGAGGGAATGCCCGAAGTTGAAACAAGACCGTGAAAAGACATCCAACATCGGAGCTTGTGTAGCATGCCAGGATCCAGGCGTGACTACTGGTACGTTCTCTATCAATCAAAACTTTTGCATCTATTTTGTTTGATACTGGTGCCAATTATAGCTTCGTATCGTTAGAGTTTAAGAATATGCTTGGTTTAGCCGCTAGTAAATTAGATATTCCGTACTCAATCGAATTGACAAATGGGAAGTTAGTAGAAGCCAATGAAGTGATCAGAGGTTGTGTAATCGAATTGGGAGAACGTGAGTTTGCTTTGGATCTACTACCAGTCCAGTTGGGAAGCTTCGACGTGGTGGTAGGAATGGATTGGTTATCAGGCAACAAGGCTGAAATAGTTTGTCACGAAAAGGTCGTTCGTATCCCAACCGAAGATGGCAAAACAATTGAGGTTCACGGGGAGAAGCGTGATACGCCGTTAAGAATTATCAGCTGCCTGAAAGCGCGAAAGTGTTTGCAGAAGGGATGTGTTGCCTTCCTGGCACACATTGTGGATAAGAAGGCTGCTGAGCCAAAGATCGAAGACATCCCTGTCGTGAGGGAATATCCAGAAGTCTTCCCAGAGGACTTACCTGGACTGCCACCTCAGAGACAAGTAGAGTTCCGCATCGATTTAGTTCCAGGCGCCGCGCCTGTGGCTAAGGCACCTTACAGACTTGCTCCGTCTGAGATGCAGGAACTGTCGACACAACTTCAAGAGTTGTTAGACAAGGGTTTTATCCGACCAAGCTTCTCGCATTGGGGAGCTCCGGTCCTGTTTGTCAAAAAGAAGGACGGTAGTTTTCGTATGTGCATCGACTACCGGGAGCTGAACAAGCTGACGAGCAAGAATAGATATCCTCTGCCAAGAATTGATGATCTGTTTGACCAACTGCAAGTTTCAAGCTTTTATTCAAAGATCGATCTTCGATCTGGATACCATCAGTTAAGGATACAAGAGGAAGGTATCCCGAAGACAGCCTTCAGAACTCGTTATGGACACTACGAGTTCCTTGTTATGCCGTTTGGTTTGACAAACGCACCTGCAGTCTTTATGGACTTGATGAATGGAGTTTGCAAGCCATAATTGGACAAGTTCGTGATTGTGTTTGTCGACGACATCTTGATTTATTCAAGGACAAAGGCTGAGCACGAACCGCATTTAAGAACTATTTTGGAGTTGCTGAAGAAGGAACAGTTGTATGCCAAATTCTCTAAGTGCGAGTTTTGGCTACGTGAAGTCCAATTTCTTGGACATGTGGTAAATGGAGATGGAATCCATGTGGATCCAACAAAGATCGAAGCGATCAAGAATTGGGAAACGCCAAAGACGCCAACCGAGATTCGACAATTCTTGGGTTTGGCTGGCTACTATCGAAGGTTCATTGAGGATTTTTCAAAAATCGCTCAACCATTGACGCTCATCACGCAGAAAGATAAGAAGTTTGATTGGGAAATCAAACAGGAAGAAGCGTTCCAGATATTGAAGGATAAGCTCTGCAATGCGCCAATCTTAGCACTACCGGAAGGTACAGATGATTTTGTGGTATACTGCGACGATTCGCATCAAGGATTGGGTTGTGTGTTGATGCAACGCCAAAAGGTTATTGCTTACGCATCACGTCAACTGAAAGTACATGAAAAGAACTATACCACACATGATTTGGAGCTTGGCGCAGTGGTATTTGCATTAACGATCTGGAGACACTACCTTTATGGTACAAAGTGTACAATTTTTACAGATCACAAGAGCCTACAACACATATTCAACCAGAAGGAGCTGAATATGAGGCAAAGACGATGGGTTGAGTTGCTGAACGATTACGATTGCGAGATAAAGTATCATCCAGGGAAGGCGAATGTGGTCACCGATGCCCTAAGTCGAAAGGAGAGGATCAAGCCCATAAGGGTTAGGGCTAGAGAAATGATTATGCGAACCAATCTTTCCTTGCGCATTCGTGCCGCGCAGAAAGAAGCTCTCAAGTAAGGAAACCTTGAAGAAGAATATCTCCGTGGGATGGAGAAGCTACTGGTACCAAACGAGGAAGGAACGTTATGTTTTGAGAAAAGGATTTGGGTTCCTTTGTTTGGAGGTTTAAGGAAAGTTATTTTCGATGAAGCTCACAAGTCGCGGTACTCTATCCACCCTGGAGTGGATAAGATGTACCAAGATCTCAAGGATTATTATTGGTGGCCTAGGATGAAAGGCGATGTTGCTGTATATGTGAGCAAATGTTTAACATGCGCTAAGGTTAAAGCTGAATATCAGAAGCCTTCAGGACTTCTGCAACAACCTGAGATTCCCAAGTGGAAATGGGAACAAATCTCAATGGATTTTATTACAAAGTTGCCAAGAACGCCGAGAGGCCATGACACTATTTGGGTAATAGTGGATCGATTAACAAAGTCAGCACACTTCTTACCTATCAGAGAGAAGGATAATACGAGCAAGTTGGCCGAAATTTACATGAGAGAGATCGTTACGCGCCATGGAGTACCTCTCTCAATCATCTCTGATAGAGACGGAAGGTTTGTGTCAAGGATATGGCAATCCTTCCAAGAAGCTTTTGGCTCACAATTAAATCTGAGCACTGCGTTTCATCCGCAAACTGACAGTCAAAGCGAGCGAACGATACAGACTTTGGAAGACATGCTGAGAGCGTGTGTTATGGATTTGGGCGGTAGCTGGGATAAGCATTTGCCTTTGGTCGAATTTTCATACAACAACAGCTACCACACCAGTATTGGTGTCGCGCCATTTGAAGCCCTTTACGGACGCAAGTGCCGATCACCCCTATGTTGGGCTGACGCAGGTGATAGGCAGCTTGCTGGTCCCGAAATCGTCCAAGAGACGACAGACAAGATTGCGCAGATTCTAAAACGCATCGAAGCCGCTCGCCACAGACAGAAAGCCTATGCAGATCCAAACCGGAAACACTTGGAATTCCAAGTTGGAGAAATGGTCTTATTGAAAGTTTCACCCTGGAAGGGTGTGGTACGCTTCGGAAAGCGTGGAAAGTTAAATCCGCGCTACATTGGTCCTTTCAGAGTTTTGGAAAGAATAGGACTAGTAGCATACAAGTTGGACTTACCTGCTGAACTCCATTCAGTTCACGATACATTTCATGTATCCAACCTGAAGAAAAGTCCAACCCAAGATACCATTGCCATTCCCATCGACGAGATTTATGTTGACGACACGCTCCATTTCGTTGAAGAACCGATTGAGGTTACGGATTGGAAAGTAAACAAGACCCGCCGGAGCAGTGTCAAGCTCGTCAAAGTTCGTTGGAATGCCAGACATGGTCCTGAATACACCTGGGAGCGTGAAGACCAGATGAAAGAAAAATACCCCCACTTATTTCCTAAGAACCCTGCATCTACAAGCAGAACTTAAAATTTCGGGACGAAATTTTTCTAACGGGGGGAGAATGTGACAACCCTCACAAAACCAGGTATCCGTATGACTTAATTAATAATTAATTACTGCTTAATTACTGTGCTTGCTTGAACTTGCTGATAAACTGCTACTTGATTACTGATACATGTACTTACCTGCATCATACTTTACTTACCGTCACTACATTATTTACATGCTAAACCCTAGTGACAAACATGATGCACAAAAAGCACAGTAGCACTATAACGGATAACCTATTGAACATGCTGATAAAGCCAGCATCAGGCAAACACTGGCTCTAAGGCCTGTATGAGCCAGAAATATTTTACTACACTAGTGGTGAGTGTAGGGATACAAGGGTTGTAGAACTGCGTCTCTAGGAATAAGTTACAATGACTGGATGTGCCTAAAACGTGCTCTAAGCACAAAATTCAGCACTTTACATAATAATTCAGCTTTTAGCTAACTAATAAACTGCCAAAACATGAGAAAAATATTACTAGACACTTTCCAAAGTGTCAGAAATGAGTTGTGTCACTAAAAAGGGTATTAAAGACACTTTAAAGCTTTGTTAAGCACTTTAACGGATTACTATCCAACCGAACAACCGGACTATACCCGGAACATGAAAATATTGTCATTTTCATTATTTATCTTTTTCTGAGCCAGTTAGGGTCCCTGAATACCCTAACACCCGTCATAACACACTACACACTAGTAACCGGGTTAATCACTTAACTAACTTACTTAACCTAACTTATGTCTAACTAGTTGGTTGAGATCGAACTAGTACCCCCCCCCCCTCTCTAACCGTCCCCAACTAGAGGGGACACCCTTGTCCTACATTTGATTAAAATAATCAACCTTGTCTAATATCTAATAGACACTTGGTCCATTGGTTAATTATACTTGGCTTTGTCTATAAGTTCATGTTATGGCACATAATCACTTTCACTCAACTCAAATCAACAAACACACTTTCTCTCCCTCTCTTGGAGGTCTCGGCCGAGAGCACCCCACCCACATCCATCATTTTCGAATTTGTTTCAAGCCATTCCAATCATCTACAAGCGTTAAGGATCACGTATAAGGAAGCTTGGTGCAATCGGAAGGCGAAGGACCTCTTTATCTTGCTTTTATCCACCCGATTTACGTCTAGATTCTTCCCTAGCCTCGAGCTAGTGGTATGTTGCTTAAATCACCTTCTTGAACAATTTTGAAGTGGTTAATATGATTTGTAACGGTTAAAACTCGTTAACATACAAGATGATACACAAAAGTCTACTTAAAACACTAAAAATGGTGGTTAAAAGCTCATATGTTGTGTAAAACTTGTAGTATTTGATTTGTGTGATTATTTGGACCCGATCTATGTTGTGGTAGCTCGGATCGTCATTTAACCCGGGTTGGTCATGATCATGGATCATGATATAAGGTTGTTTTGGAAGTAACAAGGGTTAAAGGATGAACTCTACCACACATAAATCATGAACTTGTGTAAAAGCGATTTTGTTTGTGAAATAGTGTTTAAAACTAGTAGATCTACGTATCTACAAGCGGTATTTTCAAAAGACCTCGTGTCAAGAGAAAACATATTTTTAAAGACGGATCTTACACTAACACGAATGTTTTTAGAACACACAAGTGTGTAAACACTTGTGTAACACAAAGTTTCGACAAAATAACTATTCTTGTAAATGTTGACAAGAAGTTGTGGAAGTTTATTTTCTTTAAAAACGAGGTTTTTACAAAATCGGATTGTTTTATATAAAGACCCACTAAAAGTAATAAGATTTACTTCATAAGTTTGGATAAATCACAAGTTCATGAAATTTATGCGATTTATATGCATATTTTTTACTAGTTTGTGATTTGAACATTGTTTTGATTGAATAAGAAGATTGTTGGTTTGATTTATAAAAGAAAATGATACGCTTGAAAGCGTGGCCACCTCCAGTTACAGAGGAAACTCTGGCGAAATTTTTCCAAAAACCTAACACGTAGAAATATTTTCACTATAAGTGTTAGAAATACATTTTGACTTGTTTTCAAAATATAAGTTTCGCCACGACTATATTTACAAAACATCGGAGGTGGGATTTTCACAAAATAAAACGTGATACATATATATATTTAGTATATATTCTTCTTTCACAACATCACTTGTATAAGTGTTTATGATTATTTTGTGAACTACGTAAACATTATTTTTATAGTAAAAATAATATTACTAAGTATTATTTTGGGAAAATCACATGTATTAAAATATAATATTTTTGGGAAGAATATTTATATTTTGGAGTTAGGAATAAAATATATTAGGTGAGACTTAATAGTGTATTCCGAACTATACGAACGCACATGCATTAAATCCCCCATCCTTGGGAAGGAAAAAATGACTACCAAGTATATACAGAATGTAAACACGAAATAGTTGCCTAACTATTTCCCAAAAACTTAAACCATAAAGCTAAGGCACGGCCGTCCGTCTAATAGAATTAGTACGTGTAGGTCGTCATACAGCTGTTTGATTTGGAGGCATACTTGGTAGAGACGCACCACGGTGAGTTCATGTCCCCCTTTTCTCTAACTGTTTTCAGTTTTCTTAACTGCGGGGGTGAAATACATGTTACTTCGATTACAAGTACTTTATACACGGTATGGTTAGCGTAAGGAGGTTTACTACTTAGATCATGTGAGTGGGTAGGATCAATATGAGGCCATTAGTCCTTATGGCAGGACCGAGGGACAGGAGCAGTAGATCTATCTGGGTGTAGCGAGCCCAGCCCCAGGCCAAACTAGAAACGGACCTCGGGGTGACTTTGTCCACATACTAATGCCGTGGCGAAATCTGCTAGGTTTGAGTCTCCCTATTTGCACTTCACATATATCACTGGCCTTGCAAACCATTGGTGATCTCAATTCCCTTATTTGCTACATACCAAGACTATTTTTATACTCACAAAGGTTTACTTACTCACTTACACATGAACTCGCTCAACATTATTGTTGATTTTTCAACTTACTTGTATTTCAGGAAATTAAAGATCTGGCGCGGTATGTTATGTTTTCCCGCTGCACATGGGTTCCGAGGTCATCCGGGTTTAGGAAATGTGACTTTTTCCTGGACGAGTCACAAATCTTAAACTGCGTTTATTTCATGTTGATGTTTATGTTTTTCAAGACAATGTTTTATGTTATGAGGTTGTAAGTCCCTAAGACAATGTTATGTTACTCTGGTTTTAAAACTTAATCGTATGGATGATCTTGCATGATTTTATTTCATATAGCTTTGTTATGGTTAAGCTATGGTATTAAGAAGTCACACCAAATTATCCACGCTTCCGCAAAGCCAGGGTGTGACAAATGGTGCCTTTTTGGGCCACCCTGTTGTCCTCTTCTATACGAAGACGGACGACAAGTTCCTTAATCGTCATTTCCTTTCGCTTGTGTTTTAGGTAGTTTTTGAATTCTACCCACGAAGGAGGCAATTTCTCAATCATAGCTGCCACTTGGAATGTCTCGCTAAGTACCATACCCTCAGCGTGGATGTCATGAAGTATAATTTGCAACTCTTGGACTTGGTTCATAACAGTCTTGTTATCCACCATTTTGTAGTCCAAGAAACGGGCGACAACAAATTTCTTTGTTCCCGCATCCTCCGTTTTGTACTTTTTATCCAAAGACTCCCATAATTCTTTGGAAGTCTTGATATTATAGTACACATTATACAGTGCATCCGAGAGTCCGTTGAGTACATAGCCTCGACAAATGAAATCCGAGTGTTTCCAAGCCTCTACCACGCTCAGAGCCTGAGCGTCGGTCTCCCCTTCCGCAGGTTGGGGAGCGGTTTCAGTGAAGAACCTCGCAAGGTTCATGGTGGTCAAATAGAAGAACATCTTCTGTTGCCACCTCTTGAAGTGGAGACCCGAGAACTTCTCAGGTCGTTCAGCATGATTTGCCATAGTGGACGCTCCCACAGTGTTGGCAGGGGTTCCAACGACAAGATTAGTGTTGCTGGTATTCACGTTTTCAGTCGACATTCTGAAAAGTTCCAAGAAAACAAGTTAATAAAACTGTTTTCAAAATAATAAATGTGCTAATTTATTATTTCTTATTAGTGCGCAAAACCAGCCGTGTAGCTTCTAAGTCCAACATTGAAGACTACAACAGTAGATATTTAGAACTCAAAAGCAGAAAGGAGTAGAAGCAAAATTTGTTTTGACAAAGTCGCTACTTTGAATCAAAACAGGAAAAAACTTTTTAAAACACAACCTGCTGCGAGAAAAAAAATTAGAATCACAGCAGAATTGTTTATGTCTTACACGAACGGTGTTTTAAAATTTGTTTTTAAGATTGTAGAAATCCGTTCGTGTAAAAATAAATAAAAATATTTATTAACTTGAATTATAGAACAATAACAGAATGAAACTAAAAATACAATTACAACTGAAAATAAAAAGAACAAACAAGAACAGAATTTCAAAACAGAAAATGGTTATTGGCTGAGGATCGTGTTAGACACGGGTCCCTTAAAACAAATGTCGTGTCTCCCAGGAGAACACGTTTGTTTCCAGGATACAACAGCCCGAAGCAGTTGCACTGCCGGTCTTGACTCCAACCCGAAGGTATACCTTGAACCTTGAAAGAGTAGAGAAAAATTTTGCAGTGGAGAAAGTAAGAGCTGATGATATTTTCGGTGTAATAGTTCTGCGGCAGGGATCTTCAATTCATACTGCAGATGTTGAGAAGAAACTGAAAAATGAATTAAATGGGTGAATTAAATTGCATTAAACGTCTTCAATGCACTTTAATTCGCAGTCAAAGCCATTGACTTCGTCAGTTTCGAATGCTGAAAGAAACTGCACTGGTATTAACTGCTGGAAGTTTCTGTCACACCCCCAAAATCCACCCACGGAGTATCACCGCTTGGAGGCGTGACTGACCAGGATCAAACCACCAATCATATTGAACAACGTAATTTAATAAACAAAACCAACCACAATATGACTGGTGTCTAAAAGAAAGAAACCACTTTAAGTTAACAGCGAAAGCATATAAAGTAAAACCCAAATATAAGTAATAAGTTCAAAGGTTTAAATGTTTAACATGGAACTCAACAGTCCATGTCCCATAACGATCACTCCTCCCTGTGCAAGCTCCATAAGTACCTAACGACCTGCAAGGCATGTAACAACTAGTCAACAACAAAGTTGAGCGAGTTCATAGTTGGTTGTTTAGTTTTACCAGTTTGTTTTGAAAACCATAAGTTGCTTCGTATACCACGAGTTAACCAGTATCGTTATTACCCAATCCATATCCATAACCAGTGGGGGCTTCCCCATGTGAACCACTAGACCGTTAACATATCGACCACTGACGAACAATAGTTGTGCCCTACGTCAATGTCTATCATCATTAACAGTTTGCCATGATCCATTAGTACACGCCCGTTCGAATGACACGGTGTGAGGTTTGTCAAACCTAATAGCGCTATTAACTAATGACTCGCTCGCCATCGGCCTCGGCGATTAAGTCGATACAATATGAGGGACTTACGTGATAGAGTTTTGGCTAGTAGTTTAAGGTTGTTGTCCTACCCAAGGAGGACGAACGTACGTATTCTGCCCAAGGAGAATACGCAGGATTAATATTGGCATCCTACCCATGGAGGATGGCCGTACATATCCTACCCAAGGAGGATATGTAGGTTCCGTTTTAGTTCTTTAACCCATTCCCAACCACCGGGAATCCCATGCCTTTTAAAGAGTGTGAACTCACCTTGGTTTGCTCGTCAGATACACAAAATGGTCACTTGAGCTATATGTGGTCAACCACGTCCTAACATGGTTACCATACAAGTCAGGTCTAGGTTCAATTAGCACATAAGTTTACACAGAACTAACAAGTCAAGAACACGTAATGATCATGGTAAGCACGTGGAATATGTTAAGCAAATCAGTTAAATACATAAAGCCCAAACTTGTGCGATCTGGATGTATTGGGCTGAAGTAACTGTCACACCCCGACCACGTAAAACAACGAAACGTGGCGGAAATGTCGGGGAGTGTTGTAACAGAATTAATGTTTCACAACCATGGAAATTAAAGTTTCGTTTTATTCATCAAACAAGCGAGTTACACTGTCTTTAAACAAGAAATAAAGAGTACATAACATAAATTAACTAGTTCTTGTCTCGTTTTAAGTCACTAAGGCACAGACCCGCCTAAGTATGTCTCGATAAGTCCTATGCATCAACTCCTGAAAACACATGTGAAAATAGGTACGTCAGCATAAAAATGCCTGTGAGATACATAGGTTTTGTGAAAATAGGTTTCATGACTTGAAAGTTTAGAAAGAGTTGTTTAATAAAGTTTAGTCATGAACCTTGTAAATTGATTTGTTTTGTAAATCGTTTGAAAAACAATAAGTTCAGATGATAAGTATAAATAAGAGAATAATGTATGGTTAAATGAATAACCATGTAAAATGAGTTTGTATAAGATAAGTTGTTTGTAAATCAATGTCTTGTGAAAAGTATGTTATTTGTATAAAATGTTATATGTCTCAAATTGAAATGATTCAAATAACGCTACGATATGTAATACCATACAAACACTTATATATAGGAAGTACCAGCGGCGTATCCACCATGCTTGTATCATATTACACACGCCTCGTTACTTAAATCACTTACCCAAACCAAACCATCAAGATGTAATGTTTAACAATTGTAAAAATGTTTAGGTATAGTCAAATGTCTATTGTCAAATGGTTCACATGGTTCAATAGATACAAATGGTTCACATAATGTAATATAATGTTTTCATATGCTGGATGAGTATATGCAACAAATTGTAATGTAAAACAATGTACTAAGTATGCACACAATGGACATACATAGCATGAAATGTAATGTAAAACGATGTACTAAGTATGCACACAATGGCCATACATAGCATGAAGTGTAATGTAAAACAATGTACTAAGTATGCACGCAATGGACATACATAGCATGAAATGTAATGTAAAACAAGGTACTAAGTACGCACACAATGGGCATACATAGCATAAAACACCATGAAATCATGTACTATAAATGTACTAATGAACATAGCAAGTATATGATGTGAAAACAGGAAAGCATGAAAGTAACAAGTAGGCACATGTGTTTCACCCCAAAACGTTTGGAAAACAGTAAAAGGGGGGTCTATGTACTCACTTGAGATTGCTCAATAGACTTTAGATATCCACCAAGCAAAGCTAGAAGGTCACGAATATCAAACGGCACCTAATATAGGTATCTACATTAATAAACGGACCTAAATCGGAGGATCGGATAGAATGAGGGCTCGTAAACCAAATGAGTATGGGAACTCATGTAACATGGTTTAACTAAGCCCACATACTACAATGAAACCTAACCTAAGTGCTTACGACCCATTACGACCCGTTTAGGTAGCTTATGCTACTTTAACGCGTCGTTCGCGTGAAACGCGTTCGGAATGCCTAACTAGTCCTATGATAAGTAAAATATGCCTTAACATGTCTAATATTGTTACCAAATCAGTTTAGATACCAAAAGTTATGTTACATATGCTAAAAATGAATTTTGGCGTTAAAAGGGCATTTTGGTAATTTACCTAAGGCATATATACTACCTATCATACAACTACTCAAACGATGCGACCATAAGGTATAACCTTGGAAGGTTATTCCCTATACAACTATGGTCACCTAATGTGTTTGGTCGGATCCTAATGATCGACCAAATGGGTCGGGTTCGAAAGTATAAGCGATTGATTAGATCGCTTACCTTTACGACCCAATATAAGCACTAAACTAAAAGTGACGAGCTAAGCATGTTAGAACATGCTTAACTAAGTTTAGAAAACAGGTTTGGTATCAAAACAAATGGTTTTGATACCTAAGAGTAGTTTGGTTACAAAATACGCAATAACACGTATTTTGGCCGAAACTACGACTCGTCACTGAGCCTAGATAACGTGGTAATCAGTAGGTATAGTCACTAGGGACTATAACCATCGTGATTACGCTCACGTTATGAAGTTCAAACGAACTTCGCATTGACCATGAACTGGTCAATGCAGAAAGTCAAACAAAGTTTGACTTTAACGCTAAAAGAATAAAAGAACGAAGGAACACTTACAAAGGGTCCAAGGATGGAAGGTTTGAATCCGAATACTCTCAGGTATGAAGTGTTAAACACAACAACTTAGAGAGCAAATTCAGATTTCAAAGGTGTGGGTTTTTGCAAATGAAAGGGTTGGGTATTTATAGGAAATTCCATATAGAATATTCCTAGCATATTCCAAGCATATTCCTAGCATATTCCTTAGCATATTCCAAGCATATTCCTAGCATATTCCAAGCATATTCTTTAGCATATACCTGAGCATATTCCTGGCATATGGCTAAAACAGGTATTTAACTGGGTACCGGGTATTTTATCTATCGTTTAAATCTCGGTTTATGGCGTTCTAAATTATTTTTATTACTATATAAAAATAAACTTGCCAAGATATTAATGAAATAATTTCAGTTGCCAGGACTGGCTGCGTTGTCTGCGTTTTGCAGTAGAAGCACTGTGTTGCGCAGAAACACACGGTACGCGCTTAAACTTTGAAAAATAACGTTTTTAGGAGTTTTAATTTATTTTTCAACACGGACCTGATTAAAATAAGATTTTAATCATAACAGAATATTTGTGGGATTTAAATATTATCCGGTCGGTCACCAATGTTCGTTTGGTCGTACGATCGCGATGTTCGGTTAATTACGACGGAATGCGCATAAGCGCGAAAAACGATCCAAATTGCGCGACGAATGGATTTTTCTTATGCCAAACACTAAAATAAAATATTTTAGTGCTTACATAAATTTTTGGATGTCCGGATGTATTCAGAACGTATGTTATGCGCGAAAGTGCAAACTTGTGCACTTTTTGACGCTTTTAGTCCCTGAATGACCCAAAAGTTTATTTTAGCACACCGAACCCCTCAAAGCCTATTTCTAAGCTATATAAAGGATATTTAAGGTGTGTTTAACTTATGGTAATGTTCCGGAATGTCTGTTAAAGTTCAAATTGGCATACTTTCGCAGTTTGTCAAATTTAGTCCCTGTAAGCGAATAAACTTGATTTCACCACACCAAACCTTCAAAAACTTACATCTAAGTTATGTAAAGGTTATTTAAGGTATGTTAAGCCTATTTCACTATTCCATAGTGTTCGTTGCATTAAACTGGTTATATCTACGCATCAGAGCGCGTATAACCCTCCAGAAAGCGATTTAAAGCTTGAAATCGAACAAGAATTGATATGTGCAAACGATACACATATTTATACAAATCCCAAATATGAAATACAATATTTCATTGGTTTGGTATTTGTTTGATGGTTGAAGTGACACAGGTGTCACAGTCTCCCCTACTTTAGGAAATTTCGTCCCGAAATTTTATTTTAGGAGAAACTTGTGAGGACAAAGGTGATGTTTTCGCTTTGAATGTATCCCTTGAACCCTAAGTAGAACTCTGGGCCATGATAGGGTTCTTAGCGAAATTGTTAATCCCTCAAAGTGAAGTCCTTGTAGCAGCAAAACATGGAGTTTCAAACTATGGATAGGAGAACGTTTCCCATGAAGACTTATCATAGGAAGCTTGAATTCATGATTGGGAAGTGTAAAATAAAATGACATCGGTCAAAGTCCAAGACTTCTCCCGTATCATTACTCTTGTTACTATAGGTCTTAACACATGACAAAACTTCCTGTGGTTTCTGTGCACTGAATTCCATAAATATGTAGGCCTCCATAATTACGTAATTCTTTGCACAGTCCGCACAGTTCATTTCATAATGCGTATGGGGAAAAAAATCAAACGAATAATCCTGTGGTGATTTAACTTGACTGCAATAGAGCCTCTTTAACTAGGTCACCAAAGGATTAGATCAACGAACAATCTCTTGAACTAGACCACCCGAGGGCCTATTTAACTACATAAACACATGATATCTTTAACTAGATTGCCGAACCAATCTATTTAACTAGGTCAACGATGGATCTCTTTAACTAGACCACCAGAGGGCCTCTTTAACTATATCAACGCATGATATATTTAACTAGATTGTCGAACCAATCTCTTTAACTTAGATCGACGAAGGATCTCTTTAACTAGACCACCAGAGGGCCTCTTTAACTATATCAACACATGATATATTTAACTAGATTGTCAAACGAATCTCTTTAACTTAGATCGACGAAGGATCTCATTAACTAAACTACCCAAGAGGAATATTTAACTACATCGACGGAGGATGTCTTTAAGCTTTGGAATAGTACTTTATAATCCAAGGGACTTAACTACAACGTAGAAGTCCATTAAGGATTTAAGATAGTACCGTTGGATATCCTACTACGAATCCCTTATACAAAGATATGGAAGATTCTACAAGGATTTTGATAAAAAAAAATTGGATCATACAAAAACACAAAAAGGGAACACATAATCACATAATTGTTTAATTTAGCCTTTAATTTGTTATCTTTGGACGCGGATACTTAAAGCACGCCAGGAATCCAATCCGTGGATTTCATTTGGCACTTTAATCATTTTCAAGAATCTATCTATAAAGATAGAATGATCTACCAAAAATTCGATTTCGTTTTCAAGAAAATGCAATATTCAAGTACCCTATTAAGAATTTATAGTGGTACTTTGGGTATTCGTACAGAGTTGTAACTTGCGCCTTGTACTTCGTTTCCTTGGAAGAAACGGGTACTTAGGATTTTTGTGGGAAATCGCAAGAGATCATAAAATGGAAAGATTTTGGGGGGTAATCTGTTCTTCAAGGAATACGGCTCCTTGATTGTCGGTATTGTAGGGGATACGTTGTTTATACATGCCATCACATTTGTACATTGCAATGTAAAATAAAAAGATTTATTTATAAACAACAACAACTGTTTCACGGACCTTGACAACAAAAGAAAATAATACATAAGGCTTGATTATTTCTAAACAACATTGTCTTCTAGTTGGTCCGATGCTCATCCCTGCGCTGGATTCGCATTAGCAATCTTTGGGCAATTTCTTCGGAAATGGTCCATCTCGCCACAGTTGAAGCAAGGACCTGGTGGACAACGAGCTTGCGCAGGATTTACTTGAGGTTGGTTTGGACCACCTTGGTTTGGGGTAAATCGACAAGCATTTGCCAGGTGACCGAGTCGCCCACATGATGCACATAAAAGACACTGTAGGTGAGCTAAGTGGTGTGCATTACATTTATTACATATCGGTGCAGTACCGGCATAAGGTTTCCTTGCAGGAGGTTGAGTTGGTTGGTTGCGGGTGTTTTGGTTGGGTTGAGCAGCAATCGCACAATTCTGCGAAGCCTTACGCTTCTTAGAAGGTTCGGTTTTACTTTCCTTGGTTTCCTCCTGAACATTAGCTGCTTGTTTCTTGTCGCCTTTCCGAAAAAGTTTGCCTTTCCTGATCTGAGATTCAGTCAAGGTTGCAGCTAGCTCGATGGCCTGCCTAACCGTAGTGGGGTTACTACCAGTAACAATGTCCTGAACTGAGTCAGGGAGACCATCAATGTATTTTTCGATCGCCTTATCCAAAGGCGTAACCATGGTAGGACACAACAGGCTCAGCTCCTCATATAGATCAGTGTATGCTCGATGTTCACTGATGTCTTGCTTAAGCTTGTCGAATTCCCTTTCTAAGGCCCTGATCTCGTGACGAGGGCAGAATTCCTTCATCATCAGAGCTCGAAGCTCTTCCCACGTTTGGGCCAGTGCCACATCGGCACCTCTATCTCTCATCACACCATTCCACCACGTCAAAGCTCGTTTCTCAAAGACACTAGATGCGAAATCTACCTTTCGCTCGTTTGGACATTGGACATGTCTGAAGGTGCTCTCTAGACTCTCGAACCATTGCAGAAGTGCAGTCGCTCCTGAGACCCGGAAAACTTTGATGGCTTAGCTGAGTTGAACGTCTTGAAGTTAAAGGGGGCATTATTGTTGTTGAGAGCTTGGTTACATTGAGCGACGATGTTCGGGATTGCAGCAGTCATTTGCTGTGTAATGACAGTTGCCAGCTCTTCAATAGATACCTGATTTTCGCGTCGTGGAGGCATTCTAAAAGGGGACACAAGAGAGAAAACAAATGAAATGGCATTGGGTAAGAGTAGGATGTTACAATTACCGACCAAAATCATGGGTGATGGTCATTTGTTTGAACCACGAAGCAACAAACGACACACAAAGGCTGAATCAAAGCAAATAGACCCTTATAATGTATCGCGAAGACATGCTCACCTATAAGTGGACACTCACCCCAAGAGTTCCCAGGTAAGAGTGACTGGTCCGATTATGTGGATTTGTACGAACACTCTAGCCTTAGGCAGAAAACTCAGGGTACAGGCATTCACTCTTCCAGTTTGCATGTGTTCACACTATTTAGGACCAAAAACTTTGACGAGAGTTTGAAAATTCAAAGGGGTTCAAAACCTTATAACAGAGGGTTCAAAACCTAGTAATCAATCATCCTAGAACAGATGATTAGTTTTCAAAGCGATTTTGAAATTTATGTTCTTGTTGTGGTCGTCGCCTAAAGATAGGTGACGGTATTGTTTTATAACTAAACGCAAGTAAACTCGCGTTAGGGTCCTAGGAAGGTTATAGACTAGGTCAAAGTATTACTAATAAACTAATTCCCTATAACCATTGGCTCTGATACCATCTTTTCTGTCACACCCCGACCACGTAAAACAACGAAACATGGCGGAAACGTCGGGGAGTGTTGTAACAGAATTAATGTTTCACAACCATGGAAATTAAAGTTTCGTTTTATTCATCAAACAAGCGAGTTACACTGTCTTTAAACAAGAAATAAAGAGTACATAACATAAATTAACTAGTTCTTGTCTCGTTTTAAGTCACTAAGGCACAGACCCGCCTAAGTATATCTCGATAAGTCCTATGCATCAACTCCTGAAAACACATGTGAAAATAGGTACGTCAGCATAAAAATGCCTGTGAGATACATAGGTTTTGTGAAAATAGGTTTCATGACTTGAAAGTTTAGAAAGAGTTGTTTAATAAAGTTTAGTCATGAACCTTGTAAATTGATTTGTTTTGTAAATCGTTTGAAAAACAATAAGTTCAGATGATAAGTATAAATAAGAGAATAATGTATGGTTAAATGAATAACCATGTAAAATGAGTTTGTATAAGATAAGTTATTTGTAAATCAATGTCTTGTGAAAAGTATGTTATTTGTATAAAATGTTATATGTCTCAAATTGAAATGATTCAAATAACGCTACGATATGTAATACCATACAAACACTTATATATAGGAAGTACCAGCGGCGTATCCACCATGCTTGTATCATATTACACACGCCTTGTTACTTAAATCACTTACCCAAACAAAACCATCAAGATGTAATGTTTAACAATTGTAAAAATGTTTAGGTATAGTCAAATGTCTATTGTCAAATGGTTCACATGGTTCAATAGATACAAATGGTTCACATAATGTAATATAATGTTTTCATATGCTGGATGAGTATATGCAACAAATTGTAATGTAAAACAATGTACTAAGTATGCACACAATGGACATACATAGCATGAAATGTAATGTAAAACGATGTACTAAGTATGCACACAATGGCCATACATAGCATGAAGTGTAATGTAAAACAATGTACTAAGTATGCACGCAATGGACATACATAGCATGAAATGTAATGTAAAAAAAGGTACTAAGTACGCACACAATGGGCATACATAGCATAAAACACCATGAAATCATGTACTATAAATGTACTAATGAACATAGCAAGTATATGATGTGAAAACAGGAAAGCATGAAAGTAACTAGTAGGCACATGTGTTTCACCCCAAAACGTTTGGAAAACAGTAAAAGGGGGGTCTATGTACTCACTTGAGATTGCTCAATAGACTTTAGATATCCACCAAGCAAAGCTAGAAGGTCACGAATATCAAACGGCACCTAATATAGGTATCTACATTAATAAACGGACCTAAATCGGAGGATCGGATAGAATGAGGGCTCGTAAACCAAATGAGTATGGGAACTCATGTAACATGGTTTAACTAAGCCCACATACTACAATGAATCCTAACCTAAGTGCTTACGACCCATTACGACCCGTTTAGGTAGCTTATGCTACTTTAACGCGTCGTTCGCGTGAAACGCGTTCGGAATGCCTAACTAGTCCTATGATAAGTAAAATATGCCTTAACATGTCTAATATTGTTACCAAATCAGTTTAGATACCAAAAGTTATGTTACATATGCTAAAAATGAATTTTGGCGTTAAAAGGGCATTTTGGTAATTTACCTAAGGCATATATACTACCTATCATACAACTACTCAAACGATGTGACCATAAGGTATAACCTCGGAAGGTTATTCCCTATACAACTATGGTCACCTAATGTGTTTGGTCGGATCCTAATGATCGACCAAATGGGTCGGGTTCGAAAGTATAAGCGATTGATTAGATCGCTTACCTTTACGACCCTATATAAGCACTAAACTAAAAGTGACGAGCTAAGCATGTTAGAACATGCTTAACTAAGTTTAGAAAACAGGTTTGGTATCAAAACAAATGGTTTTGATACCTAAGAGTAGTTTGGTTACAAAATACGCAATAACACGTAGTTTGGCCGAAACTACGACTCGTCACTGAGCCTAGATAACGTGGTAATCAGTAGGTATAGTCACTAGGGACTATAACCATCGTGATTACGCTCACGTTATAAAGTTCAAACGAACTTCGCATTGACCATGAACTGGTCAATGCAGAAAGTCAAACAAAGTTTGACTTTAAGGCTAAAAGAATAAAAGAACGAAGGAACACTTACAAAGGGTCCGAGAATGGAAGGTTTGAATCCGAATACTCTCAGGTATGAAGTGTTAAACACAACAACTTAGAGAGCAAATTCAGATTTCAAAGGTGTGGGTTTTTTGCAAATGAAAGGGTTGGGTATTTATAGGAAATTCCATATAGAATATTCCTAGCATATTCCAAGCATATTCCTAGCATATTCCAAGCATATTCCTAGCATATTCCAAGCATATTCCAAGCATATTCCTTAGCATATTCCAAGCATATTCCTTAGCATATTCAAAGCATACTCCTAGCATATTCCAAGCATATTCTTTAGCATATTCCTGGCATATGGCTAAAACGGGTATTTAACTGGGTACCGGGTATTTTATCTATCGTTTAAATCTCGGTTTATGGCGTTCTAAATTATTTTTATTACTCTATAAAAATAAAATCGCCAAGATATTACTGAAATAATTTTAGTTGCCAGGACTGGCTGCGTTGTCTGCGTTTTGCAGTAGAAGCACTGTGTTGCGCAGAAACACACGGTACGCGCTTAAACTTTGAAAAATAACGTTTTTAGGCGTTTTAATTTATTTTTCAACACGGACCTGATTAAAATGAGATTTTAATCATAACAGAATATTTGTGGGATTTAAATATTATCCGGTCGGTCACCAACGTTCGTTTGGTCGTACGATCGGGATGTTCGGTTAATTACGACGGAATGCGCATAAGCGCGAAAAACGATCCAAATTGCGCGACGAATGGATTTTTCTTATGCCAAACACTAAAATAAAATATTTTAGTGCTTACATAAATTTTTGGATGTCCGGATGTATTCAGAACGTATGTTATGCGCGAAAGTGCAAACTTGTGCACTTTTTGACGCTTTTAGTCCCTGAATGACCCAAAAGTTTATTTTAGCACACTGAACCCCTCAAAGCCTATTTCTAAGCTATATAAAGGATATTTAAGGTGTGTTTAACTTATGGTCATGTTCCAGAATGTCTGTTACAGTTCAAATTGGCATACTTTCGCAGTTTGTCAAATTTAGTCCCTGTAAGCGAATAAACTTGATTTCACCACACCAAACCTTCCAAAACTTACATATAAGTTATGTAAAGGTTATTTAAGGTATGTTAGCCTATTTCACTATTCCGGAGTGTTCGTTGCATTAAACTGGTTATATCTACGCATCAGAGCGCGTATAACCCTCCAGAAAGCGATTTAAAGCTTGAAATCGAACAAGAATTGATATGTGCAAACGATACACATATTTATACAAATCCCAAATATGAAAAACAATCTTTCATTTGTTTGGTATTTGTTTGATGGTTGAAGTGACACAGGTGTCACAGTAACAGTGTAAGCCCAATAGCATCTTGTGCGATTGGGTAGTTGAAACTCAAACAACTTCCCGGCCCAACATGTTGTGCGATCAGCACAACCTTGTGCGATCCACAGCATGTTGTGCGATCCAAATAACACCTGGCCCAAACAAATAGAAAGCCCAATCATACATACACGTCCTAAACAATAACAAACATTGATCTTGTACGTTCCGGATGGACTTGTACGATCCAGTTGGGTTGTGCGACTGGGTATCGGGCTTTATGGCCCAACAACATAATAAAGTGCAAACTGTGTGTGTGTGGCCCAAGACTTGTGCGATCGGCACTGTCTTGTGCGATCCACACGTCTTGTGCGATCATGCATTACTAAGTTGTACCGTGAGCTTTAATTAGTTGCACCAAGCTTGTGCGATGCACCTTGTGCGATCAGATCAGGTCTTGTGTGACCTGATCTTGTGCGACCGACAAACTTGTGTGATTGGTTAAGTGATTCTCCTAAAATCATGCAATCAGTTACAATCATCCTAACAGTTTCCATTTAACTTACAAGATTCAATTTAACAGTTTTCCAATCATGCAATATTCGATCAAATCAAGCAATTTTCATTAAATTCACATGAACCCTAACAGTTCATCTAATCATAACACTTAAGCATATTAACATGGTTCATGTTCTTGATCACTAGCATGCATACTATCATCACAATACTACCAATCATCCGCACATGAACACATCACAGCCGATTAGCAAGCATTCGGTTAACAATCATCTTTAACATTAATCGATTAATCATCCCTATCATCATCTAATCCTACTACCCATATGAGCCAAATAACAAACACTAATATCATTACAATCAATCACGAAACATCCTTAAGCTATCATATAGAATCACATCGATTACAACATCATTCAATCACATAATCAATAACAAGAACACTAACCGATTAGTAGGTAGAACAAAAGGATGATCCGAACAAGGAAGCTTCGAGAGATGGGAATGTTTGCCGTCGGCTTCGAGAGAGAGAAAGAGAGCGAGTAGGGTTTGTGTGTGTGTTGTGTTTTGCAAGTAACGAGGAACACAATCCTACCCTAGGTGATTGTATGCGCATAAAAGGAGTGGGCCGAACCCATATATGGGCTGCCCTTTTGGGTTTCGAGTACAATAAGTGTAGACCGAATGGGCTTGTGCGATCGGGCTCGCATTGTGCAATCACATTACATATACGTATATTACACATAATTACATCATATAACAAACATTCCATTAAAACCACGTATCTCGTAATCACATAGAGTTCATACAGGTTAACACGAAATACAAAAGAAGGTTCTAAAATACGAGTTGTCACATTATCCCCAAGTTGAAAGAAATTTCGTCCCGAAATTTAGCACGTACATACTGAGGAAGCTAGTTAAGTTGCATGGTTTTCCTGGGGTGTCACATCCTGTGACACCCCAGGAAAAACCAGTAATCTTCGCAAACCTGCTCGGGGAGCCGCGATACGATACAGGTAAACAACGTCACACCACTAGCTTCCTCAGTAACCGCATGCTAAATTTCGGGACGAAATTTCTTTCAAGTTGGGGATAATGTGACAACCCGAGTTTTCAAGGTTTCTATCCGACTTAACCTTGTACTTAATTGCGAAGTGTGTTATATATGTTTGGTGTGCATTACATAAGTGTGTATGTAATTTATATATTTGTGTTAATGATATAATTAGACTTAATATTATGATTGTTTATGTAAAGTGTGGAACCTGAACTTTGCCAAACACCTCTCACGAAATCGCATCCAAACCGAAAACACTTCATGCTTTCATCACCCACACCTTACTGAAAACACAAAGTGATTTCGCCCCCTACATGTCCAACGGAAACAACATATGGGCTTTAGCCTAGTAGGAGCCCAACTCACTGTTTTGATTTCCAAATATAACCGGCCCAAACCCCTAGTCCTTATATTTATTTGTTACGTGAAAGATGAAGGGGGATATAGTAGAACAAACCCAACCTTTACCACACTTGCAAACCCTAATCAAGTTGCGTGCGGCAACAGTAGACTACTTTCCCCCTATCGAATTAATCCCTGAATTGTGGGACATCGCTAATTGATTGGACGTGATTGATTTACTTTGAGCACATACTTAGCATACCGAGCAAACCAAGGTGAGTTCACACAGCCAAGGCATGGGATTCCCAGGATGGGAATGGGTTGGATTATTTATTCGTTCAGTTTATGGAACTTAGATATATGATTCCCGGTAGAGGAAGGATTATGGATAAGAACAAGACTAGACTGGTTATACTAATCTAAACGATCTTCGCACACACGCCAAGGGTCGGCCGCGATATTATGACAATCTTCGCACACATGCCTAGGAAGGGCCGCGAACTATATACTCTAATCTTCGCACACATGCCTAGGAAGGGCCGCGAACTATATACTCTAATCTTCGCACACATGCCAGGAAGGGCCGCGATACTACTATACCTAGTCTAGCATATATGGGAAAATCCCACTAACTTCGCAAACATGCCTAGAGGGCCGCGATACGATACATACGATACATGATTACTAAACGAACATACGAACTACAATACGAACATTATTACTAAACTATTAACTGTGAACTCGCTCAACTAGTTGTTGATTCTCTGTTACATGCCTTGCAGGACCTTAGGTACTTATGGAGCTTGCACGGGAGGCACGGTCGTTGTGGGCACAGATTGTGGATGTTATGAACAACATTTAAACATTTGAAATTGCTATTTATGATTGGGTTTATTTATGCTTCCGCTAAACGTTGAATTTACACATATGTTTTGAACACCTTTCATATTGGTTTGGTTGTTTTACATTTAATACTTACTATGTTCAATATGATTGGTGGCTTGATCCTGGTCAGTCACGCCTCCAAGCGGTGATACTCCGCGTGTGGATTTTGGGGGTGTGACAGATTGGTATCAGAGCCATTGGTTATAGAGAACTCGGTTTTAATAAAGGGAAAACGATTTTGTTAAAACCAGACTATAACCAGAACAGTGCTCTCAACGATCCACAACGACGCTTCGCTCCACGTGCAAGGCTCAACATCATAGGTACTACTATTCATGTTACTTTACCTACTTGCTAGAATTACATAGAACTTTGCTCGTGGTATGCTCAGATTACAGAACCTACTATATGTTATTGCTTGAGAATACTTGTGTGCTCACTCTCTTCGCACTATTCGCGAACCTCTCACCCACATGTTCTCCTTGATGTCAAGATCATGGGTGTACGCGTTAACCTAACACAAGCCCAGTTGGCGGCTTCGATCACTGAACAAGTTACTGCAGCACTCGCAGCTGCCCAGGCAGGAGGTGTAACCTGCCATCGCCACTTACTCTAGGATTTTTAGATCCTACTCTCGTAACTCAACACTTGTGCTTAATTTTGATTACTCTTACGCACACGACAAGTCAACACGCTCAGCCACCTGTGTGCACATACACGACTTTTATGGACTGTCGTCCTACTACTTTCAGCGACACTGAAGGAGCTGTTGGACTCCTCCATTAGTTCGAGGAACTCGAATCGGCCTTCAAATGTGCGAAAGATCTGAGGCTCGTAAGGTGAAATATGCCACTGATATTCTCGAAGGCACTGCGCAAACTTGGTGGAACGCGCAAGATTACGATGTTGGAGCTGGCGGCTGCTAATGCCACCCCATGGAATGATTTTTAGGAACCTATCAAACGTGAATACAGTAGTTATGATGCCATCCACAAGTTGGAAGTGGAGTCCTTTATCATGAAGATGACGGGGTCAGAGATAAAAGCGTGCACGATAACGATCCAACAAACTGACAATTTTGTGTCCAACTATGGTGGATCCTCCCATAAAGAGCTTTGAGCTGTACCTCAAAGGCTTAGTACCAGGAATTCAAAACCATGTGAAGATGGCTAAACTTGCTACTATTCAAGATGTTACTCGTCCTGCTCATCGTCACACAGACCAGGCAGTGGAACGGAACAAGCTGCCTAAACGTATCGGTGCTACCACTACTATTACCACCTCTGGTCAGCAACCTTTTAGTAGTCAAGGACAGGGTGGATAAAGGGGAAACCACCCTAAGTGTAAACGATGTAACTTGCACCACAGCGGGCAGTGCAACCGAAATCATTGTCAATGATGCAACAAGCTTGGTCATTGAGCCAAAGACGGTAGAAACTCACGTCCTACAAACCAGAACCAACAACAACAGCCACAAGATCGATAGAATCAGCAGCAACAGCAGGGTAACAAGGGATGTTATCAGTGTGGTGCTGAAGGTCACTTCAAAAGACACTGCCCACAGTTGAACCAGAACCAGAATTAGAACCACAACCAAGGAAACAGGAACAATAATAGAGGCAACAATGGGGGTAATAACGACGGCAATGGTGCCAGGGGTCGAGCGTTCGTGATTGGTCAGGGTGATACTAGGAATGACCCCAACGTTGTGATGGTTTCGACATCGATATTGGTAGGGATTGGCTACCTCAACATCGAGCAGAGACTCTTTGCGAAGAAAAGATCATCCGCATTCCTCGTGCTGGTTAAGAACCTTTGGTAACTCATAGTAACAAGCTCCAGGAGCAGCACCCATAGCTCGAGCACCTTATCGTTTAGCTCCAACTGAATTGGAAGAACTGTCAAAGCAGCTACAAGAACTCTTGGAAAAGGGTTTCATACGTCCTAGCTCTTCGCCTTGGGGAGCTCCAGTGTTATTCGTAAAGAAGAAAGACGGTACGTTCAGGATGTGTATAGACTACCGCGAACTCAACAAGGTGACGATCAAGAATCGTTATCCTCTTCCGCGCATAGATGATTTATTCGACCAGCTACAAGGGTCGAGCTACTACTCCAAAATAGACTTAAGGTTAGGATATCACCAGCTGAGAGTCCGGGATGAGGACGTCTCCAAAACAGCATTTAGAACTCGCTACGGTCACTACGAGTTTTTGGTCATGCCATTCGGGCTAACGAACGCGCCTGCGGTTTTCATGGATCTTATGAACAGAGTGTGCAAACCCTATCTCGACAAGTTCGTCATTGTTTTCATCGACGACATCTTGATTTATTCGAAAAGTCAGGAGGAACACGAGCAGCACTTACGACTTATACTGGAACTTCTGCGAACGGAACAGCTATACGCTAAGTTTTCTAAATGTGACTTTTGGCTTCGTGAAGTCCACTTCTTAGGCCACGTGGTGAACAAGGATGGGATTCATGTAGATCCATCCAAGGTAGATTCGATTAAGAACTGGCCTGCGCCTCGTACACCAACAGAAATACGCCAATTCTTAGGTTTGGCGGGTTATTACAGAAGGTTCATCAAAGACTTCTTAAAGATTGCTCAGCCGCTTACACTACTGACACAGAAAGGTGTTGCTTACCATTGGGGTAATGCACAGGAAACAGCGTTCCAACACTTAAAGGATAGACTCTGTAGCGCACCTATCCTCTCTTTGCTTGAAGGCACGGACGATTTTGTAGTCTATTGCGATGCATCTATCCAGGGTTTTGGATGTGTATTGATGCAAAGGGATAAAGTCATTGCTTATGCTTCGCGCCAACTTAAGCTTCACGAACGGAATTACACTACACACGACCTAGAGCTGGGAGCGGTCGTCTTTGCACTTAAGATATGGCGACACTACTTGTACGGTACCAAATGTGCTATCTACACTGACCACAGAAGCCTCGAACATATATTCAAACAGAAGGAACTGAATATGCGACAACGACGATGGGTCGAACTGCTAAACGACTACGAATGCTCAATCAGGTACCACCCAGGCAAAGCCAATGTTGTGGCTGACGCTCTCAGTCGAAAAGACACTGCGCCTAAGCGCGTGCGAGCTTTACAACTCACCATACAGTCTAGTCTTCCTTCACAGATACGAGATGCTCAGTTAGAAGCATTGAAACCAGAAAATGTCAGGGCTGAAGCCCTACGCGGCTCAAGACAACGATTAGAACAGAAGGAAGATGGTGCTTACTACGTCACAGGACGCATTTGGGTCCCACTGTACGGCAACTTACGCGAGCTGGTAATGGATGAAGCTCACAGGTCTCGCTACTCGGTACACCCTGGTTCGGATAAAATGTACCACGATATTAAAACTACGTATTGGTGGCCTAGCATGAAAGCTCACATAGCAACGTACGTTAGCAAGTGCTTGACTTGTGCGAGGGTCAAGTCGGAATATCAGAAACCTTCAGGCCTACTTCAACAACCAGAAATACCACAATGGAAATGGGAGCAAATTTCCATGGATTTTGTTACTGGCCTGCCTAGATCTCAACGTGGTAACGATACCATTTGGGTGATCATGGATCGACTCACAAAGTCTGCTCATTTCTTGGCTATCAAGGAAACGGATAAGTTCTCCACACTAGCAGACGTATATCTTAAGGAAGTTGTCTCGAGGCACGGAGTGCCCACCTCTATTATCTCGGATCGAGATGCACGTTTTACTTCTGAGTTGTGGCAAGCAATGCATAAGTCTTTTGGCTCACGTTTAGATATGAGCACAGCTTATCACCCGCAAACGGATGGGCAGTCTGAACGCACCATCCAGACCCTCGAAGACATGCTTAGGGCATGTGTAATTGACTTTGGAAACGGCTGGGAAAAGCATCTGCCACATGTGGAATTTTCGTACAATAATAGCTACCACACCAGCATTAAAGCTGCTCCGTTCGAGGCATTATACGGGCGTAAATGCCGGTCACCTCTTTGTTGGGCAGAGGTGGGGGATAGTCAGATCACTGGTCCAGAACTTGTGGTAGACACAACAGAGCGAATTGCTCAAATACGACAACGAATGGCGGCGGCTCGTGACCGTCAGAAAATGTACGCCGATCAGGGCAGGAAACCCCTCGAGCTCCAGGTTGGGGAGCGGGTGCTACTCAAAGTTTCACCCTGGAAGGGTGTGGTTCATTTTGGTAAACGAGGCAAACTTAACCCACGATATGTTGGACCTTTCGAAGTTACAGAGAAAATAGGTAAAGTGGCCTACAGACTGAACTTACCAGCTGAACTCAGTGCAGTTCACAACGTCTTTCACGTGTCGAATCTGAAGAAGTGTACGTCAGATGAGACCCACATAGTTCCCTTGAAGGAACTCACTATCGACGAGCGGTTGCACTTCGTCGAGGAACCTGTTGAAATCACGGACCAGGATGTTAAGGTCCTCAAGAACACGAGAATCCCTCTTGTACGAGTTCGTTGGAACTCCCGCCGTGGCCCAGAGTTCACCTGGGAGCGTGAAGATCAAATGGAACTCAAATATCCCCAGTTATTCGGAACCAATGCAACTACTACTGAGGCTGAAGCTACCAATGCAGAATTTCGGGACGAAATTCCAAATCAACGGGGGGATAATGTGACACCCCAGGAAAAACCAGTAATCTTCGCAAACCTGCTCGGGGAGCCGCGATACGATACAGGTAAACAACGTCACACCACTAGCTTCCTCAGTAACCGCATGCTAAATTTCGGGACGAAATTTCTTTCAAGTTGGGGATAATGTGACAACCCGAGTTTTCAAGGTTTCTATCCGACTTAACCTTGTACTTAATTGCGAAGTGTGTTATATATGTTTGGTGTGCATTACATAAGTGTGTATGTAATTTATATATTTGTGTTAATGATATAATTAGACTTAATATTATGATTGTTTATGTAAAGTGTGGAACCTGAACTTTGCCAAACACCTCTCACGAAATCGCATCCAAACCGAAAACACTTCATGCTTTCATCACCCACACCTTACTGAAAACACAAAGTGATTTCGCCCCCTACATGTCCAACGGAAACAACATATGGGCTTTAGACTAGTAGGAGCCCAACTCACTGTTTTGATTTCCAAATATAACCGGCCCAAACCCCTAGTCCTTATATTTATTTGTTACGTGAAAGATGAAGGGGGATATAGTAGAACAAACCCAACCTTTACCACACTTGCAAACCCTAATCAAGTTGCGTGCGGCAACAGTAGACTACTTTCCCCCTATCGAATTAATCCCTGAATTGTGGGACATCGCTAATTGATTGGACGTGATTGATTTACTTTGAGCACATACTTAGCATACCGAGCAAACCAAGGTGAGTTCACACAGCCAAGGCATGGGATTCCCAGGATGGGAATGGGTTGGATTATTTATTCGTTCAGTTTATGGAACTTAGATATATGATTCCCGGTAGAGGAAGGATTATGGATAAGAACAAGACTAGACTGGTTATACTAATCTAAACGATCTTCGCACACACGCCAAGGGTCGGCCGCGATATTATGACAATCTTCGCACACATGCCTAGGAAGGGCCGCGAACTATATACTCTAATCTTCGCACACATGCCTAGGAAGGGCCGCGAACTATATACTCTAATCTTCGCACACATGCCAGGAAGGGCCGCGATACTACTATACCTAGTCTAGCATATATGGGAAAATCCCACTAACTTCGCAAACATGCCTAGAGGGCCGCGATACGATACATACGATACATGATTACTAAACGAACATACGAACTACAATACGAACATTATTACTAAACTATTAACTGTGAACTCGCTCAACTAGTTGTTGATTCTCTGTTACATGCCTTGCAGGACCTTAGGTACTTATGGAGCTTGCACGGGAGGCACGGTCGTTGTGGGCACAGATTGTGGATGTTATGAACAACATTTAAACATTTGAAATTGCTATTTATGATTGGGTTTATTTATGCTTCCGCTAAACGTTGAATTTACACATATGTTTTGAACACCTTTCATATTGGTTTGGTTGTTTTACATTTAATACTTACTATGTTCAATATGATTGGTGGCTTGATCCTGGTCAGTCACGCCTCCAAGCGGTGATACTCCGCGTGTGGATTTTGGGGGTGTAACACATCCTTCCCCCATTGGTTTGGAATTTCGTCCCAAAATTCCGCAGTAGCTTCAGTCTCAGTAGTGGTTTTATTGTTTTCCAACAACTGGGGATACATGTGCTTCATCTGGTCTTCTCGTTCCCAGGTAAACTCTGGGCCACGACGGGAGTTCCAACGAACTAGAACAAGAGGTATTCTGGTACGCTTGAGAATTTAACCTCTCGGTCTGTAATCTCTGCAGGTTCTTCAACGAATCGCAACTGCTCGTCGATAGTGAGCTCCTTATGAGGAACTATGAGGGTCTTATCTGATAGACACTTCTTCAGATTTAACACGTGAAATACGTTGTGAACTCCGCTGAGTTCTTCAGGTAGATTCAGCTTGTAGGCGACTTTGGCAATCTTCTCAATAATTTCAAAAGGTCCGACATAACGCGGATTGAGTTTGCCTCGTTTGCCAAAATGAATAACACCCTTCCAAGGTGAAACTTTGAGTAGCACTCGATCCCCAACCTGGAACTCGAGTGGTTTCCTGCGCTTATCAGCGTAGCTTTTCTGACGGTCACGAGCTACCGCTATTCATTGTCGTATCTGAGCAATCTTCTCAGTCGTGTCTACCAAAAGTTCTGGGCCAGTGATTTGGTTGTCGCCAACCTCTGCCCAACAAAGAGGTGATCGGCATTTACGCCCGTACAATGCCTCAAACGGAGCGGCCTGGATACTGGTGTGGTAGCTGTTATTGTACGAAAACTCCACTAAAGGGAGGTGCTTTTCCCACCCATTGCCAAAATCAATTACACATGCTCGAAGCATGTTGATGCGTGTGAAGTGTATATATAAGTTTAAGTATATTTTAAGCCCTTTTACACTTTCTTTAGCCAAGTTTTAAATTTATAAAACACGATATTTGCTAACACTAAACACACATATGGGCAAGTGCACCCATCGTGAGCGAAGTATAGTGTTGGTAAGATACCGAGGTCGTCCAAGGACACAAGAGCTTTTAGTACCGGTTTATCCTCAACGTCTAATCAAATCAAAAAGTTTAGAAAAATGTTATAAACTAAGAAAAATAAAAACTAACAAAAATGCTGAAAATAAAAATAAAAGTAAAAACAGATAGACAAGATGAATCACTTGGCTCTGACTCGTGTTTAGTGTAACCTTTGATTATTTCCGCACTTTTGCACTATTTAAGAGATTATCTTAGTTATTGTAGTAGGCCCCTCTTTTGGAGGTGACGTTACCCTCAACCCAGTAGTTTGAGTCAGCAAGGATACAATCCTAAAGGGTCGGATTATTGAAAGATAATTAATTAAGTTATTAATGCATATACTGGTAGGCCCCTCTTTTGAAGGTGACGTTACCCTCGGCTAAGTAGTCTGAGTCAGCAGGGATACAGTCCTAAGTAGCCGGGTTAAAGTATTAATAGTAGTTTAACTTATGAGGGGATCAAAGAGTTTGGACCCCCGCCATCCAATACCGTTAAGTATTGAAGGAGGTCCTACTAAATTTGACCCAGGTCCTTTGTAGGATCTATACACTGAACAATGGCAAGACTCTTACCAAACCGTTCCCTTAACCCCCGACCAGGTAGCCAACATACCTCCATATAGACCGTGGAGATATGAATGGTGAAAATGTTTTATTTTATATAGACAGTAAAATAATGCCAAGACACCACGGACAAACGATAAGGAAGAATCACCTTCAACATAAGAAACTAGTTATTAAAGTCATTAATACATAACCAATTAAAAAGTGCGAAAAGATTAAAAATAAAAAGTATTACACTAGACAATTTGTCTTCACCAAGTGATGTAAGAGACTTAGGAAATTATGGCCTTGATAGTCAAGAACTCTTACGATCAATCTTGGATCCCGAGATGACTCACACACTCTATGATGGACAATGGATGATGGTGGTGGATGATGGTGTTATGGTGGTGGTGGGTGAAGTGTGAGAGAGGTGGTGTACCAAGGGATGGTTTGAGCTTGAGCCAAGCACTCCTATTTATAGGCTGAATAGAAGCTCGGGCACGGCCCCGTGTCCACATCCTTCTCTTTCTTCATTAATTGCTCTTGTATTTATTAGTTGACCATGGCCCCGTGTCCGCTGGGCACGACCCCGTGTGCAGAAGCATATCTGTACTATCAAGATTTGCCTGGATTCTGTGAATCTTATAGTTGACCACGACCCCGTGTCCGCTGAGCACGGCCTCGTGGTGGGCGATGGAAGCTTCTACAACTTTGTCTTTTATGCTGACACTTGGGCACGCCCCCGTGCTCACTGAGCACGGGGCGTGTTGAACCTCCTGTTTTCTTGTTTTGCTTGGGAAGATGCTTTCGGGGAGGTCGGGCATGCCACGTTTATTCCTTTTCTTGTATTTATGTTAGATTTAGCTGCCTTTTTGCTTCTTTTGTTAATTTGAGCTCATTTAATCCTGAAAATACAAAAGGAAGGCAAAAACACACTTTTTCCAACATTAGTACTAAAAAAGGGTTAGTTTTATGCCACATTTGATGTAATTTATATGTTGCATTTTGCACACATCAAATACCCCCACACTTGAATCTTTGCTTGTCCTCAAGCAAAACTCTTTATAATGTGGCTTTACACTCCCAAATGGAATTGGTAGAAAAGAAGGTTTTTTGGCTTGTCATAGAGTGTCGGGATTTCCAAGATTTTTTATTTAGTTTTATTTATTTACAATCCTATTCATCATGATTTATTCAAAACTTTTCATAAGATAAATTACTTATTAGGGCATAACATGCCTCTTTAAAATTCTATTTATATACAAGTTCACATACCTCACGGGGGATCACTCAACACTCGGCCGAAGATGTATTTTAGTGAATCACTCGAGAGCGGCATGGAACTTACTCCTACCATAGGCTTGCCAAGCAATCAATCCTCCTCCTTTTTACCTATAAACCTTTGTAAATATCAAGAGGACTTTCGGGTGAAGGGTTAGGCTTGGGTTAAAGGCAGGTGGTTGGGTTAGTGGTTAGTAGAAAGGGCGAAAAAGCGTAACAAGCGTCGGTTTTCGAAAGACTTTTGATTTTTGCAATTTTTATTTTGATGAAGCTATTATTCAAACAAAGTTATTTTTGATAAACTTGTTTGTTTATTTCTTTTGCTTCATCAACAAAACATAATTTTTTTTTTGATAAAGTCAAACGAAAAACCGAGCTTGTTACTAAAACAAAGGGTTAAAAATAAAAAGGTTTTGGTGGGTGAAAGGGTGTTTGGTTAAGAAATGAAAAGGTTTAGGCTCAAAGGGGTTAACTAGGGGGATTTTGAGTAGGTGGTAAAAAAAATAATGGTGTAGAAATAAAAAGGGTTAGTCCTAATGCCTCCATCATTTACTTACTCGGGTTTAAGTTGGTAAGGACCGGGAATGTATCGTCGTGGCAAGTTCTAGAGTCGTAAGAACCAAGCGGCTATTCACACAAGAAACGAAAAATGAGCATTTAGTTTAATGATATGTATTTGTATGCTCAATAAAGGCTCAAAACTCACTTTTTGTGGGAATGGGTTTTTTATGTGATCAAGTATATATAATCAAATTTTAACTAAGCTTGTCATGTCGTTTCATAATTTTCTTATGTTGGTTCTTTTTATCACAACGCTATCGGTTGTAAATTTGTAAAAATATAACCTTTTTAGAACTTGAAATTCCCAAGTTAAACCTAGACAAGTAAAAAAAAATTGAAAATTTTTTGAAAAAATTTGGGGTGATTAGCGGTTCCAATAGAGTTTTGTGTAAGGCTTGTAATTAGGACTTGCAAGATTCAAGGTTTTAGCATCCCCCCCACACTTAAACTACACATTGTCCTCAATGTGTCCCAAAAATAAGTTTTTCGGTTGATTAAAATGTGTAAAAGTGGGTTAAAAACAAGATTATATGTTACTCGGTAGCTGAACACGGTGTGGTGTTGGCTGAGCACGGCCCAGTGTCCAGACTGCTAGTACCAAAAGTAAACAGAAAGCTGGGCACGGGGGCGTGTTCAGTGAGCACGGCCCCGTGTCCAGGTACCTGAACTGGGCATTTTCTACAGAACCTCGGGCACGGGGCGTGTTGGGGTGAGCACGGCCCCGTGCTGAACTTGCTGTAATGAAGAAAAATTGTCGGGAGGCTCTGTTTTTGTGCATGGGTTGTTGGTTCAAGCTTCCCTTAGTATCCTTCACCATCCCGAGTGTGTTTTATTCCTGAAAATTAAAACTAAACTAGAAAATATAAAAGTTAAACTAATCTAAAACTAAGGATAGTTCCGCGGAATGCCTCCGTGGTGATCCACGTTTATAAGGGTCATTGGCTAGACCCACCTTATCAGGTGGTTCTGGCTCATCTTCAATTAGGGGGTTGTCATTACCGAATGGATATTTCATTGATCGCTCAAGGTCGACACTTTTTTTTAATGCCGCTAATTGAAGAGGTAGATTGTTGTACTTCCGGTTTTTCAAAGCTTCGTGTGTTTTTACAAATGGTCGTCCCAACACTAGAGGAGCGTCATCAAGGATGACAAATTCGGTTGGGATTACCATTTGATTTGTTTGAACCAAGATATCCTCAACTATACCGATTGATTTTATTACCTTCCGATTAGATAGAAAAATGGGTATTTGAAGTGGAGAAAAATCACTAATACTTAATTTTTCGAAAATGTAGTTGGGCATTATGTTAACACAAATATCTTTATCAATTGTGACAATACTAATAAACGAATTTTGAAAGAAACATGGAACCGGTGTAATGTTAATTTCAAATGGGTCTTCTTTTGTTAGCGAGGTTTGATCATTAGTTAACTTAACGCTTACCGTTTCGTCAATTTTAGTGTTAGTTTTTAACTCTTTTAAAAACTTAGCAAGAGTTGGAACTAAACAATGATTTTCAAAAGAAGGTGACAAGAGATTAATTTCTTCAAAATTAGACTCTTCTTGTATTTTAGCGTTGTCGGACTCACCTTTTTCGTTGTTTAACTCATGTGTCGGTTTTTCACTTATTTGTTCTTCCATTTTTACACTTTCAGTTATCTTTTCTTTATTTAATTCTTCTCTTGTGCGGGACTCCTCTTCCCTTGCGCGAGATTCTTTTATATAGCGATCGATAACTCTAAGGTGTTCTAATATCCTATCGGTCACTTCGGTTATAGAAAAAGGATCGGGATTTTCAAAGCTTGAATCCGGTTGTTCGATCCTTTGTTCCTCATAATACCCATATGAAGTAGATGGTTCACACCATTGTTCTTCATTGTAAGTATATGATGGATAAGGGTCGTAATTTTGTTCTTCATAATACTCATATGAGGTGGGTTGTTTACGCCATGGTTCCTCATAATAAGCATACGAAGGTGGTGGCTCATATCTTGGTTCCTCAAAGTATGAGTAAGAAGGCTCATACCTTGGTTCATCAAAATACGAGTATGAGGGAGGAGGTTCATACCTTTGGTCTTTATAGGATGTGTATGAAGTTGATGGCTCGTACCTGGGTTCCTCATAGTAGGTGTATGAATTGGATGGTTGATATGAGTGACTATATTGAACCGAGTGCGGATTACTACAATTAGTGCAATAGTTACTCCTATAATCATCCTCCTCATAGGTGTAGTTGTAACCTCCTGAGTATTGATCCATAAGAATCACTCAGCAGACCACAACCAAGTCTCGAGATCAGAAAACAAAAATAAAAACGGAAACAGAGGCTGGACACGGCCCCGTGTTCAGTGGACACGGCCCCGTGTACAGAATCTGTATCTGGGCGTTTTAATTAAATTTACTGACTTCGTTGAGCATGGGGCGTGTTCAGTGAGCACGGCCCGTGTTCAAGCTACTGTTACTGGGTGTTTTATGAAAATGTGCAGCACGGCCCCGTGTTCAGTGAGCACGGCCCGTGTTCAGGTTACTGTAAAGGCAAAATTAAACTAAAATGCAGAAAAATATGCGCGCGTTTTAAAAAGGTTTTGAAAAACTGATTAGGCCGTCGATTTTAAGCTTTCTTAAAATCCTTGTGTCCCCGGCAACGGCGCCAAAAACTTGATGCGTGTGAAGTGTATATATAAGTTTAAGTATATTTTAGGCCCTTTTACACTTTCTTTAGCCAAGTTTTAAATTTATAAAACACGATATTTGCTAACACTAAACACACATATGGACAAGTGCACCCATCGTGAGCGTAGTATAGTGTTGGTAAGACACCGAGGTCGTCCAAGGACACAATAGCTTTTAGTACCGGTTTATCCTCAACGTCTAATCAAATCAAAAAGTTTAGAAAAATGTTTTAAACTAAGAAAAACAAAAACTAACTAAAATGCTGAAAATAAAAATAAAAGTAAAAACAAATAGACAAGATGAATCACTTGGCTCCGACTCGTGTTTAGTGTAACCTTTGATTATTTCCGCACTTTTGCACAATTTAAGAGATTATCTTAGTTATTGTAGTAGGCCCCTCTTTTGGAGGTGACGTTACCCTCAACCCAGTAGTTTGAGTCAGCAAGGATACAATCCTAAAGGGTCGGATTATTGAAAGATAATTAATTAAGTTATTAATGCATATACTGGTAGGCCCCTCTTTTGAAGGTGACGTTACCCTCGGCTAAGTAGTCTGAGTCAGCAGGGATACAGTCCTAAGTAGCCTGGTTAAAGTATTAATAGTAGTTTAACTTATGGGGATCAAAGAGTTTGGACCTCCGCCATCCAATACCGTTAAGTATTGAAGGAGGTCCTACTAAATTTGACCCAGGTCCTTTGCAGGATCTATACACTGAACAATGGCAAGACTCTTACCAAACCATTCCCTTAACCCCCGACCAGGTAGCCAACATACCTCCATATAGACCGTGGAGATATGAATGGTGAAAATATTTTATTTTATATAGACAGTAAAATAATGCTAAGACACCACGGACAAACGATAAGGAAGAATCACCTTTAACATAAGAAACTAGTTATTAAAGTCATTAATACATAACCAATTAAAAAGTGCGAAAATATTAAAAATAAAAAGTTTTACACTAGACACTTTGTCTTCATCAAGTGATGTAAGAGACTTAGGCAATCATGGCCTTGATTGTCAAGAACTCTTACGATCAATCTTGGATCCCGAGACGACTCACACACACTATAATGGACAATGGATGATGGTGGTGGATGATGGTGTTATGGTGGTGGTGGGTGGTGGGTGAAGTGTGAGAGAGGTGGTGTGCCAAGGGATGGTTTGAG
The DNA here is from genome assembly GCA_030545235.1 of Helianthus tuberosus. NCBI lineage: Eukaryota > Viridiplantae > Streptophyta > Magnoliopsida > Asterales > Asteraceae > Helianthus > Helianthus tuberosus. The sequence continues at coordinate 26,842,346 of CM060419.1, forward strand.
CTTGAGCCAAGCACTCCTATTTATAGGGTGAACAGAAGCTCGGGCATGGCCCTGTGTCCAGTGGGCACGGCCCCGTGTCCACATCCTTCTCTTTCTTCATTAATTGCTCTTGTCTTTATTAGTTGACCCCGGCCCCGTGTCCGCTGGGCACGACCCCGTGTGCAGAAGCATATCTGTACTATCAAGATTTGCCTGGATTATGCGAATCTTATAGTTGACCACAACCCCATGTCCACTGAGCACGGCCCCGTGGTGGGCGATGGAAGCTTCTACAACTTTGTATTTTATGCTGACACTTGGGCATGCCCCCGTACTCACTGAGCACGGGGCGTGTTCAACCTCCTGTTTTATTGTTTTGCTTGGGAAGATGCTTTCGGGGAGGTCGGGCATGCCACGTTTATTCCTTTTCTTGTATTTATGTTAGATTTAGCTGCCTTTTTGCTTCTTTTGTTAATTTGAGCTCATTTAATCCTGGAAATACAAAAGGAAGACAAAAACACACTTTTTCCAACATTAGTACTAAAAAAGGGTTAGTTTTATGCCACATTTGATGTAATTTATATGTTGCATTTTGCACACATCACATGTCTTCAAGGGTTTGGATGGTGCGTTCAGACTGCCCATCCGTTTGCGGATGATATGCTGTGCTCATGTCTAATTGAGAGCCAAAAGATTTGTGCATCGCTTGCCATAATTCAGAGGTAAAACGCGCATCGCGATCTGATATAATAGAGGTTGGCACTCCGTGCCTCGAAACCACTTCCCTTAAGTAGATGTCTGCTAGAGTAGAAAACTTATCCATTTCCTTGATAGCCAGAAAGTGTGCAGACTTGGTCAGTCGATCCACGATCACCCAAATGGTATCATTTCCGCGTTGAGATCTAGGCAGGCCAGTAACGAAATCCATGGAAATTTGCTCCCATTTCCATGTCGGGATCTCTGGTTATTGGAGCAGGCCTGATGGTTTCTGATACTCGGTCTTGACTCTCGCACAAGTCAAGCATTTGCTGATGTAGGTTGCTATGTGGGCTTTCATGCTAGGCCACCAGTATGTAGTTTTTAAGTCGTGGTACATCTTATCCGAACCAGGATGTACTGAGTAATGAGACTTGTGCGCTTCATCCATCACAAGCTCGCGTAAGTTTCCATAAAATGGGACCCAGATGCGCCCTGTTACGTAGTAAGCTCCGTCTTCCTTTTGTTCTAACCGTTTCCTTGATCCTCGTAAGGATTCAGCCCTGATGTTTTCTGCTTTCAATGCTTCAACCTGAGCATCTCGTATCTGAGTAGGAAGACTAGATTGGATGGTGAGTTGTAACGCTCGCACGCGCTTAGGCGTAGTATCCTTTCGACTGAGGGCGTCGGCCACAACATTGGCTTTGCCCGGATGGTACTTGATCGCGCATTCGTAATCATTCAAGAGCTCGACCCATCGACGTTGTCGCATGTTCAACTCCTTTTGCTTGAAGATATGCTCGAGACTTCTGTGATCGGTGTAAATGGTGCACTTGGTACCGTACAGGTAATGTCTCCATATCTTAAAAGCAAAAACCACTGCTCCCAACTCCAAGTCATGTGTAGTGTAGTTCCTTTCGTGGACCTTAAGTTGCATCAATATGCAACCCAGTCCTTGGATGGACGCGTCGCATCAATACGCAACCCAGTCCTTGGATGGACGCGTCGTAATAAACTACGAAATCGTTTGTGCCCTCAGGCAATGAGAGGATAGGTGTGCTACAAAGTCTATCCTTTAAGTGCTGAAACGCAGTTTCCTGGGCATCACCCCAACAATAGGTGACACCTTTCTGTGTTAGCAAAGTGAGAGGTTGCGCAATCTTGGAGAAATCCTTGATAAACCTTCTGTAGTCGCCCGCCAAACCCAAGAATTAGCGAATTTCTGTTGGTGTACGGGGTGCAGGCCAGTTCCTGATTGAATCAACCTTGGATGGATCAACATGAATCCCATCCTTGTTTACCACGTGGCCTAGGAAATGGACTTCGCGAAGCCAGAAGTCACATTTCGAAAACTTAGCATAAAGTTGTTCTGCCCGAAGGAGTTCTAGGATGAGTCGCAGATGACGCTCGTGTTCCTCCTGACTCTTAGAATAAATCAGGATGTCGTCGATGAAAACAATGACGAACTTATCCAGGTAGGGTTTGCACACTCGGTTCAAAAGGTCCATAAAGACCGCATGTGCGTTTGTCAGCCCAAAAGGCATGACCAAAAACTCGTAGTGTCCATAACGAGTTCTAAAGGCTGTTTTGGAGACGTCCTCTTCTCGGACTCTCAGCTGGTGATATCCTGATCTCAGATCGATCTTTGAGTAGAAGCTCGACCCTTGCAGCTGGTCGAAAAGGTCATCAATACGTGGAAGAGGATAGCGATTCTTCACGGTCACTTTGTTGAGTTCACGGTAGTCAATACACATTCTGAAGGTACCGTCTTTCTTCTTCACGAATAGCACTGGAGCTCTCCAGGGCGAAGAGCTAGGATGAATGAAACCCTTGTCCAAAAGTTCTTGTAGTTGCGTAGACAGCTCTTCTAGTTCTGATGGAGCTAAACGATAAGGTGCACGAGCTATTGGCGCTGCTCCAGGAGCTAGCTCGATTTGAAACTCGACCTGGCGATGAGGCGGAAGACCAGGTAGTTCCTCAGGAAATACCTCAGGAAAGTCACGTACAATCGAAATATCTTCTATCTTCTTCTCTTTCTTCGAGGTGTCAGTAAGGAGGGCTAAAATAGCAGTGTGGCCCTTCCGCAAACACTTCTGGGCCTTAAGGAAAGAGATGATGCTCACCACACACCACTCTTGTCGCCACGAATCATGAGAGATTCATCACCTGAACGAGGAATACGGACAATCTTCTCGTTGCAAAGAATCTCTGCTTGGTGTTGGGATAACCAATCCATCCCAATGACAACGTCGAAACTACCCAGAACGATAGGAATGAGGTCGATAGAGAAGGTCTGATTAGCTAAGACGAGATTACAACCCTTAACTATGTGTGTGGCCTCTAAACTTTTACCATTTGCTAATTCTACAGTGTGCTTGGTGTTCAAAGTGTTGGAGCACGTTTAAGCATCTGACTAATTTTTAAGGACACATAGCTAGTATCAGCACCCGAATCAAATAAAACAGTAACATAAAAGTCGTCCAGTAGGAACTTACCCATCACGACGTTGGGATCATTCCTCACGTCACCCTGACCAAGCACGAAAACACATCCCCTGGCACCATTGCCATCATTGTTACCCCCGTTATTGTTCTCGTTCCCCTGATTATTGTTGTTGTTCTGATTCTGGTTCAGCTGGGGGCAGTTCCTCTTGATGTGACCTTCAGCACCACACTGATAGCATCCCCTATTACCCTGCTGTTGCTGCGGCTGATTCTATGGAGCTGGTGGCTGTTGTTGATGATTCTGATTTGCAGGTCGTGCGCCCCTGCATTCCTTTGCTTCATGACCAAACTTGTTACACCTCAGACAATGACCCTTGTTGCACTGCCCACTATGGTCCTTGTTGCATCGGTTGCACTTGGGGGTGGTTTCCCCTGTATCCACCCTGCCCCTGACTACCAGAGGATTGCTGACCAGGACTCTGATAGTCATCAGTCTTTCGTTGCTGAGACTGAGACTGAACGGAAGTAGATCCCTTGCTTGAGTTTCCATCCCACTTGCGCTTGTTGTCACTAGGAGCATCAGAAGTAGTAGTAGTAGTAGTAGTAGTTACACCAATACGTTTAGGCAGTTGGGTTCTGCTCCACTGCCTGATCAGTGAGACGATGTGCTAATCGTATAACTTGCTGGATGGTACCAAGGTTGGCTGTGGTCACATGACTCTGAATTTCGGGCACTAAACCCTTGAGATACAGCTCAATACGCTTGATGGGAGGATCTACCATAGTGGGACATAGGATAGCCAGCTCGTTTGATCTCTTCGTATACGCTTCAATTTCCGACCCCGTCATCTTTAAGTTGAAGAACTCTACCTCCAGCTTGTGGATGTCATCACGATTACAGTACTCTTCCTTGATCAATTCCTTGAAATCGTTCCATGGGGTGGCATTAGCAGCAACCAACCCCAACATTTGTACTTGAGCGTTCCACCACGTGAGCGCTACACCTTCAAGAGTACCAGTAGTATACTTCACCCTACGAGCCTCAGGGCATTCACACATCTCAAAAACAGATTCGAGCTTCTCAAACCAATGGAGGAGGCCTACAGCTCCTTCTGTGCCGTTGAAAGTAGTAGGTCGGCAGTCCATGAAAGTTTTGAAAGTACAAACAGGAGGCTGAGCATGTTGACCTCCTGCCTGAGCGGCTGCGAGTGCTGCAGTAACTTGTTCATTGATCAAAGCCGTTAGTTGGGCTTGAGTTAGGTTAACACGTCCACTCATGATCTTCATATCAAAGGAAACATGAGTGAGAAGGTGTCGCGAAAGTTCGATGACAGAAGAGAGTAAGCACATATGCGTTTCAAACAATAGTTGCTTTATTCATCTAAGCATATCATGAACAATGTACTATGTAACTAACAGGTAGGTAATATAAACATAAACCATATCACCTAGAATGTTGAGTCTTGCACGTGGAGCGAAGCGTCGTTGTGGATCGTTGAGCACTGTACAGGTTATAGTCTGGTTTTATCAAAAAGCTTCTCCCTTTTTTTTTAAACCAAGTTCGCTATAACCAATGGCTCTGATACCAATATGTCACACCCCCAAAATCCACCCGCAGAGTATCACCGCTTGGAGGCGTGACTGACCAGGATCAAGCCACCAATCATATTGAACAACGTAATTTAATAAACAAAACCAACCACAATATAACTGGTGCCTAAAAGAAAGAAACCACTTTAAGTTAACAGCGGAAGCATATAAAGTAAAACCCAAATATAAGTAATAAGTTCAAAGGTTTAAATGTTTAACATGGAACTCAACAGTCCATGTCCCACAACGATCACTCCTCCCTGTGCAAGCTCCATAAGTACCTAACGACCTGCAAGGCATGTAACAACAAGTCAACAACAAAGTTGAGCGAGTTCACAGTTGGTTGTTTAGTTTTACCAGTTTGTTTTGAAAACCATAAGTTGCTTCGTATACCACGAGTTAACCAGTATCGTTATTTCCCAATCCATATCCATAACCAGTGGGGGCTTCCCCATGTGAACCACTAGACCGTTAACATATCGACCACTGACGAACAATAGTTGTGCCCTACGTCAATGTCTATCATCATTGACAGTTTGCCATGATCCATTAGTACACGCCCGTTTGAACGACACGGTGTGAGGTTTGTCAAACCTAATAGCGCTATTAACTAATGACCTGCTCGCCATCGGCCTCGGCGATTAAGTCGATACAATATGAGGGACTTACGTGATAGAGTTTTGGCTAGTAGTTTAAGGTTGTTGTCCTACCCAAGGAGAATACGCATGATTAATATTGGCATCCTACCCATGGAGGATGGCCGTACATATCCTACCCAAGGAGGATATGTAAGTTCCGTTTTAGTTCTTTAACCCATTCCCAACCACCGGGAATCCCATGCCTTTTAAAGAGTGTGAACTCACCTTGGTTTGCTCGGCAGATACACAAAATGGTCACTTGAGCTATATGTGGTCAACCACGTCCTAACATGGTTACCATACCAGTCAGGTCTAGGTTCAATTAGCACATAAGTTTACACAGAACTAACAAGTCAAGAACACGTAATGATCATGGTAAGCACGTGGAACATGTTAAGCAAATCAGTTAAATACATAAAGCCCAAACTTGTGCGATCTGGATGTATTGGGCTGAAGTAACAGTGTAAGCCCAATAGCATCTTGTGCGATTGGGTAGTTGAAACTCAAACAACTTCTCGGCCCAACATGTTGTGCGATCAGCACAACCTTGTGCGATCCACAGCATGTTGTGCGATCCAAATAACACCCGACCCAAACATATAGAAAGCCCAATCATACATACATGGCCCAAACAATAACAAACATTGATCTTGTGCGGTCCAGATGGACTTGTGCGATCCAGTTGGGTTGTGCGACTGGGTATCGGGCTTTAAGGCCCAACAACATAATAAAGTCCAAACTGTGTGTGTGTGGCCCAAGACTTATGCGATCGGCACTGTCTTGTGCGATCCACACGTCTTGTGTGATCATGCATTACTAAGTTGTACCGTGAGCTTTAATTAGTTGCACCAAGCTTGTGCGATGCACCTTGTGCGATCAGATCAGGTCTTGTGTGACCTGATCTTGTGCGACCGACAAACTTGTGCGATTGGTTAAGTGATTCTCCTAAAATCATGCAATCAGTTACAATCATCCTAACAGTTTCCATTTAACTTACAAGATTCAATTTAACAGTTTTCCAATCATGCAATATTCGATCAAATCAAGCAATTTTCATTAAATTCACATGAACCCTAACAGTTCATCTAATCATAACACTTAAGCATATTAACATGGTTCATGTTCTTGATCACTAGTATGCATACTATTATCACAATACTACCAATCATCCGCACATGAACACATCACAGCCGATTAGCAAGCATTCGGTTCACAACCATCTTTAACATTAATCGATTAATCATCCCTATGATGATCTAATCCTACTACCCATATGAGCCGAATAACAAACACTAATATCATTACAATCAATCACGAAACATCCTTAAGCTATCATATAGAATCACATCGATTACAACATCATTCAATCACATAATCAATAACAAGAACACTAACCGATTAGTAGGTAGAACAAAAGGATTATCCGAACAAGGAAGCTTCGAGAGATGGGAATGTTTGCCGTCGGCTTCGAGAGAGAGAAAGAGAGCGAATAGGGTTTGTGTGTGTGTTGTGTTTTGCAAGTAATGAGGAACACAATCCTACCCTAGGTGATTGTATGCGCATAAAAGGAGTGGGCCGAACCCATATATGGGCTGCCCTTTTGGGTTTCGAGTACAATAAGTGTAGACCGAATGGGCTTGTGCGATCGGGCTCGCATTGTGCAATCACATTACATATACGTATATTACACATGATTACATCATATAACAAACATTCCATTAAAACCACGTATCACGTAATCACATAGAGTTCATACAGGTTAACACGAAATACAAAAGAAGGTTCTAAAATACGAGTTGTCACAGTTTCCGCGCGCGCACGCAAGGCAGACTGGTGCGCGTGCCCATGCGCGCGCAAGTCTGCACGCTCATGCGCGCGTGCACCATTTTGGCTCACTTCCATGCGCTACTCATGCGCGCATGCGTGTGCGAGTGCGAGTTACCTTCGCGAGTACACTTAGTGAGTGCTTCCATGAAACAATAAGAATGGAGAGTTCCCACTTAAATACCCCTTTAAGTTTCATCTCCCCTCCTATGTGGGACAAGATGCCACTTTCCCATTTTCTCAGCATTCAAGTTTCAAACACCAAAATTTGAGGATCGATATCTCATTCATCTTAGCTCCGTTTTGGATGTGGTTTAGTTCGTTGCGAAGCTCTTCCAACATAGAACACAAACCCACAAATAAATATATAAAACCCGCTCATTTTCTTATATTTATTTCTAGTCAAAAATAGAAAAAAAAATCATTTTCCTATATTTATGAAAAAGACTATTTTTCACAAATTTCCAACATCTTGTGTGTATCTCTTATGATGTATGTTTCCCTCCTAAATAATAGCATAGTTTTAGTCAAGATTGTATTTGATTGGTTGGCTTATTGTGTTATTTTCTTTTATGCAATCTTCTATGTATACACTAAAACATTAAAAAAAATGATATACAATAAGGTGTAAAGCATCTTCAACAAATACGGTAGCCAACTTTGTCATTTTATGTAACTAGTGATATTTCCCCGCGCTTCGCGACGAGAATTCGGTCAGTATCTATTCGTTTCGTTACGCTATCGGCACTCGCTATAGTAATCGAAAGAAAAAAACCTTATATCGATCGAAAACAATAAAAACGAATATCAGTAACGATGTTTTTCAGTTGATATCGGTTTAGTGGCTTACGTTCTATGATTATTTTTTTAACATTGCCATATAAACTTTATTGAAAACGGCTATCGTGACACTATCTTACCAAACCAAATCAACAAAGACTGAGTTGTTCGGTACCGTTATTTATTTTTATTTTGCTTTTAATTAGCTTAGATCGATCGCTACCATACCGTACTGAACCGAACGACATCGGTACATGTATGTATTATTTTTTATGATTTGTTGTTTGATAACAGATATCATGCCGCTATCGTTGTGAACCGAACCAAAACCAAACGGACAACATCGGTTCGGTACCGATATATATTTTTACTAACTTTTTTTGATAAACTGACACTGCATCACTTGCGTACCGTACCAAACAACATTTGTACCGATACGTGTATTCATTTTATGGTTTCGGTTTCATTTTTTTTCATTTATACAACTCTGTCTTTGACGATAAATAAATATCGGTACCAGTACCGTGACAATTTGAACTGATCGATACCGTTCGAACAACATCATTGTCAGTACCGGTGTTTGTTTTTATCGTTTCGGTCGATGTAAAACATGTGTTGACTTCTATACCGAGTGCATGAATCGTCCCGATACTGTAATGAACCAAACTGGATCCAAATTGATTGCTAAATAAAATACTATTAATAAACAATAAAAATAAAAACAAATACCTAAAAATTATTAGTTATTATTTATTACTAAAAAACCAAACAATAATAAATAAAATATTACAAAAAAAACATATACCTTAAATATACAATTAGTATAATTCACAACTATGTATTCATATGTATATAGTGGATTTCCCCGGGCTTCGCGGCGGGTTAATTTTTGATGGATATTGGTTCAGTTCATTATGAAACTGGTACGATACGGGCACTCGATATCACAATCGAAAGAAACAAAAACGAACGTATGGGTGAATACAACTCCATTTTCGACTAAACTTATACTGGTATGAGTATTAGCAACTGTCGACGATTTTACCGGAACCGATGTTAATCGGTCGGAATCGAATCGGTTCATCACCAAACCGGTAGGAACATCGAAAAAGCATAAAAAGGAATACTGTCACCTGTGTTGTTCGTACGATATTATTCGATTCGTCACGATAAGGAAAAAAACAATTGTACATATAACTTATTTATAATTGACCAAAAATATATAACTTGATTATATTTAAACTTAAGTAATGGTAAAAATAATTGGTTTAATATATATTCAATATTGAACACTCATTTGAAAATTAAAATAAAAAAAAAATAAAAAAAATAAAAAAACCACTACTTATTATTGAATTCATGAGGGAGGAGTTAATATTCATATAACAAAACATAGGTAGCAGTACCGGTATTCATTTTTATGGTTTTCGGTTTCGAAGATTTTTCATGTATACAACTATGCTAAGTGAATGTATCGTACTGGTAGTCTAACAAACCGAACCGAAACGATCTAACGCTTGCGGTAACGTACTGTCGAATGTTAAAAAATTAAACATTTTTAAGTAAGAGTCAAAGAATTAAAAAACTACTAATATAAAAAAAATACTTTAAAAATTTAAGTTCGAATAAAATTAAATAATAATTAAAATACTATTAAAATAAAATTTAAAAAAACAAATACTTAAAAAGTTATAGGTACTATTCATCGTAACTTTGGATTAATATGTTATAGGTAGTATTCATCGTAACTTTGGATTAATATGGATTAATATGTTATAGGTACTATTCATCGTAACTTTGGATTAATATGTATAATTCTTTTTTGAACTTTCAATATTTTTTTTTCTTCTGTGCCTTTGTTTTATATTGATTAATCATTTCTTATTTATTTTTTTAATATGACTTCTAAAACCTCAATCATATCCTTAGGGTGATCGGGGCACTCGCGGGGAGAGAGATCGGTGACCCCATTCCCCGATCGGGAACACCGCCGCCATCACCGCGGGGACCCTAATCGGGGAGGGGTTTCGGGGTTGGTTCACCGCGTTGAAATGGCACAAAGATTGAGGAACGGTCATTTTTTTAAACGGTCAAATTTAAAAAAAAAAATCAATTTTTAAACAAATATAAATAACCACACCCACCACTAATTTTTTATACTCTCAAACCACACCCACTTCACTAATTTTTTACAACACCCACCACTCTCAAACTTTTACCACACCCACCACTCTCAAACTTTTATACTCTCAAACCGAGCAATGGAGAACCAACCCCGCGAAACCAAGAAAAAAACTAAGGGACGGGGCTCGCAACCGTCTCGTGGTGGTTCGAGCGGTGCAAGTGCACAACCACAACCCCCTTTCGGATATACTTCACAACCACCCCCGTTTTTTTTACCAACAACCTTCACACCCCTCCTTTTACAACACCCAACCACAACCCACTTTCGGCTATTGAATTGGAGGCGGTTGAATTGAGGAAGAAAAGAGAGTCGGAGGCTCGCGAGCTCATATCGGAACAACGCGGGACGATGAGAAACTACAATTACGATCGAGATATGAAAACATTCCTCAAGCCGCACGACGATGCTCCGCCGGAAATGTTGCCGTTCATCCTCGCTCGAAAGCGCGACATCGCTAACAAGTACGGGTGGCCGTGCAATTTCTAAAATTTTTATTTTCTAGTTTGAATGTAATTTTTATTTTTATTTTCTACTTTGAAATGTCTTTTGTTAAATTTTATTTAATTTTTATTAATATTTTTTTAATTTATAAACATGTATAATTACAACAAATAAAAAAAATAAAAAGTCACCTAAGAGGGGAGTGCCGCCATCAAATTGGGGTGTGATGGGAGTTTAAGAGGGGAGTTGACGTGGCATAACCTGATTGGGTGTGCGTAAGAGAGGGGATTCCCCTAAGAGGGGAGTGCCCCTCTCACCCTTATATTTTAAAGAGTAAATTACTGTTTTGGTCCATGTGATTTAGGTAGTTTAACCGTTTCAGCCTAAAAAAGAATATTTTAACATATCAGACACCGAGATTGCATTTTATAACGGTTTTGGCCCGTAACACTAAGTTTGTTACCTTTGCATTTAAGTGTAAGGGTAATTAGGTAATTATATACCTTAGGGGTTGTTTTTGATATTACAAAGTTCTTTTTATATTTAAGAGATTATTAATGCAATTACTCAAGTTTTTTTTATTATTTCATTATTTTCACGATTATTATTTAACAATATACGTTTTATATATGCAAATAGATTTGTATTTTTATTAACTGTTTGTTTTTATAAATATCGTTTTAAAAAAAAATTGTTTTAGATATTTTGTTTAAAGCGTCTATCGTTTTTAAATTATTCCTTTTAAACTATTTGGTTTTCTTAAAATCGTTCTTTTTAAAGTCGTTTGTCTTTTAAAGTTTTTTTAAACAATTCATTTCATACTATTCTTTTTAAAATCATTTGTTATTTAAACATTTTGAATCAACTCACTATTTTAAGTCGTTCGTTTTTACAAAACGACATGTATAAAAACGAAAGGAATGTAATATTTGAAAAAAAGATGAAACATTCTAATAAAAAGTTTGGTTTATTTCTTTATCAAATCTTTCATTTCTTTGGACCGTTTGCTTATTCAAAATTCATTTTTTAACCTTTCATGTATTAAATTCGTGTGTTTTTTAAAACCTTACACTTGTTAATTGATTTTTTAAGGTTTTGCTTTTTTATAAACGCCCTTTTTCAATCTTTGTTTTTTAAACCACTCATTTGTTTAAAATCGATCTTTTTTTAAATTCCTTTAATTTTTGAAATCGTTCATTTTCTGAAGTTCATTTTTCCTAACGGCTATAAGTAAGCTGAATACGAAAATGAACGATTTAAAACACGTTTCTAAAAGGAATGGTTTAAAAAGAAAACATTTACAAATCCACAACTTAGAAAAACGAATTGTTTAAAAAAGTTTAAAAAATGATTTTAAAAAGAATGGTGTTAAATGAATTGTTTAAAAAAACTTTAAAAGACAAACAACTTTAAAAAGAACGATTTTAAAAAACAAACAATTTAAAAAGGAATAATTTTAAAAACGATATACGGTTTTAAAAAAGGTTAAAAAAACAAATGATTTTAAAAACGACGTTTATAAAAAACAAACGCTTAATTAAAATACATATTTATTCGTATATATAAAACATATTTTATTAAATAATAATCGTGAAAATAACGAAATAATAAAAAAAAACTTGAGTAATTGCATTAATAATATCTTAAATATTGAAAAAACTTTATAATTATCAAAAACAGCCCCTAAGGTATATAAATGCCTAATTACCCTTACACTTAACTACAAAAAAGTAAAAAAGTTAGTGTCAATGCCAAAAACGCTATAAAATGCAACCTCGGGTTTTGATATGTTAAAATATTTCTTTTTGAGATGAAAGGGTTAAACTAGCTAAACCACAGGGGCCAAAACAGTAATTTACTCTATTTTAAATAACTTGCATTTTTGTGTGTTGGTAACATATAGGTAAAAAAAATAAACTAAACCGATACTGACCGAACAACGTTAATACTGGTTTGGTATAGCGAGTGCCGGTTCGTAACCGAACACCGAATTTTTACCTTGTAAATTACGTGTAAGCTTCCATTTAAAATCAGTTAAAAATGAAGCCCCGATTTCAAAGAAAAGATAAAGGACAAGAAATCCAAATACATGACTGCTCTGGTTCTGCTGAAGCACCATATTCCGAATCCAACTAAACCTGTTACTCTCCTTTCAAAATACCACGTTATCTTTTCTAGGATAAAGACTATAGAGGGAATGTTATCATACGACCCGACGTTTATTCCATCATCACATATTTCTTTTTTTTTTTGGGGATATTAACCAAACTCACCAATACTCATCTGCCACGTGCCCGTTGTACACCCGAACCAAATATCCCTACATCAGACGATAGAAACTCAATAACAGCCACGTAACAGGTGACCATACCGTACACTGTTGGCAACCGCGAGGTCACAAGCTTTGGTTGTGGACACCGTTCACTCCCTATCGTCATTTGGTCCCCTCCTTCATTCTTCAATTTTTATTTTTAGGCGGATTATTGTCATCTATCTCTATTTCACCTTAGGTATGCACTGCATCTGCTACTTTATTGTGTGTTTGAATTTGTTCGGATGATTTTGATGTTGTTGGACTAAATCTGGAGGAAAAGTGTAAGTGTTTATCCTTTTAGGCCGATTGTTGTTCTTCGATTTAAGTTATGCACCGTGTTACTTTTGTGTTTTGTTTTGAAATTTTCAGTTTGTTTAGATGATTTAAGTAAGTCTGGGAGAAGACTGTATGTGTTCGTCGTTTTAGGCTGATATTTGTCCTTTAATTCACCTTTTGCATTTCTGTGTTTGTTACTTGTATGTTTTGTTTTGAAATTGATTGTAATTTTGACTTTGTTTCATTGACTTTGATGTTACTGAAGTAAATTAGGCATGTTGTTGCTTGTATGTTCTGTTTTGAAATTGATTCCAGTTTGAATTTGTTCAGATGATTTTGATGTTACTGAAGTAAATTTGGTAGTAAAAGTGTTCATGTTCTGAATCAATAAACGTTATCTGATTTGTTTTTTGAGTTATAGTTGCTTTTTGATGTGTTATGATTTTGACTTTTGTGTTAAAAATGTATAATTCTGTGTGGCTCTTAAGAATCTGGATGTTAAACGACGGTGATGAAGCCAGGTAGGGATCGCTTTGATTAGTGTAGGTAGTAGAGGCATTCATAGTTTTTTTTTTTAATACTTGAACAAGTATCTGGTGCGGAGTTTGGGGATTACTTGAAGTATGTGATGGAAAATTATTGTATATAGAACTAGAATGATTCATGTATTCCTTATGTATGTTCTAGTTTTATCTGTTTGTATGAAATGATATAATACGCTGTTACTTCTGGTGCTGATCGTTTGGCATTTGTGCTAGGGTTAGCAGCATCCTAAAGAAGACATCCAGTGATAACTAAGTATTTATGGCTAAAGTTCCTGGGGTCATCTACTCATCAGTTAAAAGTCCCCATCATCCCAGCTTAAACAGTAATAGTCAAGGATTGGTACCAAAGAAATTCGGCCATGGCCTACTTTCTAAGTTAAAATTAAAGTTATCGACCAAGGAGAAACTAAATACACCTGAACATTTTACAACTTCGTTCATATGTCGGTCAAGAGACACACAAACTGCAGAAACACAAGAAAGTGTAAGCCAGAATGAAGATTGCTCTGATACTATCAGGTATGGATAATTCAATAATGCTCCCTTTGTTTCAAACAATATTTACCTTTACTTTTTTTATCATTATGTAGCATCAGCATTAACATTACCGTAGAAAATGTTTAATGAATTAATTACAGTAGCTTTTATAGGCATGAAGATCTATGTTACATAATAATCTACTAAATGCTTAGATGAAGTACTCAAATATGCATCATAGTAATTCCTATTTCAGGAGATGATAATTATTTTACATTTAGCAGAACTCAAGGCAGAAACGGACAGCACATTCATGCTGAAAGAATTAATGACAGAAACCAAGCATTAGCTGAAGCTTGTAAATTTGCTTACAATGATGCTAGATATGTCAATGAAAGGGCTAAAAACGACATTTTCTTGCTTTCTCGGTAAGTAGGAAAACAGGGAAACGGATCTTTTATCTGCTAGTTATAATTCTGTATGTACAAGAAAGTTTACCATGAAGGATACAGGTATAATTCAATAATAACATGAAATTGGTCAAAGATTTTATATCATTGTTGGTAGCATAATCAATGTGTCGATTAAACCCAGGCTGTAGTTTGTCTATGAAACTGATGATGTGTTCACATGTTATTAGTGGCATTAGGAGATTGGATGCTCGGGCGCGCCAAGATGTTGCTATTTTGGGTTCGGGATTTTTAAAACTAGATGGTAATATTCTTTACAAGCCTAACATCTGTTTCAAAACAGATATTTAAACTGATATTATAACTATAGTGATCTTTAAACAGCCTTTTGCCAGCTACTTTTATTCTCTGTTAATTTATACAACATGACCAGTCTTAGCATTTTGCCGGTTGCTTTAGTTTAAATAAAACATATATAATAACGGAGATTTTGGTCTACTTTTTTTCTAATCACCTTCTTGCTTGGTAGCTCGAGCAAGGGAAGACACTGAAAAAATTGACAACGATGTGAAGAAAAGAGCTGAGCATCTACATCACATTGCCCTTGTATGTAACAGGTTATATTTGTTTGTTTTTACTATAGAAATTCTCATGAAGTTTCTTTGTTAACTAACAGGTTTTAAAAAACAAAGCTCATTCTAAATTGAAAAGCGTTGCTGATCGACATTGGAGTGATGGAGCTTTGGAGGTGCTTCTTCTGTTTGCTACATATTTTCTTGTTCTTTAACAACAAATAGCAATGGATTTTCACTTCTTATTTAGTTATGTTCTCATGGTTTATCAGGCGGATCTCAGGCGTGCTGACTATATAGCCAAGCAACGAGCAATGGAAGATACCCTCATGGCTTTAGAGGTATACTATGGTGTGACACTGCATATTTTAATGAAGTTCACATGCTTTCATATTTGTCTTACTTCTAAAACCTTTGCAGTTTGTGAAAGATGTACACGACATGATGATTAGCAAGATGTATAAACTGTAAGCTCCTCTATTCTATTTGTGATATTTACATGGTTTCGTCCATGTTGAAGCTTGAAATGGCAACTCATTTGACCTAAAAAGTCAAAGTGAACCTTCTTTGTTTTAGGAATCGAGTAAATATCTTTCATAGCTCTTTGTTCTGTTCTAACTGATTTAAATTGTTGTATAGGAGAAATGGAGCTCTATCTTTTGATGACATGGCAGGCCAAATAACACTTGAAAAGAATGGAAAAGTCCTCGACTTTTTCCCTGGGGAGGTGTCAACCGATCGCATTACTGCTCTTCAGGTCTGTTATAAACCACTCGCTTTTCAATCTCAACACATATTAGGGATGCTTGGATCTGTGTTTTGCATCTGATTATTTAATATTGAAACATTAGAAAATTTGATCTGCTGTAATAAGAGGCTGTGGAAGATAGTATTGTAAAAAAAAACTATATCATTAGATATTTTGAGTCTATCAAATTCTGATACTGATACATGACAAAAAAGACAACTTCTCTTTTTTCTTTTTTAAATGAAGAGAACCTAAGTTATTATCCGATAATCAGGTTTGTTGTATAAAACTGATTATTAAAAATTAGTTATCAGAAATCCAAACATCCCCCTATTAGTATGTTAGATATGAATATTTGGAAGATATTCAGGAAGCTTATCAGGATATGGCATCTGCACTCTCAGAGGCTGATGGAATTGACTACAATGACCCTGAAGAAGTAAGCCCAAAGTTCAAAAGGTGAAAATTATGGTGTTATTGAAAGTGTAATACTAATTTCGTCTCTCCTTTTTGTACATATTTGCAGCTTGAGTTGTTGGTTGCAACACTGATGGATCTTGATGCAATGGATGGTAAAGGTAGTGTATCATTATTGGTAGAGTGCTCAAGTTCTCCAGACGTCAATACGAGGTAGATCTCTTAATTTTGTCATTATAGTTTGATTTTTTTTTTAATCTTGTTTTTGGTCCTTAAGCTTCTTTTCGGTGACTAGTATAACACTTAAGTACATGTACGGGAAGAATAAAACACTGCACTTATAATTATGGTGTAAACGAGCCGATCACAGGCTCGCCTAATCTTGGGTTCGGCTCGTTAACCTAAGAGAGCTCAAGCTGTCTCATTTAACTTAAGATCGGACATGACTAGTTTATTGTTTATTTAATCATTTTATTTATTTATATATAGCAAATTATTATATACCGTAACAATAATAGGCTTGTTTGCTCGCGAGCTTCAGGCTCGGTAGCTCGAGCTATTTTATTAAATGAGCTCTAGTTAAAGGGACTTGGATGTTTGGGTAACGAGGTAAATGGTGTAAACAACAGACAAATGGCATGGTGTCGGGATTTGATCCCTAGACCTCTGCTTTATAGTTTATACTGCTCCATGTTTCCGACCACTAAGCCCACCATCACAAGGACGAAGATTAGGAAGTTATTTAACACATACAAATATGAGTTGTAATAACTAAGGTTGTCAACGCCTTACTAGTGCTCTATACTCGTTTCTTTATGTTTCAGAAAAGCATTGGCTAATGCTCTATCCGTTGCACCATCGATGTGGACTCTTGGAAATGCAGGCATGGGAGCTTTACAGGTAACCGTTGGTCTCGACTCCTGGTGACAAAATGGTGGGTTGGTTAACGGGTCAAAACAGTTACTTTCTATTACTTGTCGGGTTTGTTAACACTTCTTTCTCCATTTTTTTCCATAAATATTAGGACTTTAAATATTGTGAGAACTTAGAAAAACAATGTTATTTAATTTTTGGACAAGAAGTGTATTATGGAAGTATAAACTACTTGTTTGCCCCCAAATCCTCATTACTCAAACCGTCTTCCTCTTTATTTTTTCATGATGAAAGGGTATTTTGGACATTTGACTTTGCAGAGACTGGCAGAAGATAGCAACCCAACCATTGCAGCCGCAGCATCTAAAACCATCTCAGAACTGAAGAGACAATGGGAGATAGAAGAAGGCGACAACTATAGATTTATGATGAATCAAATTCCATTGCGTGACGCAGACTACAACATACGTGATGACAATGGTGATGATGAAGACGATGAAACAGACTATTAGATGTTAACGTCTAGAAAATTAATATAAATGTAGATAGATGTCTCCATAAACCATCGAATAATCTGTAATGTATTAATGTCTAATAATTTCCATTTACCAGAAAACAATCACTTACATAAAGTTACATGCTGGTTATAATTAATCTGCTGCCTATAACATGTTAACTTTTGGTATAAGTTTTATCCGTATGTGGCCCATAGACTCTTAGGTATCTTTCGTATATATCGAGGTTTCCGAGTTAACTGTCATTTTCGTCCTTGTGGTTTGTTCACTTTTGCCATTTCAGGCCAATTTTCAAAATTGCACTAGATTCCTCCTAACATACTAAAAACGTATCATTTCAGTTCAAAAACTAAAACCCAGTTAAGTCACTCAGTTTTAATGAAGGGTATGCTTGTCATTTCATATTTCTTTTTTTTTTTCCACCTTTGTTAGTGTCAAATAAGTAAAACTCAACCCTGTAATATCTCATTTCCCTCCAATAACCAACATACCCTACCGTAATTCCCAAACTTCTCCGTCGATTAACACCCTTCATCCACCTGCGTACACACCGATCAAACCATTGCAACAATGGATCATGAAGACGACAATAACCCAAACGGGAGGCTTTGAGCTACTCAACATTCAAATGTCAAACCCCAACTTGCATACGGTAGGTCTACGCTCTCCACATTTGGGTTATTTTTCATCCAGTATAGATTATCACTAATGTTGGTTGTATAAACCCTCAGTACACGAACCCGAGTTGTTTACCCTGGAAGTTCACCATGTAGGTGAGCTCACTATATTCCCAGATGTCACATATCGAGGGGGGGGGGGGGATCTCATATGTTGATAAGGTGAATGCAAACTATTTCTCGCGAATAATAATCAATGACATGATGATTGAACATGGTTATATGGGTGAGGATCTAGATGTTCTAAAATTCTATTTTAGGGTTCCAGGTGAAGATATGGATTTTAGGTTAAGGCCAATAGGTAGTGATGCTGATATTCTTAGGTTAATTAAACATGCAACAGTGACTAAGGTTGTAGAATTATATGTTGAGAAAGTTCAAAATGTAGATTTAGGAGACTTGACACAGGAACCATTAAGTGTGGCTATGCCTGAACAACATTAAGAGCCTCAACATGGTCTTGATTTAGGAGATTTGACACAGACACCAGGTTGTGGTGGTAATGATAGTCCAGGAGGTGGTGATGATAGTCTAGGTGGTGGTGATGATAGTGAAGGTGATGGTAGCAGTCATGAGGTCCAATATGAGGGTACTGAAGATTCTGAGTTTAATGCTGATAATGAGCTTTGTGAAGAGGATATTGAGGGCAGTATGAATGCAAATGCTACTAAAAAGAAAATTAGCAAAAAGAGGCAAACAGAGGAGGATAGTGAGGGCAATGTTGAGGCAAATGCTACTAGAAAGAAAGCTTACAAAAAGAGGCAAACAGAGGAGGATGGTAATGATCCAGAATTCAGGGGTGGATGGAAACAATGGGATTTATCTTGTTGCTTTTGTTGTGGTTGAGTCAGAAACAACTAGCACCTGGACTTGGTTTTTAGTACAACTTGCACAAGATTTGGATTTGCCATCTAATGCTAACTTCACTTTTATAAGTGACAGACAAAAGGTGTTCTTCTATTTATTTAACTTGTATAATTTTATGTTGTTCCTTATCAAGTATCTTTACTGAAACTGGCCTTCATTTTATACAGGGAATATTACCTGTAGTTAGCAAAGTGTTTCCTAGGGTAAATCATACATATTGTATAAGGCATATACATGAAAATATGAAGGCTAATGCTAAATGAAGGGGTGATAAGATAAAGGGACTGTTCTGGAATACTGCATCTGCAACAACAACACCCTGGTTTGATCATGTAATGCTAGACATCAAGATGGAAGATAAGAAGCTTCATGATTGGTTGAAACAGATGATACTTAAACATTTGACTAGGTATTAGTTTATTGGTAAGACTTGTGATTCTCACATATGTTAAGTCAATTTCTAATGGTTGCCTAATAACTGACATGTTTCCTTTAAACAAGTTGGGCAAAATGTCATATTTTACTGAACAACATTTGTAAAGTATTCAATAGGTAGCTAAGCTGATAAATGCAAGGGATAAACTAATCATTACCAGCCTAGAATACATCAGCGAATACCTAATGATGAGGAATGCTATGGTGCACAAACTGATTGCAAAGAGTAAAGGGCCTCTTACCCCTTATGCAACTGAAACCCTAGACAAGATCATATAAGAACCCGCTGAATACACTGTTATTTTTAGTTGTATCAACAAGTACCATGTTAATGGCCCAAGAGACTCCAAAACATTCAACTTGCAGCAGAAAACTTGCTTCTGCAGAAAGTGGGACATGACTGGCATCCCTTGCAAGCACGCAGTTGCTTGTACTTGGAGCTTGGCCCTACATGACAAAGATGATGGTGTACTGGAAAAGTGGGTTGATAGTTCGTACTAGTTGCAGACCTGGAAGGATGTGTATTCCCATGTAATTGATCCAGTCGATGGTCAAGACTTATGGACACCTTCCACATGCCCTACAAAGTTGCTTCCACCGAAGTAGCACAAGCAAGTAGGCATGCCAAGAAAGAAAAGGAAGTGACATGCTGTGGAAATCAGTGAGTTAAATCAACAGATGGAATCCAATGGTAAGATGTTAAAGAAATGTGAAACTGTGGAATGTACCAAGTGTAAGAAGAGGGGTCACAATAGGAGGAGTGGCAAGGAGGCTGATGTTGAATAGGCTAGGCTGATGTTGAATAGTTTAGTGGTAACATGTCTTGGTTATGTTATTTGAACATGTATTTTGAATGTTTTGGTACATGCCTTCATTATGTATTATGTCCAAGAACATGTGTGATATTTCTCCTGTAAATGACTATATTTAGTTGTCTTTTGGTTTGTGGTAATGGTAATGAATCATGTTTAACTATTATGTTATGTTCATTAGTTTAACTGTTATGGTCATTAGTTTATAATTTGGTCATTAGGGTATTTGTTTTGATCATTTAGTTATTAGTTTTGGTCATTTGGTCATTAGTTTAACTCTTATCTTTGTTGTGAAGTATTTGTTTTGGTTATATAGTTATTAGTTGTAATGTGTCTTGGGTCATTACTTGTATCTTTGGTCATTACTTGTTGCAGTGCTGGTATATCATTTGAAATGAACCATACCATTGGTCATTACTTGTTGCAGTGTTGGTTTGTCATTTGGTCATGTTTTTGTTTGGTCAATTTTCACCAACCTTCCACAAAACATACCATTGCATTGGACAAATTTCAGCAAGTACATAAACCATACCATTGCATTAACATCATAAAAGGTACTTTATAAACCAGATTACATTCCCATTACATATCCAAAAGACATCCTAAAACACAATCCATAACCTTATCCATTCTTTCAATGAAAAACAAAATATAAGAAGAAAAAAAAAACCCAGCTAAACATTAAGATCATCTTTATTCTTGTATACTTCACTGCCATCCTTAAAGCTTGTTCTTGATGGTGCCTACTTTCAGTTGCTAGAAATAAACATTGTTCTTCATCCTCCCTAACTTGATTTGCCACCATTATAGGTTGTTTTTTATGCATAAAATGTCAAAAGACTTCAACTGCCCCTTGACACAATGGACCCTCTGCCCATTCCACAAACCCACAACCACTTCGACCAGTGATGCAGCAAAAGAACCTACGTCCAGGGTTTGTAGATGTCAACGAAGTCTTCAAAATTGTATGAGATCCACAATTAGTGCATAACACCATTGTTTCAAGACGAGGAGCTCTTCAATTTTGGATTTTGGGACACTTCAATTCTGGGGATCGATCGAATTAGGGTTAGGAATTCAAATATGATTTGCCAGTGATGGGGTATTAAAGGGGTTGAGTTTTATTTATCTGACATTACAAAAGTGAAAATAAATAAAAATATGAAATGCAAACATACCCTTCATTAAAAACTGAGTGACTTTTTAATTTTTGAACTGAAATTGCACGTTTCCGGTATGTAAGGGAGAAATCTGGTGCAATTTTGAAAATTGGCCTGAAATGGTAAAAGTGAACAAACCATGATGTGCTAAAAGTGGTCAATTAAAATAACTAAATTAAACCCTAAATTAGACACGCTAAGTTTTAAATTTATAAAACTAAGACTCTCTAACCTAGACCACACAACCGGCAAGTGTACTGGTCAATTTTGTATAAGTTAAGTAAGTCCGAGTATCGAACCCATGAGACTCTCTAATTATGTAAACTTGACTCTATAGACTTAGCAGACTGACACGACTAATTTTATTTTATATTTGAGGGGGGGGGGGGGTTTCTAAAATCCTAAATTGCAATTAAAATAAAATATAATTAAAATAAACTAACACGCGACTTAAATGAGGATTAAATTCAGTAATGACGAATAACTACCCAGGTTGGAATCCCAATTGATATCGTAATGTGTTATGGAACCGGGATCTTTAAATGCTAAACCCTAAGAGAAACCAAACAGGACCCCCGATCCTTCTCGGGAAGACACCTATGGAACTCTACAAGGCTGTTAAGACTACTGGTTGATTAGACTCCCCTAAGGTTATCTAGCATTCATACATGGACGTAAACTAGTCACTAACACAGTATATGACCTAACTAGCATTCATACATGGACGACATCCACAAAAATGCAAGTGAAACATGTGATGACATTTGAATAAAATACGCATACACATTAAATCAAGGATCCAAAGTTTGCTAGTTTTCAAGAATAATCCATAAAACACATTAACATCTAATAAAAATCCACTATATCAAGAGTTCATCACAAATTAAGTAGTTTAGGAAATTTAGCCAAGAAACATCGTCTCAAAAACAGTAAAACAAGGTTTAAATACTGAATTCAATGACATAGAAACAAGAAAACTAGAAAACAAGAAGAATCGGTAAGCAAAACCCATAAAATCCTTGATCTCTAAGCTTCCAACTTCCTCCCGATGATTCCCGAGCCTCAATTCCTTGCAAATCTGTTCTGAATTTCGTCCAAGATAGTTCTGATGCGTCTCTGTCGATTAGGGTTTAATTAACATTGAATTTATACTTTCCAAAAGCCCATAACCCTCAAATTCAAGTAAACGTTGGACTGGGAGTCTTTGGCAGCCCGCGATGGGCTTAGCCTGGTCTGTTGCAGCCCATGGCTCATGTAAAACAGTCAAACGATCAATGGTGCATCATCACGGTACGCGGAGGACTTCAGCATATCCTGTCGCGACGTACGACACCTTCAAGAGTTGATTTTTTTTATTCTTTTCAACTTACGATCACTCGTTCACGTCCCGACGCTTGGACTTAGCACATTTTAGCTCATTTTCCTCCTATTTTCAGCTACTTTATTCTTCCAAGACCTGCGAAACATAAACAAATCAAATATACACATATACTAAATAAAACGACACTGAATCTAAATAAAACCCGTACAAACTATACAAGATAAATAATGTATTTTGCAATACATCAAATATCCCCAAACTTATCTCTTTTTCGTCACTGAAAAAGAATTATGCAAACAGAATCATAACAAAAAAAATATTCGAGTTCAAAGATCTAGATTACTTATTAAAATTAAAACTCGTATTAACCGCGATTCAAGTATATGTGTCCGCTTAAACCCAAACCCAGTTCCAAGACCTTATCATGCAGTTTATGTTCAAGTTGAGTTATTCTACCTAGGGTGGGTCTTACACTAAAAGCCATAATTTCACATAATCCCACCTCAAGCTCATGAAACTAAAGGAACGAATCAATTGAACCTTTCCTAACCATTTTAGACCAAAATCAAAAGAATTTAACATCAAACTTTTCTTTTTATATTTTTTTCTTTTCTTTTGAGCACTAGATTTTGTATACCTAACCCAGAGGCTGTCTCACCCAGAGTCACCATCCCTGAGAGCGACAACGTAGGCGTCTGTAATTTTTTTTCATTTTTTCCTTTAACTTAACCTAGAGGCAATCCAAATTAGAGTCACAATCCCCAATAAAGATTATATACACATCGTTTTCATTCAATCTAGCTCATTTATTCTATTTTTTTTCTTTAATAAAAAATTCTAAAAATTTTAGCTTATAATGGCATTTTTTACATTATTATTGGCGGTTTCGGCTTCCTACTTTTTCTAAATGAGAACCCACTAGAAAACTAATAATTAAAGTATATTAATATCAAAGGAACCTAGAAACCGGATCGGGTCTACTCACATATCCCGAACTAGACACAAGTTCAACTTTTTAACTTATAATATTATTATTTGAAACCCGAACATATCCGACTTTTCTATCATTTTCCGTTTTTATTTGCAAACTTCTAAAAACAAGAACATTTTCTGATTTTTTCAATTTTTCAATTTTTTGGATTTTTTGATTTTTTTTATTTTTCAAATTTTGCAACTCAAACTAACACTAAACAGATTCAAATGATAGTTTCCCATCCCCACACTTAAACTCTACATTGCCCTCAATGTAGGATGGAAACCGACTCAAAAAACTAAAAATAAATAAGAAATAAAAAGACAAAGGGCAAATCGGAAAGGACTTAGCTGATTAAATAATGCGTAAACTCCAAAAAAATCTAGTCCAATCCAGCTCGATCGTATACCATTTCGTTCGCGATCGGCTCTTGACACTGACTGGTATAGTTGGTAAATACCTGATTGTAACACCCCAAAACATAAACTCTTTAATTTAATATTACGTGGTAATCTTTTATTTAAATGAATAAATAAAAGATGAAGTTATATATATATATATGTGTGTGTGTGTTATAGAGATTTTAACTAGGTAATAACCTAGTTAAAATATGTACCACATTTTATGGTTAGTTAAGTGTGAGCATTTTTAATTAAGTTAAGATGCAAGTTAAGAGACCAAAAGTGTCAAATGGCCAAACCTTAATAATTCCCTGCATTTTAACTTGAAGAACACATACACACATTGTGTGCATATGTCGACATTTGCAAGAGGGAGAAGGGAGGAACCCTAAACTCATCCATTGTCCCAAATCAAGCATTTCCTCACTAAAATGGGGTGTTAGAGGCTTGAAATTCTGGATTTTTACCCTCCATTGCTCATCTAACTCAGGTATGAATTAGATTTATGATTTGGTAAAGAGGGTTTTATGGAAAACTTGATGCATTCATCAAGGTAGATAAATTGACCATGTTTTGTTGTTCTTGTGGTATCTAGCTACTTGAATTAGTGGATGCATGATTAGATTTCAAGTTTCATGTTAGTACCTTGTTAATTATGCTAGAATTTAAGGATTTAGAACACTTAAATAGGCTGGAGAAATTTGATGTTGTGTGTTGCACACAAGGTGCTTGATGAAATGCTTGAACAAGAAGAGATAACAAAGCTGATTGGGATTAAAAAAATATTGGGCAGTAGTTTTAAAAAAATCATATAAAATCACTGGAATGACCTGTGAGGTTGAGCCTTATATGCTCAAAAAGCTATTAAAACATACTATGTTTTATGTTTGAACATGTTTGGTAAATTCTGTTGTTAAAGGGGTCAAAACAGTGTCCAAAGTTGGCATAACTGTTTTGACAGCAAGCTGATTCTACATTTCATCTTTGATCATGAAAGGCTAAATAAAACCGTAAAGTGGTCAAAAGAGTCGATTTCAGCAGCTACATTGTAAAGTTGCTGCACATTTTATTGATAAACTTAATCCAAGAAAAGTTGTATTTTGTTTATACTTTGTCTTGTTTATAAAACAATGGTTTCATGAACATTAAGCATGTTATTTGGCTTATTGCAAGTATTTAAAATACCTACAAATAATCTTGTCAACGAGGTTGTGAAAATAAGAAAAGAATGATTAAAGCATATAATACATATGGGTAGTTTGACTTTTAAGAAAGTCAAACTGACATATGATTTAGTTAAGTAAATTATATGCAAGAAAACCCATAGGATATGGTAGTCATAATATGAAATGACTAAACTAACCATCTGATGGGTAATATGACAGTTTGACTCTTGAGGAGATAGGTGAAGCTTGGAGGAGATTATCAAACAGGATAAAGACACGAGGAAGACTTGCTTGGATGAAAGGTAAGTAATACTTACACTTTAGTATAAAAATATGGTTAATGTACAGGTAACGACCTATCAAGTCTTAAAAGGTTACGGTACTAGTTGGTAACCGGTATGTAATGAAAAAGGGAGTTTTTTCCCATATTAGTGTGGGTGGAAAAAGTATTTACCAAAATAGTGTTGTTAGAAAAATATTTACCAAAATAGTGTTTTTAAAGATTTATTTGTTTCTCACTCCTAATCTCATTGGATTAATCCAATTCATTAAAACAATTATTGATTTACCCTAGTATTTGATCTCTCTCATAAGTTTTTTTTAAGAATCTTAAAGAAAACTATTTTTTTTAATAAAATCTACTTAAAAACACTTGTTTTAAAATTCTAAATTTATGTAGTTGATAAAAAACCTTCGTATGGTTCGACTAACTTTAGTTATACCCTGATAATTAAATATTTATTAAAAAACCAAAAATATACTAAATCTAAAAACTTAAAATAACGGACCATTGTTATAGTTTTGTTATAGTTCCCCTAGCTTGTATTTTCTTTATATAAATAAAACGATACTTGGATACATATATTTTTCTCTCAAACTAAATGCATTAGTTAAAGATATGTATTTCGTGTCACAACACACTTAGGAGTTAGTAGGTTCGAATAACCCACTTAAAAAAAACCTTTTTTTTTACTAAAACCTACTTGGAAAAAATAGAATTTGTTGTAAAAATTTGTATTTACTGTTTGTTTTAAAAAATCTTAGTTACACCCTCTTAAATTTTTTTTTTTATGAAAAAAGCATTGTTTTCTTTATCACATGTATTAACGAATGAGGTAAGGATTAAATCTGAACCTACCAATTCATTTGTTTATTCGAAATATATTTTAAAAAAAATATGCATACAATGGAATGGATTATTAAAAAAAATATAAACGAAGGTTTAAAAAAGTAAGTTACTACACTGTGTTATGTATAAAAATAACATAATCGAAAGGAGTTTCAACAATATATGTATATAGATTTGAGCGATTTTCAGTTTTTTTAATCAAATACACAATTTTAGTGTATAACTGGAGTTCTTAGGATTACAATTATTGTATTAAATATAGACTTTTAGATTTTTAAAGTATTAAATAAAGATTTTTAGAATAAGTTTTTTTTAAATGAAGGTTTTATAAAAAAAAATATTTAAAAAAAATTAGATTTTTTTCGTAAGATACTTGATAATAAATAAGTTAGTGAGAGATCCAATATCATGATTAAATCAATAATTATATAAAGAATGGATTTATCCAATAAGATTAGGAGTGAAAAAGAAACAAACCTTAAAAACACTATTTTGGTAAATATTTTTGTATCAACACTATTTTGGTAAATACTTTTCCCACCAACACCACTATGGGAAAAAAACTCATGAAAAAGGGACCCCATGGTATAAACCATGAAACAGATCAAAAAGAAGATTGGTAATTAGACAACTTGTGATAGTTGTAATGAAGTACTAAACGAAACCCCATGGTATAACCATGATACGGGTCAAAATGAAGATTAGTAAATAGACAACCTGGGATAGTAGTAGTGATGTACTAATTCGGACCCCATGGTATAAACCCTGAAATGGGTCGAAATAAAGAATTACGAGTAGATTATAATTGGTAAAAAGGTTGAAGTATTGAAATGAACCTAATGTTGTAAACCATACGGCCAATCGGTGTCGTTGTCACCATTTGACCAAGAAATCTAATGTTGTGTCTTCCAAGTACATGACCTACAGGTTAGCATATTGGATGGACATGCTATGAAATGTCTAGTTAAATCAAGGCAAAAATTGTAAGAATGACCCGGTCAATATTTTGACCCGCGCCAGGTACGCAAAAATAAGTTATTCCTCATGAAGGGAAGGATTGAGTATAATGATCGAGATCAAAACTTGGGTGATTAAATCACCCAAGTAAAATACAAGTGATAGGATAATCAGCTTTGGAGCCAGAAATATGCCCAGGGGATGTAATTAATGAAAATGCCCTAGGAATAGGGGTGTTGGGATAAATTATTTTTAGTGTTAATTTAATAAGAAGCTCTTATATGGAAAGCCTCCTAAATGACTAACCAATGATTGGCCTGAACTATAAAGACGTTAAGTCTAGAAACGGATCATTTTTGGAAAATAATATAACGGAGGGTATAATGGGAATGTAGAGGCATTTTTGTTAATAATGGCCAATCACAATTAAGGTTGTGGTTGGAAGAAATGACAAGCTATGAAAGGAAGTTGGAATTCTAATGATTTCTAACACGTTTTAACAAAAGAATATGTTTAATTACACTTTTTGTAAAAACGTAAATATGGACGTGATGAGGACGATAATGAAATCGTAAGTCAATGAGTTGTTTTGTAAATAAGTATCCTACAATTAAGATTGTAGGTGTATTAGATGAAAGCTATATGCTTAGGAACATGGGATTGGGTTAACAAACCAAATATGTTTTCTAACGGGTAGGTTTGGGTGATTACCAAACCGAACGGAGAAATGGAATTGACCAAAGAATCAGTATTATACACTTTAATATTGAATTGGGTTAAGTGAATCTTGTTATGAATGGATATTGAGATTAAGTCCTTAAAAATCCAAGGGAAGGAGATAAATGTTAAAAATTATTTTAATGACTAATTTAGTTCGTATATGGATAGTTACCGTTTATCAATGGCATTACTAACCCAGTGTGGTGTTATGCCATGTCAGGGTTGGACGCATTGCTGGACCGTGATTGGGATCATTGCCGAGCCAAATACCATCCGCCCATAAAGCTTCTGCATAAATGAAAATTTGTAATTTTATACAAATGTTAATAAAACAATGAATCGAGCAGTTTGGGTTTACCGTAACCCATGGCTTGAGATTGTTTGTGTAAAAAAATCTGGGACCTAAATATTCAGTCGAATATTAAAATATTCAGTAATATTGGAAATCGGGTTGTTACACTGATATTCAATAAACACCTCCGAAAAACACTCGAATGGAGATTGAGTATGGGTGGAACATATTCAAACCTGCATCAAGAAAAACAAGCAAAAACCAGCATAACACCGACTTGAAAACAAAAACTGACTCAAAGATAATAATAACTTAGACTCATGATACAAAAATATCACAAGAAAACATACCTTGGAGGGGAGCAAATGATGAAAAATTAACGAATTCGATAAGTGTATGCATCAAATTTGGAGAAATAAACAATTTGTCTCGTTTAACACTGTCCTCGCGGCATGCGACAAACATTAATTAAAACCCTCGCGCCCCGGGACACATTACATTTTGGTCCGGATTACCTTGGGTCTTTGACGGGGCGCGACAACATCTATTAAACCCCTCGCGGGGCGCGAAAGGCATGTTTTAACAGAAAGTTTCATGTTTTTATGAAATTTATGCCTTAGAAATTTTTGAACTTTTCCCCAATTCATCCCAAAGAATTTCCAAACCCTTTCTTAGACATGAACACTTACCTCAAGCGCGAATTCTTCGTATATTCCTGCTTCGTGATGGTAATGATTTCCTGCAAAGACTCTATGACACAAGACGCGCAACACAAACTACCGAAAATACGAAATAAGACTCGAAAACACTACAAACTCTACAAAGGGATACCACACTAAGTTCTCAAAAACTCAAAAACTTACTGATGTGTGTAAAATGCAACATATAAATTACATCAAATGAGGCATAAAACTAACCCTTTTTTTAGTACTAATGTTGGAAAAAGTGTGCTTTTGTCTTCCTTTTGTATTTTCAGGATTAAATGAGTTCAAATGGACAAAAGAAGCAAAAATACAGCTAAATCTAACATAAATACAAGAAAAGGAATAAACGTGGCATGCCCGACCCCTCGACAACATCTTCCCAAGCAAAAACAAGACATCAGAAGGCTGAACACGCCCCGTGCCCAGCGGACACGGGGGCGTGCTCAAGTGTCTGCAGAAAAGACAAAAGCGTAGAAGCTTCTATTCCCCAACACGGGGGCGTGCCCAGCTCCACACGGTCGTGGTCAACGCTAAGATTTGCGGAATCCAAGCAAATCTTGATAGTACAGATACGCTTCTGCACACGGGGCCGTGCCTAGTGGACACGGGGGCGTGGTCAACTAATGCAGATAAACTGCAATTAATGAAGAAAGAGAAAGTGGATGGACACGGGGCCTTGCCCACTGGACACTAGGCCGTGTCCGGGCTTCTGTACAGGATATAAATAGAGGTGCTTGGTTCACTTCAAAAGCATCCCTTGGCAAACCACCTCTCTCCCACTTCACCCACACTCCACCATCATCACAACATGCTCATCCACCACTATCATCCATCATCCATCATAGAGTGTGTGTAGTAGTCTCGAGATCCAATATTGATAGTAAGAGTTCTTGACAATCAAAGGCCATGTTTGCCTAAGTCTTTTACATCACTTGGTGAAGACAAGCATTTAGTGTAATACTTTTTATTTTTAATCTTTTCGCACTTTTTACTTGGTTTTGTATTAATGACTTTAATAACTAGTTTCTTATGTTGAAGGTGAAACTTCCTTATCATTTGTCCGTGGTGTCTTGGCATTATTTTACTGTCTATATAAAATAAAAGATTTACACCATTCATATCTCTACGGTCTATATAGAGATATGTTGGCTACCTGGTCGGGGGTTAAGGGAATGGTTTGGTAAGGTTTTTGCCTTGTTCAGTGTATAGATCCTGCCAGGACCTGGGTCAAGCTTACTAGGACCTCCTTCAATACCCACTGGTATTGGATGGCGGGGGTGCGAATGGATTGATCCCCTCATATGTAAACTACTATTAAAACATTAACCCGACTCCTTGAGATTGTATCCCTGCTGACTCAAACCACTTAGCCGAGGGTAATGTCACCTTCAAAAGAGGGGCCTACCATATTACACATTAATTATCTTTCAATAATCCAACCCTTTAGGATTGTATCCTTGCTGACTCAAACTACTGGGTTGAGGGTAACGTCACCTTCAAAAGAGGGGCCTACTACTATAACTAAGATAATCTCTTAAAAAGTGCAAAAGTGCGGAAAACCTCAAAGGTTACACTAAAGGCGAGTCGGATCCAAGTGATTAATCTTGTCTATCTGTTTTTATTTTTTTTATTTTCAGCATTTTTTCATGTTTAATTTTTTTTCCAAACTTTTGATTTGATTAGACGTTGAGGATAAACTGGTATTAAAAGCTCTTGTGTCCTTGGACGACCTCGGTATCTTACCAACGCTATACTACGCTCACGATGGGTGCACTTGCCCATATGTGTGTTTAGTGTTAGTAGAATATCGTGTTTTATAAATTTAAAATTTGACTAAAGTGTTAAAAAGGGCTAAAAAAAAATATACATAAAATTATATCACATCTAACGCACATCAAGTTTTTGGCGCCATTGCCGGGGACACAAGGATTTTAAGAAAGTTAGGAATCAACGGCCTAATCGTTTTTCTTATCTTTCTGTTTTTTTTAGGATTTTTCTTAAAATTTTAGTTTTCTGCAGAGCTCAGCATGGGCCGTGCCCGCTGAACACGCCCCGTGCCCAATCTTTGGTATTGGCAATCTTGTTTTAAGTCAGACAGTAGCTGAACACGGGGTCGTGCCCACTGAACACGCCCCGTGCCCAGATACTGAAAACAGAACCGTAAGATCCCGACGGTTGGTAATTTCTGACACAAACATGAGCGATACTGATTTTTTTACTTCGGCTCCTCTTATGGTGTGTGGTGTCTAATATGTGGCGGAACTCATGAAGATTTAAAATGTTATTTTTTAAATTACACTCCCCACTATATAGACCCATTGCTTTCCTGTAGCCTTAAGAGGGGCGAATGTAAAAATAATCCCTATCTCTCACTCGAATGCTCTTAATCGTCCCTTCTAGATGAAATGCTTCTCGAAGAATTATTTCAAATGGAAGATCTAATTCTTAATTGGATAAAAGAGCTTGAGATGGACATAACTAATTCATCTCAAGACCATACCCAAGAAGAATTATTGAGATCGCATTCGGATAAAAACAACATCGTCGCTCCCGAAATCACCTCTAACTCTTGTGAAGACTGGAGCGATAGTCGTCCCTGTGTCGATTGTGCCGTGAAGGACTCCCCATCGACTTTCGTCGATGCATACATAGACCTGAGCGATTCGACATACACCTTCTTTAACGAGAGCCCAGATAAGGGTTGGACTTGTTCACCTACATTTAGCATAGGAATCACCTTTTCCGATAACCTCTTGCGTTCTCGTCTAAATCTAGAGAAACTAAGGTATCTCAGGCACTTCGGTGTTGTTCCGTCCAGTAAGGAACCACCCGATCTGGATAAATTCTTTAAAAATAGACAAAACTTCATAAACAGCTTCTAGACACGGGGCCGTGTCCAGGTCAGCACGCCCCCGTGTCCACCAAAAGATTCTCGTCTGACTTTCGGTCAGAATACGGACAAAAAGTGTCAGAATCTCGTCTGCACACGGGGCCGTGTCCAGCCGACACAGGGCCGTGTCCAGCGTGTTTTCGTTTTCTGTAAATGCAGCAAGATTCCTGCACATTTGGACCATTCCAAAGACAGAGATTTGGTAGGATCTTCACACATACCATACTAGGTATATTCTAAAGAAGGTTCTCAACAACCATCTTGTGATATTTGTTAGATTTTTATTCAAGGAATCTTGTTAAAAATAAATTTTACAACACTGTTTTAAGTTATTTATGCTTAAAAATGTTTCAAAAGTCAGAAAAATAATTTAAAGCTCCAAGATTCCTTGTTCCAAAAACCTGTAGAGAAGTGAACACGGGGACGTGCTTAGTGAGCACGGGGCCGTGTCCGAGGTACTGTTGCACTAAAATGAACTCTTTTTGGTCTGTTTTCTTAGAATGGCGAGCAGAAAAAGCGGAACATCTTCGACACACTCCAGGAACAACCGTCAAGGGAGAAGGTCATCGGTAGACGACTCCCTCGTTAACTATGTCTATGCCTTGAGAGAGGCCATAGACGAAATGACAAGGGTTGAGGAAGCTCTGGTCGACCGTATCAATCATTTATCGGTGGGTCTAGAAGGGTGTCTTAGGGAGGTCAACCTTTTGCACCAAAGGTTGAATATCCTCGCTTCTCCTCCTTTGGTACCAATCATTACACAAAGGGCATGGAATGTGGTACCAGAAGTTATCATACCGACCGAGTGGTACACAATGCACACGGAACCCCCTCGAGACATACTACAAGGGGTCCCGGTTGCCGTTGCTCCTCCTCCACAAGATGTTGTGGAAAATGAGCCCGCCTTCTTCCTCCCAAGAGAAATAGAGGAGTGGCTTAACGACATCTAGGAGACACCTCTCGGTTCCGAGTTCTACAACGCCTTTAAAATACCGGGAAGCTATTTCCGGGCTTTTCTTATTCCTACAATAAGGGTAGAACTCCTTAGGATGATTTCATTTATCACTTGACCTATCTATCTTAGGAACTTTCTTTTTAGATTTCTATTTTTCTTTATTTTTCTAGGAACTTATGTAACTCTCTCTTTAATAAATGATGGTTCTTAATTATTAAATGGTGTTTGGATGATGTTGTAATGGGTAAAACACACTCGGGATGGTGAAGGATACTAAGGGAGACTTGAACCAACACCCCATGCACGAAAACAGAGCCTCCCGACAATTTTTCTTCATTACAGTAAGTTCAGCATGGGGCCGGGCTCAGCCAACACGCCCCGTGCTCAAGGATCGGCAGAAAAATGCCCAGTTCAGGTAACTGGACACGGGGCGTGTTCACTGAACAAGCCCCCATGCCCAGCCTTTTATTACTTTCTGTTACTGGCAACCTGAACACGTGGCCGTGCCCAGACACCACGGCCCGTGTCCAGATGCCCAGTAACATAAATTTTTGTTTTTAGCACACCCTTTACACATTCAATCAACCTAAAAACTTATTTTTGGGACACATTGAGGACAATGTGTAATTTAAGTGTGGGAGGGGGGGATGCTAAAACCTTGAATTTTCCAAGTCCTAATTACAAGACTTACACAAAACTCTATTGGAACCGCTAAACACCCCAATTTTTTTCAAAAAAAACTTTTCATTTTTTTACTTGTCTTGGTTTAATTTGGGAATAACAAGTTCTAAAAATGTTATATTTTTACAAATTTACAACCGATAGCGTCGTGATAAAAAGAAAACCAACATAAGAAAATTATGAAACGGCATGCTGTCACACCCTGACTTTTGCGGAAGCGTGGTTTATTTGGTGTGACTTCTTAATACCATAGCAATCAATCATAACAATTCTATATGATAAAAACATGAGATGTTCATCCATTAATTAAGTTTAGAAAATACCACAATACCATTGTTTGAAAACATCGATACCAAATTAAGTTACAACCCATGACGTGTTTAAATGAGTTCACAAGGACTCAACAAAAGTACTTAAATAGAACCTGAGTTTAGAGATGTGTATCCCGTCCAGGATTAAGATACACCCCCTAAACTCGACAACCATGGATAACATCTTTTATTTCACTACGTAGCTTGAAGACACATGCATACCCTGCCAGATCCATTAGTTCCCTGAAATACATGTAGTTTGAAAAATCAACAAAAGTTGAGCGAGTTCATGTGTATGTGAGTATGTATAAACCTTTGTAAACCGTGTATGTATGTATATAAATCCCGGTATGAAAGCAAACAAGGAAAAGATCACCAATGGTTTGCAAGGCCACTGATATGTGTGACGGTGTAGGAAGACTCAAACCTAGCAAAGTTGTACCGGGCTTCCGGCTAGAAGACATAGTCACCACTATGGGCCGCCCCGGCCTCATGGGTGTGGGCTCGCTACACCCAAATAGATCTATCACTCATGCCCCTCGGTCCTGATACGAGGATTAATGGTCCCAAGCATCCGCCTACCCTATCACATGATCTAAGATTCTTTCCTAGGCTAATCATACCAATAGTATTGTAAGTAATCCTTTGTAACATGTACTTCACCCCCGAAGTAAATAAACAAAACAGTTTAAAGAAAAGGGGGACATGAACTCACAGTATTGCGTCTTCAAAATCTAGCAACTCAAGTCTCCGCAGCAAACACGACTACCTACAGTGTACTAACGTCTATTAGACAAACGGGCCATCTCTTGGCTTAGAGTTTAACGTTTTTGAGTTGCGTTTCTAATGTTATTACTTGTTAAAATAATATTTATTTTAACTTTACATTATATTTTACTTTGGAATAATTGTTTAATCAATATTTTGTCACAATACTTCTCAAGTATTTAATTTCGTATTTCCTTCCAAAGGATGGGGGTATTTTATACATGTATATTTGTAGTCTTGGATAATATATTTTTAATTCCCACTTAGAAAATATATATAACTTATTTGTCAAAAATAATGTATTCCCAAGAAAATATATATTTTTTTCCCAAAAATTATATATCTTCTAAATATACTAGGAAAATATATATTTTTATCTCCAAAAATAATATATTTTCTTTTTGTCGAAAATATTATATAACTTAGTAACATGTTAAAAATCATATTTTCACCTTTTGTATCCAAAATAGTATTTACCCAAAAATATATTTGTAAGAGTATTTTCCGGAATATTTCATAAGTTACGTTTTTGCGTTCGGTTTCACAATATCAAACGTGTAACTTAAATATTTATTCCTTGTGATTTTTGGTATTATTTTGGAGTTGCAAATTTCATGGTATTTGTTAAGTTATATTATTTTACCCTAAAATAATATAAATAGTCCACAAATCATACAAGTATTCACATAAGTGTCTTAATATAAAATATATATTCTAAATATATATTTATCCATTTTATTTACAAAAACCAACCTCCAATACTTTGTATCAAAAATCTATGGCAAAGCTTATATGGAAAATCATAGTTAAAAATACACTTGTAATCACTTGTTTAGAAAATATTTTCTAAGTGTTGGAATTTTTAGAAAATTTCGTCATAGTTTCCTTTGTAAATGGAGGTGTCCATGCTATTTAACATATCATTTTCTTTTCGAAAATCATTCCAACAATCAACAATCAAACCCTAAACATCTTACACATACCAAGTGCAAAAACTATACACTTTTCATAATAACATGAACTTGGTCTTTTATTAAACACTTGTAGTGACTTGATAAAGTGTTTAGTAGCCTTAGTTACCCTCCAAAATATATTTACTACTTGGTAAAGTTCATTCTTGAGGATTTTAGATGTTTACAACTTGTAAACATGTTTCTTAAAAATGTTTATTTATTAAACTTTTCTTGTTCCTCTAGTGTTTATACACTTGTTTTTCCACTAAAAATCGTATAAGTTTAGTAAAAACCATGATCTTTCAAAAATCATCTTTTTAAACTTGGTTCTTTTAGAAAAATCATTCACAAGTCTTAAAGCTATAAGTTTACTAACTCACTATGTTTATTATTTTATGATAAATCACTTTGTTTTCAAGTTCATGTTTAATCAAGAAGATGATCATCTTGTATAAACACATAATCATCTCCTAACTTGCTAAATCATGTTTTTAATCATAATCTAGCAAGTCCCATGTAATGATCAACATCAATATCTCTAGTAATCAACAAACAACATCATCCATATGCTAAACAACATCATACTATCCATAGTTCATCATATGTTAGCTTTATGTTTCAAGATTCAAGTGTATGTTCTTTAGTGTTCTTGTGTAAATCAACATAATATATCTTTTAACCACCAAAAATATGAAGTAAACAAGAGTTTACAAGAAGCTTACTACTAGCTTCAAGCTAGGGAAGAAACAAGTTGAAAATGGAGTGGATAAAAGCAAACAAAGGTGGTCCTTCAAGATCCAAGAGTTCCAAGCTTCTTCAATGACCTTCTAACACCTTGTAATGCACTTGGAATAGGTTGGATTGAATTGAAAATGGTGGTGTGTGGGGTGCTATGTTTGGCCTAGAGTTTGGGAGGGAGAGAGGAGAAGTGTGTTGGTGATGAAGATGATCTCTAGTCCTCTTATAACCAATCTTGATCTTTTATCCCTTAGGTTTTATGTTGGACAAGTACAATACAAGATCTTACACCAAATCCCATCAAGATTTTAGTGAGATTTAGGATAATCCTATGGAGATTATGGTGAGGTACCCCCTTGGGGCCGTAAATCAAGAGGGGGAGGGGGGTTAATTGTAACTTGAAGGGTTAAGTAGGTAATTAGTTAGGGGTTAAATGTAAGGTCTAGTGTTTTATGTATATCTTGCATTATATAATATGTTAGGGTGTTCAGGAACCATAACTAGCTCAAAAAAATAAAAACAATGCTTCTAGCAATATTTTAGTGTTCCGGGTAATGTCCGGTTGTTCGGTTAGATACCGTTTCGTTAAAGTGCTAAGTTATACCGTATAGTGTCCTTTATGTAACTTTTTGTGACACTTTTAATTCCCGACACTTAGGAAAGCATACATGACCATTTTGCCATCTTTTTGCACATTACTAGCATGTTAAAATGCTGATTTTTTATGATTAATGCAGAATTCTGCACTTAGAGTGGGTTTTAGGCACTCTCCGACATTTAAACTATCACCTAGTGACGCAGTTTTATGGGCCTTACTTCCCTACACTCCATACTAGTGTAGTACATTGTCTCTGGCTCATACAGGGTTTCAAATTACTGTCTGTCTATGTACTGGTACTATCAGTATGTTTCTGAGTTATCCGCTAACTGTGCTAACTGTGCTTTGTGCATCATGTATATCACTAAAGTTTGTATGTAATAAATGATGTGACAGTATGAAATGTGATGCATATGTATGTATGATACAGAAATCATAAAGAAGTTTATATCATCAGTTGTAATTAAGCACAATCATTAAGCACAAATTAATATTAATTAATTGTACAGATACCTGTAATTATGAGGGTTGTCACATTCTCCCCCTGTTAAGAAAATTTCATCTCGAAATTTTAGTTCTGCTACTAGATGCAGGGGTCTTGGGGAATAAATGTGGGTAATTGGCTTTCATACGATCTTCACGCTCCCACGTGAATTCTGGGCCATGACGTGCGTTCCAGCAAACCTTGACGAGTTTGACAGTACTCCGTCGCGTCTTGTTAACCTTCCAATCAGTAACCTCAACAGGTTCTTCAGTAAAGTGGAGTGTGTCATCAATATGAACTTCGTCGGCAGGAATGACCACTGTTTCTTGAGTTGGACTCTTTTTCAGATTTGATACATGAAATGTATCATGAACGCCATTCAGCTCTGCCGGTAGATCCAACTTGTATGCTATAAGACCAATCCTTTCCAGGATTTTAAATGGTCCAATGTACCGCGGATTCAACTTCCCACGCTTCCGAAAGCATGCCACACCCTTCCAGGGTGAAACCTTTAGCAAAACCATATCTCCTACCTCAAATTCCAGAGGTTTCCTTCTGCGATCCGCATAACTCTTTTGACGGTCACGAGCCACTTTGATGCGCTCTCGGATCTGTGTAATCTTGTCTGTCGTCTCCTGAACCAATTCCGGTCCAACAAGCTGTCTATAACCCGCGTCTGCCCAACATAGCGGTGATCAACAGTTACGTCCATAGGGAGCTTCGAACAGTGCGGCTTGAATGCTTGCATGATAACTGTTGTTGTATGAAAATTCAACCAATGGTAGGTGAGTGTCCCAACTTCCACCTAAATCTATTACGCAAGCTCGTAACATATCTTCCAAAGTTTGAATCGTTCGTTCGCTCTGTCCGTCTGTCTGCGGATGAAAGGCAGTACTTAGATTCAACTGAGAACCAAATGCTTCTTGAAAGGATTGCCAAATCCTTGACACGAATCTTCCGTCTCTATCTGAAATAATCGAGAGAAGCACTCCATGTCGTGCTACAATCTCTCTTAGGTATAGCTCAGCTAGCTTGCTAATGTTGTCTTTCTCCCTGATTGGCAAAAAGTGTGCTGATTTCATCAGACGGTCTATGATTACCCAGATCGTATCATGACCTCTGGGTGTCCTTGGCAACTTTGTTATAAAGTCCATAGAAATCTGATCCCATTTCCAATGGGGTATTTCTGGTTGTTGCAGAAGACCTGAAGGCTTCTGGTATTCGGCCTTTACCTTGGCGCAAGTCAAACATTTGCCAACATATATCGCAACGTCGCCTTTCATCCTCGGCCACCAGTAAAATCCTTTAGATCTTGGTACATTTTATCCGATCCAGGATGGATCGAGTACCGTGACTTGTGAGCTTCATAAAAAATAACATTTCTCAAACCACCAAAGAGGGGAACCCAAATTCTTCCCAAGAAGCACAATGTTCCATCCTCCTTTGGTACCAATTGCTTCTCCATCCCACGGAGATATTCTTTCACAAGGTTTTCCCTTTTGAGAGCTTCTCTCTGCGCGGCATGAATGCGCAATGAGAGGTCCGTTTGTATGATCATTTCCAAAGCCCTAACCCTTATGGGCTTAATCCTTTCCTTTCGACTTAAGGCGTCGGGGACCATATTCACCTTCCCTGGGTGATACTTAATCTCACAATCATAATCGTTCAACAACTCTACCCATCGTCTTTGTCTCATGTTGAGCTCTTTCTGATCGAATATATGCTGTAAGCTTTTGTGATCAGTAAAGATTGTGCATCGCGTGCCATACAAGTAATGTCGCCAGATCTTTAGTGCAAACACCACAACACCTAGTTCCAAATCATGTGTGGTGTAGTTTTTCTCGTGGACCTTCAACTGGCGAGAAGCATATGCTATAATCTTCTATCGCTGCATCAGCACGCAGCCTAAACCTTGGCGCGTGGCATCGTAATATACCATGAAGTCGTCAGTGCCTTCGGGCAGAGACAAAATCGGTGCATCACAAAGCTTGTTCTTTAACAACTGAAATGCTTCTTCTTGCTTGTCTCCCTATTTATACTTCTTGTCTTTTTGTGTGAGGGAGGTCAAAGGTTTAGCGATTTTCAAGAAATCCTCAATGAATCTGCGATAATACCCAGCCAAACCTAAGAATTGTCGAATCTCAGTTGGCGTTTTCGGAGTCTCCCAATTCTTGATCGCCTCGATCTTTGTGGGATCCACATGAATTCCATTTCCATTAACCATGTGACCAAGAAACTGAACCTCACGTAACCAGAACTCGCACTTTGAGAATTTCGCGTACAACTTCTCCTTCTTAAGCAACTCTGGAATAGCCCTTAGATGTTGCTCATGTTCTTCTTTCGACTTTGAGTAGATCAAAATATCATCAATAAACACAATCACAAATTTATCGAGGTAGGGCTTGCAGACTCTGTTCATCCAGTCCATGAACACAGCAGGCGCGTTTGTCAAACCAAACGGCATAACCAGGAACTCATATTGTCAATATCGAGTTCTGAAAGCAGTCTTTGGAATACTTTCCTCTTGAATTCTCAACTGGTGGTAACCCGATAGTAGATCGATCTTAGAGTAGAAACTTGAACCTTGTAATTGATCGAACAGGTCATCGATCCTTGGCAAAGGGTATCAATTATTGATAGTCAACTTGTTAAGCTCCCGGTAGTCGATACACATGCTGAAACTACCGTCATTCTTCTTAACGAACAAAACTGGAGCTCCCCAAGGCGAGAAGCTTGGTCTGATAAATCCCTTATCCAGTAGCTCCTGGAGTTGTGTTGACAGCTCTTGCATTTCTGAAGGCGCAAGTCGATAAGGTGCCTTAGCTACAGGAGCGGCGCCTGGAACTAAGTCAATGTGGAACTCGACTTGTCTTTGTGGTGGCAATCCTGGCAAATCTTCTGGAAAGACTTCAGGATACTCCTTCACGACTGGAATATCTTCTAACTTCGGCTCAGCGGCTTCTTTATCCATGATGTGTGCCAAGAAGGCAACACATCCTTTCTGTAAACACTTTCGAGCTTTCAAACATCTAATAATCCTTAGGGGGGAATCGTGCTTCTCTCCGTGTTCCACGATCGTTTCTCCATCTGTCATTGGAATGCGTGTGATCTTCTCGTGACATACGATTTCAGCTCTGTTGCTTGACAACCAATCCATCCCTACTACCACGTCGAAGCTTCCCAACTCGACTGGTAGTAGATCCAGTGTAAACTCGTGCTCTCCCAGTTCTATCACGCAACCTCTGATAACTTCATTTGCTTCTACTAGCTCCCCATTAGCTAGTTCTATCGAATATGGAATGGCTAACTTACTAGCTACCAACCCAAGTATTTTCTTAAACTCTAGCGATACAAAACTATAGTCGGCACCAGTGTCAAATAGTACAGATGCAAAGCGTTGATTTATAGGGAACGTACCCGTGACGACATTTGGATCTTGGGGTGCTTCCCTCGCACCGATATTGAAAACTCTTCCTTGTGCTAGATTAAGCTTTGGGCATTCTCGCTTGAAGTGCCCCATGTCTCCACAATTAAAACATCATGTTCCTCGACCATTACCGTTCCCATTACCACCTTGAGCGTTGTTTTGGTTGCGGTTTCCACTCCCAGCTTGATTCCCAACATTCCCACGATTACCATTGCCTCCATTATTTCCTTGCGGGCGGTTTCCATATCTATTACCACCACGGTTGTTGTTACCAAAACCCCTTTGACCGCCACGACCAGTACCAACCCAGCATGTTTCTTTCGAGTGACCAGCTCCTCCACAAGATTCACATTTTCCAGATCGGCATCGTCCTTCATGATGCAACTGACATGCGTTACACTTGGCCAAGGTGCCCATATACCCCTTTCCTTTGGCCTTGGCCGGTGCGCTTGTCTCATCCTTCTTGTTCGAACTGCTGGTACCTTTCTTAAAGTTTGAGAACTTCCGTTTGTTCTCTCCCGAGGACTCAACATGAGTTTCCTTTTTCTTTGGGTCCGAGATCAAAAACTTGTTTAATCTGATAGCTTCTTCAGTCAGTGACACGCTCAGATCGACAGCCTCAGTAATTATGGCAGGCTTTGACGATGTTACCATACTCATAATCTGAGGTGCCAACCCCCAGATGAAACGCTCCACGCGTTTGAATTCCGGACTGACCATGTATGGTACCACGTGAGACAGATCATGAAATCTCTGTACATATTCGACGATCTTTTGGCCGTCCATCTTGAGGTTCCAAAATTCAGTTTCCAGCTTCTGAATTTCGGCCCTGGAGCAATACTTTTTACGCATGAGTTCCTTCAACTCGTTCCAAGTCAAAGCGTATGCTGCTGCCTCTTCCAGAGTTTGGACTTGGAGATTCCACCATGAAAGCGCTCCATTAGTAAACAATCCGGAGATGTAGGTGACTTGCTGTTCTGGTGCGCATTTGCTCATTCTTATCGCTGAATCGGTCTTCTCCGTCCATCGAACATAAGCCACACCACCCCCGATGCCGTCAAAATTCAGCGGTTTACAGTCTAAAAATTGCTTAAAGGTACAGCCTGTACAAGTAACGTCATTCACAGGAAGCATTAGCAAATGCCCACAAAATATCCAAAGGTAACGTAATATGTCCCAAGCGACTTAATCATTACCATGTGGTGGGTTGTTCCTCGATGTATTCCCGCTAGTTTCGGCGCGTGAGGCCTCGTAATCTGCTATTGCTCGGGAGATCCTTTCTTGCAATTCGTCCTCAGTAGTGGGCGAACGATTTTCCCTTCGTGGTGGCATCTTCTATAAGATGATTGTATAGGTCAGGTCTTATGCATATAAGTATGTAGTACGCGTATGTAATAACATTCATCAACACAAGTAACACATAACATCCCATGTCATAACACAAACAAATAATCCAACAATGCATGTAATGAGAATGTTGCGATTGAGCTATCATATATCAAGACCATAAGTACAGTTTACAAGTTTTCACAATTGTATCATACATCAAAAGAGACTAAGGGTCACATCACCCTTGTCCGAATCGTCTAACAATCTACAACAATCAAAAGTCAGAAGTCAAAGTCACACTGTGGTCTTCAAAATGCTGTGCAATCTGGCTCAATAGCTGCACTCTCATCAAAATATGCTATCTGCATCAAACCAAAAACCTCTAAGCTGATGGGGGAGGAGGAGGAGGAGGTGGAGGAATGAAAAGCAAACGGAGCATACGCGCTAACTCCTCCTCGAGGGCATGAACAAGTTGCAACAAACAGCAAATCTGCTGCTCCATGGTAAGAAATCGGATGTCGAAATCCGGGTAAGGAAATAGTGGAGCAGGTGGAGCAACAAACTGTGACGGACCAGCAAAAGGTGGAGGACGCGGGATCCTCTCTAGCTCTGTGACTCTATGACTCAACATATCCTGCTGGAGCTACAGGGATAAAAGCAAATCATCCCTCGAGTATCCAACGTGGAAGGGATGGTATGGATCAGATAAAGGCATGACGTTGGGCGGAAACCACAAAAATGGCTCGCCCGTGGGTGCAGAAGAAGATGCAGCATGTGGAAACTGTGGCATGAAATGATCGGATGCTGACACAAAAGGTACATGACCGGCCTGCTGACTCGAAGGTCCTTCCCTGGACAGGGAGGAGGAATGTCCTGAAGAAATGTGACTGGTAGATCTGTGCGGTGCGCATCTGACAAGTGTGGGTGAAACTGTGTGACATCAACGGGTGCCTGAATAGGTGAAGAAGGGGGAGTAACTGGTCGAACAAAAGGAGGATAGTGGTCATCATCCTTAATCCACCCATTGCGGGTGTGAGCATATCTAGGGTCAACGTGTGTAGCAAAAGGGGCGTGATCAATAAGCACAGGTATCGGGTCAGGCAGAGGTGCAACAACTGTGACATCAGCATGGATAGGGTCATGCACAGGTGGAAGGTCGTGAGCAAGAACAGGCTCTGGTGCAATCTCAGGCTCTGGGTCGGCTAGAGCAGGCTCATGATCAGCGGGTATGTCAAGGAGCTGATCATCAGGAAGTATAGGTGCCTCAACAGGCTGCTCATCAGGGATAAACTCCATCTCATGCTCCGGATCAAGGTCGTGTGGAAAAAATAGGGTCAATCTCATCGTCGAACTCAAAATCCTGTGGCGAAACAGGCGCTGCAGACATAGCAGTGTCGGAATCAGTGTCTGAGGGATATCGTTGTAATCCCAGTGCATGAAGAGTAGAAGACGACACGGACTCAAACGAATCGGGACCAGACTGGTCAGATAAAACCTCACCACAGGAACCTCGACGGGTGGCATAGCAATGACATCGACAACAGGAATCTCATCAAGAGGAATAGCAATATCATCATCATCATCAACCGGAGCCCCACCATCCTGGGCATCCTTAGGGGGACCCTCGATGAAGAGATCGACGTCATCGTCCGACATCGCGTCAAGTGGCAGATCCTCAATAGGAAATGCAGCGAGAGGAAAAGGAGCAGGGATCTGAACAAGAGGTAGATCCCCGTCAAGAAAACCATTAGCTATAGGTATATCATCTCCAAAATCTGGTAGAGCGAAGGGCTGGAAGTCA
The DNA here is from genome assembly GCA_030545235.1 of Helianthus tuberosus. Taxonomy (NCBI): domain Eukaryota; kingdom Viridiplantae; phylum Streptophyta; class Magnoliopsida; order Asterales; family Asteraceae; genus Helianthus; species Helianthus tuberosus. The sequence goes on from CM060419.1 coordinate 26,886,619, forward strand.
TCGTCGTCGTCGCTCGTGGTATCTGATGTGAAAACCTCATCCTCTGGGATGATCTCGTCATCTGATACTATGGCTATAGGGTCTATAGTGTCTGATACTTCACTCTCAGAGGAAGATGACATGGTATCTGTGACAAAACAATCACAAGTATGCACATATATCAACAAGCATGTAAGTAATAACAATGTAAGCATGTATGCATTCCTAGTCTTCCCAAGACTATCCCACCCAGCCTCTCAGACTGAACTACTTAGTCTCTCAGACTAAACCTCTAAGTTTCTCAAACTGAACTACCCAGCCTCTCAGGCTAAACCTCCCAGTTTCTCAGACTGCCCCAACTAGTCTCTCAGACTACCCAGTCTCTCAGACTGAACTACCCAGTTAGTCTCTCAGACCAACTCCCCACTCTCTCAGACTGAATTACCCAGTTAGTCTCTCGGACTAACTCCCCAGTCTCTCAGACTGCACTACCCAGCTAGTCTCTCAGACTAACTCCCCATTCTCTCAGACTGACACCCCAGTCTCTCAGGCTGCACTATCCAGCTAGTCTCTCAGACTAACTCCCCAGTCTCTCAGACTGACTCCCCAGTCTCTCAGACTGAAATTAGAAATGAATTCTTTGAAATGTATTTCGTGTCTTTTATTTGTAAAAATATTTGTTTCATGGATCTGGACGCTTTGTATATGCAATGTAAAAATGTTTTCGTGAGAGCCCTGATGATCGTATTCTAGACTCGAGAATGAATCCTAGTTCGCTAAGATCGAAGCACTGATACCAAGCTGTCACACCCTGACTTTTGCGGAAGCGTGGTTTATTTGGTGTGACTTCTTAATACCATAGCAATCAATCATAACAATGCTATATGATAAAAACATGAGATGTTCATCCGTTAATTAAGTTTAGAAAATACCACAATACCATTTTCTGAAAACATCGATACCAAATTAAGTTACAACCCATGACGTGTTTAAATGAGTTCACAAGGACTCAACAAAAGTACTTAAATAAAACCTGAGTTTAGAGACGTGTATCCCGTCCAGGATTAAGATACACCCCCTAAACTCGATAACCATGGATAACATCTTTTATTTCACTACACAGCTTGAAGACACATGCATACCCTGCCAGATCCATTAGTTCCCTGAAATACATGTAGTTTGAAAAATCAACAAAAGTTGAGCGAGTTCATCTGTATGTGAGTATGTATAAACCTTTGTAAACCGTGTATGTATGTATATAAATCCCGGTATGAAAGCAAACAAGGAAAAGATCACCAATGGTTTGCAAGGCCACTGATATGTGTGACGGTGTAGGAAGACTCAAACCTAGCAAAGTTGTACCGGGCTTCCGGCTGGAACACATAGTCACCACTATGGGCCGCCCCGGCCTCATGGGTGTGGGCTCGCTACACCCAAATAGATCTATCACTCATGCCCCTCGGTCCTGATACGGGGATTAATGGTCCCAAGTATCCGCCTACCCTATCACATGATATATGGTTCTTTCCTAGGCTAATCATACCAATAGTATTGTAAGTAATCCTTTGTAACATGTATTTCACCCCTGAAGTAAATAAACAAAACAGTTTAAAGAAAAGGGGGACATGAACTCACAGTATTGCTTCTTCAAAATCTAGCAACTCAAGTCTCCGCAGCAAACACGACTACCTACAGTGTACTAACGTCTATTAGACGAACGGGCCGTGCCTTGGCTTAGAGTTTAACGTTTTTGAGTTGCGTTTCGAATGTTATTACTTGTTAAAATAATATTTATTTTAACTTTACATTATATTTCACTTTGTAATAATTGTTTAATGAATATTTTGTCACAATACTTCTCAAGTATTTAATTTCGTATTTCCTTCCCAAGGATGGGGGTATTTTATACATGTATATTTGTAGTCTTGGATAATATATTTTTAAGTCCCACTTAGAAAATATATATAACTTATTTGTCAAAAATAATGTATTCCCAAGAAAATATATATTTTTCCCAAAAATTATAAATCTTCTAAATATACTAGGAAAATATATATTTTTATCTCCAAAAATAATATATTTTCTTTTTGTCGAAAATATGATATAACTTAGTAACATGTTAAAAATCATATTTTCACCTTTTGTATCCAAAATAGTATTTACCCAAAAATATATTTGTAAGAGTATTTTCCGGAATATTTCATAAGTTACGTTTTTGCGTTCGGTTTCACAATATCAAGCGTGTAACTTAAATATTTATTCCTTGTGATTTTTGGTATTATTTTGGAGTTGCAAATTTCATGGTATTTGTTAAGTTATATTATTTTACCCTAAAATAATATAACTAGTCCACAAATCATACAAGTATTCACATAAGTATATTAATATAAAATATATATTCTAAATATATATTTATCCATTTTATTTACAAAAATCAACTTCCAATACTTTGTATTTTTGTTACAAAAATCTATGGCAAAGTTTATATGGAAAATCATAGTTAAAAATACACTTGTAATCACTTTTTTAGAAAATATTTTCTAAGTGTTGGAATTTTTAGAAAATTTCGCCATAGTTTCCTTTGTAAATGGAGGTGTCCATGCTATTTAGCATATCATTTTCTTTTCGAAAATCATTCCAACAATCAACAATCATACCCTAAACATCTTACACTTACCAAGTGCAAAAACTATACACTTTTCATAATAACATGAACTTGGTCTTTTATTAAACACTTGTAGTGACTTGATAAAGTGTTTAGTAGCCTTAGTTACCCTCCAAAATATATTTACTATTTGGTAAACTTCATTCTTGAGGATTTTAGATGTTTACAACTTATAAACATGTTTCTTAAAAATGTTTATTTATTAAACTTTTCTTGTTCCTCTAGTGTTTATACACTTGTTTTTCCACTAAAAATGGTATAAGTTTAGTAAAAACCATGATCTTTCAAAAATCATCTTTTTAAACTTGGTTCTTTTTGAAAAATCATTCACAAGTCTTGAAGCTATAAGTTTACTAGCTCACTATGTTTATTATTTTATGAGAAATCACTTTGTTTTCAAGTTCATGTTTAATCAAGAAGATGATCATCTTGTATAAACACATAGTCATCTCCTAACTTGCTAAATCATGTTTTTAATCATAATCTAGCAAGTCCCATGTAATGATCAACATCAATATCTCTAGTAATCAACAAACAACATCATCCATATGCTAAACAACATCATACTATCCATAGTTCATCAAATGTTAGCTTTATGTTTCAAGATTCAAGTGTATGTTCTTTAGTGTTCTTGTGTAAATCAACATAATATATCTTTTAACCACCAAAAATATGAAGTAAACAAGAGTTAACAAGAAGCTTACTACTAGCTTCAAGCTAGGGAAGAAACAAGTTGAAAATGGAGTGGATAAAAGCAAACAAAGGTGGTCCTTCAAGATCCAAGAGTTCCAAGCTTCTTCAATGACCTTCTAACACCTTGTAATGCACTTGGAATAGGTTGGATTGAATTAAAAATGGTGGTGTGTGGGGTGCTATGTTCGGCCGAGAGTTTGGGAGGGAGAGAGAAAAAGTGTGTTGGTGATGAAGATGATCTCTAGTCCTCTTATAACCAATCTTGATCTTTTATCCCTTGGGTTTTATGTTGGACAAGTACAATACAAGATCTTACACCAAATCCCATCAAGATTTTAGTGAGATTTAGGATAATCCTATGGAGATTATGGTGGGGTACCCCCTTGGGGCCGTAAATCAAGAGTGGGAGGGGGTTAATTGTAACTTGAAGGGTTAAGTAGGTAATTAGTTAGGGGTTAAATGTAAGGTCTAGTGTTTTATGTATATCTTGCATTATATAATATGTTAGGGTGTTCGGGAACCATAACTAGCTCAAAAAAATAAAAATAATGCTTCTAGCAATATTTTAGTGTTCCGGGTAATGTCCGGTTGTTCGGTTAGATACCGTTTCGTTAAAGTGCTAAGCCATATTTTTGCACATCACTAGCATGTTAAAATGCTGATTTTTGATGATTAATGCAGAATTCTGCACTTAGAGTGGGTTTTAGGCACTTTCCGACATTTAAACTATCACCCAGTGACGCAGTTTTATGGTCCTTACTTCCCTACACTCCATACTAGTGTAGTACCTTGTCTCTAGCTCATACAGGGTTTCAAATTACTGTTTGTCTATGTACTGGTACTGTCAGTATGTTTCTGAGTTATCCGCTAACTGTGTTAACTGTGCTTTGTGCATCATGTATGTCACTAAAGTTTGTATGTAATAAATGGTGTGACAGTATGAAATGTGATGCACATGTATGTATGATACAGAAATCATAAAGCAGTTTATATCATCAGTTGTAATTAAGCACAGTTATTAAGCACAAATTAATATTAATTAATTGTACGGATACCTGTAATTATGAGGGTTGTCACAAAATCTAGTTAAAATTTGATTATATATACTTGATCACATTAAAAACCCATTCCCCTAAAAAGTGACTTTTGAGCCTTTATTGAGCATATAAATACACATCTTTACACTAAATGCTCATCTTTCGTTTCTTGTGTGAATAGCCGCTTGGTTTCTTACGACTCTAGAACTTGCCATGACGATACATTCCCGGTCCTTACCAACTTAAACCCAAGTAAGTAAATGATGGAGGCATTAGGATTAACACTTTTTCTTTCAACACCATTATTTTTTTTACCACCTACTCAAAACCCCCCTAGTTAACCCCTTTGAGCATAAACCTTTTCATTTCTAAACCCACAAAACAAACACCCTTTACCCACCAAAACCCTTTTTTATTTTAAACCCTTTATTTTAGTAAAAAACTCGGTTTTCATGTGACATTCCTTATCAAAAAAAAAAAAAAAAAAAAAAAACGATGAAGTCTAGCTATAAACAAACAAGTTCATCAAAAGAAACTTTGTTTGAAAAATGCTTCATTGGAATAAAAAGTCACAAAAACAAAAAGTTTTTACGAAAACCGACGCTTTTACGCCTTTTCACCCTTTTCTACTAACCACTATCCCCAAATCACCTACCTTTAACCAAAGCATAACCCTTCCCCAAAGTCCTCTTGATATTTACAAAGGTTTATAGTTAAAAAGGAGGAGGGTTGATTGCTTGGCAAGCATATGGTAGAAGTAAGTTCCATGCCGGTCTCGAGTGTTTCACAAAAATACATATTCGACCGAGTGTTGAGTGATCTCCCATGAGGTATGTGAACTTGTATATAAATGGAATTTTAAAGAGCCATGTTATGCCAAAATAAGTAATTTCTCTTATTTAATGTTCTAAATAATGTTCTAAATAAATCATAACGAATAGGATTGTAAAGAACATAAAAATAAAACCTAATAAAGATCTTGGAATCCCGACACTCAAGACAAGCCCAAAACTTCTCTTCTACCCATTCCATTTGGGTGTGTAAGCCACATTATAAAGGGTTTTGCTTGAGGGCAAACAAAGATTCAAGTGTTGGGGTATTTGATGTGTGTAAAATGCAACATATAAATTACATCAAATGAGGCATAAAACTAACCCTTTTTTTAATACTAATGTTGGAAAAAGTGTGCTTTTGTCTTCCTTTTGTATTTTCAGGATTAAATGAGCTTAGATGGACAAAAGAAGCAAAAATACAGCTAAATCTAACATAAATACAAGAAAAGGAATAAACGTGGCATGCCCGACCCCTCGACATCATCTTCCCAAGCAAAAACAAGACATCAGAAGGCTGAACACGCCCGTGCCCAGCGGACACAGGGGCATGTGGTGGAGTGGTGGCAAGTGAGAGAGAAGTGGTTTGCCAAGGGATGAGTTGAAGTGGAACCAAGCACTTCAATTTATAGCTGTAAACAGAAGCTTCAGCACGGCCTGTGCCCGCCTGGCACGACCCCGTGCACATCTCTCTCTCTCTCATCCTCATTAACTGCTTGTCAGATGTTGTACTAACACGGCCTCGTGTGTCAACGGCACGGCTCGTGGCCAAAGTACTTGTAACACCCCGAAAACGGGTTTGGTAATGAAACCACATTAGTACTAAAGGACGTGTAAAGCACCGTTAGTGGTAAAAATTAACCCGGTGAATATTAGGATTTAAAAAAATAAAGATAATATTAAATAAAAGAAAGAGTAAACAAATGCTTTTGAGGGAATAAAGTTTATAAGAAGCCCAAGTCAACGGGACTAAAAAGAAAACGGGTTATGACTTTCCCGAGCCCACTAGGTTAACTAGGAACATTTAAACCTAGTTATGAGAATTGGTTAATTTCTAGTAAGTATTATGAGGGGGTTTAAACAAAAGCTAAACTTGTGGGACCAAAGTTGGATAATTTGAAAATAGTATTATAAAAAAAATAATAACACAACACACACGAGGACCAGAAGAAGCTCTCATGGAGCTCAAACCCTAGCTTGCACAAAATCATCAAATTGAAGCTCGATTCAAGCCCTAAATCAATGCATGAACACATAAAAACAATCACCTAGTCATGGGGATTATAAGGTATGTCACAAAACCTAGATTGGTTAAAGTTGAAAATTGAGACAAGGAGGTTACTTGCAAATAGATTGTTGGATTATGATCCAAAGTTGAAATTGAATGTTTATGTATGTTTATTTTTGTTAGTTATGATGAAATTATGAAGAACTTGATGTAAAGTTACTTGTAAGAGATTAACAAGTAAACTAGGAAGTGGGTTTTTGACTAAATAGTGAAGATGATGATATACTTGTGCTTGAAATCATCATAATTGATAGTTGAAGTGAGATACTTAAACAATTTACAAGTTTGAGTACTTGATCATACATGATTCGAAATGGGTTTTGAATGTTGTAATGAAATTGGTGATTTAATTCATGAATGTGATGTTTGAAAACATGATATCTACTAGTTTGAATGTAGAACTTGATTTGATTAGGTAACCGGATGATTGCCTAAAAACATGATGAAACGAGTTTCACTCATAAATGGAACCCGTAGATTTCGTGTAATGAAAGTATAAGTTTTATGTAATTAGATGATTATATGATGTATGTAAACTACGTTGATGAATGTGGTTAAATTACTGGCCTAAAAATATCGCCTATTGAATAGTCGAAGAAACGCCTAAGTGAGTTCGTTGAACTCATTTGTGCATTTCATACATTAAAAAGGGACAGTTTACATTTGAACGTCAAACTGACCATTTATAAGATTGAATGATAATTTTTTATATGAAATATGTAAGGTGGAATAGTTATAATTGATAATGACTAATCTAACCATCTTACGAATTATAATGATAGTTTGATACTTAACAAGCTAGATGGAAGCTTGGGAAGGAAGCGAGTCAAACGGATTGAGCACGCGGAAAATAATAACTGGATGCAAGATAAGTAAAGCTTACTACTTCTAGAATAGTTATTGATAGCAAACAGGTCCGTTATTTGCAAAACTGTTTCGGGGTCTTAAACACTTAGTTTTGAGTCCATATGTGGTCAGAAGTTGTATAACAACAAAAATGATGATTGGTAATTTTTATAAATTTTTCGGAAGTTTCTTAACGTGGTTTTCGCGGACGTTTTGTCAACAACATAGTTGTTGATAGCATGCAGGTCTATATTTGCAGAAATTGTTTCGAGGCCTTAAACACTTAGTTTTGACTCAATATTTGGTCAGAAGTGGTATAAAAATATAAATGATGGTTGGTAATTTTATAATTTTTTTGGAAGTTGTTTGACATGGTTTTCGCGGACGTTTTTTCAACAAAATAGTTGTTGACAGCAAGCAGGTACGTAATTGCAGAAATTGTTCCGGGGCCTTAAACACTTAGTTCTGATTCAATATTTGGTCAGAAGTGGTATAACAATATAAATTATGATTGATAATTTTTATAAATTTTTGGAAGTTGTTTAACATGGTTTTTGTGGATGTTTTGTCAACAAAATAGTTGTTGACAACAAGCAGTTCCGTACAAGCATAAGTTTCGGGGCCTTAAACACTTAGTTTTGACACAATATTTGGTCAGAAGCGGTATAATAATATAAATGATGATTCGCAATTTTTATAAATTTTTCGGAAGTTGTTTGACTTGGTTTTCGCGGACGTTTTGTCAACAAAGTAGTTGTTGACAGCAAGCAGGTCCGTACTTGCAGAAATTGTTTCGGGGCCTTAAACACTTAGTTCTGATTCAATATTTGGTCAGAAGTGGTATAACAATATAAATGGTGATTGGTAATTTTGTTATAAAATTTTCTGAAGTTATTTAATGTGGTTTTCGCGGACGTTTTGTTAACAAACTAGATGAATGAATTGGATGGAAATTTGTTTATAACTTGTTGTGAAACTGTCAAAACTAACTTTTATGTTGGTTTTGATTTTAGGAATGTATTATGGAACTCCGGATGAGGATCAAGCAAGAAAGGAGAACCGAACACATGTCTCGAAACTTCCGCAACGATCTTATTTTGTTCTAGTTTAAAAAGAGGATATTGTAAACACTTGAAATTATATTTAGGAATGTTTTTAATTATATAAGAAGTTTAACTTGGAAAAGTTTTTGTAAGCTTGCATTTTCGTATAAAATGCGTGTTTAATATTATAATCTTGATTAATAGAGACGGGTCTTACAAGTTGGTATCAGAGCTCATGGTTAAAGAGTAAAGTGTGTTCGGTTCAAAACTTGATCGCAAATCTGGTAAGTATATTCATATTAATGGTTTAGTATGATTAAAGTGTTGTGAACAACACATAGGGTTATCGTGTAATACATGTTAAACCAATCAAAATAGATAAAGGATAGATATAGTCAACAAAATTACGTGTGTTGACACGTATAATGGAAAAGCCTTGTATTATAATACGGGCGTTCATTAATGTCAAAATTACTAAATTTTATAAATCTTGTAGTTGAAGGATACTCGCATCTGAAGATAGCGGGAGTTTAACAAAAGGCGGATCTGACGAAGCAACGGTCTAAAGTATGACAAGCAGAGCATGCTCAACAAGGACCTAAACTGCGTAACACTCGCGAATAAGATTAATGGCAAGGAAAGCCCGTTAGGGCAAACATTACTAGGTGCACGTTTTAAATTAATCGCACAAATAGTAATATGCAACAAACACGTAGAGAATGACGGTTGCATATATATATGATAAAACTTGGAAAACTTGAATAGGATATCTATTCAGGATGAAGTTTCCAAGAACAATTAAGTAGAAATAAGTGTTATTCACAATGATGAATAAAAAAGCAATAACATGATTAGTTCATATGGAAACTTGGATGGGAGTAACTATCCAAGTGAATAATTCTCAATATAATACTATTGAGAAAAGTAGCGATTACATTAACAAATGTGATTACATAATAGTTTGATAAAAAGAAAAACTTTTTATACGTTCAAGTGCAAAACGAGTAAAACTAATGATTGTTGTTTAGCAGTTAAATAAAGTTTTACTGAATGGAATCAAAGATATAGAAAGAATAGAGGCATTACTTACATAGGGCGTGATGTGAAAATTATGAAAAGGTCATGTGTGTCATGTGTTGATCGCTTACTCTAGCCAAGTAAGTAGTGAACACATGATACTATGAACTTCTTATGATGGACACATTTACGTCCGATGTAGTAAGGACGGGGTGAATGGGACAAATAAAAAAAAGGTACCATTCATTTGATCAAACAAGTAAGATATTTGGTAATAAATGTAAACGGAAGCCGGGTAACGGAAGCATATTACGTCGGAATAACGAGCCCAAGAAAAGGGACAAGAATCAAAGTAAATGAAAATACAAACCGACTAATAAGAATGGTAAGGCGTAGGGATAAAGTTTGACTGTCATAAGTGATGAAATTCACTTGGACAAGTCAAACGGATTGAAATAAGGAGTGAGGACTTGGTTGAATAAAAGTGATGGATTTTGCTAAGATGACCAAATGAATCAAAACGAAGTCTTGACGCATACCGAAAAGGTTACAATAATAATGAATTCGGTAAAATACCCGATAGATGGGTAGGATTTTGAGTGAATGTGTAAACCAAGAGACGTGAACGCGGATTGAAAGTCAAAAGACTCGTATTGAGAGTTATGACTAAAAGACGACAAGATCTTGCAAACATAAATTTTGAAAATCTAGTTCAAATATTTCAAAGTTAAACAGGTAGAATAAAGAATGAAGTTTGACATTCATAAGTGATGAAATTTCACATGAACAAGACAAACGAGTTAAATAAAGAATAACACTTGCTAATGTAAGTAAGCGCGAACCGAATAAATAAAAGCGCGAAATATTAATAAACCTATGTAAAGGGTAAAAACATTAAGATAAAAGAACCCGGGTAATGGGTTGTAAAGAAGTATAAGTATGAACCGAGAAACGGTAAGTGTAGAACAAACTGACATGTAAATGATGTAAGGAGTCATAAAGTCGAAAGATTAGTCCGACAGTAAACGAATGAATCTTTAGACTACGGTCAAGGTCAACTGAATTTTAAAAGCGAGAATAAATGCTTCCAAACATAACAAGGGGTACCTTGATGCTATATATATATATATATATACATACTCAATAATGAAATGAGTAAAAGATGAATCTACGGGATCATGAAAACCATCAGGATTACAAGTAGTTTTATGGTCTACGGGACAAAAAAAAAGACCCTTGGTCACAGATAGAAAGAAACGAACTGTTGGGGTCTTACCTTAATAAGGTAAAAAGGTGAAAATTCTAAAGAAATAGCCTAGGAGGCTAAGTGAAAGAACCTACGGGTCAATAGTGTAAAATGAGGGAACTAGTTATTATTCCCCGTGTAAAACAAGAACGGAAAAGAATAAATTACTGGATGTCAATTTCCTTGGTATGTGTAATTGACATAAGTTTAAGATAAAACGTTAAACAAAAATTAAGTTTTAGTAAGAAACGAACTTTTAACAGATATGAATATTATGAGACGAATTTAGAAATAATTAATATTAAAGGATATAAGTCTTAACACCGATAGGTGCAAGACGATACATTCGAAAAGAAGAAGTATGATAAAGGAAAGTTGAGATAAACTTAAACGTGACGTGACGCGTTCACGGTCAAGAAAAGTAATATAGGATACGATCACGTTGTAACGTGAATTACGGGAATAGGAGATCATAAACTCATATAAGCCAAGGAAAGGCAAAGTGAATATACGTGAGCGATATGGTATAAGGTAATCGGTGACTAACAAGTCTAACCGCCAAAATAAATAATTAATAAAGATATGAAATACAAGATGAAAGTTACGGCCTACGAGGCCTTACACGTGAAAGGCGCATACGTTTGGAAGCCAAAAGGGACATTACCATACTATCCTGGTAAGATTATTAAATGCAAGCAAAGCTCAAGTAATTACTGAAACTAAGTCCAAGGAGTTAAACCCGAGGAACTACGTAAGAAAGGTTTCGAGGATGAAACCGCTTTAAGGGGGTAGACTTGTAACACCCTGAAAACGGGTTTGTAATCAAACCACGTTAGTACTAAAGGACGGGTAAAGTACCGTTAGTGTTAAAATTAACCCAGTTAATATTAGGATTTAAAAAAATAAACATAATATTAAATAAAAAAAGAGTAAATGAATGCTTTTGAGGAAATAAAGTTTATAAGAAGCCCGAGTCAACGGGTCTAAAAATAAAACGGGTTATGACTTTCCCAAACCTACTAAGTTAACTAGGAACATTTAAACCTAGTTATGAGAATTGGTTAATTTCTAGTAAGTATTATGAGGGGATTTTAACAAAAGCTAAACTTGAGGGACCAAAGTTGGATAATTTGGATATGGTATTATAAAAAAAATAACGCAACACACACATAAAGGTGTGTGTCCGCGTGCGTGGAGATGACGAGGAGAAGCTCTCATGGAGCTCAAACCCAAGCTTGCACAAAATCATCAAATTGAAGCTCGATTCAAGCCCTAAATCAATGCATGAACAGATAAAAACGATCACCTAGTCATGGGGATTATATGGTATGTCACAAAACCTAGATTGGTTAAAGTTGAAAATTGAGACAAGTAGGTTACTTGCAAATAGATTGTTGGATTATGATCCAAAGTTGAAATTGAATGTTTATGTATGTTTAATTTCGTTAGTTATGATGAAATTATGAAGAACTTGATGTAAAGTTACTTGTAAGAGATTAACAAGTAAACTAGGAAGTGGGTTTTTGACTAAATAGTGAAGATGATGATATACTTGGGCTTGAAATCATCATAATTGATAGTTGAAGCGAGATACTTAAGCAATTTACAAGTTTGAGTACTTGATCATACATGTTTCGAAATGGGTTTTGAATGTTGTAATGAAATTGGTGATTTAATTCTTGAATGTGATGTTTGAAAACATGATATCTACTAGTTTGAATGCATAACTTGATTTGATTAGGTAACCGGATGATTTCCTAATAACATGATGAAACGAGTTTCACTCATAAATGGAACCCGTAGATTTCGCGTAATGAAAGTATAAGTTTTATGTAATTAGATGATTATATGATGTATGTAAACTACGTTGATGAATGTGGTTAAATTAGGGGCCTAAAAATATAGCCTATCGAATAGTCGAAGAAATGCCTAAGTTAGTTCGTTGAACTCAATTGTGCATTTCATACATTAAAAAGGGGCAGTTGACCTTTGAAAGTCAAACTGACCATTTATAAGATTGAATGATAATTTTTATATGAAATACGTCAGGTGGGATAGTCACAAATGATAATGACTAATCTAACCGCCTTACTAATTATAATGACAGTTTGACGCTTAACAAGCTAGAAGGAAGCTTGGGAAGGAAGCGAGTCAAAGGGATTGAGTACGCGGAAAAAAATAATCGGATGCATGGTAAGTAAAGCTTACACCTTCTAGAATAGTTATCGATAGCAAAGAGGTCCGTTATTTGTAAAACTGTTTTGGGATCTTAAACACTTAGTTTTAACTCCGTATATGGTCAGAAGTTGTATAACAACAAAAATGATGATTGGTAATTTTTATAAATTTTCCGGAAGTTGTGTACCGTGGTTTTCGCATACGTTTTGTCAACAAAATAGTTGTTGACAGAAAGCAGGTCAGTATTTGCAGAAATTGTTTCGAGGCCTTAAACACTTAGTTTGGACTCAACATTTGGTCAGAAGTGGTATAACAATATACATGATGGTTGGTAATTTTTCTAAATTTTTCGGAAGTTGTTTGACGTGGTTTTCGCGGACGTTTTGTCAACAAAATAGTTGTTGACAGCAAGCAGGTACGTAATTGCGAAAATTTTTTCGGGGCCTTAAACACTTACTTCTGATTCAATATTTGGTCAGAAGTGGTATAACAATATCAATGATGATTAGTAGTTTTTATAAATTTTTCGGAAGTTGTTTAACGTGGTTTTCGTGGACGTTTTGTCAACAAAATAGTTGTTCACATCAAGCAGGTCCGTAGTTGCAGAAATTATTTCGGGGGCTTAAACACTTAGTTTTGACTCAATATTTGGTTAAAAGTGGTATAACAATATAAATGATGATTGGTAATTTTTATAAAGTTTTCAGAAGTTGTTTGGCATGGTTTTCGGGAACGTTTTTCAACAAAGTAGTTGTTGACAGGAAGCAGGTCCGTACTTGCAGAAATTGTTTCGGGGGCCCTAAACACTTAGTTCTGATTCAATATTTAGTCAGAAGTGGTATAACAATATAAATGATGATGGGTAATTTTGTTATAATTTTTTTGGAAGTTGTTTAATGAGGTTTTCACGGACGTTTTGTTAACAAAATAGTTGTTGACAGGAAGCAGGTCCGAACTTGCAGAAATTGTTTCAGGGTCTTAAACACTTAGTTTTGACTCAATACTTGGTCAGAAGTTGTATAACAATATAAATGATGATTTGTAATATTATATATTGTTAAGTGTTATAAATACAGGCAAGCGGTAAGTATGAGCATGTTTTGCCAAGGTTGGCGAAAGGTAATGCAATGTATTAAAAACGAGTTAATGTTGACCCGTGCCAGGTACGCACAATGAATGATACTCTCGTGAAGCGTACATGTAGCAACCATAATATGGATTATGGTTGGAGGAAACAAGAGTTTTTTTTAATAAGAGTTGATAAATTTATAGTTTTGACATAAATGCCCATAACGGCTAAACGTGTATATAACTTTAGAATTGGTAAAAGAACCATGAAAACTAATAAGATATGATCCGGGTAATGGATCGTATTAGTAAACATTAAAGATTTACTAACAATGGTTGTGCATATAGGGTCTTACAGTACTTGATGTACTATCGTAGATTCTGCAAATTTTTGAGTTGACCACGCCTCGTGTTGGCTTAGCACGGCCCTGTTTGGCTGCCATTTTTTTCTTTTGCAATTGTCTTTTTCTTCTGCCTACTATCCAACCTTGGACACGGCCCGTGTCAGGTGGACACGGCCCCGTGTCAGCCTTCTGTTCTTGTTATTTTGAAGTTTGGATGTGGATTGGGGCTTGGCGATCTGCGGCAATTCCTACTTCTTTGCATTTATGTTGTATTTTGCTGTCCTTTTGCTCCTTTTGCACATTTAAGCTTTTTTATCCCTGAAAATATAAAAGGAATGAACACAGTTTTTTCCAACATTAGTACTAAAAAGGGTTGCTTTTATGGTGTATTTGACACAATTTATATGTTGTATTTTAATCACATCAAATACACCCACACTAGAATCTTTGCTTGTACTAAAGCAAAACTCTATTACGTGGCTTACACACACAAACGGAATAGGTAGAAGTGAAGGTTTTTGGGTCTTATATTTAGAGTGTCGGGTATCCAAGTTTTAAATTTATTTTGTTTTTATTTTATTTACCATCCTATTCGTCATGATTTAGTTAAAACTCTATTTACGAAAAATTATTTACTTTGGGCATAATATGCCTTTATAAAATTTTATTTAGTTATATACAATTTTACACATTTCACAAGTATTCACTCGACACTCCGCCAATATTAAGTGAAACGCTCGTGCCTGATTTGGAACTTACTCCTACCATAGGTTTGACAATCGATCAAACCTCCTTCTTTTGACGTTAAATCCTTATAAATATCAAGATTACTTTGAAGGGTAGGTGGTAATTCGGGTTTGGTAAGTTTTATTCGAGAAATGGGTAAAAAACGTAAACTATCGGTTTTTTCTATTGCTTTTTGGCTTAGCAAAAAAAAAAAAAAAATACTTTGGCATGTTTTTCATGTTTTTCGGTTTTTTTTTTTTGGTTGCCAAGATTGAAACTGAGCCATAGTCGTAATTTCATAACCGATAAATTTACAAAAATGAAGGATGAAAAATGAAAAGGGTAGTTTTTTTGTGGGTTTGAAATGAAAAGGTTTTTAAGGCTCAAGGGTTTAACTAAAGGGGGGTGTTTTTGTATAAAGCAAAGAAAATAAAGGTTTTGTTTGAAAAATGGGTTTGTCCTAATGCCTCTATCATTTACTTACTTGGATTTTTGTCGGTAAGGATTTGGAATGTATCGAATTGTCAAGTTCTAGATTCGTAAGAACCAAACGGGCTATTCATACAAGAAACGAAAATTGAGCAATTAGTAAAGATGTATATTTTTATACTCGGTAATGGCTCAAAACTCACTTTGTGGGAAAAAGGATCATAGTGTAATAATGTATATATAATCAAATTTTACAAAGATTTATCATGCCCGTTTTCGTATTTTTTCTAAATTGGTTATTTTTATCACGACGCTAACGGTTGTAAATTTGTAGAAACATAATTTTTAGTACTTGTTTACCCAACTAAACTTAAGATAAGTGAAAAAATGAAAAGAAAATTTTTGAAAAAGTTTGGGGTGTTTAGCGGTTCCAAGGTAAGTTTTGTGTAAGGCTTGGTTTAGGACAAACGATTCAAGGGTTTTTATTATCATTCACACCCCCCACACTTAACTTACACATTGTCCCCAATGTGCCCCAAAAATGATTTTTTTTGGAAAAATGTGTAAAAAGTATGAAAATAACAAAAATTTTTGGTTACTGGTACTTGTAGCACGGCCCCGTACTATGTGGATATGACCCCGTGTCCAAAGTGCCAGTAACAAATGAAGTCAGAAGACTTACAGTAAGGTGGCCACGGGGGCGTGCTGGGTGAGCACGACCCGTGCCACCTTCTGGACAGGGAATATGTGATAATAGGAAGACGGGCACGAGGGTGTGCTGGGTGAGCACGGCTCCGTGCTGCAGCCACTGTGTTTCAGAAAATGAGTCAGGAGGCTTCTGTTTTACGTGCATGGGTTCCATTTCGTCATCCATTTTGTGTTTCCATTCTCTCTAACATATTTATTTGAAGTACCATCATCCAAACATCCATTGTTTTCATTAAAAGAGAAATATTATATAGAAATGAAAAATTATAAACCTACTTAAACTAAAGCTAGATAGATAAAATCTTGGAAATACCTTTCCGAGATCGATTTTTAACAACCTAAAAGCTACATTCCTAGATTTATGAATGTTTGGAAAATGGAGGACTAATAGCTTTTTTTGGAAATACTCAAGCTAGAGGTCGTTGAGCATTTCTTCAATCTCCCTTGGTAGGAAGATAAAGGGCTCTTCTTCCGCCTCCTCTTAAGCGGGTGCGGGGCTGATCAGGACCTTAAAAGTGGCGTCAATAGGAGGAGGTTCCGGAATCTCCACATCCCAACCCGTAGGTTGTATGATCTTGTTGGCTAGGTTCCAATCTTCTTCTGGGAAGATTGGCTCCATGGGAGGTAAAGCCAAGATGTTCAAACTTTGATGCGAAAGGTTGATTTCTCTGAAACAATCCTCCAGCCCCATGGTAAGGTAGTTCACTTGGTCTATGAGAACCTCCTCCACTAATGTCATCTCATCAAGGCTCTCCCTTAAGGCACTCACGTATCTTACGAGAGTGGCCTCGATAGAGAGCCTTCTTCTTCTCCTTTGACTCCGAAGCTCGTCGACGATGTTCCACTCTGTTGGGTCGTCATCTTGAGAGAAAATGACTAACCGTTAGAAAGAAATGAAAGATCAGACCATTCAGCACGGCCCTGTGCCAGCCTGGCAGCTGCTCCATCTGCTCCAGATTTCTAGCTTATTTTAAGTTAGTTTTGACTGGTTTTTGATTTTCTGAACGTAAATAACTTAAAATAATATTTTACTAATGTGAATCTACAAAACTTTGAGCTAAAATAAAGAGTATGAGACTGCTATTGAAGCTTTTGAAGCTTGAAGCTTCAATGGAGTTCATGGAGGATGAAGAAGAGGAAATGCACAAAAGAGGAAAAGACAAGAAGCCCAAATGAAAACTTTTTAAGAACATACCTCTTCTGGTATGTGTGAAGAATCTCAGAGATCTTGCCTTTTGAGAATGGTTCCAAACATTCCCACAAAGGCTGACTTAATAGACAGTGACAGCACGCGAGCACGGCCCCGTACCTGGGTAGCACGACCCTGTGCCGAATTCATGTGTCAAATAATGTTGTCCGTTAGTTAAGCATAGCCTACGTCACTATCGACACGGCCCCGTGTCGAAAAAATACGAGTGGCACGGCCCCGTGTTAAATCGATACCCCCTGTTTCTGGAAGAGAGTGGGCACAACCCCGTGTTCAAGGAACACGAACCCGTGTCAAGCCTGAAGAAAAAGGAAAAATAAAGGAAAAAGAAGAAAAACCTAAAAAAAAGGAAGAAAACAATTAGGCCGTTAATTTTAAGCTTTCCTGAAACTCTTGTGTCCCCAGCAACGACGCCAAAAACTTGACGTGCGTGCGGATGTATATATTTTTAGTTATATTTTTAGCTCTTTTTACTCGCCGATTTCAAGTTTTAAATTTATAAAACACGATATTCTACTATCACTCTACACACACGCTAGGGCAAGTATATCCATCGCGGACGTATTATAGTGATGGCAAGATACCGATGTCATCCAATGACACAAGAGATTTTAGTACCGGCTTATCGTCAACGTCTAATCGAACCAATTTTTGAGAAAAAAAATTTTTAGGCTAATAAAAAGATAAAAACAGAAAATAAAAATAAAATAAAAATGATAACAAGAAAGAATCACTTGGTTCCAACTTATCTTTCATGTACCATTTTGATGATTTCTGCACTTTGAGCATTTTAAGAGATTATCTTAGTTATAGTTAGGGGTGTGCAAAAAACCGAAATAACCGAACCGTAACCGAATTAACCGACAAAACCAAACCGGAAAAACCGAACCAAATAAAAAACTGGTGGGTCGGTTAATGGTTGTTTTTGAAAACCGAATGTAGCGGCTTGGTTATAGTTATCATTTTTTCCATACCAACCATAACCTAACCGAACCGACATGTAATAAATCTTTGTAGGATTTAGGACTTTTCACCATATTTTTAATATTTGATGTTTTTGACTGAAGATTTTTAGTACTTATTAGTTTTTCATATCATTTTGTGGTTTTGGTTGAATGTTTATTGAATTTATGGAATGTATCATATCATTTTATTTGAATATTTGATAATAATTGGTATTTGATAAAAAACCAAAGAGAAATAGAGATAAAATGAATTATATTCTTCATTCTATTCAACATTACAATAAATAGATAAACATAACTATAAACTCTAAAGCTCATAATTAATGGGTTGGGCCTAAAATGTCTGTTTTATGATACTCCCCCTCAGGCATTTAGAATTATACACAGTTTAACAACATACTTCAGCATGATGTTAAATAGGTACTTCAGGACCTGAATAAATAAACTGATCCTACTGGATCAGTTGTACTGCCTCATTAAAAACCTTACTAAGAAAACTCATTGGGACAAAACTTAGTTAAGGGAAAAAGAGTACAGTTTGTATAATTCTCCCCCTGAATTCAACAAACATTTTTCAATCTGCGGAGACCGATCTTGTGTGATAGTTGCTCGAAACTGCTTCTTGGTAAAGATTTTGTGAACATGTCAGCTAAATTTTCACTTGACTTGATCTGGCGAACATCAATTTCCCTTTCTTTCTGCAAGTCATTTGTTGAGACGAACTTTGGTGAGATGTGCTTTCTTCGATCACCCTTGATGTAACCTTCTCTGATCTGAGCTATGCAAGCAGCATTGTCTGTCGGAACCTTCTTGATCTGTTCTAATCCGCATGCTTCTTGTATGTGATTAATAATTGATCTCAACCACACACATTCTCGACCAGCATCATATAGTGCTATCAATTCAACATGATTTGATGATGTTGCTGTAAGTGTTTGCTTAGTTGACTTCCAAGAAACTGTTGTGTCACCGTATGTGAATACATAACCTGTCTGAGAATTTGCTTTGTGAGGATCTGATAGATATCCGACATTAGCATAGCCAACAAGCTGGGACTTTTGATCTTTCTGATAGAAAAGACCTAAGTCTTGTGTCCCACAAATATACCATAATATATGTTTTACACCATTCCAGTGTCTACGTGTTGGATTCGAACTGTATCTTGCTAGTACATGTACTGCAAATGCAATGTCAGATCTTGTGTTATTTGCGAGATACATAAGGGCACCGATCGTACTTAAGTACGGTACTTCTGGACCAAGTACTTCTTCGCCTTCTTCTTGAGGGCGATAAGGATCTTTGTGTGGATCTAGTGGTCGGACAACCATAGGTACGCTAAACGGATGTGCTTTATCCATATTGAAACGTATTAACATCTTCTGGATGTAGTTTGATTGATGGAAAAATGTGCCATTGCACAAATACTCAAATTGTAGTCCGATGCATAATTTCGTCATACCAAGAACTTTCATTTCAAATTCCTTCTTTAACAACTGAGCAGCTTTCTCTATCTCTTCGGGAGATCCGATGATGTTGATATCATCAACATAGACTGCTATTATAGTGAAATTTGAAAGTGTTGTTTTTATAAAAACACATGGACTGATTACATCAGACTTGTATCATTCTTTTTCGAGATATTCACTAAGTCGTTTGTACCACATACGACCAGGTTGTTTGAACCATATAAAGATCTCTTGAGCTTTATAGAACACATATCTCGAGGTGTTGATTTTAATGCTTCAGGCAATTTTAATCCTTTAGGGATTTTCATCCAGATGTCATTTTCAAGTGTTCCGTATAAGTATGCGGTGACGACATCCATTAGTCTCATATGAAGTCCTTCAGAGACTGTGAGGCCGATTAGGAACCTAAGGGTTATCGCATCCACTACATGGGAATACGTTTCCTCATAATCAACTCCTGGGATGTGGGAAAACCCTTGTGATACAAGTCGAGCCTTATATCGTACAATCTCATTCTTTTCATTTATCTTTATTGCAAACACCCATTTATAACCTACTGGTTGGACGTCTATGGGCGTTCGGACTACAGGTCCGAAAACATGTCGCTTTTCGAGCAAATTTAATTCGGCATTTATGTCTTCTTGCCATCTTGTCCAATCATTTATGTGCATGCACTCTTCTAAAGTTTTTGGTACGTAATCATTTTCGTTGATTACATCCCTTGCTATAGCATATGTGAATATATCATCAACACATGTTTTATTCCGGTTCCACATTGTACTATCTTGTACATAATTAATAGAGATCTCATTTTCGTTCAGCACCGGTGTTTCTTCTGAAACTTCATTTTCCTCTGGAATTATAGTTCTCTCTTCTGGGACATTTACCTCAACCTGGGTTTCATTTATAACCTTTTGTGAGTTTTCACCAACTGCGTTACTTTACTCTTTACGTTTCCATGGGCTTTTGTCCTTGGAACCGATTGGTCTCCCACGCTTTCGTTGTATAGTAAGTAATCTCTTCTAGGATTACTTCAATTTGAGCAGGTGCATTTATTGCTGGTACATGTGACTTTGTCACTCTATTCGTCTCCGTGAATGCATCTAGTAATTCATTTGCTATTCATTGCAAATGTATAATCTTTTGGACTTCATATTCACATTGACCACTTCGGGGGTCGAGATTTGATAGCGATGATGCATTCCACGTTATTTTTTGTGTTACCAGTCTTTCTTTGTCCTTATCTCCCCATAAGACTGGGAACATTGTTTCATCAAAATGACAATCAGCATACTGTGCTGTAAACATGTCTCTCGTCATTGGTTCTAAATATTTAATTATGGACGAGGAGTTAAAACCCATATAGATACCCAGTCTTCTTTGGGGTCCCATTTTAGTACGTTGTGGTGGCGGTATTGGTACATATACCGCACAACCAAAGATTCTGAGGTGGGACAAACTTGGTTCTCGTCCGGAGACCAGTTGCAATGGGGAGTATTCATGATCAGCAGTTGGTCTCAATGTAATCAGTGCAGCGGCATGCAAAATAGCATGACCCCATGCAGAAGATGGTAATTTACATCTCATTAAGAGTGGTCTAGCGATTATTTGTAATCGTTTAATCAGAGATTCAGCTAAACCGTTTTGTGTGTAAACATGAGTTACTGAATGTTCAAAATTGATCCCAATTGACATACAAAAGTCATTAAAAGCTTGAGATGTGAACTCTCCCGCATTATCCATCCGGATGTTTTTAATTTGATTATCCAGAAAATTGGCTCTCAATTGTATGATTTGAGCTAAAATTAGGGCAAATGCTACATTTCGAGTAGCTAAAATGCTCACATGTGACCACCTTGAGGACGCGTCAATTAAGACCAAGAAATAGCGGAATGGTCCACACGGAGGATGAATAGGCCCACAAATATCCCCTTGGATCCTTTCTAAAAACGATGGGGTTTCATGTGTCAATTTAGTTTGTGAGGGCCGAGTTATAAGTATGCCTAGAGAGCATGTTGCACATGATAAGTCTTGTGGTAGCAAAACTTTTAAGTTTTTAAGAGGGTGCCCGGTTGCACTCTTGATTATTCGTCTCATCATTATGCTACCAGGGTGACCTAGACGGTCATGCCATATATTGAATGTGTCTTTATCTAATAACTTTTGGTAACTCACCATGTATGATTCGATAGGATTGATATTAGTACAATATAATCCAGAGGATAAGGCTTCTAATTGTTCGACAATTGTTTCTTGGCCATTTTTGTTTGCAGTAATTTGAAGATATTCAATATTTTTTTCAGATACTTTTTTTAGGTGGTAACCGTTTTTTCGAATATCTTTAAAGCTAAGTAAATTTCTTCTGGATTTACTGGAATATAATACATTATTAATAATTAGTTGGGTACCCGAAGATAATGTTATGTGTGCTCTGCCGGAGCCTTCGATAAGGTTACTGACACCAGATATAGTACCAATCGGTGTCTCTGCCGGAGACAAGTCAAAAAAAAATTTAATATCTTTGAGAATAGTGTTAGTACTACCACTATCTACCAGACATTCATCACCAATAATAGCTCTACTAGGGCTAGTATACATATTTCTTCAGGAAAGAAAAATAAATAAAATTTAATGCAAAGAAGTAAAATGAAATATTGCAAGAGTTTCAAATCAAACCAAATACAAAAGTCACAGTGTGAAAAGTAAAGCATGAAAGGTAACGAGGTGTTTAGGGGTGCGGCATGTGCGAGACCGATGATTTGACATCCAACATCTATAACAAATGTTGCTTTAGTGTTCTGGGACTCTCGATGCCATGTATATCCCCGTCCTCGACCACGACCACGACCTCTGCTGGGGCCGCGGCCTCTACCTCTCTCCCGTCCGCTTTGAAAATTGGCCACATTCACTTCAGGGAATGGGCTTGCACATGCGGGTCGCGATTGATGGTTTTGTAGTAGGAGCTTGTGTAAATCCCGTGAGGATCTTTCAATGATGTCAACAATAACTTGTGCAAGTGCGGAAACCAAGCACAAGTTATTGTTGATATCATTGAAAGATCCTCACGGGATTTACAATTGGTATCAGAGCCAAGAAACCAATTCTTGGTTCGGTTTTGATATCATTTGGATTCAAGAAGGCATTACTTGTTACTGATCCTGTATGCTAGTGTGTTTACAAAATTTCAGTTTTATTAGTGTGTTCGGATTCAATCTGTTCTTCGCAAATCTTGATTAAAGTTGCTGATTTTGGTTTGTGATTCGTTGTCAAAGGTGTTTGCTGAATTATCGGAAGTTTGTTGAGGATAAAAATTCAAAGATTTCATATCTTTGAATTTTTGGAAGCTGCTGAAAATCAGGGATCACAGTTACTTTTATCTCACAAATCTGTTTTGAAGGGTCTTGATTCTAAATCAGCTTAGTCTCGACTCAAGATCATCAGTCTCGAGTGCTCAATTCTTCCGTCTCGAGTGGAAATCTTGTTCTTGTCTCGACTCGCAACTGCAGTGGTCTCGAGTTGTCATCTTTAACTCGAAACCGTTTGTCTCGACTGGCTTCAAGTTTTTGGTTGTTTCTGATCTCGACTCGTAACACCGGTCTCGACTCAGGATTCTGTTCACTCGCAACACCTGTCTCGACTCAGGATTGAATACACTTGCAAACTCAGTCTCGATTCCTCGTCTCGACTCGCAACGACATTTACAACGTCTTTCAGATTTTGAACTTTGGACTCTTGGACTCTTGGACTTGAATAATTAATTAATCAGTAAATTAATTAAGTAATCGAGTAACTATGACTTCAAGTAACCAAAGTGTTGACCTGGCAGCTATGACTAAACATCAAGAGCTGGATTCCATCATTGGAACCACCACTCGTGTTCCCAGGCTGTTAGATGGAAATGACTTCCCTGAATGGAAGTGACGTTTTGAAAAACATGTTAAGGTCAAAGATGCAAAAATTTGGCGAAGTATTTTGAGGGGCCCAAGAGAAATCATGATGGAGAGTTCTACTGAAGCTGTTGTGAAAGTGAAAAAGCCTCATGATCAGTATACTGAAGAAGACTTTAAAATTGTTGAGGAAGATGATATGGCATTTTCTTACCTGACCATGGCTTTGGGACCAGACATTGCTATTGGTTTTCACACTTGCAAATCTGCAAAGGAATTGTGGGAATCATTAATAGATGTCTATGAAGGTAATGAAGATATGAAAGAGAGTCGTAGAAATCTGCTGAGCCAAAATTTGAACAATTTTAACCATATATATGGAGAGACTGTTGATAATCAAATTCAGAGATTCGTCAAGTTGGTTACTCAAATGCAGATGGAGGAAATGCACACGATAAATGCTTCAACTAATAGACAGCTTCTAAATGCTCTACCTAAAAGTTGGGATCATCACGTCGCAATGATCAAGAAAACCAAGGATCTAGCAAGGTGTAGTTTATCTGAAATGATTTCTCACATTAAAGCATGCGAGCTAGACAATAAACTGAGAGAAACAAATTACAAGAATAGCATGTTGGCCGCTGGATTCACTGCTACACCCTCTGCATCAAGCAATAACACTGCTCTTGTGTCTCACACTGGTTTTCAAATGTTCAGCAACTCTGCTTCTGCTAAAGCTGCTCCTACCTCATCAAATGCTTACTACTCTGGAAATCCAGCACCTACTGCTAATGCTACTGCTGCTGCATCGTCAACTCCCACTGCGAAAAACGAGATGATTGCTTTCTTCTCGCAACAGTCCAAAGAAAATCTTGATATAGCTGCTTCTGTCATAAATTGCTTGAATGCTTTTGCTGCAGGTAAATTTGATCCTCCAAAGTTCTCTATGGATGACTTAGATCAAATTCATCCCGAAGATGTAGAAGAAATGGATATAACCTGGCAGATGGCTATGGCAGCATTTAGAGCCAAAAATTTTGTGAGAAAAACCGGGAGAAACAAATGGCAAGGTCTTACCTTTTCTGGACCCACAAAAATGCCATTTGAGTTACGTTGCTACAATTGTCATGAACCAGGACATTTGGCAAGAAACTGTACCAAGCCTAAGGTCAATAGAGAACAAACTCCAGCCCAACCTGTTTCACCTAATCGAGAGAGAGCTCTTGTGACCACATCGAGTATATCTGCTGATGCTGCTGCTGGTGGAAGTCCTCAACCCTTGGGATTAGTTCAAGCCTTGGTGGTTCAGCCTGATATCAACTTTGATTGGAATTCGGAAATTGAGCGACTGAACATTTCAGCTCCAGAAAATCAAGCTGATTCAAACAACATTGCTTTCATGACCTCAAATGATCAAGTTTCTGTATCTAAGGATGAGACTCCAGCACATGAGGAGGAGACTTCAGCTGAAAACCTTGCTTTCATGACCCAGATTCTTTCAGCTCCAGTCAAAGGTCTCACCAAAGAAGAGGTACTTTCTGTTTTCTGTACTCCTGAATGTAGAGAACGAGTTGAAGCCTATAGAATACACAACGCTGAGCTAATCAAAGATTATAATGACATTAAAAGAAAAAAAATCACTTTAGCTAATAATGAAAAACTTTTTAAAGAAAAAATTGAAGCTCAGCGAAAAGACATCATCAAACTTAAGGATGATGTAAGTGTAAAAACATCCCATTTTTTGGAAGCTCAAGAGAAGGTATGCATTTTGACTAAAGAACTGGAAGATATCAGAGATAGATATCAAATAAATGAACTCAATATTAAAAAATTTGATTCTTCCAGCAAACTAGTCAAAAACTTGTGTGATCAACAGCTCGCATACAAGAAAAAGAAAGGGCTGGGATTGGATTTTAATCAGGCTCCTCCTCCTTATAATGATAATTATACTTACTTACCTATGACTGAGGAGGATATGATGAAAGTAAAATGACTTATGGTCCAAAAAACAATAAGTCATCATTTATTGGCAGACCTGTTGAAAAACAGGTGGTTCAACCAGTTTGTTTTGTGTCCAAGGGTACATTTAATCCTAACGTTTCTTCATCATGTGCAGATGAAGTACCTGAAGTGAGGTGTGGAGATATGTTAGGGAATGAACAACTTTTCAATTCTGATTTTTCTAAATCTACTTTTGATAAAACGGATTCTGGTTGTGTGTTTGGTCAATCGTTTTTGAATTCGTTTCATAGTTATGTTTCGTCTTCTTTTGGGCCTGATGTTTTGGATGTTTTTCAGTAGCTGTGATGAATCAACAGTGTGCTGATTCTTCTTCTGAATCGGTCTCAGTGGACGTCCCTAATGTTGAACCTAGTGGGACCCCATTGGAAACCGAGGTTGAAAAGGGACCATTATCAAACTCAGATGATACATGTGTTGATGAAATATGTGTTGATGAAGTTTCAACATCTTCTGATATTAAAACTGAATCTGATTTTCTAAAAGAAGAGGTGGTTATTATAAATGAAAAATTACAAGAAGAAGTTTTTGAAGAGAAAATTAAAACGGATTCTGAAACATCCTTTCAAAATGAATCTGATATAATTATAAACAAGGATAAATCTACTCCATCTGAATCTCATACTTGTGCTAGTGCTAGTTCTGATCAGCAGGTACCTAAATGCTCAGAAAAGGCACAAGTTAAACAAGCAAGAAAAATCAAGCAAGCTCAATCTTCTAAACCCAACAGATCCACATCTGCTATGAAGCATCAAAACTTCCACACATTGAAACGACAAACATGTTTCAATTGTGGAGTTGCTGGACACATTGCTAGAAACTGGACACATTGCTAGATATCGTTGTTCAGAGTCAGTGACGACTGAAAAGTCTAAGACAATGATGAATAACTATCGTAAGGCTAAGCCTTCTAATCAAGATTGGAATGCAGCCAAACGTAGAAATCAAAATCAACAAAATGATTTTCGAAGAAATCAATATAAAGCTTTTGGTAACTACAATTCTCAATGGTCAAATAAACATTGGAAACCTAAAGCTAAGGCTACGCAATCCAATTCGTCTCATACATCTCATCAAAATTCTGCCATTAAAAATCCTTCGAAATTTTTAAATAAAGAAAATTTAGTTTGGCAGAGAGTGACTTACATTGATGCACAAGGAAAACCCAGATCCCCTATGGGCTGGGTTCCTAAATCTAACTGATCCCACTAATCGTGCAGGAACAGCTGTGGAGGACTACCGTGCGCCTCTGGTACATGGATAGTGGGTATTCCAGGCATATGACAGGAGACTTGTCTCAACTGGTCAATGTAAAAGAATTTGACGATGGATATGTCTCTTTTGCGGGAGGAGAATCAGGAAGAATCACGTTGAAAGGAACAGTGAAAAACGGCGTTTTAAGCTTCGAAAATGTGAATTATGTCCCATAACTGGAACACAATCTGTTGAGCATTTCACAAATTTGTGATCGAGGAAATTTAGTTCATTTTATAAAGAAAGGATGCTACGTATTGAAGCCAGGGATTGTCATTCCTGAAGATTGGTTTTTGATGACAGCCGAGAGACGGGGAAATGCTTATGTTATTGATATAAACAAGAAGCCGTGTGAAGAAGTTACTTGTCTATTTTCAAAGATTTCAGAACATGATGGTTTATTGTGGCATCGTCGCCTTGGGCATGTGAATATGAAGAACTTGAATCAACTTGCCAAAGGTCAACTGGTCCGTGATCTACCAATCAAAGACTTTATGTTGGTAGAAAAGTGTGTTGCTTTTGCAAAGGGAAAAGCACATCGAAAGCCTCATAAATCCAAGTCTACACCCTCAACCAAAGCTGTGCTTGAATTACTTCACATGGATCTCTTTGGTCCGGTGAATGTGTTAAGTATTGGCAAGACGGCTTATTGTCTCGTGATAGTCGATGATTACTCACGCTACACCTGGGTGTATTTTCTAAGTCACTAGAATGAGGCTGCGGGTTTGATCAAACAATTCATTACTCTGGTGGAAAATCAAGCCAGTACGAAAGTAAAGGCTATTTGATCAGACAATGGGACAGAATTCAAGAATGTCACCATGGATACATTTTGCGTTGAGAAGGGAATTGATCAATAGTACAGTGCACCACGAACTCCACAACAAAATGGAGTGGCTGAAAGACGAAATCGTACTCTTATCGAGGCTGCGCGTACTATGCTGGCCGATTCGAAGCTTCCTAGTTTCTTCTGGGCTGAAGCTGTAAGCACGGCTTGTTACGTCCAGAATCATGCTTCAGTAAACAAACGACATATGAAAACTCCTTATGAGATTCTGGAAGGACGTAAACCTTCGGTTTCACACTTTCGCATCTTTGGTTGTCCATGTGTGTTACTACTTATGGATGCTAATGGAAAGCTTGAAGTCAAAGGGGACGAGTGTTTCTTTGTTGGATACGCTAAAGGTTCATCCTATAGAGTATACAACAAAGTAACTAAAAAGGTCGTCGAGTCGTGCAACATTGAATGGCTCGAAGAAAACACTACGGACGCTAGAGTTGGACCATATTGGTTATATGATTATGCTGAATTATTTAAATCGTTTAACATTTTGTCAAGTGTCCCTACAGATGCAGGTGTGTCTACTCCCAAACAACCGCTGTCCTTTGGTGATACAGAAGAAGAAGAACAGGCTGAAGGGAGTTCAAGAAATCATACCATTGACCCACCGGGAATGGTTTTCACACAGCACCCTACGCCTCAACGAACACCCCATCAATCCCCTGAAAGTGCTTCATTAATCGATGCTACATCTGGTGGTTCAGGACCTGCACTATTTCCTGAACCCATTCCTGAAGACTACGTAGTTACAACTCCTTTAGTTCACCATACTGTAGCACCTAATGAGGGGGAGACTAGCGACACCATTGATGTTAATCAAAATGCTTCTACTGAAGACGAGACCGTACCTGACATGGCAATTCCTACAAGTGTCCAACTGTGACAACCCTCACAAAACCAGGTATCCGTACGAATTAATTAATATTTAATCAATGCTTAATTACTGTGCTTGCTTACAACTATGGTTAAACTGCTTCTGGATTTCTGATACATATATACTCATGCATCACATTTTATTACTGTCACTCTATTATTTACCCACAAACATTAGTGACAACCTTGATGCACAAAGCACAGTTAGCACACTAAACGGATAACCCAGTAAACATGCTGACATTGCCAGCACCTAGACAGACACTATATTGAGGCCGGTATGAGCCGGGAATAAAGTACTACACTGGTAGGGAGTGTAGGGATGAGAGGATCATTAAACTGCGTCACTAGGTGATAGTTATAGTGCCCGGAAGTGCCTAAAACATGCTTTGATTACAAAATTCTGCACTTTACACAAAAATTCAGCATTTAACATAACTAGTAAAGTGCAAAAACATGGAAAAAATAATACTAGACACTTTCCAAAGTGTCAGGAATTTATTGTGTCACTAAAAACACTATAAAAGACACTTTAAAGCTCTACTTGACACTTTAACGGATCAATATCCAACCGAGCAACCGGACTTTACCCGGAACATAAAAATATTGTCAAAGACATTGTTTTTGCTTCTCTGAGCTAGTTAGGGTTCCCGAACACCCAAACACCCTTTATATTACATAACACACTTATATTAGAACTAAACACCTAAAAAGCCTAACTAGTTCCTAACTAAAGTGTAACCATCACATTGCATCCCAACCCCTTACCCCCCCCTAATTCGGTTGCCAAGTGTGGGGGACACCCCTACATTCTTTTGATTATTTAAATGGTACAATGTTGGGTATTTAGTAACATTAGACATGTTGGACAATAAGGAGAATTGGTTTATAAATAAACCTACAAGTCCATAAGCTTCTTTCATCAAAACTCAATATTCAACTAGCTCCCTTCTCTCCTCTCTTTCTCTTGACCGTCCGCCACCACCACACCACCATACCGCCACCCCCAAGCCTCCTACAAGCAAACCATACTTACTCAAGGGTGTTAAAGATCACATAAGGAAGCTCGGTGCACTCGGAAGCTCAAGGACCTCACTATATTTTTTTTATCCACCTTGTTTACGTCTTGATTCTTCCCTAGCCTCTAGCTAGTAGTAAGTGCTTCTAAACAACCTCTTGTTCTTGTTTAAAGTGGTTAATAGGTGATTTAACGGTTAAAATTCAAGAACACACAAGATCAAAACTAAAAGTCTTGAAAGAATGATGAACTAGTTGGATAAAGAGAAACTAATGGTGTAAATCTTGTCTAGTTGTGATTATTTTATGTTATTTGATGCTAGTAGTGGGATGGATCATCATCTAACCATACTAGATCATATTCATGGAACATGAACTAGTAATATGTTAAGTATAAAAGTTGTAAGATGATGAACCCTTCCACTCATAAACATGAACTTGTGTAAATGAAATCTTTCTTGTAAAATAAGGTTCTAAACTAGTAGATCTAAAGATCTACAAGTGGTTTTTCGGAAGAACCAAGTAAAAGAGGCAAGTCTTGTTTAAAACCCGGATCTAACATAAACTAAAGGCATTTTAGTGAATAAACAAGTGTGTAAACCCATGCGTAACAAGAAGATTTATTAAAGAAATATTTTCGTAAATCTTGACAAGAAGATGTAAAACTTCAAATTCGTTAAAAGTAAGTTTTTTAAGAAAATAAAGTTATTTTTGAAGATAACGAAACCTACTAAATATGTTGGAAAGTTACTACGTATTTTTACAAGACTTACAACTTCATGAGTTTGCGATTTAGACTTATTTTGACAAGTTTGATGTTTAATATTGTATATTGATGGTTTATAAATTGTTTGATTGAATTTTGAAAAGAAAATGATACGCTAGTAAGCGTGGCCACCTCCAGTTACAGAGGAAACTCTGGCGAAATTTTTCCAGAAATATAACACTTAGAAATATTTTTTTTCTAAACAAATGTTTACAAAATATATTTTTAACTTTGTTTTCAAAATAAACTTCGTCATGATTTTTATTTCAAAATAACCAAGTATCGGAGGTGGATTTTCGTAAATAAAACTTGTTAAATATATATTTAGAATATATATTTCATAATAAAACGCTTGTGTGATTATGTGATTATTTTGTGAACTACATATATTATTTTTAGGGTAAAAATAATATAACTGGAAACCATTATGAAATTACGACTCCAAATTAATACCCAAAACTCTTACACAATAAGTATTTAAGTTACACCGGTATTGTTATTACAACGCGAACTCTAAAATGTAACTTATGTATATTTCGGAAAACACTCCAATACGTATATTTTGGTAAAATATTATTTTGGAAACTATAGAAATAAAAATATATTATTTTTGGGAAAAATACATATATTTTGGAAATACGTTATTTTTGGACAAATGAGTTGAACATATTTTCCAAGTGGGAGATAAAAATATATTTTCCTAGTATATTTAGAAGATATATAATTTTTGAGAAAAATATATATTTTCTGGAACGATACATGATTAAGCAGAATAAGGTTTATTTGTATATATTTAAGTGAGACTTGAAATATATGGTTTTGGAATTACATGTTGGGAATATATTAACATATATTTAATTTGGAACAATACACCGAAATACGACGCCAACACTTGGCAAGATATACAAACACAAGTACGAAAATACACGTATGGGATACCCCCATCTTTGGGAAGGAAATACAATACGAATACTCGAGAAGTATCAATACAGAAATATTGTATAAACAATTATTCCAAAACTAAATGCAATTATTATAACTTGGAATAATACCAGAATCGTAACTCAAAAACATACGTACTAAGTCAAGGCACGACCCGTTCGTCTAATAGACATTAGACCATTGTAGGTAGTCATGTTTGCCGCGGAGACTTGGGTTACGAGTACGAAGACGCAATACAGTGAGTTCATGTCCCCCTTTTCTCTTAACTGTTTTCAGTTTTTACACTTCGGGGGTGAAATACATGTTACAATCATTACGGATACTTTTATACATGGTATGGTTAGCTTAAGGAGGGTTTACTACTTAGATCATGTGAGTGGGTAGGCGGAAACTAGAGGCCATTAATCCTCATTGTAGGACCGAGGGTCATTAGTGATAGATCTATTTGGGTATAGCGAGCCCCACTCTTGAGTCCGCTGAGGGAACCAGGTGGTGACTAAGTGCCCGACGCACAAATCCGCTAGGTTTGAGTCTTCCTGCATCACTTCACACATATCATTGGCTTTGCAACCCAATGGTGATCTCTTTTTCCTTAATTGCTACATACCAGGGATTTTCATACATACAGACATATTACAAACGATTATACTTACTCACTTTTACATGAACTTGCTTAACTTTATGTTGATTTTTCAAACTACATGTATTTCAGGAAACTAATGGATCTGGCACGGTATGCATATTTTTCAAGCTGCGTTTAAATAAAGAAGTCATCCAGAGTTGTAGGGTTTAGAAGGTGTAACCTCTTCCTGGACGGGTTACATATCTCTAAACCTAGTATTGTTTAAAATCTTTTGCTAAGTTTTTATGAACTCAACTAAATCAAGTCAAGGTGGTAACTTATTTTGTGAATGTTGTTTTAAGACAAGTATAATATGGTATTTTTCTAAACCTTATTAATGGATGAATACCTCATGTTCTTATCATATAGCATTGTTATGATTGTTGCTATGATATTAAGAAGTCACACCAATAAACCCACGCTTCCGCAATAGTCAGGGTGTGACAGCTTGGTATCAGAGCCTCGGTCGTAGCGAACTAGGATTCTTTCTTGAGTCTAGACTACGATCATTAGGGCTCTCACGAAAATGTTTTCACAACATGTTTTCATTGCATACACAAAATGTCCAGATCTAGGAAACAAACATTTATACAAACAAAAAGGCACAAATACACATTTCCGAATTTATGACTATAATTCAGTCGTGGAGACTAAGGGAGTTCAGTCGGGGAGACTGAGGGAGTTCAGTCGGAGAGGCTGAGGGAGTTCAGTCGGGGAGACTGAGGGAGTTTAGCCTGAGAGACTGGGTAGGATAGTCTGGGGAAGACTAGGATGAAAACATGCTTACATTGTTATTACTTGCACGCATAATTGCTGATTTTTGATATACGTGCATATGAATATATGCATACACTAATTGTTAATAATTACCATGGGTATATGCTATGACTACTATGAACCGGCACACCCGCCACACTATATAGAAGGCGAGTTATCAGACATTGATAACCCTACGGCCGCTGTCACAAATGATGAGACTGCATCAGCGCCAGAGATATTTACGGCAGACATTGAGAGTGATCCTGATATGCTGACCAAGGACGAGGATGACTTCCAACAGTTCGCGCTACCAGATTTTGGTGATACTTTACCATTGCGGGTGGTTTCTCTGACAAGAATCTTTCTGTCACTCTTATTTCAGTCCATGACCCCTTC
This sequence comes from Helianthus tuberosus, assembly GCA_030545235.1. Taxonomy (NCBI): domain Eukaryota; kingdom Viridiplantae; phylum Streptophyta; class Magnoliopsida; order Asterales; family Asteraceae; genus Helianthus; species Helianthus tuberosus. The sequence continues at coordinate 26,919,730 of CM060419.1, forward strand.
GTCACTGGACATCCCGATGATGAGCACACCATGGCTCCGATCCTCGACAATGCGCCTCTTGCGGACATTCCTTCCAAAGGTTGGTTACTCGACGAACAATTTATAACGATACTGATGTAACATTGATGACCCTATCGATAATGCCCACAACGATGGAAAGTTAGACAAGAACGATATTGCTAATTTCACTTTTTGAGACCCCTGTTAACAATCTATTTTCCGATTCTAGCACGCGTTCGATTCCAGACTCCTGGAGTCTGTGGTATCTGCAACCTTACAGACAGCCGGAGTATAACTTTCTACTACTGACGCATAAAACAACGACATGACTACTGCACTATCGTCTGCTCAAGGCACCACACCGTTAAACGACTCAGAGACTGCTCCTGAGCTAGCTTCTGCACCTTTTGTGTCCGCCTGACGTTGCACCTGCTGAATTTGCACCTCTACTTGACCATGACCATGTTCCTTTTAACTTACCATACTATGCATCCCTTATATCCGACCCAATACCTGCACCTATTGAATCTCTTTTTCGTTGAGACATTTCTACCACACCTGCACCGCTGATGTCGCACCTATGAAGACCGACGCCCATTGCGTCAACATGCCTATCGCTTTCTTCCAAGACATACCTGCACCCTGGAAAGGTACTCCAGGTCAGTACCCACGTAACGATCCTTTTTGCTACAGCAGCATTTTCCTACGACCTTACAGGCCGCACCATCTACTACTTTCACCTCTACATCGCTGGACGAGCCGATTTGATGGTTCCTATAATACACTATACTTATTTTAGACCCTTACCATCCCTTACATTATGGAGGCCACACTCGAGATGAGTTGCTCCTGTAACACCAACTACAGTATGAGGATATGAGTCGTAGAATGTTGGAGCTTGAGCTGACACCAGAATTGGCAACTTCAAATGCAAAACATTACATAACCGAAAACATGATTTAAGTGTCTACATCACAAGATAACATATTGTCTGAAAAGCTTATGTAAGACACCACATCCTCCACCCTGCCTATTACCAGCATACTTTGACTTGCCACATACATCAAGGTTCCTTTTGCGCTCTTGACCATTGCTATTACACCGTTCCCAGGATTTGATGCTCGTTTCTTTACGGCCAAGCGGTAGATCAGCTAATTGCTTCGACGTGTATACAAACTTGAGGAGGATTTCACACATGATAACAGTTTACCTTTCTTTCCCCATCCACCTCAGTCACCAGTATAGTAGGTTTCTGGGCTATGCGGATTGCATCACAATTGGGCAACACTAATGATGAGCCGAGATTGTGGAGACTTTTCGAAGGCCACTATCTGATCCATATCACCCATACCATGTTGGGTACTCTACGAAGGACATCCTCATTTCTTTGATGATACAGCAGGACGCATTGGCGTGTCGTATTCAGGTTTTGGAGAGTGTACCACGTCTATCTTGTCATTTTCAGGCCCCGTTTGCAGCACCGCACCCTCCACGTCCACTGTCCCCCAATTCTGCCGCTCGTTTTTGGACTCCTGAGCAGCAGATAGCATACTTGCTGCGCGCCTATCACACTATGGAGGAGGACTGGTTACATATGCGTCGCTTACTCTATTCTCATTTTCCTCCTCCTCCGCCGCCATCAGCATAGGCATATTTTTGGTTTTATGCGGGTCGATCTTTTGGTGAGAAGGTCGCTATTGAGCCAGCTCACGGAGCTTTTTGAGAGATCACACTTTTTTTGTATATGATAGTTGTAGTTTGACTTGTGCTTTTGGGGGTGATGTAGCCCCACGATCTTAATTTGACATGTGATGTACTATTAAACCTGTAAAACACTGTTGTGGTCGTGATTAATGAATCTCAATGGCAACATTCTCACTACATGCTTTGTTGGGTTATATGTTTTAATTTATAACATGAGATGTTATGTGTTGATGGATGTTACTGTAAATGTACAATTATTATACTTGCTACGACCTGACTTACATGATCATCTTTTAGAAGATGCCACCAAGACACGAAGTACGCATGCCTACTACCCAGGCAGAACTCCAAGGGATAATTGCCACGAACCTAACAAGGGTACCACAGAAAACAACCCACCTCATGGCTGTACCTACTGGCACTTCCTCAACTACGAGCCTCCGAAGTTCGACGGCACTGGAGGTGCCATAGCCTTTGTGAAATGGATCGAAAGAATGGATTCCATCTTTCAATTGAGCGGTTGTACGCCAGAACAACAAGTATCATACGTTTCCGAGTTGTTTGCAGATAAAGCTCGATTATGGTGTAACCTTCAGATTCGAATAATGGGCGCGACTGCAGCATATGCGTTAACATGGGGTGAACTGAAAGGAATGATGCATAAGAATTATTGCTCCCAAACGGAAACCCAGAAGTGGGAAGGTGAATTCCGGAGCCTGATGAGGGAAGGTCCAAAGGTGTTGGAGTACGTGCAAAGACTTCACGATTTGTCACGAGTTGTTCCGTACCTGGTGAAACCAGAATTGAAGGAATTGGGACAATTCATTTGGGAACTGGCGCCTCAAGTCTTGAGCTTGATGACAACATCAACACGACCAGCAACTATTGTTGCAAGTAAGATGGGTTTGGCACTCACTACGGAAGCACTTTGACTAGAAAAACTTGCAAACTCTGCCAAGAAGAAGGAGACTCAGGTGGAGTCATCCAGAAAGAACAAAAGGAACCTCACCGAAGATAACCGAACGAATAATGATGAACAAAGATCTGTTCAAGGTTGTTTTGACTGCGGGGACAAAGGGCATTTCAAGAAAGATTGCCCTAACAACAAACAAGCCGATGTTAAGATTTACTTAGAAACTAAGCCGAGACGTGATGGGTGCAAGTATCACCACGAATGTGGATGTCGGAAGCCTAAGTGCGATAGGTGTGGGAAGAGAGGACACAACAAGGATGCCTGTGGGACGAAGAGTCCCAAACAAGGAGGGAACAATGACAACAACCAAAGTGGAAATAATAATAAATTTCCAGACTGCTACCGATGCGGGAACGTGGGGCACTTTAGGAAAAATTGCCCAAGGAGGATTAACGAAGACCATGAAGGGACATCTAACCTCGAAGCTTGTGAAGCATGCCAGGATCCAGACATGAATACTGGTACGTTCTCTATAAAACAGAAATTTTGCATCCACGTTATTTGATACCAGTACCGATTATAGTTTCGTATCGTTAGAATTTAAGAATATACTTGGGTTGACCACTAGTAGGTTAGACGTTCCATGCTCGATCGAATTGGAGAATGGAAAACTAATTGAAACAGGAGAAGTCATCAGAGAATGTGTAATTGAACTAGGAGGTCACGTAATTACGCTAGGTCTGCTACCTGTCAAGTTGGGAAGCTTTGACGTGGTAGTGGGAATGGATTGGTTGTCGAGAAACAAGGCCGATATTGTTTGCCACGAGAAGACCATCCGCATCCCTATGTTGGATGAAGAGACGATCGTTGTTCATGGAGAAAAGCGTGATACACCGCTGAGAATCAGTAGCTGTCTGAAAGCTAGAAGGTGTTTGCAGAAGGGATGTGTTGCATTCTTGGCACACATTGTTGATAAAGAGCTGCTGAACCAAAGATCGAAGACATTCCAATTGTAAGGGAATATCCTGAAGTCTTCCTCGAAGACTTGCCAAAATTATCTCCACAACGATTAGTCAAATTTCGCATCTATTGGATTCCAGGCGTTTCGCCTGTAGTCGATGCATCTTAGCGACTTACACCTTCGGAGATGCAAGAATTGACAGTGTAGTTTCAGTAGTGAATAGAGAAGGAAGATAACAGACCAAAATTCCCTTTTGGGAAACCCCAAATTCTGCTCATCAAGAAGAAGGACGATGATTTTCATATGAGCATCAACTACCAGGAGCCGAACGAGCTAACCCACGAGAGTCAGTGACTCTTGCTGAGGATTAACGAACTTCTTACATAACTGGCTGTAAGGGCCCAACTACTATTACACGACTGGTCGACGATCGAGTGTCGTTAGCGGTGAATTCGGGAAGAAAGTATACCAGGAAAAATTGTGGGACAATGACTTATTCTTAGACATACACAAAAATAGCGCTTCCTACACGATACACAAACCAGTCTACACGGGATACGAAATCTGGAGGATTTAGAAAACATATATTTAGGACCTTTGGGAACCCAGGTCCAAACCCGTAAGGGTTTTTACTTAGGAACCATATCTGTCAACTCAATCAACCATCATTAACCTGACAAACTTATCATTTCCTTTCGTTGAAATCTTCACTTTTGCTTCTAGCGAGTAGATGTTTGCATCTCTACTCCCCTCAAAGTAGTTGCATCACGTTGATTTCCTTCGCTGAGAACGAACACACGTTTGCTTCGTATACTTGGTCACTTCTCCATTGTAGCAGTTACACACCGCTTCTTTACTTGAAAACTTATAAATAACCCATGCACTTTTTGTTACGCGTGTGGTTTCATTTCGAACAAACACTTCATTAAAATTTAAATATTGCCTTACTAAGCCTAATTACTGATTCGTGATTCGAATAACCTACATTATTGTTATTGTTGACTCTTTTGTTACCAAGTCAACACACTTTCCTGAAACTTCAAGTTACATTCATGATTTATCTTTGTGGCCATGCCGAGATTCCTTTGTTGGTACATACATTCATTGTCGAGTTATGTTGAAACCAAGTTCAATTGCTTGAGCTTATCCAGACCACAAGTTTAATTGGAAATGCTATATGATGTATTGAGAGCATCATATACAACTATTTTTACAAAGATTCTTCTGTTTCGAGCCGTAGTAGATTTGATTGGCTACGACCACACTAAATCATTTGTTGATCTCGATACCTTGCGGTGATACTTTCACCAAATTGAAGCTTGTGCTAATTGGGTTACTCACTTCATACACGGATTCAATTGCCTACTTATTTGTTAGCAATCCATTTTGATATTCACGATCAAAGCAGTCTCAGCACAATTGTGTGTTGAGGCAATGGTACATGCATTTATTTCATACCGCAATGTACCTCCTAACGATTCTTTCATAATCAATTGAATGCCTTACGGTACATAATACTTTCTCATCCTTCATTAAAAAACAATGACTCCTTGATGTTCCGTATTCAACTAAAAACCTTGTAACATTGTGTAAATCAAATCTTCAGGCTTATTTCGGTACACTTTCGTTTGGTTTAAAACACGGTGAACTTGTTCAGTCACCACTATTATTGAATCATGTCATTACAACACCCTGTGGCGTCATTACAAACTTGTAGCTTGTGCTAATCAGGGTCAAACGTTTCACACAAAACCACATATACTTTTGTTAACTTGTCATTTAGACATTTCTGATGCAACTACAAAACAAGGCAAGGATACACCAGATTCGCTTGTAATCAATCGGCGTATTATCGCAAGTCAAGTTTTCAACACACTAAATCTTACCATTCATCTATTCGGGAGTTGACAGATCATTTTACTATTTCATTTGAGTAGTTGATTTTGAATTCTTATAACGGATGCTAGGGATTCGTGAGAACTCGTTGCATATTGCGATCAATCGTTTGAGAATCTTATTAGTTAAAACCTCTCTTTTGTGGAACCCCCCTGCTACCTGGATTACGCTAGACTATACGTCAAGTACGTCTTGTACCTCTGACAACTAATGCTAAAAGCACACACCTTTTAACCCTAGGATTCGGGTTGACATATATTCTTGGACTCGCCAAATGTGAGTAATGTTTGTTTCGGTTTGATGATTATCTACTTCGATACTATTCATATACATACATGTGTGACTTAACCATAAGGAGTTAAGGTAGAACAAATTTCGAGGACGAAATTTCTTTAACGGGGGGAGAATGTGACAACCCTCACAAAACCAGGTATCCGTACGAATTAATTAATATTTAATTAATGCTTAATTACTGTGCTTGCTTACAACTATGGTTAAACTGCTTCTGGATTTCTGATACATACAAACTCATGCATCACATTTTATTACTGTCACTCTATTATTTACCCACAAACATTAGTGACAACCTTGATGCACAAAGCACAGTTAGCACACTAAACGGATAACCCAGTAAACATGCTGACATTGCCAGCACCTAGACAGACACTATATTGAGGCCAGTATGAGCCGGGAATAAAGTACTACACTGGTAGGGAGTGTAGGGATGAGAGGATCATTAAACTGCGTCACTAGGTGATAGTTATAGTGCCCGGAAGTGCCTAAAACATGCTTTTATTACAAAATTCTACACTTTACACAAAAATTCAGCATTTAACATAACTGGTAAAGTGCAAAAACATGGAAAAAATAATACTATACACTTTCCAAAGTGTTAGGAATTTATTGTGTCACTAAAAACACTATAAAAGACACTTTAAAGCTCTACTTGACACTTTAACGGATCAATATCCAACCGAACAACCGGACTTTACCCGGAACATAAAAATATTGTCAAAGACATTGTTTTTGCTTCTCTGAGCTAGTTAGGGTTCCCGAACACCATAACACCCTTTATATTACATAACACACTTATATTATAACTAAACACCTAAAAATCCTAACTAGTTCCTAACTAAAGTGTAACCATCACATTGCATCCCAACCCCTTACCCCCCTAATTCGGTTGCCAAGTGTGGGGGACACCCCCACATTCTTTTGATTATTTAAATGGTACAATGTTGGGTATTTAGTAACATTAGACATGTTGGACAATAAGGAGAATTGGTTTATAAATAAACCTACAAGTCCATAAGCTTCTTTCATCAAAACTCAATATTCAACTAGCTCCCTTCTCTCCTCTCTTTCTCTTGACCGTCCGCCACCACCACACTACCATACCGCCACCCCCAAGCCTCATACAAGGAAACCATACTTACTCAAAGGTGTTAAAGATCATATAAGGAAGCTCGGTGCACTCGGAAGCTCAAGGACCTCTCTATATTTCTTTTATCCACCTTGTTTACGTCTTGATTCTTCCCTAGCCTCGAGCTAGTAGTAAGTGCTTCTAAACATCCTCTTGTTCTTGTTTAACTTGGTTAATAGGTGATTTAACGGTTAAAACTCAAGAACACACAAGATGAAAACTAAAAGTCTTGAAAGAATGATGAACTAGTTGGATAAAGAGAAACTAATGGTGTAAATCTTGTAAATCTTGTCTAGTTGTGATTATTTTATGTTATTTGATGCTAGTAGTGGGATGGATCATCATCTAACCATACTAGATCATGTTCATGGAACATGAACTAGTAATATGTTAAGTATAAAAGTTGTAAGATGATGAACCCTTCCACTCATAAACATGAACTTGTGTAAATGAAATCTTTCTTGTAAAATAAGGTTCTAAACTAGTAGATCTAAAGATCTACAAGTGGTTTTTCGGAAGAACCAAGTAAAAGAGGCAAGTCTTGTTTAAAACCCGGATCTAACATAAACTAAAGGCATTTTAGTGAATAAACAAGTGTGTAAACCCTTGCGTAACAAGAAGATTTGTTAAAGAAATATTTTCGTATATCTTGACAAGAAGATGTAAAACTTCAAATTCGTTAAAAGTAAGGTTTTTAAGAAAATAAAGTTATTTTTAAAGAAAACGAAACCTACTAAATATGTTGGAAAGTTACTACGTATTTTTACAAGACTTACAAGTTCATGAGTTTGCGATTTAGACTTATTTTGACAAGTTTGATGTTTAATATTGTATATTGATGGTTGATAAATTGTTTGATTGAATTTTGAAAAGAAAATGATACGCTAGTAAGCGTGGCCACCTCCAGTTACAGAGGAAACTCTGGCGAAATTTTTCCAGAAATATAACACTTAGAAATTTTTTTTTTCTAAACAAATGTTTACAAAATATATTTTTAACTTTGTTTTCAAAATAAACTTCGTCATGATTTTTATTTCAAAATAACCAAGTATCGGAGGTGGATTTTCGTAAATAAAACTTGTTAAATATATATTTGGAATATATATTTCATAATAAAACGCTTGTGTGATTATGTGATTATTTTGTGAACTACATATATTATTTTTAGGGTAAAAATAATATAACTGGAAACCATTATGAAATTACGACTCCAAATTAATACCCAAAACTGTTACAAAATAAATATTTAAGTTACACCGGTATTGTTATTACAACGCGAACTCGAAAATGTAACCTATGTATATTTCGGAAAACACTCCCATACGTATATTTTGGTAAAATATTATTTTGGAAACTACAGAAATAAAAATATATTATTTTTGGAAAAAAAACATATATTTTGGAAATACGTTATTTTTGGACAAATGAGTTGAACATATTTTCCAAGTGGGAGATAAAAATATATTTTCCTAGTATATTTAGAAGATATATAATTTTTGAGAAAAATATATATTTTCTAGAACGATACATGATTAAGCAGAATAAGGTAATAAGGTTTATTTGTATATATTTAAGTGAGACTTGAAATATATGGTTTTGGAATTACATGTTGGGAATATATTAACATATATTTAATTTGGAACAATACACCGAAATACGACGCCAACACTTGGCAAGATATACAAACACAAGTACGAAAATACACGTATGAGATACCCTCATCCTTGGGAAGGAAATACGAATACGAATACTCGAGAAGTATTAATATAGAAATATTGTATATACAATTATTCCAAAACTAAATACAATTATTATAACTTGGAATAATACCAGAATCGTAACTCAAAAACATACATACTAAGTCAAGGCACGACCCGTTCGTCTAATAGACAGTAGACCATTTTAGGTAGTCGTGTTTGCCGTGGAGACTTGGGTTACGAGTACGAAGACGCAATACAGTGAGTTCATGTCCCCCTTTTCTCTTAACTGTTTTCAGTTTTTACACTTCGGGGGTGAAATACATGTTACAATGATTACGGATACTTTTATACGTGGTATGGTTAGCTTAGGGAGGGTTTACTACTTAGATCATGTGAGTGGGTAGGCGGAAACTAGAGGCCATTAATCCTCATTGTAGGACCGAGGGTCATTAGTGATAGATCTATTTGGGTGTAGCGAGCCCCACTCCTGAGTCCGCTGAGTGAACCAGGTGGTGACTAAGTGCCCGACGCACAAATCCGCTAGGTTTGAGTCTTCCTGCATCACTTCACACATATCATTGGCTTTGCAACCCAATGGTGATCTCTTTTTTCTTAATTGCTACATACCAGGGATTTTCATACATACAGACATATTACAAAGGATTATACTTACTCACTTTTACATGTACTCACTCAACTTTATGTTGATTTTTGAAACTACATGTATTTCAGGAAACTAATGGATCTAGCACGGTATGCATATTTTTCAAGTTGCGTTTGAATAAAGAAGTCATCCAGAGTTGTAGGGTTTAGAAGGTGTAACCTCTTCCTGGACGGGTTACATATCTCTAAACCTAGTATTGTTTAAAATCTTTTGCTAAGTTTTTATGAACTCAGTTAAATCAAGTCAAGGTTGTAACTTATTTTGTGAATGTTGTTTTAAGACAAGTATAATATGGTATTTTTCTAAACCTTATTAATGGATGAATACATCATGTTCTTATCATATAGCATTGTTATGATTGTTGCTATGATATTAAGAAGTCACACCAATCAGGGACCATCAATACATGTTTATACTCTTGCTACATCTCACAAATAGAACCTAAAACTGTTGATATAGCTTTGCAGGAACCAGGCTGGGTAGATGTTATGCATGAATAACTGAACCAGTTTGAGAATCTTGGAGTATGGAAACTTGTCGAGTTGCCAAAGGGAAAGCGCAAACTTGGAACTAGATGGGTGTTCAGAAAAAAGCAAGACTCTGCAGGGGTTATTGTTCGAAATAAAGCACAATTGGTGGTCCAGGGTTTTAGACAAATAGAGGGTCTGGAATATGATGAAGTATATGCTCCGGTTGCCCGACTTGAAGCCATCCGGATCTTCTTAGCCAACGCGTCATATATGGGGTTCACTGTGTTTCAGATGGATGTCAAGACAGCGTTTCTATATGGAGATGTGAAGGAAGAAATCTTTGTTGAGCAGCCACCGGGTTTTGTTCATCCAGATCATCCAGAATATGCCTACAAGCTCGACAAGGCATTGTATGGATTGCACCAAGCACCACGAGCTTGGTATGCTACTCTAACTGAGCATCTTCTGGCTCATGGGTACACACGTGGCACGATAGACCAGACTCTGTTTATCAAGAAAGTGGGCAAGGATCAGATCTTGGTTCAAATTTATGTCGATGATATTATCTTCGGATGTACAAGTGAGGAGCTTTGCAAGGAGTTTGAGAGAGTTATGAAAAAGAAGTTTGAGATGAGTGCTCTCGGAGAAATGACACTGTTTTTGGGTTTACAAGTCAAACAGAATTCTCAAGGCATTCTTATTCATCAAGGGAAGTATGTGGATGACGTGCTAGCAAAATTTAAGCTTGTGGACGCAAAACCGGTTGAAACACCAATGGCAGAGAGACCGTTATTGACTGAAGGTGCAGAAGGATCCACTGTTGATCAACGCCTTTATAGGTCTATGATCGGGTCATTGATGTATCTGACAGCGAGCCGTCTAGACATCATGTTTGCTGTCTGCAACTGCGCGCGATATCAGGCTAATCCTAAAACTTCTCATCTTAGTGCTGTTAAACGAATCTTTCGGTACCTTAAAGGCCGACCTCGTTTTGGTCTGTGGTATCCGAGGGATTCCAATTTTGACCTGTTTGCGTTTTCTGATAGCAACTTTGGAGGCACTGATAGTGACAGGAAATCTACATCAGCTGGATGTCAATTTCCGGGTGACAGGCTCATTTCTTGGCAATACAAGAAACAACAAACGGTGGCGATTTCCACAGCTGAAGCTGAGTACGTTGCCGCCTCTGCATCTTGCTCTCATGTGGTGTGGATGCAACATCAATTGCAGGACTACGGTTTGACTTATCTCAACACTACTATTTACTGCGATAATGATGCTGCAATACAAATTGTAAAAAATCCTGTTTTCCACTCCAAAACCAAGCACATTGATATAAAAGTCCATTTTATTAGAGACTGCTTCGACAGAGGTCTTATTAAACTGGAACAAATCGACACAGATGCAAATGCTGCCGATTTGTTTACAAAACCTGTCAGCAGCTCAAAATTCAAAGTGCTTATGGATTTTCTGAAAATGATCCGGTATACCGACTGAGCATGGTTGTTTTTATAAGTAAATTTGTACATAAAGTTTTCTATTCATAGGTAGTTTTTTTATTTATGCACAAATTTAGGGGGAGGATTAAAAAAAACATTGCATGACTGGGAAATGAAATGAATTTTCACATTATGGTCGAGGGCCGACTCATGTAAGACCAGTATCGAAATAGTTTGACTCTAGTATGATGTGTTGGTAGGCTCTATCCTTAAGACTGGAAACATTGGTTGTTTCTGTTCAGAACTAAAATAGTACATGACCTCAGGAAAGAAAATCACTTGGAATTAGCTCATTTCTATTTGAATGTCTGTATGTTGTCCCGATACACACAATTTTGGTCTGACTCTGAAATCTTCTCTGAAAAAGTCATGTATCTCCTCTGTTGCATCCAGATACATGCTGACCTGGAGGTGCTAGGCAACGTCAGCTTCTGCTGCATCCAGATACATGCTGACCTAGCTGTACGCTGTCGCGCTGTAGATCAATTAAACACCCGAAAGAGGCCCTTAAGTGCCCAAAAGAAACCCAAGAAACCTATATCAAACTGAGAAAAACTCATTTGATCTGTATATCATACCATCTCTGCTTAAGATCTATTCTGTTCTGTTCTCTTCTCAATCTATTCCCAATTAAGATTTCAGAGATTTGGATTGGACTTGTGAAATATGTGGTAGGGAAGCTACTTGCATGATAGAGTGTGCTGTATATAATTCCGGGAATTGATTAGTATTTGTTTGGGTGTTCATTGTTAAAACATCAAAACATGATAAATATTAGTAACAGGCAGTCATATTAAAAAGGTCTAGGGAGGTGAGTTTAGGTGGACAAATATACTGGCAATCGTTCAGATCACTCAGTAGTAGATCAGTGTTGATAAGTGAAGTCAGGCCCGAAACCTGTGATTTGATCCCTGAGCAATTATGATATTTCCTTATTTTATTTTTGTAAATAATATTTCGATATTATTTATTTTTATGTTTGTAGGTTTTTGTTTCATAAAAAACGTGCTCAGGAAGTTGAAGGGTTGTATAAGAAAAGGTTGATTTTAATTGGATTGTTAAAATAATTGGAAATATGTTTATAAATCCAATATTCAAACTGAATTGTGGTCTCGAATCGAGACTGTGGTCTCGGCCCAAACTGTTCAAGGCCCCGCCCACAGATTTGAGATATTTAAGGGGATCTCGACTCGAGACCTCATTGTGCACTCACAATCAATCACTGTACTAAAAAAACTCTCTCTCACTCTCCGGCGATTTCCTTCGTTTTTCCGACGTTACTCCGGTCTCGACTTGCTGTTTTGAATCTGTTCAAGGTAGTTTGATCGATTTAATGATGATTAAGTTGAAGTTTTGCAAGTTCTCTTGAAGATTTGATGAAGAATGTTTGAACATCATATGAATATTTGAAGATGCTCATGAACCCTAAAATTGGATATGTTTTGGTCTTCAAAGAATTTTGAAAGTGTTTTTGGATTTTGATCCAAATCGTAACAGATCAAAAGGTGTTTAGGAGGTCTCGACTCAGATTGAAGAACATACCTTAGGGACTCGAGATCTGTGTTTGCGAGTCGCAACCTCATCAGTCTCGACTGAGGTCTCGAGTCAATGTTATATTGGTCTCGAGTAAAAAACACAATGGTTTCGAGTGATCTTTCTTGTCTCGACTCGAAACCTCACGGTCTCGACTCGAAATCTCATGGTCTATATGCTGACTTTTGCAATCTGAGTTGTTGACCAATGACTGACCTTGTTGAACTGTTGATCAGTTGTGTTAACTATGAACATGTTTTGTCTTATTAATAAATTTCATCAAGTTAACAAATTCTTATGTGCTTAATGTTTCTGTTGTGTGTAGGATATGGATTTAAAGTTTATTTCTGCGCATAATCAAGCTGGATACTTAGCTGCTCCTCCAGAGAAGCACAAGAAATTATATACATCGCTGATTAAAGGGTTAAATAGCTGCCGACTTATTCATGCACTGAGAGATAATCCAGTTGTCTATGAAAGTCTTGTTCAAGACTTTTGGAAGACAGCAAGATTTGAAGCACAAGGAGCTGATGGAAAGGGGATGATAGAAGCTGAGATTCAGAAGAAGAAGATTGTCATTACTGAGCAAATGATAAGAGAAGTTCTACAGTTTGGTGATAATGAATCTGATCTGATTGATCTTCCAAGTGGTACTGTAGAGGCTATTTTGCCTCGTTTGAGCTACGAAGGAAAATATCCCTCACTCGTAAAGAAGTTCTTGCACCCGTATTGGCGTTTGCTGGCACACATGTTTATCTTGTGTATGACAGAAAATCGAGGGGGAATAGATCAACTGAACATTACACAAACTGCTGCTTTTGTTGCACTTATTACGAATGTGCCGTTCAACTACTCGAAGTATATCTTTGAAGGGATGAAGAGAAATGTTACTGGGATTCGAAAAGATAAATTTATTATGTATCCAAGATTTTTGCAGATGATCTTAAATGCTCGTTATTCTAATTTGGAGCGATCCGGTGATACTTTGGAGCTGAAACCCATGGGACCAGCTTGTTTTGGTGCCCTTACGTCCAAGAAAGGCACTGAGAAGAAGTTTGAAGGGCGTATTCCATTAGAGAAATTTGGTCAGTTTGCAGAGAGTGAAGATGTAGCTGCTGATCCAATAATAGTACAACCTGTTCCAGTAAATGTAATGGTTGCTGAAGAGCATGATGTTCAGGGTGCTGTTGATAATGAGCCTGAGACTGAGATTTTAATAATCAACTCTGACGATGAGGGCATAGAGATTATGTGTGATTCAGGTGATGATGAAGAGCTTCCTCCTGAAAAGGAAGCTGATGTTGCTGTTTCTACTGTTCCGTCTATGATTACTGCTGAGAGCTTGGCTTTGTTGTTAAAGTCTGTGACTGATAAGATGGGAAATCCTCCTTCCAATCTTACAGTATCCAATGAAGAGCCTAGTGAGAACCCAAAGGATCCTGATTCATTGCCCTTGAAGCGGAAAAGGAGGGATCCTTGACTCGGAATGTATGTTGAACAAAACAAAGATCAATCTATGAATATTGCTGAAGATGATGATGGATTTGTATGATTTCGATTTTGAGAAAACTGTCACTGACACCACCACCACTGCTGAAGATATCTTTGAGTTTAACACTGACACTCAAAGAAATGATTTGGAGACCACCGCTGCTAATGTTCAAGCTACAAATGTTGATACTGATTCTGTCATTGGGACAATGCCACTTGGTATTTCTGAACCTGCAGGTTCTTCTAGAGTTATTCATGACGTGCGTAGTAGTTCAAGTGGTAAGAGACCTGAAGAGCCGTTGAGGATGTCGTTTGATGATGATTCAAGCGATGATGATGAGTTCATTAGTATAAGAGAAATGAAGAAATGGCTAATTGTGGTTGAGCAAGATTCGATTCATAAAGACACCAAGATTATCCAACTTGAAGATACTATAGTGCAAAAGAATCAACAAATTGAACAGCTTCAAGGAGACTTCAGTTTGCTGTTTAATATGGTTTATGATTTACGTGGAAAACTGGAGAAGAAGTTTGGACAAGAGTTTTCTGATCCGACTGACGTAGAAAACAGAAGAAAAGCCTTTGAAAGGGATGATGCTGAGAGAAGTGCTGCTATGGAACAATACTTCAAAAGAGTTACTGATCCAGTTGCAGACAAAGAAAAGGCTGAAAGAATAAAAAAGAAAAGGGAGTTTGTAATTCTGAAGAACAAGAATCTTAATCCAGATGATGATGATGCTCAAGCAACTCATCATTTAATGGATATTGGTGAAACTCTCTATGATAAAGTTGGAAATAGATCTGGTGTGGTCAGATGGGGTTTTGATCATGATCGTCAAAGATGGTGGATAAAGAGGAAGGTTGGACCTGTTGAGTGGTACAAAAATCCAGCTCAGTTTCAAACTTTCACAAAAGTTGATTTGATAAATCTGTCTAAGTCACCTTATGTGGATGATCGACCTGGAGGTCGTGGATATTTGTTATTTGAACGACTTCAGAGGGAAGTTCTTCGTAACTTTCCTTCGATGCACACTGCAGAGTCTATTGTTAAACCAGCTAAAGGCATTCGAGATCCATACACTAACAAGCGAATGAAGATTGTGCACTGGCCAGCAACTGACAAGGAGAAGATGATTCCTCTAGTGAGAAAGATTCCAAAAGGTGCTTTGAAGTCCTTACACTTTTGGGCTTATGATGAGCGTTTAGAGCAGGCAGTGATTGTTTGTGAAGATGATGTAAATTTTCGCTTGGTGGATCAAGTTGATTTGCTGAATCTTGCTTATGAAGATCTAGAAGTGTTAGCTCGCAATCAAATTAGAGCTACTGAAAAATATGAAGAAATTGCAAAAGGATGGACTGCTGTTGTTGTTTCAGCCATTCATTTTCGCACAAAAGGTTTTGGTGGGCTCAAAGATCGTTTGGGTGGTGATCGTGATAGTTGAAGTCTCAAGAACCTCCATGCATAAACCTAGGGGGAGATTGTTGGAACCTTGAGGTTTATACATAGAGGAATACAAAAGTTTTGGGTTGGTCTTGTAATGTTTAACTAGTTATTTTGGGTCACATGTATCTAATGGGTTTTAGGTGATCTCGAGTGGGCTTAGGGATGGTCTCGATCCATCTTAGTTACTATTTAAGCAAACCCTCATTGTGTTTAGAGGGTTGATCAGTTTGTTGAAGATTATAGGCCACTCGAGATCCTTGTGTATGTCTTGTATCAGTCATCGTGACAAAGGTGAATGCAAGATTAGTGTTTTGATTTGATTATTCTTGTTTCTATTACTTTATAGTTTTCTTGAATCCACTTGTGCTTGGTTTCCGCGCTTGCACAAGTTATTGTTGATATCCTTGAAAGATCCTCACGGGATTTACAGCTTGTTGTTTTGCTCCGCGACCAGAAGACATAATATCAATTCAGAATATTTAGTAAATTTACGTTCCCGGTATTGCTGCGACAGGAGCATATTTGAGTCAGGGAACGTTGAGAAAGTTTTTTTTAAGCATGTCTTTGTCGGTAATTTTCTCACCACATAATTTTAACTCAGAGGTAATGAGGAACAATGCAGAATTATACTGACTAACAGTCTTAAAATACTGTAGTCGTAAATGAAGCCATTCATAGCGGGCTTTGGGGAGTAAGACCAACTTCTGGTGGTTAAAATGTTCTTTGATGTTTGTCCATAATTCAAGAGGGTCCTCAACAGTTAGGTATTCCCGCTTTAGATCTTTGTGAAGATGACGGCGGAGGAATATCATAGCTTTCGCTTTATCTTGAGGTGAGGTCTGATTACCAACATTAATTGTCTCCCTCAAATTATTTGCCGTCAAATGGATTTTAGCATCAAGAATCCACGGGAGGTAGTTGTTACCCGAGATATCAAGTGCGGTGAATTCAAGTTTTGATAAGTTCGACATATTATCTATGAAGGAAAGGATAAGGCATTTTTAAAACAAGCCTTCAAATAAAATGTATATTATATCAGAACTTAGGGTTCTCTTTTGCTAGAACTGCAGGTTCTAAACTTTAAGTATGTTTATAAAATAGAGAAAGAAAATAAACTCATTAATTAATTTAAGTATGTAACAGTATAATTGTGGGTTAAAAAATTGTTCCATTAATAATAATTTTGAAGGGTCAGGATTATTTCAGAACCATATATATTTTCAGAACTTGCAGAACTTATCTAGACCATTAGATGCTTTGATCAAGGGCTAATATTAAAGATGGCATTTTAGTAATAAAACAGAAGTTTTAAGGATAATATATTAGCTAAAAAGGGTACTTTAGGGATATAAAACAATAAAATTATAAAATCACTAAATATTTCCTATTAATAAGGTTATCAGTTATATTTTTTCATCACTCTCGTACAACAATCTTCTCTCGCAATACACAATCAAGCTATTAAACCATGTTCTGTATGTTTCACCATCCATTACATCAACGGTGCTTCAATTCTTATGATGATCTCATATAATCTATTTCAGTTTAGAATTTTTTTTTATTAGCATTCTATTTATACTGTTGCATATGATTGGTGTTTTGGTCAAAAATTACCGAAGCAATTTAGTGATCAAATTAGTTAAGTGAGGTAGTGTGCTAATATTACGTGTGAAAAATGTGTTAACCAAATTAGTTATGAAAACAGTTTCAGGATACGGCTCGGGATATCGAACTGTATCCACAATCAAACAATGAGCAATAAGGTAAAGGTTGACACGTGATGTACGAGGAAAGCCCTTGATCAATCTAGATCGCCGGCATAAAACCTCGGGAGCTGACAATCGCAGCTGCCTTGTTCTTCTATTGCTTCAAATATCAGGATACAGTGCAGGATGTGGTGCGGATCGACTATGTGTTACAATGTAATTCGAATACAAGTGTTGTGTGTTTGCGATGAGCTAGAGAGAAAGTGTTCAAAAATGTGTAAGTTGAGTGCCTTAATCTGATCCGCCCCCATCTATTTATAGTAAAACGAATGTAACTAACTATCCTACATAACCGGGATCCAACGAATATTCCTTAGCCGAACGTTGTAGACCTGGTCTTTCGGGTTCAACGTCTCTCCATTAACAAATACGCCCGAGTCTTGAGGAGATGAAGTCCATTTGACCGTTAGCAAGTCCCAGTCTTTAACCTGCACGTGATTAATTCGATATACCTCAGGATATCACCTAGGATGTTAGCAATATCCCCGTCCAGTATCCTGATCGCAGATAAACAATTAAAAGCAGGATATAGTTCAAGATATGTATGCTTAGAAAATGAGCCATAACAATTGTCCCCAAATATATCGGTTGGTATACCAATCCAACGGATATATTTTAAAAGTTTCACCTCATAACTTAAGGTAATTAATACGACTAGACCCTTGAAATGACAGTGGTGCAACTTCCAAAGCATTATTTACTCTTTACCCCCTATATTCAGCCTATATTAACCGAGGGACTCCTCATTATGGTTATCCTTATCTTCAACCGGATATCAGGTACTTTCCTCTCTACCCTTTCTATTTTCCTTGTTTATATCTTCTTCTCTCCGATTGTGTTCTTCCATGGCGACCCGTACCAGATCGCAAATGGCGGACTCTGTTTCCCCTTTCTACAAACAAAATTTGCTTCAGAATCCTTCAAAAGAGGTGTGTTCTTTCGATAATTCCGACACCGTGGCCCTACGAGCTTCCGGTGCCTTTCCCGCCGGGACAATCTTCCGTACATTCGACCAAGAGGTCCGATCGGATTTTTGTTCCGACGAATGGGTTTGCTTCTTTGCATACCCTTTCTCGCTAGGTCTTCGATACCCTTTTCCCGAATTAATGATGCAATTCTTCCGAACCACCGGCATCTCTTTTGCTCAAACCATGCCCATGGTTTGGAGAGTATTAATTGTACTTAACCAAATCAAAAACCTTCATTGCCCCGACCTGTGCATCGAGGATCTGCCTATTGCTTATCGCCTCCGATCCCACGGCTCTAGCCGGTTCTTGCTTTTCTCGACCTCTAGCAAACCCCTTATTCTTAAAGCCACCTAAAATGAAGACGGACGGCAACGCAAATTTTTCTTTGTCAAACGAGACTCCATTGCTGAGGGTGCCAGCCTTCCGGTGGAGTGGTTAACCACCGGTAGGGTCATAAATATTCTCATGGACTGTTAGGTTTTTATTTCCTACTAATATCCTTCTTTTTGATCCTTATGCAGTGAATTTCAAGGAAGTAGCTCCCCCTACCGCTGAATCAGAGGAAAGAATCAACACCGTTTACCAATTACCTGCAATAGACAGGAGTTTCACCACACACGTCCCGAGTTCCAGTCAATAATCATCATCTGAAATGTCTGGTAAGGATTACTTTTAAAATAATTAGTCAACACAGTATAATAATAAGATAAAGAGTAATAACGATGTAAAACTTTTCCCTTTATGCAGCACCGGTCAAGATCCCTGTAGTCTTTGACCTCGACTAGTTGGACAGTTATTCTAATCAGGTTCAGGTCAAAAAGGAACCTAGTCCTAGGGCCACAGCCTCATCCAAACCCAGTGGTTCCAAAACCATTGTCATCAGCAAACCCTTGCCAACTACCAAGCCCCGGAGCTCCAGCTCTCGTAAAAGGAAAGAGCCCGATTCCCCCGTCATTTCAGACACTTTTCCTTTTGAGAAGCACGGGTTCATTGAAGCTAGCGGGTTTATGACTTCCTTTCTTAACCAGGTTAGTATTCTCAAATTACATCCTGCAGCTTACATCATTTACAAAGATTTATCAATATTAATACCTGTCCTCTTACCTTCGTAGGGTCTTGAGCGTCTGGTTCATCTATATCAAGAATCTGGCAGGCTTAACAAGACGCTTGAATCTAAGCTAAAGGAAGCAGAAGTCACAATCTCCGATCAAGGCATGATTGCAGCCGCCAAATCTCGTCATTACGAGGAGAAGTTCAAAGCTATGATTCAAGAACACCAGACTGCTCTCAACAAAGCTACTCTTCAAGCCCAAGCCGATCTTGAAACTGCCCATGTGCAACATGAACGCGATATGGTCAGCTACCGGGAAAGTCTTAAGAGTTCCGTCGTCATTTCTCTCCTTCAAGCCAGGTTGAAGATGGCCCATGAAGCCAAAACATTAGGTTTTGAATGCCCTTCTTGGGACGTTGGTGCCAGGGAAACCAAGCTAAAGAACCTCGGCGGCACTTCTTCCAAACCAGCTGTCGAAGAATCTTCCATAGCAGTTGAAAAAGCAACCGATGCTGAGAAGGATGCTGAGGCGGATCCCAAGACGGATGCTGCTGAAATCATTATGGACGAACAAGGCACTGCCCCCCTAAAGCTTATTTCCTTTAAATCGTTTGAACAATTTTTATGTCCTATGAACAATTTTTATTTCTGCATCAAAACAATTTGATAGCCGATGGTGGATGGGTCCTGGGTTTCAGGATGAAACCTTCGGTTATCAACCAGTACTGATTGTTTCAAAAAATAATTTCATCGTTCATTTTTCTTGCTATTATCTTCCGTCTTTCTTAGCATAGATCTTAGCTTTGCAAAATTTCGTACAACTATCTTTCAAAAATATCCTGATCAATATGCTCAGCGATATATTATAAAAACTGTTATTAGATAGGACTTCCAAATATTCGTTCAACTTTGTAGAAAGCTTTTTAAAGAGTGAAAAACAATCCACTTTCCCAAAACCTGTTTTGATAATACTTAAATGATCAAAGTTTCAAACTAGTATTAGTTTCAAATATTTTAATCAAATATTCTGAAAAGTATTTTGAAAATATATTTTGAGAATATATCAGGATATTTAACCTTTTACCAAACATAGTATTATCAAAAACTTAAACGATGTTTACAAAGGAAAGATCATACCAGGAATAGGGTATAACCCTATTATCAAACCTCAATCCCTTTGCAACTTTTCCAATGAAGATGTCCCCTGTCTAAGACACTTAGTACATTAGTTCCGAGCCTTATCCTTTTAGCTTTACACCATTGCATTAGTAGGAATGTCCCCTGTGTACAATGTCTTCAAATACTTAGAAATCTTCTGGATATCAGTTCCCATTGTATAGACAATTTTTCATGTTACAGGGGTAAAACCCAAGAATGTACTTGTTTTGGTCAAAAATTACCTAAGCAATTAAGTGATCAAATTAGTTAAGTGAGGTAGTGTGCTAGAAATATGTATGGAAAATGTGTTAACAAAATTAGATATGAAAACGGTTTCAGGATACGACTCAGGATATAGAGTTGTATCTATGATCAAACAATGAGCAAAAATGTAAAGGTGGACACGTGATATACGAGGAAAGCCCTTGATCAATCTAGATCGCCGGCATAAAACCTCGGGAGCTGACAATCGCAGCTGCCTTGTTCTTCTATTACTTCAAATATCAGGATACAGTGCAGGATGTGGTGCGGATCGACTATGTGTTACAATGAAATTTGAATACAAGTGTGGTGTTTGCGATTAGCTAGAGAGTGAAAGTGTTCGAGAGTGTAAGTGTAAATTGTGTGCCTTAAACTGATCCGCCCCCATCTATTTATAGTAAAGATAATGCAACAAACTATCCTAAACTTCCGGGATCCAGCGAATATTCCCACTCGAACGTTGAGGACCAAGTCTTTCGGGTTCAACGGCTTCCTCATAACAAATACGCCCGAGTCTTGAGGAGAAGAAGTCCTGATGACCGTTAGTAACTTACAGCCATTAACCTGCACGTGTTTAATTCACTCAAGATTAGGATATCGCCCAGGATGTTAGCAATATCCCCGTCCAGTATCCTGGTCACAAATAAACAATTAAAAGCGAGATATTAGTCAGGATATGTATACTCAGAAAATGACCCATAACAATTGTCCCCGAATATATCGGTTGGTATACCAATCCAACGGATATATTTCAAAAATCTTATCCCATAACTCAAGGCATTTAAAACGAAGCGACGGTCAAGATCACATCGTAACTTCCAACGCGCTTTTTGCTCAATGGAGATCCACAATGCCCCTATATCTTCTCTTTTCTTGTTTGAAAAGCAGATATCTTCAACAGAACCTTCAGGTAATTCTCCATTTCTGATTTACTTTCTATCAATTTACATCGCCTTACTCGCAATGGATGCCGAGACCTTCACCCAGCAGAATCTCCTTAAAATCCCGAAAAGGAGATCTGTGCTTTTGACAACGCAGACATTGCAGCTTTAAGAGCCTCCGGCGCTTTCCCTGAGAACACGGTCTTTAGACCATTCGATCGGTCAATCCGATCGGATGTTTCTTCCACTGAATGGGTGTGTTTTCCAGCATATCCTTTTTCGCTAGGTCTTCGATACCCTTTTCCTGAATTCATGATGCAATTCTTTCAAACCACCGGCATCTCTTTTGCTCAAACCATGCCCATGGTTTGGAGAGTACTAATTGTACTTAACCAAATCAAAAACCTCCATTGCTCCGAACTCCGCATCGAGGATTTGCCTATTGCTTATCGCCTCCGATCCCATGGCTCTAGCCGGTTCTTGCTCTTCTCGACCTCCAGTAAACCCCTGATTCTTAAAGCCACCAAAAACGAAGACGGATGGCAATGCAAAATTTTCTTTGTCAAACGAAACTCCATTGCTGAGGGTGCCAACCTTCCGGTGGAGTGGTTAACCACCGGTAGGGTCATAAATATTCTCATAGACCATTTGATTTTTATCTTCTATTAATATCCTTCTTTTTGATCTTTATGCAGTGAACTTCAAGGAAGTCGCTCCCCCTACCGCTGAGTCAGAAGAAAGAATCAATACTGTTTACCAGTTACCTGCAATAGACAGGACTTTCACCACACACGTCCCGAGTTCCAGTCAATACTCATCATCTGAAATGTCTGGTAAGGATTACTTTCAAAATAATTAGTCAAAACAGTATAATAATAAAATGAAGAGTAAAACTTTTTCCCTTTATGCAGCACCGGCCAAGATTCCTGAAGTCTTTGAACTCGACGAATTGGACAGTTATTCTGATCAGATCCAGGTCAAGAAAGAACCTAGCCCCAAGACCACAACCACATCCAAACCTAGCAGTTCCAAAGCCATCATTATTCCCAAACCTTCACCGGCTACCAAGCCCCGGAGTTCAAGTTCCCGCAAAAGGAAAGAGCCTGATTCCCCTGTCATTTCTGACACATTTCCTTATGAGAAGCACGGGTTCATTGAAGCTAGCGGGTTTATGACTTCTTTTCTTAACCAGGTTAGTATTCTCATATCATATCCTATATCAAGAATCCTGCAAGCTTAACAAGACGCTTGAATCTAAGCTAAAGGAAGCAGAAATCACAATCTCCGACCAAGGCATGATCGCAGCCGCCAAATCTCGTCATTACGAGGAGAAATTCAAAGCTATGATCCAGGAACACCAAATTGCTCTCAACAAAGCTACTCTTCAAGCCCAGGCCGATCTGGAAGCCGCCCATGTGCAACACGAACAGGATATGGTCAGCTACCGAGAAAGCCTCAAAAGTTCCGTCGTCATTTCTCTCCTCCAAGCCAGATTGAAGATGGCCCATGAAGCCAAAACATTAGGCTTTGAATGCCCTTCTTGGGATGTTGGTGCTTGGGAGACCAAGCTAAAGAACCTTGTCGGCATCTCTTCCAAATCAGCTATCGAAGAATCTTCCAAAGTAGTTGAAAAAGCAACCGATGCTGAGAAGGATGCTGAGGCGAATCCCAAGACGGATGTTGCTGAAACCACTATAGACGAAGAAGGCACTACCCCCTAGAGCTTATTTCTTTTAAATCATTCGAACAATTTTATGTTTTTATGAACAATTTTTATTTTTGTGTCGAAACAATTTGATATCCGAAGGTGGATGGGTCCTGGGTTTCAGGATGAAACCTTTGGTTATCAACCAGTATTAATTGCTTCAAGAATAATTTCATCTTTTTATTTTTCTAGCAATTATCTTCCGTCTTTCCTAAGTATAAGTCTTAGCTTTGCAAAAATTGTTATATCCTGATCAATATACTCAGCAAAAACTTTTTATTAGATAGGACTTCCAAATGTTCGTTCAACTTTGTAGAAAGCTTTTGAAAAATGATCCATTTTTCCAAAACCTGTTTTGATAATACTTAAATGGTCGAAGTTCCATACTAGTATTAGTTTCAAACACCTTAACCAAATATCCTAAAAAGGATTTTGAGAATATATCAGGATATTTAACATAGTGTTATTAAAAACTTAAACGATGTTTACAAAGGAAAGATCATACCCGGAGTAGGATATACCCCTATTATCAAACCTCAATATCCTTGCAACTTTTCCAATGAAGATGTCCCCTGTGTGAGATACTTAGCATACTAGTTCCGAGCTTTAGCCTTCGAGCTTTACATCACTGCCTTGGTAGGAATGTCCCCTGTGTACAATGTCTTCAAATACTTAGAAATCTTCTGAATGTCAGTTTCCATTGTATAGGCAATTTTTTATGTCCCAAGGGCAAAACCCAAGGATGTACTGGAGATAAATCCCTTGTATCCTGGGGAAAATCCCAAATTTTCATGCGCTACAGGCGGGAGTGTATAAACTCCAAGACTTAGAAAGGTGAAAACCTTTAAACCTTAGAGAGTATGAAAATACCATTTCGTGAGAGAGGGTGATCAATCCTCATATACCTTTAGGATTCAGGATATAGCCAACAGTAACGAAATTGTCAGCCACTTTTACATGGACTGGTCCCGCCACCTTGAACTATCCCTGAATAACTTGCGCTCCAGGTGGGGTGTCTAAACCCAATTCGGAAGAAAGGTGAATACCTTTAAACCTGTGAAGGGATCAGGATCCCTTATACGTGAGAGAGGAGGCCAATCCTCTAATCTTCCGAAGTATCTTGAGTGAGCATCCTGAAGCTATATCCTGGAGCACATACTGCAAAACATCCTTAAACTAAGGTGGGTGTTAGCTTGGCTAACACCCCTCCGATGCTTAAATTAGTATTGGGTTTCAAAGAATAAATTAAACCAAAACATATTTAAAAAAGATAGAATTCATACCATCCTGAGTTAGAAATTAAATTCTAAACTCACTTGAAATAAAGCTTAAGGTGTATAGCATTCCAAGATCTCGGTAGCATATCCCCTTCCATATTCTTGAGTCTATATGCTCCTTTCCCTGCTTCTGAATCAACTTCATATGGTCCTTCCCATTTTGGAGCTAATTTGCCATCGGCAGGATTAGTAGTATTCTGAAAAGCCTTTCTCAACACCCAATCTCCAACCTTAAATCTTCTGGTCCTGATATTCTTGTTATATGCCCTGGATATTCTCTGTTGATATGCTGCCATCCTTAGCCTTGCCGCATCTCTCTTCTCATCTATAGTGTCTAAATCCTGACTCAAGGCTTCAGGATTCTGCTCAGGATCACTTAGGGTAGATCTTGCAGTAGGTACTGTCATTTCCGTTGGAATCATTGCTTCTGCTCCAAATACCAAGGAAAATGGGGTTTAGCCTGTTGCATTCTTTACCGTTGTCCTATCAGCCCACAAAACAAAGGGTAATTCTTCTGCCCATCTTCCTTTTTTGGCTCCAAGTCTCTTCTTTAAGTTATTGACAATTATCTTGTTTGAGGATTCTGCTTGTCCATTTGCTTGAGGATGTACCGGAGTAGATGTGATCATTTTGATTCCCCAACTCTTGCAAAAGTCAGTAGTTCTCTTGCTTATAAACTGAGAACCATTGTCACAGATTATCTCGGCTGGTACTCCGAATCTGGTCAGGATATTCCTCTTTATGAAGGATACTACTTCTTGATCTCTAACTTGAACAAATGCTTCTGCTTCAACCCATTTGGAGAAATAATCCGTCATTGCCAACATGAAAACCTTTCCTCCTGGAGTTTTCGGGAGCTTTCCCACTATATCCATACCCCACTTCATAAACGGCCAAGGGGAAACAATAGGATACAGTGGTTCAGCAGGTTGATGCAATATGTTACTATGTCTTTGACATGCGTCACATCTTCGAGCATATTCTGCGGCATCTTTTCTCATTGTTGGCCAATAATATCATGTCCTCAATACTTTTGAGAATAATGACCTGCCCCCAGTATGGTTACCACAATCCCCTTCATGTATATCTTGAAGTACTTCTTTGGCTTCAGGATCCTCCAAGCACCTCAAATATGGTCCTGCAAGAGATTTCTTGTATAAAACATTATTTATAATAGTGAATGATGATACCTTCATCCTAAATGCCTTAGGATTTTTATTTCCGGGGATATGTCCTTCTTTGAGATATCTCACAATTGGAGCCGTCCAGGATTTAGGATCCTGTTCAGGATATTCCGCTCCGGGATCCCGAATACCTGCTACTTCTTTATCCTGAGGATTCGTTGCAGGATATAAGACATGTAATATTGGTATTTGGGTCCCTTCAGGTATCCTGATCGATGATCCCAAATTTGCTAAGGCATCCGCTTCAGCATTATCCTCTCTTGGTACCTGTTCAAGTGTAAAAACATCGAAATATCCTGCTAATTTTTTGAGAATATCGAGGTATTCGATTAATTTCTCACCCTTAACTGCATAGGATCCATTAAAATGGTTAGTAATTAACAAGGAGTCAACATATACTTGCAAATTCTTGATACTCATACTCTTAGCCAATTCTAATCCTGCAATTAAAGCTTCATATTCTGCCTCATTATTAGTAGCAGGAAATTCACACCTAATGGCCTGGGGTAATATGTCCCCCTGTGGCGATTTTAGTAGTATACCTAAACCTACACCTCTTATATTAGATGCACCATTAGTATACAACGTCCAGGATCCTGAAGATTATACTAACTGCTGAACTTCCAGATATGCCTCGTCCTGAATGTCACTACTGAAATCAGCCACAAAGTCAGCTAAACCCTGAGACTTTATGGCATTTCTAGGTTCATATACTAAATCATAAGCACTCAACTTTACTGACCACTTGGCCATCCTGCCTGACATCTCTGGTTTCCTAAGCACATTTTTGATAGGATAATTCGTTTTAACATGGATCCTATGTGTTTCAAAATAATGTCTAAGCTTTGTCGATGCCATAACTAGAGCTAATATCAATTTTCTAAATGAGAATACCTAGTTTCAGCGTCTAACAAACTTTTACTAACATAATAAACGGGATATTGCTGACCTTCATGGTCTTTTATAAGAACGGCACTTACAACATTCCCTGATACAGCGAGGTATAGGGATAGTGGTTCACCATTTTCAGGCTTCATCAATAGAGGTGCGGTTGAGAGATATCGCTTCAAGTCCTGCAAGGCTGCTTCATGCTTTGCTCCCCATTCAAATTTCTTATTCTTCTTGAGGATATCATAGAATTCCTTGCATTTTTCTGAGGATCTTGAAATAAATCTATTCAAAGCTGCTACTCGGCCTGTCAACCTTTGTACGTCCTTCATATTTGAGGGTGATTTTATATCCAGGATAGCTTTGATCTGCTCTGGGCTTGCTTATATCCCCCTTTTTGTCACCATATATCCAAGAAACTTTCCTGCCCCCACTCCGAAATGGCATTTAGCAGGATTCAGCTTCATGTTGTATCGATCCAGGATATCAAATGCTCCCTTGATATCCTGGAGGTGATCCTCAGCCTTTTTAGATTTCACCACCATATCGTCGATATATACCTCCATGGTGTCCCCCAGCTTATCCTTGAACATCATGTTTACCAATCTCTGGTATGTTGCACCTGCATTTTTCAAACCGAAAGGCATAGCAGTATAGCAATATATACCTGTTGGTGTCATGAAAGCAGTATCCTCCTGATCCGAAGGCTCCATTTGAATCTGCTGAAATCCTGAGGATGCGTCCATGAACGTTAACATCTCATGTCCAGCAGTAGCATCTACCATTGCATCGATATGAGGGAGAGGAAATGGATCTTTAGGACAATCCTTGTTCAAGTCCGTGTAGTCTACACAGACTCTCCATTTCCCGTTCTTCTTCTGTACCACAACTACATTTGCTAGCCATCTTGGAAACTTGACTTCTCTGATCATCCTGGACTTCAACAATCTTTCAACTTCTTCTTTGATAATCGCATTCCGCTCAGGAGCAAATTTTCTTCTTTTTTGTTGAACAGGCTTGAATGATTTGTCAATTCCAAGCTTGTGAGTGATAATGTCTTTGGATATGCCTGTCATATCCTCATGCTTCCATGCAAATGTTGACATCCTGCATTTCAAAAAGTTAGTTAACTGTTCTTCAATATCCTGAGGGATATTGGTTCCTACGAGCACCGAGATATCAGGCTTATCCTGATCCAAGATGATTTTCTTCACATCCTGCTCCGAATCATCCACGATATCCTGGGCCCGCGTCTTTAATTGCTATGCTGTACTAGGCTTAGTTGAGGATTTCATTGAGGATGAGTAGCATTCCTACGCTTCCTGCTGATCACTTTCAACCTTGACAACTCCTCAAGGGGTAGGGATTTTGATGCACTGGTGATATGTTGATGGCACAGCCTTCATATCGTGAATCCATGGTCTTCCCAGTATGATGTTATAGCAGGATAAGGAGTCCATCACACAGAAACGTTGTATTGAATTGACCCCTTCAACATATACTGGTAACTTTATCTCCCCTACGATATTTCTAGCTTCTCCACTGAAACCAACAAGCACAGTGGACTTCGAGGTGATGTCCATCGGAGATACATTCATCCTCTTCAACGTTTCCAGCTGAATTATATTGACAGAACTACCGTTGTCTACCAGTATCCTGCATACAAAATGGTTAGCCACATATAATGTTATTACTAAAGCATCATGGTGAGGATCCTGGACAGTATCCCTGTCATCACTATCGAAAGTGATCACTTTATCAGTTGTGAGGGTAGTCATTCTGACTGGTCTGTCTCCCCTCTCGCTCTTAGCTTCCTTTGAATGTCTCTTGGCCGCCGAATACGAAGTCCCACAAATGTCGGATCCTCCTGAAATAAAGTTAATTATCTTGGAATCTGCTGGGGGTGATGCTGCTCGTTCAGGATCCTTCTCGGGATCTTGCCCTTTATTCTTCTTTTTTCTCAGCAAGTCCTTCAAATACCCCTTGCTTAACAGGTAACTTATCTCTTTCCTTAAAGCAATGCAATCCTCGGTCATATGTCCGAAGTCTTCGTGGAAGGCACACCATTTGGATTTATCCTTCCAATCAGCTTTCTGCTGGTTCTTTCGAGGCCACCTAGCTTTGTCCCCTAAGCCCTGCATAGCATACATTAATTCGGGTATATTAACAGAAAAGTAGTATTAAGATAAGTCACGATATTCTTCAGGATCCTCGTCTTCAACAGCATTCACTTTCTTGTTATCATTTCTACCGTATGGCCTGGAGCGATATGGCTTATACGAGGTCTTCGATTTCCTGTTAGTTGATTCATAGGTTGAGGTAGAGTTCATCCTCTCCTGCATCTTCTTGTCATCTTCCAGACGGATATATCTCAAAGCCCTGTTACGTGCTTCGTCGAGATTCCTGCAGGGATTCATTACAAGATCCTGATAAAACTGAGAATCCTTTTGTATTCCCATCTTAAAAGCTTGCACAGCTGTTGCAACATCAAGATGTGGGATATCCAAGGATTCTCGACTGAATTTTTTCACATAATCCCTCAAGGATTCCTGAGGCCCTTGAGTTATCCTGTAAAGATCACTGGTTAGTTTCTCAAAACTCCAACTACAAGAAAATTGACTGTTAAATAAATTAACCAAATGAGCAAACGAAGTAATTGAGTGAGGAGGAACGTTTAACAGCCATTTTAAGGCTGATCCTGTTAGAGTAGAACCAAATCCCTTGCACAAGCATGCTTCCTTGAGCTCCGGAGGGATATGGTTAATCTCCATTCTTTCCCTATACTGAGCAATATGCTCTTCAGGATCCGTAGTTCCATCATACAGCTTCAAGTTAGGAGTCTGAAATATTTTTGGGATTTCAGCATCACAGATAGGATTTGCAAAGCGGGATATCCTGTGGCTGTCTTGGGATACTTCCGGAATTGGCTGGACTACTCCAGGTACACTGGATATCATGTCCTTCAATTTATGGAGCTCCCTGGTAAATGTTGACGTCATACCTGCATCCTGCAAAGAGCCATTATTTTTAGTAGCAAGAATATTATTATTCGACACATTACCGTTCTGAGGATTTTGGCCATATCCTGAAGCATATCCTAAACTCCTCACAGTCGACATCCTGACCAAAGAGGCTATCTCAGGGGTATGATTCTGAGAATGGCTTGGGACGATATTCCCCCTATTATCCTCAGTGTAAACCGCAAAACTGAAGTTCAAAGCCCTGGGCTGTAGAGGAGTGACAGTTTCCTCAACAGGTCTGCTCGAGCTAGCTTTTAAGTGTTGTATTTCTCTTAACAGCATTTGGTTAGTCTCCTGTTGCTGCCTCATTTGTTCCTGCACACTTCCAAATAAAGTCAGAATTTCATAATTAGAGGCTAAAACGGGAGCAGATCCCTGAACACTCCGAGTAGGGATAACATCTTGAGGTTGTGAAGAAAACGGTATCCTTGGAGGAGGTGGTGGAAGCACCGAACCAGTGGTAGCAGAGGTTGTAGCAGACATAGTGGAAGAGCTCATGTTTGATCTTGAGGCCATTGTAAACAATGTGGCAAAAAGTTTAGAAAATAGAAAACCGATTAATGATTTTGCAAAGATTTTTAGTAAAAGTAGCACCACTCGCCCCACGGTGGGCGCCAAATTGTTTTGGTCAAAAATTACCTAAGCAATTAAGTGATCAAATTAGTTAAGTGAGGTAGTGTGCTAGAAATATGTATGGAAAATGTGTTAACAAAATTAGATATGAAAACAGTTTCAGGATACGGCTCAGGATATAGAGCTGTATCTATGATCAAACAATGAGCAAAAATGTAAAGGTGGACACGTGATATACGAGGAAAGCCCTTGATCAATCTAGATCGCCGGCATAAAACCTCGGGAGCTGACAATCGCAGCTGCCTTGTTCTTCTATTACTTCAAATATCAGGATACAGTGCAGGATGTGGTGCGGATCGACTATGTGTTACAATGAAATTCGAATACAAGTGTGGTGTGTGGTGTTTGCGATGAGCTAGAGAGTGAAAGTGTTCGAGAGTGTAAGTGTAAATTGTGTGCCTTAAACTGATCCGCCCCCATCCATTTATAGTAAAGATAATGCAACAAACTATCCTAAACTTCCGGGATCCAGCGAATATTCCCACTCGAACGTTGAGGACCAAGTCTTTCGGGTTCAACGGCTTCCTCATAACAAATACGCCCGAGTCTTGAGGAGAAGAAGTCCTGATGACCGTTAGTAACTTACAGCCATTAACCTACACGTGTTTAATTCACTCAAGATTAGGATATCGCCCAGGATGTTAGCAATATCCCCGTCCAGTATCCTGGTCACAAATAAACAATTAAAAGCGGGATATTAGTCAGTATATGTATACTCAGAAAATGACCCATAACAGTACTGGAGATAAATTCCTTGTATCATGGGGAAAATCCCAAATTTTCGTGCGCTACAGGCGGGAGTGTATAAACTCCAAGACTTAGAAAGGTGAAAACCTTTAAACCTTAGAGAGTATGAAAATACCCTTTCGTGAGAGAGGGTGATCAATCCTCATATACCTTTAGGATTCAGGATATAGCCAACAGTAACGAAATTGTCAGCCACTTTTACATGGACTGGTCCCACCACCTTGAACTATCCCTGAATAACTTGCGCTCCAGGCGGAGTGTTTAAACCCAATTCGGAAGAAAGGTGAATACCTTTAAACCTGTGAAGGGATCGGAATCCCTTATACGTGAGAGAGGGGGCCAATCCTCTAATCTTCTGAAGTATCTTGAGTGAGCATCCTGGAGCTATATCCTGGAGCATATACTGCAAAATATCCTTAAACTAAGGTAGGTGTTAGCTTGGCTAACACCCCTCTGATGCTTAAGTTAGTATTGGGTTTCAAAGAACAAATTAAACCAAACATATTTAAAAAAGATAGAATTCATACCATCCTGAGTTAGAAATTAAATTCTAAACTCACTTGAAATAAAGCTTAAGGTGTATAGCATTCCAAGATCTCGGTAGCATATTCCCTTCCATATTCTTGAGTCTATATGCTCCTTTCCCTGCTTCTGATTCAACTTCATATGGTCCTTCCCATTTTGGAGCTAGCTTGCCATCGGCAGGATTAGTAGTATTCTGAAAAGCCTTTCTTAACACCCAATCTCCAACCTTAAATCTTCTGGTCCTAATATTCTTGTTATATGCTCTGGATATTCTTTGTTGATATGCTGCCATCCTTAGCCTTGCTGCATCCCTTTTTTCATCTATAGTATCCAAATCCTGACTCAAGGCTTCAGGATTCTGTTCAGGATCCCGTAGGGTAGATCTTGCAGTAGGTATTGTCATTTCCGTTGGAATCATTGCTTCTGCTCCAAATACCAAGGAAAATGGGGTTTGGCCTGTTGCATTATTTACCGTTGTCCTATCAGCCCACAAAACAAAGGGTAATTCTTCTGCCCATCTTCCTTTTTTGGCTCCAAGCCTCTTCTTTAAGTTATTGACAATTATCTTGTTTGAGGATTCTGCTTGTCCATTCGCTTGAGGATGTACCGGAGTAGATGTTATCATTTTGATTCCCCAACTTTTGCAAAAGTCAGTAGTTCTCTTGCTTATAAACTGAGAACCATTGTCACAGATTATCTCGGCTGGTACTCCAAATCTGGTCAGGATATTTCTCTTTATGAAGGATACTACTTCTTGGTCTCTAACTTGAACAAATGCTTCCGCTTCAACCCACTTGGAGAAATAATCCGTCATTGCCAACATGAAAACCTTTCCTCCTGGAGCTTTTGGAAGCTTTCCCACTATATCCATACCCCACTTCATAAACGGCCAAGGGGAAACAATAGGATACAGCGGTTCAGCAGGCTGATGTAATATGTTACTATGTCTTTGACATGCGTCACATCTTCGAGCATATTCTGCGGCATCTTTTCTCATTGTCGGCCAATAATATCCTGTCCTTAATACTTTTGAGAATAATGACCTGCGCCCAATATGGTTACCACAATCCCCTTCATGTATATCCTGAAGTACTTCTTTGGCTTCAGGATCCTCCAAACACCTCAAATACGGTCCTGCAAGAGATTTCTTGTATAAAACATTATTTATAATAGTGAATCGTGATACCTTCATCCTAAATGCCTTATGATTTTCATTTTCGGGGATGTGTCCTTCCTTGAGATATCTCATGATTGGAGCCGTCCAAGATTTAGGATCCTCTTCAGGATACTCTGCTCCAGGATCCTGAATACCCGCTACTTCTTTATCCCGGGGATTCGTTGCAGGGTACAAGACATGTAATATTGGTATTTGGGTTCCTTCTGGTATCCTGATCGATGATCCCAGATTTGCTAAGGCATCTGCTTCAGCATTATCCTCTCTTGGTACCTGTTCAAGTGTAAAAACATCGAAATATCCTGCTAATTTTTTGAGAATATCGAGGTATTCGATTAATTTCTCACCCTTAACTGCATAGGATCCATTAAAATGGTTAGTAATTAACAAGGAGTCAACATATACTTGCAAATTCTTGATACTCATATTCCTAGCCAATTCTAATCCTGCAATTAAAGCTTCATATTCTGCCTCATTATTAGTAGCAGGAAATTCACACCTAATAGCCTGGGGTAATATGTCCCCCTGTGGCGATTTTAGTAGTATACCTAAACCTACACCTCTTATATTGGATGCACCATCAGTATACAACGTCCATGATCCTGAAGATTCTCCTAATTGTTGAACTTCTAGGTCTACCTCGTCCTGAATGTCACTACTGAAATCAGCCACAAAGTCAGCTAAAGCCTGAGACTTTATGGCATTTCTAGGTTCATATACTAAATCATAAGAACTTAACTTTACTGACCACTTGGCCATCCTGCCTGACATCTCTGGTTTCCTAAGCACATTTTTGCCAGGATAATTCGTTTTAACATGGATCCTATGTGTCTCAAAATAATGTCTAAGCTTTTTCGATGCCATGACTAGAGCTAATATCAATTTCTCTAAATGAGAATACCTAGTTTCAGCATCTAACAAACTTTTACTAACATAATAAACAGGATATTGCTGACCTTCATGGTCTTTTATAAGAACGACACTTATAGCATTCCCTGATACAGCGAGGTATAGGGATAGTGGTTCACCATTTTCAGGCTTCATCAATAGAGGTGCAGTTGAGAGATATCGCTTCAAATCCTGCAAGGCTGCTTCATGCTTTGCTCCCCATTCAAATTTCTTATTCTTCTTGAGGATATCATAGAATTCCTTACATTTTTCCGAGGATCTCAAAATAAATATGTTCAATGCTGCAACTCGTCCTGTTAACCGTTGAACATCCTTCATATTCGAGGGTGATTTTATATCCAAGATAGCTTTAATCTGCTCCGGGCTTGCCTCTATCCCCCTTTTCGTCACCATATATCCAAGAAACTTTCCTGCCCCCACTCCGAAATGGCACTTAGCAGGATTCAGCTTCATGTTATACTGATCCAGGATATCAAATGCTCCCTTGATATCCTGGAGGTGATCCTCAGCCTTTTTAGATTTCACCACCATATCGTCAATATATACCTCCATGGTGTCCCCCCAGCTTATCTTTGAACATCATGTTTACTAATCTCTGGTATGTTGCACCTGCATTTTTCAAACCGAAAGGCATAGCAGTATAGCAATATATACCTGTCGGTGTCATGAAAGCAGTATCCTCCTGATCCGAAGGCTCCATTTGAATCTGCTGAAATCCTGAGGATGCGTCCATGAACGTTAACATTTCATGCCCAGCAGTAGCATCCACCATTGCATCGATATGAGGAAGGGGGAACGGATCTTTAGGACAAGCCTTATTCAAGTCCGTGTAATCTACACAGACTCTCCATTTCCCATTTTTCTTCTGCACTACGACCACATTTGCCAACCACCTTGGGAACTTGACTTCTCTGATCATCTTGGACTTCAATAGTCTTTCAATTTCCTCTTGGATGATCGTATTCCTCTCAGGAGCAAATTTTCTTCTCTTTTGCTGAACAGGCTTGAATGATCTGTCAATTCCAAGCTTGTGAGGGATAATGTCTTTGGATATGCCTGTCATATCCTCATGCTTCCATGTAAACATTGACATCCTGCATTTCAAAAAGTTAGTTAACCGCACCTCAATATCCTGTGGGATATTGGTTCCTACGAGCACCGAGATATCAGGATTATCCTGATCCAGGATAATTTTCTTCACATCCTGCTCTGAAGCTTCCAAGGTATCCCGGGCCCGCATCTTTAATTGCTATGCTTGATTAGGCTTAGTTGAAGATTTCATCGAAGATGAGTAGCATTCTTTCGCTTCCTGCTGATCACTTTCAACCTTGATAACTCCCCAAGGGGTAGGGATCTTGATGCATTGATGATATGTTGATGGCACAGGCTTCATATCGTGAATCCATGGTCTCCCCAGTATGATGTTATAGCAGGATAAGGAGTCCATCACACAGAAGCGTTGTATCGAGTTGACCCCTTCAACGTATACTGGTAACTTTATCTCTCCTACAGTATTTCTAGCTTCTCCATTGAAACCAACGAGCACAGTGGACTTCGAAGTAATGTCCATCGGAGATACATCCATCCTCTTCAATGTTTCCAGCTGAATTATATTGACAGAACTACCGTTGTCTACCAGTATCCTGCGTACAAAATGGTTAGCCACATATAATGTTATTACCAAAGCATCATGGTGAGGATCCTGAACAGTATCCCTGTCATCACTATCGAAAGTGATCACTTTATCAGTTGTGAGGGTAGTCATCCTGACTGGTTTGTCTCCCCTTTCACTCTTAGCTTCCTTTGCATGTCTGTTAGCCGCCGAATACGAAGTCCCACAAATGTCGGATCCTCCTGAAATAAAGTTAATTATCTTGGCATCTGCTGGGGGTGATGCTGCTCGTTCAGGATCCTTCTCGGGATCCTGCCCTTTATTCTTCTTTTTTCCCAGCAAGTCCTTCAGATACCCCTTGCTTAACAGGTAACTTATCTCTTTCCTTAAAGCAATGCAATCCTCGGTCATATGTCCGAAGTCTTCATGGAAGGCACACCATTTAGATTTATCCTTCCAATCAGCTTTCTGCTGGTTCTTTCGAGGCCACCTAGCTTTTCCCCTAAACCCTGCATAGCATACATTAACTCAGGTATATTAACAGAAAAGCAGTATTCAGATAAGTCAGGATATTCTTTAGGATCCTCGTCTTCAACAGCATTCACTTTCTTGTTATCATTTCTGCCATATGGCTTAGAGCGATATGGCTTATATGAAGATTCTGATTTCCTGTTAGTTGATTCATAGGTTGAGGTAGAATTCATCCTCTCCTGCATCTTCTTGTCATCTTCCAAACGGATATATCTCAAAGCCCTGTTACGAGCTTCATGGGGATTCCTACAGGGATTCATTACAAGGTCCTGATAAAACTGAGAATCCTTTTGCAACCCCATCTTAAAAGCTTGCACAGTTGTTGCAACGTCAAGATGTGGGATATCCAAGGATTCTCGACTGAATTTGTTCACATAACCCCTCAAGGATTCCTGAGGCCCTTGAGTTATCCTGTAAAGATCACTGGTTAGTTTCTCAAAACTCCGGCTGCAAGAAAACTGACTATTGAATAAATTAACCAAATGAGCAAACGAGGTAATTGAGTGAGGAGGGACATTTAATAGCCATTTTAAGGCTGATCCTGTCAGGGTAGACCCAAAACCCTTGCACAAGCATGCTTCCTT
This sequence comes from Helianthus tuberosus, assembly GCA_030545235.1. Classification (NCBI taxonomy): domain Eukaryota; kingdom Viridiplantae; phylum Streptophyta; class Magnoliopsida; order Asterales; family Asteraceae; genus Helianthus; species Helianthus tuberosus. The sequence goes on from CM060419.1 coordinate 26,956,302, forward strand.
GAGCTCCGGAGGGATAGGGTTAATCTCCATTCTTTCCCTATACTGGGCAATATGCTCTTCAGGATCCGTAGTCCCATCATACAGCTTCATGTTGGGAGTCTGAAATCTTTTTGGGATTTCAGCATCACAGATAGGATATGCAAAGCGGGATATCCTGTGGCTGTCTTGGGATACTTCCGGAATTGGCTGGACCACTCCAGGTACGCTGGATATCATGTCCTTCAATTTCTGGAGCTCCCTGGTAAATGTTGACGTCATACCTGCATCCTGCAAAGAGCCATTGTTGTTAGTAGCAAGAATATTATTATTTGACACATTACCGGTCTGAGGATTTTGGCTATATCCTGAAGCATATCCTGAACTCCTCACAGTCGACATCCTGACCGAGGAGGGTATCTCAGGGGTATGATTCTGAGAATGGCTTGGGACGATATTCCCCCTGTTGTCCTCAGTGTAAACTGCGGAACTGAAATTCAAAGCCCTGGCCTATATAGGAGTGACAGTTTCTTCAGCGGGTCTACTCGAGCTAGCTTTTAAGAGTTGTATTTCACTTAACAGCATTTGATTAGTTTCCTGTTGCTGCCTCATTTGTTCCTGCACACTTCCAAATAAAGTTAGAATTTCATCATTAGAGGCTAAAACGGGAGCAGATCCCTGAACTCTCCGAGTAGGGATAACATCTTGAGATTGTGAAGAAAATGGCATCCTTGGAGGAGGTGGTGGAAGCACCGAACCGGTAGTAGCAGAGGTTGCAGCAAACATAGTGGAGGAGCTCATGTTTGATCTTGAGGCCATTGTAAACAATGTGGCAAAAAGTTTTGAAAATAGAAAACCGATTAACGATTTTAAAACGATTTTTAGTAAAAGTAGCACCACTTGCCCCACGGTGGGCGCCAAATTGTTTTGGTAAAAAATTACCGAAGCAATTTAGTGATCAAATTAGTTAAGTGAGGTAGTGTGCTAATATTACGTGTGAAAAATGTGTTAACCAAATTAGTTATGAAAACAGTTTCAGGATACGGCTCGGGATATCGAATTGTATCCACAATCAAATAATGAGCAAAAAGGTAAAGGTTGACACGTGATGTACGAGGAAAGCCCTTGATCAATCTAGATCGCCGGCATAAAACCTCGGGAGCTAACAATCGCAGCTGCCTTGTTCTTCTATTGCTTCAAATATCAGGATACAGTGCAGGATGTGGTGCGGATCGACTATGTGTTACAATGTAATTCGAATACAAGTGTTGTGTGTTTGCGATGAGCTAGAGAGAAAGTGTTCAAAAATGTGTAAGTTGAGTGCCTTAATCTGATCCGCCCCCATCTATTTATAGTAAAACGAATCTAACTAACTATCCTACATAACCGGGATCCAACGAATATTCCTTAGCCGAACGTTGTAGACCTGGTCTTTCGGGTTCAACGTCTCTCCTTTAACAAATACGCCCGAGTCTTGAGGAGATGAAGTCCATTTGACCGTTAGCAAGTCCCAGTTTTTAACCTGTACGTGATTAATTCGATATACCTCAGGATATCACCCAGGATGTTAGCAATATCCCCGTCCAGTATCCTGATCGCAGATAAACAATTAAAAGCAGGATATAGTTCAAGATATGTATGCTTAGAAAATGAGCCATAACAATTGGTGTTGTATTTTATTATATTATTGTGGCATACTTTTGTTTATGGAATTGATAGAACTAATATCATATTATTGAATATGTTATCGCAAATGGATTCTCTATTATATTATGTTGAAGAGTGCAGACGTTCAATCAATAGAATAATTGAAAATATATCTTTTTCTTTATGGTTGTTGTTGCGTGTTTACGTAAATAGTTGATTTTTTGATTGATTAATTTAGATCGATATATAACAAATCTTTTGGTTAACTACAGTAAATAGTATTTTTTAGGCTCAACTCAAGAAGATTCAAGATTTCATGATGTTCGTGGCGGCAGTGACCGCCGGATTGTATGTATATATATATATATTTTCTTTTTCTGATAACTACTCTTTAAGAATACGAATTTGTGTATCTTCCTGTTGAATATGCATATGTATATACTACTGTGAAAAAGGAAGATAACATATGAACATTGAAAAAATATTTGACACATAGTAAGGATAATGATGTGTACCAGTATGTGAGGAATTGAAAATGGTGAGTCTAACGTGTCTGATGGCCAGTAAATCCCAGAGGAGAATCAAAGTGCTGATAACGTGATAAAAACCTAAGAGAAATAGAGATAAACTGAATTATATTCTTCATTCTATTCAACAATACAATAAATAGATAAGCATAACTATAAACTCTAAAGCTCATAATTAATGGGTTGGGCCTAAAATTCCTTCTTTAATATTTGATGTTTCTGACTGAAGATTTTTAGTACTTATTAGTTTTTCATATCAGTTTGTGGTTTTGGTTGAATGTTTATTGAATTTATGGAATGTATCATATCATTTTATTTGAATATTCGATAATAATTGGTATTAATATTATAGATTATATGTATTTTTTAATACTATGTAATATACTAATATATACAAATATGCAATAACAATTTATTCCATGTTAAAAAATTAAGCTATTTTTAGCTAAGCTAAATACATGGTTAACCACCCATAACCGACCCGCTATAACCATCAAAACCGAATAACCTTAACCACCATAACCAATCGGTTATGGTTATGGTTTTTGGTTAAAACCGACCCAAACCGACCCATGCATACCCCTAGTTATAGTAGTAGGCCCCTCTTTTGATGGTGACGTTAGCCTCAATCTAGTGGTTTGAGTCAGCAAAGATACAATCCCACTAGGTCGGAATATTAAAAGATAATTAAGTAAGTTATTAATGCAAAATGTGGTGGACCCCTCTTCTGAGGCGACGATCACCCTTAACCCATTGGTCTGAGTCAGCAGGGATACAGTCCTCGTAGAGTTGGTTTAATGTTTTAATAAAAGTTTAAGAAAAGGGGGATTCAAGATTTTTACACCTCTCCCGTGGTGGGTAATTGTAACATCCGTCAAAATGAATTCTCAAAATCCGGCCCGTTTTAGAAATCCGGATCCTCAGTCCTCACCCTTTAAATCATAGAATTTTTTTCGCAAATTTAATTAATCGTTGGGCGTTAATTAATTAAATTAAATAATTAATGGCAAATTTATTTTTTTTATATATAAAATAGTTAACTTAAAATGAGTTTTAGTTAACTAAGTTAAAGCTTAGTTAGTTCAGTTAGTTAAACCACAGGGACTGTTTGTGTATATAAGTGAATTAAACCACGAGGACTGTTTATGCAAATTTTAGAAAGTGTTGAGAATCAAAACAAAAAGAATTGGGCACGCCCGGAGTCGAACCCGGGCCATTCTTGTCCCAACGCGCATCAAAAAACCACTCCCTCAAGCCTTGATATCGATTAGATTCCCTATCCAAATTAGTCTTATACAGATTTTCGATTGAACCTCCTTTTGAAACTTAATTGCCGCCAAGAACAAAGACAGTTGACCACCTTCCTTTTTTGCCTAAGATCGCTGATTGTTCGGGATTTGATATCATTTCCGCGTTTCCTTTTTAGACACAATCATGAGCCTCGACTTATATTAACACACGTATTTCCTTTTTTTCGTTGATTCCTGATTTGTCGAGATTGATCTTGAATTTATACGGTTTCTGTTTTTAATCCGTGATGAAACACCTTTATAGATAAACCATCTTTCTGGCTTAATCCCATCTCTCTTCTTCATAAACTTGAAACACTCTCTGGTACTCCACATCTAAACCATTGGCTGCCACCTCTATCTACACCACCACATTTTGGTCGCACACCCTTCACGCTAATTCATCGCAACCTCCTTCGAATCCCTTCACGTACCTTGGAGAAGAGAAGCTCACAGGAAAATATGAGCATCGCCGGAGATCAAGGAAGCTGCCGGAGCCGGAGATCGATGGGAGTTATTTCCTTCTTTGCGTATCGGTATACCTCCTCCCACCGAATTCAATTTCTTCTTTCTATCTTGTTATTTTTTTAAATATTATAAACTGATGAGGATTTAATCATGTACAATGGGGGAGGGTTTCGATTCTGCGTTTAAGGAAGAAGATGACACTGTAATCAGTGTCTTAATAAAATGAAAATCATAAACATCCAAACATGGCTGCTACAGTGGACTGGTTAGTGGTTGTTCAGTGTTACGGGAGGTTACGGTTTCGAAACCCGGCCTCCGTGTTCATTTGTTTTCTCAATATTTATTCGTGCATTTTTTACTAGAAATCTTCGTACGCAAAGTTGGTAATCTTAAACTCCATCAACTCCGCTCGCGGTTACGTGTATTTCCTACGCAAAACTGTGAGTATACTCGATCCCATTTTCGCTTTAACACTTTGGGTGCAACGTGTATTCTATACAAAAAAAGCAACGCTTGAAACCTGTTATATTCACACTTTATCCACCATTAAACATGAAACTTGTTATACTTGTTAAACTCCTATGCTATACAATTATAGCGCTATAGGAGTAATGCAACACCCATTAGTCTTGGGGTATTGTTAAGTTGAACGTGTTAACCTCCCGTTAGTCTTTGGGACATGCAAAGTTGCACTGTAAACTAGTGTTTGAACATATAGTGACACCGTTTCAGCATATTAGTAACTGGTATCATGTTATTCATGTTGGATTTGAGTATTTAAACTTTTTTATTCTACTTTATGATATATATCAATGTCACACCCTCAAAATCCACAAGTGGAGTATTACCGCGAGGCGTGTGACTGACCAGGGTCATGCCACCAATCATAATAAATACTAAGTCAAGTAAAGTAAAACCATCGTAAACTAAACGTTTAAAGTTCACCAAACCAAAGTCCAAAATCAAATTTAAAAGACAGCGGAAGCATAAGATCAAAAACCAAAATATAAGTTTAACGTTTCATAAATTTATCATGAACACACAGCAGTTCATGTCCCACAACGACTCCTTCCCCATGCAAGCTCCAACAAATAACCTAACGACCTGAAAAGCATGTGGTAACGTGTCAACAAAAGGTTGGCGAGTTCACAGTTGGTTGTCTGTTTTAATGTTGTTCCAAGAACCATAAGTTAAGTTGTTTCGAAAACCAAAAGTTATCCAGTTACACGTTCCCATAACCATATACCGTGGGGGCTACCCCAAGTTGTAAACCACTAGACTCGTTACAATATCGACTACTGACTTAAGTCATGTTTATGTGCCCTACGTCAATGTCTATCATCATTGACAGTGCCCAAGTACATTTGTCCACTCCCGTCCTCTGCGGTACGGTGTGAGGCTTGTCTGACCTAATAGCGCTATAACTAATGACCCCTTCGCCAATGGCTCGGTGATTAAGTTGATATAAAAATGAGGACTTCATGATAGATTTTTGTCTAGTAAGCTTAAGTTTGTCGTCCTACCCAAGGAGGATCGAGGTACGTATTCTATCCAAGGAGAATACGCAGATTACATCCCACCTAAGGGGGACAGTTGTTACTTAACCCATTCCGATTACATCCCACCTAAGGGGGATAGTTATTACTTAACCCACTCCCAAACCACCGAGAATCCCATGCTTTGACGAAAGTGTGAACTCACCTTTGGTTGCTCGGTTGAACTCTTAAAACAGCTAACAATCAGGGTTGGTCAATCTCGTCCTAGTATAATGTAACACCCCAAAAAGTGGGTTTGGTAATTTAAACCCGGTTAATATAAAGGAACGGGTAATATACCGCTAGTGGTAAAAGTGGACCGGTAAACAAAATAACTAGGAACAAATTTACCTAGTTATTAACATGTAAATAAGTAGCAAAACATGGAGTTGTAGTCTTAAATAATGAAAACTAAACATGAGGGACCTAAAAGAGAAATAGTTGAAACCTAATTAATAAAATCTAACTACTAAACACAACACACACATTGAGTGTGTGTGTGTGTGTGTGCATACAGTTAGGAGAAGGAACAAGGGTGAAACCCTTGTCAAGCTCAAACCCAAAATTGAAGATCAATTCAAGGCCCGAATTGAAGCATGAACACGAATAATGATCACCTAGACAAGGGGATCATAAGGTATGTAGAATTTTGATGTTTGATGAAGTTATGAAATTTGATGAACACTACTAGTTGTGATTTTTTATATGAATCGTAGAGGTTATGGTTGGATTTGAGATGTATGCTGGCTTAGAAACAAACACTAAGTAAAGACAATAATTTAGGTTTTTGGATGAATTACCACACCTAGTTAAGTGGGTTTATGTTTAATCCACGAAATTGTATGAACTTAATTATGAATATGTGTAGTATGTGATGTGTACTTGTTATATAGATTGAGTATGGTATGAAATTGGTATGATGTTTACTTGTGTTGACGAATGAAAGTGATAAGTAGGAAGAAAAGCATGGAATACTTGTACATTATGCTTAGAAAGTAGTACGCACAACAAGTTTTGATGAAATGTCTAAATGACAATAATATGTGAAATTTTATGCAGGTAATGGGTAAACATGTATAGAATGTGATAATAATGTATTTGATAGTAAACTAACATGAGAAGTATGTTTTAGATATAGTTCATGTAGAGATTATGTTGGAATGATGTTGCGTTGCTAAGCTTGGGTCATGGTGTAAGTTGTAGAATTATGAGAACTACTAGTATGGTGTGTGTGTATATATCTATGTGATCATGTGGTTGAATGAGTATTGCATCATGAATATGAAATGTATATAGAGTCATTAGTATAGTCTACTAAGATGACACGGATGTTTGAGATTAAGTCGAAAGTTCATATGATAAACCGTTCACTTTCTGAAAGTCAACTGTGCATAAGTAGCAAGGTTAGACTTTTTGTCACAATTGTAATGTTACAGAAAGTCATATGATACGTCTTATATCAATATGTGTTATAAGTGATGACGTGATGAATTATAAGAGTTTGAAAAGATGTGATTGTGGGAGTATGCCTTATGCTTGTTTGAATTGACTAATGAAAGTCAAATGTGAGATATGAATTTGATATGGTTGTTCACACGTACAATCATATATACTAACAAGAATGTGAATGCAATTACATGAACGTATAAGGATCATGTCAACATGGATTGAAGCACGGAAGGCTAACGGGTCAAGAGACACAAGGAAGCGAACGCAAATACGGACGCATGAGGTAAGTGAACTCCGGACTTACCCTCTAGTTTAATTTAAAATGTATTGTTGTATGGCAATTATTGAAAGTCATGTAAGAATGTATGAATCAATGGTAATACTAAGGTAAGTTTTGGGAAATGAGTCGAAAGTGGTTAAGTAAGTCCGAAAGTGCATTATAAAGATCAAACGGGTCAAATTTAGGAAGTGAGGTAAAGTAAGATTTTTGGCCATAAAGGCATGAGGTAAGGTAAGAGTGAATTGAGCTGTTGTATGCAAATCTGAGATAAAAGTATGTATATGAAAATATTGAGCTGCTGTATGCAAATCTGAATATAAGGATATGTATATGCAAATATTGAACTGTTATACGCAAGGCTAAACACGGGTTTTCAATACGTTGAGATTATCTATCGAATGTAAATCAATGGTATGTGCTTATACAAAGATGTGGGTTTTGAATACGTTGAGATTATCTCTTGCTAACTGTATGGTTATTGAGAATGAAACAGGAATGCAGGCATGTAAGTGTTGGGCTTACGGAGGAGCGAGGCCCGATGTAAAGAACAAATATAGAGGGATAAAATGATGGAGTAGTATGCATAGCTAAATAGCTATGTTGTTATTTAATGTTTATATATTCATTTAATTATGTATGACTTCACCATTTACTAACATGTTGGTTATGTATATGGTGTCCCCAGGTTTGTCTGATTATCATATTCATCATGAGAGATAAGAGGATGAGGGTCGAGCTAAAGATCATGGATTCTATGAAAAGGTTGTCACGTAGTAGTAATCATTTTGTCAACAAGGTTATTTAATTGAGAACGAATGTCGTATTTATTTTTAAAGAAGTAGTGTCTAATGGTTTTAAGCATGTTAGAATAGTTTTAAAGGAAGAAATTTTATGACCCATATTTCCGCTGTGTTGTTTGGCGTAAAAACGCTTACGGGACTTACAAGTTGGTATTAGAGCCCTGGTTTGAATGAAACTAAGTACTTGGAGGTAGGTACTTGAACTCAAACATGTGTGCTCTTGTGACTAGGAAGCCGTACAATCCAAGAATCGATCAAGACCCGAAGGTAATCATGGATGGTTGAGGAGGATGTTACGAAGATGCGGTCTAGGACAGACACCAAAGCATGTAATAAGACAATTGACCCTAGGTATGTAAATTTCTATATGTGGGTACCAATGATGGTAAAACCTCTCGAGGGAAGGGAAATTTTAAATAAAAGACAATGATGATATAGTGATAAAGTTTTGAAAATGTTACACGAGTCGAGACCCAATTCTCTGGGTATAAAGGTGATGATTACATGAAGGCATGAGGATAGTATCTGGATTGCGTGCCTGGCCAGTGCGCAAGAAACATACGACACTCCTGAGGTCATGATAATTATTATTGGTATGTCCGGTAGGATTGGAAAGTAAGTAGTCGTGTGTGTGAAAGGAATGAAAAGTATGAAAGGAAGGTTTGAATCCAAGAAATAAATACAAACATGAAATGAATAAAAAGAGTGAAGTTATGAATGAAGGTTTGAATCCATAGATGAATACGGGTCAAACTTATGTAGAATGGAAAGTATGAATGAAAGTTTGAATCTGTAGATGAGTACGGATCAAACTTATGTAGAATGGAAAGTATGAATGAAAGTTTGAATCCATAGGTGAGTACGGCTCAAACTTATGAGAATGACCAGTATGTATAAAAAGTTAATCCGTGGATGAATACAGATTAAACACATAAGAAAGAAAGTTAGAATGGAAGGCATGAATCCGTAAGTAGGAACGGATCAAGTACGCAGAAAAGTATAATCAGATGCAAGGTAAGTAAAGCTTACACCCCTTTTCATAGAATACTTATTTATTTTATGGGTTATAAATACGATAAGTTAACATTCAAAATATGAGGTTCCAACGCGAAATAATACGGGTCGGAACAAGTGAAAATGATGAAAACCATGCTTACTGGTAAAAAGGGGCAAACGGTAATTTCGTCATGAAATGATAAACATGTAAGGTGTTTTAAATGGTTACCTTATATGTTAAGCCAAAATGAATAGCGAGGGTAAAATGCTAACTTAAGTCATGTGAAGATGAATAAAAGTTGATGTTTAAACGACACACTACGACGTAAGCCATGATTGGTTTAATGTGTAAGAAAAGGATTTAAGAATTATGACTATATGGTGAAGATCCGTAATGGGTCAAATGAGAGAAATGGTAAATAAATACCATTCTATTATCAATACAAATTGTTTGGCTATTTAGGCCAAATGGGTCAAATGGTGATGTTAACACCATTTGACAATAACGACTAATATAAGTGCTTGTCGAGTTTCATGCTCACAGGGGTGAATAGCGTATGGAATTTGCGTTGCTGTTAATTAGCAATTTATTAAGGCAAGGTATTAAAATGGGTCAATACTTTTACCCGAGCCAGGTATGTGTAAATAAGATTATACCTAAATATACGAGTTTGATCAAGTATATCATTGAAAGTACTTCGCCGTAAAAGGAGGGGCTAAAGTTGACCAAAACGCCCTTGAATGACAAACCGACAAACGACCCTTAAGGGTTGTTTAAAAGTAATTTTTATTATCAAGTAAGTCTTTTGATAAGTGTAAAAGTTAAAGGTATAGACCTTTTGGGTCAAATGTCTTGTAGTGAATCTTTTTCGTAAATTGACAAACCGAAGGGTAGAATTTGGAATAAATAAGTTTACTATATTAAATCCTCCACAAATGTAGTTGTGATGGAAGATAAGTAGATATCTTAATGTGAAAATAGGAGTTAAGGAAAGTATAAGCGAGATTTGAGCTAAGTGCTTAAATCTCATTAAACGGGTTGAATAATCTTAACGCATACCGGATAACGGATGCCTAAATCCTGTGAATGGAACTCCGGATAATGAGAAACTTTTATAGTTATAATGTTCATGTGAGTTTTGAGTTTAAACAAATGAGTTTGTTTGATGAAAGTATGAACGGGTTGAATAATTCATAAATGAACATTAAGCCGAAACTTAAAAGTTAAGAATTTCCTTAATCCGGATGTTGGATTTCAAGTTCACATGTTAGAAAATCAAATAACGATCATGTAGGAAGAAACGGGAGGTCAAAAAGATAAACAGTTTAAAAGTTACGCAAGTTTTGGCGTTAACGGATAATGCAAGCAACACAGCTGCAAAACGAAAGAAGCAGGGGGCGTCACCGACGCCATGTGTAGGCGTTGCCGACGCCGTGTCTGGCTTACGTTTTTGCTGACACCCTAAATCACTGCCGACGCGAAGAACTAAGAGGTGTCGCTGACGCCTCATATGGCTGTCGTCGACGCCATTTGCTGTGGATATTCGCTAAATTTGTTGTTTAAGTTGTTAACCGTAGTCTACTGCGGATTTCCTAAACTTGATTTTGATTGTTTAATGGTTGTTTTTGGGTTATAAATCCAAGTTTAAGCACCATATAACTAACATTTGAGTTGTTATTGGTGTGTAAGTGATAGCTAGGACCTTACGGATGATGAACGAGTATAATGGATGAACCGAACATAACTGAAATTCAAGCTTCAACTTAGTTTCGTTGTTTTACGAACTGAATCAATTATTAACCTTGTAAGGGTTTTATAAGTATGAACGTGTTATCGTATCTAAAGTGTTAAAGTGTTTTAAACATTTATGAACTTTTAGTAAACCCGAAACATTGTATGAAAGTTTATTGGCATTATTTGTGTAAAATGCAAAAGTTTTTATAAATTCTCAATTATGTAATACTAATGAAATGGGAAATTTGTGAAAGAATTATGGGTGAATAAACAACAGGTGGAACAAAAGTATGAAATGAAATGTGATAATCGTGGAATTCTTGGCTGTCGAAAGTAGTAGATTTGTTTAAAGGATGCTCATGATGGGAGCTCATTTTAAAGATGAATGAAATCAATCTGGTACAGTATGGACTAGTGAAGAAGCGGATCGATCCGGTTTACAGATTGATGGGAATGCCATGAAATCAAGGTTAGTCAATTCTTTAACTTGTGGATGTTAAATAGAAAATTATAGATTCAATAGTACTTTCATGCAAACTAATGGTAGCACAAGCAAGACAAGCTATAAAAGGTTTGACTTTTAGAGGTCAACAAAGGAAGGGAATTTTAGTTCAGGCTTAATGTTATTCAGTAACGCACATATGTGTGTACAATAAGTAATGCTCAAGGTGACAAGAATGAAATGATTTGGAATTTAATCTATGAGTATACATAGTAGCATGTAACGGTAACAAACGTAAAATGATGTTTAACTCCCGAGTTAAGTATGAATTAGTGAGTATGATATAGTAGTTTGGTTCCGGTAGCAATACTATAACCGAATGTTTATGATATACTTATGATCATATCCTAACTCCTTATGTGGCTATGGAAGTAATTAAGAAGAATGTTAATAATGGCATGTTGTGATGAGTATTTGTATGATGAATGTAAGAGTGACATGCCTAACATGATTTATGAATAAAAGTAGAAATAATCGAATTGTTGTGATCCATGAATGCATGGAAGTATTACGCTTAATTTAAGAAAGCAGGGATAAAATATACGATTATATTTGTTCATGAATAAAGCCTTTTGTAAGGCACAAGTGAATTCGTGCCATGGTATGCGTTTTGAATGAAACAAATGAATGAACATGTAGTGATGATCGTCACTAGGGAACTAACATGAGGCAATAATTCGAAATCTAAAGGTATTCATTCTAGGAGTGTGTTCTAAGTGTGCTAAATAGAAGGACTAATGGTAACTGGTAAGTAAAGGTTATCATTGTCTTGTGGAAATGAGCAAGGTTTCGGGGACGAAACCTCTTTTAAGGGGGGTAAACTTGTAACACCCCAAAAAGTGGGCTTGGTAATTTAAACCTGGTTAATATAAAGGAATGGGTAATATACCGTTAGTGGTAAAAGTGGACTGGTAAACAAAATAACTAGGAATAAATTTACCTAGTTATTAACATGTAAATAAGTAGCAAAACATGGAGTTGTAGTCTTAAATAATGAAAACTAAACATGAGGAACCTAAAAGGGAAATAGTTGAAAGCTAATTAATAAAATCTAAAAACTAAACACAACACACACATTGAGTGTGTGTGTGTGCGTACGGTCAGGAAAAGGAACAAGGGTGAAACCCTTGTTCAAGCTCAAACCCAAAATTGAAGATCAATTCAAGGCCCGAATTGAAGCATGAACGCGAATAAACGATCACCTAGACAAGGGGATCATAAGGTATGTAGAATTTTGATGTTTGATGAAGTCATAAAATTTGATGAACACCACTAGTTGTGATTTATATATGAATCGTAGAGGTTATGGTTGGATTTGAGATGTATGCTTGCTTAGGAACAAACCCTAAGTAAAGATATTGAGTAAATTGCTATAATTTAGCTTTTTGGATGACTTACCACACCTAGTTAATTGGGTTTATGTTTAATCCACGAAATTGTATGAGCTTAATTATGAATATGTGTATTATGTGATGTGTACTTGTTATATAGATTGAGTATGGTATGAAATTGGTATGATGTTTACTTGTGTTGATGAATGAAAGTGATAAGTAGGAAGAAAAGCATGGAATAGTTGTACATTATTCTTGGAAAGTAGTACGCACACCAAGTTTTGATGAAATGTCTAAATGACAATAATATGTGAAATTGTATGCAAGTAATGGGTAAACATGTATAGAATGTGATAATAATGTATTTGATAGTAAACTAACATGAGAAGTGTGTTTTAGATATAGTTCATGTGGAGATTATGTTGGAATGATGTTGGGTTGCTAAGCTTGGGTCATGGTGTAAGTAGTAGAATTATGAGAATTACTAGTATGGTGTGTGTATATATCTACGTGATCATGTGGTTGAATGAGTATTGCATCATGAATATGAAATGTATATAGAGTCATTAGTATAGTCTAATAAGATGACACGGATGTATGAGATTAAGTCAAAAGTTCATATGATAAACCGTTGAATTTCTGAAAGTTAACTGTGCATAAGTAGCAATGTTAGACTTTTTACCATAATTGTAATGTTACAGAAAGTCATATGATACGTGTTATAAGTGATGACGTGATGAATTATATGAGTTTGAAAAGATGTGATTGTGGGAGTATGCCTTATGCTTGTTTGAATTGATTAACGAAAGTCAAATGTGAGATATGAATTTGATATGGTCGTTCATATGTACTATCATATATGCTAACAAGAATGTGAATGCAATGACATGAATGTATAAGGATCATGTCAAGATGGATTGGAGCACGGAAGGCTAACGAATCAAGAGAGACAAGGAAGTGAACGCAAATACGGACGCATGAGGTAAGTGAACTCCGGACTTACCCTCTAGTTTAATTCAAAATGTATTGTTGTATGGTCATTATTGAAAGTCATGTAAGAATGTATGAATCAATGGTAATACTAAGGTTAGTTTTGGGAAATGAGTCGAAAGTGGTTAAGTAAGTCGGAAAGTGCATTATAAAGATCAAACGGGTTAAATCTAGGAAGTGAGGTAAAGTAAGATTTTTGGCCATAAAGGCATGAGGTAGGGTAAGAGTGAATTGAGCTGTTGTATGCAAATCTGAGCATAAAAGTATGTATATGAAAATATTGAGCTGTTGTATGCAAATCTGAATTTAAGGATATGTATATGCAAATATTGAACTGCTATATGCAAGGCTAAACACGGGTTGTAATCTATCGAATGTAAATCAATGGTATGTGTTTATACAAAGATGTGGGTTTTCAATGCGTTGAGATTATGTCTTGCTAACTGTATGGTTATTGAGAATGAAACAGAAACGCAGGCATGTAAGTGTTGGGCTTACGGAGGTGCGAGGCCCGATGTAAAGAACAAATATTGAGGGATATAATGATGGAGTAGTATGCATAGCTAAATAGCTATGTTGTTATTTAATGTTTATATATTCATTTAATTATGTATGACGTCACCATTGACTAACATGTTGGTTATGTATATGGTGTCCCCAGGTTTGTCTGATAATCATAATCATCATGAAAGATAAGCGGATGAGGGTTGTAGGATCGTTTTCGGCCCTGTTTGAGTCGATCAGAAGAATTCCTATCCAAAACAAGAGGCGGAAACTAATGATTTGGTGCGATTTCAGCCGGATTCACTATTAATTGTTGTTGTATTGATCACTGAAGCAATTTCAAGCTCTTACAACACTTCGGCAGCACTTCGTGGCTTACCGGAAGACAACACCTACAACTATGCTATAGGTTTCGCTCATAAAACTATATATAGGCCAACAAGTTTCGCTTTTATGGTCATGACATATAAGTGAAACCATACACTTGCCATATAAGCGAAACTACATTATGACACATAAGCGAAACCTAGCACTATGACACATAAGCGAACCTAACTAAAGACATATGGGCGAAATCAGGTCAATGACATATAAGCGAAATCAGTCTAACACATGTTTTCTGATTTCGTGCCATTGTCTAACCTCTTTTGTCTCATATGTAATGATGCAATGATGACATCATCATTATGATGTCATCATCAAAGATGGTGACATCATCCTCTTTCATATCCGCAACGAGACTGAGACTCGACATAAGACGAAGACGACAGATGAATGCACCAACAAGGGTCGAGCTAAATATCATCGATTGTACGAAAAGGTTGTCACATAGTAGTAATCATTTTGTCAACAAGGTTATTTTATTGAGAACGAATGTCGCATATATTTTTAAAGAAGTAGTGTCTAATGGTTGTAAGCGTGTTAGAATAGTTTTAAAGGAAGAATTTTATGACCCATATTTCCGCTGTGTGTTTTGCGTAAAAACTCTTACAGGACTTACATATAATTACCACTTAGTCCATTAGTGGTTTCAAATAGAGCACAAAGTTCCTACACTCATCTACCACATAACATGCACTCCCTTTGACAGTTCATGCCCACACATACATTCCACCGATAACTACTCAAGAGCAAGCATACGATATTTCAGATAACACTTTCATTGACATATAACAAGTTGGATCAATATTAGATAACATAACCGACATTTGGGCATGCAAGTCACTACTTATATTGTTTCAGCTTTAATATCTAAAACTGAGCTGTTTTCGGGTATTTTATTAAAATAGTTAACTTATTCTAAAAATTCCCAAAACGTTACAAAATTTTTTCAACGATCTAAATATTATTGTGTAAAAATCTCAGGATCCAATTCATTAGCAATTATTTTACAAAAATCATTTACCGGGCTGCAATCAGATTCACCACTTTCTGACTGCCATCCACGGAAAAATTCATTCAAAATTCATCTACAGTACAAATTTCATCTAGTTGGAGAATTAAAATGACACACGTGACCATCTACAGTACAAATTTCGTGACCTAACTCTGTCCAGGTTTCAAGTTATGACGAAAAACATAACACACATTTTCTGCAGAAAAATGCAGCTTTTACTGCTGTACAAAACGGACCTTTAAAAATAGTAAACGACCTCGAAAAAATATTATTCCAGTGCCATTTGATTTGTTTTTCGAAAACATATAGTTTAGAGTTCAGAAAATCAATTTTTCGATTTATAACGGTCCATTTACAGCGAACTGAAGTTGGCTATTTTCATCAATCAGCATACAGTTTTTACATTTAAACAACGCCAAAACGCGTATAAACAATCCCAACCCTTCCTAATAACAACTCACAACAGGTTAATCATCAAGTACCATCTAACCATATCAAAATCACAAAACCCTAGCCGTAACACATCATGATTTTTCACAAAAAACGCAGCCAATGATCATTCATGCAAACAAACAATCGATTACTTCAACAAATCGCATACTTAACCGAAACAATTCATATAACATCAAAACCCTAGCATGTTAACTAAAAATCACAGCCATGTTTGTACAAAAATCACACCAAGAATATCAATCCAAATCAAGAACACTAACATTGAAGCAATAGAAGAGATTACACGGAAGTGAAAGGCAAATCAAGAAGCTGAACTAGGGTTAGATTTTCGCGGGGGGGGGGGGGGGGGGTTCTTCCTCTGGTTGACGATCACAAGGGGGATTATGGTTTCTGTTTTTTATTACTTATTCCCAAAGTCTCCTACATATAATTAAAACCCAAGAAAGTTGGGCTAATGGGCTACAAGGAACACGAGGTGTGGGTTTGGGCCTAATGTTTCAAATAAGGGGACTTGGGTTGGGGTTGAGCCTTTATGTGGCGCAAGAAGGGCGAAGGGGTGGGTTTGGGTTTGCTAAATGATGGTTTCGCAAATTTCGCATAATAGCTAGCTAAAACGTTTCGTTTCGTATTGCAAAGCATTATATTACAACGCTTCGTTTCACAAAATAACATATTCTCATATTTCAGTTTCGGGTTTCGGTTTCACATAATTCACATTACACATTTCCAAGCACACAATTGTTCAAATAAAATAAATCATCAAATTCAATTCGTTTAACATACAAGAATTTACACAGTAAAACGAAACGTTCAGGAATTTATACGAGTTGTCACATCATCCCCACGTTGAAAGAAATTTCGTCCAGAAATTTAGCACGTAGTCACTGAGGAAGCTAGTTGTGTTGTGCGTTTTTCCTGGGGTATCACATCATCCCCCCGTTGGTTTGGAATTTCGTCCCGAAATTCCAAAGTAGCTTCAGTACTGGAGTCACCTTTCTTAAACAACTGGGGGTACTTGCGTTTCATTTGGTCCTCTCATTCCCAGGTGAACTCTGGGCCACGATGGGAGTTCCAACGAACTCGAACAATAGGTATCTTGGTTCGTTTAAGAGTCTTGATTTCCCGATCCATAATTTCCACCGGTTCCTAAATGAAGCGCAACTGGTCATCGATAGTGAGTTCCTTGAAATGAACAATGAGGTTCTCATTTGACAGACACTACTTCAGATTCGACATGTGAAAGTCGTTGTGAACACCACTGAGTTCTTCGGGAAAATTCAATCTATAAGCCACCTTGCCGATATTCTCAGTGATTTTGAAAGTTCCGACTTACCGCGGATTAAGTTTGCCCCGTTTGCTAAAGCAAACCACACCTTTCCAAGGTTAGACTTTAAGTAGCACTCGATCCCCAATCTGGAACTCGAGCGGTTTCCTACGTTTATCGGCGTAGCTTTTTTGACGGTCAGGAGCTGCCGCCACTCATTGTCTGATTTGGGCAATCTTCCGTTATGTCGAGAACAAGTTCTGGGTCTGTGATTTGGCTGTCGCCAACTTCCGCCCAGCAAAGCGGTGATCGGCATTTCCGTTCGTATAAGCCTCGACATAGCAGCCTTGATGCTGGTATGGTAACTATTGTTATATGAGAACTCCACCAAGGGTAAATGTCTCTCCCAGTCGTTACCAAAGTTGATAACACATGCTCGAAGCATGTCTTCTAGAGTCTGGATGGTGCGTTCAGTTTGCCCATCCGTCTGAAGGTGATAAGCTATGCTCATGTCTAGACGTGAGCCGAGAGATTTATGCATCGCCTGCCACAACTCAGATGTAAAGCGTGAGTCTCGATCAGAGATAATAAAAGTTGGCACTCTGTGACTAGCGACCACTTCCTTCAAGTAGATGTCTATGAGTGTAGAAAACTTAACCGTTTCCTTGATTGCCAGAAATTGTGCAGACTTTGTCAGTCGATCCACGATCACCCAGATGGTGTCGTTTCCTCGCTGAGATCTAGGTAAGCCAGTGACGAAATCCATGGAAATTTGCTCCCATTTCCATGTTGGGATCTCGGGTTGTTAAAATAGTCCTGATGGCTTCTGGTATTCCACCTTAACCATGGCACAGGTCAAGCATTTACTAACATAAGTCTCTATGTTAGCTTTCATGTGGGGTCATCGGTACAAGGTTTTGAGGTCCTGGTACATCTTGTCAGAACCAGAATGTACAGAGTAACGAGACTTGTATGCTTCTTCCATCACAACTCTCGTAGGTTTTGATAGGATGGAAGCCAGATACGTTCCATAAAATAGTAAGTGCCGTCATCCTTGCGTTCGAGTTTCTTTTCCATGCCCTGCAGGGACTCAGCTTTGAGGTTCTCCTCCTTCAATGCTTCAACCTAAGCGTTTTGGATTTGGGTAGGAAGACTAAAGTGGATAGTAAGCTGTAGCGCACGTACACGCTTAGGTTTGGTTTCCTTATGACTTAGGGCATCAGCTACAACGTTGGCCTTGCCTGGATGATACTTGATTGCGCACTCGTAGTCGTTGAGGAGTTCGACCCATCGACGCTGTCGCATGTTCATCTCCTTCTAACCCAAGATATGCTGGAGACTTTTGTGATCGGTGTAGATGGTGCACTTGGTACCGTACAAGTATTGTCTCCACATCTTGAGTGCAAACACTACTGCTCCCAACTCCAAACCGTGGGTATTGTAGTTCCTTAAGTGAGCCTTGAGTTGACGTGATGCGTAAGCAATGACTTTCCCACGTTGCATCAAAACACAACTAAGTCCTTGGATAGACACGTCACAATAAACAACATAATCGTCTGTGCCTTCTTGTAATGAAAGAATGGGTGTACTACAGAGTTTCACCTTCAACAGTTGAAACGCGGATTCCTGAACAATCTTTCGAGTTAGAGTTTGAGGGATTGTGCATACGATCAAGAAAAGCGGGCTTTGTAACGTCAAAAGTCGTTCATTGGAAACTAAACATAGGGTTGTTTGTGTTGTAGGGGCGCCATGGTAAGGTGTAGGTATCATTCGGATTCCTACCGGTTCTTGGAGTAGATTCGGATGTCATCAAAGAAAACATGTGGCATATCTGTCAAGGTAGGCTAAATTCCAATGTCGTGACTGGGAACCTATCTCGGTCGTATAGAGTTCTAAGGACAATTCTCATGATACCTCCATATCTGTGATATTCATGGCCCATTGCTCCTCGAGAATGTCACACCCCTTTCTGTGGCAGAAGCACGAGGTGTGATCATGAAAGGTTCTCATTGCATACGAAAGGTAAACATACTACATGCTCATAAAATAATTTCGAATGTCAAACATTACATAACTGAAATCATAATTTAAGTGTTTACATCACGAGACATCATTTTGTCTAATAAGTTCACAACTTTATTGAAAGATAAACAAAGGCGACATCCAACAGCATGAGTAAGACCGCGTGCACATCCACTTTAGTTGCCTGAAATACATGTGAGTTTTGGAAAAAAGTCAACATAATGTTGGTGTGAATTCATGCAGTTATGTATTGAAAATGTTTTGTATACTTTATATGAAAAACATGATGAGTAACTTGTAAAAATACATTATTCTTGTGTAAATAAAGTAATCTTGTGGTATGAACCAAATAAAGTATTCTTGTGTACGAACTTCGTACAAATAAAGTATTCTTGTATAGTTAATGGGTTGCAAGTTGTCACACCCCGACCGCGTAAAACAACAAATCGCGGCGGAAACATCGGGGCGTGTCGTAACAGAATAAATTGTTTCATAACCATGGTATACAAAGTTGTATTTTATTTATTAAACAAGGGTGTTACATTGTCTTGAACAGTAAACAAAAGAGTTTATAACATAATTAAACATAGTCTAGCATCATTTTAAGTCTCTAAGGCACAGGTCCGCCCTAGTGTCATGATCATCATCCTACGGAAAAGCACCTGAAAACACATGTGAAAATAGGTACGTCAGCATAAAAATGCCTGTGAGATACATAGGTTTGTGAAAATAGGATTCATGACTTGTATTTGAGAAAATGTTTAGTCATGAACCTTGTAATTTGCTTTGTCTTGTAAATCATTTGAAAAACGATAAGATCAGTTGATATGTATAAGTAAATGTAAGGTTAAATGAATAACCATGTAAAATGAGTTGTATAAGATAAATTGTTTTGTAAATCAATGTCGTGTGAAAATATGTAATTTGTATAAAAATGTAATATGTCTATACTGAAATGATTTAAATAACGTTACGCTATGTAGTATTATACAAACACTTATATATAGGAAGTACCAGCGGCGTATCCACCATGTTTGTATCATATTACACACGTATCGTTACTCAAATCACTTACCCAAACAACCACCAATGTAACTTGTTCATGTACAAACCAATTGTCAAGTGTTATTGTGTAAACCATATCAAAATGTCAATGCCCAATGTAAACCACCAAATGTGTATATTAATGTCAAAATGTTTATGTTCAATGTAGATCATGTAATGTGTAACCAAAATGTCATGTATGGTAAGTGAAATGTATCAACTAAACCATATGTAAAATGCACAACAACAAGGTATTGAAGTAAAACATAGTTTAAATCAAAGTCACGTTGTGTGTAACAAATGCATGCCATACTGATACAAACATTTATGCGGTATTGTTAAAATGCATACATCCAAGCCTTGAGACTGTGGCGATAAACCCTTAAACAAATTAAAGGTTTATCTAAGTTATGTATATCGAATTCGGTCATTCCTTTCATCCCCTTTCCCTGGGATGTCCGGAACGGGAGTTGTCAATTCCTATGGTACCACTACCTACTAACGAATGGCGTAATTAATGTTAATGAATGTATTGTTCCATGTTAAACAAACCAAATGTCATAACAAAATGTAAGCATGTGAAAACAATGCACTAAGTATGTACTTAAATGAACACACATAGCGTGAAATGTAATGTAAAACGATGTACTAAGTAATGCACACAATGGGCACACCTAGCATGAAATGTGATGTAAAACAATGTACTAAGTAATGCGCACAATGGGCACACCTAGCATGATATGTAACGTAAAACAATGTACTAAGTAATGCACACAATGGGCACACCTAGCATGAAATGTAATGTAAAACAATGTACTAAGTAATGCACACAATGGGCACACCTAGCATAAGATGTAATGAAATCATGTACTATAATGTACTAACGAACATAGCATGTATATGATGTGAAAACATGAAAGCATGAAAGTAACAAGTAGGCACATGTGTTTCACCCCAAAATAGTTTAGAAAACAGTAAAAGAGGGGTCTATGTACTCACTTGAGATTGCTCAGATGTCTAAAGATAACCACCAAGCAATGATATAGATCACGGAATCAAACGGCACCTAATATAGGTAACTATGTTAATAAACCGGACCTAAATCGGAAGATCGGATAGAATGAGGGTTCGTAAACCAAATGAGTATGGGAACTCATGTAGTATGGTTTAACAAAGCCTACATACTAAATGAAACCTAACCTAAGTGCTTGTGACCCATTACGACCCGTTTAGGTAGCTTATGCTACTTTAACGCGTCGTTCGCGTGAAACGCGTTCGGACTGCCTAACTAGTCCTATGACAAGTAATATATGCCTTAACATGTCTAATATGATTGTCAAATCAGTTTAGATGTCAAAAGTTATGTTACATATGTTTAAAATGAATTTTGGCATCATAGGGGTATTTTGGTAATTTACCTAAGGCATATAAACTACCTATCATACAACTACTTAAACGAAGCGACCATAAGGTATAACCTCATAAGGTTATTCCCTATATACTATGGTCACCTAATGTGTTTGGTCGGATCCTAATGATCGACCAAACGGGTCGGGTTCGAAAGTATAAGCGATTGTTTAGATCGCTTACCTTACGACCCTATATAAGCACTAAACTAAAAGTGACGAGCTAAGCATGCTAAAACATGCTTAACTAAGTTTAGAAAACAGGTTTGGTATCAAAACAAACGGTTTTGATACCCATAAGTAGTTTGGTTACAAAATACGTAAGAATACGTATTCTGACCGAAACTACGGCTCGTCACGGAGCCTAGATAACGTGGTAATCAGTAGGTATAGTCACTAAGGACTATAACCATCGTGATCACGCTCACGTTATGAAGTTCAAACGAACTTCGCATCGACCATAAACTGGTCAATGCAGAAAGTCAAACAAAGTTTGACTTTCGGACTCGAAAAGCAATAAAAGAACGAAAGAATACTTACGAAGGGTCCCCGAATGCTAATCAAGATCAAAATAGCTCAGGTATGAAACAAAGGTTTCAACTTAGAGCACAAATGATCAGATTCTTGTGAGAAATGTGTGCAAATGTGATGGGTATTTATAGATTTCGGGTAACCGTTAAGATCGTTTCATGAAAACCGTGCTCGAATCTCATGCGTACATTTGTCAAAATGTTATGGTTACTGAAAATGGCCTATTAAGAGCTGAAAGGGCAAGTTTAGAACTTGTGGTTGTGGTTTAATCAGCTGATAATCTGCTGACTGTTTAGTCTGATCTGTTCTGCAGGTTGCCTTACGGACCTCAAAGCTGCCAATGTTGAGGTCCGTATGGTAACAACTTTGGCAGATTTACAGTTTTGGTCCCTGCAGTGCAATCAGCCCATTTTTGACACGTTTAAGGCCCGTTAACCCCATTTCAAAGCTCTAAAATGAAGTTAAAGTATAGGGAACTTAAAACATGCTCAAAAAATATCTCGGATGTCGGTTCGTTTAGCCGTACGGTTGCGATGTTCGGTTAATTACGACGGAATACGCATAAGTGCGAAAAACGATCCAAATGACGCGACGAATGGATTTTTCTTATGGCGAACACTAAAATATAATATAGTCATGTTCACATAAATTTTTTTGGTTGTCCGGATATATTCAGAACGTAAGTTATGCGTGAAAATGCAAACTTGTGCACTTTTTGACACTTTTAGTCCCTGAATGACCCAAAAGTTTATTTTAGCACACCGAACCCCTCAAAGCCTATTTCTAAGCTATGTAAAGGATATTTAAGGTGTGTTTAACTTATGGTCATGTTCCGGAATGTTCGTTACAGTTCAAATTGACATACTTTCGCAGTTTGTCAAGTTTAGTCCCTGTAAACGAATTTACTTGTTTTTGCCATACCAAAGCCTTCAAAACTTATTTCTAAGTTATGTAAAGGTTATTTAAGGTATGTTGAGTATATGTTGATGTTCTGGAGTATTTCTCGCATTAAACTGAGTACGTTTACGCACTAGTTTGCGTATAACTCTCCAGAAAGTGATGTAGAGTTTGGAATTGAACAAAAGTCAAAACATGAAAAAAGTAAAACACAATCAAACAAACATTGGGATCAAATAACATTGTTTTATTGATAATAGAACTGTTCATAGTGATTACAAGCACAGTTGTTACAGTCTCCCCTACTTGTGGAAATTTCGTCCCGAAATTTATTTAGAGGAAACTCGTGGAAAAAGATGTGGATATTTCGCCTTCATTTGATCTTCGCGTTCCCAAGTAAACTCAGGTCCACGTTTAGCTTCCCAGCGAACTTTGACCAAAGGAATGCGCTTGCGCTTAAGCCACTTGACTTCACGTTCCATGATTTCCACTGGTTTCTCAACAAATTTCAGTGTTTTGCCAACACGAATTTCGTCAAGCGGTATGGAGAAGTTCTCATCAGCTGAACACCTCTTGAGATTGGACACGTGAAAAGTTGGATGAACATTTCCAAGTTCAGGAGGTAACTCAAGTCTGTAGGCTACCTTTCCGATTCTTTCGACGATCTTGAATGGTCCAACGTATCTAGGTGCAAGTTTTCCTTTCTTTCCAAATCTGATCACACCTTTCCAAGGTGAGACCCTAAGTAATACTCGATCACCGACTTGAAATTCCAAGGCTTTGCGTTTTGGGTCCGCGTAAATCTTCTGACGGCTTCTAGCTGCCTGAAGGTTATCACGAACTTTCTTGACCTTGTCAGTTGTCTCTAAAATGAGGGCAGGTCCAGTAAGTTGAGCCTCGCCAATCTCATTCCAGCAGACTGGTGAACGACATTTTCGACCATAGAGAGCCTCGGAAGGAGCCATTTTGATGCTAGTGTGATAACTGTTGTTGTAGGAGAATTCAATCAACTTAAGATGTGAATCCCAACTACCACCAAAATCGATCACACAAGCTCTAAGCATATCCTCCAGAGTCTGGATTGTTCTCTCAGATTGACCATCCGTTTGCGGATGATAAGCTGTGCTCAGATTAAGTTGGGTCCCCATAGCAGATTGCATGGTTCTCCAAAAATGAGAAGTGAAACGAGCATCTCTGTCAGAAATGATGTTCAAAGGAACACCATGTCGAGCTACAATTTCATCCACATAGATTTGAGCAAGTCTGTCAGCAGGAAAATCCTCACGGATTGGCAAGAAATGTGCTGACTTTGTAAGACGATCAACGACTACCCAGATGGCATCATGACCTTTCTTAGTGCGTGGAAGTTTGGTAACGAGATCCATAGTAATGTTTTCCCATTTCCAAACTGGAATCTCTGGTTGCTCCAATAAACCTGAAGGACGCTGATGTTCAGCCTTAACCTTAAGACAAGTAAGGCATTTGGATACGTATAAGGCAATGTCTTTCTTCATACCAGGCCACCAATAATGAATACGAAGATCCTTATACATCTTATCTGAGCCCGGATGAATAGAATAGCGAGACTTATGGGCTTCATCCATAAGCAAGGTACGAAGATCATCCTGGCTTGGGACCCACAAACGGTCCATGAAGTAATATGATCCATTGTCCTTCAGTTCCAGAGCAGGTGTTATGTGATAGGGAAATTCCTTATCCAATAGACCTTGTGAAACACAAGATTGTTGAGCTTGAGAAATGCGTGCTTGGATATCGGATCGAGCTTGAATAACAGATTGAACACGTACACAATGAAGCTTAGTACGTTCCTTACGACTCAATGCATCAGCTACGACATTCGCCTTACCAGGATGGTAGCGAATTTCGCAGTCATAGTCGTTTAAAAGCTCCACCCAACGTCGCTGTCTCATGTTGAGTTCCTTCTGGTTGAAGATATGCTGAAGACTTTTGTGGTCAGTGAAAACCACACATTTTGTACCATACAAATAGTGTCTCCATATCTTGAGAGCAAAGACAACTGCACCCAACTCAAGATCATGAGTGGTGTAGTTCTTCTCATGTATCTTCAATTGCCTTGATGCATATGCTATGACTTTGTTCCTTTGCATAAGAACACAACCAAGACCCAATTTCGATGCATCACAATACACGACAAAATCATCATCACCCTCAGGCAATGATAGAACAGGCGCATCGCAAAGCTTCTGCTTCAAGTGTTGAAAAGCTTCCTCTTGTTTGTATCCCCAATAAAAGGACATTTTCTTCTGAGTTAGAGCAGTTAGAGGAACTGCAATCTTCGAGAAGTTTTCTATGAAGCGGCGATAATAACCCGCTAGACCAAGAAAAGAACGAACTTCAGTAGGAGTAGTAGGCGTATCCCAATCCTTAATCGCACTGATTTTGGAGGGATCTACATGGATACCTTGTTCGTTAATAACATGCCCCAAAAATTGAACTTCTTTAAGCCAAAATTCGCACTTGGAGAATTTGGCGAAAAGTTGCTCTTTCTTTAGGAGTTCAAGGGTGAGACGAAGATGTTGCTCGTGATCAGCTTGCGTCTTAGAATAAATCAAGATGTCGTCAATAAAAACAATGACGAACTGATCCAAATAAGGTTTACAGACCCTATTCATTAAGTCCATGAAAACAGCAGGAGCATTAGTCACACCGAATGGCATGACTGTGAACTCATAATGCCCATATCGAGTACGGAACGCTGTCTTGGGAATATCTTCTTCTTGCACGCGAAGTTGATGATATCCAGATCGCAGATCAATCTTCGAGAAATAAGAAGCGCCCTGTAACTGATCAAAGAGGTCGTCTATGCGAGGTAAGGGATATCGATTCTTGATGGTAAGCTTGTTAAGCTCACGATAATCGATACACATCCTAAAGGATCCATCCTTCTTCTTGACAAAGAGAACGGGAGCACCCCAAGGTGAAAAACTAGGACGTATAAAACCTTTGTCAGAGAGCTCCTGAAGCTGTTTAGACAACTCTTGCATCTCAGATGGTGCAAGACGATATGGAGCTCTGGCAATGGGATTTGCACCAGGTACGAGATCAATGCGGAACTCGACTTGGCGTGCTGGAGGTAGACCAGGTAAATCTTCAGGGAACACTTCAGAATAATCCCGAACGACAGGAATATCTGAAATAGACTTACCCTTGCCTTTATCTTCTGTAACTTGTGCTAAGAAAGCCACATAGTTCTTCTGCAGATACTTCCGAGCTTTAAAACAAGACATGAGTTTGAGACCACCGGTAGGCTTCTCACCTTGAACCTGCAGAATCTCGCCTGTCGAAAGCGGCACACGAACAATCTTCTCAGAACAAACTATCTCTGCGTGATGCTTGGATAAACAATCCATTCCCACAATAACGTCAAAGCTTCCAAGTTGCATAGGCGCGAGGTCAATAGGAAAAAGATGGTCGTTAAGGTTCAACTGGCAGTTGCGAAGAACAGAATCAAGAATAATGGGTTCACCACTAGCAACTTCTACTGTCAAAGGTTTTCCTAGTTTCGTTCTAGACACGCGAAGCATTTGCTCAAAAGATAATGACACGAAACTCTTATCGGCACCAGAATCGAAAAGAACAGATGCAGGCTGATTATTAATAAAGAACGTACCGTTCACCACATTATCATCCGCCTGCGCCTCTTGGGCATTCATGTTAAAGACTCGGCCTCGAGCCGGAGCCTGATTCTGGTTCTGGTTCTGGTTCTGGTTGGCTAGCCTTGGGCACCGGTTTCTGTAGTGGGTCAGATCCCCACAATTGTAACAAGCACCTGGTGGGTATTGTAGTCGTGCAGCTTGACCCTGTTGCTGAGCAGGAGGTTGTGCAACTTGTTGAGCCGGGTTTTGAACTGCGCGATTCTGAGCAAACCGACAAACATCGGCAAGATGACCTGACTTCCCACAGCTAGTACAGAAACGGCACTGATGTTGCGGCTGATGGTGACTGTTGCATCTATTGCACAAAGGTGCATTCCCTGTATAGGGTTTCTTTGCTGGAAGCTGTGCGGGTTGGTTGGGAGCTGCCTGTTTAGCTTGGGCAGTGATAGCAAAATTTTGGGAAGCCTTACGCTTCCTTGACCTCTTCGAAGAACCAGAGTCCTTTCCATTCTTGTTTTGACCCTTCTTGCTATCCCCCTTGTCAGCCGACTGTTTCTTGCCCTTGTCACCCTTCCTATGTAACTTGTTCTTCCGGATCTGCGACTCAGTCAGCGTCGCTGATAACTCGATTGCCTGACGGAGTGTGGCAGGGTTACTACCAGTAAGAATATCTTGTACCGAGTCAGGTAGGCCGTCGATGTATCTTTCGATAGCCTTGTCGAGTGGGGTAACCATTGTCGGGCAAAGCAAGCTCAATTCTTCAAACCGATCAGTATAAGCCCTGTGCTCACCACTATCTTGCTTCAAAACATCAAACTCCTTCTCCAACGCCCGCTGTTCATGGCGAGGACAGAATTCCCTCATCATAAGGGCTCTAAGTTCAGCCCATGTCTGTGCGAGAGCAACTTCTGCACCCCGGTCTCTCATTACCCCATTACACCATGTAAGAGCCCTCTTCTGAAACACGCTCGAGGAGAACTTGACCTTGCGATTATCCGGGCACTGCACGTGGCGAAAAGTATTCTCAATGCTTTCGAACCACTGAAGAAGCCCAGTCGCTCCTTCAGAACCACTAAACTTGAGTGGTTTAGCCTGATTAAAATCCTTGTATTTGCATGGAACATTGTTGTTGTTGTTATTGATGGCTTGGTTCCATTGAGCAAAGAGATTTGGAAATTGAGCAGCCATCTGCTGCGCAATAATTTCTACCAGCTCGGCAGTTGCTATCAGATTGTCGCGTCGAGGAGGCATTCTAAAAGAGGTAAACATGAAAGGAAACGAGGGAGATGATTGGATGAAAAGAATGAGATGATAAAAACAAGAATTGCAAACAACTTAGATGGTGGTCATTCGTCCGTATCACAAAGCAAACAAACGACACACAGTGACTAATCAAAGTAAATGGATAAAAAATAATGTATAATGAAGACATGCTCGCCTATAAGTGAACACTCATCCCAAGAATTCCCAGGTAAGCACAACTGGTCTCGCGTCTGGTTGAGATGTATACGAAGTGCTTGCTAGACAGAAAACCCAGAATACAGGCATTCACCCTTCCAGTTTGCACGTGTTCACATTATTTAAGACCCAAAACCTTGACGAGATTTTGAAAATTTGAAGGCACAAGGCCAAAAATTTAATCAAACTGAAAAGGGTTCAAAACCATATAACAGAGGGTTCAAAACCTTGTAATAAATCATTCAAAAACAGATGATTGTTTTTCAAAAATCGTTTCGGAAAAATTTTGGCTTTTGTTCTGATAATCACCTAAGGATAGGTGATGTGCATGTTTTAAGATCTAAACACAAATAATTTGTCTTAGGGTCCTAGAAAAGTTATAGTCTAGGTCAAAGCATTACTAATAACCTAATTCCCTATAACCATTGGCTCTGATACCAACTCTTTCTGTCACACCCCGACCGCGTAAAACAACAAATCGCGGCGGAAACATCGGGGCGTGTCGTAACAGAATAAATTGTTTCATAACCATGGTATACAAAGTTGTATTTTATTTATTAAACAAGGGTGTTACATTGTCTTGAACAGTAAACAAAAGAGTTTATAACATAATTAAACATAGTCTAGCATCATTTTAAGTCTCTAAGGCACAGGTCCGCCCTAGTGTCATGATCATCATCCTACGGAAAAGCACCTGAAAACACATGTGAAAATAGGTACGTCAGCATAAAAATGTCTGTGAGATACATAGGTTTGTGAAAATAGGATTCATGACTTGTATTTGAGAAAATGTTTAGTCATGAACCTTGTAATTTGCTTTGTCTTGTAAATCATTTGAAAAACGATAAGATCAGTTGATATGTATAAGTAAATGTAAGGTTAAATGAATAACCATGTAAAATGAGTTGTATAAGATAAATTGTTTTGTAAATCAATGTCGTGTGAAAATATGTAATTTGTATAAAAATGTAATATGTCTATACTGAAATGATTTAAATAACGTTACGCTATGTAGTATTATACAAACACTTATATATAGGAAGTACCAGTGGCGTATCCACCATGTTTGTATCATATTACACACGTATCGTTACTCAAATCACTTACCCAAACAACCACCAATGTAACTTGTTCATGTACAAACCAATTGTCAAGTGTTATTGTGTAAACCATATCAAAATGTCAATGCCCAATGTAAACCACCAAATGTGTATATTAATGTCAAAACCATGGTATACAAAGTTGTATTTTATTTATTAAACAAGGGTGTTACATTGTCTTGAACAGTAAACAAAAGAGTTTATAACATAATTAAACATAGTCTAGCATCATTTTAAGTCTCTAAGGCACAGGTCCGCCCTAGTGTCATGATCATCATCCTACGGAAAAGCACCTGAAAACACATGTGAAAATAGGTACGTCAGCATAAAAATGCCTGTGAGATACATAGGTTTGTGAAAATAGGATTCATGACTTGTATTTGAGAAAATGTTTAGTCATGAACCTTGTAATTTGCTTTGTCTTGTAAATCATTTGAAAAACGATAAGATCAGTTGATATGTATAAGTAAATGTAAGGTTAAATGAATAACCATGTAAAATGAGTTGTATAAGATAAATTGTTTTGTAAATCAATGTCGTGTGAAAATATGTAATTTGTATAAAAATGTAATATGTCTATACTGAAATGATTTAAATAACGTTACGCTATGTAGTATTATACAAACACTTATATATAGGAAGTACCAGCGGCGTATCCACCATGTTTGTATCATATTACACACGTATCGTTACTCAAATCACTTACCCAAACAACCACCAATGTGGCGATAAACCCTTAAACAAATTAAAGGTTTATCTAAGTTATGTATATCGAATTCGGTCATTCCTTTCATCCCCTTTCCCTGGGATGTCCGGAACGGGAGTTGTCAATTCCTATGGTACCACTACCTACTAACGAACGGCGTAATTAATGTTAATGAATGTATTGTTCCATGTTAAACAAACCAAATGTCATAACAAAATGTAAGCATGTGAAAACAATGCACTAAGTATGTACTCAAATGAACACACATAGCGTGAAATGTAATGTAAAACGATGTACTAAGTAATGCACACAATGGGCACACCTAGCATGAAATGTGATGTAAAACAATGTACTAAGTAATGCGCACAATGGGCACACCTAGCATGATATGTAACGTAAAACAATGTACTAAGTAATGCACACAATGGGCACACCTAGCATGAAATGTAATGTAAAACAATGTACTAAGTAATGCACACAATGGGCACACCTAGCATAAGATGTAATGAAATCATGTACTATAATGTACTAACGAACATAGCATGTATATGATGTGAAAACATGAAAGCATGAAAGTAACAAGTAGGCACATGTGTTTCACCCCAAAACAGTTTAGAAAACAGTAAAAGAGGGGTCTATGTACTCACTTGAGATTGCTCAGATAACCACCAAGCAATGATATAGATCACGGAATCAAACGGCACCTAATATAGGTAACTATGTTAATAAACCGGACCTAAATCGGAAGATCGGATAGAATGAGGGTTCGTAAACCAAATGAGTATGGGAACTCATGTAGTATGGTTTAACAAAGCCTACATACTAAATGAAACCTAACCTAAGTGCTTGTGACCCATTACGACCCGTTTAGGTAGCTTATGCTACTTTAACGCGTCGTTCGCGTGAAACGCGTTCGGACCGCCTAACTAGTCCTATGACAAGTAATATATGCCTTAACATGTCTAATATGATTGTCAAATCAGTTTAGATGTCAAAAGTTATGTTACATATGTTTAAAATGAATTTTGGCATCATAGGGGTATTTTGGTAATTTACCTAAGGCATATAAACTACCTATCATACAACTACTTAAACGAAGCGACCATAAGGTATAACCTCATAAGGTTATTCCCTATATACTATGGTCACCTAATGTGTTTGGTCGGATCCTAATGATCGACCAAACGGGTCGGGTTCGAAAGTATAAGCGATTGTTTAGATCGCTTACCTTACGACCCTATATAAGCACTAAACTAAAAGTGACGAGCTAAGCATGCTAAAACATGCTTAACTAAGTTTAGAAAATAGGTTTGGTATCAAAACAAACGGTTTTGATACCCATAAGTAGTTTGGTTACAAAATACGTAAGAATACGTATTCTGACCGAAACTACGGCTCGTCACGGAGCCTAGATAACGTGGTAATCAGTAGGTATAGTCACTAAGGACTATAACCATCGTGATCACGCTCACGTTATGAAGTTCAAACGAACTTCGCATCGACCATAAACTGGTCAATGCAGAAAGTCAAACAAAGTTTGACTTTCGGACTCGAAAAGCAATAAAAGAACGAAAGAATACTTACGAAGGGTCCCCGAATGCTAATCAAGATCAAAATAGCTCAGGTATGAAACAAAGGTTTCAACTTAGAGCACAAATGATCAGATTCTTGTGAGAAATGTGTGCAAATGTGATGGGTATTTATAGATTTCGGGTAACCTTTAAGATCGTTTCATGAAAACCATGCTCGAATCTCATGCGTACATTTGTCAAAATGTTATGGTTACTGAAAATGGCCTATTAAGAGCTGAAAGGGCAAGTTTAGAACTTGTGGTTGTGGTTTAATCAGCTGATAATCTGCTGACTGTTTAGTCTGATCTGTTCTGCAGGTTGCCTTACGGACCTCAAAGCTGCCAATGTTGAGGTCCGTATGGTAACAACTTTGGCAGATTTACAGTTTTGGTCCCTGCAGTGCAATCAGCCCATTTTTGACACGTTTAAGGCCCGTTAACCCCATTTCAAAGCTCTAAAATGAAGTTAAAGTATAGGGAACTTAAAACATGCTCAAAAAATATCTCGGATGTCGGTTCGTTTAGCCGTACGGTTGCGATGTTCGGTTAATTACGACGGAATACGCATAAGTGCGAAAAACGATCCAAATGACGCGACGAATGGATTTTTCTTATGGCGAACACTAAAATATAATATAGTCATGTTCACATAAATTTTTTTGGATGTCCGGATGTATTCAGAACGTAAGTTATGCGTGAAAATGCAAACTTGTGCACTTTTTGACACTTTTAGTCCCTGAATGACCCAAAAGTTTATTTTAGCACACCGAACCCCTCAAAGCCTATTTCTAAGCTATGTAAAGGATATTTAAGGTGTGTTTAACTTATGGTCATGTTCCGGAATGTTCGTTACAGTTCAAATTGACATACTTTCGCAGTTTGTCAAGTTTAGTCCCTGTAAACGAATTTACTTGTTTTTGCCATACCAAAGCCTTCAAAACTTATTTCTAAGTTATGTAAAGGTTATTTAAGGTATGTTGAGTATATGTTGATGTTCCGGAGTATTTCTCGCATTAAACTGAGTACGTTTACGCACTAGTTTGCGTATAACTCTCCAGAAAGTGATGTAGAGTTTGGAATTGAACAAAAGTCAAAACATGAAAAAAGTAAAACACAATCAAACAAACATTGGGATCAAATAACATTGTTTTATTGATAATAGAACTGTTCATAGTGATTACAAGCACAGTTGTTACACAAGTCCATTAACATGTGACACGACATAGGAAGTCCCCAAACCATAGGCATTTTTCTAGTTGTCGATTCACGACGGAGACACAAAAGCACTACTCGGTACTAGTGTTCACCGAGAGTGTGGCTGCCCGGACACCCGTTAGATCTAACCTTTTGTTCTGCGGTCTAAGTATGTACACGATTAATGGTGCTTATGGTACCCTATTCGTGACACGATTTCTCGTATCATTCCTCAAAACGCATCATACTTGGTACTAGTGATCACCAAGAGTTCTTCTTGTTTAAGTATTCATCATATCAAGTATCAATTCTCGTTTATTATATCAAGTATCAATTCTTGTTTATTATATCAAGTATCAATTCTCGTTTATTATATCAAGTATCAATTTTCATGTGTTCGCCCCAAGTTTAAAAGTATGTAAAAGATTAAAAGTGGGGACACGAACTCTCTTGTAAACATTTAGTAACATGTATTTCACCCCCCGAAGTTATAAAACTGAAAACAGTTAAAAGAAAAGGGGGAGCATGAACTCACAACTTTGCGTTCCTTGCGTCGTAAACTTCACCGGATTTGCTTAATTAACGTCGTGACATATACATGTTTTCTTAACGTTAGTCACTAGACTTGTATCGCCCAAGTACAGTCACTATCTTTTGTATATGTTTTTCTTGTGTAAAAAAAATTATATTTTTAACTATGTGTCTTATATTATTTTCTCAAAAATAAATATAAGTTTCTTGTATTTTGCACCCGAATTATGTATCTTGTATGTTGTATGTGTATTTTTGTATCTTCACTTCTTATGAGTATTTAGTGTTTCTTCAAGTCCTAATACACAATCAAGTATAATACATACTACATACACTTAGCACAAAATTTGGTGATCAATAAATATATATATTTTTCTCAAAAATACACATACTTAATATCCATTTATATTCTTGAAGAATTTCTCATTGCTTAACACAAACGTTTGGGAAACCTTGGTAAATGTTTTTAGATACATTTTTAGGGGATAAGTTTCTCAAAACTTATATTTTTCTAAGTGTCAATATTTATAGAAATTTTGACAGAGTTTCCCCTAAAAATGGAGGTTTCCCATGTTTTCAAAACATGTGTTTATTTTCTTTTAAAAACATCATCAACAATCATCAACAATATACATTAATTCCTCTATTTCATGAACTTGAAAATTTTATAAAAATGTGTAGTAACTTACTAGTGTATTTAGTAAGTCTTGTTACCTTTAAAAACGTGATTAGTTCTTTAAAAACTTTATTTTCAAAGAGTTTGAATGTTCACAACTTCCAACCATATTTTCTAAAAATATTTCTTTGTGAAATTTTCTTATTACACAAGTGTTTCTACACTTGTTTATCCACCAAAAATGAGGTTAGTTTATGTAAGATCCAAGTTTTAACGAAACTCATACTTTTCACTTGGTTCTTTCGAAAAACCACTCATGGATCTTTAGATCTACAAGATTATAACCTACTTTGCTCTTTATTTTTCAAGAACACTCTTTTATTCAAGTTCATAGTTTATGTGTGGATGATTCCATCATCCTACATCATTTTATCTTTCTCATCTTGCTAGATCATGTTTTTAATCATGATCTAGCAAGACCATAAGATAATC
Source organism: Helianthus tuberosus (assembly GCA_030545235.1). Classification (NCBI taxonomy): domain Eukaryota; kingdom Viridiplantae; phylum Streptophyta; class Magnoliopsida; order Asterales; family Asteraceae; genus Helianthus; species Helianthus tuberosus. Next base: position 26,990,649 of record CM060419.1, read on the forward strand.
CATATCATTTCTACAAGCAAACAATAATCAACAAGCATAACAACACATGAATATCATGATTTCTTCACCATTTTAACCATTCTTTATCACTAAGTTAGTTTATGTTCAAGACTTTGTTTATGTTTTTAGTGTTTCTTGAGATTTCATCAATCTTTAACTATTAACCATCAAAAACATGAAGTGGATGAAGATCTAAGAGACTTACCACTAGCACAAGGCTAGGGGAGTTCAAGTGATGAAAAGTGGTGGTTAAAAGAAGATAAGAGAGGTCCTTGAGCTTCCGAACACACCGAGCTTCGTTGTATGATCTCTAACACCCTTGGATCACTAGAGATTGCATGAAAGAGCTTGAATGATGGTGAAGGTGGTTGTGCTTGGGGTGGGCCAAAACCAAGAAGAGAGGAGAGAGTGAGAGTGAGTTTGAAAGTATGTAGGTGATGAAGTGTTGTAATCTCATGTGCCATTTTAATAACCATCTCACCATTTAACCCTTGTGTAAAGTGTTTCATTAGGACCAACACAATCAATTAAACAATTAAAAAAAATCTAGAAGTGGGGTCCTACTTCACAACCGGTTATGGGGGGGGGGGGGGTTGGTTTGGTTGAGATGCAAAGGTGGTTAACTTAGTTAGTTAGATAATAAGTAATTTAGTTAGTGGGTTAAGAGTATTATGTAATATATAGTGTGTTAGGGTGTTCGGGGACCCTAACTAGCTTAGAAAAATAAAAACAATGAGTTTAACAATATTTTTGTGTTTCGGGTAATGTCCGATTGTTCGGTTAAGTACCGGTTCGTTAAAGTGCTAAATCATACCATTTAGTGTCCTTTATGTATTCTTTTGTGACCCTTTCAATTCCCGACCCTTAGGGAAGTATTTTGGATAAATAAACGTAAATTCTGCATGATATTTATATGTTTAAAAGCTGATTTGAGCTGAATTTAATGGAATTTTGCACTTAAAGTGCGTTTCGGGTGCTTTTTAGTGCGTATTTTAGCTTCCGGATGGTCTATATATAAACCCTTGTATGTACTCTTGGGTTTTAATGTATTCTTGTCATTGGACCTGCACCTAGGCTCCAATTCTATTGTCTGACTGTTTTCTGTAGAATTGTTGACACAGTGTGTCTTACCGGTGAGTTTACTAGTATTTCTGACGCAACCCTGTTCATTAATGCATAAAGTAATTCTTGTAATATAAAACATGCATGAATTCACTTGTATAGAATGTAATCAGACAATGTTGACATTTAAGCACATAATTGCAGTCATTAAATAATAATTAGAATGTACGAAAATTACCGGTTTTGTGCCAGTTGTCACAGTCTCCCCCCGTTAAAAGAATTTCGTCCCGAAATTCAGGCTGAACTAACTCTCGTAGGAGTCTTCTTGAACAGGTGGGGATACTTTTCTTTGAACCGGTCTTCACGTTCCCACGTGTACTCGGGTATGTGCTTAGAGTTCCAACGTACTTTGACAAGTTTGACACTGCTCCTTCTGGTCTTGTTGACTTTCCAGTCGGTAACCTCAACGGGTTGTTCTGTAAATCGGAGGGTGTCATAAATATGCACTTCATCTGCCGGGATGATCACGTCTTCTTGTGTTGGACTCTTCTTGAGGTTGGATACATGGAACGTATCATGTACTCCATTAAGTTCTTTCAGTAATTCCAACTTGTATGCCACGGTACCAATTCTTTCCAAGATCTTGAATGGTCCGATGTATCGTGGGTTCAGCTTTCCACGCTTTCAAAATCTGACTAAGCCCTTCCAAGGTGAGACCTTTAACAACACTTTGTCTCCCACCTCGAATTCTAACGGTTTCCGTCTTCGATCAGCGTAGCTCTTTTGTCGATCTCGAGCCGCCTTAATGTGCTCTCGGATCTGCGTAATCTTGTCGGTTGTCTCTTGTACAAGTTCAGGACCAACCATACGTTTATCTCCTGCGTCTGCCCAACATAAGGGCGATCGGCACTTGCGGCCATACAGAGCTTCGAACGGTGTGGCTTTTATACTCGTATGATAACTGTTATTGTAGGAAAACTCAACCAAAGGTAGGTGAGTATCCCAGCTGCCGCCTAGGTCCATGACACATGCGCGAAGCATATCTTCTAATGTTTATATAGTCCATTCGCTCTGGCCATCTGTTTGTGGATGGAATGCCGTGCTTAGATCTAGTTGAGATCCAAAGGCTTCCTGAAAAGATTGCCAGATTCTTGAGACAAAGCGTCCATCTCTGTCTGAAATGATTGAGATAGGCACTCCATGACGTGCCACAATTTCCTTTAAGTATATCTCAGCAAGCTTTCCAGTGCTGTCTTTTTCTCGAATCGGTAGGAAGTGCGCAGACTTCGTTAATCGATCGACTATCACCCATATCATATCGTGCCCTCTAGGGGTCTTGGGTAATTTTGTTATGAAGTCCATAGAGATTTGCTCCCACTTCCACATGGGTATCTCTGGTTGTTACAGTAGGCCAGATGGTTTCTAATATTCAGCCTTAACCTTAGCACAGGTTAGGCACTTTCCAACATAAACAGCAACATCGCTCTTGAGTCTCGGCCACCAAAAGTATTCTTTTAAGTCTTGATACATTTTGTCCAATCCTAGATGGATCGAGTATTTTGACTTGTGCGCTTCATCAAGGATGACTTCTCGTATGCCACCATAGAGTGGAACCCAAATACGCTTCTTAAAGTATAAGGCTCCCTCTTTATTTGGCACCATGTATTTCAACATGCCCCGGAGGTATTCAGCTTTACGGTTTTCTCCCTTAAGAGCTTCTTGTTGTGCATCACGAATATGTGCAGTGAGGTTCGTTCGAATAGTCATTTCTAATGCTCGAACCCTTAGGGTCTTAACCCTTTATTTTCGGCTTAATGCGTCTGCTACAACATTTGCCTTTCCAGGATGGTACTTAATCTCACAATCATAATCGTTCAGCAGCTCGACCCATCATCGCTGACGCATGTTTAATTCCTTCTGATCAAATATGTGTTGTAAGCTTTTGTGATCTGTGAAGATTGTACATTGCGTACCATACAAATAGTGTCGCCAAATCTTCAAGGCGAATACCACCGCGCCAAGTTCCAAGTCGTGAGTGGTATAGTTTCTTTCATGAACCTTCAATTGTCTTTAAGCATAAGTGATGACTTTCTGGCGTTGCATGAGCACACAACCCAAACCTTGTCGTGAAGCGTCGCAGTATACCACGAAGTCTTCAGTGCCTTCGGGTAATGATAGTATTGGTGCATCGCATAGCTTATTTTTGAGCAGTTGGAAGGCTTCTTCCTGCTTATCACCCCAGTCATATTTCTTGTCTTTTTGCGTAAGGGTAGTTAGCGGTTGAGCTATCTTTGAGAAATTCTCAATAAACCGTCGGTAATAGCCCGCTAAGCCCAAAAATGGTCGAACTTCAGTTGGGGTTTTGGGGGCTTCCCAAATCTTTATTGCTTCGATCTTGGCTGGGTCTACATGAATGCCCTTCTCGTTCACAACATGACCCAGAAACTGTACTTCGCGAATCCAGAATTCGCACTTCGAGAATTTCGCGTAAAGTTTCTCTTTCTTCAGTAGTTCCAAAATGGTTCTGAGATGTTGCTCATGTTTTTCTTTCGTTTACGAGTAAATCAAGATATCATCGATAAATACAATCACGAATTTATTGAGATATGGTTTGCATATGCGGTTCATCAGATCCATGAATACCGCTGGCGCGTTCGTCAGTCCGAATGGCATCACAAGAAACTCGTAGTGCCCATAACGTGTTCGGAATGCAGTCTTTGGTACGGTTTCTTCTTGTATCCTTAACTGATGGTATCCAGATCGAAGATCGATCTTGGAATAGTAGCTCGATCCTTGCAGCTGATCAAATAAGTCATCAATCCTCGGTAACGGGTACCGATTCTTGATAGTGAGCTTGTTTAATTCTCTGTAATCGATACACATCCGCAATGTTCCGTCCTTCTTTTTCACGAACAATACTGGAGCTCCCCAAGGTGAGAAGCTTGGCCTAATGAATCCTTTATCCAACAACTCCTGAAGTTGTGTAGATAATTTTTGCATTTCGGATGGTGCAAGCCGATAGGGTGCCATGGCTACAGGAGCGGCTCCTGGAACTAAGCCTATACGGAATTCGACTTGTCGTTGCGGAGGTAGCCCTGGCAGATCTTCGGGAAAAACATCCGGGAATTCTTTCACCACAGGAATGTCTTCGAGTCTCGGCTCCACAGCCTTCTTGTCTACAACGTGCGCCAGGAAAGCAACACATCCTTTCCTTAGGCACTTATGTGCTTTCATACACATCCTTTCCTTAGGCACTTATGTGCTTTCATACAACTGATGATTCGCAGAGGCGCGTCTCGTTTTTCTCTGTGTACGATGAGAGTTTCGTCATTCGCCAGAGTGATGCGAATGATTTTCTCGTGACAAATAACTTCTGCTTTGTTCTTGGACAACCAGTCCATTCCGACCACTACATCGAAGCTACCCAATTGAATAGGTAAGAGATCGATGCTAAATCTTTGTTCCCCAAGTTCTAATGTGCAACTTCTAACAACTTCGCCTGACTCAACAAGTTTACCATTGGCTAGCTCTATAGAATAAGGAATATCTAATCTACTAGATTCTATTCCAAGTATACGTTTAAATTCCATAGACATGAAGCTATAATCGGCACCAGTGTCGAATAGTATGGATGCAAAGTGATTGTTAACGAGAAACGTACCGGTGACCACATTAGGGTCCTCGCGTGCGTTCCTTGCTCCAATTATAAACGCTCGAGCCTGAGCATTGTTTCCTTTTAGGCAGTCTTTCATAAAATGATCTTTGCTTCCACAACTGAAGCATCCTTGGTTTCGCTCATTTCCGTTACCAGCACCATTTCCATTTCCGCCATTGTTTCTATTACCAGCCCCATTACGATTTCCATCCCCGTTCTTATTTCCTTTTCCCCAACAGCCTTAGCATGGTGACCCAGTTTTCCACACTTGTCGCATTTTGGAACGCGACAAACCCCTTCGTGATGACGCTTGCAATTGTTGTAAATGGGCCGACTGCCCAGGTACCTTTTGGCAGGAGCGTTATTCATGGTTGCAAGAGTTTTCACCTCCTGAGGCGGGTTAGTGTCACGCTTCTTGTTGTTGAAACCTTTGTTGTTGTTATTGCGGGTTGCTTGGTTCAGATTCACATGCTTTCTTTTCTTTTCACCTGACGACTCAGCATGCGTCTCGGTCTTTTCGGTTGGGTTTAGTGACAACTTCTTCATTCGAACACAATCTTCAGTAAGGCTGACAGCCAGAGTTACAGCCTCAGTGATTGTTTGAGGTTTGGCCGAAGTTACCATGCCGCGAAATTCTGAGGCCAGTCCCCAAATGTAGCGTTCAACGCGCTTAAACTCAGGAGTCACCATATAGGGGATCACCCTAGACAAATCATGGAACCTTCGAGTATACCCAGTGATGTCTGCACCTTCCATGGTTAAGTGCCAGAACTTAGTCTCCAACCTTTGGAGCTCAGCACGAGAGCAATACTTCTCTCTCATTCTTTCTTTCAGTTCATCCTAAGTTAGGCCATAAGCGGCATCGTCACCCAAGGTTTGGACTTGCAAGTTCCACCAAGTCAGAGCTTCATCAACAAACAACCCAGTAGCAAAGGTGAGTTGCTGATCCGCGGTGCACTTGCTCATGCGGATAGTAGCTTCAGTCTTCTCCGTCCAGCGTACAAACGCTACTACACCTCCTGTGCCATCGTAGTTCATCGGTTTGCAGTCAAGAAACTGCTTGAAGGTGCAGCCTTGAGCTGCGTTGCCTCCAGATGAATCTCCATTCCCATTACGTCTAGCGTTGCTTGGGTCGCCACTGTCTTGAGTTCGGTTTGCCTCGTATTGGGCGATAGCAGCAGAGATCCTTTCTTCCAGTAGATCGTTCAGCTCTTCAGCAGTTCTTGGCAGTGGGGGAGGAGGAGGTTGATCACGAGCGTTCACAGCTTTCCTGGGTGCCATGTTCTGACAGAACATAACACAACAGGGTTAGACATTTGTTTGATATTGTCATACTAGACAGTAGTAGTAGTAGTATATATATATATATACACACAGGCATATAACACATAAGTGACCTCAAACAATTATCACTCTAGCAGAGTATTTAATAAGCTAGTGTTCACGTTTGACCTTTTCTTACACTGAGGGAATCTATACGTGACAAGACTTGCTGTGATTTCTGTGCACTGAATTCCATAATTATGTATGCATCCATAATTACGTAACTCCTTGCACAGTCCGCACAGTTCGTTTCATCCTCGTATCTCTTCCTTCAGGTAGGCCGTTGTTTTCAGGTAGAGTCTCGTATACTTGTGACATTCTATTTCTAGTATATGTAAATATCAATTATCACACATAATTGCACGTAATTCTTAATCAACGACAAGTGCTACTCCAGTGCACCCTAAGTCTCGTAGTGTCTTTTCTTGACTCTTGTAAACAGTTTCAGGTGTGGATGTAGCGGGACGTTTTATGCAATGAAAACTCTTTGAAAAACCGTTTTCGTGAAAGGATCCTAGAGATTGTAGACTAGACTCAAGAAGGAATCCTGGTTCACTAAAATCGCAGCTCTGATACCAATCTGTCACACCCCTTTCTGCGGCGGAAGCACGAGGTGTGATCATGAAAGGTTCTCATTGCATACGAAAGGTAAACATCTACAAGCTCATAAAATAATTTCGAATGTCAAACATTACATAACTGAAATCATAATTTAAGTGTTTACATCACGAGACATCATTTTGTCTAATAAGTTCACAACTTTATTCAAAGATAAACAAAGGCGACATCCAAGAGCATGAGTAAGACCGCGCGCACATCCACTTTAGTTGCCTGAAATAGAAGTGAGTTTTGGAAAAAAAAACGTCAACATAATGTTGGTGTGAATTCATGCAGTTGTATATTGAACATGTTTTGTATACTTTATATGAAAAACATGATGAGTAACTTGTGAAAATACATTATTCTTGTGTAAATAAAGTATTCTTGTGGTATGAACCAAATAAAGTATTCTTGTGTACGAACTTCATACAAATAAAGTATTCTTGTATAGTTAATGGGTTGCAAGTCCATTAACATGTGACACGACATAGGAAGTCACCAAACCATAGGCATTTTTCTAGTTGTCGATTCACGACGGAGACACAAAAGTACTACTCGGTACTAGTGTTCACCGAGAGTGTGGCTGCCCGGACACCCGTTAGATCTAACCTTTTGTTCTGCGGTCTAAGTATGTACACGATTAATGGTGCTTATGGTACCTTATTCGTGACACGATTTCTCGTATCATTCCTCAAAACGCATCATACTTCGTACTAGTGATCACCAAGAGTGCTTCTTGTTTAAGTATTCATCATATCAAGTATCAATTCTCGTTTATTATATCAAGTATCAATTCTCGTTTATTATATCAAGTATCAATTTTCATGTGTTCGCCCCAAGTTTAAAAGTATGTAAAAGATTAAAAGTGGGGACACGAACTCTCTTGTAAACATTTAGTAACATGTATTTCACCCCCGAAGTTATAAAACTGAAAACAGTTAAAAGAAAAGGGGGAGCATGAACTCACAACTTTGCGTTCCTTGCGTCGTAAACTTCACCGGATTTGCTTAATTAACGTCGTGACCTATACGTGTTTTCTTAACGTTAGTCACTAGACTTGTATCGCCCAAGTACAGTAACTATCTTTTGTATATGTTTTTCTTGTGTAAAAAAAAATATATATTTTTAACTATGTGTCTTACTTATATTATTTTCTCAAAAATTAATATAAGTTTCTTCTATTTTGCACCCGAATTATGTATCTTGTATGTTGTATGTGTATTTTTGTATCTTCACTTCTTATGAGTATTTAGTGTATTTTCAAGTCCTAATACACTATCAAGTATAATACATACTACATACACTTAGCACAAAATTTGGTGATCAATAAATATATATATTTTTCTCGAAAATACACATACTTAATATCCATTTTTATTCTTGAAGAAATCCTCATTGCTTAACACAAACGTTTGGGAAACTTTGGTAGATGTTTTTAGATATATTTTTAGGGGATAAGTTTCTCAAAACTTATATTTTTCTAAGTGTCAAAATTTATAGAAATTTTGATAGAGTTTCCCCAAAATATGGAGGTTTCCCATGTTTTCAAAACATGTGTTTATTTTCTTTTAAAAACATCATCAACAATCAACAACAATCATCAACAATATACATTAATTCCTCTATTTCATGAACTTGAAAATTTTATGAAAAATGTGTAGTAACTTACTAGTGTATTTAGTAAGTCTTGTTACCTTTAAAAATGTGATTAGTTCTTTAAAAACTTCATTTTCAAAGAGTTTGAATGTTCACAGCTTCCAACCATATTTTCTAAAAATATTTCTTTGTGAAATTTTCTTATTACACAAGTGTTTCTACACTTGTTTATCCACCGAAAATGAGGTTAGTTTATGTAAGATCCAAGTTTTAACGAAACTCATACTTTTCACTTGGTTTTTTCGAAAAACCACTCATGGATCTTTAGATCTACAAGATTATAACCTACTTTGCTTTTTATTTTTCAAGAACACTCTTTTATTCAAGTTCATAGTTTATGTGTGGATGATTCCATCATCCTACATCATTTTATCTTTCTCATCTTGCTAGATCATGTTTTTAATCATGATCTAGCACGACCATAAGATGATCCATATCATTTCTACTAGCAAACCAAGAAGAGAGGAGAGAGTGAGAGTGAGTTTGAAAGTGTGTAGGTGATGAAGTGTTGTAATCTCATGTGCCATTTTAATAACCATCTTCACCATTTAACCCTTGTGTAAAGTGTTTCATTAGGACCAACACAATCAATTAAACAATTAAAAAAAATCTAGAAGTGGGGTCCCACTTCACAACCGGTTATGGGGGGGGGGGGGGTTGGTTTGGTTGAGATGCAAAGGTGGTTAACTTAGTTAGTTAGATAATAAGTAATTTAGTTAGTGGGTTAAGAGTATTATGTAATATATAGTGTGTTAGGGTGTTTGGGGACCCTAACTAGCTTAGAAAAATAAAACAATGAGTTTAACAATATTTTTGTGTTCGGGGTAATGTCCGGTTGTTAGGTTAAGTACCGGTTCGTTAAAGTGCTAAATCATACCATTTAGTGTCCTTTATGTATTCTTTTGTGACCCTTTCAATTCCCGACCCTTAGGGAAGTATTTTGGATAAATAAACGTAAATTCTGCATGATATTTATATGTTTAAAAGCTGATTTGAGCTGAATTTAATGGAATTCTGCACTTAAAGTGCGTTTCGGGTGCTTTTTAGTGCGTATTTTAGCTTCCGGATGGTCTATATATAAACCCTTGTATGTACTCTTGGGTTTTAATGTATTCTTGTCATTGGACCTACACCTAGGCTCCAATTCTATTGTCTGACTGTTTTATGTAGGATTGTTGACACAGTGTGTCTTACCGGTGAGTTTACTAGTATTTCTGACGCAACGATGTTCATTAATGCATAAAGTAATTCTTTTAATATAAAAAGTGCATGAATTCACTTGAATAGAATGTAATCAGACAATGTTGACATTTAAGTACATAATTGTAGTCATTAAATAATAATTAGAATGTACGGAAATTACCGGTTTTGTGCCAGTTGTCACAGAGAAACATTTGTAGAGAGTAACTCTTCCAAGAGAGACTTCGTGAAGAATGTTGTTAGGTTAAGGATCATTGGATTCGAGAAGTTTATCACGATTGGATAAGGAAACAATAAAAAACGGTAGTCGCAATCGATGCGTAGGCGTTTTAGAATCCATAGTAGGGGTTTGCCTGTTGTCGAGGGTATAACTGGTCGTAGACAAGTTGCATGAGGTTAAATGAAGAACGTCATTTGCCGAGTAGAGGTGTCACGTTGGTATATCAATCATAACAAGAATTTACCATAGAAGAATGGTTGTTGCATGAGTTTGTACTGTTATGGTTCACTGAAACTTCCGTCTAAGTTTTCAGGCTCGCCTACACACGAAGGAGGAATAATTCACCTTGATCCATGAACTTAGATGAGTTTGTGATTTATTGAGTCGGTAAGTAACCAAATTCGGAGGAGTTTTCTTAGGTCGTGTGAATGAATCTGAAATAAGCCTGTGTAGTCAAGAAGTTTCAAGGAAAGGATGCGAAAACATGTTGAAGAGGGTATGATCGTATCAACAACACATCACCATTCTCAGGGTTTCAAGAAGTGATCACCAATGATCGAACGTCGAGCCTTCCAAATTCCCTAAATCATAGTGAGTTCGTATTAGTGTCTCTTCTTGGAGAAGTGAGGATGTAGTGTCACTGTGGTAAAGGATTGATGGTTTTATTTAAGTCAATAGTAAAATTGGGCATGGCATTAATTAACAAGTATAGGTTGGTACAAAAACTAGCGAAAAGGTTTCACATAATTAAGATAAATTATCATAGGATCAAAATGCGACTCTGATAGTATAAGGGGGAAAAAGGGTGAGGTAAATGTGTAGCTCATCGTGTCCGTCTGTAGGTTGAGTAATCCGTATCTCCGTCGTCGAATTTTCTGAAGACTATCCGATCATTAGGCGGCATCCACTTGCTAAGTTGGGTATACGAAGGTGTAAATCAAAGTAGAATAAGAATTAACCACCCAACAGGGTAATGGGGGTAATCTTGTGATCGGTGGAAATCGTGGTATGGTTGTTAACGTTTCGTTATATCGGTTATGGATCGAATAAATAGGAGGTTGGTGATGTTCATACGAAGAATTGAGCGAAAACAAAAATCCAACAAATAACAGAAGAATTTCGCCGACTATTCTGTTCTCTAAAGACAGTTCCAATAATGGTAGATGGTGGCAACGAAACGAAAGAAAAGTTTGTTGCATCATGGTCACGTGAGTATATCATTGGTCCAAAACAGAGTTTGGATGATAGGGTTTCAAGTTGTACAACAACAAACGCGTGTAACTATGACTGCTTCGTTTCTGGCGACGACGACTAGTGGTGATGATGGGGTTTGTCAACATGGACGCGTGGGTATATTGTTCTCCTAAATCCGAGTTCGTTTGGGCCGGTTCTAGTCTACGTGAATGTCAACGTGCAAACCGAATGTATGGAGGGTCAGATCTGAATTCTAGCTGTAACGGCGACGTCATGTCGAGACAATCGTATGGATAAATAGAATGCATAAAACAGTTGTCGTAGTGAGGTGAGGAGAAAACAAGAAAAGAATTTGATCATTACTTGTCAAGTTTCAAGTAAACCGTTGAGTGTCAAAGCGAGCACATTAGGGCTAATAAGGGCAACATGCTACTATGTTAACTAAGCATACCATAAACAACGCACCATGCAAATGTAACTAACAAGTAGGTAACTTAAACATAGACCATACCATCTAAAGTGTTGAGCCTTGCACGTGGAGCGAAGTGTCGTTGTGGATCGTTGAGCACTGAACAAGTTATCGTCTAGTTTTTGTCAAAAAGATTTTTCCCTTTTTTAAAAACCGAGTTCACTATAACCAACGACTCTGATACCAATCTGTTACACCCTCAAAATCCACAAGCGGAGTATTACCGTGAGGCGTGTGACTGACCAGGATCATACCACCAATCATAAAAAACACTAAGTAAAGTAAAGTAAAACAATCGTAAACTAAACGTTTAAAGTTCACCAAACCAAAGTCCAAAATCAAATTTAAAAGACAGCGGAAGCATAGGATCAAAAACCAAAATATAATTTTGACGTTTCATAAATTTATCATGAACACACAACAGTTCATGTCCCACAACGACTCCTTCCCCATGCAAGCTCCAGCAAATAACCTAACGACCTGCAAAGCATGTGGTAACGTGTCAACAAAAGGTTGGCGGGTTCACAGTTGGTTGTCTGTTTTAATGTTGTTCCAAAAACCATAAGTTGTTAAGTTGTTTTGAAAACCAAAAGTTATCCAGTACCGTGTTCCCATAACCATATACCGTGGGGGCTACCCCATGTTGTAAACCACTAGACCCGTTACCATATCGACTACTGACTTAAGTCATTTTTATGTGCCCTACGTCAATGTCTATCATCATTGACAGTTCCCAAGTACATTAGTCCACTCCCGTCCTCTGCGGCATGGTATGAGGCTTGTCAGACCTAATAGCGCTATTTAACTAATGATCCGTTCGCCAATGGCCCGGCGATTAAGTCGATATAAAAATGAGGGACTTCATGATAGAGTTTTATCTAGTAAGTTTAAGTTTGTCGTCCTACCCAAGGAGGACCAAGGTACGTATTCTACCCAAGGAGAATACGCAGATTACATCCCACCTAAGGGGGATAGTTATTACTTAACCCATTCTGATTACATCCTACCTAAGGGGGATAGTTGTTACTTAACCCATTCCCAAACCACCGGAAATCCAATGCTTTGACGAAAGTGTGAACTCACCTTTGGTTGCTCAGTTGAACTCTTGAAATAGCTAACAATCAGGGTTAGTCAATCTCGTCCTAGTATAATTACCACTTCGTCCATTAGTGGTTTCAAATAGAGCACAAAGTTCCTACACGCATCTACCACATAACATGCACTCACTTTAACAGTTCATGTAGGATCGGTTTGCCGACCAAATGAGTCATTCAGAAGAGGTCTCAGACTGAATCAGAGGCGGAATTCATTGTTTCGGTCTTCGTTTAGCTTGGATTCACTAGTAACTGTTTATTTTATTGAAAACACACGGTTTACAACTCAGTAGACACTTCGGCTCACCGGAACACCTTCTCTAATCCCGTTACAAATGAAATCAAGGCAACCCTATATATAGGCAAGTAATTTCGTGTGGAATTACTTCACACGAAATTAACTTTCATGCGGAATTAAATTCCATGCGGAATTACAACAAAATTTCGTATGGAATTACCATAGGGTAATTTCGTGCGGAATTACCTCCAAGCCTAATTTTGACATATTTCTCGTAATACATGCCCTGATCTATCTTTCACAATCTGAGACTCGAACGAAGATGAAGTCGACAGACAACTGCACCAACAGACTCCCCCTTGAATGTTGACGGAATCTTCAGTGAGAGTCTTCAACATGATGATTCTTCAATCTTGTTCGATTTTCTTGAATGATGTTCCAGGATCTATCTCTTTGGCTCTAACCTCGTCAGACTCCTCCTCTCATCAAGCTGGGATCGCTGTCTGGAATTAGCTATCGCCTTGAGACTGTATCCTGGCTTTTACTCTGATTAAGCTCTCCACAGGTTCTGAATCACATCCTGGCTTTCCGTAGCAACAGGGTCAGAAACCTTTCTTTCACCTACGTATATCTCAAACACTCGTAAGATAATCAAATTTTCACATTTGAAAATCTTAACAAAATTTGAAAGATTCTAAAATCTGATTCAAATTAATGAATCATCAAAACATTTCAAAATTTTTAACATCTCAACCCAATTTCCCAAACCAAAATTCATCATGTTTAGCCTTTGAAATTTTGAAAATCAGCTCTTCATCATCAGTTGTCGAAAATCTTTTTGTATTTTTCAAAAGTTTATGCTAAAACACACTAAAATCTTTTTGGATTTTTAATGAAATGAAATGCAGAAATAAAATAAAATATTTAAAAACAATATTTTTGTAAGATTGTGTAAGAGGATCATATCAGTTTATGTGACCAATCACTAGCACCGTTAAGCTTTAAACATTTTCAGTTCTAAATGATTCACATAGATTGACGATATTGTTGTCCACTTAAACTCAATCTAAAAACTTTCGAAATGCTTACCGATACGTTAAGGTATATTAATTTTGCACTAAGTTCTTATGGACCCCACGATCTCAGTATATCCCCTCATCATGCAATACACAAACTCAAGTAATGCCTTTAAACTTTTATCAAGTGTGATATGTGCGAAAACAACGCAGAATGTTTAAACATTAACAATCAGGTCGATACTTCCGTATACGCAGAGAAAGTCCAATGTTTGAACAAAATAAGAAAAATAAAACAAGTTGAAGTTGTTTAGGATTTAACCACCAGGTCGATACTTCCGTATACGCAGAGGTGATCCAAAGCTTAAACGAAACACTAAAGAAAATAAAACAGAACGTTTAGGCAATAACATCCAGGTCGATACTCACGTATACGCAGAGGATGTCCAATGCTTAAACAAAATAAAGAAATAAAACAAGTTTAAATCTTCGCAAAATGAAATGCACAATCACATCGACTTTTCAGCAAAGTTGTGAAAGTTCACAAACTTAACCAATTTTATGTCTTTTGACAATCAGCGATTACTGAGTAGGCACACAATCAAGAAGGACAAAACTAAGTACTATGCTTTTGACCATGTTTCCCACTAGAACTAAGATTTTCATTTAGGTTTGTATCGTTATCGCAAATCTACTAGTCTAGCTGAGCCTACCGTCACATCTTTAGTGAGACCGTTTATCACATTTTATCATTCCATTTCTTTAGCGTGCTGTGACAGTCTAACTGATCTACTATCATCTCCTCTTTTTCACAACAAAACTCATTTTTTCATTTTTCAATGTTTTTGGTATTTTCAAATTTTCTAATTTTTTTAAAAATTTTTACTCCCCCTAAAATCAAAATATGTCTCAATTTTGATTTTCTGGGAAAATTTGAAAATAAACTGTACAAGATAAACTGACAACATGATGAGAATTACTTCAATTCTCCATTCACTTGGCTTAAACAATCAGAACTCCCCCTGACAACAAAACATTTTCCCATGGTGATTTCAAAACACTTAAGTTTTTTTAATCAAAATGGTTATTCCGGAAAATAAGTTTTGTGAGTCATTTCTCAAACATGGGGATCATTCATCACCTTGTTTTCTTCAACCACTTGTAGGATTTTAACATTTCCCGATTTTCTCAACACAATCACTTGTAGAAAATCAAGTACAACTTAATGTCACTGATTTACCACTTGTAAGTCGAAATATCACTTTCGTGAATTTCTCAAGAAATGTGCCGTTTCCTACTTCACTCTTACCAACCTGGAAGCTCCGGTAAGTCAGATTTTTCATTTAAACAGATTCACCTAAGCCTGACTGTCCTTGGGTGATTTTGAATTCTTGTTCAACAATGGTGGAAAATTTACATCATCCATTGTTAGACCAGAATTCTCAACTTTTACCTCAACACACGGCTCTTCTGGCTTTACCACACCAGATTCATTGCCTGAACTTGGCTTGTCTGACTTTGATTAGTCAGATTCATTACCAACACGTGGCTCCTTTGTTTCCAAAGAAACAAATTCATCACCACCAACTTTCTGTTTCTTTACTCTCTCCTCTGTCCTCAGATTTGTATCCGATGAATTCGTTTTGCTTGATTTGTCATTATTTATCGAGCAAGACAATTTATCAAAACTTTTATCTGTTTTACCAGTTGTATCTGAGGACAAAATCCTTTTGAGATACTCTCTCGCTTTCTTTCTTTTCTTCCTCAGTCTGTCTTTTTGCCCTTGAGAAAGCTTTACTTTCTTTTCTTGAACTTTCTGTTCTTGAACTTTAGGTTCTTGAACTTTATGTTCTTTGGGCTTGACATTGACTGGTTTCTTTGCCTTTTTTTGAGATTCAGCCCTCGATCTTCCCATTGATCTCATTGGGCAATCTCTGGCAATGTGACCTTTGATACGGCATTCAAAGCATCTTCTCGTCTCAAAACTCCAACTTTGGCAGTTAACAACAATATGTCCTTGATAACCCCATCTGAAACACACTCTGTTATCGTACCAATCATCATCTTCAGTCCAAACATTCAGATCATAGAACTATTTCGCTTGGTGATTATCCTTACTCCTCTGGTTTGCTAGATTTGGCTTTTGAGCACTGTGGTCAAACCTCCACCACTTATTACCAACAGTTTTTGAGTTTTGATTTTTCAATTTTTGTGGTTTTTTATCACGATTGGATGATCGAACTGATGAGCTTTTATTTTCTTTTTGAACATTTTTCGATTTTTTATCCTTTTGTTTTTGTTCCACATTCTTCTTTACAGGTTTTTGCGTTGAGCATTCACCTTTTTCAGTAGAATGTAAAACAGTTTCTTTAAACATTTCATTTAATTTCAAAAAAAAAATTCTTTTTTCAACATCATCATCAGTTTTCTTATCACAATCTTCAACTTTGACTTTATCAAAGTTTGTGACATTGTCACTTATTGGAACAGAATTGATCGGTTTTGGACATGGATAATTTGGTGTTGATGACGAAGTCTCAAAACCTTTCAATTTCTTTTCAAGCTCTTTGATTTTAATCCGAGTTTTTTCAGCTTCTTTTTCAAGTCGAATAATCGTCTGAAGATGAGAATTTATTACTTTTTGTTTTTCAATATTATTTTTGCTAAAAATAGATTTCTGATCTTCAAGAATCTTTATTTGACTTTGAAATTCTTTTTCAATTTTTAATTTTTCATTTTCAAAACTTTTGATTTTATCTTCAAAAATTTTTGCATTTTCTTTCAAATTTTTGTTTTCTAATGTCAAACTGTTCAAACCACTCAACAGTTTGACATTTTCAGATTTCAACTTCTCAAAATTTTTCTGCAAAACAAGAATCTGTTTATCATTAGATTGCTTCTCATCCTTCATCTTTTTTACTTCCAATGTCAAACTTTCCGCATCCTTCAAGAGTTTGGCATTGTCAGCTTCAAATTTCTCACATTTAGTGCATACTGATTCGGAATTCAAAGATCCAAGCTTTTCAGATTCTTCATTCTTTGAAATTTTCTCTTTCTCTATCTTGTATGTTCCTGCACAAAAAATTTTAACGAAATCAAGAGGATTCGCATTCTCATCAATGTAACAACCCCTCTTGTTATCATATATCAAATTACTTTTTGCAGCAAGACATACATTAATTCTTCTTTTCATTTCAAGAATCACATTTAAATCCACTTTCATCATATTCTTTTTCATTTCATTTATCAACTCTTCCTTTTTCTTTTTACTTTCATACTCATAATTTTTAAGTTTGTTGATTAACTCTCTTAGATATAAATTTGAAAAACTAAACTCCTTTTTTAGATTTTCCAAAAATTCATCCCACTCTACTGGTAATGCATCAGCAAACTTTGATACTTTTTCAGTATCTAACAGTCTTATCTCATGTTCTTTCAAATGTTCAATTAAGACTGTATATCGGTTTGCTAGATCATCCAAATTTTCATTTTTCAAACACACAAAGTATTTAAATCTTTTCTCCCAACCAACCTTCTTCACATTGCTATAACTATCATCTAAAAACCCTCGATGCCAATCGTTAAATCTTTCAAAATAATAATTTTCTGTCTCATCAATTTTTTTGCCATATTTCAAACTGAATTACAAGTTTCAAACGAAATCCCTCCAAGCGAAATTAACCTGCAAGACAGCTTCAAACGAGATTAGTTTCAAACAAGATTACTTTCAAACAAGATTACTTTCAAACAAAATCACAGCTATACAGTTTCACACGAGATTAGTTCAAGCGAAATTAGAATTTTCAAATGGGGTTATCTAATTTCGTTTGAACTGAAAAAATGAGATCTAATTTCGCGTGGAATTAGCAATCTGTTTCAAGCGAAAATACACTTTTCAAACAGAATTATGATTTCGTTTAAAATTTCAAACGGAATTACGTATTCCGTGCGGAATTAACTGAGCTTTCAAATGAGATTACCAAATGAGTTAATTCCGAGCGAGATTAAGGCGTAATTCCATGTGGAATTAAGCTGATGTCATCATCTCGATTCTGATTTTCAAGCGGAATTACGAGTTTTATCAATTTTAGATTGAATTATGGTCCAATTTTCTCAAGGCTTTGTTAAAATAGTGTTTCACACAAAATATGTGAAAATCAGTCCAATTCAACCGTTAAATCTTGATTAATTTGTAAAAGAAGGTGTAGAAATCAGAATTTTCCAGCGAAAACGAGCTAAACAGTAAGAACTCTTCCTCCTGGGCTCTGATACCACATGTAGGATCGGTTTGCCGACCAAATGAGTCGTTCAGAAGAAGTCTCAGACTGAATCAGAGGCGGAATTCATTGATTCGGTCTTCGTTTAGCTTGGATTCACTATTAACTGTCTATTTTATTGAAAACACACGGTTTGCAACTCAGTAGACACTTCGGCAGCACTTCGGCTCACCGGAACACCTTCTCTAATCCCGTTACAAATGAAATCAAGGCAACCCTATATATAGGCAAGTAATTTCATGTGGAATTACTTCACACGAAATTAACTTTCATGCGGAATTAAATTCCATGCGGAATTACAACATAATTTCGTACGGAGTTACCATAGGGTAATTTCGTGCGGAATTACCTCCAAGCCTAATTTTGACATATTTCTCGTAATACATGCCCTGATCAATCTTTCACAATCCGAGACTCGAACGAAGATGAAGTCGACAGACAACTGCACCAACAGTTCATGCCCACACATACATTCCACCGATAACTACTCAAGAGCAAGCATACGATATTTCACATAACACTTTCATTGACATATAACAAGTTGGATCATTATCAGATAACATAACAGACATTTGGACGCGCAAGTCACTACTTATATTGTTTCAGCTTTAACATCTAAAACTGAGCTGTTTTTGGGTCTTTTATTAAAATAGTTAACTTATTCCAAAAACTCCCAAAATTTCACAGAATGTTTTAAACAATCCAAATAATATTGTGTAAAAATCACTTAATCCAATTCATTACCAATTATTTTACAAAAATAATTTACCGGGCTACAATCAGATTCGTGACTTTCTAAGTGCAGTCCACGGAAAAATTTATTTAAAATTCATCCTAAGTTCAATTAACGAAATTCCAGTTGGAGAAATACAACGACACCCGAGGCCATCTACAGTACAAGTTTTGTGACCTAAATCTATTCAGGTTTCAAGTTATGACGAAAAAATAACACACATTTTCTGCAGAAAAAATGCTGCGTTTTTTCTGTTGTACAAAACGGACCTTTAAAAATAGCAAACGACCTCGAAAAAATATGATTCCAGTACCATTTGATTCGTTTTTCAAAAACATATAATTAAGACTTCAGAAAATCAATTTTTCGACTTATAACGGTTCATTTACAGCCAACTGACGTTGGCTGTTTTCATCAATCAGCTTGCAGTTTTTACATTTAAACAACACTAAAACGCGTATAAACAATCCCAACCCTTCCTAATAACACCTCACAGCAAGTTAATCATCAAGTACCATCTAACCATATCAAAATCACAAAACCCTAGCTGTAACACATCATGATTTTTCACAAAAACGCAGCCAATGATCATTCATGCATACAAACTATCGATCACTTCAACAAATCGCTTACTTAACCGAAACAATTCATATAACATCAAAACCCTAGCATGTTAACTAAAAATCACAGCCATGTTTCTACAAAAATCACACCAAGAATATCAATCTAAATCAAGAACACTAACCTTGAAGCAATAGAAGAGATTACACGGAAGTGAAAGGCGAATCAAGAAGCTGAACTAGGGTTAGATTTTCGCACGGGGGGGGGGGGGGGGGTCATCCTCTAGTCGATGATCACAAGGGGGATTAGGGTTTCTGTTTTTTATTACTTATTCCCAAAGTATCCTATATATAATTAAAACCCAAGAAAGTTGGGCTAATGGGCTACAAAGAACAAGAGGTGTGGGTTTGGGCCTAATGTTTCAAATAAGGGGAATTGGGTTGGGGTTGGGCCTATATGTGACGCAAGAAGGGGGAGGGGGTGGGTCTGAGTTTGCTAAATGATGGTTTCACAAATTTCGTAGAATAGCTAGCTAAAACGTTTCGTATTGCAAATCATTATATTACAACTCTTCATTTCACAAAATAACATATTCCCATATTTCAGTTTCGGGTTTTGGTTTCACATAATTCATATTACACATTTCCAAGCACACAATCGTTCAAATAAAATAAATCACCAAATTCAATTCGTTTAACGTACAAGAATTTACACAGTAAAACGAAACGTTTAGGAATTTACACGAGTTGTCACAATCAAACTTGTATAGTCGCCAACATTTTGTTGATTTTATTTTAATGCATGTTGCAGGTTGATAGACAAGATGACGAAGGAATCAAGTTAGGATGGACTTAGATACTCATTTTAATAATTTCCATGTTTGCTACAATCTGTCTTTGTTTGAAACAATGTATTTGAATTTAGTCATTTATTTGAAACAATAATGTTATGATGCTTTGAGCGATTTGTTCGTCTCATCCCGATGTTTCCGCCATCGGTTGGGGTGTGACAGTAATGCCCGCTCCGACTCGTGAGGTGTTACTGGGCTTGAACCAGGTTCTCGCAGGATCTATACACTGAATGAGACATAGAATTACCCGAACCACCCTTCTAACCCCCTTACAGGCAATTAACATGCTTTATATAGACCATAAAGACATTAATATGCTGAGTCAACGAACATATGAAGAATGATTGAGTAAATTCACCTTCAATATAAAAAAAACTATTTATTAACGTCATTAATACATATCCAACTAAAAAGTAGCCAAAGATTGGAAATCACAAAAGAAAATACATAAAAGAAAAGTCTTCACCAAGTGATGTAAGAATTTAGCCAAGCACCCCTTTGTTTGACAAAGATTCTTACGATTAATCTTGGATCCCGAGACTACACACACTCTAAAGATGAAAAGATGGATGATGGTGGTGGATGATGGTGTTGTAGTTGTGACAAGTGAGAGAGAAGTGGTTTTCCAAGGGATGAGTTGAAGTGGAACTAAGCACTGCTATTTATAGCTGTAAACAGAAGATTCAGCACGGCCCGTGGCCGCCTGGCACGACCCCGTGCCCATATCTCTCTCTCTCATCCTCATTAACTGCTTGTCAGATGTTGTACTAACACGGCCCCGTGTGTCAACGTCACGGCCCGTGGCCAAAGTACTTGTTGTACTATCGTAGATTCTGCAAATCTTTGAGTTCACCACGCCCCGTGTTGGCTGCCATTTTTATCTTTTATAGTTGTCTTTTTCTTCTGCCCAGTATCCAACCTTGGACACGACCCGTGTCAGGTGGATACGGCCTCGTGTCAGCCTTCTGTTCTTGTTATTTTGAGGTTTGGATGTGGATTGGGGCTTGGCGATATGTGGCAGTTCCTTCTTCTTTGCATTTATGTTGGATTTTGTTGGCTTTTTACTCCTTTTGCACATTTAAGCTCTTTTATCCCTGAAAATATAAAAGGAACGAAAACACGAGCTTTTTCCAATATTAGTACTAAAAAAGGATTGGTTTTATACCATATTTGACCCAATTTATATGTTGTTTTTTAATCACATCAACACTCTATCGTACCATGACCCCCCCCCCTTGAAAAACCTCACACTTATCTACTTTATTCTTAAGCTTTTGGATCTCTTTGCTCACGTCTCTCTTGAAATTTTCCAAAGCAACAGCCACCGTAGTCTCCAAGCTAACTTGGTGTACACCTCTTGTAGTGGAGGATGGACTAGGTGCAGGACTGGAATTCCTGTTTGAAGACTGTTGTTCGTACTCAGATTGAGCAAAGCACTCGAACAAGTCATTGCACTCAGCCACCGTTTTCTTACCCATAAGGTGGCCTCCTGCAGATGTATCAAACCGGGCCTTTGTGTCATAAGTTAGCCCATTGTAGAATTTCTTTACAAGGGCCCAATCGGAAAGGCCATGCTGGGAGCATCGGGACAAGAGGTTTTGGAATCTTTCCCATGCAAGGTAGTAGGGCTCGTCAGGCTCCATCCGGAACGAATGGATCTGATCATGAAGTCGAGATCCTTTTGCGGGTGGGAAGTACTTAGTTAGGAATACATCTCTAAGGGCGGCCTACATAGTGAAAGTACCTATCGGCTGTAAATCGAGCCATGTTGCAGCCCGACCGGCAAGTGAGAATGGGAAAACCTGAAGAAACCGGGCGTCACTCCCAGCACCTTCGATCGAGAAAGTGCCACAGATGCAGGTCAGTCGGTTGATGTGGGCGGGGGCATCATCTTTTATGAGTGATAACAGTCATGATGTAAGACGGGACCTACCAGGATTTGTGATTATTAATGATGGGAAGGGTGATGGGTGAGTTCACACCGGTGAAACCGGTGGTGGACTGCTGGTGAAAGGTCTGACGTTGGTTCATGTTTGGTAAAACGGGTGGTGGACTATGTGGATGGGAAGTTGGTGGTGAATTGTGTGGTGACGACTTTGGTGTGAAGTCAAAGGCTTGTAGTTTAGATGGAAGGGTAGAGTCAGAATGGGTGGAAGATGAAGAAGAACTAATATTTAGGTTTGAAGAGGAGAAGGTAGGCTACGTTGGCGGTCCTTATGAACACGTATGGGCCATCCACTGCAAAACCGACAAAGAAACGGTAAAACGACTCAAACAAAAGACTCTAAACAATAAAATAAAGAAACTACTTAATTAGAATCCTACGACTCAAAAATAAAACACAAATAGCATGTAATTCAAGCAAGTCTAATGGAAGCTAATGAATGTAATCGCCAAGAGTCCCTGGTAACGGCGCAAAAAACTTGATGTGCTAAAAGTGGTCAATGAAAATACTAAATTAAAACCTAAATTACACACGCTAGGTTTTAAATTTATAAAACTAAGACTCTCTAACCTAGACCACATAACCGGCAAGTGTACTGGTCAATGTAGTATAACTTAAGTAAGTCCGAGTATCGAACCCACGAGACTCTCTAATTACGTAAAGTAGACTCTATAGACTTGACAAATTGACAGGACTAATTTGATTTTATGTTTAGGGGGGGGGGAGTTTCTAAAATCCTAAATTGCAATTAAAATAAAATTAAATTAAAATAAACTAAGACTCGACTTAAACGAAGATTAAATTCAGTAATGGCGAATAACTACTTAAGTTGGAATCCCAATTGATATCGTAAGGCTTCTATCAGATGGCAGTATGTTATAGAACCAGGATCTTTAAAAGCTAAACCCTAAGAGAAACCGAACAGGACCCCCGACCCTTCTCGGGAAGACACCTATGGAACTCTATAAGGCTGTTAAGACTACCGGTTGATTAGACTCCCCTACGGTTATCTAATATATCTAGAAAAGTGCCCTAATGCGACTAACTACCTCATAGTGGAAAGTGTAAGGCAACTATGGATCTTGATTTAACTCGGTAGGCAAATAATGAGAAGTAAACTAAGGTGATCTTCTTACGAAATATCTAACCCTAGCAATCTAATAATAAAGACTAATAATAAAGACGGACCGACAACCTCTCACCTTACGGATATAAAGATTCGTAGAATACTTAACCCTTCATAACCTAAGTCACAGTTCCTATGGAAATCCTGCAGAATTAACCGTAAACTAGTCAGTAACACACAGTCTATGACCTAACTAGCATTCATACATGGAAGACATCCACAAAAACGCAAGTGAAACAAGTGATGAAATTTGAACAAGATAAAATACGCATACACATTAAATCAAGGATCCAAAGTTTGCTACTTTTCAAGAATAATCCATAAAACACATTAAAATCTAATAAAAATCCATACTTTATCAAAAGTTCATCACAACCTAAGTAGCTTAAGAAATTTAGCCAAGAAACATCGTCTCAAAAAACAGTAAAACAAGGTTTAAATACTGAATTCAACGACATAGAAACAAGAAAACTAGAAAACAAGAAGAATCGGTAAGCAAAACCCGTTAAATCCTTGATCTCTAAGCTTCTAACTTCCTCCCGATGATTCCGAGACTCAATTCCTTGCAAATCAGCTCTGAATTTCCTACAAGATGGTTCTGATGCATCTCTGGTCGATTAGGGTTTAATTAACATTGAATTTATACTTTCCGAAAGCCTATAACCCTCAAATTCATGTAAACGCTAGACTGGGAGTCTTTGGAGGCCCGCTGTTGGGATTGAACCCTATCAGAGGAACAGATAATTAAAGCCAAAACTGGATCAGAGCAGTGGATCCAGAATAAGCAGACGTTTACAGTTGGTTCATGCAAATCTCTCCCCTTGAAAGTGGTTTAATATCTGCTGACCTCCTATCTGCTGATCTTGTTAAGTACTGACCTATAACTGCTGCCTTGCATCTACTGCCCAAAGTCAAAGACTGATGGAAGACCAAAGCTCTGCTGACTCAATCTACCGCCTTGAGTCAAGTACTGCTGATCCGGACAAGCACTGCTGGGATCACAGCAGTGGAAGGATGCAGCAGCTGTTTAAGTGTCTTTTATATAATGTAATGTAATAGCAGTAGTTTAGTACATCAGTGTTTATAGATCAGAGGTTAGAGTTTGTTAGGAGGTTAGATGTCACTTTCATGGTGACGTCAGCTAAGATGCTCAGTGGTTTGCAAGTGCCTATAAATAGTTCAGTACTTTGTACTGTTCTATTAGCTCTTTCACCACATCGTCTTCTTTGCACGAACAAACTACTGAGCTCTAGCTGAGGGGGAGTTTGCATTCATTCATCAATCATTGTAATCGTTGTTGAAACAAATTCAATCTTTCGATTCTTTGTGTAAAGATGTTTGATTAAAGTATTACTCTCGTTTGATTGTATGCAAAGTTTGCTTTCATCTTAATTCCGCTGCACAACTCTTCCATTTCCATCTTAATTCCAAACGAAAATACAATAAAAAAGAAACTCAGATCCAACAATTGGTATCAGAGCTTGGACAGTCAAATTTGATTTAACAATCATTTTGACGTAAATAGTTCAGCTCAAAATAGTTGATACTGATCGTTTGTTCGTCCGTTGAAAAACAGAGCAAGGATTAATCACCATTAAAGTTGATTTCTCAGTGTCTGTAAAACAACAAGAATGACGTCACAATCTCAGGATGATAAAAACAACATCGGCTCACTTTTTAAACCACCTATGCTAAAAAGAAATGAGTACAACATCTGGCAGAGGAGGATGGGTCACATCCTCGCTCAACAAAGCACAGGTTGTTGGAGGTCTGTCACCTTTGGTCCTCATGTTCCTTCAGTGCCAAGCGCTGAAGATGCTAAAAAGTTCGTTCCAAAACCAGTTGAAAACTACACCGAAACCGATTTTCAAAAGATCGAACTAGATGCTAAAGCGTTTAGCATCATAGCATCAGCGCTGCCCAATGAAATATATGCTGGACTGTTACACTGTAACAGTGCCAAAGAATTATGGGACGCACTTAAGGAATAGTTTGGAGGTACTGAAGAAGTCATAGAAAACAATAGGGAAATCCTGAACCAACAGTATGAAACATTTTGTCATGTTAGAGGTGAATCACTGACTCAACAATTTGAGCGGTTTAGTTGTCTCATCAGTGAACTGAGGCTTGTTAACACTACCTTTACAAACTCAACTCAAAATAGCAGGTTCCTCAGGTCACTGCCCGAAAAATGGGACACTATAGCTTTTGTCACCAGAAATTCACCTGAGTTCAAGGATCTGACCTTGACCCAACTCCATGGTCGACTCCTGACTTACGAAAGGGAGTTGAACCAGAAAAGGAAGTTGCAAGAGTCAGGAAAAGCCGTTGATGATTATACATTCGGTAACACTGCTCTTTTGGGTCAAGAAGAATCTGGGAGCAGTGGTAAGGATCAGGGTTATGATCACTTCATTGACATAACTGCTGGTGCAAATTTTAACAACCCTGATCCTCACTCTGCAAGTTATGCATTCACTGCAAACGAAAACCAGATGTCGGATAATCTAAGCTTTGAACTAAATGATTTACAACATTTTGATCCCACTGACTTAGAGGAAATGGACATCCTGCACCAACTGGCTTTGCTAAGTGTTAGAACTAGCAAATTCTACAAAAGAACAGGGCGAAAATTCCCAGGTCTGCATGGGAATCTAAGGGTTGGGTTAGATAAATCGAAAATCAAGTGCTATAAGTGTAATAGGTTGGGACATTTCGCTAGGGAATGTAGGAGTCAAACTACTGGTCCCATAATTACTCACCCTAGCTCAAATCCTAGACCTCAAAACCAAAACACTGTGCACTATGCCCAATATGCCCCAACAGCTCAAGTGAATACTGCTCACTATGCTGCTGCCCCTGTGCCAGTACACTATGTCCAAACTACTGTTCCACAAATCCAATATGTTCAAACCCCTGCTCCCCAGGTACAAGTGCAAACTGTTGCACCTCAAACCACTGCTCCAGCAGCAGTACAACCAGATCAACAAAGCTTTTTCACTCAAGGGTTTGTTGACTGGAGCAGTATGCCTGAAGACCTTAATGATGAAAATTTTGCACTCTATGCTTTTGATGAACCTTCTCATGATGAGTTTTGTTTGATGGCATTAGAGTCAATACAGGAGGGGGTTGAAACAGAGGAGGAACAGCAGTGCTTTGAAACAGTGGAAGAGGTGACTGAAGCAGTGGTTACTGCTGTGGCTGGTGAACTACTGTTGGGAGAAAGTTCAGGTATCCTGATTGAACCAATGACAGATCCATGGTCCATAGAGGACAAAGAAGAAGAGAAAGAAGAAAAGGCTGGTGAAAAGAAGGTGAAAGCTGATGATGATGAAGATCATCAATGTGATTGTGCAATGATGGCAGCTGCCAAGGGAGCTTCTACATGCTTTGATAGTCTTTGGTATGTAGATAGTGGAGGCTCCAGGCACATGACAGGATGTAAAGCCCTCCTCAAAGACTTTAAAATCCATGGAGGGGGTGATATATCCTTTGGGAATAATAGTAAAGGGAAGGTTCTGGGGTCTGGTACAGTGCAATCTGGAAATGTAAAATTTGAAAATGTCAATCTAATAGACAATCTAAAATTCAACCTTCTGAGTGTGTCCCAAATGAGTGACAAGGGATTTGGGTCATTCTTCACAAAAGACTGTTGTAGGATTGTTGGACCAGAAATGGTCAAAAAGATTGAAGCAATAATCAAAACTGGTCAAACTAAACTTGTTGCTCAAAGAAGTGGCAATGTTTATGTTGTTGACATGTCAAAAGAGTGTCCCAGAGCTGATGCCTATCTGTTTTCAGCTGCCTCTAACAAAGAGACAGAACTTTGGCACAGAAGGCTGGGACACACAAATCTTAAGACAATCACAGAAATTTCAAAAAATGGTTTGGTGAGAGGCCTACCACAAAAATTGTTTTCATGTCCTGAACATTGCATTTCCTGTTTAAAAGGAAAACAGCATAAAAGTTCTTATAAGTCCATTGAAGAGTCCAAAACAACCCAGTGTTTGCAAATGCTACACATGGATTTGTTTGGCCCAGTTCAAGTCATGAGCCTTAAAAAGAAAAGATATTGTTTGGTTATTGTTGATGACTTTTCTAGGTTCACATGGATTTTCTTTTTGCACTCAAAAGATGAAACTGCAGGCATTTTGCAAGACTTTGTAATACAGGTTGAAAAGCAATTTGACCTTCCAGTGAAAAGCTTCAGGAGTGACAATGGCACGGAATTCAAAAATAGGGAGTTGGATGCCTTCTGTGTGAAGAAAGGGATTGTAAGGCAGTACAACATCCCAAGAACACCAGAGCAGAATGGGGTAGTGGAAAGGAAGAACAGAACTCTGATTGAGGCTGCCAGAACCATGCTTGCAGATTCAGGTTTGCCATTAACATTCTGGGCAGAGGCAGTTAACACTGCTTGCTATGTTCAGAACAGAGTTTTAATAAACCCCAGGCACAAAAAGACTGCCTATGAAATTCTGTATAAAATTAAACCACTGATCTCATATTTCAAAGTGTTTGGCTGCCCATGTTTTATTTTGAACTTAAAAGATTCCATTTCAAAATTTGCAGCCAAAATTGATTGTGGTTATCATCTGGGATACTCAACCACTGCCAAGGCCTACAAAGTGTTCAATACACGGACCAAGGCAGTGGAGGAGACTTTGAATGTTAAGTTCAATGAACTTTCATCAATGAAAATCCCAGCAAATCCTGCAGATCTGTTTGATCTTGAAAAATTCACTTTTGAAAATACTGCTGTCAAGACTAACAGTGCAGGTCCATCAGAGGATACAACACCAGACTATGGGTATGAAATCATCATCCCTCAAAGGTCTGCCACAAAGGAAAAAGCACCAGCTGTTCAAAATAGTTGTCAAAGCTCAACCACTGCTACCTCAACAGTTGTTGACCAAAGTAGCCCATCAACCACTGCTTCCACATCCTCAAACACTGCTGACAAAAGTCCTCAAACAGTGGATAAAAGTCAGCAGTTGTCCACTTCATTACCTCCTATACCACCACCTTTTGAAGCCACTGCTGGATCATCAAAGTCCCCAGCAGTGGTTAGCTCAGATGATACACATTTGCAGCCTTCACCAACCAATGCCATCATACCATACCAAGGAGATTTAATCTTCTTGAGATCTCATCCACCTGATCGAATCATTGGCAACATAAATGAAGGGGTGCTCACAAGAAGCCAAACCCAAAACATTTGTCTTTTTGCTGGTTTTCTATCACTCCATCAGCCAGTCAAGTACCAAGAGGCACTAAAAGACAACAGCTGGGTAGAAGCCATGCAAGAGGAACTCCAACAGTTTAAAAGACAACAAGTATGGGAGCTTGTACCACTGCCAGAAGAGGTTAGTCCCATTGGCACAAAGTGGGTCTTCAAGAACAAAACTGATGAAAGGGGTATTGTTGTCAAGAATAAAGCCAGGCTTGTGGTTCAAGGTTACAGACAGGAAGAGGGGATTGACTATGATGAAACATTTGCCCCTGTTGCACGATTGGAAGCCATTAGACTGTTCCTGGCCTTTGCTGTCAACCACAATATGAAGGTGTTTCAAATGGATATCAAAAGTGCTTTCCTCTATGGTACAATTCAAGAAGAGGTGTATGTCTGTCAACCTCCAGGTTTTGAGGATCCATTTTATCCAGATCATGTCTACAGGTTAAACAAAGCCTTGTATGGCTTGAAACAAGCACCAAGGGCCTGGTATGAAACTCTTTCCAACTTCCTACTCTCAAATGGTTTCAAAAGAGGTACCATTGATAAAACACTGTTTTTAAAATGGAGAGGGAAGGATTTAATGATTGTCCAGATTTATGTGGATGACATTATTTTTGGAAGCACATGTAACTCAATGTGTGAAGAGTTTAGAGAACTCATGACAGCTGAGTTTGAAATGAGTGCTATGGGTGAGCTGCAATGCTTTCTTGGTCTCCAAGTCCAGCAATTGCAAAATGGAACTTTCATTCATCAAAGCAAATATGCTAAAGAACTTTTAACCAAATTTGAAATGAATGACTGTAAACCATGCAGCACACCCATGGCTACAAATAAGCTAGTCATGTCTGATGAAAAGGATGAGCTGATTGACCAAACACTTTATAGAAGCATGATTGGGTCTTTATTGTACCTAACTACATCTAGACCAGACATCATGTTTGCAACATGTGTCTGTGCAAGAAGTCAATCAGCTCCCAGAAAATCAAATCTCATTGCTGTAAAAAGGATCTTCAGATACATCAAAGGTGCTCCCACACTTGGTATCTAGTATCCAGCTAATGGGAATATCAAGCTTTCAGGTTTCTCAGACAGTGACTTTGCTGGATGTCACACCACAAGGAAGTCCACATCAGGAGGGTGCCAGTTTCTAGGTGATTGCTTAGTTTCATGGCAAAGCAAAAAGCAAGCAGCTGTTTCAACATCCACTGCTGAAGCTGAATACATTGCTGCTGCAAGCTGTACAGCCCAACTCCTGTGGCTTCAAAATCAGCTGCTGGATTTTGGTATCACTGCCTTAAAGACACCACTCATGTTGGACAGTCAAGCAGCAGAAAATATCATCAAAAATCCAGTTTCCCATTCAACCACCAAACACATCGACATCAGACATCACTTTGTGAGGGATTGCTATGAAAAAGGTTTGATTTCTCTGCATCATGTCCCAACTAAAGACCAGCTGGCTGATGTGCTCACAAAAGCACTTGATACAGCCACTTTTGAAAGCTTGGTCTCTAGAATTGGGATGCTGAACATGGAATAACAAGCACCATCATGTTTTTCCATGAATAAAAGCAACAAAATGTTTTCAGAAAATCAAAACTCCATCCTTAAAAATAGCTAAAAATGATATTTTTCATTAAATCCTTAAAAGTCTGCCATTAACCACTGCTTGTTCAAAAGTCTGCTCTACTTCAAAAGTCTGTCCACTGCTGAAAGTCAACCCCTGCTCTCTCATTCCTTTGATAAACTCTGTTGTTCAAAAGCAGTGTCTTATCCACTGATATGCTATCCACTGATAGTGAAAATCATCCACTGTTTTCATACCACTGCCTTCAATTGTCCCTATCACACAAGTACTGTCCTTCACTTTCAACAGGGGTTGTCACGTGGGCAGTACATATTGGTCAGACTTTTTGTAACGGCTGCCACCTCAGCATTCACTTTCTTCCCTATAAAATCCCCCACTCACCACCAAAACAGGGTTTTACTGTCGAATTGAATTCTCAAAAATTCTCTTCTCAAAACAGTTTTTCATCTCATCTTCCACAAATTTCTTCGATCAATCATCCTCAAAATGACTAAATCAAAGAAATCTGCAAAACCCTCATCCAAATCTTCATCAACAACAGCCTCTCAAAAGGCCATCTCCACTGAAATTCCACACAAACCATCTCACAATATTCTTGGTCTTCTTACAAAACCAAGTTTCACAAAGGAGTTCGATTCCATCATTGATATCATCACCGCCTCAAAGTATAAAACTTTGTTGACAGCGGATGCACCAATTTACTTGGCAACCCAAAGGGAGTTTTGGAAGAATGCAATCCTTGAAACACAAGGAGATGCTGTAATAGCCATTAACTCTATTTTAAAGGGAAAAGAAGTCAAGATTACACCACAAACAATTTCAGAGGTCTTTCAACTCGACGATCAAGAAGGTAAAATTACTTTCCCTAAAAACGAGTTAAAAAATGATTTTCTGGAAAGGGGGTACAATGCAGAGGTCAAAAAGGACACCTTAGAAAAAGGTTACTTTCCTCCTGCAACACGATTTTTATTTCACACCCTCTTAAAATGTGTTTCAAACAAAACCACTTCTTTCAATGAGATACCATTAAAAATTCAGAAACTGGGATTTGCAATTCTTCAAGATGAAAATTTTAACTACTCCCAGGAAATTTTTAATGATTTGGTTAAAAATGTTGAAACAAAGGCATTCCTACTTTTTCCAAGATTTTTAAGTTACTATTTTGAAATGAAACTTGGAAAGACGGATGCTGCTGCAATAAAACAAGGTGATTTCATTCAAACAAATTGCTTAACTGCTGAAACTTTTACAAGGATGTCCACACCTTGCAAAACACAAGCAGAGGTGCCTGAGCAGATTTTAGCAGTTACAACTGCTCCTCAGGTATCTGCTGCTGAGCCCACTGCTCAAGGTGATCAAAGCAGCAGCACAACTGCTTTGAAACCCACACCTACTATCTCCAAAAAGCCAAAGAGAAAAACTCAAAAACCTACAAAACCCATCAAAAAGGCATCTCTAGAGGATGAGATACCAGAGCTCCTGCCAGTGACAACACAAAAGTCACAAGAAACCACTGCTGCTACTTCCTCACAGCAGTTGGTACAAATATCTCAAACCATAACCGAAACTCCTCCTGTCTCTTCACAAAAAGAACAGGTTGTACAAATAGGGTCTCCACATCATGATGCTCTGGAAACACTCGTTTCTATCATCCATAGTCCAATGCCCGGGACACATCCTATTTCTACACCAACCATCACATCCACAATTCCCTCACCAATAAAACCACTGTTGGATGCAATTGATTTGAACCAGGCATTATCCAGTCCTTCTCAATCACCTATTAATGAGAATATACCTCAACAACTGACTGGGTCTGATGTATCAATCTTTGCTAACCCACCAACACAACCTGAGGAGGTTACACCCCTTGAGTTACAAGTAACTCTTGGTGGTATTCCAAGTGAAGCAGCCACTACAACTGTTACACCCACTGGGTTACATTTGGACAGTGGTTACATTCATAAGACTTCCTTGGAGGCAATTCCTTTTATAGCACCTCTGCCAACCACCAGTGGATTTATTTATCCTACTGGCAACATCAAAAGGTTGTCAAGTGTTGAAGGAAGAAGACCCCAGTACCAAGAAAAAGGGGCATCAGTGGTTAATGTTTGGAGTATATTCCCTACTTCTACCACTGATAAAACCACTGCTAGTGGGAAATCAGATGATCCCATTAACGTGGGTGATGGTTTAAAGTACCAGAAATTGACGGATCGTATTGCAAAGCTTGATAACTCTGTTGCAGAACTCAAAGCTATGCTACAACAGGTGTTAAAAGTTCAGAAGGTACAATCAACTGCTGTTCCACCTCAAGCACTTGCCCCACAAAGGGCACCTGCTACAAATGAGCTCTGGAATCTATTTCAATCTTTTCTCCAACAACAAGCACAGTTAGCAGATCAGCAACATGAAAAACATGTACAACAGCTGAGAAATGCAATGGAGTCAAGGTTCAAGAACACTCAGGCTGATTTAAAGGCTCTCAAAACTCAGATCTTACACACCACTGGCACTGCTCCTCCAAAAGTCCGCTACATTTATCAACTCCCAGAAGATAATGCCAAAAAGGGGGAGAAAATTAAGGTGTGGAAAAGGAAGGGTATAGAGGATGGTCTCTATCTTGAACCAGAAAATTCAAACATGACCAAAAAGATCCCTTTGCCAGATGGTAGCAAGAAAATTGATGTGACAACAAATGCACTAGCAGAAGCAGCTGCAAGTGTAAAAAGGGATAGAGAGGCCAAAAGGAAAGCCAGGGTGGAAAGAATGGATCATCCAGATCAGGGTACTTCTGGGTCAAAGGATCATGAAAATCCTATTGAGGAAAAGAAGAAGCCTACTAGAAAAGTGAGGCAACCCAAATCCATTCCAACCAGACGTTCAAAGTCTGCTCAAAAACCACCATACAAAACAGCTGATGCAACAGGAGTTACAAAAACTACTGCTTGCCAAACAGTTGTTCCATCAACACACACCACTTCAAAACACACAACATCCACTGCTTTACCATCATCACCACCAAAAACAACACCTGCTGACACACAGCAGAAGACAGCAGATGTTATAACATCTGTTGTAATGACAACAGTGGTTGAAACACCAGTTGTTTCAACAGCTGTTAGTCAATCACAATCCACTGCCACTACCTCTACCACCACTGTTCCATCCAAAACATCATCAGTCCCTCCTACAAAAAGGAGAAGACTAATTCTCAAAGATGATGACTATTCACCACCACAAACATCTTCAAAATCCTTAGCTCTTGTCACAATTCCAAAACCTGTTCCTCTCTCTTCAGTTAAAATGTACAAGCCCTTGCCTCCTGCAGGTGTTCAATTTCCTCTTGAATTAGCAGCTGTTAGAGAAGAAATAAAATCTTTTTATTTTGAGGATGACCCTGCCAAAAGGAGTTTGCCATCAATAAAAGGATATCCCTGGCCTAAAAATGTTGATGAATATTTGGAAATCAAGGCCAAGCAAGCAGAGGATATCTCAAAGAAAAACACACAAGGGAAATCTGATAAAGAAATTGCACAGAGAAGTCAATATTTGCTCACACAAGTCAGATCCCTAGAGCAATTTGCAAAAAATGTTAGTCAACAAATTTCTGAAAAAGCTACTGAAACTCTGAAGAAAGACTACATTGAAAGCATTATGGCTCACAAGAAGTACAAAGGAGAGAAATACATGTACAACGAATGGACTATTCCTGAACTTGAAAATGAAGCAGCAAGAATTCAAGACATGATAAACAGGAAAGTCACTCACACTCCTCCTAACTGGGCAAAGTTTAGAAAGAATGTACCTGACAAACAGGAAGAGCTGAAGAGAATGAAAGAGGAACTGGTAGCAGCTGATTATGGTAACAAAAGACAAGTTGCTAGATGGAAAGAAGATGCGGTCAGGGCTACTTACAAAAAGTTGGAACAATTAAGAAAGAAAGATCCCACAGTTCCGCAAAAGCCTGACTATCCTGAAGCAGCGGTTTCAAAAAGACCATCAAAGCTGCAAATCAGGAGATCCACAACTCCAGTTGGTGCTGCCATCTACAAAAGAAGGCCACACAAACAACTGATTGCTGAAACCATCAAAGAGTTAATGGAAGGTGAAGACCTTGGAAAAGAGGGTATAAAGAAAATGATCATGGAAACTCTTGGTTTGGATCAAACTGCAAGTACTGCTCAGCCAGTCATGAATAGGCCAGCCTCTCCAAATACTTCTGCAAATAAACATCTCCCAAGAAACCCACCAGGCTCAAAAATACAAAAGTGGGAAACTGACAAACAGACCTGCGTATTGACTTTGCTCAGGTCTGGTGGAGAAGTGAAGAAAATATCAAGGGAACAAGCTCTTGGCCTGAGTCTTGAAGATTTGCAGGATCTCCTTGATCTTCCACTTAGCAGGGATGATGAAGATACAGATGCCCTAGACTTTGAATTACAATTTAAAGGTCAGATAAGGGAGCTGTTGATGAGGCAATAAAGTATTCCACAAATAATGAAGAGTTTTGGCATTATCTGTTCCAGGGGGAGATTGTTGGGATTGAACCCTATCAGAGGAACAGATAATTAAAGCCAAAACTGGATCAGAGCAGTGGATCCAGAATAAGCAGACGTTTACAGTTGGTTCATGCAAATCTCTCCCCTTGAAAGTGGTTTAATATCTGCTGACCTCCTATCTGCTGATCTTGTTAAGTACTGACCTATAACTGCTGCCTTGCATCTACTGCCCAAAGTCAAAGACTGATGGAAGACCAAAGCTCTGCTGACTCAATCTACCGCCTTGAGTCAAGTACTGCTGATCCGGACAAGCACTGCTGGGATCACAGCAGTGGAAGGATGCAGCAGCTGTTTAAGTGTCTTTTATATAATGTAATGTAATAGCAGTAGTTTAGTACATCAGTGTTTATAGATCAGAGGTTAGAGTTTGTTAGGAGGTTAGATGTCACTTTCATGGTGACGTCAGCTAAGATGCTCAGTGGTTTGCAAGTGCCTATAAATAGTTCAGTACTTTGTACTGTTCTATTAGCTCTTTCATCACATCGTCTTCTTTGCACGAACAAACTACTGAGCTCTGGCTGAGGGGGAGTTTGCATTCATTCATCAATCATTGTAATCGTTGTTGAAACAAATTCAATCTTTCGATTCTTTGTGTAAAGATGTTTGATTAAAGTATTACTCTCGTTTGATTGTATGCAAAGTTTGCTTTCATCTTAATTCCGCTGCACAACTCTTCCATTTCCATCTTAATTCCAAACGAAAATACAATCAAAAAGAAACTCAGATCCAACACCCGCGATGGTCTTAGCCTGGTCTGTCGCAGCCCATGGCGCATGTAAAACAGTCAGACGGTCAACGATACATCATCGCAGCACGCGAAGGACTTCAGCATATCCTGTCGCGACACGCGACACCTTCAAGAGTTGAATTTTTTTATTCTTTTCAACTTACGATCACTCGTTCACATCCCGTCACTTGGACTTAGCACATTTTAGCTCGTTTTCCTCATATTTTCAGCTACTTTATTCATCCAAGACCTGCGAAACATAAACAAATCAAATGTACGCATATACTAAATAAAACAACACTAAACCTAAATAAAACCCATACAAACTTTACAAGATAAATAATATATTTTGCAATACATCATCCCCTCTCCATGGCCCAGTGGTTGGAGGCCGGTTCCTCCTTTGGGAGGTCACCGGTTCGACTCCCGCTTGCGGCTTTAGGGGGGGACGTCCCAATGATAGATCGTTTCCTTCCGAGGTATGGAGCGGTCTTGAGGGAAACCCGGTTTTACCCAACTGTTACCCCAGCAACACGTGTGGGGGCAGCATGGTTTCCGGGCGGAAGTCAGCTCGCGCGCCGGCCGGGGCCCGATCGAACATCGTGTCCGGAGATGCGGGGTTGACAGGGAATGTCTTAGACATGTCCCCGGAGACCAATCGGTCTTGTACAGAAAGTCTCCTTCCAAAAAAAAAAATATTTTGCAATACATCAAACCACATGGACGATGATGGCAATTAACTCGAGGTTTCGATTTCATTGTAATTATATATTTTTATGTTCTTATTAAAGTCAATGGGAAAAGAAGCATTTTGAGCAATTAGATCAAATTAAGATAAAATTTCAGCCGTTTAAATTGAAGAATTCCTTCTAGAATAAGTAGCAGTTACAGTAAGTTTAGAATGTTGAATTAAACCCATGATCTAATGAAAATATAATAAACGCTGTGCAGTTATATAAGAAAACCATGTGATGATTACAATTCTTGATCCCCTGCACCTGCACCCACATTTGTAGGATATACATATCCAAATATAAAACTAATTTACAATTTAACCTTCATTCGGGTGGTCTTATTTTTCTTTTTCTTAAATCCACGCATTCCATTTTAAGAATCCAAGTATGAACCTGTTTTGCATACTTTTAAATCCACGCATTCCATTTTAAGAATTCACGCATTCCATTTTAAGAATCCAAGAATGAATTCAAGGGGTGTTTGGTTCGCAGAATGATTTAGAATTAGAATTAAAATTTGTATAGAAATTAGAATTTGAAGGAATTGGATTTGGAATTTAAACATTTCAATTGTAATTGGAAATTGTTGGAATGGGAATCTCAATTTCATTTTTGTTGTGCTTGCTTGTCAAATGAATTAGAATCCATCACCCCGACACCCACAACCACCAGTTCGGGTCGAAACGGTACGAGTCCAAACGGTTCGAGTCGAAGCGGTTCGATTCGAAACGGTACTGGTTGAAACGGTTCGAGTCAAAACGGTTCGGATCGAAACGGTTCGCGTCAAAAAGGTTCGCTTCAAAACGGTTCGCTTCAAAACGGTTTGGGTCGAAACGGTAAGGGTCGAAGCGGTTTGATTCGAAACAGTTTGGGTCGAAACGGTACTGGTCGAAATGGTACGGGTAGAAACGGTTAGCGTCGAAACGGTTTGGATCGAAACTAGTGTGGGACGAAACAGTACAGGTTGAAACGATGCAGGTCGAAATGGTCAAAGATTCCAATGAATTTACTTTAATTCCTTCACATATAGGAATGATTTTAAATTCCTTTAGTTAAAGGAATTTGTAGGAATTCCTAGCTAATTCCAATTCCGATTCCATTGTCAACCAAAACATGAAGATTGGAAACAGTTCGCTTCAAACGGTTTGGATCGAAACAGTTCGCTTCAAAACAGTTCGCTTCGAAACGGTTTGGGTCGAAACGGTTCGCGTCGAAATGGTTTGGGTCGAAACGGTGCAGGTCGAAACGGTACGGGTCGAAACGGTTCGATTCGAAACGGTTCGATTCGAAATAGTTTGGGTCGAAATGGTACTGGTCGAAACGGTACGGGTCGAAACGGTTCACGTCGAAACGGTTCGATTCAAAACGGTTCGGGTCGAAATGGTACCCGTCGAGAAGATACCCGTCAAAACAGCACGCGTCGAAACGGTACGCGTTGAAACGGTACGCGTCGAAACGGTTCGCGTCGAAATGGTACGGGTCGAAACCGTTCGAGTCGAAATAGTACAGGTCGAAACCGTTGGCGTCGAAACGTTACGGGTCAAAACCGTTCTCGTCAAAATGGTACGGATCGAAACGGTTCAGATCGAAACTAGTATGGGTCGAAACGGTACGGTTTGAAACGGTGCGGGTCGAAACGGCCGAATATTCTAATGAATTTATTTTAATCCTTCACATATAGGAAGGATTTTGAATTCCTTTACTTAAAGGAATTTGAAGGAAATCATGGCTAATTCCAATAATTACATTGTGACAACCGGTAGTTTACGCCCTTAATTACGTAATTAACAGACGATTAACCTGATAATAAATAGTGTTTAAGATGTAGATTAACTTAATTAGGCCTTTGGAGTGCCTAGGAGCGTCTATCCGACTTTACAGTGCGCGAACGGTGGTTTACAGAGAAACCTGTGAAACGTTGAACGTCAACTAATTGAAACCGAACAGAATACTGACAACGCCGACAAATACGGATTTTCTACGAATATTTCATATTTATGGAATTAATGTTGTGAATTTATTTCGCTTACGTATATCGCAAAACCCAAACGTGAACTAAAAACACGACGGCAAGAAACGCACCGGCAACGAAACGGAAGCAACGGAGACGCCTGTCACTTTCAGAACTTATATTGTACGCGATATTTAGCTCTGTAATTAAATTTTAACAATCGTAGTTGAAACCGGCTCGAAAAGCGGATTAAAGACGGCAACGATGTAATTTTTCGCGATTATTACCGTAATCAACAAACGAACGCGCCCAACGCAACTACTGACGCTATTTTCTATAATTTGCTTCTAAGAAATTTATTTACGATACTTTTACGCTAATCGGGTGCGAAAATGGGTCTCGTAGAAGAGTTTCAGGCCACTTAAACGCGAGAATTGGGCTTGTGGACCTTGGGCCCAAGCCCAAAGCCCATTATACAAGTATAAAAGGGACCATACCCTTGATTTTTTCTCATTTTGTGCAGATATTCAAACAAAAAACCAAACACGCACACCCACAAATGCTCTCTATCCCTCTCCGGCGAACAACCGGCGGAGCCGGTCGGTGCGCAGCGGCGCCGCCGCCGGTGGCTGAGCTCTGACGACGCTTGTTCTCCGGCCTCACACCTCTGACGCCCTCTATGCTTCTTCGTTCAACACCCACACACAGCGAACACCCCCCCCCCCCCTTTTCTGATGACGACCCGACGGCGGAGAACCGTCGGCGTAATGTGGCGTGGCGGCGGAACCAGGAAACGAGGCAGAGGAAGATAGAGAGATCGAGAAGAGAGAGAGAGAGAGATCCGGCGGACAGAGACTCGGACCACCGGTCGGTCCATTTATCCGGCGGTCCTTGACATTATCCGACGAGTTTCGCGGTAAGACACTACTCCTTTCTTCCTTTTTGAGTCCATTCTCCTCTAGTTGAAGGTCCCCGATCAGTTTGGAGCTGTTTCAGGTGACGGTGGTGACGACGGCGGCCGCGTCTGATGGCAGTGGTGGTGGTTGTTCACGGCTCACTTAAGAGTTTCAGGTTAAACCCGGTTAACAACAGACAAATGACTTTGGTTCGTGTTCGCGACTCAGTTTGGTGTTCGGGCCAAGGTGGGTTCAACTCGATTCAAATGGGTCAACACAGTCAGACCCGGTCGACTTACTAGACAACTCGGTCAACCCGAGTCAACATAGACATCTCAGTTCAGCTTAGACAAGACTCGGTTCGGTCGTGGATCAGTTTTGGTTTGGATTCAGTTTCGGTTTCGGTTGACTCGGTCAAGCGAGTCAACTCAGTCAACTCAGCGAGCCGACTCGGTCAACTCAGTTGACCCGGTCAACTCAGTTGACCCGGTCAACTCAGTTGACCCGGTCAACTCAGTCAAGCGGTTCGATATTTCAGCACGAGAGATGGTAAAATTTATAACGGCCCACGTTAATTATATTGTTTCTTATAGTTTTCGTCACTTACGCGAAATCGAGCTCTTAAAACCGTATCAAATAATGAAATTTTATTATGAATTACTCGGGTTTATATATTAACTTGTTCATATAAATTGGTCATACATGATTCATATAAATTGGTTATAGATATGTGTCATGATTTGGTTAATGAATTTTGAAAATATAACGACAACTTGTGTTGTGGGGGGCGTCCAAAAACAGAGAAAACTCTGCCCGTTTTTCTAGAAAAATTCGTAAAATTAAATGCGTTTTATTACAAAACGAACATCCGATTTCAAAAGCACCTTTAGAAAAACAAGTACAAGTACATACTTACTTTCTACGACACGTTACAACTTACGAAAACGGCGATTCGGAAACAATCCACAACCATAAATATAGTTATTTTAACCATCGAGGTTTCGATAATTCTTTTATAAAGATAAACGTAGTTTACGTTTATTTCAAATATCAAACGACATAACTTCGTTTTATAAAAATAAATATAGTCTTTATATTTATTCCAAAGATCAATTAACATGAATTCGTTTTCCCAAAAATAAATATAGTTTATATATTTATTTCTAGTATCAAACAATAACGAATTCTTTTATAAAAATAAACATAGTTTTAAGCTTATTTCAAACATCAAGCGACTCGTATTCATTTATAAAAATAAAAATGATTATATATTTATTTTCAAACACAAACAACTTGATAATACTTTTGTAAAATAAATATAATTTTTTATATTTATTTCAAGTGCCGAAACGGCATATACATATGTATTGGCAAATATATGCAAGACGCAATATATATATAATACAAGCTTACTATATATTACTTTCCTACGAATATTCCTATATATATAAACGACTTCTCGGGACGACAAGCGATCTTAACAATATATTTATATATTTTGATATAAATATTTATTTATTTAAATATCTCGAGAATCAAGTCTTTTCAAGACTTATTAGTTGTTATCGACGATAAACGATACTTATCAAATATGACCTAATCGTTTCCACTGACTCAACAACTTAACCGTCGAATCGTTCGGTTAACGATTCGGTAGAGCTCGATGACACGTAGTTTAGCTACTGCTTTTATTTAGAAACTTATAAGATATTCCGTGTTAGGAATATTGTAGAATGCACGCTAGCGAGTCTCGTCTTGGAAACGACATCACGAAGCGTAATTTGACAAGCTTCGCACAAGGCAATCCAGGTGAGTTCATAACACCACCTTTTTACGGTTTTACATTTTTATAAATGTTTTCGGGGTGGAAAGACATGCACGTTTTGCAGAAACACACAAAGTTTTCGACGAACAAACACTACAAATTTTAGACAAAGCACGTTTTGCATGAACATACAAAGATTTTGAACGAACGAAA
Organism: Helianthus tuberosus; assembly: GCA_030545235.1. Classification (NCBI taxonomy): domain Eukaryota; kingdom Viridiplantae; phylum Streptophyta; class Magnoliopsida; order Asterales; family Asteraceae; genus Helianthus; species Helianthus tuberosus. The sequence goes on from CM060419.1 coordinate 27,031,540, forward strand.
ACTCATATTTCTAAAACATGTTACGAATGGATTTCGAGGAACTCAAATGGTTTACGAATGGATCATACTAAATATACCGGTTTTTACAAAACAAATGCGTATTATCGAAATGTGAATGATTTTCATGACTAGGGATGGGATCCTCTAGTTATAATAATGGGACTGGGTTGGTCTGCGTTTGAGGAACGGGACACCCAGTGAGTACATGTTACTAAATGTTTACAGACAATTACAAATGGTATGGTTAGCTAAGGAAAATACTGTTAGATCATGTGAATGGGTAGGTGCACACTTAAGACCATTAATCCTCGTATAAGGACCGAAGGACATGAGTGATAGATCTATTCGAGTGTTGCAAGCCCCACCCATGAGCCCGCGGGTTGGACCATGTGGTGACTATGTCTTCCAGCCGGAAGCCCGGTACAAAATCTGCTAGGTTTGAGCCTTAATGCACCATTGCACACATATTAAATGTATTAGCTATAAATTTATAGACATGTTCCTTGTTTGCTTTCATACCGGGGTTTTACAAATCACATACCATGTTTTATACAAATTCAAAGCATAGGATTATGCAGGCATGAAGTCAAAGTCAAGGGTGGGCATTGACGGTTATACAAACTTTACAAATACAAGAGTTTACAAATACATGGTTTTACGACATAATGCGTTACAAATACAAAGTTTCCATATAACTTGACAAGAAAATGATTTCTAAATTCGTTTTCACAATAATATTTCACAAACCGGTTATTCAAAAGATTTATTTCAAATCTTTTACAAGCAAACTATGAACTCGGTCAACTTTATGTTGATTTTTCGCATGTTTCTTTCTCAGGTTATTTTTCAAAGTTATGGCACGGTTGGAATAGGAGAACCATTGAAGATTCGAGTACTTAGCGGGCGTTCAATTTTTAGAAGTCTTAGCTTTATTTTGCTTCCGCTGTGCAATGAAGATACCATTCCAGTCACACCAGCTCTGATATTTCGGGGTGTGACATACATTGTCAACCAAACACATGAAGATTGAAATTGGTATTCCAATTGCATCAAATTCTGTGAACCAAACATCTTAAGAGATGGAATTCAAATTCCAATTCCCTTAAATTCCATTGAATTCTTGCGAACTAAAGGCCCCACCAAATATTATTTAAATATATTATTTGAAATTTAGGAGGAGACAAAGTGTAAATTTGTATTCAGTCTAACATGATTAATGTATTTAATTGTGATTTGAGAATTTGGATGCAAACTGCTTATCTCTATTTAGCGCCATTGTCGCAACACCACTTTCACCATCATTCGCACCACTGTTTTCTTCCCATGGGTTCTTTGCCGCACCAACAAACCACCACAACTACTCACTGCTACTATCGTGCTTTAACAAATTAACCTTACAATTATCGTTAAAAATTAAAAATTACTTCGTCGCGAAGCGCAGGTGCATATACACTCACGCACACAAAAATTATATATGGTTTATTTTTATCATTTAAGGTTTAAAATTATATTCCCATCTTGCATTGTCATCTTCGCTGCTAGTTCCGCACTATTATTACTATATAAAGCATTTTCTATGTACAAAATGATAAATTCTCATCAAATTTTAAGATGACATATGAAGGGTCAAGTTAAAATGCTTAACTTTTTGTCATTTTCTTCCATTTATACTCCTCTTCCCATGATCAATGGCATTTATGTTTAATAAATCTATACTATATATTATATTATTTATAAATAATTAAAAATAAGCTTATGGATAATAAACTCACACATTCATCAGGAACATATATTTAAAAACTTATTCTATTGTATTTGTGTATTTGGACAAAAGGACTAATCAATGAATCAAAATTAATCAAATTTAACATAAAATGTGTTTTGTAATTTTAGAGAAGTCAGTTAATTATTAAGATGTAAATTGTTGACTCTGCCTCAAGGTGCGGATTTCCCACTAGATAAATAATTTGCAGTATACTATATAATGTTTATCATAAGGGTTTTCGTGCGTTGCAGCCGCGAAGCGTGAGTGCTTTTATATATACGTATACTCGTTTACGTACCCGTGTGTTACAATGGTTAGTTAAAGTAAATTATATTATTTAACAACGTTTACTTCAACTTTGAAATAAAAGAAACGTTCTCTTACTTATGTTAAGATTAAATTAGAGTGAACTCTAAAATGAAAAAAACATCCCGTTACTCCAGACAGGATGAGTTGCTAAAACCTCACTGAATTAATTATAATTACTGACTTATCATACGAAGGCAAACATATAAGTTTATCTAAAAATGATATCAGTTTAGACTCACATTTTAAAAGATTTAGACTCACATTTTAAAAGATATCGAGCTTAAGTTTAGGGCGGTTGGGTTCGGTTTCAACAACTTTGTTATGAATATTTACCGACTGAAAACATCACAATACACCAAGCTATCGACCTTTTTTATCACTTGTTGCTCATCCACCAACCATTCCCACCTCTTTTGGCACCTTTGATTGTCAAATGCGTGGTCCTTCAATACCTTACCTAAGAAATTTGGAGAAACACTATAAGTTTCTATTTTAAGAAAAGTTCTATTTTCAATAGCAAAAGGCAGTTGAATTGACTTCAAAAGAAAGTGTGTCAACATATCATGTAGTAGTGTGTGTAATACATAAGTAAAACTCAAGATATGGATATGAATTTGTGATTGGAGCAATGATAGATACATTTGCTTGTAAAAGATGAAAAAAGTATAGAATTAAATCAAGAGGGATTATAACTTGGAAAATAGAAAGATTATAAAAATTAAAACACTTGCTTTTTAGGTGACTGGAATGCTGAGACAACACCAACCTTATGTGTTTCTTGTTAATCGATCATCACAAGTTAATAAGATTATTTGAATATACCTCTCCATGGGTTCTTCCAGGATAACTCTGTCCCTAAAATAGATTATCTACACAATTAAACAACAAATCAACATTATTATCAAACATTTAGCCTATAAACTGACAACACCACCACCAACATAAATAACATAATGTCTAATCGTCAACTTTTTTCGAGAATCCGATTGCCACACTTAACATACGAACACTTGCTACTTTATAACTTGAGAATATCTTAATCTCACATGATTATTTAGACAAAAGGACTAATCAGTGAATCAAAATTAATCAATTTAACTTAAAATGTGTTTTGTAATTTTAGAGAAGTTAGTTAATTATTTAGATGTAAATTGTTGGCTCTGCCGCAACGTGCGGATTTCCCACTAGATAAATAGCTTGCAGTATATTATGTAACGTTTATCATAAGGAATTTTCATGCGTTGCAGCCGCGAAGTGTAAATGCTTTTATATATACGTATATACGATTTTTAACGTTTTTAGGTTTGAATTATGTTCTCGGCACATATTGTCGACTCCGCTGCAACGCGCGGGTTCCCTACTATTTGAAACAAATTAGATGTTATATTATAGGTTGAATAATTAGTAAATATTTATTTTGTTTTACATATGCTAATCTTGTAAGTAAGAATACAATTAAAAAAGGGTTACATCCTCTATCTAGGAACCGGTACTAAAAATATAAAAAAAAACATGATATATGTTTAATAAATTTTAGTTGAACTAAAAATACGTTTTACGTAATAGTAATTAACTATATATGATGAGACTTTGAGAGATGCTATATGATATTACATATGAAGGTTATTAATTCTTCCATTGTCCAATAATCATGTATTAATGTAGTAATTTTGTTAATTACTAGCTTAATACATGTAGTTATTATCACATTATATCTCTTTAAATTTTTCTTTATTGTTTGTCCCTTGGCCTCCTAATATCTGTAACCCCTCACCATTGGTCTCCTATAAATTCAACTCATATACCATCTCATGTAAAACCACACAACAAGTTAACCATGGCTAAACCTTCTCCCATAATCGTACTAATCCTAGTTCTTTCAACCGTGTCTATGTTGGTCCATGCAAGGCCGTTAACCAACACAACCACAATTGGTGCGCCATCCTTAGTGGGGCGACTCAAGCTCGAGAAAGGTGATGATGGTCAAGATGGTGGTTCAACGGGGTGTTGGGAAACATTGTTTGAACTTCATGCTTGCACAGGAGAGATCATACTTTTCTTTTTGAATGGAGAAACTTATCTAGGGATGGGTTGTTGCAGGGCCATCAAGGAAATTGAAAAGTTGTGTTGGCCGTCATTGATGGGGTCACTTGGTTTCACTTCAGAAGAAGGTGACATATTACGTGGCTATTGTGATGTTTCTGATAATGGCAATGTTTCGACCACCCCTCCTCCCTTTCCAACCACCGCACCTCCACCACATTCTGCCAATTCCACCACTAATAATGCTACAACTCTTTGGTAGATTTTGAATGTTATTTGTCGGATGTAAGCACAAAAGCATAATCATGAATATATATTGTAATAAAGAGCTTTTGTTTTGAATAGTTTCATCCCTCTAGTTACCATTTATAACAACTCCTGATTATAATTACGTGTGTCGAGTGCATGAACGATTTTTAAATACTTAACAGTGCCAAAAAATGTATACATAATTCTAAAAAACACTATGAACGATTAACTGTGTATTTTTCTTATAAAAGGATTTAGATATTCCGCATATTGATAAATGATAATCAGCATATAATTTTTACAGATCTTAAAAAACACTACGAACAATAACTGTGTATTTTTGATGAAAAATCAATATAAATTTACATATACATATAAAAAATATATTTTAGTATATTTTTAGTTATGTTCAAATCTGGTTACGAACCACTACGAACTATATTTTAATTAACTTGAAAAAATGTGTCAATTTCTTGTCTTTGAACAACCATTCCACATATTTGGTATCAAAGATATATGGAACTTGACAATGCATCTTCTTGTTTGATGTAAACACCTATGACATACTTAATTTTCAGATATCGTCTTCGTGTCTTATTTTACATATTATAACATAAACTGAATCACTTAATTATTTTCATGAGTGTCGGATAATCCCAAATTGAAAGTTACATCCAAAATTCAAAGTAATCTTTTTCCTGCAAGTATTTTAAAACCACGCATTTGGTTTTATCTCACACCCATAACAAATAAACATAAAACCGAATAGAAATATTGTCATATCATGTAACTTTATAAGAACGAAACAGTTCGAAAACTAATTGGATTTCTTATATATGTTAATATTTTTCTATCGAGATTCCATACTGGGGGAATCTTCATCTTGTGCATAGACTCTACATTTAAAATAATGTTCGGTTCCACCTCGGCCACGCCCTTCAAGCTTAAGATCCCCATGTATGTAGATCTTAACGTTGTTGTTTCCAACATCATGGATAACATTCAGTCGGAACCATTTATTGTATATATGGTTAAAAATAACCTTGCTTCTATAGTAGTAAAGACTTCCAACGTACACACGAATCATTAGTGTTGTAGCCTGTGGAGATCCCCCAAACACTTGCATCAAGCTCACACCGTTACTCCCATGTGGCACAAACACATCTGCTTCAAATTGCCAAACAATCGTAGAATACACGTAACCCTATAGAATTTACATGGTTAAGTTTTTTGTCATTAAAATTTAGATTGAAACGTAGATAAAAATAAACAAAACTTAATGGTGTGACTTATAGGAAGAGAACTCGGTTCAAATAGAATAACTCATTAAAAAATTTGACACTTACATTGACCGATAACTCGGAGCGAGGTTTGGTGGGACTTTCAGGACGAAATGGTTTATCATTGGAGAAAACCCATAGTTTGTGAACCCCATTGATGAAGCTATACCTCTCCTCAAGTGGAACATTATAGAATTTATGAATGACTTAATACGACTTGTTGAAAGGGAGGTGACACTACTAGAAAAATGATAATTTTTAACACACTTTTCCCGTCACAAATGCGTCACAAATTGACATTTGCTACGGATTTGCAACAAAACATTGATGTTGGAAAAAGCCCCGTCGGAAACTATTTACTACGCAATTACTACGCAAATTTTAACGTATTTCCTACAGAAATATGGTGTTAGAAATTTGTGACGCATTTATTACGCATTTCCTATGTTGTATATCAAAAAATTGCAACGCATTTGTGACGGAATATAAAAAAATTGCAACGCATTTGTGACAGAATATTTAAAAAAACAAAAAAAAAATGGAAAAATCCAGTTTTTTTGCTAAAATATGCAGGAAAATCAGCAAAAAAAATATTGATAAACAAATGATACATCGGCCTTTGGTTCAACCGGTTATCTAACGCGTCCTAGAAGATAACTCCAATTTCAGGTTTTGAGTCGCCTTGTTTAACATGTTTGATACGCAAGTTGAGACTATTTCGCTACAAATGACCTGTTAAACTGAAAGTCCAAAATATATCACTAGAACGGTGAGATCGATACCTGAAAGTAATCAAGTATATCGTTTCAAAATTTATACCAAAAGTATATACGATTAACAAAATAAACCTAATAAGATAGAAAGTAGAAACAGGTAGCAATGTTCCATACCAACAGCACTAGTATAGTGCTTTGCCCCAAGAAGCAACTCTGGTGCACGATACCATATGGTTACAACAACCTGCTGATGATTATTCACACCAAGTAATGTATTAAACGTAAAACTAGGCATTACAAAGAAAATAAAATAAAACTATGCCTCTTACCCCGTTATCGGACAACGGCTTCAATGGTGCTTGATATATTCTAGCAAGTCCAAAATCAGCTATGTTTACAACGCCTTGTTCTTCTCCATCACCCATCACCTATGATGTGAAGTGAAAGTTTCTCGATCAGATTAACTGGTTAGTATTGAGATACCAATGATGACAACAGATACGCATTCTTACCAAAATATTGGAGGGCTTAAGATCTCGATGCATAATCCAGTTGCTACATCCATTTTATTAAATGTAAGCATTTATATTATGGAGAGTATGCAGTTGACATTAACAGCCGCACAAGTTCTGCTTACCTATGAAGATAATTCAGCCCATTAAGCAACTGCCATAGTATTGACTTTACTGTGTATTGGTTAATCGCTTGGTTGACCTTGTCCTTGTGATGCCTAATAATTTCCTGGTGTTTTCACACAAAAAAAAAAAAAAAAAAAAAAACCTCAGGTGGTTAGGTGTCAAGCTAGCATCGATTCGCTACATGTAGATGTACATTTCCGATAGAGTAAATTACGATTTTGGCCCCTGTGGTTATATCACTTTTATCCTTTTAGCCCAAAAAATATTTTTTTAACATCTGAGCCCACAACGTCTTTTTTCAAACCCTTTTGGCCCTAACACTAACCCCATCCATTTTTACTTGGTTAAAAACTTGTCATGTGCCCCTCACATGAGTGGCATTTATGGCAAAATGATAAAAATACCCTTCTATTAAAAAAACTATATATTTTATTATAAAGAACCACATGGCCAAAATCTTAATTTACTTGTAAAAAGAAAAACTCTCATTGGACCAAAAATCTCAAAGCAAATCATCTTAACATTTATTCAATGTTTCAGTAGTTTAAAAAGTTCATTTACCCATCGAGTCGTCTTCTTTAAAAACAAATATTAGGGTAAAACATTCCATGGTTCCTACGTATCAGTTACCGGAGGATCCTTAACGACTACACACAAAGATTTTGCTAGGTCAGGGATATACCTGAGGGATTGGCGCCACGTGCGATGGTGGTGATGGAATGCAGTGGCTCTGGTTATGGTGGTAAATAATATGCTCACATAGAGGTCGTGCTCCGCATAACTAAAAGCTAGATAGAGAGACATATCTATATGATTGATGTGCACATTCACCAACTTTACCACGTTCTCATGCGATATCTCCCTAAGCAACTGCATTGGCATTGTAACGCATTCAGCAAAACATGAGAGCGTATATAAAAATTTAGCACAAATTTTTAACAATAACTCAAATAGCAAAACAATAGTTCAGCAGATTCAGATCAAACTTTCGAATGTTACAGAATCTCTACAGAACTACCTACTGGAAGCTAATAGCACAAATCTATCACTACAAATAGAGAATGTTAACAAACTAGAACAATTTCTTCAAGATTTGTGGCAATATAGGAAAAAAGGGACAATTAATTTAAACCCTAAACTGATTGTTCATGTCACTATTCGATTACTAGGTGGAGTTGTCATAGTGAAGTCTAAAGATATAGTTGCCGCTTCAATTCGTTCTGGTATTCATAATCAATAGAACTCCATGCCATTATAATATTTCACATACTTGACAAGCAATCTAAAGTTCAGATTAAGTGTTCAAAACAGAAAAAAAAAATGTATTTCAACTTTCCATGATACAATGGTATTGATGACCCATTGATCATGATAGCCACAAATATTGATTTGTCCATATCAGATAATTAAAAACATCAGAGCAAGTATACTACAATGACCAATGCATAATAAAGGAACAAGATAACAATTCTATTAGAGGAAAATAAATGATGCTAATAATCATGATACCTCTTCTAGGGACCGTTGGTACTCAACAGATGATGATGCACATCCGCTAGAAGAGGATGACGTCCCAGTCACCATGTAATGCAGATCCGAAGATCCTACCCCATATACCATGTTCCTGTGACCTCCTGCCTGCACAAAATGTCAAAGATCCTGCCTAAAAATAATCATGATACCTCTACCTTAACGAAATGTGACCCGTCAGGTGTTGCTACTTTTTTAAGTGGCTGATCCATCATGTTCATGCTTGTCGCCTTCCGTTTGTCTTTGATAAACATTGTAATTACAAAAAAATGATCAATAACTTCATAATCATAATTTCATATCACAATTAAGAGCGAGGTCACGAAAGAAGCCATACTTCGGATTTTATCCTGAATTTCCCATTTCTCTTCCAAGTGTTATGTAGAGGTGGAGATGATAAATTATGAATCATCTTAAGTTGATTGTAAATGCATAAACCGGCTGCACACTATGAATTGTATTTCCACCGATATAAGCAGAAAAACAAAATTTACCATTAAGGCCCCATGAACTCGCCATGCCTAGAGTCATCTGCTCTCATACTTTTGTGAATACATTATTAGCAGTACTATTAGCAGCACACCATCCTAATAGAAAAATCAGGCAACAGGTGTATTGATGAGCTAAATCTTAGAGAAGAAACAAGAGAGAAAGGAAATCCAAAATCAAGCTAACTTCCATTAACAGACTTCCAACCGTTTATAACAACATTTACAACGACTGACTAACACTAAGGACCCTAAACTATTACAGACTTGACATTTTAGTCCCTAAACGTAATACAAACACTAACCACTGATATAACTACTGACCTTACACTAACTACTGATATAACCACTGTTATAACTATCCACTGCTACATATCAAAACTATCTACTGCTACATATCAATTTTCTTTACACATCAATAGTCCCATGTTCTTGACATCTTTGTCCTCAAAGATCATCCATCTGGAAATCAGGAAATCTCAACTGCAGTTCATCTCTGAATTCCCATGTAGCATCTGAATCTGGCAAGCCATTCCATTTAATCAATACTTGCCCTGCAGCTCTGTTGCCCCTCCTAACAACTCTTGATTCTAGAACTTTTTCAGGTTTCAAAGAAAACCTATGGCCCTTTGGAATATGAATGATTGTAGTGGGAGGTCCTGTTGCCTTCTTTAGTAGGGAAACATGAAATGTGGGGTGTATATTAGCATCATCAGGTAAATGGAGCTTGTATGCTACTGCACCCACCTTTTGAATCACTAAGTAAGGGCCATAGTATTTAGGTGATAATTTGCTATATGCATGACCCCTTATAGAACTCTGAACATAGTTTTGTAGCTTCAAAAATACCCAATCTCCCACCGCAAAGACTCTATCAGACCTGTGTTTATTTGCCTGCTGTCTTAGTCTATTTTGAGCCTTTTCGAGTGATTGTTTCAACAGTCTGATCGTTTCTTCCCTTCTGATCATAAAGTCATCTACAGCAGCAACCATAGAATCTCTATGCACATAGGGTACATGTAGAGGTGGAGCATAACCATACAAGGCCTGGAATGGAGTTGTATGGGTGGCTGTGTGATAGTTAGTGTTGTACCAAAATTCTGCCAAAGATAACCATTTCATCCAAGAGCTGGGCCTTTCCATTGTCATGCATCTCAAATAAGTCTCAACACATCTATTGACTACCTCAGTCTGGCCATCAGACTGAGGGTGATATGATGTAGACAAGGCCAAAGACACCCCCTGCAACCTTGTGAATTCCTTCCAAAAATGACTTAAAAAAATAGGATCTCTATCAGAAGTGATAGTAGAAGGCCAGCCATGCAGCTTATATACATTGTCAAGGAATAACTGAGCCACTTGTGCCGCAGTAAATGGGTGTGATAAAGCCATAAAATGGCCGTATTTTGTTAGCCTATCAACCACCACAAATATCACCTCTTTACCTTGTGACTTTGGAAGACCAGATATAAAATCCATGCTTATATCAGACCACACCTCAGTTGGAATAGGTAATGGTTGTATTAAGCCAGGATATGCAGAGCTGTCATACTTAGCTTGTTGACAGACATTGCAAGCCCTTATAAACTCTTTAATGTGCTTAGTCTGACCCTTCCAATAAAACAAACTCTTTAACCTCTGATGTGTGGCATGCACCCCACTGTGTCCACCCATGGATGAAGAATCGCAAATTTCAATAAATTTTCTCCTTAATTCCAGATCTGTCCCTATCACCAATTTCTGCTTTCTTTTTAATAATCCCTCATGCCAACTATAATGATGAACCTCCTCCCCTTGTAACAACTTCTGAATAACCTTTTGAACCTTTGAATCATGCTCCCAACTGTCTTTAATACCTTTCAACAGTAATGGGTCAAATGATGACATTACCATAGTATAGACAGTAGAACTCTCAACCCTTGATAAAGCATCTGCCGCCACATTTTCAACTCCTTTCTTGTACTGAATCTCATAGCTGTAACCCATCAACTTAGATAGCCAAGAATGTTGTAAGGGAGTTGTAATTTTTTGTGTCAGTAAGTGTTTGAGGCTCTTCTGATCTGTCCTTATGATAAAAGGCTTAACAACCAGGTAATAATGCCATTGTTTAATGGCCATTATTATGGCTAGTAATTCTTTTTCATAAACAGATAAGATCATTTGTCTAGGGCATAAGGCTTTACTGAAAAAAGCCAGGGGATGACTATCTTGAATTAAAACTGCCCCAATTCCTTTTCCTGAAGCATCAGTCTCAATGATGAAAGGCTTAGTTAAATCAGGCTGTGCTAAGACAGGAGCCTCAGTTAATGCATGTTTCAACTGGTCAAAAGCTTGTTGGGCCTTATCATTCCACTTAAAAGAGTCTTTCTTTGTCAATTCAGTCAGTGGCTTTGCAATTATCCCAAAGGACCTTATAAATTTCCTGTAATACCCCGCCAATCCCAAGAACCCCCTAAGCTGCTTAACATTCAAAGGAATGGGCCATTCTTGAACTGCCTCAATTTTTTTGGGATCTGTGGCCACCCCATCTTTGTTGATTATATGACCCAAGTATTCCACTTGTTGTCCACCAAAACAGCATTTTGACTTCTTTGCAAATAACTGCTGATTCTTTAAAATTTTTAAAACCTTCTCAAGATGAACCAAATGTTGATCAATATCCTGGTTGTAAACCAGTATATCATCAAAGAAAACTAATACAAATTTTCTCAAAAAGGGTTTGAAAGTTTGGTTCATTAGAGCTTGAAAGGTTGCAGGGGCATTAGTTAAGCCAAAAGGCATAACTAAAAACTCAAACAGCCCTTGGTGTGTTCTAAATGCAGTTTTATGGATGTCATCCTTGAACATTCTCACTTGGTGATAGCCAGACCTAAAATCCAGCTTAGAAAACACAGCAGCTCCTTTCAATTCTTCTAAAAGTTCATCAATAAGGGGTATAGGAAAGCTGTTCTTGATTGTGGCATTGTTAAGTTGTCTATAATCAACACACATTCTCCATGTTCCATCTTTTTTTTAACAAGAACCACAGGAGCAGCAAAAGAACTTTTGCTGTTTCTTATCACCCCTGATGCTAATAACTCCTCAGTCATCTTCTCAATAACATCTTTTTGGATTGACTGATATCTATAGGGTTTCAGATTTATAGTCATCTCTTCATTTTTTAGTTCAATCTTATGATCACATTCTCTTGAGGGTGGTAATCCTTTGGGTTCTTCAAACACCATTGGATACTGATTCAGCAATTCTTCAAGTCTATCATCTCTTACTTCTCTAGACACATTTGTACTTTGACCATTTTGCCCTTCTAATGATACCAACTGAATGCCATACATGTGAGATTCCACTAACTGATTTGGATGGTTCAACATATGTTCCATCTGTTCTATAGAACAAAGGCTTATTTTGTTATTATTACTAATTCCCCTCAACACTTTCTTTTCACCATTAACCATAAATTCCATGGTTAACTGGTTGAAGTTCCACACAATGTCACCCAATGGAGACAACCACTGGATGCCCAACACCATATCATAACTATCCAATGGAATTACCATCACATCCGCTTCAAACCACATTCCCTGCATCATCCATTGAAATTTCTTACACAATTTAGCACAATTAATCTGATTGCCATTTGCCACTGATACTTTCAAAGCTGGTACATCATAGGTAACACATTGCAATAGTTTTGCTAACTTTTCACTGATAAAGTTGTGTGTGGACCCTGAGTCTACTAAAATGTACAATCTTCTGGTTCCAAAAGAGCCAACAATCTTCATTGTTGAATAAGAAGGAATGCCATTCATAGCATGTATGGAAATTTGTGGTTGCCCTAATATCTCAGTCAACTCTGCAGCCTCATTTTCATTTCTTATCTCCATTTCTGAGTCATCCTCATCATCATCATGTATTTCAATAATGAACAACTGCCTATTTTTACATTTATGAGTGGCAGAATATTTCTCAGGACAAAAGAAACATTCCCCTTTGGCTCTTTTTTCATCAGCCTCCTTATTTGATAATCTTCTTACCAATTTTCCCCCAAACTTGTTACTGGGACTAGGTAAAAGGGGTAGGTTTGCAGCAGGTACACTAGGTGTTCTGTTAGCAAAACCTGTTTTCCCCCCAGAACTGGATGCCGTATTAAGGTTCCAGTTAGATTTCTTGAACTCATTTCTACCAAATAAGGTTGAATGCACATTATCTTGCTGCCTAGCCATTGCAATCGCCTCTCTCAATGTTCTCGGCCTAAATACTTTGACTAAACATCTTATTTCTGGTTTCAGCCCCCCCACAAACAAACTGGCTGCATATTCTTCAGACAAAGTTACTTTGGTCATTAAAGAATCAAAAGAATTGCAATAGTCCTCTAATGACCCAATTTGTTGCAAATTCTTTAATTCTTCCATAGCATCTTCCCACAAATTATCAGAAAACCTTGCTGTTATAGACCTAACATACTCATCCCAAGTGATCAATTCTACAGGTCTATTTTGACTAGCCAAATACCCTTGATGCCATCTTAAAGCTATGCCCTCTAAATTGATAATAGCAAATTGTACCTTAACATTCTCTGGAGTTTTATCAGCCAAGAAGAAGTGATTGCATTTGTAGATCCAACCATCCACATCTTCCCCATTAAATTTTGGGAAATCCAGCCTCCCCAACCTCGCAATTCTTTGATCTTGATGATGATTAGTATGTTGACTACTGCTTGCTTGTAATGTTGTTAATTGCTGATTCAAGGTATCAAACATGGATTGAAGATTCAAATTCAATTGAGCAATAGCATTTCGATTATCTTCCTGCAGAAGCTGACTATTTTGAATTGAATTAGCGTGTTCCTTTAGGGTTTTCTCCAATTTTTCCATTTCTTGCTGACGAGTATTTGCCATTGCTCTGAGATTACAGAATTTGAAATCGGAACAATCGATTTCAAGAACAGAATTGATACGAAAATTGAAAATGGAAGCGAACTGATCGAACAATGATCAATTCACGGAATTGAAAAGAATGGAATTTTGATCGGAATTAGGTCACCGGAGCTCGAATCGACTGAGCTCTGATACCAATTGATGAGCTAAATCTTAGAGAAGAAACAAGAGAGAAAGGAAATCCAAAATCAAGCTAACTTCCATTAACAGACTTCCAACCGTTTATAACAACATTTACAACGACTGACTAACACTAAGGACCCTAAACTATTACAGACTTGACATTTTAGTCCCTGAACGTAATACAAACACTAACCACTGATATAACTACTGACCTTACACTAACTACTGATATAACCACTGTTATAACTATCCACTGCTACATATCAAAACTATCCACTGCTACATATCAATTTTCTTTACACATCATGTATTCTTAGCTCCAGCTTCTATACTGAACTAGGCTAGGGTCACGAGCCTTTTATCAATATAAATAAAATTTTTATTTAATACAAAAAAATACATATTACATAATAAAAATAATTATATAAATAGTACATACCGCGCCGCCCAACAGTGGAGAATCATTTCTTAGCCAAGTTTTATTGAATTCCAGTTTGGTAGTGTGAATAGCAAGAGTTGACAAACAAGCCTCTTGAAGGAAAGTTGTCGAATCCAGTTCCTATCCGAACCCTGTGAAAATTTACCAGCGACATGGGTAAGGAATGGTTTTGTACACTAAATGGACAAAAAGGGTATGCAAGTCACTAGACCCTTAATAAAAATGGACCTATTTTGACAGGTTACCCAACCCACCCCATCTTGCGAGTTAAAGGTATCAAAAGAGATGAGAGTGAACCTTGCACGACATCGAGTTGAGTCGCTGAGCACTTTGTTATATTGAGTTTGCACAAGTCTGACATGTCAAGTGCAGGTTGTGCAATTGTAGACTCAAATAGGGCTCGGGCCCGTTTTTTTTTTCACTCAAAGATCTTTCCTGTTTAGCATACTTGCTCCAAGCCTAGCAATTTGATAATCTAACCCATCCAGGTATCTATTAGGAAAAGTGTGAGTCAGGTCTCTTTAAGATGAAGTCAATTATGATACTAAGTGCTAACCCGTACGGCGAGTGTAAACCTTGGATTAGCTAACAAGTTCCTTGTGTGTAGCCAGTGGCGAAAAGGAAATATTAGATATGCAAGTTGAAGTAGCAGAATATATATAAATCTTGTGAATACAAGTTTTTGCAATAATTCAAGCGGGTCAAACGACAGTCTATTATTGTGTTGTCATCTTTGTGCTGAGGTGAACTCTTCCAATATCTTAACAACCATTTCTTCTTCACTGAGACATTCCAAGAATACAAACAAGACTCAAGAGATCAGCCCATGGCATACTTATGCGTCTAGCTCCTTGCGCCTAGGCTCCGGGCGAGGCCGATGCGCCTCACCTACGCCTTGCGTCTTTAACAACATAGATGAAAATGCTAGGTAATATGAAAATGCGCCATCAAATGCCCAACTAATTGAACCTTCATCACTCCCTTCAAAGACAAACCTTGAAGAAATAACAATATGAAAGTTCTCATCAAGAACTAAATCATATTTTTGTAAAGAGTGACCTATCTGTAAGCAGAGGATTCATTGAGATATTAATTTTAATCAGATTCCGCAAACCACAACACAAACATTCAATTCCAGCACCAGTGATCATAATTTCACTAATGTTATAACTACGCAAAGCATCAATTTCAAGCTTATTACGCGGATAACTTACATCTAATTCCTTCAAACTGGATGAAACTTCGCTATATCAAATCAAAATCACGTAACTCATCAATTTCAAACTTATTACGCGGATAATTTACATCTAATTCCTCCAAATCTGGATGAAACTTCGCTATATCAAATCAACATCACGTAACTCATCAATTTCAAGCTTGTTACGCGGATAATTTACATCTAGTTCCTCCAAATCCGGAGGAAACTTTGCTTTATCAAATCAACAACACGTAACTTATCAACATTCGCACATCTCAACACCTTAACTTTCCTATTACTCAACCCTAACTCCTTCAATCAGAACCAAAACATAAATCGAAACATCAATAGATTCTAAATTCAAAGCAACAGACGTACGAGCAATCTCACGAATAGCAGTTTCTACGTTACAGTTTTGCAATTAACTAATATCTAGGGTTTTTAGGTTTTTAAATCGGTAAATGAATCCAGAAATCATACCGTGAACGACTTACGTCTGATCTACGACGGTGAAATGGCGGCGTAACCGATCGGTTAACAACAATAATAGTTTGCTTACCAATGAAAGTTATTCGAATTGTTGATGATGATTATCTCCTAATTGGTTCAGTATTAGCTCCCAAATTTCGTCCAGTAATTCATCGTAGTTGCGATTCATGATCTGATCTGGTTATTGATCAATAAATTGGAAGATGAATGGATTGAAAATGTGAAGATTGTGCGATTATGGAAGTGATGGATTGAAAATGGACTTACCGGACGATGACGATGATGAATATTTGGGGATTTAGGGTTTTGAATTTTAAATAGGCAAACATGTCTTTTTGACGGAAGGTATGGTTTCCACTTTCCATAGTGGTTTTAAAAGTGATGGCAGAAATGTAATTATATGGGTTATTTTGCACTTGAGTTATGGGTCCCGTAATCCAAGCGGGTTTTCTAATTTTATAAAGTTTGGTTACGACTGCGTAGCAAATGTATACTCGCTGGAAATGTGTTGTAAAATAGATTGTATTTGGTAATAACAATTTAGTTAAGTTAATAGTTTTAATAAAATATTTCCTTCACATTTGTAACAAAACTGTGACAAAATTGGGATTTTTTTTGTTTGTGTTACTATTGTGTTGCAAATTTGTTAAAAAATTATGGGTTATTTTTTAGTAAAAAATGCGTTACAAATGTGTTAGAATTTGTGACGCATTTTTTTGCGTAGGAAATTTTCGTAACAAAATGACCACTTTTCTAGTAGTGTGAGTCAAACCTGAATCAAGATCGTTTATAAAAGAGCTACGAGTGTTGGTGATATTCCTAGAAAAGAAAATGAATCCTAATATAATAGAAATATGCTTGAAACGATACATTTCTATGGTTTGATTGATACATATATAATTTCAAAAAAAAAAAAAAAATCAAAATGCGACACTTGCCATGAAATCTTATCCTCGTTTCACAAAAGTGAGTTGGGTATAGGGGTTGTCCCTTAGATTTAAAATTCTGAGGCTCTCGAGGGCTCTGTGTGAATAGAAATAGATCCCCAAATATAAAATAATATATTCATGCTTATTATATTATAATGCATAAAGAGGGACATTATAAGAAATCTAAATCAAGAATTTTTTTTCTCTTAATTTATAAATACACTCCTAATTATATTTTAACCTTCTTCTTATTACACTTAAATCTTTGAATTTTAACATCATTATGGGTACAAACATATAATTCTTTTACGTATTCTTTGCATATATTATAAACTATAGTTTAAAAAAAAATCCAAACGTACCGTGACAACCTACTCATTTTTGTCGTCGTTTCTATAGTTGTCCTGGTCAATATTGACGTGTGAATTAAAAGGTACAAGTAGATAATGTCACACCCCGACCACGTAAAACAACAAACCGTGGTGGAAACGTCGGGGAGTGTTGTAACAGAATCATCGTTTCACAACCATGGTAATTAAAAGTTTCGTTTTATTGATTCATTAAGTAATTTACATTGTCTTAAAACCAAACAAACAAATTAAACATTGTCTACTATCGTTTTTATGTCACTAAGGCCATGTCCAGATCCTAAGTGAACATGCTTCCTAGTGTAGGTCCACCCGGAGGATCGAGTTAACCTCTATTCCTGTTTTCCGACAAACCCGAGAGTGCGGAATCCAAACGGGTAAGTTAAACCAAGTTACGAACACGTAAGACACAATATTCAACGATTAACACTCAATGTATTAATGCTATGAAACGGTTACAATGCTGTGTTTACAAGTGGTCTCTGTAAACTCTCAGTGTGTGTGTTACAGTGTCTTCGCTCTCAAATCTATTCAGACTTGTCTAATGTGTTTGCCTTCTGTTGTTGTTTAAATACTACAGCATGATTGGCGAACCTTCAGTAGTCGACGAAGGTTGTTGACGAAGCTTCACATGTGAAGAAGGTTGTAACCTTCTTCATGGGGAACCTTCATCATGGGGAACTTTAAAAGTTCATCATGGGGAACTTTAAAGCATGACATGTTTGACTAACATGTTGAATTCACGTGAATATGTCTCATGAAAAAGTCTTCACATTACATCATCATGACATCATGATGATGTCATGGTGATGTGTCATCGCGAATTGGTTCGCGGCTCTCCGTGCTTCGCGTGTCGAACTCTGGGGCACACGACGGAGGAATGTCGCGACATCGGACTTGAGCCGGACCTAACCGTGTCGAAACCGAGCCAAGTCGAACCAAACCGAGTCGTGTCCATTTAATATGTATCAACAAACTCCCCCTTGGACGCTACTCGTGAGGTTCATCTTCCATGTCTTCCATGTCGGAGGATCTTCAAAGTCTTCACGTGTCGTAAGAAGAAAGTGTATCAACAAACTCCCCTTGTTCATTTAGAAAGTGTGTTAACAAACTCCCCCTTGACATAAGCTTGCCCTTGAGTTATGCTCGTGAATCTTTTGATCTTTAATACTTGAGATCCTTGTGGTGTTGATGATTGATCAGCGGAAACTCGATCATCTTTATCATTTGAGTGCCTTCATGTCGTGTCTTTATTCCGAAGCTTATCATCGAACATGTTCTCCTCGCCTTTAGCATCTGCACATCCAAGAAAGCTAAACACGTAATGAGAACAACTGCTTGGAATATAGTTAACATTTAAACAAATGACACACATGTGACCATGTTCAACTACCGTCCGACAGTTTGAAAGTTTAATAAATTGTTCAATTTTAGTCTTTAACTTTCAAAAACTTGCAAATTTCGACCGATTATGAAGATTTAGTCGATTTGGTTTTCGTTTAGGTTTCAGGTAACGAAGACTCGAGATCCAACATCGTTCAATCGAAAATAAGATAGAAATAAAATCTTTTTGGCTTTTATAAAGTTTATATTAAAACACACCTAAAATCTTTTTGGATTTTGAATATTTCAAATGTAAAGAAAGAAAGCAGTAAATAAATATATACAAAGTTGCAGAAACTAAGAAAAGTAAATATATACAAACATTCTTTTTGCGAGTTTCGAGGGTAAGAGAATCATATCAGTGTACGGTCATGCCAAAATGCTCTTGTTGTTCTTTTTGTTAACAATTAGATAAACATCCTATAACGATTATCGGTATTGTTATCCACATAAGCTCAACTTATCATATGTAATCATGGCGAGGGGATACGTTAAGGTATGATTTATACTTACCGACCGGTGTTCATCCACATCACGACACATTCCCGTATCAAGGTATGCACGAGGATTCATCTTACTGATGAGTATACCATTTATCATCTGTTTTGACCGTATAAAAAGATGTGAGTAACTCACTTATTTTGATGAAAACAAGCCCTATGTGATAGAATCACTTATTGATGAGGAACTTGATTTACAGATGCATGAGGGCACAGGAGCAAGTCCGTGAACAGGTCAGTACTTTCGTACAGCAAAGAGACGAACTTGACTCCCGGATAAATGTGATATATTATCACTTGTTTTTGTGGACATGTGATTGTTGATCACTTATTGAGGTCGTATGCAGTATGTACACGTATGTATGGTATCATGGAAGATCTAGACTTCGTCTCCGTTTGTTTCGGTAAAAGAAACAACCATGATACCCAGATGATAAACAGCATAAAGACCACATATCTCAGAACCTCGGCAATCTCTCAAACGAAATTTCGGTACTAAGACCATATGCCAATGAGTGGTTCCCACACAGTCTTCAGTCGATTTAAGTTTATATCACCCTGCACACTTTAAAATGATTGTGAGCCTACCGATACATCTTATATAGAGCTGCTTATCGTTTTTCATTTTGTATTTCAGTTTAAAGAGGTTTAGACAGACCACTGATGTACTATCATATTCACTTTTTCTCGCCAGGAAACTCATTTTTGTTTTTCTATTGATTTTGGGTTTTGAAATTTTTCGATGTTTTTGAATTTTCAAATTTGGATTTACTCCCCCTAAAATCAACAAACTTACAATAATTTAAAAAAAACAAAGATATTTACAAAAACAATTTTCCGATGCGGTTTTAACTCATGCTTTACCTCGATGCCGTTTACCAAAATTAATTTAATCAGAAATGATTTATCGAATTTTGGAAAAATGAGTTGGCATGTCGGTAATCGGTGTGGACCATGACAACATTGACGAGTTTCATAGTGAAACAATCACGTGTGAGGTGATATTCGAGTTCAACGTGTCATGCCAAAGAGTGCTGTACGAGATAATAATAATTCATAAAGCAGCTTAAATATCGACAAGTATAGGAGAGATTAGAAATATAAAACAGTATCCTGCAACTGCTTCGTGCATTGCAATGAATCTGAGTGCTCTCCCAAACTGGATATCCACCCGGTGTGGATTTCAAAGTCGATTTTGTAGCTACTGAGAAATCTCTTCACAACAACAAGATCATAGACCTCTGGGTCCGGCTGGTCTTCCATATTGCACCAGCGAAGGTCTTTGACTTTCTCTTTCAGAAGTAGTGTGCGGTTTTTCAATCCACGCCAAGGCATCCGCACACCCGGTTGGTTTATTCAACAAACACATTTTCTTCAATCACACCGCGAAGAAATGTACACTGCACGTTCATCTTGTTAATTTTGAACTTCAGACGTGCTGCATGTGCGTACATTTTGATTGAAATCTATCCTGGGGACCCGATCAAAAACCATAATAACCAAATTTTTGGCACATTTTTCATCTGGTCGAAAATTTTTTTAACTTCATTCCTTTTTCCTCTCCATCAATGGCAACAATATTCTGCTAAATGTAACAATATTTCGGAGCCTTATGTCGCCGATCTTGTGCATGGATGCTCCACTATCAACAATCCTAAGACTATCAATAGTTCCTCCTGGAACATCCTGCACACTCATTCAGAGATTAGTTGGAGAGGGGGACCCAAGCCTTCACAGACTTGGGTCGTCCGTCATCATCGAGAATTGTAACATCCATTTCCCGATGATTCAGAATTGATCTAGCTCCCCCTGAAACAATTTCCGATTTTGGTTTCCAAATCTGTTTTTGTTTTTCATTTTTAACTTCTAACTTAACAGACTGTGTTTGGATAACCTCTGGTTTTAAAACCTTTTCAATTTCTTTTCTTTGTTTCCTTTTCTGATTCATTTCCCGTTGTTTAACAAGACGAGGGTCCTGTCTTGGTGAAACAGATCTTTTATGGTAATTGTTACCATGGGAGGCATCAACCTTTGCCTTTCCTTTCGTGAGATATGGAGAATTTCTGACAATGTACCCATACTCACCACATTCAAAGCATGATCTCCGCTCAACAAACCTCGGAGTATCATAACTCTAAGAGCTTGATGATGAACTTTGTGATCTTGAGGTACTTGCTCCTACATCACAACCGTTTGTATGTTATGTGTAATTGTTTTACTGTTTCTTTTCAAAATTTTACTTTGTTTAACAAAATCCGTGTTGGATTTGTTTTCAAAAGTTTCAATTTTATCCATCCCTCGGGATTTCACAAAGTTCATCTTCTTGTTCTTCTTTTGATTCGGTTCCTTACGACCTTGGGTCGTTGATTTGCCTTTTGGTTTGGTATGATTTTGCTGCTTTTTCACTGTTGGTAATTTCTAATTGCCATTTTGTTTTCGAATTTCGGCTTTTGGAATCGAAGGACACTGTGTTACCACAACGTGTGAAGCCGACTTTCCCAAAAACCTACTTGTCGAATCTTCAAAAACTTTATTGATTAAAGATTGATTAACATTCTTAATCGGAAAATCTTTGTCAGAATAGATTTTTTCATCACCAACAAGAGTGTACAGCAAATTCACACTCTCAAACTCTTTTGCAGACGTGGACTTGACATGAACAGTCTTAGCAGGTTTTGTGGGAGGATCACATAGAATGTGATTCTCGAGAGGTATGTCCTCTTCTTTGATAACCGCATCAGATTGTGGAGAGTCAGTATCATCGGATTCATCATCTGAAGAATAGGCATCCTCAACAATGACTGGAGGATCCTGATTTTGTTCAGCAGTTACAAATGTATCTGCTGACACATCCGAATCTGATGATACTTCCGGTTTGTATCCAAGTCCCGTTGCAAATTCCTCAATGTCTAAAGGAACAGATTCTTCATAATGAGTTCTATACTCCTCATCAGGCAGTGCATCATAATTGTGTCTAACAGGTGGTGGACATTTCTTATATCCAATGCACGTGACATCCTTTTTCTCTTTTTGTGTGCCAATGATGTGATCCAGCACGTATCTAGAGTTAGAATAACTGTCTAGCTTAAGCCGGATCGCCTCACTTTCACACTTTGTACAGGCCAACTCTTTTTGCATGATCTCAAGACGATTAATATAACAGTTTATGTCTGTTTGTTTTCTTGAAACCATTTTTGTCAGTTCGGTTTTATCTTTTCTTAAATTTTCAATCACCGTTTTAAACTCTTTTTCATGGTTTTCATAAAACATGTTGGCCTCTTTGCATTTCGAAAGATCCACGATCAAACCTTGATTGTGGATAAATGTCACATCATAGTTGTTTTGCAAAGCCTCATGTTTGCTTTGCAAATCACACCACTTAGCATCTAAAGAAACATGTTTGTTTTGCAAGTCAAACAATTTAGCATTTAAAGCATCATGTTTGCTTTGCAACTCAGACATATTAGCATCCAAATCAGCAAATTTAACGCAATTATCACAATTAACCACAATTGGTTCATCGACACATACCTGACTGGATTCACTCTCAGATATTGACTCACTTGCCTCAAAAACAACAACCTCCCTTATTGATTCATATTCTGATCCATTCTCGCTTGAACTTGAACTTGTACCATCTTCAATTGAGCTACCGTCATGTTCAAAACTGTCATCATTTCCCAAGGATTCACCATTGCTGGCATCTTTGACAATTTCGGCATAAAACGCAATTCTTGTCTGACCATTGCAGTTTGTATCTAGAAATGATGGTGTTACAGTAGACCGATAGCTTTGCTGTTGGGGAACTGGTGGTAGTGGATTTCCATACAAGTCTGTTGTTCTTTCCGGTTCACTTTGCTTTTGATTAGTAACTGATGCCCATTGTTCTGCCGTAATTTGAGGTGGTGTGGGAGGTTCAGCCCATGAAGGCGATAATCCCGTACTTCTATACTTGCTTTCTGCATTAGACGGAGTACCCGACCAAGCCGGATTCATTTTGAATGTATAATGACAAATACCTGCTCAAAACAATCAAATCAAACAGTTAAATACGATTTTGAAAGCTTCTGTTAAAAAGATCAAGTGAATGTCGACAAAGGTTGGAGAGTTCGTCCAAGACTTGTGTGACGAAGGTAGTTAAGTTTGTCGTGTACACAAGTGACGAAGGTTATAAGGTTCGTCGATGGTCAAGTGTGACGAAGGAAGACAAGTTTGACGAAGGTTGTTATGAGTGGCGAAGGTTGATTGTATGTGAGGAAGGTTGAGGTGGGGAAGGTTGAGGTGAGGAAGGTTGAGGTGAGGATGACGAAGGTTGTGAGTGGCGAAGTTTGATTGTATGTGAGGAAGGTTGAGGTGGGGAAGGTTGAGGTGAGGAAGGTTGGATGAGATATTTTTCAACAAAATCAAAACTTATCCAATCTACTTCCTGACATAAGAAGCTTCTTTTGTCACTTTTGTCAAACCACACACTACTTTAGGTTCTCTATTTCAACTCTTCATCATTTGCCAGACACATAAGTCAAACAACTATATAATAATCGAATAACACTTCACTTATATATCAAACAAGATCTACCATTGAAATATAATAAGATCAACAAGAACAAATGAAGAACACACTTGAATATTCCGTCCAACTTTTCACCGGACAAATTTTCCGAAAACGATTTTTGCACAAAAGTTTAGTAAAAACCAAATATTAACATATAAGCATGTGGTTTAACAGGGTTTTTAATAAAACAAACAGCAAAACAACAAGGTTTTTCGAGAATTGTAAAGTGATTTTCCAGAAAATGTATAATCTTCAAGCTCAAAAATCAAGAAAAACACCTATAAATCTTTGAAAAACACAAGAAAAACAACTTGGTTTAAACAAGGAATCGAGCCAAACGCTCTGATACCAATTGTAGGTCCACCCGGAGGATCGAGTTAACCTCTATTCCTGTTTTCCGACAAACCCGAGAGTACGGAATCCAAACAGGTAAGTTAAACCAAGTTATGAACACGTAAGACACAAGATTCAACGATTAACACTCAATGTATTAATGCTATGAAACGGTTACAATGAGGTGTTTACAAATGGTCTCTGTAACTCTCAGTGTGTGTGTGTTACAGTGTGTTCGCTCTCAAATCTATTCAGACTTGTCTAATGTGTTTGCCTTCTGTTGCTGTTTAAATACTACAGCACGATTGGCGAACCTTCTGTAGTCGACGAAGGTTGTTGACGAAGCTTCACATGTGAAGAAGGTTGTAACCTTCTTCATGGGGAACCTTCATCATGGGGAACCTTCATCATGGGGAACTTTAAAAGTTCATCATGGGGAACTTTAAACTTGGGGAACTTTAAAGCATGACATGTTTGACTAACATGTTGAATTCACGTGAATATGTCTCATGAAAAAGTCTTCACATTACATCATCATGACATTATGATGATGTCATGGTGATGTGTCATCGCGAATTGGTTCGCGGCTCTCCGTGCTTCGCGTGTCGAACTCTGGGGCACACGACGGAGGAATGTCACAACATCGGACTTGAGCCGGACCTAACCGTGTCGAAACCGAGCCAAGTCGAACCGAACCGAGTCGTGTCCACTTAATATGTATCAACAAACTCCCCCTTGGACGCTACTCGTGAGGTTCATCTTCCATGTCTTCCATGTCGGAGGATCTTCAAAGTCTTCACGTGTCGTAAGAAGAACAAAGTCACCTGAAACATATGTAAAAACAAAGTCAGCAAAGAAACGCTGGCGAGCACATAGGTTTTATAAGAGTATCGGATTCATGGCTCGTTTATATGTTGCAGTACCTTATTAGCCTACAAGAGTCAAAAGTACAAACCTCGTTTTGAAAAGTTTATTGCAACATAATTAACAACTCAAATCAAGATGGTTAAAGTTTACAAAATCTCGTAGCCATGATTCTTAACCCCAAAACATTTGTTTTAGTAAACCATTTCGTAAAACATCTCGTAAAAACTCGTTAATAAAACTCGTATGGTTTATATTATTTCGAAAACCTCGTTGTGTGACATCGTTTCAAAATTGTTTTCCCAAGTGCACTAAATAATGACATGGAATGTAATACGATAAAAGCACTTATATATAAGATGTACCAGCGGCGTATCTACCATGCTTTTATCATGCTACACCCATCCCATTATCTAATCACTATCCAAAACTAATCGTTTATCCAATTCGTTTATCTCGTTTAAGTCGTATCCAAATCGTTTAACTCGTTTCCAAAATTGTTCTCGTTTTAATTGTGAAACTACTTATGGTCGTCTCGCTAATAACATTCAAACCTTCGTGACTCGACTATCTCGTTTCTCCTATTAACAAACCACCAAAGGGTAAGTTAACAATCATCAGATTCGGTCGTTACCTACATAACCATGGGTGTAGTCTGATAATGGGATTTGTTAGATCCTATGGTACCATAACCTAGTACTGGTCGGCTTGATCAATGCTAATGAATGTCAATCGTTATGTAAATACGTCCAACAAGTTTGTTCACATTATCAAAATCGTTATTAGTTTAATATAAACCATGTTAATCGTTTTTGAAAACATAGTTAAAATATCGAAATTGTTTTAATACATATGAATCACCCCAAAACAATTGAAAACAGTAAAATAGGGGAACTATGTACTCACGTTGAATAGAAGGGTATCCTTGATCTAAAGAACTTAGCGAAGCTCAGGAAAACCAAGGAAATTCAAGTAGTTCCTAGTAATCGGATCACTAGTAAATAAATCGACACCTAAATCGGAGGATCGGATAGAATGAGGTCTTGTAAACCAAATGTGTCACACCCCCAAAATCCACCTGCGGAGTACAACCGCCTGGAGGCGTGACTGACCAGGATCCAGCCACCAATCATATTGAACAAGCAAATAAGTAGTTATAAAATTCAACCAATACAATTGGTGTCCAAACAAAACATAGTTTAAGTTGCAAGCGGAAGCATAACGTTTAAAACCAAAACATAAGTTTAATTGTTTTAAAGTTTAACATGGCACACAGCTGTCCATGTCCCACAACGACTCTCTTCCATGCAAGCTCCAGCTAAGTACCTATTGACCTGCAAAGCATGTAGTAACGAGTCAACAACAAGTTGAGTGACTTCACAGTTGGGTGTTCGTTTTAAGTTGTTTCAAAAACAGTTTCCTATATCTGGCATCCTGCCGTGGGGGTTACCCCATAGTTAAAAACGTGACCTGTTTATTCCCGGTTACTCTGGCAATCCAGCCGTGGGGGCTACCCCGTGTTAGTTATCTGGCATTTCGGCCGTGGGGGCTACCCCATGTATACACTAGACTCGTTACCATATCGACTGCTGACTGTAGTCATGTTTATGTGCCCTGAAACTGTCAATGTCTATCATCATTGACGTGCCCCAGATCCATTAGTTCACGCCCGTCCTCTGCGGCACGGTGTGAGGTTTGTCAGACCTAAATAGCGCTATCTAACTAATGACCCGCTCGCCATTGGCCCGGCGATTAAGTCGATATAAAAAGGAGGGACTTCGTGATAGAGTTTTGGTCTAGTACGAGTTATCTGTCCGTGAGGACGAGGAATTACATTCCTGAACCAATGTTGTCCTACCCAAGGAGGACGAGGAATCCACGTTCCTTAACCCCATTCCCAACCCAGGGAATCCCATGCTTTGTAGAGGGTGTGAACTCACCTTGGTTTGCTCGGCAGATACACAGAAAAGTCAATCAAGTTGCAAGTGGTCAACTACGTCCTAACATAAATACCATTCACGTCAGGTTCATACCAAGTAGTGCACGTATTTTCTACACGTATTCATACACAAGTAACGATCTTGACATACTCGTCTATCATGGCAAATCAACAACGGTGCACAACATACTCAATTAACAGTAGTACATACGGCCCATATGTTCGGTCCAATTACTTAGGCCCGTAACAGTGTGAAAGTCCAAATAGCGTGTACATGCATATGGTCTCGAGTCGAGACTGTGCGGTGTCGAGACTGTGCGGTCTGGAGTTGTAGCCTACAAGATCACGAGTCGCAACTGAGGTGGTCTCGGGTCATGCATGTAGTGGTCTCGAGTCGCAACTGGACTAGCAAGCATGGTCTCGAGTCATGATGTTTGTGTGCTGATCAAGTGTGGTCTCGAGTCGAGACTAGGGGTTCTCGACTCGCAACCTGTGTCGAAATCTATGTTCTCGAGTTGTCTCGCTTATGGTCTCGATTCGAGACAGAAGGTCTCGGCTGAAACATTTACTGATTTCCGACATTGTACTAGCCAATGAGATTTCATGGTCATGATATGGTGTACTGGCCAATAACAATGCACTAACATGTTCCCTTGTCTAACTAATTACCGAAATGGATCAAACATACCAATTTTCAAATATCCATATCATATTCAACAAGTTCTTCACATATTCATATCATATTCAACAAGTTCTTCACATATTCATATCATATTCAACAAGTTCTTCACATATTCATTATGATCATTCAACTTGTTCATCATATTTTAAAACATCTACATTAAACAAATTATCCAAACATGCCGTACATAGCTTAGTGTATCATCATCCGATTCATTCAAGAGCATGTTTACATACACTTATTCATTTCTACACCACTTAATTGTCAAGTTAGCATGATCATCGCTAATTCACCTCCATCTTCCTAACCATCTAAGAGTATGTGTGTTATATAAGAACATGTGCATCTTTCAATAAACAAACATCAGTTAACAACAAATAACCCATTAAATCAACAAATATCTTTGTCATATTCAAACTCCAATCTTAATATCGACCATTCAAGAATGATGTATTTATCATGCATAAAACCCAACAAGCAACATATTATCAATTACTCTTCATCATGCATCATCATCATCAACCGAAATATAAACACACAATATGAAACACTTACCGGTTCAAGTATGGGGTTCAAAGGTGTGTATGAAGCTTCCAAATGGGTGTGTGTGTGAGCCGATCTGAGAGCTCCTTGTGGTCGTCGGTTGAATCCGAGAATGAGGGAAGAGGGTTTGTGTTTCTAGGGTTTTAGTGATGAAAGGAGACTGTGTGTGGAAATGTTGCAAATGATGCAAAGAGGCAAGGTTGGTCACTCTTGTGGGTTTTATACCCGGACCGAGTTGATGCACCCTAGTGGGTCTCGGGTGGATTAGATGAGGTGCGGCCCAACCGGCCCAACTATTACACTATTCACTCGAGACCGCATGGTCTCGAGTCGGGGTCTTGTGTCTCGGGTCGCATACATTCAAGCATACATATAAACATAACACATAATCACATAATTTCACTTAGGTCATTCATTGAACTAACAAGTTAACTAATCACATAACGTTCAAGCAAGTTACACCAAGATACAACGAAAGGTTCTAAATTTCGAGTTGTCACATCATCCCCAAGTTGAAAGAAATTTCGTCCCGAAATTTGGTAAGCACTCACTGAGGAAGCTAGTTAAGTTGTATGGTTTTCCCGGTTTTCCTGGGGTGTCACATCCACCCCCCGTTGATCTGGAATTTCGTCCCGAAATTCCGTAGCTTCAGCCTCTGTAGTGGTTGTACTGTTTGCGAACAGTTGGGGATACTTTTGTTTCATCCGATCTTCGCGTTCCCAGGTGAACTCTGGGCCGCGACGTGAGTTCCAACGAACTCGAACGAGAGGTATTCTAGTGCTCTTGAGGACCTTAACATCCCGGTCCGTGATTTCGACTGGTTCCTCGACGAATCGTAACTGCTCGACGATAGTGAGTTCCTTCAGAGGAACTACGTGGGTCTCATCTGACAGACACTTCTTCAGATTCGACACGTGGAAAACGTTGTGAACTGCATCGAGTTCTGCTGGTAAGTTCAGTCTGTAGGCCAGCCTTCCTATTTTCTCGATGATTTCGAAAGGTCCAACGTATCGTGGGTTAAGTTTGCCTCGTTTACCAAAACGAACCACACCCCTCCAGGGTGAAACTTTGAGTAGTACCCGCTCCCCAACCTGGAGCTCAAGTGGTTTCCTGCCCTTATCGGCGTAGACTTTCTGACGAACACGAGCTGCCGCCATGCGTTGTCGTATTTGAGAAATTCGTTCAGTTGTGTCCACCACATGTTCCGGACCAGTGATCTGACTATCTCCCACCTCTGCCCAACAAAGAGGTGACCGGCATTTACGTCCGTACAATGCCTCAAACGGAGCAGCTTTAATGCTGGTGTGGTAGCTGTTATTGTACGAGAATTCCACAAGTGGCAGATGCTTTTCCCAGCTGTTGCCAAAGTCGATTACACATGCACGAAGCATGTCTTCTAAGGTTTGAATAGTGCGCTCGGACTGCCCGTCCGTCTGAGGGTGATATGCTGTGCTCATATCTAAACGTGAGCCAAAGGATTTGTGCATTGCTTGCCACAACTCTGAAGTAAAACATGCATCTCGATCGGAGATAATAGAGGTGGGCACCCCGTGCCTCGAAACAACTTCCTTG
This sequence comes from Helianthus tuberosus, assembly GCA_030545235.1. NCBI lineage: Eukaryota > Viridiplantae > Streptophyta > Magnoliopsida > Asterales > Asteraceae > Helianthus > Helianthus tuberosus. The sequence goes on from CM060419.1 coordinate 27,061,406, forward strand.
AGGTATATTTCTGCTAGAGTGGAGAATTTATCCGTTTCCTTGATCGCCAAGAAGTGTGCGGACTTTGTGAGTCGATCCACGATCACCCAAATAGTATCGTTTCCGCGCTGAGATCTAGGTAGGCTCGTAACGAAATCCATGGAAATTTGCTCCCATTTCCATTGGGGTATCTCTGGTTGCTGGAGTAGACCTGAGGGTTTCTGATATTCAGACTTGACTCTCGCACAAGTCAAACACTTGCTGACGTAGGTTGCTATGTGGGCCTTCATGCTAGGCCACCAATATGTAGTTTTGATGTCGTGGTACATTTTATCTGAACCAGGGTGTACCGAGTAGCGAGACTTGTGTGCTTCATCCATCACAAGCTCTCGTAAGTTGTCATAGAGTGGGACCCAAACGCGTCCCGTTACGTAGTAAGCACCGTCTTCCTTCTGTTCTAAGCGTTGCCTTGATCCGCGTAGCGCTTCAGCCCTGACGTTTTCTGGTTTCAGTGCTTCTATCTGAGCAGCTCGTATTTGGGAAGGAAGACTAGAATGGATCATGAGTTGTAAAGCTCGCACGCGCTTAGGCGCAGTGTCCTTTCGACTGAGGGCGTCAGCCACAACATTGGCCTTGCCCGGGTGATACCTGATTGAGCACTCGTAGTCATTCAGTAGCTCGACCCATCGTCGTTGTCGCATGTTCAGTTCCTTCTGCTTGAAGATATGCTCGAGGCTCCTGTGGTCGGTGTAGATGGCGCACTTGGTACCGTACAGGTAATGTCGCCATAACTTAAGTGCGAAAACAACAGCTCCCAGCTCTAAATCATGTGTAGTGTAGTTCTTCTCGTGAACTTTGAGTTGGCGTGAGGCGTAGGCTATAACTTTATCTCGTTGCATCAACACACAACCAAGGCCCTGAATTGATGCGTCACAGTAAACCACAAAGTCGTCTGTGCCCTCTGGCAAGGAAAGGATCGGTGCGCTGCAAAGTCTATCCTTTAAGTGCTAAAATGCTGATTCCTGTGCATTTCCCCAGCGATAAACAACGCCTTTCTGCGTTAGTGAGGTGAGGGGCTGTGCAATCTTGGAAAAATCCTTAATGAATCTCCTGTAGTAACCTGCCAAACCCAAGAATTGGCGAATTTCCTTTGGTGTACGAGGCACAGGCCAGTTCTTAATCGAGTCTACCTTGGATGGATCAACGTGAATCCCATCCTTGTTTACCACGTGGCCTAGGAAATGGACTTCTCGAAGCCAGAAGTCGCATTTCGAGAACTTTGCGTAAAGCTGTTCTGTTCGAAGGAGTTCCAGGATAAGCCGTAGATGTTGCTCATGTTCTTCCTGACTCTTAGAATAGATCAGGATGTCGTCGATGAAGACTATAACGAACTTGTCCAGATAAGGCTTGCACACCCGATTCATCAAGTCCATGAAAACCGCAGGGGCGTTTGTCAGTCCAAAAGGCATGACCAAAAACTCATAATGTCCATAACGGGTTCTAAAAGCTGTTTTGGAGACGTCTTCTTCTCGGACTCTCAGCTGGTGATATCCCGATCTCAATTCAATCTTTGAATAGTAGCTCGACCCTTGCAGCTGGTCGAACAAGTCGTCAATACGCGGTAGAGGATAACGATTCTTCACCGTCACCTTGTTGAGTTCCCGGTAGTCGATGCACATTCTGAAGGTACCGTCCTTCTTCTTCACAAGTAGTACTGGAGCTCCCCAGGGCGATGAGCTTGGACGAATAAAACCCTTATCCAAGAGTTCTTGTAGTTGCGTAGAGAGTTCTTCCAACTCTGATGGAGCTAATAGATAAGGTGCACGAGCTATAGGCGCAGCTCCTGGAGCTAGTTCAATCTGAAACTCGACTTGGCGGTGGGGCGGAAGACCAGGTAATTCCTCAGGAAATACCTCCGGATAGTCGCGTACAACTGGAAAATCTTCTATCTTCTTCTCTTTTTCCGAGGTGTCAGTAACGAGAGCCAAAATGGCAGTGTGGCCCTTTCGCAAGCACTTTTGGGCCTTAAGGAGAGAGATGATGTTCTCAACAGCACTCCTCTTGTCGCCACGAATTATGAGAGGTTCACTACCGGAACCTGGAATACGAACAACCTTCTCGTTGCAAAGAATCTCTGCTCGATGTTGAGATAACCAATCCATCCCAATGACAACGTCGAAACTACCCAAGATGATAGGAATAAGGTCGATAGAGAAGGTCTGGTCTGCAAGAATAAGTTTACAACCCTTGACTACGTGTGTGGCCTCTAAACTCTTACCATTTGCTAGCTCTACAGTGTGCTTGTTGTTCAAAGGTGTTGGAATACGCTTAAGCATTCGACTAACTTCTAGTGACATGTAGCTAGTATCGGCACCCGAATCAAATAAAACTGTAACATAAAAGTCGTCGAGAAGGAACTTACCCGCCACAACATTGGGCTCATTCCTTGCTTCACCTTGGCCAATCACGAACGCCCGCCCCCTGGCACCATTGTTGTTGTTGTTCCCATTGTTACCATTCCCCTGATTGTTGTTATTGTTGTTGTTGTTGTTCTGGTTCATGTTCAGCTGGGGACAATCTCTCTTGAAGTGGCCTTCAACTCCACACTGAAAGCACCCTTTGTTGTCACCCTGCTGCGGCTGCTGGCGTTGGTTCTGTTGAGCTTGCTGACGATTCTGATTGGCGGGGTATAAGCTCCTGCAATCCTTTGCAGCGTGACCTGACTTGTTGCACCGATGACAGTTGCCCCTTGTGCATGGCCCGCTGTGGTGCAGGCTGCAGCGATTGCATTTGGGGTGATTCCCTTTGTACCCACCATGACTTTGACCACCAGACGATTGCTGACTAGGGCTCTTGTAGTCTTCAGTCTTTCTCTGCTGAGACTGAGACTGAACAGAAGTTGAACCCTTGCTTGAAGCTCCATCCCATTTCCGTTTGTTGTCACTAGGGACACCTGAAGTAGTTGCAGCACCTACGCGCTTTGGTAACCTGTTCTGCTCTACCGCCTGATCCGTGAGACGGTGAGCCAACTGAACAACCTGCTGGATAGTAGTGAGGTTTGCTGAAGTCACATGACTTTGGATCTCTGGCACCAAGCCCTTGAGAAAGAGTTCAATTCGCTTAAATGGAGGGTCCACCATAGTAGGACACAGTAAGGCAAGCTCGTTCAATCTCTTAGTGTACGCCTCAATTTCTGACCCCGTCATCTTGAGGTTGAAGAACTCGACTTCCAGCTTATGAATGTCATCCCGACTGCAGTATTCTTCCTTGATCATCTCCTTAAAAGTTTCCCATGGGGTGGCGTTGGCAGCAACCAACCCCAGCATTTGGACCTGAGCGTTCCACCACGTGAGGGCTAAACCCTCGAGAGTACCGGTAGCATACTTCACCCTGCGCGCCTCAGGGCATTCACACATTTCGAACACAGATTCTAGTTTCTCAAACCAGTGGAGGAGACCTACTGCTCCTTCAGTGCCGCTAAAAGTAGTGGGTCGGCAGTCCATAAAGGTTTTGAAGGTGCACATGGGTGGCTGAACATGCTGACCTATTGTGGGCGAAAGAAAGACAGAGTTTAACACAAAGGTTGGTTCACGAGAGTAGGATTCTAAAGATCCTAGAATGAGTTTGGACTGCAGGATATACCTCCTGCGTGTGCAGCTGCAAGTGCCGCAGCAACTTATTCGTTAATCAGAGCCGTCAACTGGGCTTGTGTCATGTTAATGCGTCCAGACATGATCTTCATATCAAGAGGAACGTGAGTGAAAGGGGTTCGCGAAAATGCGATGACAGAAGTGAGTAAACATACACGTGTTCAAGCAACAATAGTTATACTAACCAAGCATACCATAAGCAATGTGCCACGTAACTAACAAGTAGGCAATATATATACAAATCGCATCACCTAGAATGTTGAGCCTTGCATGTGGAGTGAAGCGTCGTTGTGGACCGTTGAGCACTGTACAGGTTATAGTCTGGTTTTAACAAAAACGTTTCTCCTTTATTAAAACCAAGTTCACTATAACCAATGGCTCTGATACCAATCTGTCACACCCCCAAAATCCACCTGCGGAGTACTACCGCCTAGAGGCGTGACTGACCAGGATCCAGCCACCAATCATATTGAACAAGCAAATAAGTAGTTATAAAATTCAACCAATACAATTGGTGTCCAAACAAAACATAGTTTAAGTTGCAAGTGGAAGCATAACGTTTAAAACCAAAACATAAGTTTAATTGTTTCAAAGTTTAACATGGCACACAACTGTCCATGTCCCACAACGACTCTCTTCCATGCAAGCTCCAGCTAAGTACCTATTGACCTGCAAAGCATGTAGTAACGAGTCAACAACAAGTTGAGTGAGTTCACAGTTGGGTGTTCATTTTAAGTTGTTTCGAAAACAGTTTCCTATATCTGGCATCCTGCCGTGGGGGTTACCCCATAGTTAAAAACGTCACCTGTTTATTCCCGGTTACTCTGGCAATCTAGCCGTGGGGGCTACCCCGTGTTAGTTATCTGGCATTGCGGCCGTGGGGGCTACCCCATGTATACACTAGACTCGTTACCATATCGACTGCTGACTGTAGTCATGTTTATGTGCCCTGAAACTGTCAATGTCTATCATCTTTGACGTGCCCCAGATCCATTAGTTCACGCCCGTCCTCTGCGGCACGGTGTGAGGTTTGTCAGACCTAAATAGCGCTATCTAACTAATGACCCGCTCGCCATTGGCCCGGCGATTAAGTCGATATAAAAAGGAGGGACTTCGTGATAGAGTTTTGGTCTAGTACGAGTTATCTGTCCGTGAGGACGAGGAATTACATTCCTGAACCAATGCTGTCCTACCCAAGGAGGACGAGGAATCCATGTTCCTTAACCCCATTCCCAACCCAGGGAATCCCATGCTTTGTAGAGGGTGTGAACTCACCTTGGTTTGCTCGGCAGATACACAGAAAAGTCAATCAAGTTGCAAGTGGTCAACTACGTCCTAACATAAATACCATTCACGTCAGGTTCATACCAAGTAGTGCACGTATTTTCTACACGTATTCATACACAAGTAACGATCTTGACATACTCGTCTATCATGGCAAATCAACAACGGTGCACAATATACTCAATTAACAGTAGTACATACGGCCCATATGTTCGGTCCAATTACTTAGGCCCGTAACAGTGTGAAAGTCCAAATAGCGTGTACATGCATATAGTCTCGAGTCGAGACTGTGCGGTCTCTAGTCGAGACTGTGCGGTCTCGAGTTGTAGCCTACAAGATCTCGAGTTGCAACTGAGGTGGTCTCGGGTCATGCATGTAGTGGTCTCGAGTCGCAACTGGACTAGCAAGCATGGTCTCGAGTCATGATGTTTGTGTGCTGATCAAGTGTGGTCTCGAGTCGAGACTAGGGGTTCTCGACTCGCAACCTGTGTCGAAATCTATGTTCTCGAGTTGTCTCGTTTATGGTCTCGAGTCGAGACAGAAGGTCTCGGCTGAAACATTTACTGATTTCCGACATTGTACTAGCCAATGAGATTTCATGGTCATGATATGGTGTACTGGCCAATAACAATGCACTAACATGTTCCCTTGTCTAACTAATTACCGAAATGGATCAAACATACCAATTTTCAAATATCCATATCATATTCAACAAGTTCTTCACATATTCATTATGATCATTCAACTTGTTCATCATATTTTAAAACATCTACATTAAACAAATTATCCAAACATGCCGTACATAGCTTAGTGTATCATCATCCGATTCATTCAAGAGCATGTTTACATACACTTATTCATTTCTACACCACTTAATTGTCAAGTTAGCATGATCATCACTAATTCACCTCCATCTTCCTAACCATCTAAGAGTATGTGTGTTATATAAGAACATGTGCATCTTTCAATAAACAAACATCATTTAACAACAAATAACCCATTAAATCAACAAATATCTTTTTCATATTCAAACTCCAATCTTAATATCGACCATTCTAGAATGATGTATTTATCATGCATAAAACCCAACAAGCAACATATTATCAATTAATCTTCATCATGCATCATCATCATCAACCGAAATATAAACACACAATATGAAACACTTACCGGTTCAAGTATGGGGTTCAAAGGTGTGTATGAAGCTTCCAAATGGGTGTGTGTGTGAGCCGATCCGAGAGCTCCTTGTGGTCGTCGGTTGAATCCGAGAATGAGGGAAGAGGGTTTGTGTTTCTAGGGTTTTAGTGATGAAAGGAGACTGTGTGTGGAAATGTTGCAAATGATGCAAAGAGGCAAGGTTGGTCACTCTTGTGGGTTTTATACCCGGACCGAGTTGATGCACCCTAGTGGGTCTCGGGTGGATTAGATGAGGTGCGGCCCAACCGGCCCAACTATTACACTATTCACTCGAGACCGCATGGTCTCGAGTCGGGGTCTTGTGTCTCGGGTCGCATACACTCAAGCATACATATAAACATAACACATAATCACATAATTTCACTTAGGTCATTCATTGAACTAACAAGTTAACTAATCACATAACGTTCAAGCAAGTTACACCAAGATACAACGAAAGGTTCTAAATTTCGAGTTGTCACATCATCCCCAAGTTGAAAGAAATTTCGTCCTGAAATTTGGTAAGCACTCACTGAGGAAGCTAGTTAAGTTGTATGGTTTTCCCGGTTTTCCTGGGGTGTCACAAAATGAGTGTTGGAACTCATGTGATATGGTTTAACAAAGTCTACATTCTAAATCGGAACCTAACCTAAGTGCTTTCGACCCGTTACGACCCGTTTAGGTAGCTTATGCTACTTTAACGCCTCGTGCGCGCAAAAGCGCGTTCGAGACGTCTAACTAGTCCTATGACAAGTATTATATGCCCTAACATGTTTAATTAATTTGCATAATCAGTTTAGGTGACAAAAGTTAAGTTACATATGCTTAAAATCCAATTATGCATGAAAAGGGCATTTTGGTCATTTACCTAAGGCAAATAAACTACCTATCATACAACTACTTAAACTAGGTGACCATAAGGTATAACCTCGGAAGGTTATTCCCTATGCAACTATGGTCACTAAACATGCTTGGTCGGATCCCAATGATCGACCAAACGGGTCGAGTTCGAAAGTCTAAGCGGTGGTTTAGACCGCTTGACTTACGACTCTAAACAAGCACAAAACTAAAAGTGACGAGCTAAGCATGTTAAAACATGCTTAACTAAGTTAGAAAACAAGTTTTGATATCAAAACAAAGTTTTTTGATACCTAAGAGTAGTTTGGTTGCAAAATACTCTTAAATGCGCATTTTGACCGAAACTACGATTCGTCACTACGCCTAGTCAACGTGGTAATCAGTAGGTATAGTCACTAAGGACTATAACCATCGTGATTACGCTCACGTTTTGAAGTTCAAATGAACTTCTTGTTGAGCATTGACTGGTCAAAGCTGAAAGTCAAACCCTGTTTGACTTTTAAGCTAGGAAAGCAATAAAAGAATGAAGGAAGCTTACAAAGGGTCCTTGCTAGAACTTGATCTTATAATTCTCAGGTATGAAGTTATAAAACCTCAACTTAGAGAATGTAGATCAAGTGTGAGTTGCAACAAATGAAGAGCATGGCTATTTATAATTGTTGGAGGTTCATAGGATCAATCCATGTGTTTGTGTGGTTACCAAGCATTAAATCCTAGCCATACAAGTGTTAGAGGCCAGCTAATTTACTTGGGGAGGTGCTAACTTGGCTACCACACAAAGAAATTGCAAGAATAGCCCCTGAACTTCAATCTGCTGCACAAAAATGAGATTTCTGTCCAGATCAGGCCCTGGCGTCGCGCAACGGCAGAGCCATGTGGTGGTGGCGCGGCGCCACCATGTGCCAGTTCCCAAAAAGTTTGCCAAAATGGCAGAAATGGTCCCGGCGCATGGTTAAGGCCTGTTTTGGTGCGTTTAAACCCCGTTAACCCATTTTCAAGGCTCAACAAGGTCGTCAAAGTGTAGGGGACCTGAAATATGCTAGGAAATATCATGGATGTCGGTTCGTTTGGTCGTACGGTCACGTTGTTCGGTTAATTACGACAAAACTCGAACGGACGTGAAAACGAACCAAATTAAGCGAAGAATGGTATTTTTGCATGCCGATCACTAAAATAAAAATATTTTAGTGTCTACAAAAATTTTGAATGTCCAGATGTGGTCTGAACATAAGATATGCGCGTAAATGCAAACTTATGTCGTTTTTGACACTGTTAGTCCTTGTAAGATCAAATAAGCATGCTTTCGCACACCGAACCACTCAAAGTTTATTTCTAAGCTATGTTTAGGTTATTTATGTTATGTTTAGCTTATGATCAAGTTCCGGACTGTTCGATACCATACGAATCGGTATAGTTTCGCAGTTTGACACAAATAGTCCCTGCGATCAAATAGACTTATTTTCAACACACCAAACCATCCAAAACTTATTTCTAAGTTATGTAAAGGTTATTTAAGGTATGTTAAGCCTATGTCACTATTACGGAGTGTTTGTCGCGTTAAACTGAGTGCGTTTACGCACCAGTTTGCGTATAACCTTCCAGAAAGCGATTTAAAGCTTGAAATCGGAATCGAATCAAATTGTAAAATCATCAAACACAAATGCACACATAATAACACCAAAACACATTGTTTTATTAATAATTAACATTGTTTTACATTGTTCATCGATTACAGAGCACAGTTGTCACAGTCTCCACTACTTTAGGAAATTTCGTCCTGAAATTTTAACTAGAGGAAACTTGTGAGAACAATTGCGGATATTTCGCCTTCATTTGGTCCTCACGTTCCCAAGTAAACTCTGGGCCACATTTGGATTCCCATCGAATCTTAACCAATCGAATCCGTTTGGTCTTCAACTGTTTGACTGCACGGTCCACTATCTCCACTGGTTTCTCGACAAAGTGCATCGTTTCATCGATTTGGATTTCGTCGAGTGGAATGCGAAGATCAGCGTCAGCTAAACACTTTCGCAAATTGGACACGTGAAAAGTCGGATGGATATTTCCAAGCTCTGGAGGTAGCTCTAGTCGATAGGCAACCTTTCCAACCCTATCAATAATCTTAAATGGTCCAACATATCGAGGTGCAAGTTTTCCTTTCTTTCCAAATCTCACCACTCCCTTCCAAGGTGACACCTTGAGTAGGACATGGTCTCCGACTTGAAATTCCAAGGGCTTGCGTCGCATATCCGCGTAACTCTTTTGATGGCTTCTAGCTGTCACAAGATTATCGTGAATTTTCTTGATTTTGTCTGTCGTCTCCAGAATGAGCTCAGGTCCAGTAAGCTGAGCTTCACCGATCTCATTCCCACAGACAGGTGAACGACATTTTCGACCATAAAGAGCTTCAAATGGTGCCATATTAATGCTAGCATGATAACTGTTGTTGTAAGAGAACTCGATCAATGGTAGATGAGAGTCCCAATTACCACCAAAGTCTATCACACATGCTCTAAGCATATCCTCCAAAGTTTGAATCGTCCTCTCAGATAGTCCATCTGTTTGGGAATGATAAGCAGTGCTTAGATTTAGTTGGGTTCCCATAGCAGATTGCATGGTCTTCAAGAAATGAGAAGAAAATCGAGCATCACAATCGGAAATGATATCCAAAGGAACACCATGCCGTGATACAATCTCATCAACATAAATATTTGCAAGTTTATCAGTAGATAGATCCTCGCGAATCGGAATAAAATGAGCTGACTTCGTTAATCGATCGATAACAACCCAAATAGCATCGTGACCTTTAGATGTATGCGGTAACCTAGTGATGAGATCCATATCAATGTTCTCCCACTTCCAAACTGGTATCTCTGGTTGTACAAGCAAGCCATAATGTCGTTGATGTTCAGCCTTGACTTTGAGACAAGTTAGTCATTTCGATACATACAAGGCAATATCTTTCTTCATACCAGGCCACCAGTACTGAGTACGAAGATCGTTGTACATTTTATCAGCACCAGGATGGATAGAATAACGAGATTTGTGAGATTCGTCCATCACTAAGGTGCGAAAATCGTCTTGTTTCGGAATCCACAAACGATCCTTGAAATAGAGTAAACCATCGTCCTTTGTTTCGAGTTTAAGCTCAAGTTGAAGAGGTAGCTCATATTTCAATAAGCCTTTGATCACACAAGATCATTGAGCTTGAAGGACACGAGATTGAAGATCAGATAAAGTTCGAACAGAATGAAGCTTGACTCTCTCCTTTCGACTAAGCGCATCGGCTACGACATTCGCCTTACCAGGATGGTAGTGAATCTCGCAATCGTAGTCGCTCAAGAGCTCAACCCATCGTCTTTGCCTCATGTTCAACTCCTTCTGATTAAGAATATACTGGAGACTTTTGTGGTCAGTGAAAACCACACACTTCGTGCCATAAAGATAGTGTCTCCAGATTTTGAGAGCGAAAACCACAGCTCCTAACTAAAGATCATGAGTCGTGTAGTTCTTCTTGTGAAATTTCAATTGTCTAGACGCATATGCAATAACTTTACCTCATTGCATAAGAACACAACCAAGGCCTAAGTTGGATGCATCACAGTAGACAACGAAATCATCGTTTCCCTCGGGCAAAGATAGAACAGGAGCATCACATAGCTTTTGTTTCAGCGTTTGGAACGCTTCTTCTTGTTTGGGTCCCCACTCAAAAGGCTTATTCTTTTGAGTCAAAGTAGTGAGTGGAACCGCAATCTTAGAGAAGTTCAAAATAAATCGACGATAATATCCAGCAAGACCAAGAAAAGATCGGATCTCTATAGGTGTCGTTGGTGTATTCCAATCCTTGATTGCAACAATCTTGGATGGATCCACATGAATACCTTGCTCGTTGACTATATGACCCAAGAACTGAACTTCTTTAAGCCAAAATTCACATTTGGAGAATTTAGCAAAAAGTTGTTCCTTCTTCAGGAGTTCTAGTGTCAAACGAAGGTGTTGCTCGTGATCGGATCGAGACTTCGAATAAATGAGAATATCGTCGATGAACACAATGATGAACTTGTCTAAATAAGGTTTATAGTCCATATTCATTAAGTCCATGAAGATAGATGTGGCATTCGTCAAACCAAAAGGCATGACAGTGAACTCGTAGTGCCCATATCTCGTGTGGAAAGCAGTTTTGGGAATATCTTCTTCGAGTACACGAAGCTGATGATACCCAGAACGCAGATCGATCTTGGAAAAACACGTAGCACCTTGCAGCTGATCAAAGAGATCATCAATTCGAGGTAGGGGATATTGATTCTTGATGGTAAGCTTGTTAAGCTCACGACACATCCGAAAAGATCCATCTTTCTTTTTCACAAAAAGGACAGGAGCACCCCAAGGTGAAAAGCTCGATCGGACTTTATCAGATAACTCTTGAAGCTGTTTCGATAATTCTTGCATCTCAAATGGTGCAAGACGATAAGGTGCTTTTGCAATCGGGTTAGCATTGGGTACAAGGTCAATATGAAACTCGACTTGACGAAATGGAGGCAAACCAGGCAGTTCATCAGGAAACACTTCTAGATAATCCCGGACAATCGGAATATCCTGAATACTCTTGTTCTTACCTTTCTCCTCGGTGACATGCGCCAGGAAAGCAACATATCCTTTTCGTAAACAACTTCGGGCTTTCGTACACGACATGAGTTTCAATCTACCAGATGGTTTCTCACCATGAACTTCCAGGACATCACCAGACGAAAGAGGAATACGAATGATCTTATCAAAACAGACCACCTCAGCATGATGCTTGGTTAACCAATTCATCCCTACGATGATGTCAAAACTCCCAAGTTGCATCGGTGCGAGGTCAATAGGAAAAAAATGGTTATCGAGGTTCAATTGACAACCACGAATAACATAATCGAGTACAAGGGGTTTACCAGTAGCAACTTTGACAGATAAGGGTTTCCTCAGTTTAGTTCTAGGTATCGCAAGTAAAGGCTCAAAAGATAATGAAAGAAAACTCCTATCGGCACCAGAATCGAAAAGAACAAATGCTAGTTGATTGTTAACAAGAAACGTACCGTTAACAACTTCGTTGTCAGCTCGAGCCTCGTTAGCATTCAGATTGAATGCTCGTCCACGAGCGGGATTTACATTCGCGATCGCGTTCGGATTCGCATTTGCATTTACCAACCTCGGGCAGTTGTTGCGGAAATGTCCCATTTCTCCGCAAATAAAACACGAACCCGGTGGGAATCTTGCAGCATTCCCCTGAACTTGTGCTGGAACCTGAGCAGCCTGATTTTGGCCAAAACAACAAATGTTGGCCAAATGCCCAAGTCTACCACACGTAGTGCATTGTTTACAGGCCTGTTGGTCAACATGGTGACCATTGCAACGAGCATAGTGAGGTGCAGTACCAGCATATTGTTTCTTCGCGGGAGGTAGGGCTGGTGGGTTCTGAGGGTTCTGGTTGGTGACAGCAAAGTTCTGGGAAGCCTTACGCTTCCTTGACTTTTTAGAAGACTCACCCTGCTTCTTACCCTTACCCTTACCCTTGTCCTGTGCAGAATCAACTGTCTTCTTCTTATCACCCTTACGGGTCAATTTACCCTTTCTGACCTGAGACTCGGTCAGAGTAGCAGACAACTCGATGGCTTGGCAAACAGTAGTAGGATTACTTCCCGTCACAATGTCTTACACAGAATCGGGTAAACCATCGATATACCTCTCAATTACCTTCTCCAACAGGGTAACCATCGTAGGACACAACAAACTGAGCTCCTCAAATCGATCCATATAGGCACGGTGTACTCCCCCGTCTTGTTTCAAATCATCGAATTCTTGTTCTAAAGCACGAATCTCGAGACGGGGACAGAACTCTCTCATCATGAGAGCTCGGAGCTCTTCCCATGTTTGTGCCATCGCTACATCGGCACCCCTATCGCGCATCACTCCGTTCCACCATGTAAGAGCACGCTTCTCTAACACACTAGATGCAAACTCAACCTTACGCTCATTCGGACATTGCACATGTCTGAATGTGCTTTCCAGACTTTCGAACCATTGCAGGAGCACGGTTGCTCCTTGAGACCCAGAAAATTTCAACGGTTTAGCAGAATTGAAGTTCTTGAAACTACATTGTCATTATTGTTGTTATTATTGTTGTTGTATAATTGGTGGATTTGGGTCACTACGCCTGGAAGCACTACAGCCATTTGTTGAGCAACAAGGGTTGCGACTTCCTCAGCAGTAAAAGGTTGAGCATCACGTCGAGGAGGCATTGTCTAAGAGAAAACATGAGAAACAAGTGAGGTTGACAATTGTAAAAACAAATGAGGCAGTGAAAATCATCGCCAAAACACAAGGAGTGCGATCATTTGTTCGTTACTTCGAACAAACAAACGACACGCAGTGACTAATCAAAGTAAATGGGTCAATATAATGTATCACTGAAGACATGCTCGCCTATAAGTGAACACTCACCCCAAGAGTTCCCAGGTAAGAGTGACTGGTCTGATACTGCGGATTTGTACGAACACTCTAGCCTTAGACAGAAAACTCAGGGTACAGGCATTCACTCTTCCAGTTTGCACGTGTTCACATTATTTAGACCCAAACTTTGAAGAGATTTTGAAAACTCAGAGGGTTCAAAACCTTATAACAGAGGGTTCAAAACCTAGTAATCAATCATCCTAGAACAGATGATTAATTTTCGAAGCGGATTCGAAATTTGTGTTCACGTTGTGGTTATCACCTAAGGATATGTGACGGTATTGTTTTAAAATCTAAACGCATATAAACTTGCGTTAGGGTCCTAGAAAGTTATAGTCTAGGTCAAAGCATTACTAATCACCTAATTCCCTATAACCATTGGCTCTGATACCAACTCTTCTGTCACACCCCGACCACGTAAAACAACAAACCGTGGCGGAAACGTCGGGGAGTGTTGTAACAGAATCATCGTTTCACAACCATGGTAATTAAAAGTTTCGTTTTATTGATTCATTAAGTAATTTACATTGTCTTAAAACCAAACAAACAAATTAAACATTGTTGTTGAAAAGAATAAACATTGTGGGGTCAGTCAACTCCACCTTCCACAAATTAAGGCTCAATCAACTCCATCATCCATGAATTAAGGGTCAATTACAGCTAATATTTCCTTGTAATTTACTATAAATGTTATTCTGGTTCTTTGTAATAGACACAAAAAAAAAATAATCAATACAAAAACGTTTTCTCTGATTATCGATTTGTAACATGGTATCAGAGCCATGTTCTGGTTATTGAAACAATCTGCTCGTTATCTACCATCTATCCAAAAAATTCCAAACTCAAACCAAAATCAAAATACTTGTTCAAATTAATTCTGAAAAATCCAACTTCATAGAAGGTAACTGGTGTTCGTTGTTCATACAAATCACGCTACGAAGCAAGCAACCGCCTCACCTCCGTCGCCACTCTCTCAATCGCCGCCGGCTGCTCCTCCCCGTCAAGCTTCCTCGCATACACCGCCGTCACCACAACCGTTTTTTAGATTCTCCGATTCCTGATTCAACAACCAAATTGCAGATCTGAATAACCCGGCACCGCACACCACCGCACCAAAACCCAAACCACCACGCCCAAACTATCTGCAATCCGCGGCTTTCTTTCCGTCTTAGAATCTAAATCGTGAGCCAATTGTTCGAGACACAAGCCGATGCACTTCGGGCTTGACCGCAGGGAAAACGTCTAAAAGCTTGTTGCCGCTCGTTAGCCACCGCCAGTCACGAATCGTTGTCATGTTCTTCAGGGATTAGGGTTCAAACTTGAATCCTCTGTTGACTCGCGATTTGTTCAAAGAAGAAAAAAATACGTTCTGTGTTTTTTATGTGGGTGGAAGATAAAGCACCATTAATCTTTTTTGATGGAATCCATAGCTCAAGAAATGAAAATATCATATACAACAACATTTAATCCTTTCCTTGAAGAAAGTTTTAGAAAGTGCAAAACAGCCCATAAATATGTTGGAAGGGCCAATATGGCTCAAACTTGGTATGAAAAACAAGATAAACAATGGGTATTCGATAGCGGGGCAACTGACACCATGACGTATGACTTATCAGACTTCAGGTCATTTTCTAACCCAAGAAAAAACCACATCCAAACGGCGAATGCAGGGATAATGGATGTAAAAAGAGGGGGAGCCATTGGGATCTCACCAACTTTAAAACTATCTAATTGTCTTTATGTTCCCTCATTGTCACACAAGCTATTATCAATAAGCCATGTGACAAAAGAACTCAATTGTACGGTACTGATGCATCCCACTTTCTGCATTTTACAGGATATCAGGACGGGAGTGATCATTGGACGTGGCACTGAGCGCCAAGGATTATATTACGTGGATGTGGTGACTCAACAAGGTACTGTGATGCTTACTCATGGATCTTTAAGACGGGAAGCTTGGTTGTGGCATAGGCGTCTCGGACATCCGTCCACTGGTTATCTACACCTTTTATTCCCTAAACTTTTTCCTTCGAATAAACCAATAAATTGTGAAACTTGTGTGCTTGCTAAAAGCCATCGATCAACTTTCAAACCAAACAACACAAAAGTGGATTCACCTTTCTCATTAATTCACTCGGATGTATGGGGTCCGGCTCCTATTATTGGAGGACAAAACTTTAGATATTTTCTACTCTTTGTGGATGATTGTACCCGTATGACTTGGATCTATTTTTTGAGGCATAAATCTGAAGTGTTCGAAAAGTTCACTTGGTTTTATGCCATGATCCAAACATAATTCAAAAAATCCATCCAAGTTTTACGATCAGACAATGGGAGTGAATTTGTGAATAATTCCATGAAACAGTTTTTTTTCAAGAAAAAGGAATGATTCATCAAACTTCATGTGCACATACTCCCGAACAAAATGGTGTTGTTGAGAGAAAAAATCGTATCCTCCTAGAAATAACCCGAGCTCTCTTAATTGAATTCCAAGTTCCTAAATCATTCTGGCCTGAGGTTGTTGCCACAGCTACGTACCTCATTAATCACCTTCCAACCAATGCTCTTAAACTCAAAACTCCTCTTCAAACCTTGTCAAAGTTTACCAATATCCCTCCAACTCTCACCCTAAAACCGCGTGTCTTTGGTTGTTCCGCATTTGTTCATATACCCAAAACTGAATGCGACAAACTTGGACCTTGTGCCGAAAAATGTGTCTTCCTAGGGTATAGAGTTAATCAAAAAGGGTATCGATGTTACAACCCAAATAGACGTCATATGTTTACCACCATGAATTGTGACTTTCTTGAAACCCAATATTTTTATACCAAACACAGTGGTTAGGGGGAGAGAGATTATGACACACTGAGTTGGTTAAAATGGATGCCATCATCTGAAGAAGTTAATCATAGTACCCAAGACGAGTCACTCCAACCCCCAGACAATCTGAGGACCCCAATATCAGTGCTACCCAAGATGCTCCTCCCAACCTGACGTCTGAGGTAGATGATACTAAACCTTCTCATTCTTTTGACTTTCCTGATCATATCGAGTCTGTTGAAAATACTATTACTTCTAATCATGAGACAACCATCGAGCAAATTGAGCCTTTGCAGGAACAATCAATACAAGAAGAAACACCAGAAAGATATGTTCTTCCACCAAGATCGAACAGAGGGGTTCCTCCAAAAAGATACTCACCAGAAAAAGAGGCTCGAGGTTCCAAGTATCCGATGGCAAACATCACCAAAGGAAACTTATCAAAAGAAGCTAAGGCATTTATCTCTTCATTATATTCTGAAGAACCTCCAACCACTATCGAGCAGGCTTTAAAATCAGAGAATTGGAAAGAAGCAATGAAAATAGAGATGGATGCATTGAAGAAAAATGATACATGGGAAAAGTGTGTTCTTCCATCAGGTAAAAGACCAGTAGGATGTCGCTGGGTCTTTACTGTTAAGCATAATCCATACGACACTATTGAAAGATATAAGGCTCGGTTAGTGGCTAAAGGCTACACTCAGACCTATGGTATTGATTACTCTGAGACTTTCTCTCCAGTTGCCAAGATCGACACAATTAGAGTGCTTTTCTCAATAGCTGCAAATAAAGGATGGCCACTTCATCAGTTTGATGTTAAAAATGCATTCCATCATGGAGAGCTAAAGGAAGAGGTTTACATGGAAGCTCCACCTGGGTTCACAGAAAACTTTAAAACTGGAGAAGTTTGCTGTCTAAAAAAAATCTCTGTATGGATTGAAACAATCCCCTCGTGGATGGTTCGGGAGGTTCACCCTAGCCATGAAGAGATATGGCTTCAAACAAAGCAACTCAGATCATACATTGTTCCTTAAACGGAAAGGCGAACTCATAACCTGCTTAATTATCTATGTTGATGATATGATAGTTACTGGAAATGATGAAGAGGAAATGAAAAGGCTGAAAGAAAATTTATTCACAGAATTCGAGATGAAGGACTTGGGTAGACTTAAGTACTTTCTCGGCATTGAGGTACTAAGGTCAAAACAAGGAATTTTTATTTGCCAGAAAAAATATGTTCTAGACTTATTAGCTGAAACAGGGATGATTGACTGCAAACCCGCAGAAACTCCGATGATGATGAATCAAAAACTTTATATGGAAGACGGAGCAAAGTTGGCCAACAGAGAAACATATCAACGGATTGTGGGAAAGCTAATATATCTCTCCCACACCCGCCCAGATATAGCCTATGTTGTAGGGGTGGTCAGTCAGTTTATGCATCAACCCCAGATTTCTCATATGGAGGCAGTCTGGAGAATTATCAGATATCTCAAAGGAACACCTGGTTATGGGGTTCTGTTCAAATCAAATGGGCATATAACAATACAAGCATATACTGATGCAGACTGGGCGGAAGATAAGGGGAACCGAAGGTCAACATCAGGTTACTTCACGTTAGTCAGAGGAAATTTGGTTACATGGAGAAGTAAGAAACAAAAGGTTGTTGCTCTTTCAAGTGCAGAGGCAGAGTTCAGAGGGATAGCTCGAGGCTTGGCAGAAGTTTTATGGATACAAAAACTCTTAACCGAAATTGGTTTCCCTCCAACAGACTCTAGCAGGATTATATGTGATAATAAAGCAGCAATTCAGATCTCAGAGAATCCAGTGCAACATGATCGAACAAAGCATGTAGAAGTAGACAGACACTTCATTAAGGAAAAATTGGAGGCTAAGATCATTGAGCTTCCATTTGTCCGATCAGAAGACCAACTAGTAGACATACTAACAAAAGCTGTGAATGGAAAAATCTTCAACGAGTGTTTGGTCAAGTTGAACATTGGAGACCCCACTATTCAACTTGAGGAGGAGTGTTGAAAAGAATAAACATTGTGGGGTCAGTCAACTCCACCTTCCACAAATTAAGGCTCAATCAACTCCATCATCCGTGAATTAAGGGTAAATTACAGCTAATATTTCCTTGTAATTTACTATAAATGTTGTTCTGGTTCTTTGTAATACACAAAAAAAAAAGAAAAAAACAATCAATACAAAAACGTTTTCTCTGATTATCGATTTGTAACAATTGTCTACTTCCAGATCCTAAGTGAACATGCTTCCTAGCAATCATCACGCAACATCACCTGAAACATATGTAAAAACAAAGTCAGCAAAGAAATGCTGGCGAGCACATATGTTTTATAAGAGTATCGGATTCATGGCTCGTTTATATGTTGCAGTACCTTATTAGACTACAAGAGTCAAAAGTACAAACCTCGTTTTGAAAAGTATATTGCAACATAATTAACCAACTCAAATCAAGATGGTTAAAGTTTATAAACTCTCGTAGCCATGATTCTTAACCCCAAAACATTTGTTTTAGTAAACCGTTTCATAAAACATCTCATAAAAACTCGTTAATAAAA
Source organism: Helianthus tuberosus (assembly GCA_030545235.1). Classification (NCBI taxonomy): domain Eukaryota; kingdom Viridiplantae; phylum Streptophyta; class Magnoliopsida; order Asterales; family Asteraceae; genus Helianthus; species Helianthus tuberosus. Next base: position 27,080,247 of record CM060419.1, read on the forward strand.
CTCGTATGGTTGATATCATTTTGAAAACCTCGTTGTGTGACATCGTTTCAAAATCGTTTTCCCAAGTTCACTAAATAATGACATGGAATGTAATATGATAAAAGCACTTATATATAAGATGTACCAACGGCGTATCTACCATGCTTTTATCATGCTACACCCATCCCATTATCTAATCACTACCCAAAACCAATCGTTTGTCCAATTCGTTTATCTCGTTTCCAAATCGTTTAACTCGTTTCCAAAATTTTTCTCGTTTTAATTGTGAAACTACTTATGGTCGTCTCGCTAATAACATTCAAACCTTCGTGACTCGACTATCTCGTTTCTCGTATTAACAAACCACAAAAGGGTAAGTTAACAATCATCAGATTCGGTCGTTACCTACATAACCCCCACACATAACCATGGGTGTAGTCAGATAACGGGATTTGTCAGATACTATGGTACCATAACCTAGTACTGGTCGGCTTGATCAATTCTAATGAATGTCATTCGTTATGTAAATACGTCTAACAAGTTTGTTCACATTATCGAAATCGTTATTAGTTTAATATAAACCATGTTAATCGTTTTTTAAAACATCGTTAAAATATCGAAATTGTTTTAATACATATGAATCACCCCAAAACAATTGAAAACAGTAAAATAGGGGAACTATATACTCACATTGAATAGAAGGGTATCCTTGATCTAAAGAACTTAGCGAAGCTCAGGCAAACCAAGAAAATTCAAGGAGTACCTAGTAATCGGATCACTAGTAAATAAATCGACACCTAAATCGAAGGATCGGATAGAATGAGGTCTTGTAAACCAAATGAGTGTTGGAACTCATGTGATATGGTTTAACAAAGTCTACATTCTAAATCGGAACCTAACCTAAGTGCTTTCAACCCGTTACGACCCGTTTAGGTAGCTTATGCTACTTTAACGCGTCGTGCGCGCAAAAGCGCGTTCGAGACTTCTAACTAGTCCTATGACAAGTATTATATGCCCTAACATGTTTAATTAGGTTGCATAATCAGTTTAGGTGACAAAAGTTAAGTTACATATGCTTAAAATCCAATTATGCATGAAAAGGGCATTTTGGTCATTTACCTAAGGCATATAAACTACCTATCATACAACTACTTAAACTAGGTGACCATAAGGTATAACCTCGGAAGGTTATTCCCTATGCAACTATGGTCACTAAACATGCTTGGTCGGATCCTAACGAAGAGCATGGCTATTTATACTTGTTGGAGGTTCATAGGATCAATCCATGTGTTTGTGTGGTTACCAAGCATTAAATCCTAGCCATACAAGTGTTAGAGGCCAGCTAATTTACTTGGGGAGGTGCTAACTTTGGCTACCACACAAAGAAATTGCAAGAATGGCCCCTGAACTTCAATCTGCTGCACAAAAATGAGATTTCTGTCCAGATCAGGCCATGGCGTCTCACCACGGCAGAGCCATGTGGTGGTGGCGCAGCGCCACCATGTGCCAGTTCCCAAAAAGTTTGCCAAAATTGCATAAATGGTCCCTGCACATGTTTAAGGCATGTTTTGATGCGTTTAAACCCCGTTAACCCATTTTCAAGGATCAACAAGGTCGTCAAAGTGTAGGGGACCTGAAATATGCTCAGAAATATCACAGATGTCGGTTCGTTTGGTCGTACGGTCACGTTGTTCGGTTAATTACGACGAAACTCGAACGGACGCGAAAACGAACCAAATTAAGCGACGAATGGTATTTTTGCATGCCGATCACTAAAATAAAAATATTTTAGTGTCTACAAAAATTTTGGATGTCCAGAGGTGGTCTGAACGTAAGATATCCGCGTAAATGCAAACTTACGTCGTTTTTTACACTTTTAGTCCCTGTAAGATCAAATAAGCATGCTTTCGCACACCGAACCACTCAAAGCTTATTTCTAAGCTATGTTTAGTTTATTTATGGTATGTTTAGCTTATGATCAAGTTCTGGACTGTTTGATACCATACGAATCGATATAGTTTCAAAGTTTGACACAAATAGTCCCTGCGATCGAATAGACTTATTTTCAACACACCAAACCATCCAAAACTTATTTCTAAGTTATGTAAAGGTTATTTAAGGTATGTTAAGCCTATGTCACTATTCCAGAGTGTTTGTCGCGTTAAACTGACTACGTTTACGCACCATTTTGCGTATAACCTTCCAGAAAGCGATTTAAAGCTTGAAATCGGAATCGAATCAAATCGTAAAATCATCAAACACAAATACACACATAATAACACCAAAACACATTGTTTTATTAATAATTAAAATTGTTTTACATTTTTCATCGATTACAGAGCACAGTTGTCACAAATAATGCCTTAGTGTATAAGTGATTAAAGCCCAACCTACTTAGTCATTATCCCAGAATGTCAAGTGATTAAATACCATCAATTTAATCATCTCATCTAGATTACACTTTAGTCTCTCATCTTTAACAAAATTATTTATAATTCGTTAGTAGGTACACTTTATCCCCTTATAAAAAACTAACCGGTAACACCTCGATCGTGTAAAAACAACCCGTGGCGGAATCATCGGGGAGCCATATTACAAATTGTTTCAAACACATAGTACTTAAAGTTTCGTTTCATTGGTTAGTTAGAATTACATTGTATTTTGTAATACAAACAAAACACAAACATTTAGTCATTATTTTAAAGCAAACTAAGGCCTGAGTCTGAATGCTACGTGTAGCATACTTGTACAATCATCAAACATTTGTACCTGAAACATATGTGAAAAGGATGGTCAACAATGAATGTTGGTGAGTAATATAGGTTTTGTGGTCAAAACTCATGGTTTTGAATATTGAAATATATTTAACCAACTACAAAAGTTGATATTTTAAATAAATCTTTGTAGCCATGAACCTTTAACAAAAAGTGTTTCTTTTGTAAACCGTATGAGTAATCAATCGATTTAAAAGAAAACATTGTATGATTTAATTCAAAATCCTTTGTGACTTGTATAGACCAACCAATTGTATTGGCATGTATAAACCAACCATACATATTGTATAAACCAACCAAATGTCTTGTTTTGTATAAACCAATGTCTTCTTTTGTAAAAATATGTCATTTTGTATAAACGAGTGTGCTTGTTGGCGATTACATTCAGGCCTTTGTTTATTGTCGGATAATCCCTAAAAAGGGTTTATCAATTTGGGTTTCACAATTTCTGTCATTCCTAGAGGAAACTTCCAAACAGACCTAGGAAGCGGGAATGTGATTGTCAATCCTATAGCGCTATAACATAACCGGCTGACTTGGACAAAGTTAATGAAAGTATCATCGTCGAGTTCAACTCCCATTATGTTTAATACAATGGATAATGTACTATGTATATGTAACCACAATTTGAAAACATATTGTATATGTAAACCATATATGTAGTTTTGATAACATGGAAAAACATTATGCACATATGAATCACCCCAACACATTTAGAAAACGTAAAAATGTGGACTATGTACTCACTTGAGTTGTCGATGATGTGCTTAATCGGGCTTAGCAAGACTCAAGTGTTTCCTAAAAAATTTTCGTCAATGGTTTTGTTATGATAATGTTTGTGGAAGAATGAGGGTTATGGAAACATTATAACTTTGAAGAAGTTTAGACGTTTTGGAAGATAAGAATTTTGACAGCCTTCTGTGTTGCTTTTGTAAAATACGTTAAAAATAGTAAACACTGTCGAAAAATTATAAACATTTCCAGTTTACTAAATCAAAGTATGTTCTACAACTTTCATTTAGAAAGTTTTTTTGTTTGGAACCCGGAAAATGGTCAAAACCATTGGTCTTTACAAACAGTCTAGTTTTGACCTTCGATTTGGTTTCATACATTTGAGGGTTCAAACAGAGGTGTTTATTGATGTATCATACATCGTTGAAACTGTATTTCAATGAACTTAATCAAAATGTAAGAGTTTACTTTGTCTGGTTAAATTTTGACCAAGTTATTCTTGGTTAAAGTAACAACACGGAATCTGACCAAACAAGAAGTTTCATCACCATAAAATGCGCATAATACAAATTTGATGGAATAGTGAATAGAACGAGTTTTATAACCATATGAGCAAGGGATCTCATATAACATGGTTGGTTAAACCTAACATTCTAAGTTGGAAGTATTTAGAGGTGTTTTGACATGTTACGGCTAGTTTACTCGAATTAACTAGTCGTATACGCAAACACGGGTCCGAATGGTCGAATGAGTCCTATGACGTGTCTGATATGTCAAAAAATGTTTAATAATGTTGTATGATCAATTTAAATGTTAAAAATATTGCTCATATAGGTTTAAAGTTATTTTACGCAAAAAAGGTATTTTTGATATTTTAAAAGTATGTATAGTTGACTCGTCATTTAACCCATTGAACGATAAAAGCGGTATTTTCATACCCAGACCGGACCGGCCGGTCGGACCGAGAACTAGAGGTTGAGCAGGTCCGGGTCATGGTATCGAGCCAGAAATGCATTGAACCGGAGTTCAACCGACGACCCGGCAGTTGGACCGGGAAACCGGCAGGTCGGACCGGTTCCTACGTCCGGTCGGACCGTTGAACCGGTAAGAAGACCAATTCGACGTCCAGTCCGGTTCTAAAAACATTGGATATGACCATAAGGTAGAACCTCAGAGGGATATTCCCTATATTACTATAGTTATATAGTTGGGCTTGGTCGAATCCTAAAGTTGACCAAACGGGTCAGATTTGAAAGTCAGACTGCTTGACTTTCTTTAACTAAGGAATAAGCGCTAAAATAGAAATGATGAGCTAGACATGTTAAAACAAGCTTTATAATGTTATGCAAACTGATATGGTTTCAAAATTTTTGGCTTTAATACTTAAAAACTTATTCTCGTAAAATGCATTTTATGCGTTTTTTTACTTTTATTTAAAACACATTTGACTCGTTATTTCGCCTATTAAAGGTGAAGATCAGAGGCTGTAATCGGAAAGGACTAATACCTTCAATATTGCGATCATGTAGCAAAGTTCATTTTGAACTTTGACTTGACCGAAACGGTCAGAACCGAAAGTCAAAGAAAAAGTCAATTTGCTTGACTTTTGGCTCATAAGTGCTTCAAGGGGAACATTAGAACTCAAGAGTAGAGGCTTCAATGTAGAAGCAAGCTCCAAGAGAGTGATTTAAGAGTGAAAGAAAAGAATGGTGTGATTGTATCTCAAGAACAAGTGCCTATTTATACTAATGAAGGATCAGGGAGGTGTTGATAAGTGTTTGATGAGGTATTATTGTTGGGATTGAACCCTACCAAAGGAACAGATAATTAAAGCCAAAACCGGATCACGACAGTGGATTCACAATAAGCAGCTGTTTACATTAGGCTTTCCCCTTGAAAGTGATTATAACAACTAATGGCTCTCTATCCACTGTCCGTATACAACTGCTGCTACCCTTTCAACTGCTGACAAAGCTCTGAAGAAGTAAACACTGCTGGTTCTATCTACTGATGACAAAGCACTACCCACTCAAGGACTGATCAACTTTGAGGAAAGCACTGATGGAAGAAGATAGCAGTAGTTTAGTGTATTACTTGTCTTATGTAGAATCAGTGGTTAACATTAGCAGTGTTTGTATAGGAACAGTTGTTACAGGTTGTTAGGCTGTTAGACGTCGCTTTCATGGTGACGTCAGCTGAGATGCCTCAGTGGTTTTGGTTTGCCTATAAATGGAGCAGTACGCTGTACTGTTACATTTGATCGTTTTGAGTGAGTTCTTCTCCTCAATTAAATCCTTTCATCTTATGAAACCAACCATGAAGTATCAGGCTGAGGGGGAGTTTAGGTTGTAAGCTTGCATTGTAATCTGTTGCTTTGATTTGTAATCTTTCGGCTTAATTGAAAAGCAACTGTTTATTAAAACTTTCTCTCTTGGATTGTGTTTACAAAGTTTGTTAATTATTTCTGCTGCACTTTACATTGTTTCATATTCATTCATAGTTCAAATCGTACAAACAAACCCAATCATGAGTGCCTCCGATCCTAACAATTGGTATCAGAGCCTGGACAGTCAAATTCGATCTAACAATCAATTTGACATAACAGTTCAGCTCAAAATTCATTGATACTACGGTTAGTTGCATTTAGTTGAAAAACAGAGTAACGAGTAATCACGTTTAAAACTGTTATTCAAACACTCTGTAAAACAACCAAGATGTCATAAAACACACAAATTTCACACAACAAGTGATGTCATGCACAAGTTACTCATAGTTTTCAGATCTGAAAACATGTCTGTTAAACTATGGTAGTATTTCTTCGTTTCAAAATTGATTTCAACTGTTGTTATGAAATTTGTAATGTTTTCATTATATTAAATGCTAAAGTATGAACCTCAGATTAACAAGAACCTATGTTCATAAAAATATTAGTGTTTTTGCTAACGTAAAAAGAGGGAAATTAAAACTTTAGTCATTTGATCTTATGTGTTGAAAAACAGGTTGAGATCCTCAAAAGGAACAAATCAACCTTGTTAAAAATACATTAAGAAAATCTAGGGTCAATGTAGTCCGTATCATATGTAATGTGAGATTGGTTGAAAACTTATGCAAATATGACCAGTTCTCTCAAAGCATTACTGCAAAATGATTCTGAATTAAGTATTTCTTCAATAAAGACCTCCCAGTAAGTGTTTCATTACTTATGAATGGGAAGGGTAAAAAGGGAAGAAGAAAATTCACAAAAACTCGAGAGTGTGTTTATCTCAAAACTTTTGAAGTCAAAAGAAAAGAGTATAAATATAAAACACTTAAGAGTCGATAATTGGGGTAAAAATGGTCATCAAAGCAATTGTGTGCATTCATTGGGTCAGGAAAATTCAGGTAGAAGTGGTATCTCAAGTGGTTAAACTTAAAAGAGGACTAGACAAGCTATCAGAATCATCACATGGTAACAAAATCCAGAACAGGGTTTTCAAAAACTTATGTGTTCTTATGTCCTCATTTTTACAATCAACTGACAAGAAAATGGTACCAAACAGTGGTAAAAAAGTATTTACAATTTCATACCACTGTTTGTCAAACCACAGACCATTTTCATAAACCTGAGAATGAGATGATTTTGTGTTTTATTGAAATTATACCAGTTCCTTTTGGTGCTATTTCAGAGAATCCTTTAATTATTTTTCTGGAAAAGGATTTCCTCAAATAAAGCAGGATATATCATTCTTTATTTTTTCCTCTAAGAATAATATATTTTGTACTTTTACTGGTTTTTGATAGTAAAAGTTTCAATCTCCTGTCAGGATATAGAACCTTTATTTTTTGGCAATATTATCCTCGAAAATGGATCAAAAGGAAATGGTGTATGTGTCAAGATTTAAGGTTATGTCAAACTCAAGTTTGGTTTTATCACAGATCAAAGACTGATTGCTAACAAGTTTTAAAACACTGGGATACTAAACCACTGTCAGGATTCTATAAAAGTTTCAAAATCTGTAATTGACTTATGGCAGAACCTTGAATGAAAATCTTTATATTTCAGAAACACTATCAACAGATGTTGGATATGATAATGTGTTTTCACAAGATAAAATCATTCCAGCAGATGCTCAAAATTTTTATCAAAAGCCTATCCACTGATGCACTTACAGATGCTGATATACTTGTCTTCAAATCCTTACCATTACCTTACCCCTAATCACTGTTTTGATCAAACATCTGCTTTCTAACCACTGTCCACTGCTGAGAGTCAACCCCTGATCCTTATTTTGTTTGCAAGCACTGATGTTCAAAATCAGTGTCTTATCCACTGATATGCTATCTACTGATAGTAAAAATCATCCACTGCTCTCATATTATTACTGTTGTAACCACTGATATTTGCTTCATCAGTGGTTCTTAAAAACAACTGTCCTCCATAAAACATCTCTTCATCAGCGGATTGACACGTGGTCAGTTTTTAGCCTTCAGATCTTTGTAACCGCTGCCACATCAGCACTTACTTTTTCCCGAAATAAAACCCTGATCAAAACCCCCAAACAGGGTTTTACACTGTCAAATTGAATTCCAAAATTCTCTTCTCAAAGCAATTTCCCACCTTCTATCTCAAATCATTCTTCTTCCGTCCTCATCAAAATGACGAAATCAAAATCAAAATCATCTTCATCCTCATCTCCCAAAGAAGCCACACAAATGGCCGCTGAACCCATTGAAATCCCGTACAAATCACCTCACAACTACTTGGGTCTACTCACAAAACCCACCAACAATCACACTTTCGATTCCATCATCGACATTATGTCTGCGTCAAAGTACAAAACTTTGCTTACAGCAGATTCTCCAATATACCAACAAACCCAGAGAGAGTTTTGGAAAAAGGCTACGCTTGAAAAACAAGACGATAAAGTCATAGCCATCAACTCCTCCATACAGGGTAAAGCGATTCAAATTACTCCACAATCAGTTTCAGAAGTCTTTAAGCTTGATGATCAGAAAGGTAAAACTTATTTTCCCAAAAACGAGATGAAAACTGATTTTCTGAAAAGAGGGTATGCAGAACAATCAAAGATAGATACCTTACAAAAAGGTTACTTCCCTTCTGCACTTAGATTTTTATTCCACACACTTTTGATGTGTGTTTCAAATAAGACAATAGCTTTTAACGAAATACCATTAAAGATTCAATGTCTGGGTTATGCTATTTTAAATAATGAAAATTACAACTATTCTCAGGAGATCTTTAATGACTTGGTAAAAAATGTTGATAGCAAATAATTTTTACTTTTTCCAAGGTTTCTAAGCTATTATTTTAAACAAAAATTTGGAAAGGGAAATAAAAATTTGCTCAAACAAGGTGTTTATTTTCAAATAAAAAGTTTGACACCTGAAACATTCACTAGAATGTTAACACCTTTAAAAACAAAAGCAGAGGTGCCTGAGCAGAATTTAGTAGTTACCACTGCTCCTCAGGTATCAACTGCTGAGCCCACTGCTCCAGGTGATCATAGCAGCACAACCACTGCTTTGAAATCCACACCTGCCATCACCAAAAATAAATCATACAAAAAACCCACCAAACCCACTAAAAAGGCAACTCTGGAAGATGAGATCCCAGAGCCACTGCCAATGACAACACAAATGTCACCACAAACCACTGCTGCTACTTCCTCACAGCAGTTGGTAGAAAGATCTCCACCATTGCCTCAAACTCCTCCTGCATCCTCACAAAAGGATCAGGTTGTAAGTACAGGGACCCCACATTATGAAGCTCTGGATTCAATCGGATCCATCTTCCTCAGTCCTGATCCCAAGGACATGTCTCTTTCAACACCTTTATCTTCACCCCTCACACTACCACCATCCATATTACCCTTGTTGCATGCAGTTGATATAACTCAGACACAAACCAGTTCCTCTCTATCACCTACCACGGAGAGTATATTCCAACAAGTGACTTGGTCTGATGCTTATACCTCTGCTATCCCAGCAACATTTGAGGAGGTTAGACTGCAGGAGTTACAAGTAATTCCTGTCAGTAGTTCAAACGGAGCAGCAACTACAAGTGTTAGATCAACAGATCTACATTTGGACAGTTGTTTCATCAGTCAGACTCCCTTGAAGGCAATTTCTTCTATAGCACCTCTGGTAACCACTAGTGAAACTGTTTTGACCACTGGTACAATCAAAGGTTTTTCAAGTGCTGAAGAAAGAAGTCCCCAGTACCGAGAACAATGGGCATCAATGGTTGATTTTTGGGACTCAGTTCCTAAGTCACACATTGATACAACCACTGCTGGTGGGGATTCAGGTGATCCCATTAATTTGGGTGATGATTCAAGATATCAGGAATTGACGGGCAGAGTTGAAAAACTTGAAACATCAGTTATTGAAATAAAGGATATGGTGAAACAGTTGCTAAAAGCTCAAAAAGCACAATCCACTGCTGTTCCACCTCAAGCACCTGCTCCACCACAAGCACTTGCTGCAAATGAGCTCTGAAATCTTTTTCAACCCCTGCTTGAAAAACAAAAACAAATGGCTGATCAGCAGCATGCATTACATGTACAAATGCTGACAAACATGGTGGAATCAAGATTCAAGGATACTCAAGCAGACATCAAGGCTATAAAGGCCAGAATCCAAAGCACCACTGGAAAAGTTCCTCCCACTATTCTCTTCATGGATAACCCCCTTCCAGATAATGCCAAAAAGGGGGAGAAAATCAAGCAGTTGAAGAAGAAGAAAGGGATTGAGGATGGTATTTTTATTGAATCGGAAAAAGATAGCCAGACTAAAGCTGCCATATCAACACACACCACTTCATCACACACCACCAAAACCACTGCCCTACCACCATCATCATCTACAATCACATCACCATCATTACCTACTGCCATAAAGCAGAAGACAGCAGATGTTACAACATCTGTTTTAATGACAACAGTGGTTGAAACACCAATTGTTTCAACAGCTGTTAGTCAGACACTTTCCATCACTGAAACCACCACCACTGATCCACCCAAGACATCATCAGCCTCTCCTATAATAAAAAGGAGAAGGATTTTCATTCCTAATGATGATTATCCATCACCACCACCAAAAACAACTTCACCACCTTCAACCCCTGCTCAAAAGCAGAAGACATCTACTAACACATCAGTAGTTGTAATGTCAACAGAGGTTGAAACACCAGTTGTTTCAACAACTGTTTGTCAGACATCTTCCACCACTGTTCTCAACATTCCTACATCACAACCAAAACCCCCTTCTCCAAAAAGGCTTTACTCCAGAAAAAGAAAAATAACTCAGGCAGATGAAGACAAACATGATCCTAATGCTGCAAAATATCCACTGGAACTAGATGCTGTAAAAAATGAGATGAGACAATTCTACACCGAGGATGATCCTTCAACAAGAAGATTCCCTTCTCTCATAGGCTTCATAGTCCCAGAAGATATGGATGAATATCTCAAGCTAAAAGCAAGGCATGCTAAAATAAGAGCAAAAGTTGAATGTGAAGGTCAAAGTGACGAAGCCATCTCTGAAAAATTGGAACTCTTGCTTACTAAAGTCAAGCTGATGGAAGACTATGCACAAGATCTGAACAATGAAAAAACAGCTCAATGAAATAAAATGAGAAAAGAATATCTTGCATATATCATGAAAGAAAAATTCTATCCTGCTGAAGAAAAACAATTTGAAGAATGGCCAATAGTTGCTTTAAAGCATGAGGCAAACATGATTGAAAGAATTAAAAACGATCCAAGAAAGAAGAAGACAGCTCCAAATTGGAACAAATACAAAAAGCTCATTGCTGACCTTACATCTGAGTATAAAAGAAAGAAGCAAGAGCTGGTGGATGCTAAGGTGGATACTGCTGCAGCCATAGCAAAATGTACAAAGCAGTATACCGACGAGGCTTATGAAAGGCTTAAGAAAAAAAGGATAACAGTCTCAGACACTTCTAAGAAGCCTGACTACAAAAAGCTAGAACAGCAGATTGATGCTCTTAAAACACTAATCACATCAGTAGATAACCCTATCCTTGTGGAAAACCAAGAAAAAGGAAAACTGCTAACCAGAGAAGAAGAAAAAGAAAAGGAAGCTGAGTACTTCACAGAAGCCATCAAGAAAATGGATCTAAAAGAAGACAAATCAGCAAAGCTTCAAGACCTTGCCAAAAAGGTATTAACCAAACCTGCATCACCAAACAATTCAGACATGACAGCCATTGAGCTAGATCAAAAGAAGAGGCAAGAGCAGATTGAAAGAGAGACTGTAGAAGATATAGCTGCAGCAAATAATGTTATCGAAATGGCATTCAAACAAATGTCTGAAAGTTTACAACTTTTCTCAAGACCAATTTCTCCAAACTCATCAGAAAATAAATCTCTCCCAAGAAACCCATTGGGTTCAAAAGTACTAAAGTGGATGTCTGATCAAAAGACCCACATATTGACCTTGGTCAGATCCAATGGCGAAGTGAAGTACATATCAAGGAAAGAAGCACTAGGTCTTGGTGTTGAAGATTTGCAGGATCTCCTTGAACTTTCACTGTGCAGGGATGAGGATGACTCAAGTTCCAAGGACTTTGAAGTAGAATTTAAAAGGCAAGTTAAGGAGCTTCTAATGAGAAATAAAAATCCAGAATAATGAAGGGTTTTGGCATTATCTGTTCCAGGGGGAGATTGTTGGGATTGAACCCTACCAAAGGAACAGATAATTAAAGCCAAAACCGGATCACGACAGTGGATTCACAATAAGCAGCTGTTTAGATTTGGCTTTCCCCTTAAAAGTGATTATAACAACTGATGGCTCTCTATCCACTGTCCATATACAACTGCTGCTACCCTTTCAACTGCTGACAAAGCTCTGAAGATGTAAACACTGCTGGTTCTATCTACTGATGACAAAGCACTGCCCACTCAAGGACTGATCAACTTTGAGGAAAGCACTGATGGAAGAAGATAGCAGTAGTTTAGTGTATTACTTGTCTTATGTAGAATCAGTGGTTAACATTAGCAGTGTTTGTATAGGAACAGTTGTTACAAGTTGTTAGGCTGTTAGACGTCGCTTTCATGGTGACGTCAGCTGAGATGCCTCAGTGGTTTTGGTTTGCCTATAAATGGAGCAGTACCTTGTACTGTTACATTTGATCGTTTTGAGTGAGTTCTTTTCCTCAATTCAATCCTTTCATCTTGTGCAACCAACTATGAAGTATCAGGCTGAGGGGGAGTTTAGGGAGTAAGCTTGCATTGTAATCTGTTGCTTTGATTTGTAATCTTTCGGCTTAATTGAAAAGCAACTGTTTATCAAAACTTTCTCTCTTGGATTGTGTTTACAAAGTTTGTTAATTATTTCCGCTGCACTTTACATTGTTTCATATTCATTCATAGTTCAAATCGTACAAATAAACACAATCATGAGTGCCTCCGATCCTAACAATTATGATGTTGATTAGTGTCATAACAAGTGTCAAGACCAGAATGAAGGTGGTATAATTTGTGCTAGGTGCCAAGTTTCGAAGATAGGTGGCACAACTTGAAGAACAAGCAAAATTCTGCATCCGGGCATGTCTTACAGACCGCAAGGCATTATGTCTTACGATCCGCAAGGCACTCTGATCCAAAAAGTTTCATTTTTTAGCAGTTTTGGCCCCGGACTTGTATTATCACTTGTATGCCATTTTTAACCCTTTTAACTTGTTATTTAAGCTATATGAAGGGTATTAAGGCATATGTAACTTGGATTTTGTTCCGGAAATATCGTGAATTTCATTTTGCTCGATCGTATGATTACGTATTTCGTAAATATAATATAAATTTTATTAAATACGGAAACGATCGAAAGTGTACAACCATTTAAATGTTGCTAATGTTACTAATCACGCTTTGGAGTATTTGGCGTGTGCGAAATGAAGCCATTTTCAAGAATAGAACGGTCAACATTAACAGAATCAAGGAAGACATAAAAGCGTTGGGGTATCTTTGGATAAAAATTCGGTTGCCGCTCAAGAATTTAGAATAAAAGGATTGGTGTAAATTTGCGTTGTAATTCCTTTGTGTTTGTTGTATATATTACTGTAGCTCCTTGCTTGTTGCGTTTTTTGCTTAATGAAAGTTTCCGTTCAAAACAAATGTAAAATCATACGAATTGGGTTGCAACTCTAAAGACCGTGAGCAAATAAATAAATAAATAATTAATTATAAGCAAGTTACTAAATGAGCCCATGTGAAGCATGGAGGAATCCACTCCTAGAGATTGAACCTGAAACATTTGATTCCATGGTCCAACACTCTTTCCACTGTACCAAAGAGTCATTTTGTTGGCTTTTGTTTTAAAATAAAATTACATATATATATATAGGCCACTGAGAAAGTGGACCATGTGCGGTTGCCCTTCACGCACATTGGGTGTGCTGCCTTACTTTGGTGTGGTTGAAGGTGAGTTATTATGTGGTACAAGATGCCCTGACAAGTTCATCTTGTGGTTAGTCACTTGGTTTCTCTCCTTAAGTTCTCAAGTTCAACTTCCACTATTAACACTTTGAAGGACATTGGTGATGGCAATGAAGTTTAAAACTAGGTCTCTCTGGAGTTGGCCAGTTCGAGACCGAGTCGGACCGGGTTTTACCGCAATCTGCCTTTGGGTGGGCAGGTTTTCCACGGAATTGGTGGCTCGGTTATGTATCCAAATCTGACCGTTATGGAGGAGGGGATGCATTTGCTCGATTTAGGGCATTCCGGTATGCTTATCTGGTGATTTAGTTAGCCATTCCAAAAAAATTATGTGGTACAAATTTCGAGGCATCTATTGATTTAGTTAGCCATTCCAAAAAAATTCACCACACCATGGGTGGTTGAAGAAGGGAGTTATTATGTGGTACAAAATTTTAAAGCAGCCATATTTAGTCATTCAAAACCAATATCCGTACATAAAATGTCCATATATAAGATATTCATATTTAGTAATTTAAAAGTGAAAACCCAACACGTCTTTCGTGTTGAACAAGATGAGTTATCATGTGGTACAAACTTTCAAGGCATTCATATTTAGTCATATAACAAGCCTAGGGTACGTGGTTGACAAAGGTGAGTTATAACTTGGTCCACAATTCCAAGGCATCCATATATTGTCATTCATAATCTAACATGTCTTGTGGTTGAAGAAGGTGATTTAATAATTTATTTTAACTGTTACTCCTACTTTAATATACATCAATAATTTTAAAATACTATGCTACTTTAATATACATCAATAATTTTAAAATACTATGCTACTCAGTTTTGAACCTATAACTTCTCCTAAAAAAAAACGTGTATTTACCATGGTGGCTAGCCCTATATTTGACTTAATAAAGAGTACAAAATTCCAAGGCATCCATATGATGGAATAGTGAATTGAACTTGTTTTATAACCATATGAGCAAGGGATCTCATATAACATGGTTGGTTAAACCTAACATTCTAATTTGGAAGTCTTTTGAGGTGTTTTGACCCCTTACGGCTAGTTTACGCTAATTAACTAGTCGTATACGAAAACACGGGTCCGAATGGTCGAATGAGTCCTATGACGAGTCTGATATGTCAAAAAAAATGTATGCATAGTTGACTCGTCATTTAACCCATCAAACGATATGACCAGTGTTTTCAGACCCGGACCGGACCGTGCAGTCGGACCGGGAACCGGAGGTTGAGCCGGTCAGGGTCATGGTATCGGGCCGGAAATGCATTGAACCGGAGTTGAATCGGTGACCCGGCGGTTGGACCGAAAAACCGGCCGGTCGGACCGGTTTTTGGAATGGTTGGACCGTTTTTTATATTATTATTTTTTCTGATTTAATCCTATTACTTTTTATAATATTTACGATACCTTTCGGTTCTTACGTCCAGTCGGACCATTGAACCAGTAAGTAAACCGGTTCGATGTCCAGTCCGGTACTAAAAACATTGGATATGACCATAAGTTATAACCTCAGAGGTTTATTCCCTATGTTACTATGGTCATATAGTTGGGTTTGGTCGAATCCTAAGGTTGGCCAAACGGGTCAGCTTTGAAAGTCAAACTGCTTGACTTTCTTTGACTAAGGAATAAGCGCTAAACTAGAAATGATGAGCTAGACATGTTAAAACATGCTTTATAATGTTATACAAACTGATTTGGTTTAAAAAATTTTGGGTTTAATACTTAAAAACTTATTCTCGTAAAATGCATTTTATGCGTTTTTTTACTTTAATTTAAAACATGTTTGACTCGTCACTTTGCCTACTAAACGTGAAGATCAGAGGGTGTAATCGCAAAGGATTAACACCTTCAATATTGCGATCACGTAGCAAAATTCATTTTAAACTTTGACTTGACCGAAACGGTCAGAACCGAAAGTCAAAGAAAAAGTCAATTTGCTTGACTTTTGGCTCATAAGTGCTTCAAGGGGAAGATTAGAACTCAAGAGTAGAGGCTTCAATATAGAAGCAAGCTCCAAAAGAGTGATTTGAGAATGAAAGAAAAGAATGGTGTAATTTTATCTCAAAAACAAATGCCTATTTATACTAATGGAGGATCAGGGAGGTGTTGACAAGTGTTTGATGAGGTATTATGATGTTGATCAGTGTCCTAATAAGTGTCAAGACCAGAATGAAGGTGGCATAATTCGTGCTAGGTGTCAAGTTTTGAAGATAGGTGGCACAACTTGAAGAACACACAAAACTCTGCATCTAGGCAAATCTTACAGACTGCAAAGCATTATGTCTTACGATTCGCAAGGCACTCTGATCCAAAAAGTTTCACTTTTTTGCAGTTTTGGCCCCAAACTTGTATTATCACTTGTATGCCATTTTTAACCCTTCTAACTTGTTATTTAAGCTATATGAAGGGTATTAAGGCATATGTAACATGGATTTTGTTCCGGAAATATCGTGAATATCATTTTGCTCGATCGTATGATTAAGTATTTCGTAAATATAATATATAATTTAATTAAATACGAAAACGATGGAAAGTGTACAACCATTGAAATGTTGCTAATGTTACATACCCCCCCCCCCCCCCGCGACTTTTAAACGGTCATAACTTTTTGGTACATTAATATTTTTTTAAATTACACCCTATAAACGAGTATTTTTTTTTTTAATTTGAGTATTTGCTATAGTTTTTTTAATTGAAAAATGATATGTTACATGATTAACAGTGTCTAAGGGTGAATAATAATTGAATCATTAACTGAAACCGAACCGAAATCAACCAAAAACATAATTAACTTAAAACTGATTACCCGAAATCCGAATCAACCAAAAATGATTATTGTTTTTTTGTACCATCATTTAACCAAAATTAATTGAACCCAACCATTCATATTTTCATATATTTCTAGCTTTTATATCTTCAATTCATGTATTTTACTTTTATACCACAATTTTATGTATTTATACCTCCATTTCATGTCCATATATATCCATTTCATGTATTTATACGTAACTTTCATGTATTTCTAATAAAATTTTTTAGCTTAAGTTTGGTTTTGGCTATTAACCAAAATTAAATAAATCAAATCAAAACCGTCAATCTAACTAAATAAACCAAACCGATTAACTGAACACGAATTGGTTAATAAAATAGACTAATTGATGACCTCAATTTAGGTTGAGGATAATAATCTAACCAACCTAACAATGCACCTCATGGCAATGTATGTGTTTCACGCCGCATCTCGCACGCATCTATCAGTTATTAACCAAAATCGGTTATCGGTGAGCAATAACTAAATCGTTAACAAAAACCAAACCGAAAACAGACGAAACCGAACCGAAATCAACCAAAAACTGAATTAACTGAAAACTGAAAAACGAATTAACCAAAAACTAGTTATCAACTTTGTGTACTCTCGTTTAACCAAAATTAGCTGAACCGAACCAAATCATTCATATTTTCATATATTTCTAGCTTTAATACCTGCGGTTCATATATTTCATATTTTATATCTCCATGACATATATTTATACTTTCATTTCATATATTTATAAATCAATTTCATATATTTCTATGCAAAAGTTTAGCCCAAATTTGGTTTTTGCTATTAACTGAAATTAAATGAAACAAAACAAAAACGTCATTCTAACTGAATAAACTGAAGGGATTAACCAGAAACCGATTGGTTAATAAAATAGCCTAATCGATGACATTGCTTTCGGCTTCGGTTGAGGATGATAACCAAACCGACCGAACCATGCACAACACAATGAAAGGATTACCCAATTATTTCGCTTTCTATATATATCTATCACAATGATTCTATAATAAATATTATATGAATAAGAAAACTACCGGTTATTTCGCTTTTGTTGTATATCTATCACCTGATTATTAGAATTTTTAAATTTTTGAAAACATAGTTGTTGATTAATTCTTTAAAAA
Organism: Helianthus tuberosus; assembly: GCA_030545235.1. Taxonomy (NCBI): domain Eukaryota; kingdom Viridiplantae; phylum Streptophyta; class Magnoliopsida; order Asterales; family Asteraceae; genus Helianthus; species Helianthus tuberosus. Next base: position 27,098,141 of record CM060419.1, read on the forward strand.
TCATACTCTACCATACTAGTTCGCAATTATGTGATTGATAACTTGTAAAATCCTACGATGATGTCTTTGGGTAGAAGAAATTTAAATGTGGGGTCGGTAACGTGTCGTCTTCACAGGGAAGCTGATGAAAATAGCACTCATTTATTTTCCTCATGCCATATAGCGATGATGATTTGGCAATATATTAGTGAGTGGTGCAACACTCCAAGTATTTACGCCTTCTCGGTGAGAGATATTATAAACCTCCATAGTTACTTGAAAGTGGGAAAAAGGAAGAAATAAAGGATTTAAGCGGTCATGCTAATAGCGGTTTGGAGTATTTGGCGTGCGCGAAATGAAGCCATTTTCAAGAATAGAACGGTCAACATTAAAAGAATCAAGGAAGACATAAAAGCGTCGGGGTATATTTGGATAAAAAATCGGTCCCCGCTCAAGAATTTAGAATTGAAGGATTGGCGTAAATTTGCGTTGTAGTGCCTTTGTGTTTGTTGTATGTATCACTGTAGCTTCTTGCTAGTTGCGTTTTTTGCTTAATGAAAGTCGTCGTTCAAAAAACAAATTGTAAAATCCTATGAATTGGGTTGCAATTCTAAAGCCCGTGAGCAAAAAAATAAATAAATAACAATTTATAACCAAGTTACTAAATGAGCCCATGTGAAACATGGAGGAATCGACTCCTAGAGATTGAACCTGAAACATTTGATTCCATGGTCCAACACTCTTTCCACTGTAACAAAGAGTCATTTTGTAGGCTTATGTTTTAAAATAAAATTATATATATATATATATATATAATTCAACAATAATAGGCCATTGAGAAAGTGGACCATGTGCGGTTGCCCTTCACGCCCATTGGTTGTGCCGCCTTACTTTAGTGTGGTTGAAGGTGAGTTATTATGTGGTACAAGATGTCCTGATAAGTTCGTCTAATGGTTAGTCACTTTGTTTCTCTCCTTAACTTCTCAAGTTCAATTTCCACTAGCATCACTTTGAAGGACATTGGTGATGACAATGAAGTTTAAAACTAGGTCTCTCTGGAGGTGGCCAGTTCGAGACCTAGCGGGACCGGGTTTTACCGCAATCTGCCTTTGGGCGGGCAGGTTTTCCACAGAACTGGTGGCTTGGTGGCTCGGTTATGTATCTAACTCTGATCGTTATGGAGGAGATGCATTTGCTCGATTTAGAGCATTCTAGGATGCTTATCTGGTGATTTAGTTGGCCATTCCAAAAAAAATTATGTGGTACAAAATTTCAAGGCATCTATGTTTAGTCATTCAAAATTCACCACACCTTGGGTGGTTGATGAAGGGAGTTATTATGTGGTACAAAATTTTAAAGCATCCATATTCAGTCATTCAAAACCCAATATCCATACATAAAATATCTATATATAAGACATTCATATTTAGTACACGTCTTTGTTGTTGAATAAGACGAGTTATCATGTGGTACAAACTTTCAAGGCATCCATATTTAGTCATTCAACACGCCTAGGGTACGTGGTTGAAGAAGGTGAGTTATAACTTGGTCCACAATTCCAAGGCATCCATATATAGTCATTCATAATCTAACATGTCTTGTGGTTGAAGAAGGTGATTTAATAATTTCTTTTAACTGTTACTCATACTTTAATATACATCAATAATTTTAAAATACTATGCAACTCAGGTTTGAACCTATAACTTCTCATCTAAAAAAAACGTGTATTTACCATGGTAGCTAGCCCTATATTTGACTTAATAAAGAGTATAAAATTCCAAGGCATCCATATTTCATCATTCAAATTTCAAGAAATCCATGTTCAATCTAATTTGTTGCTATATTATTTCTATTCTACTTCATCTTTCATTAACTTTATTACACATAGAGTCCTTATGATTTACCCATATTGCACGTACAGTCCCTTTGTTGTAATTCTGCATGTTCATTTTTAAACGTTTCATTTTAGCGGAAGAGTTAACACTTATTAATTATGTGATCAAATTTCAAAATTAAGAGACTCGAAGATCACAACTGTCACACCCCGACCGCGTAATACAACAAACCGCGGCGGAAATGTCGGAGAGTGTCGTAATAGAATCATTGTTTCACAACACATGGAAATTGAAGTTTTGTTTAATTTCATTGATAGACAGATTGTTTTGATACAAACCAAATAATTACAACAGTTGTCTTTCAAGTTTTAAGTCACTAAAGCCTGCGTCCATCCTATATGTGGCAAGCAATCAACAATCATCACATAGAAGAACCTGAAACATATGTGAAAACAGTCAGCATAAAAATGCCAGCGAGTACATAGGTTTTGTATGTTAAATTCATGGCTTGAATTCATATTGCAATACCTCGACCAACTACTAGAGTTATCGAGTATGTACCTTGAAATCAAAAGTATTTGATATCGCAATATGTTTTATCAACTTTACAAGTTGATATATGTAAAACCAAAACCATTGTAGCCATGAATCTTGACTGAAAACGTTTGTCTTTGTAAAACCAAGTAGTAAATCGTGTTTGAAAGTAAACATTGTATGATTTATATCTTTAAGTAAACCTCATTGTGTGACATCGTTTGAAAACATTCGTCCAAAATCATTCAAATCGTTTCAATCGTTCAAATCGTCCGTGTTATAAACCACCGTTCAATCGTTCGTGTTTTAATTGTGAAATATGACTTTTGGTCGTTCTTTAAAGAATACATTCAAACCTGTGTGACTCGATATACCACCCATGGGGTATCTTTAATAGGCCCTGAAAGACCTCTTTAACAAGAATAACAAGCCAACACATGATTTGTTAATCAGATAACAGTTTCTGTCGTTCCCCAAACTACCCACCAAATCCAGCGAATAGCCTAGTAACGGGATTTGTCAGATCCTATGGTACCATGACATACTACTGGTCGACTTGATCATTTTCCTAAGGCATATAAACTACCTATCATACAACTAATTAAACTAAGTGACCATAAGGTATAACCTCGGAAGGTTATTCCCTATACAACTGTGGTCACAAAATATGTTTGGTCGGATCCTAATGATAGACGAAACGGGTCGGGGTTCGAAAGTCTAAGCGGTTCTCAAGACCGCTTGACTTACGACCCTAAATAAGCACTAAACTAAAAGTGATGAGCAAAACATGTTAAAACATGTTTAACTAAGTTAGAAAACTAATTTGATATTTTGATACCCGAAAATAGTTTTGTCGCAAAATGCACATAATCGTGCATTTTGACCGAAACTTTGACTTGTCACTTCGACTAGTCAACGTGGCAATCAGGAGGTATAATCGCAAGGGATTATAACCATCGTGATTACGATCACGTTGCAAAGTTCGATTGAACTTTGACTTGACCAATTCATGGTCAAAACCGAAAGTCAAACGGTAGTCAAACTATTTGACTTTCAGCTTTTAATTGCTGAAATAAAAGAACTAGCCATGAAAGAACACTTACAAAATGTTCTAAGGCTGGAAAATGAAATTGAAAACTCAGATGGGAGGCATCCACAAGTGGTAGCAACTCCAACTTTGAGTTATGAGATGAGAAAATGGAAATGAGCAATGAATTTGGCTGAACTTAGAGGTATTTATAGTTTTTGAGATGCCATGAGATCTTGACATGTGTATTGTGTGGTTAGCAAAGCATAATCTCATCCATACAAATGTGTGGACCAAATTAGAAGGCTTGGAGAACACTAAACTTGGTGATTAAGCACATAAAACAATTAAACAAAACAAAGGAGTTCAGCTGTTTTGCTGAAACAACTTTCTGCCTAGATCAGGGCGTCGCCAGACGCGACAGCATAGGCCTTTTGCTATCGCCGGACGCGAGGGCATAGGTCAGACTTTCAGAAATGGAAGAACAGGTCCCTGCACACTTCTAAGTGCATTTTCGACGTGTTTAACCCCCGTCAACCCATTTTCAAGGCTCTACAAGGATGTCAAAGCATAGGGGAATTGAAATATGTTTGAAAATATCATGGATGTCGGTTTATTTGGTCGTACGGTCGCATTGTTTGGTTAATTACGACGAAACTCGTACGGACACGAAAACGATTCAAATTGTGCGATGAATGGTATTTTTGCATTCCAATAACTAAAATAAAATATTTTAGTGATTACAAAAATTTTTGGATGTCCGGATATGGTCAGAACGCGAGATATGCACGTTTAAGCGAACTTCCGCAGTTTTTGACGCTTTTAGTCGTTGTTGATCAACTAAGCATATTTTCTCACACCAAACCCCTCAAAGCTTATTTCTAAGCTATGTTAAGGGTATTTAGGGTATTTTTAGCTTATGATCTTCTTCCGGAGCGTTCGTTGCTATACGAATTGACAGACTTTTGCAGTTTGTCGCAAATAGTCCATTTGATCGAATAAACATGTTTTTGCCATACCAAACCATTTAAAACTTATTTCTAAGTTATGTAAAGATTATTTAAGGTATGTTAAGCTTATGTTACTATTCCGGAGTGTATGTCGCGTTAAACTGATTACGTTTACGTAACAGTTTGCGTATAACTTCCAGAAAAGCTTCTCGAGAGTTCGGAATCATACGGAATTTGATATGTGTACTTGTCACATGTAATTGTACAAATCCGAGAATGAAATACAAGATTTCATTAGAAGCATAATTGTATGATGATCGTAATGGCGCAACTGTCACAACAACCATATGATAATTAGAGTTATACCTTTAGTTAGTTTATATAGTGCATGAAATCTAACTAATGATTCACACGGTGTAGCAATGAGGTTCAAGGTGCCTGAATACACATGAGTCACATCCCAAACCGAAACCTTTTGGCTTGTTGCTGTATCACCAACAACTAAGATCGGTTATTTTTCATATCGAACTCGACGACCAAGAGGAGAGGGGTTGTGTCCTTTAGAGGTTAAATAAGCCAATTCTCTTGTGTTAGTAATTTGTAAGCCACACCAATAATTATATATAATCGATTAGATAAACCCTAATAACAAACATAATCCCCTTAGCCCCAAGTTATCTAATAAAACTCAAATACAAGGGTTGGAGTTTATTAAAGAAGCTTAGTAATCAAAAAACACACACACAAACATATTATATATATATATATATATAATATGTGTGCGCGCGCTTGAGTACTGATATAGAAAGGATTTTTCCCTTAGAATTGTAGATGCCACATGTTCAAGGAAATAAAAAAGAGAATAACACCGTGCTAAGAAAAGCGGATGACATCATGTTCAAAAAAATTGTAGATGACATCATGTATATTTTTTTTTTGTAAAACCATAGTATAATTTTTCTTCTTACATTTTTAGGATAAAAATCCTCTTTAGCATAACCTAATCATGTGTCATTTCCATAAATATATGAACTTTACTCCTATACACTGTTAAATGATTTGTTAAGAGTAACTAAATCATATAGCCAATCACGACCAGAACAAGGTTTATTAAAGATGTGCTATAACCTTTCTACATTTGAAGACTCTTCAATGATTCGTGTTATCTTGTTGTATACTCTAAATGCCCTTATTTGATTAGAGTTTCCATGAAATTAGCATTCCTCAGCTTACCAAATTTCACCGTGTTGATAATATTACTTTACATACATTTCCATTACTTTCAATTGTTTAGTACATTCTATTTTTTGTTTTTGTGTTATGGACTAAGTTATTGGAGATTGAACGCAGGATGTAAAGTTTGGATTAGGCTTAGTTTAGAAACATGCGCATGGGCTAAAGAAGACTGTTGGGTCAGTTACGGTTGTTGCAGATCATATGGGTTGCGTGTCATTCACATTCTCAAACTTTCTCTCCCTAAAAAGTTAAACAACTTAGGGTTTCCTTATTGTTTCTGACCAGATTCATGAATCTGATCTTAGAGATAGTGATCTTGTTGTTTTGTTCATGATTATCATATTGATAATCATCTAGTTTCTTGTTTAGAAAGATAAGATTTCTATACAGTTTGTGAACATCTTTGGGTGAATAATTAGGGTTTGGGTCTCAGTTGTTTATGATCATCAAATCTAAGTTGTTACTGTGTTTAGAGCTCTTGGGCTTGACATCAAATTCTAGGGTTTCTTCTGGGACAACTGGCACAAAACTGGTAATTTCCATACTATTTTAATTATTATTTATTTCCTGCATTTATGTGATTACACGTCAACATTATGTGCTTATTTAATATGCAATTGAATTCATGCATGTTTCATATATTAACTGTCACATTATATTATACTTTAAGCGTTGCGTCGAAATAGTTAGTAAGCAAACCGGTTAGACAAGCTGCGTCAGCATGACTGTAGAATACAATCAGACAATAGATTTAGGACTTAGAAGTAGTTCCAACATCAAAAACACATTGAAAACTAAGTAGGAGAACAAAGGTTAACATAAACACTTTCCGGAAGCTAAAACAGGCACTAAAAAGTACCTGAAACACTCTTTAAATGCAGAATTCTGCAGAAAATCAGCAAAAACAGCAATTTAACATCAAAATAACATGCAAAATTAAGGTTTAAATGTCCAGAATAACTTGTAAAGTGTCAGGAAAGAAAACTGTCACAAAAGGTACTTCATACCTTGCAAAACTACACTATTTAGCATTTTAAGGAACCGATAACCGAACAAATAACTGGACACTACCCAAAACACCAAAAATATACTAGAAGCATTGTTTTAGTGACATAAAGCTAGTTATAATGCAAGAACACCTTAAAAATCATAAAAACACATTGTGATAACCCGAGTTTCCGACTTTCATTTTCGCATTTAGTGCACGTTGACTTTGATTGTGTAGTTGTTTAACTTGTTCAACTTGTAACTGTACACGTTATTTTTATATATTTTATGAACGCATTGTGGTTGCATGATTTTGTGTTTGGCTGTATAACATGAAACCTGTTGAAAAGTTAAAACTGTTAGCACATAACAGGACTCGACGAAACAGACAGGACTCGACGAAACAGACAGGACTCGACGAAACAGACAGGACCCGACGAAACAGACTGTTTCGTCATAAGCATCCCGACGAAACATAAGTCTGTTTCGCCAAGCCCAGTTTCGCCAAGCCCATTAAGGGCCCAGAACGGTAATTCGTTCATATTAACGTGAACCGACTCCCTGTTTCACACTTTTAACTAAAATAGAAACCCTAGAACTCTCCACTCTGTGAAGGCGATACCCATCATCAACCATCATCTTTCTCTCTCGAATCCTCCCTTGTTCATCTCGAATATCTCGGTTAGTGCGTGCTCGTCTAAATCGGTTTCTTTGTCCCTTGATTTCTTTATACATGTTGTGTTTATGCTTGATTTCTGGATTATAGGAGGGTATGTTGATGATACTCGGTTCTGAATGTTGTTTATATGGCCAGATTCTGAATACACATTAGTATCTTGATAGGAATCGATGATATGATGTTGTATGTTAATCTATATGTTGTACACATAACCTAGGGTTCGTGCTAGACGTTAAGAACTGTGATACTTATGTTATGATGATGTTACGATGATTCTGCGTTGAATGATTACTGTATGATTGAGGAATTGCTGTTTTACGGCTGTTAGGGTTTATGTGTTTTTCGCATCTGCTGTAACTGATGTCTGCGAAACTGACTGATCGACGAAACAGAACTCTCGGCGAAACAGGATGTGTTTCGCCAAGAGTAGTCGACGAATCAGAAGTTCTGTTTCGCCAGGGGACACCTCGACGAAACAGAATGTGTTTCGTCACTATATGTGTTTCGTCACTATATGTGTTTCGCCACTATCTGTGTTTCGCCAACATGCGTGTTTCGCCGAATAGCTGATCTGTGCAGTAACTTGAGTTAATTCTGTTAAGTGTTAACTGGGTTAGTTAACTGCTGTTATGTATAAAGTATTACTTGTATGATTGCAAATACGTGTAATGTGATTGATGCGATGTTCATGATGATTATGTTTACGCACAAACAACTTTAATACAAACTGATTATGTATACGTGCATACCTTAGGACGTGATTGATTAACCGTGAGCACATACTTAGCATACCGAGCGAAACAAGGTGAGTTCACACTCTTTCTAAGGCATGGGATTCCCGGTGGTTTGGGAATGGGTTAAGAAACTAAAATGGAACCTACATATTCTCCTTGGGTAGGATATGTACCGCCATCCTCCATGGGTAGGATGCCAATATAAATCCTGTGTATTCTCCTTGGGTAGAATACATACGTTCGTCCGGTAGGACAACAACCTTAACGCATGCTCGTCCTCCTTGGGTAGGACAACAAACCTTAACGCATGCTCGTCCTCCTTGGGTAGGACAATCACACTCGCTACGGTCCTTGGATTAAGAAGGGCACGTACACATACGACTAGTCAACACTATTCATCGCACGCATGCCTGGACTGGCAGCAAGTACTAACGCGATACAATTTCTAAACTTCGCAAACATGCCTAGAGGGCCGCGATGCTATTACATACGATTTACGAAACGAACATTATAACTAAATAACTAACAGTGAACTCGCTCAACTAGTTGTTGACTCTCTGTTACATGCCTTGCAGGACCATAGGTACTCTTGGAGCTTGCACGGGAGGCGCAGTCGTTGTGGGCACGGCCGTGGATGTTTTGTTAAACATTATAACATTTTGTACTTAAACTTATGTTGGGTTTTACATTAATGCTTCCGCTATACACTTGTATATATTTGGTTTTGTAAACACCTATCGTATTGATGAATGACTTTTGATATAATTATGTTCAATATGATTGGTGGCTTGATCCTGGTCATGTCACGCCTCCAAGCGGTGGTACTCCGCGTGTGGATTTTGGGGGTGTGACAGATTGGTATCAGAGCCATTGGTTATAGAGAACTCGGTTTTAATAAGGGGAAAACGTTTTTATTTAAAACCAGACTATAACCAGAACAGTGCTCAACGATCCACAACGACGCCTCGCTCCACGTGTAAGACTCATCACTCTAGGTAATATGGTACATGTTTTATTGCCTACTTGCTAGAATTGCATAGAACTTTGCTCCGGGTATGCTTAGGTTAACTTAACACTATTGCATGAGAACACTTGTGTGATTATTCCCTTTTGTTATCGCACTACTCTCGAACCTCTCTCACTTATGTCATATTTGCTATGAAGATCATGTCTGGACGTATTAACATGACGCAAGCCCAACTGACGGCTCTCATTAACGAGCAAATTGCTGCGGCACTTGCAGCCGCACAAGCAGGAGGTCAGCACGCTCAGCCACCTGTTTGCACCTTCAAAACGTTCATGGACTGTCGTCCTACTACTTTTAGTGGCACGGAAGGAGCGGTTGGACTCCTCCATTGGTTTGAAAAGCTCGAGTCGGTATTTGAAATGTGCGAATGCCCTGAGGCTCGCAGGGTGAAGTACGCCACTGGTACACTAGAAGGCATTGCGCTGACTTGGTGGAATGCGCAAGTGCAGATGTTAGGGTTGGCTGTTGCTAACGCCACACCCTGGAATGATTTCAAGGATTTGATTAAAGAGGAATACTGTAGCCGTGATGATATTCATAAACTGGAGGTAGAATTTTACCATTTGAAAATGACGGGGTCAGAAATTGAAGCGTACACCAGAAGATCGAATGAATTGGCTATTCTGTGTCCTACTATGGTGGACCCTCCCATTAAGCGTATCGAACTGTATCTCAATGGTCTGGTGCCGGAGATTCAAAGCCACGTAACTTCAGCGAATCTGGGCACTATTCAACAGATCGTTAAGCTAGCTCATCGCCTCACTGATCAGGCGGTGGAACAGAACAGGCTGCCTAAACGTATCAACGCTACTACTACCGCTACCACTCCAATTACTCCTGCTATTCCCAGTGACAACAAGCGGAAATGGGAAGGGGATTCCAGCAGGGGTTCAACTATTGTACAGTCTCAAGCACAGCAACAGCGCAAGACTAGTGATTATCAGAGTTCGAGTCAGCAATCGTCTGGTGGTCAGGGGCAGAGTGGATATCGGGGAATTCATCCACTGTGTAACAGGTGCAACAAACACCACAGTGGTCAGTGTCGTAGAGGCCGCTGTCAGAGATGTCTAAGAGTAGGTCATGAGGCTAAAGATTGCAGGAGCTTAAGGCCTGCGAGTCAGAACCAGCAACAACAGTCACCCGTTCCACGAAACCAGTCACAGCAACAACAGCAAGGAAATAAGACATGCTTTCAGTGTGGGGCTGAAGGTCATTTCAATCGGAACTGTCCCCAATTAAACCAGAATCAAAGCAACAATAACAATAATCAGGGCAGTGGGAACAACAATGGGGGAAACAACAACAACAATGGTGCAAAAGGTCGTATGTTTGTGATTGGCCAGAGTGACGCAAGGAACGATCCTAATGTGGTTACGGGTAAGTTTCTTCTCGACGACTTTTATGTTACCGTATTATTTGATTCGGGTGCGGATACCAGTTATATGTCTTTGAATGTTAGTCAAATGCTTAAACGAGCACCAACCCTGTTAAACACCAAACATGTCGTAGAGTTAGCTAACGGTAAAAGTTTAGAAGCCACACACATAGTTCAGGGTTGTAATCTTATCCTCGCCGGTCAGACTTTCTCTATCGATCTCATTCCTATAACTCTGAGTAGCTTTGATATCGTCATTGGTATGGATTGGTTATCCCAACAACAAGCAGAGATCCTATGCAAGGAGAAGATCGTTCGTATTCCTCGTTCTGGGAAAGAACCTCTCGAAGTTCAAGGTGACAAGAGTGGTGTCGTGAGTGGCATCATCTCTTTCTTGAAGGCTCAGAAGTGTCTGCGAAAAGGCCACGTAGCTATTTTAGCACTCGTTACTGATACATCGATGACAGAGAAAAAGATTTGGGATATTCCTGTAGTACGCGACTTTCCTCAGGTGTTTCCTGAAGAGTTACCTGGGTTACCGCCCCATCGCCAGGTCGAATTTCAGATCGAGCTAGCTCCAGGAGCAGCACCTATAGCTCGAGCACCTTATCGCTTAGCTCCAACTGAACTGGAAGAACTGTCTAAACAATTGCAAGAACTCTTGGAAAAGGGTTTCATACGTCCTAGCTCTTCGCCATGGGGAGCTCCAGTATTATTTGTGAAGAAGAAAGACGGTACCTTTCGTATGTGCATAGATTACCGCGAACTAAACAAGGTGACCGTGAAGAATCGCTATCCACTCCCACGCATCGACGACTTATTCGACCAGTTGCAAGGGTCGAGCTATTACTCAAAGATTGATCTAAGGTCAGGTTACCATCAACTGAGAGTCCGGGATGAGGACGTCTCCAAAACAGCATTCAGAACTCGCTACGGTCATTACGAGTTTTTGGTCATGCCATTCGGGCTAACGAACGCGCCTGCGGTTTTCATGGATCTTATGAACAGGGTGTGCAAACCTTATCTTGACAAGTTTGTTATTGTTTTTATTGATGACATCCTAATTTATTCGAAGAATCGGGAGGAACACGAACAGCATTTACGACTTATTTTGGAACTCCTTCGAACGGAACAACTGTACGCTAAGTTTTCAAAATGCGACTTCTGGCTTCGTGAAGTCCACTTTCTAGGCCACGTGGTAAACAAGGATGGGATACATGTTGATCCATCCAAGGTATATTCGATCAAGAACTGGCCTGCACCTCGCACACCGACTGAAATACGCCAATTCTTGGGATTGGCGGGTTATTACAGACGATTTATCAAAAACTTCTCAAAGATCGCACAGCCACTTACATTACTGACACAGAAAGGTGTTGCTTACCGTTGGAGTGATACACAGGAAACAGCGTTTCAGCACTTAAAGGATAGACTCTGTAGCGCACCTATCCTCTCATTGCCTGAAGGCACGGACGATTTTGTAGTCTACTGTGATGCATCTATCCAAGGTCTTGGATGTGTGTTGATGCAGCGAGATAAAGTCATTGCTTATGCTTCGCGCCAACTTAAGATTCACGAACGGAATTACACTACGCACGATTTAGAACTTGGAGCTGTTGTTTTTGCGCTCAAGATATGGCGACATTACCTGTATGGCACCAAGTGCACCATCTACACCGATCACAGGAGCCTCGAATATATTTTCAAGCAGAAAGACCTGAACATGCGACAACGTCGATGGGTCGAGTTACTGAACGATTACGAATGTGCTATAAAGTACCATCCAGGCAAGGCCAATGTGGTGGCCGACGCCCTCAGTCGAAAAGATACTACACCTAGGCGTGTACGAGCGTTGCAACTCACTATTCAGTCTAGTCTTCCTTCACAGATACGAGATGCTCAGGTAGAAGCATTGAAACCAGGAAACGTCAGGGCTGAAGCCCTACGCGGCTCAAGGCAACGGTTAGAACAAAAGGCAGACGGAGCCTACTATGTAACCGGACGCATCTGGGTCCCACTCTATGGTAGTTTACGCGAACTTGTAATGGATGAAGCTCATAAGTCTCGCTACTCAGTACATCCTGGTTCAGATAAGATGTACCACGACCTCAGAACTACATATTGGTGGCCTAGCATGAAGGCCCACATAGCAACTTACGTTAGCAAGTGTTTGACTTGTGCGAGAGTCAAAGCAGAATATCAGAAACCATCAGGCCCACTCCAACAACCTGAGATACCACAATGGAAATGGGAGCAAATTTCCATGGATTTTGTTACTGGCCTACCTAGGTCTCAACGTGGGAATGACACTATTTGGGTGATCGTGGATCGACTCACAAAGTCTGCTCACTTCTTGGCTATCAAGGAAACGGATAAGTTCTCCACTCTAGCAGACGTATACCTTAAGGAAGTTGTCTCGAGGCACGGGGTGCCCACATCTATTATCTCTGATCGTGATGCACGTTTTACTTCAGAACTGTGGCAAGCAATGCACAAATCTTTTGGCTCTCGATTGGACATGAGCACAGCTTATCATCCTCAGACAGATGGGCAGTCTGAGCGCACTATTCAAACTCTAGAAGACATGCTTCGGGCGTGCGTAATTGACTTTGGCAAAGGCTGGGAAAAACATCTGCCACTTGTGGAATTTTCGTACAACAACAGTTACCACACCAGCATTAAAGCTGCTCCATTTGAGGCATTGTACGGGCGTAAATGCCGATCACCTCTTTGTTGGGCAGAGGTGGGTGACAGTCAGATCACAGGTCCGGAAATGGTAGTTGATACTACTGAAAAGATTGCTCAAATACGACAACGCATGGCGGCAGCACGTGACCGTCAGAAAGTATACGCTGATAAAGACAGGAAAATACTCGAATTCCAAGTTGGGGATCGAGCACTACTCAAAGTTTCACCCTGGAAGGGTGTTGTTCGTTTTGGCAAACGAGGCAAACTCAATCCACGATATGTTGGACCATTTGAAGTCATAGAGAAAATAGGCAAAGTGGCCTACAGACTGAACTTACCAGCTGAACTCAGTGCAGTTCACAACGTCTTTCATGTGTCGAATCTGAAGAAGTGGCAGTCAGATGAGACCTTTATAGTTCCTTTGAAGGAGCTCACTATCGACGAACGGTTGCATTTCGTCGAAGAACCAGTTGAAATCACGGACCGGGATGTTAAGGTCCTCAAGAACACTAGAATACCTCTTGTACGAGTTCGTTGGAACTCCCGTCGCGGCCCAGAGTTCACCTGGGAGCGCGAAGATCAAATGGAACTCAAATATCCCCAGTTGTTCGAAAACAATGCAACTACTACTGAGGCTGAAGCTACTACGGAATTTCGGAATGAAATTCCAACTCAACGGGGGAAAGATGTGACACCCCAGGAAAACCAGTAAACGATAACTTACCTAGCTTCCTCAGTAACCGCATGCTAAATTTCGGGACGAAATTTCTTTCAAGTTGGGGATAATGTGATAACCCGAGTTTCCGACTTTCATTTTCGCATTTAGTGCACGTTGACTTTGATTGTGTAGTTGTTTAACTTGTTCAACTTGTAACTGTACACGTTATTTTTATATATTTTATGAACGCATTGTGGTTGCATGATTTTGTGTTTGGCTGTATAACATGAAACCTGTTGAAAAGTTAAAACTGTTAGCACATAACAGGACTCGACGAAACAGACAGGACTCGACGAAACAGACAGGACTCGACGAAACAGACAGGACCCGACGAAACAGACTGTTTCGTCATAAGCATCCCGACGAAACAGAAGTCTGTTTCGCCAAGCCCAGTTTCGCCAAGCCCATTAAGGGCCCAGAACGGTAATTCGTTCATATTAACGTGAACCGACTCCCTGTTTCACACTTTTAACTAAAATAGAAACCCTAGAACTCTCCACTCTGTGAAGGCGATACCCATCATCAACCATCATCTTTCTCTCTCGAATCCTCCCTTGTTCATCTCGAATATCTCGGTTAGTGCGTGCTCGTCTAAATCGGTTTCTTTGTCCCTTGATTTCTTTATACATGTTGTGTTTATGCTTGATTTCTGGATTATAGGAGGGTATGTTGATGATACTCGGTTCTGAATGTTGTTTATATGGCCAGATTCTGAATACACATTAGTATCTTGATAGGAATCGATGATATGATGTTGTATGTTAATCTATATGTTGTACACATAACCTAGGGTTCGTGCTAGACGTTAAGAACTGTGATACTTATGTTATGATGATGTTACGATGATTCTGCGTTGAATGATTACTGTATGATTGAGGAATTGCTGTTTTACGGCTGTTAGGGTTTATGTGTTTTTCGCATCTGCTGTAACTGATGTCTGCGAAACTGACTGATCGACGAAACAGAACTCTCGGCGAAACAGGATGTGTTTCGCCAAGAGTAGTCGACGAATCAGAAGTTCTGTTTCGCCAGGGGACACCTCGACGAAACAGAATGTGTTTCGTCACTATATGTGTTTCGTCACTATATGTGTTTCGCCACTATCTGTGTTTCGCCAACATGCGTGTTTCGCCGAATAGCTGATCTGTGCAGTAACTTGAGTTAATTCTGTTAAGTGTTAACTGGGTTAGTTAACTGCTGTTATGTATAAAGTATTACTTGTATGATTGCAAATACGTGTAATGTGATTGATGCGATGTTCATGATGATTATGTTTACGCACAAACAACTTTAATACAAACTGATTATGTATACGTGCATACCTTAGGACGTGATTGATTAACCGTGAGCACATACTTAGCATACCGAGCGAAACAAGGTGAGTTCACACTCTTTCTAAGGCATGGGATTCCCGGTGGTTTGGGAATGGGTTAAGAAACTAAAATGGAACCTACATATTCTCCTTGGGTAGGATATGTACCGCCATCCTCCATGGGTAGGATGCCAATATAAATCCTGTGTATTCTCCTTGGGTAGAATACATACGTTCGTCCGGTAGGACAACAACCTTAACGCATGCTCGTCCTCCTTGGGTAGGACAACAAACCTTAACGCATGCTCGTCCTCCTTGGGTAGGACAATCACACTCGCTACGGTCCTTGGATTAAGAAGGGCACGTACACATACGACTAGTCAACACTATTCATCGCACGCATGCCTGGACTGGCAGCAAGTACTAACGCGATACAATTTCTAAACTTCGCAAACATGCCTAGAGGGCCGCGATGCTATTACATACGATTTACGAAACGAACATTATAACTAAATAACTAACAGTGAACTCGCTCAACTAGTTGTTGACTCTCTGTTACATGCCTTGCAGGACCATAGGTACTCTTGGAGCTTGCACGGGAGGCGCAGTCGTTGTGGGCACGGCCGTGGATGTTTTGTTAAACATTATAACATTTTGTACTTAAACTTATGTTGGGTTTTACATTAATGCTTCCGCTATACACTTGTATATATTTGGTTTTGTAAACACCTATCGTATTGATGAATGACTTTTGATATAATTATGTTCAATATGATTGGTGGCTTGATCCTGGTCATGTCACGCCTCCAAGCGGTGGTACTCCGCGTGTGGATTTTGGGGGTGTGACACACATAAACACACTTAACCTTCCAATTTACATCTTCTACCTTTAACTTCCAAAAATTTACATATTACCCCCCCCCCTTCTTGGTGACCAGCACCAACATGGCCCACCAACATTTCCCATTAAAATATTGTAAATGATATTTTGATATGGGACAAGGAAACTAATGGATAAAGGATTGTTTGGAGGATTATATTAAGTGACCTAAAGACCATAATCTCATAAACTTCATTCAAAACTTTCACCATTTTTCTCTCTTCTCTCCTCTCTACCTACGGCCACTCCCACATCCACTATCTTCATCATTTTCTTGCCACTTTCAAGCATATCTAAGGTGATTCCAAGGTGTATGAAGATGATCTAAGGAAGCTACAAGTGAAGGAAGTTCAAGGACCTTCTTGGGGAGCTTTTATCCACTCATTTTCTTCATTCTTCATCTTGTTCTTGTTTTTTGCCTCTTTCCTAGCCACTAGAGCTAGTAGTAATCTTCATAATCTCTATTTTACTTCATGTTAAGCTTTTGTACAAGTTACACTTTCAACGAACATAAACTTTTAAAGATGGTAACATGAAGATCTAACATAATTGAAGTGAAAACAAGTTGTTTTGAATTTGTTTGATGTATGTGATGAAGATGTGAATGTTGAATCATGTGTTTTTGGTTAGATCCATCATGTGTAAGCTTGTTAGAAGCTTATATCTAGTTTAAGCATGGATCTTGAAAGATCCATGATGAAACTTGATGATGAACATAAAGATCTTCAAGATGAACATAAAAATGGTTTTAGAATATGTTTCTCGTGGTTTTAAAACCCTAAAACTTATGGATGATTTAATTAGTAAGTTAAAGTTTCATAAAAAGTTTGTTAAAATTTAACAAGAACACTTGTTTTTAGAAGTTCCATGTATGTAAAGTATAGATCTAAAAGACTACACATTTTTAACAAAAATCAAGTTCATCATAAGGTTTTTCATGATGATTTTAGTGTATGTTTCTTGTGAAATTGTTGGAAAATTGATTTTGATGATGAAAAGAAAATAAACACATGTTTTAAAAACATAGGGAAACCTCCATTTTTAGGGGAAACTATGTCAAGATTTTTATAAAGTTTTGACACTTAGAAAAATATAAGTTTTTGTGAAACTTATTCCCTAAAAATTCACCTAAAAATATTTACCAAGGTTTCCTATTTTTTATACAAAAATTACAAGTAAGAAATAAGGATTTCTTCAAGTATAAAAACAATATTAAGTATGTATATTTTTAGGAAAAAATATATATATTTAGTGGTCACAAGATTATATGCTAAGTGTATATTATGTGTATTATATGTATTAGCATGTTAGAAACTTGAAAAGTACATTAAATACTTCAAAGGAGTATACCACCAAAATTACACATACAAATACTTAAGAAATACACAATGATACAAGTATGCAAAATTACTTATAAAAGGATACATGGACAAATACAAAAATATATATCAATATACATATATTTCCTATAAAATTAAGGACTTGGACAATTATTGGACTTATTGGACAATTTTATATATTTATGGACAAATACAAAAATTACTACAAGTGATTGAAGAATTAAAAAAATGTGACAAGTGACAAAAATAAGTATATATATATATATATATATATATATATATATAACAAAGAATGACAAAATATATATATAACAAATAAACCTTAAAATATTATTATTTTTAAGAAATAAAATACCGGAAAATAATAAAAATCAAGGAATTGATTTTTGGGAAATTAATACAAATATACAAGTATTTACACTTAAAATACAAGTATACTTTCCTAAGTATACTTACACCAAAAATATTATTGGAAATATTATTTAACAAATTACTTATATTTATTTTCAGAAAAATAATATAAGTGACATATATTTGAAAAAGTTAAAAATATATTATTTTTAACATATAACATTTTCAAATCCTACTTACCCAAATATATATTTTCTGGATAAAAATATATATAACAAATGCAATATTAAATATATGGGGACATACATACCCAAACGATACAAGAAACAATACATTTAAGACACATTAAATCCAAATAGGAACTTGTACTTAGAGGTTTACAAATTTGGTGATTAACATACTTAGAACGTCTATAGGTCACGATATTTAAGTAGCCGAAGCCGGTGAAGCTAGACGCTCAAGATGCAAAAAAGTGAGTTCATGTCCCCACATTTAAACGTTTTTACTATTTTCTAAACCTTGGGGAAAATATATGTACGAATGGTATGATTGAAACAAAGAAATCATATGTAGATCATGTCACGAATAGGGTATACGTAAGCACCATCAATCTAGTTTAGAGCGAAAGAACAAGGGTTAGATCTAACAGGTCCGGGCAGCCTCACTCTCTTGGCAACACATAGTCATGGAGTGTCTTGGGTCATAGTCGTAGGGTAAACGATGTTAAAAGTCGCCTAGGTTTGGATGCTTCCTATGTCGTCACATATGTTAATGTCCTCGCGAAACATTGACGATCTCGATTCCATTTCATTACAACTTACAAACTTATATTTTACAATTACATACCATGCTTTTACACGATTACAAATGTTACATTTTACACAAACTGCATGAATTCACACCAACTTTTGTTGAGGATTTTTAAACTTACATGTATTTCAGGAAATTAGTGGATAATGCTCGCGGGATCCTTATGAAGATGTAGTGTCATGTCTTCAAGATGTTTAGTGTCTAACCTCCGTTCCCATCTTTTGTGGATTTGTTTACTATATCCCATCTTCTGTGGCGATATAGGAAACAAAACCTTGATCCTTGTTTTGAAATGGTGTTGTGAACTTTCAAACAATTATCTTTTATTTATGATGTAAACCTTAAACTAAATTCTGTATTTCGAGATAATTTAACTTTGAATGGCAATATGGAGTTTGTTTTATATCATGTAGCATGTTTACTTATCGTATGCAATGAGAACCACTCAGATCACACCACGTGCTTCCGCCTTTGAAAGGGGTGTGACATCTTCAAGTGTTTTGCGCTGGGTACTACCGATTTGATCTGGTTTAGATCTGATGCTTTTTTGTTAAGATTTATCAAGTCTTGATAGAATATACATCTGTCGATTTCAAACTTGGTTGATTGGGGTTTCTTGGTATATGAGTTGTTTCTCTGGTGAAAGTTCTTGTCTCTGTAGGTTGTTAGTTGCTTAGATTAGACGCTAGTAGCTGTTGATTGTTGGTCACTAACCTGCATCTTGGATATTTTGTTGCTGGTTTTCTTGACTTTGTTCTTGAAACCTTAAGTGAAGGTTTCAAGACAAGTTTGTTGGGAGTTATACGCACCCCCAGGTGAGATCTTTCCTCAGTTAATCTCTTATTGCATTTGATGTTTTGTGTCTAGGCATTGCTGTTGTCGGGTTAGTCAGACCGCTGGGTTATCGAGTCGTTATAGTGCTATTTGTTGCATTTGTACTTCATCTATATTCTTTGACTGGTTGTTATTTGTGGTATATATTGTCTTGCTATTAAATTTTTCTGGTGAAGTCTAGGTCTAGGTGGCTCCCTTGATAAGGTCTGCGGTGGCACCTTGAGTGATGAACCTCTGATCAGGCCCTATGTCTTGGCTTCGACTTGTTTTCTTGGTGATTGTTTGTTCTTCTTGTCTGTTATTAGTAATAACTGGTGTGATTTATGGGTTTTCGGCATTAGGTTACTGGATCTGCTGTTTGGTGTTGTGAGTTTCTATCTAAACAATTAGTCAACAAATTGGATGCAAGTGATCCATTGTACTTTTATTCTTCTGACTCCAGTAATCTCACTATTTTGTCAGTAAACTAAAAGGAACTAAAAACTACACCAATGCAATAATGTTGGCTTTGCAAGTTAAAAATAAACTTGATTTTATAGACAAAACATGTATAAAATCTGAAACTAATGATATTCTTGTAGGAAATGGGATAGGTGTAATTCGGTGGTTCTAACTTGGATTTTGAATTCTATTAGTGATGAGTTATATATGGTTAAGTTTTTTTCTAAACTTGCTTCTAATATTTCGAGTGAGTTAAAAGAGACTATGATAAAGTTGATGGGTCTCTTGTGTTTGATTTCCAAGAATTTTAAAATTAGCAGAGACAATTATACATTCATCTTTATTGAAAAACATGACATACTTTTGCTTACAAGCTTGTGAAACACTCAACAAATTGTTTAACATCTCAAAAGTTACCTCCCCACTAGTGGTAATTCCTTGTCCACTAATTTCATCACCTCTAGGATTTCCACCAAAAGAAACGTATCCCCTATAGAATGTTTTAAAGTTTTTAAGAAAGGAACCATTGCAAGTCATGTGCCGGGAACAACTGTTGTCTATTATCCAAACAATGTTTTTATTGTTTGATTGTGTGTGAGGTAGAATCTCATCAATATGTTTTTTGTTGTTGTATAACAGAATAAACTCCAAAAATGGCTTCAGATGCTCATGGAATACATCTGGCATGTGGAAAGTGGATGCTCGAGGCATATAACCGGCTTATAGGAACTTCTGAAGAACTTCCAATTATCGATGGCAACTTTTTGTCTTTCGCCAGAGATGAAAAGGGAGGGAAATAGTTGGAGTTGGAGATGTTGTTTCTGAAGCACTGACGTTAGAAAACGTTAACTATGTACCAGAATTGTGCTACAATCTTATGAGTGTATCACAAGTCTGTGACAAAGGAATATCTGTGATGTTCAACGACGTGGAATGTCTCTTTCTCAAGCCAGAATATTCAGTTCCTGCCGAGATGATTATGCTGACAGCACCTCAACAAAACAACACATCGTCCTCAACATGAAAAATGCCAAAACAAATGAGCAATTGACGTGTTTAATTTCCAAGGCTTCAGAAATAGAGTCACTGCTTTGGCACAGGTGATTGGGGCGTGTGAACTTCAAAAACATGAACAAACTCTCTAAGTTAAACTTAGTAAGAGGTCTTCCGATAAAAGAATTTTCTTTTTCAGAAAAATGTATCGCATGCGCCCAAGGAAAGCAACACAAGAAATCGCATAAGACCAAAGCAGTGAATATGAATACTGCACCTTTACAATTGGTGCATACGGATCTCTTTGGTCCAATAAGTGTTAAAAGTCTTGCTAAAAGTTCTTATTGCTTGGTGATTATAGATGATTTCTCTCATTTTTCATGGGTTTATTTTCTTGAAGCTAAAAGCGAGACAACTTACATCCTCAAGACTTTCATTCCCTTGATCGATAACATCACCAAACTGAAGGTCAAATCGATCAGAAGTGATAATGGATCGGAGTTCAAGAATCAATCGTTCATATCCTTTTGTGAAGAGAAAGGAATTCGCCTTCAGTACAGCGCAGCCAGAACTCCTCAACAAAATGAAGTCGCGGAACGAAAGAACAGAACACTAATCGAAGCTGCTAGAACTATGCTGGTGAATTCAAAGCTTCCAATCATCTTTTGGGCGGTAGCTGTGAACACATCATGCTACGTTCTGAATAGAGTTCTAATTATCAAACCTCATGGAAAGACTGCTTACGAACTTCTTTTCAAACGTAAGCCTTTGATAGATTTCTTCAGACCTTTTGGATGCTCCTGCACTCTTCTCAACACTCAAGAAAATCTTATCAAGTTCGAAGTAATTGGCGATATCTGTTATTTTATGGGCTATTCATCGACTCAGAAGGTGTATAGAGTCTACAACAAATGAAGCAAGATGGTGATTGTGTCATACTACGTTGACTTCCAAGAAGGAAACTACACTAACACTGGAAGTGCTCTAGATTGGTTTTATGATGTAGGTGGGATTTTCAACACCTTCGGAATTCCAGAAGACGTTCCTGAAGATGAACCTATAGTCGTTCCTGAAGCTAAACCTGCAGAAGCAACTCAAATTGAACCTTTGTATGACTTATTAGATATTGGTTTCACTCCATTCACTACTCGTTTCTCTCCATTTGCAGCTGATCTGATTCTTTCTGTGGATGAAGTTAATGGTGACACTTTGGCTGAGAATGCATCTGGAAATGGTGCTTCTTCTTCACAAACGAATGTGGATGAACCAACTCGGGAAGACGGACCTCCTGTGATTTACATCGATGAACACTTTACCAATATAACTCAACAGATTGAGACCCACACCAATGCAGGATACAAGACAAATCGAAATCATCCTCTTGAAAACGTCATAGGTTATGTGGAAGATGGGGTGCGTACTTGTGGGCAGACATACGACATCAACAAAGGATTATACGCAGTTTTTCTTTCGTAGTATGTGCCTCATGACATTGAAGAAGCTATCCAAGATTCCAACTGGGTGCAAGCTATGCAGGAGGAACTATCTCAGTTCCGAAAGCTTAAGGTATGGGAACTTGTTGATCTGCATGATGGCAAGTATCCTATTGGTACTCGATGGGTGTTTCGCAATAAGATAGACGATCGTGGTGTGGTGATAAAAAATAAGGCCAGACTGGTGGTACAAGGTTTTCGACAGGATGAGGGAATTGATTATGAAGAAGTTTTTGCTTCGGTCGTAAGATTGGAGGCCATTAGAATCTTTTTGGCGTATGCTTCGTATAAAAACTTCAAGGTTTTCTAGATGGATGTGAAGAGTGCTTTTCAGTATGGCATGGTTAAGGAAGAGGTTTATGTTTACCAACCACCTGGTTTTAATGATCCTCACTTTTCGAGTCGCTACTATAGGTTGGACAAAGCCTTGTATGGTCTTTACCAAGCCCCTCGTGCTTGGTACGAGACTTTGTCAACATATCTTTTGGAGTGTGGATATACCAGAGGGAAGATTGACATGACTTTCTTTACCAAAAGGATCGGCAATGACGTGATGCTAGTGCAAATATATGTGGACGATATCATCTTCGGGTCGACGAATGAGGCGTTGTGCAAGGAATTCGAGACAGTGATGAAGGCTAAATTTGAAATGAGCATGATGGGAGAGCTCAAAGTTTTCTTAGGATTTGAAGTAAAGCAAAAGGAGGACGGTATCCTTATACATCAAGCAAAATACATTAGGGACATCTTTGCAAAGTACAACATGAATGACTGTAAAGTAGCAAGCACTCCGTTCGCCTCTCAGACCGAGCTTACTCTTGACCTTCAAGGGAAGCCAGTGAATAGATCCTTCTATCACTCAATGATAGGCTCTCTGTTGTATTTAACTGCCAGCAGGCCATACATTATGTGGGTCGTGTGTCTTTGTGCTCGATTTCAGACAAATCCCAAAGAATCTCATGAAACTGCCGTAAAGTTGATCTTCCGTTATCTTAAAGGAACACAGAAACTCGGTCTTTGGTATCCTAAAGATAGTAACTTTGATCTTATTGCTTATTCAGATAGTGATCATGCAGGTTGTAAGGTTGATCGCAGGTCAGTCTCAAGTGGATGTCAATTCTTGGGAAACTGTCTAATCTCGTGGCAGAGCAAGAAGCAGACAATAGTGTCCACCTCTACTGCTCAAGCTGAATACACGGTGTCCTACAGTTGGTGTTTGCAAGTCTTTTGGATACAAAATCAGTTGTTGGATTACGGAATCAACAATATGAAGACTCCTATATTCATCGACAATGAAGCGTGTCTGGGGATTGTGAAGAATCCTATCCACCACTCAAGAACAAGTAGTATATCGAAATTCGCATTCATGCAATTCGAGATGCTTACGAAAAGGGATATATTAAGGTGGTTCCGGTGGATACAACGCAGCAATGAGCCGACATCTTCACGAAAGCCTTTGACAAAACCCGTTTTAACCAGTTGATAACCTGGTTGGAAATGGTTAATTTCCTTGGATGGAAATGAATTTACCCGTTTATCATTGTATATACATACTCTATCATTTAATTTTTCGTGATCTTAAAAAAAACCACCGTTTAAAGTAAAACAAGTATCTTAAAACGCTGCCCACCAAAAATATTTTCTGTTATTTAAAATTTCATTTTTCGGGCAATGGACATGCGAAAATAAAATTTTAGGGGGTGAAGAAAATGCAGAAAATCAAAAGTTTGATGTCACACCCCGACCACGTAGAACAACAAAATGTGGCGGAAAACGTCGGGGAGTGTTGTAACAGAATCATTGTTTCATAACACATGGAAATTGAAATATTGTTTTATTGATTAAAGTAGTTACAATGTCTTGACAATCAAAGAAACATAACATAAATAACTAGTCTTGCATCTTTTATTGTCGCTAAGGCCCAAGTCCGCCTAAGTGTATCTTGATAAATCCTATGCATCATATCCTGAAACACATGTGAAAATAGGTACGTCAGCATAAAAATGCCTGTGAGATACATAGGTTTTGTGAAAATAGAATTCATGACTTATGTTTAAGAACATGTTTAGTCATGGACCTTGTAATTTGCTTTGTCTTGTAAATCATTTGAAAAGTGATAAATAAACCAAATGATATATATGTATAAAAGAATAACACATGGTTAAGTGGATAACCATGTGAAATGAGTTTGTATAAATTAAGTTGTTTGTAAAACAATGTATTGTGAAAAGTATGTTATTTGCATAAAATGTTATATGTCCAAATTTAAATGATTCAAATAACGCTACGATATGTAATACCATACAATCACTTATATATAGGAAGTACCAGCGGCGTATCCACCATGCTTGTATCATATTACACACGCCTCGTTACTTAAATCACTTACTCAAACCAAACCAACAATGTAAGATGTCTATGTTTAAACCAATTGCCAAACGTATTGAATAATATGTCAAAATGTTTATGTCAAGATGTAAGTCATGTAATGTATAACCAATGTCAATAATGTTTATATGTCAAATGTAAATCATGTAATGTGTAACCAAAATGAGATGTATGGCTAGTGAAAAATATCAACTAAACCATATACACAAAAACAAAGTATTGAAGTAAAACATGGTTTAAACCAAAGCTATGTTTTGTGGAACAAATGCATGCTATACTGATATAAATATCTATGCGGTGTTGTGAGAATGCATACATCCAAGCCTTGAGACTGTGGCGATAAACCCTTAAACAAATTAAAGGTTTATCTAAGTTATGTATATCGAATTCGGTCATTCCTTCCAATCCAAACAAACCTAGGATTTCAGGAACGGGAGTTGTCAATTCCTATGGTACCACTACCTACTAACGAACGGCGTGATCGGTGTTAATGAATGTATATTGATCCATCAAAACAAACCAAATATCATATCAAAATGTAAGCATGTGATGAAAACAACTGTACTAAGTATGCAACAAATGGACATACATAGCATGTGAACTGTACTAAGTATGCAACAATAGACATACATAGCATGTGACGTGAAAAAACTGTACTAAGTATGCAACAATAGACATACATAGCATGTGACGTGAAACAACTGTACTAAGTATGCAACAATAGACATACATAGCATGTGAACTGAAACAACTGTACTAAGTATGCAACAAATGGACATACATAGCATGTGAACTGTACTAAGTATGCAACAATAGACATACATAGCATGTAATGTAATGAAATCATGTACTATAAATGTACTAATGAACATAGCAAGTATATGATGTGAAAACAGGAAAGCATGAAAGTAACAAGTAGGCACATGTGTTCCACCCCAAAACAGTTTGGAAAACAGTAAAAGATGGGTCTATGTACTCACTTGAGATTTCTTAGTAGTCCTTGAGTAACAACCAAACAATGTTAGAGATCTCGGAATCAAACGGCACCTAATATAGGTAACTATGTTAATAAACCGGACCTATATCGGAAGATTGAATAGAATGAGGGCTCGTAAACCAAATGAGTATGGGAACTCATGTAGTATGGTTTAACAAAGCCTACATACTAAATGAAACCTAACCTAAGTGCTTACGACCCATTACGACCCGTTTAGGTAGCTTATGCTACTTTAACGCGTTGTTCGCGTGAAACGCGTTCGCCTAACTAGTCCTATGACAAGTATTATATGCCTAAAATGTTTAATTATTTGCTTCCCGAACCGTTTGAATAATATATGGCATCGCATCTATTATTCCTTGTGCCACTATGTGTTGGATGGAACCGGTGTCCACTTGGTTTCCATTATTGTTGTTGTTTGGGTTTCCGTTAGCCGGGTTATGGTTACTCTGGTTATCGTTATTCTGGTTTTCCGGGTTATTATCCGGATTCTCTTGATTCACTTGGTCGGCCATCTGAATTTTAAACATTTACCACATATTAATTTCACAAAATAATATCTTAATACGATCAATTATATGACACGCATTCTGATAAAAAACGTCGAGCATTGCGACTTACTTTTTCTTAGTATGCGTCTAATACAAACTTAATACAAACTGGAACTAGAAATTAAAATTACAATGCTATTATGCGTCACTAACCACGAAGTGTTCTATACTACGATCGATTTATTATTATTATTATTATTATAAATATCTTTTTTTTTCATACTCACATTATATATATATATATATATATATATATATATATATATATATATATATATTATTACTACCTCTACCATCATCATCACGGATATGGATTCATCCAGAAATCCATATGACGCTCGTCGTACTTACAAACGATTCGTTCTCCTACCTGCCTCATTCTTTCACTACTTTCTAAAATTTCTTCTCCGAAAGTTCGGAGCTCTTGCACATTTTTTGCACTCATTGGGGGTGCAGGTGCTGGTACGGGATCTGGGTACTGTGGCATGGGTTCTTCCTGAGGATACGGATTCTCTAAGATTTCCCTAATGTATTCATCATTATTATAGTAGGGATCTAGAGGGTCCAGACCTGGGTACGCTGCTAGGTTTGGCATGGGTAGGTCTGTTAAGTGGTAGCGTTGCACTTAATCCCTATGGTTATCAAACCACGGATCGTAGTCTGGGTCTAAGGGATTGGGTGCTGGTACCCTAGGTATCTCCTCTGGATTGAAATCATGCATTTCTACTTGATTTTCTGGGTTGTTTTCTATCTCCATTGGCTGAGTGGGAAACAAGGGTAATGGTTGAAGGGCTACTAGTTGTTCCAAATTTGGGTCGGCAGCTATGGTTGCTAAAATATGGAAGTTTGCTAAACTCCTATTAAGCATGTCTTGGGTGTGGGCATCGGTTTCTCTTTTAGCTGCTGCTAGCACTCGTTGCTCTTGTAATTTCTTCATTCTTTTTTCTGAGGGAATCCTTCTTTCCCTACGCTCATGTGCTCCCTTACTGAACCATCCTCTCTTTTTCTGAGGGAATGGCTCTTTAGACTGAGCCTTAAATACGAAAATCCCTTCTTCATCATCAGCTGAATACCCTGAGAGGGTAGGCTATGAAGAGGTGCCTTCGCTCCTAGGTGAGCTGGACAACTGACGATAGACGTCGGATGGTCCTTGATCACTCATACTGTAAACTAACAAATAGTTAAATAACACATAAACAATAAAATACAGATATGCACGTATTTCGATAAATTATTTCCTAACAATTTGAATAATATCTTGGTGTCAGCAGAACACTTTTGTGGCTGAATCAGTGGCTTAGCTCTGATACCACCTTCTGTCGCAACCCTCGCCCCTATCTGTCCCGGGAACGGGCGGCCACGAACTCCGTATTGGTGGTATCGATGTTTATTATTTTGGCAACGGAATTTACATCAGGACCGTAGTTAGGAAATATTTTATCAGAGTAAATACCACACTTTTATAATATTAAACATTTTGGGATAAAACCCAAGTTTTTCATTACAAACTGATTTATAGAGATAAACTCTATTTTATTTAATAAAACATCTTCTTTTATTTAGGTAACTTTTATAGCCACTTTCTCCAAGCCTTCAGTGCTGTCCAGCTGGCCTCTAGTTGGCTCTCACATTTTGTTACTTGAAACGCGTTTAAAAATATTTTGTCAGCGGGAAATACTGGTGAGTGAATCCCAGTTTAATCAAGAAGAGTTTTATCAATTATCACAGTATTGAGAGTGATTACAATGTTTATATCTACACAATTACTCATTCAGTACTTGCCACTCGACCGTATCTGCGGCTATGGTAATATCAAACATTGGCTAACCCGTTGTCCAATTGTGAAGGTTATCAAGTAATGTATACAAAACCCCAAAATACCAGCAGTAATTGAAGAATTACAAAGACTCAATCAATGCTTAATCACATTGTAAAATATAAAAGGTTTTGTAAAACAATTTACAAAACGGAGATTACTCACAAAAAGGTTTACGAAAAGAAGGATTACTCACATTGTTGTCTTAGATTTCTTCTAAGGTTTCCTGGTGATTATCTATAATTTACACAATGCACACGCGTTAGTATAAAAACCCTTTATATTTACATTAGTAATACCCTCCCCGAGACGGCATTCCAACGACTACGTCGGGCAGAACCACGACAGACGTTACGGAACCCTGGATCAATCAGGCAGCGTATCTAATACGTAACCGGGGGTTATGATACTTACAACGGAGCAGAACTTCGTTAATTAGAGGGATATTATACCCGAGATTATGCCTACTATAAAGAAATTCGAGAGAGAAAGTCGAGAGATGAACGAATTGACTGAAGGCCCGATGCCTGCTATATATAGTGCCTGATTTTGGTTTCCTCGCGGCCCGCGTAGTAGGGGTGTAGACCCTAGCTCTGATTGGTCATCACAACTAGCTGCGACACGATCGTGACACGTGGCGGCTCAGAGGCTCGCCCTGACTTCAAGCTATCGCGGCCCGCGTATGTAGTAGCCAAAGGCTACGCGGCCTGCGAGCGCCCATAAAATTTTATTTTTATTTAATTTTTATGAAAATAAAGGTATTTGGGCTCGGTTTTCACATATGGGGTGTATTTTAGGACATATTGGGGCATTTAAAATATATTATGACGTCGAAAAATATTTTGGAGGGTTGTTATAGATGAACTCGTTGAATGTAGCGTAAATACAATGAAGATCGCGTAATTAATGAGAACAAGGAGTCACGAAGATAAGTCTCGAACGCGAGTTCGAGCAACCGGCGTATTTGACTAATACGCCAGTCAATCATCATAGATGCACTTCTACGCTGCTTGTCTATCTCGTAACCGGACTTAACTACGCGATCAGACCCAACGTATATACGCGCATCATGATCAAGCCAATGTTACCATTTCCGCGTAATTGATCAAATTAACCTGTGTACTTAATCTTCATTGCCGACTTAATTGTTTTGATCTGTTAAGTTCACCACGAGCCCGATAGCGTAGATGTTAGCGGAATTGGAGTCTGATTTGTTTTCAAAACTTCAATATTATAAATTAATATATTTTTAATATATGTTTAATCCTTTTAAATGTAAATATTATTATTATTTACTTATAATTAATATATATATATAGGGTCAGGATTTAGAGAAAACGGTGAAAAGTGTGAGAACGGTTATGGATCGTCAGATCAAAACAATCTATGTACTAGATGACGCGGTGGCATTTTCGTAAATAACATCACTTTTATTAGTGTGGTGCGCTTCATTAAGGGTAAAAATGTCTTTTGACTTCTCTACACAATAGCACACACCATCCTAATCGAAAACGACGTTAGATATAAAACGCCAAACTTGTTTTAAACGCAAAAGCTGAACAAATAGTGACTGAAACGATGGGACTTAATTACTAGCATTCATTATAATAAAATCCAGCCTAAAACAACTGCCAAAAAACATCCTGTACATACAACATCTCAGACCTTCCATTAAAACACACAAAACCCCAAATGACATATTTAATAAATACCATTCGTCTTAGAAATGCCAAAAAACACAAACATCAAATATCCTCTAAAACAAAACGTTTATTTGAAATTCAGTTTGGTTGTCGGTAAGGTTTCGCTCAATGTAATGGACAAAATCCTTAAGTGAGTATATTATCCATTTCATTGAGTAAAATCTTATTGACTTTATCCTCAACTTCCATCCAATTTATAACGCCAAAACATACAAAAACATTATTGAGGTTTGTTCTTAATAATGTTTAGCTGTATGGGTATCACACCCAGATCGCGTTAAAACAACGAAACCACGGCAGAAACGTCGGCGAGTGGAGCAACATAATTATTGTTTCACAACCATGGATTTCAAAAGTTTTGTTTTATTGATTCATTAGGTAATTTACATTGTCTTAAACAAAACAAACAAACTAAACATCGTCTATCATTGTTATTATGTTGCTAAGGCCTCGTCCATATCCTATGTGAGCATGCATCCTAGCAATCAACATCATTCAACAACACCTGAAACATATGTAAAAACAAAGTCAACAAAGAAATGCTGGCGAGCACATAGGTTTTATGTGAGTATCGGATTCATGGCTCGTTTTCATGATGCAAAACCTTATTAAAAACCTTGTTTTGAAAAGTATATAATATTGCAACATAATTAACCAACTCAAACCAAGTTGGTTATAACTTATAAAATCTCGTAGCCATGATTCTTAACCCAAAACATTTGTTTAATTAAATCGAATTGAAAATCACCTCGTAAATAAAACTCGTATGGTTTATATTTAGAAAACATCGTTATGTGACATCATTTCAAAATCGTTTACCCAAGTGAACTAAATAACGCCACGGTATGTAATATGATGAAAACACTTATATATAAGAAGTACCAGCGGCGTATCTACCATGTTTTCATCACATTACACCCGTCCCGTTATCTAAACACTAACCAAAAACCAATCGTTTGTCCAATTCGTTTAACTCGTTTAAATCGTTCCAAAATCGTTTAATTGTTCCAAAACGCTTAACTCGTTTAAATCGTTTAAATCATTCTCGTTTTAATTGTGAAAACTACTTTTGGTCGCCTCGCTAATAACATCCAAACCTTCGCAACTCGTCCATCGCCAATTCTCGCATTAATAAACCACCAAAGGGTAAATTAACAATCACAGATTCAGTCGTTACCCACATAACCATGGGTGCAGTCTGATAACGGGATTCGTCAGATCCTATGGTACCATAACCTAATACTAGTCGGTTCGGCCAAAACTATTGAATGTTATTCGTTATGTAATTGCGCCTAACAAGTTTATTCACATTATCAAAATCGTTATTAATTTAATATAAACCATATTTATCATTTCGAAAACCATCGTCAAAAACCTAGAAAACATTTAACACATATGAATCACCCCAAAACAATTGAAAACAGTAAAATAGGGGAACTATGCACTCACATTGAACTGCAAGTATCCTTGACCTAAAGAACTCAACGAAGCTCAGGTAAACCAAGGAAATCAAGTAGTACCTATTAATTGAATCGCCTAGTCAATAAATCAACACCTAAATTGGAAGATCGGATAGAATGAGGTCTCGTAAACCAAATGAGTATTGGGACTCATGTGATATGGTTTAACAAAGCCTACATCCTAAAACAGAACCTAACCTAAGTGCTTTCGACCCGTTACGACTCATTAAGGTAGCTCATGCTACTTTAACGTGTCGTTCGCACAAAGCGTGTTCGAGACGCCTAACTAGTCCTATGATAAGTATTATATGCCTAAATATGTTGCATAATCAGTTATGTGACAAAAGTTTAGGTTACACATGCTTAAAATTCAATTATGCATGAAAAGGGAATTGTTCATTTACCTAAGGCATATAAACTACCTATCATACAACTAATTAAACCTAAGTGACCATAAGGTATAAACTCGGAAGGTTATTCCCTAAACAACTATGGTCACTGCACTTGAAAAACTTGCATTTTGATGCATATTTGACACGTTTAAGCGTCGTTAACCCCATTTCAAAGCTCTAAAATGATGTTAAAGTATAGGGAACTCAAAACATGCTCAAAAACATCTCGGATGTCGGTTCGTTTGGTCGTACGGTTGCGTTATTCGGGTAATTACGACGGAAGTCATAACGGACGCAAAAACGATCCAAATTACGCGACGAATGGAATTTTATCATGCCAATCACTAAAATAAAATATTTTAATGATTACTTAAATTTTTGGATATCCGGATAAATTCAGAACGTAAAATATGCGCGAAAATGCAAACTTATGCACTTTTTGACGCTTTTAGTCCCTATTGATCAAGAAAGTTTATTTTCACATACCAAACCCCTTAAAGCCTATTTCTAAGCTATGTAAAGGATATTTAGGGTATGTTTAACTTATGATCAAGTTCTGGAATGTTCGTTACTATACAAATCGGTATAGTTTCGCAGTTTGACACAAATAGTCCCTGCGATCGAATAGACTTGTTTTCAACACACCAAACCATCCAAAACGTATTTCTAAGTTATGTTAAGGTTATTTAAGGTATGTTAAGCCTATGTCACTATTACAGAGTGTTTTTCGCGTTAAACTGATTACGTTTACGGACCAGTTTGCGTATAACCTTCCAGAAAGCGATTTAAAGCTTGAAATCGAACTCGAATCAAATCGTAAAATCATGAAACAAAAATACACACATAATAACACCCAAAACACATATAATAACACCAAAAAACATTGTTTTATTGATAATTAACATTGTTTTACATTGTACATCGATTACAGAGCACAGTTGTCATAGTCTCCCCTACTTCAAGAAATTTCGTCCCGAAATTTTAACTAGAGGAAGTTTGTGAAAACAAATGAGGATATTTCGCCTTCATCTGGTCCTCACGTTCCCAAGTAAACTCTAGGCCACGTTTGGATTCCCAGCGAACCTTGACCAATCGAATCCGTTTGTTTTTCAACTGTTTGACAGCACAGACCATTATCTCCATGGGTTTTTTGACAAAATGCATCGTTTCATCAACTTGAATCTCGTCTAGTGGAATGTGAAGATCAGCATCAGCTAAACACTTTCGCAAATTGGACACGTGAAAAGTCGGATGAATATTTCCAAGCTCTGGAGGCAGCTCTAGTCGATAGGCAACCTTTCCAACTCTTTCAACAATCTTAAATGGTCCAACATATCGAGGTGCAAGTTTTCCTTTATTTCCAAATCTCACCACTCCCTTTCAAGGTGACACCTTGAGTAGGACATGGTCGCCCACTTGAAATTATAAGGGCTTACGTCGCATATCCGCATAACTCTTTTGACGGCTTCTAGCTATCAAAAGATTATTGCGAATTTTCTTGATTTTGTCTGTTGTTTCCAGAATGAGCTCAGGTCCAGTAAGCTAAGCTTCACCGGTCTCATTCCAACAGACAGGTGAACGACATTTTCGACCGTATAAAGCTTCGAATGGTGCCATATTAATGCTAGCATGATAACTGTTGTTGTAAGAGAACTCGATCAATAGCAGATGAGAATCCCAGTTATGAAAGTACAAAAGCGCCTGTAGAAGTCAGACTTGACAGAGTTCTCCCCAAAGTGACAAGAGTTCTAAATGACATACCCTGATGGGGTATTTATAGGCAACTCGGGATGATACTAAGTGTTGTCCGATCGGCTGACAATGCTGTCCGATCGAACTGCCGTCCGATCGGATGACACAAGTCAACAATTGTCAACACTTTTACAATTCAATCCCATATCCTGAGTTATCATACTACGTACATACATACATAAACATAATTGTTCTCAAAAGACATAAACATACAAAATATGACTAAATGTTGAAGGAAGCTACAGACATATGAACCAACAGACTCCCCCTCAGATGTAGCTGCAGTTCCTTCCAGCATAGTCTTCAATTCTTCCTGTTCCGCCTTCGTTCTCGCGCTTTCAGTCTTCTCTTTTCATCTTTTTCCTCTAACATTCTTCTCCTTATATGCCTTCCTTCTTCGATCCACAATTTTCTATAAACCGGATCACCATCACGCTTCCGATCCCATTTGGGAATCTTGTTCTCCTCTTTCTCGATTGGCGTTTGATCCGTTGGTATCGATTTTCCCAACTTGCGCTTGCCAAGCTCAGCTGCCCTTTCAGAAATAGCCTTTGATCTTTGTTCTCGTTTGTACTTTTTCAGGAACTCATCAATCTCAAGATCTCTCCATTTCGTCTTCCAATATCTTCCCTAGTTGATGTCTTGGGCAAAGCACACATCCATGACCGTTTGATACTGCAATGTTTGTTCTCTGTCTCTTCTTTCATAAGCAATCTTGTTGTAGAACAAGCGATCGATATCTTTCTTCGAACAGTTAACAAGCCACATTGGATCAAGAATGCTGATTCTTCGAGACTTTCCTGTGGACTTATCGTACAGTGAGATTATTGCCTCAGCCGTCGTTTCATTGTACAACCAGCCTTTGAATAGATCATGGAAATCTTGCTCAATAGCTCTAAGAGGCATATTCTTTAAACATCTTGGAGGCTTTATATCTAACGTTATATCTTTCTCTCCATTCTCCAACATTGTGACAATTTGCTTTGGTCTTTGAGGCTTCCAGTCAGGATATCCAACCTTAGCCTGCTGTTTTATGTAAAATTGCTTTATATTCTTTGTCAGCACTAGCTCATCTACATCCCACCATGGAAGGGTTTTGATGTCTGACAAAAACTCAAAATACTGAACACCCTGTTCCTGTCTGATGTCGTAGACCTGTAGATCTTCCAGATAACCCCATGACAAAATATCACCCCATGAGATCTCTTTGCTATGAGTGAAGTACTGAAGTTCCCTAAAAGTCTTCCTTTCTTTCGGCATTACTTTGAACCACTTTTTCCTTTCTTCAGCTAATCTTTCTCTTGTGATGGTTTCTAGAACACCTTCAGTAGAGACTTTTTCCACAATTTTTCTTCTGATCTCATCTTCATTTCGATCCTTGAACATTTCTGCCAATGATGGAAATGTCTCATCAACTCCAGAATAGTGAAAATCAGTTTCTTTATCGGATGAATCTGAAGCATCTTCAACAATAACATCATTGTAGTGATCAGCTTCCTGAGCATACCTAGGCTCAAATACATCTTCAGATGACTGAGGTATCTCATCTTCAATGTCAAACTTAAATTTTCCATCATTCAAACTCAGTTCCTCCAACATTTCTACTCTTGATCTCCGAACCTCAAGCTCCCCCTCATGTTGAACATGTAAGTAAATAACAGTTGGATTTGTGAGGAGTACCTGGTCAACGTGTTGTTTTCCAGATGTGGAGGCTTCTTGCCGATCATCATCTTCTTGTTCATTTATCCGATCATTCATAAAATCTTCAATATTCTGCTCAACATTAGGATTCTCAACTAGCAATCCCGATGCACCCTGATCATTATCATCATTGCCCTTATCATCATTTTTATCTTTATCATCTTTCCCATCTTTCTTATCAGACTTATCATCTTCATCTTGTTCTTCATCTTCATCACCAAGGATTTCCAAATCAGAATCACTAACAACAATTTCTCCACGAGCCCTCTTTGCCTCTTTTCGCCTTTCTTCAATTTTGACTTGGCGAAAAATCTCTTTGATGCTGTAAGGTACTGAAGAAGCTTTACCAATAAGAATGAAATTCGGAGTTCTTCTTCTACCTCTTCTTCGTCTTTCCATTTCAACAACAACATTTCTCTCGCCTTTCTTTTCTTTTGAATAGCATAAACTCGGTGAAGAATATCATTAAGATCAAGAGATTCAGAAGACTTACCAACTAGCACGAATCCCAGAGGATCTGCTTCTGTTTCAGTCATTTCTACATCAGTTTGGCTTGAAGAACCACATGCTTCCTGAGCTTCTTCGGCCAGTCGCCTTTCTCTTTCAATTCTTCTTTCTTCGGCTCTTTTGACATCAAGATCATTGAAAGCAGCGTGTACATCAATCTTCAGGTGACTTTCCATGACCGCATATAACATGTTGAGCTGATTGTCTTTCATCACTTTATCGGCTTTCATTGCTTCAATTTCTAACTTCATCACCTTCATTTCATTTGATGAAGCTTCACTCATTTCACTTAGAAGCTGGTTCAGAGTTTGATTCACATCTTGCAGATTCTTTATCTTCACATTCAATGTAGCAATCTCTGCTGTTAGAAGTTTGAACACTTTAGAGTTATCATGAACATCGTCCTTCATTTTCTTTATCGTCTCCTCTTGATCTATCAAAACCATTCTTGCTTCCTCATGTGCTTTCATCAGTTCTTCAATATGCCATTTAAAAACATCACGCTCTGCTTCAGATTTAGCTTTAGCTTTTTCAAGATCAGCAACTTTCTTTAGCAATTCTTTCACGGATTCGTTGTTAAACATGTCGTAATCATCATCTGGAATATCTTCGCTATATACTCTAGTTGCAGGTGGAAGCCCTCCAAATAGATTTTTAAAAGATGTATCTTTTGGATGTGAAGATTCTGGTTGATATTGTGGTGGTGGTA
Source organism: Helianthus tuberosus (assembly GCA_030545235.1). Classification (NCBI taxonomy): domain Eukaryota; kingdom Viridiplantae; phylum Streptophyta; class Magnoliopsida; order Asterales; family Asteraceae; genus Helianthus; species Helianthus tuberosus. Next base: position 27,134,340 of record CM060419.1, read on the forward strand.
GTGGAGGTGTAGCAGCTTTATAACCTGTGATTTCAACATAATCATCAACACATGTCTTCTTTTGAACCACAACCTCATGTACTTCAACACTCTGCACCTTTGGTTCCTTTGGAATTTCACCACTCTGAGCTGTTTCTGCTTCTGGAACCTTTGATGTTTCAACATGTTTTTCTTTCTTTCCATATTTATCTTTCGGTAATTCAGCACCTGTTTTCTTTGCACGTACTCTCCTCGGAATTACTCCAGCTTGAACAGCTTTACGCTTTGCTCTTTGTTTCTTTGGCTTATCAGGTACATAGGTAGAGTCTTCTTCATCCGATGATTTCTGCTTCTTTGTAGGCTTTTTCTTCAGTTGAGCCTTTCCACGACCAAGTGTAGTTAGGTCGAGCTCTAACACTGACTCAGTAGCCTCAGAATCATCTTTACTAGAATCATCCTGAACATCACCTTCTAGCTCAGTAGCTTTAACACTTTCACCTTGAGCACTTGAACTTTTATCTTTCTGAGCAGCACCTGCAGCTTCATTGAGCTTAATGAATTGTTCCAATGTAACCTTTGTCAGATCAATTGCATCTTGTGGAATACTTGAGGGATCTATCACTATTTCATCCTCCAATCTTTGCTGTGGCTTTACAGAAGGCCCTGCAAAACAAGCATTAACAACATCATTAGAAACATTTGACAATTTTAAGATCCTAACTGCCTTATGACTCCCCCTTTCACTATACCCTTTACTACAATCACCAGAATAGAAACTGCAGGGGACGTCTTCGGCATTCTCTTTCTCTTTCCCTCTCTTGCAAACCACCATTTGGTTTTCTTTTCAACCAACAAACTCATCTTCTTATCCTCGTTATCCGAATCACTCTTTTCATGTCTCCATTTATCATCCTCTGGAGCAACATATGCTGGCCTGCTGATTCTACATATCATCCCCTTAACTCTTTCATCAGTTCCTTTGGTCAGTCTAGTGATGGTATCAGGTATCATGTTTCTCAAACCCAAAATATCACTATTATTCTTTGGAATATCCTTGAACTGGTCATTGATTATCATCATGATGAAACGAGGATACATGATATACCTTTCATCTCCAGCTTTGATATTTTCTTTCATGTATTCAAAAAGTACTTGTGAAACGTTGTAAGGTCTATTCAGTACCAAGCATGCGATTGTGTTCATGATGTAATCAGATGCTTCATCGTATGCTCCTTTCCTATGAGATGGAGCATGTATCACACAGTGAATCATGAACCTATAAGCACTAGAGAACATCGTTTTTATCATCTTTCCATTGACACTCCCTGTGAATCCCATTCTGCACCATAATCCTTTAGCTAGACGTTCAGGAATGATGGTCGGATCATTGTCACTATCACCTAAGTCTAACACTTGTCTAAGATCCTCAAAATTAAACTTCATCTCCAGATCCACATCCTTTCCATTCTCATCCTTCTTTCTTATAGCAGAATAAATTGTCTTATCAGATTCTTCGTATCTAGCTGCATTCCAGAAAGTTCTCACATGAGATTCATGCACAACGGTTTTATCAGTTAATGCTTTCCCAATCTTAAAAACTTAGCTATCTCTTCAACCATAGTATTCTCTGTATTTGTTGTATCTAGCAAGAAATAGACGTTATGATCCTTGTCCCAGTCTTTTCCTTTTCCCTGCGAAAATATTCATCATTATGCACAAGGTTCGGGACATAAAGAGAGATGATGAAATTTTTTGAAGAATTCAAAAATTTTTCTAACACTTGGGATACTCTCTATGTGATAGTACTGACGGATTGGATGGTTGTCCGATCGGATGACCTATCTTGTGCAGACATGAAACAATTTAAGAACTTCTGTCCTTTAGTTACTGTCTGATCGGATAGCAAAAGCTGTCTGAACGGATTGCTACTTTGTACATATTTCAACACATGACCACATGAAAGGAGGGCTGTTCGATCGGATGACAAGGCTGTCCGAACGAATTGCCACTTCAGATGAAGGATTTTTTCATTTAGTGGTTGTCCGATTGGATTACGTATGCTGTCCGTTCGGATTATCACTTGACATGTATTGATATGTTTTGTCTTATAGTGGTTGTCCGATCGGATGGCAGATGCTGTCTGTTCGGATTGCCACTTCGCATGAGAGCACAATATTCAAGATAGAGACGCGAATAAGATGGCTGTCCGAGCGGTTAGTAATGCTGTGCGAACGGTTTGCACTGCTGACCGAACGGTTTGCAATGTTTTCCGAACGATTTGCAATTGCTGACTGAACGAATTACGATCCTATTCATGGCATGATTGAAAGACACATAGCATCAAACATTCTAACAGTTTAGGCACAGAATTCAAGACACAAACACTTAGAAATTTATCAAAACATCATGTATAGAGTTAGGTGGTCGCCTGATCGAACTGCTGTCCGATCGGTCAGCACCTCGTTTCAAGAACATTCAAGACCAAACATGAACATGAAAATTTTGTAAATCAAATCATCAAATTGAACATAGATCTATGTAGAGAATCTAATCGCGATCAAAACCCTATGTTCATTGTGTTCTAACTCGGCCTATACAGAGACTAATTTGATATTTAAAGCACCGACTGCCGACATGTTCTAAACAATAAATCTACACATTTAAGCATGTTTTTTCACAAATTAAACCGGTAAATCTGTAGATATGACCCTCGTGATCAAAACCTCATGCTTGAATCTTATCAAAACAGCCTAAAACTTCCTAGATCTAAAGATAAAGTGACCGACAGATGACGTAATCGAACAAGAACACTCAATAATCAACATGTTTTAACAGATTTGAGCATGAAAAAACGTACCTTTGCCATTATGAACGATGAGCAAACCAATGATCTAATGTACTTGTGTAAAGAGAATCAAGTGAATCAACGATCAGATGAAAAATTGAGAGAGAGAGAGTAGAACAGTCGGTCGAACGAGTAAAGGTTTGACTGTCCCATTGACCCTCTTATATATAGTGTGTTTGAAACGAAGCGCTGTCCGATCGAACAACTATTCGATCGGGTTGTTGCCCAAGCCAAGTACACTTCTTTGATTTTCATTTGTTTCACCTTTTGACCGTTTGACTTTTTGACTTTATTAGTTTCAAGAATCCACTTAAGTATCCAGGTCCAAATTAATGACGTTGGGTACTTAATTTGTCAACCAAGTCCAACTTAATGACCTTGGTTGACCCGAAGTAAAGCACATTGACGTTTTGTTTATTTCAAACATTTTTCTGAAAATTACAAGTTTCAACTTAATGAACTTGTTTTGACTTTTCATTTTAACAGGTTTAACATGATAAGCTCCTAACTCATTTGTCCAGCACAGAAACTTCCTGCATCTACCTCAAACTGCAAGTCTGAAGATCAGCTTTCCACTTTGGTTTGTCGATAAGACAAAGCAGAAATGTAAAATCTTTTTGTGATTTTAAGAAAGTTTCTATACTAGAAAGCTATGAAATCTTTTTGGAAATTTTGTATGTTAACTGAAATGAAATACAGTAAATGTAAATTATTTACAAACATATTTTTGGTGAGCGTGTTAGGGAATCATATAAGCTACCGACAAGCTACAAGTACCGTTAAGCTTTGATTTCATACTCAGAATTAAACAATGCGCTTAGATTGCAGATATACTGATCCATTTAAGTTTTCACACAAATTTCAATCTGTTCAGGATACGAATTAGTGTTTTAGAGACTTAGCTTATACGCGTGTACCACCTCAGAATATACTCCCGTATCCAGACTACTATATTCAGTCTTACAGGTGAGTGCACACTAATGATATCTGTAAGGGGTTAATGCGAGGCCATGAGAGCTCAGGCTATTGCTTCCGCAAAATCAGAGAGATGATGGCTCGTCTTTAGGTGGGTCCCCCTTGGGGATCTTCTTTACAACAGCACATGATTAGCATTTTTCAATGTTTCATCATTTTTATGCCGAGGGTGGGCTTTAAGAATAAAGCAGTGCAGAGTATTATACGAGGACTAGGCTATTGCTCTCGCAAAATCAGAAGTCCTGGTATAATACCCCAGATATCATCACGTACAAAGACCTAGTATGTCAGAAATAGAGCCTATCAAACAGGATTTCAGGGTTACCTATATATCCGAGAGATGTTCCCCACGTAAAAGCAAGTTTTTGATTTAGGTTTATATCCTGAACAAACTTACTAAATGTGTAAAAACCTATCGGCATATCATCAACGAGACTGCTTAACACATTTAAACTTTACATTTCTTTAGCGTACTGCAACTGTCTAAGTGATTTACTATCATTTTCCATTTTTACACAAGCTTTTTTTCTGTTTTCTATTGTTTTTGGATTTTGAAATATCTCATGTTTTTGGGTTTTTGAATTTTTTATTGTTTTTGTATTTTCTGAAAATATAACCTATCTCCCCCTAAATACCAAAACAAGTAAAAAATCAACAAACCATTGCAGATTGCTTTTCAACATCATCTACAGTGGTACCTTCATCTACGCCAAGAATCCCCCCGCAACCGATAGTAATTTCATACCATTATGTAACACCCGTCTAATTATTTAACGATTTTCGTTTAATTTGCGGAAATAGACATGACATTAGATGTAAATACTTTCGAATAATACGGGTGAATTAAAATTTTACAATTTGAAAATAATACCAATTATTATATACAGAATTGCCGTTTAAAAATAACGACGAAACAAAGTGTGCGGAAGCTTGTTTCTCATTCGTGTTCGGTCCTTTCAAGAGCTTGATCTTCATCCGGGAACACTTGGTATTTTTCCTGTGATCAAAACCAACCCAAAAGTTAGTTTTGATGCTTAAACAATAGGTTAAACAAGTTCTAAAAAACAAACCATGCGATAAACGAAGAATTTCCAGATTTGTAGTCTGTCGCGGGCCGCGACAGACTTAACATCATCTTACGCGGGCCGCGACGTCTCGTCGCGTGTCGCGGCGGATTTAGGCCCCTCTGTCGCGTGTCGCGAGGGTGCACTTTTTCCAGCAGGTTTCCTTCTGAAACCAGCATTTTGACAGCTATAAGTTTAGTCGAAATACGAACTTTAAAGTGCCATAACTTTCATTCTACTTATCCGTTTTACGCGGTTCTTTTTCCTACGCGACCGTAATTTAATTCTCCATCATATGGATTTAAAATCCGACATCCGGATTAACAAAATTCCAGACTTTTATTTCTTCGACTTATTACCCTTTTACCAAAATTTGACCCGTTCGATTTTTATCAAACAAACTTATTTGTTTGACCCCTATTTCTCATGAACCCTTTAAGTCCAATATTACCTATCATATTAGGTTCCAATTACGGATTTCTACGCATTATTAACCCATTTTTACTTATAGTCTTATTTTGACCCGTTAAGGGTATTTACGTCCTTTTAGGCATAAATCTCGCTCATTCATTTTTAGCACCATATTTTCACATTGGTTCTCAAATGGTCTTCCACCACAATTATATTTGTGGTGGATTTGATGTAGTAGACTATTTATGTCGCGTTTTACATCTCGGTTTGTCATTTTACGAAAAAAGACCCATTCTTAGGCATTTGACCACAAAGATTTATGCCTATAACCTTGATGCTTATCTAAGGATTACATGATTATAATACGTGATTCCCAAACCACCCATAAGAGCCGTTTGCCTGATTTACCCATCAAAGGCATATTTATCAACATTAGTCCCTCATTTATGATGAAGGACTTTCACTACTATTATGATCAAAATCGCACCTTTAAAATATAATCGCATTGATGCGTACCTGGCTCGGGTCAACAAGTAGACCCGATTTATACCTCGCATTTATTATCATACATTCTATGGACGCAATTAACCAAATCGCTAATCGCTCCTGTTAATAGAAGACTTAACGACCATATTAATCGATATTGTCAAATGGTGTTATCACACCATTTGACCCGTTTGGCCTATAAGACCAAACATTTTCATAAGTAGCAAAACATGGTTATTAATTACCAATTTGTTCATCCGTCCCATTTCGGATTTTTGCCACTAGACCCCTTTTTCTCTTAAACTCTTTTCTTATATTTTTACCCATTCGGCTTACGCCACGGGTGCCCCTTTTTAACTACAATTTGCTTCATTCGATACTTGTCTAAATTTCCATTTTTACCCAATTTCCCATTACTAGTTACGCTATAAGGCAACCTTAAGAAAAACTCTTCAACTCTTAACCAATTCATGACTAGTTTACCATTTTGCTTCTTTCACCATTAATCATGGTTTAAAACGTTTCTCTTTGTTCCGACCCAATTCGTTTCGTGTCGGAACCCATAATCCGAACCTAATCCTTTGTCGTATTTATCGCCTATAAAATAAACACGTATACTACAAGTAGGTGTAAGTTTTACTTACCTTGCATCCGAAACATGCTTTTACTTCACACTTGATTCGTTTGACCCGCTCACTCATCAAGCTTCCACCTAGCTCGTTAGGCGTCAAACTATCATCATAATTCATAAGATGGTTAGATTAGTCATTATCAATTATGACTACTCCATCTAACGGGTCTTATGTCGACTTTATCACTTGATTAAATCATTGGTTAGTTTGACTTCCTAGAAGTCAATTGATCTATCAACATACTCAAATGCACACTTCACATGGAATTTCAACATTTTAGCTTCGTTTAGGCATTTTAACAAACACCTAGTGGGCATAATTTTACATATTTACTAACTAGTTCATAACTAGTTATTTTTACCAAAATTTACACCACAAATCAAACCTCTATGTCTAGTGTTCATGAACTACACATCATATTTTCAGAAATCAGTTTCTATGCATCAATTTACACTAGATTAGCATTCTACATCCTAGTGTTCATCATTTTCTTACAAAACCCATGAATCACCTTCAATGTGTTCATGAAATTTTTTAGAATTTAGCCATGATTTCACATGTTATTGTCTAGGTTTTACTCCTAGACACCATATCAACCCTATTCTACCCAAATAGCAAACATGCAACATCAATTTTCAGATTTCCCAATTTCATGAAAATTTCAAGTAGAGAATTTTTATAAAATTTTGCATACCTTATGATCTCCTTTCGATGGGGATCATTAATCTTAGCTCGGATTTCGTTTTGGATCAGATTTGAACCTTCAATTTGTGAGTTTTTGTGATGATCTAGGGCTTTGGGGGAGCCTGGGGTCGCCCCTGGTTCTGGTCGATCTCAACAACACAGGCAAAAATGTGTTTTGAGTTTAGTTTTGTTATTTTATTAAAAATAGTTTTCTTTTAGACACTTTTGGCCCCTCATCTATCATTCTTTATTTGTTTTAACTCTTAACTGCTCATTAGTGATCAACTAACTAGGTTAGTTACTCCTAGTTACTTTAACGGGTTCGGGAAGTTATAACCCGTTATGTTTTAAGTCCCGTTAATTTGGCCTTTTTATATACTTTGTTTTCTCAAAGCTTTCTATTCACTTTTTATTTATTATTAGGATTAATTATTTAAATCCTAATATTTACCGGGTAAATTTTTACCACTAACGGTATTTTACCCGTCAGTAATATTAACGTGGTTTGATTACCAAACCCGTTTTTGGGGTGTTACAAGTCTACCCCCCCCCCCTTAAAGAGGTTTCGTCCTCGAAACCTTTTCTTACATAATTCATTGAGTTTTAGCTCAATGTATTTGAGCCGAGAATTCTTTTAAACATTATTTATACCTTTATCCAATTGTTAGTATTACCAGGACATATGGTAACATCCTTTCGGTTATTATTCGTCTACATATCTCCTACGACATAGTGCAACTCGAAATAACGTAATTTCGTTATTTCTACTAGTTTAGTTAACTTAGCGATATCCATCGTTTTATATATTATCGAACTCTTTATGAATCCGTTACTTTGACCAGTTTAAAGGTCTTTAGTGAAATCTTTCACTTTTAGCAACCATTTCTTTTTTTTTTTCATTTTCATTTATTCGATTCAGTTATATTGAATCCACCGCTTACAAGCGACCAATTTCATTTAAATGACCTTAACCGGTCTCACTAACTAGACTTATTAGTCGAGTTACTTTTCACCACTCGCTTGGTTATAATGTGATTCTACTTCACATTGCATTTCTTGACCGTGATCGTCTCACATCATGTTTAATTTATATCAACCTTTTATTTTTCGAAAATATCTCTTTTCGAATATGTCGTCTTGCGCCTATCAGTGTCAAGACTTGTATCTTTTATGCTTACTATTTAAATTCCTATTAGAATTTATATTTGTAAATACGTTATTTCTTACTAAAACCGAAGTTTTAGTTTTAGGATCTTCTCTTTAACTTTTGTCAATTAACCATACCAGGATATTGACAACCCATAATTTATTGTTTTCCGTTCTTAGTTTTATACGGGGAATCGTAACAAGTTCCCTTACCTCACACTATCGACCCGTAGGTTCCTTCACTTAACCTCGTAGGCTATTTTCCTTAGGCTTTCACCTCTTTGAGGCGAGGCCCTTATTATCCTTTTGCTTCAATTTGTGACCCGTGGGTCAATTTGGCCCCGTAGACCCTTGCTCTAATTAATATCCCGTAGGTTATGATGATCCCGTAGATCATCTTTTATTCTAGTCTTTATTCAATTGTCTATTTTTACATATATAGCTTTAAAGCATCCTTTGTTATGTTTGGAATCATTTAATTTTTACTTTTGAACCTTAGTTGACCTTGACCGTAGTCTAAGGTTTCATTTGTTTACTTTCGGACTATCCTTCCGACTTTATGACTTCTAGCGTCATTTACATGTCGGTTTGTCTTACGCTTACCATTACTCGGTTCATACTTATACTCCTTTACCACCCATTACCCGGGTCCTTCTATCTTATTGTTTTTAGCCTTCCGGTTTCACCGGTTTGCGTTTTCCTATATTATTAAGCGTTATTCCTTAATTGACTCGTTTGATTCATTTTGGGTGAATTTTCATCACTTATGAATATCAAACTTCATTCTTTATTTGACCCGTCCAACTTTGAAATGGTTGAACGTAATTCCCAAAATTTATGTTTGCGAAAATTCTTGTCATCTTTTAGTCATGACTCATATTCCGAGTCTTTTGACTTTCTATTTCGCGTTCCTGTTTCTCAGTCCACGCATGTGTTTAAATCCTTACCCACCAACCGGGTGTTTTACCAAAGTCGTTATTTTTGCAACCCTTACGGTATGCATTATGACTTCATTTCGCTTTTATATTCCTACTTTGTTCTCAAATTTGATGTTTTACAAAATCGGCCCGTTAAGAGTCATATTTGCATTCTCCGGGTTCGAGTGTAAGCACACCCCTCCCAATTGCATACCTTAATCCTTTTACATTAATCTTTGTCCCTTCACTCGGGCTCATCATCCTAATGTAATACGCTTCCGTCACCCGGCTGTGCGTTTACATTATTATCAAATATTTTGCTCATTTGATTCATTTGGGTACCTTTAAGTTAATCCCATTCACCCCGCCCTTACTACATCGGATGTAAACGTGTCTGCCATAAGAAGTTCATGGTATCATATGCCACTACTTACTTGGCCAGAGTAAGCGATTAACACATGATACACATGACCTTTTTTATAGTTTTCACATCACGCCCTATGTAAGTAACGCCTCTATTTGTTTCTCTTGGAATCAATATCCCGAATACATTTTCTATTCGGGTTTTTCCAAGTTTTTAATCTACATATGCAACTTTCAATTTCTACTTATTTGTTGCATATTACTATTTGTGCGATTATTTAAAATGTGCACCTGGTAATGTTTGCCCCGACGGGCGTTCCTTTCCATTAACCTTGTTCGCGGTCGTTACGCGATTTAGTCCTCGGTGAGCATGCTCCTTTTGTCATACTTCGGACCGTTCCATCATCATATCCACAATTCGTTTGACTCTCGTCGTCTTCAAACGCGAGTGTCCTTCAATTAAAACATTCACAAAAGTTAGTAACGTCAACTTCAATAATCTCCCGTATTATAATACAAGGCATTTTCTACTATACGCGTCAACGCGCGTATTTTCATCAACTATTTCAATCATTTTAATTGGGGTAACGTGTATCACACGATAGCCCTATGTGTTGTTTACAACACTTTAGCATGCTAAACTATTAACATACTTGTACTTACCGGATTTGCGATCAATCCTCGAACCGAACACCAATCTTTATTAAGAGCATAAGGTTTAAGTCCAAGCATAGTTTTCCAACCATACTTGAATCTCTTAAACCAAGGCTCTGATACCAACTTGTAACACCCGTCCAATTATTTAACGATTTTCGTTTAATTTGCGGAAATAGACATGACATTAGATGTAAATACTGTCGAATAATACGGGTGAATTAAAACTTTTACAATTTGAAAATAATACCAATTATTATATACAGAATTGCCGTTTAAAAATAACGACGAAACAAAGTGTGCGGAAGCTTGTTTCTCATTCGTGTTCGGTCCTTCCAAGAGCTTGATCTTCATCCGGGAACACTTGGTATTTTTCCTGTGATCAAAACCAACTCAAAAGTTAGTTTTGATGCTTAAACAATAGGTTAAACAAGTTCTAAACAACAAACCATGCGATAAACGAAGAATTTCCAGATTTGTAGTCTGTCGCGGGCCGCGATAGACTTAACATCATCTTACGCGGGCTGCGACGTCTCGTCGCGTGTCGCGGCGGATTTAGGCCCCTCTGTCGCGTGTCGCGAGGGTGCACTTTTTCCAGCAGGTTTCCTTCTGAAACCTGCATTTTGCCAGCTATAAGTTTAGTCGAAATACGAACTTTAAAGTGCCATAACTTTCATTCTACTTATCCGTTTTACGCGATTCTTTTTCCTACGCGACCGTAATTTAATTCTCCATCGTATGGAGTTAAAATCCGACATCCGGATTAACAAAATTCCAGACTTTTATTTCTTCGACTTATTACCCTTTTTACCAAATTTTGACCCGTTCGATTTTTATCAAACAAACTTATTTGTTTGACCCCTATTTCTCATGAACCCTTTAAGTCCAGTATTACCTATCATATTAGGTTCCAATTACGGATTTCTACGCATTATTAACCCATTTTTACTTATAGTCTTATTTTGACCCGTTAAGGGTATTTAGGTCCATTTAGGCATAAACCTCGCTCATTCATTTTTAGCACCATATTTTCACATTGGTTCTCAAATGGTCTTCCACCACAATTATATTTGTGGTGGATTTGATGTAGTAGACTATTTATGTCGCGTTTTACATCTCGGTTTGTCATTTTACGAAAAAGACCCATTCTTAGGCATTTGACCACAAAGATTTATGCCTATAACCTTGATGCTTATCTAAGGATTACATGATTATAATACGTGATTCCCAAACCACCCATAAGAGCCGTTTGCCTGATTTACCCATCAAAGGCATATTTATCAACATTAGTCCCTCATTTATGATGAAGGACTTTCACTACTATTATGATCAAAATCGCACCTTTAAAATATAATCTCATTGATGCGTACCTGGCTCGGGTCAACAAGTAGACCCGATTTATACCTCGCTTTTATTATCATATATTCTATGGACGCAATTAACCAAATCGCTAATCGCTCCTGTTAACACAAGACTTAACGACCATATTAATCGATATTGTCAAATGGTGTTATCACACCATTTGACCCGTTTGGCCTATAAGACCAAACATTTTCATAAGTAGCAAAACATGGTTATTAATTACCAATTTGTTCATCCGTCCCATTTCGGATTTTTGCCACTAGACCCCTTTTTCTCTTAAACTCTTTTCTTATATTTTTACCCATTCGGCTTACGCCACGGGTGCCCCTTTTTAACTACAATTTGATTCAGTCGATACTTGACTAAATTTCCATTTTTACCCAATTTCCCATTACTAGTTACGCTATAAGGTAACCTTAAGAAAAACTCTTCAACTCTTAACCAATTCATGACTAGTTTACCATTTTGCTTCTTTCACCATTAATCATGGTTTAAAACGTTTCTCCTTGTTCTGACCCAATTCGTTTCGTGTCGGAACCCATAATTCGAACCTAATCCTTTGTCGTATTTATCGCCTATAAAATAAACACGTATACTACAAGTAGGTGTAAGTTTTACTTACCTTGCATCCAAAACATGCTTTTACTTCACACTTGATTCGTTTGACCCGCTCACTCATCAAGCTTCCACCTAGCTCGTTAGGCGTCAAACTATCATCATAATTCATAAGATGGTTAGATTAGTCATTATCAATTATGACTACTCCATCTAACGGGTCTTATGTCGACTTTATCACTTGATTAAATCATTGGTTAGTTTGACTTCCTAGAAGTCAATTGATCTATCAACATACTCAAATGCACACTTCACATGGAATTTCAACATTTTAGCTTCGTTTAGGCATTTTAACAAACACTTAGTGGGCATAATTTTACATATTTACTAACTAGTTCATAACTAGTTATTTTTACCAAAATTTACACCACAAATCAAACCTCTATGTCTAGTGTTCATGAACTACACATCATATTTTCAGAAATCAATTTCTATGCATCAATTTACACTAGATTAGCATTCTACATCCTAGTGTTCATCATTTTCTCACAAAACCCATGAATCACCTTCAATGTGTTCATGAAATTTTTTAGAATTTAGCCATGATTTCACATGTTATTGTCTAGGTTTTACTCCTAGACACCATATCAACCCTATTCTACCCAAATAGCAAACATGCAACATCAATTTTCAGATTTCCCAATTTCATGAGAATTTCAAGTAGAGAATTTTTATAAAATTTTGCATACCTTATGATTTCCTTTCGATGGGGATCATTAATCTTAGCTCGGATTTCGTTTTGGATCAGATTTGAACCTTCAATTTTTGAGTTTTTGTGATGATCTAGGGCTTTGGGGGAGCCTGGGGTCGCCCCTGGTTCTGGTCGATCTCAACAACACAGGCAAAAATGTGTTTTGAGTTTAGTTTTGTTATTTTATTAAAAATAGTTTTCTTTTAGACACTTTTGGCCCCTCATCTATCATTCTTTATTTGTTTCAACTCTTAACTGCTCATTAGTGATCAACTAACTAGGTTAGTTACTCCTAGTTACTTTAACGGGTTCGGGAAGTTATAACCCGTTATGTTTTAAGTTCCGTTAATTTGGCCTTTTTATATACTTTGTTTTCTCAAAGCTTTCTATTCACTTTTTATTTATTATTAGGATTAATTATTTAAATCCTAATATTTACCGGGTAAATTTTTACCACTAACGGTATTTTACCCGTCAGTAATATTAACGTGGTTTGATTACCAAACACGTTTTTGGGGTGTTACACATTAAGTTTCAAAAGATATTGAAAACGAGTTTTATCAAATGATTTGGTATGTAAGTCAGCTTTTTGTTCATCGGTGTGGATTTTTCTATTCGTATCAACTTCTTTTCGAAACAGTCTCGAATGAAGTGATGACAAATTTCAGTGTGTTTCGTTTTAGCGTGATGAGCAAGATTTTTTGTTATATTTATAGCTGCCTCTTTATCAACAAAGATAGGGGAGTTAAGAAATTGCAAACCGTAGTCTCGCATCTGTTGCTGGATCCACAGGATCTTAGAGCAGCAGCTGCTAGCAGATACATATTCAGCTTCACATGTGGATAAAGCGACAGAGGTCTGCTTCTTACGTTGCCAGGTGACCAATCGTGGTCTGAAGAACTGGCATCCCGCTGTTGTTGATTTAGTGTTTACTTTGCAGCATCCGAAATCGGAATCAGAATATCCCTCAAGCGTGAAATCACCTTCTTTTGGATACCACAACCCCAGTGATGGAGTTCCTTTCAGGTAGCGTAATATCCTTTTCACAATTATCATATGCGAGGCTCTGGGTCTTGACTGAAACCATGCTGCGAGGCAGGTTGGATACATAATATCCAGGCTTGATGCCGTCAAATACATTAACGATCTGATCATGGAGCGATACAGCGTTTCATCCACCTTCTCTCCGGTGAGATCAGGGTTTATCCCATGGTTCATCGCTAAAGGGGTGGACATTGGTGACATTCTTGACATCCCGAATTTCTCCAGAACATCATGAACATACTTCGTCTGATGTATGAACGTTCCCTCGGGTAGTTGATCAACCTGAAGCCCCAAGAAGAACTTTATCTCACCCATTGATGACATTTCAAACTTCTGCTTCATAAATTTTTCAAAATCTTTGCAGAGTTGTTCATTTGTTGACCCGAAAATTATGTCATCCACGTAGATTTGGACTATCAGAAGATGGCCGTCGACTTCTTTTGTGAACAGAGTGGCATCTACCTTTCCTAGGATGAAGTTGTTGGTTAACAGATGTTGAGACAGAGTTTCATACCAGGCTCTCGGGGCCTGATGTAAGCCGTATAATTTCTTATCCAAGAGATAAATTTTATCTTTGTGAATTGGGTCGGTGAAGCCCGGTGGCTGTCCGACATATACCTCCTCTTTCACCTTGCCATAGAGAAATGCCGACTTCACATCTAGCTGAAACACTTTAAATCCTTTCCAAGATGCAAATGCTAGGAAGATTCTGATTGCTTCAAGTCTAGCAACGGGAGCATATACTTCTGTGAAATCTACACCCTCCTTCTGACTAAAACCTTGGACAACGAGTCGAGCTTTGTTGTGAATAATAACCCCTCAATCATCCCTCTTACACTTAAACACCTACTTGGTGTTTATCTTCCTATAACCATCAGGCAGATCCACCAATTTCCATACACCCAACTTCTCAAACTGACTTAGTTCCTCCTGCATAGCGTTAACCCAAGAATCTTCAGTTAGTGCTTCCTTGTACATTCGCGGCTCAATCTGTGAAATGAAACAACTAAGTGAAAACTCTGTTTGTAAAGGAGCAACTGTAGAATAAAAACGAGTAAGGCCTTGGTCAATTTATCGTCTGGTGCAAACACCTGATTGCAACTCTCCAATGATTAACTCTTCTGGATGGTATGAAAGAGTTATTGGCATCACCTCGCCTGGAACATCTACCTCACTTTCCAAATTCGTAATGTTCTGGTTTGCGACTTGTTCACTGACTGGAAACGTTTGAACTTGAAACTGGATTTGCTCCCCCTCAGACTCTGAATCACCACGATCGAATGTTGGCCTTTCATCAAATTCTGAATTATCATAGACTTCCGTCTGATTGTTAGGAGCTTGTTCACGTTCTGAAGATGTCGGAGTTTGCATAACATCATCACTCTCTCCAGCATTGCTTGGACCTGCTTCATCATCGTTCGAAGCTTGTAGTTGACGACTATAAGGTTCTGCTGGGAATCTTTCTTGCGATGCTTCATATTCTCTTAGAATATCCAACTCGTCAAAGAACTCTGGTTCTTCCTCTATGTCGAATGAATCCCACAGAGTATCGTAATTGAAGCGCCATGAGTCAGCGGGTTTCTGAGGTGGCATCGTATAACCTTGACACTCAACATTATGTGCTTCAATAATCCACTTCAGGCTTGGAACAAAGACTCTTTTAAATGGACGTGCATATCCCACAAATATACCTTCAATGCTCTTTGGACCAAATTTACCAAAAGGTTCTAGAACTGTGCAGGGAGACCCGAACGGTTCCAAATACTTCAGGTTAGGTTTGCGGAGGTTAATGAGCTCAAAACACGTCTTATTGAACTTCTTCACCGTAAGAACCCGGTTGAGCGAATAGCAAACGACTGATACTGCTTCTGCCCAGAAATTTACAGGTAACTTTGAATCAGCAAGCATCGTCCTGGCCGTTTCAATCAGCGTCCTATTCTTTCTTTCTGCTACTCCATTTTGCTGCGGTGTATAAGGCGTGCTGAATTCTTGCAGTATACCTCTTTCATCACAATATTCTTCCATTCTGTTATTCTTAAACTCTGTACCGTTGTCACTTCTTATTCTTCTGATTCGAGTTTGGTACAAGTTTTCAATCTTTCTGAACATAGTCATCAAACTCTCAAATGTTTCATCTTTTGTCTTCAGAAACGTTACCCACGAAAATCTTGAATAGTCGTCTGTGACAACTAAGCAGTAGAGATCACCAGTTATGCTTTTAACATTCACTGGACCAAAGAGATCCATGTGAAGTCTCTTCAACGGCCTCGAGACTGAATTCATCTTCTTTCCGGGGTGAGATTTCTTTCGTTGTTTACCTTTGATACAACTAATGCACCCCCCTCTCAAGATGAAACCCTTTCAGATGAACACCATTTACTAAGTCATTGTGTACCAGGTAGTTCATTTTTCGTAGATGAATGTGGCCCATTTTTCGATGCCATAATTGTGACTCTTTTTCCGTGGCTCTTGACATGAAGCAGCGAGCCTGACCCGTGGTAGTAGTTGCTACACTCATGTCCAACACGTATAGATCATCGACTCTTGGTGCTCTCATGATGACCCACTCTTCGGGGACAACAAACCCTGGCTTCAATATCAAACACTCTTTGTCCGTGAAGTGCGTTGAATACATACGATCACAATTCTGAGAAATGCTCAGAAGATTGTTTTCCAGCTCGGCGATGTAATTCACTCTTTCAAACGTTACAATACCATTCGATAAAGTTCCCTCACCAACTATACGACCACCTTAATTGCCTGCAAATCCCACATATCCTCCATTAAACCCTCGAACATCATACAGTAGGGTTTTCTTCCCCGTCATGTGCCGAGAAGCTCCACTATCCATTATCCAACGTGAGATGGATCTCAGAAGCTCCTGCAAATTTCAAAAATATTTAGTGAGATTTTGAAGCAACCCAAACCTCTTTCAACTCAGGTAGCTTGACGTTTAGAATTGTGGTTTTGGTGTATAATGGCGGGAAATTTTTGTCATTCATCTTTAAACTTTCTTCAGTCCCAACCTCAACCTCTTTGTATAAGAAAAATTCGTCTTTCTGAGGTTGACAAGATGGTTGGTCTTTCTTCGGAACATACTTCTTCTTTGGTGAAGTAGAAGTTTGTTTCTCAATTTCTCATAGTAATCCAAAGGAACATTCATCTTTACCGGTGTGGTAGAAGATGATTGTTTTGCAGACTCTGAAACCTTTGGTTTTGGAGAACTTGCTTTCTTTTCAACAAATTTTGGCTTCCACGTTTGTTGAGATGAAGCAACCCGTTTGTAAAATTTTTCATTTTTAGTTACCATCTTCTTTACGGGTTCGGTTTTCTTAACTGACTCTTTTGCATATTCAGTTTTAAATTTGGCATTTTCATTCTTTAAAACCTTTTTCTTAACAAATATTGGAGCTTTTCCTTTTACATCGTCTTTTTTCTTTGGATTCTCGACAACCACAGACTTAGGCTTCAAGTTGGTGCACTTTCGTGCAATGTGTCCAACTTGATTGCATTTGAAGCATGTTCGGGTGTCAACCACCCGACTTGTACCTTCGGTCTGAGGTTGCGAGGCTTTCTTTTCAAAGAATTCTTCATTGGTTTTCGAAAAAATATCAGATTCTTGCTCGGAGTGTGAGCTCGAGCTTTTCACAAACACCTTTTTCTCAACAAATTTCTTGTTTTGAAAGTTCTTTCTTTGATTTTTCTTACCACCCTGATAACCACCCGACCATTTGTTTTGGTTGTTGTTAGAAAAACTTGGCGGTACTACAGGTTTTTTGTAGTAAGACTTATCTTTTGCAAAGTTCCATTGTTTTTCGGAACGTTTCAAACCTTCGATTTCACAAACATCAATCTCAATCAGTTTAAAAACATTTTTCAATTTGTCGACATTCACATTTTCTAATGGAAATTCAAGATCCGAATACAACTTATCCGAACCCGACATCTTGTACATCACAAGGGTAGGTTTTTCACTTAAGTTGTTTTTGGATATTGATTTCGGAATGTAATTATTCAAAAAACATTCTTCGTCCTCAGTTGAATCACTGTCAGATTTCAAAACATTTTCAACTACATTTTTAACAACTTCAGACTGAACGTTGTCTTCATCCGATGATGAAGTGAATATGATGTTAATTATTTCTGGAAGTTTGATTTCATTTGTTTCATCATTGTTAAACAACCTAGATTTTTTCTTTGAAAAATTATTCAACACAGGCGGTGGAACTTGATGATACCCAACCCCTGTTCCATCTGCATATACATCTTCGCCAGCTTTGTTCTTCCCAATGGGTTTGGGAACTTTTTGTTGAAGAACAAAACTTGCGGAGTTGTAACTGTTGAGTTTCAGATTGATACGTTTATTTTCAATGTTAGCTTCCTGAAACTGAAGCTTCAGATTAGCAATTTCATCCAATTGTTGGTTGATTTGCTTATCTTTCGACTGAAGGACTCCTGACAATTGAAAATTTTCTTTGCTTGTTTTACTGTTTCGCTCATTTGAATCTTTTATCGTTCTTTTTAGCTTCTCGTGATTTTCAGAAAGTTGTCGATTTTCGTGAACTAACTTCTCATTTTCTTTTCTTACTCGGTCTACTTCAATTTTATCTTTTTCAAGCTTCTCAGTTAATTCTTTAATTCGATCATTTGAAGCTTTCACCAATTTGTCACGACTTAAGATTTGATTTTCAACTTCTCTGACTCTTTCAGTTAGATCTTCAGTTTTTAGCACTGAGATATGCATGTGTACTACAAATCTTGCAATCTTTCATGCAATTTTTGCAGTCACTATCAATCTTGGCTTTATCAGTCTTACCAGACCCATTTGTTGAATCATTATAACTGACCTTGCTCTTTGACTCAGTTCTAGACTTAGAATCTACCTCTAATTCCTTCGCTGCGAGATCTTTATCTGCCATTTTCTTTAGGTTCCCTGCATTCATGTCTTTCGTCGTGTCGATAATCCCATCATCGACCTTTTTCAACTTTAGCTTCTCCTCCTCCTCTTCTCTTGCCCACATTCTCTGTCTTTCTTCCTCCTGTTCTGCAATTTGTTCGATAAGAGTCTCAACAAGAAGTGTTGATGGTTCTACAAGTATATTTCCCTTAGGATCCAAATAGCATTCTCTGTCAGCGTCCCATCTCTTTGCTCTTTTTGCCTCTTTCCATGCACTATAATTTCTATCTTTCATGGTTTGTGCTAACACCTTTCTGTTGACATATTTTTCTTCCTCAGTACGGGTGTCTTTGAATGGCACAATCTTTGCCATGAATGCAAATCCCACAACATCTTCTTCTGGTAGCACATCACTCCAGTCATAGCCCTCATCATCATGGATAACGGTTAATGCTCTGGACCTTTCTTCGGGAGCTTCTTCTAACTGCTTCATTCTTGGATATTCTGCTTTGTTTTGATGATAGATGGCCTTCTTATAATAGTCCTCACATAATGGATTTGCCGTTTCATCAGCAGCTGCATTTCGACATTCTCGTTTAAAGTGCCCCTTTTGTTTGCACTTAAAACATGTAACTTTCGATTTATCAAATCCTAATTTCGTTGAAGGTCCACCAATGGAGTGTCTGCCTGTTATCTCCATGAACCACTGAGCCCTTCTAACAGCACTCGCCATGCACCATCTTATGTCAATCAACTCCATTTCTTCGGGGTTAATTTGATCATAGTCTTCCTTGGTGAGGTTAGTGTTTCTGATTTTTCCTGCTACGAGACTTTCGTAAGATTCCAAGATAGATTCCAGAAATACCATCTGCTGTTTGGCTGCTTCTTCGCTGAAATTTTGTGCGTTATTGAGATTTACAGCAATGTTGCACTGAAAAATGATTTTCGGAACAGATTGTTGCTGTTGACTTAGAGTCGATGAAGAAGATCCTCCATGATATCCGCTGCTTTGAGCAGGACTGCTGTTTTGATTCTCTTGATTTGGCATACTTGAGTTTTCTGCTGAGAACGCAGTCTTTGGTGATACCGTCTTTGGAATCATACTTCCTCGATAATACAAATCAGCGTTCTGCTGATACTAAGTACTGTTGACTTTATTCGTTTTCCTGATTTCAAACTCATGACTTTCAAGCCTCTCGATCAGAAAATCAACTGTCAGACTCTTCTTCTCCACAATGTTTTTCAACAACAGAACAAAGTACATCCAATCCTTTTCATCAGGCAATGAATCCATCAACTTATCAACCAATTCTTCCTCTGTAAACTTAAACCCATGTCTAGTCAGCTCGATCTTCAAATGCCAAAATCTTTCTATCATTTTTGAAACCGATAATTGAAAATTTTCTTTGCTTGTTTTACTGTTTCGCTCATTTGAATCTTTTATCGTTCTTTTTAGCTTCTCGTGATTTTCAGAAAGTTGTCGATTTTCATGAACTAACTTCTCATTTTCTTTTCTTACTCGGTCTACTTCAATTTTATCTTTTTCAAGCTTCTCAGTTAATTCTTTAATTCGATCATTTGAAGCTTTCACCAATTTGTCACGACTTAAGATTTGATTTTCAACTTCTCTGACTCTTTCAGTTAGATCTTCAGTTTTTAGCACTGAGATATGCATGTGTACTACAAATCTTGCAATCTTTCATGCAATTTTTGCAGTCACTATCAATCTTGGCTTTATCAGTCTTACCAGACCCATTTGTTGAATCATTATAACTGACCTTGCTCTTTGACTCAGTTCTAGACTTAGAATCTACCTCTAATTCCTTCGCTGCGAGATCTTTATCTGCCATTTTCTTTAGGTTCCCTGCATTCATGTCTTTCGTCGTGTCGATAATCCCATCATCGACCTTTTTCAACTTTAGCTTCTCCTCCTCCTCTTCTCTTGCCCACATTCTCTGTCTTTCTTCCTCCTGTTCTGCAATTTGTTCGATAAGAGTCTCAACAAGAAGTGTTGATGGTTCTACAAGTATATTTCCCTTAGGATCCAAATAGCATTCTCTGTCAACGTCCCATCTCTTTGCTCTTTTTGCCTCTTTCCATGCACTATAATTTCTATCTTTCATGGTTTGTGCTAACACCTTTCTGTTGACATATTTTTCTTCCTCAGTACGGGTGTCTTTGAATGGCACAATCTTTGCCACGAATGCAAATCCCACAACATCTTCTTCTGGTAGCACATCACTCCAGTCATAGCCCTCATCATCATGGATAACGGTTAATGCTCTGGACCTTTCTTCGGGAGCTTCTTCTAACTGCTTCATTCTTGGATATTCTGCTTTGTTTTGATGATAGATGGCCTTCTTATAATAGTCCTCACATAATGGATTTGCCGTTTCATCAGCAGCTGCATTTCGACATTCTCGTTTAAAGTGCCCCTTTTGTTTGCACTTAAAACATGTAACTTTCGATTTATCAAATCCTAATTTCGTTGAAGGTCCACCAATGGAGTGTCTGCCTGTTATCTCCATGAACCACTGAGCCCTTCTAACAGCACTCGCCATGCACCATCTTATGTCAATCAACTCCATTTCTTCGGGGTTAATTTGATCATAGTCTTCCTTGGTGAGGTTAGTGTTTCTGATTTTTCCTGCTACGAGACTTTCGTAAGATTCCAAGATAGATTCCAGAAATACCATCTGCTGTTTGGCTGCTTCTTCGCTGAAATTTTGTGCGTTATTGAGATTTACAGCAATGTTGCACTGAAAAATGATTTTCGGAACAGATTGTTGCTGTTAACTTAGAGTCGATGAAGACGATCCTCCATGATATCCGCTGCTTTGAGCAAGACTGCTGTTTTGATTCTCTTGATTTGGCATACTTGAGTTTTCTGTTGAGAACGCAGTCTTTGGTGATACCGTCTTTGGAATCATACTTCCTCGATAATACAAATCAGGGTTCTGCTGATACTAAGTACTGTTGACTTTATTCGTTTTCCTGATTTCCAACTCGTGACTTTCAAGCCTCTCGATCAGAAAATCAACTGTCAGACTCTTCTTCTCCACAATGTTTTTCAACAACAGAACAAAGTACATCCAATCCTTTTCATCAGGCAATGAATCCATCAACTTATCAACCAATTCTTCCTCTGTAAACTTAAACCCATGTCTAGTCAGCTCGATCTTCAAATGCCAAAATCTTTCTATCATTTTTGAAACCGATTCATTTTTCATAGATCCAAACAAATCAAATTCCTTTTTCAATGCGATACATCACTTATTGATGTAGCTATGCGATACATTTTTGTTCAGGCAATGAATCGATCTTCAAATGCCAAAATCTTCAAATTCCTTTTTCATCAGGCAATGAATCCATCACTGATTGATGTAGCAATGCGATACATTTTTGTTCAGCGATAAAATTTTCTTGTTCATTATCGATTAAGTTCTCATAGTCACTTCTTCCAATGTCATACCTGTTCTTCATGCATTTCCAACTCTGGTAGGCGAAAGCCTTTAACCAGTCTTCAAACCTAGTTACCCATTTATTATACTCCTCGATAGCCATTAGCTTGGGCAGTTTGTTATATGTGCCATAAGCATTATTCACGCTCAAAGAGTCGGCAATGGCTTTCTTTGGGTTTGGGTTAGGAACAATATTGTTTGTGTTGCTTGAAGTGGCATCTCCTGTGTTGCTGGTGTAAGCAAATATGTCACCGAAAGGATAGAGAAAATCGTCCCCCATTTTAGAGTACCTGTAACAATTTACAAACACTTAGACAAATTTTTGTGATTTTCAAAAATTTTACACCGGTGCACTTGAATCGGATGGCTATCCGAACGAGTGTCACAATCAGGTATCAAGTGGTGTACACAAATCAAAATGCAACTCGAACGAATGGTTATCCGAACGAGTACTTGTCCGAACGAATGGTTGTCCGAACGAGTGGCAAACAAATTTTTCAACCCTTCAGCGATCGGATGTTTGTCCGATCGAGTGGTTGGATGACGTAAGCACCAAAGATAATAGCAACAATGCTGTCCGATCGACCTGCTGTTCGATCGGATAACACTGATGATGTCAGCAACACGGTTTCACATAACAATCTTATTCAAGTCGTTCGTACAGCTGTTCGAACGAATTGATGTTGTCAGCAAATCTAAGAACAGCTAAGCTAAGATGTCCGTACAGCTGTTCGAACAGATAGATGACATCAGCATGCAAGAACAGTTCTTCATAGTTTTTGATGATTTTGATCTAGTTTTTGAAGGAATTTTGTTATGAAATCTTGAAGGATTATGCTTTGATTGATTGCGAATTGATTTATATCAGTTTTATCAAATTTTAACAGTAGATTCACGTTCAATTTTATGTTTTTCTGAGTTTTGTATATAAAGGAGAAAAATTCAGTAAAAATAGAGTAGAAAGTAAGAGAATATGTCAAATTTCCGGTGAAATTTGACTCTGATCGGTAAGAAAAAGCTCGAATTCCAGTGAATTCGCTATCGTAGATCTCGATTCAACTCCCTGGATGCTCTGATACCACTTGTTGGTCCCTCGTAAGGGATCTTTTCATCAGGAACTTAAGTGAACCGACCTCAATCAATGTGCGGAATCCATATGATTAAGTCACAGATGTACGACAAAGTATTCAACGTTTAATCCGGTCTGATCTTTCTATTCAACTGTTATGAAAGTACAAAAGCGCCTGTAGTAGTCAGACTTGACAGAGTTCTCCCCAAAGTGACAAGAGTTCTAAATGACATACCCTGATGGGGTATTTATAGGCAACTCAGGATGATACTAAGTGTTGTCCGATCGGCTGACAATGTAGTCCGATCGGACTGCCGTCTGATCGGATGACACAAGTCAACAATTGTCAACACTTTTACAATTCAATCCCATATCCTGAGTTGTCATAATACGTACATACATACATAAACATAATTGTTCTCAAAAGACATAAACATACAAAATATGACTAAATGCTGACCGAAGCTACAGATGTATGAACCAACACAAAGTCTATCACGCATGCTCTAAGCATATCCTCCAAAGTTTGAATCGTCCTCTCAGATTGTCCATCTGTTTGGGGATGATAAGCATTGCTTAGTTTAGTTGGGTTCCCATAGCAGATTGCATGGTCTTCCAAAAATGAGACGAAAAACGAGCTTCATGATCGAAAATGATATTCAAAGGAACACCATGTCATGATACAATCTCATCAACATAAATCTTTGCAAGTTTATCAGCAGATAGATCCTCGCGAATCGGAATAAAATGAGCTGACTTCGTTAATCGATCGATAACAACCCAAATAACATCATGACCTTTAGATGTATGCGGTAACTTTGTGATGAGATCCATCGCAATGTTCTCCCACTTCCAAACCAGTATCTCTGGTTGTACAAGCAAACCAGACAGTCGTTGATGTTTAGCCTTGACTTTGAGACAAGTTAGGCATTTCGATACATACAAAGCAACATCCTTCTTCATACCAGGCCACCAATACTGCGTACGAAGATCCTTGTACATTTTGTCAACACCAGGATGGATAGAATATCGAGACTTGTGAGATTCGTCCATCACTAAAGTGCGGAGATCGTCTTGCTTCGGAATCCATAAACGATCCTTGAAATAGAGTAAAGTATCGCCTTTCCTTTCGAGTTTAAGCTCGAGTTGAAGCGGTAACTCATATTTCAATAAGCCTTTGATCACACAAGATCGTTGAGCTTGAAGGACACGAGATTGAATATCGGATAGAGTTCGAACATAATTGAGCTTGACTCGCTCCTTTCGACTTAGCGCATCGGCTACGACATTCGCCTTACTAGGATGGTAGCGAATTTCGCAATCATAATCGATCAAGAGTTCAACCCAGCATTGCTGTCTCATATTCAGCTCATTCTGATTGAGAATATGCTGGAGACTTTTGTGGTCTGTGAATACCACACACCTCGTTCCATAGAGATAGTGTCTCCAGATTTTGAGAGCAAATACCATAGCTCCTAACTCATGATCATGAGTCGTATAGTTCTTCTCATGAACTTTCAGCTGTCTTGACGCATAAGCTATAACTTTACCTCGTTGCATAAGAATGCAACCAAGGCCTAGTTTCGACGCGTCGCAATAGACAACAAAATCATCGTTTCCATCAGGCAGAGATAAAACAGGAGCATGACATAGCTTCTGTTTCAGCATTTGGAATGCTTCTTCTTGCTTAGGTCCCCACTCAAATGGCTTATTCTTCTGAGTCAAAGAAGTGAGTGGAACCGCGATCTTTGAGAAATTTGAAATGAAAGGACGATAATATCCAGCAAGACCAAGAATAGAACGAACTTCTGTTGGTGTCGCTGGTGTATTCCAATCCTTAATTGCTGCAATCTTGGCTGGATCCACATGAATACCCTGCTCATTGACTATATGACCCAAAAATTGAACTTCTTTAAGCCAAAATTCACACTTGGAGAATTTAGGAAAAAATTGTTCCTTCTTCAGAAGTTCTAGTGTCAAACGAAGGTGTTGCTCATGATCGGCTCGAGACTTCGAATAAATGAGAATATCGTCGATGAACACAATGATGAACTTGTCTAAATAAGGTTTACCCTATTCATTAAGTCCATGAAGATAGCTGGGGCATTCGTCAAACTGAAAGGCATGACAGTAAACTCATAGTGCCCATATCTCATACGGAAAGGCAGTTTTGGGAATATTTTCTTCGAGTACACGAAGCTGATGATACCCAGAACGCAGATCGATCTTGGAAAAACATGAAGCACCTTGCAGCTGGTCAAAGAGATCATCGATTCGAGGTAGGGGATATCGATTCTTGATGGTAAGCTTGTTAAGCTCACGATAATCGATACACATTCTAAAATACCCATCTTTCTTCTTTAAAACCAGGACTGGAGCGCCCCAAGGTGAATAACTCGGTCGGATGAATCCTTTATCAGATAACTCTTGGAGCTGTTTCGATAACTCTTGCATCTCCGACGGTGCAAGACGATAAGGTGCTTTCGCAATTGGGTTGGCATAGGGTACAAGATCAATATGAAACTCGACTTGATGAACTGGAGGCAAACCAGGAATTTCATCGGGAAACACCTCTGGGTAATCTCAGACAATCGAGATATCTTGAATACGCTTGCTCCTGCTCTTCTCCACGGTGACATGTGCCAGAAAAGCAATATATCCTTTTCATAAATAACTTTGGGCTTTCATACACGACATAAGTTTCAAGCCACCTGAAGGTTTCTCGCCACGAACCTCTAGAATATCGCCCGACGAAAGAGGAATACGAACAATCTTATCGAAACAAACCACCTCAGCATGAAGTTTAGCTAACCAATCCATCCTACGATAACGTCGAAACTCCCAAGTTGCATCAGTATGAGGTCAATTGGAAAAAGATGGTTATCGAGGTTCAATTGATAAGTGCGAATAACAGAATCGAGGACAAGAGGTTTACCAGTAGCAAGTTCGACAGATAAGGGTTTCCTCAGTTTGGTTCTAGGCATTGCAAGTAAAGGCTCAAAAGATAACGAAACAAAACTCCTATCGTCACCAGAATCAAAAAGAATATATGCAGGTTGATGGTTAACAAGAAACGTACCGTTAACAACCTTGTTATCAGCATGTGCCTTGTTTGCATTCAAATTATACTCTCGTCCATGGGCGGGATTTGTGTTTGTAACGGCATTCGGATTTGCGTTCATCAACTTCTGGCAGTTGTTGCGGAAGTGACTAAACTCTCCGCAATTGTAACACGAACCCAGTGGGAATCTAGTAGCATTCCCCTGAACCTGTGCTGGATTCTGAGCGGCTTGATTCTAGCCCAAACGACAAATATTAGCCAGATGCCCAAGTTTACCACACGTAGTACACTGTTTGCAGGCCTGTTGTGCAACATGATGACCATTGCATCGGGCACAGTGGGGTGCGGTACCAGCATACACTTTCTTCGGTGGGTTCTGAGGATTCTGAGCAGTGACGACAAAGTTTTGGGAAGCCTTGCGCTTCCTTGACTTCTTGGAAGACTCTCCCTTCTTCTTACCCTTACCGTTTTCCTTGTCTATAACAGAATTGGCCGACTTCTTCTTGTCACCCTTGCGGGTCAGTTTCCCTTTTTTGACTTGAGACTCGGTCAGAGTAGCAGTTAATTCAATCGCCTAACGCACGGTGGTAGGATTACTACCGGTGACAATATCTTGCACAGAATCGGGCAAACCATCGATGTACCTCTCAATCGCCTTCTCCAATGGGGTAAGCATAGTAGGACACAACAAACTCAGCTCTTCATAACGATCTATATACACACAGTGTTCTCCTCCATCTTGTTTCAAATCATCGAATTCTCATTCCAAAGCTCGAATCTCGTGACGGGGACAAAACTCTTTCATCATGAGAGCTCGAAGCTCTTCCCACGTTTGTGGCATTGCCACATCGGTACCCCTATCACGCATCACACAGTTCCACCATGTAAGAGCACGCTTCTCGAACACACTGGATGCAAACTCAACCTTACGCTCATTCGGACACTACACGTGTCTGAATGTGCTCTCCAAACTTTTGAACCATTGCAGGAGCACGGTTGCTCCTTGAGACCCAGAAAACTTCAACGGCTTAGCAGAATTGAAATTCTTGAAACTACACTGAGCATTATTGTTATTATTGTTGTTGTATAATTGATGGATCTGGGTTACTACGTTCAGAAGCACTGCAGTCATTTGTTGAGCGACAAGGGTTGCGACTTCTTTATTAGTTAGGGGTTGTGCATCTTGTCGAGGAGGCATTGTCTAAAAAGAATAAGGAAACATGAGAAACGAGTGAGGTCAACAATTGGCAAAAACAAAAGAGGTATTGAAAATATCGACAAAACACAAGGAAGGCGATCATTTGTTCATCACCTCGAACAAACAAACGACACGCAGTGACTAATCAAAGTAAATAGGTCAATATAATGTATCGCGAAGACAAGCTTTAGCCTATAAGTGAACACTCATCCCAAGAGTTCCCAGGTAAGAGTGACTGGTCCGATTATATGGATTTGTACGAACACTCTAGCCTTAGACAGAAAACTCAGGATACAGGCATCCACTCTTCCAGATTGCACGTGTTCACACTATAGGACCCAAACTTTGACGAGATTTTGAAAACTTAGCGGTTTCAAAACCTTATAAGAAATCATCCTAGAATAGATGATTGATTTTCAAAGCGGATTTGTTATTGTGTTCCCGTTGTGGTTATTAGCTAAGGATAGGTGACCGTATTGTTTTAAAAATTTTAAACGCAAATTTCTTGCGTTAGGGTCCTAAAAAGTTATAGTCTAGGTCAAAGCATTACTAATAACCTAATTCCCTATAACCATTGGCTCTGATACCAACTCTTCTGTCACACCCCGACCGCGTTAAAACAGTGAAACCGTGGCGGAAACGTCGGGGAGTGGAGCTACAGAATTATTGTTTCACAACCATGGATTTCAAAAGTTTTGTTTTATTGATTCATTAGGTAATTTACATTGTCTTAAACAAAACAAACAAACTAAACATCGTCTATCATTGTTATTATGTCGCTAAGGCCTCGTCCAGATCCTATGTGAGCATGCATCTTAGCAATCAACATCATTCAACAACACCTGAAACATATGTAAAAACAAAGTCATCAAAGAAATGCTGGCGAGCACATAGGTTTTATGAGAGTATCGGATTCATGGCTCGTTTTCATGTTGCAACACCTTATTAAAAACCTTGTTTTGAAAAGTATATAATATTGCAACATAATTAACCAACTCAAACCAAGTTGGTTATAACTTATAAAATCTTGTAGCCATGATGCTTAACCCAAAACATTTGTTTAATTAAATCGAATTAAAAATCACCTCGTTAATAAGACTCGTATGGTTTATATTTAGAAAACATCGTTATGTGACATCGTTTTAAAATCTTTTACCCAAGTGAACTAAATAACACCAAGGTATGTAATATGATGAAATACTTATATATAAGAAGTACCAGCGGCGTATCTACCATGTTTTCATCACATTACACCAGTCCCGTTATCTAAACACTAACCAAAAACCAATCGTTTGTCCAATTCATTTAAATCGTTCCAAAATCGTTTAATTGTTCCAAAATCACTTAACTCGTTTAAATCGTTTAAATCATTCTCGTTTTAATTGTGAAAACTACTTTTGGTCGCCTCGCTAATAACATCCAAACCTTCGCAACTCGTCCATCGCCAATTCTCGCATTAATAAACCACCAAAGGGTAAATTAACAAT
This sequence comes from Helianthus tuberosus, assembly GCA_030545235.1. NCBI lineage: Eukaryota > Viridiplantae > Streptophyta > Magnoliopsida > Asterales > Asteraceae > Helianthus > Helianthus tuberosus. The sequence continues at coordinate 27,163,381 of CM060419.1, forward strand.
CACAGATTCAGTCGTTACCCACACATAACCATGGGTGCAGTCTGATAACGGGATTCGTCAGATCCTATGGTACCATAACCTAATATTGGTCGGTTCGGCCAAAACTAATGAATGGTATTCGTTATGTAATTACACCCAACAAGTTTATTCACATTATCGAAATCATTATTAACTTAATATAAACAATATTTATCATTTCGAAAACCATCGTTAAAAACCTAGAAAACATTTAACACATATGAATCACCCCAAAACAATTGAAAACAGTAAAATAAGGGAACTATGTACTCACATTGAACTGCAAGTATCCTTGACCTAAATAACTCAACGAAGCTCAGGTAAACCAAGGAAATCAAGTAGTACCTATTAATCGAATCGCCTAGTCAATAAATCGTCACCTAAATCGAAAGATAGGATAGAATGAGGTCTCGTAAACCAAATGAGTATTGGGACTCATGTGATATGGTTTAACAATGCCTACATCCTAAAACGGAACCTAACCTAAGTGCTTTCGACCCGTTACGACCCATTAAGGTAGCTCATGCTACTTTAACGTGTCGTTCGCGCAAAGCGCGTTCGAGACGCCTAACTAGTCCTATGACAAGTATTATATACCTAAATATGTCGCATAATCAATTATGTGACAAAAGTTTAGGTTACACATGCTTAAAATTCAATTATGCATGAAAAGGGCATTTTGGTCATTTACCTAAGGCATATAAACTACCTATCATACAACTAATTAAACCTAAGTGACCATAAGGTATTACCTCGGAAGGTTATTCCCTATACAACTATGGTCACTAATCATGCTTGGTCGGATCCTAATGATCGACTCTATACAAGCACTAAACTAAAAGTGACGAGCGAAACATGTTGAAACATGTTTAACTAAGTTAGAAAACAGGTTTTGATATCAAAACCAACGGTTTTGATACCCAAGAATAGTTTGGTTACAAAATACGCATAAATACGCATTCTGACCGAAACTATGACTCGTCACTACACCTAATCAACGTGGTAATCAGTAGATATAGTCACAAGGGACTATAACCATCGCGATTACGCTCACGTTGCAAAGTTCAAACGAACTTTGTGTTGACCAAAGACTGGTCAAAGCAGAAAGTCAAACACTGTTTGACTTTTGCTTGAAAAAAAAATAAAAACACGAAAGAATACTTACAAAGGGTCCAAGCTAGGAAGATCTTGATCAAACTGCTCAGGTATGAAGTTCTTGAACTCCAACTTAGAGCAATTCAGTTCAAGGTGTGCAGAAAATGGAATGAGAGCTTGGGTATTTATAGATTTTGGTAAACTGTTAAGATCGTTTCTCGCATTTCGTGCTTCGATCTAGGCCTTACACTTGGGCACATGGTTTTTAAAACCATGGGAACACTAAAAACTATCAAATACCAGCCCATAGCATCCAAAATCAGTGGTTAAAAACCATCAAAACATCAAAAATGGACTAGATTCGATGTTTCTGTCTGGTTGTCTGTCACACCCGCGAGAGAGAGAGAGAGAGAGGGAGAGAGAGAGCTCTCTTACGCGGCTCGCGAGAGCCCACTTTCCAGAAATGTCAAAATTGGTCCCTGCACTTGAAAAACTTGCATTTTGATGCATATTTGACACGTTTAAGCCCCGTTAACCCCATTTCAAAGCTCTAAAATGATGTTAGAGTATAGGGAACTCAAAACATGCTCAAAAACATCTCGGATGTCGGTTCGTTTGGTCGTACGGTTGGGTTATTCGGGTAATTACGATGGAAGTCGTAACGGAAGCAAAAACGATCCAAACTACGCGACGAATTGAATTTTATCATGCCAATCACTAAAATAAAATATTTTAATGATTACATAAATTTTTGGATGTCCAGATATATTCAGAACGTAAAATATGTGCGAAAATGCAAACTTATGCACTTTTTAAAGCTTTTAGTCCCTATTGATCAAGAAAGTTTATTTTCACATACCAAACCCCTCAAAGCCTATTTCTAAGCTATGTAAAGGATATTTAGGGTATGTCTAACTTATGATCAAGTTCTGGAATGTTCGTTACTATACAAATCGGTATAGTTTCGCAGTTTGACACAAATAGTCCATGCGATCGAATAGACTTGTTTTCAACACACCAAACCGTCCAAAACTTATTTCTAAGTTATGTAAAGGTTATTTAAGGTATGTTAAGACTATGTCACTATTCCAGAGTGTTTATCGCGTTAAAATGATTACGTTTACATACCAGTTTGCGTATAACCTTCTAGAAAGCGATTTAAAGCTTGAAATCGAACTCGAATCAAATCGTGAAATCATCAAACACAAATACACACATAATTGTTGGATTCTGTATGCCCAAGACACATATTAAATTGATGTGGCTAGTACGTTATGATCGAAGTCGAGTCATACCTAAATACAAGCTAGACAAACACTTATAATATTTATTTATGATATGATCAAACAAATAAATATTAACACTTATAATATTTAGAAATCGGTTTTCTAAATAATTGCACTTAACAAACTAATAAATTATATGGATAATTTATTTTGTTATTTAATGGGTTAAATAACATAATAAAAGTAGTATAAGTCTTATAACATTTGATGTTATAATTTTATAAAAGTTATAAAATTATGTAAGACTTAAATTATCTTTATAAGAAAAATTTTGAATTTTTTTTTAAAATATAAGAAAAACAAATTTGGTCCAATCATGTGACATGCAATTTGCATGTTTAGATGGTCTATGATTAGTCGTTGTGGGTGGCAAAAATCTCTCTCATTCTTTTAATGTAAAAGTTGTCGCAAACTTGGAGTATGGATGATTATTTTTCAAGTGTAAGACTTGAAAATACTCCCTCAAATTTCCGGCAATGGTGTGCCATACTAGAGGGTTTTCAAGTTTGTTTTTCAAGTGCAAAACTCAAGAAATTACTCTCTAGAAATCGGCCAAGGGTTTGTTCCATGAAGGGAATTTCAAGTGTGGTTTTGAGTGTAAAATCCTAGCTAAAACATAAAGTGTTTGTTGGAAGGCTTGGGGTATACAAGCTTGAGGTCTTCTACACTTGAAGGCAACCGTTCAAGAAGCATCATCTTCTTCATATCCTTTACTCCTTGAAAGGTAGTATTCTAAACACTCTATGGTTGTGTTTTAATTTTTGATAGCATGCATGTTCGTATATGGATCCGGGGTTTGGGTTTTGCATATAAAATGGGTTTTATATCTTGAAAGTAAACATGTTTAAATAATCTTTCCGCTGCGTGTTAATTTTATTCGGATAAAATTACTTTGATAAACATGTGAAAAACCCAACAATGGCATCTAGAGCCGCTTATATGAGGGCATGCTTCATAGGATATGAAATTTTCGGATTTCGGGTCTGGTTAAACCCTATGGCCGAAAATTTTAATCATGGTTCTCCTTTTGTTTTGCAAGATTATTTTCTTACACGCATACAAATATCTTGAAAAAATTATGTCATTTGGATGATTGTTTTGTTTGGACAAAAACCCACTTTTTTTGGTTTTTCATTCTTGACCGAAAAGTAGGTTGTAAAAAGGAAATCATTTTTGCTTCTTGAATTATATATATGTGTGGATATATATATTTCGGTGTTCATAACCTAGCCATGACCTTATGTGAATATGTTGAATGTTTGTGTTATGATTTATATTTAATTATTTCAAGGGTTGTAATAATTAATTATTTTTGTTTTTCCATTTGTAAAGTTATGTAAGTTATTTATTTTCATTTGGTATGTAAATAAATAGATTAGGTGCATTTTATTTTTACTAGAAAAATGTATTAGGATACCTTTTGTAAAAGAAGATGCACACAAAAATGCGGTTTTGGTTTTGGCTAATTTCGGGCCTAAAGGACTTCATAGTTCTTAACGGGATTTTAGCCCGATAACCAAAACACATTTTTGAAGTCCAAAGGAGTTTGGAGCTGAATATAAAAGATATTTGGAAGCTCAAAGAAAGTGAAGAAATCACAACACAAGAAGAAGACTTGAAGCATTTGGATGCGGGATCAAGTGGGAGTTCAACGACACATTATTTGTGTCAATATTCACCCTTAGGAAGGACCTTTTGACACACTTGTTTCGGCTAAAAAGTGTGGTAAAAAAATAGTTGGCTATGGTTATGCACCTATTGATATGTGTGTTGTGCTTGTGTGGTTGTTTATTTATGTTGTTTGGATGATATGTTGATATGCATGCTTAACAAACTAATAATCAACAACAAGCTTAAAATTGGTTCTTAAAAAATCATTAAAATTGGTTAATAAAAGGTTATTAAAATTAATGATTTTATACTAAAATGGGTTTTATTAAAAAGAACCTTGAAAATTTGTTCTCACAAAAGTACCAAGGATTTGAATGCATGCAAATGTATGGTACATAAAGTTTTCTAAACTAGAATTTTGAAAACTCAAAAATCCCTTTTATAAAACAAGTCAAACACCATCCTTTTATACAACACTCGAATCACTTGGGAACACTTTTGTGGGATAAAGGTCACCTAACCACATTTGAGGGAACTTGTATATTCGAGGTAGGTTTACCATGTTTATGGGATAAAGGTCACCTAACCACTTATGTGTATAAACTCACACGTGTGTGTAAGTTGGACGACTTGATTTGGAAACCATGAACTTAGGGTCACCGAAGCATGGGGAACAAAGGTGTTGATGGGATTAAACATGCCAACTAAACATAAAGATGTTTAACCGATCCCATATGGCTAGAAGTTGCAAAGGGTTGCAATCGTCAAACGTTGACTACCTTGTTAATTTAAATAGAGGGATAAAGGTCACCTAACCGATATTTAAATGTAACGTTGGATTCTAGATTTTAATTATTAATTGTCTATGAGACATAAAAGGGTATTAATGATTAAAATATAATAATATCAAAAATACTAAAATTGAACCTTGTTATGTTTTGTAGATGGCCGCTAACAATATTACCCAAACCGTCAGTAACCTATCACTAAAAACAATCCTTGAAAAGGATCGTATCAATCAAACACTTTATGGATTAATATCGAAACTTAAGAATCGTTCTCAAGTAAGAAAAGATATCCTATGTGTTGAACGATCCTAATCCCGATGAACATCTTATGGAAGATAAGGATACCTATAACGATTGGATTAAGTATATCGAGGATACTATGTAAGCCTCTTTCCTCATGTTAGGAATTAAGATTCCCGAGATTCAAAAGGATTTTGAACATCATCGGCATACGACATGATTACCCGATTGAAGGAAATGTTCCTACAATATGCAAGGGTAGAACGCTTCGAAACGGTTCAGGCGTTTCATGCATGTCGAAAGGAGGAAACCCAATCGATCTCATCTTATATCTTTAAGATGAAAAGCCACATTGTTCACCTCGAAAGGCTCAATATTGTTGGTGCATACGTCTGTCGACTTCGTCTTGTATCGAGTCTTGGATGTGTATAGATAGATCAAGGCACGGAAAACGAGAAATGTGTGTTTATAGGTATTTCGCTTGAAATGACACAGGGTCATTCATGCGAAATCAAGTGAGTAATTCCGCTTGAAATCAGATGCTGATTTCGTTGGAGTTAATTTCATGCGGAATTAGATTCCGCTTGAACTATTTCAAGCGAAATCACCTCTCCTATAAATACCTGAGGTGCCTAGTCATTTGTAACGAAATTACTTCCGGTAGCGAAGCTCTGCCGAAGTGTCTACAACATTGTAATCGATCTAATATCAATCAAAAGACAGTTTAAAGTGATTCCTCGAGCTTTTTAGCTGAAATAACACCGATACATCTGTTTCCGCCTTTTGTATTGGTGAAGACCTCTTCTGAACGACTCGTTTGGGTCACAAAACGATCCTACAAGTGGTATCAGAGCTCAGGAGGAAGAGTTCTAACCATTTTAGCTGCAAAACCTGATTTCTACACCTTCTTTTCAAAATTTAACAATTTTTTACGGTCAAAATGACTTGAATTTCACATATAACAAGAGAAACAGTGTTTTAACAAATCCTTGAAAGTATTGGACCATAATTCGATCTAAAATTGGTAAAATTTGTAATTTCGCTTGAAAAACAGATCGGTTATGATGATGTCAGTAGTATTCCGCACGAAATAAGTGATTCCGTTTGAGTGTGAGCATTAGAGTGTAATTTCACATGAAATAGCAGTTGATTTCACACGAAATTAGCTATTTCGTTTGAAGGTGATTTCGCTCCAAAGCTTATTTCGTATGAAAGTTGATTCCGCGTGAAAAACATACTGATTTCGCTTGAAAAGTTGATTTCGCTTGAAAGAGTATTGATTTCGTTTGAAACTTGATTCCGTGTGAAAGGTTGATTCCGTTTGAAAAAGATATTTCGTTTGAAGAGAGTATTTCGCTTGAAACTGAGTGTTTGTGAATTTTTGAAAATCGAATCATGGATAACGAGTTTTATAATGCTTTTGCTAGTCCGATGACAATTACTCAGAATACGATGCTTGAAAATGAAACTGGAACAACACAAAAACCGCCTAAACTTTTGGATATTGATGATTTTAGTGGATGGGCTGAACGTTTTGGTAATTGGGTTGAAGCTTATCACTTAGATGCATGGGAACATACTGAAGTTCAATATGCAAGACCACTTGGGAACAACAATGTGAAAATACCGATTAGAGAACTGAGTGCTGAGGAGAAAAAAGAAATACAAAGATGAGAAGTTAATGGTTAGTTTGTTGCAGCAAGTGATTAAAGAAGACATTTTGATCTTACGTCAACATAATGGAAGTGCATATTCGATTTGGACAGAGTTAGAAGCTAAGTTTCTTGGTAGTGATGATATGCTTAAGAACAAAAAGTCGCTTTTAAAAAAAGAGTTTGATCTATTTCGTGGTTTGAGAACGGAGAACACCAAGCAGATCATCGAAAGATATTGCAACTTGGTGAAAAACATGAACAGATTGGGCATCAACAAAGATAAAGATGAGTTGATTGAAAAGTTGGCTGATGCATTGCCACATGATGTTTGGGGGACGTATTTGATAATGTTGAAAAATAAACCAGATTTTAACAATATCAAGTTGAGTGAGTTTATTAAACATCTTGAAGCTCAAGAGATGGAACAAAGAAAAATAGCAAGAATGAAGAACTATGATGGAGAACAAGACATTGGGTTGTATTACAAAATTGGTGTTAGTGAGAAGACCAACATTTCACCAAAAGTTGAAACTGCTTTCAATGCAACGGGTTCTTCTGAAAAGACATCTCAAGGATCAAGTAGCAAAATGGGATTTTCTTCGTATCCATCATTTGATCCACATTTTATAGCAACAAAGAGTGGCAAAGTACTTCAATGCAACATTGCATTAAATCTGGAAAATGATCAAAACTATTCAGAGGAAGTAGCTAAGAGCCATATGTCTTTGTTAGTGACTGTACTTGAATCTTATGGTAGTCTGGTTGCAGGGAAAATCGGGAATCCAATGCTTACAAAAGAGGATTACGATCAAGTAGATGCTGAAGAAATGGAGTTGATGGATATAAAGTGGTGCTTGGCAAGTGTGTTGAGAAGAGCCGAAAAGTTTAAAAAAATTACGGGAAGAGATTATTTTCGTGATGCGAATGTTTCTACTTTAGGTTTTGATAAATCTAAAGTCACTTGTTTTCGTTGTAGGGAAAAGGGGCATTTCAAGAGGGAGTGCACAAATCGCGAAGCAAGCGGAGCTCAAAATGCTTTCGGAAACAATGATTACTATCGAAAGGCGATTTATCATCAAGTTGCTCAACAGCCATATCAACAACAGCCACAAACTGCACATGCTAGAAAAGAGATTGAAGATTCAAAGAGAGTGTGTCTAGTCAATAAAAATGATGGAAGTTCATCAAAGGATTTCAGTTGGGATAAATATATTCCAGCTGATAATAAAGCTTGTTTGATAAATCAAGATGATGAAAGATTACCAGAAGGTTTTAGTTGGGAAAATTTTAGCCGGGATAAGTTTTGTCCAGACAAGGAGATTTTAAAAGCTAAAGCTGTTGTTGCTTAGGTTATCAATGATTATACTGATGAATATTGGGCAGAAAAAGTCAGAAAACGTCTAAATGCTGAAACTGAAAAAAGAAGGAAGTTGAAGAAGAAGTTCAAGTGAGAGTAGTCAAAGAAATTCCAGCATTTGAAATAAAAACAAATGCTGATGGAGTCAAAATTTCTGAGAAGCACTTATATATAGGAAGTACCAGCGGCGTATCCACCATGTTTTTATCGTATTACACGTCACCTCGTTACTTAAATCACTTACCCAAACAGCCACCAAGATGAAATGTTTAACAATTGTAGAAATGTTTATGTATGGTCAAATACGGTTCACACGGTTCAACAGTTACAAACGGTTCATATAATCAAATGGTTACAAATGGTTCAAAATTTAATATAATGTGTTCATATGCTGGATGAGCATATGCAACAAAATGCAATGTAATATAGTCAAATAGTTACAAACGGTTCAAATAGTCAAATAGTTACAAATGGTTCAAAATGTAATATAATGTGTTCATATGTTGGATGAGCATATGCAACAAAATGCAATGTAAAACAATGTGTCCATATGTTGAGTAAACATATGCAACTAATGTAATGTAAATCAATGTGCTAGCATGCTCAGTCAACATACATAGAAGAAATGTAAAGTAAAACAATGTACTAAGTATGCTAAGTAAACATACATAGCGAAACAATGTAATGTAAATCATGTACTATTAATGTACTAATGAGCATAGCAAGTATATGATGTGAAAACAGGAAAGCACGAAAGTAACAAGTAGGCACATGTGTTTCACCCCAAAACAGTTTAAAAACAGTAAAAGAGGGGTCTATGTACTCACTTGAGATTGCTCAATAGTCCTAGGATAACCACCAAGCAAAGCTAGAAGATAACGGGATCAAACGACACATAATATAGGTAACTACGTTAATAACCGGACCTAAATCGGAGGATCAGATAGAATGAGGGCTTGTAAACCAAATGAGTATGGGAACTCATGTAATATGGTTTAACAAAGCCTACATACTAAAATGAAACCTAACCTAAGTGCTTTTGACCCGTTACGACCCGTTTAGGTAGCTTATGCTACTTTAACGCGTCGTTCGCGTAAAACGTGTTTGGACCGCCTAACTAGTCCTATGACAAGTAAAATATGCCTTAACATATTTAATATTGTTGCCAAATCAGTTTAGATGTCAAAAATTATGTTACATAGGTTTAAAATGAACTTTGGCGTAAAAAGGGCATTTTGGTAATTTACCTAAGGCATATAAACTACGTATCATACAACTAACTAAACGTCGTGACCATAAGGTATAACCTGGAAGGTTATTCCCTATACAACTATGGTCACCTAATGTGTTTGGTCGGATCCTAAAGATCGACCAAACGGGTCGGGTTCGAAAGTATAAGCGATTGTTTAGATCGCTTACCTTACGACCCTATATAAGCCCTAAACTAAAAGTGACGAGCTAAGCATGTTAAAACATGCTTAACTAAGTTTGAAAATAGGTTTGGTATCAAGACAAAGGGTCTTGCTACCCAAAAGTAGTTTGTTTACAAAATACGCAAGAATACGCATTTTGGCCGAAACTACGACTCGTCACGGAGACTAGATAACGTGGTAATTAGTAGGTATAGTCACTAGGGACTATAACCATCGTGATTACGCTCACGTTATGAAGTTTAAACGAACTTCGCATTGACCATAAACTGGTCAATGCAGAAAGGTAAACACAGTTTGACTTTCACGACAAAACGAATAAAAGAACGAAAGAAGACTTACAAAGGGTCCCCGCAAGATTTGATTCCAAGTAATCTCATGTAGGAAGTGAATAATCACAACCACTTAGAGAAAAACTTAGATCAAATATGGGTTTGCAAGAAGTGGGGGTTGGGTATTTATAGGAAATACAAGACCGTTAGGATCGTTTCTCGTTATCCGAGCTTTAATCTAGGTCGTACACATCAAGCCCATGGTTTTATGAAACCATTAGAGCCCCTAATATTGCCCAAAACCATGTGCAAGTGAGATTAAAGGAGGGTAACAGCTGGATCAAGCTAGAAAACACATTCTGCTGGCCTACCACCTGCTTACGGACCGTAAGGGACCTGCAGACCAGCAATTTTCAGAAATGACAGTTTTAGTCCCTGAAGCCCCAAACTTGGTTTTCGATGCATTTTTGACACGTTTAAGCCCCGTTAACCCCATTTCAAAGCTCTAAAATGAAGTTAAAGTATAGGGAACTTAAAATGTGCTCAAAAATATCTCGGATGTCGGCTCGTTTGGTCGTACGGTTGCGTTGTTCGGTAAATTACGACGGAAGTCTTAACGGACGCGAAAACGATCCAAATTGCGCGACGAATGGATTTTTGACAAGCCAATCACTAAAACATTATAATTTAATGATTACATAAATTTTTGGATGTCCGGATGTATTCAGAACGTAAGTTATGCGTGAAAATGCAAACTTGTGCACTTTTGACGCTTTTAGTCCCTGAATGACCCAAAAATTTATTTTAGCACACCGAACCCCTCGAAGCCTATTTCTAAGCTATGTAAAGGATATTTATGGAATGTTTAACTTATAGTCATGTTCCGGAATGTCTGTTCCAGTACGAATCATTTTACTTTCGCAGTTTGTCGAATTTAGTCCCTATAGGCGATTAAACTAGTTTTTGCCATACCAAAGCCTTCAAAACTTATTTCAAAGTTATATAGAGGTTATTTAAGGTATGTTAAGTATATGTTGATGTTCCGGAGTGTTTGTCGCATTAAACTGATTACGTTTACGCACCAGTTTGCGTATAACTCTCCAGAAAGCGATTAAAAGCTTGAAATCGAACAAGAATTGATATGTACAAAAGATACACATATTTATACAAATCCCAAGTATGAAATACAATATTTCATTGGTTTGGTATTTGTTTGATGGTCACAGTGACACAGGTGTCACAGTCTCCCCTACTTTAGGAAATTTCGTCCCGAAATTTATTCGTAGGACTCTGTCTGTGACTTTGTGTTAAATGATCATCAAAGATATGCAAGGCATAATCCTGTCATTTTCCTCAACGGATATTCTTCAGAAGTGAAAATGAACGAACGGAGTCATTTTCCTCAACGGGTTCTTCGGAAATGGAACATGAAGGATTTAACAAACGGATATTCATTTCCCTCAACGGATATTCTTCAGAAGTAAAAATGAATGGATGATTCATTTTCCTCAACGGGTTCTTCGTCAGAAACGGGAATGAAAAAGGATAATCAAAATGATATTCATTTCCTCAACGGACATTCTTCAGAAACGAAAATGAACGGACGGAGTCATTTTCAACGGTTGCTTCCTCAGAAGCGGAAATGAAGGGTTTAAACAAACGGATATTCATTTCCTCAACGGATAATATTCAGAAAAGAAAATGAACGGACGAAGTAATTTTCAACGGTTGCTTCCTTAGAAACGAAAATGAAGGATTTGACAAACGGATATTCATTTCCTCAACGGATAATCTTCAGAAACGAAAATGAACTAACGGAGTCATTTTCAACGGTTGCTTCATCAGAGTTGGAAATGAATTGGGTTAACTCTAGATACATGACAGAACTTGCTGTGATTTCTATGCACTAAATCCCATAATTATGTATGCATCCATAATTACGTAATTCCTTGCACAGTCCGCATAGTTTGTTTTGTAATGTTTTAGGGGAAGAAAATCAAACCTGTGATTAGGGTGACTAGACTACCATAGGGTCCTTTTAATTAGATCGATAGATGATCTTTTTAATTAGGCCACTTAGGAGTCCTTTCAGCTATATCATCACATGATATTCCTAACCAGATTTTTGGATCAATCTGTTTAACTAGACCACTCAAGGGGTCTAATTATGGAGTAGTACTTTATAATCCAAGGAACTTAACTACAACGTAGAAGTCCATTAAGGATTTTAGGTAGTACCTTTGGGTATCCTACTATGAATCCCTTATACGAAGATATGGAAGATTCTACGAGGATTTGGATAACATAATTTGGATCACACAAAAACATAAAAGGGAACACATAAGCACTTAATCACATAATTGTTTTCTTGGTTATTAATTGTTATTATCTTGTTATAGATTGCTATTATCCTGGCGTTGATTTGAACATGGGTATTCAAGGCATACCAGGAACCCAGTTGATGGACTTCAACGTCCTCAAGCATCTATCTGAAAAGATAGGATGATCTTCCAAAAATTTGTTTTTTGATTATAAGGAATCACCACATTCGAATTAAGGTATACAATAATTAAGGACTTACGGAAATATCCTTAGGTACCCCATTAAGGAGTGGGTATTCGTCCAGAGTTGTAACTTGCGCCTTGTACTTCGTTTTCCTTGGAAGAAACGGGTACTTAGGATTTTCGTGGAAAATGCAAGAGATCATAAAGATGGGAGGAATGTGGTTCCTTGATTGTCGGTATCATAGGGGATATGTTGTTTACACATGCAACCACATCAATATTTGTATATTGCATTGTAAAATAAAAACTTTATTTATAAACAACGATAACAACTGTTTCATGGACCTTGACAACAAAAGAAAATAATACATAAGACGTGATTATTTCTAAACAGCGTTGTCTTCCATTCGGTTAGATGCTCATCCCTACACTGGATTCGCATTAGCAAGCTTTGGGCAGTTTCTTCGGAAATGGCCCATCTCGCCACAGTTGAAGCAAGAACCTGGTGGAAAACGACCTTGAGCAGGATTGTTATTAACTTGATTTGGTGCAGCTGCTGTTGGGCAAACCCTCGACGTATGACCTATAAGTCCACAAACTTGGCATGAGCGGCACTTCACACCAGCATGATGATGTAGGCTACATTGGTTGCACAAGGGTGCAGTTCCGTTGTAGGGCTTCCTAGCAGGGGGTTGAGTTGGTTGGTTGGGGACGGCTTGACCACTGTGAGCGACCACGGGGAAGTTCTAAGAAGCCTTTCGCTTCTTTGACTTCTTAGGGGATCCAGTCTGTTCATCCATGGTCTTTGATTCCTCGATTGTTTTCTTGTCACTTTTTTGGAAAAGTTTACCTTTCCTGATCTGAGATTCAGTCAAGGTTGCAGCTAGCTCAATGGCCTGTCTAACTGTAGTAGGGTTGCTACCAGTCACAATGTCTTGTATTGAGTCAGGGAGGCCATCAATGCACTTTTCGATTGCCTTATCCAAAGGCGTGACCATGTTTGGGCATAACAGACTTAACTCCTCATAACGGTCCGTGTAGGCTCGATGCTTACCGCTATCTTGCTTAAGATTATCAAATTCCCTTTCTAGAGCCCTTAGCTCATGACGAGGACAGAATTCCTTCATCATAAGAGCCCTAAGCTCGGCCCAAGTCTGTGCTAAAGCAACCTCAGCACCACGGTCTCTCATCACCCCATTCCACCATGTAAGAGCCCTCTTCTGAAACACACTGGAAGCAAACTCGACCTTGCGATTATCAGGACACTGAACGTGATGAAACGTACTCTCAGTGCTCTCGAACCATTGTAGAAGCCCAGTTGCTCCTTCAGAACCACTAAACTTGGGTGGCTTAGCCGAATTGAAACTCTTGAAATTGCATGGAGCATTATTGTTGTTATTGGCTTGGTTCAGTTGAGCAATAAGATTTGGGAAAGCAGCAACCATTTGTTAAACGCTGATTTCTGCCAGTTTGGCATTCGCTATCTGATTGACGCGTCGAGGAGGCATTCTAAAAGGAGGGAAACATGAAAGGAAACGAGCGAGATGATTAGGTGAAAAGGATGTGGTGATACAAAATTTGACAAAAGCAAAGATGGTGGTCATTTGTTTGTTACCACAAGGCAATCAAATGACACATTGTGACTAATCAAAGTAAATGGGTCAAAAATAATGTATCGCGAAGACATGCTTGCCTATAAGTGAACACTCACCCCAAGAGTTCCCAGGTAAGAGTGATTGGTCCGATTATGTGGATTTGTACGAACACTCTAGCCTTAGACAGAAAACCCAGGGTACAGGCATTCACTCTTCCAGTTTGCACGTGTTCACACTATTTAGGACCCAAAATTTTGACGAGATTTTGAAAACTCAAAGGGGTTCAAAACCTTATAACAGAGGGTTCAAAACCTTACAATAGAGGGTTTAAAACCTAATAATCAATCATCCAAGAACAGATGATTAATTTTCAAAGCGGATTCGGAATTGATGTTCTCGTTATGGTTATCACCTAAGGATAGGTGACGGTTTTTGTTTTAAAAATCTAAACGCAAATCTTCTTGCGTTAGGGTCCTAGAAAGGTTAAAGTCTAGGTCAAAGCATTACTAATAACCTAATTCCCTATAACCATTGGCTCTGATACCAACTTTTCTGTCACACCCCGACCACGTTATTCAACAATAAAACATGGCGGAAACGTCAGGGAGTGTTGTAACAGAATTAATTGTTTCACAACCATGGAAATTAAAGTTATGTTTTATTTATCAAACAAGTGAGTTACATTGTCTTAAAACAAGAAACAAAGAGAACACAACATAATTTAACTAGTTCTTGCTTCGTTTTAAGTCACTAAGGCACAGGTCTGCCTAAGTGTGTCTCGGTCATCTTATGCAACAGCTCCTGAAAACACATGTGAAAATAGGTACGTCAACATAAAAATGCCTGTGAGATACATAGGTTTTGTGAATAGGATTCATGACTTGCGTTTAAAGAAACTATTTAATAAAAAGTAGCCATGAATCTTGTTGAGTGTTTCCTTTCATGAATCATTTGAAAAGTGATAAATCAACCAAATGAAATATATATGTATAAAAGAATGATGTATGGTTAAGCGAATAACCATGTAGAATGAGTTTGTATTAAGTTATTTGTAAAACGATGTTTGTGTGAAGATTGTATTGTAGATGTAATATGTCTAAACTGAAATGCTTTAAATAACGCTACGATATGTAATACCATAAAAGCACTTATATATAGGAAGTACCAGCGGCGTATCCACCATGTTTTTATCGTATTACACGTCGCCTCGTTACTTAAATCACTTACCCAAACAGCCACCAAGATGAAATGTTTAACAATTGTAGAAATGTTTATGTATGGTCAAATTCACACGGTTCAACCATTACAAACGGTTCATATAATCAAATGGTTACAAACAGTTCAAAATGTAATATAATGTGTTCATATACTGGATGAGCATATGCAACAAAATGCAATGTAATATAGTCAAATAGTTACAAACGATTCAAATAGTCAAATAGTTACAAATGGTTCAAAATGTAATATAATGTGTTCATATGCTGGATGAGCATATGCAACAAAATGCAATGTAAAACAATGTGTCCATATCTTGAGTAAACATATGCAACTAATGTAATGTAAATCAATGTGCTAGCATGCTCAGTCAACATACATAGCAGAAATGTAAAGTAAAACAATGTACTGAGTATGCTAAGTAAACATACATAGCGAAACAATGTAATGTAAATCATGTACTATTAATGTACTAATGAGCATAGCAAGTATATGATGTGAAAACAGGAAAGCACGAAAGTAACAAGTAGGCACATGTGTTTCACCCCAAAACAGTTTGAAAAACAGTAAAAGAGGGGTCTATGTACTCACTTGAGATTGCTCAATAGTCCTAGGATAACCACCAAGCAAAGCTAGAAGATCACGGGATCAAACAGCACCTAATATAGGTAACTACGTTAATAACCGGACCTAAATCGGAGGATCGGATAGAATGAGGTCTCGTAAACCAAATGAGTATGGTAACTCATGTAATATGGTTTAACAAAGCCTACATACTAAAATGAAACCTAACCTAAGTGCTTTTGACCCGTTACGACCCGTTTAGGTAGCTTATGCTACTTTAACGCGTCGTTCGCGTAAAACGTGTTTGGACCGCCTAACTAGTCCTATGACAAGTAAAATATGCCTTAACATATTTAATATTGTTGCCAAATCATTTTAGATGTCAAAAATTATGTTACATAGGTTTAAAATGAACTTTGGCGTAAAAAGGGCATTTTGGTAATTTACTTAAGGCATATAAACTACCTATCATACAACTAAGTAAACGTCGTGACCATAAGGTATAACCTCGGAAGGTTATTCACTATACAACTATGGTCACCTAATGTGTTTGGTAGGATCCTAAAGATCGACCAAACGGGTCGGGTTCGAAAGTATAAGCGATTGTTTAGATCGCTTACCTTACGACCCTATATAAGCACTAAACTAAAAGTGACGAGCTAAGCATGTTAAAACATGCTTTGTGACACATGTATTTGTAATCATTGTAAACAGTTCAGTTATCAATAAAACAAAGTTATTTGATCCCAATCTTTGTTTGTTTATGTTTGACATTTTTTTCATGTTTTGACTTTTGTTCAATTTCAAACTCTATATCACTTTCTGGAGAGTTATACGCAAACTGGTGAGTAAACATAATCAGTTTAATGCGAAAAATACTCCGGAACATCAACATATACTTAACATACCTTAAATAACCTTTACATAACTTAGAAATAAGTTTTGAAGGCTTTGGTATGGTAAAAACAAGTTAATTCGCCTACAGGGACTAAATTTGACAAACTACGAAAGTATGCCAATTTGAACTGTAACAGACATTCCGGAACATGACGATAAGTTAAACATACCATAAATATCCTTTACATAGCTTAGAAATAGGCTTTGAGGGGTTCGGTGTGCTAAAATAAACTTTTGGGTCATTCAGGGACTAAAAGCGTCAAAAAGTGCATAAGTTTGCATTTTCACGCATAACTTATGTTCTGAATACATCCGGACATCCAAAAATTTATGTAAGCATTAAAATATTTTATTTTAGTGTTTGGCATAATAAAAATCCATTCGTCACGCAATTTGGATCGTTTTTCACGCTTATGCGCATTCCGTCGTAATTAAGCGAACATAGCGATCATACGACCAAACGAACCAACATCCGGCATATTTTTGAGCATGTTTCATGTCCACAATGTTTAGGCATCATTTTAGGGCCTTAAAGATGACTTAACGGGCTTTAAACATGTCGGAAATATCTCTAAACACCAACAGGGACCAAAACTGCCATTTTGCAAAGTTGTTTGCTGATCAGAAGGCTCAGGCGGCCCGCGTAAGCCCCCATAAAGCCTTACGTGGCCTATGTAAGCATGTCAGATATGCAAAACCAGTTTTAACAGCTGTTTACAGCTGTTATACTCACAAAACCCACATGCAAATGGTATTTCTGAATCTATGGGCTGGTTTAGGGGCTCTAATGGTTTTATAAAACCATGGGCTTGATGTGTACGGCTTAGATCAAAGCTCGGTTTACGAGGAACGATCTTAACGGCTCTACAAAATCTATAAATACTCCTCACCCCTCATTTGCAAAACCCACACCTTTGAATCTGAATTTGTTCTCTAAGTTGATGTGTTTAACACTTCATACCTGAGAATATTCGGATCAAAACTTCCGTTCTTGGACCCGTTGTTAGTCCTCTTTCGTTCTTTTAGCGTTTCTGCATTGACCAGTTTATGGTCAACATGAAGTTCGGTTGAACTTCGCAACATGAGCGTAATCACGATGGTTATAGTCCCTTGTGACTATACCTACTGGTTACCACGTTGTCTAGGCTCAGTGACGAGTCGTAGTTTCGGCCAAAATGCGTATTCTTGCGTATTTTGTGACCAAACTACTTTTAGGTATCAAAATAGTTTGTTTTGATACCAAACTTGTTTTCTAACTTAGGTAAGCATGTTTTAACATGCTTAGCTCGTCACTTTTAGTTTAGTGCTTATATAGGGTCGTAAGGTAAGCGATCTAATCAATCGCTTATACTTTCGAACCCGACCCGTTTGGTCGATCATTAGGATCCGACCAAATACATTAGGTGACCATAGTTGAATAGGGAATAACCTTCTGAGGTTATACCTTATGGTCACGACGTTTAGTTAGTTGTATGATAGGTAGTTTATATGCCTTAGGTAAATGACCAAAATGCCCTTTTTACGCCAAAATTCATATTAAGCATATGTAACATAACTTTTGACATCTAAACTGATTTGGCAACAATATTAGACATGTTAAGGCATATTTTACTTATCATAGGGCTAGTTAGGCGTTCCGAACGCGTTTTACGCGAACAACGCGTTAAAGTAGCATAAGCTACCTAAACGGGTCGTAATGGGTCGTAAGCACTTAGGTTAGGTTTCATTTTAGAATGAAGGCTTTGTTAAACCATACTACATGAGTTTCCATACTCGTTTGGTTTACGAACCCTCATTCTATCCGATCCTCCGATCTAGGTCCGGTTTATTAACATAGTTACCTATATTAGGTACCGTTTGATTTCCGTGATCTCTAGCATTGTTTGGTTGTTACTCAAGGACTACTAAGCAATCCCAAGTGAGTACATAGACCCCTCTTTTACTGTTTTCAAACTGTTTTGGGGTGAAACACATGTGCCTACTTGTTACTTTCATGCTTTCCTATTTTCACATCATATACTTGCTATGTTCATTAGTACATTTAAAGTACATGATTTACATTACATTGTATTTGCTATGTATGTTTACTTAGCATACTTAGTACATTGTTTTACTTTACATTTCTGCTATGTATGTTGACTGATAGCATGCTAGCACATTGATTTACATGACTTTTCTGCTTTGTATGTTAACTTAGCATACTTAGTACATTGTTTTCATATAACATGTTTACATTTGCTATAACATTTGGTTTGCACAAACGGGACTTATATACGTTCATTAACATTTGCTACGCCGCTCGGTTGTAAGTAGTGGTACCATAGGACTTGACAAATCCCATTCCTGACATCCCGGGTTTGTTTGGATGTAAGGAATGACTGAATCCGAAAACATTTCTTTTGATAACCTTGACTTAGGGTTATCTGACTGTCTCAAGGCTTGAATGTATGCGTTAACTTACCACATAAGTGTTTGTATCAATAAAACATGCATTTACTTTGCAAAACATAACTTTTTGATACATTCAAAATACTTTGTTTTGTACATTTTTACATTTGGTTTATGTAACAACACATTACTTACCATACATAACGATTGTTGCACATTACTTGACTACATTTGGACTTTTAACATTTGACATGGTTTATACAAAGACTTTTTGACAATTGGTTTAAACATAGACTTTATACATTGGCGGTTTGTTTAAGTGACTTAAATAACGAGATGTGAGTAGTATGATACAAACATGGTGGATACGCCGCTGGTATTCCTATATATAAGTGTTTGTATTATATTACATATCATAGCGTTATTTAAATCATTCAATTTGGACTTATACATTTTACACAAGTAACATGTTTTTCACAAAACTTTGGTTTACAAAATAGTTTACTTTGTACAACTCATCTTACTTGGTTATTCATTTAACCATACATTATTCTCTTATTTATACATACCATCTGATCATATCGCTTTTAAATGATTTACAAAACAAAACAATTTACAAGGTTCATGACTGACTTTTGTTAAACAACTTTTTCTAAACTTATAAGTCATGAATCCTATTTTCACAAATCCTATGTATCTCACAGACATTTTTGTGCTGACGTACCTATTTTCACATGTGTTTTCAGGAGCTTTTGCATAGGATGATGATCGTGACACTAGGGCGGACCTGTGCCTTAGAGACTTAAAATGAAGATAGACTTAGTTTAATTATGTTATATACTTTTTGTTTCCTGTTTAAAACAATATAACGCTCATGTTTAATAAATAAAACGTAACTTTAATTTCCATGGTTGTGAAACAATTAATTCTGTTACAACACTCCCCGACGTTTCCGCCACGTTTTGTTGTTCTACGTGGTCGGGGTGTGAAATGTTCAATGTCACACCCCGACCACGTTTTGTTGTTCTACTTGGTGTGAAATGTTCAATGTCACACCTCGACCACGTAAAACAACAAAACGTGGCAGAAACGTCGGGGAGTGTTGTAACAGAATCATTGTTTCATAACACATGGAAATTGAAATATTGTTTTATTGATTAAAAGAGTTACAATGTCTTGACAATCAAAGAAACATAACATAAATAACTAGTCTTGTATCTTTTATTGTCGCTAAGGCCCAAGTCCGCCTAAGTGTAACTTTATAAATCCTATGCATCATATCCTGAAACACATGTGAAAATAGGTACGTCAGCATAAAAATGCCTGTGAGATACATATGTTTTTGTGAAAATAGAATTCATGACTTATGTTTGAGAAAATGTTTAGTCATGAACCTTGTAATTTGCTTTGTCTTGTAAATCATTTGAAAAGTGATAAATAAACCAAATGATATATATGTATAAAAGAATAATACATGGTTAAGTAAATAACCAAGTAAAATGAGTTTGTATTAGATAAGTTGTTTGTAAAACAATGTATTGTGAAAAGTATGTTATTTGTTTAAAATGTTATATGTCGAAATTGAAATGATTCAAATAACGCTACGATATGTAATACCATACAAGCACTTATATATAGGAAGTACCAGCGGCGTATCCACCATGCTTGTTTCATATTACACACGCCTCGTTACTTGTATCACTTACTCAAACCAAACCACCAAAGTAAAAATGTTTAGGTAAAATCAAATGTCAAAATGTTATGTGTATATCAATGTCAAAATGTTTATGTCTAATGTGAATCATGAATTGTGTATATCAATGTCAAAATGTTTATATCTAATGTAAATCATGAATTGTATATGTCAAAATATCATGTATGGTAAGTGAAATATATCAACTAAACCATATGTAAAATGCACAAAACAAGGTATTGAAGTAAAACATGGTTTAAATCAAAGTTATGTTTTGTGGAACAAATGCATGCTATACTGACATAAACATCTATGCGATATTGTGAAAATTCATACATCCAAGCCTTGCGACTGTAGAATAAACCCTAGCACAAAGTCTAAGGTCCACCTAGAAATGTATTCGGATTCGGTCATTCCTTCCAATCCAAACAAACCCGGGATTTCAGGAATGGGAGTTGTCAAGTCCTATGGTACCACTACCTACTACCGAGCGGCATGATCGGTGTTAATGAATGTACATTGTCCCATTTAAACAAACCAAATGTCATACCAAAATGTAAGCATGTGATGAATAACAAATGTACTAAGTACACACACAATGGGCATACATAGCATAAAATGTAATGTAAAATAATGTACTAAGTACGCACACAATGGGCATACATAGCATAAAATTTAATGTAAAATGATGTACTAAGCACGCACACAATGGGCATACATAGCATAAAATGTAATGTAAGATAATGTACTAAGTACGCACACAATGGGCATACATAGCATAAAATGTAATGTAAAATAATGTACTAAGTACGCACACAATGGGCATACATAGCATAAAACACAATGAAATCATGTACTATAAATGTACTAATGAACATAGCAAGTATATGATGTGAAAACAGGAAAGCATGAAAGTAACAAGTAGGCACATGTGTTTCACCCCAAAATGTTTGGAAAACAGTAAAAGAGGGGTCTATGTACTCACTTGAGATTCCTTAGTAGTCCTTGAGTAACAACCAAACAATGCTAGAGATCACGGATATCAAACGGCACCTAATATAGGTAACTACATTCATAAACCGGACCTATAATCGGAGGATTGGATAGAATGAGGGCTCGTAAACCAAATGAGTAGGGGAACTCATGTAATATGGTTTAACAAGGCCTACATACTACAATGAAACCTAACCTAAGTGCTTATGACCCATTACGACCCGTTTAGGTAGCTTATGCTACTATAACGCGTCGTTCGCGTGAAACGCGTTCGGACCGCTTAACTAGTCGTATGACAAGTAATATATGCCTTAACATGTCTAATATTGTTGCCAAATCAGTTTAGATACCAAAAGTTATGTTACATATTCTTAAAATGAATTTTGGCGTAAAAAGGGTATTTTGGTCATTTACCTAAGGCATATAAACTACCTATCATACAACTAACTAAACGCCGTGACCATAAGGTATAACATCGGAAGGTTATTCCCTATATACTATGGTCACCTAATGTGTTTGGTCGGATCCTAATGATCGACCAAACGGGTCGGGTTCGAAAGTATAAGCGATTGTTTAGATCGCTTACCTTACGACCCTATGTAAGCACTAAACTAAAAGTGACGAGCTAAGCATGTTAAAACATGCTTAACTAAGTTTAGAAAACAGGTTTGGTATCAAAACAAAAGGTTTTGATACCCAAGAGTAGTTTAGTTACAAAATACGCACGAATGCGCATTTTGGCCGAAACTACGACTCGTCAGTGAGCCTAGATAACGTGGTAATCGGTAGGTATAGTCACTAGGGACTATGACCATCGTGATTACGCTCACGTTATGAAGTTCAAACGAACTTCGCATTGACCATAAACTGGTCAATGCAGAAAGTCAAACAAAGTTTGACTTTTAACGCTAAAACGCATAAAAGAACGAAGGAACACTTACAACGGGTCCCCGCACGCTAATTTCGATCCAAATAACTCAGGTATGAAGCAAGGGCTTCAACTTAGAGCATTTTTGATCAGATTTGTTGGTTTTTGGAGTTGGGATGGATGGGTATTTATAGGATTCTTGGAACCGTTAGGATCGTTTATCGAATAACGTGCTATGATCTCATCCATACACTTGTTGAAACCTTGTGGTAACTCAAAATGGCCCCTCATGAGCAGGAAAGGGCAAGTGTGGGTGAGTTGGGAGTGCTAAACAGTTGTTAACAGCTATTAAATTCAGTTAATCTGGTCTGGGAGACTGACGCGAGCCGCGTAAGGATACACACAAGACTTACGCGGGCCGCCTGGCCTTGTCTGATCAGAACCAACTTTGCCATATTGACAGTTTCAGTCCCTGATGGTGTTTAAGGCCATTCCCGACACTTCTAAGGCCCGTAAAGCCAACTTTAAGGCCCTAAAATTATGCCTAAACATTGTGGACATGAAACATGCTAAAAAATATGTCGGATGTTGGTTCGTTTGGTCGTACGAACGCGATGTTCGCTTAATTACGACGGAATGCGCATAAGCGCGAAAAACGATCCAAATTGTGCGACGAATGGATTTTTCTCATGCCAAACACTAAAATAAAATATTTTAGTGCTTACATAAATTTTTGGATGTCCGGATGTATTCAGAACGCAAGATATGCGCGAAAGTGCAAACTTGTGCACTTTTTGACACTTTTAGCCCCTGAATGACCCAAAAGTTTATTTTAGCTCACCGAACACCTCAAAGCCTATTTCTAAGCTATGTAAAGGATATTTATGGTATGTTTAACTTATGGCCATGATCCGGAATGTCTGTTACAGTTCAAATTGGCATACTTTCACAGTTTGTCAAATTTAGTGCATGTAAGCGAATTAACTTGATTTTGCCACACCAAAGCCTTCAAAACTTATTTCTAAGTTATGTAAAGGTTATTTAGGGTATGTTAAGCCTATTTAACTATTCCGGAGTGTTCGTTGCATTAAAATGGTTATATTTACGCATCAGTGCGAATATAACCTTCCAGAAAGTGATTTAAAGCTTGAAATCGAACAAAAATTGATATGTGCAAATGATACACATATTTGTACAAATCCCAAGTAGGAAATACAATATTTTATTGATACAGTATTTGTTTGATGGCCGTGGAGGCACATGTGTCACAGTCTCCCCTACTTTAGGAAATTTCATCCCGAAATTTTATTTAGAGGAAACTTGTGAGAGTTTAAAACATGAAGTTGAAAAGATCGAACAACATTGGTTAGGGTTCTAAACTTCTAGTAACTTTAATAACATCATGCTTGCAATGTAAGAGGGATACTTATATACAAGTATATGAAGCGTCATTGGTGCGTCCACCGTACCTCCATTACATCGTTCTCATTTTGTTATTGTTGTCACTATCGGTTCTCACACATAATAAATCTTACTGGGTTTCTGTGCACTAAATTTCATAATTATGTACGCGTCCATAATTAGACAATTCCTTGCATAGTTCACATAGTCTATTTTATAATGTGTAGGGGAAAACCAAATGAACAAACCTGTGATGAGTGTGACTAGACCACCATAGGGTCCCTTTTATTAAATCAATAAATGATTTTGATAGACAACCAAGGAGTCTTTTCAGCTTATATCATCACATGTCATTCTTAACCAGATTTTTGAATCAATCTTTTTTACTAGACCACTAAAAGGGTCTCTTATGAAACATGGAATGGTACTATATAACCCAAGGGTCTTAACTATTACATAGAAGCCCAATAAGGATTTAAGGTAGTACCTTTTTGAATATCCTACTACGAATCCCTCATATGAAGATATGAAAGATTCTACGAGGATTTGGATAACGAATACCCAGAGTATACAAAAACACAAAATGCATACAAGAAAACACAAGATGCATAAACACATAGTCATATAACCACAAAGATTGTTTATCTAGATCTTTAATTTGTTAATTTGTTTTGCTAACAGAGCACATGTATTTAAAGCACACTAGGAATCCATCTCGTGGATTTCATTTGGTACTTTAAACATTATCAAGAATCTAACTATAAAGATAGAAAGATTTTTAAAAGAAAATTTTGATTTCGATTATAAGGAACCGAAATGTTCGAATTTAGGTACATAAGGAATCCAATTAAGGACTCTGATTTGAATGATAATCATCCACAAGGGTCTAAATGTGAAGATAAAAAGATCCCATATGGATTTTAGAAGTTGAAGATGTTTTGAAACCTTGCACTTGATGTGCTTAGGTCAAAACATGAAGTAAAATGCTTATGAAGTTGAGATGCTAGATATGCCAAGGCGACATATGAAGCGAAATTTGAAAGTTAAGTCAATGTATGAAGAAAATATTTTTGAAAACTATGCATGGGGTTCTTAAAAAAATGTGTTCAATGTTTTTGAAACCTTATATATAATACCTTTGAAATCATAAAGTAGGTGTATTAGGTAGGTATATATTTATAAAAAAAAATTGTTTTAAGATCATGCGAGATGAATTTTGAAATTATGTATAAGGTTTTTGAAAACATGAATGATGCTTTTCAAAATCATGCACTTGATAAGAAAATGTATTGTGTTAATATTGTTTTCAGACTATATGAAACATTTTGAAATTATGAAGGTTGTTTTTGAAAGCATAGCCAATGTTTTTGAAATAACATAGACAATGCATTTAAAAAATTGTTTTGAAACTACATGAAATGTTTTAAGATCATGAAGATTGTTTTTGAAATACTTGTACTGTGTATGTTGAAAAATCAAAACGTAATGGGTATGAGATTTGAAAATACCCTTAGTTATCTAACCAAGGATTCAAAGGCACAGATGTGCAGAAGCATGATTACTCATAATGTCACTTTATTTTCTGTACTTTGTTTCTTAGAGTGAAACGAGTACTTAAAATTTTCGAGGGAATCATGAGCGATCATTTGAAAGAGAGAATCACAAGAGTAGTTTGTAAGGAACATAGTTCCTTAATACAGGTATCATAGAGAATTTCCATTTACTCATGTAACTACACTTGTATATCAGAATTGTGAACAACAATTTCTTTATAATCAAAACAGATTGTTTCACATCACAAGAAATAGAAGAAACAAAAGCACAAGCAACAACATCTTCTAATCAGCCAACTGCTCATCCGTGGGTTGGATTTGCCTTAGCAAGCTTCGGGCATTTATTCACGAAATGACCCATCTTGCCATAGTTGTAGCATGATCCAGGCTGAAAGTGAGCTTGAGCAGGATTGGCTTGTGGTTGATTTGGACCACCTTGGTTCGGGTTACATCGACAAGCACTTGCCAGGTGACCAATTCGCCCACATGATACACACAGACGACATTGTAAGTGAGCTTGGTGATGCCCATTACATTTGTCGCATTTTGGTGCAGTACCGGCATAAGGTTTCCTAGCAGGAGGTTGAGCAGTAGCAAGGTTTATAACAGCTTTGTTTTGGAAAGCAAAGCGGCATATGTTAACCAAATGTCCCCGACGTCCACAGTTGGTACATTTGGAGCATGGTATGAGGTTTGAATGATGACGGTTGCATCGTTTGCACAGAGGAACAGTTCCTTTGTATGGCTTCCTAGCAGGGGGTTGAGCTGGTGGGTTGGGGACGGCTTGACCATTGTGAGCGACCATGGCGAAGTTCTGAGAAGCCTTTCGCTTCTTTGACTTCTTAGGGGATCGTTCATCCATGGTCTTTGATTCCTCGGTTGGTTTCTTGGCTGGTGGTGCTGGCTTGACTTCTGCTTCCTTTGGTGACTCTTGAGTGGCTTCATTGTTGAGACGAGACATGGCAATGCCTAATTCAACAGTCTTCAGGATTACTTCGCCTATTTGCTGGGCAAATTTGGCAGTCTGCTCGGATATCTGTGCATCGTTGCGATGAAGAGACATTCTGGAGGAAATGAAAGATATAGGAGGAAACAAATGAAGTTTTATCGGTAAATAAAACAAAATGACAACGCATAGAAATTGCGATCATTTGTTTGTTACCTAAGGCAAACAAATGAGATGGTGACTAATCAAAGTAAGCGGGTCATATTAATGTATCGTGAAGACATGCTTTAGCCTATAAGTGGATACTCACCCCAAGAGTTCCCAGGTAAGAGTGACTGGTCCGATTATGTTGATTTGTACGAACACTCTAGCCTTAGACAGAAAACTCAGAGTACAGGCATCCACTCTTCCAGATTGCACGTGTTCACACTATAAGACCCAAACTTTGATGAGATTTTGAATTCAAAGGGGTTCAAAACCTAGTAATCAATCATCCTAGAACAGATGATTAGTTTTCAAAGCGATTTTGAAATTTGTGTTCTTGTTGTGGTTGTCGCCTAAGGATAGGTGACAGTATTGTTTTATGACTAAACGCAAGTAAACTCGCGTTAGGGTCCTAGGAAGGTTATAGACTAGGTCAAAGTATTACAAATAACCTAATTCCCTATAACCATGAGCTCTGATACCAACTTTTATGTCGGGGAGTGTTGTAACAGAATCATTGTTTCATAACACATGGAAATTGAAATATTGTTTTATTGATTAAAAGAGTTACAATGTCTTGAATCAAAGAAACATAACATAAATAACTAGTCTTGTATCTTTTATTGTCGCTAAGGCCCAAGTCCGCCTAAGTGTATCTTGATAAATCCTATGCATCATATCCTGAAACACATGTGAAAATAGGTACGTCAGCATAAAAATGCCTGTGAGATACATAGGTTTTTGTGAAAATAGAATTCATGACTTATGTTTGAGAAAATGTTTAGTCATGAACCTTGTAATTTGCTTTGTCTTGTAAATCATTTGAAAAGTGATAAATAAACCAAATGATATATATGTGTAAAAGAATAATACATGGTTAAGTAAATAACCAAGTAAAATGAGTTTGTATTAGATAAGTTGTTTGTAAAACAATGTATTCTGAAAAGTATGTTATTTGTATAAAATGCTATATGTCTAAATTGAAATGATTCAAATAACGCTACGATATGTAATTCCATACAAGCACTTATATATAGGAAGTACCAGCGGCGTATCCACCATGCTTGTATCATATTACACACGCCTCATTACTTATATCACTTACTCAAACCAAACCACCAAAGTAAAAATGTTTATGTAAAATCAAATGTCAAAATGTTTTGTGTATATCAATGTCAAAATGTTTATGTCTAATGTGAATCATGAATTGTGTATATCAATGTCAAAATGTTTATGTCTAATGTAAATCATGAATTGTATATGTCAAAATATCATGTATGGTAAGTGAAATATATCAACTAAACCATATGTAAAATGCACAAAACAAGGTATTGAAGTAAAACAGGGTTTAAATCAAAGTAATGTTTTGTGGAACAAATGCATGCTATATTGATATAAACATCTATGCGGTATTGTGAAAATTCATACATCCAAGCCTTGCGACTGTAGAATAAACCCTAGCACAAAGTCTAAGGTCCACCTAGAAATGTATTCGGATTCGGTCATTCCTTCCAATCCAAACAAACCCAGGATTTCAGGAATGGGAGTTGTCAAGACCTATGGTACCACTACCTACTACCGAGCGGCATGATCGGTGTTAATGAATGTACATTGTCCCATTTAAACAAACCAAATGTCATACCAAAATGTAAGCATGTGATGAATAACAAATGTACTAAGTACGCACACAATGGGCATACATAGCATAAAATGTAATGTAAAATAATGTACTAAGTACGCACACAATGGGCATACATAGCATAAAATGTAATGTAAAATAGTGTACTAAGTACGCACACAATGGGCATACATAGCATAAAATGTAATGTAAGATAATGTACTAAGTACGCACACAATGGGCATACATAGCATAAAATGTAATGTAAAATAATGTACTAAGTACGCACACAATGGGCATACATAGCATAAAACACAATGAAATCATGTACTATAAATGTACTAATGAACATAGCAAGTATATGATGTGAAAACAGGAAAGCATGAAAGTAACAAGTAGGCACATGTGTTTCACCCCAAAATGTTTGGAAAACAGTAAAAGAGGGGTCTATGTACTCACTTGAGATTGCTTAGTAGTCCTTGAGTAACATCCAAACAATGCTAGAGATCACGGATATCAAACGGCACCTAATATAGGTAACTACATTAATAAACCGGACCTATAATCAGAGGATTGGATAGAATGATGGCTCGTAAACCAAATGAGTAGGGGAACTCATGTAATATGGTTTAACAAGGCCTACATACTACAATGAAACCTAACCTAAGTGCTTATGACCCATTACGACCCGTTTAGGTAGCTTATGCTACTTTAACGCGTTGTTCGCGTGAAACGCGTTCGGACCGCTTAACTAGTCCTATGACAAGTAATATATGCCTTAACATGTCTAATATTGTTGCCAAATCTGTTTAGATACCAAAAGTTATGCTACATATGCTTAAAATGAATTTTGGCGTAAAAAGGGTATTTTGGTCATTTACCTAAGGCATATAAACTACCTATCATACAACTAACTAAACGCCGTGACCATAAGGTATAACCTCGGAAGGTTATTCCCTATATACTATGGTCACCTAATGTGTTTGATCGGATCCTAATGATCGACCAAACGGGTCGGGTTCGAAAGTATAAGCGATTGTTTAGATCGCTTACCTTACGACCCTATGTAAGCACTAAACTAAAAGTGACGAGCTAAGCATGTTAAAACATGCTTATCTAAGTTTAGAAAACAGGTTTGGTATCAAAACAAACGGTTTTGATACCCAAGAGTAGTTTGGTTACAAAATACGCAGGAATGCGCATTTTGGCCGAAACTACGACTCGTCACTTAGCCTAGATAACGTGGTAATCAGTAGGTATAGTCACTAGGGACTATGACCATCGTGATTACGCTCACGTTATGAAGTTCAAACGAACTTTTCATTGACCATAAATTGGTTAATGCAGAAAGTCAAACAAAGTTTGACTTTTAATACCAAACCTGTCTTCAACTTAGAGCATTTTTGATCAGATTTGTGGGTTTTTGGAGTTGGGATGGATGGGTATTTATAGGATTCTTGGAACCGTTAGGATCGTTTATCGAATAACGTGCTATGATCTCATCCATACACTTGTTGAAACCTTGTGGTAACTCAAAATGGCCCCTCATGAGCAGGAAAGGGCAAGTGTGGGTGAGTTGGGAGTGCTAAACAGTTGTTAACAGCTATTAAATTCAGTTAATCTGGTCTGGGAGACTGACGCGGGCCGCGTAAGGATACACACAAGACTTACGCGGGCCCCCTGGCCTTGTCTGATCAGAACCAACTTTGCCATATTGACAGTTTCAGTCCCTGATGGTGTTTAAGGCCATTCCCGACACTTCTAAGGCCCGTAAAGCCAACTTTAAGGCCCTAAAATGATGCCTAAACATTGTGGACATGAAACATGCTAAAAAATATGTCGGATGTTGGTTCGTTTGGTCGTACGAACGCGATGTTCGCTTAATTACGACGGAATGCGCATAAGAGCGAAAAACGATCCAAATTGCGCGACGAATGGATTTTTCTCATGCCAAACACTAAAATTAATATTTTAGTGCTTACATAACTTTTTGGATGTCCGGGTGTATTCAGAACGCAAGATATGCGCGAAAGTGCAAACTTGTGCACTTTTTGACACTTTTAGCCCCTGAATGACCCAAAAGTTTATTTTAGCACACTGAACCCCTCAAAGCCTATTTCTAAGCTATGTAAAGGATATTTATGGTATGTTTAACTTATGGCCATGATCCGGAATGTCTGTTACAGTTCAAATTGGCATACTTTCGTAGTTTGTCAAATTTAGTCCCTATAAGCGAATTAACTTGATTTTGCCATACCAAAGCCTTCAAAACTTATTTCTAAGTTATGTAAAGGTTATTTAGGGTATGTTAAGCCTATTTCACTATTCTGAAAGATATGGATTTTTAATAGATGGATGCTACGTGGTAGATTCGGGTGAACCTACCACATACCATGATCCAATGTCAAAATACGATTGTGACAAATGGCTTGAAGCCATGAACGTAGAGATGCAATCCATGTATGACAACCAAGTATGGGAATTGGTTGTAGCACCTCTTAATTCCAAAGTGGTTGGAAATAAGTGGGTTTTCAGGAAGAAAACATATATGCATGGAAACTTGGATACTTATAATGGGAGACTTGTAGCAAAAGGTTTCACTCAAACTCAAAGGGTTGATTATGATGAAAAATTTTCGCCTGTGGCGATGCTAAAGTCAATTAGGATATTATTTACCATACCTGCATAATATGATTATGAGATTTTGCAAATGGATGTCAAAACGGCTTTCCTTAATAGATATCTTGAGGAAGATGTCTATATAGTTCAGCCTGAAGGTTTTGTCGATCCAAAACATCCTAACAAAGTATGTAAGTTAAAGAAATCAATCTACGGATTGAAACAAGCATCTAGAAGTTGGAATCATCGTTTTGATGAAGAAATTGAGAATTTTGGATTCATCAAGAACGTCGATGAAGCCTGTGTGTATAAGAAAGCTAGTGGGAGCATCATCACTTTCTTAGTATGATATGTCGATGACATTCTACTATTTGGAAATAACATTCCAACCTTGGAAGGTGTAAAAGCCTGTCGTGGAAGTTGTTTTTCCAATAATGATCTTGGTGAAGTCGCCTATATTTTGGGAATAAAGATCTATAGGGATAGATCAAGGCGTCTGATAGGTTTAAACCTAAGTGCATACATTGACAAAGTCTTGAAAAGGTTCAAGATAGAGAACTCTATGAAAGGTTTTGTACCTATTCAAGAGAGGACAATATTGAGTGCGTCTTAATGTCCAAACTCTAAGGATGAGCAAGAAAGAATGAAAGGAATCCCATATGCCTCTGCTATAGGATCCATTATGTATGTAATGCACTAGACCGGACATGTCATGAGCTTTAAGCATGACGAGAAGGTACCAGCGAAATCCAAGTAACGGTCATTAGATGACTGTTAGAAAGTATATTGAAATACCTTAGAAGGACTAAGGATACGTTTTGAATATATGGATCTGGTGAAGAAGAACTCGTTGTAAAGGGTTACAGGGATGCGAGTTTCGGAATTCGTTGTAAAGGGTTACATGGATACGAATTTCCAAACTGATCGAGATGATTCTCGATCACAATCAGGGTAGCATTGTCCATTACAGAATCAGAACACATCGCCGCTTCATTAATCGAGATAATTCATATGGACCTGCCACTTGAATTATTGCCGATCTAGGGGTAGTCCCTACCATTCAGGACCCCTAGAGATCTTTGTGATAATGATGGTGTGATTGCGCAAATCATGGAACCTCGTGCACATCAAAAGACTAGGCACATTGAGCGGAGTTTCAACTACATAAGGGATGAAGTTGAAAAAGGGAAAGATATGTATTTGCAAAGTTCACACTGATCAAAATATTGCGGATCCACTCACGAAGCTCCTTGAATGGGCAAAGCATGAGGATCATACTTGTGCCTTAGGACATCGATATTCTAGTGATTAGATTTGATCTATTTTGTATTTGGATATTGGAACAATTGTTATTTTAACTTTCTCACATGGTATGTTGAGTTATGTTCCATTTTAGCATGTTTAAATCCGTGAACAAGTTGCTTATTCTAAATGTCCGTAGTCGATCATACTTGTGGGAACAAATATGAATGTAAGACTATTATGAACTTGGATTGGTGGATATTCATGAGGTATGAATATAGAGCATAGTGTTGTTGCCAAGGTTCATAGATATTTGTGGGATACAATTATTGGACTGACCCGCTCTCGAATATTACTGCATGGAATCATTTGTGATTGATCATAAGTAAATTTGAGTAAAGGAGAATATAATAGTATCCTCTGACCTGAGATACATATTGGGTCTTGATATTTACCAAATATTATGCCTTGACTTATTTCTTCGCTATCAGTAATATGACAGTACATAAGGCTAAGCTCAGGTGTGGTACAAGGTGATTGTGAGACACGTATGTAGTCAAGATGGGATTTGTTCCTCTTATTCGTTGAGAGTAAGATGTCTAAGGCCTGCTAAAGTTAAATCAACAGAGAGTGATCACTCTATGTCTCTGGATTTAACATGACATCTGTAACGAAAGGATAAACGATAGATTCACCTAAATCATTTTCAAGTAAGGGACTTGAAAGGGATGATGTTATTGAATGGGACATATAGTCATACGTATTAGGGGTAGTAAACTATAGTTAGGTGGTCTTTACTACTTGCATCAATCTTCTATGTATCTTGTGCAAGTGGGAGATTGTTGGATTATGTATGCCCAAGACACATATGAAATTGATTTGGCTAGTACGTTATGATCCAAGTCGAGTCATACCCAAATACAAGCTAGACAAACACTTATAATATTTATTTATGATATGATCAAACAAATAAATATTAACACTTATAATATTTAGAAATCGATTTTCTAAATAATTGCACTTGACAAACTAATAAATTATATGGATAATTTATTTTGAGAGAATAATTTATTTTGTTATTTAATGGGTTAAATAACATAATAAAAGTAGTATAAGTCTTATAACATGCGATGTTATAATTTTATAAAAGTTATAAAATTACGTAAGACTTAAATTATCTTTATAAGAAAAATTTTGAATTTTTTTTTAGAAAATATACAAGTGGGCCGCCCCTTTGGAGTCTTCCCAAGACCAAATTTGGTCCAATCATGTGACATGCAATTTGCATATTTAGATGTTCTATGATTGGTTGTTGTGGGTGGCAAAAATCTCTCTCATTCTTTTAATGTAAAAGTTGTTGCAAACTTGGAGTATGGATTATTATTTTTCAAGTGTAAGACTTGAAAATACTCCCTCAAATTTTCGGCATTGGTGTGCCATACTAGAGGGTTTTCAAGTTTGTTTTTCAAGTGCAAAACTCAAGAAATTACTCTCTAGAAATCGGCCAAGGGTTGGTTCCATGAAGGGAATTTCAACTGAGGTTTTGAGTGTAAAATCCTAGCTAAAACATAAAGTGTTTGTTGGAAGGCTTGGGGTATACAAGCTTGAGGTCGTCTACACTTGAAGGCAACCGTTTAAGAAGTATCATCTTCTTCATTTCCTTTACTCCTTAGAAGGTAGTATTCTACACACTCTATGGTTGTGTTTTAATTTTTGATAGCATGCATGTTCGTATATGGATTCGGGGTTTGGGTTTTGCATATAAAATGGGTTTTATATCTTGAAAGTAAACATGTTTAAATAAGCTTTCTGCTGCGATTTAATTTTATTCAGATAAAATTACTTTGATAAACATGTGAAAAACCCAACAATAATAACACCCAAGACACATATAATAACACCAAAACACATTGTTTTATTGATAATTAACATTGTTTTACATTGTACATCGATTACAGAGCACAGTTGTCACAATGGGGTGGACAATATTGTTAGACATCTTTCTTAACTAAGGATTAACAATGTTGTCCATCTCATACAGCAAAACATTATTGATTTTAGCATGATCAAATTTAGAGGTTTAAGTTACTTTTATTTAGTGGCGTTCTTTTTCTCGGTAAAATGCCAAAAAGTTAAAAAAATCAAACATCGCTGCTTGGAAATTGAATATTGTTCTACGCGAAGTTTCGCCGAATGGATTGTTAGCTGAAGGGTGTAACTCAATAACATTTTGCTGAATGAAATGGATAAATCTTCAAGAAAAAGAGGCCGATGTCACACATTGTGCTTCCAAACGGCGACAAAAAAGCTAATTTGAAAACAAAAAAAAAACAAAATGAATCATTCAAAAGTCGAAACAGCCAGTTAAGATGATTCAAAAAAGAAGAAAGAGACTGGTGACAGTGAAGATTTGGAAGATCAATTGTTTATATATATTTTTTTTATTTTCTTTTTCAGTTGATCGTTTTATAATAAAAACGCCATATATAATAAAAACGCCACACAACCAAATGCTTGTCAAAATGCCATCATGCCATAAAACGCCCCAAAAACTCCCAAACTATAATAAAATTACTTTGGACAAGTATTATAAAAAACCAAAAAAAAAATATAAAAACCAAACTTGAAAAGGTAACTAGAAACAGTAACTACAAAACAGTAAAACTGAAGCGACGGAAACTTTAATATATTAAAATCTAAAACGCCAAACTTGAAAGATGGGACGTGTTACAGACTTCAGATATAAAGCTTATCAAAAACAGTAACTGAAACGACGAATAATAATGCACCGCCTAACCTACGCGCCAAAGATATCCTATAAAATGATACCTCTCAGCAACTTCCATTTGATCACACCAAAAAAAAAAAACAAACAAACGCCAATATTCCTAAATACCACTCACTTTAAAACGCCAAAAATTTAAAAAAATCAAAGATGGCTAACATGCTTTCTTTGATATTCAGTATTGTTATTCGTGAAGTTTCATTGAATGGATTGTTAGGTGAGGGGAGTAACTTAGTAAGATTTTGCTGCATGAGATGGACAAATCTTCAAGAAAAAGATACTGATGACAGTCATATGTCATTTTGTGTTTTTTGTTCATGAAAACGGTTTGGATGAGGAGAAGAGATCAATGACACTGAAGAGTGGGATGGTTATAAAGATGAAGATCAAGTTGAAGAGCAAAGCGAAAAACCCACTCACACGTCATAGATCTATGTCCCCAAACACCCACAAAAGCCACTTCAACAGACGAGCAAACAAAATAATCAAACCGATGGGTTTGTTAAGTTTTACATAAAACGCCATATATTTGGTGACAGTTCTTGTGGAATTAAAGAAGAGAGAGACTAATGACAGTGAAGATTGTGAAGAGAGATTCGATTAGGATTTTTAATTTATTTTTTTCGCTTCTATTTTTTCCCCTGTGGTTGTAATATAATTTTCCGATTGTAAAACGTCAAGATACCACAAAAGCCAAAATGTGTATAAAAAAATAGAACAATGGGCCATCTTGTCTAAAACACCTTTGAATCTAAGAACAAACAATGGGGCGTCATCCTAAAAAGTCCTGGCCATACTTAGTATGGATGAAGCCATTCAGAGAGATATTTTGACCCTTGGGGTTCCAATAGCCTACGATTTGAAAAACGCAATAAACGCCAAAATATTCATACAATGAAACCATTAAAACACCATGTAATTATTGAATTTGGTTAACGCCAAAAAATCTTAAACGCCAAAAATTAATCAATATTGTGAAAAGCGGAATTGGAAAAGCGAATGACAAAAAAGCCCATACGCCCTAATTATATCGCACGCCACGTGTTGGGCCAGGATGCGTTCTCACACTTTTGGGCGTTTCATCCTGATCCCGTACCTATATATATATAATTTCATAAATATTTTTGTAAATATTCTAACTAACTAACTAACGTATACATTTCGGATCCCAAAATTCTAACTTAGCTCGTTTTAATGTGTTTATTCAGAATGGTGAAAGAAATTCAGTGGGATAGAACATTAAAGCATAATCAGCCATGCACGCTCGATCCAGCACCAAATGGATTCTAAGATGTAGCGGAATGGATAATTTCAAGCAAAATTAGTCATGATGCGCAAGCAAATCCTATCATATACAGGATTCATATTGAAGAATTCTGGCAGACAGCAAAGGTGGAAACAGTTAACAATGTTCGAAGGATATCTGCAACGGTACGGAACAAGCAAGTTATCATAACAGAAGATGGGATTCAAAGAATTCTAAATCTCGGTGACAATAAAAAAGATCTGATGGGGTTAAAGAAAGATGATATTCTAGAAGGATTTCGAGGAATGAAGTATATGGGCAACTTCCAGCACAAGAACGAGATAAAAAAATGGATTAAAAAGAGATTGGAGGTTCATCTTGCATGTGTTTGCCATGAGCCTAGCTCATAGAAAAGGTGGTTATGACGGTCTACACCTGGATGGGTCAGCAGCCTAAATTTATGCACAAAACAAAAGTTCAATATCTCTGGATTAATCTTTCTTTGCATGGCCGAGAATGCAAATGGAAAAACATGGGCTATGTATCCACGTTTCGTTCAAATGTTCACTAACGACCAACATCCAAAGCTGCCACACGATGATGATCTATACAAGTTTCAGCTGCCCACAAACTGACAAATCGCCGAATTGAAAACAAATGAATGAGTGATGCTTCACAATTGGATGTACAGAGCTGAAAGGCTCCCAATTGTAAAAGCAGCGTATGAGAAATACAAGGATAGAATTAAGAATAAAAATCAAAGGGTCGTTCAAGAGGAAGTACACGAAGAGGAAGAAGAAGAAGAAGAAGAAGAGTTGGTAAGAAATAGTAAGGGTAAGCAACCAGAGGAAGAGGGGGGGTCGTCGAAAAAGAAAAAGGATCCTCCAAACCCTGAAAGACTTTTGGGTGCCAGTATTCGAGCAGCAGAGACGCAAGCTCATAGAGAACACATTGAAAATATGCACGCAATTCATGAAATGCAAGAAAGGGAGAAGAGGGAAAAGAAAAGAGCGAGGCGAGAAATGACTGAATCCGAAACACCGGTGACAAGAACGGAAGAGCAAGAACGGTTGGACGACTTCGTTTCCGAAATGTTAGTCGATCCTGATGAGGCCTCACACAACAAAACTCCTCCGCAAAAGAAGAAGAAAATAGGAGAGAGCTCATCGAAGGACGTGTAAGCCAAACCCACTAGAGTTACGTAACCTAATATAGCTCCTCGCAGACCGCGTCCCTTCCAAAATCTGTACGATAAACTCTCTAAAGATATCGGAGCTGGTCCTGCAAAGGAAATCTTCCTTCTAAAGCATCAAGTCAACGATACGAACGTGTTAAGGGACAAGTTGAAAGAGTAGAGGAAGAAGAATAAAGAGTTTATCGCGTACGTAACTGAACAAACACGGTTTGTGAGGTTCCAACAAAGCAGGATGGAGAAGTTATATAGAATCGTATGAGAAGTTTGTGTGAAAATTGAAATAGAACCGTTGTTTACAATTACTGATATTTTTTATTATGACAAGTTTAAAGCTGAAGAAGAGAAAAGGAAAGCAGAAGATGCAGAAAGAAAGAAAAGGCGTCTTGAATCAGCCGTAAACGTAAATGAAGACGATGAGAGTGATGAAAAAGAGGTTGATAGAGACGAGATGCCTGAAAAGTTTGTAGAGTGGGGATTGGAGGATGATCTTTTGTACGAAATTGAAGATGATGAGGGAATAATGTCGCAACACCCCGAATGGTTCAAAAAGGAGGGCGAAAAACTCCCTGAATTCTATCAGGTTGTAACTGATGAAAAGACAGAAGCAACTGATAAGATTATCAGTTGGATGTACAACAACTTGAAGGGGATGTTCATCGTAAAAAGGCGTGGTGGTGTCATACAATACTTCAGAAATGGTTTTGATATTCAAACCCTCTGTCACACCCCGACCGTGTAAAACAACAAACCGCGATAGAAACGTCAGGGAGTGTCGTAATAGAATTATTGTTCCACAACACATTGTATTTAAAGTTTGGTTTTATTAGAATTTGTGTTTACATTGTCTTGAAATTAAACTAAAAACATAACGTAATTAAATTATCTTGCTTCATTTTAAGTCACTAAGGCCCGAGTCTGCCTAAGTGTAGCATGATCAACCTCAAACATTAGCTCCTGAAACACATATTAAAATAGGTACGTCAGCATAAAAATGCATGTGAGATACATAGGTTTCGTTGATGAAGGATTCATGACTTGTAGTTAAAAGAAGTGTTTAACA
Source organism: Helianthus tuberosus (assembly GCA_030545235.1). Classification (NCBI taxonomy): domain Eukaryota; kingdom Viridiplantae; phylum Streptophyta; class Magnoliopsida; order Asterales; family Asteraceae; genus Helianthus; species Helianthus tuberosus. The sequence goes on from CM060419.1 coordinate 27,201,719, forward strand.
AAAAGTAGTCATGAACCTTTAAAAAAGTGTTTTCTTTTATAAAATCATATGAAAATCGAAATGAATATCAAATGATAATAAAAGAATGATGTATGGTTAAATAAATAACCAAGTAAAAATGAATTTGTATAAAATATGTCCTTTGTAAAACAATGTCTTGTGAAAATATGTCATTTGTACAAAATGTATCATGTCTTTGTCTTTGTCGAAGTGGTTTAGATAACGCTATGATATGTAATATCATAAAAACACATATATATAGGAAGTACCAGTGGCGTATCCACCATGCTTTTATCATATTACACACGCCTCGTTATTTAAATCACTTACTAAATAACCCATCAAAATGTCTTGTCAACCAGTGTCAAAATGTTATGTGTAAACAATGTCAAATGTAAACCATGTCTTGCATAAACAAATGTATTGTATGGCAAGTAAAAAGTATTTACTCAAACCATATGTATAATGTCAATGTGTAATCAAATGTCTTGTATGGTGAATAAAGAGTATTTACTCAAACCAAATGTATAATGTCTTGTATAAACAAATGTCATGTACAAAACAATGTCTTTGAATAAACCAAAGTTTAAATCAAAAGTTATGTTTTGCAAAACCAATGCTTATTGTTACGAACATTTATGTAGTAATGTTTATCGCATACCATCAAGACTTGAGACTGTCGGATAAACCCTTAACAAGTCAACGGTTTATCAAAAATGTTATCGGATTCTGTCATTCCCTACTTCCAAACAAATCTAGGAACCCGGGAACGAGATTTGTCAAGTCCTATGGTACCATTACATACTACCGAGCGGCGTGACAATGTTAATGAATGTATTTTTGTCCTGTTAAACATACCAAATGTCATAATCAATGTAAGCATGTCATGTGAAAACCATGTACTATGTATGCTAAGTAAACACACGAAGTAGAAATGTCCATGAAATCAATGTGCTAGCATGCTCAGTCAACATACATAGCAGAAATGTAATGTAAATCAATGTGCCCATATGCTGAGTAAACATATGCAGCAAAAGTGTTTATGAAATCAATGTGCTGGCATGCTCAGTCAACATACATAGCAAAACATAATTGAAATCATGTACTATATGTGTACTAGTTGAACATAGCAAGCATATGTCGTGAAAAGCATGAAAACATGAAAGTAACAATGTAGGCACATGTGTATCACCCAAAAATATTTGAAAGCGGTAAAAGAGGGGACTATGTACTCACCTAAGATTTCTTAATAGTCTTGGAATGAAGACCAAATAAAGCTCGAAGGATCACGGAATCAAACGGCACCTAATATAGATAACTATGTTAATAATCGGATCCTAAATCGGGGGATAGGATAGAATGAAGTTCTATAAATCAAATGAGTATTGGAACTCATATGGCATGATTTAATAGACCTAACATTCTTATTAGAAGGTTATCCTAAGTGCTTTTGACCCGTTTCGACTCGTTAAGGTAGTTTAAGCTACTTTAACGTGTCGTTTACGTAAATATAAGGTCGGATGGTTATTTATGTCATATGTTAAATCTTACACACCCAAACATGTTTAAAAATGTTATTAAATCAGTTTAGATGTCAAAAGTTTGATTACATATGTTAAAAATGAATTTATGCTCAAAAAGGGCATTTTGGTCACTTTTAATGGGCATATAAACGACTTGCCGAATAACTAACCAAACAAGGTGACCATAAGGTTTAACCTCAGTAGGTTATTCCCTATACAACTATGGTCACAAAATATGTTTGGTCTGATCCTAATGATCGACCAAACGGGTCGGGTTCGAAAGTCTAAGCGGTTGTTAAGACCGCTTGACTTACGACCCTAAATAAGCACTAAACTAGTAGTGACGAGTTAAACATGTTAAAACATGTTTAACTAAGTTAGAAAACTGATTTGGTATCAAAACAAAGTTTTTTGATACCCGAAAATAGTTCCATCGTAAAATGCACATAAACGTGCATTTTGACCGAAACTTTGACTCGTCACTAGGACTAGCTAATGTGGTAATCAGTAGGTATAATCATGGTTGTAAAACAAGGTCTCCAAGGCCGAGTACTCCCCGAGTAGTCGCTACAAGGTAGCCTGTTGAGGAGACTTTCTTCAACTCCGACTAATTACTCGGAATCGATCAAACGCGGTCAACATTGGCCAAAATCGGATCTAGTAGGTCAACTCGAGGAGAGTTTGACTTATAATAAAACAAAACATAATTTCTATGCCTATCATATTAAAGAATGAATATCAATTTCACGTATTTTGTTATAAATATTAATAAATTTAAGTCATTTGACATATATTTAATTTCCGAAAACTAGTTTCTTTATAATTTGGCATCTCCGAGTACTCCCCGTGCACTCTCCGCCTAGTCCGAGTACTGTCAACTCCCCAGTCGACCGACTAAGGAGCGCCTAGCGACTTTTACAACCATGGGTATAATCGCTAGGGATTATAACCATCGTGATTACGATCACGTTGCAAAGTTCAAACGAACTTTGTCTTGACCAAATCATGGTGAAAGCTGAAAGTCAAACACTGTTTGACTTTCTTGTTTAAAATAAATAAACAAAGCATCAAAGAACACTTACAAGTGTTCTAGGCTGGAAAATGAACTAGAAAACTCAGGTATAAGGCCTCCAACAAAGTCTGGTAGCCTTAATTCAGAGCTAGAGAGAGGAGAATGAGGAATGAGCAAGGATTGAATAAAAGTTCTTGGCTATTTATAGTTGTAGTGATGTTGTAGGATTATGACAAGTGGATTGTGTGGGCTTCAAGGAAAGATCTCAACCATACACTTGTTAGGACCTTATTAGAAGCCTTGTAGAACACTTAAAATGCCCACAAGATCACTAAACAAGCAAAGGAAACCAAGGTGCAACAGCTGGGAAGCAAACGAGAAGGTTTTGCTGGTTTTGGGCACTGCTTATGGACTGTATGGGGTTTTGCCTTACGGTCTGTATGGGTTTTCCAGGGGCCAACGTTTGAAAATTGACAGCTTTGGTCCCTGAACTTGTTTTGTCGCGTTTCGACACTTCTAACACCCGCTAAGCCCATTTTAAATCTCCATGATGAAGTTAAAGTATATTTAACTTGAATTATGCTAAAAAATATCACGGATGCCGATTCGTTTGGCTATACGGTTGCATTTTTTGGTAAATCACGACGGAAGTCGTAACGGACGCGAAAACGACCCATTTTGCGGAACGAAAGGTATTTTTGCATTCCTATCACTAAAATACAATATTTTAGTGAATACAAAATTATTTGGATGTCCGGATATGGTCAGAACGCAAGATATGCACGTATTTGCATACTTTTGCAGTTTTGACCCTTTTAGTCCCTGTGATCAAATAAGCGTATTTTCGCATACCGAACCTCTCTAAACTTATTTCTAAGCTACGTTAAGGGTATTTAGGGTATCTTTAGCTTATGATCTTGTTCCGGAGTGTACGTTGCTATACGAATTGTCAGACTTTTGCAGTTTGTCGCAATTAGACCCTGTGATCGAATAAACTTGTTTTTTGCCATACCAAACCCTTCAAAACTTATTTCTAAGTTATGTAAAGGTTATTTAAGGTATGTTAAGCTTATGTAACTGTTCCGGATTGTTTTTCGCATTAAACTAAGTACGTTTACGCATCAGTTTGTATAACAACCCTCCTAAAAATATTTTGGACACCCTAAATGTCCCTAAATATACCCCGTACGTGAAAAATGGACCCGGAATAGCCCTACACTTGTAAAAATCAAGAAAAACAAGATTTGGCAGTCTCTCGCGGGCTGCGACGGAGACCTAATGGTCTGTCGCGGGGCGCGACAGCCTGATCTTTATCCAGAAACGTGGCGTGCCACGTGGCACGTGACTCAGCAGACCTACCCCTTGACTCCGCAAAACTATAAACAACACGTAGTCGCTCGCGGGCCGCGAAGGCATAGGTCTTGGCTGTCGTAGAGTGCGACAGACCCTCGGCCAGCCTATATAGGGGGGTCAGGGCTCATTTCAATTCGTTCAGTTTTCTTTTCTCTCTCAAATTATTTAATAGTAAAAATTTTGCTCGAGTATAAATACCCACTATATAGCGAAGCTTTGCCTCGTTATAAGTATTATAACCCTGCTATTATCCTACACGACCGATTTAGGATTCCGTAATGCATGTCGGCTCAGCCCGAATCAGTCACTGGAATTCGGTCTCGTGTGTACAACCGATTGATTTAGAATTTCCGTAATGCATGTCGGCTCCGCCCGACTCAGTCATTGGAATTCTGTCTCGAGTTGTACGGTTAATTTAAAATTGGGTTATTTTACTAACACGTGTGCATTATTTGATTTACTAGATAATAACCAGGAGATTCTCAGAAAGCCTTAGTATTACCTAAATTTGCAATGTGAGTTCATCTGCTTTTTGTAAACTATTTTTATAAAAAAAAACCTCAATTGTTTAAATTATACTTAACAGTAATTGAGTATTTGTAAGTCTACAATTATTGTCGGTATGTTCGGGTTTTGTATAAAAATTTGTGAGATGTTACCATTGGACAAAGAGTTAGCCAATGAGTAATATGACCCACAAGTCGGGTTGACAGTACCAATTGGGTAATTGATTAGATCAAGCAAATGTAATTGTGGGTTGCCCTGAATTCTGTTAAAGTGTTAAACTGTTTTGATTAAATTGGGATGCACTCACCAGTATTTCTTGCTGACAAAATGTTTTAAAAAACCCGTTTCAGGTAACATAATGTGAAAGCCCAATAGAAGCCAGCTGGAGAGCACTGAAGGCTTGGGATATTAGCTATAAAAGTTACCTAAAATAAACAAGACATTTTATCCCTATCAGAGGCGTCTCTGAGAATTCACGTACCCTGTTCGAGATTGAAAAAATGTACCCTTCGGTTATGTTTTGTTATTATTTAAAAAAATCAAATTAGTATTGTGCTCAATAAACCTAATTCCAAGTGGGCTAAATTCTAAACCATAAAAAATGATTTGTAAATGCGTCTATATTGGAAGTGGTATGTGTTTACTATTTAAAATAATAATATATACGTATCGGATTTTTTTAAATCGCATGCCCCTCGAAATCATGGGCCGTGTGCGGAGGTCCTCCCCGCACACTATCAAAGCCTCCCATGATCCCTATCAATGTATTGTCAAATGAACTTGGGTTTTATTCCCATGAATTATTCTTATTAAAGGTTGGTGTTTTACTCTGATAAAAATATTTCCTAACTACGGTCCTGATGTATTCCGCTGCCAAATTAATAAACACCGATATTACCCGCTCCCGGGCAGGGGTCGAGGGTTGCGACAGAAGGTGATATCAGAGCTACAACCACTAATTTAAACCAGAAAAGTGTTCTGCTGACACTAAAATTCCAAATTTTGTGTTAGGAAATAAATTATGTGATTATGTGTTATGTGTTATTTGACTATTTGTTACTTTACAGTATGAGTGATCAAGGAACAGCGGACACTTATCGTCATTTAGATAGTTCACAGAAAAATAAGGGAACATCATCCCAACCTGATCCCTCAGGATATTCAGCCGATACTGAAGAGGGAATCTTTATTTTTAAGGCACAATCGGAGGAACCTTTTACTACTAAGAAAAGAGGTTAGTTTAATAGAGGAGCCCATGAAAGGAGGGAAAGAATGAAAAAGTTGCAGTAACAGAGAGCCATAGCTAGAGCCAATAAGGAGGCGCATGCACAGATCCAGGAAGTAACCAGTAGGCCACCTTGGGAGAAAGAATTAGATAGACAGTTGGCCAATTTCCATATGTTATCCACTACAGCCATAGATAATGACCAAAATCAAGTAGACGGACCTCCACTACCACCAGACCAACCAATGCTAGAATCTAACTCCGAAAACCAACTCCCGATACCTGCATTTAACCCAGATGAATCACCTAGAATCCCAACTCCGCATCCTCCAGGATATGATCCATGGTTTGATGACAATAGGTCATATTCGGCCTTATACCCTCCTGAAGAAGAACTAAAACCTTTAGAACCTGATCCGTGAAAGGATATAGATAGGAAATTTTTTGAAATAAATAGCGGAGATCCTTACGAGGAACCCATACCTCCACCTGAACCATTAGATCCACCAATGAGTAGACAACAGGTACAGGAACTCCATCAGTATGGAGAAGACTTAGTAAATGACAGATAGGGGAACGACTAGTTTGAAAATATGATGAGCGGGAAGTGCAATATTGGATGAACGACACTTAGTACATAACTAGATATACGTGTAGCTTTGTACTATAAAATATATATATTTAAGTAGGGATGCATAGTATTTTTCCTTTCTAGTTGTAATTTGTAATAGATGCATATATATATGAAAAGAGTAAAAGTCGCAATGATCGACGTTTTTGATCAACTTGTTCGTGTGATTGTATATAAATAATTGCATTCAATTCTATTATGTGATAATTAATATCTAGTAAATGTTTACAATTCAGATGGAAAATTAAGTAAATCAAGAAAACCAGAATAATGAGAATAACGGAAACCAAATAGATAACAGTGCCATTCAACATATAGTGGCACACGGAATTATAGATGCCATGCCTTATATTATTAAGACTATTAAGGAAGCAGATAAATCTGCAAATGGCAGTAAACGTCAACACACTGAACCCAGTCACAGTGTGAATAATGACAATGGACCTATTATCCAAGTTCTAATCCCTAAAAGAAGAAGAACCGCTCCATACGGTTGTTCTTTTAAAGAATTCTTGGCCTGTAAACCTATAGAATTCTCAGGCAATGAAGGAGCCATTGCAACCTTACGCTGGATAGAAAAGGCAGAAGCAGTCATAAAAATAAGTAAATTTGCAGACGAAGATAAGATTATGTTTGCTTCTAATCTTTTCAAAAATGCAGCCTTATAATGGTGGAATACTATTCTCCAGTTTAGAGGAAGTGACAGAGTTTATAATATGGAATGGATTAACTTTAAGGAAATGGTTGAAAGAAAATTATGTCCTTCTAATGAGAAGGAACAAATAGCCAATAAGTTCCTAAATCTCAGAATGACTAGAATAGACTGCAAAGGTTACACTACCATATTCTTCGAATATGCTAGGATAGTACCATCCTTAGCCTCACCCGAACCAGTATTAATCTCCCGTTATATTTGGAGATTAATTGGTGAGATTAGACATGTAGTCAAGGCAGCTAGACCCAAACCATAGAAGAAGCAGTAGAATTAGCCAATACCTTGACTGACGAACTGGTACGCACGCAAGAAGAAAACCAGAGGAAGAACCTAGCTCAAAAGCTTACAAGGGAATTTCATTCTAGTAATTTCTACCGTGGGAAGGGAACAGGTTCTTCTGCACCCTATTCTAAGAATTGCAAAAGAAAGCATTTTGGAAATTGCTCTACTTATTGCAACTTTTGCAAAATCTCTGGACATAAGGAAGAAGACTGTAGGAAGAAACCGGTAATGGGATATGCTTTAATTGTGGAGAAAAAGGGCACATTAGACCAAACTGTCCGAGACTAGCTCTAGCCATGCCCAACAAGACTAAGACAGCAGAAGCACCCAAGAAGAATGCCAGGGCCTTTGTTACAGACATCTGAGGAAGCCAAGATGATTCCGGATGTGATCGCCGGTACATTTTTAGTTAATGACATGTTTGCCAAAGTATTGTTTGACTCTGGTGTAAACCAAAGTTTTATCAATACTTCTTTCTACCTATTTCTTGACCAACCCTTAGTCAAACTTCAACAATACTGTCTGGTAGAAACGGCCAATGGAGAATCTGTTAAGATAAGTGAAATCTTGTAGGGAGCAAGAATAGAAATCCTAAACCATCGTTTCTTTGCTAACCTTTACCCATGAATCTGGCTTGTTTCGATGTTGTATTAGGAATGGATTGGTTGGTAGCCAATCGTGCCAATATTTTATGTGATCAAAAGTTAATACCAACTAGATCGACGAAATTCATCTCTGTGATGAAAGCTGTAAGTTATGAAAGGAAAGGAGGAATAGTATATATGATTTCTGTAATCATTAATACTAAAGGAAAAAAAATTAAAAGATATTCCTGTAATATCTAAATTCGCAGATGTTTTTCGAGAAGAGTTACCTGGATTACCTCCTGATAGAGAGGTTGAATTTAGAATTCACCTAATACCAGGGACGGCGCCGATTGCCAAAGCACCATATCGATTAGCACCAACGAAAATGCAGCAACTGAAGAAGCAATTAGACGAACTTCTTTACAAAAGTTTTATACAACCAAGTGCATCCCCTTAGGGAGCACCTGTGTTGTTTGTCAAGAAGAAAGATATATTGATGTGTATGTGCATTGACTATCGAGAATTGAACAAAGTCATGCTTAAAAATCGGTACCCACTACCGAGAATCGATGATCTGTTCGATCAACTTCAAGGAGCTCGATTCTTTTCTAAGATCGATTTACGCTCTGGATATCATCAACTGAAAGTACAGGAAGAGGATATTCCTAAAACTGCTTTCAGAACGAGATACAGTCATTATGAATTTACTGTCATGCCATTTGGTTTAACCGATGCCCCAACCGAATTTATGGAGATGATGAACAGGATATGTAAACCATACTTGTATAAATTCATAATTGTCTTTATAAATGATATTCTCATTTACTCTAAGAGTAAAGAGGACCATGCAGCCCATCTGCATACGCTCCTCACATTATTGAGAAAAGAGAAGCTTTATGCTAAATTCTCAAGATGTGAATTTTGGTTACAAGAAGTACAATTCCTTGGACACCTGGTTAATCATTAAGGAATTCATGTGGATCCCACAAAAATCGAGGCGATTACTAAATGGAAAGTCCCTGAATCACCAACAGAAGTACGAAGTTTTCTTGGACTAGCAGGATATTATAAACGGTTTATCCGTGATTTCACTAGAATAGTTATTCCATTAACTAAACTGACCTGCAAATCAATTAAGTTTGAATGGAGACCAAAACAGAGAGAAGCTTTTAAGATTCTTAAGCAGAGGTTAACCAACGCACCCATACTTGCATTACCAGAAGGAACTGAAGACTTTATAGTCTATTGTGATGCATCTAAGTAAGGGTATGGATGTGTGTTAATACAACGTCAAAAGGTTATAGCATATGCCTCTAGACAACTTTAGAAACATGAAGAGAATTACACAACCCAAGACTTAGAATTAGGAGCCATAGTTTTTGCCCTTAAGATTTGGAGACACTATATATATGGAAACAAATTTACTGTCTTCACCGATCATAAGAGTTTAAGGTATATTTTCGGGCAAAAAGAATTAAATATGAGACAGAGACGTTGGGTGGAAATTCTTAGTGATTATGATTGTGATATCCAGTATCACGCTGGAAAAGCCAAAGTAGTAGCTGATGCTTTAAGTCGGAAGTATCATGAAAAACCAAAGCGAGTACGTTCTCTCATATTAAATCTACAAGTAGATTTGAATGAACAAATCAGAGAAGTACATGAATCAGTAATTAAGGATGATGCTGAAAAATGGAAAGGAATGATTAAAGAATTAGAACAAGGAACAGATGGAAGTTGTAAGTTCCATAAGAAAAGAATATGGATACCTAAACAAGGAAACCTACGTCATAAAATTCTAGGAGAAGCTCACAAATCTAAGTATACGATACATCCTGGAAGTGATAAGATGTATCAAGATCTAAGAAAGAATTTCTGGTGGATAGGAATGAAAAAGGATATAGCTAATTATGTTACTAAATATCTAAATTGTTCTCAAGTTAAAGCTGAACACCAGAAACCTTCAGGTTTATTGCAGCAGTTAGAAATGCCCATATGGAAATGGGAATTGATAACAATGGATTTTTTTTTTACCAAATTACCTAAGATAAGAAATGGAAATGATACAATCTGGGTGATTGTAGACAGATTGACAAAATCTGCTCATTTCTTACCGACGAAGGAAACTTTCAGTATGGAACAGTTAGCCAAGCTATATGTAAATGAAATGGTTTCACTACACGGAATTCCTTTTCTATCGTATCTGATACAGATAGCCGTTTTACTTCTCATTTTTGGACAAGTTTCTAAAAGGCAATGGGAACCAAGTTGAATCTAAGCACAGCTTACCATCCACAGACGGACAGACAAAGCAAAAGGACAATCCAGACTATGGAAGATATGCTTAGAGCTTGTGTAATTGATTTCAGAGGAGATTGCGACGATCATTTACCATTAATAGAATTTTCCTATAATAACAGCTATAATACTAGCATTAGTGCTGCACCATTTGAGACACTTTATTGACGAAAGTGGAGAACTCCAGTCTGCTGGGCAGAGACTGGAGAAAAACAATTATCAAAGGACCAGAAATAGTGCAGGAAAAGACAGATAAGATAATTCAAGTCAAGGAAAGACTAAAAGCAGCACGAGATCGTCAAAAGAGTTATGCCAATAACAGATGAAAACCATTGGAATTTCAAGTAGGAGATAAAGTATTGTTAAAAGTTTCTCCATGGAAAGGAGTAGTCAGATTCGTTAAGAGATGGAAGCTAAGCCCTAGGTATGTTGGACCTTTTGAGATTATTAGAAGAATAGGACTTGTAGCTTATCAGCTACAACTACTAGAGGAAATGGCAGGAATACGTCATGTATTTCATGTATGTAATCTCAAAAAGTGTTTAGCACACGAATCTCTAATAATGCCTCTTAAGGACATAGAGGTAAATGAGAAACTCAAGTTTATCGAGAAACCCGTCAGATTGAAGATAGAAAGATTAAGAATCTCAAACACAAGAGGTTAGTTCTGGTCAAAATTAAATGGGAATCTAAAAGAGGACAAGAATACACTTGGGAACTCGAATCTGAGATGCAAAGGAAATACCCACACCTGTTCCAGTAGATCTCGGGGACGAGATCCAAAACAAGATTGGGAGGATATAACAACCATCCTAAAAATATTTTGGACACCCTAAATGTCCCTAAGTATACCCCGTACGTGAAAATCGGACCCGGAATAGCCCTACACTTGTAAAAATCAAGAAAAACAAGATTTGGCAGTCTCTCGCGGGCCGCGACGGAGACCTATTGGTCTGTCGCGGGGTGCGACAGCCTGATCTTTATCCGGAAATGTGGCGTGCCACCTGGCACATGACTCAGGAGACCTACCCCTTGACTCAGCAAAGCTATAAACGACACGTAGTCGCTCACGGGCCGCGAAGGCTTAGGCCTTGGCTGTTGCGGGGCGCGACAGACCCTCGGCCAGCCTATATAAGGGGGGGTCAGGGCTCATTTCAATTCATTTAGTTTTCTTTTCTCTCTCAAATTCTCTGATAATAAAAATTCTGCTCGAGTATAAATACCCACTATATAGCGAAGCTTTGCCTCGTTGTAAGTACTATAACCCTGCTATTACCCTACACGATCGATTTAGGATTCCGTAATGCATGTCGGCTCCGCCTGACTCAGTTGTTGGAATTCTGTCTCGTGTGTACACCAAATTGATTTAGAATTTCCGTAATGCATGTCGGCTCCGCCCAACTCAGTCATTGGAATTCTGTCTCGAGTTGTACGGTTAATTTAAAATTGGGTTATTTTACTAACACGTGTGCATTATTTGATTTACTAGATAATAACCAGGAGATTCTCAGAAAGTCTTAGTATTACCTAAATTTGCAATGTGAGTTCATCTGATTTTTGTAAACTATTTTTATAAAAAAAAACCTCAACTGTTTAAATTATACTTAGCAGTACAATTACTGCCGGTATGTTGGGGTTTTGTATACAAAATTTGTGAGACGTTACCATTGGACAAAGAGTTAGCCAATGAGTAATATGACCCACAAGTCGGGTTGACAGTACCAATTGGGTAATTGATTAGATCAAGCAAATGTAATTGTGGGTTGCCCTCAATTCTATTAAAGTGTTAAATTGTTTTGATTAAACTGGGTTGCACTCACCAGTATTTCTTGCTGACAAAATGTTTTAAAAATGCGTTTTAGGTAACATAATGTGAAAGCCCAATAGATGCCAGCTGGAGAGCACTGAAGACTTGGGATAGTGGCTATAAAAGGTACCTAAAATAAACAAGACATTTTGTTTTCAATAATTAGGGTTTATCCCTATCAATGTATTGTCAAATAAACTTGGGTTTTATTCCCATGAATAACTGTTATAAAAGTTTGGTGTTTTACTCGGATAAAAATATTTCCTAACTATGGTCCTAATGTATTCCGCTGCCAAATTAATAAACACCGATACCACCCGCTCTGAGTAGCTCGCGGCCGCCAGCTCCCGGGCAGGGGTCGGGGGTTGCGACAGTTTGCGTATAACTTTCCAGAAAACGTTTAAGAGTTTGAAATCGAACAAAATCAAAACGTGCAAAAATGTCAAACATAAGTAAACACATATTGGGATCAAAACACATTGTTTTATTGATATTTGAATTGTTCGGAGTTATATAATGATTACACAAGCACAGATGTCACAGTCTCCCCTACTTTAGGAAATTTCGTCCCGAAATTTATTTAGAGGAAACTTGTGAGAATAGATGTCGATATTTCGCTTTAATTTGATCTTCGCATTCTCGAGTAAATTCTGGGCCACGTTTAGATTCCCAGCGAACTTTAACAATTGGTATGTGATTGCATTTGAGCTTTTTGTCTTCACGGTCCAATATTTCAACAGGCTTCTCGACATAGTGCATCGTGTCATCAACACGAATTTCTTCAAGCGGTATGTGGAGGTTTTCATCAGCTAAACACTTTTTAAGATTGGACACGTGGAAGGTTGGATGAACATTTCCAAGTTCAGGAGGTAGCTCAAGTCTGTAGGCCACTTTTTTTATTCTTTCAACAGTTTTAAATGGTCCAACATATCATGGTGCAAGTTTACCTTTCTTTCCAAATCTAATCACACCTTTCTAAGGGGATACCTTAAGTAGGACGTGATCACCGACTTGAAATTCCAAGGGCTTGTATCGTCTATCCGCGTAACTCTTTTGACGGCTTCAGGCTGTCTAAAAGGTTATCGCGAATTTTCTTGACCTTCTATGTAGTCTCTGTCACACCCCCAAAATACCACGTGCAGAAACCCCCGCGAGGCGTGTGACATACCAGGATCTTAGCCACCAATCACATTGAACTCATAGGTATATATATGAATAAAACTTTCATTGATTAACAATAAGTGTTACAATGTTACATTATATTTTATAGTGTACAGCGGAAGCATAAATCGTTCGTTAAGTGTTTATAACCACATGTAAAAGCTATTAGTCTTGTATAGTGTTTCCATGTATCTCGACCCATGACCACTCCAGCTTCCCAGATAGCAAGTCCCATTGATATGCACCTAAAGGCCTGCAAGGCATGTAACAACAAATCAACAACAAAGTTGAGCGAGTTCACAGTTGGGTGTTCGTTTTAAGTTGTTTCAAAAGCATAGTTTTCTTTAGCTGGCTTACTTGCCGTGGGGGTTACCCCATAGTTGAAAACGTGTTTTGTTTAATCCCGTTTACTCTGGCAATCCAGCCGTGGGGGCTACCCCATGTTTACACTACTAGACTCGTTACCATATCGACCACTGACTTTAGTCATGTTTATGTGCCCTTAGTGTCAATGTCTATCATCATTGATGTGCCCAGATCCATTAGTTCACACCCGTCCTCTGCGGCACGGTGTGAGGCTTGTCAGACCTAAATAGCGCTATCTAACTAATGACCCGCTCGCCATTGGCCCGGTGATTAAGTCGATATAAAAGGAGGGACTTCATGATAGAGTTTTGGTCTTGTGAAATTTAGACTGTCCAAGAGGACGAGAAATTACATTCCTTAACCCTTACTGTCCTACCCAAGAAGGACGAGGAAATCCATATTCCTTAACCCATTCCCAACCCCTGGGAATCCCATGCCTTGTAGAAAGTGTGAACTCACCTCGGTTTGCTCGGCAGATACACAAAGAGGTCAATCAAGCTGCTAGTGGTCAACCAAGTAATGCACGTAGGTTTACACATAAGCTAACAAGTTACAACACATAACGAGCATGGCAAACACATCGATCATATAACAGTAGCAGTCAAATACATATAAAGCCCAAACTTGTGCGATTCAGATGATTGGGCTGGTGAGCTTGTGCGAGCCCAATCATCTTGTGCGACTCGGTAAATAAAGCCCAACCAGTATCCGGCCCAACCTATTGTGCGATCAGCACGGTCTTGTGCGATCCATAACACCTTGTGCGGTCATGCATAAAAGATTTGTACATGGTGCCTAAGCAGTTGTACCATAAGCATAGCCTGACTTGTGCGACTGGCTTGTGCGACCGAATCTTACACATCTGATCTTGTACGATCCTATCAAGCTTGTGCGATTAACTTGTATGTGTAGGACTTGTGCGATCAGTCATTACTTTCCTTAAGTCATGCCTGGTTTTCGATTTATTCGACCAATTCAATTGGCGTTTCCTAATTATGTGCCCGTTATACCCGTAATAATTTCTAACAAGTTTGGTAGTTCTCCAATTAGATCAAACAACACATTAGTTATCATTAATTAGTAAATCATCAGGATCCTAATTACCATTCAATTCATTCCTATAGATGAAAACCTCAATCAATCATTCAACTAATCCGCTGACATCATACATAACCTCGACTCATGTGTATTAAATCAATATCAGTCCCGTTTATGTGTCAATATAATTCAGTACTTAAACATACAATCCATTCCATGACAGCCTATTACGAATTCTTGTTTTACGAACATTACATCAGCCGAACTCATCAAGCCATACTCACACAACATTCAGCAAAATCATTATTTAATCCATACGTGTTTATTTCCTTATCACACCCTAGTTCCTTAATGTTAGCATTAATTATGACCAATAACACCATTGGATCTAATCATCCAATCATCGCAAGGGAATCATCCACAACAGACCATCATGCAATCATATACGTGTATAATTTAAGTTGCTGATTCATTAGCATGCATAAATAATAAAAAAAATCAACAAAAAAAATCATAACATGATATCATGCAATGCACATGGCAACAAAACTCACAAGTCAACATATTTGAAATCTAGACCAATCACAAATAAGCTCACTAACCGAGATGAGAAGATTCAAAGCTAGTGGATTGATCAAAGAGATGAAGATGTCCCGGGTGGGTGTGTAGCCGCCAAATTCGAAGGAGAGAGAGAGAGAGATTAGGGTTTAGTGTTGAGTTTTATGTTTTTATTATTAGGAGGGTCTACACCCAAGGCATGTGTATGTATACGGTGTAGAAGAGGGTCGAGACCCTATTTGGGTTACATGTGGGCCGAGAACAGATTGGGCAAAGATGTGTGGCCCAAGGGTTTTTTTTTTTTTTTACACTACGAGATTTTACACATACGTATACGATTTGCATAACGTATCACATAAACTTGCAACCATTCATTTATAATCACACATAGTCATAATACATACAAACATTCTAATAAAACCACATATCACGTAATCAAATATTGTCCAAACCAGTTACGTCAAAGCACCACGAAAGGTTCTGAAATACGAGTTGTCACATCATCCCCAAGTTGAAAGAAATTTCGTCCCGAAATTTAGCACGTAGTTACTGAGGAAGCTAGTTAAGTTGCATGGTTTTCCTGATTTTTCCTGGAGTGTCACATCCTTCCCCCGTTGGTTTGGAATTTCATCCCGAAATTCCGCAGTAGCTTCAGCCTCAGTAGTGGTTTCGTTGTTCCCGAACAACTAGGGATACTTGTGTTTCATCTGGTCTTCTCGTTCCCAGGTAATCTTTGGGCCACGATGGGAGTTCCAACGAACTCGAACAAGAGGTATTCTGGTACGCTTGAGAATCTTAACCTCTCGGTCTGTAATCTCTACGGTTCTTCGACGAATCGCAACTGCTCGTCGATAGTGAGCTCCTTAAGAGGAACTATGAGAGTCTCATCTAACAGACACTTCTTCAGATTAGACACGTGGAAAACGTTGTGAACTCCACTGAGTCCTGCTAGTAAGTTCAGTTTGTAGTCCACTTTGCCTATTTTCTCTATGATTTCAAAAGGTCCGACGTATCACGGGTTGAGTTTGCCTCGTTTGCCAAAACGAACAACACCCTTCCAGGCTGAGACTTTGAGTAGCACTCGATCCCCAACCTGGAACTCGAGTGGTTTCCTGCGCTTGTCCGCGTAGGATTTTTGACGGTCGCGAGCTGCCGCCATGCGTTGTCGTATCTGAGTAATCCTTTCTGTTGTATCTACAAAAAGCTTTGGACCAGTGATTTGGCTGTCACCCACTTCTGCCCAGCAAAGAGGTGATCGGCATTTACATCCGTACAATGCCTCAAACGGAGCGGCCTAGATACTGGTGTGGTAACTGTTATTATACGAGAACTCCACTAACGGGAGATGCTTTTCTCAGCCATTGCCAAAATCAATTACACATGCCCTAAGCATGTCTTCAAGAGTTTGGATGGTGCGTTCAGACTGCCCATCCATCTGTGGAGGATATGCTGTGCTCATGTCTAAACGTGAGCCAAAGGATTTGTGCATCACTTGTCACAAATCAGATGTAAATCATGTGTCGCGATCAGAGATAATGGAGGTTGGCACCCCGTGCCTAGCAACCACTTCTTTCAGGTAGATGATTGCAAGTGTGGGAAACTTATCCGTTTCTTTGTTGGCTAGAAAGTGTGATGGTTACGTGAGAAAATCAACAATCATCCAGTTGATATTGTTTCTGTTTTGAACTGTAAGTAGACTTGCGGCCAAATCCATGGCAGTCTGTTTTCGCTTTCTATAAAGTTGTTTCTGGTTGTTAACACTTCACTTTGACCTTCCCACAAGTCAAACATCCTTCCCATACCTAGCTAGGTAGGCCTTCATGCCCGATTACCAGTACAAGGTCTATAGACCCTAGTATCTCTCATCAAAACCCAGATGACTAGAATACCGATGCAAATGTGCTTTGTTCAACACAAGTTCCCTACAGTAGTCGTATAGTGAGGTCCACATTCGTTCCATGAGGTAACGAGTATCATCCGGCCTATCATAAGTTGCTTCTCCATGCCCCGCATGGGTTCCACTTGACAATTCTCCTCCTTCAAACAGAGCGAGTCTGATCAGGTAAGTTATAGTCGATAGTGAGCCGCAAAGCTAGTGTACGTTCAAGTTTCATAGTTGCAATCATCCTAAAGTTCTGTCCAGCGATGCCATTAACTGTTCTAGCTCTATCAAGACAAAAGTAAACGGGAGGCCCCTAGTGATCGGTCTAAATAACACATCTGGTACCGTCCAAGTAATGCCTCCATCTAGAATCCCAAGGCCACGGTTTTCACCGTCAGTCGTGTGTCGTGCAGTTCCTCTTTGTAACTCCATCACGTAGGTCACCACTCGCTCGTCTTATGTCGGTGTGCAACTGGGACTCTGATTCTGACCATCATGGTATACCTCTGAATCCTCCGCACCCTCGGGTAAAGACGATGCTCGGTGCATTGCAGAGTTGGAACTCGAAAGCTGAAAAGACGTCTTCCTGTTTCATCTTTCACGAACACAGTACCCTACTGTGCTAAAGAGATTTAAGCTGTGAGACATTCGAAATTCCTGTGGGTAAGCTGCGATAATATTTAGTGAAGCCAAGGAATTGCTGCATCTCTGAAGGAATCTTTGGTGTCGATCAGTTTCTAACAAGTTGTATCTTAGTGAGATTCACGAGTATTCCCACTCCGTTGGTTACCTGATCAAAATGCATGACGTCGTACGAAATGGCTCCTCCCACAGCAATGCTGAAACAGAATACATATGTCACCCATGGTGTTCCTTTCTCCTTGTCAGAATGTCGTCAATAAATACGGTCGATTCATGTGATCCCTGAAGCTGCTAGTGTGTTGTTCAATTCAACGATCATGGTATACAAAGTTGAAATGGCTGCATCACGTTCGACATGCTGTTGAAGAAACATGCTCCCCCTTGAACTTCCATATGGTGATAGCTCACTCGTTAGTCAATCCTTGAATGAGGTTCGATCTTCGTAGTTGGTCAACCGGTTGCCGATACATGGTCGAGGCAAGTGGTTCTTAACTGCCACCTTACTAAGTTCTCGATAATCAGTACACATACGAAAATTCATGGACCTACTGGGGCTCCCCAAAGCGAAAAGCTAGGTTCAACGAAACTCCTGTTCAATAATCCCTGTGGTTGATTAAACAACTCTTGCAACCCTCCTGGTGCAGAACGGTAAGAGTACGAGTAATCAGGGCTGCCCCTGACATGATGTTTGATCTGATATTTCACCGGACAATGTGAAGGTACACCTGATATGATAGTTCTTCTGGTAGCACATAGGTAGGAATCACGAACAAAGGGTGGGTCCTCGATCCTCCTTTCCTTAACCTTAACATCAATAATAAGTGCTAACATAGCGGGGTAATCCTTCCGTGGGCACTTCCGAGCTTTCATTGCAGAATTGACGCCAACCTTTACACAATTCCGATACTTTGAAACAGATGATGATTCTCCACTAGGGAGAGGAATACGCGAAGTTTTCTCCTCACAGGGCATATCTGCACGATGTATGGATTACCAATCCATTCTAACTACTGCTTCAAACCATCAAGGATAGCAGAAGGAAGATCGATGTCGATCGCTTGTCCCACAAGGTTGAATTTGCATCCAACTAGCATACGAAATGTCAATTGTCTTGTCGTCAGCCGATTCCACAACAGGTTCAAATTCAAAGAGCATCAGGGTTAAACGGAGCAAAGACGAAACGATTAGCTGCTCATACTAGCTACCATGCTTCTAAAATCCTGGCGTCGCCCATGCCAATTCTAAATGCCCTTCCATGAGCATCATTCCTAGTGTTACTGTTTTAATTACAAGTATCTCATGTGTTGTCGTTGTTCCTTTGGTCTTTGTCTTCTTAACTTAACCACAGCCAATCCATGTTGTAGTCACTTTTATTTCCTTACTGTAGGCTAGGGTTACAAATACCTTGTTGTCGCTATGACTGTTGCTCCCAATGTCGTTGGTCGAAACGAAGCCCCTACGATTCTTCGCCACTGAGGTCCATCTTTCCACATTCTGAGCCACGTCCTAAAGTATTACTCACTGTGCTGGCCGTTACACATTCCACGATTATCATTACTTAAGTCCTGATTGATTCGTAGAAGTTGACTCCCATGAGACGTTGACAAGGGTTAAGGATTCGATTGAAGCCAATTCGCTGATGCTAGTTGCCGGTAATCAGGGTTGTCAAGTACTGAGGTCGGTAAGGTACTACGCTCATCCTCCTGTCCACCGATGTTGCAAGTTACTTAGGTAATACTCGGTCTGTTACGAGGGTATCGCAGAAGTGATCACACTTCAAAATCTAAGACGTCAATACATGAGTTCCAGCAAACGAAGAGGAGAAAGAAAGGTATCGATCAATCATTCGACGCCGCGACATCTAACTCAAATTCGTTCGTATATGCACCTAACATTCTACACGGGTCGCTAGGTGTTCAGAAGGGTGTTCAGGTAATTTTCGATAGCATCGAGGTTCGAAGGGATCTAGAGATAAATGAAAAATTCACGTTCGAGTAGGGGACAATCACTGCTATGACCCCTATAGGTTTGTTATGTTTCACATCGATCAAATAATGAAACGGAACCCATTTTTCCACTTGGTAAGGCTCACTGGGAATCGCATGCACCCCACACTATTATTATGAGTGCACCCACAATAATATTGTGATTTGCATGATCATCTCAGCTCCTCTTAACTCATGTCAAATGGTTCCTCAAACTTAAGTAGCAAACAAAGAGCATCACGAAGCATAAGTCATGAAGGTTTAGGGAAATACCACCCTATCAGTCACATAACCCATGCAAGTTATACCCTAACTCATACTGTTGTGCTAAACGTGCAATCACAGGAAATAACATACGTAAGTGTTCACTAGTTATGCAGTGCAATGAGTATACGAGAGACGAACCTTGCAATCTGGAGCTGAGTGTCATGGTCGTGTTCACGTCTTCAGAACTTTTCAGTTATAGTCCGGTTTTACAAAAACATTTTCCCTTTTCTAAAACCAAGTTCACCATAACCAATGGCTCTGATACCAATTTGTCACACCCCCAAAATACCACGTGCGGAAACCCCCGCGAGGCGTGTGACATACCCGGATCTTAGCCACCAATCACATTGAACTCATAGGTATATATATAAATAAAACTTTCATTGATTAACAATAAGTGTTACAATGTTACATTATATTTTATAGTGTACAGCGGAAGCATAAATCGTTCGTTAAGTGTTTATAACCACATGTAAAAGCTATTAGTCTTGTATAGTGTTTCCATGTATCTCGACCCATGACCACTCCAGCTTCCCAGACAGCAAGTCCCATTGATATGCACCTAAAGGCCTGGAAGGCATGTAACAACAAATCAACAACAAAGTTGAGCGAGTTCACAGTTGGGTGTTCGTTTTAAGTTGTTTCAAAAGCATAGTTTTCTTTAGCTGGCTTACTTGCCGTGGGGGTTACCCCATAGTTGAAAACGTGTTTTGTTTAATCCCGTTTACTCTGGCAATCCAGCCGTGGGGGCTACCCCATGTTTACTCTACTAGACTCATTACCATATCGACCACTGACTTTAGTTATGTTTATGTGCCCTTAGCGTCAATGTCTATTATCATTGACGTGCCCAGATCCATTAGTTCACGCCCGTCCTCTACGGCACGGTGTGAGGCTTGTCAGACCTAAATAGCGCTATCTAACTAATGACCCGCTCGCCATTGGCCCGACGATTAAGTCGATATAAAAGGAGGGACTTCATGATAGAGTTTTGGTCTAGTGAAATTTAGACTGTCCAAGAGGACGAGGAATTACATTCCTTAACCCGTACTGTCCTACCCAAGAAGGACGAGGAAATCCATATTCCTTAACCCATTCCCAACCCCTGGGAATCCCATGCCTTGTAGAAAGTGTGAACTCACCTCGGTTTGCTCGGCAGATACACAAAGAGGTCAATCAAGCTGCTAGTGGTCAACCACTTCCTAACATGGTTACCGTACAAGTCAGGTCTGGGTTCAAGTAATGCACGTAGGTTTACATATAAGCTAACAAGTTACAACACATAACGAGCATGGCAAACACATCGATCATATAACAGTAGCAGTCAAATACATATAAAGCCCAAACTTGTGCGATTCAGATGATTGGGCTGGTGAGCTTGTGCGAGCCCAATCATCTTGTGCGACTAGGTAAATAAAGCCCAACCAGTATCCGGCCCAACCTATTGTGCGATCAGCACGGTCTTGTGCGATCCATAACACCTTGTGCGGTCATGCAAAAAAGATTTGTACATGGTGCCTAAGCAGTTGTACCATAAGCATAGCCTGACTTGTGCGACTGGCTTGTGCGAGCGGATCTTACACATCTGATCTTGTACGATCCTATCAAGCTTGTGCGATTAACTTGTATGTGTAGGACTTGTGCGATCAGTTATTACTTTCCTTAAGTCATGCCTGGTTTTCCATTTATTCTACCAAATCAATTGGCGTTTCCTAATTATGTGCCCGTTATACCCGTAATAATTTCTAACAAGTTTGGTAGTTCTCCAATTAGATCAAACAACACATTAATTATCATTAATTAGTAAATCATCAGGATCCTAATTACCATTCAATTCATTCCTATAGATGAAAACCTCAATCAATCATTCAACTAATCCGCTGACATCATACATAACCTCGACTCATGTGTATTAAATCAATATCAGTCCCGTTTATGTGTCAATATAATTCAGTACTTAAACATACAATCCATTCCATGACAACCTATTACGAATTCTTGTTTTACGAACATTACATCAGCTGAACTCATCAAGCCATACTCACACAACATTCAGCAAATCATTATTTAATCCATACGTGTTTATTTCCTGATCACACCCTAGTTCCTTAATGTTAGCATTAATTATGACCAATAACACCATTAGATCTAATCATCCAATCATCGCAAGGGAATCATCCACAACTGACCATCATGCAAGCATATACGTGTATAATCTAAGTTGCTGATTCATTAGCATGCATAAATAATAAAAGAAATCAACAAAAAAATCATAACATGATATCATACAATGCACATGGCAGCAAAACTCACAAGTCAACATATTTGAAATCTAGACCAATCACAAATAAGCTCACTAACCGAGATGAGAAGATTCAAAGCTAGTGGATTGATCAAAGAGATGAAGATGTCCCGGGTCGGTGTGCAGCCGCCAAATTCGAAGGAGAGAGAGAGAGATTAAGGTTTAGTGTTGAGTTTTATGTTTTTTATTATTAGGGGGGTCTACACACAAGGCTGTTGATGCACGGAATGTCTGTTGACTGCGTTTACAAAAAGTCTAAAGTTAAGAATGGTCAACAGAGAGTCAAAAGTGTTAAAATATGTATTTTATGAGCTGGTTCGCTTTTATGTCATTATGTTAGGTCTGGTCCGCTCATAGGGTCATGTCTGGATCGCTTTAGTGTCAATAGGTCTGGTCCGCTTATATGTCTTAAGTCTGGTCCGCTTATACGGCATGTCATATAAGCTGACCAGAAACATTATAAATAGGAGGTTCATTTGAGAGGATCAGAGAGTTGTGTATGTGCTTAGGAACCGAACCTCTGTCAAAATTACTTCAGAAAAGCAATAAAAGATAGGAATTGAAAGGATAAGCTGTTGTAGACTTTATATGCATTGATTCCGCCTTTACATATGAAGATGAGCTACTCGGATTGACGTTTTCGGGTCAAGTAACGGTCCAACAAGTGGTATCAGAGCTTCAGGACGAGGATCTCATACTACATCAGCTGATTCGGATCTATTATCATCTTTCTACTCATCTTTCTCTTTTATTTTTCGGTTTAAACAAATTTTGTCGGACATAATGGTTTGAAGTTCGAATATATTGACCGAAATCAGTTGTTAATCAATTCGTAACAGTATTAGACTTTAAATCACAGTAAAACTCATTCAATTTTATCAAAATACGATCGGTTATCGGACAGAAACTTTGAACTTAGATCTGGAACAAATTAACGGTTGGAATTGAACAAAAATCATATCATTGTGTTCGGAATTAAGAGTAGATCAATCCTTGAAAGTATTAGATTGTTATTCGGACTAAAAATTGGTTAAAATCTGTGGTCCGCTTTTTCGAACATCGCAAGTTCCTGGTCCGCTTATCCGGACATTGACCTGGTCCGCTTATTCGATCATTTTCTGAACCGCTCGAACGGACAAAGTCTGGTCCGCTCGAACGACCATTCTCTGGACCGCTTTTACGGACATTAGCTGGTCCGCTTGAACGGACATTATCTGGTCCGCTTGAACGGACATTATCTGGTCCGCTTGAACGGACATAATCTGGTCCGTTTTTTAGACAACATTGATAGTTTCGCTTATTTGTCGCATTTGTTAAAAATCTCGAAAATTTTTTTCTAAGTGTTGATTGATATTGCAGGTACGATCAAAATGGATGATATTTTCATGAATCCCTTCAGCGATATGTACGCATTCACGGGTAGTTCAGGAAATATCGATACATCTTCAAGCGATGCAAACAAAAGTCCACCGAAAGAAAGAAAGAAGGAAGCTTGGGAGTCAGAAAGCGCATTTGGAACGTTTAACAAACCTCCTAAGCTGATGGCTATAGAAGATTATAGCAGGTGGGCAACAAAGTTCGAAGATTGGTTGATGGCATTTGCGTTTCCTTGCTGGAAGAGTATGAAGAATGGTTATGCTCAAGGAAAGAAGAATGGTGAAGCATTAAGATCAGTTGAAGAGATTGACAGTTTTGTGGCCGAACAAAAATGTGTGGCATTATTGTTTCAATCGGTGCGTGAAGACATCATTTCACTAATAGATTACTCAAATTCTAAAGACTTATGGGAAAAACTCGAAAAGAAGTGCCTTGGAAGCAAAGAGATTGTAAAAAATAAAAAGAAACTTCTTAGGAAAGAGTTTGATATGTTTGGTTGTCTTAAAAATGAGTCAGTGTGTAAAATGATTGAAAGGTTCGGTCATCTGAAGCTGGAATTAGCAAGGCATGATATCAGATATTCTGATGATGAGCAAGTAGACAAGTTGTTCGATTCGTTGCCAGACGAGATGGAGTGGAGATATTATGCTCTCATGCTTAAGAACACTATTCCTTCTGATTTGTTGAAACCAGATTTGGTGATTGAAAAACTTGAAAGTCATGAGCTAGAGTTGAAAAAGACGTACAAAGTTAATAATTCATCTTATCAACAGAATCTGGATCTGTACTATCCAAAAAGTTTAATTCCAAAAGTAAATTCTCCAAAAACAGCTTTTTCTGCTGAAAATGTGTCAACAGTTGGCAAAGAAAATCAAAGTGATCAAAGCAGTGGAAGTCATAGTGGTTTTCACGGTGGATCTTCATCTTCTGGAAATGCTGAGGCAAAGAATCGTTTTCAATGCAACATTGCAATAGACTTGAAGAATGCTCAGAACTTTGATGAAGAATCGGCCAAGCAACAGATGATCTTTCTAGCATCAGTATTGGAATCGTATGAAGGATTGGTAGCTGGGAAGATTGGCAATACAAATCTGACGAAAGAAGATTACGATCAGATTGATCCGGAAGAAATGGAACTGATCGATATTCGTTGGGCTATGGCAAGTGCTGTTCGTCGTGCACAAAGATTCATGGAAATTACTGGCAGAAAAACAATTGGTGGTGCTTCTACTAAGCTGGGGTTCGATAAATCCAAAGTAACATGCTTCAAGTGTAAGCAGAAGGGTCATTTCAAACGAGAATGCCGAAACGCTTATGCTGATGAGTCGGAGAACCCTTTCAGAGATGATTACTACAAGAAGGCGATTTATCATCAGAATAAATCCGAGCCGCCTAGATTGAAGCAGGTTGAAGACAACAGAGACAAATCAAGGGCTCTTGCTGTGATTTATGATGATGAGGGGTATGATTGGAGTAAGGAAATTCTACCGGAAGAAGATGCGGTGGGTTACGCATTCATGGCAAGCAATGATGAACCCGTTAAATGGAAAGATGATCGTACTGAGGAACAGAAGTATCAATATTGGAAGATGATTGCTGAAAACAAGATTATCAGACTTTCTGGTGTCTTTCTGGAAGCTAGAAGAGCAAACAGATGGGATCCAGATAGAGAGTGCTATCTTGATAGGTATGGCAACATTGCGATTGATGACAAAACGCTAGATATCGAAGCCATCATCAAGGAGTACAAAGAAGATGATGAGTATTGGCAACACAAATGGTGGGGAACTCCAACTTCGAAAATGATTGAAGAAGAGAAAGAGAGAAAGGAGAAAGAGGAGAAAGAGAAGAAAGAAAAGCAGGTTGATACAGGCATAATTGATACTACGCAAGAGTTGACAGCTGAGAACCTGGGATTGATGGGTGACAAAGTGCTAGCTGCAAAAGCACTTGAGGTAGATCCTAATTCTGTTACTAAGTCAAAGGGATTGGTCAGTCAAAGTGTGTCAACAAATGCGTCAGGTAACAAAATTGACGGGAATGCTGACTGCAAAAATTGCACCAAACAATGCAATTTTTGTAGCACTGTCACGTATCTTAACAATGAGAAAGTTCAGAATCTGACAACAAAAGTTAGAAAGGTTGAAGATCAGATTCTCGATCGTGACAAAACTGTAAGAGCTTCAACTGAACGGATCAAAGAATTAACGACTCAAATTGAAAATGATAAAACTGAACGTGAGAAAATAAAATCTGAAAATGAAAAGTTGATTCTTGAAAACCGTCAGATTTCTGAAAAGTTTGAGAAATTGAAAAACATTGTCAAAGATAGTGATGATCGTAATGGCAAAACATTTAAAGAAAATGAACATCTAAGAGCTGTTTTGAGGTTAAAAGAAGAATCGATTAATGAACAACTGGATCAAATTGCTAAACTGAAACTTAAAGTTCAAGAAGCTGAAATTGAGAATGAACGAATCCAGTTGAAGCTTAACAGCTATAAATCGGCAAGCTTTGTTTTGCAGCATATTGTTCCTAAACCTATAGGGAAAAACAAAGATGGAGAGGATGTGTTTTCTGATGGAACGGGTGTAGGTTTTCACAAAGTTCCACCGCCAATTTTAGACAACTATACGAAAAAGCAGTCTAGTTTGGTGGAAATTGAGGAAGAAAGTGAAGTTAAACTTCCTGAAAACATTGATGTCACGTTCACATCTTCCAATGACGAGGGTGTCCAAAGTGATGTGGTGAAAAGTGTGGTAGACAAAGTGCTTAAACCGGATTGTGACACTTCTGAGGAGGATGGGTGTTTCTTGGATAAATACATTCCGAAACAAAAGTCCAAAAACAACTTAAGTGATGAACCGGGTCTTGTGATGTACAAGATGGCTGGATCTGATAAGTTGTATTCGGATTCTGAGTTTCCAATTGAGAATGTTAATGTGAAAAAGTTGACAAATGTTTTCAAGTTAGTTGAAGTTGAGTTGTCAGAAGTGAACAGTTTGAGTCAAACAAAAAGGCAAATGAATTTTGAGAAAGATAAAGCTTATTACAAAAAGCCTGTTGTTCCACCACGTTTTTATAATAACAATCGAAACAATTGGTCGGGTGGTTATCGAGGTGGTAAGAGTTATCAGAAAAGGAGTTTTCAAAACAGAAGGTTTGCTGAAAAGAAGGTGTTTGTGAATGGTTCAAGTTCACTTTCTGATGAGGAAAATGAAATTTTTTCAAAATCAAATAAAGAGTTCTTTGAGAAGAGAGCTTTGCAGGCTCAGTCTGAAGGCACGAGTCGAGTAGCTGATACTCGTACTTGTTTTAGATGTGAACAAGTTGGTCATATTGCACGAAAGTGTACATATGTGAAGCCTAGGACTGAAACTGTGAAGGTTGAACAAAAGAAGGTTGATGTGAAGGGTAAAGCACCAATGTATGTTGAGAAGAAAGTGATAGAGAAGCAAAAAGTTAAAAATGACAACATCAAAGTAAAAAATGAATCCGTAAAGAAAGTGGTAACTAAAAATGACAAGTTTTATAAACGGGTTGCATTAACTGAACAAATTTGGAAACCTAAAACAGAGAAGAAAATTTCAACTTTTGAAGTGAAAAAGGCTGAAGAATCAATTTCGGTTGATTATGATGCAAATTTTCCACCTTTGAAGGCTGAAAATTTCAAAATTCAAATTGCAAGAGTCAAGGTTACACCTAAGGATGATGAGGCCTGGGTGGACACCATGTTCGAATAAGCAGTTTGAATTGCCGGAGCTTCCTGGTTCGCGAAGCATGAATCGGCATCTTTCTTGAAGTTGTTTAAATCGTAGTTTGTTTTGTGCAGGATCTTCCACAACTGGTATCCAGATGGATTATGGATAGTGGTGCATCTCGACATATGACAGGAAAAACCGCGTTGCTATATGATGTGAGAAACATTAATGGTGGTTATGTGGGATTTGCTGGTCATGAAGGAGGTAGAATTGTTGGTGAAGGAACATTATCCAATGGGATTGTAACGTTTGAGAGAGTTAACTACATCACTGAGCTGGAGAACAATCTGCTTAGTATCTCGCAGATTTGTGACAATCAGTATACTACTCACTTCAATGATAAAGAATGTTTGATTTTGAAACCTGGTTTTGTTATTCCTGAAGAATGGATTATTATGAGGGCACCTAGAGTGAATGATTTATATGTGTTAGATATGTCTGTAGCAACTACAACTACTGGTCAAGCACATTGTTTTGTGTCTAGAGCAACTGAGAAAGAATCCAGATTGTGGCACCGAAAGATGGGGCATATACACCTAAGGAAGATGAATCACTTGGTGCACAATGATTTGGTATTGGGTGTTAATATCAAAGGTTTTCATCTGGAAGGGGAGTGCATTAGCTGCATCAAAGGCAAGCAAAAGAAAAAGTCACACCCTACAAAGCAAGTCAATTCAGTTTCGAGACCTCTGGAAAGACTTCACATGGATTTGTTTGGTTAAAACTGAATGGTATGAAGCTTCTGTCAGTGTCGGATGGCATAATTGGCGTTGATGAGAGTACTGTTGCGGATGAAGATGAGAAACAATCTGCAATGGTTTGTCGAATTTTTACTTGTTTTGGTATTTAGGGGGAGTAGATGTTTGTACATAGTTTATTTTCAGAAAATACAAAAACAGTAAAAAATGCAAAAATACAAAAACATGATAAAATCTGAAAAAGAGCTTGTGTATATAGGGAAAATGATAGTACATCAGCTAGACGATTACAGTATGCTAAAGATTTGAAAAGTATAAAAGAGTTAAACAATCTTACTGATGATGTGTCGATAGGTTTTCACACATTTAGTAGATTTATTCGGGATATAAACCTAAAATTCAAACTTGTGAATTCGTGGGGAACACTACTTGGATATATAGGTAACCCCTGAAATCTCGTTTGAAAGGTATCTTAATCTGATATACTAGGTCTTTATACTCTATGATGTCTGGGGTATTATTCCGGGACTTCTGCTGAACGGTGGTTCTGACCTAGTCCTTGGCTAATACTTGCTGCAATGCTTGAAACACAGCATTAAACCCTCAGCTTGCTGAAACAATAAAATTGATATATGCTGATGTTGTAAGCAAAAAGATCCTCTAAAGGGGACATACCGAAAAGTCGAAGCTGATATCTCTCTGCGTATACGGAAGTATCGATCTGAGATCCCTCGGCCCTCGCATACCTAAATTATATACAGATATCATTGTAGTATTCTCACCTGTAAGACTGATTATTGGGATTCTGGATACGGGAGTATATTCAAGAGGTGGGACACATGAATGATCTAAGTTCTTAATTCATCTAAATCGTATCCTGAATAAGTTGAAATTTGTGTGAGAATTTAAGATGGATCAGTATATCGACAATCGAGGTAAATTGTTTAAGTCTGAGTATGTAATGTAGCTTAACGGTACTTGTGATTTGTCTGAAAAGCTGATATGATTCCCTGACACGCTCACCAAAAATATGTTTGTAAATAGTTTACTTTGTTTAATTTCTGCAATTTAAGTTTTCTGTTTTTCATTTCTTAGTTTAGAACACTTTGATAAAATCCAAAAAGATTTTATTTCTGCTTTATTTTAGACAAACCAAAGTGGAAAGTTGATTGTTGGATTCTCAGATGTTTGAAGCAGATGCAGGAGATTCTGGACTGAAGAATAAGGAGAGCTTATCTTTGAAGAAGTTTGAATTGTTTGAAAAGTCAAAAACAAGTTCATTAACTTGATACTTGTTATTTTCAGAAATTGTTTGAAATTGTTGTTTTTAAATCAGTCTGTTTCGTCAAATGATCAACCAAGGTCATTAAATTGGACTTGGTAGATTAATTGAGTAATCAGGGTCATTAACTTGGACCTGAATACTTGAGTGGATTGCTATAGCTGATTGTTTGAAAAGATAGATTGTAATGTTTGTTCGTTGAGTAACAGGTTTGATCTTCTTTATTCCCAACGGAAGCTATTTGTTAAAGCTTGAACCAGATATCTCAAGATCCCAGCATACTGAGAGGGGGAGTCTGTGAAAGGGGGAGTCTGGAACAACAGTCAATGGGAATGTGAAGATAGAGTGCTTATGATGAAAAGACAGAGTTGAAGAAAAGGCTAAGACTGAAGACTACGGATCTAAAGATGCTAAAAGACTACGTCAACATCCAAGGGGGAGTCTGTTGATGCACGGAATGTCTGTTGACTGCGTTTACAAAAATTCTGAAGTTAAGAATGGTCAACAGAGAGTCAAAAGTGTTAAAATATGTATTTTATGAGCTGGTTCGCTTTTATGTCATTATGTTAGGTCTGGTCCGCTCATAGGGTCATGTCTGGATCGCTTTAGTGTCAATAGGTCTGGTCCGCTTATATGTCTTAAGTCTGGTCCGCTTATACGGCATGTCATATAAGCTGACCAGAAACATTATAAATAGGAGGTTCATTTGAGAGGATCAGAGAGTTGTGTATGTGCTTAGGAACCGAACCTCTGTCAAAATTACTTCAGAAAAGCAATAAAAGATAGGAATTGAAAGGATAAGCTGTTGTAGACTTTATATGCATTGATTCCGCCTTTACATATGAAGATGAGCTACTCGGATTGACGTTTTCGGGTCAAGTAACGGTCCAACAAAGGCATGTGTATGTATACGGTGTAGAAGAGGGTCGAGACCCTATTTGGGTTACATGTGGGCCGAGAACAGATTGGGCAAAGATGTGTGGCCCAAGGGTTTTTTTTTACACTACGAGATTTTACACATATGTATACGATTTGCATAACGTATCACATAAACTTGCAACCATTCATTTATAATCACACATAGTCATTTGGGTTCGAAGATCCTTATACATTTTATCTGCACTAGGATGGATTGAATTACGAGACTTGTGAGCTTCATCCATTAACAAGGTGCGAAGATTGTCTTGACTCGGGACCCACAAACGGTCCATGAAATAATATAATCCATTATCCTTTAGTTCAAGATCAAGCTTAATATGATATGGTAATTCCTTACCCATCAAGCTGTGACAACTGCCACTTTCTGGTAATTTACGTACATTTAAAGCAATGATTTACATTATACAAGTATGTGTTTTGAATATTCAAACTGCATGATTACATGATATACATCTTAGAACACTCATGGAATATTCATTTATGATGCACATTATTCATTTTTATTGGTTACATTTGAAATAGTGTAAACAATGCATCGAAACAACTAGAGTAGTACCTAGTAAACTAGTGTGCTGACGAAAACTCAGGATTCGCATAAACCATCTAAATTACATCTTTAGGACTCAGACGAAAGTCCAACATCAAATATACATTAAACCCTATATGGGAATACAAAGGTTTGGTTTAATACATTACCAATGTCCGGTAGCACTAAAAATTGTCCGAAAAGTGCTAAAAGTGACCATTTCATTATTTTTCCGCAAAAATTCAGCATTTGTATTTTAATTACAAGATGCAAAAGTGTTGTTTAAGCACGAATTTCATATAAAAATACATAGGGAATATCATATAAATACATAACCGAATATTTCCCTATAACTTATATATGTTAACCTTTCGACTATCTTCTTGCGAAACGAGCGCTAAACGTCTAGCCGAACTATATTTTGGCACATGTAGCGAACTAGTGAACATTATTTTTGGTCTTGTAAAACTAGTTTATGAACATTTCAAGTCATGAATCATCTCAAAAAATTGTAAACCTTAAACACCTAAATACTTACATCTTTTATTCTCATTTTTGAAACCTTATAATTTACCAACACTTTTCAACAACATAAGGTACCCCCCCCCCCATATGTGGGCCGTAAATAAGGGGTCCCACACCCCTTAATTACTTGCTAAATATCTAGATATTTTTGGTTAAGTTACAAGTGGATGAAATGGGTAAATTATTAGAACACTTACACATTAAGTTACTAACCATTTTATCATCACTTTATACCTTTTATTACAAACACAAACTCTTTCCTCATCTTCATCCATTTCCACCAAGAACACCATAAAAACCCATTTAAATTTTATCAAATCTTGAATATCAACATGGAGTTTCATGGAGCTTAAGGTGATCTAAAGCATTTGCAAGTTAAAGGAAGTGTATTCATCCATTCAAGAGCCTTAAATCATCAAGATCTTCATATTCTTAACTCTTAATCATTCTCTAAAGATCATCCCTAGCCTAGTGCTAGAAGTAAGCTTCTAGATCTATTTTTTTCATACTTATATTATGTTTATGATTGTTATTATAACTAATAATAACTCAGTAATCATACATAATAAACATGAAAAATACAAAGAAGCAAAGATAATAATCATGATATATTTATGTTTGTTTATATTGTGATCTAAGACTAGTTATATGCATATTTGATCTTGTTATGAGGATTATGATGTAAATAAATTGTTAGATGATGTTTAAAAAAAATATGATCTAACAATTATACATGTTTATGTTAAAGGGTTTTTGTTAAACTTAAAGGATGAATGGATGATCATAAATTATGGTGTTGTTAATTTACTTAATGTTTTTATTTAAAAACAAGAGTTTTACAAGATTATAAAAAGTAACATACAACATGAGATTTTTATAAAAGTTATTAAAACTAGAAGTAAACTAGGTTTTTGAACTAGTTAACATATATTATGATCATGTTTAAAACCCTACATGATTTGGAGATCATTTTGATAAGCTTATGTTATAAAAATCTCATATGTTTTAGTTAAGATGTTATGAGTAAATTGATGGTGATTTTGAAAAGAAAATGATAAGTTTGATTAAACATGGTAAAGTTAAAAATACAAAGGTTATATGGCCAATTTTTCTAATAATTTATTTGTTAACTAAACCATCATTTTTGGCTAAACCTTTACAAGATTAAAAAGATTTAGAGAATTCTTTTTATAAAAACAAAGTTAGTTATAAATATATATTTTGAGAAAATATATATTTGATTAATTTAACAACTTAAGTGCTATGTGGTATTTGATGTATTGGTTATATATATCAAAGATAGGTACTTGATTACAATGGTTATTATTAACACATGTTAAATAATAATCAAAGTCTTACAAGACTTCATATAATTACGCCTTAAAAGCGAGTTACGGTCGATCCGAGTAATCGAATACAAATTATAGTCAAATCGGACGACGGACGAACCTATGAACATATCACCAATCCGAGGACTTACTACGACGTTTGGGCGATCTTTCGACGCGGACACCAAAATATGTTACCGTTAACAAAATTTGGACATTTTTAAACTTATAAAAACTATTTTGTTTTTATTTACTAAAAAGTATACTTAGTGAATTTTTATAAAAATGTTTTATAGAAATGAAAGACTTATACTTTCTTAATGGGCTATTTTATACAAATGGGCTTACATTTCTTAATGGGCTATTTTTTACAAATGGGCTTACATTTCTTAATGGGCTACCTTATACAAATAGGCTTACATTTTATAATGGGCTTAACATAAATACATGGGCTAAGCCCAATATCAAAAACTCATGGGCTAAGCCCAATACCAAACATATGGGCCAAGGCCCAACACTATTTAAGCCCAACACTATTTAAGCCCAACACTATTTAAGCCCAACACTATTTAGGCCCAACACTATTTGGGGCCCAATAACATGAAAACATGGGCTCGGCCCAATGACACCATTATTGGAAATTCAATTACACAATTTACTTACACAATGACACGAAATCAAGAAGACAAGACCCGATGATACAACTCACAAGATACAAGATGACATATATATATATATATATTTGGTGAAATATATATATATAGCAGTTTAACAAATCATTCATCTAAATACACAGTTCAACGAACAGTAAAGACATACAAGTCTTACACATATTTAAGACACAAGACTTGTACTCAAGTTATTACAAAGACCGAAGTGTCTAACAAATATAAGAACATTTGTAGGTCGCAACACTATTCAGGATGACCGCACGTGAGATCATAGTTACTTCTATTCACAGGACGCGATACTGTGAGTTCATGTCCCCTATTCATTTAAATGTTTTACAGCTTTACAACTATCGGGGAAAATACATGTTCAATTGTATGTTAAGTTATGGAATGAAACACCTTAGATCATGTGCGATTAGGGTCATACATCTAAGCACCATTAATCCAGTTTGGACCTAGGTACAGAGGGTTAGATCTAATGGGTATTGGCGAGCCCCACTCTTGGTCGTGGACCCATACAGAAGAGTGCGTTTGTGTCCCAGTCGATAGTAGTCGACATAAAATCGTCTAGGTTTGGATTGCTTCCTAATTCGTCACATACATTAATGTCCTCGCGAAACATTAATGATCAACGATTTCATTGACGCTTTACATACTACATCATTACATACAGATACATTTTATACAACTAACATTTTATGGATACATTTTATACAACTCACATTTTATGGATATATTTTATACAACTCACATTTTACGGATACATTTTATACAACTTACATTTTACAGATACATCTCATACAACTAAACTGCATGAACTCGCCAACTTTTGTTGATGTTTTCAAACTTAACATGTATTTCAGGAAATTAGTGGACCTGGCAGACATTTCAGTCAAGGAAAGCAAGTATCAAGACTCCATGCCACCATTTGAAGGGTTTGCCCGTTATATACCGCCTCTTTGCGGTGATATAGTGGTCAAAGCCTTGACATTTTAAGACTTACATTTTGATGTATAGAACGATGAAAACATATTTTCATTTGATGGTTTGTAACAAATACATTTAACTTATGTTGCGTTCTTTCGAAACAATTATGACAATGGCATTGGAGCTTGTTTTTATTCATTTAGTATTGTTCACTTATATTGTTATGCAATGAGAACCGATCAGATCACACCTCGCGCTTCCGCTACGAGCGGGTGTGACAGATTGGTATCAGAGCATCGATTGTAGTGAACCAGGATTCTTTCTCGAGTCTAAGTCTACAATCACTAAGGACCTCTCACGAAAAACTCTTGTTCATGTTGAACAGATTATAAATATAATTGGACAAGTCAAAAGGTTTTCATTGCATAAACATTTTTCAAGGTCCACTACAACAAAAATTCATTTCACATAAATCAAGCGAGGACATTACCATGGGTGAAGTCTATGAGGAATAGACACGTTACATTAACACACTATGTGCCTACAATACATTACATTATCAGTGCTTATACAAGATAGACACATTACATTATCAGTCTACACATCATAAATAGTTTACAAGTTCAGCATATACAAATTCAACTTATGCAAGATAGAAATCCTTGTTAGATAGGATTTCATGTGATTATATATATATATATATATATATATGATTTATTTATAGATGTGTTGTACAAAATATTTTGCCAAGAACAAAATACCTTCGACTTCAAACTCTATTATTATTCTTTACTCGCACGATGAAAATATCGACCTCACGTCTACTGTGGAGCTTATGGCGAACATGATTCCTAAGTGAAATCTTAAACTTAATTCCGTAAAATATGGTTGCTTTCTCGTGAATGCTGAGATGCCTGACCATGATAATGACGACGAGGCGGAGGTGGTAACCTTGGACAACAACTCCATTAGTGGGACGAGATCCCTGTGACTCATATTAATCAAGGTTGATATACTTTTGTCCCTACCAGGAAGATGAATTACTCATCTTGAAGGTGCCCCTTCAGTTGTTATTGTTACAGATTCTTTCCATTTCTATTTCATCTAACGCCATGTCGTTCTGCGAGTAATGACAACGAACATTGACACGTGAGCTATCACGAAGGTCCCTCCTATGTTGAAGGTATATTGACAATAGTTTTTCCTCTCTTACTGATCGGCTGCTTCGTACGAGAGAACGCTAGGGTGACCATGCAAGGCAATTTATTATTACGGTGGCCAACGTAATAACAACTTGTAGTGCATGGGAATTCTGGTGGACTCTGCGGGCCAAGCTAATGATCACTATTCGTTCAAAATTCTTAAGTTATTACTTGAGATTCAATTTTTCTTATCTATTAGAACACGAACTGAGGTGGTTAGTATAAACACCTTACAATGCAATACAATACAGGAAGACGACATGTATTTGTTCACACCTAACATTCGATCTATATCACGATTCAGTTGAGACTAGTCATTTAAACAAACAAAACTTGTTAGCCACTCATGGAGGATTTTCCTCAACATTCTCGAAATTCTTGAACATGGGTTGGTTCCATGGTGTCTATGCCACTTTACCCTACTTTACCTTACCTTACCTTACCTTATCATTTTCCACCATACCATATTTATTGGAAATGATATAATAAATTCCGTCGCTTGACATTTTTCTTTTCCCAAGGAATGGTATGGCATGAGCCATTCTGCAACTCCCTCATTGCATTCTATTCGACATTGTTGGAGATTCTAATAATCTTGCGAGAGCTCATGAAACTCAAGCACTATTACCATAATTGTCACATGGACATGTAAGACAAATGATTTTCTCTACTTAGGACAATCGAGGTCCATAGAGTAGGGAATACATATTATATGGACGAAGACCACTGGTTGGTTTCCCCTTCTCAACGAATTATTATTTTTTTTTCCATTTAGACATATGACCAATACACGCAAGAGGCATTACACCTTTTGGTTTTGGTTATCCGCATTATCATTTATTCAATCATGTATGAACAATGCGGTCTTGAGGTTTCCATGACCGATTAATTGCATTCTTCATTCTTGGGCACATGATAGACTATATTTATCCAAATATATGCCTAGATTCTTTTAATAGTGTGTATAAAAAAAAGATCATGGCGCCAAAAGACACAAATGTTTAAGTCAAAAGTTATGTGTTTAAAACCATTGCTTTTACACAAGACATGGTTTATAGATGACATTGTTACGCAAGACATTGCTATACATGACATTTGACGTTGGTTTACACAACACATTTTTGGCAGTTATTGATAAGTGATGAGACGTGTGTAATATGATAAAAGCATGGTGGATACGCCGCTGGTACTTCCTATATATAAGTGCTTATATTATATTGCATATCGTGGTGTTACTCAAACCTCTTCGACAAAGACAAGACATGACATTTTTGCACAAGACACGGCATCCTCTACACAAGACATAATATTCTATTTCAAGACATGATATATTTATACACTACATTTCTATTGGTTATTTATTTAACCATACATCATTCTTTTATATCATCTGATTTTTCATATCTATTTTCATATGATTTTATAAAGGAACTCGATCATAACTGGAGCCAATGTTGATGGTTACACTTTATGCTTTCACGGTCTCTCAAGGGTTGTTCCATAGTGGGTAACACCCGAATTCAAACACACTGAGTGTTACATTTCGGGTTTAGCCTCGGAGATCCGAAGCATGACCGCATCATCCCTCCCTACCTCGATCACTCAAACAATAACTCTCGTCATGAGAGAAATGAAGGCAATTGCTGCCATAAATGATTTTGGCACCAGGATGTATGCTGGTAACTTGCCGAAATCCTAAATGCGACAAGTGAGACGTTCATCATGAGGGCAATTGCAAAAGCGCCAAGAGTAGCAGTG
Organism: Helianthus tuberosus; assembly: GCA_030545235.1. NCBI lineage: Eukaryota > Viridiplantae > Streptophyta > Magnoliopsida > Asterales > Asteraceae > Helianthus > Helianthus tuberosus. Next base: position 27,238,854 of record CM060419.1, read on the forward strand.
TGCTGAGATCGGGCGCAAAACAAAGACTAGTAAGACGATAATACTTAAGAAGGGATCAAGCTAGTGAATAAGTGTGTGTGTGGTTAGAACTATGAATACTCCGTAAAATCTAAATGAAGTCATGAGTACGTACACTCTACGATCATCATGTATCAATTCTTTTAATACCAACACCGAGTTTAGCTAGTGTCTTTAAATGTTAAGCATATACTCGAATTAGAGTCATGTTGGACACACATTACAATATCAAGTTAGCTAATGGGGAATTAGCTGAGACATGTCAAATCATTAAGGGTCACCGGTACGTATCCTATCAATCAACATTTCACATCCATATTATTTGATACCATTGCCGATTTTTAGCTTTATCTCAACATCTCAGATGCATAGTTTCATGGCTAGTGATGGGATTGTCCTAGCTACAATTAGGGATTGGGTTATCCTACATCTAAACATAGGGATTGGGTTGTCCTCTACATCTGTACAGGGAAGTCCTTACTACATAGAATTCAAAATGTACTTGGCCTAGAGTCAAGTAAGCTAGACGTCTCCTCATTCTATAGAATTGGCAAACGGTAAACTAGCCTAGTCAGGAGCAGAAATTTCATATCGATCTCTTACCCATTGAGTTGGGTATTTTCGACGTAGTGGTTGGCATGGATTGGCTATCCAAAAATCGAGCCGAAGTCTTCTGTCATGAGAAGATCATTCGCTTACCACTACCGAACGAAGATACACTTGTTATCCATGGAGAGAAGCGCAACACATCATTGCGGACCATAAATTGCATGAAGCCACAAAAGTGCTTACGGAAAGGTTGTATTGCCTTTCTAGCACTTGTTGTCGACAAGAAGGCCGAGGGGCCTCAGATGACAGATATTCCTGTGGTAAAAGAATTCCCTGAAGTCTTTCCTGAAGACTTTCCAGGACTACCACCATATCGACAAGTCGAGTTTCACATCGACTTGGTAACGGGAGCCACACCAATAGCCAGATCTTCATATCAATTAGCACCTTCTGAACCTTGTAGTTGACCGAATAAGGATGCTGTGATTTCATAACCCCCACTCTTTACCATTATACATCTTTATAAAGGTTTTGGGGGTGGAAAGACATGCACGTTTTGCAAAAGTGCACAACATTTCGATGAATGAAAATTCATATTTCTAAACCATGTTACAAATGAATTTCTAACTAACTCAAATGGTTTATGAAAGATTCTAGCTTCTACTCCAAGATAGACTTACGATCGGAGTATCATCAGTTATGAATTCATGAGGAAAGCATACCGAAAACGGCTTTTAAAACTCGTTATAGTTATTACGAGTTTCTCGATTATGCCTTTTGGTTTAACGAGAGCAACAATGATCTTCATGGATTTAATAAATCGTGTGTGCAAGCCGTACCTCGACAAATGTCATAGTATTTATTGATGACATATTAATATACTCACGATCGACTGATGAACACGAACAACATTTGAGAACCATTTTGGAGCTGCTAAAGAAGGAGAAACTATACGCGAAATTTTCAAAGTGCGAATTTTGGATTCGCGAAGTACAATTTCTCGGGCATATAGTGAACGAGAAAGGCATACATGTAGACCATCCAAGATTGAAGCAATTAAAAATTGGGAAGAGCCCAAGACTCAAACTGAAGCCCGACAATTTTTGGGATTAGCGGGATATTATCAAAGATTTATTGAGTATTTTTCTAAGATTGCCAAACCGCTAACCTCCCTCACACGGAAAGACAAGAAATTGCCCCAATCGAAAAACAAGAAGTAGCATTACAACTTGTCCTTAAGATTGGTGCATAGCATTTCAAAATCTTATCATTACCCAACGGTACCGAAGACTTTGTTGTATACTGTGATGCTTCGCATCAAGGTTTGGGTTGTGTGCTCATGCCACGTGAAAAAAAAAAGTTATCGCGTACACGTCGCGTCAACTAAAAGTTCACGAGAAGAACTATACCACTCACGACCTTGAGTTAGGCGCGATAGTATTCGCTTTGAAATATGGAGACATTATTTATATGGTACTCAATGCACTATTCTCACGGATCATAAAAGCCTTCAACACATATTCAACCAAAAAGAATTAAACATACGTCAACAACGTAGGGTTGAATTGTTGAACGACTATGATTATGAAATAAAGTACCATCCGAGCAAGGCGAACGTTGTAGTAGGCGCCTTGAGCCGCAAGGAACGAGTTCGAACATTGAGAGTTCAAGCATTAGAGAAGATGATTCACAAGTGCTCAAGGAAGAGCATATTCAAGCAGAAACACTTCGAGGCATGAAGAAACAATTAGTGCCGAAAGAAGATGGAACTTTATAGCTTATGGGTCGAAATTGGGTTCCATTCTTTGGCGGCCTTCGAGATGATATTTTGAGGAAGCACATAGGCCTAAGTATTAAAAGAATACTATTGGTGGCCTAACCTCAAAAGTGATATTGCAACATATCTAGGAGAATGCTTGACTTGCGCAAAAGTCAAAGCTGAATATCAGAAACCCTCGGACTTGTTACAACAACCCGAGATTCCATTTTGGAATGGGAACAAATATCGATGGACTTCATTACGAAGTTACCCAGGATCTCATGCGGTCATGACATGATTGGGTAATCATCGATAGACTAACCAAGTCCGCACACTTCTTATCGATTCGGGAGGAGGATAGTACAGAGAAACTAGCGGAACCCTATCTCAAGGAAATAGTAGCTCGTCATAGAGTGCCTATTTCAATTATCTCAAACCGAGACGATCGCTTTGTGTCAAGAATTTTGAAGTCATTCCAACAGACCTTTGGATCTCATTTAAATCTAAGCACGACCTTTCATCCACAAACTGACGGCCAGAGTGAACGGACAATCCAAACACTCGAAGATATGCTTCGTGCATGTGTTATGGATTTGGGCGGCAACTGGGATACTCACTTACCATTGGTTGAGTTTTCCTACAACAACAGCTACCACACAAGTATACAGGCTGCACCGTTCGAAGCTCTCTACGTTCGAAAGTGTCGCTTTCCGCTATGTTGGGTGGAAGCGGGCAATAAACAACTTATCGGTCCGGAGTTAGTCCAAAAGACTACAGATAAAATCTTCCAGATCAGAGACCGTATCAAGTGTGGCAAGATTCAGTAAGCGTGGAAAGCTTAACCCCCGTTATGTAGGTCCATTTGAAATCTTGGAAAAGATTGGCACCGTTTCCTACAAACTGAAGTTACTAGAAGAACTAAGTAGAGTACACGACATATTTCATTTGTCGAATCTCAAGAAGAGTCCAACGCAAGAAAAAGTTTTCATCCTGGAGGATGAGGTTCATATAGATAACAAACTCCAATTCGCCAAAGCACCTGTTGAGGTCATGGACCGGAAGGTCCAGGAAACATGAAGGAGTCTAACATATTAAAAAAAAATTCATTGGAATTCTCGACACGGACCCGAATATACTTGGGAACGTGAAAATCAAATCAAAACCAAAATACCCCCACCTGTTCGAGAATACTCCTGCAAAGGATGACTCAGCTTGAATTTTGGGACGAAATTCTCAATAACAGGGGGAGAATGTGACAACTGCCACTTTCTGGTAATTTACGTACATTTAAAGCAATGATTTACATTATACAAGTATGTGTTTTGAATATTCAAACTGCATGATTACATGATATACATCTTAGAACACTCATGGAATATTCATTTATGATGCACATTATTCATTTTTATTGGTTACATTTGAAATAGTGTAAACAATGCATCGAAACAACTAGAGTAGTACCTAGTAAACTAGTGTGCTGACGAAAACTCAGGATTCGCATAAACCATCTAAATTACATCTTTAGGACTCAGACGAAAGTCCAACATCAAATATACATTAAACCCTATATGGGAATACAAAGGTTTGGTTTAATACATTACCAATGTCTGGTAGCACTAAAAATTGTCCGAAAAGTGCTAAAAGTGACCATTTCATTATTTTTCCGCAAAAATTCAGCATTTGTATTTTAATTACAAGATGCAAAAGTGTTGTTTAAGCACGAATTTCATATAAAAATACATAGGGAATATCATATAAATACATAACCGAATATTTCCCTATAACTTATATATGTTAACCTTTCGACTATCTTCTTGCGAAACGAGCGCTAAACATCTAGCCGAACTATATTTTGGCACATGTAGCGAACTAGTGAACATTATTTTTGGTTTTGTAAAACTAGTTTATGAACATTTCAAGTCATGAATCATCTCAAAAAATTGTAAACCTTAAACACCTAAATACTTACATCTTTTATTCTCATTTTTGAAACCTTATAATTTACCAACACTTTTCAACAACATAAGGTACCCCCCCCCCCCATATGTGGGCCGTAAATAAGGGGTCCCACACCCCTTAATTACTTGCTAAATATCTAGATATTTTTGGTTAAGTTACAAGTGGATGAAATGGGTAAATTATTAGAACACTTACACATTAAGTTACTAACCATTTTATCATCACTTTATACCTTTTATTACAAACACAAACTCTTTCATCATCTTCATCCATTTCCACCAAGAACACCATAAAAACCCATTTAAATTTTATCAAATCTTGATGATCAACATGGAGTTTCATGGAGCTTAAGGTGATCTAAAGCATTTGCAAGTTAAAGGAAGTGTATTCATCCATTCAAGAGCCTTAAATCATCAAGATCTTCATATTCTTAACTCTTAATCATTCTCTAAAGATCATCCCTAGCCTAGTGCTAGAAGTAAGCTTCTAGATCTATTTTTTTTCATACTTATATTATGTTTATGATTGTTATTATAACTAATAATAACTAAGTAATCATACATAATAAACATGAAAAATATAAAGAAGCAAAGATAATAATCATGATATATTTATGTTTGTTTATATTGTGATCTAAGACTAGTTATATGCATATTTGATCTTGTTATGAGGATTATGATGTAAATAAATTGTTAGATGATGTTTTAAAAAAAATATGATCTAACAATTATACATGTTTATGTTAAAGGGTTTTTGTTAAACTTAAAGGATGAATGGATGATCATAAATTATGGTGATGTTAATTTACTTAATGTTTTTATTTAAAAACAAGACTTTTACAAGATTATAAAAAGTAACATACAACATGAGATTTTTATAAAAGTTATTAAAACTAGAAGTAAACTAGGTTTTTGAACTAGTTAACATATATTATGATCATGTTTAAAACCCTACATGATTTGGAGATCATTTTGATAAGCTTATGTTATAAAAATCTCATATGTTTTAGTTAAGATGTTATGAGTAAATTGATGGTGATTTTGAAAAGAAAATGATAAGTTTGATTAAACATGGTAAAGTTAAAAATACAAAGGTTATATGGCCAAATTTTCTAATAATTTATATGTTAACTAAACCATCATTTTTGGCTAAACCTTTACAAGATTAAAAAGATTTAGAGAATTCTTTTTATAAAAACAAAGTTAGTTATAAATATATATTTTGAGAAAATATATATTTGATTAATTTAACAACTTAAGTGTTATGTGGTATTTGATGTATTAGTTATATATATCAAAGATAGGTACTTGATTACAAAGGTTATTATTAACACATGTTAAATAATAATCAAAGTCTTACAAGACTTCATATAATTACGCCTTAAAAGCGAGTTACGGACGATCCGAGTAATCGAATACAAATTATAGTCAAATCGGACGACGGACGAACCTATGAACATATCACCAATCCGAGGACTTACTACGACGTTTGGGCGATCTTTCGACGCGGACACCAAAATATGTTACCGTTAACAAAATTTGGACATTTTTAAACTTATAAAAACTATTTTGTTTTTATTTACTAAAAAGTATACTTAGTGAATTTTTATAAAAATGTTTTATATAAATGAAAGACTTATACTTTCTTAATGGGCTATTTTATACAAATGGGCTTACATTTCTTAATGGGCTATTTTATACAAATGGGCTTACATTTCTTAATGGGCTACCTTATACAAATAGGCTTACATTTTATAATGGGCTTAACATAAATACATGGGCTAAGCCCAATATCAAAAACTCATGGGCTAAGCCCAATACCAAACATATGGGCCAAGGCCCAACACTATTTAAGCCCAACACTATTTAAGCCCAACACTAATTAAGCCCAACACTATTTAAGCCCAACACTATTTAGGCCCAACACTATTTGGGGCCCAATAACATGAAAACATGGGCTCGGCCCAATGACACCATTATTGGAAATTCAATTACACAATTTACTTACACAACGACACGAAATCAAGAAGACAAGACCCGATGATACAACTCACAAGATACAAGATGACATATATATATATATATATATATAAATATATATATATATATATATATATATATTTGGTGAAATATATATATATAGCAGTTTAACAAATCATTCATCTAAATACACAGTTCAACGAACAGTAAAGACATACAAGTCTTACACATATTTAAGACACAAGACTTGTACTCAAGTTATTACAAAGACCGAAGTGTCTAACAAATATAAGAACATTTGTAGGTCGCAACACTATTCAGGATGACCGCACGTGAGATCATAGTTACTTCTATTCACAGGACGCGATACTGTGAGTTCATGTCCCCTATTCATTTAAATGTTTTACAGCTTTACAACTATCAGGGAAAATACATGTTCAATTGTATGTTAAGTTATGGAATGAAACACCTTAGATCATGTGTGATTAGGGTCATACATCTAAGCACCATTAATCCAGTTTGGACCTAGGTACAGAGGGTTAGATCTAATGGGTATTGGCGAGCCCCACTCTTGGTCGTGGACCCATACAGAAGAGTGCGTTTGTGTCCCAGTCGATAGTAGTCGACATAAAATCGTCTAGGTTTGGATTGCTTCCTAATTCGTCACATACATTAATGTCCTCGCGAAACATTAATGATCAACGATTTCATTGACGCTTTACATACTACATCATTACATACAGATACATTTTATACAACTAACATTTTATGGATACATTTTATACAACTCACATTTTATGGATACATTTTATACAACTCACATTTTACGGATACATTTTATACAACTTACATTTTACAGATACATCTCATACAACTAAACTGCATGAACTCGCCAACTTTTGTTGATGTTTTCAAACTTAACATGTATTTCAGGAAATTAGTGGACCTGGCAGACATTTCAGTCAAGGAAAGCAAGTATCAAGACTCCATGCCACCATTTGAAAGGTTTGCCCGTTATATACCGCCTCTTTGCGGTGATATAGTGGTCAAAGCCTTGACATTTTAAGACTTACATTTTGATGTATAGAACGATGAAAACATATTTTCATTTGATGGTTTGTAACAAATACATTTAACTTATGTTGCGTTCTTTCGAAACAAATATGACAATGGCATTGGAGCTTGTTTTTATTCATTTAGTATTGTTCACTTATATTGTTATGCAATGAGAACCGATCAGATCACACCTCGCGCTTCCGCTACGAGCGGGTGTGACACAAGCCTTGTATAACACAAGTACGTTGAGCCTGGGAAATACGGGTTTGAATATCAGATCGAACTTGGACACAATGAAGCTTGACATGTTCCTTATGACTCAATGCATCAACCATGACATTCTGCTTACCAGGATGGTAACGAATTTCGCAATCGTAGTCGTTTAGAAGTTCAACCCAACGTCGTTGCCTCATGTTTAGTTCTTTCTGATTGAAAATGTGCTGGAGACTTTTATGGTCAGTGAACACTACACATTTTGTACCGTAAAGGTAGTGTCTCCAGATTTTGAGAGCAAAAACTACTGCGCCTTACTCAAGATCATGAGTTGTGTAGTTTTTCTCGTGTACCTTTAGCTGTCTTGATGCATAGGCTATGACTTTGTTTCTTTGCATAAGAACACAACCAAGGCCTAAGTTGGATGCATCACAGTATACGACAAAGTCGTCATTGCCCTTGGGTAAAGATAAGATAGGTGCATCATAGAGTTTCTATTTCAAGGTCTGAAGAGCTTCTTCCTGTTTGGGTCACTACTCAAAAGGTTTATTCTTTTGAGTTAAAGCTGTGAGAGGAACCGCAAACTTGGAGAAGTTTGCAATGAAACAGCGGTAATAACCCGCGAGACCAAGAAATGAACAAACCTCGGTAGAAGTAGTAGGTGTATCCCAATCCTTAATCGCACTGATTTTGGCGGGATCTACATGTATACCTTGTTCGTTGACAATGTGACCCAAAAATTAAACTTCCTTAAGCCAAAATTCGCACTTGGAGAACTTTGCGAAAAGCTGTTCTTTCTTTAGGAGTTCCATTATAAGACGGAGATGTTGTTCATGATCGGCTCGTGTCTTTGAATAAATCAAAATGTCATCGATGAAAACAATGATGAACTTGTCCAAATAAGGCTTACAAACCCTATTCATTAAGTCCATGAAAACAGTAGGAGCATTAGTTAAACCGAAGGGCATAACAGTAAACTCATAGTGGCCGTATCTTGTGCGAAAAGTTGTTTTGGGAATATCTTCTTCGAGTACACGAAGCAGATGATACCTAGAACGTAGATCAATCTTTGAAAAGCAAGTAGCACCCTGTAACGGATCAAAGAGATCATCAATGTGAGGTAGGGGATATTGATTCTTGATGGTGAGTTTGTTGAGCTCACGATAATCGATACACATCCTGAAAGATCCATCTTTCTTTTTCATGAACAGGACAGGAGCACCCCAAGGTGAAAAGCTCGGACGGATAAATCCTTTCTCTGAAAGTTCCTGAAGCTGTTTAGATAACTCTTGCATCTCAGACGGTGCAAGACGATACGGAGATTTAGCAACAGGATTTGCACCAGGTACAAGATCAATACAAAACTCAACTTGATGTGCTGGGATAAACCAGGTAATTCTTCAGGAAATACCTCATGATAATCCCAAACAACATGGATATCTTGAATAGTCTTACCTTCGCCTTTCTCCTCTACGACATGTGCCAAGAAGGCCACATAGTTCTTTCATAGGTATTTTTGAGCTTGAGTACACGTCATGAGTTTAAGACTACTAGCAGGTTTCTCACAATAAACCTCTAAGATCTCACCAATCGAAAGCGGCACACGAATAATTTTCTCAAAACAAACCACCTCAGTGTGGTACTTGGCTAACCAATCCATTCTTACTATAACATCAAAGCTCCCAAGTTGCATCGGCGTGAGGTCAATAGGAAAAATATGGTTATTCAACTGGCAATTTCGAAGGACATAATCAAGTACAACGGGTTCACCACTAGCTACTTCTACTGTTGTGACACCTGTGTCACTACAACCATCATACAAATACCAAACCAATTAAATATCATATTTCATGCTTGGGATTTTTATAAATATGTGTATCATTTACACAAATGAATTCTCGTTCGATTTCGAGCTCTAAATCGCTCTTTGGAAAGCTATACGCGAACTGATGCGTAAACGTAATTAGTTTAACGCGAAAAACACTCCAAAATAGTGACATGGTCTTAACATACCTTAAATAACCTTTACATAACTTAGAAATAAGTTTTGGAAGGTTTGGTGTGTCGAAATCAAGTTTATTCGTTTACAGGGACTAATTTTGACAAACTGCGAAAGAATGCTGATTCGTACTATAACGAAAATTCTGGAACATGATCATAAGTTAAACATGACCTAAATATCCTTTACATAGCTTAGAAATAGGCTTTTAGGTGTTTGGTGCGCAAAAATAAACTTATTTGATCAAAAGGGACTAAAAGCGTCAAAAACTGCATAAGTTTGCATTTTCACGCATATCTTACGTTCTGAATATATCCGGACATCCAAAAATTTATGTAATCATTAAAATATTTTTTTTAGTGATTGGCATGATAAAATTCCATTTGTCGCATAATTTGGATCGTTTTTCGCGTCCGTTTGTGTTTCATCGTAATTAACCGAATAACGTGATCGTACGACCAAACGAACCGACATCCGGCATATTTTCAAGCATGTTTCATGCGCTCTATGCTTAGGAATCATTTTAGAGCCTTGAAAATGGCTTAACGGGCCTTAAACAAGTCAAAATAGGCCTTAAACAACTGCAGGGACCAAAGTTGTAATTTTTAAAACCTGTTTCTGATCTGCCGGCGGTCGAGGGCCGCGTAAGATCTGTCTATCTCGTACGCGGGGCATGAGAGACCCTCAGATTAGCATAAACATGTTTCCAGCTATTTCTAGCTGTTCCCTTGGTTTGCACATGGTTTTGATGAGTCTATGGGCTTGTTTAGGGGCACCCATGGTTTTATAAAACAGGGGGTACACTTGTAAGGCCAAGATAGAAGCTTGTTTATCGATGAACGATCCTAACGGTGGCCCGAAAACTATATAAACCCCCATGTTTTTCATTCAAAGCTCATACTTTGATCTGATTTCTCTAAGTTGAAGCTTAAAACCTTCATACCTGAGAAATTTTGGATCAAATCTTCTAGCTTGGACCTTTTGTAAGTATTGGGGGGGGGGGGGTAGTGCACGGTCCTCCCAACCGCCGGAGTGATCTCACTCCGGGAGCCGCTACCCGACCAAGCTAGCTCCGCGGTGACTTCCCCATGCCGAGTTCTTACCCTGGGCGATATATGCCACTCCCAAGACTAGAACCCGGTACCTCTGGGAAAAGGTGGGTGTCGGTGGCCAACTGGGCTACCCCAGTTGGTTCCTTTTGTAAGTATTCTTTCGTGCTTCTATACGTTTTTAAGCGAAAGTCAAACAGTGTTTGACTTTCTGCTTTGACCAGTTAATGGTCAACACGAAGTCCGTTTGAACTTCGTAACGTGAGCGTAATCACGATGGTTATAGTCTCTTGTGACTATACCTACTGATTACCACGTTAATTAGGCGTAGTGACGAGTCATAGTTTCAGTCAAAATACGCGTTTATGCGTATTTTGCAACCAAACTATTCTTGGGTATCAAAACCCTTTGTTTTGATATCAAACTTGTTTTCTAACTTCGTTACATATGTTTAAACATGTTTAACTCGTCACTTTTAGTTTAATGCTTAAATAGGGTCGTAAGATAAGCGGTCTAAACAACCGCTTAGACTTTCGAACCCGACTCGTTTGGTCGATCATTAGGATCCGACCAAACATATTTTGTGACCATAGTTATATAGGGAATAACCTTCCGAGGTTATACCTTGTGGTCACTTCTTTTAGTTAGTTGTATGATAGGTAATTTATATGCCTTAGGAAAATGACCAAAATGCCCTTTTTACACATAAATTCATTTTAAGCATATGTAACCTAATTTTTTACATCTAAACTGATTAGGTAACATTGTTAGACATGTTAAGGAATATAATACTTGTCATAGGACCAGTTAGGCGGTCCGAACGCGTTTTACGCGAACGACGCGTTAAAGTAGCGTAAACTACCTTAACGAGTCGTAATGGGCTGTAAGCACTTAGGTTAGGTTTCATTTTAGTATGTAGGCTTGTTAAACCATATTATATGAGTTCCTATACTCATTTGGTTTACGAAACCTCATTCTATCCGATCTTCCGATTTAGGTCCGGTTTATTAACTTAGCTACCTATATTAGGTGCCGTTTGATTTCCGTGACCCCTCTAGCTTTGCTTGGTTGATATTCAAGACTTCTAAGCATTCTCAAGTGAGTAAATAGTCCCCTATTTTACTGTTTTCAAATGTTTTGGGGTGAAACATGTGTGCTTAATTGTTATTTTCATGATTTCAAAGTATAAATTGATTATACATGCTAGTACTTATCTTTTGACAAACTGAATGATTATCTATGGTTTAAACACTAATTTTTCAAAGATTATAAAATTAATTGTTGGGTTTTACTTATTTTGTACATTCACCAAACCGATTGGTAGTATGATATAACGCTATAGGACTAGACACCCCATTCCTGTTGTATGGAATGTCAGAAACCAAATTTTATCCAAATAGAAATTGCCTTTGTGTTATTTCTATAGTCTCTAAGGTGTAGTTTGATACACTAAGGTTTGAATGAATTCTAAATCACATTTTCTTTTGTATATTTTGATGTACTTCCAAAGTATAGTTTGATGTGCACCCATATGTGATATTGTTTACCAAAGTATAATTTGATATACTATGTACATAACCAACATATATGTTTCTATTTACTAAAGCATAGTTGATATGCTATTTTCAACACCAAAGCATAGTTTGATATGTTATTTACAAAACCAAAGTATAAAATGATATACTACCGAAAACTATTATTTTAACAACTAAAGTATATTTGATATACTATCTGTTTAACTGTTTTGAATCTAAAATATATTTTAATATATACTACTTATCCGATTTTCTCAAAACCAAGGTATATTATTATATATACTACAAACCTTTTTATCAAAACATTGTTTTACAAACAACATATTTTATACAAACTCATTTTACTTGGTTATTTATTTATCTGTGCATTATTCTTTTATATCATTTGAGTTCTTATCAATTTTCGCATGATTTATAAAGAAAACATTTTTAGTTCATGACTACTTTTGTTAAACATTCTTTTAAACTTACAAGTCATGAATCCTGCAATAATAAAACCTATGTATCTCACAGGAATTTTTATGCTGACGTACCTATTTTTACATATGTTTCAAGTGCTGCTATGTGATGAGTGTTGATGCATGTTATACATGGTCTTAACATACCTTAAATAACGCTAGCTGATACGTAAACCTAATTAGTTTAATGAAACAAACACTCCAGAACAGTGACATGGTCTTAACATACCTTAAATAACCTTTACATAACTTAGAAATAAGTTTTGGTAGGTTTGGTGGGTCGAAATCAAGTTTATTCGCTTACAGGGACTAATTTCGACAAACTACGAAAGTATGCCGATTCGAACTGTAACGAACATTCCGGAACTTGATCATAAGTTAAGAATACCCTAAATATCCTTTACATAGCTTAGAAATAGGCTTTGAGGGGTTTGGTGTGCTAAAATAAACTTTTTGGTCATTCAGGGACTAAAACCGTCAAAAAGTGCATAAGTTTGCATTTTCGCGCATATCTTACGTTTTGAATACATCCGAACATCCAAAAATTAATTTAATCTTTAAAATATTTTATTTTAGTGATTGACATGATAAAATTCCATTCGTCGCATAGTTTGGATCGTTTTTCGCGTCCGTCGTGTTTCGTCGTAATTAACCAAACAACGCAACTGTACGACCAAACGAACTGACATCTGAGATGTTTTTGAGCATATTTCATGTTCCCTATACTTAAACTTCATTATTGAGCCTTGAAAATGGGTTAACGGGGTTTAAACGCATCAAAAATGGCTCACAAATGTTGTAGGGACCATTCTTGCCATTTTTCAAACATTGCTGAATCTGGGGGCCAGTGGCGTCACGCCACCACCATCTGGTGTGGCGGTGGCGACACACCACCATCACATCTGGGCAGAAACTCAATTTTCAGCAATGGTAGGTTATTTTCAGCACTTAACTTGAAGTTTAGGGGCTATTTTGTAACATTTGCAATACCATTTGATGGTTTTGGGGCACCCCTAGTATTCCAAAACCTTGTGCCCACTTGGACGGTCTAGATTAATGCTCGTTTATCGAGGAACGATCTTAACGGTTCTTGGTTTTCTATAAATACCCAACCCCATTTGCTTCAAACCCACACCTTGATCTAATTTGTTCTCTAAGTTGGAGTTCTAACACTCCATACCTAAGAATAATTAGATCAAACTTCCATTTCTTGCCCCTTTTGTAAGTTTTCCTTCATGCTTGTTCTTGTATTTCAAGCATGAAAGTTAAACAGTGTTTGACTTTCTGCTTTGACCTCGTTTTGGTCAACACGAAGTTCGTTTGAACTTCGCAACGTGAGCGTAATCACGATGGTCATAGTCCTTTGTGACTATACCTACTGATTACCACGTTATTTAGGTTTAGTGACGAATCATAGTTTCGGTCAAAATGCGCGTTTATGCGTATTTTGCAACCAAACTATTCTTGGGTATCAAAACCGTTTGTTTTGATATCAAACTTGTTTTCTAACATCGTTAAACATGTTTTGACATGTTTAGCTCGTCACTTTAGGTTTAGTGCTTATATAGGGTCGTAAGATAAGCGGTCTTAACAACCGCTTAGACTTTCGAACCCGACCCGTTTGGTCGATCATTAGGATCCGACCAAACACATTAGATGACCATAGTTCTATAGGGAATAATCTTCCGAGGTTATACCTTATGGTCACTTCGTTTAGTTATTTGTATGATTGGTAGCTTATATGCCTTAGGAAAATGACCAAAATGCCTTTTTTACGCATAAATTCATTTTAAGCATATGTAACCTAAATTTTGACATCTAAACTGATTAGGTAACATTATTAGACATATTAAGTCATATAATACTTATCTTAGGACTAGTTAGGCGTTCCGAACGCATTTTACGCAAACGACGCGTTAAAGTAGCGTAAGCTATCTACACGGATCGTAATGGGTCGTAAGCACTTAGGATAGGTTTCGATTTAGAATGTAGGCTTTGTTAAACCATATTTCATGAGTTCCAATACTCATTTGGTTTACGAAACCTCATTTTATCTGATCTTCCAATTTAGGTCCGTTTATTTACGTAGTTATCTATATTAGGTGCCATTTGATTTCCGTGATCCCTCTAGCTTTGCTTGGTTGTTGTTCAAGACTTCTAAGCACCCTCAAGTGAGTACATAGACCCCTCTTTTACTGTTTTTCAAACGTTTTGTGGTGAAATACATGTGCCTACTTGTTACTTTCGTGTTTTCCATGTTTTCATATCATATACTTGCTATGTTCGTTAGTACACTATTAGTACATGATTTCATTATGTTTTTGCTATGTATGTCCATTTAGTGCATACTTAGTACATCGTTTTACATTACATTTTATGCTATGTATGTCCATTTAGTGCATACTTAGTACATTATTTTACATTACATTTTATGCTATGTATGTCCATTTAGTGCATACTTAGTAAATTATTTTACATTACATTTCATGCTTTGTATGTCCATTTAACTCATACTTTTTTTTTGGGTAAAGGGTTTTACTCCGGTGATTTCATTCCAACCAAAACAAATAAACACAAGTGGAGTAGAGAAACCTACACCAGTTCTCTTACATGACATGCCATATAAGAGTAAACACTAAACAAACAAAGCCAAAAATACAGCACAACCACCTAAACACTAGAAATCATATATCTGTGAAGGTATCCACTGCACTTATCTTCCAATCATCCAAGATCTGTCTCACTTGCGGGTTGACTTTATACTTGAATGATAATAACTTCAGCTTCACTGTCTCGATAATGGTGTTTACTAACACTTCAGGTGGTCTAAGTTGATTGTTGAAAAATCTAGAGTTCCTTTCTTGCCAAATGAAGTATGCAGTCGCCTTAACAATAAGTTTAGCAATAACTGAGTTCAAGGACCTAGAGCTCGCTTTTGGCATCAACCATCTCATGATATCGTCCCACTTGTTAGGCACCGTGTTCATATTAGACTTCACCTTTATAGCGTCCAAGACCGTGGAAGCATACGAGCATTGAAAGAACAAATGCTCATGAGATTCCAACTCTCGCTGACACAGTAAACAACACATCATGTTCATTGAGCCACTAGTAATGTAGTTCCACTTTCGAATTCTATCTTGCGTCCATAGTTTTCTTCTAAAGATCAACCAGCTGTGAAAAGAATGTCTAGGAATACTACAACCCGGCCACACCACCTTTGACCACTCCACTTCGTTACCACGAGACCGAATAGAATCCCAAACCAGCTTGGAGGAGAACGGTAACAGCTTACCATCATTGTTTCGCCAAAGAGTGACATCCTGCTTATTCGGCACTAGATTAATATGATTCAGCTCAAAGAGAATCGGAAAAAGATCTCTCCAAGCTTCTGGCCAAATCCAAATGCCATTGTGAACAACTTCAGCTACTTTAGAGTATATTGAAAACCCTTGTTGCGACATATTTCTAGGAGAAACATAACGACTAAGAGGACATTGACTGCACCAAGAATCATGCCATAGCGACGTAGATTCTCCATTACCTATTTGCTTCCAAAAAAAATTTCGGACAGGACCCCTAAAGGACAATAATTTCCTCCAACCCCATGTTGAGTTTTGCGGCACCTTGACATCCCAAAAACTCCTACCTTTAAGCCGATGAGCATAAATCCAGTCAACCCAAAGCGATTTCCGACCCGAGACTATGCTATAGATATGAAACGTCATTAGAGCCTTGTTTACATCCGAGACCTTCTTAATACCCAGCCCCCCTTCAGACTTGGGCAGGCAAACATCTTTCCAAGCAACCTTCGCTTTCTTCGAACCCAACGATCCATGATTCCATAGGAAATCCTTCATAATCCTCTCAATTCGGTTGATGATACTAACTGGGAGACTGAAAACAGCAGCCCAATAAGAATACATAGCAGCTAGAACAGAATTAACCAATTGGAGTCTCACTGCAAATGATAGGAACTTCGTCTTCCAATCAAAAATTCTGTTACCAATTCTTTCCACCAACACCTTACAATCACTTTTAAGAAGTCTAGAGGCAATAAGCGGGACTCCAAGATATTTTATCGGCAGCGATCCTTCAGAAAACGGCACTATGGATAAAATTTGGTTCTTTACTCGAGTTGGAACATTAGAAAAGAAAGAAGTACTTTTACTCAAGCTTGGAACGAGCCCTGACATATCTTTGAACCTATTCAACGCTTCCATGATGACTTTTACTGACTCGTTGTCACCTCTCGCAAACAGAAACAGATCATCTGCAAAACATAAGTTAATGATTTTTTGTTTCTTACAGTTATTATGAAACCGAAATTCAGCATGAGTACTGGCAACGTGCTGTAGCATAGAGGTGAGGACCTCCATGACTAGCGTAAACAAGTATGGCGAGATGGGGTCACCCTGTCTGAGACCCCTTTGACCCTTAAAATATCCATGGATATCACCATTAATGCTGATCGAGTATGTGACTGACGTAACGCAACTCATAACCCAATTTACCATCTTCGTATGAAAACCAAACCCCAACATCGTTGCACGAAGGAAATCCCAATCCACAGTATCATATGTCTTTTGTATGTCAACTTTGAATGCACACCTTGGAGGACCCGTATTTCGATGATAATTATGGAGCAATTCCTGTGTTAACAAGATATTGTCCGATATTCTACGTCCAGGAACAAAGGCAGACTGGTTGATGCTGACAACGTCATTAATCCCTTCAAGAAGCCTATTAGTAAGAATCTTACTAATAGCTTTGTATATAACATTACAACACGAAATAGGGCGGTAATCAGTAACAAACGTCGGGGTGTTCACTTTTGGAATCAGTGCCAAAAAAGTATGGTTTATTTCTTGTAAGAGGCAGCCACTTGTAAAGAAATCTTTGACAGCAAACGTCACCTCCTCACCAATAATTTGCCAAGATATTTTAAAGAAAGCGGATGAATATCCATCTGGGCCCGGGGCTTTGTCATCCCCAACATCAAAAAAAGCAGACTTTATTTCCTCATTAGAAATTTCTTGAATCATGAGATCGGCCTTTGTATCACTAATACGTTTCGGAAAACAGTCAGAATTTGGATGAGTGGTCACAATACCCATGACTCCTAGAAACGCTTTGTAGTGTTCCACTAAAACATTAGCGACATCCTTTCCTTCAAATTCATTCCCATTAACATCTTTAATGAATTGGATTTGAGCTATATGGTTCCTGCTTTTAACCATATTATGAAAAAATTTTGTGTTTGCATCACCAACTTGCAACCATTTTTGTTTCGCCTTTTGCTTTAAGAAACGTTCTTCATCTAATCTAACCTCCAAGAACTTTTTCTGACACTCAGCCGCTAAGTTCCGAAGAGAATAGTTATCCGGATCCAAATCTACCTTGCTTTGTAAGTCATCCATCTCCTTCCTGATGCTCGATACACGATCATGCAAGTTTCCTTGTTGACGAAGAAGAGATCTGAAAGGATGCTTTAAACTTCTCAGCTTTTTCACCACTTTAAACATAGGAACCCCATCGATGCTAATATCCCATCCATCCTTAACTATATTAATAAATTCAGCTTTATGAGTAAGAAAGTTAGGGAACTTAAATGGTTTATGCTTGCATCTCAAAACTTCCGGTAACTTTAGAACACAGGCCGAGTGATCCGACACTCGGTGTGGTTGAAAAACCGAAAACGAATTCGGAAACACATCAGTGAAGTGGCAATTAGCCATGATCCTGTCAATCTTTCTCATGACTCCTATACCATGTTTAGGTTTTTGATTCCACGTAAAATGCATACCCGAGCTCTTGACATCGGAAACCTCAATGTTCAAAATACACTCTTTGAATTCCATCATACTCACCGATATACCTGAAGCACCCATGTGAGTATCACTAAGCTCAAGAATCGCATTAAAGTCCCCCATAATAACCCAAGGTTTGTCATTTACAAAGCACTTGTGCCTATTCAATGATTTCCATGGCTCTCTTCTCTCTTTGTAGTCATTACTAGCATATACCATGGAACAGAACATAGCCTTCTTATGTCCTTTAAAAACTATTTGAAAATGCATCACTTGATCCGTATAAGATAACAACATAACATCCACATCCCTAGGGTTCCAACCAACTATGATTCTTGTGCCTTTCTGACACAAGTTCCCATTCGACAACCAATCCCATTCCTTACAAAGTTTGCTACACATAACATTCAGCTTATCAACTTGCACATGAGATTCTAAAATAGCACATACCTTTAAATTATTTTCCTTAATAACATGACGAACCTCTTTTTGTTTCAGGGGGTGGTTCAGCCCCCTTATATTCCAGCTGGCTATACTATCCATTAGAAACCTCGACAGCAGGAGTGCTTGCCCCTGAAAAAGATTCTCCATTCTTCACTTTGTTCTGCATAAACATGGATGTTTCATCCGGCACTTCCCTGACCTCGTCTTGATCCGAGACCTCATCATTATTCCACTCCAAAGCACTAAACGCGTTATTAAGCTGGATACCATCTACTTTCGGTTTAGAAGTAGAAGGTTTATGTTGCTCGTTCCTCACAGGCCGATACACGAACTTCGGTTTATCTTTGACTACATGTTTTATTGCTTTCTTTTTTCCAATAACCTGATAGCCCTGCTCATCCATCTTACTTTTACCATTATATTCCTGATTAACAATAGGTTTCACAGCCTTTGGGCAAGTCTCCAGCGTGTGACCAAAAATATTGCATGTAGAACACCTAGGAGGAGTCCACTCATACTCTACATTGATCGAACTCTTTAAAAAACCTCCATCGTCTATATTAGGGATAGCTACCGAAACTGTTTCCTTAAGATCTTTACTAGCATCCACTTCAATAATAGCTCTAGCATAGCTGCTACGACCCCAAGAATCAGAACACATTTTTGCCGTTTCATTATCTAATATTTTAGGGATTCCGACTTTAGAGGCAATCAAGCTCAATCCTTCTTCAGTATAGGCTGCAAGAGGAACATCATGGAGTTTCACCCAAACTGGAATCTTTTTTAGCTCCTCCTTTTTCAGCTCCGTGTTAGTAGACCAGTATTTCAAGAACATAGGGATATTTCTAATAAGCCACGGACCATCCTGAAAACCTGTTCCATCCCTTCTTTAGTATCGAATTTAAAGAAAAAGAACCCTTTGCCATTCATCATACATTTACGCAACCCATATTTCTCCCATCTCTTAGTAACAAAGTATTCAACGACTGGGAAAGCCAACCTCTT
This sequence comes from Helianthus tuberosus, assembly GCA_030545235.1. NCBI lineage: Eukaryota > Viridiplantae > Streptophyta > Magnoliopsida > Asterales > Asteraceae > Helianthus > Helianthus tuberosus. The sequence goes on from CM060419.1 coordinate 27,258,687, forward strand.
TCCTAGAAAGTACCCAAATAACACATTTGTAAATCTATCCTGGAGCTTTTTCACAGACTCAATAGGAATAGCTACATCAGTGTCATCAATTTTTTCAATAGATTCTATAAACCTGAAGTTAACTTTAGGTTTAAGACGACCTGCATTTAGTTTGGAAGCGTAAGAAGGTTTAGACTGACTACTCTCCATACCCTTCGACTCAAACAACCATTCTCCATCTATTTTCCCATCATGCAGATTACCGGCATCATTTTGAACATTATCCTGCTTATCCATGTCAATCGGAACAGAACCAGTCTCCCCATGCAGATTCATACTAGCAAACGTCATTGGTTTAACCGATGTATCTCCAACAGGTTTGGAGATCTTTGATAACCCATCAAGTACCGAAATACCCGATGTTGCAAATAAACATCTTCTCGGCATCATCGGGTTCCCTTCAATGATAGTTACTCGAAGGCCAATGCCTCGTACAGGAGCTGTACCAGGAGTTAAATCCGAATCATCATTCACGAAATCAGCATTATTCGACAATCTTGGATAACCATCCACATCAAAAATATCACCTCTCTCACTCAACACGTAAAACCGACAACCATGCACCAGGAAAACGACACTAAGCCAGGAAACACAAAGAACAAAAAACCCTAATTAAGCATAAACCCTACCCCATGAATTAATTAAGATCGAATAGAGTTCTTGTTAAGTCTAGGTTTCTGCCTCACCAGAATGACCGACACAACAATAGATCTATCCCACCAAATCAATAATACAGGTTCAGGTTGCGATTTAAACAAAACAAAAGAAAACCCTAAAATCAACGCAATCCCTTTGCTAACTAGTTCGAATTAGAAGTGTTGATGAATCAACACTCTAATGATCAGACTGTTATACAAAGATCAAGCAGAGAATTCGAAGGTTTCAAAGAGGAACAAAATCGCCATGCTTGAGAGAGAAACTAGGGTTTATTACTCTTACCCCATTTAACTCATACTTAGTACATTATTTTCATAAAACATGCTTACATTTTGGTATGAGATTTGGTTTGTTTAAATGGGATAAAAATACATTCATTAACATTAGTTATGCCGTTCGTTAGTAGGTAGTGGTACCATAGGAATTGACAACTCCCATTCCTGAAATCCTAGGTATGTTTGGATGGAAGGAATGACCAAATTCGATACACATAACTTAGATAAACATTTAATTTGTTTAAGGGTTTATCGCCACAGTCTCAAGGCTTAAATGTATGCATTTTCACAATACCGCATAGATGTTTGTATCAGTAAAGCATGCATTATTTTACAAAACATAAATTTTTATTATAATTTATCAAATGCATTGTTTTGTATATTTCTTTCTTATAGGGTGGAGTAAATGCTTTTAATCAATAAAGGCTTTTTATTCACTATACATTACATTTGTATACACAATAACATTTCAACATTTGTTTAAACATTACATTTACATGAACATTTTTACATTAGTGGTTTGTTTGGGTAAGTGATTTAAGTAACGAGACGTGTTTAATATGATAAAACCACGGTGCATACGCCGCTGGTACTTCCTATATATAAGTACTTTTATGATATTACATATCGTAGCGTTATTTAAACCATTTCAATTTTGACATATTACATTTTACACAATTAACATATCTTTACAAAACATGGTTTTACAAACAACACATTTTATACAAATTCATTTTTACTTAGTTATTTACTTAACCATACATATTTCTTTTATAATATCTGTTTCCTTATTGATTTTTATATGATTTATAAAAGAAAAACATTTTACAAGGTTCATGACTACTTTTGACAAACATTTTCTTTAAACTTACAAGTCATGAATCCTAAATCAATAAAACCTATGTATCTCACAGGCATTTTTATACTGACGTACATATTTTCACATGTGTTTCAGGAAATGATGCATAGGATTAATCAAGATACACTTAGGCGGACTTGGGCCTTAGTGACAATAAAAGATGCAAGTCTAGTTAATTATGTTGTGTATTTCTGTTTTTAAGACATTGTAACATCTATTAATCAATAAAATAAAATTTCAATTTCCATGTGTTATGAAACAATGATTCTGTTACAGCACTCTCCGACGTTTCCGCCACGATTTGTTGTTTTACGTGGTCAGGGTGTGATTTTTTGTTTTACGTGGTCGGGGTGTGACGGAAAAGTTGGTATCAGAGCCAATGGTTATAGGGAATTAGGTTATTAGTAATGCTTTGACCTAGACTAAAACCTTCCTAGGACCCTAACACAAGTTATCTTGTGTTTAGTCTTAAAACAATATCGTCGCCTGTCTTTAGGTGACAACCAAAATAAGAACACATATTTCGAATCCGCTTCGAAAACCAATCATCTGTTCTAGGATGTTTTATTATAAGGTTTTGAACCCTCAAAGTTTTCAAAATCTCGTCAAAGTTTGGGTCTTATAATGTGAACACGTGCAATCTGGAATGGTGGATGCCTGTATCCTAAGTTTTTTGTCTGAGGCTAGAGTGTTCGTACAAATCCACATAATCGGACAAGTCACTCTTACCTGGGAATTTTTGGGATGAGTGTCCACTTATAGGCTAAAACAGGTCTTCGCGATACATTTTATTGACCCATTTACTTTGATTAGTCACTGTGTGTCATTTGTTTGTTCAAGGTAACGAACAAATGACCGCCTTCCTTGTGTTTTGTCGATGTTTTCAATACCCCATTTGTTTTTCCAATTGTCAGCCTCACTCGTTTCTCATGTTTCCTTGTTCTTTTTAGATAATGCATCCTCGACGATATGTACAACCTCTAACTAATGAAGAAGTCGCAGCCCTTATCTCTCAGCAAATGGCTGCTGTGCTTCCGAACATAGTAACCCAGATCCATCAGTTATACAACAAAAATAACAACAACAATGCTCAATGTTGTTTCAAGACCTTCAATTATGCTTAACCATTGAAGTTTTCTAGGTCTCAAGGAGCAACCGCGCTCCTGCAATGGTTCGAAAGTTTGGAGAGCACATTCAAACATGTACAATGTCCGAATGAGCGTAAGGTTGAGTTTGCATCCAGTGCGTTCGAGAAGCGTGCTCTTACATGGTGGAACGATGTGATGCGTGATAGGGGTGACGATGTGGCACTAGCTCAAACTTGGGAAGAGCTTCGAGCTCTAATGATGAAGGAGTTATGTCCTCGTCATGAGCTTAGAGCGTTGGAAAGGGAATTCGACGATCTAAAGCAAGACAGTGGTGAACATCGAGCCTACATTGACCGTTATGAGGAACTGAGCCTATTATGTCCTGCCATGGTTACGCCTTTGGAAAAGGCGATCGAGAAGTACATTGATGGTCTCCCTGACCCAGTTAAGGATATCATTACTGGTAGCAACCCTACTACCGTCAGACAGGCCATTGAATTGTCTGCTACCTTAACTGAATCCCAGGTCAGGAAAGGTAAGCTTTTTCAAAAGGGCGACCCGAAACCATCTGACAAGTCTGCACAAGAAGAACCAAAGGATAAACAGGCCGAGACATCCAAGAAGAAGAAGCTCGAGGTTTCACAAAACTGCGCAATAACTGCTCAGAATAATCAGGTTGCACTAAACCAGCCAGCACAACCTCGTGCAAGGAAAAACTATGTTGGTACCACACCTTTGTGCAACAAATGCAACCGTCATCATCTGGAGCAAGTACAGTGTCACAAATGTACCCACTGTGGGCGATTAGGACATATGGTCAATACCTGCCGTTATGCAAATCAAGCTGCTGCAAATCCTGTTGCTGCGTAAGCACAGTTTCCTCCTGGGTCGTGTTATAACTGTGGTGACCTTACTCACTACCGAAACAATTTCCCAAGACTTGTTAACGCAAATCCAGCGCGTGGACGAGTGTTTAACATAAACAAGGCAAACGCGAACGACAATGCAGCAGTGAAAATTAGTCTTTTGTATTTTTTTTTGTTATCCTTTGACGTTTGGAACAATTCAGCTGTTATATAAATAAAATTTGTTGTTTCAAGTTTATTTTGCGAAACTGATACAATTATGTGATTATGTGCTTATGTGATTTCTTTATGTCTTGTGTTTTTGTGTAATCCGAATATTCATTATCCAAATCCTCATAGAATCTTCCATATCTCCATATGGGGGATTCATAGTAGGATATCCAAAGGTACTACCTTAAATCCTTAATGTGCTTCTACGTAATAGTTAAGACCCTTGGATTATGAAGTACTATTCTATAATTGGACCCCTTGAGTGGTCTAGTTAAAAAGTTTGATTCAAAATCTGGTTAGGAATATCATGTGATGATATAGCTGAAAAGATCCCTTAAGTGGTCTATTTAAGGAGATCGTACGATGGTCTGGTTAAGGAGATCATGTGTTGATCTAGTTAACAAGATCCTTTGGTGGTCTAGTCAAGTCACTTCATGTTTATTCGATTGATTTTTCCCCTATGCATTATGAAATTAACTGTGCGGACTATGCAAGGAATTACGTAATTATGCATGCATACATAATTATGGAATTCAGTGCACAGAAACCACAACAAGTTTTGTTATGTGTTAAGACCTTTAGTGATGAGAATAACGAAAAGGGAACAATGTAGAAAGGGGCATGGTGGATATGCCGCTGGTACTTCCTATATATAAATGTTCCTTATTACATTGAAAACGTAGCATTATTTAAGTTACTAGAAGTCCTAGACCTTGACCAATGTCATTTTATCTTAAAATCTCCAACTCCGATTTCGAGCACACACGAGTTTCCTTATAATAGTCTTCATAGGAAACGTTCTTTTATCCGTAGTTCGAAACTCCATGTTTTGTTACTACAAGGACATCACTTTGACAGTTGAAAAATTCACTAAGGATCCAAACGTGGCCCAGATTTTTACTTAGGGTATGAAGGGTTCATTCGAAAGCGAAACAATCACAGTTGTCTTCACAGGTTTACTCTAAAATTAAATTTCGGGACGAAATTTCCTAAAGTAGGGGAGACTGTGACACCTGTGTCACTACAACCATCATACGAATACCAAACCAATGAAATATCGTATTTCATGCTTGGGATTTGTATAAATATGTGTATCATTTACATAAATCAATTCTCGTTCGATTTCGAGCTCTAAATCGCTCTCCGGAAAGCTATACGCGAACTGATGCGTAAACGTAATCAGTTTAACGCGACAAACACTCCGAAACAGTGACATGGGCTTAACATACCTTAAATAACCATTACATAACTTAGAAATAAATTTTGGAAGGTTTGGTGTGTCGAAATCAAGTTTATTCATTTATAGGGACTAATTTCGACAAACTGTGAAAGTATGCGGATTCTTACCATAACGAACATTCTGGAACATGATCATAAGTTAAACATACCCTAAATATCCTTTACATAGCTTAGAAATAGTCTTTGAGGTGTTTGGTGCGCAAAAATAAACTTATTTGATCAACAGGGACTAAAAGCGTCAAAAAGTGCATAAGTTTGCATTTTCGCGCATATCTTACGTTCTGAATATATTTGGACATCCAAAAATTTATGTAATCATTAAAATATTTTGTTTTAGTGATTGGCATGATAAAATTCCATTCGTCGCATAATTTGGATCGTTTTTCGCGTCCGTTCGTGTTTCGTCGTAATTAACCGAATAACATGATCGTACGACCAAACGAACCGACATCCGGCATATTTTCAAGCTTGTTTCTTGCGCCCTATGCTTTGGAATCATTGTAGAGCCTTGAAAATGGCTTAACGGGCCTTAAACGAGTCAAAATAGGCCTTAAACAACTGCAGGGACCAAAGTTGTAATTTTTAAAACCTGTTTCTAATATGCCGGCGGTCGAGGGCCGCGTAAGATCTGTCTATATCGTACGCGGGGTGCGAGAGACCCTCAGATCAGCAGAAACATGTTTCCAGCTATTTCCAGCTGTTCCCTTGGTTTGCACATGGTTTTGATGAGTCTATGGGCTTGTTTAGGGGCACCCATGGTTTTATAAAACAGGGGTACACTTGTAAGGCCAAGATCGAAGCTCGTTTATCGATGAACGATCCTAACGGTGGCCCGAAAACTATATAAACCCCCAAGTTTCTCATTCCAAGCTCACACTTTGATCTAATTTCTCTAAGTTGAAGCTTAAAACCTTCATACCTGAGAAATTTTGGATCAAATCTTCTAGCTTGGACCTTTTGTAAGTATTCTTTCGTGCTTTTATGCGTTTTTAAGCGAAAGTCAAACAGTGTTTGACTTTCTGCTTTGACCAATCAATGGTCAACACGAAGTCCGTTTGAACTTAGTAACGTGAGCGAAATCACGATGGTTATAGTCTCTTGTGACTATACCTACTGATTACCACGTTAATTAGGCATAGTGACGAGTCATAGTTTCGGTCAAAATAATCGTTTATGCGTATTTTGCAACCAAACTATTCTTGGGTATCAAAACCCTTTGTTTTGATATCAAACTTGTTTTATAACTTTGTTAAATACGTTTAAACATGTTTAACTCGTCACTTTTAGTTTAGTGCTTAAATAGGGTCGTAAGATAAGCGGTCTAAACAACCGCTTAGACTTTCGAACCCGACCCGTTTGGTCGATCATTAGGATCCGACCAAACATATTTTGTGACCATAGTTGTATAGAGAATAACCTTCCGAGGTTATACCTTATGGTCACTTCGTTTAGTTAGTTGTACGATAGGTAATTTATATGCCTTAGGAAAATGACCAAAATGCCCTTTTTGTGCATAAATTCATTTTATGCATATGTAACCTAAATTTTAACATCTAAACTGATTAGGTAACATTATTAGACATGTTAAGGCATATAATACTTGTCATAGGACCAGTTAGGCGGTCTGAACGCGTTTTACGCGAACGACACATTAAAGTACCGTAAACTACCTTAACGAGTCATAATGGGTCGTAAGCACTTAGGTTAGGTTTCGTTTTAGTATGTTGGCTTTGTTAAACCATATTATATGAGTTCCTATACTCATTTGGTTTACGAAACCTCATTCTATCCGATCTTCCGATTTAGGTCCGGTTTATTAACTTAGTTACCTATATTAGGTGTCGTTTGATTTCCGTGACCCCTCTAGCTTTGCTTGGTTGTTATTCAAGACTTCTAAGCATTCTCAAGTGAGTACATAGTCCCCTCTTTTATTGTTTTCAAATGTTTTGGGGTGAAACATGTGTGCTTAGTTGTTATTTTCATGATTTCAAAGTATAAATTGATTATACATGCTAGTACTTATCTTTTGACAAACTGAATGATTATCTATGGTTTAAACACTAATTTTCAAAGATTATAAAATTAATTGTTAGGTTGTACTTATTTTATAGATTCACCAAACCGATTGGTAGTATGATATAGCGCTATAGGACTAGACACCCCATTCCTGTTGTATGGAATGTCAGAAACCAAATTTTATCCAAATAGAAATTGCCTTTGTGGTATTTCTATAGTCTCTAAGGTGTAGTTTGATACACTAAGGTTTGAATGAATTCTAAATCACATTTTCTTTTGTATATTTTGATATACTTCCAAAGTATAGTTTGATGTGCTCCCATATGTGATATTGTTTACCAAAGTATAATTTGATATACTATGTACATAACCAACATATATTTTGTTATTTACTAAAGCATAGTTAATATGCTATTTTCAAAACCAAAGCATAGTTTGATATGTTATTTACAAAACCAAAGTATAAAATGATATACTATCGATATTTTTTTTCTTAAACCAAAGTATACTTATGATGTACTACCGAAAACTATTATTTTAACAACTAAAGTATATTTGATATACTATATGTTTAACTGTTTTGAATCTAAATTATATTTTAATATATATTACTTATCCGATTTTCTCAAAACCAAGGTATATTTTTATATATACTACAAACCTTTTTATCAAAACATTGTTTTACAAACAACATATTTTATACAAACTCATTTTACTTGGTTATTTATTTATCTGTGCATTATTCTTTTATATCATCTGAGTTCTTATCAATTTTCGCATGATTTATAAAGAAAACATTTTTAGTTCATGACTACTTTTGTTAAACATTCTTTTAAACTTACAACTCATGAATCCTGCATTAATAAAACCTATGTATCTCACAGGCATTTTTATGCTGACGTACCTATTTTTACATATGTTTCAGGTGCTGCTGTGTGATGAGTGTTGATACATGTTATACATAGGATGGACTCGTGCCTTAGCGACTTTAAAACTTGAAAGACAATATTTGTATTTATATGAATTGTAATAAAACAATGAGTTCAATAATTGAATAAAACAAAACTATTTAATCCATGGTTGTGAAACAATGATGCTGTTACGACACTCCCCGATGTTTCCGCCATGATTTGTTATTTTACGTGGTCGGGGTGTGACAACTATCAAGGGCTTTCATAGTTTCATTTTAGTCATGGAAAGCAAAGGCCAAGGATACAAAACTTTTATCGGCACCCGAATCAAAATGAACAGAAGCAGGTTGATTGTTAACAAAGAACGTACCATTCACCACCTCGTTATCTACACGTGCCTCATTTGCATTCATGTTGAAGACTCGTCCACGAGCCTGTGCCTGATTTGCATTCGCCAACATCGGGCATTGATTTCTATAGTTGGTCAGATCCCCACAATTACAGCAAGAACCAGGCGGATAGTGAGCTCGTGCAGGCTGCTGAGCAGGGTTTTGTGCTGTTGGATTCTGGGTTGGAGAAAATCGGCAAGTATTGGCAAGATGACCCGATTTCCCACAGTTAGTGCAAATGCGGCACTATACATATGGTTGGTGGTGGCTGTTACATTTGTTGCACAAAGGTACATTTCCAGCATACTGCCTTTTGGCTGGTGGTTGTGCGGGTTGATTTGGGGCAGTCTGGTTAGTCTGTGCCACCACTGCGAAGTTCTTGGAAGCGTTTTGCTTCCTTGACTTCTTTGACGACTCCACTTTTTTACCCTTTTGCTCCTTGGTCTTATCAGACTGTTTCTTGTCACCCTTTCTGTGGAGTTTACCTTTCTTGACTTGTGAGTCAGTCAAGGTAGCAGCGAGCTCGATGGCCTGTCGGACGGTAGTAAGGTTGCTACCAGTGACAATATCCTGAACAGGATCTGGTAGACTGTCAATGTACTTTTCTATCGCCTTGTCCAAAGGCGTAAGCATCGTTGGGCATAGCAAGCTCAACTCCTCGTATCTGTCAGTGTAAGCACGGTGTTCACCATTGTCTTGCTTCAGATCATGGAACTCATTCTCTATTGCCCTCTGCTCGTGACGAGGGCAGAACTCTTTCATCATCAGAGCCCTAAGTTCCTCCCATGTTTGACCCAAAGCCATATCATCCCCTTGATCTCTCATCACTCCGTTCCACCACATGAGTGCCCTCCTTTGAAACACACTAGAAGCAAACTCGACTTTATGGTTGTTAGTGTCACACCCCGACCGCGTAAAACATCAAATCGCGGCGGAATCGTAAGGGAGTCTTGTAACAGAATCATTGTTTCATAACACATGGAAATTGAAATTTTGTTTTATTGAATTAAAAGAGGTTACAATGTCTTAAAAACAAAGAAACATAACACAATTAACTAGTCTTGCATCTTTTATTGTCACTAGGGCCCAAGTCCGCCTAAGTCTAACTTGATCAATCATATGCATCATCTCCTGAAAACACATGTGAAAATAGGTACGTCAGCATAAAAATGCCTGTGAGATACATAGGTTTTATTAAAATGGATTCATGACTTTAAGTTTAAAGAAAATGTTCAACAAAAGTTAGTCATGAATTTTGTAAAATGTTTTCTTTTATAAATCATATAAACAGTGATAAGAAATCAGCTGTATAAAAGAAAGATGCACAGATAAATAAATGACCAAGTAAAAATAAGTTTGTATAAAATATGTTATTTGTAAAACAATGTTTCATGATGATATGATATGAGTGTAAAATGCATTTTGTTTAACTTGAAATGGTTTAAATAAAGCTACGATATGTAATACCATAAAAGCACTTATATATAGGAAGTACCAGCGGCGTATCCACCATGCTTTTATTATATTACACACGCCTCGTTATTTAAATCACTTATCCATACAAACCACCAATGTAAAAAGATTCATGTATAACCAAATGTAATGTATAGTGAATAAAAGAATTTATTGATTAAAAGCATTTACTCAACCTTATAAGAAAGAAATGTACAAAACAATACATTTGATAAATCTTAATTTAAATCGAAAGTTATTTTTGTAAAAATAATGCATGCTTTACTGATACAAACATCTATGCGGTAATGTTAAACGTCTACATCCAAGCCTTGAGACTATAAGGTAAACCCTAGAACAATGTCAAGGTCTACCAAAATTGTTTTTCGGATTCGGCCATTCCTTCCACCCAAACAAACCTAGGATTTCAGGAACGGGAGTTTTCAAGTCCTATGGTACCACTACCTACTACCGAGCGGCATGATCGGTATTAATGAATGTATTAGTTTCGTTAAACAAACCAAATGTTATACCAAATGTAAGCATGTTTTATGAAAACAATGTACCTAGTATGCTAAGTGAACATACAAGGTAGAATGTAAAACAATGTGTCCATATGCTACGAGAACATATGCAACAGAAATGCAATGTAAAACAATGTACTAAGTATGCACTTAATGAACATACATAGAAAAAACATAATGAAATCATGTACTATACGTGTACTAATGAACATAGCAAGTATATATTATGAAATCATGAAAAGCACGAAAGTAACAAGTACGCACATGTGTTTCACCCCAAAACAGTTTGAAAAACAGTAAAAGAAGGGTCTATGTACTCACTTGAGGATGCTTAGAAGTCTTAAATAACTACCAAGCAAAGCTAGAGGGATCACGGAATCAAAACGGCACCTAATATAAGTAACTATGTTAATAAACCGGACCTAAATCGGAAGATCGGATAGAATGAGGTTTCGTAAACCAAATGAGTATAGGAACTCATGTAATATGGTTTAACAAAGCCTACATTCTAAAACGAAGCCTATCCTAAGTGCTTACGACCCATTACGACCCGTTTAGATAGCTTACGCTACTTTAATGTGTCGTTCGCGTAAAACGCGTTCGGACTGCCTAACTAGTCGTATGACAAGTATTATATGCCTTAACAAGTCTAATAATGTTTCCTAATCAGTTTAGATGTCAAAATTTAGGTTACATATGCTTAAAATGAATTTATGCGTAAAAAGGGCATTTTGGTCATTTTTCTAAGGCATATAAACTACCTATCATACAACTAACTAAACGTAGTGACCATAAGGTATAACCTCGGAAGGTTATTCCCTATACAACTATGGTCACAGAATATGCTTGGTCGAATCCTAATGATTGACCAAACGGGTCGGGTTTGAAAGTCTAAGCGGTTATTTAGACCGCTTATCTTACGACCCTATACAAGCACTAATCTAAAAGTGACGAGTTAAACATGTTAAAAAAATTTAACAAGATTTGAAAACAAGTTTGATATCAAAACAAACGGTTTTGATACCTAAGAATAGTTTGGTTGCAAAATACGCATAAACGCGCATTTTGACCGAAACTATGACTCGTCACTATACCTAAATAACGTGGTAATCAGTAGGCATAGTCACCAAGGACTATGACCATCGTGATTACGCTCACGTTGTGAAGTTCAAACGAACTTCCTGTTGTCCATAAACTGGTCAATGTAGAAAGTCAAACATAGTTTGACTTTAATGCTTAAAACGCGTAAAAGAACGAAAGAATACTTACAAGAGGCCCAAGAATGGAGATTTGATCTGAATATTTCTCAGGTATGAAGGTTTTATCCTTCAACTTAGAGAATATTTCTCAAATTGTGAGTTTTCAAGGAAAAGGGGTTGGGATTTATAGGATTCGGACAACCGTTAAGATCGTTCATCGAAAAACAAGTTTTGATCTTGGCCTTACACTTGCACCCACTGATTTGTAATACCATGGGAGCCCCTAAATGAGCCCATAGACTTGATAAAACCATTTGCAAACATGGGGAACAGCTGGAACAAGCTGGAAATCAATTTTTGCAGATCTGACATGTTTCCACGGGCCGCGTAAGGATAAAGGGGGGTCTTACGCGCCCCTCTTGAGCTGCAGATCGGCAAACATGTTTCAAAATGTGCAGTTTCAGTCCTTACATGTGTTTAAAGCCTATTTCAAAACGTTTAAGGCCCGTTAAACCATTTTCAAGGCTCTACAATGATGCCTAAACATAGTGGAGATGAAACATGCTCAAAAAATATCTCGGATGTCGGTTCATTTGGCCGTACGGTTGCGTCGTTCTTTTAATTACGACGAAACACGAACGGACGCGAAAAACGATACAAATTACGCGACGAATGGAATTTTATGATGCCAATCACTAAAATAAAATATTTTAATGATTACATAAATTTTTAGATGTCCGGATGTATTCAGAACGTATGATATGCGCGAAAATGCAAACTTATGCACTTTTTGACGCTTTTAGTCCCTGTTGAACAAATAAGTTTATTTTTGCGCACCAAACACCTAAAAGCCTATTTCTAAGATATGTAAAGGATATTTAGGGCATGTTTAACTTATGATCATGTTCTGGAATGTTTGTTACAGTACGAATCGGCATACTTTCGCAGTTTATCGAAATTAGTCCCTGTAAACGAATAAACTTGATTTCGACACACCAAACCTTCCAGAACTTAGTTCTAAGTTACGTAAAGGTTATTTAAGGTATGTTAAGCCCATTTCACTATTTCGGAGTGTTTGTCGTGTTAAACTGATTACGTTTACGCATTAGTTCGCGTATAACTTTCCAGAAAGCGATTTAGAGCTCGAATCGAACAAAATTTGATATGTGCAAATGACTCACATATTTATACAAATCCCAAATATGAAACACAATATTTCATTGGTTTGGTATTTGTTTGATGGCCATGGAGGCACAGGTGTCACAGTTAGGACACTCAACATGGCGAAATGTACTCTCTAGACTCTCAAACCACTGGAGGAGCCCAGTTGCTCCTTCAGAACCACTAAACTTGAGCGGTTTAGCCGAATTAAGTTGTTTAAAGTTGCACAGAGCAGGTGCATTGTTTTTATTGTTGGCTTGGTTAATTTTAGTAATGAGATCTGGTAGCATAGCAGCCATCTGCTTTGCTATGATAGTTGGCAGTTCGGGATCAGGTTGTTGTACGTTGCGTCGAGGAGGCATTCTAAAAGAGGAAATATGAGAGAAAATGAGTGAGTTGATATGATGAAAAATGAGATGTAATAAATATCGACAAAATGTAAGGATGGTGGTCAATCGTTTGTTACCTCAATACAAACAAATGACACAGTGACTAATCAAAGTAAATGGGTCAAAATAGTGTATCGCGAAGACATGATTTAGCCTATAAGTGGACACTCACCCCAAGATTTCCCAAGTAAGAGTGACTGGTCCGATACTACGGATTTGTACGAACACTCTAGCCTTAGACAGAAAACTCGAGGTATAGGCACCCACCCTTCCAGATTACACGTGTTCACATTATTTAGACCCAAACTTTGACGAAATTTTGAAAACTCAGAAGGTACAAGGCCAAAAGAATCATCCAAGAATGGATGATTGATTTTTAAAATTGTTTTGGAAATTTGTGTTCATGTTTTGGTAATCACCTAAGGATAGGTGACGTTTATTGTTTTAAGATCTAAACACAAGATAACTTGTGTTAGGGTCCTAGAAAGGTTATAGTCTAGGTCAAAGCATTACTAATAACCTAATTCCCAATAACCATGAGCTGTGATACCAACTCTTTTGTCACACCCCGACGGCGTAAAACAATAAACCGCGACGGAAACGTCAGGGAGTGTCGTAACAGAATTATTGTTTCACAACACATGGTATTTAAAGTTTGGTTTTATTAGAATTAGTGTTTACATTGTCTTGAAATTAAACTAAAAACATAACGTAATTAAATTGTCTTGCTTCCTTTTAAGTCACTAAAGCCCGAGTCCGCCTAAGTGTAGCATGATCAACCTCAAACATTAGCTCCTGAAACACATGTGAAAATAGGTACGTTAGCATAAAAATGCCTGTGAGATACATAGGTTTCGTTAATGAAGGATTCATGACTTGTAGTTAAAAGAAGTGTTTAACAAAAAGTAGTCATGAACCTTTAAAAAAGTGTTTTCTTTTATAAAATCATATGAAAATCGAAATGAAAATCAATTGATAAAAAAAGAATGATGTATGGTTAAATAAATAACCAAGTAAAAATTAATTTGTATAAAATATATCCTTTGTAAAACAATGTCTTGTGAAAATATGTCATTTGTACAAAATGTATCATGTCTTTGTCTTTGTCAAAGTGGTTTAGATAACGCTACGATATGTAATATCATAAAAGCACTTATATATAGGAAGTACCAGCGGTGTATCCACCATGCTTTTATCATATTACACACGCCTCGTTATTTAAATCACTTACTAAATAACCCATCAAAATGTCTTGTCAACCAATGTTAAAATGTTATGTGTAAACAATGTCCAATGTTAAATGTAAACCATGTCTTGCATAAACAAATGTATTGTATGGCAAGTAAAAAGTATTTACTCAAACCATATGTATAATGTGAATGTGAAATCAAATGTCTTGTATGGTGAATAAAGAGTATTTACTCAAACCATTTGTATATTGTCTTGTATAATCAAATGTCATGTACAAAACAATGTCTTTGAATATGCCAAAGTTTAAATCAAAAGTTATGTTTTGCAAAACCAATGCTTATTGTTACGAACATTTATGTAGTAATGTTTATCGCATACAGTCAAGCATTGAGACTGTCGGATAAACCCTTAACAAGTCAAAGGTTTATCAAAAATGTTTTCGGATTCTGTCATTCCCTACTTCCAAACAAACCTAGGAAGCCGGGAACGAGATTTGTCAAGTCCTATGGTACCATTACATACTACCGAGCGGCGTGATCAATGTTAATGAATGTAGTTTTGTCTCGTTAAACATACCAAATGTTATAATCAATGTACGCATGTCATGTGAAAACCATGTACTAAGTGTGCTAAGTAAACACACGAAGTAGAAATGTCCATGAAATCAATGTGCTAGCATTCTCAGTCAACATACATAGCAGAAATGTAATGTAAATCAATGTACCCATATGCTGAGTAAACATATGCAGCAAAAGTGTTTATGAAATCAATGTGCTAGCATGCTCAGTCAACATACATAGCAAAACATAATTGAAATCATGTACTATATGTGTACTAGTTGAACATAGCAAGCATACGTCATGAAAAGCATGAAAACATGAAAGTAACAATGTAGGCACATGTGTATTACCCAAAATATTTGAAAGCGGTAAAAGAGGGGACTATGTACTCACCTAAGATTGCTTAATAGTCTTGGAATTAAGACCAAATAAAGTTCAAAGGATTACGGAATCAAACGGCACCTAATATAGATAACTATGTTAATAATCGGATCCTAAACCGGGGGATAGGATAGAATGAAGTTCTATAAATCAAATGAGTATTGGAACTCATATGGCATGATTTAATAGACCTAACATTCTGATTAGAAGGTTATCCTAAGTGCTTTTGACCCGTTTCGACTCGTTAAGGTAGTTTAAGCTACTTTAACGTCTCGTTTACGTAAATATAAGGTCGGATGGTTATTTATGTCATATGTTAAGTCTTACATGCCCAAACATGTTTTAAAATGTTATTAAATCAGTTTAGATGTCAAAAGTTTGATTACGTATGTTAAAAATGAATTTATGCTCAAAAAGGATATTTTGGTCATTTTTTATGGGCATATAAACGACTTAACGAATAACTAACCAAACAAGGTGACCATAAGGTATAAGCTCAGTAGATTATTCCCTATACAACTATGGTCACAAAATATGTTTGGTCGGATCCTAATGTCGACCAAATGGGTCGGGTTCGAAAGTCTAAGCGGTTGTTAAGACCGCTTGACTTACGACCCTAAATAAGCACTAAACTAGTAGTGACGAGTTAAACATGTTAAAATATGTTTATCTAAGTTAGAAAACTGATTTGGTATCAAAACAAAGTGTTTTGATGCCCGAAAATAGTTCCATCGTAAAATGCACATAAACGTGCATTTTGACCGAAACTTTGACTCGTCACTACGACTAGCTAACGTAGTAATCAGTAGGTATAATTGCTAGGGATTATAACCATCGTGATTACGATCACGTTGCAAAGTTCAAACGAACTATGTCTTGACCAAATCATGGTCAAAGCTGAAAGTCAAACATTTTTTACTTTCTTGCTTAAAATAATTAATTAAGCATGAAAGAACACTTACAAGTGTTCTAGGCTGGAAAATGAACTTGAAAACTCAGGTATGAGGCCTCCAACAAAGTGTGGTAGCCTCAATTCAGAGCTAGAGAGAGGAGAATGAGGAATGAGCAAGGATTGAATGAAAGTTCTTGGCTATTTATAGTTGTAGTGATGCTGTAGGATCATGACAAGTGGATTGTGTGGGCTTCAAGGAAAGATCTCAACCATACACTTGTTAGGACCTGATTAGAAGCCTTGTAGAACATTTAAAATGCCCACAAGATCACTAAACAAGCAAAGGAAACCAAGGTGCAACAGCTGGGAAGCAAACAAGAAGGTTCTGCTGGTTCTGGGCACTGCTTACGGACCATATGGGGTTTTGCCTTACGGTCCGTATGGGTTCTGCAGGGGCCAAAGTTTGAAAGTTGACAGCTTTGGTCCCTGAACTTGTTTTGTCAAATTTCGGCACTTCTAACACCCTTTAAGCCCATTTTCAAGCTCCATGATGAAGTTAAAGTATATTTAACTTGAATTATGCTCAAAAATATCACGGATGTCGGTTTGTTTGGCTGTACAGTTGCGTTTTTCAGTTAATTACGACGGAAGTCGTAACGGATGCGAAAACGACCCAATTTGCAGAACGAAAGATATTTTTGCATTCCTATCACTAGAATACAATATTTTCATGATTACAAAAATTTTTGGATGTCCGGATATGGTTAGAAAGCAAGATATGCACGTATTTGCATACTTTCGCAGTTTTGAGGCTTTTAGTCTCTGTGATCTAATAAGCGTATTTTCGCATACCGAACCCCCGCAAAACTTATTTCTAATCTATGTTAAGGGTATATAGGGTATGTTTAGATTATGATCTTGTTCCGGAGTGTACCTTGCTATACGAATTGGCAGACTTTTTCCGTTTGTCACAATTAGTCCCTGTGATCGAATAAACTTGTTTTTTGCCATACCAAACCCTTCAAAATTTATTTCTAAGTTATGTAAAGTTTATTTAAGGTATGTTAAGCTTATGTCACTGTTCCGGAGTGTTTGTCGCATTAAACTGAGTACGTTTACGCATCAGTTTGCGTAAAACTTTCTAGAAAACGTTTAAGAGTTTGAAATCGAACAAAATCAAAACATGCAAAAATGCCAAACATAAGTAAACAAATATTTGGATCAAAACACATTGTTTTATTGGTATTTGAATTGTTCGGTATTATACAATGATTACACAAGCACAGGTGTCACACCCTCCTAAGATGGGATATACGGGAACTTAGAATGCTTGATATGTTGAACCCAGACAGAAGTAGTATCGGTGCAGATTTCGAACGATTAATTGTTAAAGAATGCAACCGGGGGTTCAAAGTGTTCAAACCACAACGTCCACGCTGCAGAGTGTCAAAAACGATGAAAGACCCTATCACAGGAAAAAGGAAAGTTACACGGGTCATTAATCCAGCTAAGGTCATTAAGAAGATCAAGCTTCCTCCTGAAATTCTAGTTTCACTCAACAATTTCAAGAAATGGTTTTACGACGGCAAAACTGGTGAAGCTGTGATTAGATCCAACACAAACGAATATATTTGGATTCTGGATCCAATGGATGTTTTCATGTTCAGGCTGTCGGATCTGAATTTGCTATATGGAAACAAGATACATGTCAGTGCTGGTAACGAGAACTTAGAAGAAGGCATGCTATTTTAGAGAGCAGTCGAACGTGCTTGGGAACGCAAAAGAGAAATGATGGACATCTTGAAACGGATCAAGAAACAAAAGGAAATAGAGGAAGCAAAGAAGAAGGAAGAATACAAGAAAAGGGAAGAGGCAAAGAAAAAGAAGAAAAAGGAAAAGAAGAAAGAAAAGTCGTCTGCAAAGCCAAAAGAGCCTTCATCAGTCCATGTTTCTGCAGAATCTCAACCTCCGATCTCATCCACATATGAGGCCATTATGGAGGGTCATCCTATTTCAAGTGAAGCTATTCCAACTCAAGAACCTCCTGAATCGAAAACAAATGAAGCTGCTCTAACACAACCACAACCTGAACCTACAACAATTGAAGCAGCATGCGATCCAGCTACAGAAACTGAAGAATGAAAGATCAATCAAGTACGCAACGATCAAGAGGGGATATTGTTAGAGCTTTTGATATCGTTGGTACTTGTTTTAGATAGTTCTGGAGAGTTTTGTTTATGTTTGTCAGCTTTTAGATAATGTAGGGAGTGAAAATGTAATGTTTAGATAGTTGTTGTGCGTAAGTTGGCGTATTTGTAAACTTGGAATATTTATTAAATACGCCAGGGGGTCAGTACTATATATGTGTGTGATATGAAACCCTAGCCCAAGATTTTGGCTAGTTTCTTTGGTGAAAACTCTAGTGTTGTGATCTTCTTGCTATTTCTTGTGCTTAATCCAATTTCCAGGTGCTTGTTAACATTTATATCAGTTGGGAATTAATACAACACTTGTTATTAACATCAAACCAAGATCTTCATCTTCATCTTTTGAGTTTTCTTGACTTTTACATATTCAAGCACCTAATCAATAGGTGTTTGGATCAAAACAATCAAACCATTGTGATCCGGATTTATTTTGGGATCTACACTTCTGTTCATACTCAGAGGTTTTGACTACGTCTTTCAATTGAGCCATCATGGCTTTCTCAGCGATCTCGGTCAAGTTTTCAGCATTCATTTCCTTTGTTACGTCTATGATCTCTTCTACAGGTTGTTACCTCTCTTCTTCACAATGTAGGCCATGGTAATTTCCTTGTGTGCCAAAGAAACCTACAAAAGAATTAAACATATCAGGGGGCATAATGGATTTGAATGCATTATAAAGAATCTCATGTGATTCAGAATCATAATAATCATTTGAAACTTCTAGAGTTTCATCAAAGCTAATCTCAGCACAAACTTCTTCAACTATCACTTCCTCCATAATTTGTTCTGGTTCTTCAATGATCTCAGCCAAAAGAACAAGGCTTTTAGTATTAGGAATATAATTGTTCCAGTTAAAACCTTCATCTTCTAGTGTCACAACCAACGCCTTATCTTTCGACTTTGATGAACCATCTTTCATCGGAATTGCTCTTGACCTGTTTGGCTGATGTTCGGAATGTTTGTGATAAATCTCCTTCTTGTAATAATCATCACCGAGGATTATTGTTACCCTGAACCTCTCTGTTTGGACATTCTCACGTGAAATGACCTTTTTCTTTACATTTGAAGCATGTCACTTTGGATTTATCGAAAGCTAGTTTCGAGTCAGGCCCTCCAAGACTGTTACTTCCTGTGATTTCCATGAGTTACTGCGTTCTTTGAACTATACTTGCCATACATCATTTGATATCGATCAGTTCTAACTCTTCAGGATTTATCTGATCATAATCTTCTTTTGTCATATTGGGATTCCCAATCCTTCCTGCTACCAGACTCTCATAAGATTCAAGTACAAAGGCAAGAAACGTCATGTACTCCTTTACAGCTGTTTCATTAAAACCTTGTGTGTTTTGTAGATTAACAGCAATGTTGCACTGGATGATATGTGGATTTAAATTATTCTGCTTAAATAGTTATTTGAGCTTTGCGAAGATTGAGGACTCTGCATTGGAGTGTTTGGCTCAAAACTTGGATAGGATGAAAAACCACCACTAGTACTTGAATTGTTAGATGAAGATACAAATGAAGTATCTACACTAAAAGCTGTTTAGATCTTTGGTCTTTGAGTATTAGCCACATCACTACCCTTGTAATAAAGATCAACGTCTTCTTGAACACTTGAACTTCTCATTTTAGCCATTTTTTGTAACTCTAGTTCATGTCCTTCTAACCTCTCAATGAATTTTCCCAAAGTTAACTCGTTATATTCTTTAGAATTGTTCTTTAAAATCATCAAATATGTCGACCATTCGCCTTGTGGTAACGCATCAGCTAGCTTATCCATCCATTCCTCATCTTCTTTTTCGGTATTCAATCGTTTCATCTGTCACACCCCGAAATATCAGAGCATGGCGTGACTGGACCGGTAACTTCATTGCACAGCGGAAGCAAATATAAGCTAAGACTTCTAGAAATTGAACGCCACTAAGTACTCGTATCTCCAATGGTTCTCCTATTCCAACCGTGCCTTAACTTTGAAAAGTAAACTGAGAAAGAAACATGTGAAAAATCAACATAAAGTTGAGCGAGTTCATAGTTTGTTTGTAAAAGATTTGAAATAAATCTTTTTGAATAACCCGTTTTTGAAGTATTGTTGAGAAAATGAATTTAAAATCATTTTCTTGTCAAGTTATATGGAAACTTTGTATTTGTAATGCATTATGTTCGTAGAACCATGTATTTGTAAACTCTTGTATTTGTAAAGTTTGTGTAACCGTCAATGCCCGCCCTGACCTTGACTTCATGCCTGCATAATTCTATGCTTTGAATTTGTATAAAACATGGTACGTAATTTATAAAGACGTATTGAAACTGAGTTCTGTGTATGTAAGAAATACGAGATTGTTAATGGATTGCAAGGCCATTAACATATGACACGACATAGGAAGCATCCAAACCATAGGCATGTTTAGCTGTCGAATCCAGGACTGTCGATTCACGACTAGAGATACAAAAGCACTGCTTGGTACTAGAGTGACCAAGAGTGTGGCTGCCTGAAACCCATTAGATCTAACCTTTTGTTCCGCGGTCTTGGTATGTAACTGGTTAACGGTGCTTATGTTACCCTATTCGTGACATGATCTATTATGTCATTCCTTAGTTTAATGTACCTCTTTGTACTTGTATTTTCCCGTAGTTTAGAAAACTAGAATTCGTGTGTAAGCACATTTCGAAAAATACGCTTGTTTGAAAAACCGGTATAAAACATAAGTTTTTCGTAAACCATTTATGTCAGTTAAACCTTGCTTGTAAAATAGTTTAGAAATATGTAATTCTTGTTTATTGAAAACCTTGTATGCTTTGCAAAAAGTGCATGTCTTTCCACCCCGAAAACATTTAGAAAAATGTAAAACCGTAAAAGGTGGGGTTATGAACTCACCAGGATTTCCATGTGCAAAGCTAGCTGTTTACGACTTCGTGATGTCGTTTCCAAGACGTGACTCGCTAGCGTGCATTCTACAATATTCCTAACACGGAATATCTTATAAGTTTTTAAATAAAAGCGGTAACTAAAACTACGTGTCACCGAGCTCTATCGAATCGTTAGTCGGTAAGTTGTTAACTTAACGAAAACAACTAAATTATATTTGTTAAGTTTCGTTTAATGTCGCTGAGATTACTAAGTCTTGGAATACTTAGTTCTCGAAAGATTTTATAATATATTTAAATATTTATATAAAAATATATAAATATAGCGATAAGATCGCTTCGTCGTCCCGAGAAGTCGTATGTGTACGTAAAGAATATTATATAACAACTCGTATTATATATCGCGTCTTGTATGAAAATTATCAAAATATGTGTATATGTCGTTTAGGCGTTTGAAATAAATATAAAAGTTATATTTATTTTATAAAAAAAATTCATCGAGTCGTTGCATGTTTAAAATAAATATATACTATATTTATTTTTATAAAAGTGAATCCGTGTTGTTTGATATTTGGAATAAATATAAAAACTATATTTATTTTATAAAACGAAATCATGTCGTTTGATATTTGAAATAAATATAAACTATATTTATTTTTATAAAACGATATTGTTTGATACTTGAAAGAATTGCCGAAAATAATAAAAGAATTGGAAATATTATACCACATTTTATTTTATAAAAGCATCGTCGGAAATAATATCCAAATTGTCGTTTTTGTGATGTTGTGAAGTGTCGTCGATGTTCGTATTTGTTTTACCAAAAGATTATTTGAATCCGACGTTTTGTCTTATAATAAAACACGTTTTAAGTTTACAGATTTTCTCGAAAAAAAAACGGGCAGAGTTTCCTCTGTTTTTGGACGGCCCCGACGACACAAGTTGTCGCTATTTTTCGAAATTCAACAAAATAATCAATATCAATATGTATAATTTTCGTAAAAACGACAAAATGTAAATTAAACACTAATCTGAATCGGTTCGAGCTCGTTCACGAAATAAATAAAAATGTTAAAATTATGTAAATAGTTATTCACGTCACCAAATTCTTTACCAATTCTTCGTGTCGATAAGCTGAGTTGACCAGTTGACCGAGTCAACCGAGTTGACTCGCGTTGTCTGAGTTGACCCGAACCGCATCTGAAGCTGACCAATCTGACCGAACCGAACTCGATCTGAGCTGAACCCGAACCCGTTGAACCGTGTGAACCGAACGAGCCGAAACAAAACTCGAACCAAAACAAAGCCTGACCCGGAACCAAACCCGCACTTGTAACCGAACCGTCTGACCCGGTGACCGAGTCGCTGACCAGAGTTTACTCGAAAACCCGAACTCGAAGCTGAACCACCTTCGAACTTGAAGTTAAAGCCCGAGCTAAGCTTGAAACCAACCGGATAACATCACCACCGCGGCTCCTCCGTCGACCGCCGAAAGGCGCAGTCGCCGTCGTCGGAGACACCATTAACATCACCGAGCTCTCCTGAGACCACCGTTGCCGTCCTCCGACGTCGGCTCCACCTACTTCGTCCTCCCTCTCCGTCCTCTCAATCTCTCCGTCTCGCCGTCTCTCTCAATCTCTGGGACGGGTTTGGGGTCGTTTAATCGGGTTTGGGATGAGTTTGGGAATAGTTTTTTTTTTCGCGGGTTTGGGATTTAGTGATATACCTGTTTACCCGACCCAATTACCCGATAAAGTGTACCCGTTTACCCGATTGTATACCCGATATAATTTCCTTTATATTATTAAATATGTATATATATGATACATCCATTTTTTACAAATATAGGTATTCTATTCCGTATACATTGTAATTATTTGATATATATTTTTATAATGACAATACAAATGTAACCGGTTAGTAGTTACCCAGTAGATACCCAATGAGTTTGGAGATGAGTATACCCAACGAGTAGTCTTTTTAAATTAACGGGTTTACCCGAAACCCGCGGGTATACCCGATACTCGATGGGTATTTACCCGCTAGAAACCCGACGGGTTTTGGGACTGGTTTGGGACAAGCTTATCTAACCGGGTTTGGGTTTGGGATTACCTAAACCCGTCCCAAACCCGACCCATTGCCATCCCTAGATTTGTCGTTCAGTGGCACCACCGGATCCGTCGGTTCTCTGTTATTTACGCTGCGCCGCCACCGGCTTCACCGCTGGCCGGCTGTTCATGTACACACGGAGAGAAGGTGGGCATGGTATGAGATGAAGAGGGGGTAAGGGGTGTTTAAGGTTTTCTTTAGTTTGGGGAAGATGAATAAGTACTGGGTTCTTCTTTTGTGTGTGTATATTGAAGAGAGAAGAATATAGAAGGAGATAAGAGGTGTAAATGACTGATGGTTTCAAGTTTGAGTGTTTTAATTGTGGAGGGGGGGGGGGCATGGGTCTTTTTATAGAGATCTTGTGTTTCCATCTTTTGAGACAAAATATTTTAGGGATCTTGTAGAGATTTTGTGTAGATCTTATAAGATCTTGAAAAGATCTAATATATTATGTGCAAGTTTAGGCTTGTGGGTTTTGGGCTTGGGCCCAGGGCCCACAAGCCTATCTCATGTGTAAGTGGCTCGTAATTTTCTACGGAGCCCGTTAACAAAACCTGAATTCTACGTAGCGTCATAACTGAAGGTTTAGATTTAAAAATATGAAAAATGGTGTCGGTAGTCATTGTTCGCGTGTTTAGTCGTCGGTTGCGTAAAAATCACGTAAAATGCTTCGTGTATCGTTTTTAATCCGTTTTTCGATCCGGTTTCGAACATGGTTACTAAAATTTAATTACAAAGCTAGAATATATCGTAAAAAATTAATATTTGCCAGCGTTGTCAGTATTTTGTATGGTTTCAGTTCATTACCATTAGATTTCCAGATGTTTCTTCGCAGATCGTCACACGAGCACTGTAGGGTCGAAGAGGCGTTCCCAGGCACTCCAAAGGCTTAATTAAGTTAATTTGCATCATAAACACTATTTATTATCGCTTTAATCACCTGTTAATCACGTAATTAGAGGCGTAAATTACCGGTTGTCACATCATCTCCGCAACAAGATGACAATACCTCTCAAAAAGTTGTTTTAACGACTCTCCTTTCAAGGCCGTGAAGATATCAAACTCTTACTTTAGCAAAGCCTTTTTGCTTTCCTGCATAGCCTTACTCCCTTTAATTTTCAATTTTAAATCCATCCAAATTGATTTTCATTACCCTTTTTTTGGAGTAGCGTGAATATATCTTCTTTTATAGCTTAATGAAGAAGATTCAACATCTTTACCTCCCTTATAAACCTTTCTTTTTCAGTTGTATTAAACTACGTTAGGCTTTTCTTTAGACCTTTCTCTCCGACTGGAGCACTATATTCTTCTTCTATCGAATACCAACAATCCATATAGTTGGCCTGTACCCAATTCTCAAACCTCTCGTGCCATCCTTTAAAATCATCCATACTCATAAGCTTTAGTGGCTTTGTTATTGTTCCCATTTCATTGTCTAAATTTAGACTTTGAACCATCGTCGCGGGGTTTGTAGCAAACACATTATAAAATTTTTTTTTCCATTTTAAAAACAGTTTCGTACAGATGTAAGGATTTTGGTGTGAAAGAGAGCTCGTGCGGATGTAGAATAATCAGATTGAAAAAGATCACTTTTGGTGCGGATGTAGCCTTTTGCACGAACCTAATCACAAAACAAACAAAAACTGTTTACGTTCGTGCGAAGGAAAGAACTTCAAACGAATGAGCTTTACTTCCGTGCGGATGTAATACGTTCATGTGGACGTAGTACATTCGTGCGGACGTAGTTCGTGCGTGCGAATGGAAAAATTCAAATTTTCTCATTTTTTGACGTTTTGAACATGATTCTGATTGAATTTTAGTCTGAACTTTCAGAGGCTTTGTTAAAAACGTGTTTTTTATAACCCTTGAAAAAATCAGTCCATTCTGACCAATGTTTTTAAAACCGGACCGGACATTGAACCGGACATCTTAACGGTTCACTGGTCGGACCGGTCGGATCGGTCGGACCGGATTTAGAACCGGATAATATCGTATATATATAATAAATTTTAATAATTATTTATCCTAACTATAACCCACAAAAATTGCTCCAATAATCATCTCACCAGGCTTTTTAAATTAATAGCCCACAATGGATGGCCCAACCCAAGTTAAATAGATAATGCTGAAGTTGCCCTAGTTACAGCCTCACAATTAGAACTCCCACTCTCACAAAAAATACCTATATCTTTCCTTTCTCTGTCTCACCTGCGGCTCTTTTAGCACAAATTCAAAGTGATGATGGTGACTGAGTCAACAAGAAACAAAATTGTCAAATAGGATGCACGATTGCGATTTGGAGCTTCAATCCAGTGTTGGAGCCGGTCCAACCTCTCTCCAAACTTCCGGCCGCCGGCCGAACTCCCGGCTCGATGCAAAAACGGTCTGTAGGGGTGAACCGGCCCGGTGTGACAAGCGGTTCCCGGTCGGACCGGCCGGTCCGGTCCGGGTCTGAGAACATTGATTCTGACGGTTAAATTTGTGAGAAATGATGAAAATGAGTAGAAAAAGAATAGAAAAGAAGTCTTCTGTCTGATTCTTGTTGAATTGTCTCAGATATTAGCCTCCAACCTCTGATACCGTTTGTAAGGACCCTTTTACATCGACATATAACTCAGGTAATATCTATAACCTAGTCAAATTGTGTGGAATCCATTTTGATTAGGTGACAATACAAGATTACTTAATTTTTCAATGTTTTCATTAATTGTCTCAGATATTAGCCTCCAAGCACTAATACCATATGTAAGGACCGTTTTCCATCGACATATAACTCAGGTAATATCTATAACCTAGTCAAATTGTGCGGAATCCATTTTGATCAGGCGACTATACAAGATTACTTAATTTTTCAATGTTTTCATTAATTGTTCAATGTTTACAACCAGAAAACAATCTGACAGGGCTACGCCATCAGTTGTGCAAACTCTTGTCTAACACTCAGTCCACACAGCTATTTATACACGTGAGAATTCCTACCTTCGTGCGGACTAAGAGACACTACTTTCGTATGAATGTGACTTACATCCGTGCGAACGAACTACCTTCGCATGGATGTACTACTTCCGTACAAAAGTAACATACAAGTTAAAACATCAAATAATCTAACATTTTTCCTATTACATGACACGACTCGATGACGTAAGCAGCAGGCATTGTGCATCAACAATAAGATAAATACTATTACATAGGGAAACCACTGTCTAAGCTATCTTCTGTTGTCGTTATCTAAACATCTATTTGGCTATACAGATGTTTAGTCTTCTTCATCAGACCTTTGGCTTCAACAGACTTTAGCCTTCAACAGATGTTGTTTCTTCTTGAACAGCGGTTCCAAGTCTTAATCAGATGTTTGCTTTGTTCTTGAACAGATGTTCTGATTAGGTGTTCAAGATTCGCTATCTTTGGGGAGATACTGATTCAATCTTTTGTTTATTTCTTGATCAGTGGATCATCTTTTGGCTTTTGAATATCATATGTTCTTTTGTAGGTCCAACACTATGAGAGGCAGAATCAAACTTAGTAAACAAACAATGAATTGAGTGAACACACGAAGAACAATGAGAACAACATAATTCACTTCACGCCCTAAATTATATTCTCTCCATAAACAAATGCAAGTTTACAATCAAGCACGCATTACAATGAGAGATTCCAACAATACTTATAGGACTTTGCACTAACATGCACTACTGGATCAAATTCTATAATTAGTCTGCTTGGTTCATTCTCGATTAGAATCAATACAAAACATTGATTAATACAAAACATGCTAATCATTAAACTACCACCTCATCGGGTAAACAAAAACAACAAATAAACATGATATTATGAAACTGGCAACCATAAGCTTCAAATCATTGTTTATAACAGGGACATGGACGTTGCACTATGCACTATGCAACACTGACATAAAGATCTTTAGCATCTGAGGGATCTTCAGTAATGCATGAACTTCACTAGTTACCATCTTCATCATAATCAAACGTGGACTATAGTTACAACGAGAAACTTCAATAGAGAATAGGTACATCAGCATCAAACATGTACTAAACAACATTACGAATGTTTATGGAAATCAATCAACTAACAGGGAAAATTACAAGTATAGACATATTTGACTAAAAACTTTCCAAAATTGACAACCTTTTTTCAATCCTTCTGAATAAAGTCATAGCCAATCAGAGTGCATCAAGTAGCTGCTTCTGACTGAGATGGCTGGTACTCAGCGGGTAATTTTAGGTACTGAAATCTATGAAACACATATGTGAGCTCTACAAGAAAACGAACCACAAAGAAACAATAGCAACTGATTTTTCTTTAGGATCGACACCATCAGCCAGCCATTCCACGTATGACATCCAGCCACATAGGATTATTAACAGCTTAGCTGGTGCATCCCTAACTTTAGCGGTTCGATGCACTTTACTATTTCTCGGCTAGCCATCGGCTAATGATGTGTAACGGCTTAACCCGCGTGTTCAAGTCTTTATATAGTTTTATTTTGTATTTTCTTTCCTTTTAAAAATTAATTTTTCCGAATCTACATAAGTATTGTAATTTAAAGCCAAACAAAGTTTCCAAAACTCATAAAATGTCAGTGATCATCATGTGATATAGTATTGGAAATTTGGATGTTTATTGTATTAACCGTGTTTTACCTTTACGTGTTTATGATTAACTTTCTTCGTGTGGTGCTTTTAATTTCATACCTAGAATACATTTGATTGTGTTTTAAATTGTTAAGGTTGGTGTTTTTCCTTATAATATAATGTAAGAAGAATCTAAACATCATGCCAAAATTTTAAAACACAATGTCTACCTAGACTTCTTATACTCTTTAGAAAAAATGTCATTTATAGACAAACCTTTACGTATATGTACATTTAATGATATAAACTACCCGTTGGATTTGGTTTCTTCCCTATCGTAATCTTATTATAATATATTCTACTAATGGTCTTCCTATATCTTATCGAAATTTACACTCTGTTCCCGAGTCTCATTTAACAGGGGAAGGGGAGGGAAAAGAGATGAAAATATGAAAAACCATGTTCCCGAGTTTCATTTAACAGGGGGAGGGGAGGGGAGGGAAAAGGGGGGAAAAGGAAGAAAATTTGTCCATATATTCATCCTCCCAAATTGGAGAGATTAGGATAGAAAATCCTATAAATTACTAAATTACCCTCCAATCTAATTAAAATGTTTTATGTTTAAAGGGTATAATGGTAAAATTGTTATTTTTTTTTCTTTTCCTCCTAACTCGGGAACACATAAAATGCTTGATTTCTTCTCTTTTCCTTTACATTTCATTAAAATCGGGAACACGAAAAAAATCACATCTTTTCTCTCATTTTCTCTCTTAATTCATTTTCCTTCCCCTCTCCCTGTTAAATAAAACTCGGGAACATTTAATTCTTTTTTAAGTTTTTCTAAGTTGTTGAAGATTGGATTTAGAATCTTTTGCTAATGTAAACACCTGAAGAAACTATTTCCGGTCACATAAAAACTTTGATTGTCCGTTTGATGAATTTTCTAGCAAGTAATTTAAGATGATAGTTGATCTTTTCAAGAGAAAAGAATATTAATAAAAGTAGGATCATTAAACGGGGAAAGGATCCACTAAAAAGTGGATTTTGCCTAAGTAGCCTAAGAATGATTGTGATAATGACATGTGACACTCCTAATAAGCAGGAATGAAGGGCATTTTGATCCTTATAAATAGGAGTGAAAATGGCATGTGACACCCCTTTGTTTTTTAAAAATACAACAAAAAAAATATAGTACAAAAAAATCTAGCACAAAAAATCTAGTACAAAAAAATATAGCAAAAAAAATGTAGTAAAAAAAATTAGCACAAAAAAATCTAGTACAAAAAAATATAGCACGAAAAAATTCAGAAAAAATGTAATACAAAAAAATCTAGCATAAAAAATTGAGAAAAAAAAATTTAAGACAAAAAAATTCAGTACAAAAAATTTAGCACAAAAATATAGTACAAAAATCCAGCACAAAAAATGTTATACAACATAGAAATACAACACATTTTAGTGGGATTTTTTAGTCTTCATATTTTATATAGCAATATGGTACTCAAATTAAAAATAAAAAGACGCTCGATTTTACGGTGAAATTTTTATAAAAAAATAATGTCGTATGTTTTGCATGTGGAGAGAGAAAGTCCATAAATATAATTTTCCCAAGATACCCTTGCACTCCTCCTTTCTCCTACACTTTCATCTTAACCATTGATTTGAAAAATGAATGGTTAAAATTCATTCTCATCCTACTTAGGCAAAATAAACTTTTTATTTGATCTTACCCCTCATTAAACATACGATAAATATAATATCATGTTACATTTATAAGATGACCTGAAATAAGAATTATTGCCATATCATGTTACATTTATAAGAAAGTAACACTTTGAAAATTATCTGGATTTCTTATATATTTTGATATGTTTCCACCGAGATTCCATATAATAGGAATCTTGGTCTTGAGCATAGACTCCACATTTGAAATAATGCATGGCTCCACCTCGGCCATGCCCTTCGAACTTGAGAACTCCATTTATGTAGACATTAACTTTGTCTCCTTCGACGTCATGGATAACATTCAAACGGAACCATTTATCATACATGTCGCTAGAAATAACCTCGTATTTATAGTAGTAAAGATTTCCATCGTACACTCGAACCATTAGCGTTGTATTTGTAACATGAGGATATCCCCCAAACACTTGCATTAGGCTCGCACCAGTAGTCCCGTTTGGGACAAACACATGTGCTTCAAACTGCCAAACACCCGTAGAGTATATGTAACCCTACACCATACAAGATCACACACATGCATGGTTAACTAGATCAAAACATAAAACCAGAATATCAATCGTATTACAAAATACCAAACTTACATTGATGAATAACTCAGAGCGAGGGAGGGTGGGACTGCCGCGAGATAATGGTTCATCCGTAGAAAAAACCCATAGTTTGTGAACACCATTGATGAAGCTATATCTCTCCTCAAGAGGAAGATTATAAGGTTTATGATTGATATAATATGACTTGTTGAAAGGAAGACGAGTAAAACCCAAAGCAAGATCATTTATAACAGAGCTACGAGTATCAGTGATGTGTATATATAAGATAATCAATCCTAAAGTAGAACTAATATTACGCTTCAAACGATACATGATTTCTAAAATCCCAAATTGAGTTAGTATGTTCACAATCACCTCTATTTATAATATTAGCATTTATTTATTTATTCATATGAGTGTGTTTAAAATCACATTTGCCGGATTCTATATATGTATAAAATCCACCTTAAATTATTTAAAGTTTTGTATAGTTTAGTAATGCCAAATAATACTAACAACTATTTTGAAAATTAATGTGCGTTGTTTTCCTTTAGTATCATAAAAAAAAAAAAAACAAAGTTGGATACCTTAATGTTTTTTAATTTTTGTATTGTTTAGTAATGCCAAAGTTGAATACCTTAATGTTTTTAAAGTTTTGTATTGTTTAGTAATGCCAAACAATACTAACTAGTGGATTGGCCCAAGCTATGCGGCGGGTATTTGATTTGCGCCGTGCCGGAACTTTATCGTTGTTATGCTACCACAAAAATAAAGTCGTAATACGACAAAAAATTTGTTGCTACATGCTTTACATTAACCCAAAACCATAAAAATTAATACTGATACCGGTTCTAATAACACTGACACAGATACAGATGTCGATATCGGGTCAGTTCGTCACGGCACCCGCATTCGCTATGGCTTACAACTATGTTTTTTAAATATATGTCGGAATATCGAGAAACAAAAATTTACACAATTATGTATTCATTTAAAAGATAAGGAATGTAAGAGACGTATATTAAAAAAGTATCGTTGATTCTGACTTTTTAAATG
The DNA here is from genome assembly GCA_030545235.1 of Helianthus tuberosus. NCBI lineage: Eukaryota > Viridiplantae > Streptophyta > Magnoliopsida > Asterales > Asteraceae > Helianthus > Helianthus tuberosus. Next base: position 27,290,087 of record CM060419.1, read on the forward strand.
ATTATTTCTATTTGTATACAAATCATATTTGTTAAATAGTCAAACTTTATAAACGATTATTTTAAGTATATTAATTTGTATACGAATCATATTTGTTAAATATTCAAACTTTAAACTTGAAAGATTGAATTTAAATAACACATTAATCAAACACATTAAATATGATCAAACTTTGAAATATGAATAAGAAGCTTTCAACTTTTAAATATATGTGACGAAGCAAACAATACCAAGCATACACATGGTTGCAAAAGTCGCTAGGCGCTCCCTAGTCGGTCGACCGGGGAGTTGAGAGTACTCGGCCTAGGCGGAGAGTACACGGGGAGTACTCGGACATGCCAAATTATAAAGAAATTAGTTTTCGGAAATTAAATATGTGTCAAATAACATAAATTTACTAATATTTATAACAAAATACGTGAAATTGATATTCATTCTTTAATATCATAGGAATAGAAATTATGTTTTACTTTATTTTAAGTCAAACTCGGCCCAAGTTGACCTATTAGATCCGATTTTGACCGATGTTGACCGCATTTGATCGATTCCGAGTAATTAATCGGAGTTGAAGAAAGTCGCCTCGGCTGCCTACCTTGTAGCGACTACTCGGGGAGTACTCGGCCTTGTAGGCCTTGTTTTACAACCATGAGCATACAACAAACGTTGACATTCAATTTTTTTAGGGACTAAAAGTTTATCAACTGGTGTTTTACAGTGAATTTCAACTTGTTTTTAAATTTTAATTTTAATTTTTAACAATAATAATAACAATAACAATAACAATAACAATAACAAACAACAACAACAAAACTATATATTTTGAAAGTTAATGTGCGTTTTTTCCTTTAGTATCTATCAATGTATCATAAAAAACAAGTTGAAGATGCTGGATTATAGTGGAGGAAAGCATTTGTGTGAAAACGATTGACATGCTTTTTCTTTTTTTAATATATTGCTAGGACCTACAAGAAAAAATTTTGGTTTTTCTTTTGTTCTTCTTTGAAGTAGAATAACTACGAAGTATAGAATTTTATTAGAAAAACTTTTGTGGTCAAATCGTAATATAAAAGGTTTAGTAGTTTAATTAAGAAAACCTAAAATTATAGCATTATAAAATTTTTAAATAATTGTATAATATTTTGCTTTATAATTGGAGATACAATAGGAAGTTTATTTCGCTAGGAAGGATAGGAAGCAATCATAACCGTCCAATTGCACAATCTACGGTCAAGATCAAAATCAAATTAAAAACTGTCATTTAAACACGCTCTCCGGAGTTTCAGGGGTATTATCGTCAAATTTCAAAATAACCGCCGTTGATTATACACAGAAAAGCTTCGAAAAAAAGTGCATTACGTTTTACACTTCCATTAAACGATCAAACACATACAGAAATTTGAGAAAATCATACTCCATTGAAGTTCATGGCGTCGTCGAGAGATAATTTGAAGGTTTACATTCGAGTTACTCAAAACAAATCAGTCTCTGAAAACCCTAAATCATCAAAGAAGCGAAAAACATCAACAGCTGAAGAGAACATTGATGAACAAGAAAATATTAGCCGAAAATCAACAATCAAACAACAAAGAACTAGAAAACGCAAAGATATTTCAGACAATGGTATATTTATCTATTTTTGCTCTTTAACTGAATTCAAGTTACGTTTTATGAAGTACAATAGACCTAATATATCATATCCGTTCCGAAAAATAGTTAATGAGTTATATCATCCCCTATCTTAACATTTTTGTTAATAGAGACTATATTGTGTTTTATGTTAAAACTATGATCTAAGATACTAATGCTTCTTACGGGATTTATATATTGTGAATTAATGCGTTTTACCTTAATAAATTTGCAGAAACAATGAGATTATTATTATGATAATTGTAATCGAATTTTAGTACATTGCGTTTTATCTTTGAATTTACTGAGATACATGTGTTGTTAACTATTGCGTTTTATATTAATATATAATAAAAAAACAAAATGAGATTATGTAATGTTAATTTGGTGTGTTAAATAATATGATGTAAAGTATTGCGTTTTATCTTAAACCTGTGAATTACTGCTTTTTATCTTTATGGTGTTAGCTAATGCGTTTTATCATAAATTTCTTAATTGATATTTTTGACTAATGCGTTTTACATTAATAAATCATAAAAAACAAAATGAGATTATGTAATTTTAATTTGGTGTGTTAAATAATATGATGTAAAGTATTGCGTTTTATCTTAAACCTCTGAATCACTGCTTTTTATCTTTATGGTGTTAGCTAATGCGTTTTATCATAAATTTGTTAATTGACATTGTTTCATTATTCTATTTAAAGTTAAAAAACAAGAGGAAAAACAACAACAGGAAAAACAAAAAAAGCGAAGAAAGAAAGTGGTGATAGAATCATCAGAAGAAACAGTTTCTGATTCAATTGATGAAAAATCTAGTCGAGCTATTGTTCTGCATACTTCCAAACAACAACAAGTAAATTCAGGTAACATAAAACGCATTTAACATATTTCATGAAAAAAATATATGTTTTTAACACAATTCAATGTATCAGATGATGATTTTGTTGATCCACAACCAAGAGTTAACCTGACAAAAAATCAAAAGAAGGAAAAGGCAGAATCAAAACCAAAGAGATCACAGAGGAAAGATAAAACAAAAGAACAACCAGAACAACAACCATATTATGATTACGACGGAAAAAAAATTAACATAAGATGTGCAGTCAATAATCTAAAAGATTATATTGATGGTTTGTCAAAAGAGCAAAGGAATGTTGTTAGAGAAATAGGGTTTGAGAGCATACTAAAATTCAAGCTGCATTCAGTTCCACGCAAATTCGGATATTGGCTGGTAAAAAACTTTGATGCTGAAAATGATGAGATAAATATTGGAGATGAAAAGATTAAGATCACAGCTGAATTCATCCAAAAGGTATTTCAAATACCAAATGGAAAAACAGAGATTGTGGAAAAACCGAGACCAAAAGACACTGATCTTATAATTAAATTCTGGCGCGGTCAATTCACCAAAGATATTTTGAAAAGAATGTATGCGCACAACTTGATTAGTTATTTAAAATCAAGAAATGAGCATGGAAGATTGTTCAAACTGAATTTCTTGGTTATATTTTTTACGATCATGGCGGAGGCAATGCAGAGTAGTAATGTTAATCAAAGATTCCTGCCATCAATGAAAAGTGACAAAAAAACCCAGGATTTTAATTGGTGTGAATATATGCTGACCGTTTTAAAGCGTACAAGAAGACAATGGCCTGGAAATGAGAAGCTCTTCAATGGACCTATTGCATTGTTAGCGGTATGAAATCTGATCTTTCATTATTGCTACATATTTGCTGAATGCTTGTTTAGGCTGCTTGTTTATATTATTTGTTTGTTTAAAACTATACTTTATAAAACGCAATGTATATTTTAAAACGCAATTATTTTTCATTTTTGTTTATTTATATTCTTTGTTTGTTTAAAACTATTCTTTGCTTGTGTAAGACGCAATGTTTTTGTAAAACGCAATATATTTAAAGTTACAAAACAATAGTTTTGTAATTTGTTTACAATGATTTATATTTTAAAACGCAACAAATTATGAATTGATTATTTATCTAAAACGCAATGAATCATACAGGTATTATATGCATACAAAAAACAAGGATTTGACGATACTGAAAACACTGAAGAGTTCTCACTTGATAAAATTGATTCTACAACATTACAAGAATTTGAAGATGAATTGGAAATTGCTGCGCAAAATGAGGGCAGATGTCTTGTAAAGGATAAAGAGAAAAAAGTCAGAAAGACTAAACAAAAAAAGAAAGATGAAAAGGATGAATATTATGTTTATCCAAGTGAATCCGAGAATGAAAACGAAGAAATTTTTGAAGATGAATCTGAAGAAAAACATGAAGACGATGCTGAAGAACAACCAATCACCTTACTTAAAGCTGCAACAGACTAGATTGATCAAGAGAATCAAGAGAATGTTCAAAACAGCCAAATTATAACCAATGAAACTGAGAAAACACATACAGAAAGTGGAGGATCATGGGGGCAATTCTTCATTAAACCATCAATAGGAAATAAAGATAAAATGTGGGTAGACAGTCAAAGCCGACTGCGTAATTTCATGCCATCACAAAATCAAAGTGAAGGTCTTTCTGACATTCATTCAACAAAAAGTGGCGATGAAAATATGAAGAACATTAAAGATAAAAAATCACATGAAGAATATCTTGTGACTGCTTTGGATCATCATTTTAAAGGATTTGAAGATATTTTCGAAAACATCCAATCACGCATAGATGAGATTGTGGAGGAATATCCAACGAGTGAAGCACTTCATAACAAAGTTAACGAATGGGTGTCATTGATTGAAAAAATCAACCATCAAGCAAAAAAGCACATGAAAGTTAATATTGATTCAACTATGATTGAAACACCATCAAGATTTCTAAATTTGAGCCAAAATGAAGACACTGAAAATCAAATCATTTCAACACCATTGATTGTAAAACGCAATGATGATGATACAAAACGCAATGAGGATAGCTCACCTCTAGTTCAATCATCCAATCCAGAAAAAATCAGTGAGAATGAACCTGCATCTGTTCTACAAACACACATTGAAAAACCTTTAATGGTACAATCATCATTTAGCGAAGAAACTCCATCATTAACGTTGGAGATTATCAAAAAGACAGATGAAGAAGAAAAAAAAATCAAATCAAAAGAAAATTCATGATGATGAGGTACCATCCTTTGATTTGAAAATTTCTCAGTTGTCTTCAAATGTTGATGAAAATGAAGTTGAAGTTGATGCTACTCGAGACGGTGCACAAAACGAAATTCAAGCGGAATCTGAAAATAAAACAATCGAACAAGATGTTCAAATTACTGGAATACAAACAATGTTTGATAGAATTGAAGAACAGGATACTGAAAAGGTAATCAGTGATCTACTTCAAAACACATCATTCCTACACCCATAAGAAGATCCGTATAAAACACCTGCAAAATCAGTTCATCAAGAACAACCAACAAGTGATATAAGCAAAACAGAAGAAATAATCACAAGGATGGTACGACCAGATCGAGAGAAAAATGTACCTGAAGTATTTTGTTCACCATACTATCTAAGACAAGTAGCAATGAAGGAAGCAAGAACAGCACACGAAAACAACATATCGGGATATGCATTCCATGCAAAAGGAGAAATGATGTAAAAATTCATTTATATACACTAAAACAAAAAAAACAAAAATCAAAATATTATAATTTAATTCTTATTATTATTATTTTTTTTTGCAGGGATACTCTCTTTGAAATTAAAGAACATGCATTTCTATATAGATATGCTGCTGAAACAATGAGGCCAGGATTGGAAATCACCGGAGAAGTAATCAATTGTTGGTCATATATTTTGAATGAAGAAGAAAAAAGAAGATCAAAAGACAACAAATCTCCAAGATTTTTCTGTACTATTCGAATGCTGGTATGATATTTAAAACGCAATTTTTCTGTATTCGTATAATGAAGTATTTTGAAGTTTGATTGAATGATGTTTTATAAAACGCAATTGAATTTTTATTTCTTTAATAAAACGCAATGCTTTCTTTGTTTGAATGAAGTTTTATAAAACGCAGCTGTATGTTTTATTGACTTCATAAAACGCAGCTCTATGTTTATTTACCTTCATAAAATGCAATAATATGTTAATTTGTTTAATTTTATGCAGGCTTTACCAAATTGTGACAAGGAAGAAACTGAAAATAAAGAAAAGATGATAAAAGCATTCACAATGAACATAGAAAAAATTCTTAAAGGTGCAAAGCTAAAAAGCATAAAGGATTTTAAAATTATCCTTGTCCCGATTCTCCATATACAACATTTCTTTGTTATATCCTTCAATCTTGAAGAGAAACAAATATTCATCATTGACAACAGTGCGAAAGAAGAAACAAATGAATCTAAATATGGGAATGTCCCTGAAAATACAGTAAGTATTCTTAATTATGCTTTTAAAACACAAATATAAACCACCTAATCTTTTTGTTTTGTTTTTTGTTTTTTTTTTCTGTAGAGGGATGCTTTGGCAGCTTACCTTAAATCTGTTGGACATGAAAAAGCAGATGATATAAAGGGAATAACCCCTGTTAGAATGCAGATGAAATGGAGGACACAACATAATGGCATTGATTGTGGTATATTCACTATGCGTCATATGGAATGTTATAATGGAGAACCGGTCGAAAAATGGGATTGTGGGTTTAACGTGGAATATGAAGAACCTGCAATTATCAAGAAGGTTAAAAACAAAAAACCAGTCAACAAGCAGACCGCACAACTTGAAGATTTAAGAAGAAAGTTCATCGCGAAGATATTATTGCACGAAATCAACGAACAAAGAGATTATGTTATTGAGGACTCAAAGAAGTTTCGAGACCTCAGTGCGAAACTTAAAAAACAATCTTATGACACTAGTTTAGATAGGATTAAAGACAGGCTTGCTCTTGCTGGTTTACTTTGATTTTTAAATGATACTTATTATAAAACGCAATGTTTTTTCATTTATCTTGGTTTTTATATAAATCATTAATTTCTTGATCTTGCTAGTTACTTTGAGTTAAAAATGCTACTTACTATAAAACACAATGTTTTTTATTTTAAAATGCCAGTTATTTTTTTGTTATCTTAAAACGCAATATGTATCATTTAAAATTATTTAATCATTATTTTGAAAAAAATTTATACAATTTATATAAAATTTATAAAACGCAACATTTTAATATATGCTATTGTCTATTTAAATTATTACAATGTATTAAAATGCTAAATACTATAAAACGCAATATTTTTTCTAATTATTCATTTCCAAACATATAACGCAATATATTTATAACGCATTGAATTTTTTTTTTTACAATTTTATAACACAAAAAACAAATTAAAAACATAATTACAATAAAGACAAAACAAAAAAAATAAACTGATATCTTAATGACAAGAAATTGATTAGACCAAAAGCCTTAAAAAGCCTTTTAGATTCCTGATATAAAATACTGTATGTATGATTGAAATATCAATTCAAAAAAAAAAATAATAATCATATATTATTATTAAGACAATTGATTCAAATTCCTCTACCAGTAGATTATATAAGAACAGAAACCCTAAACTATTTTCACATTGCTCTCATCATACACCAAAAAGCACCAAATACCCAACACACACAAACCCTAAAATGGATAATCAACAACTATCAGTTTGGTGGGTTAAAAGAGGCAATTTCTTTCTTCAATTCCTTGATGGAAAAAAAATAAAATACCATTCCGTTGCTTCTGTTCTTCAAAACTGCAATGAAAATGTTTTGAAAAGGATGAACGAAATAGGTATACCACCTTCTTGTTACACAGATCAAACAGCCGCACTGTTCAGAATTCTACACAAAAGATATGGTAATCCGAATCAAACAGCAACTGAAGATGCCCATGTTACATCTTGGGAGTTCATTGAGGAAACTTTCAAAGTTTCAGTGACTTGGGACGATGGTGATGTGGAGATGTATGACCCAAAGGACATATCTACCAGTGAGGATCTAAGTTTTTTGAAGCAGTTATCTGAAATACCAATCATCAACAACTCTGCTAGCAAATTTGCAGAGAAGCTTCAAAACGCAGTACTCTCACAGGTTGAACTTTGGGTTGAATCTGAAAGTGATGAGGAAATCCCTGATGGAAGCTTAGGGTTTTCATCCGATGAAGAAACAAACTTTGATCCATGAAGCTGATCATGCTAGTAATTTTTGTTTAATTTTGTGGTTTGAAAACATCATCTTTGTTTAGAACTATCATTATCTATATAACGCAATGTTTATTATATCCACTTGAATTTCTTGTTTAATTTTATATTTAATATGTGTTACAATAAAACGCAATAATCAAAAAATACATATTAAAGTATATTGTTCTATCTATAAAACGGAATAACAATATACTGTTATCATAAAACGCAATTTTCCAAAAAAAGCTGATAAGTGATTTGGAAATCCCTTATGGAAGCTTAGTGTTGTCATCATTTCTGGTTTAATTTGATCTATGATCTGTGTTACAATAAAACGCAATAATCAAAAAATACAATTTAAAGTATATTGTTCTATGTATAAAAAGCAATAACAATATATTGTTGGTATGATAAAACGCAATTAACCAAAACATACTGATAACTATGAAGGATATTATAAAACTCAGTAACAAAATGAGATGAAACATATACATCATAAAACGCAATGACAAATTTTTTTTTTACTTATTGATATCTGATTTTGTCAGAATTTGTATACATAATTACATTGCATTGCTAGAACCTATAGCAGTAGAAGAAACCTTATCTTTACATGTGCGACTGTTATGCCCTTTTTCACCACATACACGACACGGTTTCTGGATCTTTGATGATTTCTGAATTGCAATCTCACGATTTGACTTGATCCTTTTTTGTACACCGCATCCTTTGGTCCTTGTTTTGATCGGGACACGAATAATAGAATCTGATTTTTCTATGTTCCCTCCAATTTCAGCAAATCTTTCTTTGCGACTAGGAGGCGGCGCAGCAACCATAACCTCATCAGCTTTATCAATATAACTTTTAATATGATCCCTGTAACGACACAACTCATCTAAATCGCCAACCAGCCTATTAACCACATACTCATTTGCAACAACGATTTCTCTATAAACTTTATCAATTTCACTATTCCTACCAATTTCATCAAACCGAATATTTGAATGATTTGATCCAACAGAAACCACATCTCTCATCCATCTTCTATGAACATATCTTCTAGGAAAGTCATTTATATCATCATACCGTAATACGTAAAATATATGCCGGCATAATATACCAAATTGTTCAAACCGTTTGCAAGAACAACTTATAGTTAAACCATCTTCTTGTTTGCTGTATTGCACCTGTAAATAAGATTAAAAAGCTATATAAAATTAGTGAAATGAAATATAAAACGCAATGAATATTAAATATAATACAGATAAAACTATATTTTCATATAATGATAAAACGCAATGAAAGATGGAATAATAAAACGCAATAGATATTTAAAAATCTATAAATTTAAAAAATACCTTGAAAAAAGATGTGAATGGCTGTCTGAAATCCTTTATTTCAAAATATTGAACATCACCCACAATATCAAGAGACTTTGACATACACTTTGTAATGGCAGCATCAATTTCAATCTGAATATCCTTAAAAATTGTTTTGGTATATATTTCTGATGCTTGTTTCTCCAATACAAAGTCACTCCAGGGCTTAGACTCAATATACCTTGTATCATGATCATTCCTCCTATGCTCATGCCTTTGAATATCCATTGCAGTCTCAAAATGAGTGAAAAATTCAACAAGTGTACATCTTGGATTGCAAATCTGACCAAAGAAGTAATTCTCGCTTTCACATCTCGACGTAGTACGCATAAGACCAGCCAAATCCTCTCCAAGGTAATAAGCAGGAATCCAGTCAAATCGAAGATCGTACATATCTTTTAACCACTCATGATTTTCCAATCCAAAAGTAGACATTATTGAATGCCACTCAGTTTCAAAATCTTCTGGACTAATAGTATCATTCCAAACAACATGAGTCATTCTTGTATTAAAATCAGTGTTTGCTGACAAAACAGGACCAACCTGAATAAAAAAGTAATAATATTATTAAACATAAAACGCAATAATTTAAAAACAATATATTGAAAATGATAAACATATTGCATTGATGGTAAGACGCAATTGTTTTGTAATTCTATTGATAAAAATTTTGGGGATCTTATTGTATAATATATAAAACGCAATAATAAAACAATTTAAAATTGCAGTTTGTTATATCATAAAACGCAGTTAATACCTTTGTCTTCAATTTCTCACATATATGCCACATACATAACCTATGCCTACTTCTTGAAAGTACATCCTTAATAGCTCTCTTCATTGCAGCATCTTGATCAGTAACAACAACTTTAGGCTCACTTCCAAAAGCATTAACAAAACACCTTAAAAGCCATCTATAAGAATCTGCAGTCTTCGAACCAAGTAATGCACCACCAAATGTGACATTCCTATAATGATTATCAATACCAGTAAATGGTACAAAAACCAAATCATACCTGCATAAAAAACAAATTAAAAAAGCATTAGAAAATTAGAACAGCATATATAACGCAATAGAATATATAACGCAATAAATGAAAAAAACTTACTTGTTTGATTTATAAGTAGCATCAAAACCAAATATGTCACCAAACACTGTATAATTTGTTTTTGATTGCTCATCAGCCCAGAAAAGCCCTTTCAATCTTCTATCTTCACCAATAACATAATCACATGTGAAACCAGGACAACATTCTTTCTTCCTAATAAGATGCCTAACTACCATTTCTGCATCATACTCTCCGATATAAAGATTCAAATCCCTTCTATAATTCTTACAATCAACTTTACTAGCACCAACTTCACCAAAACCACCATACATTGTTTTCATAATATTGAATGCTTTAACAGGTCCAATATTGATTGCAGACAATCCAGATATAAAACTTTCTTTCACATAATCGATACTTCGTGCAGCCGGCAAGAAATGAATATCTTCATCTTCCACAAAGATATGATTATGTTCTTCTTCAAAGTAGTAGATTTTATACATATTATTGTTCTCTAATATTAATTTCACATGAGCATTGCATCCAACTCTTTTTGAACCTCTATTACGTCTAACAATCTTTTTACTATTCTCAACTGAACCAGAATCTATTTCTTTGCTAACATGAAATCCTTCTTTTGAACAGACAATATATCTTATTTTCACTAAACCACCACCATTTTTCCAAGAGGTATTTTTTCTTGCAGAAAAACCTGCAGCAAGTGCATAACTCTGATAAAACGCAAAAGCCTCATCAAATGACTTAAAAAACATTCCAACAGCAGGTGTAATGGATCCACTGACTTTAGGTTTGAAAAACTTTCTTCCACTGTTTATGCATACACGTTCCTCCCACTTGGAAATGTTATCTGAAACAATTAAAAAAAACTTTAAAACGCAATACATCTTACATAATAATGTTTTTATTGATAAACCAAAAGTTTATATATACACTAATATGGATAAAAGCATAAAAAGCAATACGTTCAGTAAAACGCATCATATGATCTGAAACACTTAACAAATAATCATAAAACGCAATACATCCTATATAATAATGTGTTTAGTATTAAATCACAAAATATGTTAATAATAATTTAGAAATACAAACCTTTAAGGTTTGTATATGAACTATTATCTAAAAATCATAAAACGCAATACATTCAGTAAAACGCATCAAATGATGAATAAACAAAACATTGTACAACAATAACAGTTATAGACAGTTATAGCTTTATATTACATAAAACTAAAAGTTTTATATGCATATAATTTAATTAATATCATAAAACACAACTCTTCACTAAAACGCAATAAACGATGAAGAAAAAAAACAAACAAATTATGTTAAATTATACAACAATAACTATTAAACTTATGAAAAATCAAATATTACTTACAGAACCACGAATTATAAAACGTAAATTCAGAAAAAAAAAAAAAACAAAAAGTATGTAGTACATCAGAAATCCAGATTTCTGATACTTTTCAGACTAATGTGGCACCTGATCAGGGGGAAACTTCAAATCCATCAGAACCAACAACATTTCACAACAAGTTAAGATGGATCAAAGGACATGTTCATTCTGACATCATAGGCAATCCTGCAGATGGTGTCAGAACAAGATCTGCCACTGCACATGAGTGTGCATTCTCCGGGTTTTTAAGCAAGATAGAACCCAAATCTGTCAAGGAAGCTCTAAATGACCCAGACTGGATTCAAGCCATGCAAGAAGAGCTTGATCAATTTGAAAGGAGCAAGGTATGGGATCTGGTACCCAAGCCAAATGACAAATATGTCATAGGCTCAAAATGGGTGTTCAGAAACAAATCTGATGAGAACGGCATAATCACCAGGAACAAAGCAAGGTTAGTGGTCAAGGGTTACTGTCAACAAGAAGGTATTGATTATGACGAAACTTTTGCACCAGAAGCTAGATTAGAAGCTGTAAGAATTTTTCTTGCTTTTGCTGCTTCTAAGGACTTAAAAGTTTATCAAATGGATGTAAAATCAGCTTTTCTAAATGGTAAAATTGAGGAAGAAGTTTATGTGCATCAACCAGAAGGCTTTGTTGATCCAAAATTTCAAAATCATGTTTATAGATTAAACAAAGCCTTGTATGGGTTGAAGCAAGCTCCTAGAGCCTGGTATGAAACCTTATCAAACTTCTTACTCAATTCTGGGTTTACCAAAGGAACTATTGACACTACTCTTTTTCTCAAAACACACAAAGGTCACACTTTGCTGGTCCAGATATATGTTGATGACATTATATTTGGATCAACAAATGAAAAATTTTGTGACAAATTTCAAAAATTGATGACCAGCCACTTTGAAATGAGTATGATGGGTTAGTTAACCTTTTTCTTAGGGTTACAGGTAAAACAAAGAATTGATGGAATATTTTTGAGTCAATCAAAATATGTGAAAACAATTCTACAAAAATACTCACTTGAAAATTGCTCTGTTTCAAAAACTCCCATGGCAACAGGGAACAAGTTAGATTCTGATAAGAATGGTATAAGTGTTGATATTAAAACCTATAGAGGGATGATAGGATCACTGCTTTATTTAACTGCAAGCAGACCAGATATCATGTTTGCAACATGTTTTCTGGCCAGATATCAATGTGATCCTAAAGAATCCCATCTGAAAGCTGTAAAAAGGGTTTTTAAATATCTCAAAGGCGCATCAGAAATTGGTCTCTGGTATCCTAAGGATACAAACCTTGAATTAATTGCATACACAGATGCAGATTATGCAGGGTGCAAAATTGACAGGAAAAGCACATCTGGTGCCTGTCAACTTTTGGGAGAAAAATTGGTATGTTGGGCGAGCAAGAAACAAAACTGTGTTGCCACATCAACAGCAGAATCAGAATATGTAGCAGCAGCAAGTTGCTGTTCACAGGTGCTGTGGATGCAAACTCAACTGAAAGATTATGGAGTAACTCTGACAAGAATTCCAATTCTATGTGACTCAAAGAGTGCCATTGCAATAACTAAAAATCTTGTTCATCACTCAAGAACCAAACACATAGATGTCAGATACCACTTCATAAAAGATCAGGTGGAGAAAGGTAACATTGAAATGTATTTTGTTCCAACTGAAAATCAAATTGCTGATATCTTTACAAAACCTCTTGATGAAAAGAGACACAATTTTTTGATCAGCAAACTAGGCATGGTTAATCTAAATGTTGAAGATTTCTCAGAAAACTCAAAAACACAAATTGAAGACCAACTTGTTGAAAATCAAAATTCTGATATTCATAGAACAAATCAACTAGTTTCTGATAAAACAATCCATCAATCTGATGGAACAGGAGAAAATCTGATGAACTATCAATAAATGATAGTTTATCAGATATTCTGAAGAAATATCAGGATATCTAGTAAAAGCACCAGAAGTTCTGATATAAAATCAGAAATTATGTTTGAAACATCAGGATAATCTGTAAAAATACATCCTCATGCACATTCCACATATTGTAATTACTTATTTTTGTGTATTTTTTTTAGTTTTGTTTTTTAAATTTAAAAAAAAAACAACAAAAAGGGGGAAAAGTAACATGCATACTGATGGAGTTCCATACAGCTGTAATAATCAACCGTCTCATTATCTTTTCACTTTATTGAATTTCATTTTTTTTGCATGCAACGTCATTTCTTCATAAGAAACTTAAATGTGACACGTAGGAACTAGAATCATTAGGAGCTATGAAAATAGATGCCTAGTCATTAAATGCTTACTCACACACGGGGCTTAATAGACTGTCAAAATCACTGTTACACTCACTATTACATTCACTGGGACAGATATCTTCTTAATTGAAGACAAAAATGTTGGCTGTTAATATCACTTTCACCTATAAATATTAACAACCTGAAAAGAACATTTGTAACAAAAACCAGCTCTTCAAAAGCCCTTCAACAATTTTTTTTCCTTATCAAAAATGGGTCGCCCAAAATTGATGAAAGCCACTCAATTCCCTCTTCCGTTTCACAGACTTTACAATCTTAGATTAAGATCCAACTTGGAAGGACCTGCATGGGAGGACTGCAGGTTTGTGTACAATATGATCATGCGAAGTCCTCTAGGCTTTGCTATGTCATCACATGTCACCATATATCCAGAACTTCTCCAAGAGTTCTGGTGGAACTCTCAAATCATTTTTGGTGGTACTTCCATGTGGATTGAAAGTGAGGTCATGGGAGTAAAAATTACTCTAAAAGAAGAAACAATCAGAAATGTCCTCAAACTGGGTGATAATCATGAAATCCAACTTCTGGAAAAAGCATATTTGCAACAAACCTTGACTGAAATGGGCTATCACACACTCAACTCGTCAAGGGCCATTAGCAAGTCTGGTTTTATACCACCTTTCCAGTTTTTGGTAACACAGCTAAGTGTCTGCTTTTCCTAGAAAATTGGACACTTCAATGAGTTGTCGAATAGGATGATGGAAGTAATGCATGCTGTGATACAAGAAAAACCTTTCAACTATGCTAAGTTTCTAATGAGAGACCTAGAAGTAAACATCCACGACCGTGAACCCTTTCTGATTTACCCTCGATTTGTTACCAAGGTGATCACTAGTCAACTGGGCTTTGGAGGAGTGAGAAGCTGCTATTCAAGAGCTGAGCTGGTACTTCAAGAAAACATTAGTGAAGCCACCTTGACGCCATCAACGAATCACACCGGACGAGTAACCAGTCTTTAGTTATATGTGAAGTGCATGTTCAATGTGTTAGAGGAGGAGGAGGAGTAGTTTTCTTTGTTTTATGTTTTGTTTTCGTTTAACATGTTTGTTTTATGTTTTCTTTCAACAGGTTTGTTTTAAAATTTTTTTGGTAAATAGATCTAGGGGGAACTTACACAAGTTGTCTGATAAAATCAAAGAAAATCTAGTGAATCACACATAAATACTAACAGAAGTTAGTAGAACTCAAAATCGGATGATCAATCAGAAAAACTGATCATTCACCAGAAAACTGTGAAAATTCTGATAACAGATCAGAAAATCATATTTTGTTTTGAAAAACCAGAAAGTTTAACATATCATCAGAAAAACAATTCTTTTAATCATATTTAATTGAATTTATGAAAATCCAAATTTTTAAAGAAAAAGTTTCTTTCTGAATTGTTTTTCTGAGTACTGGAACAAGCTATACCTCTGGTATATCAGAACAAAAGGTGTGGAGTTCAGAAATGCAAGACTACAATGTAAGTAAAATCTCAGAACTCTACTTATTCCCTCTCATCTAAAAAAAAAATATGATGATATATATATATCATTATGAGAAATATGTGGGGAGACACACAAAGGGTTTCGATTGGACCTTTTAAAAAGGGGTCCCACAAAGAGAAAAGGTGCAAGTTGGAAACTAGTGTTTATCTGCAAAATCTTTGAAGTCTCTAAATATCTTTAAAAGATATACATTAAATTAGAGATAAATCAAAGGTTTTTCAAAAACGGTTGTCTCCTTAAAGGATTAAAACATCTTAAAGGTGTCATTAATCACCCTGAACTCAAACAACCCACGACAAACACTCAAAAATCTCTGTCGATACACCCTATAAATACGTCATTCAAAAACAGAGTCTTTCATCTTCAACCTTCAAATTCAAAACCCTAAAACCCTTTCCCAAAAACAAAACCCAAATTCTCAATGGCTGCTGTTAACATCAACACACCTCAAATTAAACACTCAGTTCCTTTCATCACTGAAGATGGATTTCTTCCAATAAAGAGCAACAATGAAGCAATGAATGATAACATCGAAGAATATGATATGAAGTGTCTAATTCTTATTGAATTTCTAACAAGATGCCCGTTAGCTCAAGCTCTTACAAAGACAAGAGAGGTACCACAAGAACTCATACAACAAGTTGTAAAAACTCTCAAAATCTCAAGTCAAACTGAGCTAACAGCACATGTATGGGGAAATATCTTCATTAAAATTTCACCAGAAAAGATAAGGGAATGTTTGGAGCTACCCTTACATCAGAACTTTGAAAAGTCACCAGAAAGAGAAGATATGTTTTCACAACTTGATGCTGTAATGGGATACAAAACAAAGATTTCAACAATCAATAAATTCAAGAGAAACAAGCTACCTGCCTTCTGGCAAGTCTTAATGGAAATTCTTAACAAGTGTCTATCCTCAAAGATTGGAGGTACAGATCAGATAAATATGAACATTCTAACAATCATGTTCAGTCTAATAAATGGATTGAACATTGATTATGGAGCAGAAATATTTATTCTGATCAGGAGATCAATTCTGACCAAAGATGGTAGAATAGATACACATCTACCCTTTCCAAGATTTCTATCTATCATAATTTCTGATGCTTTTCTGAAAAGAAACATAGCAATACCAGCATCAGAAAATATGTGGAAAACAGAAATTATGAAACCTTGGAATGCTGCAGGGTCTTGGAAGTCAGATTATGATGTACCTGCTCTGACAAAAAAAAATGATGAGTATGATACCAGAAGAATCACCATACAGAGCAGAATACCTGAAAATGTTGAACAAAAAGTCAGAAAGAAAAGGAGTTTTTGAACATGTGATCCCTATGGATCATGATGCACAGGAGTCTAGTACACCAAGAATGGAATAGCAGGATGAATCTGATCCTCATCTAGCTGATGAAGATATAAATATGAATCCTGTGGCTGAAGAACATCATGCTGAAGACTCACACATTGGAGAAACAGGTGCACAACAGTCTAAAATAAACGTATTTTATGATTCTGAGAATGATTCTGATGAATCAATTCAAGGAAAACATGAAACCTTACTTAGAGAAACTATTTCTTCAAAACAAGATGTGAGTAAAACAAAAGACTCATTTTCTGAATCAGATTCTGAGGAGGAAACCTGGATGAGAAAACAAAAAGTTTCTCAACAACTCATGGAGAACCTGAAAAGGTTCAAGGATATGAGGAAACCCAGAACTTGAATTTGTTTCAATTTTCTGGTGAGGATATAGGGAATTTGGATTCGTCCAATCCTTTTAACCTTAAAACAGTAGAGAATGTGTTTTCTGCTGGTGGTAGAAGAGAAACATCTGTTGTTTTTCCAATTTCCCAAGAACATCAATCTATGTCACCTAAACAATTTCGAAAAGAACCTGAAGATGAAGCTGCTACTGTGAAAACAACAACAGAAGAAAAACTTGATCTAATACTAGAAGAAATCAGAAATCAAAAGTCAGAGATCAAGTTTTTGTCAGAAACTGTCAAAGCTGTGCAGAAGCAAACTGAAGACAATACTGCAACTCTCAACAAATTGCAAAAATCATCAGAAAACAAAGAAAGCTCATCAGAAATTGAGAAAGCTATCAAGGAACTGAATGATATCAAGAAAAAGATGACTGAGGGTGCAACTGCAGGAGAAAGCTCAAGTTCAGGGAAGCTTCTTGAAGAAATACAGTTCCTCAGAGCCAACAACAGCAGCATGACCGAGGCTTTTGAGAAACTGTTGATGGAATTAGCTGCACAAAGAAATCAAGAAAATCAAGGGTTACAGAAAATGAAGAAACAAGAGGAAACAAATACTCAAGCTCTTACTAATGTTCATCTGTTAGTTAAGAGATTGCAGTATAATGTTGCCAGACTAGCAAATATTGATCTTCATGAACTGAAAGCCCCAATTCCACAAGAAAGACAAGCAAGAAGATCAGAAACTTCTCAACAACAACCAAAAATTGTTCAACAAGATCAAACCAAACCAACAGAAATCTCAACAGCTTAAAAATAGAAGCAATCCATGGGTCCACCTCAAGATAAACAGAAGATACTCATGGGTCCTCCACCAAATGTCTCAAAGCCAGACACATCAAGGGTACAACCAAAAGATCATGTTCCAGTACAACCAGTTTTTACAACCATCACAGGAGAAACAGAGTTGAGCATACTAATGGATACAAAAGAAAAGAAAAGAGAAGAATGGAACATGAAGTGACTTCCTCAAAAAGGCCAAGAAAAGAAATGATAGAAGATTCAGAAGGGAACATCAGAGAAATGGAAGTGCTAAAAGGTTATTTACACACTATTATGTACCCTGAAGAACATCTAAAGAATTACTATTGGAAAGGTCCAGAAGACAACCCAAAGAGACAACTTTCTCCAATGAGCAAAGGTATTGTTGAAAATAGAAACAATGGAGGTTGGGTAATTTTACCCAAGCACATGACCAATCCAATAGTATCAATTGAAAGAATTGATACAATGACCACTGGAGGAGGCATCCTAGGCAATAAAGCACAAAACAAGTATACCTTGATCAGAAAAGACAACAGTCAACAAAAGGTTACTGATGCAAATATGGCTGATGATATTCACCCATTGGGAATAGTCAAAATGAAGAATATCATTGATGAAATGAAAGGTAATTCAGTTATAATCAGAAGAGCCCTTGAAAGTCTCAAAAGTGCAGGAGGAAAGATATACAAAAGGGCTGCACTGGCAGACTTTGATCTATGTATCAATTTTGAGTACAGCAACAAAGTGCTAATACCACCTCCGAACACTTCAATTCCAGCTGAAATTGCTTCTAAACTATTAAGAACTGGAGCAATCTTTGATCAACCAGAAATGAGTGTAGTCTTCAATGATGTTAATAAAGAAAAAGCTCTGTTCAGAATCAGTGATATATGCAGGTATTCAAATCAAACTCTGAAATATATAAAAAACTGCATGAATGAAAAACAAGAGCAGCTCAAAAGGAAGGGAAAGAATAATGAAAAGCTGAGAAAAACAATTGAAGAGTGCATTGAAAATTGGATGGAAGCAAGAGGATGGTATAAAGAAATGTACAAAGAAACTCAAAAGGCAATTGACTACAAGAAAAGGCTGAAACCTGGAGACAAATACAGAAGTGGAGTGAAGATCAACTAACGATTTAATAAGATTAAATTTCCTGTTTATTAACAATATTTTATCAATGTCTGATTTATAGTTGGTTTGACTATGTTCAATGTTTCTGAACTTAGTTGTTTTTGAATTTCTCTTTCAAAGAAAGTTGTTTATGTTTGATATAGAGGTAGTTCATTTTCTTACAATACTTAGGGGAAACTGTTAGGAAACTTTATTTGTAAGTATTGAAGAAAAACACAATCAACTGGATCTATGAAGAGATCACAGTCCTGAAGATCACGAACTAGAAAAAGAAGATCAGATGGGACAACCGGAATACATAGCATCTACTTCAAAGAAACACAAGTTGATCAAGAGATGAATTGGATTATCAAAAGAGGTCATTTCTGATGGATCTGATGATATTTCTGATGAAATATCATCAGTATCTGACGATTCTGATCATCAAGGATTTTCTGATGATTTGTTCATCAGAATTTCTGATGAAGTGGTTTATCAGAATTTCTGATGAAGTGGTTTATCAGAATTTCTGATGAAATAACCCACTTGTCTGAAATTGGCTCTGTCCTGCCACACTTACCGAAGCAAGTTGACATTAAATGAAATCATGATGAAAAAGGTAACTTGAACGTTGGAATCAATGAATATGTCAATTGGCTACTTTTTGCAGGAATTATTGTATGAATAAACTATTGTTTATTCATACAAGCCGTCTATAAATAGAAGGCTCAACCAGGAGAAGCAAAGTGAGTTTGAAGCTTAGCATTCACACATACATCTAAACTCCATTGCTCTCTCCCCCACAAAATTCAAGATTCGTTTGTATTAGATAATAATCTTACAATCACTTTGTAAACCATTTTGTTTCTAAGTGATATAAACTTGATAATTCTGTAGGTCTTGTTTCTTGAAAGTCTGATTTCCATTTCCGCACATCTTTTTCACATCTACTGAAATCACTTGCCATATTACGTGAAAAGAAGTTGCTTTGAGCCTGAACTGGGTCTAACAGCGAGTCTTTTAGTGGTTATTAGAAAATTTTGGGTGACCTTTGTGTCGTTACATATATGTATGTATCGATCTTCACCAGTTGTGACTCACAACTGGTGAAGATCGATACATTGTGACTTGTGAGCTTTTATGGATGTAAACAAAGAGAAGCTTGTCAGGTTAGTGTTGATCTTGGGTTTCTTCTTGGGTTTATTTTAACATATCTATTGAACTTTGGTTAAATTAATGAGAAATTGAAGTGGGTGTTGTTCAAGTTTTGATCTTCCGTTGTGGAATTTTGTGGGTTTATTTGTTTTTGTGGAATGAAATGGTTTGAGGTGTGAAACTTTGTTGTTTTTGTTTGGTTTAATATAAAATTGGTTGGATGGCTGCCAAGTGTTTCTTTTATGCCTAGCTACAAAAGAATTTAGCAAATTTAGCAATTCGTTCACATGAATGTTAAAAAAAATTAAATTTTGTTTAATGTTAGGAAGAACAGAAGTTTGCTTTCCTCAACATTTGTGTAAATATGTTTAATCCTTTTTTTATGAATTGATGTTGCAAGAGTGTAACTGATAGCATCAGTTATCATACTTCAATATAATTGTACTTTCAGGTTCTATGCCGATGGCAAGCAAAAGAGTGATTTAGTGTGGGGAAGAGCAGAGCTTGTACACCCTGAAAAGTCAGATGTCTAGGTCAATTTCGAGTTACCAGACAAGGGAAAACACAAGTCTTCATAACAGAGCTCGTAAATCTTCCGGCGTATTTTTTGTCTTTGTTCAAAGCTCCAGTAAAGATCATTAACACTTTGGAGGGAATAAGAAGATCGTGCATCTGCATCTGGGGGAAATCAGGTAATAAAAATAAGATGCGGTTGTCACACCCTGACTTTTGCGTAAGCGTGATTATGGTGTGAGTTTCTTAATATCATTGCATTCAATCATAACATCAACTATATGATAAAACCATAGGTTTGTCATCCATTAAATAAGTTTAAAACATAACAACATGGTTTTGAAACGTAGACTTCAAATTCAAATTTTACAAACCGTACAAATTGTTTATGAGTTCATTAAGGACTCTTCAAAAGATATTGAATAACACCAAGGTTTGGAAGACGTGTCTCGTCCAGGAATAAGACACACAAACCAAACTCAAAGACCATGGATGACATCTTTATTTTTAACGCAGCATAAAAACTTCCAACGCCCGCCAGATCCACTTAATTATTCCCTGAAATACATGTAGTTTGAAAACATCAACAAAAGTTGAGCGAGTTCATGTGCTCGTTTGTGTGTGTGTATAAACCTTTGAAAACGTGGTAAGAATGTATGTAAGTCCCTGGTATGCAGCAATAAGGAAAAAGAGATCACCACTAGGTTGCAAAGCCAATGGTATGTGTGAAGTGATGCAGGAAGACTCAAACCTAGCAGATTTTGCACCGGGCCTCCGGCTGTAAGACATAGTCACCACATGGTCCACTCGACGGACTCACGGGTGGGGCTCGCTACACCCAAATAGATCTATCACTCATGCCCCTCGGTCCTACTACGAGGATTGATGGCCTTAATCGCCCTACCCATTCACATGATCTAGCAGTAACCCTCCTTAGCTAACCATACCATGTATAAAACGTTTGTAATAATTGTAACATGTATTTCACCCCCGAATTATAAAACTTAAAACAGTTAAAAGAAAAGGGGGACATGAACTCACAGTATTTCGTCTTCGGTACTCGTAACCCAAATCTCCTCAGCAAACACGACTACCTACAATGTTCTAGTGTCTATTAGACGAACGGGTCGTGCCTTGTCTTAGTATTTACGTTTTTGAGTTACGTTTACTTCATGTCTTCAATATTATTCCAAGTTATAATTATTTGTTAAAATAATGACTATTTTAACTTTAAATTACATTTGATTTTGGAATAATTGTTAAACAATATTTTGTAACAATACCTCTCAAGTATTTCCTTCCCAAGGATGGGTATATCTGTATTTGTATTTGTATATTTTTCCACGTATTGGTGTCGTATTCCGGTGTGTACGTATTTTCTTAATAAATACCCAATATATTCCCAAAACAATATATTTTCAAGTCTTACTTAGAAAATATATATAAACTTATTTTGTCCAAGAATACTGTATTTCCAGAAAATATATATTTTTCCCAAAAATCATATATCTTCTAAATACTCTAGGAAAATATATTTTTACTTCCAAAAATAATATATTTTCTCTCCGTCGAAAATATGACATACTTTGTAATAAGAACGAAAGTCATATTCTCATTTCTTTCGTATCCAAATAATATTTACCAAAAATATATTTACAACGGTATATCCCGGAATATTTTATAAGTTACGTTCTATTGTTCGGTTTCACAATATGATGTGTGTAACTCATATATTTATTCCTTGTGATTTTTGGTATTATCTTGGATTGTAAGTTCTTGGTATTTTGTTAAGTTATATTATTTTACCCTAAAATAATATAACTATTTCACCAAGTATACAAATACTTACACAAGTGTCTTTAATGTAAATATATATTCTAAATACATATTTATTCATTTTTTTTATAAAAACCAACCTCCGATACTTGTATTTTTGTAACAAGGTCTATGGCAAAGTTTATGTTGAAAACCATAGTTAAAACACACTTGCTAATATTTGTTTTAGAAAATATTTTTCTAAGTGTTTATATTTTTAGAAAATTTTGCCATAATTTCCCCTAAAAATGGAGGTGTCCATGCTATTAAAGCATATCATTTTCTTTTTAGAAATCATTTCAAACAATCAGCAATCAATCTCTAAACAACTACACTTACCAAGTGCAAAAACAATGTTATTTGCACTACAACATGAAGTTGAACTTTCATTAAAAACTTGTAGTAACTTGGTGGTGTATTTAGTAGGTTTAGTTACCCCTCAAAGTGTGTTTACTTCTTTAAATATCTTATTCTTGAAAGATTTGGATGTTTACAACTTGTAAACATATTTTACAAAAACGTTTCTTTATTAAATCTTCTTGTTTCTCTAGTGTTTCTACACTTATTTTATCACCAAAAATAGTGTAAGTTTAAGTAAGAACCATGATCTTCTAAAAATCATATTTTGAACTTGGTTCTTGTTGGAAAACCACTCATAAATCTTAGATCTATAAGTTTATCAACTCACTTGATTATTATTTTTCAAGAAATCATTTTATTTTCAAGTTCATGCTTACACATGAGGATGATCATCTCTTTTCATCACATATTCATCCTCTCACTTGCTAGATCATGTATTTAATCACATTCTAGCAAGCTCCTTATGATGATCAACATCATAATTTCAAGTAAATAACAATCAAACATCATACATACACTAAACAACTTAGCTTCATCATGATTTCATCATTTTTCAAGCTTATGTACATGTTTCAAGGTTATGTTCTTTAGTGTTCTTGTGATTTACAACATGACACATCTTTTAACCAACAAAAATTAGAAGTAACAAAGGTTATGAGAGTCTTACTACTAGCACAAGGCTAGGGATGAACACTTAATGAAGAAGATGATAAAAGTGGAGGATAAAAGCAAAAAGGAGAGGTCCTTCAATCTTCAAGAGCACCAAGCTTCATAAGACACCTTCTTACACCCTTGAGAGTATATGGAATGAATGGATGATGGATGAAAGGTGGTGGTGGTGTTGGTGTGGTGCTCGGCCGAGAGAAGAGGGAGGAGAGGGAGAGAGGTGAAGTGTGAAAGTTCTAGTCCATCATGTTATACGTATACACCTTTAGAGCTTTTATCCAATGGACCTTGTGTTTCAAGAGTACACTACACAATCTTCACTAAATCCTTAGAGATCATGCAACATCTTAATGAGATTTGAGGAGATCAAGGTGGTGGGGCCACCTTGAATCCGTAAATATGAAGGGGGTGGGGGTCTTGTGTAAGTTTAAACCATAAGTTGGACAATTAGTTGAAAACTAAGTGCATTAGTTTAGGTGTTATGCATAAGATATGTTATATAGTGTGTTAAGGTGTTCGGGAATCATAACTAGCCAAGAAATAATAATACAATGCTTCTAGCATAATTTTGGTGTTTCGGGTAGTGTCCGGTTGTTTGGTTAGATACTGGTTCGTTAAAGTGTCAAACTATTTCGTTTAGTGATCTTTAATTACCCTTTTGCGTCACTTTTAATTCCCGACACTTAGGAAAGCATTCATGACCATTTCGTCATATTTTTGTATGTTACTAGCATGTTAAAAAGCTGATTTTTGCTGAAATATGCAGAATTCTGCACTTTGGGTGAGTGTTAGGCACTTTCCGGCACTTAAACTATCACCTAGTGAAGCAGTTTTATGGTCCTTACTTCCCTACACTCCATACTAGTGTAGAACTTGGTTTCATGCTCACACTGGGTCTCAAAATACTGTCTGTCTATGTATTGAACATTTATGTCACTAAAGTCTGTATGTGAAATGATGTGACAGTACGTAATATGTGATGCACATGTATGTATGATACATAAATCAGAAAGCAGTTTAAGTCATTAATTGTAATTCAGCACAGTCATTAAGCACTAATAAATGTTAATTAATTGTACGGATACATGCAAATTTGACAGTTGTCACATTCTCCCCCTGTTAAGAAAATTTCGTCCTCGAAATTTATACTACCTTATCTCCTTAGGGTTACATTATGTGTATATGTATATGGATAATATTGAGGTAGGTAATCACAAAACCGAATTAGACCTTATTCACATCAGGTGAATCCAAGAATATATAACAACACGAATCCAATGGTTAAAAGGTATGTGCTTTAAGCATTTGATGTCAAAGGACACGAGATGTATAGACGTATAGTCTAGTGTAATCTAGTTAACAGGGGTTCCACAAAAGAGGAGTTTTGACCAGTAGGATTCTCAAACAATCGGTCACAATATGCAAACGAGTTTTCACAAACCATAGCATCCGCTATATGAACTCAAAATCAACAACTTGAATATGAAAATGATCTGTCAACTTTCGAATAAATAAATGGTAAGGATTAGTGTGTTGACATTCTTAAATTTCAAAGGTACACCGAATGAAATACAAGCGAATCTGGTGTATCATTGTCTTGATTCATAGTTGCATCAGGAATGTTTAAATGACTAGTCAAACAAAAGTATATGTAGTTTTGTGTGAAACGATTGACCATGATTAGCACAAGCTACAAATTTGTAATGACACCATAAGGCGTCGTAATGGCATGATTCAAATATAGTGGTGACTGAACAAGTTCACCGTGTTTGAAATCAAACGAAAGTGTACTGAGACAATCTAAAGATTTGATTTACACAATGTCATAAAGTTTTCAGTTGAATACGGAACATCAAAGAGCCACTGTTTTTGATCGAAGATGAAAAAGTATTAAGTACCGCAAGGCATTCGATCGACAATGAAAGAATCTTTAGGAGGTACATTGTGATATGAAATGAATCTATGTACCATTGTCTTAACACACAACTGTGTTGAGACCACCTTAAATCGTGATAAACAAAAGGGATTTAGAACAATTAAATAGACAATTAAATCCGTATATAGGGGGCGTAACTAAATTAGCGCAAGCTTCAATTCTGTGAAAGTATCACCGCAAGGTATCGAAATCAATCACACGATTTAGTGGAGTCGTAGACCAACCAAGTCTACCACGACTCGAAATGAAAGAATCTTTGCAAAAATATTTGAATATGATGCTCTCAATACATCATATGACGTCTTAAACTGAATATGCGAAATGGATAAGTTCAAGCAATTGATCTTGGTTTCAGCGTAACCCAACAATAAACGTATGTATCAACAAAGAAATATCGGCATGGTCACAAAGATAAACCATGAATGTAACTTGAAATAAAAGAAGTTTCAAGAAAGTGTGTTGACTTGATAGCAAAAGAGCCAATAATTACAATACTGTAGGTCATTTGAATCACAAATCAGTAATTAGATTTAGCGACATAATATTTGAACTTCAATGAAGCGTTTGAAATGAAACCGCATGCGTAGCAAATGGTGCATGCGTAACATATGAGTTTTCAAGTAATGAAACAATGAGTATTTGCTAAAATGGAGAAATGACCAAGTATTCGAAGCAAATGTGTGTTCGCTCTCAGCGAAGAAAATCAACGTGATACAACTATCATTAAGGGGAGTAGGGATGCAATTATCTACTCGCTAGAAGCAAGAGTGAAGATTTCAAAGAAAGAAATATAAGTATTTTATGTTTGGTTAACTGAAATAGCATATATGTCAGGATGACGGCGTTTGCTTGGGTTAATAGATGTGGTTCCTAAGTAACAACCTTTACGAGTTTGGATCTGGGTTCCCAAAGATCCTAAGTACATGTTTCCTAGATTCTCAAGGTTTCATATTCTGTGTAAAATTGTTTTGTGCATCGTGTAGGGAAACACCATTTTTGTGTACGTTTAAAACAAGTTATTGTCCCACAACTTCCCCGGTATATTTTCTTCCTGAATTCACAGCTAATGACACTCGATCATCGATCAGTCGTGATATAGTAGTTAGATCCTTACAGTTAGTTAGGTAAGAAATTCGTTGATCCTCATCAAGAGTTATCAACTCTTGTTGGTTAGCTCGCTCGGCTCCTGGTAGTTGATGCTCATTTGAAAATCATTGTCCTTGTCACACCCCGACCACGTGTAACATACAAAACGTGGCGGAAACGTCGGGGAGTGTTGTAACAGAATTATTGTTTCACAACCATGGCATACAAAGTTATATTTTATTTATTAAACAAGAGTGTTACATTGTCTTAAACAGGAAACAAATAGTTTATAACATAATTAAACAAGTCTATCTCCATTTTTAGTCTCTAAGGCACAGGTCCGCCCTAGAATCATGATCAACATCCTACAGAAAAGCTCCTGAAAACACATGTGAAAATAGGTACGTCAGCATAAAAATGCCTGTGAGATACATAGGTTTTGTGAAAATAGGATTCATGACTTGTGTTTAAGAAAATGTTTAGTCATGAACCTTGTAATTTGCTTTGTCTTGAGAAAAGTATGTTATTTGTATAAAATGTAATATGTCTATACTGAAATGATTTAAATAACGTTACGATATGTAATATTATACAAACACTTATATATAGGAAGTATCAGCGGCGTATCCACCATGTTTGTATCATATTACACACGCATCGTTACTCAAATCACTTACCCAAACAACCACCAATGTAACTTGTTCATGTACAAATCAATTGTCAAGTGTTATTGTGTAAACCATATCAAAATGTCTATGTCCAATGTAAACCACCAAATGTGTATATCAATGTCAAAATGTTTATGTTCAATGTAGATCATGTAATGTGTAACCAAAATGTCATAATGCATACATCCAAGCCTTGAGACTGTGGCGATAAACCCTTAAACAAATTAAAATGCACAAAAACAAGGTATTGAAGTAAAACATAGTTTAAATCAAAGTTATGTTTTGTGTAACAAATGCATGCTACACTGATACAAACATTTATGCGGTATTGTTATAATGCATACATCCAAGCCTTGAGACTGTGGCGATAAACCCTTAAACAAATTAAAGGTTTATCTAAGTTATGTATATCGAATTCGGTCATTCCTTCCAATCCAAACAAACCCAGGATTTCAGGAACGGGAGTTGTCAATTCCTATGGTACCACTACCTACTAACGAACGGCGTAGCTAATGTTAATGAATGTATTGTTCCATTGTAAACAAACCAAATGTCATACCCAAAATGTAAGCATGTGTAAACGATGCACTTAGTATGTAATCAAATGAACATACATAGCGTGAAATGTAATGTAAAACGATGTACTAAGTAATGCACACAATGGGCACACATAGCATGAAATGTAATGTAAAACGATGTACTAAGTAATGCACACAATGGGCACACATAGCATGAAATGTAATGTAAAACGATGTACTAAGTAATGCACACAATGGGCACACATAGCATAAAATGTAATGAAATCATGTACTATGAATGTACTAATAAACATAGCGAGTATATGATATGAAAACAAGAAAGCATGAAAGTAACAAGTAGGCACATGTGTTCCACCCCAAAATGTTTGGAAAACAGTAAAAGAGGGGTCTATGTACTCACTTGAGATTACCTAGTAGTCCTGGAGTGACAATCAAATAATGATAGAGATCTCGGAATCAAACGGCACCTAATATAGGTAACAATGTTAATAAACCGGACCTAAATCGGAAGATCGGATAGAATGAGGTTTCGTAAACCAAACAAGTATGGAAACTCGTGTAATATGGTTTAACAAAGCCTACCTACTAATTGAAACCTAATATAATTGTTTACGACCCATTACGACCCGTTTAGGTAGCTTATGCTACTTTAACGCGTCGTTCACGTGAAACGCGTTCGGACCGCCTAACTAGCCCTATGACAAGTGTTATATGCCTAAACATGTTACATAATCAGTTATGTGACAAAAGTTTAGGTTACATATGCTTAATTACCAATTATACATGAAAAGGGTATTCTGGTAATTTACCTAAGGCATATAAACTACATATCATACAACTATTCAAACGAAGCGACCATAGGGTATAACCTCGGAAGGTTATTCCCTATATACTATGGTCACCTAATGTATTTGGTCGGATCCTAATGATCGACCATATAGGTCAGGTTCGAGGTATAAGTGATTTATTAGATCGCTTACCCTACGACCCTAGACAACGTGGTAATCAGTAGGCATAGTCCCAAGGGACTATAACCAACGTGATTACACTCACGTTGCGAAGTTCAAACGAACTTCACATTGACCATAAACTGGTCAATGCAGAAAGTCAAACAAAGTTTGACTTTCAGACTCTAAAAGACTCGAAAAGCAATAAAAGAACGAAAGAATACTTACGAAGGGTCCCCGAATGCTAATTTCGATTCAAAAATCTCAGGTATGAAACAATAGTTTCAACTTAGAGTTTCTCAAATCAAAATTCTTGTAAGTTTTGCAATGTGGTGGATGGGTATTTATAGGAATACCCGAACCGTTAGGATCGTTTGTCGAATATCGTGCCTTAATCGCATCCGTACAAGTGTCGGAACCTTATGGTAGCTAAAAATGATCCTTATCATCTGACTAAGCAATTGGGAATGTGTGGGTGTGGTTAAAACAGCTGGAACCTGCTGTTAGAAACACCTAATCTGGTCTGATAGTCGGACGCGGCCCGCTTCAGGATCACACAAGTCTCAGGCGGGCCGCCTGGCCTTGTCTGATCAGCCACAAGTTTCAGAAATTACAGTTTCAGTCCCTGCACGTGTTTAAGGCCATTTCCGACACTTCTAAGGCCCGTAAAGCCAACTTTAAGGCCCTAAAATGATGCCTAAACATTGTGGACATGAAACATGTTCAAAAATATGCCGGATGTCGATTCATTTGGTCGTACGAACGCGATGTTCGCTTAATTACGACGGAATGCGCACAAGCGCGAAAAACGATCCAAATGACGCGACGAATGGATTTTTGGCAAGCCAAACACTAAAGCATAATATAGTCATGCTTACATAAATTTTTGGATGTCCGGATGTATTCAGAACGTAATTATGCGCGAAAGTGCAAACTTGTGTACTTTTTGACACTTTTAGTCCCTGAATGACCCAAAAGTTTATTTTAGCATACCGAACCCCTCAAAGCCTATTTCTAAGCTATGTAAAGGATATTTATGGTATGTTTAACTTATGGTCTTGTTCCGGAATGTCTGTTCCAGTACAAATCATCATACTTTCGCAGTTTGTCAAGTTTAGTCCCTGTAAGCGAATTTGCTTATTTTTGCCATACCAAAGCCTTCAAAACTTATTTCTAAGTTATGGAAGGGTTATTTATGGTATGTTAAGTATATGTTGAAGTTCTGGAGTATTTGTCGCATTAAACTGGTTACGTTTACGCATCAGTTTGCGTATAACTCTCCAGAAAGCGATATAGAGTTTGAAATTACATAAAAGTCAAAACATGAAAAATGTAAAACACAACCAAACAAACATTGGGATGAAATAACATTGTTTTATTGATAACTGAACTGTTCACAATGATTACAAGTACAGATGTTACAGTCTCCCCTACTTGTGGAAATTTCGTCCCGAAATTTATTTAGAGGAAACTCGTGGGAAAAGATGCGGATATTTCGCATTCATTTGATCTTCGCGTTCCCAAGTAAACTCAGGTCCACGTTTAGCTTCCCAGCGAACTTTGACCAAAGGAATGCGCTTGCGTTTAAGCCACTTGACTTCACGTTCCATGATTTCCACTGGTTTCTCAACAAATTTCAGTGTTTTGCCAACACGAATTTCGTCAAGCGGTATGTGGAGGTTCTCATCAGCTAAACACCTCTTGAGATTGGATACGTGAAAAGTTGGATGAACATTTCCAAGTTCAGGAGGTAACTCAAGTCTGTAGGCTACCTTTCCGATTCTTTCGACGATCTTGAATGGTCCAACGTATCTAGGTGCAAGTTTTCCTTTCTTTCCAAATCTGATCACACCCTTCCAAGGTGAGACCTTAAGTAATACTCGATCACCGACTTGAAATTCCAAAGGTTTGCGTTTTGGATCCGCGTAACTCTTTTGACGGCTCATAGCTGTCTGAAGGTTATCGTGAACTTTCTTGACCTTGTCAGTTGTCTCTAAAATGAGGGCAGGTCCAGTAAGTTGAGCCTCGCCGATCTCATTCCAGCAGACTGGTGAACGACATTTTTGACCATAGAGAGCCTTGAAAGGAGCCATTTTGATGCTAGTGTGATAACTGTTGTTGTAGGAGAATTCAATCAATTTAAGATGTGAATCCCAACTACCACCAAAATCGATCACACAAGCTCTAAGCATATCCTCCAGAGTCTGGATTGTTCTCTCTGATTGACCATCCGTTTGCGGATGATAAGCTATGCTCAGATTAATTTGGGTCCCCATAGCAGATTTCATGGTTCTCCAAAAATGAGAAGTGAAACGAGCATCTCTGTCAGAAATGATGTTCAAAGGAACACCATGTCGAGCTACAATTTCATCCACATAGATTTTTGCAAGTCTGTCAGCAGGAAAGTCCTCACGGATTGGTAAGAAATGTGCTGACTTAGTAAGACGATCAACAACTACCCAGATGGCATCATGACCTTTCTTGGTGCGTGGAAGTTTGGTAACAAGATCCATAGTAATGTTTTCCCATTTCCAAACTGGGATCTCTGGTTGCACCAATAAACCCGAAGGACGCTGATGTTCAGCCTTAACCTTAAGACAAGTAAGGCATTTTAATACGTATAAGGCAATGTCTTTCTTCATACCAGGCCACCAATAGTGAATACGAAGATCCTTATACATCTTATCTGAGCCCGGATGAATAGAATAACGAGACTTATGGGCTTCATCCATAAGCAAGGTACGAAGATCATCCTGGCTTGGGACCCACAAACGGTCCATGAAGTAATACGATCCATTGTCCTTCAGTTCTAGATCAGGTGTTATGTGATAGGGAAATTCCTTATCCATCAAACCTTGTGAAACACAAGATTGTTGAGCCTGAGAAATGCGTGCTTGGATATCGGATCGAGCTTGAATAACAGATTGAACACGTACACAATGAAGCTTAGTACGTTCTTTACGACTCAATGCATCAGCTACGACATTCGCCTTACCAGGATGGTAGCGAATTTCGCAGTCATAGTCGTTTAAAAGCTCAACCCAACGTCGTTGCCTCATGTTGAGTTCTTTCTGGTTGAAGATATGCTGAAGACTTATGTGGTCAGTGAAAACCACACATTTTGTACCGTACAAATAGTGTCTCCAGATCTTTAGAGCGAAAAGAACTGCACCCAACTCAAGATCATGAGTGGTGTAGTTCTTCTCATGTATCTTCAACTGCCTCGATGCATATGCTATGACTTTGTTCCTTTGCATTAGAACACAGCCAAGGCCCAATTTCGATGCATCACAATAGACGACAAAATCATCATCACCCTCAGGCAATGATAGAACAGGCGCATCGCAAAGCTTCTGCTTCAAGTGATGAAAAGCTTCCTCTTGTTTGAATCCCCAATCAAAGGGTTTGTTCTTCTGAGTTAGAGCAGTTAGAGGAACTGCGATCTTTGAGAAGTTTTCAATGAAGCGGCGGTAATAACCCGCTAGACCAAGAAAAGAACGAACCTCAGTAGGAGTAGTAGGCGTATCCCAATCCTTAATCGCACTGATCTTGGAGGGATCTACATGAATACCTTGTTCGTTGATGATATGTCCTAAGAATTGAACTTCTTTAAGCCAGAATTCACACTTGGAGAATTTGGTGAAAAGTTGCTCTTTCTTTAGGAGTTCCAGAGTAAGACGAAGATGTTGCTCGTGATCAGCTCGCGTCTTAGAGTATATCAAGATGTCATCAATAAAAACAATGACGAACTGATCCAAATAAGGCTTGCAGACCCTATTCATTAAGTCCATGAAAACAGCAGGAGCATTAGTCAAACCGAATGGCATGACTGTGAATTCATAATGCCCATAACGAGTACGGAACGCTGTCTTGGGAATGTCTTCTTCATGCACCCGAAGTTGATGATACCCGGAACGTAGATCAATCTTCGAAAAATAAGAAGCGCCCTATAATTGATCAAAGAGATCGTCTATGCGCGGTAGGGGATATCGATTCTTGATGGTAAGCTTGTTAAGCTCACGATAATCGATACACATCCTAAAAGATCCATCCTTCTTCTTAACAAAAAGAACGGGAGCACCCCAAGGTGAAAAGCTAGGACGTATAAAACCTTTGTCAGAGAGCTCCTGAAGCTGCTTAGACAACTCTTGCATCTCAGACGGTGCAAGACGATATGGAGCTCTGGCGATGGGATTTGCACCAGGTACGAGATCAATACGGAACTCGACTTGGCGTGCTGGAGGTAAACCAGGTAAATCTTCAGGGAATACTTCAGAATAATCCTGAACGACAGGAATATCTGAAATAGACTTACCCTTGCCTTTATCTGCTGTAACATGTGCTAAGAAAGCCACATAGTTCTTCCGCAGATACTTCCGAGCTTTAAAACAAGACATGAGCTTGAGACCACCAGACGGTTTCTCACCTTGAACATGTAGGATCTCTCCTGTTGAAAGTGGCACACGAACGATCTTCTCGAAACAAACTACCTCTGCGTGATGCTTGGATAACCAATCCATACCCACAATTACGTCGAAGCTTCCAAGTTGCATTGGCGTGAGGTCGATAGGAAAAAGATGGTCGTTAAGGTTCAGCTGGCAGTTGCGAAGAACAGAATCAAGAATAATGGGTTCACCACTAGCAACCTCTACTGTCAAAGATTTGCCTAGTTTTGTTCTAGACACGCGAAGCATTGGCTCAAAAGACAATGACACAAAACTCTTGTTGGCACCCGAATCAAAAAGAACAGATGCAGGCTGATTATTAATAAAGAATGTACCGTTCACCACATTATCGTCTGCCTGCGCCTCTTGGGCATTCATGTTAAAAGCTCGTCCACGAGCCTGAGCCTGATTCTGATTTTGATTCTGGTTCTGGTTGGCTAGCCTTGGGCACCGGTTCCTGTAGTGGGTCAGATCCCCACAGTTATAACAAGCACCCGGTGGGTATTGTGGTCTTGCAGCTTGACCATGTTGCTGAGCAAGAGGCTGAGCAACTTGTTGAGCTTGGTTATGAACGGCCTGATTCTGGTTAGCAGGAAAGCGGCAAGTAGCGGCAAGATGACCCGATTTCCCACAGTTATTACAGAAACGACACTGATGTTGCGGCTGATGGTGACTGTTGCATCTATTGCACAAAGGTGCATTCCCTGAATATGGTTTCTTCGCTGGAGGCTGTGCGGGTTGGTTGGGAGCTGCCTGGTTAGCTTGGGCAGTGACAGCAAAATTTTGGGAAGCCTTACGCTTCCTTGCCCTTTTCGATGAACCAGACTCATTTCCATTCTTGTTTTGACCTTTCTTGCTATCTTCCTTGTCAGCCGACTGTTTCTTGCCCTTGTCACCCTTCCTGTGTAGCTTATTCTTCCGAATCTGCGACTCAGTCAATGTCGTCGATAACTCAATCGCCTGACGAAGTGTGGTAGGGTTACTACCAGTAATGATATCTTGTATTGAGTCAGGTAGGCCGTCGATGTATCTTTCGATAGCCTTGTCGAGTGGGGTAACCATTGTCGGGTAAAGCAGACTCAATTCCTCAAATCTATCAGTATATGCCCTGTGCTCACCACTATCTTGCTTCAAATCATCAAATTCCTTCTCCAAAGCTCGCTGCTCATGACGAGGACAGAATTCCCTCATCATAAGGGCTCTAAGTTCAGCCCATGTCTGTGCTAGAGCAACTTCAGCACCACGATCCCTCATAACCCCGTTCCACCATGTGAGAGCCCTCTTCTGAAACACACTTGAAGAAAACTCGACCTTGCGATTTTCAAGACACTGCAGGTGGCGGAAAGTATTCTCTATGCTCTCGAACCACTGAAGAAGCCCAGTCGCTCCCTCAGAACCACTAAACTTGAGTGGTTTAGCCGAGTTAAAATCCTTGAATTTGCACGGACGATTGTTGTTGTTGTTGGCTTGGTTCCATTGAGCGAAGAGATTTGGAAATTGAGCAGCCATCTGCTGCGCAATTATTTCTGCCAGTTCGCCAGTCGCTATCTGGTTCTCGCGTCGAGGAGGCATTCTAAAAGAGGAAAACATGAAAGGAAACGAGTGAGATGATTGGATGAAGAGAATGAGATGAAACAAAATCAACAAAAGAAAAGATGGTGGTCATTCGTCCACAAAATCAACAAAAGAAAAGATGGTGGTCATTCGTCCACAAAATCAACAAAAGTACATGTTTCCTAGATTCTCAAGGTTTCATATTCTGTGTAAAATTGTTTTGTGCATCGTGTAGGGAAACACCATTTTTGTGTACGTTTAAAACAAGTTATTGTCCCACAACTTCCCCGGTATATTTTCTTCCTGAATTCACAGCTAATGACACTCGATCATCGATCAGTCGTGATATAGTAGTTAGATCCTTACAGTTAGTTAGGTAAGAAATTCGTTGATCCTCATCAAGAGTTATCAACTCTTGTTGGTTAGCTCGCTCGGCTCCTGGTAGTTGATGCTCATTTGAAAATCATTGTCCTTGTCACACCCCGACCACGTGTAACATACAAAACGTGGCGGAAACGTCGGGGAGTGTTGTAACAGAATTATTGTTTCACAACCATGGCATACAAAGTTATATTTTATTTATTAAACAAGAGTGTTACATTGTCTTAAACAGGAAACAAATAGTTTATAACATAATTAAACAAGTCTATCTCCATTTTTAGTCTCTAAGGCACAGGTCCGCCCTAGAATCATGATCAACATCCTACGGAAAAGCTCCTGAAAACACATGTGAAAATAGGTACGTCAGCATAAAAATGCCTGTGAGATACATAGGTTTTGTGAAAATAGGATTCATGACTTGTGTTTAAGAAAATGTTTAGTCATGAACCTTGTAATTTGCTTTGTCTTGAGAAAAGTATGTTATTTGTATAAAATGTAATATCTCTAAACTGAAATGATTTAAATAATGTTACGATATGTAATATTATACAAACACTTATATATAGGAAGTACGAGCGGCGTATCCACCATGTTTGTATCATATTACACACGCATCGTTACTCAAATCACTTACCCAAACAACCACCAATGTAACTTGTTCATATACAAATCAATTGTCAAGTGTTATTGTGTAAACCATATCAAAATGTCTATGTCCAATGTAAACCACCAAATGTGTATATCAATGTCAAAATGTTTATGTTCAATGTAGATCATGTAATGTGTAACCAAAATGTCATGTATGGTAAGTGAAATATATCAACTAAACCATATGTAAAATGCACAAAAACAAGGTATTGAAGTAAAACATAGTTTAAATCAAAGTTATGTTTTGTGTAACAAATGCATGCTATACTGATACAAACATTTATGCGGTATTGTTATAATGCATACATCCAAGCCTTGAGACTGTGGCGATAAACCCTTAAACAAATTAAAGGTTTATCTAAGTTATGTATATCGAATTTGGTCATTCCTTCCAATCCAAACAAACCCAGGATTTCAGGAACGGGAGTTGTCAATTCCTATGGTACCACTACCTACTAACGAACGGCGTAGCTAATGTTAATGAATGTATTGTTCCATTGTAAACAAACCAAATGTCATACCCAAAATGTAAGCATGTGTAAACGATGCACTAAGTATGTAATCAAATGAACATACATAGCGTGAAATGTAATGTAAAACGATGTACTAAGTAATGCACACAATGGGCACACATAGCATGAAATGTAATGTAAAACGATGTACTAAGTAATGCACACAATGGGCACACATAGCATGAAATGTAATGTAAAACGATGTACTAAGTAATGCACACAATGGGCACACATAGCATAAAATGTAATGAAATCATGTACTATGAATGTACTAATAAACATAGCGAGTATATGATATGAAAACAGGAAAGCATGAAAGTAACAAGTAGGCACATGTGTTCCACCCCAAAATGTTTGGAAAACAGTAAAAGAGGGGTCTATGTACTCACTTGAGATTACTCAGTAGTCCTGGAGTGACAATCAAATAATGATAGAGATCTCGGAATCAAACGGCACCTAATATAGGTAACTATGTTAATAAACCGGACCTAAATTGGAAGATCGGATAGAATGAGGTTTCGTAAACCAAACGAGTATGGAAACTCGTGTAATATGGTTTAACAAAGCCTACATACTAATTGAAACCTAATATAATTGTTTACGACCCATTACGACCCGTTTAGGTAGCTTATGCTACTTTAACGCGTCGTTCGCGTGAAACGCGTTCGGACCTCCTAACTAGCCCTATGACAAGTGTTATATGCCTAAACATGTTACATAATCAGTTATGTGACAAAAGTTTAGGTTACATATGCTTAATTACCAATTATACATGAAAAGGGTATTCTGGTAATTTACCTAAGGCATATAAACTACCTATCATACAACTATTCAAACGAAGCGACCATAGGGGATAACCTCGGAAGGTTATTCCCTATATACTATGGTCACCTAATGTATTTGGTCGGATCCTAATGATCGACCAAATAGGTCGGGTTCGAGGTATAAGCGATTTATTAGATCGCTTACCCTACGACCCTAGACAACGTGGTAATCAGTAGGCATAGTCCCAAGGGACTATAACCAACGTGATTACACTCACGTTGCGAAGTTCAAACGAACTTCGCATTGACCATAAACTGGTCAATGCAGAAAGTCAAACAAAGTTTGACTTTCAGACTCTAAAAGACTCGAAAAGCAATAAAAGAACGAAAGAATACTTACGAAGGGTCCCCGAATGCTAATTTCGATTAAAAAATCTCAGGTATGAAACAATTGTTTCAACTTAGAGTTTCTCAAATCAAAATTCTTGTAAGTTTTGCAATGGGGTGGATGGGTATTTATAGGAATACCCGAACCATTAGGATCGTTTGTCGAATATCGTGCCTTAATCGCATCCGTACAAGTGTCGGAACCTTATGGTAGCTAAAAATGATCCTTATCATCTGACTAAGCAATTGGGAATGTGTGGGTGTGGTTAAAACAGCTGGAACCTGCTGTTAGAAACACCTAATCTGGTCTGATAGTCGGACGCGGCCCGCTTCAGGATCACACAAGTCTCAGGCGGGCCGCCTGGCCTTGTCTGATCAGCCACAAGTTTCAGAAATTACAGTTTCAGTCCCTGCACGTGTTTAAGGCCATTTCCGACACTTCTAAGGCCCGTAAAGCCAACTTTAAGGCCCTAAAATGATGCCTAAACATTGTGGACATGAAACATGTTCAAAAATATGCCGGATGTCGATTCGTTTGGTCGTACGAACGCGATGTTCGCTTAATTACGACGGAATGCGCACAAGCGCGAAAAACGATCCAAATGACGCGACGAATGGATTTTTGGCAAGCCAAACACTAAAGCATAATATAGTCATGCTTACATAAATTTTTGGATGTCCGGATGTATTCAGAACGTAAGTTATGCGAGAAAGTGCAAACTTGTGCACTTTATGACACTTTTAGTCCCTGAATGACCCAAAAGTTTATTTTAGCATACCGAACCGCTCAAAGCCTATTTCTAAGCTATGTAAAGGATATTTATGGTATGTTTAACTTATGGTCATGTTCCGGAATGTCTGTTCCAGTACAAATCGTTATACTTTCGCAGTTTGTCAAGTTTAGTCCCTGTAAGCGAATTAGCTTTTTTTTTGCCATACCAAAGCCTTCAAAACTTACTTCTAAGTTATGGAAGGGTTATTTAAGGTATGTTAAGTATATGTTGGAGTTCCGGAGTATTTTTCGCATTAAACTGGTTACGTTTATGCATCAGTTTGCGTATAACTCTCCAGAAAGCGATATAGAGTTTGAAATTACATAAAAGTCAAAACATGAAAAATGTAAAACACAACCAAACAAACATTGGGATCAAATAACATTGTTTTATTGATAACTAAACTGTTCACAATGATTAGAAGTACAGATGTTACAGTCCTTCTTCTTGACGAGCAGGACTGGGGTTACTCAAAATGGGAATCTTGGTCTGGTATCTTCCTTCTCTATCAACTACTGAGGTTACACTGACAATCCTTGCATTTCCGAAGGTGTAAGTCGCTAGGGTGCATTGACTATAGGTGCGGCGCCTGGAATCAAATTGATGCGAAACTCGACTTGTCGTTGAGGAGATAATTTTGGCAAGTCTTCGGGGAAGACTTCAGGATATTCCCTTACCACAGGGATATCTTCGAGTTTTGGTTCTTCGGCTCCCTTGTCCCCGACATGAGCCAAGAAAACAACACATCCTTTATGCAACAACTTTCGTGCCTTCAAGCAATTAGTAATTTGTAGAGGTACATCCTGCTTCACGAGTCACGATCGTTTCTTCGTTCGCCATCGGGATGTGGATATCAATCTTCGCTCGATCGTTCGACTACCATCCCATCCAGTTACCTCGTCGAAGCTCCCCAGTTCAACTGGAAGTAGATTAAGCGTGAACTCACACTTTCCGGGTTCTATATGGCTGTTCCCAATTACTTCGTTGGCTTCCACTAGCTTCCCATTAACTAGTTCTATCGAGTTCGGGTTATCTAACTTACTTGCTACTAAACCAAGTATACTCTCAAACTCTAGAGATGCGAAGCTAAAATTGGCAACAGTATCTAGCAGCACAGATGTATAACGTTGACTAACATGAAACGTACCGATAACCTTGTTTGGATCCTGACGTGCTCCCCTAGCTCTGCTACTGAGCTTTCATCCTTGTGCCTGATTGTTCTTAGGGCAATATTTTCTGAAATGCTTCTTGCTTCCACAGTTAAAACAACCTTGAGCACATTTCTGTTTGTCACTCGTCCTGCCTTGATAATTGTCGTTGTCGTTGTTTCCTCTGTGATTCTCGCTACTATCTTGGCCTCCATTTCTGCGTTCAGTATCTTGCCTACAAGTTTCCTTAGGATGCCCCCTCTTGCCACAGTTATCACATTTTCCATATTTACATCGCCCGACATGATAACGTAGACAATTGTCGCACTTAGGTAGGATACCCATGTAGTCTTTTCCCTTTTTGGCCTTATTCTTGTTACTTTCCCGAGTACCCTTCTTGAAATTTGTGAGCTTTCTCTTGTTATCTCCATATGACTCTACAGGAGTTTCCTCTTTCTCTTCCGTAGTGGAAAATTGTCCTAGTCTAACCGCTTCTTCAGTGAGCGCCACGCTTATGCTGATAGCCTCGGTGATCGTTAGGGGTTTAGATGTTATTACCAGGCTTAAAATCTGAGGTGCCAATCCCCCGATGAAGCGTTCGATCTTCCTAGATTCTGGTTCCAAACGCGAAGCA
The DNA here is from genome assembly GCA_030545235.1 of Helianthus tuberosus. Lineage (NCBI taxonomy): Eukaryota > Viridiplantae > Streptophyta > Magnoliopsida > Asterales > Asteraceae > Helianthus > Helianthus tuberosus. The sequence continues at coordinate 27,330,135 of CM060419.1, forward strand.
ACTTGTGATAAATCGTCAAATCTCTGCACATACTCGTTTATCTTTGAGCCTTCCATTTTCAAGTTCCATAGTTCAGTCTCCAACTTCTGGACTTCTGCCCTAGAGCAATATCTTTTACGCATTAGTTCTTTCAGTTCATCCCACGTCAAAGCATACGCAGCAGTCTTGCCCCTTGTCTGAACCTGAAGGTTCCACCATGACAGAGCCTCATTTTAAAGTAGTCCGGAAATGTACGTGACCTGATGTTCTGGGGCACATTTGCTCAACCGTAAAACAGAATCCGTCTTCTCAACCCAACGCATGAAGGCTAAGGCACCCCTAGTGCCGTCGGATTCTCGAGGTTTGTGGTTCAAGAACTGCTCGTAGGTGCAGCCATTGGGTGGATTATCTCCTGAGGTACCTCCGCTATGCTCAGGGCGAAGGGCCTCGAGCTGTGCAATGGCCTGTGAGATGCGCTCTTGTAGTTCTGCCGCTGTTGTTGGTGGAGGGTTGTTGGTATCAACGTTCCCTTGTATCGACATCTTCTAAGAAGAAGATTGGTTAGGTCAGGCCTTATTTGTTCAGGGAGTGCATATAGTTGTTTTAGGGGTCATATGTACACACACATAATAGATTATCATATCAACCAATTCAGCAATAGCATAATCATAGCATAACCAAGTAATTTGGGAATTACATTTAATGAGAGCATAGCAAGCGAGCACGTAGCATCATAATTATAGCACACACATAAAGATCAACAACGTGCTTAATGAAGACATAGCGACTGAGCTTTCATTGATTATTGGCCACAAAGTATCGTCGCATGTTTAATGATGATTGGGCTTTCATTATTCTCCGACTACAATCACATTGTCTTACAAATTGTATTACATCGAAAGGGACATAGGGTCACCCTACCCTTGTCCAACAAGTATATTAGTGTATCAAAATTACGTAGTCCGAAGTGGTCTTCAAAAGACTCCACAATCTCAGTTTATCATTAGTGTCTTTACCCAAAAGTAATGCGATCTGCATAAAAGCCAAACGCCAACTATACTGTCACTGAGGTGGAGGAGAGAAGAAAAGTAAAATGCTAACATGCGTGAACTCCTCCTCGAGCTTGTATATACGTCGAAGTAATTAACTGATCTGCTGCTCGAGCATCAAAAACCTGGGAAAGGTGTAATAGCAGTAGGTGAGTGTGCAAAAGGAATCTTTGATAAATGTGGAGGACCAAAGTATACTGGCAATAGACAGGGTGAAGGACGTGTTGTCAGCTCAAGCTCCAAAACTCTGCGACTTATATCCTCAAACTGTAGTCGATGTGACAGGAGCAACTCATTCTGTGTATAGCCTCCATAATGTGAGGGGTTGCAGGGGTCTGAAATCAGCATAGTGTAGTATAGGAACCATCGAAATGGCTCGTCCAGCGATGTAGAGGTGAAAGTAGCAAACGGTGCGGTCTGTGAGGTCGGGGAAAATGCTGCTTTAGCAAAAGGATCGTCATGCGGGTGCTGACCTGGAGTTCCTCCCCGGGGTGTGGGTATGACTTGAAAGAAAGCAATAGGCATGTTGGCGCAATGGATGTCGGTCTTCATAGGAGTAAGATCAGCGGGTGAAGGTGCAGGAACAAACGTCTCAACCAATAAGGAGATCAACAGGTGCAGGTACTGGGTCAGGTATAAGGGGTGCAATGCCTGGTAGATCAAAAGAAACAGGGTCAAGATCAAGCAAGGGTGCAGGACCAGTAGGTGCCACATCAAGCTGACCCAAAAAGGAACAGGAGCTGGCTCAGGAGCAGGCTCCGGGTCGTGTAAAGGTGTGGCATCTCAAGCAGGTGATGGTACAGCAGTCATAACGACGTCGTCGTCTGAGTCAGTAGTAAAAAGCTGTAATCCAGCCGTCTGTAAGGCTGCAGATGTCACAGACTCAAAGGAGTCTGAGATCGAGTGTATACTTAGAATTAGAGGATAGCTTGTTAACAGGGGTCTCAAGAAGTGAATTTAGTAACAACGTTCTCTTCTAATTTTCTACCATCAAAGGCGTCAGCAGGAGGACCATCAATATACATGTCAACGTCTTCATCAACTACTCATCGAGTAGCCAACCTTCGGAAGGAATGCCCACAGGAGGCGCATCGCCGAGGATCGGAGCCATGGTGTGCTCACCATCGGGATGACCAGTGATGAAATGGTCATGGACTGAAACAAGAGTGACAGAAGAATTCTTGTCAGAGAAACCTATCAGCAAGGGTAAAGCATCACAAAAATCTGGTAGCACGGATTGTTGGAAGTCGTCCTCGTCTTCGGTCAGCATATCAGGGTCACTCTCAGTGTCTGACGTAAATATTTCTGGCGCAGGTGCAATCTCATTATCTGTGGCGGTGGCCGTAGGGTCATCAATGTCTGATATCTCGCTTTCTAAAATAAAGTGACGCGTGTGTCTGTACATAATAGTCATAGCATGTATATCCATAGTAATCGCTAACAATTAGCGTATGCAATCAAAGGTAATTTATCATGTATTCACATTGTTTTTCATGAAACTTTCTAACCTTCCTAGTCTCTCAGACTAACCCACCTAGTCTCCCAGACTAACCAATCAGTCTCCCAGACTAAACACCCAATCTCTCAGACTAATCTACCCAGCCTCCCAGACTAAACACCCAGTCTCTCAGACTAAAACACCCAGTCTCTCAGACTGAAACATCCAGTCTCTCAGACTGAACTCCCTAGTCTCTCAGACTAAACTTCCCAGTTCCCCAAACTGCCCCAACTAGTCCCTCAGACTACTACCCAGTCTCTCAGACTGAATCTCTCAGATCGAACTCCCAGTCTCTCAGACTGCCCCAGCTAATCTCTCAGACTAACTCCCCAGTCTCTCAGACTGAATCTCTCAGATTAAACTCCTAGTCTCTCAGACTGCCCCAGCTAGTCTCTCAGACTAATTCCCCAGTCTCTCAGACTGAATCTCTCAGGTTAAACTCCCAGTCTCTCAGACTGCCCTAACTAGTCTCACAGACTAACTCCCAAGTCTCTCAGACTGAATCTCTCAGATTAAACTCCCAGTCTCTCAGACTGAACTATAAACGAATTCTTTGAAATGCGATTTGTGTCTTTTGTTTGTAAAAATGTTTGTTTCCTGTATCTGGGCATTTCGTGTATGCAATGAAAACATGTTCGTAAAAACGTTTTCGTGAGAGCCCTAATGATCGTAGTCTAGACTCAAGAAAGAATCCTAGTTTGCTACGATCGAAGCTCTGATACCAAGCTGTCACACCCTGACTTTTGCGGAAACGTGATTATGGTGTGACTTTCTTAATATCATTGCATTCAATCATAACATCAACTATATGATAAAACCATAGGTTTTTCATCCATTAAATAAGTTTAAAACATAACAACATGGTTTTGAAACGTAGACTTCAAATTCAAATTTTACAAACCGTACAAATTGTTTATGAGTTCATTAAGGACTCTTCAAAAGATATTGAATAACACCAAGGTTTGGAAGACGTGTCTCGTCCAGGAATAAGACACACAAACCAAACTCAAAGACCATGGATGACATCTTTATTCTTAACGCAGCATAAAAACTTCCAACGCCCGCCAGATCCACTTAATAATTCCCTGAAATACATGTAGTTTGAAAACATCAACAAAAGTTGAGCGAGTTCGTGTGCTCGTTTGTGCGTATGTATAAACCTTTGAAAACGTGGTAAGAATGTATGTAAGTCCCTGGTATGTATGAATAAGGAAAAAGAGATCACCACAGGTTGCAAAGCCAATGGTATGTGTGAAGTGATGCAGGAAGACTCAAACCTAGCAGATTTTGCACCGGGCCTCCGGCTGTAAGACATAGTCACCACATGGTCCACTCGACGGACTCATGGGTGGGGCTCGCTACACCCAAATAGATCTATCACTCATGCCTCTCGGTCCTACTACGAGGATTGATGGCCTTAATCGCCCTACCCATTCACACGATCTAGCAGTAACCCTCCTTAGCTAACCATACTGTAGCAACTCTCACTAAAAGTCCTATTTATTATTTTAATTAGTCTAATAGGAAACCCAAATTGAGAAACCCAAGTGATTCTGCAGAAACCCTAAGATTTCCAGTACAATCAGAATCAGGATTAGGGCCCCTAAAACTCAGGGGGGGTATTTTCTAGTTACAATTATCCACAAAATAAGCTGTCAAATTCGAATTTATCCATTTTGTCGACTCAGCTAGGCTAGTCCCACGCGTGGCAACACTATAAGAATGAGGTGTCCCTTACGGACCGTAAGGGAGAATGCTTACGGTCCGTAAGCGGTTCAAAATCGGTGTATAAATACAGAACATTGGCACTCGATTTCTGGCTCTGAAACGTCGTAGAAATTCCAATTCTACGCTGAGTTATAGTCGAAATACTAGAATTAACACACACGATCACTAATTGATGCTACGATACAGGGTATTAATTCGATCGCTATTACGATTCAATGTCCGATCGATTGAAACTATCCGATAGATGTTTAAGTGCTGCTCAAATTGGGTTTATACTTTGTCATTCGTCGTGATTTCGACAGGATGTTTGAGTGCTGTCCAAAATCGGGCTATACTCTGTCATTCGTTGTGAATCCGCAGGATGTTTAAGTATCGCACTTTGTCATTTGTTGTGAGGGTTTGATCTCGTGAGTTATCGTAAAAGCTGTATTAAGTTACTTACCTAGTTTCGTGTGCAAATTAGGTTATTAAGCTTATCAGTAGGCTAAACTCTACCTCATACCAAAGTAGATGCTAATTCTCAGAAGAGTTAGAATCAGGAAGCTTGTTAAATCAAGGTGAGTTCACAGACTTTCTACAAGGCACGGCCATCCTCAGTAGGTAGGATGCCACTCCACTAATCTTCGCACACATGTATGGGAGACCGCGATACATACGAATCCTCCAGAGTGCAGAATAACGTACGTTCGTCCTGGGTAGGACAACAAAACAAAACTTCGGGATAATCCTACGGGCTAGTAAGCCAGAGAACAGAAACCGTGAATTCACTCAACTTTGTTGTTGACTCGTTGTTACATGCCTTGCAGGTCGTTAGATCCCTAGCTTAAGGAACTTGCACGAGAAGGCGTGGTCGTTGTGGGAAAACATTTCAATTAATATTAAACTTATGTTTTGTGCTTCCGCTGTAAACTCAAACTATGTTTTGACACCAATTGTATTGTGTTGGATTTTATAAAAATTACTTACATGCTTTGTTCAATATGATTGGTGGGTATGATCCTGGGCATGTCACGCCTCCAAGGCGGGGTGGGGTTTTTGGAGGGTGTGACAGAGTGGTATCAGAGCTATTGGTTATAGTGAACTTGGTTTTTTTTTTTTTAAAAAGGGGGAAAAATTTTTTGATGACAACCAGACTATAACCGGTAAAGTGTTCAAAGATCCACAACGATGCTTCATTCCAAGTGCAAGACTCAATACTTTACGGTGTTCTATAATATTTATTTTAAGTGCTATGGGTTAAGGTTAAGTTATCCCTAAGTATTTCATGTATACAACCTTAAGAAATGTCTATCTGACAAATTTCTGGTAGTATTTCTTTAAGACATAGAGATAAATGAAAAGTTTAAAGATTTGTGACTTTAGATATAAAACAAAAAGGTTAAGTTTCTCGAACATAAAAGATTAGTACTAGTATCCTTACTTATTTGAGTAAATCTCGAGGACGAGATTTCTATAAGGAGGGGAGAATGTAGCAACTCTCACTAAAAGTCCTATTTATTATTTTAATTAGTCTAATAGGAAACCCAAATTGAGAAACCCAAGTGATTCTGCAGAAACCCTAAGATTTCCAGAACAATCAGAATCAGGATTAGGGCCCCTAAAACTCAGGGGGGGGGGGTATTTTCTAGTTACAATTATCCACAAAATAAGCTGTCAAATTCGAATTTATCGATTTTGTCGACTCAGCTAGGCTAGTCCCACGCGTGGCAACACTATAAGAATGAGGTGTCCCTTACGGACCATAAGGGAGAATGCTTACGGTCCGTAAGCGGTTCAAAATTGGTGTATAAATACAGAACATTGGCACTCGATTTCTGGCTCTGAAACGTCGTAGAAATTCCAATTCTATGCTGAGTTATAGTCGAAATACTACAATTAACACACACGATCACTAATTGATGCTACGATACAGGGTATTAATTCGATCGCTAATACGATTCAATGTCCGATCGATTGAAACTATCCGATAGATGTTTAAGTTCTGCTCAAATTGGGTTTATACTTTGTCATTCGTCGTGGTTTCGACATGATGTTTGAGTGCTGTCCAAAATCGGGCTATACTCTGTCATTCGTTGTGAATCCGCAGGATGTTTAAGTATCGCACTTTGTCATTTGTTGTGAGGGTTTGATCTCGTGAGTTATCTTAAAAGCTGTATTAAGTTACTTACCTAGTTTCGTGTGCAAATTAGGTTATTAAGCTTATCAGTAGGCTAAACTTTACCTCATACCAAAGTAGATGCTAATTCTCAGAAGAGTTAGAATCAGGAAGCTTGTTAAATCAAGGTGAGTTCACAGACTTTCTACAAGGCACGGCCATCCTCAGCAGGTAGGATGCCACTCCACTAATCTTCGCACACCTGTCTGGGAGACCGCGATACATACGAATTCTCCAGAGTGCAGAATAACGTACGTTCGTCCTGGGTAGGACAACAAAACAAAACTTCGGGATAATCCTACGGGCTAGTAAGCCAGAGAACAGAAACCGTGAATTCACTCAACTTTGTTGTTGACTCGTTGTTACATGCCTTGCAGGTCGTTAGATCCCTAGCTTAAGGAGCTTGCACGATGAGGCGTGGTCGTTGTGGGAAAACATTTCAATTAATATTAAACTTATGTTTTGTGCTTCCGCTGTAAACTCAAACTATGTTTTGACACCAATTGTATTGTGTTGGATTTTATAAAAATTACTTACATGCTTTGTTCAATATGATTGGTGGCTATGATCCTGGGCATGTCACGCCTCCAAGGCGGGGTGGGGTTTTTGGAGGGTGTGACAGAGTGGTATCAGAGCTATTGGTTATAGTGAACTTGGTTTTTTTTTTTAAAAAAGGGGAAAAAGTTTTTGATGAAAACCAGACTATAACCGGTAAAGTGTTCAAAGATCCACAACGATGCTTCATTCCAAGTGCAAGACTCAATACTTTACGGTGTTCTATAATATTTATTTTAAGTGCTATGGGTTAAGGTTAAGTTATCCCTAAGTATTTCATGTATACAACCTTAAGAAATGTCTATCTGACAAATTTCTGGTAGTATTTCTTTAAGACATAGAGATAAATGAAAAGTTTAAAGATTTGTGACTTTAGATATAAAACAAAAAGGTTAAGTTTCTCGAACATAAAAGTTTAGTACTAGTATCCTTACTTATTTGAGTAAATCTCGAGGACGAGATTTCTATAAGGAGGGGAGAATGTAGCAACTCTCACTAAAAGTCCTATTTATTATTTTAATTAGTCTAATAGGAAACCCAAATTGAGAAACCCAAGTGATTCTGCAGAAACCCTAAGATTTCCAGAACAATCAGAATCAGGATTAGGCTCCCTAAAACTCAGGGGGGGTATTTTCTAGTTACAATTATCCACAAAATAAGCTGTCAAATTCGAATTTATCCATTTTGTCGACTCAGCTAGGCTAGTCCCACGCGTGGCAACACTATAAGAATGAGGTGTCCCTTACGGACCGTAAGGGAGAATGCTTACGGTCCGTAAGCGGTTCAAAATCGGTGTATAAATACAGAACATTGGCACTCGATTTCTGGCTCTGAAACATCGTAGAAATTCCAATTCTATGCTGAGTTATAGTCGAAATACTACAATTAACACACACGATCACTAATTGATGCTACGATACAGGGTATTAATTCGATCGCAATTACGATTCAATGTCCGATCGATTGAAACTATCCGATAGATGTTTAAGTTCTGCTCAAATTGGGTTTATACTTTGTCATTCGTCGTGGTTTCGACAGGATGTTTGAGTGTTGTCCAAAATCGGGCTATACTCTGTCATTCGTTGTGAATCCGCAGGATGTTTAAGTATCGCACTTTGTCATTTGTTGTGAGGGTTTGATCTCGTGAGTTATCGTAAAAGCTGTATTAAGTTACTTACCTAGTTTCGTGTGCAAATTAGGTTATTAAGCTTATCAGTAGGCTAAACTCTACCTCATACCAAAGTAGATGCTAATTCTCAGAAGAGTTAGAATCAGGAAGCTTGTTAAATCAAGGTGAGTTCACAGACTTTCTACAAGGCACGGCCATCCTCAGTAGGTAGGATGCCACTCCACTAATCTTCGCACACATGTCTGGGAGACCGCGATACATACGAATCCTCCAGAGTGCAGAATAACGTACGTTCCTCCTGGGCAGGACAACAAAACAAAACTTCGAGATAATCCTACGGGCTAGTAAGCCAGAGAACAGAAACTGTGAATTCACTCAACTTTGTTGTTGACTCGTTGTTACATGCCTTGCAGGTCGTTAGATCCCTAGCTTAAGGAGCTTGCACGATGAGGCGTGGTCGTTGTGGGAAAACATTTCAATTAATATTAAACTTATGTTTTGTGCTTCCGCTGTAAACTCAAACTATGTTTTGACACCAATTGTATTGTGTTGGATTTTATAAAAATTACTTACATGCTTTGTTCAATATGATTGGTGGCTATGATCCTGTGCATGTCACGCCTCCAAGGCGGGGTGGGGGTTTTTGGAGGGTGTGACACATACCATGTATAAAACGTTTGTAATAATTGTAACATGTATTTCACCACCGAAGTATAAAACTGAAAACAGTTAAAAGAAAAGGGGGACATGAACTCACAGTATTGCATCTTCGGTACTCGTAACCCAAATCTCCTCAGCAAACAAGACTACCTACAATGTTCTAGTGTCTATTAGACGAACGGGTCGTGCCTTGTCTTAGTATTTACGTTTTTTAGTTACGTTTACTTCATGTCTTCAATATTATTCCAAGTTATAATTATTTGTTAAAATAATGATTATTTTAACTTTAAATTACATTTGATTTTGGAATAATTGTTAAACAATATTTTGTAACAATACCTCTCAAGTATTTCCTTCCGAAGGATAGGTATATCCGTATTTGTATTTGCTTATTTTGCCACGTATTGGTGTCGTATTCTGGTGTGTACGTATTTTCTTAATAAATACCCAATATATTCCCAAAACAATATATTTTCAAGTCTTATTTAGAAAATATATATAAACTTATTTTGTCCACGAATACTGTATTTCCAGAAAATATATATTTTTACCAAAAATCATATATCTTCTAAATACTCTAGGAAAATATATTTTTACTTCCAAAACTAATATATTTTCTCTCCGTCGAAAATATGACATACTTTGTAATAAGAACGAAAGTCATATTCTCATTTCTTTCGTATCCAAATAATATTTACCAAAAATATATTTACAACGGTATATCCCCGAATATTTTATAAGTTACGTTCTATAGTTCGGTTTCACAATATGATGTGTGTAACTCATATATTTATTCCTTGTGATTTTTGGTATTATCTTGGATTGTAAGTTGTTGGTATTTTGTTAAGTTATATTATTTTACCCTAAAATAAAATAACTATTTCACCAAGTATACAAATACTCACACAAGTGTCTTTAATGTAAATATATATTCTAAATACATATTTATTCATTTTTGTTAATAAAAACCAACCTCCGATACTTGTATTTTTGTAACAAGGTCTATGGCGAAGTTTATGTTGAAAATTTTGCCATAGTTTCCCCTAAAAATGGAGGTGTGCATGCTATCAAAACATATCATTTTCTTTTTAGAAATCATTTCAAACAATCAGCAATCATTCTCTAAACAACTACACTTACCAAGTGCAAAAACAATGTTATTCGCACTACAACATGAACTTGAACTTTCATTAAAAACTTGTAGTAACTTGGTGGTGTATTTAGTAGGTTTAGTTACCCCTCAAAGTGTGTTTACTTCTTTAAAAATCTTATTCTTGAAAGATTTGGATGTTTACAACTTGTAAACATGTTTTACAAAAACGTTTCTTTATTAAATCTTCTTGTTTCTCTAGTGTTTCTACACTTATTTTATCACCAAAAATAGTGTAAGTTTAAGTAAGAACCATGATCTTCTAAAAAATCATATTTTGAACTTGGTTCTTGTTGGAAAACCACTCTTAAATCTAAGATCTATAAGTTTATCAACTCACTTGATTATTATTTTTCAAGAAATCATTTTATTTTCAAGTTCATGCTTACACATGAGGATGATTATCTCTTTTCATCACATATTCATCCTCTCACTTGCTAGATCATGTGTTTATTCACATTCTAGCAAGCTCCTTATGATGATTAACATCATAATTTCAAGTAAATAACAATCAAACATCATACATACACTAAACAACTTAGCTTCATCATGATTTCATTATTTTCAAGCTTATGTACATGTTTCAAGGTTATGTTCTTTAGTGTTCTTGTGATTTACAACATGATACATCTTTTAACCAACAAAAATTAGAAGTAACAAAGGTTTTGAGAGTCTTACTACTAGCACAAGGCTAGGGATGAACACTTGATGAAGAATATGATAAAAGTGGAGGATAAAAGCAATCGGGAGAGGTCCTTCAATCTTCAAGAGCACCAAGCTTCATAAGACACCTTCTTACACCCTTGAGAGTATATGGAATGAATGGATGATGGATGAAAGGTGGTGGTGGTGTTGGTGTGGTGCTCGGCCGATAGAAGAGGGAGAGAGGTGAAGTGTGAAAGTTCTAGTCCATCATGTTATACTTATACACCTTTAGAGCTTTTATCCAATAGACCTTGTGTTTCAAGAGTACACTACACAATCTTCACTAAATCCTTAGAGATCATGCAAGATCTTAATGAGATTTGAGGAGATCAAGGTGGTGGGGCCACCTTGAATCCGTAAATATGAAAGGGGGGGGGGGTCTTATGTAAGTTTAAACCATAAGTTAGATAATTAGTTGAAAACTAAGTGCATTAGTTTAGGTGTTATGCATAAGATATGTTATATAGTGTATTAAGGTGTTCGGGAATCATAACTAGCCAAGAAATAATAAAACAATGCTTCTAGCATAATTTTGGTGTTTCGGGTAGTGTCCGGTTGTTCGGTTAGATACTTGTTCGTTAAAGTGTCAAACTATTTCGTTTAGTAATCTTTAAGTACCCTTTTGCGACACTTTTAATTCCCGACACTTAGGAAAGCATTCAGGACCATTTCGTCATATTTTTGTATGTTACTAGCATGTTAAAAAGCTGATTTTTGCTGAAATATGCAGAATTCTGCACTTTGGGTGAGTGTTAGGCACTTTCCGGCACTTAAACTATCACCTAGTGAAGCAGTTTTATGGTCCTTACTTCCCTACACTCCATACTAGTGTAGAACTTGGTTTCAGGCTAATACTGGGTCTCAAAACACTGTCTGTCTATGTACTGAACATCATCAGCATTTTTCTGAGTTATCCGCTAACTGTGCTTTGTGCATCATTTATGTCACTAAAGTCTGTATGTGAAATGATGTGACAGTATGTAATATGTGATGCACATGTATGTATGATACAGAAATCAGAAAGTAGTTTAAGTCATTAATTGTAATTCAGCACAGTCATTAAGCACTAATCAATATTAATTAATTGTACAGATACATGCAAATTTGACAGTTGTCACAGTGGTGGGTTTCTTAGTAGAAGGTACAAGCTCATAAATCTCTTGGTGGGCTCAGATTAGGACAAATTCAAAGTCTTAATTGGGCCTTCCTGATTAAGTGGAAGTGGAGGTATTTGAAGCAACCTACTCAAGTTTGTGCTTTAACAATACGCGCTATACATGGTGTCGGTAAGAATTGTGGAAGTTTTCCCTTCAGATGTGATGTACCAGGCTTATGGAAAGACATTACTGTGGTAGACAAGGGCCTGTGTAAGGCTGGTATGATACAGCAGATATGTTGGACACCGGCTCTTGTTTGACAGGTCAAGATATATATTCGTTGGCGGATGTAAGGCTGAAGATCGCAGAGAAAACGGGGTCAAAGTGAATGTCACCCCTTTCAAATGGAACTCTACTCCTTGTAAGGTAGTATACTTTGTATGGAGACTTATGCTAGGAAGTAAAGGCAGCTTTGGTTGATAGGGGATGTGGAGATAATAATGAAACGGTGGATCATCTCATGAATTCATGTGTTATATCTCAAGCTGTATGGTGGCATATGGATCAAGTTTTCAGAAAAATAATAATTATGGAGATTCAGTTAAAGATCGGCTGGAAAAATTATATAAGAAGAAGGGTTCTAAGGAATGGAAGATGCTAATGGAGGTAGTGTTCTATGTGACATGGTGGCATGTATGGAAGACGAGGAATGATGTAATCTTCAATAACATACACTTTTCGGTCCTAAAGGTGGTTGATATCAGTGGCGGAACTATAACATTAACTCAGGGGTATAAAAAAATTCACCATGCAATCGTACAATATTAAAAAAAAACGACAATAAATAAAGTAAAAAAAATACATAATAGATTTGTCCTCTTCTTTTTTTCATAGCTTGAAATCGTTACATCACATCGTCGTCTTTTACTTCACGTAAAAAATCATTTTCGACCGCACAAACCATAGCATTGTTCAAAATTCCGGGCCCATTTGATTGCGTAAATCCGTCTTGATAAGCTTCAGTTTCAAAAAACATCTTTCAACGGTTGCGGTTGCAACTGGTAAAAGCAAAGCTAGCTTCACTACCCGATAAACTGAAGGAAAAGAACTATGCGTTCCCGTTTCAACCATAACACGCGCAAGATCACTTATTCCATTCAAGTTTGCAAATTTATCATCATCGTTTATAGTGTGACGAAATGGGCAATTGGGATTTGGGCTTATTACTTTCAATTGATTGATATTCTTGTAGTTGTGCCGTGTCATGCATTAAAAGTTCAGGGCAATTGGACAGTTATTTACAATCTTTTATTATTTTGGGCTAACATATTGGGCAATTGGGCTTATTATTTACAATCTTCAATTGATTTGGGCTAACATATTGGACAATTGGGATTTGGGCTTATTATTTTCAATTGATTTGGGCTTACAGACTTTTTTTAGGGGTGTCCTAGTAGTTGTTCAGGGGTATCCTTGGTATAAAAACCAAAAAAAAAATTACACTACCGTTAAAAAGTTGAGGCTCGGTATACATAAGGTCCGCCCCTGGTTGATACGGTGAAAGAAGATACATTGTTGTGGTTAAAGAATAGATCCAAGTTTAGTAGCTTAATTTGAGAGAGGTGGTGCGACTTCAACGTGAGAGATATTGTCATGTAACGTCTTTTCTTTGTTTTGGGACCTCCAGCTCCTTGCTGCCCTGTTTTTCTATTTGAATAAAATAGCCTGGGTTCGAAAAAAAAACAAAAAGAAAAAGAATTCGAACATGTTTTTCGCTGCAAGAGCTTTTATTATTGGCCACTTTCCAAGTAGAGTGTTGCACATCATATGAAATTTATTAGGAACGAACATAGTTTAGAAACTAGTTGGACTTTTTATATATTTTGATATCTTTCCATCGAGATTTCATACACGAGGAATCTTGATCTTGCGCATAGACGCCAAATTTGAAATAATGCTCGGTTCCACCTCGGCCACGCCCTTCGAACTTAAGATCCCCATTAATGTAGACCTTAACGTTGTCATTGTCCTTATCATGGATAACATTCAAGCGGATCCATTTATCGTATATATCATTAAGAATAACTTTGCTTCTATAGTAGTAAAGATTTCCATCATACACACGAACCATTAATGTTGTAGCCTGTGGATCTCCCCTAAACACTTGCATCAAGCTCACCCCAGTTGTCCCACGCGGCACAAACATATATCCTTCAAATTGCCAAACCCCCTTAGAATATACATATCCCTATAAAATTCATACGAATTAGTGTTTTTTTAATTGTACATTGAAACGTGCATAAAAGTAAATAAAACGAAACAACGCACTGTAACTAATAAAAGCTATATATATGAAAAGTTATGAAAACAAATAAATTTTGAAAATAAAAAAAATACTAATAATAGTTAAAAGTTTTAATACTCAGATCACATGTGATATCTTAATGTAAGTCAATGGTGGTGGTCTATTGGCAAAGGAAAGACCTTTACACACCTAAGTTTGGGAGGGAGGGGGGGTCTTGGGTTTAAGTCTCACAGACAATAGGATTAAAGGGAATTTACAATTCAAAAAAAATCTTGATGGAAATTGTAAAATCTATAGCGTCAATAAATTAACCCATTAGAAAATAACAATAAATTAACCCATTAGAAAATAACGACACACTTACATTGATTGATATTTCAGAGCGTGGTTTGGTGGGACTATCAGAACGAAATGGTTTATCATTGGAGAAAACCCATAGTTTGTGAACACCATTGATGAAGCTATACCTCTCCTCAAGTGGAACATTATAGGGTTTATGATTAGTATAGTATAACTGGTTGAAAGTGAGACGAGTGAAACCCAAAGTAGAATTTATAGAACTACAAGTATCAATGATAAGCCCCAATAAGAAAATTAGTCCTAAAATAACAGAAATATGCTTCGAACGATACATTTCTATGGTGTAATTGATACATAGTAGCTATGAACCTCCATCAGCTATATATACATATAAATTTCACAAAAATATAGTTTTAAATGCGAGACCTAACATTATATCTTATACCTGTTCAAATAAATCAAGACATCTATATTTAGTCATTCACAGTTCAGAAAGTCTTGGGTGGTTGAAGAAGGGGAGTTATTATGTGGTTCAAAAATTTCAAGGCATCAACATCATTCAATCCCAATTATTATGTGGTATAAATTTTCAAGATATTCATGTACTGTCATTTAAATTCCTACATAAATTGGATGGTTAAAAAAGGTGAGTTATTATAAGTATTACCATTTTTGTTACGTAAATAATATACACAAAAAAACACATATTTACATAATATTACCTTTATCTTTCTTATAGACTATATCAACATTCTTTGCAGCGGCCAACCCTTTCTTACAGTCCTTTATTTCTTTTGACATATTGTGCACTACTTTCATGTTAATTATTTTAACAAACCATACAAAAAGCTACAAAACAATGTACATTTAATGTATTCAACACGTTGTTATGTATGAACTTTAATATAAAAACATTTTCACCTATGTTATCTGTTTCTTCGTTGTCCGAACATTCAATGGGCCAATCTTTTGTATTGTTAAGTCTATGCGCCAAATACGAGCTATCCTCTCGCTTTTCCCCCTACACGATTAAATTAAATATGTTCCTATTAATTTTATTACATCATAGATTCCTACAATTCGATCATTTAGTCTTTTAAATAACCTAAAACTTACTTGTTCTCATTGTTACCATTTCGCACCTACAAATGTAAAGAAAATGGGATTACTCAGATAGACAACTATATTGAATGTATTAGTAGTACTATGATAAGGTACATAAATGTAATATTACAAAGATAACACAACAATAGTAATTTTTAGACTACAAAGACACGTAGTTTGTACATCGAGAAGAAATAAACAAACTATACGTACATAGTAGAATATAAACTATAACAAAATCTTGACCTCCAAACACATATTTAATAGATACGACAATTAGGAAGCAATACAAATCAGAGGCCTAAGATAACAAATATAACGAAATACATAGGTGTATATTTAAACAGTTATACACACACTAGTCCCTCTTCGCAAAAATAAATAACCCCCCCCCCCCAATTCAATATAAATCAGCATAATTCACAAGTGTACATCAACGACTTTACACAATCAACACACACAAAATTTTGAGATATCACAAAACCTGCTCCAATACATATGTGTACACCCAATGAATTCTAAACTCTTTACGGACGCTATACACATGTGTACACAAACGCTTTTACAACAACTCAACCAACCAAACAGCATAACATCGCATAAAAACAGCAAAATCCACTAATTTGTTAAATCAACCATATACTTCAAATAAATTAAACATGTACTCGAACAATGACCGATAAAAAAAGACCATTGTACCAAAAACTTATGGTTAAGAAACTTTTAGAACAACTTTTACAACTGATTATTAATAAATCTTCAAAACCCAGTGCATTAATAAACAAAAAACACACGGTACATATGTGTACAACCCAGTGTACAATCTTCATCACATTTTCTGCAAAAAAACAATACCAATAATCGGAATACACATGTGTACACCCCCCTCAAACAAGAAACTAAACCCTAACCCACTATTGGTATCGACGACACTTACCCATTCAACATCAAAACGAGCCAAACAAGTTTTTCCAAAAATTGAACTCCAAATAACTTAAATCGGAACCCTAATACTCCAGCAAGTCAGGAAAACAATATATTACGAATATTGAATTAAATCCCTATATTGAAGATTCCAACAACGACGAGAGCAAATTAAATAAACACGGGGATGACATCGGTGTACCTTGTCTCCCTGCCTTCTTCTTTTTGATAATTACACAAAAATGGAAGAGATATTAAAAAAGATTTGAAGGTGCACGATTTTTGAGGAGGGGTTATGAAATATTCAACAAATTAAACCTTTCAGTTACTGGATTCCATATTTGTTAATTGTATATGTGCAATAATACCCTTTTCTATTTAAATAAACATATAAAATTAACCCAATAATTACGATCATGCCATTCTTTTATAATCTCAATATGATGAAGATCAAGGGTCCATATAAGTTCACACAGTTCACTCTTGGGAGGGTGCTCACTCTAGAACCCTACCTTATATATATATATATATATATATATATATATATCTGTGTGTGTGTGTGTGTGTCTAATTATGGTCAAGCTATCTTGTGTAGGATCATGATCAGATCGACAAGCTGAGGAAAGAAAACACACTTCTTTTGTCTTGGTCTCCGACGAAGATATACCGCCACTATAAGGCATAGATTGGGAACTCATTTGTACTTAGCTGTTACATGTCATTTTCGAAGTTTTCTAAGCTTTAGTGATGGGATACATTCGCAGTAAAGGAAAGGTTCTCACTGAACTTCGATTCAATTATGGAGCTTCCAATATTTAGCTTCTTTTCAATAAGATTCGTTAATAGGCTTGAACCCATTACACATCTTAATGGGTTTGAAGCCCTTACGTTACAAAATATGTAAAAACTACCACATAGATCATGTGTTACTGTGTTTTCTGTTCGATGGTTTGTAATTTGAACTTCCATGATTTGTAAATGGAAATGTCGTGTCTTGTAATTTGAGTTTCTGTGGTTTCTAATTCGAGATTTCGTGATTTGTAATTTGTAATTCGAGTAATCATATTTCGGGATTTGCAGCATTATTTGTAATTTGTTTAATTATTTGTAATTTTTATTTGAAAATTTGTAAGTTATTCAAAAACAAAAATTATGAAAAATATTAGGCCTGGCAAACAAAACCCAAATGAGTTTTTTTTGGGTAATTTAAAAAGTGAGACAAGTTATATTTGTCACACCCCAACTGATGGCGGAATCATCGGGATGTGGCATGATGCGAATAGGTTGCTCGAGAGAATCCATAACGACTAATTATGAAAATATTTAATAAGGTTCAATTTCCCATACAATTAAACAAATATTCTCACAAGAATCGAAACGAAATTCGGTAATTTCTCAAGCAACAAAACAAGACATAAATAAAGTTGCAATTAAATTTAGGCAGGTTTCTAGAATCCTAAACCATTTCCAGCAGTAATCCATCAGCTTGCCACATACGTTAAAATAAAAGTTAATACAATAATGTAAAGGTGAGTACACAAGTTTAGCATAAGTATAACAATAAAGCGTTTACGCATAACCAACATGAAACACGTAAAGGGGCGAATCAAGTAAGCTATCGACAATGATACAAGCTAACCAACATGACTGCATGGTAGGGTATGTGTGATACGTGTTCAACGCAGTGAGCATGCATGTAAGGTTAGTAACAAATCCTTAACAACCCCTGAGTAAATAGGTGCTGAGTCTAAACTATAGTACTATCGTTACTAAGGGTGGTAGGGCAAGTCATCAATGTGTAAACATAGCAAACAACCATTCAGCGAATCACGTATAACATGCGAGAGCGGTTAGCGTTTCAAAAGGAGTTTAATCGTTGTGTGCGTCGTGTTTTGATAGAGAACGTATGTAACACCCAAAACGTGCATTAGGCGAAAAAGGGTTCGAGTATACTCACAGTCCTTGCTTAACAGTTAAACACAGCTTGGGAAGGAGTAGAGGGAGCGCCGAGTCAGCCTGCGTACGGGAACAGAAGTGCATAAGTCTTCCAAAGTGCTAAAACGGTCACGTGGGAGTGTCGAGTGGGAAACAGATTCTTCATACGAAGGTGGTGCCTTCGTACGAAGGGTGCCGGGGGCTTCGTACAATTTGCTTGTTTCCGTGTCCAAAATCGAGTGTTCTTCGCGTCTTTCTTAAGAAAATCGAGTGTTCATCCCTCCAGCCTTAAGCTACTGATTAAACTTAGAGCCGGATAGGTATTTTGAGCGATTTAGTCACATGTGGGAACATGGGCTGGGTGGTACGAAGGGTGTGCCTTCGTACGAGGGGGTGCCTTCGTATAAGCCAGTCCCGTTCGTACAGGTGGCTGTTTTTGCGTCTTCATGCGTTCGGAACTGTGTATTCGCCCGAATCGGATGTGTTTTCGAGTCCTTTTCATGACGATTTTGACACCGCTTCGTTCCACTATCCAGTGAACGAAACGTATGTCGGTTTGGTCCGTTTTAGTGTAAAAATCAAGTTTAAAACACTTTTTCATTGGATTAAACACCTGGTGGGTGCGAAATCATCAGATTTCTATCTTGGGAAGCCAAAGCTAAGCCCAATGCACCCGTTTAGGTGTAGATCCGTAGCAAAGTCAGAAGCTTTGATGGAAAAGATGAAGGTTTTCATAAAATAGAGAAGTTTTAGATGAAATCGGAGATAAACTCATGAAAAATCATTGTGGAAATCGTTGTGATTCTTGTAAAAATAATGATTCTTACTTGGGATGCAGAGAGAAAGTAGGTAGGGAGTGTTCTTGCGTGATGGTAGCAAGTTGTGAATGAGGGAATGAGCTGGGTATTTATACAGAGGAGAGATTTGGTGCAGGTTGGGTTCTGTATGAAGGGTTCCTTCGTACAAAGGTGGTGCCTTCATATGAGGGGACCTGTTTTGTGTGAGTGGCTCCCGTTTCGCGTGTTGGATGTTCGTTTAGTGCGTTTGGTTGCGTTAGTTAGTTCGAGCACTTTAAGTGTTTTAGTGAGGTAATTAAGTGTTGTGTTGCGTTACGTTTTATCGTGATAAATCGAGTTGGTGCTTGAGCGTTTAAGCGAGTATCAAACACATATAACATAATTAACGTTTAAACACACAAACAGTATAAATAAATCCGCGTTTTGAGTTCTCGTTGAGTTTGTGTTGTGATGAGCGTTTAAGTAATAAGTTCTTAAATGTGATAAGTAAGCGATATAAAATGCGTTTAAAAAATATAGTTAACCCTTGGTAATAATCATCGAATCTTGGAGTACAAGCGGTTATGAATGAAACAACGATATGGATAGGAACAACCAAAAGTTGGGTTGTTACATTCTCCCCTACTTTAGGGAATTTCGTCCCAAAATTAAGTAGTGGACGTAACAAAGAGTTGTGGATAATTAGCTTTTATATTACTTTCGAGTTCCCAAGTGAACTCGGCGCCGTGCTTGCCTTCCCATCTAACCTTCACTATAGGAATGCGACTACGTCGAAGTTTCTTGGTTTCTCGATACATGATTTCTTCTAGCTTTTCCACGAAGTGTAGTGTCTCGTTTATTTGCAAGTCTTCAAGAGGTACATGAAGGTTTTCTTCAGCTAGACACTTCTTGAGGTTTGAGACGTGGAAATTCGGGTGTACGTTGCTGAGTTCAACCGGTAATTCGAGTTGGTAGGCCACTTTACCAATTCTTTCCAGAATCTTAAAGGAGCCCACGTAACATGACGCTAGTTTCCCTTTCTTGCCCAATCGGATCATCCCTTTCCAAGGTGAAACCTTTAAGAGGACGTGATCTCCAACTTAGAACTCTAGGGGCTTGCGGTGTTTATCCACGTAGCTCTTTTGATAACTCTGATATTTCAGGAGATTGTCTCTTATTTGGAGAATCTAGTCTGTCTTTTCTTGTACTAACTTAGGACTAGTGATCTGTGCGTCTCCGATCTCGTGCCAAACAATAGGCGATCGACATTTTCTACCGTATAGTGCCTCAAAGGGTGCCATTTGTATACTAGGGTGATAACTGTTATTGTACGAAAATTCTATTAAAGGTAAATGCGAATCCCAATTACCACCAAAATCTATAACGCACGAACAAAGCATGTTTTCGAGGGTGCGGATCGTGCGCTCAGTCTGACCGTCGGTCTGGGGATGGGATGCAGTAATGAGATTGAGAGTCATACCGAGAGTGGATTGGAATGTCTCCCAAAGACGTGAGGTAAAACGACCATCACGTTCAGAGATGATGTCACGAGACGTCCCATGTCGACAAATGACTTCGTCGGTATAGATTCGTGGTAATCGTTCAACCTTAAAGTCTTCTCATATCGGAATGAAATGAGCAGATTTCGTATGACGATCAACAATAACCCAAATGCTATCGTGACCAAAGGGCATGCGGGTGAGTTTTGTAATAAAATCTATGGCTATACTTTCCCATTTCCACATCGAGATTTCAGATTGTTCGAGTAAACCAGAGGGTCGTTGATGTTCGGCCTTAACCTTCGAGCAAGTTAGGCATTTCGAAACATACTGAAAGATATCCTTTTTGATGCCCGGCCACCAATACCTAGAACAGAGGTCCTGGTACATCTTGCTGGCACGGGGGTGTATGGAGTTTCGATATTTTTGAGCTTCAGTCATCGATGTCTCCCGGAGGTTATTGCGACTAGGAATCCAAATGCGGTCGAGATAGTGAAAGATATCGTTCGATTTATTCTCCAATTGAGTTTTAGCATCACACTTCATTTCCTCTTTCAAGTTATTCGCAAGGAAGAATGAGTGTTGCGCGTCGCGAATTAGGGCTTCGAGATCATTCTGGGCTTGAACATTACGAATACTATGCACATAGCTTCGTTGACTGAGAGCATCGACTACGACGTTTGCCTTGCTAGGATGGTAGCGTATCTCACAATCATAGTCATTGAGAAGTTCAACCCATCTGCGTTTGCACATGTTCAGTTTTTTCTGGTTCAAGATATGTTGTAAGCTCTTATGGTCGGTGAAGACCGTACACCTGGTACCATAAAGGTAGTATCGCCATATCTTTAACGCAAAAACAACTGCACCGAGCTCAAAATCATGGGTAGTGTAGTTCTTCTCGTGGGTCTTGAGTTGTCGAGATGCATACGCGATAACCTTGTCTCGTTGCATAAGAACACACCCGAGACCTAGGTTAGAGGCATCGCAATAAACAACGAAATCGTCGTTTCCATCGGGAAGTGCGAGGACAGGAGCCTTGCAAAGCATACGCTTGAGAGTTTGAAAGACGTCCTCTTGGTCAGAACCCCAAACAAAAGGTTTGTCTTTATAAGTTAGGGTGGTAAAAGGCATGGCGATTTTAGAAAAGTCGGCGATGAATCCACGGTAATAACCCGCCAATCCGAGAAATGAACGAATTTCGGATGGAGTCTTCGGCGTAATCCAACTCTTTATAGCTTCAATCTTTGCGGGATTGACGTGAATTCCTTCACTGTTAACGATGTGACTGAGAAATTGAACCTCCTCTAGCTAAAATTCACACTTGGAGAACTTGGCATAAAGGCTATTTCCTTGAAGAAGTTTGAGAACTAAACGAAGATGTTGCGCGTGTTCGGCTCTCGACTTCGAGTAGATAAGAATATCATCGATAAACACAATGATGAAACGATCCAAAAAGACTTTGCACACACGGTTCATCAAATCCATGAAGACCGCTGGTGCGTTCGTGAGACCAAAAGGTATGACCACGAATTGATAATGGCCATAGCGGGTACGAAATGCGGTTTTCGGGATGTCTTGTTCTTGGACACGCAAGTGGTGATAGCCAGAACATAAATCAATCTTTGAGAAACACGTAGCTCCTTGGAGTTGATCATATAAATCATCAATTCGGGATAGCGGGTAGCGGTTCTTGATAGTAAGCTTGTTAAGTTCCCTGTAATCGATGCACATTCAGAACGATCCATCCTTCTTTTTCACGAAAAGAACGGGTGCGCCCCATGGTGACATGCTCGGGCGTATAAATCCTTTATCAAGCAATTCTTAAAGTTGGCTAGATAGCTCATGCATTTCGGATGGTGCAAGGTGATAGGGAGCTTTTGCAACAGGTGTAGCACTAGGAATAAGATCAATACGAAAATCAATATCATGAGTAAGGGGTAGACCAGGTAAATCGTTGGGAAAAACTTTAGGAAAATCATAAACAACTGGAACGTCCCTGATTGTTTTATTCTCGTCCTTCATTTCCACAACATGGGCTAGGAAAGCGATGTACTCCTTGCGTAAGAATTTACTCGCTTGGATACACGATATTAGCTTCAACTTTTTCGAGAGTACCTCACCATAAACACGTAATTGATCACCTTTGGAAGAGAAAAACGAAACATCTTATCGAAACAAACAACTTCGACACGATTCTCAAGAAGAAAATCCATGCCTACTATGATGTTAAAACTACCTAGTTGCATAGGTATGAGATTGATCGGGAAAACGTGATTGTTGAGTTCAAGAGTACAATCACGTAGAACGGAGCTAATGGTAACGGTTCTTCCAGTGGCGACTTCTACGTCGAATATCCTTGGGAGTTTAGCGCCTTTACATTTTAAAAGCTTTTCGAATTCAAACGATACAAAACAGTGATATAGCATATTTTGCACGTATTCACCTAATTCACATAAACACATATTTTGCACGTATTCACCTTCTCTAAATTGTGTGTAGCGTGTGTGAGACACGCGTGATATAGCATTGCATATGCGAGGAGTATAGAGTATGAGAGCATGCGAGTAATACCGCGTATGGGGTTCGCACGGCCTCATGAGCGTGAAGTAAATAAGACTGCTTAGTTTGTTCACGATTAGTTAGCGTTTTAGTTTGCGAGAGCTGTGCGAGTTGTGCATATTTTTGCAAAGCGGGGAGCGATAAAACGAAACCATAAAGCGTAAAGATCAAAATTCGCAAATTTAAAACACATGGACTCAATAAATTCGATGATGCGTAAAAACAAAAATTGTAGGCTTGAAATAAATAGAGCATCCTGGGTGTTGAGACATCGACTACCCAAAGTGATTCAACTATTCCCAACAAGTTCGGGCACACGCTTTGGCCTAATAGACTTATGCTCTCACCGTAATACGGCTAACGACATTTGTCCTTCTAGTTACTACGTGCCCCGAGTTATTGGAATAGTCGAGACTTTGGTAAGATCTTTTAAAAATCAGTTTAGGGAGTGGAACGGGTTATTAAGATGCGGGTTTCACCCCTAAGTTAACAACTTCGCTCCTAACTGTGGTTGTTCTCACCAAATAAATTCGAGAGTTCCACCAGATAGAGATGGAGATTTCCGTCGAGATATGGATATCACTCTTAACGCAACGAAAGTTTCTCATGCTAAGAGTAGTACACAGAGTGAGTGATTGTTTCGAGAGTTATTGGTTTTCACACCTAATCTCGACACAATCGCTCGTTTGTGTTATACGAGTGTCTTCATGTCTTCAAGTGTGTATATTGTGTTCACCTTAGGCTATAAGCATTCAGACCAAAGAGAAGAGATAGAAGCAGGTAGAGAGATATTTTAACATTTCAAGATTCACGAAACATTCCGTTCGTACGGACCGACCGGCTCCCTTCGTACGAAGCAGCAAGTTAGTTTGTGCGAAGGTACAGCATGTGGGTTCGTACGTACCGAGCTTGTTCGTACAGGGAGGTCTGTTTTGGTACTTAGGCCAGAGACTAGGTCGAATCATGCAATTCTACCTAATTCCCTATAGTTATGGCTCTGATACCAACCTGTCATACCCCAACCATTGGCGGAATCATCGGGATGTGGCATGATGCGAATAGGTTACTCGAGACAATCCATAACGACTAATTATGACAATATTTAATAAGGTTCAATTTCCCATACAATCAAACAAATATTCTCACAAGAATTGAAACGAAATTCAGTAGTTTCTCAAGCAACAAAACAAGACATAACAAAACTTGCAATTAAATTTAGGCGGGTTTCTAGAATTCTAAACCATTTCCAGCAGTAATCCATCAACCTGTCACATACGTTAAAATAAAAGTCAATACAGTAATGTAAAGGTAAGTACATAAGTTTAGCATAATTATAGCATAAGTATAGCAATAAAGCATTTACGCATAACCAGCATAAAACACGTAAAGGGGATAATCAAGTAAGCTATCGACAATGATACAAGCTAACCAACATGACTGTGTGGTAGTGTATGCGCGATACGTGTTCACCGCAGTGAGCACGCACGTAAAGTTAGTAAGAAATCTTTAACAACCCCTGAGTAAACAGGTGCTGAGTACAAACTATAGTACTATAGTTGCTAAGCGTGGTAGGGCAAGTCATCACTGTGTAAACATAGCAAACAACCATTCAGCGAATCACGTATAACATGCGAGAGCGGTTAGCATTTTTAAAAGAGTTTAAGTGTTGTGTGCGTCGTGTTTTGATAGAGAACGTATGTAACACCCAAAAAGTGCATTAGGCGAAAAAGGGTTCGACTATACTCACAGTGCGTGACAGTTAAACACGACCTGGAAAGGAGTGAAGGGAGCGCCGAGTTAGCCTGCGTACAGAAACAGAAGTGCATAAGTCTTCCAAAGTGCTGAAACGGTCATGTGGGAGTGTCGAGTGGGAAATAGATTCTTCGTATGAATGTGGTGCCTTCGTACAAAAGGGGCTTCGTAAGAAGGGTGTCGGGGGCTTCGTACAAGTTGCTTGTTTCCGTGTCCAAAATCGAGAGTTCTTCGCGTTTTTCTTCGGGAAATCGAGTGTTTATCCCTCCAGCCTTAAGCTACTAATTAAACTTAGAGCAGAGGAGGTCTTTTGAGCGATTTAGTCACATGTGGGAACATGGGCTGGATTGTATGAAGGGTGTGCCTTCGTACGAGGGGGTGCCTTCGTACAAGCCAGTCCCGTTCGTACAGATGGCTGTTTTTGCGTCTTCATGCGTTCGGAACTATATTTTCGCCTGAATCGGATGTTTTTTCGAGTCCTTTTCATGACGGTTTTGACACCGCTTCGTTCCACTATCCAGTGAACGAAACGTATGTCGGTTTTGGTCCGTTTTAGTGTAAAAATCGAGTTTAAAACAGTTTTTCCTTGGATTAAACACCTGGTGGGTATGAAATCATCAGATTTCTATCTTGGGAAGCCAATGCCAAGCCCAATACACCCGTTTAGGTGTAGATCCGTAGCAAAGTCAGAAGTTTTGATGAAAAGGACGAAGGTTTTCGTAAAATAGAGAAGTTTTAGATGAAATCAGAGATAAACTCGTGAAAAATCGTTGTGGAAATCATTGTGATACTTGTAAAAATAATGATTCTTACTGGGGATGCAGAGAGAAAGTAGGTAGGGGGTGTTCTTGTGCGATGGAAGCAAGTTGTGAATGAGGGAATGACCTGGGTATTTTTAGAGAGGAGAGATTTTGTGCAGGTTGGGTTCTATACGAATGGTGCCTTCGTACGAAGCCGGTGCCTTCATACGAAGGTGGTGCCTTCGTACGAGGGGACTTGTTTCGTGTGAGTGGCTCCCATTTCACGTGTCGGATGTTCTTTTGGTTCGTCTGGTTACGTTAGTTAGTTTGAGCACTTTAAGTGTTTTAGCGAGGTAATTAAGTGTTGTGGTGCGTTGCGTTTTATCATGATAAATCGAGTTGCGCGAGTGAGCGATTGAGCGTTTAAGCGAGTATCAAACACATATAACATAATTAACATTTAAACACACAAACAATATAAATAAATCCGCGTTTTGAGTTCTCGCTGAGTTTGCGTTGTGATGAGCGTTTAAGTAATAAGCGTTTAAATGCGATAAATAAGTGATATAAAATGCGTTTTAAAATGTAGTTAACCCTTGGTAATAATCATCGAATCTCGGAGTACAAGCGTTTACAAATGAAACAACGATAAGGATAGGAACAACCGAAAGTCAGGTTGTTACAATATTGGGCCTGGAAATAATAATGGAGGAGTCAGGATGGGCTTTTGGATATCAATTTAAAATATCTGATGGGTCAGGATGGGTAAGTGACTAAGTGGGTAACCCTAAGCATAAATTTCATACTTCGCTAGTTCACTGCAACACTTCTGCTCCACTGTAACACCATGGCTATAATACTACTTCTCTGCTCGGCTGTAACACCACTGAATCATCAGAATCGTTCAACATCATGATCCCTTATCTCCGTCGCTTGTTGAGAGGTAGGCATCTTAAAAATTTTGGTCTTAAAAATCTCTGGGTTTTGTAAACTGTCACACCCCAACCGATAGCGGAAACATCGGGATGAAACGAAATAGATTGCAAGAGACTTCATAACACTACGTGACAATATAAATTTAAGTTGAATTTCATATATTGCTAAAAATTGGCATACAAGAATCAAATAAAAGACAACATTGTTTCAAATATCCATTACAAAATAGATTAATCTAAGTGTGTTTCTAAGTCCACCTAAATCTTATTTCTTCACTTAGCATCATCTCGACTATCAACCTGCAACATGTATTAAAATAAGATCAACAAAAAGTTGGCGAGTATACAAGTTTGATACATAGCATAAAAATAGTTTTAAAATAGTCTAACGGCTCGTATCCAACATGAATCACAATATGCAAGTTACTAGTATGTCAAAACGGTGTCAAGTATATGTTCAATCCCAAGAATCCAATGCATTAAAATAGCCTATCCCAAATAGAATAACGGGAGGTAACATGTTTAACTTAACAATACCCCGAGATTGGTGGGCGGCGCATTACTCCTATAGCGCTATAATTGTTAAGGTAGGCTTGTACGATGTTAATGAGCATATGGACACGAAAAGTTTAACATCACATACGAGATTAACAAGCATCATATAGTTTCATGTTCAAATATGGATAGAGAAGAATTCAAATAGTTTCAAGTGTGTTTAAAATATAGAATACATGTTGCATCCCAAAGTGTTTAAAGAGTAAAAATGGGATCGAGTATACTCACAAAATTGCATGTGTTCTCCGATTATCCATTGTGACGAAGTCATTGAGACAAGAAGGTTGAATATGTTCGATTCGGAATTCTAAGGGATGATTACATTATGGTTTACGGATTTGAAGTTTAAGGACATGAAAATAGACATATGAAAATAATCATCTATCACATATGATGCCTAGATGATAAACTTACTAACTTGACAATGTCCACTTGTTTATCATCAAAAGTTCGGTTTGTTTGAATGTTACATAGGTATTATACTATATCATATATGTCAAGCATGAGGTAAAAGATTAAAGTCTTCATTTAGGCACCTCTAAGTATCATAGAAATCATGCATGAGGTAGGAAGAACAAAGCTCCCATTTAGGTACCTTCGTTGTTCACCACTACACTTGTTGTCATAAACAACAAGGAGGGTCATGAACTTACAAGTATTAATGAAATAATAACAAGTAATCTATGGAAAAACATCAAGAAGTGAGTGAATTTTTATGAAATATAGCCCAAGCTAGTCTAACAATCACACATACATTAAGCTTCAAGCTTGAACACTTCTTATGGGTAAACCCTTTCTAAAACAGAATGTTTGTGAGGTTTTAATCTCTGATTTAACATGTCTCAGCCTTGTTTTTAAGCCCAACTAACCATTCAATTGATTAGGAGCATAGGACATAGGTTTGAGATGAGATAACTCAAGTTTGAACAATATTAACAAACTTTAAATAAAAACAGAAACTAACAGTCCACTTTGGAGCTTTTTTGGTGACATTCCAGGGCTTGGTTTTCCATGGAAAACCTCTGTAAATGTTCCTAAGGTTGTCCCAAGCAAGTGGGAAAAAGAATGGATAAAAAAGACCAAGAAATGAAGAAGTTATGCTTGTTTTCGTAACTAGTGGTGCATCTGTCCATTCCTCCGATTTTGCAGCTAATTGAGGGTGTTTGAGAGTGAGTTTGAGGTGTTTGAAAAGTGAAAAAGGCTTGGAGAATGATGGGTTTATATAGGGAAGAGTTAGGTTAGGTTTTAGTTGGGTAATTAATGTTAAAACAAGGTTTAAAACTAAAAAAACATAAAAATCGTGCTAAAAATCGAGCTGGGAAGGGTCTGATTCGCGGCTGCTGGTTTGGGCCGTCGAGGGGCGCGACATAGATGGCCTGCTTCGTCGCGGCCCACCAGGAAGCAATGGAGCGAGACTTTAAAATAACTGAGAGCCGAGTTCTACTCGATGTCAAGACCTCAGCCGAGCGGCTGAGCGTGTGCTGGTGGAGTTGGTGACCCGGGTTCGAGTCCCGTGGTCTTTGTTTCTTTTTTATTATTTTCTTTTCTTGTTTTTACAACTTTAAATATTCAGCTATGTACACAAACAACCCCTGGGCTTTAATTTAGTAACTTATGTTACCATTTAAAAGAAACTAACTTACAATTTAATCTAACCAAGTTAGTTTGTATTTACTAACTTCAAAATTTAACGAGACTAACTAGTTTATTATAAAAATAAACTTTTAAATAGTAAAATTAATTAATTTAATTAATTGATAAATGACCATATTTATAAGATTTTCCAACGATTAACCATTTCGCGAAATTTCCAAGTTTCAAAGATTTAGGATTCGACTTCCATTATCTTACGAGTGTTAACTAGTTTAACGAGCATCGAGTTTCATTGTGTAATAATGAACCAAGAGCCTTGGATAATATATCGTTCAAACGTGAATTTCATTGTGATTCAAGTCTCGGATTCTACAAAGATCACATCGAAACGACGATTACAAGGACACAAAATTTCCAAAAATAGAATTTTAATCAATGGTTTCTAAATACGGGAAGTATGAACACGCAGGGCGTTATAGTCTCCCCTCCTTTAGCAAATTTCGTCCCGAAATTTATTCAAGAGGAAGACTTGAAATAGTTTTGGCAAAAGGTGATTATTTAAAATTGAGACTTGAAAATTTTGAAACGTAAAAAGGTATGAAATTTTGAAGAACGACAAGAGGATTTGTAAAAAAATTTGTTTGGGCTAAAATGGTTTTAACGGATAAGCATAAGTGAAACGGGTATAGGTAAAATGAGTTAGACAAGTTTTGAGTAACTAAATTGGATGTGTATTAAAATGTGTCGTAATAGGAAGGAAAATTTTGTACAAAACGGTTTGTATTTTGATGAAAGTGGGGTAGCTTGTATAGGAAGTTTTAAGGATAGTATAAAATCATACATTTGTAAAAATTGTTCATTGAGAGGAACGAGAAGGTTTGGTAAATAAAGTGATAACGGTCTACTAAGTATGCTTACACAAGAATAAAGAATAGGAAGATGGTTTTAAAGGTACGGGATAAGTTAGGATTCGAATGCTTAAATAGGCTTGATTGTGAACGAGGTTCGTATAGAAGAAAAGAATAATGGAGAATAATGAGAGTATGGAAGTGAACGAGTGCCCCTTAGTGAATGCAAGTATAAGAATGGCATAAGTGTTGGATAGGCGAAAGTAGCGTGCTAACAATGAAGTCTCGTCGTAGATAATCGGATACAATGCGTTTGTGAGTTGTTAAAAGTTGTATTAGGTCCAAAGGTCTGCAAGAACACTGAATTTCTTATGGCACGTTTTACGAAAGTTTGGTTACATGGTGAAAACATTTATATATAGGAAGTACCAGCGGCGTACCCACCAAGTTTTGACCATATTTCGTTCGTCTCGTATCCGATGTCAAGTTACGTTCCGTGTCTTACCGTATGCAGTAGTACACTCTATGGTTCTCATACGTCCAGTACTATAATCTCGTGTGCACCCGCGATTATACCAATCATCGCATGATCCGCATAGCTTGTACTAGTTGCGTATGAATCAAGGTATACATAAATTTTGAAAATAAGATTGTGTGTGTAAAGAAAATGTAGCACATAAGCATGTTTGCATTCCAAATAGTATAAGACCAACGTAAGCGAATCCCTCGGGTTTCGCTCACGTATAGGTGCGAAAGTATAAATTTTGAGTAAAAGCGTGTGTGAGGACCGATAGTTCGGTTCTAGATTGAACAACTCAGGCCGAATCTGCGATCACTGTAGCTGTGAGGAATCCAAATACATTGTAGAAGTAAGATCACAATGATAGTAACGTTTAAAGCTTCCATTCTCATTTAAAGATATGCAAATACAAAGTTCCGGTGAGAAATGAACAGAGCTCCACCTCAGAGACAACCAAAACCCCTACTTACAACTAAGACCCAAGTCTCCTATTTATAGGCGGGCTGAATCAGGGAGAAACCATCCGGATGGCCATCCAATCGGATGGTTATCCGTTCGGATGAGCCATACCCATCTGATCGGATGGCTTATACAAAACCTTTTATCTTTCGTTTCGTCCCTGATTTGATAAAATAAACAAAACTATACAATGACACAACTAGGACAAAATATAGACCAAGTACAGACGGAAGCTACAGACATAGTGCATCTACAGACTCCCCCTTGGATGTAGCTGCAGACTTCCTTCCTGTACAGTCTTCATCGCTCTTTCCTTTTGCGTCTCCTTTCTTTTTCCTTTCTCCTCCTCTCTTCTTTTCTCTCTTCTAGCATTCTCTTTCTCAGTGGTCTTCCAGTTTCGTTCCACCACTTGCGGTATTTCGGATCGCCATCTCTTGCTTTTGACCACCTAGGAATCTTATTTTCTTGAGATTCGATAGGCGTCTGATCGGTCTCTGGCGGCCTTGCAAACTTCCATCTAGCTCTTTGAGCAGCTTACTTTGCAATCTTCTTAAATCTTTCACTTCGGCGCTCTTTCTTCAGAAATTCTTCAAGTTCAAGATCTCTAAACTTTAACTCCCAATATCTTCCAGAATTTATGTCTTTTGCGAAGCACAAGTTGACTATCTCCTGATATTGCTGAGCTTGTACTTTATCTGGCTCATTGTAGACGATCTTGTTGAAGAATAAGCAATATATATCTTTCTTGGAGTAGTTAACACTCCACATTGGATCCAAGACATGTATGCGTCTGCATTCTCCAGTCTTCACATCGAATAACGTAATTATTGATTCAGCTGTGCTTTGATTGTAAAGCCAACCCTTGAAATCTTCATAAAAGTATTGCTCCATTTCTCTAAGCGGCATGTTCTTTAAGCATCTTGGCGGTTTGATCTTCAATATTATATCCTTTTCACCTGTAACAGGATCAACTTTCACTATCTGCTTTGGCTTATGCGGCTTCCAATCTGGAAAGTTTTCTTTTGCTTGCAGCTTGATGTAGTTCCAAAGCCATTGATCATGACATTTAACCTCCAAACCATAATAAAATTGCTTTATGTTCTTGGTCTGCACCAGATCTTCTACATCCTACCACGGCAACATATTTATATCAGATAGAAATTCGAAGTATTGAACTTCGAACTCTCTTCTTATAGCATATACTTTTGAATCTTCCAAGTAGCCCCATGATAGAATATCACCCAGAGATTTATCTGGATGATCAGTGAAGTACTGTAGCGGCCTTTTGAACTTTCTTTCTTTGGGCATAACCTTGTACCATCGCTTTCGTTCCTCCAGAAGATCTTCTTGTGGTACAGTCTCAGGAACCCCCTCTGTAGTGATCCTCTCTACTACTTTCCTTCTTACTTCATCTTCATTATGTGACTGGAATAGTTCATTTAAAGTAGGAAAGTCGTCATCAACTCCAGAATAATGGACTGGTGTATCTTCTTCAGAAATATCTGACCCTTCTTCAATGATCTCATCGTGAAAGTTATCTGCCTCATTCACAAACTTAAAAGTGTATTCTCTTTCAGGAGTAGGTGGAATCTTCTCTTCGATATCAAACTTCAACTTACCATCTTCCAAATCTAACTCCTCTAACATGGACTCTCGAGTCCTGTTCTCTTCCAACTCCCCTCAACCTTTGCATGTAAGTAAATGACTTTGGGAAGCATAAGAAATACCTTATCACCAACATGTTGTGTTCCAGAAGAAGACGCTTCATGATGTTGATCTTCTTGTTGTTCATTCAATTCATCGTTCATGAAGTCTTCAAGAGTACTCGGACCAGAACGCTTTACAATCATCAATCCCGTAGCCCCGTGATCATCATCATCATCATTATCATCATCATTATCACCATCATAATCATCTATCGCTTTAAACAAATCATTCAACTCCTCGTCCACTTCATCATCATCATTGTCTTTATCATCCTCTGATTCTGAATGATGTTTTTCAATAATCTTTCTCCTATCAAGTCTTATCTCTTCAGGAGTAATATCTTTCAACTCACCAATTGGAATGATAGCAAGAGTATTATCCACGTCTTCTACTTCTACGTTTTGCATTTCAGCATCATTAACATTTGAAGTTTCAACATTAGAAGCATGTACCTCATGAGTAGATTCAGGTTGGCTTGAAGAACCAAGAATCTCTTCAGTGTCAATCACCAACCCTTTTCTTTTCTCCTTAGCTTCTTCAGCTAGCTTCTTTTCTCTTTAATCCTCCTAGCTTCAACTTTTTGAATTTCAATTTCATCAAACACAGCTTGAACATTGATTCCAAGCTTATGTTCAACTACAGTGTAAAGCATATTCAGCTGCTCATCTTTTATCACCTTGTCAGCTCTTAACCCTTCCACTTCTTTCCTCAAAATCTCATTTTCTTTTGAAGTAGAAACATGCAGATTACCCAACAATTCACGCAACGTTGTGTTGGCATTATCAGTAGACTTATACTGAGCATTTACCTCCTCGATCTCTTCTGTCAGCTGATCAATCACTTCAGCATGATCTTCAATCTCTTTTCTTAGAGCAACATTCTCTGCTACAACACTTTCAAGCTTTTCTTTTGCAGCTTCAAGCTCATCTCCAGCTTTAGCTTTAGTTTTCTCCAGAATGCTGAATTTTCTTTCCAAAGCATTGATATTTCCTTCATTGAACAGATCACCAACATCTTCTAACCCTATTGGCCCTGCTCCAAGATCATGTGGAACTTTTGGAAATCCATGACTTGAGCTTTGTGACATTGTAGCTTTCTTTGATGCTGATGTAGGCTCTTCAACAGTCTTAAGCGGCTGCTCAGGAGTCTTCTCACGATCATCAGGAATATGAATAGTTGGATTGATAGGTGTCGGTGGAGGTGGAGGTGTTGATACTCTAACTCCGATAAACTCCACTTCTGCCCTTTCAAACTCTGGAACTTCAGCTGTTTCTTGCTGAGGAATATACGTTGTGTCTTTCCTAGCTCTGACTTTTCTCGGAACAACTCCAGTTGGGTGTGCTTTTCTCTTCTTGATACCCTTCTTCTTGATATTTTCTTTCTCAGTAGGAGTTGGCTCATAAGTAGCATCTTCTTCGTCAGATGCTTTCTTTTTCTTTGGCGATCTTCTCAACTTTTGCTTGCCACTCACATAAGACGTTGGTGCAATCTATGTTGGATCTATATCATCACTTTCAGTCTCACTGGAATCTTTATGAACTAGACCTTCAACTAACTACTTTTCCTTCAAACTTTCATCACCAGCTTCAACATTCTTTGTTGTCTTTTTGGCTTCTTTTTCAACATTTTCACCTTGAGAAGTTGTAAGATTCTCGAACTCAGCGAAAGACATTCAGAAGATCTACACCTTCTTTGATCAAATCTGTTGGAGGAATGACATGCTCATCTACTAGGCGTGGCGGTGACTTCTTTTTGTTCGTTTCTGCAACACAAATATTAACATTTTTAGTATAATATTCAAAAGAATGATCTACCAACCTTTCCGATGATTCCTGCTTCTCATGTTTACCCTTGATCACAACTTTCGGTGTAGAAACTTTAGGAGTTCTCTTTCTTTTCTTCTCGTCCTTCACAAACCAAAATCTTAGCTTCTTTTCAACCATCAGCTTCAAACCTTCTGTTTTAGTGTCTGAATTGCTATCAGCGTGTCTCCAATTATCACCTTCAGGTGCCACATAGTCTGTTTTCTTTATCTTTCCAAACTTAGGCCTATACCTCGGCTCGTCCTCTAGCTTCACACCCCTATACTTATCCAATCTCTTTAGTGTTTCACTGTCCGTATTCTGTAATGGAAGCTCATCACTTGGATCTTTTGGTAGGTTCGGGATCTGATGTGACAACCCTCACTAAACCAGGTATCCGTACAACTTAATTAATAATTAATTACTGCTTAATTACTGTGCTTGCTTGAACTTGTGAATAAACTGCTACTTGAATACTGATACATGTACTTACTTGCATCATACTTTACTTGCTGTCACTACACTATTTACATGACTGAACCTTAGTGACAAACATGATGCACAAAAAGCACAGTAGCACTATAACGGATAACCTATTGAACATGCTGATAAAGCCAGCATCAGGCAGACACTGCCTCTAAAGGCCTGTAAGAGCCTGAAATATTTTGCTACACTAGTGGTGAGTGTAGGGATATAAGGGTTGTAGAACTGCGTCTCTAGGAATAAGTCACAATGACTGGATGTGCCTAAAACGTACTCTAAGTACAAAACTCAGCACTTTACATAATAATTCAGCTTTTAGCTAACTAATAAAGTGCCAAACCATGAGAAAAATATTACTAGACACTTTCCAAAGTGTCAGAAATAAGTTGTGTCACTAAAAAGGGTATTAACGACACTTTGAAGCTTTGTTAAGCACTTTAACGGATTACTATCCAACCGAACAACCGGACTATACCCGGAACAGGAAAATATTGTCATTTTCATTATTCATCTTTTTCTGAGCCAGTTAGGGTCCCCGAATACCCTAACCCCCATTGTAACGCGTGACACACAACTAACCGGGTTAAGCACTTAACTAACCTACTTAACCTAACTATTATCCTAACTATCTAGTTAGAATCGGACTAGGACCCCCCCCCCCCTCTCTAACCATCCCCAACTAAGAGGGGACACACTTGTCCTTGTTGATTTGTGTAAATCTCATGTGCTTAATATCTAGGAGGCACAAGATCCATTGGTTAATAGTGGTGTTAATTGTCTATAAGATCACCTCTAAACACATCATAACTTACACTACAACTCACCACTCACACTTCTCTCTCCCTCCCTTTGGTTCTCGGCCGAAGACACAAGCAACACCACCACCACCTTTCGATTTCCATCATCACATTCCAAGCATCTACAAGTGTTAAGGGTCGCATATTAGGAAGCTTGGTGCAATCGGAAGGCGAAGGACCTCTTTATCTTGCTTTTATCCACGCGTTTTTCGCATAGATTCTTCCCTAGCCTTGAGCTAGTGGTATGTTGCTAAAATCACCTTCTTAAACTATTTTAAAGTGGTTAATACGATATATGATGATTAAAACTCGAAATCTTACAAGATGATACTTTAAAGTCTACTAAAAATGCTATAAGTGTTGGATAATAGCTCATATGTTGTGTAAATGTTGTAGTAATTGAAATTTGTGATTATTTAGACCCGATCTATGTTGTGGTAGCTCGGATCACCACTTAACCCGGTTTGGTCATGATCACGAATCATGACATAAGGTTGTTTTGAATAGAACAAGGGTTAAAGGGTGAAACTCTACCACACACGAATCATGAACTTGTGTAAAAATGTTTTACTTGTGGAATAGTGATTAAAACTAGTAGATCTACGGATCTATAGGTGGTATTTTCAAAGGATCGAGTGTCAAAGAAATCATGTTTTTCTAAAGACGGATCTTACACTAACAAGAATGGTTTTTAGAACACACAAGTGTGTAAACACTTGTGTAACACAAAGTTTCGACAAAATAACTATTTTTGAAAAAGATGACGAGAAGTTGTAAAGACGGAACTTCCATAAAAACGAGGTTTTCACAAAATCGGATTATTTTATATAAAGATCCACTAAAAGTAATGGGATTTACTTCATAGTTTGAATAAATCACCAGTTCATGAAATTTATGCGGTTTATATACATATTTTGACTAGTTTGTGATTTGAACATTGTTTTGGTTGATTGAGAAAATTGTTGGTTGATTTGTAAAAGAAAATGATACGCTTGAAAGCGTGGCCACCTCCAGTTACAGAGGAAACTCTGGCGAAATTTTTCCAAAAAGCCTAACACTTAGAAATATTTTCACAATAAGTGTTAGAAATACATTTTGACTTGTTTTCAAAATATAAGTTTCGCCACGACTATATTTACAAAACATCGGAGGTGGGATTTCACAAAATAAAACGTGATACATATATATATTTAGTATATATTTTTCTTTCACAACATCACTTGTATAAGTGTTTATGATTATTTTGTGAACTACGTAAATATTATTTTTAGAGTAAAAATAATATTACTAAGTATTATTTTGGGAAAATCACATGTATGAAAATATAATATTTTTGAGAAGAATATTCATATTTTGAAGTGGAAATAAAATATATTAAGTGAGACTTAATAGTGTAATCCAAATTATACGAACGCACATGTATTAAATCCCCCATCCTTGGGAGGGAGAATAACTACCAAGTATACAGAACGTAAACACGAAATAGTTGCCTAACTATTTCCCAAAAACTTAAACCATAAAGCTAAGGCACGGCCATCCGTCTAATAGAGTTAGCACGTGTAGGTCGTCATACAGCTGATTGATTTGGAGGCATACTTGGTAGAGACGCACCACTGTGAGTTCATGTCCCCCTTTTTCTCTAACTGTTTTCAGTTTTCTTAACTGCGGGGGTGAAATACATGTTACTTTGATTACAAGTACTTTATACACGGTATGGTTAGCGTAAGGAGGTTTACTACTTAGATCATGTGAGTGGGTAGGAGCAATATGAGGCCATTAGTCCTCATAACGGGACCGAGGGACAGGAGCGGTAGATCTATCTGGGTGTAGCGAGCCCAGCCCCAGGCCAAACTAGAAACGGACCTTGGGGTGACTTTGTCCACATACTAATGCCGTGGCGAAATCTGCTAGGTTTGAGTCTCCCTATTTGCACTTCACATATATCAGTGGCCTTGCAAACCATGGGTGATCTCAATTCCCTTATTTGCTACATACCAAGACTATTTTTATACTCACAAAGGTTTACTTACTCACTTACACATGAACTCGCTCAACATTATTGTTGATTTTTCAACTTACATGTATTTCAGGAAATTAAAGATCTGGCGCGGTATGTTATGTTTTCCCGCTGCATATGGGTTCCGAGGTCATCCGGGTTTAGGAAATGTGACTTTTTCCTGGACGAGTCACAAATCTTAAACTGCGTTTATTTCATGTTGATGTTTATGTTTTTAAAGACAATGTTTTATGTTACGGTGTTGTAAGTCTCTAAGACAATGGTATGTTACTCTGGTTTTAAAACTTAATCAAATGGATGATCTTGCATGATTTTATTTCATATAGCTTTGTTATGATTAAGCTATGGTATTAAGAAGTCACACCAAAATTAACCACGCTTCCGCAAAGCCAGGGTGTGACAGCTTGGTATCAGAGCTCTGATCATAGCGAACTAGGATTCTTTCTCGAGTCTAGACTATGATCACTAGGGCTCTCACGAAAACATTTTTACTGCATACCACTTAAGTCCAGATCCAAAAATTTTATAAACAAATGTTGAGCACATTTTATTCATTATTTATAGGCTCAGTCTAGAAAGGCTGAGGCTCGGTCTGAGAGGCCGAGGCTCGGTCTGAGAGATCGAGGTAGTTGGCTAGTGGGACTAGGAGAATTGGCTAGTGGGACTAGGAGAATTGGCTAGTGGGACTAGGAAGAGCAGTCTGAGAGGCTGGGAGGCTAGTGGGACTAGGAGAATTATTTGGATGCTTACTTGGTGACTTATGTGATTATCTGATTGTATGATTGACTGTTTGTGCATGTTTGTGTTTATGTTACAGACACCATTGACACCTCTGGCACTGGTGATTCAGACACCACAGGACCTAGACCTATAGTATCGGACGACCTAGAGTCTTCTGAGCGCGAGGTTCACACATCCGACGTTACGAGCACGGACGAGGATGATTTCCAGCCCTTCGCTTTACCTGATGGTGCTGATGAGCTCGCTGATGGCCCTTTCGCTGGGGACCTACCGTTAGTGGAGATCCCTGCTCCCATACCCTTAGCTGTTTATCCTGCCTATGATTTGCTTCTCGACGCCGACGATGATGACGACGTCGATCTTTTTGATGACGAGCCTTTGGAGGATGAGGTTCAGGGCGAGGCCCTTCTTGCTGCTGGTGATCTTTTGATGATCGCAGATGTTCCCGCCGAGGAGTCACCTGCTCACTCTCCGGTCCCAGACTCTTTTGAGTCTGTGGCCTCCGCACCTTCACATACTCAGAGTGCGCAGCACTTTTCTCATGGATCAGATCCCGACCAGGCATCCTCTGTTGCCCCTATTCCTAGCTTTGCTTTCGACCATGATGATATGGAGGATTCCGATCCTGTCTTTCCCCCAGGATTCGACCCAGATGAGGATATAGAGTTTATACCCATGGATCAGCATATGGAGGATCCAGTCGACCCAGTTGATCCCATCGACCCTGAGTTTGATTTTGAGATGGCCTTTGATGAGCCCGAGCAGCCACTAGACCCTGCTCCTGACCCAGTACTTGAGCATGACCCAGTTCATGCCGACGCACCTATTATTGAGCTTGTCTTTGCTAACCCACCTATTGATGATCACCCTATAGATGCTCCATTGTTGGAGGGCGATCAGGTCTTTGCTGCTGATCATGTTGATCCCCCACACATTGCTGATGCACCAGTTGACCCTCTTGTTGTACCTCACCATGATCTTATGCCAGCCTAGTTTGAGCGTGCGCTTTTTGAGGCACGGATCGACCCCCGAGACGAGCACGCCTAGTGTGGTTGGATTCCTGCTGATGACGAGGTTCCACCTTTTCCCCCTCAGATCCCTGATACACGTCACATTGATACTTCCTTTTCATTTCCTCGGTTTACACCTCCAGCACGACCTGGAAAAGGTTCTTCGGCTCACCCTTTTGG
Organism: Helianthus tuberosus; assembly: GCA_030545235.1. Classification (NCBI taxonomy): domain Eukaryota; kingdom Viridiplantae; phylum Streptophyta; class Magnoliopsida; order Asterales; family Asteraceae; genus Helianthus; species Helianthus tuberosus. Next base: position 27,369,381 of record CM060419.1, read on the forward strand.
ACATGTACAGGTATCTATCTCTGCTATACCACCATCTGCTACTTTTCCCACTGTTTCACCATTTCATGTGGCACCTTTTGATCCCACCAGTGAGCCGTTCCTTTGGGCACCACACTCTGCTATGCCACCTACTGACCCCTACCATTCTTTCCACATGGGGTATACTATTGAGGACGTTTTGATGTCTTTTGTCGCCCAGCACGAGGCACACACACAGCGCATTCAGGAGCTTGAGAGAGCTCAGCCGCCGCCGTGTCCGTGCCAGGGTCAGACCCACTCTCCGTTGCAGCCCTCTCGACCTGTTCCACCAGACTATGCTGCACGCCTTTTTGCCCTGGAGCGGCAGGTTGCTTCATTCTTGCGTACCCAGAGAGCCATGGAGGAGGACTGGCTCCATTTGCGCCGCTTGTTTTACACTCACTTTCCCCCTCCTCCACCGCCATCCGTGTAGAGCTCTTCAGTACCGTATAGGTAGACATTGGTGAGAAGACGGCGAATGCTTTTGACTGCACAGCATTTTTGGATACTACATTATGATTCTGATTTTTGTTGACATGTATTTGATGTATTGACACTGATTCGATATAGTTTTTGGACTAGGGTGATGTAGCCCTTAGTCGACTGATGTTGTATGACACTGTGATGTACTTGTACGCTTACTATGTCGTCTTGATATATGGCAATCGTAGTATTCTCATCATATTTGATGCTTGATTTGGTTATTTGTATTTTAGGACATGGGATGTTGTGTGATTGATGTTTGTGACATGGGATGTTGTGTGATTGATATGATTATAACATGAGATGTTATGTACTATTACTATCGTTATATACATACACTAAATTATGACCTGACTTATGGCCTGACCGACGTAAACACATCTTTTAGAAGATGCCGCCGAGACGTGAGACACACATGCCTACTAATGAGGCAGAACTCCAGCAAATTATCGCTGCTGCCATTGCACAATACGCCGCCTCTCAAGGAGGGACTAGTGGAAGCAACTCTGGCAACACTGGCAACAACAATAATCCACCTCATGGTAATACTAAGTCATTTAGACATACCGTGACCTAATTGGATATCTTTAGCAATGATGCTAATGCCGATCGTATGTTATAACGTATGTGCAGGATGCACCTACAAGCAGTTTCTAGACTACAAACCGGTCAACTTTGATGGCACAGGAGGTGCTGTCGCCTTTGTTCGTTGGGCGGAGAAAACTGAATCTGTTCTACGCATGAGCAAATGCGCACTGGATCAGCAAGTCACCTATATCTCAGGGCTATTCTTGGATGGAGCCCTCTCTTGGTGGAATCTGCAAGTACAGACACTTGGTGAAGCTGCTGCCTACGCGCTAACCTGGACCGAACTGAAGGAACTTATGCGCAAAAAGTACTGCTCTCGCGCGGAAATCCAAAGATTGGAAACCGAGTTCTGGCACTTGAAAATGGACGGTCCGAAGATCGCAGAATACGTTCAAAGGTTCCATGACTTATCGCATGTGGTACCCTACATGGTCACTCCGGAGTTCAAGAGGATTGAACGTTTCATTTGGGGATTAGCTCCTCAAATCATAAGCATGGTGACCTCATCCAAGCCTGCGACCATTACTGAGGCGATTGATTTGAGCGTGGCTCTCACAGAGGAGGCCATTCGCCTGAACAAGTTTGATGATGCTGAGCTTAAGAAGAAAGAGACTCACGTCGAGTCATCAGGAGGTAACAAACGGAAGTTTTCAAACTTCAAGCAGGGCGCCAGTGTGGCGGTTAAGAAAGGAGGATCAGGCACGCCAGCTCAGGTTACAGCTGGTAGTGGAAAGAAAGGAAAAGGATATCAGGGCACCCAGCCCAAGTGTAATACCTGTCAACGCCACCATACTGGCCATTGTAGTGTGAAAGTATGTGAAGCATGTGGAAAGCCGGGCCACTTGAAGGATTCTTGTTGGGCTAGTGCTGGCCGGGGAGGCCAAGGAGGATTTGGGAACAGGAATAATAATCGTGGTGGTAATGGAAATCGCCCACAAGGAAACAATGGAGGAAATGGGAATCGAGGCAACTTTGCGAACCAAGCTGGTAATGCGAACCAAAACAACAACCAAGCTGGAAATGGAGGTGGAAACGGGCAAAGACTTGGATGCTTTAACTGCGGTGATATCGGGCATTTTAAGAAGAACTGCCCAGAGTTAAACCAAGCCCGTGGAAGAGTGTTCCAAATCGAAGCAAGGGAAGCGCGCCAGGACCCCAATGTCGTTACTGGTACGTTCCCTGTAAATCAACGCTATGCATCCGTTTTATTTGATACTGGTGCCGATTATAGCTTCGTGTCGTTAGAGTTTAAGAATATGCTTGGTTTAGCCGCTAATAAGTTAGATATTCCCTACTCAATCGAATTGGCCAATGGGAAGTTAGTAGAAGCCAATGAAGTTATCAGAGGTTGTGTGATCGAATTGGGAGAGCGTGAGTTTGCTTTGGATCTACTACCAGTCCAGTTGGGAAGCTTCGACGTGGTGGTAGGAATGGATTGGTTATCAGGCAACAAGGCTGAGATAGTTTGTCACGAAAAGGTTATTCGTATCCCAACCGAAGATGGCGAAACAATTGTGGTTCACGGGGAGAAGCGTGATACGCCGTTAAGAATAATCAGCTGCCTGAAAGCGCGAAAGTGTTTGCAGAAGGGATGTGTTGCCTTCCTGGCACACATTGTGAATAAAAAGGCTGCTGAGCCGAGAATCGAAGACATCCCTGTCGTGAGGGAATATCCAGAAGTCTTCCCAGAAGACTTACCTGGACTGCCACCTTAGAGACAAGTAGAGTTCTGCATTGACTTAGTTCCAGGCGCCGCGCCTGTGGCTAAGGCACCTTATAGACTTGCTCCGTCTGAAATGCAGGAACTGTCGACACAACTTCAAGAGTTGTTAGACAAGGGATTTATCCGACCAAGCTTCTCGCCTTGGGGAGCTCCGGTCCTGTTTGTTAAGAAAAAGGACGGTAGTTTTCGTATGTGCATCGACTACCGGGAGCTGAACAAGCTGACAATCAAGAATAGATACCCTCTGCCAAGAATTGATGATCTGTTTGATCAACTGCAAGGCTCAAGCTTTTATTCAAAGATCGATCTTCGATCTGGATACCATCAGTTAAGGATACAAGAGGAGAGTATCCCGAAGACAGCCTTCAGAACTCGTTATGGACACTACGAGTTCCTTGTTATGCCGTTTGGTTTGACAAACGCACCTGCAGTCTTTATGGACTTGATGAATAGAGTTTGCAAGCCATACTTGGACAAGTTCGTGATTGTGTTTATCGACGATATCTTGATTTATTCAAGAACAAAGGCCGAGCACGAACAACATTTAAGAGCTATTTTGGAGCTGCTGAAGAAGGAACAGTTGTATGCCAAATTCTCCAAGTGCGAATTTTGGCTACGTGAAGTTCAATTTCTTGGACACGTGGTAAATGGAGATGGAATCCACGTGGATCCAACAAAGATCGAAGCGATCAAGAATTGGGAAACGCCAAAGACGCCAACCGAGATTCGACAATTCTTGGGTTTGGCTGGCTACTATCGAAGGTTCATTAAGGACTTTTCGAAGATCGCTCAACCATTGACGCTCCTCACGCAGAAAGATAAGAAGTTTGATTGGGAAATCAAACAGGAGGAAGCATTCCAGATATTGAAGGATAAGCTCTGCAACGCGCCAATCTTAGCACTACCGGAAGGTACAGATGATTTTGTGGTATACTGTGACGCCTCACGTCAAGGATTGGGTTGCGTGTTGATGCAATGCCAAAAGGTTATTGCTTACGCATCACGTCAATTGAAAGTGCACGAAAAGAACTATACCACACATGATTTGGAACTTGGCGCAGTGGTATTTGCATTAAAGATCTGGAGACACTACCTTTATGGTACAAACTGTACAGTCTTTACGGATCACAAGAGCTTACAACACATATTCAACCAGAAGGAGCTGAATATGAGACAGAGACGATGGGTTGAGTTGCTAAACGATTACGACTGCGAGATAAAGTATCATCCAGGGAAGGCGAATGTAGTTGCCGATGCCCTAAGTCGAAAGGAGAGGATCAAGCCCATAAGGGTTAGGGCTTTAGAAATGATTATCCAGACCAATCTTTCCTTGCGCATTCGTGCCGCGCAGAAAGAAGCTCTCAAGGAAGGAAACCTTGGAGAAGAATATCTCCGTGGGATGGAGAAGCTACTGGTACCAAATGAGGAAGGAACGTTATGCTTTGAGAAAAGGATTTGGGTTCCTCTGTTTGGTGGTCTAAGGGAAGTTATTTTCGATGAAGCTCACAAGTCACGGTACTCTATCCACCCTGGAGCGGATAAGATGTACCAGGATCTCAAGGATTATTATTGGTGGCCTAGGATGAAAGGCGATGTTGCTGTTTATGTGAGCAAATGTTTAACGTGTGCTAAGGTTAAAGCCGAATACCAGAAGCCTTCAGGACTTCTGCAACAACCTGGGATTCCCAAGTGGAAATGGGAACAAATCTCAATGGATTTTGTTACAAAATTGCCAAGAACGCCAAGAGGCCATGACACTATCTGGGTGATAGTGGATCGATTAACGAAGTCAGCACACTTCTTACCTATCAGAGAGAAGGATAATACGAGCAAGTTGGCCGAAATTTACATGAGAGAGATCGTTACGCGCCATGGAGTACCTTTCTCAATCATCTCTGATAGAGACGGAAGGTTTGTGTCAAGGATATGGCAATCCTTCCAAGAAGCCTTTGGCTCACAATTGAATCTGAGCACTGCGTTTCATCCGCAAACTGACAGTCAAAGCGAGCGAACGATACAGACTTTGGAAGACATGCTGAGAGCGTGTGTTATGGATTTGGGCGGTAGCTGGGACAAGCATTTGCCTTTGGTCGAATTTTCATACAACAACAGCTACCACACCAGTATTGGTGTCGCACCATTTGAAGCCCTTTACGGACGCAAGTGCCGATCACCCTTATGTTGGGCTGACGCAGGTGATAGGCAGCTTGCTGGTCCCGAAATCGTCCAAGAGACGACAGACAAGATTGCGCAGATTCTAAAACGCATTGAAGCAGCTCGCCACAGACAGAAGGCCTATGCGGATCCAAACCGGAAACATGTGGAATTCCAAGTTGGAGAAATGGTGTTATTGAAAGTTTCACCCTGGAAGGGTGTGGCACGCTTCGGAAAGCGTGGGAAGTTAAATCCGCGCTACATTGGTCCTTTCAGAGTTTTGGAAAGAATAGGACTAGTAGCATACAAGTTGGACCTACCTGCTGAACTCCATTCAGTCCACGATACATTTCATGTATCCAACCTGAAGAAAATTCCAACTCAAGATGACATTGCCATTCCCATCGACGAGATCCATGTTGACGACACGCTCCATTTCGTTGAAGAACCGGTGGAGGTTACGGATTGGAAAGTAAACAAGACCCGCCGGAGCAGTGTCAAGCTCGTCAAAGTTCGTTGGAATGCCAGATATGGTCCTGAATACACCTGGGAGCGTGAGGACCGGATGAAAGAGAAGTACCCCCACTTATTCCCTAAGAACCCTGCATCTACAAGCAGAACTTAAAATTTCCGGACGAAATTTATTTAACGGGGGGAAAATGTGACAACCCTCACTAAACCAGGTATCCGTACAACTTAATTAATAATTAATTACTGCTTAATTACTGTGCTTGCTTGAACTTGTGAATAAACTGCTACTTGAATACTGATACATGTACTTACTTGCATCATACTTTACTTGCTGTCACTACACTATTTACATGACTGAACCTTAGTGACAAACATGATGCACAAAAAGCACAGTAGCACTATAACGGATAACCTATTGAACATGCTGATAAAGCCAGCATCAGGCAGACACTGCCTCTAAAGGCCTGTAAGAGCCTGAAATATTTTGCTACACTAGTGGTGAGTGTAGGGATATAAGGGTTGTAGAACTGCGTCTCTAGGAATAAGTCACAATGACTGGATGTGCCTAAAACGTACTCTAAGTACAAAACTCAGCACTTTACATAATAATTCAGCTTTTAGCTAACTAATAAAGTGCCAAACCATGAGAAAAATATTACTAGACACTTTCCAAAGTGTCAGAAATAAGTTGTGTCACTAAAAAGGGTATTAACGACACTTTGAAGCTTTGTTAAGCACTTTAACGGATTACTATCCAACCGAACAACCGGACTATACCCGGAACATGAAAATATTGTCATTTTCATTATTCATCTTTTTCTGAGCCAGTTAGGGTCCCCGAATACCCTAACCCCCATTGTAACGCGTGACACACAACTAACCGGGTTAAGCACTTAACTAACCTACTTAACCTAACTATTATCCTAACTATCTAGTTAGAATCGGACTAGGACCCCCCCCCCCCCCCTCTCTAACCGTCCCCAACTAAGAGGGGACACACTTGTCCTTGTTGATTTGTGTAAATCTCATGTGCTTAATATCTAGGAGGCACAAGATCCATTGGTTAATAGTGGTGTTAATTGTCTATAAGATCACCTCTAAACACATCATAACTTACACTACAACTCACCACTCACACTTCTCTCTCCCTCCCTTTGGTTCTCGGCCGAAGACACAAGCAACACCACCACCACCTTTCGATTTCCATCATCACATTCCAAGCATCTACAAGTGTTAAGGGTCGCATATTAGGAAGCTTGGTGCAATCGGAAGGCGAAGGACCTCTTTATCTTGCTTTTATCCACGCGTTTTTCGCATAGATTCTTCCCTAGCCTTGAGCTAGTGGTATGTTGCTAAAATCACCTTCTTAAACTATATTAAAGTGGTTAATACGATATATGATGATTAAAACTCGAAATCTTACAAGATGATACTTTAAAGTCTACTAAAAATGCTATAAGTGTTGGATAATAGCTCATATGTTGTGTAAATGTTGTAGTAATTGAAATTTGTGATTATTTAGACCCGATCTATGTTGTGGTAGCTCGGATCACCACTTAACCCGGTTTGGTCATGATCACGAATCATGACATAAGGTTGTTTTGAATAGAACAAGGGTTAAAGGGTGAAACTCTACCACACACGAATCATGAACTTGTGTAAAAATGTTTTACTTGTGGAATAGTGATTAAAACTAGTAGATCTACGGATCTACAGGTGGTATTTTCAAAGGATCGAGTGTCAAAGAAATCATGTTTTTCTAAAGACGGATCTTACACTAACAAGAATGGTTTTTAGAACACACAAGTGTGTAAACACTTGTGTTCAAGTTTCGACAAAGTAACTATTTTTGAAAAAGATGACGAGAAGTTGTAAAGACGGAACTTCCATAAAAACGAGGTTTTCACAAAATCGGATTATTTTATATAAAGATCCACTAAAAGTAATGGGATTTACTTCATAGTTTGAATAAATCACCAGTTCATGAAATTTATGCGGTTTATATACATATTTTGACTAGTTTGTGATTTGAACATTGTTTTGGTTGATTGAGAAAATTGTTGGTTGATTTGTAAAAGAAAATGATACGCTTGAAAGCGTGGCCACCTCCAGTTACAGAGGAAAATATAATATTTTTGAGAAGAATATTCATATTTTGAAGTGGAAATAAAATATATTAAGTGAGACTTAATAGTGTAATCCAAATTATACGAACGCACATGTATTAAATCCCCCATCCTTGGGAAGGAGAATAACTACCAAGTATACAGAACGTAAACACGAAATAGTTGCCTAACTATTTCCCAAAAACTTAAACCATAAAGCTAAGGCACGGCCATCCGTCTAATAGAGTTAGCACGTGTAGGTCGTCATACAGCTGATTGATTTGGAGGCATACTTGGTAGAGACGCACCACTGTGAGTTCATGTCCCCCTTTTTCTCTAACTGTTTTCAGTTTTCTTAACTGCGGGGGTGAAATACATGTTACTTTGATTACAAGTACTTTATACACGGTATGGTTAGCGTAAGGAGGTTTACTACTTAGATCATGTGAGTGGGTAGGAGCAATATGAGGCCATTAGTCCTCATAACGGGACCGAGGGACAGGAGCGGTAGATCTATCTGGGTGTAGCGAGCCCAGCCCCAGGCCAAACTAGAAACGGACCTTGGGGTGACTTTGTCCACATACTAATGCCGTGGCGAAATCTGCTAGGTTTGAGTCTCCCTATTTGCACTTCACATATATCAGTGGCCTTGCAAACCATTGGTGATCTCAATTCCCTTATTTGCTACATACCAAGACTATTTTTATACTCACAAAGGTTTACTTACTCACTTACACATGAACTCGCTCAACATTATTGTTGATTTTTCAACTTACATGTATTTCAGGAAATTAAAGATCTGGTGGGGTATGTTATGTTTTCCCGCTGCATATGGGTTCCGAGGTCATCCGGGTTTAGGAAATGTGACTTTTTCCTGGACGAGTCACAAATCTTAAACTGCGTTTATTTCATGTTGATGTTTATGTTTTTAAAGACAATGTTTTATGTTACGGTGTTGTAAGTCTCTAAGACAATGGTATGTTACTCTGGTTTTAAAACTTAATCAAATGGATGATCTTGCATGATTTTATTTCATATAGCTTTGTTATGATTAAGCTATGGTATTAAGAAGTCACACCAAAATTAACCACGCTTCCGCAAAGCCAGGGTGTGACATCTGATCGTCCAATAACATTTCTTTGAACCTTGGATACATAATATAATTTTTGCCTTTATTGTTATCCACCATGTGGTTGAAGATCACTTGCGATATATTATACAGCCTATTGAGCACCAAGCAAGCGATTATGTTCATGATATAGTTAGATGTTTAATCATATGCACCCTTTTTATGAGATAGCGCATGGATACAGCAATGAATGAGGAATTTAGAGAGTCTGCAAAACTTAGACTTTATGTACCCTTTGTCATTTATAAAGCCTGTATATCCCATGCGTAGCCAGAACACCCTACACAATCTTTCAGAGATAATAATGGGTTCATCGTCTTTGTCTTGCAAATTCAATACTCTCCTTACGTCTCCTACAGTTATCTTTACAGGCAAATCAATGTCCTTCCTCTTGTCGTCCTCATCTAAAATGCAGTATATGTTGTGTTTTGGGTGAAAATCAGAAGCTCTTGCCTGCAAAAATATCATTTTCAGAATATGCACGCAATTCAAGACATATAGTTTAAAGTGAAAAATTTTCAAATTTTGAAAAATTTTCTAACACTTTTCACACTGTGCAGTACTGAATCCATTTGACGAATGGCCATCCGACCAGAAGGTTATCCATTCGGATCAGTCTGTTCTGATAAGATCAATAATTCAAGTGAAAGTGTTGTGGCTCGGATGGTCATCCGATCGGATGTTCATCCATTCGAATGATCATTCGAGTGTAAGACAATTAAGCACACAGTGATCTAGATGATGTAATGGTTCGGATGGTCATCCGATCGGATGGTCATCCGGTCGGATGATCATTCGAGTGAAATCAGTTGAACAATCAAGATCATCCAATCAGTTAAACGCTTAAGATCATTCAATCAAGAAGGTGTAATGGAGCGGATGGCCATCCAATCAGATGGGCATCCGATCGATTGATCATTCGATAAATCATGAAGAACAGTTTGAATATCAACACATCAGATCATAATTTTTTTCATGATATTTCAAAATTGAACACAATTTCTCTTAGAAATCTCGTCGATAAACATAACCGTATGTTCAATTTCTATCAAAACACTCTAAAACGCCCTAGATCTCGCAAAGTGTATGTCGGCTGCCGACACCCTCTAATGATCCTAGATCCAAATCTGTTGATGTTATGATGAAATTGAGATGGTAAAACCTTAAATATATGGCCGATTAACCTAGATCTATGTTCAATTTGTACCAACAACACCCAAATAAGCCCAAATCTAAGAAACACCCACGGATGTCAGCATCGGCATACATAAACATCAAAATCATGAAATTTAGCGGTGAAATTAGTGAAACTTACCTTTCCCATAGTGAGTGATGTGCTAACCAACAATCCTATGACAATGGATATGCAAGAATTGCTCAGAATCGAAGTGATCGGTTGAGAGAGAATGAGTGAAAGTGACGGATAGTGAGTCGGTCGAATGAGTTTGACTGACTTGTTGACCCTTATATAGGGTGACCTCCACTCGGATGGTCATCCGATCGGATGATCATTCGATCAACTCAACTTTTCAAAATTTTTCTAACTTTTTCAATCTTCTCAAATTTATCAGTTTTGGTCAGTTTTAAAACATCCACTCAAGTATCCAAGTTCAAGTTAATGACCCTGGTTACTCAATTTGTCTACCAAGTCCAAGTTAATGATCTTGGTTGACCCGATACGAACCAACTGACATTTTGTTCAAACTTTTTCAAACCTTTCTGAAAAATACAAGTGTCAAATTAATGAACATGTTTGATTTTTGAGATTCCCAACTTTTAGATTAGCTCCCAACCTAGTCGTTCAGCAAAAACTTCCTGCATTGCATGTGAGATTCCGAAGATCAGCTTTCCACAATGGTTTGTCAAAACTAAAGCAGAAATAAAATCTTTTTGGATTTTAGAGAGTTTATGTTAAAACACACGTTTTTGGGTTTAAGCTAAAATGGAATAACAGTAAACTATTTACAAACACCTTTTTGTGAGTCGTGTTAGAGGATCATATCAGCTACCGACGTGTCACAGGCACCGTTGAGCTTACATTACACATTGAGTTTTAAACAGTACACATAGATTGTCGATATACTGATCCAGTTAAATTCTTACACAAAGTTCAACTAATTCAGGATACCGATTAGTTTTTTAAGAACTTGACTTATTCGCGTGTCCCACCTCATAATATACTCTCGTATCTAGATTCCATATATTCAGTCTTACAGGTGAATATACTATACTGATATCTGTCTTCGGGAAGTGCAAGACAATGAGAGCTCAGGTTAGAACTTCCGTTCAGACAAAGAGATGATGGCTCGACTTTGGGTGTGTCACACTTAGGGATCTTCTTTACAACAGCACTTGATTTGTATTTTTCAATACTTATCAATTTTTATGCTAAGGGAAAGCTTTATTTTAAAGTGTGTAAAGTATTATACGAGGACTAGGCCATTGCTTCCAGATATCACTAAATATATCGACCTCGTATCTAAGAAACAGGCAATCTTTCAAACAAGATTTCATGGGTTACCTATATATCCGAGAGATGTTCCCCATGAAATAAGCAAGATATTTTTATGTTTATATCCCAAAAAAGTTTACTAAATGTGCAAAAACCTATCGACGCATCATCAGTGAGATCGTTTAACGCTTTTAAATCACTACAATTCTTTAGCGTACCGTGACAGTCTAGCTGATGTGCTATCATTTCCTCTTTTTACACAAATTCTTTTTGGGTTTTCTATTGTTTTTTACATTTTGAAATTTCTACTGTTTTTGTATTTTTACATTTTTAATGTTTTTATATTTTCTGAAAAAGACTATCTCCCCCTAAAAACGAAAACATCGAAAAATGCGACAAACCATAGCAGATTGCTTCTCGACGTCCTCTGTTGTGGATTTCTCTTCAATGCCAACTATTGCTCCCCCTGGCGAAAAAAGTTTCATACCGTTTAGTTTTAATAAGTATTGAAAACGTGACTTATCAAACGGTTTAGTGTGTAAATCAGCCTTTTGTTCGTCGGTGTAGATCTTTTCAATTGGAATCAACTTCTTCTTGAAACTGTCTCGGATGAAGTGATGTCGAATTTCTGTGTGCTTAGTTTTAGCGTGATGTACCGGGTTTTATGTTATGTTGATTGCTGGCTTGTTATCTACATAGATAGGAGTAGTAAGAAATTGCAAACCGTAATCCCGCATTTACTGTTGGATCCACCGAATCTGAGAGCAGCAGCTGCTTGCTGAGACATATTCTGCTTCACACGTTGAAAGAGCAACGGTTGTCTGCTTCTTACATTGCCATGTTACCAGACGTGGTCCGAAAAACTGGCATCCTACTGTAGTAGACTTTGAATTGAGTTTGCAGCATCCGAAATCTGAGTCAGAGTAGCCTTCGAGTTTGAAATCACCGTCTTTTGGATACCACAACCCCAAGCTTAGGGTTCTCTCAGGTAGCGTAGAATCCGTTTGACGATAACCATGTGTGATGATCTAAGACTCGACTGATAACGGGCTGCGAGGCTGGTCGGGTACATTATGTCAGGACGAGATGCAGTGAGGTACATCAGCGAACCAATCATCGAACGGTATAGCGTCTCGTCGACCTTCTCTCCGGTGAGATCAGGGTTGATACCATGATTAGTTGCTAACGGTGTGGACATAGGTGTAGTCTCTGACATCCCAAATTTCCCCAGAACATCGTGGACGTACTTTGTTTGATGTATGAAGGTCCTCTCCGGCATCTGATCGACTTGTAGCCCAAGGAAAAACTTCATCTCACCCATCGACGACATCTCGAACTTCTGCTTCATCACTGTTTCGAATTCTTTACAGAGTTCCTCGTTTGTGGACCCGAAAATTATATCATCAACATATATTTGAACGATCAGCAGATGTCCAGCGACCTCCTTAGTGAAGAGAGTAGCATCCACCTTTCCTAGGATAAAGCCGTTGGAAAGCAAGTATTGAGAAAGCGTCTCATACCAGGCTCTCGGGACCTGGTGCAATCCGTATAGCGCTTTGTCCAAGAGGTAGACTTTGTCTTTGTATATTGGATCGGTGAAGCCCGGTGGATGACCGACGTAGACCTCCTCTTTCACTTTGCCATACAGGAATGCCGACTTGACATCTAGCTGGTAAACTTTAAACCCTTTCCATTAAGCGAATGCGAGAAAGATTCTGATAGCTTCGAGTCTAGCAACAGGGGCGTATACTTCGGTGAAATCAATCCCCTCTTGTTGACTGAAACCCTGAACGACTAGGCAAGATTTGTTGCGCACAATCACTCCCCTATCATCTCGCTTACACGTGAACACCCACTTGGTGCTAATCTTTCTATGTCCATCAGGAAGATCGACTAGCTTCCAAACTCTAAGCTTTTCAAATTGACCGAGCTCCTCTTGCATCGTGTTAACCCACGATTCTTCTCTCAGTGCCTCTTTATACATTTGCGGTTCAACCTGTGAAATGAAACAACTGAGTGAGAAATTGTTTTGTAACAGAGCAATTTTAGTGTAAAAACATGCAAAGCCTTGGTCTATTTGACCTCTCGTTCGAACTCCTGATTGTAATTAACCAATTATCAGCTCTTCGGGGTGATGCGATAGAGTCCTGGCATAACTTCACCAGGAACATTCACCTCGCTTTCCAAATTCGTAACATTCTGATCTGCAAGTTGTTCATCGACAGGAACTGTTTGATCTGAAGATTGGATCTGCTCCCCCTCAGGTTCTGAATCACCTCTATCAAGGGTCGGGCTATCTAAATCAGACTCTGAATCTTCCAAAACTGTTGTCTGATATTTTGGAGCAGGCTCTTGTTCTGAAGTCATTTGTTGCAAATATGTATCACTGTGACCATTGTGACTAGGACCAGCTTCATGATCATTGGAAATTTGTTGACGCCTTGAAGACTTAACTGGCCATTTGCTATACTGAGAAGCTTCATATTCCCGAAATAGATTTATCTGATCAATAAACTTCGGCTCCTCAGGTAAGTCGAATGACTCCCATAATGTCTCTTAGTCGAATCGCCATGAGTCAGCAGGTTTCTATGGGGGCATAATATATCTCTGGCATTCCACGTGCTGAGCTTCAATGATCTTTCCAAGACTTGGAACGAAAACCCGTCTAAGTGGACTAGAATAACCCACGAAGATTCCTTCCAAACTCTTTGAACCAAACTTTCAATCAGGATCCAGAACTGTGCAGGGTGACCCGAACAGCTCCAGATATTCCAAGTTAGGCTTTCGGTTGTTGATCGGCTCAAAACACGTCTTGTTATGCTTCTTCACAGTTAGAACCTGATTGAGAGTATAGTAAGCAGAAGAAACAGCTTCTCCCCAAAAGTTGATAGGAAGTTTTGAATTAGTGATCATCGTTTGTGTTGTTTCTATCATTGTCTGTTTTTTCCTTTTTGCTACTCCATTCTACTACGGAGTGTACGGTGCACTGAATTCTTGCAATATACCCTTCTTGTCACAGAATTCTTCCATCTTATTGTTTTTAAACTCGGTACCATTATCACTTCATAATCGACATATGCGTGTCTGGTACAAGTTTTCTATCTTCTTGAACAGTTTCGGCAAACTCTCAAATATTTCATCCTTTGACTTCAAGAACATCACCCACGAAAATCTCGAATAGTCATCAGTAACCACCAAGCAGTAAATATCACCACTAATGCTCTTCACGTTCACAGGACCAAAGAGATCCATGTGAAGTCTTTCAAGTGGCCTCGAGATCGAGTTCTCCATTTTTCTGGGATGCGACTTCTTCTTTTGTTTACCTTTTAGACAACTTATGCATTCCCCTTCCAAGTGAAAACTCTTTAGATTCACGCCTTTGACTAGATCGTTATGTAGCAGGTGATTCATCTTTCGTAGATGAATGTGGCCCATTTTCCGATGCCACAATACTAATTCTTTCTCAGTAGCTTTTGACATGAAGCACTGAGGATGACCCGATGTAGTTGTAGCAATGCTCATATCTAGAACGTACAGATCATTTTCCCTTGGCGCTCGCATAATGATCCATTCTTCAGGAATAATAAAACCCCGGCTTCAAAATCAAACATTCCTTGTTAGTAAAGTGTGTTGTGTACATTCTATCACAAATTTGAGAGATGCTCGGTAAATTGTTCTCCAGTTCTGGTATGTAGTTGACTCATTCAAATGATACGACACCGTTAGATAACGTGCCCTCCCCGATAATTCGTCCACCTTGGTTTCCGGCTAAACGAACATAACCACCATTAAACCCTCTAACATCATACATTAGGGTCTTCCGCCCTGTCATGTGCCTGTATGCTCTGCTATCCATAATCCACTTTGAAATAGATCTTGGGAGCTCATGCACATTTCACATGCAATTTAGTTAGATGATGAAGCAACCCAAGGCTCTTTTGACTCGGGTAGCTTTTCGTTAATGTGTGTTTTCATGGTGTAAAGTGGTGGGAAGTTTTTGTCGTTCACTTCCAAATTCTTCTCGGTTCCAACCTCAACCTCTTTGTATAGGAAAAATTCATCTTTTTGTGGTTGACCAGATGGTTGAACCTTCTTTGGTACATACTTGTTGCACGGTGGGGTCAAAGAAGTTTGTTTTTCAAGTTTCTGATACAAATCCAAAGGTACATAAATCTTAACCGATTTGGTTGAAGATGTTTGTTTTGCAGCACTATCAGGAACCTTTGGTTTTGTTTCGGTTGATTCCTTTACCTAAGATTTTCGCATCCACGTTTTTTTGGAGGAGTAACTTGTTTGGAAGATTCACCATTTCTTTTTACCGGTTGTTTAACAGGTTTAGATTTGGTTTTAACGTTTTCAGATTTTAGAATCTTCCTTTCAAAAAACATGGGCGCTTTGCCTTTAGCATCATTTTTTTTCTTTGGATTTTCGACCATCACAGACTTAGGTTTCTGATTGGTGCACTTTCGTGCAATGTGACCAATCTAGTTACACTTGAAGCACGTTCGAGTGTCAACAACTCGACTTTGACCCTCGGTCTGTGGTTGTGAGGCCTTTTTGGCGAAAAAATCTTCATTTGTTTTAGAAAAGATTTTAGATTCTTGTTCGGTCATTGAGCTTGAACTTTTCACAAATGCTGTCCTTTTTACAAACTTTGATTTCTGAAAATTCTTTCTCGGATAATTCTTACCACCCTGATCCCACCAAATCATGTGTTTTGGTTGTTATTGTGAAAACGCGGTGGTACATTAGGTTTGTTGTAGTATGATTTATCTCGTTGGAAGTTCAAAAACCTTTTCGAACTCGACAAACCTTTTACTTCAGAAACATCAATTTCAACTAACTTGAAAACCTTTTTCAGCTTATCCACATTCACATTTTCAATCGAAAACTCTTTATCCGAGTACAACTTATCTGAACCACTCATCTTTTACATGACAAGAGTCAGTTCTTCCTCTAAGTTGTTCTGGGACTTAGGTTTCGGGGTGTAATTGTTCAAGAAACAATCATCATCCTCAGTTGTGGAATCACTATCAAATTTTAACACCTTTTCAACAACTTCCTTCACAACCTCAGATTCAATGCTATCTTCATCGGATTGTGAGATAAAAGTGACATCAATGTTATCCGGTAACTTCTCAGCATCACTTTTCTCACTTAAATCGGATTCATTAACCAACCCTGATTGTTTTTTCATGAAGTTATTGCACATGGGTGGTGGAACCTTGTGATACCCAACCCCGGTTCCAACAGAGTATACATCTTCACCATCTTTGTTCTTCCCGATTGGTTTGGGAACTATATGTTGAAGAACAAAGCTGGAAGAAGAGTAACTGTTCAGCTTCAGATTATTCCTCTCATTCTCAATCTTAGCTTCCTGATACTGAAGCTTGAGATTCGCAATTTCATCCAGTTGAGCATTAATTAATTTTTCTTTCTCTTGAAGAACACTAGATAATTCTGAGTTTTCTTTACGAGTTTTACCATTTCGCTCGTCTAAATCTTTGATTGTTCTTTTTAATTTGTCAAAATCCTCAGAAATTTTTCTGTTCTCAAGCATCAATTTTTCATTTTCTTTTGGAAAGCGTTCAACATCTTTTTCATCACTTTTAATTTTTTCAGTTAACTCATTTATTCTATCAGTTGAACTTTTTATCAGTTTGTCTCGACCAATTACTTCTTTGTTTAGAATGTTAATTTTATTTGTCAGCTCCTGGATTTGCGATCGAGAGAGATACTCGTGTGTATTACAGACTTTGCACTCTTTCATGCAATTTATGCAAACATTTTCAGATTTAGCGTTTTCTGCCTTACCTGGTTCACTATCTAAACCACTAGAACTGACATTTTCCGAGGACTCAGACTCAGAAGCGGATGTGGAATCTACCTCTAAGGCCTTTGCCATCATGACTTGGTCTGCCATCTTGGTTAAGTTCTCGGCTGTCATCTCTTTCTTAACATCGATAAACCCTTCATCCACCTTCTTAGGCTCCTTTGACCTCAGATATTCCTCATATCTCTCCTTTTTCAATCTCTCTTTCTCAAGTCTGGCCTCTGCATCGATTTTTATCTGTTCCTCTTCTGAAGGAATCGACTTTACAAGTGCTTCGAAATCAAGTGTTTTCGAATCAATATAGATATTTCCTTTCGGATCTAAGTAGCATTCTCTGTCTGGATCCCACCTTTTCGCTTTCCTAGCTTCTTTTAAGGCTTCATACATTTTTTGATATTTTCTCTGTACCAGACTTCTTTCTCTGTTGTACGTTGATTTTGTTTCAACTTCTGCCATGAACGCGTAACCAACAGCATCTTCCTCTGGAAGAAAATCGCTTTAGTTCAACCCTTCATCGTCTTGAATCACCGCAAGAGATCTCGATTTTTCTTTCGGATTGTCTTCGATTTGCTTCATTTTAGGCGGTTCCTCACGATTTCTATGATAAACTGCTTTTCTGTAGTAGTCATCATGAAAAGGATTCGCAGTTTCATCAGCTGCTGAATTTCGGCACTCCCTCTTGAAGTGACCCTTTTGTTTGCATTTAAAACAAGTCACCTTCGACTTAACAAATCCCAACTTTGTTGAAGGTCCTCCAATCGACTGTCGCCCTGTGATTTCCATGAAACGCTGTGCCCTTCGAATAACGCTAGCCATGCACCAACGGATGTCTATGAGCTCCATCTCCTCCAGGTCGATTTGATCGTAATCCTCTTTTGTGAGATTCGTGTTGCCAATCTTCCCCGCTACTAGGCTCTCATAAGATTCCGGTATCGATGCAAGAAACACCATTTGTTGTTTAGCAGTTTCTTCATTGAAGTTCTGAGTGTTATTGAGGTTAACAACAATATTGCATTGAAAGACGTTGGCATTTGGAGTATTTTGTGGTTGCTGTGTGTTTGATGCATATGATGCTGTTGAACTTGAACCAGTACCATCATACCCGTAACCACTCAATGAAGATCCACTGCTTGAATTTTCTTTTGCAACAGTGTTTGCACTTTCGGCACTGAATGTAGTCTTTGGTGACGAAGCTTTTGGAATCATGCTACCCCTGTAGTATAGATCCACATTTTGCTGATACTGTGTATTGTTCACTTTGTTCAGCTTCTTGATTTCCAACTCATGCCCTTCTAGTTTTTCAATCAACCAGTTCAGTGTAATATCTGCCATCTTTTTTGTGTTCTTTAGCACCAAACCAAAATACTGCCAATCTTGTTCGTTCGGTAAAGCTTCAAACAGCTTATCAACTAGCTCTTCGTTATCTTTCTTAATGCCGAATCGTTCTAGTTCTGCTTTCAAATGACAGAACCTTTCTATCATTTGACGGACATTTTCAATTTTCATACATGTAAATAAATCAAATTCCTTTTCTAATAGTGACTTCTTATTTTTAACAATCTCATCTCCACCCGTGCACTTCTTTTCTAACTTACTCCACAAATCTTTTGAATTCACATAATCGATCAAAGAGATAATATCGTCTCGTACAGATTGATGCAAGAGTGCAATGCATTTTTGTTAAGCAATAAATTCATCCTGCTCAACATCTCGTAGATTCTCATAATAACTTCTATCATTATTGTAACCATTTTTCATACACTTCCAGCTATCATACCCAAAAGCCCTCAACCAACCATCAAAACGCTTTGCCCAGGGGGTATAGTCCTCGATGGCCATAAGCTTCTATGGTTTGTTATACGTGCCATAGGCGTTGTCCACGCTAAGTGAGTCTGATATCGCCTTTGTAGCTGTCTTTGGATTAGTATTGGAAGATGTTTCTCCAGTTTTGTAGGCGAAAAAGTCACCAAACGGGTTTAGAAACTCGTCACCCATGATTGCTCGTTCCTGAAAAAGTCAAACAGGTCAATCTTGATTAACAAGAACAATTGATCGGATGATCAGTCGTCCGGATGGCTATCCGGATGAAATGATCAAATGAAATAAGTAACTGGTATGGCAAGTGTCGGATGACTATCCGCTCGGATGGCTATCCGATCGGATGGTCAGTCGATGATCAACAAACTTAAGCTATCAAACAACACAAACTCTATCCAGTCGGATGACTATCCGATCGGATGAGTGATGACGCCAGCTAATCAAGAACAAGAACTTAGTAAAGATGCAATCTGGTTGAATGACTATCTGATCAGATGAGTGAGGTCTACACAGTTCATCTCAAAGTTCATGGTTTTTGATCGATTTTGTTCGAATTTTGCTGTGAAATTTTGTAGGATTGTACAATGATGTATCGAGCACACAATATGTGAATTTTAGTCCATTTTAACCGTGAAATCTTAGTCAATTTTAGATTTTTAGGTCTTTTGAGATGAGAAAAGGTAGAACTAAGATAAAATGAGAAAATAGATGAAGAATCAGATGAAATCTCTAGTAGAAATCGGCTGAAATCGATCAAATCTCTGTGAAATCGCTGTAGATCCTCTCCGAATCCGACCTCCAAGCTCTGATACCACTTGTGAGGACCGGTAGTTCGGTTCTAGATTGAACAACTCAGGTCGGATCTGCGATCACTGTAGCTGTGCGGAATCCAAATACATTGTAGAAGTAAGATCAACAACGATAGTAACGTTTAAAGCTTCCATTCTCATTCAAAGATATGCAAATACAATGTTCCAGTGAGAAATGAATAGAGTTCCGCCTCAGAGACAACCAAAACCCCTACTTACAACTGAGACTCAAGTCTCCTATTTATAGGCGGGATGAATCATGGAGAAACCATCCGGATGGCCATCCGATCGGATGGTCATCTCTCCGGATGAGCCATACCCATCCGATCGGATGGCTTATACAAAACCTTTTATCTTTCGTTTCGTCCCTGATTTGATAAAATAAATAAACTATACAATGACACAACTAGAAAAAAATATAGACTAAGTACAGACGGAAGCTACAGACATAGTGCATCTACAACGTGAGCATAGTATAAGTTTGAATATGAACAGGCATGTGAGCATAAACACAAAAACGCATGTCAAGAGTATCGGTACTAGTATAAGCAAAACGTGTATGAAAAAGGAGTATAAATGTGAGTACAAATTTTAGCAAACGAATGAACGTGAGCATAAACATAAATCGTATAAATGAGAGTATATATATGAGTACGAGTATAACATAAATTGTATAAATGCGAGTATCACTATGAATATAAGTGTAATCATAATTGAATTAGTATGAATAAGACATATATGGTTGTGAATATAAGTTTAAGAATAGTTGTATAGGTATAAGTATAAGTAAGATGTATGAGTGTAAACAAGAATATTAGCGTAAACGTAATTGTATAAATGTGAGTGTAAGTATAATTGTATGTATATGACTATAAATCTGAATGTAAGTGTAACATATGAGTATAACGTAAAGTGTACGAATATGAATATTAGTGTAAGAGATAATGATTTTGTATACGGTATTAATCGTAATATATGAATTTAAGTGCTTAAAAGATTGGGGAGTTTTGAGTATAAAAGAAAACAAGGATGAGTAGTATTTGTGAAATTGTCGTGAGATATAGACTAAAATACGTAAGATGATATGCATGTATAGTTGTTTGAGTAAGGCGTGAAGTTTAATAAAAATCAAAAAGTAGATTGAGTTGACATGAAATATAGAATTTGGTTTGTAAATGTAAAGAGAGTATTATATATTGGTTATGTGTATTGTACTTTTTGAAAGAATGGAAATGCGGCATAGATGGCCTGCTTCGTCGTGGCCCGCCAGGAAGCAATGGAGCGAGACTTTAAAAGAATTGACAGCCGGGTTCTACTCGATGTCAAGACCTCAGCCGAGCGGCTAATCTTTGTTTGGTGGAGTTTGTGACCCGGGTTCGAGTCCCGTGGTCTTTGTTTCTTTTAGGATTATTTTCTTTTCTTGTTTTTGCAACTTTAATCTTTCAGCAATGTACACATCCAGCCCCTAGGCTTTAATTTAGTAACTTATGTTACCATTTAAAAGAAACAAACTTACTAACCAAGTTAGTTTGTATTTACTAACTTTAAAATTTAACGAGACTAATTAGTTTATTATAGAAATAAACTTTTAACTAGTAAAATTAATTAATTTAATTAATTGATAACCATATTTTAAGATTTTCCAACGATTAACCATTTCGTGAAATTTCCACGTTTTAAAGATTTAGGATTCGACTTCCATTATCTTACGAGTGTTAACTAGTTTAACGAGCATCGAGTTTCATTGTGTAATAACGAACCAAGAGTCTTGGATAATATATCGTTCAAACATGAATTTCATTGTGATTCAAGTCTCGGATTCTACAAAGATCACATCGAAACGACGATTACAAGAACACAAAATTTCTAAAAATAGAATTTCAAGCAATGGTTTCTAAATACAGGAAGTATGAACACGCAGGGCGTTACATAAACCCTGATTAGTTCATAGAAAATAGTTGTGTCAGTTTAACATATGGTTTGATCTTTTTTGCAGGTGTGAATTTGAATATATAATTATGGTTTTTTATGTTTCTAAATTTGAATATATAATTAGGGTTTTTTGCAGGTGTGAATTTGAATATATAATTAGGGTTTTTTTTTTTTTTTTGTTGAGAGGTAGGCATCTTAAAATTTTTGGCCACAAAAATCTTTGGGTTTTGTCCCTGATCAGTTCATAGAAAATAGTTGTGTCAGTTTAACTATGGTTTGATCTTTTTTGCGGGTGTGAATTTGAATATATAATTAGGGTTCTTTATGTTTTTAATACTCTCTAAGATCCGAATGCATCTTTTGAGTTTTGGTTTTGGAGTTTTAATTGGTGAATGTACTGATATTGTTGCCTCTGTGTGTGTTCATGTGAATCATTCTATTAGCTCTGGTTGGTTTTTTTTGGTTGATTTAGGGGTTTATTTTTGGTGGTATAGGAATGGGTTTAATCCTTAGCATGTTGTGCACACTAACTGTTCGACGATTTTACTCAGTGAATTTTGTTATTGAAATGAGCTTTTAGCAACAGTCTAGGTGGTTCTAAAACACTTGCATGTTTCTGTTATTAATTGAATTATTATTTTTTTAATTTGATTTTTTTAAGAAATGTGTCTCAATCATTCATTTGATTATGCTCAAATGCTATAAAATGAAACTGAATCCAGTTTTGTTTACAAATTTGACAGTGATCAAAGAATCTTTGTGCATAAGAAGACTATTTTCGCAGCTTCTGAGCATCTGAAAATGTTGAGATTTTTTAATCTTTTAGTATATCAGTTAATGTAAATCTGGATTTTTAGTATTAAATAGTCAATGTAACAGGTTAAGAATTGCAAAGAACCCGAAGGACGATTCAAAAGACCAAATACTCGCTAAATAAAGAGGTATCAAAGTTTAAATTTCCACCCCGACAAGATGGGATTAAGAAAGCGAGTTGTAATGGTTGTGGAAATTTTCCAGTCAACCTTGATACATATTAATCTCTCAACGTACTTGCGAGCTTTTAGAGGCGATGCGTTAGCTGGTTTGATTAATCTTTCATTCCTCTAAACATAGAATTTAGGTGATGTGTCGACAAGTGGATGATAATTTAGAGGCGGGTTCTTATCGTCCCACTTCACTCAAGTTTTGTCTTCCAACTGTTTCTTGTGCCATTTCAAGAATTGCTTCTAAGTACTTCCATAACGCTTCTATACGAAGCTGTAAGTGTCTCTATACCTGTTTCGAGTCCATTCAAATAGTGTAGTTGACCCAATATATTTATGGTTCATTAATTTGTCAATTATAAATACAATGAATGTGTCAGTTGTGATAACAATGTTCAATGTCTTAGTTATGATAACAAATTATTTGGGCTATTAGTTGATGTGTACCCTTATAATTAAGGCATACCCACATTGGTGAGTCAAAGATGACTGATTAGTGATCAACGATCTGTGTTGTCTTGCATGTATTTATGACGATACTAAATATCCTTAGGACTAAGCATTCAAGACATATCTGTAAATTTTGATACGGGCTGGTGTCATTATCATACACTTGTTGTAGGTATATAGATCGTGTTCGATAAAAGGTTGCTGTAAGTTTTTATTTATTTATTTTTTTGATTTTTTTAAATTTTTTTGATTTTTTTGATTTTTTTTTATTTTAAAATTTTTTTTTATTTTATTTATTTATTTATATTTTTAGCCTATTATGCCCAAATCTATATTGACAAAAACCCATCTTGACCTAAATCCATCCTAACTCATTTCTTAATAAACTCATTCTAACCCATACCCATCCTAACCCATTACCCAAACTTGCCCAACGCACCCATTTTGCCACCCCTAAAAAATATAATTACTGAGTGAATACCAATGGTTCACTGGTTACTTTGTCGTTAACGAGTCAAATTATGGTCGGAGAAAATATATCAGTCGGAGTATTATCTCACGACCAGTATACCGACAGAGCTTCACCGGTAGATTCCAGTCGGTGATGGCTTTCATCGACAGTTTTCTTATCGAATCATCCGCCAGTGAAGCTCGTGTATATAAACTACGTTGTGTACGGGCATGATTCATTGATTTGTATTTGGACATATCACGTACGAATTAATTGTCGATGTACATATATAATCTTTTTGTGCGTTTTGAGGGTGTTTGGGATTGCGTTTTGAAGTGATTATTTGATTATTACGTTTGTAAAACATAAATAATCTAAAAAAAAGTGTTTGGATGAAAAAGTGATTATCTGCATCCAAAACACAGTTTTGTTCAAAACGCAGTTTTGAAAACGCAAAATCTATTTTGAAAACGCAACACCAAACACCCCTTTATAATGTGTAGGTGCCTTTACAAAGGATATCAATCAGCCTACACAGATGAAGATATATATGTTCGAAAACCACATAGATTATTAATGTCATTGTGTCTGGAAATCATAAAATGTATTGAAAGGATCCAAAAGTTAGTGACTATGTCTTTTTCAATATTTTGATATCCTTCCAGCGAGATTCCATATGGAAGGAAGCGTCTTCTTGCGAGTACACACCACACTTGAAATAATGAGATCTTCCTCCACGACCAGGACCATCATACTTAAGAACCCCGTCTATATAAACTTGTACGTTGTTGCCTTCCACATCATGTATAACATTCAAACGGAACCACTTATCGTATATATTAGAAAAGATAACCGGTTTCCGGTAATAGGTAAGTTTATTATGATGATCTACCCTAAGCATTGTGGTTGTAGCAGATGGAGGTTTTGACCCAAAAATTTGCATTATGCACAACCCAGAAGTCCCATGGGGCACGTATCCATAAGCTTCAAATTGCCAAACACCCGACGAGTAATCATAACCCTTAAAAACAATATAAAAATGAAATTGTTAGTCTATATAGAACATAGATTTACATCATTTCATAAGGGAAACCATATGGATGACTAAAATTTTACTTGAAATCGAATTTCTGTACGTGGGAGGGTTTTACTATTTTTTGAGTGTGGTTTGTCGGTCTTGAACACCCAAAGCTTGTGGACGCCATTAGAAAGGTTGTATCGTTGCTTGAGCGGGACATTGTATGGCTTTTGTATGTGGAAATTGGACTGATCGAGTGGTTGTGCTACAAAACCTGATGTGGTATTGATAGGTCCACCTCCCATGGCTTTGTACACGAAGAGGAACACAAATGAAATGTAGGTCACCAAACATGTGCGAGAATTCATGTTTTCTTTAGATCTTTGTGTGCTTGTATGATTATGTTCGACTATATATAGAGTTAATACGAATAAAACAAATTGTGAAGATTGCAAAGTAAGTTAAGGTCATTGTCTGGTTTAGAAATAATTTATTGAACCCTCTAACCAAAGTAGAGGGGAGAGATCATCACTAGGATCTCTAAGATTGAGGATGCATCAAATAAAATATACGTGACAAGCAAGAATCATATTAGTAAATAAAATATAGCCATGAATGAGAACATGACCTTTCTAAGTGACACATTAACACTACGGTAAAAACATAGATATGTTTAGGATCAAATACAAAATCTTCTAAAAATAAGAAGTGTACAAAGACTCCTAAAAATAAACCCACTTCATGGGTTTATTTTTTTTTTGGGGGGGGGGGGGGGGGGGGGGTTGGGGTCAGGTTTTTTGTGGGTTTTTTTTAGTAAGAAGCCTTTTTAGAATAACTTAACTCCACCTATAATGTCTTCTTAAACTTCTTATTTATTTTTAGCAGCTTTTGTAGAATAACTTAACCCCACCTAATATATATTATCGAGTCCTTTGGATGAAATTTGGTTAAATTAACAATTGATTATATAACGCGTCTACTCTCAAGTATAACGGAGGATGAATTTCAGGATTATATTAGATATTTTGATAGGATTATATTAACCGAGTATAACAGTGATATTTTTATCATTTTGTGTTTAGGATCCAATTTATAATACTGAATTTTGTCTCAAAACTTCATGACAAATTGTATTCCTGCATGCCAAATTAAACGATCGTTATTTTCAACTACTACAAAATCAAGTGTCGGCAGCCGACACGATAATAGTAGTGTGCTTTCATTGGGCTAAATGGGTGGCAGGGATAATAGTGTCAGGCAGCTACCTGGCATCCCACTATTGGCTCAACAAATTTACGATTTTATCCCCCTTTAAAATTACGATTTTGCCATCAGTTAAAAATTATGTTTTCGCCCCCGCTTAAAAATAGATTTACGCTTTTGTTTCCAGCTAAATATTTCAATTTTGCCCCCGGTTAAAAATTACGATTTTTACCCGTTTCAATTTACAGTTTTGAAATTAGTTTTTTTCCCTTAAAATTACGATTTTGCTATCAGTTCAAAGTTATGTTTTTTCCCCCACTTAAAAATAAATTTACGCTTTTGCTCCCAGTTAATAATTCCAATTTTGCACTCGGTTCAAAATTACGAGTTTGCCCCGTATAAATTTATACTTTTGCCATTAGTTTTTTTTTTTCCTCACAGGCAAGTTACGATTTTACCCCCAATTTAAATTTACATTTTGCCCATCGTTTTTGTTTGTTTCCGTGGTGAAATTACAATTTTGCCCCAGTGTAAAGTTACTGTCATGCCGGCAGCTTCCTTGCACTCCCCGTTGGTCCATTTAGTTTACAATTTATCCCCGAATTAAAATTATGATTTCGCCCTCAGTTAAAAATTACGTTTTTCCCATCGTTTTAGTTTTTTTTTTACCAAAACTATAAAGGTTTTTTTTTTAATTGGTTTACTCGATTTAATTTTTTTCCAAGTCAAGGAGTTGTCTAACACTGGCTCATTAGTCCTGAAAAATTACACTTTTGCCCTAAGCCCGAAATTACTTTTGCTATAGTAGTCTTTTTTTTAATTGGTTGAGAATTATTCGGCCATCTCCCCGCAACGCGGGCGAGGCATCTCCTAGTTATACATTATAACATTTAGAAGATGCTGACGTAAGCATGTAATAGTTTTTCCAACTGTTTGGCCACTTTGGGCGGCCATGTTGACTTTTGTTTTTTTTTTTTTCATAAAATAGTTATTTATAGATGATGTCAAATTACAGTTTTATCCCCGGTGTAAAATTATGATTTCGTCCTCGAATCAAAATAAAGTTTTGCTTTTGCCCCTGCTTAAATTTACGATTTTGCCATCTGTTAAAAAATACAATTTTGCCCCCAGTTCAAAATAAAATTATGAGTTTGCCCTCAGCTAGAGCCATGCCAAATTACGATTTGGTTCCCAGTTTAAAATTACGATTTTGCCAGTTTGCTGACTTAATAGGGAATAGTTTTGTGAACTGGTTGGTCTTACGATTTTGCCCGCAACTAAAATATTACGATTTTGCCCCCATTTCAAAATAAAAAAATTGTTTTGCTCTCAGTTCAAAATATTATTTTACCTTCATTTTAAAATTACGATTTTACCCCCGCTAAAAATTGCAATCTTGCCATCGTTTTTTTTCCTTTGGCAAAACCATGGTAGTGTTTTATTTTACTTTGTTGACTTAATTTTGTTTTTATTCACGCTAAACAGCTGCCTACCACTCGCTAATTGGTCCTGACAAGTTATCGTTTTGCTCCCAACTCTAAATTACACGCTTGTCATCGTTTTAGTTAATTATTTTTTATCATAACTATGGTACTGTTTTTCTTTAATTGGTTAACTTGATGTATCTTTTTTGATATCGTGTAATAGATAGCATCTATAACTAACCGACATAAAGGCGTACATGTTATTAACCTAAGAAATACTCGGTTTAGTGCCCCGCAACGCGGGCGGCGCATAACTCTAGCTGCCTAACACTGGCTCATTAGTCCTGAAAAATTACAGTTTTGCCCTGAGCCCAAAATTACGGTCTTATCATCGTTTTTTTTTTTTTTTCATAGCAAAATTATAGTAGTCTTTTTTTTAATGAATTGAGAACTATTCGGCCATCGCCCCGCAACGCGGGCGGGGCGCCTACTAGTTATCTACATTTATGTGGGATATATAGGTTAAAAAACCTATAGAATTCAATAATTGTTTTTCATGGTTATAATTTTATTAAATGTTTCTTATTATATCTTTTGTACATGGTTAATAAAAGAATAATGTGCATGTAAATAAAGGTTAATTTGTAATCAACTGGTATCGAAGTCCGCGTTTCCCAGCAGGGTTATAGGAGAGTGCTAACAAAGATGTATTTGTTACATTATATATTGATGGGTTATTATAGGGTTTTCTTTTTTATTTTTTATTTTTATTTTTTTTTTGGGGGGGGGGGGGGGTCAGAATAACTTAACCCCACCTAATATATATTATAGAGTCCTTTGGTTAAATTAACAATTGATTATATAAGGCGTCTACTCTCAAGTATAACGGAGGATGAATTTCAAGATTACATTAGATATTTTAACGAGATTATATTAACCAAGTATAACAGTGATATTTTTAGCATTTTGTGTTTAGGATCCGATTTATAATACTGAATTTTGTCTCAAAACTTCATGACAAATTGTATTCTTGCATGCCAAATTAAACGATCGTTATTATCTACATTTATGTGGGATATATAGGTTAAAAAACCTATAGAATTCAATAAGTGTTTTTCATGGTTATAATTTTTTATTAAATGTTTCTTAATATATCTTATGTACATGGTTAATAAAAAATAATATCCATGTAAATAAAGGTTAATTTGTAATCAACTGGTATCGAAGCCCGTGTTTCACAAGCAGGGTTGTAGGAGAGTGCTAACAAAGATGTATTTGTTACATTATATATTGATGGGTTATTATATGTTTTTTAGGTTTTTTTTTTCGGGGGGGGGGGGGGGAGTTAGGTTTTTTTTTAGGGTTAATGGATTTAAACACCCTTAACTATTGTAATTTGGCCGCTGACACTCTCAACTTTGACTTTGACTCACACCACTCCCAACTTGACACATTGTTTGTCAAGGCACCCCCTCGTTAAATAATCACTAACCTGATTAGTAAAATTAGTCTACGTGTCAATTTAAGCTGATATGGCATGTATGACGTGTCAATTATACTGATTGATCATCTTTATAAAGTGGGAATGTGACATGGATTTGGAGAAAAATAAAATAAAATAAATAATATATGACTCTCTCTCTCTCTATGTATACAAACACCCTATCCCCCTCTCTCTCTCTCTCCCTTCTACCGTTTCTATCTCAAACCACCACGTCTAATCACTAATCAGCAATGGCGAATTCCGGCGAAGGTGACAAATTCCGTTCACCGATCATCCCTAACTGTCGTCGTACAGCCTCACAAGAGGCGAATTTACAGTTTTGCCCTTTTGCAACCAGATCAAAAGTATCCTTAAACGACAATTAGTAAAAGAGAGAAACGTAGATTGCCGGTTTCAATGAAGATACAAAAGCAGAACAACAACTGTTGTAAGCATGAGACGTTTACGAGTTCGTTGAATTGGGTTTTGAAGATGGTGGAAAGCAGGGGTAGTGGTGATGAAGATGATGATGTTGATTTTGTGGAGACTGCAAAGATGAGGGGTTTGACTTTTCCTGGTCCTAGATGGTGGCCACCACATGGGTTTAAAGATTAAACACCATGGATCAGCAGATCCATCAACAAATATCTTAACAACTCGCTTAAACGCAAAGCTCAAGCAATTTGACAACACAAACCACGTAAGCGCCTCATAAAAAAAATCAAAAGTCGGATCCGTTACCAATGTCGTTATAACCGCCACTACCAAACGGACCAGCACCGCAACCGAATAATCTTCCGTCGTTTCCTCCGTCATCAGCACCGGTACAATCCAACTTATGTTTTCTTCTAACACGAGAACGTTTCCTGGAATGTGTTTTAGGTATTGTGCTAGGTTTGACCGGCGGTGGAGCGATGACGTCGATCGGTAGAGTTTGGGCGCGGATTTCGAGGCGGTGGCGTTGTGGATCCGGTGGTAAGAGTGTGAGGTTGTGTCGGCGAGTGACGGAATTTGCTAACTTAGGATAAAAAATAATTGCTTTTTTTATATAATAAATATTTATAATAAATAGCTAAAAGAATTGCTTCAGATCCATGTCAGCATGCCACGTAGGATAAAAAACTAACCAAGTTAGTGGCTGGTTAACGACGGGGTGACACAGCAACCCAAGTGTTAAGTTGGGAGTGGTGGGAGCCAAAGTCAAAGTTGAGAGTGCCAGCGGCCAAATGGCAATAGTTGGGGGTGTTTAAATCGATTAACCCTTTTTTTAGGTTTTTAGACGGTGGGGAGTGGGTGGTCAGGTTTTTTAGGGGTTTTTTTTGTGAGAAGCCTTTGTAGAATAACTTAACCCCACCTATAATGTCCACTTCTTATTTTTAGGAGCTTTTGTAGAACAACTTAACCCCACCTAATATATATTATCGGGGTTGAGTTATAATGCAAAGGATTTAAAAATAAAAAGGGTAAGAAGCCACCAGAGAGTGACAAGTGTCCTAGAAGGAATTAATTGGAAAGGGTAATTTTGTCTACAATAGGAAAGACAATATGCACATGCAAGTCACATGCTATTCCCCCCCCCCCCAATTTTTAAACGTCCGTAACTTTTTAATACATAATTTGTTTTAAAAAAAATTATACCATAAAATCGAGCGTTTTTTTATCTTTAATATGAGTACCATGTTGTTATATTTTTCAAAAAAAAAAATCAAAAACCCAGTTACATATTACACAATGGACATGATGTAAAACACAATGTAAAGTAGATCAAAAACACAATCAATGACAACAGATAAAGACACAATGGACAACATACTAAAACACAATGATCATAACGTATAACACAATGGCGATAACATATAACACAATAAATATCAGACTAAATAAAAGCACAATTGATGACAACAGATAAAAGACACAATTAATGACAGCAGATAAAAGACACAATGAAGAGCAGTGAAAACACAATAGAAAACAAACTAAAAACACAATACACAACAAACTAAAACACAATGAACAAGATAATAAAAAATTGAACAAATTATTAAAACACAATCGAAAACAACACAATGACCATAGCGTATAACACAATGGCGATAACATATAACACAATAAATATCAGACTAAATAAAAACACAATTGATGACAACAGATAAAAGACACAATTAATGACAGCAGATAAAAGACACAATGGAGAGCAGTGAAAACACAATAGAAAACAAACTAAAAACACAATACACAACAAACTAAAACACAATGAACAAGATAATAAAAAAAATTGAACAAATTATTAAAACACAATGGAAAACATATTAAACACAATGACCTGAACTAATAACACAATTTATAGAAAACCCAGATATAACACCATCTTCATTGTGTCATATATATTGTGTTATAGGTTCTTATAAAAACGCAATGGATAAAACTCAAATTAACATTGTGTTATAAGTTTTGATAATAACACAATGTGTAGAAACTCTACTAAAACGTAATGACCAAAACCCAGTTAAAAGACACAATGAACTGAATCTTTAACACAATGTGAAAAAACCCAGTAAAAATGAAATTTTTTATTTTATGTTTATATGATAATATGGTACTCATATTAAAGATAAAAAAACGCTCGTTATTATGGTGAATTTTTTTTAAAAAAAAATGTCGTATGAAAAAGTTATGGACGTTTTAAATCGATGGGGGAATTGACATGTGTCTTGCATGTGGAGAGAGAAAATCCATAAATATAGGATTACCTTTATGCCCTTCTATTATCTTCTTTTCCCTACAACTAATCTCAACCCTCCAAATCTAAGATAATGGACTAGAAACATTCTTACCCTTCTTATTTATTTTATCCTTTGTATTTGATCCTAATCCTATATTATCGAGTCCTTTGAATGAAATTTGGTTAAATTAACAATTGATTATATAAGGTGTCTACTCTCAAGTATAACGGAGGATGAATTTCCGAATTACATTAGATATTTTAACATGATTATATTAACCGAGTATAACAGTGATATTTTTGTCATTTTGTGTTTAGGATCCAATTTACAATACTGAATTTTGTCTCCAAACTTCATGGAAAATTGTATTCCTGCATGCCAAATTAAACGATCGTTATTATCTAGATTTATGTGGGATATATAGGTTAAAAATCCTATAGAATTCAATTATTGTTTTTCATGGTTAAAATTTTATTTAACTAGAAGAGTAACCCGCCGCGATGCGGCGGGAGGCTAGACTTATATTTACATTAAGCAAGTTGTGATTTACATCCGTTAGGTTAGATAGATTAGGTACAACCAAGAATTTGTGTCCAGGTTTGTACATATGTTATAGTTGCAACTTAGGTTACTAACACTAAGCTATGTTAGTTGCATAAGTTGCACAAAAGACATATTCCTAGAGGACATGGCTTGCCTAACTACTACCTACAGCTGCGTTTTTTTCTACTTGGCAACTGTACAAAAAGGTGTTCGACGTCCATATCATTCCCCGCGCCTGATGCATCCCTTCTTTGAAGTGCTGTTGTTATCTGGGTTGGCAAAGAGGTTGGTTAGTAAGGTTTATATAAATGGATTTTACATCAATACTTGATCATAAACAAAAGTGCACTTTTAAATACACATGTACATTAAATAAATAAGCAACAGTTGATCAAAACAAAAACTACATATATGTAAAGTAAATAAACATTCCTTGAGAATTGTTGATATTCAACAATACTCACACCTTCGACATCTATGGCTTGATTTCTTATGGGCCTCAACAGTCAACACTCAATTCAGTGTGCTTTGATGATTATAGAATTCCATTTGTGTCTTAACTTATTTACAACGGTGTGTATGGCTCTTACAAAAATGTGTTTAATTTTCAAGTTTTAATTATTTTGAAATAATGAGATTGTGATACTCTAGCCAACTACAATGATGTGTTCAAATCATTACTGTTGTGCATCCAATTCCAAATTTTCAATGTTGTAATGACTTAAATTATGCAAGGGCCTTTCCATCATTATAATTGTGTATGTAACCCGTTGTACTATAATCTATGGATTATGGGCTAAGAAAATGCTACAAATTAACAGGCTTAAAAAAGCCTAAAACGAATGGACTTTTTAAGCAATCCATGGACATCAAGTGGTGTCGAGTTTGTTATGTTTACCTGGTGATTCGTCTAGATGGCGTTTTTGTTGGTTAAGCTTGGGGTTGGGTGTTTTTGGTGGAGGAGCGCCCATGTGTTGTTGCTGAATGTTGTCAGTTGCTGTATGCACAACAGGAGGATCCGAAACATTGGTGACGACATATTGTTTCCCTCTAACGGATATGTGCATTATTTTTGGTATTCCAATCATGTCATGGATTTCCTTTGGTAGCATTTTAGGATCTGTGTAGCCATTCTTTGTCATCATTTTAGTACAAGTTGTTTTCAGCAGGGCGACCATTCCTTCATCAAAGAATGTGACATCAACCGGTTTTGTTGAGTCGTTGATAATTGCGTTAAGGAAGAACCTGATTTGTTAGACGTGCTTAGCTATTTAGAAATGGTTCATTGCATGTATAAATTTATGATTACCAAGTGAGGTAAAAGCTTACTGGAATTTTGGTGAAATATCATCGTCATCTTTACAGACGTAGTTTAAGGAACCATCTTGCTCTGGGTAGACTTTCTTGTCGCATTTTGAGCAGTGAACGTAGAACCAACTACGTTTTTCATGAATTTTTTCAATCCACGCATGGCACCTAAACTGTGTAGAATTCTGCATTGTGGTGGTTAGAATTAGCTATTGGAATGATCTAATATTATAATTATCTTGGTAAGATAAATAGTTATTGTGTAGTTTAATGCTCTAACCTGCTCTTGTGCTCTTTGTGCTGAGGTTAATTCCAGAAGAGTAAGCATTGGATCTTCTAAGTCTTCCGGCTGAACTGGTGGCAGTGCTTTCAACCTATCTATCTATACTATTATAAAAAAGAGAATTGACGTACAAGATGGTAATTTTACCATACATACAAGTTATCAAGCATCATGTACAAGGATGTATAAGCTATTATTATTCAAAAAATTTAAGACACTTAGGGGCAATTCAGGGATTTCACCCTACTCTATCACATCACTGCGCATTTAAGGATGGACTCTTCAACTGAATATGCGACCTTTTGGTAGTCGGCCGTTCCCATCTCCTGATTTTCGAGTCTTAAAGCTACATCAATGGAGATGACTCTCATATTCCCCCAACCTGTTTTCAATTCTTACCTCAATCGACCAGATCTGAGATGGATAGATTGTTTACAAAATCTAGGGTTCCATGTCAGAACCGAAGGTGAAAACAAAGATTCAAGTTGATTTGAGATCCACCTACGAGGATTCACAAACAGGTAACCCTTCGATTTCGTTGTGTTACAGCTTAATCTACTTGGTTTTCTATTTCTCATTAAATCGTGTTGATGTGTTGATCTTCACTCACACAATGCCTGTTACATACTTATGATTCAAATTTACAAGTGTAGTGTAACACCTCGAAAATTCACGTCCTATAATGTGCTGACACGTGTCATATGCTTGAACGTGTGAAAGAATGTTCAGAAAGGACTGGAGTTGACAATCATGAAAAGTATATGAAAAATACGAGTTCTGAATGTCAACGGTGAATAAATATATTGTACATTAACCCTACATGATGTTTATGGCATCAAACGAATAAATCATGGATCATGCGAAGCTAAAAGTGAGCAAATACAAACTACAGGGGTTAAATGTATCAACATGTTTAAGTTATACCTCTGAGTTACCTTTTAACACACCTGAAGCTTTGTAACTGTTAATTATGCTCACTAGAATGCACGATATAAATTTCATAAAGTTTCGTTATCGTATGAGAAAGTTATGATCAAATTCGTATGAGAGGGGTTAAAGCGTCAACGTTGAAAGTTAGGACTTTTCGGGTAACAATAGAGTTAACCGGGGGCTTAACAAAGTGGGTATATATCTTGAAGCCCTTATGTATCAAATTAGAGGGTTCAAATTGCAATATAAAGGTTAGTTGGCCTTTCGAAAGGCCAAGAGACAATTATGCGGAAACAAGAAAATGTAAAAATCTGATCAGAAGGGCCCAGGCGGCCCGCGTAAGGAATATTAAAACTTGAGGCGGGCCGCGTGGGGACATCAGATGCAGAAAAACGGGCAGCAGCCTGTTTTGCGCGATTTTAACCGATCTTGCTGGTAATTCTCAATCTTGGGCGACCCCTAAAATGTTTTTAGGGTACTAGGGACACTTGTAAGTATGTTATGGTCAATCATAGCCTTAGTTGTCAACATTTTGTGGTAATTACAACCACTATATAAGGCCTCCATGTTTCATACATTCTCAAACTCATTTCTGATCAACTCTGGAACTTCAAAGTTGATTCCAAGCCTTCCTAATCATCCATTAAACACTTGTAAGTAAGCATAACCTTCTCTAATTAAGTTTTGATTAGATTATAGCTTAAAAGTCAAACTGTCGTAATTACGGTTTGACTTATCAATAAATCCTTGATGGTTCAGTGTTAAGCCGAATCAAAAGTAGTTATAAGTTGGTAATTATGAGGGTAATAAAACCTCAAAAGGGTTCCCCCTGATTCCCACTCTAACTAGATCGTTTGTCGGGTCAAACTTAATCCGAAAAAGTCAACAGAAGCATAAAACGCATAATTAGCAATCTAGAAGGCGTGCAACTTGTTTGATCATTATTATAACTTGGTAATTAGTGTAAGAACATGTATAAACATGTTCGACCTGACAATTTTCTGTTAAGACCCGGTTCGGAACCGAAAGTCGCATAGTTTGACTTTTACTTTGACTTTCAGTTCTGACCCGCTTTAGTATGATTTGGAAATGCCTTAGAGCTTCCTTAGGAACAGACTACATGTTAGCATAACCCTCTGTGGTTGGTTCATTGATTGACCCATTCGTTTACGCGTTTTCCGTTAATTGCTCATATGTTGAGCATTATGCCCTTATTACCTTAAAACATGATTTTTGGAAATGTAAAAGAGTAGAAACTTTAAATACTGATAATTAAACTTGTATGCAAAATTTGACATCAGTTTGAGGTGTAGGTTAAGAGTTATGCTCGTTAGCGTAAAATTAAAGCTTTATGTTAATTTAACGGCGTATTTAGCGTATAGCCTACTTCAACATACTTTTTGATATCAAATCTTTTACCCACTGATGTAATATATTATTTTGGTATTTTTAAATATTTTTAATTAATTTTAGGCTGAGCATAACTAGTAGTCGTAGGCTTAATCCGGTAATTGTCGGTTTTGCCCTTGCGGGCCATAAAATGAGTTTTACATATCTAAACGACTCCAAACCTTTTGCTACTGATCACATATGATAAATAAATTTATTTTAAGCCTTCTGGAAATATAAAAATATCAGATTTAAGTATCGAACCCGGAAATGGCCTTTAATCGCCTTATTAAGCGTTTTTAACGCATAGTATGTAATAAAATTATATTGAACATACCCGGGTTGATACCTACTGATATTTTAGGCAAATTATAATATTTTAACAGTAAGCAAAGGTTGATAAACTCAGACTTCAGTTTTGAGCTCTACGGCTTATGTGAAATTACCAAAATGCCCTTCGGTGTATAGTTTGGTTATAATTGATAAATTTCACATATATACTTTATCCTACTGTTATAACTTATCAAAACAAGTATTTTCGCTGATTATACCAGACCTGTAACTCAGGTAAATACTTAAACTCTTTTATAACCTTTTAAATGACCAAACTACCCCTACGAGGCCTAGTTTGTGTTTAAATACGTTTTGGGTATAATGAAAGACATCTTACTGATGTCACAACATATTTGAGGCATAATTAACTTAGGAAACCTGTATATGACTCTCATGATTACCCGTCATGCGTTAATTGCGTTCGGTTCGGTTTATGTAACTAGTTTGCATAAATTAGCCGAAACGGGTCAAACGTTATCGTTTTTATCTCAAAATCCAGAATGTGTTTAGTTTACCCATATTATACAAGTCTCCAAACTTGTCGGTTCTAAATCACATCCTATTCCGGTCTTCGCTTAATCATGTGTTTTGAACCGTAAACCTTTCCTTAAAACTAACCGGTCTAAGTTACGACTTAAATAAGACCCGTTAGGAATTTAATAGGTTAATAAAACTTTCGTTCCAGATTGAGAGCCCCAGTAGAAGTACTTGTGCTTGCTGATTAGAATATACGGCTGAGTATAAATTGCATTGCTAGCTCAGGTAAATACTTTTAACTTATTTTCCCTCATACGGGTTTGGGATACGGTGTTATAAAAATACCGCTTGGTCGGGTGTAGAAACCTTTTAATCGGAGATGATTAAATTGCATAATCCCGTTTTAATCTGTATTGATTGATAACAAATAACATTGGGGGTTAATGACCGTGTCCTGGATATCCTTGGCTCATTTAAAAAGTGAATGGCCATAACTTAAGCACAAGGTGTAGGCATAACACCGCCTGTTGCGTATGTAAAAGATATACTCACTCGTAAGGATATCTTCTTGTGAGTTATATTTATGGTGTGTCGATTAATCTTGACCGGCTTGTATTGTATAATCACCGGCCCTAAATGTTGGACAACCATGTAAATCGGATACAAGATCTTTATTAATAAAATTGTCCCAAGTATAAAAGATTAATTTTGCCTCGTGCATTTTAATCAAATTATAAAAGATATTTTGTGCCACGTGCATTCAAATCAATTTTCTTAAACTCTTTTCAAAATGAGTCAGTTAATTGTATTTACCAGTGTAAACTGACGTATTTTCCAAAGGGTTAAGTGACAGGTACTATGCGTAATTGGCTGGGAGCTCAGGGCGTCATTAGGGAATCTTGCAAGTTCTAGATGCCTAAAGTCTGTTGAACAATTTTCTTTTATTGATCCGCCTGTGGATCCTTTACCTTCCGTTGTAATACTTTGACATTACTTATATTCGGAATGTAATATATTTATCTTTTGCTTCCGCTGTGCATATATATATTGTGTTGTTTGACTATGATGATCTCAACTACGTCACGATACTCCCCACCGGGCCCACCGGTGACACGTGGAAATCGGGGTGTGACAGGTTGGTATCAGAGCCAACATTGAGTGAATTAAACACTAGCCTTATGTGTTTAATCTCAATGACACAGTAGCACATTCCTTGACCTTCTGAGTCTAGACTTAACATAGGAATACTTTCAATCCTAATCTGGAATTTTTACTTCCAAGTTTTTATATATTGAATACGTCGCCAAACGAAGAAGCCGTAATAGGAGTCCACCACACCCGGAGCCTAGAAATGCTGAGCTTCGTACCGCGGCTAGAATGAAACGAGCATCCAAGGAGAAAGCATTCAGAAATAACTTGAAGAAGAAACTCCTTTTGCTGAAGATCGTTTCCTTAATAGTCCTCATAAGGACATATTTATTTTTCAGTCCCTTTAAGGACACATTATTCCTTTCAAAAACCCGCTTAGGGCAACTCTGTACTTTTATTTTCATATAATGGATTGATTAAATTAAGTTTTCATTCTAAACATGAAATATTAAATAAATGGAAAATAACATCCCTTAGAAGGGAAGTGCCTACGGGCTATAATTAACGTCATCTGAGACTAAAGACGGTGGTAGCCTACAACTCTCTATCAGGGAAAAGTAATGAACTTTGATTCACACCTAAATGCCTCGATCCCAAACGATCATGGCTTATAAATTAAACTTGTCTACGCGACTAGGCCATTTGTGCTATTATTAACTTATAAATTAGGATTTATGATAAAAATCCTGAATAAAATAAATATCCTTCCTTCCCTGCCAGTAGGCATTTTAAAAAGAATCTTAAAGGTGAAACCTAGCCTACGAGGCCAAGATGGTGAAACCTACCCAAGGGATTCAGATCCTTGTTAACACCTAAGAACGTGTTAGCACTCCTGACAAATGTGATTCGATAAAATCACAACAGTCATCCTTATATTGGATTCTTCCAATTTTCTTATCTAGCCTAGTGATTTAGAAATCATGGCTTGTGTCATCCTATAAGATGATCATATTATAAACATCCGATAGTGATGAAGTGCCTACGGGCTAAACTTGTTGTCCGATAAGACAATAACAGTGATGGTCTTTGATCTCCTGTCTAAAAATGTTGGACCAGGTCCAAGCATAATAGTCGGTAGGATCCATACGATCTCGACTAATAGCATCTGAGAAGATGATCATATTATAACCATCCCTCAGAAGGGAAATGCCCACGGGCTATATCTATTGTCCTAAAAGACAAAAGACAGTTGAAGTCTACAACTCCCTGTCAGGAGAAGGTAATGAACTTGATTCAAACCTTAATGCCTCGATTCTCTGAAATCATGGCTTATAAAATTTAGAACTGTCCTTGTGACTAGACCTTTTGCGCCACTTCAATATCCTTAATGTTTTATAACTAGGATAAATTATCATGGAAAATACTAATTAAATATAACTAACAAGTTAACCAATATGGTTTATATTACCATGGTTGATGAATCGTCAAAGATGATGATTCCATAAAAACCTCTGAATAAATCATTGTTAATATTTATGTAGTAATCAAGCTACATGGCTGGATTAGATGAAGTTAACAGCCACATGGAGGAGAACAATGATACTACCAGAATTAATGTAACTGGAGCAGAACTGCAGGCAATAATAGATTATGCTGTTACGCGAGCTCTTGATCGACAGTATGATGAGTCAAATGATACCCACTCCAAGACTCTATCTATGGCTCGTAGTAAGCCCCCTCCTAAAACACATGAGTCAAGGGAGGACGATATTCATGACTTGTCAAATCAAAGGAGTATTCCGTCTAGACAGGTTGTGTTCCATCAAGAGGCACCAGTTAAGACCTGTTCATATAAATATTTTGCCTCCTGCAAGCCTAGAGACTTTACAGGAGAAAAAGGGGCCATCGATTGCATGACATGGCTAGATGAGATGGACGCTGTTGTTGACATCAGCGGTTGTGTGGAGCAAGATGTTGTGAAATTTGTTTCACAATCATTCAAAGGAGAAGCGTTGGCATGGTGGAGATCATTGCTCCAAGCCACGGGAAAAGTTCTACTCTACAACTTATCTTGGGATCAATTTGTTGCATTAGTCAAGGAAAACTATTGCCCCCAGCATGAGGTAGAAAAGATAGAATCAGACTTCTTGACTCTGGTCATGGAGAATTTGGATTGTCAGGCGTATGTGACAAGTTTCAACACTATGTCCCGCCTAGTTCCTTATTTAGTCACCCCTGAACCTAAACGCATAGCGCGTTTCATTGGAGGCCTAGCACCAGAGAAAAAAGGAAATGTTAAAGCATCTAGGCCAACCACATATAGGTCCGCGGTGGACTTATCCTTATCTCTCACCTTAGATGCAATTAGAATTAAGTCTGTTAAGGCGTCTGGCGAGGGAAGAAGGGAAAGAGAGGAGGAAAACTCTCATCGATATAACAAGAAGAAGAAGAAGAAGGGAAACTTTGAGCGCGGGAAGGATTCCGAGGTTAGGAAGAACTCGAGTCAGTCTGATAACAGACCCAAATGCAGTAACTGCAAAAAGCAACATTTTGGAAAATGTACAATCGACCCACGTGCTAAATTGTGTGGAATTTGCAAGACCAAGGGTCACAAAACCTTAGATTGCAAGGGGTTAAAGAACGCCACATGTTACAATTGTAACGAGGAAGGGCACATCAAAACCAACTGCCCAAAGCTTATAAAGAAGCCGGGAGAGGCCAGGAAAATAAACGCATGAGTCTTCCGGATGAACGCCAGGAAATGATGCAGAAGGATAACTATATAGCAGGTACCTTTCCTTATCAAGCAGTTTATGCAGAAATTTACTTGATACTGGCACATATGATTCAATATTGAACAATAACTATAGAGAACTGTTGTCTCCGCATGATTAGGACTTCGGTCATTTAGTATGAGGTAGAAATTGGCCGATTATACTTTAGAAAATGCTCCAACAAACCTTAGATGGATATTTTATATCTAATAGGAATCACTCTTTTCTGATATTCCTATGGCAAGCTTTCAAGCTACCTAAATTCTTTAATATAATAAAGACAGATGTGACGTTTTGATCCTCTGTCAGAAAAGTGATGGACTAGGTCCAAATCTTTAATGCCATTGATGGTCTTTTGCGACCTAGGCTAAGTAATATTAATATATTTTAAATAACGTTCATTAAGAATGTTAGTGCTATAATAGCCTGTATAGGTTATTGACACCATGGTTAGTATATATTAAGGCCATCAGAATGAAAAATAGCAGTTGTTGGATTTCAACTAAGAAATTGTTTTATTGGTGTTAGGAACCAATAGAAAGTATGGCAAACTCGGATAAGACAACAGTCGATCGCGCCATTGATGGCACGACGCATGCTAATGATGCTGAAATTGTGAACCTTAGGATTTCCAAAGATGTTCTTCAAACTATGATAGACACAGCTGTTGGAAGAGCTGTGAAGAAGGCTGTGAAAAAGTTCAAGGAGCCCCATGCTGCTCGGTCCAAATTTTATCTAGGACCACACTTCCTTACTCTTAAGGAGGATCCCGTTCATGCCTCTGATGCAAAGGATGAACTAAAAAGGAAAAGGGAGATAGATAACTCCCAGAGTTCTAAGAAAAAGAATAAACAAAAGTCCAATCAGAAACCTGTATGCAAGATTTGCAAGAAGCGCCACTACGGGAAATGCAGATTTGAGCCTCGACCTCTACATTGTGGGATCTGCAGGTCTAAGGGACATAAAACGTTGGACTGCAAAGACATGAAGAATGCAGTCTGTTTCGGCTGTAATGAGAAAGGCCACATCAAGACTACGTGCCCTAAATCGGTCAAAGGAAATGCGGCGGAGGAAGTAAAGCCTAAGATTGAAAGCGCCTAAAATACCTGAGCTAGTCCATAAATAATGGCATCAGGTACATTCCTTGGCATTTTATCAGTAATTTAAATGCTAAGAGTTTTTATTTTGGTTCGGATACCAGTAAATCCTTCATAAACTATAAGTATAACAAGTTTTAAAACTTTTCATAGGAACTCTATATATATATTAAGTGTAAGGTAAAACTTACAGGTAGAAAATTCACCAGAACTATTCTTCTGTTCCTGAAAAAAAAATGGTGGAACCGGCCGTCCCCGGAATCGAACCAGGGTCTAGGCCACACCCTTTCGCTCGCCTAGCCAACCGAGCTAGGTGCCTAGTTTGTGAAAATTTCCATTCTGATTAAATATAAGCACATATAGTTGATATCTCTTTAATCTCTAACGATTTCGAATACCAAATGGTATGACAAAAGCGCTATATGAGGATTGGTGTATCTTAATAAATTCCATAGGTTGCTTCCATGCCTGATCAGTATGGAGGTTTAACGCATGGAACCACAAAGATATCCCAATGATCATATGGTACTAAAGTCAACTAATGGTATTCAAAGAAGATATCCATAATAGAATTGTCCAAATAGATATTCCCGATTAAGGAATCCTTGGACTTATAACATAAATATGTCACTTATTTGACACAAGCAGTGATGGATGA
Source organism: Helianthus tuberosus (assembly GCA_030545235.1). Lineage (NCBI taxonomy): Eukaryota > Viridiplantae > Streptophyta > Magnoliopsida > Asterales > Asteraceae > Helianthus > Helianthus tuberosus. Next base: position 27,411,512 of record CM060419.1, read on the forward strand.
ACTGGAGCCTGAGATACGAAAAATCTCTGTAACCCCCTAGTACCCTGATTATCTTCTCCTAAGACTATCCTGTTTACCTCTCGAGAGGCAAGTAGAATTAGGATTAACATCCCGCTTTGGGTTGGAGTGTTGTAAGAACTCCATGCTGATTATGGAATAACCAAAAACCTGATTAAGTAAATTTTAAAATAGAGGGTTCGTATAGCCTAACTCAATATTCTGAGAGTTTAATATTGTTAGATAAGAAAGACGGTTCATTTTGCTTATGCACTCATTACCGCAACCCTATTTTTAACAACGATTAAGAATCGCCATCAACTACCCAGGATCGTTGAGTTATTCAACTAGCTATAAGGATTAGCTACTCTTAAGATTAGTTTTAAGCAGTGGTTGGAATAACCATCTCACCTTAAGATAAGCTTTTCTATAATCGTTTATATGTAAGCACCAAGGTTGCTCCCTTGGAGACCTTGTAAAGATGAAATTTTAAACATCTATTATTAGATGGGAAATTGGTGAGACCAATTAACAGGATCTGAAAGTTGCCTAGGAAACAACAAATAAGATCATACATATCCATAATCGATTGTAAGTTGCCAGTTTTCGGCAGAAAATAAAGAATTAATGAAAATAGCAAATCTCCTAAATTCTTGTTAAGGAATAAAGCTCAACAAAAGATATCACCCGGGAAGGGTGTGCCAAATTGTTAAATTTTCAGGCTAGTTAAGCTCTGAGTATATAGAACCATTCGGAGGAAATCGAATGTATCAATATTAAGCAGCTTACGAGCTAAAACCTATTTAAGAAGCTTGGCGGAGCTCGCAATACATTACACACCAGTGGCTGAAAGATGTGCTTCGCCAATAAGTCAAAAAGCACTATCACATTATGATATGCAGAACTACGATAGTATGAGCAACCTGTGTCGATTAAGGATCGACAGGATTAGAAACTCCAAAAAGATAAATGTACCTATTATAAAGGTCAATTGGAGTGCCTTAGAGGCTCAAAGGTACCGGGGGAGATTAAGCCCAATATAAGGCAGAAAATACTTCCTTTACTTTAACAAATCTCGAGGTCGATATTTCTTTTAAGGGGGGTGAGGATGTAACACCTCGAAAATTCACGTCCTATAATGTGCTGACACGTGTCATATGCTTGAACGTGTGAAAGAATGTTCAGAAAGGACTGAAGTTGACAATCATGAAAAGTATATGAAAAATACGAGTTCTGAATGTCAACGGTGAATAAATATATTGTACATTAACCCTACATGATGTTTATGGCATCAAACGAATAAATCATGGATCATGCGAAGCTAAAAGTAAATACAAACTACAGGGGTTAAATGTGTCAACATGTTTAAGTTATACCTCTGAGTTACCTTTTAACACACCCGAAGCTTTGTAACTGTTAATTATGCTCACTAGAATGCACGATATAAATTTCATAAAGTTTCGTTATCGTATGAGAAAGTTATGATCAAATTCGTATGAGAGGGGTTAAAGCGTCAACGTTGAAAGTTAGGACTTTTCGGGTAACAATAGAGTTAACCGGGGGCTTAACAAAGTGGGTATATATCTTGAAGCCCTTATGTATCAAATTAGAGGGTTCAAATTGCAATATAAAGGTTAGTTGACCTTTCGAAAGGCCAAGAGACAATTATGCGGAAACAAGAAAATGTAAAAATCTGATCAGAAGGGCCTAGGCGGCCCGCGTAAGGAATATTAAAACTTGAGGCGGGCCGCGTGGGGACATCAGATGCAGAAAAACGGGCAGCAGCCTGTTTTGCGCGATTTTAACCGATCTTGCTGGTAATTCTCAATCTTGGGCGACCCCTAAAATGTTTTTAGGGTACTAGGGACACTTGTAAGTATGTTATGGTCAATCATAGCCTTAGTTGTCAACATTTTGTGGTAATTACAACCACTATATAAGGCCTCCATGTTTCATACATTCTCAAACTCATTTCTGATCAACTCTGGAACTTCAAAGCTGATTCCAAGCCTTCCTAATCATCCATTAAACACTTGTAAGTAAGCATAACCTTCTCTAGTTAAGTTTTGATTAGATTATAGCTTAAAAGTCAAACCGTCGTAATTACGGTTTGACTTATCAATAAATCCTTAACGGTTCAGTGTTAAGCCGAATCAAAAGTAGTTATAAGTTGGTAATTATGAGGGTAATAAAACCTCAAAAGGGTTCCCCCTGATTCCCACTCTAACTAGATCGTTTGTCGGGTCAAACTTAATCCGAAAAAGTCAACAGAAGCATAAAACGCATAATTAGCAATCTAGAAGGCATGCAACCTGTTTGATCTTTATTATAACTTGGTAATTAGTGTAAGAACATGTATAAACATGTTCGACACGACAATTTCCTGTTAAGACCCGGTTCAGAACCGAAAGTCGCATAGTTTGACTTTTACTTTGACTTTCAGTTCTGACCCGCTTTAGTATGATTTGGAAATGCCTTAGAGCTTCCTTAGGACCAGGCTACATGTTAGCATAACCCTCTATGGTTGGTTCATTGATTGACCCATTTGTTTACGCGTTTTCCGTTAATTGCTCATATGTTGACCATTATGCCCTTATTACCTTAAAACGTGATTTTTGGAAATGTAAAAGAGTAGAAACTTTAAATACTGATAATTAAACTTGTATGCAAAATTTGACATCAGTTTGAGGTGTAGGTTAAGAGTTATGCTCGTTAGCGTAAAATTAAAGCTTTATGTTAATTTAACGGCGTATTTAGCGTATAGCCTACTTAAACATACTTTTTATATCAAATATTTTACCCACTGATGTAATATATTATTTTGGGATTTTTAAATATTTTTAATTAATTTTAAGCTGAGCATAACTAGTTGTCGTAGGCTTAATCCGGTAATTGTCGGTTTTGCCCTTGCGGGCCATAAAATGAGTTTTACATATCTAAACGACTCCAAACCTTTTGCTACTGATCACATATGATAAATAAATTTATTTTAAGCCTTCTGGAAATATAAAAATATCAGATTTAAGTATCAAACCCGGAAATGGCCTTTAATCGCCTTATTAAGCGTTTTTAACGCATAGTATGTAATAAAATTATATTGAACATACCCGGGTTGATACCTACAGATATTTTAGGCAAATTATAATATTTTAACAGTAAGCAAAGGTTGATAAACTCAGACTTCAGTTTTGAGCTTTACGGCTTATGTGAAATTACCAAAATGCCCTTCGGTGCATAGTTTGGTTATAATTGATAAATTTCACATATATACTTTATCCTACTGTTATAACTTATCAAAGCAAGTATTTTCGCTGATTATACCAGACCTGTAACTCAGGTAAATACTTAAACTCTTTTATAACCTTTTAAATGACCAAACTACCCCTACGAGGCCTAGTTTGTGTTTAAATACGTTTTGGGCATAATGAAAGACATCCTACTGATGTCACAACATATTTGAGGCATAATTAACTTAGGAAACCTGTATATGACTCTCATGATTACCCATCATGCGTTAATTGCGTTCGGTTCGGTTTATGTAACTAGTTTGCATAAATTAGCCGAAACGGGCCAAACGTTATCGTTTTTATCTCAAAATCCAGAATGTGTTTAGTCTACCCATATTATACAAGTCTCCAAACTTGTCGGGTCTTAATCACATCCTATTCCGGTCTTCGCTTAATCATGCGTTTTCAACCGTAAACCTTTCCTTAAAACTAACCGGTCTAAGTTACGACTTAAATAAGACCCGTTAGGAATTTAATAGGTTAATAAAACTTTCGTTCCAGATTGAGAGCCCCAGTAGAAGTACTTGTGCTTGCTGATTAGAATATACGGCTGAGTATAAATTGCATTGCTAGCTCAGGTAAATACTTTTAACTTATTTTCCCTCATACGGGCTTGGGATACGGTATTATAAAAATACCGCTTGGTCGGGTGTAGAAACCTTTTAATCGGAGATGATTAAATTGCATAATCCCGTTTTAATCTGTATTAATTGATAACAAATAACATTGGGGGTTAATGACCGTGTCCTGGATATCCTTGGCTCATTTAAAAAGTGAATGGCCATAACTTAAGCACAAGGTGTTGGCATAACACCTCCTGTTGCGTATGTAAAAGATATACTCACTCGTAAGGATATCTTCTTGTGAGTTATATTTATGGTGTGTCGATTAATCTTGACCGGCTTGTATTGTATAATCACCGGCCCTAAATGTTGGACAACCATGTAAATCGGATACAAGATCTTTATTAATAAAATTGTCCCAAGTATAAAAGATTAATTTTGACTCGTGCATTTTAATCAAATTATAAAAGATATTTTGTGCCACGTGCATTCAAATCAATTTTCTTAAACTCTTTTCAAAATGAGTCAGTTAATTGTATTTACCAGTGTAAACTGACGTATTTTCCAAAGGGTTAAGTGACAGGTACTATGCGTAATTGGCTGGGAGCTCAGGGCGTCATTAGGGAATCTTGCAAGTTCTAGATGCCTAAAGTCTGTTGAACAATTTTCTTTTATTGATCCGCCTGTGGATCCTTTACCTTCCATTGTAATACTTTGACATTACTTATATTCGGAATGTAATATATTTATCTTTTGCTTCCGCTGTGCATATATATATTGTGTTGTTTGACTATGATGATCTCAACTACATCACGATACTCCCCACCGGGCCCACCGGTGACACGTGGAAATCGGGGTGTGACATGTAGTGTGAGGATGGCGGTGGCGGCGGTGGTGGCGGCAGGCGGTGGTGGTGGTGGTGGTGGTGTTATGGGGAAAGGGCATTTTGAGAATTGGGGTGAGTCTGCTATTGCAGATAATAGTCAACAAACTGACACTTCTACTGATATTGACACTGATGATAAAAATCAGGTCTTTATTTTCCCTTAATCTGTTAAATTGTTTACTGTCTTTATATTTTCTAAATTTTTCTAAATGCTCTTTAGTTTTGATGAACATGGTTTGGATATTTTTGTCTGTAGTTTAACAGTATTCAAAATGGTGGTCAAGTTATTGTAGATTCAACAGAAGGTTCAATGGGAAAGATTGGAGACGAGAAGGTTTGTAAATGACTTTTTTCATAATTTTAAAAACAACAATTGATATAAAGTTTTCAGTTTTATTATATTCCAGTGCCCCGACCTGGGTTCGGTTATGTTCAGGTTTAGTTTCGGGTCCGGGTTCAGTTATCCACTCTAGAACATTCGAACGACTCATCGAACCCTTCGGAGCCCGGTGCAGGCCCGGTGACACTTCCAGTGCCCCGACCCGGGTTCGGTTATGTTCAGGTTCAGTTTCGGGTCCAGGTTTGTGTACACAGGAGCAGGTGCAGGCCCGGTGACACTTCCAGTGGCCCGACCCGGGTTCGGTTATGTTCAGGTTCAGTTTCGGGTTGTTCAGGTTCAGTTTCGGGTCCAGGTTTGTGTACACAGGAGCAGGTGCAGGCCCGGTGACACTTCCAGTGGCCCGACCCGGGTTCGGTTATGTTCAGGTTCAGTTTCGGGTCCAGGTTTGTGTACACAGGAGCAGATAACAATTGTGAGTGAAATTATGATGTTTTAAGGGTGGATAAAAAATTGTAGTTTTGATGATGTTAAAAAGGCTTATAGGAAACCGTCATTGAAAGTTCATCCTGGCAAGAATAAGGCACCCACCGGCAGTACTTAACATATTTCATAAGTTATATTTATTTCTAGCCACTTATGCTTTTCCTGGTTTTAACAGGGACTTTGTTTTTTTTTAATGATTTTTAGGATTAAATATTGGTGGTTTGACTTGGCTTATTTTGTTGTTAAAAGAAAGTAAAACATGTTAACGCCAAAGACATGACTCAATGAAACTACTCCAATAATAGGTAAGTGATTCTAATCAAATAACACTATTTAAACTTATTTGAACCTTAAATGCATCACCAACTTCAAACCAGTGATGCAATACAGAAACTAGGTGACGTTGTATGACAGGGCGAAAACGGACATACGGGTGTTATAAAGTATAAACATTAGTAATTAATGTGACAATCAAACAATTTATACAAGCCATATAAATTTAGCGAACTTTACCTCATACGGACCTGCATACAACCTATATGACCCGTATGACATGATACGACCCGTATGAGTGTATGACATGTCAATGGTGTCTAGATAGTGTGGGTAAATATACCCGTAGTTTGTGGTTAATTGATATACACTATTGTTATATAAATACTTTTTCCCTTGATGAAGTTAATTGAACTTCGATTGCTTATGTTAAATTATATAGGTGTTGCATTCGGAAGTGGTGGCAGCCAATCTTTACCTGCAACAGAAGTCCCTGGTGTTTCTTCGTGCCGGTAAGCTTCTGAGTTCTTACTTTACAAATTTTATTTTACGAGTCACCATTATATGATGATAGTATTTACATTAAACTCTTTAACGGGTCACTAAAAGAATAATATATCAGCTTGGGTCGAATCAGTCGAAAGCGGACCAAAATGTATTCTTAAATCACAAAACCTACTCATCATCATCATCATCATCATCATCATACTCAGTAAATCCCACCAATAGCAAAGCAAAGGTAGGGTCTGAGGAGGGTAAGATGTAGACAGCCTTACCTCTACCCCGTAGGAATAGAGAGGCTGCTTCCAGTGAGACCCCCGGCTCGATAGTAGTTTTGCATCAAGCCTTGGACATAAGGCACATAACACTCGGCAATCGGGACAAAGACCGATTAGTGCATGTACCCTTTTGTCTTTCAGCTATCAACGCCACCACATGATGCATGATTAACCGTCCTCCACTTTTAACGTTATTTTCACGAAATTAGTAAAATAACGTTAAAATTAGTGCACTTTTACTTTTGCCCCCCGATGGCCCACACATATATACATTATATGCGCATACCGCAAGCGGGGCGTGAAATCACAAAACCTACTAAATCTAATAATTAGTTTATTAATGAAAAATTGTAATATTTGTTTGTGATTGTAATTATAAAAGGAAATTCGTTTTTGACAAGTGGTCTTGTGTTCGACCCAACCCGTACAAACAATTACTTATTTTCCTTTCAACCTGTTTTGACCCGTTAAGCTTCCCAGTTTGCCATCTGTAGTCACATACGTACATTATAGGACCGTTGAATTGGTCATAACACTCTTTAATTAATAATGTTTTTAATCCAAGGTTAAATTATGTAATGATTCCTTGAATAAAACAATGGTTAAACCTCGACGACGTTGTCTTTATTTGCCAGCAGTGGACCTAAGGAAAAAGGCGGTTGGGGGTGTAATCCATGTCACTGTTGTGACAGCTGGATCACTTTCGCGTAATAGTTTTAAAGGAAGGTCTAGGATAAGTGATGACGGGAGTGTTGTAGTAGCAACAGATAATCATAATGACACCATAGGTAAACACTTGAAGTAGCGAGACCCAACCCAACATGGGATTCAACTTTTAATATGGTTCTTCATGATGATGCTGGAGTTCTTAAGTTCAATCTTTATGAATGCTCTTCAGATAGTCTCAATTATCATTACCTCGCTAGCTGTGAGATTAAGGTACGTGTCTTATGCTATTTTTTGCAGTCAAACTACTTTCACAATGAAGATGGATCAATGATATCTACATAGATTTATGGAAACGAATCAATTCACCTTAGAATACTAACCTTTTGCACATCTTAGAATATGAGTTGATGTATCGGATACTGATCACTAAACACATGTTTTGTATGCTCCTGTCTTCCGCATATATTTTATAAATATAACGAACACATATTATTAAAATAAATAATCAAAAAATTAAATTAGTTAAACGTATTTATTACCAATCATGTAACTAACAAAACAACACCGGTCGAATGCCAGTCGCAACGCGTAGGTAATCCCAGATGCGGGCTGAAGGGCATTTATTTAAACGGGATTTTATGTCGCCAGATGATAAAGAGTGGCTCGAGAAGGATATTGAAGATTGTGTTCATTTCTCTCGGGGCAGACGTGAAATTCCGTTTTATGAGAATGAAGAGTGGGTCAGGCAATTCGGAGAGAAACCATAAGTTGAAATACAAAGCGAATTATATCAACAACATTTTTGTTACAAACTACATTTTCATGGTTATTGATGATAGGGAGAAAGGTCGACACCGTTATGCGGGTCAGTGGAAACATAGCAGAATGCATGGTTGCGGTGTTTTTGAACTCAATGAACGAACCTATTATGTAAGTCCTACGAGCTGTTTTTTTCTTTCTTATATTCCAGTAATATAGTAAATTGTGGCAGTTAATATCTGTGGTTTAAATGAATGGTAACCTTTTACTGCTTGTTGTGCACGGACGATTTTACTTTGGATACATATACACTTAATAAATGTGGTCAAAACATTATTTTTTCTGGTACAGTGGTCCGAGAAGAGCGGGGTCCGTATAGCGATCCGCAGGATCCCTACTTGTATGAAGGAGAAGATATGTGGATGGCCCCAGGCATCATCAATCAGTTTTTTGAAGTAAGTTTCTCTTGCATCGTTTAGTTGTTAACTTTTTAATCAAATTTTGCAATAGAGTCATAGTTCTTGCAAAAAGAGAAGTATTGTACTTTGACACATCTCGAAATATAATCATCGTTTATTCATACCCATAAGTCTTGTAACAAATAGTTTTAAAAAGGTATTAATTATTTATATGTTTAACATCAGGTCCCAAATTACTGGAAAGCTTATATGGAAGACGTGGATGAAGAACGACAAATGTGGATAAACTCGTTTTATAAGGCCCCATTAAGGTTACCTATGCCAGCTGGTACACATTAGATGATTTGAACATGTAATGCATTCAACGCGCTCCACTATATAATTTAACCTGATATACAAAAGAGAAATAAGTCTGCAAGCTTTCGATTTTCATAATGCGTTGTAGGAATGCGATATTTTCATCACACTATTAAATGGATAAACCTTTTGTATGATTAAATTTGATATTTGTATTAAGTTGTACAACATCCCATGACATTGTCACTTCGCTGACCACCTGATAGCCTAATGCATATCATGTTCTCATCGTGTATTGTCGGCTCCGCCGCAACGCGCGGGTTCTCCACTAGTATTCATCAAATGGAAGATAAAAAACGCTTACTTTTTGTTTTTTAGAGATATATTTGTAGAAGTGGTTATTTTTGGAGTTTAGTTTGTTACCTGGCAACATATTCTACAGTTTGTGGCATATCCGGGTTTATGGCAACTACAGTTTTTGGTCACGCAAACGTTAGGTAATAAAAGCCTATATTATATTTGCTAGTCAATGTATAATAAATTTAGTTAATTGAGTATTTTGAAACTTGTGTTGATGTTATTGCCACAATGTTGCCTGGTCCGACATCTGGCCCGATCAGATGCCTTTTGTCTGGCCAAAGAGTTATCTCCAGCCGGTTCATCCTGTGTTGTAAATAAACATTTGTTGTTGTTATGATTCAATAGTGATATTAAACCGTTTAGGAATGTTTGTTAAGCTTACCGCTCGTCGCGTAGCACCACCTTTGTTAAGATTAAGTTCTTGCTGGTAGTATATGGATAGTTCTTCTCGACACGACCAATAAAATCTGGAATTTTTTCAAGCAATAAAGACGATTATAAATAGATTAGTGTAGAGTTAGTTGTATATTAGTGTTTAGATGTACCTGTTAGTACTTTGTTGTTTTTGATCCTGTTGAACAAAAGGTCATATGATATAAAACCAAAACACATGTTTGGTATGTTGGGGTTCTCAACAGGCACAAATTTCGCTTTCCGTCCAATTACGATTGAGGCAGTGTGGTTAACAGTAGCCATATAGTCTCTTGCGTTTGTACACACATACCCACTAACCTTATAACATGAGTTAAGGTGAATTATTGAGTCAAAGTACTCAATTTCAAGTGCGTCACCGGTGGCTTCAATACCATCGCCCTGCGTTGATAATCATGTTTAACAGTTAGGTAGTACAAAGACAACATGTAAGAATCATTTTAAATTTCTTGTTGATTCAATAGTAGTCTACCAATAAAGGATATTTGGTTAAAACTGACTGTATAATTTACTACAGTACAATGTCTCTAATTTGTTTTAGGTAATGAAAAGTAAAAGCAGTTTATTATAGCAACTCTGATATCTTTTAGCAATTTATCATAAAAATGATATAAGGTTTAATAATATAAGAATAAGCATCGCCGTTCAAAATATATATACATATATAAGAATAAGCATCAATTTGTTTATTGTTTATGTAAACTTTAGAGAAAGATAACATTTATTAGGTGTGTCTTACATGTTGATCAACAAACTGATAGCAAAGCTCATCCTTCTTGTTTATTGTTGGCTTATTGTTTGTTGTTGGCTTAGAAACTACGATCCATTTCTTAACAACCCTGATTTCTATAACTTGTGGCTTTTCCATAGGCCTAATATCCCGTTTGCGCTTGATTGCCATCTTCTTTATATTATGTAAGCTGCATGTTTACCACAAGCTACAAGGTCAGCATGAATGAAATAATGCTTTATGTTGGTAATAAGAATAAGAATGTGCTGGTAATCTATAACAAAATTTTAAAGCAAATAATCACACGTGTTTATGTAGGAAGTAGTAGGTATGTATGCGCAAACAAAAGATATATATTATATAGGAAATCTTAATGCATACCGTTCGTAGACCCAAAAAAAAACGTTTTCATACTTTATTTGCAACTGTCAGGCTATGTTCAATTGCAAAGTTAATTATGTGTATGTATGTGTTTTAGTAAAGACTATTAATCTCAGCAATAAAGTCAGTGTAAACAATATTTTTTTGTAATGTTCTCATCATTGTTACCATCTGGTACGATAAGTATTCGTAGTGATTCGGGAGCAGTTGCCCTTGATAAGGCAACATATAATTGACCTGTGTGAATACAGGTTATGGAAAGTAGACCCCTATTTTGTCTAGTGATTGTCCTTGGCTTTTGTTTATGGTCATTGTGTAGCATAGCCTTACTGGAAATTGTTTTCTTTTAAATTGAAATGGAAGTTCTGGGTCTTTATGAATCAGAGAAATCTTTGGTATGAATACCCGCTTGCCAATAAACTTCCCAGTCATTATTTGTGCCTCAATGATTCTTGATAGCAATTGTGTTACTATCATCCGTGTCCCATTACAAAGGCCTTCAAGAGGGTTTAGGTTTCTAAGCAAAATGATTGGAGCATTTATCTTTAGCTGAAGGATATGAGGTGGGAGACCGCTAAAGTTAAGAAGATTTAGGTACTCTGGTGGATACAATGACTCAATGTCAGCATTTGCCGAAGGATTGGGTATAATTGAGTCGACGCTTTGGTATGTTGTCGAAATCCCTTCTATCATGTTAATAACCTTCTCATTTATCTCTTCCACTGTCTCATTCTTTGGGCAAACAATTGCCTTCCTTGATAATGCCAAAGCAGTTGGTGAATTAAGTGTGGTGTCGTCGTATATGAAATGTATAAGATCTGCCAGCGCATTTTCATTATGTAATATCAGATATTGAGGTGGTATACGCAGGAATTTGGTATTTATCGCATCTTTGATGTCCGGTTCACCTATGTTACCATCTCCGATAGCAACCAGCCATGACGAAAAGGTCGAAATTTATTGTTGTCTTTCACTTGAAAGGCCTGGCCTATGAAGACGCATGTTTTCTGTCAGCTTAAAAACTTTGAAGTAGTGCCATAGGTAAGACCTTGGCAACGTGCAAGACAATAGGGATGATTTGGTTGATCTGGGTATAACCGGCAAGGTTTTCCTAAAGTCACTACCTAGCAATAATGATTTACCACCGAAAGGTTTTTTGCATGTTATCTTAGAGATCCTTGAGTGCTATGTCAAGTGCCTCATAGCATCTCCTATCATTCATTGGTGCTTCATCCCAAACTATCAGACATGCCTCATTCAAAAGCACAGCAAGATGTGAGCCTTTCTTAATATTACAAACTGATTCGTTTGTCAAATCTAAAGGAAATTTAAAACACGAGTGGGCAGTTCTACCAGATGGCAGAAGCAATGACGCAATTCCTGATGACGCGACATCTAAAACCACTTTTCTAGTTGAACGTAAAGCAGCAAGAATCGTTGTCCATAAGAAAGTTTTACCAATGCCACCATGACCATACACAAATGTAAGCGTTTGATCATTAGACGCAATCCCAGAAAGGACATGATCATATACCAACTTTTGCTCAACATTTAACTTATTCATAGAACATTCATGTTCAGCTGAAAGAGCCTGCCTATCATAGTTCTTCTCCTCCATTAACAACCTATTTGTCAGATGTTCCAACATTCCCGAGTTAGGCATTGGCAACCCAAAATTAAGCAACGATGAACCTGAGGTCTCAGACTGTAACAATAATTCAAGTTCATATAAAACAAATTGCATCATGTCATCATCGTTATTCAAGCCAAAGTTTCTTTGTCCATCGTCATCCATCTTATGCCAGTGATCATTCCAAAGTTGAACTGGGTCTGAGATGTCGCAGTACAACAGAATTTTAACAAATAAAGATCGTAACTCAGAAGCTGTTGCCCAGCATGAAGCTTCTTCAAAAGTGGATGACCATTCTCTGTCATCACCAATCAATCCCATTTGCTCGCATGCATCTCGATAGGTAATACAAAGATGGCCATTAACAGTCTTAATGTCATTGTAAGATCGGCAACCTTTCTGATGGCCTAACAACATACGTAAGAAAAATGCTTCACCACACAATGGATGAATGTATATCAAGCGTCCAATGGACGGTGTCTTGTTTGTTGAACGCCGTATCCAACGCTTTGATGTCAAGTCCCATCTGTATTCTTTAAGGTAGTCGACATATCGTAGGTGCCTCCCAGAAGCATCAACCAGAAGCATCAAACACATTGTTAGCAAGCCACTCAGTCAATGTGGTTCTTTTGGTAAACTCATTCGACGCTACATTGTCAAGGACATCTTTGTCACGAAATGTTATGTTCTGCATATTCTCTAGATGGACAGAAAGAACCTGGACTGCTGGATTTCTATCATGTATGTAAAAGTTGAAGATCCGCCAGGCAGCCTCATGAAGACATATAAAACGTCCATCCAGGTAGTTTTGAATCTCGTTAACATTAGTGGTATCATTGTGATGGTTGCCAGCAACATCTATAGGTGTTCGTGTAACCTTGTAATAGACACGGTCTGCACCTTTTGATATGTACTTGAAGAGATACTTAATAAGCATATTCCAACCGCAATACTCAACATTGATGTGTGCCATAAAGCGTTTGCATAAAGCTGGATTGTAAGGGACCACATAACAATTGTCTAGATGAACACCATTCTTATCAACCGAAGGTCCATTTGCGCATCTTTTATAATGAGCATAACCCTTATCATCAAATGAATTATGATCTTGGTTTGCTTTTGGAAAATTCTTGGAACATGTCCCAGAAACCATACAAGGCGAATTTGGTCTAACACTTCCATAAGGCCCATGCATCATAAGCTCGGTGACAACTCGATGCAAGCATGGATCACTAATAGGATCCGGAATCTCGGCACAAATGAACTCATCAATTTGACTTGCATCCCGTATCTTATCAATATCTGAAACCCATAACAAAAGATGACAATGCGGTAGACCTCTCTTTTGAAATTCTATGGTATATAGATCTGCAAAATCATTGGCAAAGAACATAACGCCATTAAAATTTTGAACTGAAACCTCACATCAAGAACTGGAAGACAAAGATGAAAATACCTGCAACAACCTCACCAAAAGGCCTAGACGTCTTTAAATATCTAATTAACGACTTGACTTTTAGCTGGAAAACCCTTGCAATGATATCAGGACGATCTTGAGCTTTCAAAATAGGGAATTGAGACATATATCTTTGTATTTCTGGCCATTTTACATTACAAGTAAATGTAATGAAATATTGCGGATTTCCATGAACGCGACAAATGGCCAAAGCGTCTTGATAATGCCTATACATATAACGTGGCCCCCCAACAAAAGATGACGGCAAAAAGGTACGTTTTCCAACCGCACGTCCTTCAATGTCTCCCCGTTGTATGGCATCATGAATGCCTTGTAAAAACTCAGAACGTAAAACATTTTGGTTTCGTCTGACATAATCTAGGCATTCTTCCTCAATACATACGTACGCGTCCATAAGAAACTGCTGAAATAGTCTACCTCCTCGTAATAGTAAAGTATACACATTGGCACGGTCATGCAACAAATAGCTGTAGTAGTTATTCACAGTCATCTTCTTACATGAGCCATCAGTTGTCCTAAGTAATAACTCAGGAGACCAACCTTTATCTCCAAAAGGCATTAGTAAGGGATACTGTAAAGGCATGTATAACTTATGCAATTTGCTTATCCGTTGTGCCGTACCTTACCTGGTACGTATGACAATATCAAACTTACTACATACAGGATCAGCATCGGTGACAATTGCCCCAATACAGCCAGGCGAGGGTTTGTCATAGCAATGCTCATTTTGAGACCCGTAAATACAAATGCCATACATTTGTGTGCCATTAGAAGAACAAAGATCTCTAGCTTTTCGAAACAATTTAACCAGCTTATTGCAACTATCTAGCACTGACGAAATTAATGCCACAGTGTTGGGAGACAAAGGCGAGCTATTTTCATTTCAAAAGGACGCAAGTCTATTAGGTATCTCATTCTCGGTATCGAAGATATACATTTGCAAGAACCATGGTCTTTCGCCATCTGGAGGGCACAAAGAACCAATCCAGTGATATATTTGTCCAGAAATCTTAAAAACATAAGGTCCACCACCATGGTTAACGTCATCGTCTATTCTCGCACCAAATGACGTCATCGAAAACATCGAATTATATGCTCGTATGTTTGCCATAAAATCAGCCTGCTCGTACAAATGTATGATAGAAGTAAACGACCTTCTAGGGAATGGTAATGCTACCAAACCACCTCTACAACATTGATTATAACCAATGCCGCCTGTAAACATCCTACCTGAAACTCGCTCTTCTAACCAAAATAAAGCACCACAAAAATTGCAAACATGTCGGCAATCACCATCGTCCACATAGGAATGTAAACCATCAGGTTCAGTAGACGTTGAAGCAACGTTTGAACCAGCATTTGACAACAACCGTAACCTCTTATGACCTGACATCTATATACTAAATAATGTAGCCTTTAAAATAATAAGGAACTACGTCAAAACCCGGAAAAAATCAACATAAAGCTAAAACATAGTTTAACTGTACAAGGAAAAAGACATACCTAATTAGCAGTAATATTAGCAAGCTAAAGCTAAAACATAATTTAACTGTACAAGGAAAAAGACGCACCTAATTAGCAGTAATATTAGCAACCTGAAGATAAGAAGGCTACTGCAAGAGAACATATGACCATAGATTAATAAGTGTTCAAATTCAGCATTAATAAGCATATTAGACAAGCGTAAAGACGGCATAAACAATAAAAACACGGGTATATGCATATAATGCAACACGGGTTTTTTTTTCTAAAACTAATTATGTATTAACAACTAAACAATCATATATATAAAGGCAGTGGGAATAAGTTTGCATATATATGTTTGTTTATTGTAATTTATATACATCAGTTGTTTACATAAAATACTTATATGTTATTAAAAGCCTAGACTTTGAAATAAAACTATTAGGAGGATTTTACCGTCGTGCCTACGGGCGGGTGAGTTATCAGGTTTTCCCCGGAATTGGTGGTGGACCACTCAGGTAACTCTCGAAGTACTCCATTTGTCCAGTGGGTGCCTCGAGAGTGCTCGTGATTGATTTGTTGGTCGTTCAAAAAAAAGCATGACAACCTTACCAACGCCAAAACTGTTTTGACTTGATCCCTTATCCAAAAGTTTGCCTTAGTAACCAAACCTAAAACTTCACCACCATGAACTTGTGGAATGCAATCATCAAGTCGATGGGATATTCAATGATGACATCTTTTTTTTTTTTTTGAACGTCCAACATAAGAATCACCGGGTACTTCGTACGCGGCACCCATTGGCCGAAAGGTAGACCGCAACAGCCCAACCTGCACGCACGGAGCCCCAAGCCCACCATGCCACTAGTTCCGGGTAAAACCCGACCCTGCACTCGCCCGAGGGCACGGCAATGCAAAGCCGGTAAAACCCGGGTGGATCAGGAATAGAACTCGAGACCTTTCGGTCAGGAGTCTTCCCTCATTTCTATAACCACTAAGCTATAAGCCCAGGGTTATTCAATGATGACATCACCACGTAGGACAAAAAAAGATCCACTAGATTTATTGGCTAGCTTGTCTCGAGCCAGAGACCAGGGCCCCGAGTGGTTAGCGATCTTTATCCTGGACCTAGTCTCAAAATCCTTAATTCAAGAAGTTAATTAAAAAATCAAGATTTGTAGTCTCAACTAATGAAAAGGTTCACAAACGTTGTGTTTTACTCCACTAAAATAAGAAAGGAGATTAATATATTTTGATGAGCCCAAAAAAGATAAGAGTAAACTTTAATTTTCATCCTATGGTTTGGTCTAAAAATCAACACTGGTCCATTTTTTAAACCTTGAACACTTGATGTTCTAAATTTTAACACCTATCATCCCTAAAGGTAAAGGAGCTCAACTTTTCTATTAAGTCATCCCCATGCATATCTACAAGCTAAATCCATAACCTCACCCTCAAAATTGTTGATTCAAACTCAAAGTCAGTGGTGCTTACTAACACTATTATTAATAAACCAATCCTTTCTCTCTAAGCCTGAGAAAACTTCAGTTACAAATACAAGACCAGACTGATCTAACATGGGCAACTGCGTTTCAAGAAGCCGGTGAGGACATAATAGGAATTTTTGCCAAAGAGTTGTATTACATAAAAGAGCAAGAAGATGAGAGATTTACAGAAATTATGAGGAGTATTCTGTATGAGAAGCATAACTTAAAGTTAAAGGTGAAAGAAGAGAACTTCGGTGATGAACAGCATGTGAAGTCAACTGTTTCGAAAGTCGAGAAAGCAAAATTTTTGTCAGACACCAGCTTTCTTGTGGATTTGATTTGAAATCCCAATTGGTGCATCAGCACCTTTGAACAGTGTTGTTACTGCTAGCGGCATTGGTCAACAGATGTACAACCCGAAAACCATACCAGATTCGGATCCTAAATCTAAATCGATCTGAATCCAAAATTTGAAACCAGTTTGGATCCGATTCGCCAATTTGAAACTGAATAGCAGCATATGAAGTTTGAATCCAGTTTGAGAGGACCGAAGATGAAAGTTACTCCTAAAGAATTTTCAAGTGCGGCCATTTACTTAACAGATACTTATTAGTTGAAACGAAACCATTGTTCTATGTATTGAATGCAGTCGAACATGACAAACCAAAGCACATTGTTAAAAAGACCCGGCCCAGGACATCGAGAGCTCTCGTTGTTAAAAAGAGCGCTCTTAAATCTCTAATTATTTCTTTGTATACATAACATGTTTATCCAAACAAAAGCTATCAAGCAACCTCTAAAAAAGAAAAAGGAATGGTTTTAACCCAACTGAATACACTTAATTATCAAAACAAACAAATGGGTAGTAGATACTTACTGTCTAATTACATTTTATATATACATACTTTTTAATACGCACTCAATATTGAAATGAAACACTTCAGTATGCATAGTTCTCAATATGCACAAAAAAAACATAAGAAATTGACTCTTCATTGCTACAAATACACTAATCAATTACACACTCAAAAGTATCAGACAATAAAACCACTTGATATTGCATAGCACAAAGATTATGAGTCCAGTGGGAGACGATACTTACCATGTGACCTATGCGATGCTACATGTTTCTCTGAATGGTAGTCCTGAATCTCTGAATGGTACTCCTAAACACCTAATTAAAATACTGTTGTAAAGAATCAAGAAATCAACAGTTAGGGTTCGATGTGAAAAGAATCATATGTGATGCAAAGTTGACAAACCTGTAACTATCGATTGCGGTCGTGATCAGTTCAAAGAAAATGAAATCTGGTTGTTGAATTGAGGATTCAGAATTGTGATTTGATTGTATCTAGTGTATCTCTGAGAATGACTCGTCTTATATTATTAGAGAGAGAAAGAAAGCAAAGGGAAAGTTTTAGATGTGGATATGAAAGACCCACGTGGCTTTAAAATAGTAATGTACAATCAAGATAAGCAAATGTACACCTAAGCTATGCACAAAAAACCAATAAAGCTAAAGTTACAACTCACTATTGCACAAAGTTGTTGCAAATTATAAGTATATATAATGTTTCTTAATATATCTTCTGACATGGTTAATAAAAAAATAATATGCATGTAAATAAATGTTAATTTGTAATCAACTCGCATCGAAGCCCGAGCTTCACAGCAGGGTTGCAGGAGAGTGCTAACAAAGATGTATTTGTTACATTATATATTGATGGGTTATTATAAGTTTTTTTTTGAGGGGGGGGGGGGTCAGGGTTTTTTTTTAGGTTTTTAGGGGGTTGGGATGGGGGTTTAGGTTTTTTAGGGTTTTTTTTGGTGAGGAACCTTTATAGAATAACTTAACCTCACATATAATGCCTTCTTACACTTTTTATTTTTAGGAGGTTTTATAGAATAACTTAAGACCACCTAATATATATTATCGAGTCCTTTGAAGGAAATTTGGTTAAATTAACAATTGATTATATAAGGCGTCTACTCTCAAGTATAACGGAGGATGAATTTTAGGATTACATTAGATATTTTAATAGGATTATATTAACCGAGTAAAACAATGATATTAACCGAGTATAACAGTAATATTTTTATCATCGGAAGGGATCGGACACCACTTGGGAGTCCGAAGAAGAAATGAGACGCCTCTACCCTTCGTTATTTGGTACGTATTTTGGTTTCGAGGACGAAACCCTTTTTAAGGGGAGTGGACTTGTAACACCCCGAAAATAGTAAAAATTATATAAATAACTTATGTTATATACGTTGGTCACAACCGAGGATAAGATAACTAGGAATAACCAACCTAGTTAGTTATGTGCCTTAAAAACAATAAAGAAAACTTCGTTTAACAATCCTTTTGATAACTCTAGAAAGTTGAGGGACTAAAAGGGATAAGTGAGAAAATGATTTTTATTAAAACATAATTAAAAAACCAAAACACACACTTTGGGTATGTTTGACATGGAACTTTTAGAAGCTTTTAAGAAAAAACTCATACTCAATAAAAAGCTTTGTTTGGTTGAAGGAGCTTGAAGCTTTTAGGTTAGGAGCTTAAAGCTTTTGGTTGAAGGCTCTTACTAGTAGCGTTTAGAAGGAGCTACAAGCTTTTAGGGAAAAATGACTATTTTAACCTCTAAAGATAATGAATTTTTTAAGGCACAAACTTTTAAAATTTTTAGTTATGTCCATTTTGGTCATTTTATACATTTTATTAAAAGCTTCAGCCACTCTGCAAACACCAAATATATTTAAAAAACTGCAGTTGCAGCTACTAGCTACCAGCTTCCAGCCACCATCTACCAGCTTCCAGCCACCAGCTACTTTTGCCAAACATACCATTTGTGTGTGTTCTGATCGAGGCCAACACAGAGCCAAAGAGGGGAGTTCTTCATTAAACCCTAAATCACTAAATACACCCAAAATCAAGAGGGAAATCAAGTCTAAATCGAAAACCAAGCTGAAATTAGTGATCACCCAAGTGAGGGGATCACAAGGTATGTCAAATTTCATATTTTGGTGATGTTTTAAATTCTTGGTGATTTCTCATAAACGAAATTATTGCTTGAATGTTTAATGTATGAGTGAAATTATGATGAATCCATGTCTAGGAACAAACCCTAGTCAAAAGTTTGATGAATTAGTGATGAAAATTATGAAATTGATAATCACCCATACATGTCTCAAGTGGGTATTATAACTAGGTGATGAACACATGAATTTCAATGTTGAAATGGTATAAAATTGACGTTATGATGAAAGCCTTGATATTGTTTATGAATACTGGGCGTAAGGGCTTGATTTTTATGAATGAAATTGGTTAAAAGTTAATTATGAACTAGATAGATAAATGTATGAAAATCATGCCCGCAAGGTGTTTGTTAGAAAGCCTAAACGAAAGTTAATATGTTGAAATTTCGAAAGAAACGCGTAATTGAATAAGACGGCGAATTACGTGTCATATGAAATGATATGAGTTCTAAACACGTTGTTGGTTGAACTCTATAGGAAAGGTGGTTGAATCTTCAAGCGGACAAGTCGGAGCGGACGCGCACTTGAAGGATAAGATTTGAAAGGTACGCGACTTGATTGTTTCGTTACATTGTATAGATAAGCTAGTTGTAATAATGTTAATGTTATTGTAGCGAAATATATGAGTTTGGTATGCCATTGAAGTGGTGATATTCACTCAACTACCAAACGGGTCAAATAAACAATTTTAAGATGTTTGGTATGTCATTGAAGTGATAGATTTCACTAGACAACCAAATGGGTCAAATAGATGTTTTAAACGATAGTGAATCGAAGTGACTCTAAGGTCACCCTATAAATCGATAGAATGCTTGCGTAAGCCGAGAAACGGACACGCCAAAGTTTGATTTAGTGAACCCTTGGAATTCGGTCAAAACATAGAAACATGATTTCGTTGAATATTGATTAAATGTGCATGCTTGAGTTGTAGTTAACAAGCATGATGTAAATGCGTGCGCAAACTATGTAATGGGAGCGAAAACGCTAAAGTTTGATAAGCCCGGGAATGGGTAACAATAACAAGGAATAATCATAATTAATAAACATATAGAATGATGCCAAAATGAAACGAGTCAAATAATGGTATGAAGCGAACGGACACATAGAAACAAGAATTACGTAAATCGGATAAGTAGAACAAAAGTTATGAAACTTTTAAGTTAGAATTTTGGTTGGAAATCATAGCTGGGCAAATATGCAGCTCAAAAAAGAAACCTTCTGTTGAAATTGGGCTGTCGGCCTGCGACAAACGTGGCCCAGCCTCTCGCGGCACACAAGAGGCCCTGACGCTGGAATTTTTTTTATTTTGTTTGTTTCACTCTTGGATCTTGATGTAACTTGTTATTGAACTATCAAAACTAACTTTTATGTTGGTTTTGATCTTAGGTGAATGTTATAGGACTCCGGATGAAGATCAAGCGAAGAACACGAACTGAATACACGTCTAAATGAAGCTTCCGCAATTGATCTTGTTTTGTTTATAAAAGAAAAGTGAAATGTGTAAACACTTATAACTTAGTTTTTGAATGATTTAAACATGTATGTATGTTTGGATGAAAAAGTTTTTGTTAAGTCGCCATTTTGATATAAAATGCGTATTTCAATGATATATTTATGTTAAATTGGAACAGGTCTTACACTTTTTCCATCCACATCAACAACCGTAGCCATATCGTACTATCGTGGAGAAATCAGACAAGGAGACTCATGAAACTCCGACAGAACCTGCAACCAAGACAAAATCATGATTTGAGGTCTTATGTCGTTCATTTCTGACGAACCTGAAAACCAACGTCTATGTAAATTACCAGAATCTTAAAACTTTGTTACTTCGACATCTGTGCGTGTTTCACGGTGCATCCGGTGACCGATGTCATCAGACATTTATGGACGGGGAACCGGCACATGTTAAGGCAGTGATTGATACAGTTCTTCGATGTGGTACGTTACGAAGCTAGTTGGTGAGCTTATTGAAGGATTTCTAATGATGTCAAAACTCTGTGATTCTTCCGATAAGTTCACCAACTAGCTCCGTAACGTACTGCCTCGAAGAACTGTATCAATCACTGCCAGAAACATGTGTCGGTTCCCCGTTCATAAATGTGTGACGACATCGGTCACCGGATTCACCATTAAACACGCACAGATGTCGAAGTAACAAAGTTTTTAACTTCTGGTAATTTACATAGATGTTGATTTTCATGTTCATCGAAAATGAACGGCATAAGACCTGAAATCATGATTTTATCTTGGTTGCATGTTCTGCCGGAGTTTCATGGGTCTCCTTGTCTAATTTCTCCATGATAGTACGATATGGCTACGGTTGTTGATGTGGATGGAAAATGACTTATAAAAGGGGGAGATGAAGTGTTGCTGGCAAAACAAGTTGGAGTTGGTGGTGGTCGCCGGCTTAGATAGAATTGCCTTGGTGGGTGGTAGGTTGTAGAGGTTGAGGATGAAATTAGTGATGGTAGGTCCCACTAACCTCGTTTGTTATCTTGTTTAGAATGAAATGACAATAATGCCCTCACATGCAAAGCATGTGAGAGGTGTTTAACTGACTTTTTAGACTATATTAGTAGTAAAGGTTGACCCTGTAGCAAAACATGAACATAAAAGTTGGTTTTTGCCGCTTTCATAGTGAAAGGTACAAAGTGTAGTTTGGATATAAGTTGAAGGTTGATTTCTGCAATTTTGTCAAAAATGCATGTAAATAAAGCCATGTAATCGATAAGCAATAGCATATAAAATAACGCTACGTAAATTTATTTACTATACATACTAATAGAAAGTGGGGGAATAGTGCCAGGTACCTGCCTGACACTTTCCTGCTGGTCCTTTCAAATTATAATTTTATCTTTAGTTTAAAATTACGGTTTCGCCCCCAATTTAAAAGTACGCTTTTGCCCCTAATTCAAGATAAAATTACGATTTTGCTCGAGCTAAAATTATGGTTTTGCCCCAGCTTAAAACTATGATTTTGCCTCCATTTCAAAATTGAAGGTTTGCAATGATATTAGTTTTTTTTTTTTGGCAAAACTATGGTAGTGTTTTGGTTTACTTGGTTGACTCACCTTCTTGGCACTTCTCGTTGGTCGTTTCAAATTAAAATTTTATCCTTAGTTTAAAATTACGCTTTCGCCCCATGTTTAAAAGTACAATTTTGCCCCCAATTCAAGATAAAGTTACGGTTTTGCCCCAGCAAAAATTACGATTTTGCTCTCTGTTTGAAATTACGATTTTGCCCCCAGTTCAAAATAAAATTATTGTTTTGCCCCCAGCTCAAAACTACGATTTTTCCCTCAGTTCAAAACTATGATTTTGCCCCCATTTCAAAATTACGATTTTGCGCTCAGTTAAAAATTGCAGTTTTGTCATCATATTAATTTTTTTTTGGCAAAACTATGATAGTGTTTTGGTTTACTTAGTTGACTCAACATAGATTTTATTTGTGCCAAGCAACTACCTAGCACTCGCTCATTGGTCTTAACAGATTATTGTTTTGCCCTAAACTCTAAATTACAAGCTTGCCATCGTTTTAATTTTTATTTTAGCAAAACTATATTGGTGTTTTAATTTAATTGGTTGTCCATATATATATATATATATATATATATATATATATATAGGGTAAGGTTCATGCAAGAACCACCTTTATTGCGAGAACCACGAGAACCAATGTGAACACAACCTAAAAAAACCTAACCCCCACCCCCCAAAAAAAACCTAAACCCCCCACCCCCCCCCCCCCCAAGCTAAATGCTAAAAACTAAAACCCAAAAAAAACCTAAGAAAAACCTAACCCCCCCCCCCCACTGTGACAACTCGTAATTTAGAACCCTTCATTGTATCTCGATGTAACATGCTTGAATGTTATGTGTTTATATATTAGTAAATAAAAGCTCGTGATTATCTTGATGTGCTATGTGCTATTAAGGTGTACGTATAAAGTATAGTTTTTATACAAGCATGTATGTAGTGAACCGGAACCAAAACACAAGGACCCGACTCGAGACCGCTTGGTCTCGAGTGAACAGTAAAACAGTTGGGCCGGTTGGGCCATGCACTCCCTTTAATCCATCCGGAACCCATTAGGGTGCACCAACCTAGAACAAGTATATAACCCTTGTTGATAGCCAACCTTGCCATTTTTGGGCAACCCACACTCTCCTACACACACTCTCTCTCTCTCACTAAAACCCTAGAACACCACCACAAACCTCCTCTCATCTCTCTCTCGGATTCAACCGGAGGCACCAAGACTCTCGGATCAAGCTCGAGATCGTCACCCGGAAGTTGGTTCATTGATTTCCTCACACCCCCTCAACATCTAACCGGTTAGTACCTTGTAGTTGTTTGGTTAAAATGAATGATAAGTTATAAGTATGTAGCAACCAGTTAGTGTTTTTGAGGCTCAATAAGTGTTTGTGTGAATGATGGTGTTACTTGCTTGGAATGATTAAATGATGGATGACATATGACAACTCTTGTATGATGATGAGTGGCTAAGATATTTGAATGGTGAATGTATGGGATGCTTATGATCATTCGATTTATGTTAGAAGTTATAGGATAAATGTTGTTTTGATAATAATATGCAAAGTTGTCATAAAATATAGATTGTATGAATACATATTCCTGTT
Source organism: Helianthus tuberosus (assembly GCA_030545235.1). Taxonomy (NCBI): domain Eukaryota; kingdom Viridiplantae; phylum Streptophyta; class Magnoliopsida; order Asterales; family Asteraceae; genus Helianthus; species Helianthus tuberosus. Next base: position 27,435,904 of record CM060419.1, read on the forward strand.
TTGAGTAAAACGCATGCTAGACTTAAGATTTGAATGATCATGTTTGCATAAATGATGAAAACCCTAAATGAAGAACTCATTGAATAAGATATGAATATTCAAAATTTGCTATGTTTGATCTATTTGATTAAGATGTTAGACAACAAAACATGTTTGTGAACCCTCATTGGATAGGACACCAAATCATGAAATTAAAATTCTATTGGTTCGTACAAGTCTTGGAAGTGCACCAGAATCAGCAGACAAACGAGTCGACACCTCTGGTTTCGACTCGAGACCATCAAAATGGAAACTCGAGACCTATGGGGTTGCGACTCGAGACCAACCCATGACAACTCGAGACCTCCTGATCTCGACTCAAGACTGGACTCGAGACCTTTGAGGTTGCGACTCATGCCTGCACTACTCGAGACCAGACGCCCATGACTCGAGACCATCCTGGTTGCGACTCGAGACTGCATGTTCTCGAGTCGAGTAGCCTCGATTGGGCAGTTTGACTAGGTTATTGGGCCACCAAGTGTGACAATGTGTTTTGGGCTTGTATATGTGCTACTATGCTATGTGCTGATTAAGATTTAGAACAGGCCCAATAACTTAAAAGAATAATCGTATGACATGTATGCTATGTGTTAGATACGTGTAGGGTATACGTGACTTCCTTACACCCAACCTGACCTATACTGGTAACCATATTCGGACGCGGTGACCAGCATACTTAACCAAGAAAATTAAACTGCCGAGCAAACCAAGGTGAGTTCACACCCTCTACAAAGCATGGGATTCCCAGGGGTTGGGAATGGGGTTAAGGAACATGGATTCCTCTTCCTTTATTGGGTAGGACAGTGCTGGTTCAGGAATATAATTCCTCGTCCTCTTGGACAGATAACTTTCACTAGACCAAAACTCTATCACGAAGTCCCTCCTTTTTATATCGACTTAATCGCCGGGCCAATGGCGAGCGGGTCATTAGTTAGATAGCGCTATTTAGGTTTGACAAACCTCACACCGTGCCGCAGAGGACGGGCGTGAACTAATGGATCTGGGCACGTCAATGATGATAGACATTGACAGTTCAGGGCACATAAACATGACTACAGTCAGCAGTCGATATAGTAACGAGTCTAGTAACATACATGGGGTAGCCCCCACGGCCGTAGAGCCAGATAATCAAACATGGGGTAGCCCCCACGGCTGGATTGCCAGGGTAATTGGGTTAAACAAATCACGTTTTCAACTATGGGGTAACCCCCACGACAGGATGCCAGATAAAGGAAACTGTTTTCGAAACAACCTAAAACGAACACCCAACTATGAACTCGCTCAACATTATTGTTGACTCGTTACTACATGCTTTGCAGGTCAATAGGTACTTAGCTGGAGCTTGCATGGAAGAGAGTCGTTGTGGGACATGGACAGCTGTGTGCCATGTTAAACTTTGAAACAATTAAACTTGTGTTTTGGTTTTAAACGTTATGCTTCCGCTTGCAACTTAAACTATGTTTTTGTTTGGACACCAATTGTATCGGTTGAATTTTATAATCACTTACATGCTTGTTCAATATGATTGGTGGCTGGATCCTGGTCAGTCACACCTCCAAGCGGTGGTATTCCGCAGGTGGATTTTGGGAGTGTGACAGATTGGTATCAGAGCCATTGGTTATAGTGAACTTGGTTTTAATAAGGGGAAAAAGTTTTATTAAAATCAAACTATAACCTGTACAGTGCTCTACGATCCACAACGACGCTTCACTCCACATGCAAGGCTCGACATTCTAGGTGATATGATCTATGTATATATTGCCTACTTATTAGTTACATAATGCATTGCTCATGGTATGCTTGGTTAGTATAACTACTGTTGCTTGAACACGTGTGTGCCTACTCTCTTCTGTCACCGCATTTTCGTGAACCCCTCTCACTCATATTCCTCTTGATATGAAGATCATGTCTGGACGCGTTAACATGACTCAAGCCCAGTTGATGGCCCTGATTAACGAACAAGTTGCTGCGGCGCTTACAGCTGCACACGCAGGAGGTATATCCTGCAGTCCAAACTCATTCTAGGATCTTTAGATCCTACTCTCGTGAACCAACCTATGTGTTAAACTCTGTCCTTTCTTTCACCCACAACAGGTCAACATGCTCAGCCACCTGTGTGCACCTTTAAAACTTTTATGGACTGCCGACCCACTACTTTTAGCGGCATTGAAGGAGCTGTAGGTCTCCTCCACTGGTTTGAGAAGCTCGACCCAGTTTTCGAAATGTGCGAATGCCCTGAGGCGCGCAGGGTGAAGTATGCTACCGGTACTCTCGAGGGTTTAGCTCTCACATGGTGGAATGCTCAGGTCCAAATGCTGGGGTTGGTTGCTGCTAACGCCACCCCATGGAACAATTTTAAAGAGATGATCAAGGAGGAATACTGCAGTCGTGACGACATTCATAAGCTGGAAGTCGAGTTCTACAACCTCAAGATGACGGGGTCAGAAATTGAGGCGTATACTAAGAGATCGAATGAGCTTGCATTATTGTGTCCTACTATGGTGGACCCTCCAATTAAGCGTATTGAACTCCTTCTCAAGGGCTTAGTGCCAGAAATCCAAAGTCATGTGACTTCAGCGAAGCTCGCCACCATCCAGCAAGTTGTTCAGTTGGCTCACCGTCTCACTGATCAGGCGGTGGAGCAGAACAGGTTACCAAAGCGTATAAGTGCTACAGCTACTTCGGATGCTCCTAGTGACAACAAGAGAAAATGGGATGGAGCTTCAAGCAAAGGTTCAACTCCCGTGCAATCTCAGTCTCAGCAGAGAAAGACTGATGACTACAAGAGCCCCAGTCAGCAATCATCTGGTGGTCAAAGTCATGGTGGGTACAAGGGGAATCACCCCAAATGCAATCGCTGCAACCTACACCACAGCGGGCCATGCACCAGGGGTAACTGTCATCGGTGCAACAAGCCAGGTCACGCCGCAAAGGATTGCAGAAGCTTGTACCCCGCAAACCAGAATCGTCAACAACAAGCCCCCCAGAACCAGCGACAGCAGCAGCAGCAGCAAGGTATCAACAAAGGGTGCTTTCAGTGTGGAGCTGAAGGCCATTTCAAGAAAGATTTCCCCCAACTGAACAGGAACTAGAACAACAACAACAACAACAACAACAACAATAATCAGGGGAATGGTAACAATGGGAACAACAACAACAACAATGGAGCTAGGGGGCGGGTGTTCGTGATTGGTCAAGGTGAAGCGAGGAATGACCCCAATGTTGTGACGGGTAAGTTCCTTCTTGACGACTTTTACGTTACAGTTTTATTTGATTCGGGTGCCGATACTAGCTACGTATCACTAGAAGTTAGTCAAATGCTTAAGCGTATTCCAATACCTTTGAACAACAAGCACACTGTAGAGCTAGCAAATGGTAAGAGTTTAGAGGCCGCACACATAGTCAAGGGTTGTAAACTTATTCTTGCTAACCAGACCTTCTCTATCGACCTTATTCCTATCGTCTTGGGTAGTTTCGACGTTGTCATTGGAATGGATTGGTTATCCCAACACCGAGCAGAGATTCTTTGCAACGAGAAGATTGTACGTATTCCTGGTTCTTGTGATGAACCTCTCATGATTCGTGGCGACAAGAGGGGTGCTGTTGAGAACGTCATCTCTTTCCTTAAGGCCCAGAAGTGTCTGAGGAAGGGCCACACCGCTATTTTGGCTCTCGTCACAGACACCTCGAAGAAAGAGAAGAAGATAGAAGATTTTCCAATTGTACGCGACTATCCTGAGGTATTTCCGGAGGAACTACCTGGTCTTCCTCCTCATCGCCAAGTCGAGTTTCAGATTGAACTAGCTCCCGGAGCTGCACCTATAGCTCGTGCACCTTATCGTTTAGCTCCCTCAGAGTTGGAAGAACTCTCTACGCAACTACAAGAACTCTTGGATAAGGGTTTTATTCGTCCTAGCTCATCGCCCTGGGGAGCTCCAGTGCTATTTGTGAAGAAGAAAGACGGTACCTTCAGAATGTGCATCGACTACCGTGAACTCAACAAGGTGACGGTGAAGAATCGTTATCCCCTCCCACGTATCGACGACTTGTTCGACCAGCTGCAAGGGTCGAGCTACTATTCAAAGATTGATTTGAGATCGGGATATCACCAGCTGAGAGTCCGAGAAGAGGACGTCTCCAAAACGGCCTTTAGAACTCGTTATGGACATTATGAGTTTTTAGTCATGCCTTTTAGGCTGACGAACGCGCCTGCGATTTTCATGGACTTGATGAATCGAGTGTGCAAGCCTTACCTGGACAAGTTCGTTATAGTCTTCATCGACGACATCCTGATCTATTCCAAGAGTCAGGAGGAACACGAGCAGCATCTACGACTTATTCTGGAACTCCTTCAAACGGAACAGCTTTACGCAAAGTTCTCGAAATGCGACTTCTGGCTTCGTGAAGTCCATTTCTTAGGCCATGTGGTGAACAAGGATGGGATTCACGTCGATCCATCCAAGGTAGACTCGATTAAGAACTGGCCTGCACCTCGTACACCAACGGAAATTCGCCAATTCTTGGGTTTGGCAGGTTACTACAGGAGGTTAATTAAGGATTTTTCCAAGATTGCACAACCTCTCACCTCACTAACGCAGAAAGGCGTTGTTTATCGATGGGGAAATGCACAGGAGTTAGCATTTCAGCATTTAAAGGATAGACTGTGCAGCGCACCTATCCTTTCATTGCCAAAGGGCACAGACGATTTTGTGGTTTACTGCGACGCATCAATTCAGGGTCTTGGTTGTGTATTGATGCAACGAGATAAAGTTATAGCCTACGCCTCACGCCAACTTAAAGTTCATGAAAGGAACTACACTACGCATGATTTAGAACTGGGAGCTGTTGTTTTTGCACTTAAGATATGGAGATACTACCTATACGGAACGAAGTGCGCCATTTACACCGACCACAGGAGTCTCGAGCACATCTTCAAACAGAAGGAACTAAATATGCGACAACGACGATGGGTCGAGCTACTGAATGACTACGAATGCTCGATCAGGTATCACCCGGGCAAAGCCAATGTGGTGGCTGACGCCCTCAGTCGAAAGGACACTGCGCCTAAGCGCGTACGAGCTTTGCAACTCACTATACATTATAGTCATCCTTCCCAAATACGAGACGCTCAGGTAGAAGCATTGAAACCCGAAAACGTCAGGGCTGAAGCCCTACGCGGCTCAAGGCAATGCTTAGAACGGAAGGAAGACGGTGCTTACTACGTAACGGGACGCATTTGGGTCCCACTCTATGGCAACCTACGAGAGCTTGTGATGGATGAGGCACACAAGTCTCGCTACTCGGTACACCCTGGTTCGGATAAGATGTACCACGATATCAAAACTACGTATTGGTGGCCTAGCATGAAGGCCCACATAGCAACTTACGTCAGCAAGTGTTTGACTTGTGCAAGAGTCAAGACTGAATACCAGAAACCCTCAGGCCTACTCCAACAACCAGAGATACCACAATGGAAATGGGAGCAAATTTCCATGGATTTCGTTACTGGCATGCCTAGATCCCAGCGCGGAAATGATACTATTTGGGTGATCGTGGATCGACTCACAAAGTCTGCACACTTCTTGGCTATCAAGGAAACGGATAAATTCTCCACTCTAGCAGAAGTATATCTCAAGGAAGTTGTCTCGAGGCACGGGGTGCCCACCTCTATTATCTCGGATCGAGATGCGCGTTTCACTTCAGAACTGTGGCAAGCAATGCATAAATCCTTTGGCTCACGATTAGACATGAGCACAGCGTATCACCCTCAGACGGACGGGCAGTCTGAACGCACTATTCAAACCTTAGAAGACATGCTTCGTGCATGTGTAATCGACTTTGGCAACAGCTGGGAAAAGCATCTGCCACTTGTGGAATTCTCGTACAATAACAGCTACCACACCAGCATTAAAGCTGCTCCGTTTGAGGCATTGTACGGGCGTAAGTGCCGGTCACCTCTTTGTTGGGCAGAGGTGGGGATAGTCAGATCACTGGTCCAGAACACGTGGTAGACACAACCGAACGAATTGCTCAAATACGACAACGTATGGCAGCAGCTCGTGACCGTCAGAAAAGCTACGCCGATAAAGACAGGAAACCACTCGAGCTCCAGGTTGGGGAGCGTGTACTACTCAAAGTTTCACCCTGGAAGGGTGTGGTTCGTTTTGGCAAACGAGGCAAACTTAACCCACGATACGTCGGACCTTTTGAGATCATCGAGAAAATAGGCAAGGTGGCCTACAAACTGAACTTACCAGCGGAACTCAGTGCAGTTCACAACGTTTTCCATGTGTCGAATCTGAAGAAGTGCCAGTCAGATGAGACCCTCGTAGTTCCTTTGAAGGAGCTCACCATCGACGAGCAGTTACGATTCGTCGAGGAACCAGTTGAAATCACGGACCAGGATGTTAAGGTCCTCAAGAACACTAGAATACCTCTCGTTCGAGTTCGTTGGAACTCACGTCGCGGCCCAGAGTTCACCTGGGAACGCGAAGATCAGATGAAACAAAAGTATCCCCAACTGTTCGCAAACAGTACAACTACTACTGAGGCTGAAGCTACGGAATTTCGGGACGAAATTCCAGATCAACGGGGGGAGGATGTGACACCCCAGGAAAACCAGGAAAACCATACAACTTAACTAGCTTCCTCAGTGAGTACTTACCAAATTTCGGGACGAAATTTCTTTCAACTTGGGGATAATGTGACAACTCGTAATTTAGAACCCTTCATTGTATCTCGATGTAACATGCTTGAACGTTATGTGTTTATATATTAGTAAATAAAAGCTCGTGATTATCTTGATGTGCTATGTGCTATTAAGGTGTACGTATAAAGTATAGTTTTTATACAAGCATGTATGTAGTGAAGCGGAACCAAAACACAAGGACCCGACTCGAGACCGCTTGGTCTCGAGTGAACAGTAAAACAGTTGGGCCGGTTGGGCCATGCACTCCCTTTAATCCATTCGGAACCCATTATTGTGCACCAACCTAGAACAAGTATATAACCCTTGTTGATAGCCAACCTTGCCATTTTTGGGCAACCCACACTCACTCTCACACACACTCTCCTACACACACTCTCTCTCTCTCACTAAAACCCTAGAACACCACCACAAACCTCCTCTCATCTCTCTCTCGGATTCAACCGGAGGCACCAAGACTCTCGGATCAAGCTCGAGATCGTCACCCGGAAGTTGGTTCATTGATTTCCTCACACCCTCAACATCTAACCGGTTAGTACCTTGTAGTTGTTTGGTTAAAATGAATGATAAGTTATAAGTATGTAGCAACCGGTTAGTGTTTTTTATGCTCAATAAGTGTTTGTGTGAATGATGGTGTTACTTGCTTGGAATGATTAAATGATGGATGACATATGACAACTCTTGTATGATGATGAGTGGCTAAGATATTTGAATGGTGAATGTATGGGATGCTTATGATCATTCGATTTATGTTAGAAGTTATAGGACAAATGTTGTTTTGATAATAATATGCAAAGTTGTCATAACATATAGATTGTATGAATACATATTCCTGTTTTGAGTAAAACGCATGCTAGACTTAAGATTTGAATGATCATGTTTGCATAAATGATGAAAACCCTAAATGAAGAACTCATTGAATAAGATATGAATATTCAAAATTTGCTATGTTTGATCTATTTGATTAAGATGTTAGACAACAAAACATGTTTGTGAACCCTCATTGGATAGGACACCAAATCATGAAATTAAAATTCTATTGGTTCGTACAAGTCTTGGAAGTGCACTAGAATCAACAGACAAACGAGTCGAGACCTCTGGTTTCGACTCGAGACCATCAAAATGGAAAATCGAGACCTATGGGGTTGCGACTCGAGACCAACCCATGACAACTCGAGACCTCCTGATCTCGACTCGAGACTGGACTCGAGACCTTTGAGGTTGCGACTCGAGACTGCATGTTCTCGAGTCGAGACCCCCTAGCCTCGATTGGGCAGTTTGACTAGGTTATTGGGCCACCAAGTGTGACAATGTGTTTTTGGCTTGTATCTGTGCTACTATACTACATGCTGATTAAGATTTAGAACAAGCCCAATAACTTAAAAGAATAATCGTATGACATGTATGCTATGTGTTAGATACGTGTAGGGTATACGTGACTTCCTTACACCCAACCTGACCTATACTGGTAACCGTATTAGGACGCGGTGACCAGCATACTTAACCAAGAAAATTAAACTGTCGAGCAAACCAAGGTGAGTTCACACCTTCTACAAAGCATGGGATTCCCAGGGGTTGGGAATGGGGTTAAGGAACATGGATTCCTCGTCCTTTATTGGGTAGGACAGTGCTGGTTCAGGAATATAATTCCTCGTCCTCTTGGACAGATAACTTTCACTAGACCAAAACTCTATCACGAAGTCCCTCCTTTTTATATCGACTTAATCGTCGGGCCAATGGCGAGCGGGTCATTAGTTAGATAGCGCTATTTAGGTTTGACAAACCTCACACCGTGCCGCAGAGGACGGGCGTGAACTAATGGATCTGGGCACGTCAATGATGATAGACATTGACAGTTCAGGGCACATAAACATGACTACAGTCAGCAGTCGATATGGTAACGAGTCTAGTAACATACATAGGGTAGCCCCCACGGCCGTAGAGCCAGATAATCAAACATGGGGTAGCCCCCACGGCTGGATTGCCAGGGTAATTGGGTTAAACAAATCATGTTTTCAACTATGGGGTAACCCCCACGGCAGGATGCCAGATAAAAGAAACTGTTTTCGAAACAACCTAAAACGAACACCCAACTGTGAACTCGCTCAACATTATTGTTGACTCGTTACTACATGCTTTGCAGGTCAATAGGTACTTAGCTGGAGCTTGCATGGAAGAGAGTCGCTGTGGGACATGGACAGCTGTGTGCCATGTTAAACTTTGAAATAATTAAACTTATGTTTTGGTTTTAAACGTTATGCTTCCGCTTGCAACTTAAACTATGTTTTTGTTTGGACACCAATTGTATCGGTTGAATTTTATAATCACTTACATGCTTGTTCAATATGATTGGTGGCTGGATCCTGGTCAGTCACACCTCCAAGCGGTGGTATTCCGCATGTGGATTTTGGGGGTGTGACACCCACCCCCCCCCCCCAAAAAAAAAAAAACCTAAACCCCCCTCCCCCACCCCCAAAAACCTAAACCCGCCCCCTCCCCCCCCCCCCCACCCCCAGCTAAAATGCTAAAAACTGAACCCCAAAAAAACCTTAAAAAATCTTAAAAAAAACTAAAAAAATAAAAAAAAAATCTAAACTTTTTTTTTAATATTTTTATGTTAAAATCGCTACTTTTAGTAGCCAAAAATAATTTAAATTTTTTTTTTTGGCTACTAAAAGTAGCGATTTTAACATAAAAAATATTAAAAAGAAAAATTTTGTGTGTTTTTTCAGCTATTTTTAGGCATTTTAGGTTGTGTTCACATTGGTTCTCGCGGTTCTCGCAATAAGGGGTGGTTCCTAACGGATCTTTGTCCTATATGTATATATATATATATATATATATGTATGTATATATATATATATATATGGGACCGCTAAAATGAGAACCACCCCGAGTTATGAGAACCGCGAGAACCACTTGATTCCGGGCGAGGTGGACCAAATTTTTTTTTCAAAAACGTAGGTGCATGTATTAGAAACACATTCGTAAAAAAAAAAATTTTAAAAAAACGCCGTGTGGGTAGTTTTTTACACCACAAAAACGTGGTTTACAAGTTCCGTAAATTACGGAACTCGTAAACCACGTTTTTGTGGTGTAAAAAACTACCCACACGGCGTTTTTTTTTTAAATTTTTTTTTTTACGATTGTGTTTGTGATACACTAATCTACGTTTTCGGAAAAAAAAAAATTGGTCCACCTCGCCCCGTACGGTGTGGTTCTCGCGGTTCTCATAACTCGTGGTGGTTCTCATTCTAGCGGCCCCCTATATATATATATATATAGGGGGCCGCTAGAATGAGAACCACCACGAGTTATGAGAACCACGAGAACCAAGTGCCACGGAGGGGCGTTGACCACGAAATTTTTTTTACACCTAGATCCGTATATTTTAAGACCGGGTGTAAAAAATTTTTTCAAACGGCGCGCCCGAGGGGGTAGTTTTTTACACCCAAAGTTTGGTGTTTTTAATTTTTTTTTCTTTTTTCTTTTTTTTTTTACAAACTTTGGGTGTAAAAAACTACCCCCTCGGGCGCGCCGTTTGAAAATTTTTTTTTACACCCGGTCTTAAAATATACGGATCTAGGTATAAAAAAAATTTCGTGGTCAATGCCCCTTCGTAGCACCTGGTTCTCGTGGTTCTCATAACTCGTGGTGGTTCTCATTCTAGCGGCTCCCTATATATATATATATATATATATATATATATATTGAGATCGTGTTATAAGTATTATGTACAAGTAACCGAAATACAAACATACATATTATGAAACTAAAAAATATTCGGCTTAGCGCCTCGCAACGCAGGCTGGGCATAACACTAGTTTATAACATATTGGATGGTGTATATTCTACTTGATAATAGATATAACGTATTTTTCAAATCTTAAATAAATACTACGTTTGTAATTGTTAGGTATCAAATAGTAGAGGGGTCAATTGTGATAATATCATAGTATGAGGGTTGTAAATGTAACTAGTGATTTGTATAAACAAACAAGTAACGTAATGAAAGCATCGATGAATTGATTGGGTTATACCCTTCTTCTCTTAGTGTTCTTCTTCCATTCTCTTTATCGATCTTGCTTGATTACCAATTTGTTTCATAACAGAATTTGTATATAGGTTTTTGATGTCTTAATTTTTTGTTAATATAAGTCACACATGATCATATACAAATAGAATGATTTTAAGTAACTGCAAAAAAAAAAAAAAAAAAAAAAAAAAAAAAAATTCAAAAATGGTTGGCAAACAATCTGGGCTTGTACACACTCAACAACCACCAAGTTAAGAGGCTCAAATTAGCCAAAAAAAATGTCAATATAATATCATGTGTCACTGGTGTTTATATTTATATCTTTTCTTGCTTTGAACTTACCTGAACCACTCCTTTCAAACAGTCTCTCAACAAGAATATCCCACTTTGTTTCCCGCGGTTCCAATTTTGTAGTTGAGGTGTCTCTACCTCTGCCTATGTCTCCAAGATCTTGATGTTTTGATGCCAGCTTGTCAGCAGATGATTGGTCTTCGCTGTCTGTAGATGCTGACAAGGATTCTTGAGGTTCGTTTTCATCTTCATCTTCGTTTTCATTGGCGTCGACAGCATGTGGTATGTTGAGGGTCACGGCTCTTTCTAAAGCATCCTTGTGTTCTTTCTCTATCGACTGCAGCCGATCAAACTTTTGTACTGTTGGTGCTGTTGTCATTGTTTCTGAACTCTTCTCCTTCATTAACTACAGTTTTTGTTTCATAATTTTTTTATTTACAAGTGAAATGTCTTAAATGACCGTCTAAGAACAATCATACCTTGGGGCGTGCGTTTCAAAATCAGTAATATGGTGAGAACCACATAATACAATTGTACCTATTCTGGCTTGGATTTCCAAACTGGTTTGTAACCCGAAATAAGTTTCACTACCAAACCGGTTTCAGTCCGACCCAGACCATCAGTTTGTATACCGGTTCCCCCTCTCCTCACCCAAACTGGTTTCAACCCAACCCAATTTTTTTTTTAAATACCGGTTTATGACCCAAACCATTTTTAACCCGACCCAAACCGGTTTGAATAGGGTTCGAATAATTTTCACCCAAACCGGTTTCTCCTTAAACAGGTTTTGACCAAAGTTGACCAACCCAGTTCGGTTTATAACACGAACTGGCATGACAAATAAAACCGATTTGTCCACCTCTAGCATTGCGTGATTCCCGAGATTCTCAACATATTACTTTTTATTAAACGAGCGTACCCCTGTATGACTAGACTTACATTTAAAGCTTTCTCTGCTTCTCGATGAATCCAGATAATTGCATGATCAGCTGTAGCATGTGATGATAGAACAATATGTTCAAATCTACCATCAACAGGAATTGCAGTTCTTACCTCTGGAGGGTATCTCCCACATCTGTTCACACAAGATGACTTTATTAAAACATTTAAATAAATCCCTCAATTATCTAAGTTGGTGATCCTAAATGAACCCGAACCGTATGAACAAACCCGACACCCGGAACATTTGGTAGGGGTAATTAGACGGGTATAGGAAAAGGTTTAAAAATTAACGCGGGTTTGGGATGTGTATGGTATTGTGATACCCAGCCCAATTACCAAAAACATACATTACCTGTAAATATTTTCATTTTACTGTTGGTTCATAGAGTAATTTACTAATCCGCTAATATTAGTTTTTTATAATTTAATTTTCTTGGGTAACATTATTACACAAAAATTAAAATAGTAAGAAACTAAGGATTATACCCGATACCTAACGGGTAACTACCTACTTATCTAGAGTAGATACCCGACGGGTATGAGACACTATTTTATGGACTGGATTAGCAATACCGTCCCATCTTCATGAGTAAGATTATACCTGCAAAATTTTCTTTCGACAATATGGTAAATCCGGCCCGGAGCGTATAATCTTCTTGGATCTCTTAGTTTTCTACCTTCTGGTATGAAAGTATCCCTCAAGCAAACCAAAAAGATCAAACAGGGCAAGCAGAAAATCGATTTGAATATGTCTTCCAATGGGGTGGCTGTTCTTGGTAAGAAATCATCCTGTAATTTGTTCAATTAAATAATCAAAATCACATGCTTAGCAGCTGGCTGTAACTTGCTTTTAAAATGAACACATCAGGAGTGCCATGAGCACATGCAAGGGGTTTGAGTATTTGATCAAGTTATTTTTTATGAATAATAATTTAGTAATGTTGAAAAACAAACGCCTCGCATATGTGATACACGCTCCTCGTGCATCTACTTTTGAAATCAAAAAGCATCCGAGTACTACATTCCTTTTAAACCCAAGGGCCATAGGGTTAGCAAATAACCAAACTAACCAATCTGTAACCGAAATAACCAACCCAAACCAAACCAAACCAAACCAAACACTTGGTCGATAGTTCAACGTTAAGCCATAACCGATTAACTGAACATTGTGGTTGTTTCTGTTCACGTGTGTGCCATAACCAAATTAACCGAACCTATCCTTTACAATAAACCCTAACCAATCATATTACAAGTAATCTTTTTAAAACCAAGGGCCCGTCATCTAACAAATTAATGTAATTCATGTAAATTATATTTTAGTATTTTTCTAATAAACAACGCCTTGCATACGTCATGCATTGCCTTTTAGGATCAAAAGCATCGAGTGCCACGTTCCTTTTAAAACCAAGGGCCGTAGGGTGCACAAATAACCAAATTAACCAGACTGTAACTGACTTAACCAAACCAAACAAGATACTTAACAGATAAGCTACATAACCCATTAACCGAATATTGTGGTTCTGTTTCGGTTTTGGCAGTGCCTATGCATTAGGCATGCACCCCTTACAGATAAGCCCTAAATGATCAGATACTCCTAAAATGATAGCAGTTACAAGTTATCATTAACGGATTACCTGCAAGACAACTGAATAGATAACATCAGCATACTTAACCGCCAAATTAAGCGACATACACCTGGCGGGAGCAAGAGCAAAACACCTAACCAAGTCTCTGGGAATCCCACCCAACCTATCCCTATGATTGACAACAATAACCGTCAACAAGGCGGCCACACCGGACCCAAGTGAATGCCCAACAAACACCATCTTATAACAAGCCCCATTCTCCAACCACAAGTGTTTCAAATCCTCAGACTCCTTATTCAACAACCAGATGGCCGATTTCAACAACCCATGGTGCACATACCCGCCATCAAACATCTGCATACCCAACCGATTATTCAACAACAATTTGTAATCACTCTCCTTTTTCAAATTCAGACCTCTAATGGCTAACACAATCTCTTTACGATCATGATCAAGGTAGATCAAGTAGGGTGGAGCTTGACCTGAGGTTTCTTGATAAGTGACTCGTTTGTGAACAAAATTAGGGTTTAACCGATATCCGCCGAGGGGTGGGGATTTGGGGTGGTGGAGGTCTTCTTCGTAGACGGCGAGGATGATGCGGCAGAGGTGGGGGACGGAGTCGAACTCGGCGGCGGAGGCTTGGGGCCAGGTGGCGCTGTCGTCGCCGCCGACGTAGGTGCAGCGTTTCCAGAGCCAGCGGAGGCAGCCGACGGCGAGGAAGCACTCGGCTCCGCAAACTACAGACATGTTGGGGGTAGAAGGAAGAATTGTGTTGTGAAGATCACATGGAGTTGAAGCTGGAGGGTTGAGAAGAGGATGAAGAAAGGGATCTGGTACAGAGTGGTCGTCAAGTTGCTGTCATTGGGAGATTCTGGCGTGTATTCATTAGTTGGAATTGGATATGTTTTTTACTTTGAAAATTGGATTAACGTAAGAAAGAAAGATGTTTTCATTGGTGGACCCAAGTTGAATGGGTCGTGTGTGTTCGTAAACATATATATTGTTTCTTTGGCGAGGGCAACTTGGGTCTTAAATGGGGATAAAACTCAAGCCTGTTCCACAACATGGTTAATTGTAATGTTTCGAGGAACCATATAAATGGAGTTTTGGTGGAAGACAATTGTGGCGGAACCAGAAGCAGTAAAAAATCACTTCAAAGGATTTTTTTGAGGAGCGTTTTAGAGAACCAGAATTCTTGGTGAAAAAGAGCCCGGGCCGGAAGGGATGTCCTTTGCGTTTCTAAAAGCTTTTTGGGCAGATTTTGAACCCCTAATCCTCAAGAGGATGGAAGAATTATATAAGCACGGTCCGTCCTTGAGAGGTTACAGTGCGTCGTTCATCTCTCTTATTCCTAAAATCAAGGATCCCAACTCCAAGTGGTTACAGGCCAAAATCCCTGGTTGGTCTTGTGCAAAACATTATTTCCAAGACCTTGGTTAATAGGCCGGTGACCATCATGTACTCATTTCTTTCGTATACTCAATCAGCATTCATTAGCAGGCGAAACATAATCGATAGTCCTCTGATCTAAAACGAAATTGTCTCTTGGGCGAAGAAATCTAAGGCACCGGTCTCCTTCTTTAATGTTGACTTCGAAAAAGCCTACAATTCTCTAAATTGGAAGTTTCTGATCTCAGCTTTATCGCACATGGAGTTTCCATCTAAATGGAATTGCTGAATTATAGGTTTATTTTACGCAAGATCGGAGAAGGTTTTAGTGAACGGTGCGCCGGCCTCGGGTTTTAACCTCGAGAGAGGCATTTGCCAAGGAGACCCGTTATCTTCTTTTTTTGTTCATTCTAGCTATGAAGGCTCTTAATGTAGCTATGAATAGAGCAAAAGATAACAGTCTTATACAAAGGAATTATTATACCTAACAGTGGCCCCACCATCTCACACTTATTTTATGCAGATGATGTTGTCTTTGTCGGTGACGGGGACCTTGAGCAAACGAAGAACCTCATGAGAATTATGCGTTGCTTTTTCTTATCCTCAGGATTGGAAGCTAGCCCACAAAAAAAAGCAAACATTTTGGCATTGGAATCAATGACGAAGTCTGATCTCAGTTAGCTTCACTCTTAAATTGCAAAATGGGAGACATGTCTTTCAAGTGCGTGGGTCTAATGGTCGGGGGTAACATGAACAGGGTGGCGAGTTGGAAACGAGTGATGGATCGCTTCAACTTACGACTTTCTAGATAGAAAGCAAAGAACCTATCTCTCATCGGTACCGTAACCTGCACAAAAACCATATTTGGAAATCTTCCAATGTATTATCCCCGTGTATAAGGCCCTTATGCAAGCTATCAAGATCAGTGAAAGAATTCTCATGAGCGGAAGCTCAATACACAGATGAATGAGATCAATCCTGGGATGGTTTGGATTTGTAATGAAGTGGTCGGTTTGCTTTCGCGGGTCGTGGCATTATGCCAAAATAGTAAGGTTAGTGAATTGTTTAATATGTGAATTTAAGTATAAAGTTATGAATTGAATAAGTACTTCCGCACGAACAAGTGGTAACGCAAGATGTGATATGATAAGGCAGGGTTGACTTTTAAAAGTGGGCTAAGAATGAGTTTTAAATCTGGCTTAAGTAGTAGACAGTGCATGTATGAGTAAGAAGGATAGAAGTAAAACTCCAAGTATATACGAAATTATTAGAACTAATACTAACGGTGAATGTGGTAGCAAGTTCATATGAACTTCATTTTTCTTTTATGTAAATAATGGTAGTAAACCCTTGGGTTTGCTTCTAGTTTGCACACTTTAGTTCTAGTACGATAATGTGATGGTACGATTATATTTATTCATGAATAAGACTTTTGCAAAGATCCTGAATGTATTCATATGGTATTGAGCATCGTGAATGGAAAGATGAAAAAGTAAGAGTAGTATTGGTCTACTAAGAATGAGAAAGGTTTCGGGGACGAAACCTTCTTTAAGGGGGGTAGAATTGTAACACCCCAAAACTCGAATTATCTAGTTGTTAATATGTTATCACGTTTAAAAGAATGAGATTTAATAACTAGGTTCTTAAACCAAGTTAAATGCTTGGTTTAAACAAGTAACAATATGAATTGGGTAAATTATGAACTATGGCAAACATGAGGGGTTGATATGGACAAAAGGGAAAGATAAAAGATAAAACAAAAATTAACCCTTAAACTACACACCTGGGCGTGTGTTCGATCAGGAGAGGAGAAAGAAAGGGGTCAAGCCCTAGAACACCAAAATCTATCAAATTGAAAGAGGGAATTGGCAAGAAACTAATGCATGGGCTTATATTCGTGATCATCTAGACTTGCTACACATGAGGTAAGTTGTAGAAGTTAATTTTATGATCTAGTATGAAGTGGGTTATGATCAATCCACGAATTTGTATGAGATTGAGCATGAACATGTGTTAGAATCATCATATGGAACATGTGTTGTGCATGATTTTGATTAATTTCATGTTTAGAAGCAAAACCCATTTGGGATGATGAAGTGAGTGAATCACCATGTTCAATAATTGTGTAATTTGTGATATAGCGTGTTGTATGTGATGAATTATTTTAGATAAGTTGATTAGGACATGAAATAAATGGATGTATAGATTGAATTGATGAATAAAGATAGGAACATGGAGGATCATGCATGAACGGGTTGTACAATATGCTTCGTTAGTAGTACGCACACCAAGTGTATGATGAAATGTCTAAATGAAGTTAGGAGGTGAAGTTATGTGAAACGGCTTGACGTATATAGTGTCGTTCGTATAGCTTATTAGAATATTACGGATATATATATATATAATAATAATAAGCCGAAAGCTCATACGATGAATTATTGACTTCTGAAAGTCAACTATAGACATAAAAAGCATGATTTGGTTTGTTGTCGTAAAGGTAGGATTATAGGAAGTTGTATGGTACATGTTACGTTAATATGCGTTATTTATGATTACATGATGAATTTCATGAGTTTGAAAGGATATGAATTGGATTATATGTTATATGTTTGTTAGAAATGACTAATGAAAGTTTAGTGTGAAATATGCGATTTATATGATAGTTAACATGTACAAATGAGTATGCTAATAAGGGCGTGATTTTGATGAAATGGAAGTAAAGGAATCAGGTCAAGACGGACTCAAGCACGAGGTGTTAACGGGTCAAGAAGAAGCAAGGAAGCAGATACGAGCATGGACACATAAGGTAAGTGATTTTTGGAATCACTTCTCATGTTATTTAAGTAAAGTTATGTACTAGTATATCAACATGATAATTGAATTCAAGTAAGGTTTTACATATATGGTTGTGTAGAATGATAGTTAGATGTGATAATGTGGTCATAAGATATAAGGAAAGGAAAGCAAGATTTAAGTTTAAAGTGTTTGAATCCTTTAGCGGATTACAATACGTTTACACGTAGAAATTGATAACGGGCGCATAAACTTCATGATTAAGGTCCGAGTATTAGGGAACATTCTTGGTTATGAAGCTAGTACGAAATTTATAGTAATCACACAAGTTTGTGGATTTAAAACATGAACGGGTCGAATAAGTGAAAAAGGGTATTTAAAGCCGAGAGATTAAGTTAATATTTTCCTTAAACCGGATGTTGGATTTCATGTTCATATGATAGAATGTGAATTTACAAGCATGTAGGAAGAAACGGGAGGTTAAACGTGTAAACGGTTCAAAAGTTATGCGCGTTTTAGTGCGTACGGACGATGAAACGGAACTGCAGAAAAATGCCATTTCTAGAGGGCGTCGCCGACGGGTTAAGGGGGGTCGCCGACGGGCTCTAGAAAATCAGTTTTTCTCCGACGCCCTAATTACCTGTCTACGGGGTTTTTGGCTACGGGAAAACCACGGGCCGTCGCCGACGCCCTCCCCAAGTCCAAAAACATGAAATTTGTTATTTAAGTTGATTTATGTATCGTAGGCTTCGGTTTGTTATCCGTGGACTACGGCGAGCTTTCTAAACATGATTTTGATCGATCCTTAGATGTTTATGGGCTATAAATCAAAGTCTAAGTCCCATGTAATTAACGTATGAGTATGTAAGAGGTATGCAAGATCTTGTACGTGTATGTTGTTGTGTATTTATGTATATATGGAAGATATGTATGAGTGTATGCATGCATGTAGAGACGTATGAATGTAGGTACGTATATAGAAGCGTATTTATGTATATATGAAGATCCATATGATAGTATGTACATATGTGAAGGCGTAGGAATGTATGTACGTATGCAGATGTGTATGTATGGAAGTACGTGTGATCGTATGCAGGTATGTAAAGACGTAGGAACGTAGGTACGTATGCAGATGTGTATTTATGTATGTATGAAGATACGTATGCGTGTAGGCATGTATGTAGAAACGTACGAATGTAGGTACGTATGTAGAAGTGTATTTAAGAATATATGAAGATACGTATGAGTGTATGCATGTATGTAGAGAGGTATGAATGTATGCACGGGTATATGTAAGTATGATTTTGGATACGTTGAGTGTTAATGATATTAATCGTGTGCCTGGAAAACGAAGATTAATGCAGGTACATTATTGAAGGCTCACCAGGGAATGGATATGCGAATGATATGCTTAAAATTAGAGAGAAAGCTGAATGGAAAGTGCACATGTATGAATCTTGTTTATATGTATAACGTATGCTAATGTTATAAATGTATGTGGTGAGTGCAGCTTGTACAAGAGTACGGGCGATTATCACAAGGAATAGAGATAGAAGACCAAGTCACAAGGTAGATTGTACGGGAATAATTGATTATGTACCTTAGCAAACAGAAGTTTTGCTTATGTTTCGTAAAAGAGTTATTTTAAAAAGGACTTTCAAGTAAGCTAAAACGTTTGTAATGAAAGAAATTTTATTGCACGAATTTCCGCTGCGACTTTTGTTAAATATAGCTTACACTAGTCATATATTTTAGAATGTTCTTTTGTCGTATTAATTACGAATAAGATAAATGTCTAATTGAGATATGGTGTTCCGGCGTGTAGTCGTACGGAACAAGATAACCAAATAGGATAAGAAACCGTATTGATGGTTAAAAATGAGTTAAATCGGTAATTCGATCATGTTATAACGAATGAAATATGTACTTTTAAAGGTTACATATAAGGTAAATCATGATAACCAATAAGGTTAAAATTGTAATTTGGTCACTCGTTGACAATAATTGTTGGTTTTGAAAGATACTTATTTCGTAAGCCTTAATTGGACAAAAAGCGTTAAGAGGTGATTTATAATTAAAACGACCGTGCGGTGTAAACCGGAGCGAGTCATGTAGACGAGATGACAATAAGCTTCATCTCGCCAATATAATCGGTCATTCAGACCAAACGGGTCAAAAGGTGAAAATATCACTCTTTGACAATATCGACTAATGGTTTGTTGAGTTGTATGATTACAGAAATAATTATCGAGTGGATATTTACATCGCTATTACTTAGCGGCTATTGAGGCAGGGTATTTAAATGGGTCAATATAATGATCCGAACCAGGTACGCATAATAGAATAACTCTCATTTAAACGTAAGGTTTAATGAGAGTTAATCGGAGTCTAAAATAGATTTTTGGTTACTTCAATGGGTAAACTGAATGTTATAAATGGTGGTCATTTCGTTTGAAAGGCCTAATGACTTTCAAACAAAATCATAGTTGAAAAGATGGCTTATGGGTCAAACATGTTTACAAAAATCTCTCATCGTTAATGAAGGGCCACAATGGACCAAAACGCCCTTATAAGTTAAACTGAGCAAACAACCCTTAAAGGTTGTTTGGAAACGAGTTTCATGATTAGATAAATACTTAGGACAAGTATAGAAGTTGTAAGATGTAATACGATAGTCAAATAACTCTATTTGAGTCCTTGCCGTAAAAATAATGAGTTGAGGGGTAAAACTCGGTTTATATAGGTTACCATAGTAAACCCACCATAAATTCAGTAGTGGTGGAAAATTATATGATAAGAAATGTGGTAATGTAATGCTAGAAGCAATCGAAAACAATTTTAAGCTTGAAAGCGCTTAAATACCCTTAACGGGTCAAAATAAGCACTTGAGCGTAAACGGGTTCTAAATACGTAAGAAACTCATGACTTGAACCTAGAGTAAATTGCCATTTTAGTCCCTGAGTTTTGTCCAAATTTGCCATTTTAGTCCAAATAGTTTTTTTTTGCCTCTGGGTCCCTGACTTTTACATTTTGTTGCCATTTTGATCATTTTGTCTAACTCCATCCAAAAACACAGTTTGTAACAGGGGTATTTTGGGGATTTCCTTAAAAAAAGTTTTCCGTTGCCATTTTGATCCAATTCCAAAAAATCGAAAAAATTCCAAAAAATCAAAAAGATTCCAAAAAATTCAAAAAAATCTAAAAATAAAAAAAATTCTAAAAAATCATAAAAATTCTAAAAAATTCAAAAAAATCTAAAAATAAAAAAATTCTAAAAAATCAAAAAAATTCTAAAAAATCAAAAAAATTCTAAAAAATCCAAAAATCATTAAATGTTTCGGCACGAAGCGTTTCGACCCGTACCGTTTCGAACCGTACCGTTTCGACGCGAACCGTTTCGACACGTACCGTTTCGAACCGTACCGTTTCGACGCGAACCGTTTCGAACCAAACCGTTTCGACCCGTACCGTTTCGAACCCGAACCGTTTCGAGCCGAAGCGTTTCGAATCGTACCGTTTCGACGTGAACCGTTTCGAAACGGCTCGAAACGGTTCACGTCGAAACGGTACGGGTCGAAACGCTTCGCGTCGAAACGGTTCGGCTCGAAACGGTTCGGGTTCGAAACGGTACGGGTCGAAACGGTTCGTGTCGAAACGGTTCGGCTCGAAACGGTTCGCGTCGAAACGGTTCGGTTCGATACGGTACGGGTCGAAACGGTACGGTTCGAAACGGTTCGCGTCGAAACGGTAAGGTTCGATACGGTACGGGTTCGAAACGGTTCGCGTCGAAACGGTTCGGTTCGATACGGTACGAGTCGAAACGGTTTGGTTCGAAACGGTACGGGTCGAAACGGTTCGTGCCGAAACATTTAATGATTTTTGGATTTTTTAGAATTTTTTTGATTTTTTAGAATTTTTTTTTTTCAGATTTTTTTGAATTTTTTAGAATTTTTATGATTTTTTAGAATTCTTTTTATTTTTAGATTTTTTTGATTTTTTGGAATTTTTTTGATTTTTTGGAATTGAATCAAAATGGCAACTGAAAACATTTTTTTAAGGAAATCCCCAAAATACCCCTGTTACAAACTGGGTTTTTGGATGGAGTTAGACAGAATGATCAAAATGGTAACAAAATGTAAAAGTCAGGGACCAAGAGGCAAAAAAAAACTATTTGGACTAAAATGGCAAATTTGAACAAAACTCAGGGACTAAAATGGCAATTTACTCCTTGAACCTAATATGATAGGAGATTTTGAAATTATGAATTTCATAAGTTTAGGGGGGGCATACAAACCTGTTTTTGTTTGATTTATACATGAACGGGTCAAAACAACAAAACATGAAGAACATGCAGCAGCTACCGTAAGTTACGGTACCGTAACTTACGGTAGCAATTAAAGTTGTTACGCTGGTTTTATACTGCATTACGGCAGCCCTTGAATGCCCAGTTGCTACCGTAACTTACGGTGGCTACCGTAAGTTACGGTAGCGCCCAATTATTTTTGTTGAGTTTTGTTTCGCGAATCCATTTGAACAAGTTTTAAACCGCATATGACTAAAATCATTTCATGTTTATGGAATGTAGGTTGCCTAGTAGTAGCGGATGACGACTGAGCCCGACGAAGAATCGAACGCACCAGATTAAAGCTTCCGCGAATAGTTTTGTCGTCACGTTTTAAACGGTGAATTAAATTACAAAATGTTGGAATGTTTTATTTAGTAAAATGTTTTAGCAAACTCGCATTTTTAAGTGTGTGTTTAATCTTAATACATTGTTATAATTAAAAAGTTTGGATAATTGATTAAAATGGACTTAGGGTGTTACAAGTTGGTAATCAGACCTCAAGGTTGTTGACAAATGTGTTCGGTTCGAGGCTTGATCGCAAATCCGGTAAGTACATGTATATCAATGGTTTAGTATGATTAAAGTGTTGAGAACAACACATATTGTTATCGTGTAATACACGTTACACCAATAAAATCGATATAGAATAGATATAGTCAACGAAATTACACGCGTTGATGCGTATAGTAAAAAAGCCTCGTATTATAATACGGGCACCCATTAATGTCGAAATTACTAACTATTGTAAACGTTTTAGATTGAAGGACACTCGCATATGAAGATAGCGAGAGTTTAACAAATCATGGATTTGACAGAGGAACGGTCCAAAGTACGACAAATAGAGCACGCTCACCAAGGACCTAAATCGCGCAACGATTGCGAATAAGTTAATGGCAAGGAGAGCCTGTTAGAGCAAGCATTATCAAGTGCACGTTTTAAATTATTGCATAAATAGTAATATGCAACAAATACGTAGAGATTGAAAGTTGCATATGTAGATTGAAAACTTGGAAAAACCTGAATAGAAAACCTATCCAGGATATTGTTTCCAAGAAAAACAAATAGAGGCATTATTTACATGGGGTGTAATGTGAAAATTATAAAAAGGTCATCTATACCAGGTGTTGATCGCTTACTCTGGCCAAGTAAGTAGTGAACATGTGGTACCATGAACTTCTTATGATGGACACATTTATGTCCGATGTAGTAAGGGTGGGGTGAATGGGACTAACTTAAATGGTACCCAAATGAATCAAATAAGTAAGATGTTTGATAGTAAACGTAAACGTAAGTCGGATGACGGGAGCGTATTACATAAGAATAACGAGCCCGAGAGAAGGGACAAGGATCAAGTAAAAAGAAAATATAGACCGACCAATAGGAATGCTAAGGCATAGGGATAAAAGTTTGACTGTCACAAGTGATGAAATTCACATGGACAAGTCAAACGAATTGAATAAAGAATAAAGGACTTGATTGAATAAAAGCGATGGATCTCGCTAAGACGACCAAATAAATTAAAATAACGTCTAAAACCACATAAAAATGGTTACTTGAAAATGATTACGGTAAAGATACCCGATGAATGGGTAGGATTTGGAAAGAATGCGTAAACCAAGAGACGGGAACGCGAAATAGAAGGTCAAAAGACTCGGAATATGAGTCATGACTAAAAGACAATGAGAATTTGCAAACAAAAATGTTAATAACTACGCTCAACTATTTTAAAGTTGAACGGATCGAATAAAGAATGGAGTTTGACGTTCACAAGTGATGAAATTTCACACGAACAAGTCAAACGAGATAAATAAGGTATAAAAACTTGGTAGTGCAAGTAAGCGCAAACTGAATAATGGAAGCGCGAAACATTAATGAACCTACATGATGGGTCATAAAGGAATATATAATGGAAAAACGCAAACTAGCGAAACAAAAATGTTAAAAACACTAAGATAAAGAACCCGTGTAATGGGTCGTAAATAAGTATAGGTAAGAACCGGGTAACGGTAAGTGTAGGACAAACCGATGTGTAAATGACGTTAGAAGTCATAAAGTCAGAAAGATAATTCGAAAGAGAACAATGTAGCCTTAGACTACGGTCAAGGTCAAATGAAATCCAAAAAAGCAAAAGTAAATAGTTCTAGACATAAAAGGGGTGCCTTGACACCATATATATATATATATATATATATATATATATACAGTTGAATAAAGACTTGAATAAAAGATGATCTACGGGATTAAACATAGTGTTAAGGTCTACGGGACCAAGAAGACCCTTGGGTCATAAATAGAAAGAAACAAACTGTTGGGTCTCACCTTAAAAGGTGGAAATCTAAAGAAATAGTCTACGAGACTAAGCGAAAGAACCTACGGGTTATTTGAGTTAAGCGTGGGAACTAGTTGAAATTCCCCGCATTAAAAGATATTGGAAAGGAACAAATCCTCGGAAGCAACATTCCTAGATATGAGAGAAAGACATAAGACAAAGAGAAAACGTAAACTAAAAATTTAGTTTTTAGTCAAAAGCAACGTTTTAATAAACATAAGTGGTATGAAGCGATTTAGAAAACCGTAAACGCACATAAGGCCGGAGATGGCGATATGGATATATGCCCGAGCAATGGGGTATAAGGTAACCACTGTCTAACAAGTCTAACCGCCAAAATAAATAATTAATAAAGATATGAAATACAAGATGAAAGTTACGGCCCATGAGGCCTTATACGTGAAAGGCGCATACGTTTGGAAGCCAAAAGGGCATTACCATATTATCCTGGTAAGATTATTAGATGCGAGCAATGCTCAAGTAATTATCGAAACTAAGTCCAAGGAGTCAAACCTGAGGAACTGCGTAAGAAAGGTTTCGAGGAAGAAACCTGTTTAAGGGGGTAGACTTGTAACACCCCGAAAACGGGATTGGTCATCAAACCCCGTTAATACTAAAAGACGGGTAAAGTACCGTTAGTAGTAAAAATTAACCCGGTAAATATTAGGATCTAAATAAATAAACCTAATATTAAATAAAAGTTGAACAAATCCTTTTGAGGAAAACAAAGTATATAGAGGGCCCGAGTTAACGGGACTTAAAAAAATAAAACGGGTTCTAATTCCCCACACCCACCAAGTTAACTAGGAATAGTTAACCTAGTTAGTGAGGTGTAAATAAGTAATAAAACATGGAGTTCTAGTCCCTAACAATTAAAACTAAACTTGAGGGACCAAAGCTGCCAAAAGGGAAACTTATTTTATTAAAACATAAAAATCAACACATATCACACACTTAGTGTGTGTATATGTCGATCATCAGGAGAAGAAACAAGGGGAAACCCTTGTTCAACCTTAATCCATCAAATTGGAGGGCAAATCAAGACCCAAATCGATGCATGAACAAAAATAAACGATCACCAAGTCAAGGGGATCATAAGGTATGTCAAATTTTTGATATTTATGAAGTTGGGATTCTTGATGAACTTATGAAAATCGAAATTGAAGCTTGAATGTTAGATGTTTAAATGAAACTATGATAAATTCATGGTTAGAAATGAACCCTAATCAATAATTTGATGTATTGATGTTCATACACATGAAATTGAGAATCACCCACATATGTGTTAGATGGGTTTTGTAGAGAGATTAAGAATACTAGAATCTTGATCAGGAAACAGGTGTTATTGGTTTTTGTGAAACAAATCTAGGTGTTGTTATGCATGCTAGATGTAATGAACTTGAAAATAATGTTAATCTTGGCTAACTAGTTAGTCATGAGCTCGATTGCTCGTAGTAAAAATTTCATGCCCATAAGGTGTTCGATGTAATGCCTAGGTGAACATGGTGAATTAATGTGTTTTGATGATAGTAGAAATACCTTTCATTATCATAGTTATTAATTATGTGAAATATTTAGCGCATGGTTTATACATGATTGTTGCTCTAGTAGCTAAGCAACTGAGTATATTGAGTTCATTAGTGCAAATTGCATATGTGATAAGCAGTTTGACCTTTAAGAGTCAAACCGGTCTATAATAAGAATCGTATGCGGAAAAATTGTAAAGAGAGTTCATAAGTATAATAGTCATAGTATTGATGACTAATATAACTATCTTGTGGATGATCACATTATAGTTTGACGCTTAACAAGCTAGGTGGAAGCTTGGAAAGGAAGCGAGTCAAACAAATCAAGAATGGAGGAAAAGCATAATTCAGATGCAAGGTAAGTATAGCTTACACTAGTCATATATTTTAGAATGTTCTTTTGTCGTATTAATTACGAATAAGATAAATGCCTAATTGAGATATGGTGTTCCGGCGTGTAGTCGTACGGAACAAGATAACCAAATAGGATAAGAAACTGTATTGATGGTTAAAAATGAGTTAAATCGGTAATTCGATCATGTTATGACGAATGAAATATGTACTTTTAAAGGTTACCATATAAGGTAAATCATGATAACCAATAAGGGTAAAATTGTAATTTGGTCACTCGTTGACAATAATTGTTGGTTTTGAAAGATACTTATTTCGTAAGCCTTAATAGGCCAAAAAGCGTTAAGAGGTGATTTATAATTAAAACGACCGTGCGGTTTAAACCAGAGCGAGTCATGTAGACGAGATGACAATAAGCTTCATCTCGCCAATATAATCGGTCATTCAAACCAAACGGGTCAAAAGGTGAAAATATCACTCTTTGACAATATCGACTAATGGTTTGTTGAGTTGTATGATTACAGAAATAATTATCGAGTGGATATTTACATTGCTATTACTTAGCGGCTATTGAGGCAGGGTATTTAAATGGGTCAATATAATGATCCGAACCAGGTATGCATAATAGAATAACTCTCATTTAAACGTAAGGTTTAATGTGAGTTAATCGGAGTCTAAAATAGATTTTTGGTTACTTCAATGGGTAAACTGAATGTTACAAATGGTGGTCATTTCGTTTGAAAGGCCTAATGACTTTCAAACAAAATCATAGTTGAAAAGAGGGCTTATGGGTCAAACATGTTTATAAAAATCTCTCATCGTTAATGAAGGGCCAAAATGGACCAAAACGCCCTTATAAGTTAAACTGAGCAAACAACCCTTAAAGGTTGTTTGGAAACAAGTTTCATGACTAGATAAACACTTAGGACAAGTATAGAAGTTGTAAGATGTAATACGATAGTCAAATAACTCTATTTGAGTCCTTGCGGTAAAAATAATGAGTTGAGGGGTAAAACTCGGTTTATATAGGTTACCATAGTAAATCCACCATAAATTCAGTAGTGGTGGAAAATTATATGATAAGAAATGTGGTAATGTAATGCTAGAAGCAATCGAAAACAATTTTAAGCTTGAAAGCGCTTAAATACCCTTAACGGGTCAAAATAAGCACTTGAGCGTAAACGGGTTCTAAATACGTAAGAAACTCGTGACTTGAACCTAATATGATAGGAGATTTTGAAATTATGAATTTCATAAGTTTAAGGGGGGCATACAAACCTGTTTTTGTTTGATTTATACATGAACGGGTCAAAACAACAAAACATGAAGAACATGCAGCAGCTACCGTAAGTTACGGTAGCTACCGTAACTTACGGTAGCAATTAAAGTTGTTACGCTGGTTTTATACTGCATTACGGCAGCCCTTGAATGCCAGTGGTTACCGTAACTTACGGTGGCTACCGTAAGTTACGGTAGCGCCTAGTTATTTTTGTTGAATTTTGTTTTGCGAATCCATTTGAACAAGTTTTAAACCGCGTATGACTAAAATCATTTCATGTTTATGGAATGTAGGTTGCCTAGTAGTACTGGATGACGACTGAGCCCGACGAAGAACCGAACACACGAGATTAAAGCTTCCACGAATAGTTTCGTCGTCACGTTTTAAACGGCGAATTAAATTACAAAATGTTGGAATGTTTTATTTAGTAAAATGTTTTAACAAACTCGAATTTTTAAATGTGTGTTTAATCTTAATACATTATTATAATTAAAAAGTTTGGATAATTTATTAAAATGGACTTAGGGTGTTACAATATTCAATTATCATATTTTTGAATTTTGAATTTTTGACAAAATAAAAACATATTTTTTGTTTTTAAAATTTTCAATTTTTAGGGTTTTTTAGAGATATTGTTTATTTATGTACAGAAATCAAACAAACTCCCTGTTTCTCAGTGGCTGGGACCAGCCGCCTTCTCCTCTAGTGTCAGGCTGCTCCGATACTTCTTTAGTTGACATTTAGTTTTCTTCGGGAGCACCTGCACATATACACAACTCAATTACTTGAATAATTCAGCCCAGGTCTGTCTAATCTTAGGCATTTCAACACAAAATTCATTCAATGATGGAAAATCTTTGTCATTTTGTACAAAAACTGTTTCAACTTTGACTTCAACTTTTTTGTCATCACAGAAGTCACTTGTTTCTTAACTGTCCATTTTTAACCTTTTGGAGCACCTCTTTTGTAAAAATGTGAATCCTTTTGAACATTTTGATTTTCAACAACTTTTGTTTTCCAAAAATGATTTGGTTTTGTTGCATCAACAGTTGTTTTCCAACTTTGTTTTGTTCTTAATCTGGGTGTGTGAGAATTCCAGGTATGTCTTGAATCGAACCTATTTGGGTTTGATTTCCATGTTTGATTCGAAGCAAACTTGTTTCTTTGTACCTCCAAGTTTTTTTTGAATCAAATCTGGTTGACCTTTGTTTCACATCCTCAGATTTCTGTTTTTCAACATCATCAGACTTCTTTTCCGTCTCAACATCAACAGGTTTTAGATTTGGACACTTGCGTGCAAGATGTCCAGTTTGATCACATTTAAAACATGTTCTCTTTGAGACATCTTTGCCCTGTTGTTGTTGTTTTTTCTGAGTATAGAACTCTGCATTAGACTGTCGTCTAAATTGGAGTTCTTTCTCTTCTTCGGAACTTGTTCTGTGAACAAAATTCATCTTTTGCTGATAATTTTGAGTTTCATGTTGGTCCCAGTTTGGACTTAAAAACTTCTTTTCACGTAATATGGCAAGTGATTTCAGTAGATGTGAAAAAGATGTGCAGAAATGGAAATCATACTTTCAAGACACAAGACCTACATAATTATCATGTTTATATCACTTTGAAACAAAAAAGTTTACAAGGTGATTGTAAGATTATTATCTAATACAAATGAATATTGAATTCTGTGGGTGAGAGGGCAATGGAGTTTTGTAGTATGTATGAATGCTAAGCTTAACTCATTGTCTTCTGCTTGGTGAGCCTTCTATTTATAGAAGGCTGGGTACATGAATAAACAATTGTTTATTCATGCAATAAGTCCTGCAAAAAGTAGCCATTTGACATATTCATTGAATCCAACAGTCAAGTTGCCTTTGTAATCATGATATCTAATAATGTCAAGTTGCTTCGGTTATTTTGGCAGGATAGAGCTGATTTTTAGACAAGTGGGGTATTCATCAGAATTTCTGATAAACCACTTCATCAGAAATTCTGGTGAACAAATCATCAGAAAATCTGATGATCAGAATCGTCAGAAACTGATGATATTTCATCAGAAATATCATCAGATCCATCAGAAATGACCTTCTCTGATAATCTTCTTCAGCTCTTGATCAACTTATGATTCTTTGAAGTAGATGCTGTTTATTTCAGTTGTCCTATCCGGTCTTCTTCTTCTTGTTGTGAACTTCATGACTATTATCTTCTTCATAGATCCAGTTGAATCTGATTTTCTTCAATACTTACAAATAAAGTTTCCTAACAATTTCCCCCTAAGTATTGTAAGAAAATGAACTATCTCTATGTCTAACATAAACAACTTTCAACTAATCCTTGAAAAGGAAAACAACTAAGTTTAGAAACATAAAACATAATCAAACCAACCATTGGTCAAAATAGACAAAGAAAAATTGTTCTAAAAAACAGAAATCTCATCAATTCATTAATTGATCTTCACTCCACTTCTGTATTTGCCTCCTAGTCTCAGTCTTTTCTTGTGATCAATTGCCTTTTGAGTTTCCTTGTACAGTTCTTTATACCATCCTCTGCATTCCATCCAATTATCAATGCAATCTTCAATTTTTTTCTCAGCTGCTCATTGTGCTTTCCCTTCTTTTTGAGCTGCTCTTGCTTCTCATTCATGCAGTTCTTTATGTATTTCAGAGTTTTATTTGAATACCTGCATATTTCATTGATTCTGAATAGAGCTTTCTCATCATGAGCATCTTTGAAAACTACACATATTTCTGGTTTGTCAAAGATTGCTCCAGTTCTCATTAGTTTAGAAGGAATTTCAGCTGGAATTGCGTTGTTAGGAGGAGGTAACAGCACCTTGTTGCTATACTCAAAATTTATACACAGATCAAAGTCTGCTAGTGCAACCCTTTTATATAACTTTGCTCCTGCACTTTTTATGCTGTCAATGGCTCTTCTGATCACAACTGAACCACTTTTCTCCTTATCAATGATATTCTTCATTTTGACTATGCCAATTGGGTGAATATCATCAGCCAGATTCCCATCAGTAACCTTTTGTTCACTGTTATCTTTTCTGATCAAGGTGTATTTATTCTGACTTTCATTACCTAAGATTCCTCCTCTAGTGGTTAAAGTGTCGATTCTTTCAATAGATACTCTTGGATTGGTCATTTGTTTGTGCAGAATTTCCCAGCTTCCATTGTTCCTGATTTCAACAATACATTTTCTCATTGGAGAGAGTGGCCTTTTTGGGTTGTCTTCTGGACCTTTCCAGTAGTAGTGCTTTAGATGTTCTTCAGGGTATATAATTGTGTTTAAGTCACCTTTCAGCACTTCCATTTCTTTGATGTTTCCATCTGAATCTTCTCTCATCACTTTTCTTGGCCTTTTTGAGGAGGTCACTTCATGTTCCATTCTTCTCTTCTCTTTTGTATCCATCTTTATGCTGAACTCTATTTATCCTGTGAGAGCTGTGGAAGAAGACTGAACTGGAACAGGTTCCTTTTGTTGGACCCTTGAACTATCTGTCTTTGGAATATTTGGTAGAGGACCCATGAGTAACTTTGTCCTAATAGGAGGGGGACCCATGGGCTGCTTCTGGTTTTGAGTTGTTGTAGTTTCTGATTGTTTGGTTTGCTCTTGTTGAATGGTTTCTGGTTGTTGTTGAGGAGTTTCTGACTCTCCTACTTCTCTCTCTTGTGGAATTGGGGCTTTCAGTTCATGAAGATCAACTTTTGCTAGCCTGGCAACATTATACTGCAGCCACTTTACTAATAGATGAACATTAGCAAGAGTTTGAGTATTTGTTTCTTCTTGTTTCTTCATTTTCTGATACTCCAGATTTTCTTAATTTTTCTGTGCAGTTAATTCCACCATCAGCTTCTCAAAAGCCTCAGCCATGCTGCTATTATTGGCTCTGAGGAACTGTATTTCTTCAAGAATTCTACCTAAACTTGAGCTTTCTCTTGCAGTTGCAACCTCAGCCATCTGTTTCTTGATTTCTTGCAATTCATTGAGAGCTTTATTGAATTTTGGTGAGCTCTCTTTGTTTTCTGACGATTTTTGTAATTTGTTGAGGGCTGCAGAGTTGTTTTCTGTTTGCTTCTGCACAGCTTTGACAGTTTCTGATAATTCTTTGATGTCTGATCTTTGATTTTTGATCTCTTCCAGTATCAGATCAAGCTTATCTTCTGTGGCTGTTTTCTCAGTACAAACAACAGTTCTTTCTTCAGGTTCCTTATGTAGTTGTTCAGTTGACATAAATCTATGTCCTTGGGTAATAAGAGGAACAACAGATGTTCCAATACCAGCAGAAAACACATTCTCTGCTGTTCTGAGGTTAAGAGGATTGAAATATTCCATATTCTCTATACCCTCACCAGAAAATTGAAACATATTCAAGTTCTGGTTTTCCTCATATCCTTGAACCTTTTCAGGTTCTCCATGAGTTGTTGAGAAACTTTTAATTTTCTCACCCAGGCTTCCTTGATCAGTTGACTGATCTCCACTTGTTGTCACCACATTTTCTTCTTCAGAATCTGATTCAGAAAACGGGTCTTTGGTTTCACTCACATTTTGTTTTGTAGAAACAGTGCCTCTATGTAAAATTTCATGTTTTCCTTGAATTGAATCATCAGAATCACTCTCAGAAATATGAAATAAGTTTAGTTTAGAGTGTTGTGCACCAGTTTCTCCCATATGTGAGATTTCAGCATGATGTTCTTCTGCCACAGGACTCATGTTCACATCTTCATCAGCTGGGTGAGGATCTGATTCACCATGTTCCATTCTTGGTGTGCTTGACTCTTGTGCATCATGCTCCATGGGGGACACACTTTCAAAAACTTCTTTGTTTTCAGGCTTTTTGCTCAACATCTTCAGGTATTCTGCTCTGTATGGTGAATCTTTTGGTATCAGATTCATCACTTTTTCTGACAGAACAGGCACATCATAATCTGACTTCCAAAATCCTACAGCAGTCCAAGGTCTCATAATTTCTGTACTCCACATATTTTCTGATGCTGGAATTTCTAGGTTCCTTTCAGAAAATGCATCAGAAATTATGATTGACAGAAATCTGGGAAAAGGTAGATGTGAATCTATCCTTCCACCATTAGTCAGAATTGATATTCTGATCAGATTAAATATTTCTGTTCCAAAATCAATGTTCAACCCATTAATGAGGCTGAACATGATTGTTAGAATATTCATATTTATCTGATCTGTACCTCCAATCTTTGATGATAGACACCTGTTCAGAATTTCCATTAAAACTTGCCAGAAGGCAGGTAGCTTGTTTCTCTTGAATTCATTGATTTTTGAAATCTTTGTCTTGTAACCCATTACAACATCAAGTTGTGAGAACATATCTTCTTTTTCTGGTGCATCTTCATAGCTTTGGTTTAAGGGAAATTCCAAACATTCCCTTATTTTCTCCGGTGAGATTGTAATAAAGATATTTCCCCATACATGTGCTCTTAGCTCTATTTGATTTGAGACTTTGAGAGTTTTTACAACTTGTTGTATGAGTTTTTCTGGTACCTCTCTAGTCTTTGTGAGAGCTTGAGCTATTGGGCATCTGATCAGAAATTCAATGAGAATTTGACACTTTATATCATATTCTTCGATGTTATCATTCATTGCTTCATTGTTGCTCTTTAATGGAAGAAATTTAGCTTCGGTGATGAAGGGAACAAAGTGTTCGATTGGTGGCATGTTGATGTTGATAGCAGCCATTGAGAATTTGGGGTTTTGTTTTGGAAAAGGGTTATTAGGGCTTTGAGTTTGAAGGTTGAAGATGGAAGTCTCTGTTTTTTGAATGAGGTATTTATAGTGTATCGAGACAAAGATTTTTTGAGTGTTTTTCATGGGTTGTTTGTATTTAAGGTGATTAATGACACCTTAATGATGTTTTAATCCTTTTAGGAAACAACCGTTTTTGAAAAACCTTTGGTTTATCTCTAATTTAGTATCTATGAAAATCAGAGATTCCAAAGATTTAGTGGATAAACACTAATGTCCTACTTGCACCTTTTCTTTATGTGGGACCCCTTTTGTTTCAGAAGGTCCAATGAAACTCCTTTTGAGATTGTGTGTCTTCCCAACTTTTCCTTTTGATGATTTATATCAGAAAATCTTTGAATAAAACTTTAAGAGATGGATTTTCTTCATATTTCAGTAGAATGCATTTGATTCATATGTAGGAATAGAATCAACATTTTTTTTGAGATGAGAGGGAATAAGTAGAGTTCCAAGATTTTTACTTACATTGCAGTTATGAACTCCACACATTTGTTCTCATTTTCAGGAAGTGTTTGTCATACTGCTTGTTCCAGTCCTCAGAAAAAAATATTTTGAAAGAAACTTATTTAAAAAATTTTAGTTGGTACTAAGTTTCTTTGAATCTGGTTAAATTCAGTGTTTTCTGATGTTTTCCTTTTCTGTTGATTTGACAGACTTCCTGGTTGTCAAAAGATTTTTCTGATAACAATTTAATTTTTCTGATATTTTATCAGATTTTCTGGGTTTCACTAAATCTATCAGATTTCTTTTAAGTTTTACCAAATTTCCTTTGTTTTTATCAGACAAGTTGTTTTAGTTCCCCCTAGATCTATTGTTATGTTTTTTTTGTATTAAGAAGAAAAAAAGAAAAAGAAGAAAAATATCATTCAAGCACAAACAAAAAGAACAAACAACAAAAACAGGTAAACAACAACTACTCCTCCTCCTCTAGCACATTGTACATGCACTTCACATATAACCAGAGACTGGTTATTCGACCAGTGTGATTCGTTGAGGGGACCAGGGTAGGATCACTTATGTTTTCTTGAAGTGCCAGCTCCTCCCTTGGATACCAGCTTCTCACTCATCCGAAGTCCAGCTGACTGGTAATCACCTTGGTTACGAATCGAGGGTAGATCAGAAAAGGTTGACGGTCGTGAATGTTTGCTTCTAGATCTCTCATGAGAAACTTAGAAAAGTTGTAAGGTTTTTCCTGTACAACAGCATGAATCACCTCCATCATCCTATAGGACAGCTCGTTGAAGTGTCCAATCTTCTTGGAGTAGCAGACACTGAGTTGTGTCACCAAAAACTGGAAAGGTGGTATAAAACCAGATTTGCTAACCTGCCTTGACAAGTTGTATGTATGATAGCCCATTTCTATCAAGGTCTGTTGCACATTTGCCTTATCCAGGAAGGTGTTTTCTTGATCATTACCCAATCGGAGGACATTTCTGAGTGTTTCATCCTTTAGGGTAATTCTGACCCCCATAACCTCACTCTCTATCCACATGGAAGTGCCACTGAAAATGATTTCAGAGTTCCACTAGAACTCTTGAAGAAGTTCTGGATAGATGGTGACATGTGTAGATACAACGAAACCCAAGGGACTTCGCATGATCATGTTATACACACACCTGCAGTCCTCCCATGCAGGTCCTTCCAAGTTAGACCCAAGTCTGAGATTATGATGTCTGTGAAGCGGGAGAGGGAATTGTGTTACTTTCATCATTTTTGGGCGACCCATTTTAAAATAAGAGGTTTCTGATGAAAAGCTTTTGAAGAGAAGATTTGTTTGGTGAAGAAAGTCTTTTTTAGGTTGTTAATATTTATAGGTGAAAGCGATAGTTGTGCCATAAATGTTATTAACAGCCAAAGTTCCAAAGAATTTCATTTTCTTTTCAATCTCTTCAATTAAGACGATATATCTGTTGCAGTTGCAGTGAGAATATGACAGTCTACAAGGCCCCAATGTGTGAGTAAGCATTAAATAGTTAGGCGGCTACTTTCATAGCTCCTAATCATTTTAGTGCCTACGTGTCTTGTTGGATCGTGTTCGTGACCCTAAACAGTCAGTAAAGGTAGTTCATCATCGTTTACAGAGGCGGAATCAAAGTAAACAACGTCACACAACTTGTTCCTTTTAACTTTCTTCTCTATTACCGATTTCTGAGCTTTTACAATGTATTCTGAGAAAAATCTGGCAGCACCTTCGCTCACACACACAACTATTCCGTTTCAAATGAGCCTACACACAACCTATATATAGTAGTTGCCATTCCGTTTGAACTTGACACACCCTGTTCAAACGGAACACCTTTCAAATGGACTGGCCTGCTCCAAACGGACTGACATGTTCAAACGGATGAACATGTTCAAACGGATGGACTTGTTTCAAACGGACTCACTACCTAAAACATGACCAAACCCTAATTCAATCACTGTTGTGCACTCATTCAACCTATCTAGACATAAGACTCGATAAGACGTAGTTAACAGACATTCAGTGCACCAATAGACTCCCCTTTGGATGTTGACGAAGTCTTTGGCGTCGAGTCTTTAGTCTTTGTCTCTTTCCAAATTTTGTCATTGTAAAAACTCTTTTTTCTCAGGTTCAGGACCTCAACCTAGCTCCATCTTCAATCTCCCCTTTATCTGTTGATCCAAAAATCTGACTCCCCCTTTCGCATACTCCCCCTCTCGATAAGCTAAGGCTCAAATTCTGGTTCAAACTTTGACGTTTTGTTGCCATGGGGATTCCTGTTACCTGCATATACTCTACCCAAATATAAGATATATGACATTAACAGTTTTAATCCAAACTTACCTTTTAACCTTCAGTGTTAGAAATCCACTTAAGTATTCAGGTCCAAACTAATGACCCTGATTACTCAATTTATCTACCAAGTCCAATTTAATGACCTTGGTTGATCAGAGATAATTCACACTGACATTTAGTTCAATTTGATTTTCTGAAAATTTACAAGTTTCAAATTAAATAACTTGCTTAAACTTTTCAACTTCTCAAACTTATCATATTTCAGCTCACGACTCATCATTCAGCCCAGAATTCTCCTGCATCTGCTTTCAACTTTCGAATCCGAAGATCAACTCTCCACTTTGGTTTGTCAAAAATAAAGCAGAAGTGTAAAATCTTTTTGAATTTTTAATAAAGCTTCTAAACTAGAAATGAAATACAGAACTAAAATACAGTAAAAGTAAACTATTTACAAACATATTTTTGATTAAGCATGTTAGGGAATCATATCAGCTATTCGACAAGTCACAAGTACCGTTAAGCTTCAATTACATACACAGAATTAAACAATTCGCTTAGATTATCGATATACTGATCCACTTTAAATTCTCACACAATTTTCAATCTGTCCAGGATACGGATTTAGTGTTTTAGAGACTTAAACTTATACGTGTGTCCCACCTCTTGAATATACTCTCGTATCCAGGTCCCAATATTCAGTCTTATAGGTAAGTATACCACAAATGATATCTGTAAGGGGTTAATAAATTATGAAGAATCATGAGAGCTCAGGTCAGTTGCACATTTGCCTTATCCAGGAAGGTGTTTTCTTGATCATTACCCAATCGGAGGACATTTCTGAGTGTTTCCTCCTTTAGGTTAATTCTGACCTCCATAACCTCACTCTCTATCCACATGGAAGTGCCACTGAAAATGATTTCAGAGTTCCACCAGAACTCTTGAAGAAGTTCTAGATAGATGGTGACATGTGTAGATACAACGAAACCCAAGGGACTTCGCATGATCATGTTATACACACACCTGCAGTCCTCCCATGCAGGTCCTTCCAAGTTAGACCCAAGTCTGAGATTATGATGTCTGTGAAGCAGGAGAGGGAATTGTGTTACTTTCATCATTTTTGGGCGACCCATTTTAAAATAAGAGGTTTCTGATGAAAAGCTTTTGAAGAGAAGATTTGTTTGGTGAAGAAAGTCTTTTTTAGGTTGTTAATATTTATAGGTGAAAGCGATAGTTGTGCCATAAATGTTAATAACAGCCAAATTTCCAAAGAATTTCATTTTCTTTTCAATCTCTTCAATTAAGACGATATATCTGTTGCAGTTGCAGTGAGAATATGACAGTCTACAAGGCCCCAATGTGTGAGTAAGCATTAAATAGTTAGGCGGCTACTTTCATAGCTCCTAATCATTTTAGTGCCTACGTGTCTTGTTGGATCGTGTTCGTGACCCTAAACAGTCAGTAAAGGTAGTTCATCATCGTTTACAGAGGCGGAATCAAAGTAAACAACGTCACACAACTTGTTCCTTTTAACTTTCTTCTCTATTACCGATTTCTGAGCTTTTACAATGTATTCTGAGAAAAATCTGGCAGCACCTTCGCTCACACACACAACTATTCCGTTTCAAATGAGCCTACACACAACCTATATATAGTAGTTGCCATTCCGTTTGAACTTGACACACCCTGTTCAAACGGAACACCTTTCAAATGGACTGGCCTGCTCCAAACGGACTGACATGTTCAAACGGATGAACATGTTCAAACGGATGGACTTATTTCAAACGGACTCACTACCTAAAACATGACCAAACCCTAATTCAATCACTGTTGTGCACTAATTCAACCTATCTAGACATAAGACTCGATAAGACGTAGTTAACAGACATTCAGTGCACCAATAGACTCCCCTTTGGATGTTGACGAAGTCTTTGGCGTCGAGTCTTTAGTCTTTGTCTCTTTCCAAATTTTGTCATTGTAAAAACTCTTTTTTATCAGGTTCAGGACCTCAACCTAGCTCCATCTTCAATCTCCCCTTTATCTGTTGATCCAGAAATCTGACTCCCCCTTTCGCATACTCCCCCTCTCGATAAGCTAAGGCTCAAATTCTGGTTCAAACTTTGACGTTTTGTTGCCATGGGGATTCCTGTTACCTGCATATACTCTACCCAAATATAAGATATATGACAATAACAGTTTTAATCCAAACTTACCTTTTAACCTTCAGTGTTAGAAATCCACTTAAGTATTCAGGTCCAAACTAATGACCCTGATTACTCAATTTATCTACCAAGTCCAATTTAATGACCTTGGTTGATCAGAGATAATTCACAATGACATTTAGTTCAATTTGATTTTCTGAAAATTTACAAGTTTCAAATTAAATAACTTGCTTAAACTTTTCAACTTCTCAAACTTATCATATTTCAGCTCACGACTCATCATTCAGCCCAGAAATCTCCTGCATCTGCTTTCAACTTTCGAATCCGAAGATCAACTCTCCACTTTGGTTTGTCAAAAATAAAGCAGAAGTGTAAAATCTTTTTGAATTTTTAATAAAGCTTCTAAACTAGAAATGAAATACAGAACTAAAATGCAGTAAAAGTAAACTATTTACAAACATATTTTTGATTAAGCATGTTAGGGAATCATATCAGCTATTCGACAAGTCACAAGTACCGTTAAGCTTCAATTACATACACATAATTAAACAATTCGCTTAGATTGTCGATATACTGATCCACTTTAAATTCTCACACAATTTTCAATCTGTCCAGGATACGGATTTAGTGTTTTAGAGACTTAAACTTATACGTGTGTCCCACCTCTTGAATATACTCCCGTATCCAGATCCCAATATTCAGTCTTATAGGTAAGTATACCACAAATGATATCTGTAAGGGGTTAATAAATTATGAAGAATCATGAGAGCTCAGGTCAGAACTACCGTTCAGCAGAGAGATCATGACTCAACCTTTTGGTGTGTCCCCTTTAGAGGATCTTTTTTACAACAGCTTTGCTAAGCAATTTTATTGTCTTATCATTTATGCTGAGGGTGATGCTATGTTTCAAGCATTGCGGAAAGTATTATTCGAGGACTAGGTCAGAACTTCCATTCAGTAGAAGTCCCGGAATAATACCCCATATATCACTGAGTATAAAGACCTAGTATATCAGAAAAAAAGAATCTTTCAAACAAGATTTCAGGGGTTACCTATATATCGAAGTAATGTTCCCCACGAAATAAGTAAGTAAAGATTTAAGTTTATATCCCGAACAAACCTACTAAATGTGTAAAAACCTATCGGCATATCATCAACGAGACTGTTTAACACATTTAAACATTCCATTTCTTTAGCATACTGTAACTGTCAAGCCGATGTACTCTCATTTTCCCTTTTTACACAAGCTCTTTTCTGGTTTTCTATTGTTTTTGGATTTTGAAAATATTTCATGTTTTTGTATTTTTGTCATTTTTTTTATTGTTTTTGTATTTTCTGAAAATATTACCCTATACTCCCCCTAAATACTAAAACAAGTAAAAAATCGACAAACCATTGCAGATTGCTTCTCAACATCATCTACAATGTCTCCTTCATCAACGCCAAGAATCTCCTCCAACACCGATAAAAGCTTCATACCATTCAGTTTTAGCAAATATTGAAACCGTGTTTTGTCAAATGCTTTGGTATGTAAATCAGCTTTTTGTTCGTCAGTGTGGATTTTCTCAATTCGTATCAACTTCTTCTCGAAACAATCTCGAATGAAGTGATGACGAATCTCAATGTGTTTGGTTTTAGCGTGATGAACTGGATTTTTAGTAATGTTAATCGCTGCCTTGAAGCTGCTAGCAGAAACATACTCCGCTTCACATGTGGGTACATGATATCTTGAAACAATACTAAAAATCCAGTTCATCACGCTAAAACCAAACACATTGAGATTCGTCATCACTAAAAATCCGCTTTATCCACATGTGAACCTCTGTGGATAAAGCCACAGAGGTTCACATGTGGATAAAGCCACAAGATCTGAGAGCAGCAGCTGCTAGCAGAAACATACTCCGCTTCACATGTGGATAAAGCCACAGAGGTTCACATGTGGATAAAACCACAAGATCTGAGAGCAGCAGCTGCTAGCAGAAACATTCTCCGCTTCACATGTGGATAAAGCCACAGAGGTTTGCTTTTTGCATTGCCAGGTGACCAATCGTGATCCGAAAAACTGACACCCTGCTGTTGTTGATTTAGCATTAACTTTGCAGCATCCGAAATCGGAATCAGAATAACCTTCGAGCGTGAAATCGCCTTCTCTTGGATACCACAACCCCAATGATGGAGTTCCTTTCAGGTAGCGTAATATCCTTTTCACAATCACCATATGCAAAGCTCTCGGGTTAGATTGAAATCTTGCTGCGAGGCAGGTTGGGTACATGATATCGGGTCTTGAAGCTGTCAAATACATCAGCGAACCGATCATGGAACGATACATCGTTTCATCTACCTTCTCTCCGGTGAGATCAGGGTTTATCCCATGATTCGTTGCTAATGGGGTGGAAGCTGGAATAGAACCTGACATCTCGAATTTCTCCAAGATATCATGAACATACTTCGTTTGATGTATGAAAATTCCTTTGGGTAGTTGATCAACCTGCAATCCCAAAAAGAATTTCATCTCACCCATCGATGACATTTCGAATTTCTGCTTCATAACTCTTTCAAAATCTTTGCACAAATTTTCATTTGTTGACCTAAATATGATGTCGTCCACATAAATTTGAACTATCAGAAGATGTCCGTCGACCTCTTTGGTGAAGAGAGTGGCATCCACTTTTCCACGGATGAAGCTATTGGCTAGCAGGTGTGAGACAATGTCTCGTACCAAGCTCTCGGGGCATGGTGTAAACCATACAGCGCTTTGTCCAGCAAGTAGACCTTGTCTTTGTGGATTGGATTGGTGAAGCCCGGTGGTTGACCGACATATACCTCCTCTTTTACCTTCCCGTAAAGAAACGCCGATTTAACATCTAGCTGATATACTTTGAAATTTTTCCATGATGCAAATGCTAGGAAGATTCTGATAGCTTCTAGTCAAGCTACAGGAGCATACACTTCGGTAAAATCTATACCCTCCTGCTGACTGAAACCCTGGACTACGAGTCGAGCTTTGTTGCGAACCACAACTCCTCTATCGTCTCTCTTGCACTTGAACACCCACTTGGTGTTTATCTTCCTCTGACCATCAGGCAAATCCACTAACTTCCACACTCCCAGCTTTTCAAATTGGCTCAGTTTCTCCTGCATTGCATTGACCCAAGAATCTTCAGTAAGCGCCTCTTTATAAGTCCTTGGTTCAACCTGCGAGATAAAACAACTCAATGAGAATTCAGTTTGCAAAGGAGCAACTTTAGTATAAAAACATGTAAGCCCTTTATCAAGCTGTCTTCGAGTGCGGACGCCTGTCTGCAGTTCTCCAATGATCAATTCCTCTGGATGATATGAAAGAGTTCGTGGCATCATTTCTCCTGGAACATCTACATCACCTTCCAGATTAGTAACATTCTGATTTGCATCTTGTTCACTGACTGGGTTTGTTTGACTTGAAATCTGAATTTGCTCCCCCTCAGAATCTGAATCACCACGATCAAATACTGGCATGTTCTCAGATTCTTGATTATCATTCTGTGTCAACTGATTATCTTGAGCAACTTCATTTTGTTGGACATCATCATGTTCACCAGCATTGCTTGGACCTGCTTCATCATCATTTGAAGTTTTTCGCAGTCGTCTTGAATACTCAGCTGGAAATCTTTCCTGCGATTCTTCATACTCTCTTAGAATATCCAACTCGTCAAAGAAATCTTCTTCTTCATCCTTTTCTTCTTCCATGTCAAACGAATCCCACAATTTATCATAATTAAAACGCCATGAGTCACCGGGATTCTGAGGCGGCATAGTATACCCCTGACACTCAACATGTTGTGCTTCGATGATCTGCTTCAGACTTGGAACAAAGACCCATCTTTGTGGACTTGAGTAACCCACAAATATTCCTTCAATACTCTTTGGACCAAACTTACCAAAAGGCTCTAGAACTGTACAAGGAGACCCAAACGGTTCTAAAAACTTCAGGTTCGGTTTGCGGATATTGATCAACTCAAAGCATGTCTTGTTGAATTTCTTCACAGTGAGAACCCGGTTGAGTGAATAGCATGCGGCGGAAACTACTTCTGCCCAAAAATTTATCGGTAGCTTTGAATCAGCAAGCATTGTTCTAGCCGTTTCGATTAGCGTCCTGTTTTTACGTTCTGCAACTCCATTCTGCTGCGGAGTGTTCGGAGCACTAAATTCATGCAATATACCTCTTTCATCAAAATATTCTTCCATCTTGTTGTTCTTGAATTCAGTACCATTATCACTTCTGATTCTTTTAATACGCCTTTGGTACAGATTTTCAATCTTTCTGAACAACGCCATCAAACTGTCAAACGTTTCATCTTTTGACTTCAAGAATGATACCCATGAAAATCTGGAATAATCATCAGTAACCACAAGACAGTAGAGATCCCCTGTAATACTTTTGACGTTTACTGGACCAAACAGATCCATATGTAGTCTCTCTAAAGGTCTGGAAACTGAATTGACTTGCTTTTTAGGGTGTGGCTTTTTCTTCTACTTGCCTTTGATGCAACTAATGCACTCCTCTTCCAGATGAAAACCTTTGATATTAACTCCAAGAACCAAATCATTATGCACCAGATGATTCATTTTTCTAAGATGTATATGCCCCATCTTTCGGTGCCACAACTTCGATTCTTTCTCTGTTGCTCTAGACACAAAACAATGAGCCTGACCCGTGGTTGTAGTAGCTACACTCATGTCCAACACGTACAGATCATTGACTCTTGGTGCCCTCATGATAATCCATTCTTCAGGAATAACAAATCTTGGCTTCAAGATCAAACATTCTTTGTCTGTGAAGTGAGTGGTATACATCCTATCACTAATCTGTGAGATACTCAGCAGATTATTCTCCATCTCAGCAATGTAGTTAACTCTTTCAAACGTAACAATCCCATTGGATAATGTTCCTTCACCGACAATTCTACCACCTTGATTTCCTACGAATCCCACATAACCACCATTGAAATTTCTAACATCGTACAACAATGCAGTCTTCCCTGTCATATATCGAGACGCTCCACTATCCATAATCCATCATGAAACAGCTCTCGGAAGTTCCTGCACATATCACAAACAATTCAATAAAGATGCCGATTCATGCTTCACAATTACCAACTAGGAAGCTCCGGCAAGTCCGAACTTTTTAGTGAGATTTTGATGCTACCCAAGCCTCTTTTGACTCAGGTAACTTGACTTTAATGTGAGTTTTAGCAGTGTAAAGTGGCGGAAAATTTTTATCATTTATTTTCAAGTTTTCTTCTGATCCAACCTCAACCTTTTTGTATAAGAAAAACTCATCTATCTTAAGTTGACCGGTTGGTTGATTTTTCTTTTGAACATTCTTCTTCTCTGGTGGAGTAGAAGATTGTTTCTCCAATTTTTCCGACTCTGAAACCTTTGGTTTAAATGAACTTGGTTTCTTTTCAACCATTTTTGGCTTCCATGTTTGTTGAGATGAAGCAACCCGTTTGTAGAATTTGTCATTTTTAGTTACTACATTCTTAACAGGTTCAATTTTGACTTTTGTTTTCTCATTTTTCAAAATT
Organism: Helianthus tuberosus; assembly: GCA_030545235.1. NCBI lineage: Eukaryota > Viridiplantae > Streptophyta > Magnoliopsida > Asterales > Asteraceae > Helianthus > Helianthus tuberosus. The sequence continues at coordinate 27,479,778 of CM060419.1, forward strand.
TTCTCAACAACCATTGGAGCTTTTCCTTTTGAATTAACCTTCTTCTTTTGATTCTCAACAACCTTCTCTTAGGCTTGGAGTTGGTGCAATTTCTTGCAATGTGACCAACTTTGTTGCATCTAAAGCATGTACGAGTATCAACTACCCGACTCGTGCCTTCAGACTGAGGTTGTGAGGCCCTCTTCTTAAAAAATTCTTCACTTGATTTCGAAAGGATTTCATTTTCCTCATCAGAAAGTGAACTTGAACCGTTCACAAACACCTTCTTTTCAGCAAACCTTTTGTTTTGAAAATTCTTTCTTTGATAGTTCTTACCACCCTGATATCCACCCGACCAATTGTTTCGATTGTTGTTATAAAAACGCGGTGGAACAACAGGTTTCTTGTAGTAAGCTTTATCTTTCTCAAAATTAATTTGCCTTTTTATTTGTTTTAACCTTTTTACTTCAAACAAATCAATTTCAACCATTTTGAACACATTTGTCAATTTTGAAACATTTACATTCTCCAGAGGAAACTCAGAATCCGAATACAACTTATCAGATCCAGCCATCTTGTACATCACAAGACCCGGTTCATCACCTAAGTTGTTTTTGGACTTTTGTTTCGGAATGTATTTTTCCAAGAAACATTCATCATCTCCAGCTGAATCATTTTCAGACATCAAAACACTTTCAGCTGTGCTTTTAACAATCTCTGTCTGAACACTATCATCTGATGATGAAGAAGAAAATGTCACATCAATTAAATCAGGAAGTTTCACTTCATTTTCATCTTCAAGATTAACCAACCCAGATTGCTTTTTCGAATAATTGTCTAGAACTGGTGGTGGAACTTGATGAAACCCAACCCTAGTTCCATCACAGTATACACCTTCACCTGCTTTGTCTTTGCCGATGGGTTTGGGAATAATGTGTTGCAAAACAAAGCTTGCAGAGTTGTAACTGTTCAATTTCAAATTGATTCGCTCATTCTCAATCTTAGCTTCTTCAAATTGAAGCTTCAATTTAGCAATCTCATCCAATTGTTTGTTGATTAATTCTTCTTTAATTCTCAAAACACATTGCAATTGGCAATTTTCTTTGTATGTTTTACCGTTTCTGTCATCATTATCTCTAACCGTGCTTTTAAGCTTCTCAAATTTTTCAGTAATCTGACAATTTTCAAGAACTAACCTCTCATTTTCTTTCCTAACCTTTTCTTGATCAATTTTATCAGTTTCAATTTTGTTAGTTAATTCTTTTAATCGTTCAGTTGAAGCTTTCACCATTTTATCACGATCAAGGATATGATCCTCAACCCTTCTGACTTTAGCAGTTAGATCATCAATTTTCTTACCTTTGAGATAAGTGTTTGTACTACAAACTTTGCATTCTTTGGTGCAATTTTTACAGTCAACATCACCACTGACTTTCTTACCTGACTCATCCGTTGATGCATTTGAACTGACCTGGCTTTTAGACTCAGAAACAGATTTAGAATCTACCTCAAGTGCCTTAGTAGCCAGCACCTTGTCAGCCATCTTTCCCATGTTTTCAGCATTCAACTTTTGAGTCGTGTCAATGATTCCAGTATCAATCTTCTTTGTTTTCTCTTTCTCTTCTTCTTTCTCTTTCTCTTCTTTCTCTTCTCCGCTTCCCCACCATTTCTTTTGCCAATAATCATCTTCTTCTTTAAACTCTTTGATTATGGTTTCCAAATCAAGAGTGTTATGATCAACAGCAATGTTTCCATAGGGGTCAAGATAACATTCCCTGTCTGGATCCCATCTATTTGCTCTTTTTGCCTCAGAAAAGATACCAGATATTCTGATCAATCTGTTCGTGGCCAACATCTTCCTGTGATTATACTTCTGTTCTTCAGTTCTGTTGTCTTTCCAAGGAACAGGTTCAGATTTTGCCATGAATGCATATCCAACCGCATCCTCCTCAGGTAACAACTCACTCCAGTCGTAACCTTCATCGTCGTGAATTACAGCAAGAGCTCTTGACTTCTCTTTGTTCTCTTCAAGCTGCTTCAATCTTGGTGGCTCTGATTTATTCTGATGATAAATCGCTTTCTTGTAGTAATCTTCTCTGAACGGGTTTTCAGATTCATCAGCATACGCGTTTCGACATTCGCGCTTAAAGTGACCTTTCTGTTTGCACTTAAAGCACATCACTTTAGACTTGTCAAAGCCTAACTTGGTAGAAGGTCCACCAATAGACTTCCTCCCTGTGATCTCCATAAAACGTTGTGCCCGACGAACTGCACTGGCCATACACCACCTTATGTCAATCAGTTCCATCTCCTCAGGATCAATCTGATCATAATCTTCATTCGTCAGGTTGGTGTTGCCTATCTTCCCTGCTACAAGACTTTCATAAGATTCTAGCACAGATGCCAGGAAAACCATCTATTGTTTAGCAGACTCCTCGCTGAAATTCTGAGCATTCTTTAAGTCTACAGCGATGTTGCATTGGAATAGATTCTTTACATCAGAATGATTTGCAGATGACGAAGATCCACTATGAAATCCACTGCTTTAACTTTCTTTGTTTGATGTGTTAACATTTTCGGCAGAAAAAGCTGTCTTGGGAGATGTACTCTTTGGCATCATGCTCTTTGGATAATATAAATCCAAGTTCTGCTGATAAGACAAATGATTGACTTTGTGTGTCTTGTTTAATTCCAACTCGTGACTCTCTAGTCTCTCAATCAACAAGTCTACTGTCAACACTTCTGGCGGCTTGATGGTATTCTTTAGCATCAACGCATAATATTGCCAATCCATCTCATCTGGAAACGAATCGAACAATTTGTCAACTAGCTCATCTTGAGTATAGGAAATTCCATGTCTCGCCAGTTCCAGCTTCAGGTGCCCAAACCTCTCAATCATTTTACAAACTGATTCTGTGACAACCCTCACCAAACCAGGTATCCTTACGAATTAATTAATATTTAATTAATGCTTAATTACTGTGCTTGCTTACAACTGTGGTTAAACTGTTTCTTGATTTCTGATACATACATACTCATGCATCACATTTTATACTGTCACTCTATTATTTACACACAAACATCAGTGACAACCTTGATGCACAAAAACACAGTTAGCACACTAAACGGATAACCCAGTAAACATGCTGACATAGCCAGCACTAGACAGACATTGTCTCTAAGGCCAGTATGAGCCAGGAATAGATTACTACACTACTAAAAAGTGTAGGGAGGTGAGGATTGTAGAACTGCGTCACTAGGTGATTGTTATAGTGACCAGATGTGCCTAAAACATGCTTTAACTACAAAATTCTGCACTTTATGCAAAAATTCAGCATTTAACTTAACTAGTGAAGTGCAAAAACAAGGGAAAATAATACTAGACACTTTCCAAAGTGTCGGGAATTCTTTGTGTCACTAAAAACACTATTAAAGACACTTTAAATGCTTATTTAGCACTTTAACGGATCAGTATCCAACCGAACAACCGGACTTTACCCGGAACATAAAAATATTGTCAATGACATTGTTTTTCCTTTTCTGAGCTAGTTAGGGTCCCCGAACACCCTAACACCCGTTATATTACATAACACACTAGTAACTAACTTGAATTCCTAACTAAGTTCTCTTGTATTTTAACTAGACACTTAACTATTTGGTTGAAATCCAATTGTATACCCCCCCATCCGATCGGTTTCCCTATGTGGGGACATCCTCCACCAAATTTTGATTATTTTATTTAGATTGCCTAATATCTTGTTGACACTTTACTTATTGGATAATATACATATATGGTTTATAAATAAAACCATAAGATCACCAATTCATTTACATAAACACTTCAACACAAAAGTAGCTCTCATCTCTCTCCCCCTCCTTTGGATCGGCCGAAACCAACACCCACCATCCCACCATCATTCAAGTTTGATCTTGCTATTCCACTTACATCCCAAGGTGCAAGAGATCATACAAGGAGACCCGGTGCTTTCAGAATCTCAAGAACCTCACTACGTTGCTTTTATCCACCTTGTTTTCGCTTTGATTCTTCCCTAGCCACGAGCTAGTAGTAAGTGCTTCCAAACATCTTCTTGTTCTTGTTTAAAGTGGTTAATAAGAGATTTAACGGTTAAAAATCAAGAACACTAAAGATCAAAACATAAAGTCTTGAATGAAAGATAAACTTGATGGATAAATAATAACTAGTGGTGTAAATCTTATGAAACTTGTTTAGTTGTGATTATTTTATGTTGTTTGATGCTAGTAGTGGGATAGATCATCATCTAACCATGCTAGATCATGTTCATGGGACATGAACTAGTAGTTTGTTAAGTGTGAAAGTTACAAGATGATGAACTCTTCCACTAACAAAAAATGAACTTGTGTAAAAGTGATTTTTCTTGTAAAATAGAGTTCTAAACTAGTAGATCTAAAGATCTACAAGTGGTTTTTCGGAAGAACCAAGTAAAATATACAAGTCTTGTTTAAAAGCCGGATCTTTCATAAACTAAAGGTATTTTAGTAGCTAAACAAGTGTGTAAACACTTGTGTAACAAGAAGGTTTAACAAAGAAACATTTTCGTAATTTTTGACTAGAAGTTGTAAAATTATACATTCTTTAAAAATAAAGTTTCCAAGGAACTAATGTTATTTTTAAAGATGACTAGATCCACTAAAAATGTTAAAAGGTTACTACATACTTTTACACAACTTACAAGTTCATGTGTTTGCGATTTTTGCTTATATTTGACTAGTTTGATGATTGAATATTGTATATTGATGATTGGAAAATTGTTGAGTGAATTTCGAAAAGAAAATGATACGCTAGTAAGCGTGGCCACCTCCAGTTACAGAGGAAACTCTGGCGAAATTTTTCCATAAAATAACACTTAGAATATTTTTGGTGACAAGTGTTTATAAATATATTTTTGACTTGTTTTCCAAACAAACTTCGCCATGATTTTTATAATAAAATAACCAAGTATTCGGAGGTGGATTTTCGTAAATAAAACTTGTTAAATATATATTTAGAATATATATTTCATAGTAAAAAGCTTGTGTGGTTTTATGATTATTTTGTGAACTACACATATATTATTTTTAGGGTAAAAATAATATAACTCGTATACACTAAAAAGTAACGACACCAAAATAATACCAACGCCTTCACAAATAAATATCAAAAGTTACACCGGTATTATTATTACCACCCGAACTTTAAATGTAACTTATGTATTTTCGGAAAAATACTCTTAAATGCGTATTTTGATAAAAGTATTATTTTGGAAATCGTATGGAATAAAATATAATATTTTTGGGAAAAATATGTATATTTTGAAGATAGAATATTTTAGACAAATGAATAAAAATATATTTTATTAAGTGAGACTTAATAATATATTTTTGGAATTACAAAAACGCACATGTATTAAAACCCCCATCCTTGGGAAGGAATATAATTATTAATTACGAAGTGGAAATACGAAATAGTTGCCTAACTATTTCCCAAAAACGTTAAACCTTAAGCCAAGGCATGGCCGTCCGTCTAATAGAAGTTAGTACGTGTAGGTCGTCACGCAGCAGGTTATTTTGGGACGGACTATTTCGAGACGCACTTCAGTGAGTTCATGTCCCCCCTTTTCTCTTAACTGTTTTCAGTTTTATACTTTGGGGGTGAAATACATGTTACTATGATTACGTATACTTTTTACATGGTATGGTTAGCGTAAGGAGGGTTACTACTTAGATCATGTGAGTGAGTAGGCTGAAACTGGAGGCCATTAATCCTCATTGTAGGACCGAGGGTCAGTAGCGGTAGATCTATCTAGGTGTAGCGAGCCCAACTCCAGGCCCAACAGAACGGACCTCGGGGTGACTTTGAGCCCGACGCAAAAATCTGTAAGGTTTGAGTCTTCCTACTACACTTCACACATATCAATGGCCTTGGAAACCATTGGTGATCTCTTTATTTCCTTATTTGCTACATACCAGGGATTTTATACTTACAAAGGTTTTACATACTCACTTTCAAATGAACTCACTCAACATTTTTGTTGATTTTTCAACTTACATGTATTTCAGGGAATTAGGGATCTGGCGAGGTATGCTATGTTGTCAAGCTGCGTAAGAAGGGTGATGTCATCCAAGTTTAGGGGTTGTGACTTCTACCTGGACGAGTAACAAGTCTTAAGCTGTGTTATTTCATTTCTGTGGTTGTGTCTTTCGAACAAGATTTTATTTAGTTGTGTTGTAAACTCGATGCATGTGTCAACGCTTTAGAACAATGTTGTGGTATTTTGTTTTTATAACTTGAAGTAATGGATGATTATCACGGTTTTACTTTCATATAGATTTGTTGTGGTTAAGCTATGGTATTAAGAAGTCACACCAAACAAACCCACGCTTCCGCAAAAGCCAGGGTGTGACAGCTTGGTATCAGAGCTTTGATCATAGCGAACTAGGATTCCTTCTCGAGTTTAGACTATGATCACTAGGGCTCTCACGAAAACATTTTTACATTGCATACACTACGTCCAGATCCAGAGTGCAAAATATTTTTACAAACAAAAGTATGAGCATTCTTTTTAAAAGTTATGGCTCAGTCTGAGAGACTGAGGGAGTAGTCTAGTGGGACTAGAGGGTTCAGTCTGGGAGGCTAGTCTAGTGGGACTAGAGGGTTTATTCTGGGAGGCTGGGAGGTTAATCTAGTGGGACTAGGAGGTTCAGTTTGAGAGGCTGGGAGGTTAGACTAGTGGGACTAGGAGAATTACTTGATTGCTTATTGGTGACTAACATGTTTATTTGATTATATGATTGATTATTTGTGCATGTGTGTGTTTGTGTTACAGACGTCATGCCTTCATCAGGTACTGGAGACTCGGACACTACAGATCCCATGGCCATAGTATCAGACGACATAGTTTCATCGGAGCACGAGGTGTACACTTCCGATACTACCAGCACAGACGATGACGACTTCCAGCCCTTTGCGCTGCCTGATGTCGTAGCAGAGCCTGCTGATGGCCATCTCGCTAGGGATTTACCACTCGTAGTGATCCCTGCTCCTATACCCCTTGCTTCCTATCCGGTTGTTGATATGCCACTTGATGATGTTTTCGACGATGACGTCGATTTGTTTGAGGAGGACCCACTTAAGGATGACCTTGAGGGTGAGGCCCCTATTGCTGCTGATGATATCCTACTCATTGATGACGCTCCTGCAGAGGAGGCTCCTGCTCATTCACCTGTCCCAGACTCATTTGAGTCTGTGGCGTCCGCATCTTTGTATACACAGGGAGTGCAGCACCACTCACACGACGCCGACCTTGATATGGCGTCATCAGCTGCACCAGTTCCCACACACAGCTTTGAGTTTGATCACGATATTGAGGATGATCCTGTTTTTCCACCTGGCTTTGATCCAGACCATGCCATTGAGTTCATACACTTAGACCAGCCCCTGGAGGATCCTGTAGCCCCTGTCAATCCCTTGTTTGCTGATCCAGCTGATTTCGAGATGAAGTTTGTTGATCCGGAGCCTGTTGTGGCACCTGCTGTTGCCCCTTTTATGGATGATATACCTGTTGATGATCATCCTGTTGTTGCTCCGCCGTTGGTGGATGATCATGCTGTCGATGCTCATGTTGATGCTCCACATTTGTTAGAGGATCTTGTTGTCGCACCATTTCCCGATCCTATGCCGGTGATGTTCGACCGCCCACCTTTCGCGACCCATATTGATCCACGATACGCTCACACCCACAATGGGTGGATAGATGATGACGATGATTTCCCACCTTTTGTGGTACCTGCTACACCCCCTGCGGCACCCGTTTTAGCCCCTGTTTCAGCTCCCATCGATGTACCCTTGCTTCCCACACATACCACAGATGTTCACCGCACCGACTTACCTATGACGTTTCTCCAGGACATACCTCCACCACGTCCTGGGGAGGGTTCATCTCGTCAGCCGTTTGGTCATACGCCTTTCATGACAGGAGGAGACCAGTTTGTACCTCAGATTTCTCATCCCATTGTTGTTCCCACTGTTGCATCATTTACTGTACCATCCTTCGCTCCATCTAGTGAGCCGTTCCTCTGGACTACACCCCCATTATGCCACCATCCGATCCGTATCACCCATACCACGTGGGGTATTCTACGGAGGAGATTCTCACATCTTTCATGATACAGCAGGAGGCGCTGACCCGTCGCGTACAGGAGCTGGAGAGAGCTCAGCGACCACCGTGCCAGTGCCAGACTCCACCTGCAGTATCACACCCTCCGTGTCCACTTTCACCCGACTCTGCCGCTCGTTTTTGGACTCCTGAGCAGCATATAGCATACTTGATGCGCTCTCAGCGCGCTATGGAGGAGGACTGTCTTCATATGCGACGTTTACTCTTTTCTCGTTTTCCCCCTCCTCCACCGCCATCAGCATAGGCCATTTTGATTCAACGCAGGTAGACTTTTGGTGAGACGACCGCGATTGTGCAGACTACACAGATTTTGGAGACCGCATTTTGATGATTGTGGCTTTTGATGGTTTGTATGTTTGTTGCTGTTGTCACTGACTAGATAGTTTAGATTAGGGCGATGTGGCCCTTAGTCACTGGTGATGTATGATACATTTATTAACTTGTAAACCTTACATTGTGGTCTTGATTTATGACAGCGCAATCGCAGTATTCTTATTATATGTTGGGTTGATTATTGATATTTTATAACATGTGATGTTGTGTGCTTGGTTAAATTGTAACATGAGATGTTATGTGTTGAATGATATTACGTACGTATGTTGTTTACTTACTATGACCTGACCTACGTGAAACATCTTTTAGAAGATGCCTCCAAGACGCCAGACGCGTATGCCTGCCAACAAGGCAGAACTTCAAGGAATCATTGCTGCCGCCATAGCGCAGTATGCGGCCTCACAAGGAGGAACCAGCGGGAGCAATTCAAAGAATAACGGCAATAACAATCCACCACATGGTAATGATTAAGCCGTTTGAGACATATTACAATACATTTGGATATTTATAGTACATCCGCTAATACCATTTGTATATTCTAACGTATGTGTAGGGTGCACTTACAAGCAGTTCCTAGACTACAAGCCTGTAAATTTCGACGGCACCGGAGGTGCTGTTACATTCGTGAGATAGGCTGAGAAAACAGACTCTGTCTTAAGAATGAGCAAATGCGCTCCCGATCAACAAGTGACTTACATCTCAGGGCTGTTTCTGGATGGAGCCCTATCGTGGTGGAACTTACAAGTGCAGACTTTAGGAGAAGCTGCTGCTTACACATTGACATGGGCTGAGTTAAAATAGTTGATGCGAAGGAAGTATTGTTCTCGTGCTGAGATACAAAGGTTGGAGACTGAGTTCTGGCATTTAAGGATGGATGGTCCCAAGATTGCGTAATACGTCCAAAGATTTCATGACTTATCTCACGTTGTGCCGTACATGGTCACACCAGAGTTCAAATGGATCGAGAGATTTATCTGGGGATTGGCACCTCAAATAATGAGCATGGTTACCACATCCAAACCTGCCACGATAACGGAAGCGATCGATCTTAGTGTGGCGCTCACTGAGGAGGCCATTCGGTTGAACAAGTTTCCAAATGTTGAGCCAAAGAAGAAAGAGACTCACGTAGAGTCGTCTGGTGAGAATAAGAGGAAATTCTCGAACTTCAAGCAGGGAACTAGCGGTGTTGGCAAGAAAGGAGAATCAAGCACACCGGTCCAAGCTGCAACCGGTGCTGGGAAGAAAGGAAAAGGCTATATGGGTTCACTGCCCAAGTGTAACTCCTGCCAACGTCATCATTCTGGCCAGTGTGGGCCAAAAGTATATGAAGCTTGTGGAAAAGTTGGCGACTTGAAGGATTCTTGCTGGGCTAGTGCTGGCCGGGGAGGCCAAGGAGGTTTTGGTAGTAGGAACAATAATCGTGGTGGTAATGGAAATCGTCCACAAGGGAATAATGGAGTCAATGGAAATCGAGGGAACATTGCAAATCAAGCTGGGGACGCGAATCGAAATCAAAACAACAATCAAGCGGGGAACGGAGGAGGTAATGGTCAAAAATTGGGTTGTTTTAACTGCGGTGACATTGGGCACTTTAAGAGGGACTGCCCAGGATTGAATCAAGCCCGCGGAAGAGTGTTTAACATTGAGGCGAGGGAAGCGCGCCAGGATCCCAATGTTGTTACCGGTACGTTCCCTGTAAACCAACACTTTGCATCTATTCTGTTTGATACTGGTGCGGATTACAGTTTCGTATCATTAGAATTTAAGAATATACTTGGATTGACACCTAGTAAGTTAGATGTTCCATACTCGATCGAATTGGCGAATGGGAAACTAGTTGAGACGGGTGAAGTTATAAGAGGATGTGTGATAGAGTTGGGAGGACACGAATTTACGCTAGACCTGCTACCTGTCGAGTTGGGAAGCTTTGATGTGGTAGTGGGAATGGATTGGCTATCGAGTAACAAAGCCGAGATTGTTTGCCATGAGAAGACCATCCGCATCCCACTGACGGATGAAGAAACGATCATAGTGCATGGAGAGAAGCATGATACGCCGCTGAGAATGATTAGCTGCCTGAAAGCTAGAAAGTGTTTACAGAAGGGATGTGTTGCATTCTTGGCACACATCGTGGACAAGGAAGCTGCGGGACCGAAGATCGAAGACATTCCAGTTGTGAAAGAATAGCCTGAAGTCTTTCCAGAAGACTTGCCGGGGTTACCGCCACAGCGACAAGTCGAGTTCCACATTGACTTGGTTCCAGGCGCCGCGCCTATAGCCAAGGCACCCTATAGACTTGCGCCCTCGGAAATGCAGGAGTGGTCGACACAACTCCAGGAGCTGTTGGATAAAGGATTCATCAAGCCAAGCTTCTCACCTTGGGGAGCTCCGGTTCTGTTTGTTAAAAAAAAGGATGGTAGTTTCCGTATGTGCATAGACTACCGCGAACTTAATAAGCTGACTATCAAGAACATATATCCTTTGCCGAGAATCGATGATCCATTTGACCAGTTTCAAGGCTCAAGCTTTTATTCGAAGATCGATTTACGATCAGGATACCATCAACTAAGGATACAAGAGGAAAGTATCCCGAAAACGGCCTTTAGGACTCGTTATGGGCACTACGAGTTCCTAGTTATGCCATTTGGACTGACGAACGCACCCGCAGTTTTTATGGATTTAATGAATAGAGTTTGCAAGCCGTATCTCGACAAGTTCGTAATCGTGTTCATTGACGACATTCTGATCTACTCGAAGACAAAGGACAAGCATGAACAACATTTGAGAGCTATTCTAGAGCTACTCAGGAAGGAGAAATTATACGCCAAGTTCTCGAAATGCGAGTTTTGGCTACGTGAAGTCCAATTTCTTAGACACGTGGTTAATGGGAATGGAATCCATGTTGATCCCACAAAGATCGAGGCGATAAAGAGCTGGGAGACTCCAAAGACGCCAACCGAGATTTGACAATTCTTAGGTTTGGCTGGTTATTATCGAAGATTCATTGAGGATTTTTCAAAAATCGCTCAACCTCTGACCGCGCTCACACAGAAAGACAAAAAGTTTGACTGGGGAATCAAGCAAGAAGAAGCGTTTCAATTGTTGAAGAACAAGCTTTGTGACGCACCGATCTTATCATTGCCCGAAGGAACTGACGACTTCGTGGTATATTGTGACGCATCGCGTCAAGGTTTGGGTTGCGTGCTGATGCAATGCCAGAAGGTCATAGCTTATGCGTCGCGCCAATTGAAGATTCACGAAAGGAATTATACCACGCATGATTTGGAGTTAGGCGCGGTGGTATTTGCGCTGAAAATTTGGCGACGCTATTTGTATGGTACGCGATGTACAATCTTCACGGATCACAAGAGTCTGCAGCACATATTCGACCAGAAAGAGTTGAATATGAGACAAAGACGTTGGGTTGAATTATTGAACGATTACGACTGCGAGATCAAGTATCATCCAGGGAAGGCGAATGTGGTTGCCGACGCCCTGAGTCGAAAAGAAAGGATCAAGCCCATAAGGGTTAGGGCTTTGGAAATGATCGTCCAGACGGATCTCGCTTTACGCATTCGTGCCACACAAAGAGAAGCTTTGAAATAAAGGAATATTGAGAATGAGTATCTCCGTGGGATGGAGAAGCAGTTGGTGCCAAACGAACATTATGCTTCATGAAAAGGATTTGGGTTCCTCTGTTTGGTGGTTTGAAAAAGATTATTTTTGATGAAGCTCACAAATCACGGTACTCAATTCATCCCGGTGCGAATAAGATGTACCAAGATCTTAAGGACTATTATTGGTGGCCTAGGATGAAAGGCGATGTTGCTGTTTATGTTAGCAAGTGTTTAACGTGCGCCAAGGTGAAAGCTGAATACCAGAAGCCTTCAGGACTTCTGCAACAACCTGAGATTCCCAAGTGGAAATGGGAACAGATTTCAGTGGACTTCATAACTAAGTTGCCAAGGACGCCCAGAGGCCATGATATGATTTGGGTGATAGTAGACCGCCTAACAAAGTCCGCACATTTCTTACCAATCAAAGAAAAGGACAACACGAGTAAACTTGCGGAAATATACATGCGAGAGATTGTTGCACGTCATGGAGTGCCTCTCTCGATCATCTCTGATAGAGATGGGAGATTTGTATCAAGGATTTGGCAATCCTTCCAAAAAGCCTTTGGCTCGCAGTTAAACCTGAGCACTGCATTTCATCCGCAAACTGATGGCCAAAGTGAACGAACAATTCAGACATTGGAGGATATGCTGAGAGCATGTGTAATGGATTTGGGTGGTAGCTGGGATAATCATTTACCATTGGTCGAGTTTTCGTACAACAACAGCTACCACACAAGTATCGGAGCCGCGCCATTTGAAGCTCTTTACGGACACAAGTGTCGATCACCACTATGCTGGGCTGATGCAGGTGATAGGCAGCTTGTTGGTCCCGAAATAGTCCAAGAGACAACAGACAAGATTGCGCAGATTTGAAAACGCATCGAGGCGGCTCGCGACAGACAGAAAGCCTATGCAGATCCAAAGAGGAAACCTTTGGAATTTTAAGTTGGGGATATGGTTTTATTGAAAGTTTCACCCTGGAAGGGTGTGGCACGCTTCAGAAAGCGTGGGAAGTTGAATCTGCGTTACATTGGCCTGTTCAGAATACTGCAAAGGATTGGACTTGTAGCCTACAAGTTGGACCTACCTGCGGAACTAAATGGTGTTCACGATACATTCCATGTATCAAATTTGAGAAAGAGTCCAACACAAGAGACAGTGATCATTCCTGCTGACGAAGTTCATATCGACGACACGCTCCACTTCACTGAAGAACCCGTTGAGGTTACGGATTGGAAAGTTAACAAAACGCGCAGGAGCAGCATCAAACTCGTCAAAGTTCGTTGGAATGCAAGACATGGGCCTGAATTCACGTGGGAACGTGAGGATCGTATGAAAGAGAAATACCCCCATCTATTTCCTAAGACTCCTGCAACTAGAAGCAGATCCTAAAATTTTGGGACGAAATTTATTTAACGGGAGGGAGAATGTGACAACCCACACCAAACCAGGTATCCGTATGAATTAATTAATATTTAATTAATGCTTAATTACTGTGCTTGCTTACAACTGTGGTTAAACTGTTTCTTGATTTCTGATACATACATACTCATGCATCACATTTTATACTGTCACTCTATTATTTACACACAAACATCAGTGACAACCTTGATGCACAAAAGCACAGTTAGCACACTAAACGGATAACCCAGTAAACATGCTGACATAGCCAGCACTAGACAGACATTGTCTCAAAGGCCAGTATGAGCCGGGAATAGATTACTACACTAGTAAAGAGTGTAGGGAGGTGAGGATTGTAGAACTGCGTCACTAGGTGATTGTTATAGTGACCGGATGTGCCTAAAACATGCTTTAACTACAAAATTCTGCACTTTATGCAAAAATTCAGCATTTAACTTAACTAGTGAAGTGCAAAAACATGGGAAAATAATACTAGACACTTTCCAAAGTGTCGGGAATTCTTTGTGTCACTAAAAACACTATTAAAGACACTTTAAATGCTTATTTAGCACTTTAACGGATCAGTATCCAACCGAACAACCGGACTTTACCCGGAACATAAAAATATTGTCAATGACATTGTTTTTCCTTTTCTGAGCTAGTTAGGGTCCCCGAACACCCTAACACCCGTTATATTACATAACACACTAGTAACTAACTTGAATTCCTAACTAAGTTCTCTTGTATTTTAACTAGACACTTAACTATTTGGTTGAAATCCAATTGTATACCCCCCCCCATCTGATCGGTTTCCCTATGTGGGGACATCCTCCACCAAATTTTGATTATTTTATTTAGATTTCCTAATATCTTGTTGACACTTTACTTATTGGATAATATACATACATGGTTTATAAATAAAACCATAAGATCACCAATTCATTTACATAAACACTTCAACACAAAAGTTGCTCTCATCTCTCTCCCTCTCCTTTGGATCGGCCGAAACCAACACCCACCATCCCACCATCATTCAAGTTTGATCTTGCTATTCCACTTACATCCCAAGGTGCAAGAGATCATACAAGGAGACCCGGTGCTTTCGGAATCTCAAGAACCTCACTACGTTGCTTTTATCCACCTTGTTTTCGCTTTGATTCTTCCCTAGCCACGAGCTAGTAGTAAGTGCTTCCAAACATCTTCTTGTTCTTGTTTAAAGTGGTTAATAAGAGATTTAACGGTTAAAAATCAAGAACACTAAAGATCAAAACATAAAGTCTTGAATGAAAGATAAACTTGATGGATAAAGAATAACTAGTGGTGTAAATCTTATGAAACTTGTTTAGTTGTGATTATTTTATGTTGTTTGATGCTAATAGTGGGATAGATCATCATCTAACCATGCTAGATCATGTTCATGGGACATGAACTAGTAGTTTGTTAAGTGTGAAAGTTACAAGATGATGAACTCTTCCACTAACAAAAAATGAACTTGTGTAAAAGTGATTTTTCTTGTAAAATAGAGTTCTAAACTAGTAGATCTAAAGATCTACAAGTGGTTTTTCGGAAGAACCAAGTAAAATATACAAGTCTTGTTTAAAAGCCGGATCTTTCAAAAACTAAAGGTATTTTAGTAACTAAACAAGTGTGTAAACACTTGTGTAACAAGAATGGTTAACAAAGAAACATTTTCGTAATTTTTGACTAGAAGTTGTAAAATTATACATTCTTTAAAAATAAAGTTTCCAAGAAACTAATGTTATTTTTAAAGATGACGGGATCCACGAAAAATGTTAAAAGGTTACTACATACTTTTACACAACTTACAAGTTCATGTGTTTGCGATTTATGCTTATTTTTGACTAGTTTGATGATTGAATATTGTATATTGATGATTGGAAAATTGTTGAGTGAATTTCGAAAAGAAAATGATACGCTAGTAAGCGTGGCCACCTACAATTACAGAGGAAACTCTGGCGAAATTTTTCCAGAAAATAACACTTAGAATATTTTTGGTGACAAGTGTTTATAAATATATTTTTGACTTGTTTTCCAAACAAACTTCGCCATGATTTTTATTATAAAATAACCAAGTATTCGGAGGTGGATTTTCGTAAATAAAACTTGTTAAATATATATTTAGAATATATATTTCATAGTAAAACGCTTGTGTGGTTTTATGATTATTTTGTGAACTACACATATATTATTTTTAGGGTAAAAATAATATAACTCGTATACACTAAAAAGTAACGACTCCAAAATAATACCAACGCCTTCACAAATAAATATCTAAGTTACACCGGTATTATTATTACCACCCGAACTTTAAATGTAACTTATGTATTTTCGGAAAAATACTCTTAAATGCGTATTTTGATAAAAGTATTATTTTGGAAATCGTATGGAATAAAATATAATATTTTTGGGAAAAATATGTATATTTTGGAGATAGAATATTTTAGACAAATGAATAAAAGTATATTTTATTAAGTGAGACTTAATAATATATTTTTGGAATTACAAAAACGCACATGTATTAAAACCCCCATCCTTGGGAAGGAATATAATTATTAATTACGAAGTGGAAAAATACGAAATAGTTGCCTAACTATTTCCCAAAAACGTTAAACCTTAAGCCAAGGCACGGTCGTCCGTCTAATAGAAGTTAGTACGTGTAGGTCGTCACGCAGCAGGTTATTTTGGGACGGACTATTTCGAGACGCACTTCAGTGAGTTCATGTCCCCCCTTTTCTCTTAACTGTTTTCAGTTTTATACTTCGGGGGTGAAATACATGTTACTATGATTACGAATACTTTTTACATGGTATGGTTAGCGTAAGGAGGGTTACTACTTAGATCATGTGAGTGAGTAGGCTGAAACTGGAGGCCATTAATCCTCATTGTAGGATCGAGGGTCAGTAGTGGTAGATCTATCTAGGTGTAGCGAGCCCAACTCCAGGCCCAACAGAACGGACCTCGGGGTGACTTTGAGCCCGACGCAAAAATCTGCTAGGTTTGAGTCTTCCTACTGCACTTCACACATATCAATGGCCTTGCAAACCATTGGTGATCTCTTTATTTCCTTATTTGCTACATACCAGGGATTTTATACTTACAAAGGTTTTACATACTCACTTTCACATGAACTCGCTCAACATTTTTGTTGATTTTTCAACTTACATGTATTTCAGGGAATTAGGGATCTAGCGAGGTATGCTATGTTGTCAAGCTGCGTAAGAAGGGTGATGTCATTCAAGTTTAGGGGTTGTGACTTCTACCTGGACGAGTCACAAGTCTTAAGCTGTGTTATTTCATGTCTGTGGTTGTGTCTTTCGAACAAGATTTTATTTAGTTGTGTTGTAAACTCGATGCATGTGTCAACGCTTTAAAACAATGTTGTGGTATTTTGTTTTTATAACTTGAAGTAATGGATGATTATCACGGTTTTACTTTCATATAGCTTTGTTGTGGTTAAGCTATGGTATTAAGAAGTCACACCAAACAAACCCACGCTTCCGCAAAAGCTAGGGTGTGACAGATTCATTCTTTAAACACCCAAACAAATCAAACTCTTTTCTAAGAAGTTTCTTTTTGTTCTTCACTATTTCTGTACTTCCTAAACATTTGGTTTCTAACTTTTTCCAGAGATCTTTAGAACTGCTGTACTCGATCAAAGATATTATATCTTCTCGAACAGACTGAAATAGCAGTGCAATGCATTTTTGCTCAGCGACAAATCCCTCTATTTCTTCAGGTGATGTTAAGGTTTCGCCACTTTTGCCTCCATCATTGTAACCATTTTTTAGACTCTTCCAGCTGGGAAAAGCAAAGGCTCTCAACCAATCTTCAAACTTCTTGGCCCACCGACTGTATTCTTCGATAGCCATCAACTTCGGTGGTTTGTTATAGGTTCCAAAAGCACTTTCAACCTCCAATGCATCCGATAACTTTTTCTTTGTATTCAGCGTGTTCTCATTGGTGTTGCTAGGAGAAGTATCGTCTCTAGAATTTCCAGCTGTTGGGATTTTTATCATGTTTATCAAAGTATTTTATCCTTATAAAATAAAACGCAGCGGAAATAATTATTTAAAACATGTTACTTACAAGATATAAAACTCATTTTATATGTAAAACCCAATCCCGGATCCATATACGAATATGCATGCTATCAAAATTAAAACACAACCATAGGGTGTTTAGAATACTACCTTCCAAGGAGTATAGGATATGAAGAAGATGATGCTTCTTGAACGGTTGCCTTCAAGTGTAGAAGACCTCAAGCTTGTATACCCCAACCCTTCCAACAAACACCTTATGTTTAGCTAGGATTTCTACACTTATGAACTCACTAAGATTCCTCATGAACAACCATGCTTGGTCGAAAATATGAGAGGAGGTTGTGGAGTTCTTGCACTTGATTTATGAACTTGAAAAAGCCTACTTGATCAACCATACATGACCCGATTTTTAGAGACTAAATTCAAGTCTTACACTTGAAAATGATCTCCTAAAAATGCTCTATGTTGGCCGAAAATTTGAGAGCATACTCTCTAGAGTTTCTTCAAGTTCATAAGTCTTGCATCTTCTTGCATTTGACATCTTGGTATTTATAGAACCATGAGAGAGAATTGCCACCCACCTTGACCAATCATGTGCCAACTTACACATGCAAGTGCATGAAACCTTATTGGACCAAAATGCTCTTGGTTAGACCACCCAATCAAATGCCATCTAACATGTAAGATGTGCATGTAACTTGATTGGTGGAAAATCTTTAGGGAAGAACAAAGGGGGGGGGGGGGCACTCTTTACTTTTATAAAAAAAAATAATAATTTCTTTTATAAAATTTATAAGTCTTATGTATATTTTATAACTTTCATAAAATATAACAACATATGTTATAAGACTTATACAAATTTTATTATGTTATTTAACCCATTAAATAACAAAATAAAATATTCTCTCAAAATAAATTATCCATATAATTTATTAGTTTGTCAAGTGCAATTATTTAGAAAACCAATTTCTAAATATTGTAAGTGTTAATATTTATTTGTTTGATCATATCACAAATAAATAATATAAGTGTTTGTCTAGCTTGTTATTGGGTATGACTCGACTTGGATCATAACGTACTAGCCACATCAATTTAATATGTGTCTTGGGCATACAGAGTCCAACACCAGCAAATGCAAAGACATCACAAAACGGATTGAAATCATCCATCTTGTACGTACCTGAAAGATCAGCAAACACTTAGAAATATTTTTGGTTTTGAAAAATGACAGATTCAAACGAAATCTGTTTAAGCAGAATTGTTCAAACAGCATTACAATCTTCAAACTAAAATTCAAATTTGATTTGACCAATAAGACCACTAAGCCGTCAATTACAAATGATACTTAATATCTATTGGGCCGTTCAATCCACTTAACCGACAACTCAATTTTATACAAAACTGATATACATCAACTTGATTGGGCCGTCATTTTTAAAGCACATGAATTGATTATCTTTAATTGTTTAGTGAGCTAACAATTTTGATTGGGCCTCAAAATCCACTAGTCCGACATCATTAAATGTTCAACAAAATCGATTGGGCCAATGATCTTTAATCAATTTTAATATTCATTAGGCTGACATTTTAATCAGTCATACACATGAATCAATGACCGACAACTTTATCCTTCACATGCAAACCAGTTCAATATAAACACTGATTTGGACCGATAATTGTGATTGGGCCTCAATATCTCAATGATCGCCGACAAACTAATTTTTCAAACAAATCCGATTGGGCCGAAAATACTTAGTGAACCACTTTCAAACTGAAATACAATAATGATCCACAATCAAACGTGAACTACTTAGACACTTTCAAACGGAAACCACTTTCAAACTTGAACTCTCAAACGTGAACTTTCAAATGACAATCACATTTCAAACAAGTTTTTCAAACGGAATGTCAGTTTTCAAACGGAAAGCCAAGCTTCAAACGGATGACGTCAGCTTTTAACGAACAGTTTCAAACGGATTAGATTTTTTCGATCAGTTTTAGTTCGAATTTTAGTTCAAAACTTTCAAGGATTCGTTATCAATATGTTTCGCTTGTTATGTGATAGTTTTAGGCCATTTCAACCGTAAAAATATGTCCAAAACAAAAAAGTATGAGTAGAAGAGAGTAGAAATGAGAAAATCCGGTGAAATCAAGCTGCAATGGTATGAACTCCTCGTCCTGAGCTCTGATACCACTTGTTGGATCGTGTTCGTGACCCTAAACAGTCAGTAAAGGTAGTTCATCATCGTTTACAGAGGCGGAATCAAAGTAAACAACGTCACACAGTTTGTTCCTTTTAACTTTCTTCTCTATTACTGATTTCTGAGCTTTTACAATGTATTCTGACAAAAATCCGGCAGCACCTTCGCTTACACACACAACTATTCCGTTTTAAATGAGCCTACACACAACCTATATATAGTAGTTGCCATTCCGTTTGAACTTGACACACCCTGTTCAAACGGAACACCTTTCAAATGGACTGGCCTGCTCCAAACGGACTGACATGTTCTAACGGATGAACATGTTCAAACGGATGGACTTGTTTGAAATGGACTCACTACCTAAAACATGACCAAAACCTAATTCAATCATTGTTGTGCACTCATTCAACCTATCTAGACATAAGACTCAATAAGACGTAGTTAACAGACATTCAGTGCACCAACATGTCTCTTAAACTTCTTATGAAAAAATGACGTTGCACCAACATGTCTTTTCTAGTGACGGTTGATTTTCTCTGCTATAATGAATTTTATCTTAATGCATGTTACTTTTCCCCGTTTTTGTTTTTTTTTTAATTTAAAAGAAAGGAAAAGAAAATACAAAAACATACTATACACAGATATGAATTTATACAATATATGGGATATGCATGAAGATGGAAGTTTTTTAATGATTACTAATCATTCTGAAGTTTCAACAAGGTTTCTGATTTTATATCAGAATTTCGGGTGATTTTACCAGATTTTCTGATATTTCTTCAGATTCTCTGACAAATCATCATTTACAGATGATTCATCAGATTTTCTGATGTTCCATCAGATTGACGGATTTCTTTGTCAGAAACCAGTTGAATTGTTCTTTGATTATCAGAACTTTGATGTTCATCAATTTGGTTTTCAATTTGTATCCTTGTGTTCTCTGAAAAATCTTCATCATTTAAATTAACCATGCCAAGTTTGCTGATCAAAAAATTGTGTCTCTTTTCATCAAGAGGTTTTGTAAAGATATCAGCAAATTGGTTTTCAGTTGGAACAAAATACATTTCTATGTTAACTTTCTCCACATGATCTTTTATGAAGTGATATCTGACATCTATGTGTTTGGTTCTTGAGTGATGAACTGGATTTTCTGTTATTGCAATAGCACTCTTCGAATCACATAGGATTGGTATTTTTGTCAGATTTACTCCATAATCTTTTAGTTGAGTTTGCATCCACAGCACTTGTGAATAGCAACTTGCTGCTGCTACATATTCTGATTCTGCTGTTGATGTGGCAACAAAGTTTTGTTTCTTGCTTGCCCAACATACCAATTTTTCTCCCAAGAGTTGACAAGCATCAGATGTTCTTTTTCTGTCAATTTTGCACCCTGCATAATCTGCATCTGTGTATGCAATTAATTCAAGGTTTGTATCCTTAGGATACCAGAGACCAAGTTCTGATGTGCCTTTTAGATATTTGAAAACCCTTTTTACAGCTTTTAGATGGGATTCTTTAGGATCACATTGATATCTGGCCAGAAAGCATGTTGCAAGCATGATATCTGGTCTGCTTGTAGTTAAATATAGCAATGATCCTATCATCCCCCTATAGGTTTTAATATCTACACTTATTCCATCTTTATCAGAATCCAATTTGTTCCCTGTTGCCATGGGATTTTTTGAAACAGAGCAGTTTTCAAGTGAGTATTTTTGAAGAATTGTTTTCACATATTTTGATTGACTAAAAAATATTCCATGAATTCTTTGTTCTACTTGTAGACCCAAGAAAAAGGTTAACTCACCCATCATACTTATTTCAAAGTGGCTGGTCATTAACTTTTGAAACTTTTTACAGAATTTTTCATTTGTTGATCCAAATATAATGTCATCAACATATATCTGGACCAACAAAGTATGACCTTTGTGTGTTTTGAGGAAAAGTGTTGTGTCAATAGTACCTGTAGTAAACCCAGAATTGAGTAAGAAGTTTGATAGTGTTTCATACCCGGCTCTAGGAGCTTGCTTCAAACCATACAAGGCTTTGTTTAATCTGTAAACATGATTTTGAAATTTTGGGTCAACAAAGCCTTCTGGTTACTGCACATAAACTTCTTCCTTGATTTTACCATTCAGGAAAGCTGATTTTACATCCATTTGATAAACTTTGAAATCTTTGGATGTAGCATAAGCAAGAAAAATTCTTACAGCTTCTAATCTAGCTACTGGTGCAAAAGTTTCATCATAATCAATACCTTCTTGTTGATAATAACCTTTGACCACTAACCTTGCTTTGTTCCTGGTGATTATACCGTTTTCATCAGATTTATTCCTGAATACCCATTTTGAGCCTATGACAGATTTGTCATTTGGCTTGGGTGCCAGATCCCACACCTTGCTCCTTTCAAACTGATCAAGCTTTTCTTGCATAGCTTGAATCCAGTCTGAGTCATTTAGAGCTTATTTGACAGATTTGGGTTCTATCTTGCTTAAGAACCTAGCAAATGCACACTCATGTGCAGTTGCAGATCTTGTTCTCACACCATCTGTTGGATTGCCAATGATGTCAGAATGAACATGTCCTTTGATCCATCTTAACTTGTTGTGAAAAGTTGTTGGTTATGATGGATTTGAATTTTCCCCTTGAACAGTTGCCTTAGTTGTGTGTATTGTATCAGAATTCTGAGTTTCTAATGTACTACTCACTTGTTCTGCAGGGTTAGTACATGTAGTATCTATTGATTTGTTTTTGAAAGAATTATCATGTTCTAAGAAATCTTCAGTTATCATTTCAAAGAGATGTTCATAATTTTCTTGTTTGTCAGAAAAATTTATTTCTTTCATGTATTCACCAGACACCTCTGTTTCTGATGAGTCATCAAATGAAACATACAGACTTTCTCTGATTGTCCTAGTGTTTAGAATAAAAATTCTATAGCCTTTTGAGGACAAAGAATAACCAAGAAAAATACCTTTTTCTGCTTTTCTGTCAAATTTTTCAAGGCTTTCAAAATCATTGAAAACAAAACATCTACAACCAAATGTATGCAAAAATTTTACACTTGGAATCCTTCCATTGATAATGTTGTAAGGTGTTTTGTTGTGCCTTTTGTTGATTATGGTTCTGTTTTGGGTAAAACATGCATTTGCTATAGCTTCTGCCCAAAAATGAGTGGGCATTTTAGCATAAGCAAACATTGTTCTGGCAGCTTCTACCAAGGTCCTATTTTTTCTTTCAACCACCCCATTATGTTGAGGTGTTCTGGGAGCAGAAAAATCATGAGAGATTCCTTTACTTACAAGAAAGCTCTCAATTTTTGAATTCTTAAACTCTGTTCCATTGTCTGATATGATCCTTCTGACTGTTAGTTTTAACAAATTTCCAATTTTCTTCTTAAAATTAATGATCAGATCAGGAGTTTCACTTTTCTTTCTCAAAAATTCTACCCATGTGTACTTAGAAAAATCATCTACTATTACTAGTATGTATTTCTTTCCAGAAAAACTTTCTGTACTTATGGGTCCACACAAATCCATATGTAAAAGTTCCAAATTTTGTGAAATAGAAGACTCAGAAATTGATTTATGTGAGCTTCTTTTGGATTTTCCCATCTCACATGCTTCATAAATTTTATCCTGCTTTGAGGATATCAAAGGTAATCCTTTTACCAGATCTTTGCTTGCTAATTTGCTTAGGTTTTTGAAATTTAAGTGAGCTAACCTTTTGTGCCACAACCAACTAATACCCTTGTTGATTTTTGAAAATAAACATAATTTTGGATGTTCATTTTCTTCTTTGAAATCAAAATAGTAAATTGATTTTCTTATCGTTTTTCCACTTAAATAGATTATATTATCATCTATACCTATTAACAAGCATTTTTCTGGTAAAAAGGTTACCTGAAAACCTTTGTCACAGAATTGACCACAACTTAGCAGATTGTACTTTAAGCCTTCAACATAGGCTACTTTCTCTATGGTCAAACATCCATACCTTATGCATCCATATCCCATAATCCTACCTTTTACTCCATTTCCAAAGTTTACCATTCTACCCAGCTTTGGAACAAAGTTGCTGAGTAAGCTCCTGTCCCCAGTCATGTGCTTGGAGCTTCCTGAATCGCAGTACCAGATCTGCTGCACATGATGGTCCTGAAATGGAAAAATTATAGGGTTTTTGGTACCCAGGCTTGCTTGGGTACTCTTTCTGATGAGATTTTAAACAGATTATTTTCTCTTGTTGGCCTTTCATCAGAAATTCTGTTATATGCTGAGCCATAAATAGATTTTACATTTTTCTTTTGGAGATGGTGTTGAACAAGCTTTAATATGTCAACACACATACAAGATTTATTAGAATTTTCTGATATTCCTTCTTGTGATGGAATGAGTGGATAATTTTGAAAGGATGAGTGAACTGCTTCTGGAGTCTTTAAAGATTCTTGATTGCATTCACTTATTTTTGCTTTAAAGTTTGGTTTTTCAAAAGAGTATTCAGAATAGGTTGACTTGCAAGATTCAGAATCAGATTCTGATGAAAATTTATCAGAAATCTGATGGGTTGCTTTTACAAAGATAGTGGATTTACTTCCTCTTGTTTTTACATATCCTTAACCCTCTCCTTTTTTCTTTGGTGTGGACTCAATGAAATTTATGAATTCTTTGGCTTGTTGAAAACCTCTTACATTGATTTCTTTATTATTGATTTTCTTGTAAAGATCTTTTTTTTTTCATTTTCATAGAACTCAATTTTAGCTCTTTGATCTAAACTTTCTTCTAAAAGTAATTGGTTTTCAAGAATGACTTTATTCATGGTCCTTTGCAACTCATCAGATTTTTTAATATCTGATTGATGTTTATCTTGCAGATTAAGAAAATCTGACATGAGCTTGTTTAGCTTGTGTTCAAGATCAAGATTATCTAAATTTACCTTTTGTTCTGAAGTTTCTGGTAGGCCATCAGAAAGTGCCATGAGGCAGAAGTTATCCATTTCTTCTTCTTCATCATCTGAAGAATCGTCAGATAGCCATGTATCTGTTCCAGCAATTAAGCTGACTTGTTGCTGCTTCTTTGCTTCTTCTAGCTTTTTCTTATAATAAGCAACATCCTTGAGCTTCTTGGTCTTGCATTCTGATGCATAGTGACCTCTCTGCTTGCACTTGTAACACACAACTTCAGCCTTCCCTTTATCCTTAGATCTTCATTCTTCCTTAGATCTTCCATCCATCCTCCCTCTGTCACTTCTCTGGTATCTCTGGCTTCCTCCCCTCAACCTCTGCTCAAATGTTTTGGTGAGCAGTAATATTGCTTCAGCAAAAGCTGAAAAATCTGATGATATATCAGAAATTTCAAGATTTTGGCTGTTTGATGGTTGTGGATCATTGGTAGGTAGTGTTCTTTGTGAGTTTGAGATAAGAGCTAAAGATCCCCCTCTTTGAATGGTTTCTTCTAATATTTCTTCCTCTCTGGGGATCAAGATGCTGTATAAGTCACGAAGACTCATATTTCCTAGTTCTAAGGTTGAGGAAAAAGTCATGGTTAGACTTCTCCATTCTCTAGGTAAAGCATCTAGAAATTTTATGTTTCGTTCAGCATTTGATTTTGTTATACCAAATTTCTTTAGCTCATTCAAAAGTTTTGTAAATCTTTGATATGTATCATTTAATCTTTCATTGGGTAAACTTTTGAATCTTTCATATGAGGAAACATTGTTTGTTCTCTTGTTTCTTCTCATCCTTTCTCCTCCTTCACAAAGATTTTCCAACCGATCCCATATTTCCTTAGCTGATGCACATGCATCAACTTGTGAAAATATGTCATTGGGGATGGCCATTATTAAAAGTGACTTTGCCCTTTCATCCCCAGCCACCAGTTCCTTGTCTTCCGCACTGCAGTTAATTTCACTTTTGGGAGCACGGGAGGCAAGGATTGCTGGTGATGGGTCAGTTGCTGGAATAGCTGGTATTTCAGTTATTGGTATATGTGGACCCCTTTCAACGGATTGAAACAGAGCTTGGTCATGACCATTTAGGAAATTGACCATCCTGATTTTCCATTTGGGGTATTCCTCTCTGACCAGAGTCGGAGGTTTAGACATAGAGCCAATGTTAAAAGCATTATTCCAGGATTGTAAGCTGGCCATATTTAGAGAAAAGAAGATGAGCGATTGATCGTTTGAAAATAGTTTATTCAATCTGCTCTGATACCAATTGTTGCTCCCAGTTTGGACTTAAAAACTTCTTTTCACGTAATATGGCAAGTGATTTCAGTAGATGTGAAAAAGATGTGCGGAAATGGAATTCAGACTTTCAAGACACAAGACCTACAAAATTATCAAGTTTATATCATTTTGAAACATTATAGTTTACAAGGTGATTTTAAGATTATTATCTAATACAAATGAATCTTGAATTCTGTGGGTGAGAGGGCAATGGAGTTTTGTAGTATGTATGAATGCTAAGCTTAACTCATTGTTTTCTGCTTGGTGAGCCTTCTATTTATAGAAGGCTGGGTACATAAACAATCAATTGTTTATTCATGCAATAAGTCCTGCAAAAAGTAGCCATTTGACATATTCATTGAATCCAACAGTCAAGTTTCCTTTGTAATCATGATATCCAATAATGTCAAGTTGCTTCGGTTAGAGCTGATTTTTAGACAAGTGGGGTATTCATCAGAATTTCTGATAAACCACTTCATCAGAAATTCTGGTGAACAAATCATCAGAAAATCTGATGATCAGAATCGTCAGAAACTGATGATATTTCATCAGAAATATCATCAGATCCATCAGAAATGACTTTCTCTGATAATCTTCTTCAGCTCTTGATCAACTTGTGATTCTTTGAAGTAGATGCTGTTTATTTCAGTTGTCCTATCCGATCTTCTTCTTCTTGTTGTGATCTTCATGACTGTTATCTTCTTCATAGATCCAGTTGAATATGATTTTCTTCAATACTTACAAATAAAGTTTCCTAACATTTCATTTCTTTTCTAATTCTGTTTCTTTTTATAACCCAAACCAGCCTTCATGTTTTTCTTTTTGTAACCAGGTTTGTTATAAAAAATTTTGTGACTCTTTCCAGCAAACTTTGGAACTTCGGACTTGTCAATTTCAACTATTTTGAATACTTTATCAATCCTTTCTAAAATCACATTCTGAATCGGGACTTCATGATCTGAGAATAATTTGTCCGATACAATCATCGTATAAACCAATCCTTTTGAATCATCATTCATATTTTTCTCAGATTTTGAGTTTTTCAGATATCCTTCATGAAAACTACCTTCATTTTCATCCTGTGATTCAAATTTACCTGTTTCAACCGACTCATTTTTCAAAATACTTTCAACGACCTTACCTACCACCTTTGAATTACTAGAATCATTAGATTTGGAATAGGTTATGTCAATGTTTTCTGGAAACTGATCGACCATGCTAAAAGCTTTTTCGACTTTCTCATCATTATAAAATGCAAACTTTTCCGATGGAGGGACTTGATGATACTCTGAGCCAATACCTTTCTTGTTTTTCTCAGAATCATAATCACCCGGTTTTATGTTGAAAATTATTTCAAGCACATATGATGATGCATGACAGCTATGTAACTTGTTGTTATCTTGTTCTAAATAAGCTATTTGACGCTTTAGCTTAGCAACATCCTCAATGTAAGAATTGACAACTTGTTGCTTTATTGAATACTGTCGCTTAAGCGTATCAGTTGTTTCAGAACAATATCTCAATCTAGATTGAACAAGTTTCATTTGACTTTCACATCTTCATATGACTCTTTTGTAATGGGATATGCCAATTTTATTGAATCGTATTCCTTTTTCATTTCTTGAAAAACATTTTCGTTTTGTAAACATACTTCTGTCAGTTTTGAAACTTTTCTTTTAAATTTTCATTTTCTTTTTCTAAAATCTTGCATTTTTGTGTTATCTTTTCATCATTATCTTTCAAATTTTTTTTCTTTTTCTAGCATTTCTTTGCATTTTTCTTTGAAAACATCTTCGATTTTAGTAAATTCTAGATCTCTTGTTCTGAACTTTTCATTTTTTTCAGTACAAGCACTGCACTTTTCCATGCATTTCTTACACTGTTCAGCAGTTTTTAAAGCTTCAGAATCAGTTGAAGTATTTACCTCAGTGATTGGCACCTCGGCTTTCGCTTCCTTATGCGCCTGATCAGCTTCACTCTTCATTTCTTCCTCACCAATACCAGCACCATCATTCACTTCAACCAAACTTTCCATCTTCACTTTTCTACCTCTTCTTTATTCTTCATCTCTTCTTCATTCTGCTGTTCTTCGATCACAACTTTTTCTTCAAAACTTCTTTTATCACCTTCTCTTCTTCTTTCTCATCTTCCACCTTCTCCTTTTCAGCAACCTTTTTCAAATCATCAACTAATTCTTCAACATTCTTTTTCATTCTTTCTTCATCCCTCTTTTTCAAACTCGCGGTCATCACATCACGAATTATCTTTTCCAGCCTTTTCAAATAAGTTTTATGTTTTGCTACGTTTGAGTAGTATTCGCCAGATAGAGGAATTACAGCAAGAACATCATCAAAGACCACTTCTTTTCAATGAACTACAGGATCACCATTTTTGTTGATGTAGAAATCTCTTTTCTTGTCGTATCTCCCATAGTACTTCGCTTCCTCATATTCTTCATGCATTTTCTCAATTCGATAACCTGCAAAGAATCTTTCTCTTTCAATCTTTTCTTTCAGAATTTCTTCTCAACTTCTCTCCTTTATCTCAGCAACAAATGCACGATGTTTGCTCTTTAATACAGTTCTCCCATGAGCTGTGAGACGATCATCAACAAGATCATCTTCTGGTAGGAATTCGCTCCAGTCAAATCCTTCGTCATCTTGAATAACTGCACATGCTCTTGACTTTTCTTTTGTGTTGTTTTCAATCTGCTTCAAAGTTGGAAGCTCTTCTTTACTTCGGTGATATATTGCTTTCTGATAATAATCTTCTTTACTTCGTTGATGTACCACCGATTAACTGTTTACCAGTAATCTCCATGTATCTCTAAGCTCTTCGAATACAGCTTGCTAAACACCAACGTATGTCAATAAGTTCCATTTCTTCCGGATCGATCTGGTCGTAGTCTTCTTTGGTTAATTTAGAATTTCCTATTTTACCTGCTACCAGACCTTCATATGATTCCAGAATAGATGCGAGGAAGCTCATTTGTTGCTTAGCAGATTTGATGCTCATTGCAGGAGAATTCTTTAACTTTTGAGCAATGTTGCAAAGAACTTCTTCTGATTCTTCAGGATTTGTTTTTACAGATGATGAATGATATCCTGTATTGTAGCTTGATGAGCTTTCCTGTAAAATCCTTCGTCTTTTCAACACTAAATGCTGTCTTTGGTGATTCACCAACTGTCACCGAAGGTATGCTACCTTAGTAATAAAGACCAACATTCTGTTGATGTGAAGAACTGTTCATCTTGCTCTGTTTCTGCAATTCAAGCTCATGAGTTTCAATCTTTTCTATCAGAACATCAAGAGTAATGGAATCATATAAAACATCATTTTTCAAGATAAACACGAACGTTTGCCACTGATCAGCTCGTGGTAACGCTTCTATGATTTTATCAATAATTTCCTCTCGTGTTTTAACAATATCAAACCTACCAAGCTCAAATTTTAAATGACAAAATCTTTCAATCATTTGCCTCACCGACTCTCCTTTAAGACTATTAAACAGATCAAATTCCTTTTTTATTAAAGCAATTTTATTCTTTTTAATCTGTTTTCCCCCTTCGGCTTTAACCCTCAAAGCTTCCCAAACCGATTTTGAAGAACCATCATATGTTAACAAAGAAAAAATATCATTTCTGATAGATTTCTGAATTAAAGCAATCATTTTCTGTTCATATGAGAATTTTCTTTTGTCTTCATCGGAAAGATCGTTGAGATGAATTTCTTCATTTTTGTCGTTTATCGGTCGGCTATAACGAAACTATAAGCAAAACCAACTCTCGTGAGCGTATGCCTTTGTCCAGTTCAGAAACCTCTCTTTCCACCATGTATAATCTTCTATGTTGTCAAGTTTAGGTGGTTTCGAATAAGTTCCATAGAAATTATCATGTTTTATATTATCATTAATTGCTTTAGTTATGGTTTTTGGTATAACAGTTTGAGTTTCCATAGATTCTGATGTGAAGGCTTTATAGAACGTGTTGTAGAATTCTTCAGCCATGACGTTTCTCGTTTATCACCTCGAGTCTCCTGAATCACACACAAACAATAAATTAAAAAAATTTATCAAACACCTGGATCGGATGGGTATCCGATCGAGTGAGGTCAACAAAAGTCAACAGTAACAAATATCGGGTGGCAGCGAATCAGATGGTGATCCGATCGAGTGACAATTCGACAATTGACAGTGTGCCTTGGATCGGGTGGTGATCCGATCAAGTGACAGTGTGCCTTGGATTGGGTGGTGATCCGATCGAGTGACAGTGTGCCTTTGATTGGGTGGTGATCCGATCGAGTGACACTGTGCCTTGGATCGGGTGGTGATACGATCGAGTGACACTGTGCCTTGGATCGGGTGGTGATCCGATCGAGTGGGTATCCGATACTTTGACTTTGTATCGATAGGCTACTCGATCGAGTGATGGTTCGATTCTTGACAATGTGCTACGGATCGGGTGGCTACTCGATCGAGCGGGTATCCGATACTTGACCTGAGACACAAAAGCACAATAGAGTGATTAGGATCGGATGGCAATCCGTTCGGATTGCCACTCGATGCTTGCACTTAAAAACTTAAACGAATAATGTCCCCTGAATCGGATGGTGATCCGATCGGGTGACAGTCAACAAAGTCAAACTTTTAATGAATTGCAATGGATCGGGTGGTGATCCGACCGGGTCGCAATCCGAGACTTGACACTTATGTGTTTTAACAATGGATCGGGTGGTCATCCGATCGGATTGCCATCCGATCGGTGAACAATGACGAACATGTTTGAACAAATCGGAGAGAAAATTCTTAAGATCTCTCAAATTACTAGGAGTTTTAATCTGAAATTTTGTAGGCTTATAGATCAATGATTTTCGCACATAATATCCAAAAATCAGCCAATTTCAACCGTAAAAGCCATTTTAATTTTAGAAGATAGAAAAATGAAGAAATTTGACAAATCTGGATGAATTTTTGATCTGGAACTGATGAAATCCTGTACGAATTTGTGTGGTTGATCTGTGCAATCGAGCTCCTGCTCTGATACCACTTATAGGAACAGTTTTCGACTCCGTAACGATAGTAAACCGACTCGTGTAACGTGCGGAATCCGTACAAGAACGTGAACGAACACACAATGACGTAATTATGACAGTGATTCTATTGAATGATCTGAAAACATACAACACCTGAATCACGTACACAACACTTTCTCTCTCTAGCTTCTCTCTCTAACTCTGGATCTCCAAAAGTGCAAATGCCAAAGGTGCAAATGTCCCTAAAGCTAACCCTAAGACTTCTATTTATAGGCCAAGGGGAATTAATGAGACTTCTCATTAATTATAGAAATGCCACCTTGCCTTTTGTCTAAAAATAACAAGAACTATGCTTGCATATTCTGATCTCCCATTGTCTTTTTAGGCAGAAGCCATTAATACTGTATGCTATGTTCAAAACCGAGTTTTGATTAACCCTAGGCATCCAAAGACTACCTCTGAAATTATGTTGAATTTCAAACCATTAATCTCATTTTTTAAAGTCTTTGGCTGCACACGCTTTATTTTAAATATCAAAGATTTAATTTCAAAATTTGCAGGCAAAGTAGATTGTGGTTACTTCTTGGGATACTCTTCTACAGCCAAGGCCTATAAAGTGTTTAGCACAAGAACCATAACTATTGAAGAGATTCTAAAGATAAAGTTCAATGAACTTTCTTCATTAATCTATTCACTCTTAATGCAAATTCTCTTCTGTATCACAAAGTTCATCTGTTCAAAGAACCTATCAAACATCTGTAAGCACTGTTGACCAAAGTCAACCCAAACCACTTATCAAACATGTGGAAAATCACTAATATTTTCATTCCATTAAATGCTCCACTTGGACCAATTCCTCCACCTCCATTTCAAAACACTATTGACCATAATACAATGGCAACAGAGCTTTCATTAGACAATTCCCATTTATGCCCCTCACCTCAAAACTCCATCCTTCCATACATTATCAACCATCCATTTCTCAGATCCCATCCACTAGATCAAGTCATTGGAAACATCAATGATGGAGTGATGACAAGAAGTCAAACCTCCAATATTGCCTCTTTGCTAGTTTTCTATCATTAACACAACCTGTCAATTATGAAGAAGCTTTGAGGGATGACACTTGGGTAGAAGCCATGCAAGAAGAACTCCTTCAATTTAAAAGATAACAAGTTTGGGAACTTGTTCCATTGACTAAGGATACATGTCCAATTGTCACAAAACGAGTCTTCAAGAACAAAACTAATGAAAGGGCTGTATTTATCAAAAACAATGCTAAGCTTATGGTTCAAGGTTATAGACAAGAAGAAAGCATTGATTATGATGAAACCTTTACTTCAGTAGCAAAATTAGAAGCCATCATACACTATTGGGCCTTTGTTTTCAACCACAACATCATTGTGTATCATATAGATATAAAGTATGCTTTTCTTTATCGAAAAATTCATGAAGAAGTCTATGTGTGCCAACCACCAGGATTTGAGGACACGTTCCATCCAGATCATGTCTACAAGCTAAACAAAACTTTGTATGGATTAAAACAAGCACCAAGAGCCTAGTATGATACTCTATTCACTTTCCTTTTATCCATTGAAATCAAAATAGGTAAATTTGATAAAATGTGTTTCTAAAATGGAAAGGAAGGATCTGATGATTGTTTAGATCTATGTGGATGATATCATGTGAATTATATATAATTTAATAATATTGAGCACAATTAAGTGTGTTAACTTAATAACTTAGTAACACGGTTATCTAGTATTAAATTAATAGAAATGACTTTTACGTAACCTAAATACACCCAATGGGCAGAGAACCCATCGCGTGTGGCATTGCTTTGGGTAAGAACCATGTATCGTCCAAAGAACAAGCTTCCCCCACGGAATCGTTTATTATTGTTATTACCATTCTTATTTGTAGTTAGGTTACCGGACTAAAGTAGTAAAGGACTCTTAGATAAGTCTTTCTTAATTAATATAGTTTATTTTATTTTATTAGATGAGGAAAATGTTTAAGTCTTCGATTTTATCTTTTAATTATATTAGAAGTACCTTCCTTGGTCCGATCGCCAACTTCCCTCAATATTGCCATAACATATCAACATACCAATCTGAAAATATGCCATAATGCACCTCCCAGGATATGCCACAACAAGATTGGTTTAAGGCTATCTTGGTTGTACTATCTTTTTATAACTTAATTAAAATGTGCTTTCATTTCAAGCTTAACAAATGGGATCATGTTTAGGGATCTTTTAAATTACCGAAGCGATTTAGTCTTCAAATTAATTAAGTTACCGAATAAGTAAATAGGTCTCATTTAACCGGTTATCTTATATTCCACCGAATTGCCATATATCCCCATTAATTTATTATCTTAACTTTTATCCCCAAATAGGATCTTGGTGCATAACCAAAAGCCTTCCCAAAGGATCTCGATGTAATTTCAGAAGCCTTTTATTAACCCAATATCTAGTTCGATACTAGAAGCTAATAACAACCCTCCAAAATATATCCGACACCCTAAAAATATTTAAAATATCCCTATACGTCCTAAAATACACCCCGTATTCGAAAACAGGCCCCGAATACCTTTATTTTTATTAAAATTAATTAAAAACAAAATTTAACGGGCCGTCACGGGGCGTGACGCCCATGGTTACCATAGTCGCGGGCCGCGACAACCTAGATACCAGGAAAGCCCCGAGGCCGCCACGTGTCCCAGTCGTGTCAAGCCTAGTGGTCAACTCAGCAACCCTAGGGCCTACCCTAGGGAGCCTCACGGGCTGTGAAGGCCATGCCTTCTTTCTTCGCGAAACGCGACGAAGGGTCAGGCAGACACTATAAATAGCGGCAATCGGTTGTTCATTTGAAATCGCAGACAACTTTCTTTCTGTCTCAAAGTTCCCCATAGCTAAAGTAATTTTCGGGCTTTATACCCCCTAATTAGCGAAGCCCTGCCTCGTTGTAAGTATATAACCCCCGGTTATGTATTAGATACGCTGCCCGATTGATCCAGGGTTCCGTAACGGTTGTCGTGGTTCTACCCGACGTAGTCGTTGGAATGCCGTCTCGGGGAGGGTATTACTAATGTAAATATTGGGTTATTATACTAACGCGTGTGCATTTGTTTAATTAATAAATAATCACCAGGAAATCCTAAAGGAAAACCCTAAGACAGCAATGTGAGTAATCTCCTTTTTGTAAACTGTTTTTACAAAACCTCATATGATTAACATTATATTAAACAGTGATTGAGTATTTGTATTGTAACAACCCTCAGTAAAACCGACACCCTCATAATATTTCCTACATCCTATTATATTTTAAAATGTCCTAATATGTCTTTAAACACACTCCGTATGTAAAAACGAGCCCGAAATATATGAAATAGTATTAAAAATAAATAAAAATTTGAAATCTAAGGCTGAGGCGGGCCGCGTAGACCCACCCCAATCCTTACGCGGGCGGTATAAGGGTTAGAACCGGATTCCTTTGATTTTCTTGAGTTCAAGAGGGCCGCGTAAGACCCATGTTAAGTTTACGCGGGCCGCGAGAGATCAACAACGCGGAGACACCCCAGGCTGACACCTGTCATCATCGTGTCGAGTCTATACGCTGATCCGGACGAGCTACACATTGACCCGGAGTCAACGCGGGCCGTGTAAGCCCCTGCGTACATCTACGCGGGCCGCGTGAGAGTCCAGTTCAGCAACTATATAAAGGAGGCCTCGGGCTTCAATTCAGTTCGTTCATTTTTCAATTCTCAATCACAATTTCTGAATATTAGGCATAGGAAGCTGGTATTATACCCCCTAATTAGCGAGGTTCTGCTCCGTTGTAAGTATTATAACCCCAGTTTCGTAGTAGATACGATGCCCGATTGATTTAGGGTTCCGTAACAACTGTCGTGGTTTTGCCCGACGTAGTTGTTGGAATACCGTCTCGGGGAGGGTATCATTAATATTTTCAAAGGGTTATGATACTAACCTATGTACATTTGTATAAATAATAGATTATTCCTAGGAAACCCTTACGCGAAGTCTAAGATAACAATGTGAGTTTATCCTCTTTTTGTTAACCTTTTTGGAATGTTTTACAAAACCTTAATTGTTTTACAATGTGATTAAGTGGTGATTGAGTCTTTGTAGTTCTTCAATTACTGCCGGTATGTTGGGGTTTTGTATACAAAATTTACTACTGCGAGTAGTAAGTCGGGATGACAGTACGTTACCATTGGACAATGAGTTAGCCAATGTGTAATATGACCCGCAAGTCAGGATTGTCAGTACTGAATGAGTAATTGTGTAGAAATAAACAATGTGATCGCTCTCAATACTATTTTAATTAATAAAATGTTTCTTGATTAAACTGGGATTCACTCACCAGTATTTCCCACTAACAAATGTTTTTACAACGCGTTTCAGGTAACGCAATGTGACAGCCAATTAGTAAAAAGCCAGCTGAAGAGCACTGAAGGCTTGGGAAAAATGTGGCTATAAAAGTTACCTAAAAGACGATGTTTTAAATTCAATAAAATAGGGTTTATCCCTATAAACGTATTGTAATAAGAAACTTGGGTTTTACCCATGTGATTATTAATATCAAATATGGTGGTTTTACTCTGATAAACATTTCCTAACTACGGTCCTGATGAATTTCCGCTGCCAAATTAAC
The DNA here is from genome assembly GCA_030545235.1 of Helianthus tuberosus. Lineage (NCBI taxonomy): Eukaryota > Viridiplantae > Streptophyta > Magnoliopsida > Asterales > Asteraceae > Helianthus > Helianthus tuberosus. The sequence continues at coordinate 27,515,497 of CM060419.1, forward strand.
CAACTGATACCACCAAAACTCTGTGTTCACGTTCGCCCGTTCCGGCACAGATAAGGGATCGGGTGTTGCGACAGAAGGTGGTATCAGAGCCTAGCCACTGGTCTGAGCCAAAGAAGTGTTCTGCTAACACTTAAATTCTAAATTTTGTGTTAGGAAATAAATTACGGAAATACGTGCATAACTGTAATTATTTGTTATGTGTTATTTGACTATTTGTTAGTTTACAGTATGAGTGATCAAGGACCCTCAGACATGAGTCATCAGTTGTCTGATTCACCTAGGAGTGAAGGTACCTCTTCACAGCCTGCCCTTTCTAGGTATTCTGCTGACCAGGAAGAATGGATGTTTGCCTTTAAAGCTCAGTCAGAAGAGCCATTCCCTCATAAGAAACGAGGATGGTTCAGTAAGGAAGCCTTTACGCGTAGGAAAAGAATGCGAAAGTTGCAACAGCAAAGAGTTTTAGCAGCTGCTAAGCGAAAGACAGATGCCCATAAACAGGATATGCTTAATAGAAGCTTAGCCAATTTCCATATCCTAGCTACAACTGCTGCTGACCCAAGTCTGGAACAACTAGTAGCCCCACAACCACCAATCCCAGACCAACCTATGGAAATAGAAAACCCTGAAAACCAAGTGGAGATGCATGACTTTAACCCAGAGGAAATCCCTAGGGTACCTGCATCAAACCCCCTAGACCCAAATTACAACCCCTAGTGGGACGATAATAGAGACTTTGTGCAATGTTACCCGATACATGAAGACACCCCCATACAGAACATAGGAGCCTATCCAGGTATGGACCCTTTAGATCCCTATTACCATGATGAATACATTAGGGAGATCTTATGTGACAACCCTCATAATTACGTGTATCCATACGATTAATTAATGTTAATTAAAATGCTTGATGACTGTGCTGAATTTCTAAACTGCTTTCTGATTACTGCGTCATACTTACATGTGCTTGTTAACATACTAGTCTTGTACAGAAAATTGACAAAATGGTCCTGTATGCTTTCCTAAGTGTTGGGAATTAAAAGTGTTACAAAAAGATACATAAAAGACACTAAACGGAACAACTTAGCACTTTAACGAACCGGTATCTAACCGAACAACCGGACATTTCTTGTGTCACACCCCGACCACGTAAAGCAACAAGACGTGGCGGAAACGTCGGGGAGTGTTGTAACAGAATCATTGTTTCATAACCATGGAATAAATAAATTTTGTTTTATTGAATTAATGAACTCATTGTTTTAATACAATCAAATAAGTACAACTATGATCTTCTAAGTTTTAAAGTTGCTAAGGCACGAGTCCATCCTAAGTGTAGCATATATCATCAATCATCACAAAGCAGTACCTGAAACATGTGTAAAAATAGGTACGTCAACATAAAAATGCCTGTGAGATACATAGGTTTTATGAAAAAAGGATTCATGACTTGAGTTTAAAGAAGATGTTTAATAAAATTTAGTCACGAACCATGTAGATTGATTTGTTTTGTAAATCGTTTGAAAAACAATAAGATCAGATGATATGTATAAATAAATGTAAGGTTAAATGAATAACCATGTAAAATGAGTTTGTATAAGATAAGTTGCGCGTAAAACAATATTTTGATAAAAAAGGCTTATAGTATATTTGAAAATATACTTTGGATTTTGAGAGAATCGAATGAGTAATATATTAAAGTATATTTTAGTTCCAATATCGTTAACCCAAGTGTACTAAATAATGCAACGGTATGTAATGCAATGAAAACACTTATATATAAGCAGTACCAGCGGCGTATCTACCATGTTTTCATCACATTACACCCGTCCCGTTATCTAAACACTAACCAAAACCCAATCGATAGATAGATAGTACATTAAATATACCTTCATTGTTTAAAATAATAGTTTTAAGTAGTATATTACAAGTATACTTCGGATTTATAAATAACATATTAAACTATGTTTTGGTTTTATTAATAACATATCAAAATATGCTTTGGATGTGATAAATAACATATTAAACTATGTTTTGGTTTTGTAAATAACATATCAAAATATGTTTTGGATGATTAACAAAATATATGTTGGTTTTGTACAATATCACACATGGGAGCATATCAAACTATACTTTTGGGAGTATAAATAAATATACAAAAATAATGTGATTTAAGAATTCATTCAGACCTAGTGCATCAAAATACACCTTTGAGACTATAGGGATACCACAAAGGAAATCCCTATTTGGATGGAGAAACAAATTGGTTTCAGACATTCCATGACAACAGGAATGGGGTGTCAAATCCTATAGCGCTATATCATACTACCAACCGGTCTGGTGAACAAAATAAGTACAATTCAACAATTAATGTTATAGTCTTTGAAAAACCAGTGTTTAAACCATAGATAGACATTCAGTTTGTCAACAGATAAGTACTAACATGTATAATCAATTATACTTTTGGAAAACATGAAAATAACAGATAGGTACACATGCTTCACCCCAAAACAGTTTGAAAACAGTAAAAGAGGGGAATATGTACTCACTTGAGATTTGCTTAGAAGTCCTAGGATAACCACCAAGCAATGCTAGAGATCACGGAAATCAAACGGCACCTAATATAGGTAACTATGTTAATATACCGGACCTAAATCGGAGGATTTAGATAGAATGAGGGTTCGTAAACCAAACGAGTATGGAGACTCGTGTCATATGGTTTAACAAAGCCTACATACTAAATGAAACCTAACCTAATTGCTTACGACCCATTACGACCCGTTTAGGTAGCTTATGCTACTTTAACGCGTCGTTCGCGTGAAACGCGTTCGGACCGCTTAACTAGTCCTATGACAAGTAATATATGCCTTAACATGTCTAATATTGTCGCCAAATTAGTTTAGATGTCAAAAGTTATGTCACATATGTTTAAAATGAATTTTGGCATTAAAGGGGTATTTTGGTAATTTACCTAAGGCATATAAACTACCTATCATACAACTAACTAAACGTCGTGACCATAAGGTATAACCTCGGAAGGTTATTCCCTATATACTATGGTCACCTAATGTGTTTGGTCGGATCCTAATGATCGACTAAGTGGGTCGGGTTCGAAGGTATAAGCGATTTATCAGATCGCTTACCCTTACGACCCTAGACAATGTGGTAATCAGTAGGCATAGTCACAAGGGACTATAACCATCGTGATTACAATCACGTTGCGAAGTTCAAACGAACTTCGCATTGACCATAAACTGGTCAATGCAGAAAGTCAAACAAAGTTTGACTTTCAGACTCGAAAAGCAATAAAAGAACGAAGGAACACTTACAAAGGGTCCCCGAAGGCTAATCTAGATCAAAATAGCTCAGGTATGAAACAAAGGTTTCAACTTAGAGCACATTAGATTAGAATCTTGTGAGGAATGAGTGAAAATGTGATGGGTATTTATAGATTTCGGTTCACCGTTAGGATCGTTTCTTGGAGAAGAGGGAATGATCACATCCCTACACTTGTTGGAATGTTATGGTAGCTCATTTTGCCCACCACAAGAGATTAACATGTGGCACTTGGCCTTTGGAGGGTGTTAGGGGCTGTTAACATGTGTTTAAAATGGCTTTTGCTGATCAGAAGGGGCCTCGCGTGACGCCAAGGGGGCTAGGTGTCACGCTAAGGTCCCTCTGTTCAGCAATTGGTTTCCAAAGCTTCCAATTCAGTCCCCGTTGCGTATTAAGGCCATTTCCGACATGTTTAAGGCTCGTTAAGCCATTTTCAAGGCCCTAAAATGATGCCTAAACATTGTGGACATGAAACATGCTCAAAAATATCCCGGATGTCAGTTCGTTTGGCCGTACGATTGCGTTGTTCGGTTAATTACGATGGAATGCGCATAAGCGCGAAAAACGATCCAAATGGCGTGACGAATGGATTTTTCTTATTCCAAACACTAAAATAAAATATTTTAGTGCTTACATAAATTTTTGGATGTACGGATGTATTCAAAACGTAAGTTATGCGCGAAAATGCAAACTTGTGCACTTTTTGACGCTTTTAGTCCCTGAATGACCCAAAAGTTTATTTTAGCATACCGAACCCCTCAAAGCCTATTTCTAAGCTATGTAAAGGATATTTATGGTATTTTTAACTTATGGTCATGTTCCGGAATGTCTGTTCTAGTACGAATCAGAATAGTTTCGCAGTTTGACACAAATAGTCCCTGTGATCGAACAAGAGTTGATATGTGCAAACGATACACATATTTTTACAAATCCCAAGTATGAAATACAATATTTCATTGGTTTAGCATTTGTTTAATGGTTGAAGTGACACAGGTGTCACAGTCTCCCCTACTTTAGGAAATTTCGTCCCGAAATTTAATTCTAGAGGAAACTTGTGAAGACAGTTGTGACGGTTTCGCCTTCTAATAGACCCATTGAACCCTTAAGTAAAACTCTGGGCCATGTTAGGACTCTTAGCGAATTTGTTAACCCTCAAGTGAAGTCCTTGTAGTAATAAAACATGGAATTTTTGAACTACGGACAGAAGAACGTTTCTTATGAAGACTTATCATAGGAAACTTGGTGTGTGATTGAGATCAGAATTGGGGAGTGTGAGAATAAATGACATTGGTCGAGGTCCAAGACTTCTCCCGTATCATTATTCTTGTCACTATAGGTCTTAACACATGACAAAGCTTCCTGTGGTTTCTGTGCACTGAATTCCATAATTATGTAGGCCTCCATAATTACGTAATTCCTTGCACAGTCCGCACAGTTCGTTTCATAATGCGTAGGAAAAAATTTCACTTGAATAAACATGAAGCGACTCGACTAGACCACCAAAGGATCCTTTTAATTAGATCAACGAACGATTTTTTTAACTAGATCAACACATGATCTTCTTAACTAGACCGTCGTACGATCTCCTTAAATAGACCACTTAAGGGATCTTTTTAGTTACATCATCACATGATATTTCTAATCAGATTTTCAAAATCAATCTGTTTAACCAGACCATTCAAGAGGTCCAATTAGAATAGCACTTTATAACCCAAGGGACTTAACTACAATGTTGAAGTCCATTAAGGATTTAAGATAGTATCTTTGGATATCCTATTATGAATCTCTCGTATGAGATATGAAAGATTCTACGAGGATTTGGATGGATCACATACAACCACAAAACATGTAAGAAAAACATATAAGCACAATTTAGTTAAATTGATTCTTTAATTTGTTATCTTTAGGTATGGACATTGAAAGCACACTAGGAATCCAATCCATGGATTTCATTTGGAACTTTAATAATTTTCAAGGATCCATCTATAAAGATAGAAGGATTTTCAATAAGAGTTTGGCTTTGTTTCTTAAAAGAAACGAGTGTTTAAGGTTCTTGGGGAGATCACAAGTGATCATAAGATAACAGAACCACACGAGTAGTTTATCTTTGGGTTGACATCATAAGGTTGCATCATTCATTCACACAAACGCATAAATTTTGTAGAAATAAAAACAACAAATCTTTATTTATGAAACAACCGAATTGTCTTGAAGTGTCAAAAGATAACAACCAAGGAATTACAAAACACTAATTGTTCACTGCTGCATCATTGTTCCCGTTTGCCTCATTGATGTTAAATGCTCGTCCTCACGCTGGAGGTGCGTTAACAAGTCTTGGACAATTGTTCCTGTAGTGAGTAAGGTCACCACAGTTATAACGTGATCCCTGTGGAAACCGTGCTTGAACAGCAGCAGGGTTTGCAGCAGCTTGATTTGCATAATGACAAACATTGATCAAATGTCCCAACCGCCCACAGTGGGTACATTTGTGACATTGCTCTTGCTCTAGATGATGACGGTTGAACTTGTTGCACAAAGGTGCGGTACCAACATAGTTTTGCCTTTTGCGAGGTTGTGCTGGCTGGTTTGGTGCAACCTGTTTGTCTTGAGCAGTTACAGCGTAGTTTTGAGAGGCTTTATAGATTTCGGTTCACCGTTAGGATCGTTTCTTGGAGAAGAGGGAATGATCACATCCCTACACTTGTTGGAATGTTGTGGTAGCTCATTTTGCCCACCACAAGAGATTAACATGTGGCACTTGGCCTTTGGAGGGTGTTAGGGGCTGTTAACATGTGTTTAAAATGGCTTTTTCTGATCAGAAGGGCCTCGTGTGACGCCAAGGGGGCTAGGTGTCACGCTAAGGTCCCTCTGTTCAGCAATTGGTTTCCAAAGCTTCCAATTCAGTCCCCGTTGCGTATTAAGGCCATTTCCGACATGTTTAAGGCTCGTTAAGCCATTTTCAAGGCCCTTAAATGATGCCTAAACATTTTGGACATGAAACATGCTAAAAAATATCCCGGATGTCGGTTCGTTTGGCCGTACGATTGCGTTGTTCGGTTAATTACGATGGAATGCGCATAAGCGCGAAAAACGATCCAAATGGCGTGATGAATGGATTTTTCTTATGCCAAACACTAAAATAAAATATTTTAGTGCTTACATAAATTTTTGGATGTCCGGATGTATTCAGAACGTAAGTTATGCGCGAAAATGCAAACTTGTGCACTTTTTGACGCTTTTAGTCCCTGAATGACCCAAAAGTTTATTTTAGCATACCGAACCCCTCAAAGCCTATTTCTAAGCTATGTAAAGGATATTTATGGTATGTTTAACTTATGGTCATGTTCCGGAATGTCTGTTCTAGTACGAATCAGAATAGTTTCGCAGTTTGACACAAATAGTCCCTGTGATCGAACAAGAGTTAATATGTGCAAACAATACACATATTTTTACAAATCCCAAGTATGAAATACAATATTTCATTGGTTTGGCATTTGTTTGATGGTTGAAGTGACACAGGTGTCACATCTCGAAACACCAAAATTTTACCAGAAACACTGTTTTAATATTTCTTGGCTAGTTATGATCCCCGTACACCATAACACCAACTATATATCAACTAACTAAAAACATGTAAGTATATACTTGGAATCTAACTATTATTTACCCACCTTTCACTAAAATACTTTCAATTAACCCCCCCCCCCCTTACCAATCGGTCACCATCACCACCATATCTTCACACCATACCTCCAAGATTATGTTGATTATTTTAGTAGATCTTTGCTTGATTGTTTAGACAAAATATTGGAAGGACATGATTTTAAGTATGGTGAGTATCTAACTAGATCACAACATCACTTCATAAGTTCACACACCATCTCCCTCAACTCTCCCTCTCCCCTCTTGGCTCACTTATAACCGCCACCACCACCACCTTATCACCACCATGTTCATCCAATTTCAAGCTCCATTCATGTGTTAGAAGATGCTTTGTGAAGCTTGAAGCTTGTGGATCACCAAGGAGCTCACTTACTTGCCTTTACACATCATTTTCATCATCTTTTCACTAGTGTTCTTCCCTAGCCTTTGAGCTAGTTGTAAGTCCTTGATTAACCTTGTTACTCCTACTTTAATGGTTAAGAGATGTAGTAGGTTGATTATAACAAGAACACTAGAAGAACATGAACTAAAAGTTTAAACATAAAGTTTACATAAAGATGAAATGTGATGAAGTGTTGTTAGTATGATGTTGTTTGGTATATGTTGATGCTTGCTTGTAATTACTAGAAATACGTTGTTGATCACTAAACATGTTAACGGAACAAATAGAACTTGCGTTAGAGCACTATAAGCTGAAAACAGCTTCTGTCCAAACATTTACAGCCAACTTCAGTTGGCTGTAAACAGGCCGATATTTATCGAAAACTGATTTTCTTGAGTCTATAATGTGTTATTTCGAAATACGGTTCTAATGGCACTAGAATCATAATTTTTGGACTTCGTTTGCTATTTTTAAAGGGTCGTTTTTCACAGCAGCAAAAGCTGCGTTTTTACTGCAGAAAATGTGTGTTGTGTTTTTTGTCATAACTTGAAATCTGTGTAGAATTAGCTCATGAAATTTGTACTGTAGATGACTGCTGATGTCTTTGTAATGCTCCAACTCGAATTTCATCAATCGGACTTACGATGAATTTTAAATGAATTATTCCGAGGACTGCAGTCAGAAAGTGACGAATCTGATTGCACTCTGGTAAATGATTTTTTATAAAATATTGGTAATGAATTGGATCCCAAGATTTTTACAAAATAATATTTGGATCGTTTAAGACCTTATGTAAAAAGTTGGGAATTTTTAGAATAGGTTAACTATTTTATTAAAATTCCCAAAAACAGCCCAGTTTTGAATGTTAAAGCTGAAGCGACATAAGTAGTAATTTGCGTATCTAAATGTCGGGTAGGTTATCTGAGAATGATCTAACATGTTATATGTCAATGAAAGTGTTATGTGCAATGTCGTATGTTTGTTTGTGAATGGGAATAGATGGGAAGTTTATATGGGCATGAACCGTTAAAGTGAGTGCATGTTATGTGGTAGATGCGAGTAGGAACTTCGTGCTTATTTGAAGTCACAAATAAACTAAGTGGTAATCATACTAGGACGTGATTAACCGACCTTGACTGTTAGCTATTTTTGAGAGTCAAACCGAGGAACCAAAGGTGAGTTCACACTCTTAAGGCATGGGATTCCCGGTGGGTTGGGAATGGGATTAAATAGCTAAGGCGGAACTTGTGCTTTCACCACTACTAGACTACTCACCTCCGTCCTCGGATTGGGAAGGATGCCAGCGCTAAACCTACGTATTCACTACGTACCACTGTCCTTGGATTGGGAAGGGCACCAGCGCTAAACCTACGTATTCTTATATGTACCTCTGTCCTCGGATTGGGAAGGGCACCAGCGCTAAACCTATGTATTCTTATACGTACCTCTGTCCTCGGATTGGTAAGGCCACCAGCGCTAAACCTACATATTCTTATACGTACCTCTGGCTTCGGATTGGAAAGGGCACCAGTGCTAAACCTATTCATTCTTATACGTACCTCTGTCCTCGGATTGGGAAGGGCACCAGCGCTAAACCTACGTATTCTTATATGTACCTCTGTCCTCGGATTAGGAAGGGCACCCACGCTAAACCTACGCATCCTTATACGTACCTCTGTCCTCGGATTAGGAAGGGCACCAGCCATAAACCTACGTATTTAATATGTACCTCTATCCTCGGATTGGGAAGGACACTTATATATATACATCTAGTCTAGTGGTTCACAACATGGGGTAGCCCCCACCGTTTATGGTCTGGAAAATAAAGAAAGCTGATTTAACTTGTAGTCGCAAACAAACTCATTGTTCTTGAAAAACTACCTTATAACAAACACCTACTGTGAACTCGCTCAACTTTGTTGTTGACTCCTTGTTACATGCCTTGCAGGTCGTTAGGTGCTTATGGAGCTTGCACAGGGAGGCGTGGTCGTTGTGGGACATAGACTGTTGAGTCCCATGTCGAACTTTTAAACTTTATGAACTTATTGCTTATGTTTGGGTCTTACAATTTATGCTTCCGCAGTTAACTTAAAGTTGGTTACTTTATTTTGGACACCAATTATATTGTGGTTGGTTTTACTTACTTAATTACGTTGTTCAATATGATTGGTGGCTTGATCCTGGTCATGTCACGCCTCTAAGCGGTGATACTCCGCGTGTGGATTTTCAGGGTGTGACAGATTGGTATCAGAGCCATTGGTTATAGCGAACTTGGTTTTAAAAAGGGGAAAAGTTTTTGATAAAACCAGACTATAACCTGTACAGTGCTCAACAATCCACAACGACGCTTCGCTCCACGTGCAAGGCTCAACACACTAGGTGGTATGATTTAAGTTTATACTTCTTACTTGCTAGATTACTTTTGTCTGGTATGGTGTTTATTGTGTGTTTATTTAGGGTAGTAGCATGCTGTCTATTAGCCCTACTGCGTTCTTTATGACACACAATTGTTTACTTGAAATTTGACAAGTGGTGGTCAAATTCTTTTCTAATTTCTCGTCACCCCGCTACGACAACTGTTTATGCATTCTATCTATTTACACGCTTATCTCGACATGACGTCGCCATTTGACCCTCCGTACATTCAGCTTGTACGCCAACATTCACGAAGACCATACCTAGCTCAAACGAACTCGGGTTTTGGAGAACTATACCCACGCATCCCTGTTAACGAACCTCATCATCTCCACTGGTCGTCGTTACCAGAAACGAAGCAGCCACAGTTATGCGCGTTCGTCGCTTTGCAACTCGCAACCCTACCAACCAAACTCTGTTTTGGACAAGTGATATACTTCCATGATCGTGATGCAACAAACTTCCCTTTTTGTGTCGTACCGCCACACCTCACTACTAGAATTGCTTCTAAGCAACATATTACTTGGTTGAATTCTTCTGTTATTGGTGGACCCCTGTTTTCGCTCGATTCTTCGCATTAACCTCATTAACTCCCTGTTTCTTCTATTGGCAACTGATTTAACGAAACGCCAACAACCACACCACGATTTTCACCGATCACAAGACTACCTTATCACCCTGTTGGATGGTTTATTAGCTCTCTCGTATACCCAACTCAACGAATGAATACCATTACTGGTGAAATAGTCTTCAGGACATTTGGAGACAGAGATATGGATCACTCAACCCACCAGCGAACACGATAATTTATACGTTTACCTGGCCCACCTTACACTACAAGAGACGTACTTTAATTTCATGATAGTTTTTTCTTAAATATGCGGGATCTTTGCACTAGCTCTTGCACCAACACATGATTATTGATTAATGATACGTCCAATTTCTACCATTGGCTTAGATCAAACCATCACTCTCTTACCACAGTGACATTACGTTCTCGCTACTCCATGTTGAGATACTGAAACGAACACGCACTCGCTTAGAGAATTTGGAAGGCTCGACCTTCGATCATTAGTGATCACTCCTTGAAACCTTGATAGATTATTTGTATTGTGCCTATCAACCAAGGAGAAAATATAGAATGAGCGTGTGGTAATAATTCCATATTAATCCGAATCAATCCATACGCTCCCATTTTTAATAAAATTCCGGCTAGAAGCATACAAGTACTGTAATGTGCCTCTCCGTGGGTATCTGGTAACCATGTATGTAGGGGTAGAATCGGCAATTTGACAGCAAAAGCAATTAAAAATCCAATATAGAATATGATTTCCAAAGCCACAGGATACGACTGATTAACTGATGTTTCAAAATTTAATGTTGGTTCATTCGAACCATATAAACCGACACCCAGAACTCCCATTAAGAGAAAAATGGAACCCCCCGCCGTGTACAAAATAAATTTTGTGGCTGAGTAGAGACGTTTCTTTCCTCCCCACATGGATAGAAGTAGATAAACTGGAATTAATTCTAATTCCCACATGATGAAAAATAGTAAAAGGTCCCGAGAAGAAAATGATCCTATTTGACCACTGTACATTGCTAACATCAAGAAATGGAATAATCGAGAATCCCGAGTAACGGGCCAGGCCGCTAAAGTAGCTAAAGTAGTGATAAATCCTGTTAATAAAACGGGTCCTAGAGACAGTCCATCTATTCCTAATTTCCAACGGAAATCAAAAAAATTGATCCATTTATAGTCCTCTACTAGTTGGATTAATGGATCGTCCAATTGGAAATGATAACAGAATGCATAGGTTGTTAGAAGAAGTTCTAACATGCATATACATATAGTATACCACCGAATTACCCTATTTCCTTTATGGGGAAGAAAGAAAATTAAGGACCCTGCAAATATTGGTAAAACTACAATTATTGTTAACCAAGGAAATTTGTTCGTGGTAAAGACAAGATACACTTGGACCAGAAAAACCTGTGCCCAAAAATATCTTATTTTTGGGCACGGGTTTTGGCGGTAAAAAAATGGACTCAGTTTCTGTAATGTATTAATAAGCTATACCCATGCTGCGGGTTGTTTCATGCCATAAATAAACGCGAACACTCAAGAAATTTGTTGGGCAGGCGGATTCACATCTCTTACAACCGACACAATCCTCTGTTCTTGGAGCAGAAGCTATTTGTTTGGTGTGGTGATGTATTGTTGATTCGGTCATACTCTCTTGAACACATTTTTGCGTCTTTCCTTTGGAACCTCACGACTACGCAGACGTATTTTGGATTCATTCGCACAACCCAAGGAACTCCTCCTAACTTGGTTGCTTACTTGATGAATCACAAACCCACCTAAGTTCATGGATTCAGGTGAATTGTTCCTCCTTTGCATGTGGGCGAGTCCGACGACTTTTGATAGAAGTCTCAGTGAATCTTAACACTACACACTTGTACGACAATCATGCTGATATGTTGAATTCTTGTTCTGATTGATTTAACCCCGTGATAGCTATATTCGATCAACGGCATACTTTATCCTGACTATACCCAACTTGCGTACAACCAGCTGTACCTTCGACATCAGGTAAACCCCTGCTAGGGATTATTAAACGCTTATTCATCGATTACGGCTACCCTTTCTCATGTTTCCCCACCCATACACGTTATACTTTTAAACCCTACGATCTTAAAAGTGTTCCCCGCGGACACTCGCTTGGACAAGTTACGCTCTAAGAACATTACTTAGTGAGCATTGGGCCATGAACATGTTTATACCCTAGGTACTTTTCCTTGATCTTGATACGGCCGATATGGATCCTCAAACACGATAGATATGTCCCTTGTTTTCTTTGACGACATCCGAACCCACTTGAAGAACTGTCCTCGTAACTACAAGAGCTCTTGGATAAGGGTTTTATTCACCCTAGCTCTTCGCCTTGGGGAGCTCCAGTGTTATTTGTAAAGAAGAAAGACGGTACCTTCAGCATGTGTATTGACTATCGCGAACGCAACAAGGCGACCGTGAAGAATCGTTATCCTCTTCCACGCATTGATGACTTATTCGACCGGTTGCAAGGGTCGAGTTTCTATTTCAAGATTTACTTAAGATCAGGTTACCATCAACTGAGAGTCCGAGACAAGGATATCTCTAAAACAACATTCAGGACTCGTTATGGGCATTACGAGTTTCTGGTTATGCCTTTCGGATTGACGAATGCACCTGCGGTCTTCATGGATCTCATGAACCGAGTGTGTAAACCTTACTTGGATAAGTTCGTTATCGTTTTCCTCGACGATATCCTGATCTATTCGAAGAGTCAGGAAGAACACGAGCAACACCTGAGGCTTATTTTGGAATTTCTTCGAACAGAGCAGTTGTATGCCAAATTTTTGAAATGTGACTTCTGGTTTCGCGAAGTCCATTTTCTAGGCCACGTGGTAAACAAGGATGGGATTCATGTGGATCCATCCAAGGTTGACTCGATCAAGAACTGGCCTGCACCCCGCACTGATGCGTGTGAAGTGTGACAACTCGTAATTTAGAACCCTTCGTTGTATCTTGATGTAACATACGTGAATGTTATGTGACTAGTTAACTTATTGGCTTAATGAATGATATAAGTGAATTTATGTGATTATGTGTTGTGCTTGTATGTATGCGTGTATTTATATGACCCGAGACACAAGGACCCGACTCGAGACCATGCGGTCTCGAGTGAACAGTAAAACAAATGGGCCGGTTGGGCCATGCACCCCTTTAATCCATCCGAAATCCACTTAGAGTGCACAACCGAGTATAAAAGCCCCAAACCTACACCCACTCTCACACACACTCTCCTCTACACTCTCTCTCTCTAGAAAACCTTAAACCCTAAAGATTAAACATCACCTCTCCCCTTCTTCCTCTCGGATCAATCGGCAACAACAAGGAAACCTCAGATCAAGCTCGAGATCACCACTCGGAAGTTGGTTCATCGATTTCTTCATACCTTCACACTTAGAGAACCTAACCGGTTAGTGTTTTAATATGTACTAAGTGTTATGTGTGTTTGATGTAGATGCTTGATTGTTAAACAATGATTCATAGTGTACAAAAATAGAATAAGTGATTGACTATCATGCTAGCTCAATGTATGAATAAATGGAAGAATGTATCAAAATAACTCCATCATGTTCTTGGATGTGTTTAAATGATGATGATGATTGATAGTACATTAAACTAGGTATATCATGCTAGTATAAATCGGTTTAGAGGAACATGTGTGTTATGATGATGTACAAAGACTATTTCCGAATTTTGAATGATTTAACGCATGATTATTGGTACACAAAGTTATATGATAAAAACCTTAATGATGAACAAGCTTGAATGATAATATGAATATTTGAATATGACATGAACATTTGAAAATGCTTGTTTGATCCATTTTAATTGAATGTTAGACAAGAAAACATGTTTGAGGATTGTGGTTGGATAGTACATCGTATCATGAAATCGAAATTCTATTGGTTTAGTACAAGTGCCGGCGATCAGCAGGGGTGTCAGTCGAGACCCTCTGTCTCGACTCGAAACCACTTAGGTGACAGCTCGAGACCCCGGTTGCGAGTCGAGAACCTCTAGTCTCGACTCGAGACTACGCATTACCAGCACACAAACAGCATAACTCGAGACCACGGTTGCGGGACCGGTTGCGACTCGAGACCGTCTAGTCTCGACTAGTGCATGTATAACTCGAGACCGCACAGTCTCGACTCGAGATCTCTAATCTCGACTCGAGACCACGAACACATGTTCACTGAGTTGGACTTGTTCACTATTACGGGCTTAGGAGATTGGGCTGGGCTGTTGGGCTTTATGTGTTACTGTTAAAGGTGTATATTGTGCATTGGACTGCCATGAGAAACACTTGTTTGCAACGTGCTAGTATACATGTAGAAAATGTATGTGCGTTACTCGGTTTGTATCTGACTCGTGTGGTAACCATACTAGGACGTGGTTGACCACTTATAGCTTGACCAACTTTCTGTGTATCTGCCGAGCAAACCAAGGTGAGTTCACACCCTCTACAAAGCATGGGATTCCCAGGGTTGGGAATGGGGTTAAGGAACATGGATTCCTCGTCCTTCTTGGGTAGGACACTATTGGTTCAGGAATATAATTCCTCGTCCTCAGGGACAGATAACTCGTACTAGACCAAAACTCTATCACGAAGTCCCTCCTTTTTATATCGACTTAATCGCCGGGCCAATGGCGAGCGGGTCATTAGTTAGATAGCGCTATTTAGGTCTGACAAGCCTCACACCATGCCGCAGAGGACGGGCGTGAACTAATGGATCTGGGCACGTCAATGATGATAGACATTGACAGTTCAGGGCACATAAACATGACTACAGTCAGCAGTCGATATGGTAACGAGTCTAGTGTATACATGGGGTAGCCCCCACGGCCGAAATGCCAGATAACTAACACTGGGTAGCCCCCACGGCTGTATTGCCAGAGTAAATGGGTAAACAAATCACGTTTTCAACTATGGGGTAACCCCCACGGCAGGATGCCAGATAAAGGAAACTGTTTTCGAAACAACTTAAAACGAACACCCAACCGTGAACTCACTCAACTTGTTGTTGACTCGTTACTACATGCTTTGTAGGTCAATAGGTACTTAGCTGGAGCTCGCATGGAAGAAAGTCGTTATGGGACATGGACAGCTGGGTGCCATGTTAAACTTTGAAACAATTAAACTTATGTTTTGGTTTTAACGTTATGCTTTCGCTTGCAACTTAAACTATGCTTTGTTTGGACACCAATTGTATTGGTTGGATTTTATAACTACTTATATGCTTGTTCAATATGATTGGTGGCTGGATCCTGGTCAGTCACGCCTCCAAGCGGTAGTACTCCGCAGGTGGATTTTGGGGGTGTGACAGATTGGTATCAGAGCCATTGGTTATAGTGAACTTGGTTTTAATAAGGGAAAGAGTTTTATTAAAATCAGACTATAACCTATACAGTGCTCTACGATCCACAACGACGCTTCACTCCACATGCAAGACTCGACATTCTAGGTGATATGATCAATGTATATATTGCCTACTTGATAGTTACATAGTACATTGCTCATGGTACGCTTGGTTAGTATAACTACTGTTGCTTGAACATGTGTGTGCTTACTCCATTCTGTCATCGCACTTTCGCGAACCTCTCTCACTCATGTTTCCCTCTTACATGAAGATCATGTCTGGGCGCGTTAACATGACTCAAGCCAAGTTGACGGCTCTGATTAACGAACGAGTTGCTGCGGCACTTGCAGCTGCACACGCAGGAGGTATATCCTGCAGTCCAAACTCATTCTAGGATCTTTAGATCCTACACTCGTGAACCAACCTTTGTGTTAAACTCTGTCTTTCTTTCACCCACAATAGGTCAACATGCTCAGCCACCTGTGTGCACTTTTAAAACTTTTATGGACTGCCGACCCACTACTTTTAGCGGCACTGAAGGAGCTGTAGGTCTCCTCCACTGGTTTGAGAAGCTCGAGTCAGTTTTTGAAATGTGTGAATGCCCTGAGGTGCGCAGGGTGAAGTATGCTACCGGTACTCTCCAGGGTTTAGCTCTCACATGGTGGAACGCTCAGGTTTAAATGCTGGGGTTGGTTGCTGCCAACGCCACCCCATGGGAAACTTTTAAGGAGATGATCAAGGAAGAATACTACAGTCGGGATGACATTCATAAGCTGGAAGTCGAGTTCTTCAACCTCAAGATGACGGGGTCAGAAATTGAGGCGTATACCAAGAGGTCGAACGAGCTTGCATTATTGTGTCCAACTATGGTGGACCCTCCAATTAAGCGAATTGAACTCTTCCTCAAGGGCTTGGTGCCAGAGATCCAAAGCCATGTGACTTCAGCAAGCCTCGCCGCCATCCAGCAAGTTGTTCAGTTGGCTCACCGTCTCACTGATCAGGCGGTGGAGCAGAACAGGTTACCAAAGCGTATAAGTGCTACAACTACTTCAGGTGCTCTTAATGAAAACAAGAGAAAATGGGATGGAGCTTCAAGCAAGGGTTCAACTTCTGTGCAATCTCAGTCTCAGCAGAGAAAGACTGATGACTACAAGAGCCCCAGTCAGCAATCATCTGGTGGACAAAGTCATGGTGGGTACAAAGGGAATCACCCCAAATGCAATCGCTGCAGCCTACACCACAGCGGGCCATGCACCAGGGGTAACTGTCATCGGTGCAACAAGCCAGGTCACGCTGCAAAGGATTGCAGGAGCTTATATCCCGCCAATCAGAATCGCCAACAAGCTCAACAGAACCAACGCCAGCAGCAGCAACAAGGTGATAACAAAGGGTGCTTTCAGTGTGGAGCTGAAGGCCACTTCAAGAGAGATTGTCCACAACTGAACAGGAACCAGAACAACAACAACAACAATAACAATAACAACAATCAGGGGAATGGTAACAATGGGAACAACAACAACAATGGAGCCAGGGGGCGGGCGTTCGTGATTGGCCAAGGTGAAGCAAGGAATGACCCCAATGTTGTGGCGGGTAAGTTCCTTCTCGACGACTTTTATGTTACAGTTTTATTTGATTCGGGTGCTGATACTAGCTACATGTCACTAGAAGTTAGTCGAATGCTTAAGCGTATCCAACACCCTTGAACAACAAGCACACTATAGAGCTAGCAAATGGTAAGAGTTTAGAGGCCACACACGTAGTCAAGGGTTGTAAGCTTATTCTCGCTAACCAGACCTTCTCTATCGACCTTATCCCCATCGTCTTGGGTAGTTTCGACGTTGTCATTGGGATGGATTGGTTACCCAACACAGAGCAGAGATTCTTTGCAACGAGAAGATTGTTCGTATTCCTGGTTCCAGTGGTGAACCTCTCATGATTCGTGGCGACAAGAAGGGTGCTGTTGAGAACGTCATCTCTTTCCTTAAGGCCCATAAGTGCTTGCGAAAGGGCCACATTGCCATTTTGGCGCTCGTTACTGACACCTCGGAGAAAGAGAAGAAGATAGAAGATTTTCCAATCGTACGCGACTATCCTGAGGTATTTCCTGAGGAATTACCTGGTCTTCCGCCTCATCGCCAAGTCGAGTTTCAGATCGAACTAGCTCCTGGATCTACGCCTATAGCTCGTGCACCTTATCGTTTAGCTCTATCAGAGTTGGAAGAACTCTCTACGCAACTGCAAGAACTCTTGGACAAGGGTTTTATTCATCCTAGCTCATCGCCCTGGGGAGCTCCAGTGCTATTTGTGAAGAAGAAAGATGGTACCTTTAGAATGTGCATCGACTATCGCGAACTCAACAAGGTAACCGTGAAGAATCGTTATCCTCTACCACGTATTGACGACTTGTTCGACCAGCTGCAGGGGTCGAGCTACTATTCAAAGATTGATTTGAGGTCGGGATATCACCAGTTGAGAGTCCGAGAAGAGGATGTCTCTAAAACAGCCTTTAGAACTCGCTACGGGCACTATGAGTTTTTGGTCATGCCTTTTGGGCTGACAAACGCACCTGCGGTTTTCATGGACTTGATGAATCGAGTGTGCAAGCCTTATCTGGACAAGTTCGTTATAGTCTTCATCGACGACATCCTGATCTACTCTAAGAGTCAGGAGGAACACAAGCGGCATCTACGACTTATTTTGGAACTCCTTCGAACTGAACAGCTTTACGCAAAGTTCTCGAAATGCGACTTCTGGCTTCGTGAAGTCCATTTCCTAGGCCACGTGGTGAACAAGGATGGGATTCACGTTGATCCATCCAAGGTAGACTCGATTAAGAACTGGCCTGCACCTCGTACACCAAAGGAAATTCGCCAATTCTTGGGTTTGGCAGGTTACTACAGGAGGTTCATTAAGGATTTTTCCAAGATTGCACATCCTCTCACCTCACTAACGCAGAAAGGCGTTGTTTATCGATGGGGGAATGCACAGGAATTAGCATTACAACATTTAAAGGATAGATTTTGCGGCGCACCTATCCTTTCCTTGCCAGAGGGCACAGACGATTTTGTGGTTTACTGCGACGCATCAATTCAAGGTCTTGGTTGTGTATTGATGCAACGAGATAAAGTTATAGCATACGCCACACGTCAACTCAAAGTTCATGAAAAGAACTACACTACGCACGATTTAGAGCTGGGAGCTGTTGTTTTTGCACTTAAGATATGGCGACATTACCTGTACGGTACCAAGTGTGCCATCTACACCGACCACAGGAGCCTCGAGCACATCTTCAAACAGAAAGAACTGAATATGCGACAACGACGATGGGTCGAACTACTGAATGACTACGAGTGCTCGATCAGGTATCACCCGGGCAAGGCCAATGTTGTGGCTGACGCCCTCAGTCGATAGGACACCGCGCCTAAGCACGTGCGAGCATTGCAACTCACTATACATTCTAGTCTTCCTTCCCAAATACGAGACGCTCAGGTAGAAGCATTGAAACCAGAAAACGTCAGGGCTGAAGCCCTACGCGGCTCACGGCAACGTTTAGAACAGAAGGAAGACGGTGCTTACTACGTAACGGGACGCATTTGGGTCCCACTCTATGGCAACCTCCGAGAGCTTGTGATGGATGAGGCACACAAGTCTCGCTACTCGGTACACCCTGGTTCGGATAAGATGTACCACGATATCAAAACTACGTATTGGTGGCCTAGCATGAAGGCCCACATAGCAACTTACGTCCGCAAGTGTTTGACTTGTGCGAGAGTCAAGTCTGAATACCAGAAACCCTCAGGCCTACTCCAACAACCGGAGATACTACAATGGAAATGGGAGCAAATTTCCATGGATTTCGTTACTGGCCTGCCTAGATCCCAGCGCGGAAATGATACTATTTTGGTGATCGTGGATCGACTCACAAAGTCTGCACACTTCTTGGCTATCAAGGAAACGGATAAATTCTCCACTCTCGCAGAAGTATACCTCAAGGAAGTTGTCTCGAGGCACGGGGTGCCCACCTCTATTATCTCGGATCGAGATGCGCGTTTTACTTCAGAGCTGTGGCAAGCGATGCACAAATCCTTTGGCTCACGATTAGACATGAGCACGACGTATCACCCTCAGACGGACGGACAGTCCGAGCGTACCATTCAAACCTTAGAAGACATGCTTCGTGCATGTGTAATCGCCTTTGGCAACAGCTGGGAAAAGCATCTGCCACTTGTGGAATTCTCGTACAATAACAGCTACCACTCCAGCATTAAAGCTGCTCCGTTTGAGGCATTGTACGGGCGTAAATGCCGGTCACCTCTTTGTTGGGCAGAGGTGGGGGATAGTCAGATCACTGGTCCAGAACATGTGGTAGACACAACCGAACGAATTTCTCAAATACGACAACGCATGGCGGCAGCTCGTGACCGTCAGAAAGTCTACGCCGATAAGGGCAGGAAACCACTTGAGCTCCAGGTTGGGGAGCGGGTACTACTCAAAGTTTCACCCTGGAAGGATGTGGTTCGTTTTGGTAAACGAGGCAAACTTAACCCACGATACGTCGGACCTTTCAAAATCATCGAGAAAATAGGCAGGGTGGCCTACAGACTGAACGTACAGCAGAACTCGGTGCAGTTCACAACGTTTTCCACGTGTCGAATCTGAAGAAGTGTCTGTCAGATGAGACCCACATAGTTCCTCTGAAGGAACTCACTATCGACGAGCAGTTACGATTCGTCGAGGAACCAGTTGAAATCACGGACCGGGATGTTAAGGTCCTCAAGAGCACTAGAATACCTCTCGTTCGAGTTCGTTGGAACTCACGTCGCGGCCCAGAGTTCACCTGGGAAAGCGAAGATCGAATGAAACAAAAGTATCCCCAACTGTTCGCAAACAGTACAACCACTACTGAGGCTGAAGCTACGGAATTTCGGGACGAAATTCCAGATCAACGGGGGGAGGATGTGACACCCCAGGAAAACCAGTGAAAACCATACAACTTAACTAGCTTCCTCAGTGAGTGCTTACCAAATTTCGGGACGAAATTTCTTTCAACTTGGGGATAATGTGACAACTCGTAATTTAGAACCCTTCGTTGTATCTTGATGTAACATACTTGAACGTTATGTGACTAGTTAACTTGTTGGCTTAATGAATGATATAAGTGAATTTATGTGATTATTTGTTGTGCTTGTATGTATGTGTGTATTTATATGACCCGAGACACAAGGACCTGACTCGAGACCATGGGGTCTCGAGTGAACAGTAAAACAAATGGGCCGGTTGGGCCATGCACCCCTTTAATCCACCCGAAATCCACTTAGAGTGCACAACCGAGTATAAAAGCCCCAAACCTACACCCACTCTCACACACACTCTCCTCTACTCTCTCTCTCTCTAGAAAACCTTAAACTCTAAAGATTAAACATCACCTCTCCCCTTCTTCCTCTCGGATCAATCGGCAACAACAAGGAAACCTCGGATCAAGCTCGAGATCACCACTCGGAAGTTGGTTCATCGATTTCTTCATACCCTCACACTTAGAGAACCTAACCGGTTAGTGTTTTAATATGTACTAAGTGTTATGTGTGTTTGATGAATGAATGCTTGTCTCCTTGTATGAGTTAGTGAGTAAATGATGTAGATGCTTGATTGTTAAACAATGATTCATAGTGTACAAAAATAGAATAAGTGATTGACTATCATGCTAGCTCAATGTATGAATAAATGGAAGAATGTATCAAAATAACTCCATCATGTTCTCGGATGTGTTTAAATGATGATGATGATGATTGATAGTACATTAAACTAGGTATATCATGCTAGTATAAATCGGTTTAGAGGAACATGTGTGGTATGATGATGTACAAAGACTATTTCCGAATTTTGAATGATTTAACGCATGATTATTGGTACACAAAGTTATATGATAAAAACCTTAATGATGAACAAGCTTGAATGATAATATGAATATTTGAATATGACATGAACATTTGAAAATGCTTGTTTGATCCATTTTAATTGAATGTTAGACAAGAAAACATGTTTGAGGATTGTGGTTGGATAGTACATCGTATCATGAAATCGAAATTCTATTGGTTTAGTACAAGTGCCGGCGATCAGCAGGGGTGTCAGCCAAGACCCTCTGTCTCGACTCGAAACCACTTAGGTGACAGCTCGAGACCCTGGTTGCGACACAGGTTGCGAGTCGAGAACCTCTAGTCTCGACTTGAGACTACGCATTACCAGCACACAAACAGCATAACTCGAGACCACGGTTGCGGGACCGGTTGCGACTCGAGACCGTCTAGTCTCGACTAGTGCATGTATAACTCGAGACCGCATAGTCTCGAATCGAGATCTCTAATCTCGACTCGAGACCACGAACACATGTTCACTGAGTTGGACTTGTTCACTATTATGAGCTTAGGAGATTGGGTTGGGCTGTTGGGCTTTATTTGTTACTGTTAAAGGTGTATGTTGTGCATTGGACTGCCATGAGAAACACCTGTTTGCAACGTGCTAGTATACATGTAGAAAATGTATGTGCGTTACTCGGTTTGTATCTGACTCGTGTGGTAACCATACTAGGACGTGGTTGACCACTTATAGCTTGACCAACTTTCTGTGTATCTGCCGAGCAAACCAAGGTGAGTTCACACCCTCTACAAAGCATGGGATTCCCAGGGTTGGGAATGGGGTTAGGGAACATGGATTCCTCGTCCTTCTTGGGTAGGACAGTATTGGTTCAGGAATATAATTCCTCGTCCTCAGGGACAGATAACTCGTACTAGACCAAAACTCTATCACGAAGTCCCTCCTTTTTATATCGACTTAATCACCGGGCCAATGGCGAGCGGGTCATTAGTTAGATAGCGCTATTTAGGTCTGACAAGCGTCATACTGTGCCGCAGAGGACGGGCGTGAACTAATGGATCTGGGCACATCAATGATGATAGACATTGACAGTTCAGGGCACATAAACATGACTACAGTTAGCAGTCGATATGGTAACGAGTCTAGTGTATACATGGGGTAGCCCCCACGGCCGAAATGCCAGATAACTAACACGGGGTAGCCCCCACGGCTGTATTGCCAGAGTAAATGGGTAAACAAATCACGTTTTCAACTATGGGGTAACCCCCACGGCAGGATGCCAGATAAAGGAAACTGTTTTCGAAACAACTTAAAATGAACACCCAACCGTGAACTCACTCAACTTGTTGTTGACTCGTTACTACATGCTTTGCAGGTCAATAGGTACTTAGCTGGAGCTTGCATGGAAGAAAGTCGTTGTGGGACATGGACAGCTGGGTGCCATGTTAAACTTTGAAACAATTAAACTTATGTTTTGGTTTTAACGTTATGCTTCCGCTTGCAACTTAAACTATGCTTTGTTTGGACACCAATTGTATTGGTTGGATTTTATAACTACTTATATGCTTGTTCAATATGATTGGTGGCTGGATCCTGGTCAGTCACGCCTCCAAGCGGTAGTACTCCGCAGGTGGATTTTGGGGGTGTGACATGAAGTGTGTATATAAGTTTAAGTATATTTTAAGCCCTTTCACACTTACTTTAGCCAAGCTTTAAATTTATAAAACACGATATATACTAACACTAAACACACATATGGGCAAGTGCACCCATCGTGAGCGTAGTATAGTGTTGGTAAGATACCGAGGTCGTCCAAGGACACAAGAGCTTTTAGTACCGGTTTATCCTCAACGTCTAATCAAATCAAAAAGCTAGAAAAAGGTTTTAAACTAAAAAAATAAAAAACTAACTAAAATGCTGCTGAAAATAAAAATAAAATAAAACAGATAGACAAGATGAATCACTTGGTTCCGACTCGTGTATAGTGTAACCTTTGATTATTTCCGCACTTTTGCACTATTTAAGAGATTATCTTAGTTATTGTAGTAGGCCACTCTTTTAGAGGTGACGTTACCCTCAACCTAGTAGTTTCAGTCAGCAAGGATACAATCCTAAAGGGTTGGATTATTGAAAGATAATTAATTAAGTTATTAATGCATAATGTGGTAGGCCCCTCTTTTAAAGGCGAAGTTACCCTCGGCTAAGTAGTCTGAGTCAGCAGGGATACAGTCCTAAGTAGCCGGGTTAAAATATTAATAGTAGTTTAACTTATGAGGGGATCAAAGAGTTTGGACCCCCGCCATCCAATACCGTTAAGTATTGAAGGAGGTCCTACTAAATTTGACCCAGGTCCTTTGCAGGATCTATACACTGAACAATGGCAAGACACTTACCAAACTGTTCCCTTAACCCCCGACCAGGTAGCCAACATACCTCCATATAGACCGTGGAGATATGAATGCTGAAAATCTTTTATTTTATATAGACAGTAAAATAATGCTAAGATACCACGGACAAACGATAAGGAAAATCACCTTCAACATAAAAAACTAGTTATTAAAGTCATTAATACATAACCAAGTAAAAAGTGCGAAAAGATTAAAAATAAAAAGTATTACACTAGACACTTTGTCTTCACCAAGTGATGTAAGAGACTTAGGCAAATATGGCCTTAATTGTCAAGAACTCTTACGATCAATCTTGGATCCCGAGATGACTCACACACTCTATGATGGACAATGGATGATGGTGGTGGATGATGGTGTTATGGTGGTGGTGGGTGGTGGGTGAAGTGTGAGAGAGATGGTGTGCCAATTTATGGTTTGAGCTTGAGCCAAGCACTCCTATTTATAGGTTGAACAGAAGCTCGGGCACGACCTCGTGTTCATCCTCTTCTCTGTCTTCATTAATTGCTCTTGTCTTTATTAGTTGACCACGGCCCCGTGTCCGCTGGGCACGACCCCGTGTGAAGAAGCATATCTGTACTATCAAGATTTGCCTGGATTCTGCGAATCTTATAGTTGAGCACGGCCCCGTGTCCGCTGAGCACGACCCCGTGGTGGGCGATGGAAGCTTCTACAACTTTGTCTTTTATGCTGACACTTGGGCACGCCCCCGTGCTCATTGAGCACGGGGCGTGTTCAGCCTTCTGTTCTCTTGTTTTGCTTGGGAAGATGCTTTCGAGGAGGTCGAGCGTGCCACGTTTGTTCCTTTTCTTGTATTTATGTTAGATTTGGCTGCCTTTATGCTTCTTTTGTTAATTTGAGCTCATTTAATCCTGAAAATACAAAAGGAAGACAAAAACACACTTTTTTCCAACATTAGTACTAAAAAAGGGTTAGTGTTTTGCCACAATTGATGTAATTTATATGTTGCATTTTGCACACATCAAATACCCCCACACTTGAATCTTTGCTTGTTCTCAAGCAAAACTCTTTATAACGTGGCTTTACACTCCCAAATGGAATGGGTAGAAGAGAAGGTTTTTGGGCTTGTCATAGAGTGTCGGGATTTCCAAGATTCTTTATTACATTTTATTTTTATTTATTTACAATCCTATTCGTCATGATTTATTTAAAACTTTTCATAAGATAAATTACTTATTAGGGCGTAACATGTCTCTTTAAAATTCTATTCATATACAAGCTCACATACCTCAGGGGGGATCACTCAACACTTGGCCGAAGATGTATTTTAGTGAATCACTCAAGAGCGGCATGGAACTTACTCCTACCATAGGCTTGCCAAGCAATCAATTCGCCTCCTTTTTAACTATATACTTTTTTTTCTCTAAGGTTTATATATTATATATAAGTAGATTTTAAAGGTTAGAGCAAATTACAAATCATGGGTTGGTAGACGGGCAACAAGCTGCGCCGCTACCCCCTTTTGAATTGCAAATCCTACTCGGCTAAACACATAACTTTGGCCTACAGACACTGTTGCATGCGCAAGTGC
The DNA here is from genome assembly GCA_030545235.1 of Helianthus tuberosus. NCBI lineage: Eukaryota > Viridiplantae > Streptophyta > Magnoliopsida > Asterales > Asteraceae > Helianthus > Helianthus tuberosus. Next base: position 27,541,088 of record CM060419.1, read on the forward strand.
TGCCTTTTGAACCCGCTTCAAGAAACCGGACGCCACAGGGGCCAGACAACCAAAGGTATCGAACGCGAAAGGAAGGAAGGCATGTTGATTATCTATGCAGGCCTGCTCGTGCTTGGATATTTTCCCCGCCTCAGCCTTCCACGCCGCTTTCCCTGAAACAAAACCACTGCCCCTGAAACCGGCAAGAGGCGACACCCCCATAAGATCAATGCAAGCACGTTTACCCCCGGACCATCCAAAAACCAGCACATCGGCTGGTCGAAGGGAAGACCTCCCCTTTGTAAATATCAAGAGGACTTTTGGGTGAAGGGTTAGGCTTGGGTTAAAGGTATGTGGTTGGGTTAGTGGTTAGTAGAAAAGGGCGAAAAAACGTTAAAGCGTCGGTTTTGAAAGACTTTTTATTTTTGCAATTTTTATTTTGATGAAGTTATTATTCAAACAAAGTTATTTTTGATGAACTTGTTTGTTTATTTCTTTTGCTTCATTATAATTTTTTTTTTGAAAGTCATACGAAAAACCGAGCTTGTTACTAAAACAAAGGGTTAAAAATAAAAAAAAAAGTTTTGGTGGGTGAAAGGGTGTTTGGTTTGGGTTAAGAAATTAAAAGGTTTAGGCTCAAAGGGGTTAACTAGGGGGATTTTGGGTAGGTGGTAAAAGAAAAGAAAAATAATGGTGTAGAAATAAAAAGGGTTAGTCCATATGCCTCCATCATTTACTTACTCGGGTTTAAGTTGGTAACGACAGGGAATGTATCGTCGTGGCAAGTTCTAGAGTTGTAAGAACCAAGCGGCTATTCACACAAGAAACGAAAAATGAGCATTTAATTTAAAGATATGTATTTGTATGCTCAATAAAGGTTCAAAACTCACTTTTGTGGGAATGGGTTTTTATGTGATCAAGTATATATAATCAAATTTTAACTAAGCTTGTCATGCCTTTTCATAATTTTCTTAGAGTAAATTGTCATTTTAGTCCCTGAGTTTTGTCCAAATTTGCCATTTTGATCCAAATAGTTTTATTTTCCCCCCTGGGTCCCTGACTTTTACATTTGTTGCCATTTTGATCACTTTGCCTAACTCCATCCAAAAACCCAGTTACTCTTTTCAATTTAAACCTTTTCAGTTGCCATTTTGATCCAATTCCAAAAAATCAAAAAAATTCCAAAAAATCAAAAAAATTCCAAAAAATTCAAAAAATTCTAAAAAATTCTAAAAAATCTAAAAAATTCAAAAAAATCTAAAAAATTCTAAAAAATCTAAAAAATTCTAAAAAATCATAAAAATTCTAAAAAATCTAAAAAATTCAAAAAAATATAAAAATCAAAAAAATTTTAAAAAACCATAAAAATTCTAAAAAATCCAAATAATTCTAAACGGTTCGCGTCGAAACGGTTCGGTTCGATACGGTACGGGTCGAAACGGTTCGGTTCGATACGGTACGGGTCGAAACGGTTCGCGTCGAAACGGTTCGGTTCGAAAGGGTTCGCGTCGAAACGGTAAGGTTCGAAACGGTTCGGCTCGAAACGGTTCGGGTTCGAAACGGTACGGTTCGAAACGGTTCGGGTTCGAAACGGTTCGCGTCGAAACGGTACGGGTCGAAACGGTTCGGTTCGAAACGGTTCGCGTCGAAACGGTACGGTTCGAAACGGTTCGGCTCGAAACGGTTCGGGCTCGAAACGGTACGGGTCGAAACGGTTCGGGTTCGAAACGGTACGGGTCGAAACGGTACGGTTCGAAACGGTTCGCGTCGAAATGGTACGGTTCGATACGGTACGGGTTCGAAACGGTTCGCGTCGAAATGGTACGGTTCGATACGGTACGGGTTCGAAACGGTTCGCGTCGAAACGGTTCGGTTCGATACAGTACGGGTCGAAACGGTTCGGTTCGAAACGGTACGGGTCGAAACGGTTCGTGCCGAAACATTTAATGATTTTTGGACTTTTTAGAATTTTTTTGATTTTTTAGAATTTTTATGATTTTTAGAATTTTTTATATTTTTTTGAATTTTTTTAGAATTTTTATGATTTTTTAGAATTTTTTGAATTTTTTAGAAATTTTTTTGATTTTTTGGAATTTTTTTGAATTTTTTAGAAATTTTTTTGATTTTTTGGAATTTTTTTGATTTTTTTGGAATTTTTTTGATTTTTTGGAATTGGATCAAAATGGCAAATGAAAACATTTTTTAAGGAAATCCCCAAAATACCCCTGTTACAAACTGGGTTTTTGGATGGAGTTAGGCAAAGTGATCAAAATGGCAACAAAATGTAAAAGTCAGGGACCCAAGGGGGAAAATAAAACTATTTGGATCAAAATGGCAAATTTGGACAAAACTCAGGGACTAAAATGGCAATTTACTCATTTTCTTATGTTGGTTCTTTTTATCACGACGCTATCGGTTGTAAATTTGTAAAAATATAACCTTTTTAGAATTTTGAAATTCCCAAATTAAACCTAGACAAGTAAAAAAATGAAAATTTTCGAAAAAAATTTGGGGTGATTAGCGGTTCCAATAGAGTTTTGTGTAAGGCTTGTTATTAGGACTTGCAAGATTCAAGGTTTTAGCATCCCCCCACACTTAAATTACACATTGTCCTCAATGTGTCCCAAAAATAAGTTTTTAGGTTAATTGAATGTGTAAAAGGTGTGAAAAAGCAAAAAATTGTGTTACTGGGCGCTGGACACGACCCCGTGTTGTCCGGGCACGGCCCCGTGTTCAAGTGCTAGTAACAAAAATTAAACAAAAGAAACAGAAGCCTGGACACGAGGGCGTGTTGGGTGAACACGGCCCGTGTCCAGTTTACCTGAACTGGGTCATTTCTGCAGACTGTGCAGCACGGGGCCGTGTTGGGCGGACACGGCCCGTGCTGAACTTGCTGTAATGAAGAAAGTTTATCGGATGGCCCTGTTTTCCTGCATGGGGTGCTGGTTCAAGTTTCCCTTGTATCCTTTGCCATCCAGAGTGTGTTTTATTCCTGAAAATTAAAACTAACTAGAAAACATAAAGATTAATCTAAACTAAACTAAGGATAGTTCCGCAGAATGCCTCCGTGGTGCGCCACGTTTATAAGGGTCCTTGGCTAGCCCCAAAGCCTGGTCATATGTTACTCAAGTGGGATGTTTTGCATCCCATGCTACACCGTCGGAGAGAGTCATCCAAGCTTGAGTCTATGACCTTCATGTAGTTGACCGGTTCTTCGTCTTCTACTCTCTTTCCAACTCCAAACTTCACTTCCTCATCCCCAAACTTCAATGTTAGAGTTCTGTCATTCATATCCACCACTGCTTGGGCGGTGGCTAGAAATGGCCTCCCGAGGATGAGAGGGACATCGACGTCTTCCTCCATGTCTAGGATGACAAAGTCGGTTGGGAAAACGAAATTGTCAACTTTGACCAATAGATTTTCAGCGACACCTTGTGGAAATTTGACGGATCTGTCGACGAGTTGTATGCTCATCTTTGTAGGGCTCGTTGTTCCTAGGCAGAGTCGTTTGGACATTGATGTGGGCATGAGGTTAATGCTAGCCCCAAGATCGGCTAGTGCATTACGAATGGGGGATTCCCCAATCGAGCAAGGAATCGTGAAGCTTCCAGGATCAATTTTCTTTTGTGGGAGTTTGTTGAGTACTAAGGCGGAGCATTCTTCGCCTAAGTTAACTAATTGCAATGATTCAATTTTCCTTTTGTGAGTGAGGAAGTCCCTCATAAATTTTGCATATTTAGGCATTTGGGTTAGAACCTCGATAAAAGGAATATTAACATGTAATTGTTTTAGTAAATTTTCGAACTTTGCGAATTGCTCATCGGTCTTTTGACGATTTAACCGACCGGGGTATGGAACCGGAGGAGTCTTGGTGGGCTCTTGATTTGGTGGAGAAGCCTTTTCTGGTTGTGGTGCGGGTGAGGCCGTGGTTTGGCTGGATTGGCTTTTTTCAGCCGTCGGTAATGGAGACTCCTCTGGACCCACAGTTCGGTTTCTTAATGTGATCAGATGTACTTGCGGTTTTGGGTTGGTTTCGGTATTGCTTGGTAACGCGCCTTGTGGTCTCTCAGAGAAATTTTGAGCTATTTGATTTAATTGTTTTTAATTGTTTTGAATGCTAGCTTGTTGATTTCTAAAATTCGATTCCAATTGCTGAAATCGATCCGAGTTTTTCTTTTCGTTGTCGGAGATGAGGCGAGATACAGTATCTTCGAGCCTTTCTCGTCCACCTTGTTGTTGAGAAAAGTTTTGTGGTTGTTGAAAGTTAGTTCGTTGGTTTTGTTGGTTACTACTATTGCCGGGATCTCTCCAACCAAGGTTAGGGTGGTTACACCATCCTTGGTTGTAGGTACCCGTTGGTGGACCCGACGGCCTAGGTCTATTATCAATGTAGTTTACCGTTTCTGTTTGATCGTCTACTTCTTTCATACAACTCCAATTTTCATGTGGTCCACCACACCCCTCACAAGCCATAACCGAGGCCGTTTTTGCCATTTCTAACTTTTTGATTTTTGAAGAGAGGGCCTCAATTTGGGCTTGTAAAAAAGTGCTTTCATCAACCTTATGGGCGCCCGGGGCAATATATTTATTACCTCGGGGAGTGTGCCACTGAAAATTGGTTTGAGCAATTTCCTCAAATTGATTATATATTTCATTTGGGTGACGATTACCTAGAAGTCCCCCAGAGCTAGAATCAAGTGTTTGTCTTGTGTGTGGCAACAACCCATTGTAGAAAGTGGATACTTGTTGCCATACCGCAAGGCCGTGATGAGGACACTTTCTTAGTAGCTCCTTGAACCTTTCCCAAGTTTCATATAAGGATTCCCCATCCTCTTGAGAATATGTATTAATTTCAGTCATTAATTTAGCTGTTTTAGCAGGAGGGAAATACTTATATAGAAACTTTTGGGCTAGTTCATCCCAGGTGTTTACCGATCCAACTGGGAGGGTGTTAAGCCAAGCCTTAGCTCGGTCTTTTAGTGAAAATGGAATCATTCGAAGGCGGATGGCGTCGTTTGATGCTCTACTGATCCGAAAGGTATCACATATTTCTAAGAAATTAGTAATATGTAGATGGGGATCCTCGTCCGCAAGCCCATGGAAGGTTGCGGAGTTTTGAAGCATTTGTATCAAATGCGGCCGAAGTTCGAAGTTATTGTCTACGACATTCGGTGCATTGATAGCGGCGCCGAGATTACCTACAGTGGGTCGTAGGTAATCCATGAGGGTACGTTGGTCCGCCATTTGAGGCGGGTCCCCCGAAACTCTTTCTTGGTTTTTAGCTTTAAGTCTTTTTCTGAGAAAGCGTTCGGGTTCTTCTAGAGGTTCTTTTATGTCTATACTAGAACTGGAGCTCATGCACTACGTAGGAAGTCCAAATGTGGCGTCTAGGTTCCAAGTCCTGCAATAAAAACAGAAAAGAATGTTGGTCAGTAGGTTCACCACGGCCCCGTGTTCAGTGAACACGGCCCGTGGTCGGAGATACCGTGATTGTTTTCCGGATCCCTGTTACTGGGAGTTGGACACGGCCCCGTGTTGCACCGACACGTCCTCGTGCTCAGCTCTATGTAACTCGGAAAATAAAAACTGCCAGTAACAATGCTGGGCACTGCCCCTGTCCGACCAGACACGGCCCGTGCTGAGCTCAGCAGAAGCTGAAAACTAAGAAAAAAATCCTAAAAAATAGAAAAATAAAAAAAAAACGATTAAGCCGTTGATTCCTAACTTTCTTAAAATCCTTGTGTCCCCGGCAGCTGCGCCAAAAACTTGATGCGTGTGAAGTGTGTATATAAGTTTAAGTACATTTTAAGCCCTTTTAAACTTACTTTAGCCAAGTTTTAAATTTATAAAACACGATATTTACTAACACTAAACACACATATGGGCAAGTGCACCCATCGTGAGCGTAGTATAGTGTTGGTAAGATACCGAGGTCGTCCAAGGACACAAGAGCTTTTAGTACTGGTTTATCCTCAACGTCTAATCAAATCAAAAAGTTAGAAAAAGGTTTTAAACTAAAAAAAATAAAAACTAACTAAAATGCTGAAAATAAAAATAAAATAAAACAGATAGACAAGATGAATCACTTGGTTCTGACTCGTGTATAGTGTAACCTTTGATTATTTCCACACTTTTGCACTATTTAAGAGATTATCTTAGTTATTGTAGTAGGCCCCTCTTTTGGAGGTGATGTTACCCTCAACCCAGTAGTTTCAGTCATCAAGGATACAATCCTAAAGGGTTGGATTATTGAAAGATAATTAATTAAGTTATTAACGTATAATGTGGTAGGCCCCTCTTTTGAAGGCGACGTTACCCTCGGCTAAGTAGTCTGAGTCAGCAGGGATACATTCCTAAGTAGCCGGGTTAAAATATTAATAGTAGTTTAACTTATGAGGGGATCAAAGAGTTTGGACCCCCGCCATCCAATACCGTTAAGTATTGAAGGAGGTCCTACTAAATTTGACCCAGGTCCTTTGCAGGATCTATACACTGAACAATGGCAAGACTCTTACCGTTCCCTTAACCCCCCACCAGGTAGCCAACACCTCCATATAGACCGTGGAGATATGAATGGTGAAAATCTTTTATTTTATATAGACAGTAAAATAATGCCAAGACACCACAGACAAACGATAAGGAAAAATCACCTTCAACATAAGAAACTAGTTATTAAAGTCATTAATACATAACCAAGTAAAAAGTGCGAAAAGATTAAAAATAAAAAGTATTACACTAGACACTTTGTCTTCACCAAGTGATGTAAGAGACTTAGGCAAACATGGCCTTGATTGTCAAGAACTCTTACGATCAATCTTGGATCCCGAGACGACTCACACACTCTATGATGGACAATGGATGATGGTGGTGGATGATGGGGTTATGGTGGTGGTGGGTGGTGGGTGAAGTGTGAAGTGTGAGAGAGGTTGTGTGCCAAGGGATGGTTTGAGCTTGAGCCAAGCACTCCTATTTATAGGGTGAACAGAAGCTCGGGCACAGCCCCGTGTCCAGTGGGCACGGCCCCGTGTACATCCTCTTCTCTGTCTTCATTAATTTCTCTTGTCTTTATTAGTTGACCACGGCCCCGTGTCCGCTGGGCACGACCCCGTGTGCAGAAGCATATCTGTACTATCAAGATTTGCCTGGATTCTGCGAATCATATAGTTGACCACGGCCCCGTGTCCGCTGAGCACGGCCCCATGGTGGGCGATGGAAGCTTCTACAACTTTGTCTTTTATGCTGACACTTGGGCACGCCCCCGTGCTCATTGAGCACGGGGCGTGTTCAGCCTTCTGTTCTCTTGTTTTGCTTTGGAAGATGCTTTCGTGGAGGTCGGGCATGCCACGTTGGTTCCTTTTCTTGTATTTATGTTAGATTTGGCTGCTGATGACGGGGGTAGTCCAAAGACTAAATAAAATGACTAAATATGTAAATGCTCAAATGGTTAAACGGTTCAATGGTTGAAAAGCTGTGGGATGGGAAAAGCAAACAGTGGCCAGTCACATCCGGAGATCGCTTCACCAACCCACAGCCGCAAAAGCAAAGCAGGTCTGCACAATGCACGCTATTATCCAGGGGTCAAAAGGCTTCAACCCCCGAAAGGGCAAACCCTCCACTGCAAGCAAGGTTACTAGTCTAATACATTCTACTTCGGGAGATGTCTTCTCTTACAAATTGACACTTCATTTACTTCAGAAAACATCTCCTGGCCAGCCCTGATTCTCTAATCTCTGGTCGTTCACATTGAGTGCTTGTCTCGTGCAAGTCACTCCCTTTCACATCCAACACACACATTATATTTTCTCCTTCATCCGAATCTGAACACACTTCAGAGAAGGATCTCCAGCAAATAACAAAAACTGACTAGTAAACCTCCTTCCACGTTTTGCAAACGTGGAGGGACCCCATGACCTGCGTTAGGCTAAGTTGAACCCTTCAACCTTTCTTCCTAACCAGCCCAGCTACTACCGTTGGTCTTGTATTTGTTGTATCAACAAGTTGGCGCCCACCGTGGGGCTACGCCGCTATTTCTTCTCAAAAAGACCTAGTAGTGTAGCTCTCTTCACTTAAAATCACCATGTCTGAAAGTGGATCTCCGGAAGAAGTAAATCAGATTCCAAACACTTCTACTCCAGGTAGTAGCCAAGCTCACGTGGCTATACCAACTCCTTTCTCAACTCCGGGGAGCACACCCGAGTTCCTCACCTTCAACACACCAACCCCGTCCAGATCCGGGGTTCCATCTCCCAATATCGGTGTCTCTGACGCCCCAGCACGTGTTGAACCTACCCCTGAAGGGGTTGCCAACAACTTCCTTGAGTTGAGGTCCCTTCTCAACCAACACGTGAGTAGAGAAAGAGAAAAAGGAGTGAGGATTCGTTTAGATTATGATGAACCTGAACCGACGTTGTCTCCCGGACCACCTCCCCCTCCTTTTACAACAAGAAGTGAGGCTGGTCCCAGTAATCCTTCAAACCCTCACCCTTATCTGTCCACTATGACAAATCCTACGGTGCATCCTATCTTCTCTTCCCAACCAATTACTAGTGGTGCTCCTTTGGGACATGAGCTAACTCTTGACCAGCTCCTACAATCCCCAGCAACAAGCTTTCCAGCATCCACAACCACCACATGGGAGCAAGCTCTGCCCGTGCTCCCTTTGGCACGAAGTGCTGTTATGAGCACTCCCCTTGGAGAAGGCTGCTCAGCTGTACCCTGAAGCCTTCAAGGATTCAACCTTATGCCAAACATGATGACCCAGATGATGGCCAACTTCCCGTGGCAACACTTTATTAATCAAGTGCTAGCCACTCAAGGAAATAACGGCAATGGCAATAATGTGGATGCGAGGGCTGAAGAAGACTTGGCTAAACCGTATAAGCCAAGTAATCTCTAGTGCTTTTCGAGGCGGATAGTCGATTATGATTTCCAGTCAAAGATTAAGATGACGTCCCACATCCAGACGTATGATGGTACTGAAGACCCTGAGGACCATCTTCAGATCTTCACCGGTGCGGCAAGAATAGAGAAATGGTCAAACGCTGAATGTTGCCTAATGTTCATGCAAACTCTTGTTGGATCCGCCAGAATCTGGTTCAATGACCTACCTGCTCAAAATGTTCGAAGCTTTGACGACCTTAGCAAGGGTTTTTTGGCCAACTTCTCTCAACAAAGATGTTATGTCAAAGACGCAACAGTGATCTTTCAGATAAAACAACGTGATGATGAGAGCCTTCGTGCTTTCATTGAGCGATACAAGAAGGAAGGTCTGACTTATGTAGGGGCAGATGAGAAAATGAGAGTGGCTGGTTTCATGAATGCCATCACCTCTAAGTACCTCACAAGAGATTTCAACAAATCTCTACCCAAAACCTTGGAAGAGGCTCTCGAAAGGGCTGAAGTCCACATCCGGGGAGAGGAGGCAGTAGACATTAAGGAACAAAGAAAAAGAGGGTCCGGCTGGAGAAGCAATAGTCCAGCTAGAAAAAGGGGGAACTTCAGCTCCTATGACAGGCGGTCAAAGGGTTCAGACCCTCGAAGGTCTGAAGGCCGGAACCCTCCAAACCAGGAGAAAAGCATAAGTTTCACACCCCTCACAAAGACCCCTCAAGAAATCCTTGCAACAGAAGAAGTTAAACAAAACTTTCGGCCTCCTAGGCCTCTCCCCAAGAGCAGGAAGAACGAGAACTCCACCCAATACTGCGAGTTTCACGAAGAAAAATGTCACCACACCAATGATTGCTTCCAACTCAAGAAAAGAATAGAAGAGGCTGTTAAGTCCGGAGAACTCGCTCATTTGGTAAAGGGAGTCCGGGACAAAATGGCTGAAGGAAAGGGTAAGGAAGTCAATATGGTAGATTTCGATGGAAGGGTTCCTCATAAAAGGCAGCGGTTGGAAGCTTGGGAGCTTCAGTGTGTTTGCTTCCCCCCAACGGAGAAAGACCCTCTCTCTAACCCTCTTGTGGTAGAAGCTACCGTGGGAACATTGCAAACATATAGGGCATACATAGACACGGGGGCAGCCACTGAAATCATGTTTGAAAAATTCTTCAACCGTTTGAGCCATGAAGAACGTTCAAGGCTTCAACCCTCTGGAACCTCTATAAAAGGTATCGCCGACATACCCCTCAAGCCTTTAGGGCAACTAACACTTAATGTCCGTTTCAGTGAAGGTTTAAAAGAAAGAACCCAACCACTCACCTTTGTGGTTATCAACATCCCCTCAAGGTATGATGTGATCATTGGAAGACCAGGACAGTGTGCATTTTACATGGCCGTGTCTGTTGGCCACGGCACAGTCAAATTTCCTATCGAGAGGGGCATAGCAACCCTTCAACCCTCTCAGCAAGCCTCATGTTTGAAGGTGAAAGCTCAAACAGAGAAGAAGACAGGCAAAGGTTGGTCATAAACCCTAAGTACCCTGAACAAAGAATAAGGGTCAATCCAGACCTTTCTCAAGAGACCCTTTCATACCTCGAAAAATTTCTAACACACTACAGCGATGTATTCGCTTGGTGTCCAGAAGATATGACCGGGATCGCCCGGGACATTGCCGAGCATGAGTTGAGAATACCACCGGATGTCAAGCCTGTGGTCCAAAAGAAAAGAAGCTTGGCACCTGAGAGAAGTCTGGCAGCCCGGCAAGAGGTTGAAAAGCTTGTGTCGGCCGGTATTCTCCGAGAAGTCAAGTACCAGTCATGGGTTGCAAACCCGGTTATGGTCAAGAAGCCAGAAAACTCTTGGAGGATGTGCATAGACTTTAAGGATCGTAACAAAGCTTGATCTAAGAATTGCTATCCACTACCGGAAATTGATCTCAAGGTTGACTCCCTCACAGGTTACTCGTTCAAATGCTTTCTTGACGCATACAAAGGTTATCACCAAATCCTCATGAAGAAAGAGGATGAGGAAAAGACAGCCTTTCACACAGACAAAGGGATCTTTTGTTATCAAAAGATGCCTTTCGGCCTCAAAAATGCCGGAGCAACCTATCAACGGCTCGTTGACAAAGCTTTCGAAAGCCAAATCGGCAAAAACATGGAGGCCTATGTCGATGACTTGGTTATTAAAAGCAAGACGGAATATCAAATGCTCGATGATATTCAAGAAACTTTCAAGAACCTCAGAAAGGTTAACATGAAGCTTAATCCGGAAAAGTGTTCATTTGGATTCGAGGAGGGAAAATTCTTGGGTCACATTGTTGGAAAACAAAGCATCAAGGCCAACCCTAACAAAGTGAAAGCCGTCCTTGAAACCAAGCCACCGAAGACCAAGAAGGAGGTTGAAAGCTTGAACAGGAAGCTTGCAGCCTTGAAGCGTTTTACCTCAAAGTTGGCCGAAAGATCTCTACCCTTCTACAAAACGCTCAAGAACTGCTCAGATAAGAAGGATTTCAAATGGACTGAAGAAGCTGAAGAAGCTTTCAACCAGATGAAGCAACATCTAGCTTCCCTACCAGACATTGCGGCACCAAAAACCGGGGAGTTAATATCGGTGTACCTCTCAATCACGGACGAGGCCATCAGTGCAGTCCTCACCATTGAGCGAGACAAGGCCCAGGTACCCGTTTATTTTTTCCAGCAAAACCTTAAAATTAGCTGAAACGAAATATCCTCCCCTTGAAAAACTTGCCCTAGCCCTAGTTCAAATAGCTAGGAGGCTTCGAAGGTACTTCCAAGCACACCCCATACAAGTGGTCACCGACCAGCCTATTAAGAGTGTGCTTGAAAAACCTGAAAACTCAGGGCGATTAGCCAAATGAGCCATAGAACTGGGTGAACATAACATCACCTATGTCCCAAGAAAAGCTATCAAGGCCCAAGTCTTGGCTGATTTCATTGTGGAAGTCCCAAACCAAACAGCCACTGAAGTAAACACTACCACCACTGAACCTTCCAACCCTGAAGCCTGGAAGCTTTTTACTGACGGGGCTTCAAGCGTTGAAGGGTCAGGGGCTGGGTTAATTTTGATCAACCCAAAGGGTTTGGAATTCACATATGCTCTCCGTTTTGATTTTCAGACCACCAATAACGAGGCTGAATACAAAGCACTAATAGCCGGCCTAAGGCTGGCCAAAGAAATGAAGGTTGAAAAGCTTGAAGTGTTCACAGATTCGTTGCTGGTCTCAAGCCAAGTAAATGACAGCTACATAGCTAAAGAGCCCAACATGAAAAAATACAGAGAAAAACCCAAGGAACTGATGCGTACCTTCCAAGCGTGTAACATCAAACAGATCCCCAGATCTCAAAACAAAAAGGCCGATGCCCTAAGTAAGCTTGCATCTCTCACTTTTGCCCACCTCACCAAGAAGGTACTGGTAGAAGTGTTGAAGGCCCCATCCATTAATGAATTGGAGGTTCAAGACGTGGTTACCGAAGAAGATCCAAACTGGATGACTCCCATAAGAAAGTTCCTCAAAAATGGTGAATTATCCAATGATCAAGTGGAAGCTAAAAGGGTTGAAATCAAGGCAAGGCAATACATACTACAAGGAGAAACCCTTTACAAAAAGGGTTACCTTGCTCCCTTGCTAAGATGTGTCGGTCCCGAGCAAAGTAAGTATTTGATCAAGGAAATTCATGAGGGTGTATGCGGAGCTCACTTTGGAGCTAGGTCGGTAGTTGCAAAGCTCATGAACCTCGGATATTTCTGGCCTTCAATGCATCGCGATACAGCCGAAGAATTGAAGAAATGTGATGCTTGTCAGATTCATGCACCAATTCCAAGAAGTCCCAAGCACGACTTAGTCCCAATAACCTCAGCATGGCCATTCCATAAATGGGGAATGGACATTGTTGGTCCATTTCCCCCTAGCAAAGGAGGGGTAAAATTCTTACTGGTGGCAGTAGATTACTTCACTAAGTGGCCCGAGGTCAAACCACTTGCTAAGATCACAGGAAAGCAAGTCATCGACTTTGTTTGGGAGAACATCATTTGCCGTTATGGATTGCCGGGAGTACTTGTCACCGACAACGGAAGGCAATTTGCTGAGAAGCCTTTCAGCATTTGGTGCAAGGAATACAAAATCGATCAGGTTTTTAGCTCAGTGGCTTATCCGCAATCAAACGGTCAGGTTGAAAGAACAAATAGAAGCATACTAGAAGGCATCAAGACAAGATTGGGAAGATACGAAAGCAATTGGCTTGAAGAATTGCCTAGTGTCCTATGGGCAATTAGAACAACCGAAAAAACAAGCCATAAGAAAACACCGTACAGCTTGGTATTTGGATCCGAAGCTGCTCCGTTTGAGGCATTGTACGGGCGTAAATGCCGGTCACCTCTTTGTTGGGCAGAGGTGGGGGATAGTCAGATCACTGGTCCAGAACATGTGGTAGACACAACCGAACGAATTGCTCAAATACGACAACGCATGGCGGCAGCTCGTGACCGTCAGAAAGTCTACGCCGATAAGGGCAGGAAACCACTTGAGCTCCAGGTTGGGGAGCGGGTACTACTCAAAGTTTCACCCTGGAAGGGTGTGGTTCGTTTTGGTAAACGAGGCAAACTTAACCCACGATACGTCGGACCTTTCAAAATCATTGAGAAAATAGGCAGGGTGGCCTACAGACTGAACGTACAGCAGAACTCGGTGCAGTTCACAACGTTTTCCACGTGTCGAATCTGAAGAAGTGTCTGTCAGATGAGACCCACATAGTTCCTCTGAAGGAACTCACTATCGACGAGCAGTTACGATTCGTCGAGGGACCAGTTGAAATCACGGACCGGGATGTTAAGGTCCTCAAGAGCACTAGAATACCTCTCGTTCGAGTTCGTTGGAACTCACGTCGCGGCCCAGAGTTCACCTGGGAACGCGAAGATCGAATGAAACAAAAGTATCCCCAACTATTCGCAAACAGTACAACAACTACTGAGGCTGAAGCTACGGAATTTCAGGACGAAATTCCAGATCAATGGGGGGAGGATGTGACACCCCAGGAAAACCAGTGAAAACCATACAACTTAACTAGCTTCCTCAGTGAGTGCTTACCAAATTTCGGGACGAAATTTCTTTCAACTTGGGGATAATGTGACAACTCGTAATTTAGAACCCTTCGTTGTATCTTGATGTAACATACTTGAACGTTATGTGACTAGTTAACTTGTTGGCTTAATGAATGATATAAGTGAATTTATGTGATTATGTGTTGTGCTTGTATGTATGTGTGTATTTATATGACCCGAGACACAAGGACCCGACTCGAGACCATGGGGTCTCGAGTGAACAGTAAAACAAATGGGCCGGTTGGGCCATGCACCCCTTTAATCCATCCGAAATCCACTTAGAGTGCACAACCGAGTATAAAAGCCCCAAACCTACACCCACTCTCACACACACTCTCCTCTACTCTCTCTCTCTCTCTCTCTAGAAAACCTTAAACCCTAAAGATTAAACTTCACCTCTCCCCTTCTTCCTCTCGGATCAATCGGCAACAACAAGGAAACCTCGGATCAAGCTCGAGATCACCACTCGGAAGTTGGTTCATCGATTTCTTCATATCCTCACACTTAGAGAACCTAACCGGTTAGTGTTTTAATATGTACTAAGTGTTATGTGTGTTTGATGAATGAATGCTTGTCTCCTTGTATGAGTTAGTGAGTAAATGATGTAGATGCTTGATTGTTAAACAATGATTCATAGTGTACAAAAATAGAATAAGTGATTGACTATCATGCTAGCTCAATGTATGAATAAATGGAAGAATGTATCAAAATAACTCCATCATGTTCTCGGATGTGTTTAAATGATGATGATGATTGATAGTACATTAAACTACGTATATCATGCTAGTATAAATCGGTTTAGAGGAACATGTGTGTTATGATTGTAACAACTGTGCTTGTAATCACTATGAACAGTTCTGTTATCAATAAAACAATGTTATTTGATCACAATGTTTGTTTTGTTATGTTTTACATTTTTCACGTTTTGACTTTTATGTAATTTCAAACTCTACATCACTTTCTGGAGAGTTATACGCAAACTAGTGCGTAAACGTACTCAGTTTAATGCGATAAATACTCCGGAACATCAACATATACTCAACATACCTTAAGTAACCTTTAAATAACTTAGAAATAAGTTTTGAAGGCATTGGTATGGCAAAATCAAGTTAATTCGCTTACAGGGACTAAACTTGACAAACTGCGAAAGTATGTCAATTTGAACTGTAACGAACATTCCGGAACATAACCATAAGTTAAACACACCTTAAATATCCTTTACATAGCTTAGAAATAGGCTTTGATGGGTTCGGTGTGCTAAAATAAACTTTTGGAACATTCAGGGACTAAAAGTGTCAAAAAGTGCACAAGTTTGCATTTTCGCGCATAACTTACGTTCTGAATACATCTGGACATCCAAAAATTTATGGAAGCATGACTATATTTTATTTTAGTGTTCGCCTTAAGAAAAATCCATTCGTCGCGTCATTTGGATCGTTTTTCGCGCTTATGCGCATTCCGTCGTAATTAAGCGAACATTGCGTTCGTACGACCAAACGAACCATCATCCGGCATATTTTTGAGTATGTTTTGAGTTCCCTATACTTTAACTACATTTTAGAGCCTTGAAATGAGGTTAACGGGGTTCAAACGCATCGAAAAAGGCCTTAAACACGTGCAGGGACCATTGCTGCCAAAATTGAAACTTTCTGATTCAGGATGAGTGCTAGCGTAGCGCGAGCCCATAGGGCTTATCCGTCGCGCTACGCGACTGACTATCTGGGCAGATTCAATGTTTCTAATTACAAGTTGCAACTAATTGATTCTTAACCACATGTTTTAAGTTGCTTAGTCATTAAGATAAGGATGGAATTTAGCTTCCATAACCTTTCAACAAGTGTACGGATGTGATCGAATCAAGGTTTCCATGAAACGATCTCAACGGTTCACCGAAAACTATATATACCCCATGCCTTTCATTGTTTTTAAGCACTAGAATCTTATTAGTTGTGTTCTAAGTTGAAACCTTGTTTCATACCTGAACTATACTGATCTAGATTAGCATTCGGGGACCCTTCGTAAGTATTCTTTCGTTCTTTTCCCTATTTTTACTGTTTTTCGAGTCAGAAAGTCAAACTTTGTTTGACTTTCAGCGTTGACCAGTAATGGTCAATGCGAAGTTCGTTAGAACTTCGCAACGTGATTGTAATCACGATGGTCATAGTCCCTTGGGACTATGCCTACTGATTACCACGTTGTCTAGGGTCGTAGGGTAGGCGATCTAATAAATCGCCTATACCTTCGAACCCGACCCAGTTTGGTCGATCATTAGGATCCGACCAAATACATTAGGTGACCATAGTGTAGGGAATAACCTTCCGAGGTTATACCTTATGGTCACGACGTTTAAGTAGTTGTATGATAGGTAGTTTATATGCCTTAGGTAAATTACCAGAATACCCTTTTCATGCATAATTGGTAATTTAGCATATGTAACCTAAACTTTTGTCACGTAACTGATTATGTAACATGTTTAGGCATATAATACCTGTCATAGGACTAGTTAGGCGGTCCAAACGCGTTTCACGCGCACGACACGTTAAAGTAGCATAAGTTTCCTAAACGGGTCGTAATGGGTCGATAAGACTTAGGTTAAGTTTCATTTAGCATGTAGGCTTTGTTAAACCATATCACATGAGTTCCTACACTCATTTGGTTTACAAACCCTAATGCTACCCAGTCTTCCGAGATAGGTCCGGTTTATTAACATAGTTACCTATACTAGGTGCCGTTTGATTCCGAGATCTCTTGCATTGCTTGGTGGTTATCTTTATACAACTGAGCAATCTCAAGTGAGTACATAGACCCCTCTTTTACTGTTTTCCAAACTGTTTTGGGGTGGAACACATGTGCCTACTTGTTACTTTCATGCTTTCCTGTTTTCACATCATATACCTGCTATGTTTGTTAGTACATTATAGTACATGATTTCATTACATTTCATGCTATGTATGTCCATTGTGTGCATACTTAGTGCATTGTTTGACATTTCATTTCTGCCATGTATGTTGACTGATAACATGCTAGCACATTGATTTACATGACTTTTCTGCTTTGTATGTTAACTTAGCATACTTAGTACATTGTTTTCATATGACATGTCTACAACTGCTATAACATTTGGTTTGCACAAACGGGTCTTTATTACGTTCATTAACATTTGCTACGCCGCTCGGGAGTAAGTAGTGGTACCATAGGACTTGACAAATCCCATTCCTGACATCCCGGGTTTGTTTGGATGTAAGGAATGACTGAATCCGAATACAATTCTTTTGATAACCTTGACTGAAAGGGTTATCCGACTGTCTCAAGGCTTGAATGTATGCGTTAACTTACCACATAAATGTTCGTATCAATGTATCATGCATCACTTTACAAAACATAACTTTTTGATATATTCAAAATACTTTGTTTTGTACATTTTTACTTATGGTTTAAGTAGTCTTATTTTACTTACCATACATAACATTTGTTACACATTACTTGACTACTTTTGGACTTATAAACATTTGACATGATTTATACAAGGACTTTTGACTATTGGTTTAAACATAGACATCTTACATTGTTTGGTTTGGTTTGATTAATTGATTAAGTAACGATGCGTATGTAATACGATACAAGCATGGTGGATACGCCGCGGGTACTTCCTATATATAAGTGTTTGTATGGTAATATATATCGTAGCGTTATTTGAATCATTTCAGTTTGATACATATAACATTTTATACAAATAACATACTTTTCACAATACATTATTTTACAAACAACTTGTCTTATACAAACTCAGTTTACAATGGTTATCCATTTAACCATACACTATTCTCTTATTTATACATATCATCTGATCTTATCGTTTTTCAAGTGATTTACAAAACAAATCAAATTACAAGGTTTATGACGAAACATTTTCTCAAACACAAGTCATGAATCTTATTTTCACAAACCTATGTATCTCACAGGCATTTTTATGCTGACGTACCTATTTTCACATGTGTTTTCAGGAGCTTTTCCATAGGATGTTGATCATGTTACTAGGGCGGACCTGTGCCTTAGAGACTTTAAAAGAAGATAGACTATGTTTAATTATGTTCTGAACTCTTTAAATTTCCTGTTTGAAACAATGTAACACCTTTGTTTATAAATAAAATACAACTTTGTTTGCCATGGATTTGAAACAATTAATTCTGTTACAACACTCCCCGATGTTTCCGCCACGTTTTGTATGTTATACGTGGTCGGGGTGTGACAGAAGAGTTGGTATCAGAGCCAATGGTTATAGGGAATTAGGTTATTAGTAATGCTTTGATCTAGACTATAACTTTTCTAGGACCCTAACACAAGTTATCTTGTGTTTAGATCTTAAAACATGTACATCACCTATCCTTAGGTGATTATCAAAACAAGGAACCAAAATTTTTCCGAAACAATTTTTTTTTAAAAACAATCATCTGTTTTTGAATAAATTATTACAAGGTTTTGAACCCTCTATTGTAAAGTTTTGAACCCTTTTCAGTTTGGTTTTTGGCCTTGTGCCTTCAAATTTTCAAAATCCCGTCAAACGTTTTGGGTTTTAAATAATGTGAACATGTGCAAACTGGAAGGGTGAATGCCTGTATTCTGGGTTTTCTGTCTAGGCAAGCACTTCGTATACATCTCATCAGACGCGAGACCAGTTGTGCTTACCTGGGAATTCTTGGGATGAGTGTTCACTTATAGGCGAGCATGTCTTCATTATACATTATTTTTTACCCATTTACTTTGATTAGTCACTGTGTGTTGTTTGTTTGCTCTGTGATACGGACGAATGACCACCATCTTTGCTCTTGTTGATTTTGTTTCATCTCATTCTTTTCATCCAATCATCTCACTCGTTTTCTTTCATGTTTTCCTCTTTTAGAATGCCTCCTCGACGCGATCCTCGAACTTTTACTATTGAAGAGATCGCAGCCCTGGTTTCTCAGCAAGTGGCTGCTGTACTTCCCGGTGTTGTAACTCAAGTCCACGATATATTTAACAACAACGGCAATAACAACAACAATAACGCACACTGTAATTTCAAGAATTTCAATTCTGCGAAGCCGCTTAAGTTTTCTGGGTCGCAAGGAGCAACTGCGCTCCTACGGTGGTTTGAAAGTATCGAGAGCACATTCTTACATGTGCAGTGTCAGAATGCGCGTAGGGTTGAATTTGCTTCAAGCGTGTTTGAGAAGCGAGCGCTTACCTGGTGGAATGGTATTAAGCGCGATAGGGGTGCCGAAGTGGCGTTGGCACAGACATGGGAAGAGCTTCGGGCTCTCATGATGAAGGAGTTTTGTCCCCGTCATGAAATTCGAGTTTTGGAACGAGAGTTTGATGACTTAAAGCAAGATGGGGCTGAACACCGTGCATACACGGATCGTTTTGAAGAACTCAGTCTATTGTGTCCCACCATGGTTACCCCTCCGGATAAAGCGATCGAGAGGTATATTGATGGGCTACCCGATTCTATTCTGGAGATTTTGACTGGTGTTAATCCTACTACCCTTCGCCAAGCTATCGAGTTGTCTGCTACCCTCACTGAGACTCTAGTCAGGAAGGGTAAACTCACCCGCAAGGGTGATAAAAAGAAGGAGACTAATTCTGAGAAAAACAAGAATAAGGGTAAGGGTAAGGAAGGTGAAGCATCAAAGAAATCAAGGAAGCGAAAGGGTGCCCAAAATTTTGCTGTTACTGCACAGGCTCAAGCTGCACCAAATCAGCCTGCGCAACCACCTGCCAAGAAGACTTATTTTGGCAATGCACCTTTGTGCAACAGGTGTAACGGCCATCACCAACCACATCTCCAGTGTCGTCAGTGCACCAACTGCGGAAGATCTGGTCATCTTGCTGTCGACTGCCGCATTCCTGTCAATCAGAACCAGGCAGTTCGTAACCAAGCTCAACAGGTTGCTCAGCCTCCTGCCCCGCAACAGGGCCAAGCTGCACGACCTCATTTTCCTCCTGGTTCGTGCTACAATTGTGGGGATCTGACCCACTACAGGAACCGGTACCCAAGGCTAGTCAACCAGAACCAGAATCAGAATCAAGCTCCGGCTCGAGGCCGAGTTTTTAACATGAATGCCCAAGAGGCACAGGCTGATGATAATGTGGTGAACGGTACGTTCTTTATTAATAATCAGCCTGCATCTGTTCTTTTCGATTCTGGTGCCGATAAGAGTTTTGTGTCATTGTCTTTTGAGCCGATGCTTCGCGTGTCTAGAACGAAACTAAGTAAATCTTTGACAGTAGAGGTTGCTAGTGGTGAACCCATTATTCTTGATTCTGTTCTTCACAACTGCCAATTAAATCTTAACGATCATCTTTTTCCTATCGATCTCACGCCTATGCAACTTGGAAGCTTCGACGTTATTGTGGGAATGGATTGGTTATCCAAGCATCACGCAGAGATAGTTTGTTCTAAGAAGATTGTTCGGGTGCCACTTTCGACAGGCGAGATCCTGCAGGTTCAAGGAGAGAAGCCTACCGTTGGTCTCAAACTCATGTCTTGTTTTAAAGCTCGGAAGTATCTGCAGAAGAACTATGTGGCTTTCTTAGCACATGTTACAGAAGACAAAGGCAAGGGTAAGTCTATTTCAGATATTCCTGTCGTTCGGGAGTTTTCTGAAGTGTTCCCTGAAGATTTACCTGGTCTACCTCCAGCACGTCAAGTCGAGTTCCGCATTGATCTCGTACCTGGTGCCAATCCCATTGCCAGAGCTCCATATCGTCTTGCACCATCTGAGATGCAAGAGTTGTCTAAACAGCTTCAGGAGCTCTCTGACAAAGGCTTTATCCGTCCCAGTTTTTCACCTTGGGGTGCTCCCGTTCTTTTTGTTAAGAAGAAGGATGGATCCTTTAGGATGTGTATCGATTATCGTGAGCTTAACAAGCATACCATCAAGAATCGATATCCCCTACCTCGCATCGATGATCTCTTTGATCAGTTACAAGGCGCTTCTTATTTTTCGAAGATTGATCTACGTTCCGGATATCATCAACTTCGGGTGCAAGAAGAAGACATTCCGAAGACAGCATTCCGTACTCGTTATGGGCATTATGAATTCACAGTCATGCCATTCGGTGTGACTAATGCTCCTGCTGTTTTCATGGACTTAATGAATAGGGTCTGCAAACCTTATTTGGATCAGTTCGTCATTGTTTTTATTGATGACATCTTGATTTATTCTAAGACGCAAGCTGATCACGAGCAACATCTTCGTCTTACCCTTGAACTCCTAAAGAAAGAACAACTTTTTGCCAAATTCTCCAAGTGCGAATTCTGGCTTAAAGAAGTTCAATTTTTGGGGCATGTTATCAACGAACAAGGTATCCATGTAGATCCCTCCAAAATCTGTGCGATTAAGGATTGGGATACGCCTACTACTCCTACTGAAGTTCGTTCTTTTCTTGGTCTAGCGGGTTATTATCGCCGCTTCATAGAAAACTTCTCGAAGATTGCAGTTCCTCTAACTGCTCTAACTCAGAAGAAAATGCCCTTTTATTGGGGATACAAACAAGAGGAAGCTTTTCAACACCTGAAGCAGAAGCTTTGCGATGCGCCTGTTCTATCATTGCCTGAGGGTGATGATGATTTTGTTGTGTATTGTGATGCATCGAAATTGGGTCTTGGCTGTGTTCTTATGCAAAGGAACAAAGTCATAGCCTATGCATCGAGACAGTTGAAGATACATGAGAAGAACTACACCACTCATGATCTTGAGTTGGGTGCAGTTGTTTTCGCTCTAAAGATCTGGAGACACTATTTGTACGGTACAAAATGTGTGGTTTTCACTGACCACAAAAGTCTTCAGCATATCTTCAACCAGAAAGAACTCAACATGAGACAACGACGTTGGGTTGAGCTTTTAAACGACTACGACTGCGAAATTCGCTACCATCCTGGTAAGGCGAATGTCGTAGCTGATGCATTGAGTCGTAAGGAACGTACTAAGCTTCATTGTGTACGTATTCAATCTGTTATTCAAGCTCGATCCGATATTCAAGCACGCATTTCTCTAGCTCAACAATCTTGTGTTTCACAAGGATTGATGGATAAGGAGTTTCCTTATCACATAACACCTGCTCTGGAACTGAAGGACAATGGATCATATTACTTCATGGACCGTTTGTGGGTCCCAAGCCTAGATGATCTTCGTACCTTGCTTATGGATGAAGCCCATAAGTCTCGCTATTCTATTCATCCGGGCTCAGATAAAATGTATAAGGACCTTCGTACTCACTATTGGTGGCCTGGTATGAAGAAAGACATTGCCTTATACGTATCCAAATGCCTTACTTGTCTTAAGGTTAAGGCTGAACATCAGCGCCCTTCTGGTTTATTAGAGCAACCAGAGATCCCAGTTTGGAAATGGGAAAACATTACTATGGATCTTGTTACTAAACTTCCGCGCACAAAGAAAGGTCATGATGCCATCTGGGTAGTCGTTGATCGTCTTACAAAGTCAGCACATTTCTTGCCAATCCGTGAGGATTTTCCTACTGACAGACTTGCTCAAATCTATGTAGATGAAATTGTGGCTCGACATGGTGTTCCTTTGAACATCATTTCTGACAGAGATGCTCGTTTCACTTCTCATTTTTGGAGAACCATGCAATCCGCCATGGGGACCCAACTTAATCTGAGCACAGCTTATCATCCGCAAACGGATGGTCAATCTGAGAGAACAATCCAGACTCTGGAGGATATGCTTAGAGCTTGTGTGATCGATTTTGGTGGTAGTTGGGATTCACATCTTAAATTGATTGAATTCTCCTACAACAACAGTTATCACACTAGCATCAAAATGGCTCCTTTCGAAGCTCTCTATGGTCGAAAATGTCGTTCACCAGTCTGCTGGAATGAGATTGGCGAGGCTCAACTTACTGGACCTACCCTCATTTTAGAGACAACTGACAAGGTCAAGAAAGTTCGTGATAACCTTCAGGCAGCTAGAAACCGTCAGAAGATTTACGCGGACCCAAAACGCAAAGCCTTTGAATTTCAAGTCGGTGATCGAGTATTACTTAAGGTCTCACCTTGGAAAGGTGTGATCAGATTTGGAAAGAAAGGAAAACTTGCACCTAGATACGTTGGACCATTCAAGATCGTCGAAAGAATCGGAAAGGTAGCCTACAGACTTGAGTTACCTCCTGAACTTGGAAATGTTCATCCAACTTTTCACGTATCAAATCTCAAGAAGTGTACAGCTGATGAGAACTACTCCATACCGCTTGACGAAATTCGTGTTGGCAAAACACTGAAATTTGTTGAGAAACCAGTGGAAATCATGGAACGTGAAGTCAAGTGGCTCAAACGCAAGCGCATTCCTTTGGTCAAAGTTCGCTGGGAAGCAAAACGTGGACCTGAGTTTACTTGGGAACGCGAAGACCAAATGAAGGCGAAATATCCACATCTTTTTCCACGAGTTTCCTCTAAATAAATTTCGGGACGAAATTTCCACAAGTAGGGGAGACTGTAACAACTGTGCTTGTAATCACTATGAACAGTTCTGTTATCAATAAAACAATGTTATTTGATCACAATGTTTGTTTTGTTATGTTTTACATTTTTCACGTTTTGACTTTTATGTAATTTCAAACTCTACATCACTTTCTGGAGAGTTATACGCAAACTAGTGCGTAAACGTACTCAGTTTAATGCGATAAATACTCCGGAACATCAACATATACTCAACATACCTTAAGTAACCTTTAAATAACTTAGAAATAAGTTTTGAAGGCATTGGTATGGCAAAATCAAGTTAATTCGCTTACAGGGACTAAACTTGACAAACTGCGAAAGTATGTCAATTTGAACTGTAACGAACATTCCGGAACATAACCATAAGTTAAACACACCTTAAATATCCTTTACATAGCTTAGAAATAGGCTTTGATGGGTTCGGTGTGCTAAAATAAACTTTTGGAACATTCAGGGACTAAAAGTGTCAAAAAGTGCACAAGTTTGCATTTTCGCGCATAACTTACGTTCTGAATACATCTGGACATCCAAAAATTTATGGAAGCATGACTATATTTTATTTTAGTGTTCGCCTTAAGAAAAATCCATTCGTCGCGTCATTTGGATCGTTTTTCGCGCTTATGCGCATTCCGTCGTAATTAAGCGAACATTGCGTTCGTACGACCAAACGAACCATCATCCGGCATATTTTTGAGTATGTTTTGAGTTCCCTATACTTTAACTACATTTTAGAGCCTTGAAATGAGGTTAACGGGGTTCAAACGCATCGAAAAAGGCCTTAAACACGTGCAGGGACCATTGCTGCCAAAATTGAAACTTTCTGATTCAGGATGAGTGCTAGCGTAGCGCGAGCCCATAGGGCTTATCCGTCGCGCTACGCGACTGACTATCTGGGCAGATTCAATGTTTCTAATTACAAGTTGCAACTAATTGATTCTTAACCACATGTTTTAAGTTGCTTAGTCATTAAGATAAGGATGGAATTTAGCTTCCATAACCTTTCAACAAGTGTACGGATGTGATCGAATCAAGGTTTCCATGAAACGATCTCAACGGTTCACCGAAAACTATATATACCCCATGCCTTTCATTGTTTTTAAGCACTAGAATCTTATTAGTTGTGTTCTAAGTTGAAACCTTGTTTCATACCTGAACTATACTGATCTAGATTAGCATTCGGGGACCCTTCGTAAGTATTCTTTCGTTCTTTTCCCTATTTTTACTGTTTTTCGAGTCAGAAAGTCAAACTTTGTTTGACTTTCAGCGTTGACCAGTAATGGTCAATGCGAAGTTCGTTAGAACTTCGCAACGTGATTGTAATCACGATGGTCATAGTCCCTTGGGACTATGCCTACTGATTACCACGTTGTCTAGGGTCGTAGGGTAGGCGATCTAATAAATCGCCTATACCTTCGAACCCGACCCAGTTTGGTCGATCATTAGGATCCGACCAAATACATTAGGTGACCATAGTGTAGGGAATAACCTTCCGAGGTTATACCTTATGGTCACGACGTTTAAGTAGTTGTATGATAGGTAGTTTATATGCCTTAGGTAAATTACCAGAATACCCTTTTCATGCATAATTGGTAATTTAGCATATGTAACCTAAACTTTTGTCACGTAACTGATTATGTAACATGTTTAGGCATATAATACCTGTCATAGGACTAGTTAGGCGGTCCAAACGCGTTTCACGCGCACGACACGTTAAAGTAGCATAAGTTTCCTAAACGGGTCGTAATGGGTCGATAAGACTTAGGTTAAGTTTCATTTAGCATGTAGGCTTTGTTAAACCATATCACATGAGTTCCTACACTCATTTGGTTTACAAACCCTAATGCTACCCAGTCTTCCGAGATAGGTCCGGTTTATTAACATAGTTACCTATACTAGGTGCCGTTTGATTCCGAGATCTCTTGCATTGCTTGGTGGTTATCTTTATACAACTGAGCAATCTCAAGTGAGTACATAGACCCCTCTTTTACTGTTTTCCAAACTGTTTTGGGGTGGAACACATGTGCCTACTTGTTACTTTCATGCTTTCCTGTTTTCACATCATATACCTGCTATGTTTGTTAGTACATTATAGTACATGATTTCATTACATTTCATGCTATGTATGTCCATTGTGTGCATACTTAGTGCATTGTTTGACATTTCATTTCTGCCATGTATGTTGACTGATAACATGCTAGCACATTGATTTACATGACTTTTCTGCTTTGTATGTTAACTTAGCATACTTAGTACATTGTTTTCATATGACATGTCTACAACTGCTATAACATTTGGTTTGCACAAACGGGTCTTTATTACGTTCATTAACATTTGCTACGCCGCTCGGGAGTAAGTAGTGGTACCATAGGACTTGACAAATCCCATTCCTGACATCCCGGGTTTGTTTGGATGTAAGGAATGACTGAATCCGAATACAATTCTTTTGATAACCTTGACTGAAAGGGTTATCCGACTGTCTCAAGGCTTGAATGTATGCGTTAACTTACCACATAAATGTTCGTATCAATGTATCATGCATCACTTTACAAAACATAACTTTTTGATATATTCAAAATACTTTGTTTTGTACATTTTTACTTATGGTTTAAGTAGTCTTATTTTACTTACCATACATAACATTTGTTACACATTACTTGACTACTTTTGGACTTATAAACATTTGACATGATTTATACAAGGACTTTTGACTATTGGTTTAAACATAGACATCTTACATTGTTTGGTTTGGTTTGATTAATTGATTAAGTAACGATGCGTATGTAATACGATACAAGCATGGTGGATACGCCGCGGGTACTTCCTATATATAAGTGTTTGTATGGTAATATATATCGTAGCGTTATTTGAATCATTTCAGTTTGATACATATAACATTTTATACAAATAACATACTTTTCACAATACATTATTTTACAAACAACTTGTCTTATACAAACTCAGTTTACAATGGTTATCCATTTAACCATACACTATTCTCTTATTTATACATATCATCTGATCTTATCGTTTTTCAAGTGATTTACAAAACAAATCAAATTACAAGGTTCATGACGAAACATTTTCTCAAACACAAGTCATGAATCTTATTTTCACAAACCTATGTATCTCACAGGCATTTTTATGCTGACGTACCTATTTTCACATGTGTTTTCAGGAGCTTTTCCATAGGATGTTGATCATGTTACTAGGGCGGACCTGTGCCTTAGAGACTTTAAAAGAAGATAGACTATGTTTAATTATGTTCTGAACTCTTTAAATTTCCTGTTTGAAACAATGTAACACCTTTGTTTATAAATAAAATACAACTTTGTTTGCCATGGATTTGAAACAATTAATTCTGTTACAACACTCCCCGATGTTTCCGCCACGTTTTGTATGTTATACGTGGTCGGGGTGTGACAATGATGATGTACAAAGACTATTTCCGAATTTTGAATGATTTAACGCATGATTATTGGTACACAAAGTTATATGATAAAAACCTTAATGATGAACAAGCTTGAATGATAATATGAATATTTGAATATGACATGAACATTTGAAAATGCTTGTTTGATCATTTTAATTGAATGTTAGACAAGAAAACATGTTTGAGGATTGTGGTTGGATAGTACATCGTATCATGAAATCGAAATTCTATTTGTTTAGTACAAGTACCGGCGATCAGCAGGGGTGTCAGTCAAGACCCTCTGTCTCGACTCGAAACCACTTAGGTGACAGCTCGAGACCCCGGTTGCGACACAGGTTGCGAGTCGAGAACCTCTAGTCTCGACTCGAGACTACGCATTACCAGCACACAAACAGCATAACTCGAGACCTCGGTTGCGGGACCGGTTGCGACTCGAGACCGTCTAGTCTCGACTAGTGCATGTATAACTCGAGACCGCACAGTCTCGACTCGAGATCTCTAATCTCGACTCGAGACCACGAACACATGTTCACTGAGTTGGACTTGTTCACTATTACGAGCTTAGGAGATTGGGCTGGGCTATTGGGCTTTATGTGTTACTCTTAAAGGTGTATGTTGTGCATTGGACTGCCATGAGAAACACTTGTTTGCAACGTGCTAGTATACAAGTAGAAAATGTATGTGCGTTACTCGGTTTGTATCTGACTCGTGTGGTAACCATACTAGGACGTGGTTGACCACTTATAGCTTGACCAACTTTCTGTGTATCTGCCGAGCAAACCAAGGTGAGTTCACACCCTCTACAAAGCATGGGATTCCCAGGGTTGGGAATGGGGTTAAGGAACATGGATTCCTCGTCCTTCTTGGGTAGGACAGTATTGGTTCAGGAATATAATTCCTCGTCCTCAGGGACAGATAACTCGTACTAGACCAAAACTCTATCACGAAGTCCCTCCTTTTTATATCGACTTAATCGCCGGGCCAATGGCGAGCGGGTCATTAGTTAGATAGCGCTATTTAGGTCTGACAAGCCTCACACCGTGCCGCAGAGGACGGGCGTGAACTAATGGATCTGGGCACGTCAATGATGATAGACATTGACAGTTCAGGGCACATAAACATGACTACAGTCAGCAGTCGATATGGTAACGAGTCTAGTGTATACATGGGGTAGCCCCCACGGCCGAAATGCCAGATAACTAACACGGGGTAGCCCCCACGGCTGTATTGCCAGAGTAAATGGGTAAACAAATCACGTTTTCAACTATGGGGTAACCCCCACGGCAGGATGCCAGATAAAGGAAACTGTTTTCGAAACAACTTAAAATGAACACCCAACCGTGAACTCACTCAACTTGTTGTTGACTCGTTACTACATGCTTTGCAGGTTAATAGGTACTTAGCTGGAGCTTGCATGGAAGAAAGTCGTTGTGGGACATGGACAGCTGGGTGCCATGTTAAACTTTGAAACAATTAAACTTATGTTTTGGTTTTAACGTTATGCTTCCGCTTGCAACTTAAACTATGCTTTGTTTGGACACCAATTGTATTGGTTGGATTTTATAACTACTTATATGCTTGTTCAATATGATTGGTGGCTGGATCCTGGTCAGTCACGCCTCCAAGCGGTAGTACTCCGCATGTGGATTTTGGGGGTGTGACATGAAGTGTGTATATAAGTTTAAGTATATTTTAAGCCCTTTTACACTTACTTTAGCCAAGCTTTAAATTTATAAAACACGATATTTACTAACACTAAACACACATATGGGCAAGTGCACCCATCGTGAGCGTAGTATAGTGTTGGTAAGATACCGAGGTCGTCCAAGGACACAAGAGCTTTTAGTACCGGTTTATCCTCAACGTCTAATCAAATCAAAAAGTTAGAAAAATGTTTTAAACTAAAAAAAATAAAAACTAACTAAAATGCTGCTGAAAATAAAAATAAAATAAAACAGATAGACAAGATGAATCACTTGGTTCCGACTCGTGTATAGTGTAACCTTTGATTATTTCCGCACTTTTGCACTATTTAAGATATTATCTTAGTTATTGTAGTAGGCCCCTCTTTTGGAGGTGACGTTACCCTCAACCTAGTAGTTTCAGTCAGCAAGGATACAATCCTAAAGGGTTGGATTATTGAAAGATAATTAATTAAGTTATTAATGCATAATGTGGTAGGCCCCTCTTTTGAAGGCGAAGTTACCCTCGGCTAAGTAGTCCGAGTCAGCAGGGATACCGCCCTAAGTAGCCGGGTTAAAATATTAATAGTAGTTTAACTTATGAGGGGATCAAAGAGTTTGGACCCCCGCCATCCAATACCGTTAAGTATTGAAGGAGGTCCTACTAAATTTGACCCAGGTCCTTTGCAGGATCTATACACTGAACAATGGCAAGACTCTTACCAAACTGTTCCCTTAACCCCCGACCAGGTAGCCAACATACCTCCATATAGACCGTGGAGATATGAATGGTGAAAATCTTTTATTTTATATAGACAGTAAAATAATGCCAAGATACCACGGACAAACGATAAGGAAAATCACCTTCAACATAAAAAACTAGTTATTAAAGTCATTAATACATAACCAAGTAAAAAGTGCGAAAAGATTAAAAATAAAAAGTATTACACTAGACACTTTGTCTTCACCAAGTGATGTAAGAGACTTAGGCAAACATGGCCTTGATTGTCAAGAACTCTTACGATCAATCTTGGATCCCGAGATGACTCACACACTCTATGATGGACAATGGATGATGGTGGTGGATGATGGTGTTATGGTGGTGGTGGGTGGTGGGTGAAGTGTGAGAGAGGTGGTGTGCCAATGGATGGTTTGAGTTTGAGCCAAGCACTCCTATTTATAGGTTGAACAGAAGCTCGGGCACGGCCTCGTGTTCATCCTCTTCTCTGTCTTCATTAATTGCTCTTGTCTTTATTAGTTGATCACGGCCCCGTGTCCGCTGGGCACGACCCCGTGTGAAGAAGCATATCTGTACTATCAAGATTTGCCTGGATTCTGCGAATCTTATAGTTGAGCACGGCCCCGTGTCCGCTGAGCACGACCCCGTGGTGGGCGATGGAAGCTTCTACAACTTTGTCTTTTTATGCTGACACTTGGGCACGCCCCCGTGCTCATTGAGCACGGGGCGTGTTCAGCCTTCTGTTCTCTTGTTTTGCTTGGGAAGATGCTTTCGAGGAGGTCGAGCGTGCCACGTTTGTTCCTTTTCTTGTATTTATGTTAGATTTGGCTGCCTTTATGCTTCTTTTGTTAATTTGAGCTCATTTAATCCTGAAAATACAAAAGGAAGACAAAAACACACTTTTTTCCAACATTAGTACTAAAAAAGGGTTAGTTTTTTGCCACAATTGATGTAATTTATATGTTGCATTTTGCACACATCAAATACCCCCACACTTGAATCTTTGCTTGTTCTCAAGCAAAACTCTTTATAACGTGGCTTTACACTCCCAAATGGAATGGGTAGAAGAGAAGGTTTTTGGGCTTGTCATAGAGTGTCGGGATTTCCAAGATTCTTTATTACATTTTATTTTTATTTATTTACAATCCTATTCGTCATGATTTATTTAAAACTTTTCATAAGATAAATTACTTATTAGGGCGTAACATGTCTCTTTAAAATTCTATTTATATACAAGTTCACATACCTCAGGGGGGATCACTCAACACTGGGCACTGTCCGTGTCCGACCAGGCACGGCCCGTGCTGAGCTCAGCAGAAGCTGAAAACTAAGAAAAAATCCTAAAAAAATAGAAAAAAAAAACGATTAGGCCGTTGATTCCTAACTTTCTTAAAATCCTTGTGTCCCCGGCAGCTGCGCCAAAAACTTGATGCGTGTGAAGTGTGTATATAAGTTTAAGTATATTTTAAGCCCTTTTAAACTTACTTTAGCCAAGTTTTAAATTTATAAAACACGATATTTACTAACACTAAACACACATATGGGCAAGTGCACCCATCGTGAGCGTAGTATAGTGTTGGTAAGATACCGAGGTCGTCCAAGGACACAAGAGCTTTTAGTACTGGTTTATCCTCAACGTCTAATCAAATCAAAAAGTTAGAAAAAGGTTTTAAACTAAAAAAAATAAAAACTAACTAAAATGCTGAAAATAAAAATAAAATAAAACAGATAGACAAGATGAATCACTTGGTTCTGACTCGTGTATAGTGTAACCTTTGATTATTTCCACATTTTTGCACTATTTAAGAGATTATCTTAGTTATTGTAGTAGGCCCCTCTTTTGGAGGTGACGTTACCCTCAACCCAGTAGTTTCAGTCATCAAGGATACAATCCTAAAGGGTTGGATTATTGAAAGATAATTAATTAAGTTATTAACGCATAATGTGGTAGGCCCCTCTTTTGAAGGCGACGTTACCCTCGGCTAAGTAGTCTGAGTCAGCAGGGATACATTCCTAAGTAGCCGGGTTAAAATATTAATAGTAGTTTAACTTATGAGGGGATCAAAGAGTTTGGACCCCCGCCATCCAATACCGTTAAGTATTGAAGGAGGTCCTACTAAATTTGACCCAGGTCCTTTGCAGGATCTATACACTGAACAATGGCAAGACTCTTACCGTTCCCTTAACCCCCCACCAGGTAGCCAACACCTCCATATAGACCGTGGAGATATGAATGGTGAAAATCTTTTATTTTATATAGACAGTAAAATAATGCCAAGACACCACGCACAAACGATAAGGAAAAATCACCTTCAACATAAGAAACTAGTTATTAAAGTCATTAATACATAACCAAGTAAAAAGTGCGAAAAGATTAAAAATAAAAAGTATTACACTAGACACTTTGTCTTCACCAAGTGATGTAAGAGACTTAGGCAAACATGGCCTTGATTGTCAAGAACTCTTACGATCAATCTTGGATCCCGAGACGACTCACACACTCTATGATGGACAATGGATGATGGTGGTGGATGATGGGGTTATGGTGGTGGTGGGTGGTGGGTGAAGTGTGAGAGAGGTTGTGTGCCAAGGGATGGTTTGAGCTTGAGCCAAGCACTCCTATTTATAGGGTGAACAGAAGCTCGGGCACAGCCCCGTGTCCAGTGGGCACGGCCCCGTGTACATCCTCTTCTCTGTCTTCATTAATTGCTCTTGTCTTTATTAGTTGACCACGGCCCCGTGTCCGCTGGGCACGACCCCGTGTGCAGAAGCATATCTGTACTATCAAGATTTGCCTGGATTCTGCGAATCTTATAGTTGACCACGGCCCCGTGTCCGCTGAGCACGGCCCCATGGTGGGCGATGGAAGCTTCTACAACTTTGTCTTTTATGCTGACACTTGGGCACGCCCCCGTGCTCATTGAGCACGGGGCGTGTTCAGCCTTCTGTTCTCTTGTTTTGCTAGGGAAGATGCTTTCGTGGAGGTCGGGCATGCCACGTTGGTTCCTTTTCTTGTATTTATGTTAGATTTGGCTGCTGATGACGGGGGTAGTCCAAAGACTAAATAAAATGACTAAATATGTAAACGCTCAAATGGTTAAACGGTTCAATGGTTGAAATGCTGTGGGATGGGAAAAGCAAACAGTGGCCAGTCACATCCGGAGATCGCTTCACCAACCCACAGCCGCAAAAGCAAAGCAGGTCTGCACAATGCACGCTATTATCCAGGGGTCAAAAGGCTTCAACCCCCGAAAGGGCAAACCCTCCACTGCAAGCAAGGTTACTAGTCTAATACATTCTACTTCGGGAGATGTCTTCTCTTATAAATTGACACTTCATTTACTTCAGAAAACATCTCCTTGCCAGCCCTGATTCTCTAATCTCTGGTCATTCACATTGAGTGCTTGTCTCGTGCAAGTCACTCCCTTTCACATCCAACACACACATTCTATTTTCTCCTTCATCCGAATCTGAACACACTTCAGAGAAGGATCTCTAGCAAATAACAAAAACTGACTAGTAAACCTCCTTCCACGTTTTGCAAACGTGGAGGGACCCCACGACCTGCGTTAGGCTAAGTTGAACCCTTCAACCTTTCTTCCTAACCAGCCCAGCTACTACCGTTGGTCTTGTATTAGTTGTATCAACAAGTTGGCGCCCACCGTGGGGCTACGCCGCTATTTCTTCTCAAAAAGACCTAGTAGTGTAGCTCTCTTCACTTAAAATCACCATGTCTGAAAGTGGATCTCCGGAAGAAGTAAATCAGATTCCAAACACTTCTACTCCGGGTAGTAGCCAAGCTCACGTGGCTATACCAACTTCTTTCTCAACTCCGGGGAGCACACCCGAGTTCCTCACCTTCAACACACCAACCCCGTCCAGATCCGGGGTTCCATCTCCCAATATCGGTGTCTCTGACGCCCCAGCACGTGTTAAACTCACCCCTGAAGGGGTTGCCAACAACTTCTTCGAGTTGAGGTGTGACAACCCGAGTTTTCAAGGTTCCTACTAGACTTAACCTAGTACTTGTTTGCAAAGTGTTGTGGTTATATTTATATTTGGTGTGCACTATAATTAAGTGAAAGTTAATAATATAATTTGTATTTATATTATGATTAAAATTTGGATCCTTGCCAATCAGCGCATCACGAAAACACTTTGTGTATTTTAGTCCACCTTGAGGCCAACGAAAACCAACAGTGGGCTTGGCCAAAATATTTGAACCAACTTGGCCCAACCCACATTGTGATTAAACTCGGCCCAATCCTCCTCCCTTGTTTCTTGTACGTAAATTGAGTGTGTTAAGATACAAGTTATGATGGCAAACCCTAAACACCCTCACCTGTCCCTTGCATCATGACGGCAGTAGACCCCCCCCCCCCTTCGAAGTCTCTTCTCCTTTAGAACTTTCATACATCGTCAGGTATGTATATGCATAACGATTTCGATTTCGTCTGACTATGATTGATTGCATGAGATGTGTTATTAGTAGGTATATATATATATGTTTGCAACGTTTGATTTATGTCATGACAGTAATGTGCCGATTCTTGGATTGGTTATGCTAGTACATGATAGTCTCTGATATACCACCCACAATACCTATTTTATGTCATAAGTGTGTTGGATAAAAGGGAACTATAGAAACCTGCGATGTTGATGAGTAAATTATTGTATGAAGAGTCTAGGGAAGAATAAAACTGAATCTGAATGGATGGTTTGGATGTTTTGTCATGAATCTTGTGGAATAGATCTGATGATGTGAAGTGTAGGGTTTGTGGGTTTTAGAAAAACAAATCGATGGTTAGATGCACATGTAAATGGATCGGCTGTAATATGTATGTTTAATTGTTAAATGATGATTCTGTCCACGCGATATTTGAATATTGATTCAGATTGTTATGATTATCGATTGCATGTGTAGCATGAAATCTGCGGCCCAATGAGATCGATTCATCATGGGACTTGTCAGTCATTGACTTTGGTTTCATGATATTGATATTCAACCACACTAAGGCAACTGTTATTTGTACATATGATCTTTTAGAATAGAATCATAATTGCATGTGGTCATGGCAGTAGCCATGTGAGTCTGCATAAGAATGAGTAAATCAATAAAGTCATTTATGTATGATTTGACTTAATGTTATCAATAAGTGCTCAGGAATAAATTAATGCTCACATATGGTGTCAAGTGATTTATTATTGTGGTGATGATCATATTATGATGATGCTATGCTAAATAATTTCTGCATGATTGCTGTTTAGATGATGACGGCAACTAGGGTTTTCTGTGTTAATCTTTGTAACTGGTCTGATGACGACGTAACTGAGTTAATGACGAAACCAACTTAAGGCGAAACAGATCCGACGAAACAAATGTATGTTTCGCCATGGGTGTCAACGACGAAACAGTGGTGTTTCGTCAATAGGGGCTTAACGACGAAACAAGGGGGTGTTTCGTCGGACAGATAACTTGCACAGTAACTTGATTTAACTCTGTTAGAAGTTAACTGGATTTATTAACTACCGTTAAGTTATACGCATAACTTGTATGAGTTTGAATACGTGCTTTGTACTATATGATGAACATTGACTCAGTATCCACTATGAATGTGCTTATACGTGAACTTCGTGAACATAAACTAATTTTGTACACGTGCGTACTATAGGACGTGATTGATAAACCGTGAGAACTTAACTTAGCATACCGAGCAAACCAAGGTGAGTTCACACTCTTACCAAGGCATGGGATTCCCCGGTGGGTTGGGAATGGGATTGAATGATTACTTGTACTTACATCACTACTAGACTACTTACCACGGTCCTCGGATTGGGAAGGATGCCTGTGCCAAACTCTACGTAAAGCTTACGTACTGTCCTCGGATTGGGAAGGACACCAGCACTAAACCTACGTAAAATCTACGTACTACCGTCCTCGGATTGGGAAGGACGCCAGCGCTAAACCTACGTACTCGCTACGTACTGTCCTCGGTTGGGAAGGGCACTTACGTAAAACCTACGTAAACTTATGCTTACTACTATCCTCGGATTGGGAAGGATACTTATGGATACAGCTAGTCTAGTAACTTACAACATGGGAAGCCCCTACTAATTGAACTTACAACATGGGAAGCCCCCACTAGATGAACATACAAATGGCCTAGTAATACACGGCGTGGTTATAAACGAACTTACGATTTATTAAACGAACTCATTACTGAACAACCAACTGTGAACTCGCTCAACTTTGTTGTTGACTTTCTGTTACATGCCTTGCAGGACCATAGGTACTCATGGAGCTTGCACGGGAGGTGCGGTCGTTGTGGGCACGGATTGTGGAAACTTTTATGACATTACAAACTTATTACTTATGTTGGGTTTTACATTTATGCTTCCGCTAAAAGTTGAAACTATACTTTTGATTTGAACACCTTTCATATTGCTTGGTTGGAATACACTTACTATTACATTGTTCAATATGAATGGTGGCTTGATCCTGGTCAGTCACGCCTCCAGCGGTGGTACTCCGCGTGTGGATTTTGGGGGTGTGACATGAGGTCCCTTCTCAACCAACACGTGAGTAGAGAAAGAGAAAAAGGAGTGAGGATTCGTTTAGATTATGATGAACCTGAACCGACGTTGTCTCCCGGACCACCTCCCCCTCCTTTTACAACAAGAAGTGAGGCTGGTCCCAGTAATCCTTCAAACCCTCACCCTTATCTGTCCACTATGACAAATCCTACGGTGCATCCTATCTTCTCTTCCCAACCAATTACTAGTGGTGCTCCTTTGGGACATGAGCTAACTCTTGACCAGCTCCTACAATCCCCAGCAACAAGCTTTCCAGCATCCACAACCACCACATGGGAGCAAGCTCTGCCCGTGCTCCCTTTGGCACGAAGTGCTGTTATGAGCACTCCCCTTGGAGAAGGCTGCTCAGCTGTACCCTGAAGCCTTCAAGGATTCAACCTTATGCCAAACATGATGACCCAGATGATGGCCAACTTCCCGTGGCAACACTTTATTAATCAAGTGCTAGCCACTCAAGGAAATAACGGCAATGGCAATAATGTGGATGCGAGGGCTGAAGAAGACTTGGCTAAACCGTATAAGCCAAGTAATCTCTCGTGCTTTTCGAGGCGGATAGTCGATTATGATTTCCAGTCAAAGATTAAGATGCCGTCCCACATCCAGACGTATGATGGTACTGAAGACCCTGAGGACCATCTTCAGATCTTCACCGGTGCGGCAAGAATAGAGAAATGGTCAAACGCTGAATGTTGCCTAATGTTCATGCAAACTCTTGTTGGATCCGCCAGAATCTGGTTCAATGACCTACCTGCTCAAAATGTTCGAAGCTTTGACGACCTTAGCAAGGGTTTTTTGGCCAACTTCTCTCAACAAAGACGTTATGTCAAAGACGCAACAGTGATCTTTCAGATAAAACAACGTGATGATGAGAGCCTTCGTGCTTTCATTGAGCGATACAAGAAGGAAGGTCTGACTTATGTAGGGGCAGATGAGAAAATGAGAGTGGCTGGTTTCATGAATGCCATCACCTCTAAGTACCTCACAAGAGATTTCAACAAATCTCTACCCAAAACCTTGGAAGAGGCTCTCGAAAGGGCTGAAGTCCACATCCGGGGAGAGGAGGCAGTAGACATTAAGGAACAAAGAAAAAGAGGGTCCGGCTGGAGAAGCAATAGTCCAGCTAGAAAAAGGGGGAACTTCAGCTCCTATGACAGGCGGTCAAAGGGTTCAGACCCTCGAAGGTCTGAAGGCCGGAACCCTCCAAACCGGGAGAAAAGCATAAGTTTCACACCCCTCACAAAGACCCCTAAAGAAATCCTTGCAACAGAAGAAGTTAAACAAAACTTTCGGCCTCCTAGGCCTCTCCCCAAGAGCAGGAAGAACGAGAACTCCACCCAATACTGCGAGTTTCACGAAGAAAAATGTCACCACACCAATGATTGCTTCCAACTCAAGAAAAGAATAGAAGAGGCTGTTAAGTCCGGAGAACTCGCTCATTTGGTAAAGGGAGTCCGGGACAAAATGGCTGAAGGAAAGGGTAAGGAAGTCAATATGGTAGATTTCGATGGAAGGGTTCCTCATAAAAGGCAGCGGTTGGAAGCTTGGGAGCTTCTGTGTGTTTGCTTCCCCCCAACGGAGAAAGACCCTCTCTCTAACCCTCTTGTGGTAGAAGCTACCGTGGGAACATTGCAAACATATAGGGCATACATAGACACGGGGGCAGCCACTGAAATCATGTTCGAAAAATTCTTCAACCGTTTGAGCCATGAAGAACGTTCAAGGCTTCAACCCTCTGGAACCTCTATAAAAGGTATCGCCGACATACCCCTCAAGCCTTTAGGGCAACTAACACTTAATGTCCGTTTCAGTGAAGGTTTAAAAGAAAGAACCCAACCACTCACCTTTGTGGTTATCAACATCCCCTCAAGCTATGATATGATCATTGGAAGACCAGGACAGTGTGCATTTTACATGGTCGTGTCTGTTGGCCACGGCACAGTCAAATTTCCTACCGAGAGGGGCATAGCAACCCTTCAACCCTCTCAGGAAGCCTACATGGTTGAAGGTGAAAGCTCAAATAGTGAAGAAGACAGGCAAAGGTTGGTCATAAACCCTAAGTACCCTGAACAAAGAATAAGGGTCAATCCAGACCTTTCTCAAGAGACCCTTTCATACCTCGAAAAATTGCTAACACACTACAGCGATGTATTCTCTTGGTGTCCAGAAGATATGACCGGGATCACCCGGGACATTGCCGAGCATGAGTTGAGAATACCACCGGATGTCAAGCCTGTGGTCCAAAAGAAAAGAAGCTTGGCACCTGAGAGATGTCTGGCAGCCCGCCAAGAGGTTGAAAAGCTTGTGTCGGCCGGTATTCTCCGAGAAGTCAAGTACCAGTCATGGGTTGCAAACCCGGTTATGGTCAAGAAGCCAGACAACTCTTGGAGGATGTGCATAGACTTTAAGGATCGTAACAAAGCTTGTCCTAAGAATTGCTATCCACTACCGGAAATTGATCTCAAGGTTGACTCCCTCACAGGTTACTCGTTCAAATGCTTTCTTGACGCATACAAAGGTTATCACCAAATCCTCATGAAGAAAGAGGATGAGGAAAAGACAGCCTTTCACACGGACAAATGGATCTTTTGTTATCAAAAGATGCCTTTCGGCCTCAAAAATGCCGGAGCAACCTATCAACGGCTCGTTGACAAAGCCTTCGAAAGCCAAATCGGCAAAAACATGGAGGCCTATGTCGATGACTTGGTTATTAAAAGCAAGACGGAATATCAAATGCTCGATGATATTCAAGAAACTTTCAAGAACCTCAGAAAGGTTAACATGAAGCTTAATCCGGAAAAGTGTTCATTTGGATTCGAGGAGGGAAAATTCTTGGGTCACATTGTTGGAAAACAAAGCATCAAGTCCAACCCTAATAAAGTGAAAGCCGTCCTTGAAACCAAGCCACCGAAGACCAAGAAGGAGGTTGAAAGCTTGAACGGGAAGCTTGCAGCCTTGAAGCGTTTTACCTCAAAGTTGGCCGAAAGATCTCTACCCTTCTACAAA
The DNA here is from genome assembly GCA_030545235.1 of Helianthus tuberosus. Taxonomy (NCBI): domain Eukaryota; kingdom Viridiplantae; phylum Streptophyta; class Magnoliopsida; order Asterales; family Asteraceae; genus Helianthus; species Helianthus tuberosus. The sequence goes on from CM060419.1 coordinate 27,580,018, forward strand.
ACGCTCAAGAACTGCTCAGATAAGAAGGATTTCAAATGGACTGAAGAAGCTGAAGAAGCTTTCAACCAGATGAAGCAACATCTAGCTTCCCTACCAGACATTGCGGCACCAAAAACGGGGAGTTAATATCGGTGTACCTCTCAATCACGGACGAGGCCATCAGTGCAGTCCTCACCATTGAGCGAGACAAGGCCCAGGTACCCGTTTATTTTTTCCAGCAAAACCTTAAAATTAGCTGAAACAAAATATCCTCCCCTTGAAAAACTTTCCCTGGCCCTAGTTCAAACAGCTAGGAGGCTTCGAAGGTACTTCCAAGCACACCCCATACAAGTGGTCACCGACCAGCCTATTAAGAGTGTGCTTGAAAAACCTGAAAACTCAGGGCGATTAGCCAAATGGGCCATAGAACTGGGTGAACATAACATCACCTATGTCCCAAGAAAAGCTATCAAGGCCCAAGTCTTGGCTGATTTCATTGTGGAAGTCCCAAACCAAACAGCCACTGAAGTAAACACTACCACCACTGAACCTTCCAACCCTGAAGCCTGGAAGCTTTTTACTGACGGGGCTTCAAGCGTTGAAGGGTCAGGGGCTGGGTTAATTTTGATCAACCCAAAGGGTTTGGAATTCACATATGCTCTCCGTTTTGATTTTCAGACCACCAATAACGAGGCTGAATACAAAGCACTAATAGCCGGCCTAAGGCTGGCCAAAGAAATGAAGGTTGAAAAGCTTGAAGTGTTCACAGATTCGTTGCTGGTCTCAAGCCAAGTAAATGACAGCTACATAGCTAAAGAGCCCAACATGAAAAAATACAGAGAAAAACCCAAGGAACTGATGCATACCTTCCAAGCGTGTAACATCAAACAGATCCCCAGATCTCATAACAAAAAGGCCGATGCCCTAAGTAAGCTTGCATCTCTCACTTTTGCCCACCTCACCAAGAAGGTACTGGTAGAAGTGTTGAAGGCCCCATCCATTAATGAATTGGAGGTTCAAGACGTGGTTACCGAAGAAGATCCAAACTGGATGACTCCTATAAGAAAGTTCCTCAAAAATGGTGAATTACCCAATGATCAAGTGGAAGCTAAAAGGGTTGAAATCAAGGCAAGGCAATACATACTACAAGGAGAAACCCTTTACAAAAAGGGTTACCTTGCTCCCTTGCTAAGATGTGTCGGTCCCGAGCAAAGTAAGTATTTGATCAAGGAAATTCATGAGGGTGTATGCGGAGCTCACTTTGGAGCTAGGTCGGTAGTTGCAAAGCTCATGAACCTCGGATATTTCTGGCCTTCAATGCATCGCGATACAGCCGAAGAATTGAAGAAATGTGATGCTTGTCAGATTCATGCACCAATTCCAAGAAGTCCCAAGCACGAATTAGTCCCAATAACCTCAGCATGGCCATTCCATAAATGGGGAATGGACATTGTTGGTCCATTTCCCCCTAGCAAAGGAGGGGTAAAATTCTTACTGGTGGCAGTAGATTACTTCACTAAGTGGCCCGAGGTCAAACCACTTGCTAAGATCACAGGAAAGCAAGTCATCGACTTTGTTTGGGAGAACATCATTTGCCGTTATGGATTGCCGGGAGTACTTGTCACCGACAACGGAAGGCAATTTGCTGAGAAGCCTTTCAGCATTTGGTGCAAGGAATACAAAATCGATCAGGTTTTTAGCTCAGTGGCTTATCCGCAATCAAACGGTCAGGTTGAAAGAACAAATAGAAGCATACTAGAAGGCATCAAGACAAGATTGGGAAGATACGAAAGCAATTGGCTTGAAGAATTGCCTAGTGTCCTATGGGCAATTAGAACAACCGAAAAAACAAGCCATAAGAAAACACCGTACAGCTTGGTATTTGGATCCGAAGCTGCTCCGTTTGAGGCATTGTACGGGCGTAAATGCCGGTCACCTCTTTGTTGGGCAGAGGTGGGGGATAGTCAGATCACTGGTCCAAAACCAAGGAAAGCTTGGCCCAAAATGGGAAGGCCCATACACCATCCTTGAAGCACACAAAGGTGGATCCTACAAGCTGGCTGACTTAGAAGGCAAAAGGCTTCCAAGACATTGGAACGGCAAAACCCTGAAAAGGTTCCATGTTTAAACAGGAAAGTTTGGTTTGTATCAAAATGTATTTCAAGGAGGATTATGAGTACCTTTTGTAAAAACAAGTATGGCTTAAATGAATGAAGTTGTTTTATCAAAACTTGTCTTTCTATCCTAAGATCAGGCTGAGAACCTAGCAAAAAACTCCATGGCAAGGGCCATGTAAGGGGATGAGCTCCCAGGCCACATCGCTCAATAGGTTCAAGGGTTGAACGAGCCTATATAAGGGGTGAGTTCCTAAATCAATACAACTCCATGAGACTTGTTAAGAAAACATAAAATTGTCTCATAGACGGGTGTGAGCAGCCTACACCAAATGTTCCCTAAGCCTTAAAAATATAATCTACAAAGAGGCTAAAAAACAAAGAAATAATAAAAAGGATAGGTGCTATATCTTCTTGTTAAAAATACCAAGGCTAAGTGTCTGCAGCACTGAACCCTTTTAGGTATAAAAAGCATAAGGATAGCACAAACTCGACAAAGACATAGTTACAAAAAGACAAGGAAAATCTAAAAGAACAAAATCACTCAGACAAAAATCACAAAGGTACAAACCAAGCCAGGACGCAAAACTAAGAAGCCTTCAAGGCTTCAAGCCACCCGGGTAATATCTCGAAACCTTAAAGGCTTCAACCTATTAACAGACAGCCAAAAGGCTTGGAAGGTTAAAAGCCAAATAAACTGCCTTTACCAAAAAGGCACAAGCATAAAACCATAATACAAGGAAAATAGTTAAAACATAACATCATATAAAAGAAAGCCCCAAAAGACTTTCAAACATAAGTTAGAGCAAGTCCTAATAACTTGCAAACCTAAACTACTGTTCCAACGGCCACAAAGGCCTTAAAACACAACCAACAGGAACCTTAAGGGTTCCTAAAAACCTAATATTGTTCAAGTTAACATTACAAAACATAAATTGTTTTCAGTGCTAAGAAAGCTACGAATCAAGCATCAACAGGCTTGGAAACTCCAGAACCCTCGCCCTTGGCCTTCTTGGTTTTCTTCAGTTTTTTAGTCTTCACACCTCCATCACCACCCACTACTGAAGCTTCCAAGCTTGCATCCTTGGGAACATCCGGCTGACTCTATAGGGTATCATCACTAACCCCCGAGTAGGATCTCTTCCTTGAAAGAGAACCCAAGATTTCAGCACAAACCTTTTCATTTAGGCCCTCCGGTTTCAAATCCTGTAACACAGCAAGAGGCTTACCAAAACAAGTAGACACTTGATGGATGTAAGGATAAGTCAGCTTCTCCATTTGCTCAACAGAGCCTTTAAAAACGTCAGAAGCCTCGGGACGAAATAGAGGTGACTTCTCCAAAGGATGACCGGATTCATGAAGCTTGTAACCAGCAATAAGGCCTTGGTGTTTCCCCAGGTTGAGAAGCTTAGTATAAACGTCGCCAAGGGCAGAATTGAACTCCTTGGAATGTAAAAGATAAGTAACAACCTGCTGGAAACCTTGCTCAAATAACCACTGATTATCAGCGGTAGAACGAGCAACTGAAGCCTTCAACCCCTCTTTCTCCTTACCAAAAGCCTGTTGCTGAACAGCCAACGTCTCCCGGTCAGCCTTCAACTTCAATAAGTTAGCCTCAAAACTCTTTTTCAAATCACCCATCTCAATCTCATGCATCTTCTTCAAATCACTAACCTTCTTGTCCCACGCCGCTTCTTTCTCGGCAAAACTAGCTATCTCCTTTTTCATCCCAGACATGGAGGATTTCATTTTATCCCTCTTCTTGGAGAATTCTTCATATTCCTGCATTCTTTGACGAAAACGGGCAATGCCTTGAGGAAGCATAGCAGCAAGGTTGCAAGTACTCAAAATCATGCGGGACAACATCAAGTCATCATCCATCCCAGCAATGGTCTTGTGCACCGAAGGAGGAGCAATGTGACTCAGAGCATCCTCACAGATAGCAGCATCTTTGAAACTGTCATCATTCTTCACCGACCAAGTAGGCACATAAATCCCTTCCGGATCCAACCCTTCAACGTCCCTGCTTGAAGATTCCTGAACAGGGATGGCAACAACCTTCTTGCCTGAAACCTTTTTACCATGAACAACCAATTCCTTATCCTTCTCAGCACCTGCTTCACCACCTTGATCTTCCGAAACTTCAATGTCATCACTCAAGTCCACTGGTTCAGTAGAAGTGGATTGAGGACCAACCTTCAACAACCGACGAGAAGATCGGCGGGTTGAAGACTTGGGAGCATTAGACTTAGAAAAACCCTTGACAGTGGCAGCACTAACATAACCTGAGCCCTCAAACCTTTGATCAACAGTTCTAACCACAACATTCTCACCAGGAACAGACGGAGCATCCCCAAATACAACATCAGAAGTATCGTCGCTCTTAATAAAATCCAAAGCAGACATGACTGCAAAAAGCAACAACACATAAGTCATAAGTTAAGAAAAACACAAAGAGGGCAAAAAAGGAAAGTGCATACCCATGCCACTCCTCATAAGAACCGGATCCCGATCAACATTCCCCCAAATTTTACTAACCCCTAAAAGAACTAGTAAATGTTCAGGAAAGGGACGAACCCTCGAAGGGCACTCCCGAATGGCTTTGAGAAAAAACATCATTCAATTCAGACTCGGAGGGCTCCGGATCATTGAGGACGGCATCCGGTCGCCTCCACACCATCTTGAATGGGACAATAGCATCGGAAACCCAGAAAAATCGATCCTTCCAAGCCCCAAGCGTGGTAACCATGGACGAAATAAGGCACGAGTCGACTTTGGATGTTTCAAAAGTAAACCAATCGCCATTCTTAGCCAAGCGAAAAAACCGGCGAAAGAGTAACAGGGAAGGATCATATCCAAGGGCACGGCACAAAACCTCAAAATGCAAAACCCTAGCCATCCCCTTCGGATGAACTTGCCCAAAAGAAACCCGATAATATTGCAACAAGTTCAAAACAAAAAACGAAAAGGGATACCGAAGATTCGAAAACTCAAAATGACGGCAGTAAAGGGCAATCGAACCAGAGGTCGGTTTATCAACAGGAACATCACAAGCAGGAGCAGTTGGTTTAAACTTTCTATCTATACCATATTCCATACAAAATACATCTACCTCCTCTTGTGTTAAGCGGGAAAAAGATTTCGCTAAATCTTTACGAGCACCCATTTTCGAAAAACAGAAAATGAAGAATACAAGTTGTAAAGGAAACCGAAACTAACCTTAGAAGAGGAAGGAAATGGCAGGAGAAACTTGATGGAATTATGAAGAGAATGAATAAATATGAAAATATAAAACAAAAATAAACCTACAATCGGGGTAATAATGGCAAACAATAACTTCTGCAAAACCGCCACCCTATCAACTGCCACACATCAATCAAATCAATGGTCAGAAATTTAAAATTCAAAATTTAACCGCCTACAACCTTTCAAGCCTTCAAGCAACGAACCCTTGAAACCTTCAGGCAATAAAATACGCACATAAAAGTCAGAAGTCTTTGAGCTCATCACCCAAAAACCTCTGACTTGGGGGGCTGATGACGGGGGTAGTCCAAAGACTAAATAAAATGACCAAATATGTAAACGCTCAAATGGTTAAACGGTTCAATGGTTGAAAAGCTGTGGGATGGGAAAAGCAAACAGTGGCCAGTCACATCCGGAGATCGCTTCACCAACCCACAGCCGCAAAAGCAAAGCAGGTCTGCACAATGCACGCTATTATCCAGGGGTCAAAAGGCTTCAACCCCCGAAAGGGCAAACCCTCCACTGCAAGCAAGGTTACTAGTCTAATACATTCTACTTCGGGAGATGTCTTCTCTTATAAATTGACACTTCATTTACTTCAAAAAACATCTCCTGGCCAGCCCTGATTCTCTAATCTCTGGTCATTCACATTGAGTGCTTGTCTCGTACAAGTCACTCCCTTTCACATCCAACACACACATTCTATTTGCTCCTTCATCCGAATCTGAACACACTTCAGAGAAGGATCTCCAGCAAATAACAAAAACTGACTAGTAAACCTCCTTCCATGTTTTTCAAACATGGAGGGACCCCACGACCTGCGTTAGGCTAAGTTGAACCCTTCAACCTTTCTGCCTAACCAGCCCAGCTACTACCGTTGGTCTTGTATTTGTTGTATCAACAGCTGCCTTTTTGCTTCTTTTTTTTTTTGTTAATTTGAGCTCATTTAATCATTACAATACAAAAGGAAGACAAAAACACACTTTTTCCAACATTAGTACTAAAAAAGGGTTAGTTTTATGCCACAATTGATGTAATTTATATGTTGCATTTTGCACAAATCACGCACACCAACAGAAATCCGCAAATTCTTGGGCTTGGCGGGCTACTACAGGCGATTTATCAAGGATTTCTCTAAGACTGCGCAACCTTTCACCTCGCTAACTCAGAAGGGTGTCACCTATCGTTGGGGTGATGCACAGGAATCTGCTTTTCAGTACTTAAAATATAGACTTTGTAGCGCGCCTATCCTCTCATTGCCTGAGGGCACATATGATTTTGTGGTTTATTGCGACGCTTCCATCCAAGGACTTGGTTGCGTGTTGATGCAACGTGACAAGGTCATTGCCTACGCATCGCGCCAACTTAAAGTTCACGAAAGGAACTACACTACGCACGACCTGGAATTAGGAGTAGTTGTTTTCGCACTTAAGATATGGAGACATTACCTGTACGGTACCAAGTGCACCATTTACACCGATCACAGGAGTCTCGAGCATATCTTCAAGCAAAAGGAGTTAAACATGCGACAACGTCGATTGGTCAAGCTCTTGAATGATTACGAATGTGCGATCAAGTACCACCCGGGCAAAGCCAATGTTGTGGCCGACACCCTCAGTCGAAAGGATACTACACCTAAGCGCGTACGAGCGTTACAACTCACCATCCAATCTAGTCTTCCTACTCAGATACGAGATGCACAGGTTGAAGCATTGAAAGCAGAGAACATCAGGGCGGAGTCCCTACGAGGATCAAGGAAACGTTTAGAACAAAAGGAAGACGACGCCTACAATGTAAACGGGCGCATCTGGGTTCCACTTTATGGAAACTTACGCGAGCTTGTGATGGATGAAGCACATAAGTCTCGATACTCAGTATATCCTGGTTCGGGTAAGATGTACCATGATCTCAAAACAACGTACTGGTGGCCGAGTATGAAAGCCAACATAGCAACTTACGTTAGTAAATGTTTGACTTGTGCGAGACTTAATATTGAATATCAGAAACCATCAGGCCTACTCCAACAACCAGAGGTCCCGACATGGAAATTGGAGCAAATTTCCATGGATTTCATTACTGGCCGGCCTAGATCTCAACGTCGAAATGACACTATTTGGGTGATAGTGGATCGACTGACCAAGTCTGCACATTTTCTAGCTATCAAGGAAACGGATAAGTTTTCTACTCTAGCAGACGTCTACCTAAAGGAAGTAGTATCAAGGCACGGAGTGCCAACCTCGATCATCTCTGATCACGACTCACGTTTTACATCTGAGTTGTGGCAAGCTATGCATAAGTCCTTTGGCTCTTGATTAGACATGAGCACGGCATATCATCCACAGATGGATGGGCAATCTGAACGCACCATCCAAACCCTTGAAGACATGCTTAGGGCATGTGTAATCGACTTTGGTAATGGCTGGGAAAAAAACACCTCCCGTTAGTGGAGTTTTCATATAACAACAGTTACCACACCAGCATCCAGGCCGCTCCGTTCGAGGCATTGTACGGACGGAAGTGCCGATCACCTCTTTGTTGGGCAGAGGTTGGCGACAGTCAAATCACAGGCCCCGAACTTGTAGTAGATACAACCGCGAAGATTGCTCAGATACGACAACGAATGGCGGCAGCTCGTGACCGTCAGAAAAGCTACACTGATAAGCGCAGGAAACCACTCGAGTTCCAGGTTGGGGATCGGGTGCTACTCAAAGTCTCACCTTGGAAAGGTGTAGTTCATTTTGGCCAAACGAGGCAAACTCAATCCGCGTTATGTCGGACCGTTCAAAATCATTGAGAAAATTGGCAAAGTCGCTTACAAGTTGAATCTACACGAAGAACTCAGCGGAGTTCACAACGTATTCCACGTGTCAAATCTGAAAAAGTGTCTGTCAGATGAAACCCTCATAGTTCCCTTAAAGGAGCTCACAATCGATGACCAGTTGCGATTCGTCGAGGAACCAATTGAAATCACAGACCGAGACGTTAAGATTCTAAAGCGTACCAGAATACCTCTTGTTCGAGTTCGTTGGAACTCCCGTCGTGGCCCAGAGTATACCTGAGAACGAGAAGACCAAATGAAACTCAAGTATCCCCAGTTGTTTAAGAAAAGTGCAACCACTACTGAGGCTGAAGCTACTGCAGAATTTCGGGACGAAATTCCAAACCAACGGGGGGATGATGTGACACCCCAGGAAAACCAGGAAACCACGCAACTTAACTAGCTTCCTTAGTAACCACGTGCTAAATTTCAGGACGAAATTTTCTTAACAGGGGGAGAATGTGACAACCCTCATAATTACGTGTATCCGTACGATTAATTAATGTTAATTAAAGTGCTTGATGACTGTGCTGAATTTCTTAACTGCTTTCTGATTACTGCGTCATACTTACATGTGCTTGTTAACATACTAGTCTTGTACAGAAAATTGACAAAATGGTCCTGTGTGCTTTCCTAAGTGTTGGGAATTAAAAGTGTTACAAAAAGATACATAAAAGACACTAAGCGGAACAACTTAGCACTTTAACGAACCGGTATCTAACCGAACAACCGGACATTTCTCGGAACACCAAAATTTTACTAGAAACACTGTTTTATTATTTCTTGGCTAGTTATGAGCCCGTACACCATAACACCCACTAGATATCAACTAACTAAAAACATGTAAGTATATACTTGGAATCTAACTATTATTTACCCACCTTTCACCAAAATACTTTCAATTAACCCCCCCCCCCCCTAACCAATCGGTCACCATCACCACCATATCTTCAGACCATACCTCCAAGATTATGTTGATTATTTTAATAGATCTTTGCTTGATTGTTTAGACAAAATATTGGAAGGATATGGTGAGTATCTAACTAGATCACAACATCACTTCACAAGTTCACACACCATCTCCCTCAACTCTCCCTTTCCCCTCTCGGCTCATTTATAACCGCCACCACCACCACCTTATCACCACCATGTTCATCCAATTTCAAGCTCCACTCATGTGTTAGAAGGTGCTTTGTGAAGCTTGAAGCTTGTGGATCACCAAGGAGCTCACTTACTTGCCTTTACACATCATTTTCATCATCTTTTCACTAGTGTTCTTCCCTAGCCTTTGAGCTAGTTGTAAGTCCTTGATTAACCTTGTTACTCCTACTTTAATGGTTAAGAGATGTAGTAGGTTGATTATAACAAGAACACTAGAAGAACATGAACTAAAAGTTTAAACATAAGGTTTACATAAAGATGAAATGTGATGAAGTGTTGTTAGTATGATGTTGTTTGGTATATGTTGATGCTTGCTTGTGATTGCTAGAAATACGTTGTTGATCACTAAACATGTTAACGGGACAAATAGAACTTGCGTTAGAGCACTATAAGCTGAAAACAGCTTCTGTCCAAACATTTACAGCCAACTTCAGTTGGCTGTAAACAGGTCAATATTTATCGAAAAACTGATTTTCTTTAGTTGATAACTTGTTATTTCGAAATATGGTTCTAGTGGCACTAGAATCATAATTTTTGGACTTCGTTTGCTATTTTTAAAGGGTCGTTTTTCACAGCAGCAAAAACTGCGTTTTTACTGCAGAAAATGTGTGTTATGTTTTTCCTCATAACTGGAAATCTGTGTAGAATTAGCTCATGAAATTTGTATTGTAGATGACCGCGGTTGTCGTTGAAATGCTTCAACTGGAATTTCATCAATCGGACTTACGATGAATTTTAAATGAATTATTCCGTGGACTGCAGTCAGAAAGTGACGAATCTGATTGCAGTCCGGTAAATGATTTTTTATAAAATATTGGTAATGAATTGGATCCCGAGATATTTACAAAATAACATTTGGATCGTTTAGGACCTTCTGTAAAAAGTTGGGAATTTTTGGAATAGGTTAACTATTTTATTAAAATTCCCAAAAACAGCCCAGTTTTGAATGTTAAAGCTGAAGCGACATAAGTGGTAATTTGCGTATCTAAATGTCGGGTAGGTTATCTGAGAATGATCTAACGTGTTATATGTCAATGAAAGTGTTATGTGCAATGTCGTATTTTTGCTTATGAATGGGAATAGATGGGAAGTTTATATGGGCATGAACCGTTAAAGTGAGTGCATGTTATGTGGTAGATGCGTGTAGGAACTTCTTGCTTATTTGAAGTCACTAATAAACTAAGTGGTAATCATACTAGGACGTAATTTGTGACAACTCGAGTTTCTAAGATTCTATCTTCGCATTAATTGCACGTTAATTGTTTAGTTGTTTGCTTACACGACTAGTTTGCCTTGTAATTGTACACGTGTTTGATATATGTTGAGACGTTTGTGATTGTTGCATCTATATGTTTGCTGATATAACATGTAACTTGTTTGAAAAACTTAAACTTTTTAAATCTGAATGAGTCCGGCCGTAAACAATTTCGACGAAACAAAAGTGTTTCGCCATATATATACCCCGACGAAACAGGAGTGTTTCGCCGTCCTCTTCTCGACGAAACAAAAGTGTTTCGCCGGCCCAACATTTCGCCGAAGCCCATTAAGGGCCCAATACGTTACGCGAATACTTATTGTGTATTACAGTTCCATTCATCACACCTTTAATAAATAAGAAACCCTAGAGCTCTCTCTCCCTACTGACGGCGACTGTGTGTCTTCGAAGCCCTATCCTTCCGACCGATCGATCCATTAGCCCTCCTATTTTGGTTAGTGTTTAACCCTTTATGATTTGCCGATTGTGTCATCACTAACTGCTTAATCGGAACCATTGTTAACTGTTGTTATGTAAGGTTTAAATTTATGATTTGATGATGAGTCTGATTAATGATCGAGGTTTCATGAATCTTATGTACGATCAATGGATTGCTCATGTTTATCGAAAGTTAGTATAGAATCTGTTCATAATATTTAGATCTCAACCTTATGGTGATTCTTGCTAATAAGGAACCTATAGATTTAAAAGAGTATCGATTATATGCATGTAGTAATCGTGTAGATCGTTTTAGGGTTTAGCAAACTGTTATGCATAGGGTACGGGTTACATGTATGTTGTTGAATGATTGCTCTATGGATTCCGTACGATGATGATGAACTGATGATTAGGGTTTCTGTGATATGCGTAACTGCAGATAATGATAACTATTGACGACGTAACTGACCTAGTTGACGAAACGCTGTAGACGACGAATCACACCTCAACGAAACAAAAGAGTTTCGTCGATTATGGAACACGACGAAACATGGGTGTTTCGTCGAAGGGAAGTCACGACAAAATAGGGGTGTTTCGTCGAATGGGTAAACTGCACAGTAAACTCAGTTAAGTCTGTTAGGGATTAACTAGGTTAGTCATGTGCTGTCAATTGTAAAGCATGGTTGCATGAGCCTGCATAACTAATAAATGCTATGTGTTAGTGGTTACTTGTATGCACGTGATGATCTTGACTGTTAGTAGGACTTTGTGAATATCAACTGATTATGTATACGTGCGTACTCTAGGCCTTGACTGATTATTTGTGAGCACATACCTTAGCATACCGAGCAAACCAAGGTGAGTTCACACTCCTAAGGCATGGGATTCCCGGTGGGTTGGGAATGGGATTGATTAACTATTTATATTATCAACACTACTAGACTACCTACTAATGTCCTCGGATTGAGAAGGGCACGTACGTAAAACCTATGTACACTCATACTTGCTACTGTCCTCGGATTGAGAAGGGCACGTACGTAAAACCTACGTACACTCATACTTACTACTGTCCTCGGATTGGGAAGGGCACGCACGTAAAACCTACGTACACTCATACTTAACACTGTCCTCGGATTGGGAAGGACACTTATGGATACGACTAGTCTAGTAACATACAACATGGGAAGCCCCCACTAAATATCGTGAAAAGGTTTTGGGAAATCAAGGATACTGGGTAATACATGGTTATAAAACGAACTTATGATTTCTGAAACGAACTTAATAACTGAACAATCAACTGTGAACTCACTCAACTTTGTTGTTGACATGTTGTTACATGCCTTGCAGATCGTTAGGTATCTATGGAGCTTGCAACAGAGTGGGAAGAGTCGTTGTGGGACATGGACAGCAGTGTGCCATGCTAAACATTTGAAATGTTTAAACTTATGATTTGGTTTTAACATTTTGCTTCCGCTTGTAACTTAAACTATGTTTTGTTTAGACACCAATTGTATTGGGTTGGATTTTTATATACTACTTACATGCTTGTTCAATATGATTGGTGACTTGATCCTGGTCAGTCACGCCTCCAAGCGGTGATACTCCGCGTGTGGATTTTGGGGGTGTGACATGATTGACCGACCTTGACTGTTAGCTATTTTTGAGAGTCAAACGAGCAACAAAAGGTGAGTTCACACTCTTAAGGCATGGGATTCCCGGTGGGTTGGGAATGGGATTAAATAGCTAAGGCGAAACTTGTGCTTTCACCACTACTAGACTACTTACCTGTGTCCTCGGATTGGGAAGGACGCCAGCGCTAAACCTACGTATTCACTACGTACCACTGTCCTCGGATTGGGAAGGGCACCAGCGCTAAACCTACGTATTCTTATACGTACCTCTGTCCTCAGATTGGGAAGGGCTCCAGCGCTAAACCTACGTATTCTTATACATACCTCTGTCCTCGGATTGGGAAGGGCACCTGCGTTAAACCTATGTATTCTTATACGTACCTCTGTCCTCGGATTGGGAAGGGCACCAGCGCTAAACCTACGCATTCTTATACGTACCTCTGTCCTCGGATTGGGAAGGGCACCAGCGCTAAACCTACGTATTCTTATACGTACCTCTGTCCTCGGATTGGGAAGGGCACCAGCGCTAAACCTACGTATTCTTATACGTACCTCTGTCCTCGGATTGGGAAGGGCACCAGCGCTAAACCTACATATTTAATATGTACCTCTGTCCTCGGATTAGGAAGGACACTTATATATATATACATCTAGTCTAGTGGTTCACAACATGGGGTAGCCCCCACCGTTTATGGTTTGGAAAATAAAGAAAGCTGATTTAACTTGTAGTCGCAAACAAACTCATAGTTCTTGAAAAACTACCTTATAACAAACACCTACTGTGAACTCGCTCAACTTTGTTGTTGACTCCTTGTTACATGCCGTGCAGGTCGTTAGGTGCTTATGGAGCTTGCACAGGGAGGCGTGGTCGTTGTGGGACATGGACTGTTGAGTCCCATGTCGAACTTTTAAACTTTATGAACTTATTGCTTATGTTTGGGTCTTACAATTTATGCTTCCCCTGTTAACTTAAAGTTGGTTACTTTCTTTTGGACACTAATTATATTGTGGTTGGTTTTACTTACTTAATTACATTGTTCAATATGATTGGTGGCATGATCCTGGTCATGTCACGCCTCCAAGCGGTGATACTCCGCGTGTGGATTTTCGGGGTGTGACATCTTAGAAGATCCTTAGCGATTTCAGGCACTTTCACCTCCATATCCGGAACCCGCACTCCAGATTCCAAACCCAGTCCTAGAACCTACACCCCCAATGAGTGCAGAAAACGTGCAAGAACTTAGGACTTTTGGTGAGGAAATTTTAGAAAGCAGTGAGAGAATGAGACAGGTGGGAGAGCGTCTCGTATGGAAATACGATGAGCGCAATATGGATTTTTGGATAAATCCATATCCGTGATGTGATAGAGGAGACGGTAATAGTAATAATAATATTATATAATAAAATAAAAATAAAAGAAAATATGTGTGTACGGATGCATATTACTATTAGTGTGATTCTATTTCTGTTGGTATTGTAATTTTTATTTCAGTACTAGTATGTAATAGATGCATAATAGTATATGGAAATAGAGTAAAAGTCGCAATGATCGACGTTTTTGGCTAGATTAAGTGTCATGTGATTAACTATATTAAATATTATCTTGTGATATTAATATGGGGTAAATGTTTAAAATTCAGATGGCCGATGAAGGAAATCAAGAAAATCTGAATAATGATAACCAGAGTAACATTAACATGGTTAATGAGAATCCAAGCATCAATAATAATGGAAACCAAATGGATAATAGTGTCGTTCAACATATAGATGCAATGCCATTTATTATTCAAACGATTCAAGAAGCGTATAATAAAACTAAGCATAGCAGTAACCGACCAATCGAACCAGAAAACAGCGTGAACAATGGACCTATACTTCAAATGCCTATTCCCAAAAGGAGAAGAACCGTGTCTTACGGTTGTTCTTATAAAGAATTCTGGTCTTGTAAACCAATGGAATTCTTGGGCAATGAAGGGGCCATTACAACCCTATGCTGAATAGAGAAGACTGAGGCAGTCTTAAGAATAAGCAAGTGTGCTGAAGAAGATAAGATATTGTTTGCTTCTAATATGTTTAAGAATGCAGCACTAGAATGGTGGAACACTATCCTCCAATCAATAGGAAGTGATAGAACCTACAATATGGAATGGGAAGAATTTAAGAACAAGGTAGAAAGGAAATTCTGCCCACCCAATGAAAAGGAACAGATAACAAACAAATTCCTAAACCTTAGGATGACTGGTGTGGATAGTAAGGGATATACTAAAATATACTTCGAATATGCTAGAATAGTGCCAACTCTTGCTTCACCAGAACCAGTATTAATCTCCCGTTATATCTGGGGATTAATCGGGGAAATAAGACATGTAGTCAAGGCAGCTAGACCTCAAACCATAGAAGAAGCTGTAGAACTAGCAAATACCGTGACAGATGAATTAGTCCGTACCCGAGAAGAAGATCAAAGGAGGAACCTAACCCAGAAACTCACACAAGAATTTCGTTCTGGAAATTTTATTCGTGGGAAAAATATAGGTTCTACCTCTACACCCTACTGTAGGTATTGCAAAAGAAAGCATTCAGGAAGATGCTCCATATAATGTAACTTTTTCAAAATATCGGGACACAAGGAAGAAAATTGCAGGAAGAAAGCTAACAACAGGATATGTTACAACTGCGGAGAACAAGGTCATATCAAGCCTAATTTCCCAAAATTAGCTCCAACTACAAACAACAAGAATACTCAAAATGCTATAGCATTTGTTCTGACTGCAGATGAAGCTAAGATGATTCCAGATGTCATAGCTGGTACGTTTTTAGTTAATGATGTTTTTGCTAAAGTATTATTTGACTTTGGTGCAAACCAAAGTTTTATTAATACATCATTTTGCAAATTTCTAAATCATTCATTAACTAAACTACCACAAGAATGCCTAGTAGAGATAGCTAATGGAAAAACTGTTAGAATTTTTGAAATCTTGCAGGGAGCAAGCATAGAAATTTTAAATCAGAAATTTATTGCAAACCTTTATCCAATGAATCTGGTAGGATTCGATGTTGTTTTAGGAATGGATTGGTTAATAGCCAACAAAGCCAGTATTATATGTGATCAAAAGTCAATATAAGTAAATTCACCAAAAGGTAAAATGATCACAATAAAAGGAGATAAGCCCTCTAGGTCCACAAAATTTATCTCTGTGATGAAAACTGCAAGTTATATAAGAAAATGTTCTATAGTGTATTTGATTTCCATAATCACTAACACTAAAGAAAAAGAACTAAAGGATATTCCAGTAGTATCTCAGTTTTCAGATGTATTTCCAGAAGAATTGCCAGGGCAACCTCCAGATAGGGAAATTGAATTCAGAATCCATTTAATACCAGGAACAGCACCGATTGCCAAAGCACCTTACCGTTTGGCACCTGCAGAAATGAAAGAATTAAAGAAACAATTAGATGAGTTGTTGGAGAAAGGATTTATATAGCCAAGTTCGTCACCATGGGGAGCGCCTATAGTGTTTGTTAAAAAGAAGGCCGGAACAATGCGTATGTGCATTGACTACCGTGAATTAAACAAGGTTACGATTAAGAATCGGTACCCATTACCGAGAATCGATGATCTATTTGATCAACTACAAGGAGCTCGATTTTTCTCTAAAATTGATTTAAGGTCAGGATATCATCAATTAAAGGTACAGGAAGAGGACATTCCTAAAACCGCTTTCAGAACGAGGTATGGTCATTATGAATTTACTGTCATGCCATTTGGTTTAACCAATGCCCCAGCTGCATTTATGGACATGATGAACCGAATATGTAAGCCATATTTAGATAAATTCATAATCGTTATCATAGATGATATTCTCATTTACTCTAAGAATAAAGAGGATCATGCAAAGCATTTGCACGCACTCTTAAGTTTATTAAGAAAGGAAAAGCTTTATGCTAAATTTTCTAAGTGCGAATTTTGGTTAGAACAGGTACAGTTTCTTGGACATTTAGTTAATCATGAAGGAATTCATGTGGATCCCACAAAGATCGAGGCGATTACTAAATGGAAAACCCCTGAGTCACCAACCGAGGTTAGAAGTTTCTTAGGATTGGCCGGTTATTATAGAAGATTTATTCAAGATTTTTCTAGAATAGTCATTCCTTTAACCAAGCTAACCTGTAAATCTGTTAAGTTTGAATGGGGATTAAAACAAGAAGAAGCCTTTAGAATCCTTAAGCATAAATTAACCCATACACCCATATTAGCATTACCAGAAGGAGCTGAAGACTTTATAGTATATTGTGATGCTTCTAAATTAAGTTATGGATGTGCATTGATGCAACGACAAAAGGTTATAGCATATGCATCTAGACAACTTAAGAATCATGAAGAGAATTATTCAACCCATGATTTAGAATTAGGAGCAATAATTTTTGCCCTTAAGATTTGGAGACATTACCTTTATGGTAGTAAGTTTACCGTATTCACTGATCATAAGAGTTTAAGGTATATTTTCAAGCAAAAAGAGTTGAATATGCAGCAAAGACGCTGGATGGAAATGCTTAGTGACTATGATTGTGATATCCAGTATCACGAAGGAAAAGCAAATGTAGTGGCAGATGCTTTAAGCTAAAAATATCATGAAAAGCCAAAAAGGATACGTTCTCTTAAATTAAATCTACAAGTAGATTTAAATGATCAAATAAGAGAAGCACAAGAATCAGTAATCAAGGAAGATACTGAAAAATTAAAAGGTATGCTAAAAGAATTAGAACAAGGAGCAGATGGAATTTGGAGATTCCATGAAAAGAGAATGTGGATACCTAAATTAGGAAACTTGCGTCATTGTATATTAGAAGAAGCCCATAAGTCTAAGTATACGATGCATCCAGGAAATGAAAAAATGTACCAAGATTTAAGAAAGAATTTTTGGTGGATAGGAATGAAGAAAGACATAGCAGCCTATGTTTCTAAATGTTTAACCTGTTCACAAGTCAAAGCTGAACACCAGAAACCTTTAGGTCTATTACAACAATTAGAAATGCCGGTGTGGAAATGGGAATTAATAACAATGGATTTTGTTACTAAATTGCCCAAAACAAAGAAAGGCAATGATACAATTTGGGTGATTGTAGATAGGCTAACCAAGTCAGATCATTTTCTACCAATGAAGGAAACTTTCAGTATGGAACAGTTAGCCAAGTTGTATGTAAATGAAATCGTTTCTTTACATGGACTTCCTTTATCAATTGTTTCTGATAGGGATAGTCGATTTACCTCTCATTTTTGGTCAAGTTTCCAAAAAGCTATGGGAACCAAGTTAAATCTAAGCACAGCATATCATCCTCAAACAGACGGACAAAGTGAAAGGACAATTCAGACAATGGAGGACATGCTTAGAGCTTGTGTAATTGATTTCGGAGGTAATAGGGATGATCACTTACCTTTAATAGAATTTTCTTATAATAATAGTTATCACACAAGTATCAATGCTGCACCATTCGAAGAATTTTATGGATGAAAGTGCCAAACCCCAGTCTGTTGGGCAAAAATTGGGGAAAAGCAACTATCTGGACCTGAGATAGTGCAAGAAACAACCGACAAGATTATTCAAGTCAAAGAACGACTGAAAGCAACACGTGATCGTTAGAAGAGTTATGCTGATAACCGACGCAAGCCATTGGAATTTCAAGTTGGATATAAAGTATTATTAAAAGTATCTCCTTGGAAAGGAGTAGTAAGATTCATCAAAAGGGAAAGCTAAGTCCCAGGTATATTGGACCTTTTGAGATTATTAGAAGAATAGGACCTGTAGCCTATCAGCTACAACTGGCAGAGGAAATGGTAGGAATACATGATGTGTTTCATGTATCTAATCACAAAAAGTGCTTAGTTGATGAATCACTGATAGTACCTCTTAAGGATATAGAGGTAAATGAACAACTCAAGTTTGTAGAAAGACCTCTACTAATTGAAGACAGGAAAGTTAAGAACCTCAAACACAAGAGACTAGTTCTGGTCAAAGGGAAGTGGGACTCCAAAAGAGGACTTGAGTACACATGGGAGCTTGAATCTGAAATACAAAGGAAATATACGCACTTGTTCCAGTAGATCTCGAGGATGAGCTCTAAAACAAGGTGGGTAGGATGTAACAACCCTCAGTAAAACCGACACCCTTATAATATTTCCAACATCCTATTATATTTTAAAATATCCCAATATGTCTTTAAACACACTCCGTATGTAAAAACGAGCCCGAAATATATGAAATAGTATTAAATATAAATAAAAATTTGAAATCTATGGCTGAGGCGGTCCGCGTAGACCCACCCCAATCCTTACGCGGTCGGTATAAGGGTTAGAACCGGATTCCTTTGATTTTCTTAAGTTCAAGCGGGCCGCATAAGACCCATGTTAAGTACACGGGCCGCGAGAGATCAACAACGCGGAGACACCCCGGCCGACACGTGTCATCATCGTGTCGAGTCTATACGCTGATCCGGACGAGCTACACGTTGACCCGGAGTCAACGCGGGCTGCGTAAGCCCCTGCGTGCATCTACGCGAGCCGCGTGAGAGTTCAGTTCAGCAACTATATAAAGGAGCCCTCGGGCTTCAATTCAGTTCGTTCATTTTTCAATTTTCAATCACAATTTCTGAATATTAGGCATAGGAAGCTGGTATTATACCCCCTAATTAGCGAGGTTATGCTCCATTGTAAGTATTATAACCCCAGTTTCGTAGTAGATACGATGCCCGATTGATTTAGGGTTCCGTAACAACTGTCGTGGTTCTGCCCGACGTAGTTGTTGGAATACTGTCTCGGGGAGGGTATCATTAATATTTTCAAAGGGTTATGATACTAACCTCTGTACATTTGTATAAATTATAGATTATTCCCAGGAAACCCTTACACGAAGTCTAAGATAGCAATGTGAGTTTATCCTCTTTTTGTTAACCTTTTTGGAATGTTTTACAAAACCTTAATTGTTTTACAATGTGATTAAGCGGTGATTGAGTCTTTGTAGTTCTTTAATTACTTCCGGTATGTTGGGGTTTTGTATACAAAATTTACTATTGCGAGTAGTAAGTCGGGATGACAGTACGTTACCATTGGACAATGAGTTAGCCAATGTGTAATATGACCCGCAAGTCAGGATTGATAGTACTGAATGAGTAATTGTGTAGAAATAAACAATGTGATCGCTCTCAATACTGTTTTAATTAATAAAATGTTTCTTGATTAAACTGGGATTCACTCACCAGTATTTCCCACTTACAAATGTTTTTAAAACGCGTTTCAGGTAACACAATGTGACAGCCAATTAGTAAAAAGCCAGCTGAAGAGCACTGAAGGCTTGGGAAAAATGTGGCTATAAAAGTTACCTAAAAGACGATGTTTTAAATTCAATATAATAGGGTTTATCCCTATAAACGTATTGTAATAAGAAACTTGGGTTTTATCCATGTGATTATTAATATCAAATATGGTGGTTTTACTCTGATAAACATTTCCTAACTACGGTCCTGATGTAATTTCCGCTGCCAAATTAACCAACTGATACCACCAAAACTCTGTGTTCGCGTCCGCCCGTTCCCGGTATAGATAAGGGATCGGGGGTTGCGACATGTATTCTACAATTATCAACGGTTTGTTGGGGTTTTGTGATGTGTGTAAAATGCAACATATAAATTACATCAAATGAGGCATAAAACTAACCCTTTTTAGTACTAATGTTGGAAAAAAGTGTGCTTTTGTCTCCCTTTTGTATTTTCAGGATTAAATGAGCGCAAATGAACAAAAGAAGCAAAAATGCAGCTAAATCTAACATAAATACAAGAAAAGGAATAAACGTCGCATGCCCGACCCCTCGACAGCATCTCCCCAAGCAAAAACAAGAGATCAGAAGGCTGAACACGCCCCATGCCACGCGGACACGGGGGCGTGCTCAAGTGTCTGCAGAAAAGACAAAGTTGTAGAAGCTTCTATTACCCAACACGGGGGCATGCCAAGCTCAACACGGCCGTGGTCAATGCTAGGATTCGCAGAATCCAAGCAAATCTTAATAGTACAGATACGCTTCTGCACACGGGGCCGTGCCCAGCGGACACGGGGGTGGAGTCAACTAATGCAGACAAACGGCAATTAATGAAGAAAGAGAAAGTGGATGGACACGGGGCCGTGCCCAGTGGGCATGGGGCCGTGTCCGGGCTTCTGTGCAGGCTATAAATAGATGTGCTTGGTTCACTTCAAAGGCATCCCTTGACAAACCACCTCTCTCCCACTTCACCCACACTCCACCACCATCACAACACCCTCATCCACCACCATCATCCATCATAGAGTGTGTGTAGTAGTCTCGGGATCCAAGATTGATAGTATGAGTTCTTGACAATCAAAGGCCCTGTTTGCCTATATCTTTTACATCACTTGGTGAAGACAAGCATTTAGTGTAATACTTTTGTTTTTTAATCTTTTCGCACTTTTTATTTGGTTTTGTATTAATGACTTTAATAACTAGTTTCTTATGTTGAAGGTGAAACTTCCTTATCATTTGTCCGTGGTGTCTTGGCGTTATTTTACTGTCTATATAAAATAAAATATTTACACCATTCATATCTGAAGGATCGAGAATCGATCTAAACAAGTCTATCAGAAGAGTTCTAATCCATATCAAAGGCGGAATTCAATGATATAGACTTGATAACAGCTTCATTCACTCTTTAATTGTCTTGTTTATTGATATAACACTGTTACAGAACAAATGACACGTCGGCAGCACCTTGGTACCAGAATCAGGAACTGTTACAAATGAACTAGTAGCTCGGGTATTTATAGACAAGGCATTTCGCACGGAATGGTCAAATGCCATTTCGTACGAAATGGATAAAGTCCATTTCGTACGAAATGGATTCTTCCATTTCGTGTGGAATGATCCAACACATCCAATCTCCTCTAAACTAGCCTACCGAGCTCCATTCTATCCAATCTAGACGTAAGACTCGATACAAGACAAAGTCGACAAATATATGCACCAACAGACTCCCCCTTGGATGTCGACGAGTCTTCAGTACAAATCTTCAGAAAGTCGAGTCTTCAATCTTTATCAGTCTTTGTGTTCTCTCCAAAGTATCTGACAGAATAAGCATCCTCAATCTCTAACACTTCCAGAATCTCATCCTGATTCTATCTTCTCTTGATCAAATCTCTTGATTCCTTAAGTTCATCAGCATCAGCATCTTGTGAGATCAGTAGAATTGAACTTGGCTCTACTAACTTCAGACTCCCCTTTGCTAGCAGACTCCCCCTTAAGTTGTTCCGGAATCGCAATCTGACTAAGCATTTCCACAGGTTCAGGTCATTTCCTGGCTCTTCGTAGCAACAGGATCAGGAACCTGGCTTAAATCTGCACATCTTTTAGGTGTTGAATCCTGGCTGCTTCTACCTGCAAAGACTCTACCCAGAAATAAATTTCACAAATTTAAAATTTGACAAATTTATTCTCTGCTTACCACTTGTAAAAACAATCTCAAACCATCACATGTAAACATCATCTAAAATGATTTAACATTTATAATCTTTGATGACGAAATGTAAGAATAACATTCATTTTTGACATTTTCACTTCAAAATCTTTTCTCGTTTTAAACAACTCTCCCAAACCTGTTGTTCATCATGTTTAGCACTCGGAATTTTGAAAATAAGCTTTTCATCATCAGTTGTCGAAAATCTTTTTGTATTTTTTTTTTCAAAAATTTATGCTAAAACACACTAAAAATCTTTTTGGATTTTTGATTTTAATGAAATGCAGTAAAGAAATATTTACAAACAATATTTTTGCGAGTTTGTGTAAGAGGATCATATCAGTTTATGAGACAAATCACCAACACCGTTAAGCTTTAAACATTTTAAGTTCTAAACGATTCACTTAGATTGTCAGTATACTGATCCACTTAAATTTTCACACAAAGTTCAATTGTTTCGAGATACGAGATTAATGTTTTAAAGACTTAAACTTATTCATGTATCCCACCTCAGAATATACTCCCGTATCCAGACTCCTATATTCAGTCTTACAGGTGAATGTACACTAGTGATATCTGTAAAGGATTAAATACGAGACCATGAGAGCTCAGGCTATTGCTTCAGCAAAATCAGAGAGATGATGGTTCGACTTTACGGTGGGTTCCCTTTAGAGAATCTTTTTTACAACAGCACATGATTAGCATTTTTCAATGTTCCATCATTTTTTATGCTGAGGGCGAGCTTTAAGATTAAAGCAATGCAAAGTATTATACGAGGACTAGGCTATTGCTCCCGCAAAATCAGAAGTCCAGGTATAATACCCCAGATATCACCACGCACAAAGACGTAGTATGTCAGAAATAGAAAGCCCGTCAAACAAGATTTCAGGGGTTACCTATATATCCGAGAGATGTTCCCCACGAAATAAGTAAGTTTGAATTTTAGGTTTATATCTCGAACACAATCTACTAAGCGTGTAAAAACCTATTGGCATATTATCAGTGAGACCGTTTATCACATTTTAACTATCCAATTCTTTAGCATGCCGTGAAAGTCCACTGATGTACTATCATTTCCTCTTTTTCACAACAAAACTCATTTTTATTTTATTATGTTTTTGGCTTTTTCAAAATTTTCAATGTTTTTGGATTTTCCTAAAATTCAAAACTATTTAAACAATTTGAAAACAAACTGTACAAGTAACGTGACAACTGATTTTCAAGCTTCAATTCGCCATCCACTTGGCATAAACAATCAGAACTCCCCCTTACAACAAACTATTTTCCCATTATGATTTCAAAACACTTAAGTTTGTTTTAATCAAATGGTTTTTCTGGAAAATAAGTTTTGTTGATTCCACTTGTAAAAACAGGGTTGTGTTCATCACTTTGTTCTTTTTTCAACCACTTGAATGAAAGTTAACTCAAGTCCAACTTAATGACCTTGATTAACCACTTGTAGGTGAAAACCCTCTTCAACCACTTGAAGGTACACACATCAACCATAACCACTTGAAAATTTAAATATGACAATTTTCACTTATTAAGAAAGATGCCGATTCATGCTCAACGATTACCAACTTGGGAGCTCCGGCAAGTCAGGGTTTTAAGTAGAAAATGCTGTCACCCAAGCCTGACCAGCCTTGGGTGATTGTGATTCAACTCTATCCCACCATCTTTTTTATTTGTAAAAATCTTTCACACTCTTTACCTTCCCATCAACCATCTTCCCAAATATATGTTTTACTTTTCCATTAAAATCTTTTTCAGCATCAAATTCTTCCTTACCCGATATGAATTGATCTGAAATCTCAACTTTTCCAACTTTTAACTTCAAATTTTCTTTTGACAATGGCGAAAAGTTTTCATCGTTCATTTCTGGAACGGAATTCTCATCACTTTTTAGAACAAATGACTCCTCTGACTTTAACGAGTCAGATTCATTGTTAGAACTAGTTTCTGATTTAACAACCCATTTTTGTTTGATTAAATCGACTTTTCTTTTGTAAAAATGTTTTGAACTTTCACCAGCTTCAAAAGTCGAATTTTTGAATACTTTGAATTTTTCTGCTGGTTGTTTTATTTTATCAACATATTTCTTTTTCAAATCTGAGTTAGAAGAAACTCCTTGTTTTGTGTTAGCGGACATTGGGCAATTCCAAGCGATGTGTCCAAATTCTTGGCATTTGAAACAGGTTCTTCGTTCAACTCTCTTTTCAGATTCTTTCAACATATTCTTCTTTCTTTCAGCAAGAAACTCTTTGTTTGTCTGTTTCCAGAATGGTTTCTTCTCTTCTTCAACTGAACTTGTTCCTGAAATAAATTTAGTTTTTGTTTTAGAAATTTTCTCATTTTTATAATTTTCTGGAGGAATGAACCCTAAACCCTTCTTATTAAAATTACTGTTATGGTTTGGTTTCTTTTGAAAACCTGAACCAGAACTGTAACCTTTCTTCTTGTTCAATCTCTGTTGAAATCTTGAAGTGTATTTTTTAGGTTTTTCAGAAAGATTTAAATCTTTTATTTCAGAAATATTAATTTCCGTTAATTTGAAAACCTGTTTGATCATTACAATTTTGACACTTCTTATTGGAAATTCTTCATCAGAAAATAATTTGTCAGAATCTTTCAAAGTATATGCAACTTTGAATATTTCGTCATTCAAATTATTTTTCGACATAAAAAATTCTTTATTGTAAACCCGTTTGACTGGTGAACTCGGACTCTTGTCTGATGAACCCGAACTTTCAGATTTAGACTCCAACTTTGACTCTTCATCCATATCTAAGACCTGATCGACCACTTTCTTTAATAACTCAGACTCATGATTAGTGTCAGACGCTGTGAATGTGATGTCAATGTTGTCTGGTAAGTCATCAATGGTTTCAGACTTTAACTTGATGTTGAGTGCATTTTTTAATCGCTCCACATTTGGCTTTCTGGGAGAATAAATTTCCCAGATTGGTGGCGGACACTTGTTATACTTGAGACTTTCTTCCTTACCAGTATCCTCTTCTGTCTTTTTATCTTGAAAATCTTCAAGACCTGCAACAGTAGGATAAACTCGATCAATCAAATAATCACAAGTTGTATAACTCAACAGCAATCGTTTGATTCTTTCCCTTTCAATCTTTTCGAGTTCCAAATCATGCTTCATTTTTGCACAGTCTTCAATATAATCATTGATGACCCTCTGCTTCGTCATTAATGTTGAACTCATCATCGTCATAGCAGCATCTACTTCTAAGTTTTTCTTGTTCAGACTATCAACTGATCTGTTTAGCACATCATACGATTCTTTTACATATTTCACATCAAACAACAACTTTTCTTTCACCTCTTCAACTTCACGAATCTTCTTGTCTTTCTCTTCACAATGTTTGCAAGGTTCCAAACATTTCAAACAAGGTTTAGTGACCTCGAAAATCTTTTCAACTTCAACAATTTTCTCAACTTCGACGATTTTTTCAACTTCAACTATTTTTTCGACTTCAACTATCTTCTCAACTATTTTCTCAATCACTTTTTCAGTCAATGGTTCTTCACCGAATTCTATTTCTGCTTCCCACCCTTTAACTTCGACCTTTTCTGTCGAATTTTCCTTAACTTCTGCTTTCTCGGCTTCCATTTTTGCCTTTTCTTCAGCACTCTTTCTTGCTTCTAATTCTTCCAATTCTTTCTTCAGGCGAGCAGCCCTTTTTATTTCAACATCTCAATTTTATCTGCAAAAAATAAATTAAAACTGAATGAGTCTAAACTTTTTCTAGCATTATTAATGTACTCTTCCTCATCATAGGTATCTTCATCACTTTCTGATGATATGAAAATCTTCGTTCTTTTTGGCTTAGATTTGATTGCTTCTTCTTCCAGGATTCAAGCAACTAATCCTGAATCAGCTGGAATATATTTGTCCCAGCTAAATCCCTCTGCCACTTTTTCATCGTCTTGATTAACAAGAAAAGCTTTCTTCTTTCTGTCTTCAATAGCACAGGATGATGATGGTTGTTGAACAATCTGATGAAAAATTGATTTTTGATAATAATTGTTCTTTCCAAATGGATCTTGTCTTCCGGTTACTTC
This sequence comes from Helianthus tuberosus, assembly GCA_030545235.1. Taxonomy (NCBI): domain Eukaryota; kingdom Viridiplantae; phylum Streptophyta; class Magnoliopsida; order Asterales; family Asteraceae; genus Helianthus; species Helianthus tuberosus. Next base: position 27,606,250 of record CM060419.1, read on the forward strand.
TTTATTCTTACATTCTTGTTTAAAATGCCCCTTTTCTTTGCAACGAAAACAAGTAACCTTTGATTTGTCAAACCCTATCGGAGACGCAGCAATATCACGAAAATTATCTCTTCCGGTGATTTGTGTGAATTTTTCTGCTCTTCTTACAGCACTGGCTAAACACCACTTGATGTCCATCAATTCAAGTTCCTCAGCATCAATCTGGTCATAATCTTCTTTGGTAAGCATCGGATTTCCAATTCTTCCAGCAACTAAACTTTCATAAGACTCTAACATAGTAACAAGTGATGCCATGTGTTGCTTAGCCATTTCTGGAGAAAGATTTTGACCATTTTGAATATTCAATGTAACATTGCATTGCAGATTTGTTGAGTTCAGTCGTTGAGAACTTGGTGTTGTGTAATTCGGATCAAAACTTGAATACGATGACGAATATCCACCACTCTGAGTTACTGTGCTACCATTTGTTCCAGAAGAACTATCAGCACTGAAAGCAGTCTTAATCTTTGGACTCGAAGTAGTCTCAAATTTGTTTCCTCTGTAGTATAGACTAACATATTGTTGAGCATTTGGATTATTCATGATAGCAGTTTTTTGAATATCTAATTCATGTTCTTCAATCTTCTGAATGAACTTCACCAAATTCATACTTTCAGATTTTCTCTTATGTTTTAAGATCAATAAATATGATCCCCATTTATTCTGTGGTAGCGCATCGGCTAGCTTATCAACCCATTCATCGTCGTCTTTCTTTATTTCCAATCTTCCCATTTCCAAAACAAGATGACAATATCTATCGATAGTCATTTTTGTTGTTTCACCTTCAAAAGCTACAAACATATCAAATGATTTCTTTAGTAAAGCTTGTTTGTTCTTTATCATATCAACACTTCCCTTAAACTTGTTAATCAACGCCAACCAAATTGATCTAGCAGTTCCTTCATGTTGAAGTAACACAAAAATATCTTCTTTTACGGATTGTTGGAGAAGACTAATCATCATTTTTTCACTGGTGTATTTCAATTTCTCAGCCACTGAATAATCACTTAAAGCTTTTTCAATCCCAAGTTCATTTTTCAGTTTAACGTAATCTACATCCAATGAGCACCATGCATCAAACTTATAGGCTTGAACCCAGTTTTCAAAACGATTTTGCCATCCTTTAAAATCCTCGATGTACATAAGTTTAGGAGGCTTTTGAGACGTTCCCATTTCATTTTCAATTTCAATTGTTTCAGCAGCAGTAACTGGAGCAGCTGGAGTAGTAGCAAACGCATTGTAAAACTCCTCTTCCATGTTTCAGTAACCTGTTTCACAAATTCACAAAGTTCAAACTAAATACAAGTTCAAACGAAATAACTTTTGATGTGAAATGAACTTTGGTGCGAAATGGCCTCTTCAAGCAAAATGGCAACTTCAAGCGGAATGGCACTCTCACACGAAATGGAAAGTCTTTTCAAACGGAATGACAATTTCAAGCGAAATGGGTCCTTCAAGCGAAATGGAAGATCTATTTCGTGCGAAATGAAGACCAGTTCAAGCGAAATGGCAACTTGGAGCGAAATGGGTCAATTCGTGCGAAATGGGAGGTCACAGGGTTCAATTCGTATGAAATGGAATGTCTGTTTCACACGAAATGGCTCATTTCGTACGAAATGCTGCTGACGTCACCTATTCGGTCGGATTTTTATCAAATTGAACAGGTTTTAATTCGAATTAAGGTCTAATTCTTTCAAGGATTGTTTAAAACATAGTTTCGCTTGTTATATGTGAAATTCAATCCATTTTAACCGTAAAATCATGTTAATTTTAAAAAAGAAGGTGTAAAAGTCAGAATTTTGAAGAAATAAACTGATTTGGTAAGAACTCTTCCTCCGGAGCTCTGATACCACTTGAAGGATCGAGAATCAATCTAAACGAGTCTATCAGAATAGTTCTAATCCATATCAAAGGCGGAATTCAATGATGTATACTTGATAATACCTTGATTCACTCTTTAATTGTCTTGTATATTGATATAACACTGTTACAGAACAAATGACACGTCGGCAGCACCTTGGTACCAGAATCAGGAACTGTTACAAATGGACTAGTAGCTCGGGTATTTATAGACAAGGCATTTCGCACGGAATGGTCAAATGCCATTTCGTACGAAATGGACAAAGTCCATTTCGTACGAAATGGATTCTTCCATTTCGTGCGGAATGATCCAACACATCCAATCTCCTCTAAACTAGCCTACCGAGCTCCATTCTATCCAATCTAGACGAAAGACTCGATACAAGACGAAGTCGACAGACATATGCACCAACAATATTTCTACGGTCTACCTGGTCGGGGGTTAAGGGAATGGTTTGGTAAGGTTCTTGCCTTGTTCAGTGTATAGATCCTGCAAGGATCTGGGTCAAGCTTACTAGGACCTCCTTCAATACCCACTGGTATTGGATGGCGGGGGTGCGAATAGCTTGATCCCCTCATATGTAAACTACTATTAATACATTAACTCGACTACATGGGATTGTATCCCTGCTGACTCAAACCACTTAGCCGAGGGTAACGTCACCTTCAAAAGAAGGGCCTACCACATTACACATTAGTAACTTAATTAATTATCTTCCAATAATCCAACCCTTTAGGATTGTATACTTGCTGACTCAAACAACTGGGTTGAGGGTAACGTCACCTTCAAAAGAGGGGCCTACTACTATAACTAAGATAATCTCTTAAAAACTGCAAAAGTGCGGAAAACATCAAAGGTTACACTAAAAGCGAGTCGGATCCAAGTGATTCATCTTGTATATCTGTTTTATTGAATTTTTATTTTCAGCATTTTTAGTTTTTATTTTTCATGTTTAAAACCTTTTTCCAAAATTTTGATTTGATTAGAGGTTGAGGATAAACCGCTATTAAAAGCTCTTGTGTCCTTGGACGACCTCAATATCTTACCAACGCTATACTACACTCACGATAGGTGCACTTGCCCATATGTGTGTTTAGTGTTAGTAAAATATCGTGTTTTATAAATTTAAAACTTGACTAAAGTGTTAAAAAGGGCTTAAAATATACATAAAAATATATAACGCTACACACGCATCAAGTTTTTGGAGCCGTTGTCGGGGACACAAGGATTTTAAGAAAGCTTAAAATCGACAGCCTAATCAGTTTTTCAAAACCTTTTTTAAACGCGGGCACATAATCTGCATTTTAGTTAGTTTTTGCATTTACAGTAGACTGAACACGGGCCGTGTTCACTGAACATGGGGCCATGCTGCATATTTTTTTCAAACCTCCCAGATACAGAGTCTAAACACGGGGTAGTGCTCACTGAACACGCCCCCGTGCTGCACAAAACCAGTCACTTTTATTAAAACGCCCAGATACAGGACCTGAACACGAGGCCGTGCTCATTGAACACGGGGCCGTGTCTAGCCTCTATTTCTATTGTTATTCTTGTTTTCTGGTCTCGAGACTCTGTTGTGATCTGCTGAGAGATTCTTATAGATCAATACTCAGAAGGTTACAACTACCACTATGAGGAGGATGATTATAGGGAAGACTATTGCACCATTTGTGGTAACCCTCATTCAGTACAATATTGTGACCTTTTTGAACCATCCACTTCATACACCTACTATGAGGAGCCCAGGTACGAGCCGTCCACTTCATACACACCCTATGAAGACCCAAGGTATGAACCTTCTCCCTCATACCATATTTTGATGAACCAAGGTATGAACCTCCATACTCATACTTTGAGGAACCAAGATATGAGCCTTCACCTTCATATACTTACTATAAGGAACCATGGCGTGAACAACCCACCTCATATGGGTATTATGAAGAACCAAGTTACGACCCTTATCCACCATATACTTACAATGAGGAACAATGGTGTGAACCATCTACCTCATATGAGTATTATGAGGAACCAAGGATCGAACTTCCGAATTCAAGCTTTGAGGATACTTATTCAACTCAATTTGACGAACCACCAACTATTTCACCCGTAGCTGAAAAGATATAAGAACACCTTAAAACTATCGAGCGCTATATAAAAGAATCCCGCGCAAAGGAAGAGGAATCCCGTGCAAGGGAAAAGTTAACATGTAATAAAGAAGAGATAGTTGAAGAGGTAAAAATGGAAGAACAAGTAAGTGAAAAGCCAACACATGAGTTAAATAATGAAAAAAGTGAGTCCGATAACACTAAAGTTCAAGAAGAGTCTAATTTTCAAGAAATTAATCTCTTGTCACCTTCTTTCGAAAATCATTGTTTAGTACCCACTCATGCTAAGTTTTTAAAAGAGTTAAACACTAACACTAAAATTGACGAAAATGTAAGCATTAAGTTAACAAATGATCAAACTACGCTAATAAAAGATGACCCATTTGAAATTAACATTACACCGGTTCCATGTTTCTTTCAAAATTCCTTTATTAGTAATGTTACAATTGATAAAGATCTTTGTGTTAATATAATGTAAAACTGCATTTTCGAAAAATTAAGTATTAGTGATTTTTCTCCACTTCAAATACCCATTTTTTTATCTAATCGGAAAATAATAAAATCTATGGGAGTAGTTGAAGATGTGTTAGTCCAAACAAATCACACGGTGGTTCCAACCGACTTTGTCATCCTTGATGACGCTCCACTTGTGTTGGGATAACCTTTTGTGAAAGCCCACAAAGCTTTGATTAATTGGAAGAAAAACAACTTACCCATTCAATTAGGGTCCTTCAAAAGATGTGTCGATCTTGAACGATCAATGAAATATCCAATCGACAATGATGACCCCCTAATTGAAGATGAGCCAGAACCACCCGATAACATGGGTCTTGCCAAGGACCCTTATAAACGTGGCGCACCACTGAGGCATTCCGCGGAACTATCCGTAGTTTTAGGTTAGATTAACTTTTATGTTTTCTAGTTTAGCTTTACTTTTCAGGAATAAAACACACTCGAAAAGGTAGATGTTACTAAGGGAAACTTGAACCCACACCCCATGCACAAAAACAGAGCCTCCTGATAATTTTTCTTCATTACAGCAAGTTCAGCACGGGGCCGTGCTCAGCCCAACACGCCCCCGTGCCCGAGGTTCTGTAGAAAATGCCCAGTTCAGCTAACTGGACATGGGGCCATGCTCACTGAGCACGCCCCCATGCCCTGCCTTCTGTTTAAATTTGATACTGGCAGTCTGACCACGGGGCCGTGCACAGCCCACCACACCCCGTGTTCAGCTACCTAGTAACATAAAATCTTGTTTTTAACCCACTTTTACACATTTTAATCAACCTAAAAATTCATTTTTGGGACACATTTAGGACAATGTGTAATTTAAGTGTGGGGGGGGGGATGCTAAAACCTTGAATTTTGCAAGTCCTAATTACAAGCCTTACACAAAACTCTATTGGAACCGCTAAACACCCTAATTTTTTCCAAAAAACTTTTCATTATTTTACTTGTCTTGGTTTAAATTGGGAATAACAAGTTCTAAAAAGGTTATATTTTTACGAATTTACAACCGATAGCATCGTGATAAAAAGAACCAACATAAGAAAATTATGAAACGACATGACAAATCTAGTTAAAATTTGATTATATATACTTGATCACATTAAAAACTCATTCCCACAAAAAGTGAGTTTTGAGTCTTTATTGAGCATACAAATACACATCTTTAAACTAAATGCTCATCTTTCGTTTCTTGTGTGAATAGCCATTTGGTTTCTTACGACTCTAGAACTTGCCATGACAATACATTCCCGGTCCTTACCAACTTAAACTCAAGTAAGTAAATGATGGAGGCATTACGACTAACCTTTTTTCTTTCAACACCATTATTTTTCTTTTTCTTTTTTTACCACCTACCCAAAATCCTCCTAGTTAACCCCTTTGAGCCTAAACCTTTTCATTTCTAAACCCACAAAACAAACACCCTTTACCCACCAAAACCCTTTTTCATTTTAAACACTTTATTTTAGTAAAAAGCTCGGTCTTCATGTGACATTCCTTATAAAAAAAATGATGAAGTCTAGAAATAAACAAACAAGTTCCTCAAAAGAAACTTTGTTTGAAAAATGCTTCGTTTGAATAAAAAGTCACAAAAACAAAATGTTTTACGAAAACCGACGCTTTTTATGCCTTTTGCCCTTTTCTACTAACCACCACTAACTCAAAACCACCTACCTTTAACCCAATCCTAACCCTTCCCCAAGTCCTCTTGATATTTACAAAGGTTTATTGTTAAAAAGGAGGAGGATTGATTGCTTACCAAGCATATGGTAGAAGTAAGTTCCATACCGGTCTCGAGTGTTTCACAAAAATACATCTTCGGCCGAGTGTTGAGTGATCTCCCGTGAGGTATGTGAACTTGTATATAAATGGAATTTTAAATAGGCATGTTATGCCTAATTAAGTAATTTCTCTTATGTAACGTTCTAAATAAATCATAACGAATAGGATTGTAAATATCATAAAAATAAAGCCTAATAAAGATCTTGGAATCCCGACACTCAAGACAAGCCCAAAAACTTCTCTTCTACCCATTCCATTTGGGTGTGTAAGCCACATTAAAAAGAGTTTTGCTTGAGGACAAGCAAAGATTCAACTGTGGGGGTATTTGATGTGTGTAAAATGCAACATATAAATTACATTAAATGAGGCATAAAAGTAACCATTTTTAGTACTAATGTTGGAAAAAGTGTGTTTTTGTCTCCTTTTTGTATTTTCAGGATTAAATGAGCGTAAATGAACAAAAGAAGCAAAAATGCAGCTAAATCTTACATAAATACAAGAAAAGGAATAAACATGGCATGCCCGACCCCTCGACAGCATCTCCCCAAGCAAAAACAAGAGATCAGAAGGCTGAACACGCCCCGTGCCCAGCGGACACGGGGGCGTGCTCAAGTGTCTGCAGAAAAGACAAAGTTGTAGAAGCTTTTATTACCCAACACGGGGGCGTGCCCAGCTCTCTCACACTTCACCCACCACCCACCACCACCATAACACCATCATCCACCACCTTCTTCCATCATCCATCATAGAGTGTGTGTAGTAGTCTCGGGATCCAAGATTGATAGTAAGAGTTCTTGACAATCAAAGGCCATGTTTGCCTAAGTCTCTTACATCACTTGGTGACGACAAGCATTTAGTGTAATACTTTTGTTTTTTTAATCTTTTCGCACTTTTTATTTGGTTTTGTATTAATGATTTTAATAACTAGTTTCTTATGTTGAAGGTGAAACTTCCTTATCATTTGTCTGTGGTGTCTTGGCGTTATTTTACTGTCTGTATAAAATAAAAGATTTACACCATTCATATCTATACGGTCTATATAGAGATATGTTGGCTACCTAGTCGGGGGTTACGGGAATGGTTTGGTAAGGTTCTTGCCTTGTTCAGTGTATAGATCCTGCAACGACCTGGGTCAAGCTTACTAGGACCTCCTTCAATACCCACTGGTATTGGATGGCGGGGGTGCGAATGGCTTGATCCCCTCATATGTAAACTACTATTAATACATTAACCCGGCTACTTGGGATTGTATCCCTGCTGACTCAAACCACTTAGCCGAGGGTAACGTCACCTTCAAAAGAGGTGCCTACCACATTACGCATTAATAACTTAATTATGTATCTTCCAACATTCCAACCCTTTAGGATTGTATCCTTGCTAACTAAAACTATTGGGTTGAGGGTAACGTCACCTTCAAAAGAGGGGACTACTACTATAACCAAGATAATCTCTTAAAAAGTGCAAAAGTGCGGAAAACATCAAATGTTACACTAAAAGCGAGTCGGATCCAAGTGATTCATCTTGTATATCTGTTTTATTTAATTTTTATTTTCAGCATTTTTAGTTTTTATTTTTCATGTTTAAAACCTTTTTCCAAAATTTTGATTTGATTAGACGTTGAGGATAAACCGGTATTAAAAGCTCTTGTGTCCTTGGACGACCTCAATATCTTACCAATGCTATACAACGCTCACGATGGGTGCACTTGCCCATATGTGTGTTTAGTGTTAGTAAAATATCGTGTTTTATAAATTTAAAACTTGACTAAAGTGTTAAAAAGGGCTTAAAATATACATAAAAATATATAACGCTACACACGCATCATTTTGTATACAAAATTTGTTACTACATTGTGAGTAGTAACATGACCATAAGTCGGGTTGACAGTACCGTCGGTGGTAATTAAAGTAGATGGAAACAAATGTAATTGTGCGACCGCCCTCAATGCTTTAGACTGATAAAACCTGTTTTGATTAAACTGGGATTCACTCACCAGTATTTCCCACTGACAACATGTTTTTAAATGCGTTTCAGGTAACAAAATGTGAAAGCCAAATAGAAGGCAGCTGGACAGCACCGAAGGCTTGGAAAAGTGGCAATAAAAGTTACCTAAATAAAGAGATGTTTTTATTTAAATAAAATAGGGTTTATCCCTATGAAAATGTGTGTACTTGAAACTTGAGAATTTCCCATGCATATATGTATTTTATTATTATGTGTTATTTGACTATTTGTTAGTTTACAGTATGAGCGACCAAGGACCTTCCGACGCCTACCGTCAGTTGTCCACCTCACCTAGGGACGAAGGTACCTCTTCACAGCCTACCATCTGAGGGTATTCAGCTGACAATGAAGATGGGATATTCGTGTTCAAGGCTCAATCTGAAGAGCCATTCCCTCCTAAAAAGAGAGGATGGTTCAGCAGAGGTGTGCATGAACGTAGGAAGATGATGAAAAAGTTACAACAACAGCGAGTTTTAGCAGCCGCTAAGAGAGAAACAGATGCTCACACCCAAGATATGCTCAATAGGAGTCTAGCAGTCACACCCCCAAATTCCACACGCGGAGTATCACCTCAGGAGGCGTGACTGACCAGGATCCTGCCACCAATCATATTGAACCATATAAGTTAAGTAAATAAAAGTCCAAACCAAACAATATAATTAGCGACAAAGCAATTCAACGAGTTCAAGTTATCAGCGGAAGCATAAAGTTCAATACCCAAAACATAAGTTTAAAAGTTCATAAGTTTAACATGGGACTCAAGTCCATGCCCCACAACGAACTCGTCCTCCTGTGCAAGCTCCATCAAACCACCTAACAGCCTACAAGGCATATAGTAACGAATCAACAACAAAGTTGAGCGAGTTCACAGTTGGGTGTTCGTTTTAAGTTGTTTCAAAAACATAGTTTTCCTTTAGCTGGCTTACTGGCCATGGGGGTTACCCCATTGTTTAAAAACATGATTAATCATTTCCTTTTACTCTGGCTCCCAGCCGTGGGGGCTACCCCATGAATATCCCACTAGACCCGTTACCATATCGACTACTGACTGAGAAAGTTGGGTGCCCTAAGTCAATGTCTATCATCATTGACGTGCCCAAATCCATTAGTCCACTCCCGTCCTCTGCGGCATGGTGTGAGGCTTGTCAAACCTATTAGCGCTATTTAACTAATGACCCGTTCGCCATTGGCCCGGCGATTAAGTCGATATAAAAATGAGGGACTTATGATAGAGTTTTTGGTCTAGTGTCAATGTTGTCACCCTTCATTTAAGAGGGTGGAGGTACGTGTCCCATACAAGGAGATCACGCAGGTTCCAATGTTGTCACCCTTCAATTAAGAATGTGGAGGTACGTATTTTGTTAGTGCATTAATGTCTATCGCCTTCGTCAATTCGAGCCGTAGCGAGAAACCGAAGAAATCAAGCCTTTATTGTAATATTTAGATAGAATTAGCAAGGTGGCATTTTGGTAATTAATGAGAAATCTCATTAATTCCAAGGGCTATAAATAGGAGAGTTATGACATAAGTTGTAAGACTTTTGCACATTTGTGACATTGGAGAAGATATCTTAGAGAGAGAAAGTGTAGAGAGAGAAAGTTCTCTCAAGTGGTTCTTTGTATTCTACACGTCATATCTTTCAATAGATTCACGGTTCTAGTACGTTATTGTGTGTTCGGTCACGCACGTTCACGGATTCCGCACGTTGAACGTTCGTTACGCAATCGAACGGTATAAAAACCGTTCCTACAATTGGTATCAGAGCTAGGAGCTCGATTGCACTGATCAAACACATTGATTCGTACCAGATTTCAGCGATTTTAGATCCGAATTTCATCTATTTCTTCATTTTTTTCCACTTTTATCACGTTTTTCGCTGAAATTCGTCAAATTGAACGTGTTTTACCGGTCCGAATCTGCAGAATTTTTTATATGTTGTGCGAAAACACTTGATTTACAACCCTACCAAATTTCAGATTCAAACTCCTAGCCGTTTAGGAAAAATTTGAGTTTTTCGGTCCGTTTTCGCGTCAAAAATCAGGTTCCGCTCATACGAACAATCATATTTCGCTCGTAGGTCTCGCTTATTGTGACATTTTTGGGTTTCGCTCTTGGGTTTCGCTCATAGGGTTTCGCTCATAGGTCACAATCTGGTTTCGCTCATATAGACATTAAGTGGTTTCGCTCATTCGGTCATTACCTAGTTTCGCTTTTATGAACAATTAAGTGGTTTCGCTCATAAGACATCACGTCTGATTATGCTCCAAAGGCTTTGAAATCAGTGATTAAGTATGAAACATTTTACGAGGTTGTCAGTATATTGGGAAGTGGTTTATCACGTGAACTCTGAATGCATTTGTCTTGATTCTTTAAATTTGCATGTGGAGGACTGATGTATATTGGAATGTTGCCGAACATGTTCACATGATGCTCTTGAATTGATAAGTTCATATAGTGCGACCCAATTGAATTGTTTCATCATTTAAAATTGTTAAACAAGAAGTGATATACATGTGATATGCATTAAGTGATCTGATCAAAGATATCGGCCCAATAGGATTGTGTTGACAGTTCAAAATTGTCGGCCATTTATAATAAAAAAATTGGTGAATTGATTTGTGTTGTGTGTTGAAATTATCGATTAGTGATAATAGTTTGTCAGTTCATTAAAATCAAAGAAAAGATTGCATGTGAATCATTAAAAGTCTACGATTCAACAGTATGGTTCGCATTCATTTTTGTTGATCAGTTTACATGAGAAGCTAGAAAGTAGGAACATCCCATGTGATACAATTTAAAAGTAGTGTTTTGGGCCAAGATTGAAAGTTTTTGAATCGTTTTGAGGTAGAAGTTTTTGGGCCGAAAGAGTTAGGCTTTTGATAAGAATTTGGGCTGTGAGTAAGTGAGTAATAGTTTTGGGCAGAAAATTTGTCAAGAAGACTTTGTGATTGAGTTTGATTAGTGGGTCGCTAGCTTGTGGATTTCTTGGTTACAAACGTTTTGTGGGCTTTGTGGAAGTTCAAATTTGTGGACTTTAAGCTAAAACAATTTTTGAACTAAGTCGTTGGAAGTATACCAACTCGCACGAATTGTTCAAGTTGGTTTAATTCCAGATCGTGTGTAAACTCAGTTCGTTTGAAGACCTGATTTTGTGAACTTTTAAATCCAAAACATGGATTGTGAGTCGTACCGTGTTCAGAATCCAGCAGATATTGCACAGAAGATTTGATAGTTTTACGGGTATCAAGGGAGAGTCTACAAAAGAATTGTTTGATCGATATTGCCTTCTAGTTGTAGAGATGAGGAGATTGAAGATAACCAAGGCTAATGAGGTGTGGATTGACAAGGTGGCGAATGCTTTACCAAAGGATGAGTGGGGTACTTACTTGATGAAGTTGAAAAACACTCCAGGCTTTGGTAATCTGAATCTTAGTGGTTTCATAGAAAAAATTGAAGCTCAAGAACTTGAACTCCAAAAGATTAAAAAAATGAAGTCTGTTGATGAAAAATTCGAACCTGAGAAAAATGTTCAAGTGGTAGAGGGACAGGTTAAAGAAATTTTAGCTATCAAGGTTGAGAAGAAAGCTGAAGCTGAAATGATGTCCGAGAAATGCTTAAACTGTGGAAAATCTGAATCAGACAATGCCAAACTCTTAAAGGATTTGGAGAGTTTGACATTGGAAATCAAAAATTTGAAGGATGAGAAGAAATCTGATGATAAACAGATTCTTGAAATACAAGAAAATTTTGAGAATTTGAAATCTGAAAATGTCAAACTGTTGAGTGGTTTGGACAGTTTGATATTGGAAAACAAAATTTTGAAAGAAAAGGAAAAAGATTTTGAAAATGAAAAATTGAAAATTGAAAAAGATTTTCAAAATCAAATAAAGATTTTAGAAGATGAGAGATATTTTTGGTAAAAATAATCTTGAAAAACAAATTGCAATAAATTCTCATCTTGCTAAAATCATTCAGCTTGAAAAAGAAGCTGAAAGTGATCGGAATAAAATTGCTGAGTTAGAAAATAAGTTGAAAGGTTTTGTGACTTCTGCACCATATGTGTGTCCAGAACCGATCAATTCAGTTCTAATAAGTGACAACGTCACAAATTTTGACAAAGTCAAAATTGAAGATTGCGATGACAAAGCTGATGATGAAAAAGAAAAAGAAAAGAAAAGAAAAATATTTTTAGAATTACAAGAAAAATTTCAAAATACTGTTTTGCACTCTACTGAAATAGGTGAATGCTCAAAGCAAAAACCTGTTAAGAAGATTGTAGAACAGAAACAAAAAGTTAAAAATTTTAAAAATGAAAATAAAAGCTTATCAGTTCAGTCACCCAATCATTATAAAAAACCACAAAAATCTGAAAAATAAAAACTCACAAAAAGTTGGTGATATGTGGTGCAGGTTTGACCACAGTGCTCAAGCGTCAAATCAAGATTATAGGAGAAGTCATGAGTACTACAAATCAAATCAGTGTTATGATTTGAGTGTTTGGATTGATGGTGAAGATTGGTACGATAACAGAGTGTGTTACACTTGTGGTTTTCAAGGACACATTGCTGTTAACTGCCAGAGTCAGATGTTTGAGACAAGAAGATGCTATAATTACCAAATCAAAGGACATATTGCAAGAGATTGCCCAATGAGATCAATGGAAAGATCGAGGGCTGAATCTCAGAAAGTAGGGAAGAAAAAATCAGTCAAAGTCGATGAAAAGCCCAGAGCACAGAAACAACAAGAAGTGAAAGAACCGAAAGTGAAACTTTCACAAGGGCAAAAAGACAGACTGAGAAAGAAAAGGAAGAAAGCACGAGAGTATCTCGAAAGGATTTTGTCCTCGGGTACATCAGGAAAACCAAACAGCAGTTCTGATAAATCGTCCTGCTTTTCAATGAATGATAAATCTTGCAAAACGAATTCATCAGATACAAATCTGAGGACAGAAGAGAAAGGAATTTTGAAGAAAGACAAAGTTGTTAATCAAAAGATTAACAAAACAAAGAAAGTGAAATTTTCACTTCCTGGTGATGAATTTGTTTCCCCGGAAACAAAGGAGCCAGTTGTTGGCAATGATCTTGACTCGTCAAAGTCAAAGGAGTCATGTTCAGGCAATGAATCTGGTATGGTAAAACCAGAGGAGCAATTTGTTGAGGTAAAAGTTGAGAATTCAGGTTTAACAATGGATGATGCAAATTTTCCACCACTGTTGAACAAGAATTCAAAAGCAACCAAGGACCGTCAGGCTTGGGTGAATCTCTTTAACCGAAAAAACCTGACTTGCTGGAACTCCCAGGTTGGTAATTGGGGAGTAGGAATCGACATCTTTCTTGAGAAATTCACAGGTTGGTAACTGTGATATTTCGACTTTCAAAAGAATAATCAGGGACATTAAGTTGTACTTGATTTATCTTTTCTTCAAGTAATTGTTTTTGTGATAAACCTACAAGTGGTTGAGGACAATGTGATGAAAACCCCATGTTTGTGAAATGACACACAAAACTAATTTTCCGGAAAAACCATTTTGATTAAAATAAACTTAAGTGTTTTGAAATCATAATGGGAAAATCGTTTGTTGTCAGGGGGAGTTCTGATTGTTTAAGCCAAGTGGATGGCGAATTGAGGCAATTCTCATCAGTTTGTCACTTTGTTTGTATAGTTTACTGCTTTATTTTTCAAATTTTCTCAGAAAATCAAAATTGAAACATATTTTGATTTTAGGGGGAGAAAAATTTAAAAAAAAATTAGAAAATTTGAAAAATTCAAAAACATTGAAAAAGCAAAAATGAGTTTTGTTGTGAAAAAGAGGAAATGATAGTAAATCAGTGAACTATCACAGTATGCTAAAGATATGAAATGTCAAATGTGATAAACGGCTTCACTGATGATGTGTCGATAGGTTTTCGCACATTTAGTAGATTTATTCGGGATATAAACCAAAAATTTCAAACTTGTGAAATTCGTGGGGAACACTACTTGGATATATAGGTAACCCCTGAAATCTCGTTTGAAAGGTCTCGTATTCTGATATACTAGGTTATTATACTCAATGATGTCTGGGGTATTATTCTGGGACTTCTGCTGAATGGAAGTTCTGACCTACTCCTTGGATAATACTTTCCACAAATGCTTGAAACATAGCATAAACCCTCAGCATGCTGATGAAACAATAAAATTGATAGTCGCTGCTATTGTAGCTAAAAGATCCTCTAAAGGGGACATACCGTAAAGTCGAAGTTGATATCTCTCTGCGTATACGGAAGTATCGACCTGAGATCCCTCGGCCCTCGCATTACCTAATTTATGTACAGATATCATTGTAGTATACTCACCAGTAAGACTGAATATTGGGATTCTGGATACGGGAGTATATTCAAGAGGTGGGACACATGAATGAGCTAAGTTCATAAGACATCTAAATCGTATCCTGAGTAAATTGAAATTTGTGTGAGGATTTAAGATGGATCAGTATATCGACAATCAAGGTGAATCGTTTAGAACTTAAAATGATTAAAGCTTAACGGTGCTAGTGATTTGTCTCATAAACTGATATGATCCTCTTACACAAACTCACAAAAATAGTGTTTGTATATATTTTATTTCTGCGTTTAAATTTTGTTTTTGCACTTTTGTTTCATATTATTGAAAAAAAAATCCAAAAAGATTTTCGACAACTGATGTTGAAAAGCTGATATTCAAAATCTCAAAGGCTAAACAAGATGAAAAATTGGTTTGGTTAAGATGATGAGAAGTTGGAAGATAATCCTCAAATGTTTAGATGATTCATTAATTTGAATCACAATATCGTGTGTTATATGTTTGAGAATTTTGAGTGAATTCTTTTAGAGTCAAAATTATTATGTCTTACGAAAGGTTGAGATGTGTAGGTTTCTGATTCTGTTGCTACGGAAAGCCAGGCGTCGATCCCAAAAGCACGGAAGCTTGACGAAAGGGGGAGCCTGAAGAAAGAGACTACCAAGGAGGGAAGCAACTAAAGCTGAAGACAGATCCACGGGGATTCTGTTCGAAAAAGAGAAAGACAAGATGCTACGAGATTGACTGCGGCAATATCCAAGGGGGAGATTGTTAGTGCATTAATGTCTATCGCCTTCGTCAATTCGAGCCGTAGCGAGAAACCGAAGAAATCAAGCCTTTATTGTAATATTTAGATAGAATTAGCAAGGTGGCATTTTGGTAATTAATGAGAAATCTCATTAATTCCAAGGATTATAAATAGGAGAGTTATGACATAAGTTGTAAGACTTTTGCTCATTTGTGACATTGGAGAAGATCTCTTAGAGAGAGAAAGTGTAGAGAGAGAAAGTTCTCTCAAGTGGTTCTTTGTATTCTACACGTCATATCTTTCAATAGATTCACGGTTCTAGTACGTTATTGTGTGTTCGGTCACGCACATTCACGGATTCCGCACGTCGAACGTTCGTTACGCAATCGAACGGTGTAAAAACCGTTCCTACAATTGGTATCAGAGCCGTGAATCTATTGAAAGATATGACGTGTAGAATACAAAGAACCACTTGAGAGAACTTTCTCTCTCTACACTTTCTCTCTCTAAGAGATCTTCTCCAATGTCACAAATGAGCAAAAGTCTTACAACTTATGTCATAACTCTCCTATTTATAGCCCTTGGAATTAATGAGATTTCTCATTAATTACCAAAATGCCACCTTGCTAATTCTATCTAAATATTACAATAAAGGCTTGATTTCTTCGGTTTCACGCTACGGCTCGAATTGACGAAGGCGATAGACATTAATGCACTAACAATCTCCCCCTTGGATATTGCCGCAGTCAATCTCGTAGCATCTTGTCTTTCTCTTTTTCATCATCAGCTTTGTCATCGCAATCTTCAATTTTGACTTTGTCAAAATTTGTGACATTGTCACTTATTTGAACTGAATTGATCGGTTCTGGATACACATATGGTGCAGAAGTCACAAAACCTTTCAACTTATTTTCTAACTCAGCAATTTTATTCCGATCACTTTCAGCTTCTTTTTCAAGCTGAATGATTTTAGCAAGATGAGAATTTATTGCAATTTGTTTTTCAAGATTATTTTTACCAAAAATATCTTTCTCATCTTCTAAAATCTTTATTTGATTTTGAAAATCTTTTTCAATTTTCAATTTTTCATTTTCAAAATCTTTTTCCTTTTCTTTCAAAATTTTGTTTTCCAATATCAAACTGTCCAAACCACTCAACAGTTTGACATTTTCAGATTTCAAATTCTCAAAATTTTCTTGTATTTCAAGAATCTGTTTATCATCAGATTTCTTCTCATCCTTCAAATTTTTGATTTCCAATGTCAAACTCTCCAAATCCTTTAAGAGTTTGGCATTGTCTGATTCAGATTTTCCACGGTTTAAGCATTTCTCGGACATCATTTCAGCTTCAGCTTTCTTCTCAACCTTGATAGCTAAAATTTCTTTAACCTGTCCCTCTACCACTTGAACATTTTTCTCAGGTTCGAATTTTTCATCAACAGACTTCATTTTTTTAATCTTTTGGAGTTCAAGTTCTTGAGCTTCAATTTTTTCTATGAAACCACTAAGATTCAGATTACCAAAGCCTGGAGTGTTTTTCAACTTCATCAGGTAAGTACCCCACTCATCCTTTGGTAAAGCATTCGCCACCTTGTCAATCCACACCTCATTAGCCTTGGTTATCTTCAATCTCCTCATCTCCACAACTAGAAGGCAATATCGATCAAACAATTCTTTTGTAGACTCTCCCTTGATACCCGTAAAACAATCAAATTTCTTCTGTGCAATATCTGCTGGATTCTGAACACGGTACGACTCACAATCCATGTTTTGGATTTAAAAGTTCACAAAATCAGGTCTTCAAACGAACTGAGTTTACACACGATCTGGAATTCAAACAACTTGAACAATTTGTGCGAGTTGGTATACTTCAAACGACTTAGTTCAAAAATTGTTTTAGCTCAAAGTCCACAAATTTTAACTTCCACAAAGCCCACAAAACGTTTGTAACCAAGAAATCCACAAACTAGCGGCCCACTAATCAAACTCAATCACAAAGTCTTCTTGACAAATTTTCTGCCCAAAACTATTACTCACTTACTCACAGCCCAAATTCTTATCAAAAGCCTAACTCTTTCGGCCCAAAAACTTCTACCTCAAAACGATTCAAAAACTTTCAATCTTGGCCCAAAACACTACTTTTAAATTGTATCACATGGGATGTTCCTACTTTCTAGCTTCTCATGTAAACTGATCAACAAAAATGAATGCGATCTGATTGGACCTTCAATTTGAACAATAATATCAATCACATGCAAACCATACTGTTGAATCGAAGACTTTTAATGATTCACATGCAATCTTTTCTTTGATTTTAATGAACTGACAAACTATTATCACTAATCGATAATTTCAACACACAACACAAATAAATTCACCAATTTTTTATTATAAATGGCCGACAATTTTAAACTATCAACACAATCCTATTGGGCCGATATCTTTGATCAGATCACTTAATGCATATCACATGTATATCACTTCTTGTTTAACAATTTTAAATGATGAAACAATTCAATAATGTCGCACTATATGAACTTATCAATTCAAGAGCATCACGTGAACATGTTCGGCAACATTCCAATATACATCAGTCCTCCACATGGAAATTTAAAGAATCAAGACAAATGCATTCAGAGTTCACGTGATAAACCACTTCCCAATATACTGACAACCTCGTAAAATGTTTCACACTTAATCACTGATTTCACATCCTTTGGAGCAGAATCAGACGTGATGTCTTATGAGCGAAACCACTTAATTGTTCATAAAAGCGATACTAGGTAATGACCGGATGAGCGAAACCACTTAATGTCTATATGAGCGAAACCAGATTGTGACCTATGAGCGAAACCCTATGAGCGAAACCCAAGAGCGAAACCCAAAAATGTCACAATAAGCGAAACCTACGAGCGAAATATGATTGTTCGTATGAGCGGAACCTGATTTTTGACGCGAAAACGAACCGAAAAACTCAATTTTTTCCTAAACGGCTAGGAGTTTGAATCTGAAATTTGATAGGGTTGTAAATCAAGTGTTTTCGCACAACATATCAAAAATTCAGCAGATTCGGACCGGTAAAACACGTTCAATTTGACGAATTTCAGCGAAAAACGTGATAAAAGTGGAAAAAAAAATGAAGAAATAGATGAAATTCGGATCTAAAATCGCTGAAATCTGGTACGAATCAATGTGTTTGATCAGTACAATCGAGCTCCTAGCTCTGATACCAATTGTAGGAACGCTTTTTACACCGTTCGATTGCGTAACGAACGTTCGACGTGCGGAATCCGTGAACGTGCGTGACCGAACACACAATAACGTACTAGAACCGTGAATCTATTGAAAGATATGACGTGTAGAATACAAAGAACCACTTGAGAGAACTTTCCCTCTCTACACTTTCTCTCTCTAAGAGATATTCTCCAATGTCACAAATGAGCAAAAGTCTTACAACTTATGCCATAACTCTCCTATTTATAGCCCTTGGAATTAATGAGATTTCTCATTAATTACCAAAATGCCACCTTGCTAATTCTATCTAAATATTACAATAAAGGCTTGATTTCTTCGGTTTCTCGCTACGGCTCGAATTGACGAAGGCGATAGACATTAATGCACTAACATATTCTAACCAAGGAGAATACGCAGGTTTCCTTTCAATCATTTACCCATTCCCAACCACTGGGAATCCCATGCCTTGTAGAAAGTGTGAACTCACCTTTGCTTTGCTCAGTAGATAAAGCATTTGTCCTAAGTTTGATCAACCATATCCTATTATTGTTATCACTAATTAGGATGGTAAAGAAGAAATCACGTATAAACTCTACGTATCTAACACGTATTTGTCAAGTAGTGTACAAGTATCAATTATCGTATAGCACCTTAGCCGTAAATACTCCATGTATAGAACAGTAAATCATGAAATAATAATATGGGACAGTGAGTGTGCGACCTTTCAAAAAGGTTTGGGCTTTTCTAGTGTGCGACCCACTAGAATAAGGCCCAGTGTACGTTAATGTGCGGTCCACTTGTCAAGGCGACCCACACAGGAGGGCGTGGTCCATTGACAAGTGGGCGGTCATACAAGTGTGCGATACGCAGAGCGTGTAGTGTGCGACTTGATCATTAGTGTGTGACCTAACTATTCGGTGGTCCAGTATGAGAGTGTGCGGTCCTGTTATATAGAGTCCAATAAACAGCGTGAGGCCCAAAATAATTCTAATCCCCAAAATAGAATGTGCGACTGGACCTCGATTGTGAGGTCCACCTTGGGTGTGCGGTTCCCCAATTAAATCAAACTGAAATTCGTTGGTGTCATCTATCATTCAAGTGATTTAACATCGCAGATTTCCTTATCATTATATTTATCAATTAGTTTATCCAAGCGAACTATACTCAGTTCCACATGTACGGTTCGTTCTAAGAACACTTAAAATCAACATCCAGTGTGTATTAAAGAACATCACATACACAAAATAGTTGATGCATTGATTATTTCGAATACATTTAGATATCCATTATATTAAAACAGTTAACAAACCTATATTCCAATTTACTCTTTAATTCATCAATCACAAGTGTGCACAAAACGTCTCTGAACGGCAACGAACAAGTTTGCAACTTAAAAATTCAGACTAAACATCCTCGTCACAACTTTCGCTAGAACTCATCATTTAATTATCCAACTCAAGTGTTTAGCAGTTTATTAAAATGAAATCATATCATCATCCTGAGCATCAGCTATTAACACGACATATATTACATCAACAACCATTAATCATTCTTTCAATTAATTTCAAACAACTTAACACAACTTTCAAATCTTATGAATATCTAATACCAACAGTTACATTTAGAAAACATGGAGACACATACATTAACCGGATACTGACCAAGAGATGATAGGGTGTGTGTGTGCGCTGCTACGGTCCTTCTGCTATCGTCACCATGCCGGAATCCGACCCGCAACTGCTGTGACTCGAGACAGTCACCGGAACGACCCTCACTGCCAAAAGCAGGCATCATCATCATCGTCATTCACTAGTAGCCGCCAGAAAATTGACGAGACGTCGCCACCGTCGGCGACATACCTCTGTCGTTCTCTCTCTCTCAATCTCCGTCACCTCTTCTCTCGTCGTCTTCTGTCTCTTTCTTAACTGTTTCCGAAGGTGTGTGTATGTAAGAAGGAAAAGGGTTTCAGGGATGTACAGATGAGTTGGTACAAGGAAGATACAAGAAGGAGGGGGCTGCCTTCCTGCCGTTGCACACCACATGGAACCTTTTAGGGTTTTCTTTTGGTTTCTTTCTTCTATTGGACATACACACATACGTATATATGAAAATAAGGGGGTGGGGGCGGTTTGTGATATATGGGCCGCAAACAGCAAGTCAAAGAAGGAAAAGTGGGCTACTGACCAATTGCAAAGTGGAGATGGGCCTATGTGGTTGCCGTGAATTGTAAAGAGAGTAGAGGTGTGAAAGTGGCAACCATATTAACTAGGGCTGGCAATTGGGTACCTGTTAAGACACGATTAAACCTGTTTAACTGAAAAATACACCCTTTGACTTTTTTAAATTTTAAAATAATTAAAATTACAATGTTATGATCTATCATTTATTCATCTTTGTACATAAAACATAAAACTGTTTTATAAACATGAGGTAGAAACTAGTTAAACGAGTCGTAATCATGTTTGAAACTTATGTTGTGCGCGCCGTCAGAAACCTGTTAAACCTGTTAAGACACGATTTGCCAGCCTTAATATTAACATGTATTATTATTATTAATTTTTTTTCTTTTTTTTTTTTTGCCAACTACTAATAAGAAAACTAATAATAATAATATAGTTTACATGTAACTAATGTAATACATATTAAGCAAGTTACGGTTCAAGCCTCATCAACATCCGGTTACGCGAGTTGTGCCATGGTTCAAACGGTTCGGATCGGTTCAACACAATATGGATTTGGTTTCGACTACACGTTTTCATACTATAAATTAAATGATTATAAAATTAATTCACCAAATAAGATGAGTATATATACATTGATTTATAAATGCGAAATTAATAGTTTTTACCTCGAAGTTACGGTTTGTCACATCATCCCCAAGTTGAAAGAAATTTCATCCTGAAATTTAGCACACAGTCACTGAGGAAGCTAGCTAGGTTGCGTGGTTTCCTGGTTTTTCCTGGGGTGTCACATCCTTCCCCCATTAATTGGGAATTTCGTCCTGAAATTCCGCTGTAGCTTCAGTAGTGGACTTACGTTCCTTGGACAACTAGGGATACTTGCGTTTCATTTGGTCTTCTCGTTCCCAGGTAAACTCTGGGTCATGACGGGAGTTCCAACGAACTCGAACAATGGGTACCCTGGTGTGTTGGAGAATCATGACCTCCCGGTCCAAGATTACCATGGTTCCTCGTCAAATCGCAACCGATCGTTGATAGTGAGTTCCTTTAAAGGAATTATGAGGGTCTCATCTGATAGACACTTCTTCAGATTTGACATATAGAATACGTTGTGAACTCCATTGAGTTCTTCTAGCGGTTTCAGTCTGTACGCCGCTTTGCCAATTTTCTCAGTGATTTCAAAAGGTCCGACATAGCGCGGATTAGATTAAGCTTGCCCTGATACTCAAAACGAACCACATCTTCCCAAGGTGAGACTTTAAGTAGCACTAGATCCCAACCTGGAACTCGAGCGGTTTCCTGCGCTGATCAGCGTAGCTTTTCTGACGGTCACGAGCTTCCGCCATTCGTTGTCGTATTTGAGCAATCCTTTCCGTTGTGTTAACGATGAATTCTGGGCTACTGAATTGGCAGTCGCAAACTTCTGTCCAGCGTAAGGGTGATCGGCATTTCCGTCCATACAAAGCCTCAAACGGAACAACCTGGATGCTAGTGTGGTAACTGTTGTTATACCAAAATTCCACCAAAGGTAGGTGCCGTTCCCAACCGTTACCAAAGTCGATTACATATGTTCGAAGCATGTCTTCAAGAGTCTGGATGGTGAGTTCAGTCTGCCCATCCATCTGTGGATGATATGCTGTGCTCATGTCTAGACGTGAGCCAAAGGATTTGTGTATCGCCTGCCACAAATCAGATGTAAGAGGTGGATCTCGATCAGGAATGATGGAAGTTAGCACCCCGTGCTTCGAGACTACTTCCTTCAGGTAGATGTCTGCTAAAGTAGAGAACTTATCCGTTTGCTCGTTGAGATCTAGGTAAACCAGTAACGAAATCCATGGAAATCTGCTCCCATTTCCATGTCGGGATCTCTGGTTGCTGAAGTAGGCCCGATGGCTTCCGATATTCAACCTTGACCCTAGCACAGGTCAGACATTTACTATCATAGGTCGCTATGTTAGCTTTCATGTGGGGCACCCAGTACGTAGTTTTGAGGTCGTGGTTTATCTTTCCAGAACCAAGATGCACCGAATAGCGAGACTTGTGTGCTTCGCCCATCACAAGTTCTCGTAAGTTTCCAAAGAATGGAATCCAGTCACGTTCTAGGAAGTAGTGGGTACCGTTTTCCTTGGGTTTAAGTCGCTTTTCCATGCCCCTCATGGAATCAGCTAAGAGCTTCCCTTCTTCCAATGCTTCAACCTGAGCATTACGGATTTGGGCGGGAAGACTGGAGTGAATAGTAAGCTGTAACACCCGTACACGCTTAGGTTTAGTTTCCTTACGACTGAGGGCGCCAGTCACAACATTGGCTTTGTCTGGATGGTACTTGATTGCGCATTCGTAGTCGTTAAGGAGTTCGACCCATCTTCGCTGTTGCATGCTCCACTCCTTCTGTTCGAAGATATGCTGGAGACTTCTTGTGATCGGTGTAAATGATGCACTTGGTACCGTCCAAGTAATGTCTCCATACCTTGTGTTCAAACACCACTGCTCCCAATTCCAAGTCGTGAGTAGTGTAGTTCTTTTTCGTGGATCTTGAGTTGGTGTGATGTGTAAGCAATGACCTTCTCACGTTGCTTCAACACCACCAAGTCCTTGGATAAATGCATCACAATAACAACGAATTCGCCTGAGCCTTCAGGTAACGAGAGAATGGGAGCGCTACAGATCTTTGCCTATAACTGTTGAAACGCGGATTCCTGAGCAATCCTTGTGAGGGTTTGAGCATACAATCAAGAAAACGGGCTTCGTGACATCAAAAGTCGTCCGTTGGAGACTTAACGCGGGGTTGTCTGTGTCGTAGGAGCTCCATGGTAAGGTGTGGGTGTCGCTCGGATCCTTACTAGTTCTTCAAGTGGAGTCGGGTGTCGTCAAAGAAAACAAGGGACGTATCTATCGTGTCTGACGATCCATATCGGCCATATCAAGATCAAGAAAAAGTACCTGGGGTATCAGCATGTTTATGGCCCAATGCTCGCTGAGTAATGTTCATAGAGCGTAACTTGTCCAAACGAGTGTCCGCGGGGAACACTTTTAAGATCGTAGGGCTCAAAAGTATAATGTGTATGGGTGGGGAAACATGAGAAAGGGTAGTCGCAATCGATGAATAAGCGTTTAATAATCCCTAGCAGGGGTTTACCTGATGTCGAAAGTACAGCTGGTTGTACGCAAGTTGGGTATAGTTAGGATAAAGTATATCGTTGATCGAATATAACTGTCACGGGGTCAAACCAATCAGAATAAGAATTCAACATAGCAGCATGGTTGTCATACAAGTGGGTAGCGTTGAGATTCACTGAGACTTTCATCAAAAGTCGTTGGGTTGCCCACATGTGAAGGAGGAACAATTCACCTGAATCCATGAACTTAGGTGTGTTAGTGATTCATCAAGTAAGCAACCAAGTTAGGGGAAGTTTCTTGGGTCGTGCGAATGAATCCAACTTACGTCTATGTAGTCGTCAGTTTCCAAAGGAAAAATGTGAAAACGTGTTCAAGGGAGTATGATCGTATCAGCAATACACCGCCACCCTCAAGGTTTCGAGGAGTGATCACCAATGATCGAAAGTCGAGCCTTCCACTTTCTCTAAGCTAGAACGTGTTCGTTTCAGTATCTCAGCGTGGAGTAGTGAGAAAGTAATGTCACTGTGGTAAGAGAGCGATGGTTTGGTCTAAGCCAATGGTAGAAATTGGACATATCATTAATCAATATTCATGTGTTGGTGCAAGAGCTAGTGCAATGATTCCACATATGCAAGAAAAACTATCATGACATTAAAGTACGTCTCTTGTAGTGTAAGGTGGGTCAGGTAAATGTATAAATTATCGTGTTTGCCGGTAGGTTGAGTGGTCCACATCTCTGTCCCCAAATGTCCTGAAGACTATTTCACCAGTAATGGCATCCATTCGCTAAGTTGGGTATACGTGAGGGCTAATCAAGTAGAATTAGAATAAACCATCAAACAGGGTAATAAGGTAGTCTTGTGATCGGTGAAAATCATGGTATGGTTGTTGGCGTTTTGTTAAATCAGTTTCCAATCGAAGAAACAGGGAATTAATGAAGTTCATACGAAGAATCGAGCGAAAACTGGGGTTCATCAATAACCGAAGGATTCTACAAGCTAATCTGTTGTCTAGAAGTAATTTCCAGTAGTGGTGCATGGCGGCATGGCACAAAAGGGAAGTTCGTTGGATCATGGTCACGTGAGTATATCATTGGTCCAAAATAGAGTTTAGATGACAGGGTTTCGAGTTATACAACAACAAACGCGTGTAACTGTGACTTCTTCTTTTCTGGTGACAACTAGTGGAGACGATGGGGTTTGTCAACATGGACGCGTGGGTATATTGTTCTCTTAAATCCGAGTTTGTTTGGGCCGGTTCAGGTCTACGTGAATGTCAACGTGCAAACCGAATGTATGGAGGGTCAGATCTGAATTTTAGATGTAACGGCGACGTCATGTCGAGACAATCGTATGAATAGATAAAACGCATAAAACATTTGTCGTAGTGGGGTGAGTAGGGAACAGGAAAAGAAGTTGATCACCACATGTCAAGTTTCAAATAAATAGTTGGATGTCATAAAGAGCTCATTCGGGCTAATAGATAACATGCTACTAATCTAACTAAGCATACCATAAGCAACACAACATGCAGAAGTAAACTAGCAAGTAGGCAATATAAACATAAATAATACCACCTAAAGTGTTGAGCCTTTCACGTTGAGCTAAGTGTCGTGGATCATTGAGCACTGAACAGGTTATAGTCTGGTTTTTGTCAAAAAGATTTTTCCCTTTTTATAACCAAGTTCACTATAACCAATGGCTCTGATACCAATCTGTCACACCCCCAAATTCCACACGCGGAGTATCACCGCAGGAGGCATGACTGACCAGGATCCAGCCACCAATCATATTGAACCATATAAGTTAAGTAAATAAAAGTCCAAACCAAACAATATAATTAGCGACAAAGCAATTCAACGAGTTCAAGTTATCAGCGGAAGCATAAAGTTCAAAACCCAAAACATAAGTTTAAAAGTTCATAAGTTTAACATGGGACTCAAGTCCATGTCCCACAACGACCTCGTCCTCCTGTGCAAGCTCCATCTAACCACCTAATGGCCTGCAAGGCATATAGTAACGAATCAACAACAAAGTTGAGCGAGTTCACAGTTGGGTGTTCGTTTTAAGTTGTTTCAAAAACATAGTTTTCTTTTAGCTGGCTTACTGGCCGTGGGGGTTACCCCATTGTTTAAAAACATGATTAATCCTTTCCTTTTACTCTGGCTCCCAACCGTGGGGGCTACCCCATGAATATCCCACTAGACCCGTTACCATATCGACTACTGACTGAGAAAGTTGGGTGCCCTAAGTCAATGTCTATCATCATTGAGGTGCCCAGATCCATTAGTCCACTCCCGTCCTCTGTGGCACGGTGTGAGGCTTGTCAAACCTAATAGCGCTATTTAACTAATGACCCGTTCGCCATTGGCCCGGCGATTAAGTCGATATAAAAATGAGGGACTTATGATAGAGTTTTTGGTCTAGTATCAATGTTGTCACCCTTCAGTTAAGAGCGTGGAGGTACGTGTCCCATACAAGGAGATCATGCAGGTTCCAATCTTGTCACCCTTCAATTAAGAGGGTGGAGGTACGTATTCAAACCAATGAGAATACGCAGGTTTCCTTTCAATCATTTACCCATTCCCAACCACCGGGAATCCCATGCCTTGTAGAAAGTGTGAACTCACCTTTGCTTTGCTTTGCTCGGTAGATAAAGCATTTGTCCTAAGTTTGATCAACCATATCCTATTATGGTTATCACTAATTAGGACGGTAAACAAGAAATCACTAAAATCTACGTATCTAACACGTAGTTGTCAAGTAGTGTACAAGTATCAATTATCATGTAACACCTTAGCCGTAAATACTCCATGTATAGAACAGAAAATCATGAAATAATAATATGGGACAGTGAGTGTGAGACCTTTCAAAAAGGTTTGGGCTTTTCTAGTGTGCGGCCCACTAGAATAAGGCCCAGTGTACGTTAATGTGTGGCCCACTTGTCAAGGTGACCCACACGGGAGGGCGTGGTGCATTGACAAGTGTGCGGTCATACAATACAAGAAGAAGCCTTTAGAATCCTTAACTAAGCTAACCTGTAAATTCGTTAAGTTTGAATGGGGACCAAAACAAGAAGAAGCCTTTAGAATCCTTAAGCAAAGATTAACCAATGCACCCATACAAGCGTTACCTGAAGGAACTGAAGATTTTATAGTCTATTGTGATGCTTCTAAACTAGGTTATGGATGTGTATTGATGCAACGTCAAAAGGCTATAGCTTATGCATCTAGACAACTTAAGAATCATGAAGAAAATTATTCAACCCATGATTTAGAATTAGGAGCTATAATTTTTGCCCTTAAGATTTGGAGACATTACCTTTACGGTAGGAAGTTTACCATTTTCACTGATCATAAGAGTTTAAGGTATGTTTTTGGGCAAAAGGAATTGAATATGAGACAAAGACATTGCATGGAGATACTTAGTGATTATGATTGTAATATCCAGTACCATGCAAGAAAGGCAAACGTAGTAGCTGATGCTTTAAGACGAAAGTATCACGAAAAACCAAAAAGAGTACGTTCTCTTTAACTAAATCTACAAGTAGATTTAAACGAAAAGATTAGAAAAGAACAAGAATCAGTAATCAAGGATGATAGTTAAAAGTTGAAAGGAATGATTAAGAAACTAGAACAAGGAAGAGATAGAATTTGGAGATTCCATAAGAAAAGAATGTGGATACCTAAATTAGGAAACCTACGCCACCGTATATTAGAAGAAGCCCATAAATCTAAGTATACGATGCATCCTGGAAGTGATAAGATGTATCAAGACATAAGAAAGAATTTCTGGTGGATAGGAATGAAAAAGGATATAGCAACATATGTTGCAAAATGTCTAACATGTTCACAAGTTAAAGCTGAATATTAGAAACCCTCAGGTTTGTTGCAACAGTAGAAATGACCGTATGGAAATGGGAATTGATAACAATGGATTTTGTTACTAAATTACCCAAAACAAGAAAAGGTAATGATACAATCTGGGTGATTGTAGACAGGCTAACTAAGTCAGCTCATTTCCTACCCATGAAGGAAACTTTCAGTATGGAACAATTAGCTAAATTGTATGTAAATGAAATAGTTTCATTACATGGAATTCCTTTATCAATTGTTTCCGACAGAGATAGCCATTTTACCTCTCATTTTTGGACAAGTTTCCAAAAAGCAATGGGAACCAAGTTAAATCTAAGCACTACTTATCATCCTCAAACGGATGGACAAAGCGAAAGGACAATTCAGACCATGGAAGATATGCTTAGAGCTTGTGTAATTGATTTTGGAGGCAATTGGGACGATCACTTACCATTAATAGAATTTTCTTATAATAATAACTATCACACAAGTATCAATGCTGCACCATTCGAAGTACTTTATGGACGAAAGTGCCGAACTCCAGTCTGTTGGGCATAAATTGGAGTAAAACAACTATCCGGACCTAAAATAGTGCAAGAAACAACCGATAAAATCATTCAAGTCAAAGAACGACTGAAGGCAGCACGTGATCGACAGAAAAGTTACGCTGATAACAGACGAAAGCCATTGGAATTTCAGGTAGGAGACAAAGTGTTATTAAAAGTCTCTCCTTGGAAAGGAGTGGTAAGATTTATCAAAAAAGGAAAGCTAAGCCCCAGGTATGTTGGACCTTTTGAGATTATTAAAAGAATAGGAGTTGTAGCCTATCAGCTACAACTGCCAGAAGAAATGACAGGAATACATGATGTATTTCATGTATGTAACCTCAAGTAATGTTTAGCTGATGAATCACTAATGGTACCTCTTAAGGATATAGAGGTAAATGAGCAGTTAAAATTTATAGAGAAGTCTCTAAAGATTGAAGACAGAAAGTTCAAGAATCTGAAACATAAAAGATTAGTTCTGGTCAAAGTGAAATGGGATTCCAAAAGAGGAACAAAGTACATATGGGAGCTTGAATCGGAGATGCAAAGGAAATATCCACACTTATTCCAGTAGACCTCGAGGACGAGTTCTAAAACAAGGTGGGGAGGATATAACAACCCTCCAAAATATATCCGACACCCTAAAAATATTTAAAATATCCCTATGCTTCCTAAAATACACCCCGTATTTGAAAACAGGCCCCCGGACACCTTTATTTTTATTAAAATTAATTAAAAACAAAATTTAACGTGCCGTCGCGGGGCGCGACACCCTTGGTTACCTTAGTCGCGGGCCGCGACAACCTAGACACAGGCAAGCCCCGAGGCCGCCACGTGTCCCAGTCGTGTCGAGCCTAGTGGTCAACTCAGCAACCCTAGGGCCTACCCTAGGGAGCCTCGCGGGCCGCGAAGGCCCTGCCTTTTTTCTTCGCGGGGCGCGACGAAGTGTTAGACATACACTATAAATAGAGGTAATCAGCTGTTCATTTGAAATCGCACAAACTTTCTTTCTCTCTCGAATTTTCAAGCATTATACCCCCTAATTAGCGAAACCCTGCCTCGTTGTAAGTATCATAACCCCCGGTTACGTATTAGATTCATTGTCCGATTGATCCAGGGTTCCGTAACGGCTGTCGTGGTTCTGCCCAACGTAGTCTTTAGAATGCCGTACCCGGGAGGGTATTACTAATGTAAATATTGGGTTATTATACTAACGCGTGTGCATTTGTGTAATTAATAGATAATCACCAGGAAATCCTAAAGGAAAACCAAAAGACATTAATGTGAGTAATCTCCTTTTTGTAAACTGTTTTTACAAAACCTCATATGATTAACATTATATTAAACAGTGATTGAGTATTTGTATTCTACAGTTATCGTCAGTATGTTGAGGTTTTGTATACAAAATTTGTTACTACATTGTGAGTAGTAACATGACCACAAGTCGGGTTGACAGTACTGTGGGTGGTAATTAAAGTAGATGGAAACAAATGTAATTGCGCGACCGCCCTCAATGCTGTAGACTGATAAAACATGTTTTGATTAAACTGGGATTCACTCACCAGTATTTCCCACTGACAAAATGTTTTTAAACGCGTTTCAGGTAACAAAATGGGAAAGCCAAATAGAAGCCAGCTGGACAGCACTGAAGGCTTGGAAAAGTGGCAATAAAAGTTACCTAAATAAAGATATGTTTTTATTTAAATAAAATAGGGTTTATCCCTATGAAAATGTGTGTACTTGAAACTTGGGAATTTCCCATGGGTTTAATATTATAAAAACGTTGTATTTTACTCTGATAAAATATTTCCTAACTACGGTCCTGATGTAATTTCCGCTGCCAAAACTGAAAAACACCGATACCACCGAAACTGGTCGCGGCCGCCCGTTCCCGGGTTGTTAGGAGACAGGGACTGTGACAAAGCTTGTCACCCGAATCTAGTTCCGAAGTCGAAATAATAATAATATTAATAAACAAAGTTTGGATTTCCCTTATTAGTATATGGGTTGTTATATGCCATGAGTTTACTAATAAGCTTCTCCATGGTTTATTAGGCACACTAGATCTGATTAAGGGTACCAGAAGCCATACGCACACCTTAGTCTAGTCAAGTTAAGTTAGGTTAAATTAATATACTAAAATTAAGATGCTAATTTAATTTAGTTTCAAAGGGGCCATGCAATCCTGTCACAAAAGATGATAAACTAAGAATTCGTAAAGGATAAACACATTTAATAAGATTAACCAATCTAGGAGTTTGAGAAGACAAGCTCATAATCCTAGATATCCAAACGATGCTAAAAACGGTAGAATGAAGAAGGAATGAGAAAGTTACCATCTCATGTTAAGAAAGCACAAAAGAAACCTGATTAGTTTGCTAACAAAAAGGCAAAGGGGGGTGCCATAGAGAAAGAGAAGAAGAAAGGCACCAAACAGGACAAAGATTCCTTAGCAATACAAGAGAAACTTGAAAAGCAAAAAGCTTTGGAAAATTTGAGTTGTTCAACAGATGCACCTGCTAGAAGACAACCTACAAGGCAAGTTAAAATCACTTCCCAAACCACTGCTACCACTGCTTCTCAATCCATTCAAACCAGCCAAACCACTATTATAACCATCAAAACATCTATTGGCATTAAAAATACGCAAACAGATGTTACAGTTACAACAACCCTTGTAACCACTCTTGAACCAGGTAAACCTATTTCACAAAAGGGTCCTGCTGGTTTACTGGAAAAAAAAAACCACAAACACATACTCCATCTCCTCCACCAAAATCTCCTACTCCTTACACCAGCTGGAGAAAACAAAATTTTATCATCAAGATGATGATGATGAAACTCCACTTGCTACACCAATCAAAATTGTAACCTCCATCTCTGCCACGTTATCATTGCCACTGATGTGTGTAAGGTGTAATATGTTTTTATTGATATTTTAAGCCCATTTTACACATTAGTCAGGTTTTAAATTTATAAAACACAATATTCTACTAACACTAAACATACACATGGGTAAGTGAACCCATCGTGAGCATAGTATAGCGTTGGTAAGATACCGAGGTCGTCCAAGGACACAAGAGCTTTTAGTATCGGTTTATCCCCAACGTCTAATCAAACTAAAATTTTTGGAAAAAGGTTTTAAATGAAAAAATAAAAACTAAAAATGCTGAAATAAAAATAAAAGTAAAAACAGATAGACAAGATGAATCACTTGGATCTGACTCACCTTTAATGTATCCTCTGATGATTTCCGCACTTTTGCACTTTTTAAGAGATTAGCTTAGTTATAGTAGTAGGCCCCTCTTTTGAAGGTGACGTTACCCTCAACCTAGTGGTTTGAGTCAGCGAGGATACAATCCCAGAGGGTCGGAATATTGAAAGATAATAAATTAAGTTATTAATGCGAAAAGTGGTAGGCCCCTCTTTTGAAGGTGACGTTACCCTTGGCTAAGTTGTTTGAGTCAGCAGGGATACAATCCCAAGTACCCGGTTTAATGTATTAATAGTAGTTTACATATGAGGGGATCAAGCCATTCGCACCACCGCCATCCAATGCCAGTGGGTATTGAAGGAGGTCCTAGTAAGTTTGACCCAGGTCCTTGCACGATCTATACATTGAACAAGGAAAAAACCTTACTAAACCACTCCCTTAACCCCCGACCAGGTAGCCAACATATCTCTATATAGACCGTAGAGATATGAATGGTGAAAATATTTTTACTTTATATAGACAGTAAAGTAATGCGAAGACACCACGGACAAATGATAAAGAAGTTTCACCTTCAACATAAGAAACTAGTTATTAAAGTTATTAATACAAAACCAAATAAAAAGTGCGAAAAGATTAAAAATCAAAAGTAATACATTAAATGCTTGTCTTCACCAAGTGATGTAAGAGACTTGGCTAAACATGGCCTTTGATAGACAAAAACTCATATGATCAATCTTGGATCCCGAGACTACTATACACACTCTAAGGTGGATGATGGTGGTGGATGTGGGTGTTGTAGTGGTGGTGGAGTGGTGGCAAAGTGCGGAATACTGTTGAAAGTGATAAGAACAAGAACTTGAATGATTGAATAACCAAAGTGCACACGGTTTCTAGGAACCGTCTGGTACACCGAATTCGAAATATGACAAGAAGAACAGAAAACAAAACAAACTCTCTAAAAATGTCTAACCTAATAATGAACTAGGTTCACCCTATTTATGGTTACATAGGGTGACCTAGTTACAGACTGGGCCAGGCCCACATGCACAATATTACTAACCAAACAAGCCCAAAACATCTAATTAGCCCACATGGCGTATTCTAATAATATCTAACCCACTACAAGGCTAAGCCCAATAGCCTATAACTTTGTTTGATAAAGATAAGCGTAAACCTACACAATTATAGGGCCTTACAATATCCCCCTAGGTTTATGCTGTCTTTATCAAACTGTTGTCTATCTCATGTCTCTGTGGGAAGATACTTTATCTCTTAATCTTCAAACTTGGGCTTGTTGTTCTTCTTAATCACGATGAGCTTTGCTTGAAAAACTTGTTGAGAAGAATGCAAGCGGAGGATTCTCAGCAACTATTTTCTTTGGCAAAGTCTTCAATTTCAAACAGGTTCACAGGTACTTATTCAAATGCACTATCACTGTCAGATGATGACTTGTATTTGGTTCTTCTGAATCAGACACATCTTGTTGTTGTGATGCTTCATGCTTTATCAGCAGCCAACAGCATCTCATTCTTCAATAACCCATGTTTCTTGATTTAAATCAAATTCTGCACATGCTCATAAATTCATAAGCAACATTTCTAAACAGCAGAGGGAAAGTACCACATGAACACTAGGTACATCCAAGTATTTGTACTCGAATTTCACAATTCAAATTTCATTCAATTTATGATTATCAATCAAATCTTCAAGAACAGTTAAATTTTTTAATAAAACAAATAAGCACTCTATTTTTGGATTTTTTTTATTTTATAAAAATAACACACTATTTTTGGATTTTTTATTTATTTTAACATTACTGACAAAAAAATAAACAAAGAAAGAAACTAATATACAATTACAATTTGCAATGGGATCAAATCACAGTGTTTCAGGCTAGACTACACTTATCAACACTAATTTACTTTGGGTGATCCGAGCGATTGCCAGTATATTTGTCCACTTAAACTTGTCTCCCTAGGCCTTTTTCAAGTAACGGTCTGCAACTGATTTATCATGTTTTTAATTTAATTAATATGAACACTCAATTAAATCACAATCAATTCCCGGAATATTTAAACAGAACAAGCTATCATATATGTAGTTTCCCTACCACATATTTCACAAGCCCGTTCTAGGATTCTGAAACCTTGACTGGGACAGGATTGAGAAAAGAACAGAATAGATCATTTGTAGAGATGGATATAATATACAGATCAAATGAGATTTTTCTCAGTTTGATTTAGGTTTTTTTTTTGTCTCTTTTGGGTACTAGAGGGCCTCTTTCGGGTGTAATTGATCTATAGCACGACAACGTACAGCTAGGTCTTTGCTCACGCAAAACAGAAGCTGACGTTGCCTAGCACCTCCAGGTCTTTGCTCACGCAAAACAAAGGAGATACACGAGTTGGTCAGAAAATGTTTCAGAACTAGAACGCAATTGTGTGTATCGGGACGTCACACACGCATTCAAATAGCCATGTCCTAATTCCAAGTTACGTTTTTTCCTGAGGTCATAGAGTAATTTAATGTTCTAAACAGAATTAGTCAAAGCGTCCAACCATCAGGATAAAGCCTACCAACATATCGCTCTAGAGTCAGACCGTTTCAATATTGGTCTTACATGAGTCAGCCTTAATCCACATAATGAAATTATTTCATTTCCCATATATGCAACAAAAAATTTTTATTTTTCTGTTTTCGAATGTTTTTGTATTTTTTTTTATTTTCTCTATTTACAGATCGATATCTCTAGATATCCCCCTAAATTTGTGCATAAATCTTATGCGCAAATTTACCTAACAACGAAAATGTATGTGCAAAGATTGACACGAGAGAAAATGAAAATATTTTTATTGTTTTTGGCTAACCGTTCCATCATTAGATTTAAGACTAATCAATATCAAAATTTAGAACATGAAATTCAGATTTGTAACTTTTCGCTGATCCTGTCTTACTTACTTCTCTTATCTCCTTCAAACGAAACATATCAACTGTAAATAAATATACATTTTGAAAAAAAGTGAAATGTTACCCGTTATGTCTCTGGAACAACCGCTATCAACATCCAAGGATTGTCAACAGCTTCTCCTTGGTTGTCCCTGAAAAGTAAGGAGATTAGTAAGACATTGGTACCCAGGCCATCGTGGTCCTGGGTATTCCTGAAGCATCAACATATGACACTTCTGAAAAAACACATGCCCCCTTTTGATTCAAGGACTGGTGATGTCGCTGCTTTGTGTTTTGCCTTCCAAAATTGTTTAGACTTTTCTAATTTCTTAGGAGCCTTTGGCAAAACTGTTTGTTTTCAAACCTTTTATTTTTTCAGAACTTGTTTAGGTTTCAAAGCTTGTTTCCTTTTTGCTTTTGCAGCATTTCAATCCCCATCAGATGGTTTAACCTGTGGACGCTTATCCATCATTGCCTTAGGTTTTTCAACCTTCATTGGCTTATAATAAGATCTGTCCCTTGGTGTAACCCTCTGATTCTGTGCATAGTATGGTACATTGGGACTATGTGTGCAATTCCTTGCAATGTGACCGGGTATGCCGCAGTTGTAGCAAGTTTGCTTCTTTACGTAAGGAGCATATCCCAATCCATTAGACCTAATTGATGATGGATTTGAGTTATAAGATTCGTTCGATGATTTGTTTGTAAACTGTTCAGACTTTCTCCCTTGCTTCTTATGTCCCTATTTACAACAGTTAGTACAATTACTGTTAGGGTTAGTCTTATCATTTCTAACTGTTTGCTTTGGAGGCACATATTTGTTTGAAGGGCCTCTCAAAGCTGGCTCAGAAACAGCCTTTCTCACATAAGGAGGAGCATCAGCACACAAATTTGATGTTTTTGGACAAACATCGACAGCTTTCTAACAAACAACATCATCCCCCTTAACCTAATCCTCTACTATTACCTTATCTGCACATGAAGGAGACGCATCAGTAACATTCACACACTTAAAATCGGGGACCGACCTTGTTGTTTCAATCTCAGATGTTGTGGGCTCAGTCACTGTTTCACTGCTTGATTCAGCTGAACCACCTGAGTTACATCCCTTTTGTAGTGGCTCTGCTGAATCTTCTGCTGCTGAATCAGCTACTTCAGAAGACTCACAACTGGATTCACTATATTCAACTGATTCCAATTTCTCAGAATCTGTTGCTTCAGTTGATTCGCATTTGGAGTCAGATGGAACAAGTGGCTCAGATTCTACTATTGTTGGTTCTGATTCAACTATTTCTGGTGATTCGTTACTAGACTCGGCAGAATCAACTAACTCTGACTTTTCACAGTTAGTTGTCTTCGTGGAGTCACATGACGAATCAGATGAAGAAGTCGATTCATTTTGTTTACGAGACCACTTAACAAATTCATTCATCATAGCAAACTCAAAGTTGAGAGATTTTGTTTCAGACTCTTTCTCTTGTTGTTGTACTTCGGGTGAATTTTGAGAAAGACTTGACTCAGTATTATCTAATACTTGAAAATGTTTGTCAATATTAGCATTATTCTCAAAATTTAGAGTCTCGGTCTCGTCTAAAACAACAGTTGGTTTGATGAATGTTTTCTTTAAGGCCTGTTTTTCTAAAGTGATTTCTGTTTTATCAGGCCTTGTGATCTTTACTTTCCTATATTCAACAGGCTCTACCTTTCTATCCTCGGGCTTCCCATATTCCATTTCAGGAAAGTCGGCTATCTCCTCATCAGTCATGGGAATTGAGGTGTAATTGTGATTGTATGGTGGAGGTATGCATACAAATCCCAATCCATTATTCCTCACTTCCTTTTTGCTATACTTTAACTGTTGATTTATCATCTTTTCGACCTTTTCACTTGAAACGTCAAACTTTTTAAAATTAAATTCAGTATTTTCAAAAGTTGATTTTAAGTCATTTAATTCAACAGTTAACTTTTCAGGTCGCTCCTTGAAGTGGAGATATCGACAGTTCGCTTCGCTTAGATCGCTATGCAACTTTCGGATATCACGCTTTTGCGCCTCCACCATATCCTTATACCCACCCAGTTTCTTTTTAATTTCATAACTACTGGATCTGGTATATTGAAGTTGCATAGTAAGCGACTCAGCCTGTTCTTTAAAACCCTTTACATTTTCCCTGCACTTTGAAGTACAACAAACATGTCACACCCCGACCATGTAAAACAACAAACCGTGGCGGAAACGTCGGGGCGTGTTGTAACAGAATCATTTTTTCACAACCATGGTAATTAAAAGTTTCGTTTTATTGATTCATTTAGTAAATTACATTGTCTTAATACCAAACAAACAAATTAAACATCGTCTATTATCGTTATTAAGTCACTAAGGCCTTGTCCAGATCCTATATGGCTCATTCATCCTAGCAATCGATATCACGCAACACCACCTGAAACATATGTAAAAACAAAGTCATCAAAGAAATGCTGGCGAGCACATAGGTTTTGTGAGAGTATCGGATTCATGGCTCGTTTGTATGCTGCAGTACCTTATTAGACTACAAGAGTCAAAATTACAAACCTCGTTTTGAAAAGTGTATTGCAACATAATTATCCAACTCAAATCAAGATGGTTATAGTTTATAAAATCTCGTAGCCATGATTCTTAACCCCAAAACATTTGTTTTAGTAAACCAAATCGTAAAACATCTCGTATAAACTCGTTAATAAAACTTGTATGGTTTATATCATTTCGAAAACCTCGTTGTGTGACATCATTTCAAAATCGTTTCCCAAGTGAACTAAATAATGACATGAAATGTAATATGATAAAAGCACTTATATATAAGATGTACCAGCGGCGTATCTACCATGATTTTATCATGCTACACCCATCCCATTATCTAATCACTACCCATAACCAATCGTTTATCCAATTCTTTTTTCTCGTTTAAGTCGTTTCAAATCGTTTAACTCGTTTCCAAATCGTGTTCGTTTAAATTATGAAACTACCTTTGGTCATCTTGCTAATAACATTCAAACCTTGGTGACTTGACTATCTTGTTTCTCGTATTAACAAACCACCAAAGGGTAAGTTAACAATCATCAGATTCGGTCATTACCTACATAACCCCCACACATAACCATGGGTGTAGTCTGATAACGGGACTTGTCAGATCCTATGGTACCATAACCTAATACTGGTCGGCTTGATCAATGCTAATGATTTTCATTCATTATGTAACTACGTCCAACAAGTTTGTTCACATTATCGAAATCGTTATTAGTTTAATATAAACCATGTTAATCGTTTTTGAAAACATCGTTTAAATATCGAAATCGTTTTAATACATATGAATCACCTCAAAACAATTGAAAACAGTAAAATAGGGGAACTATGTACTCGCGTTGAATAGAAGGGTATCCTTGATCTAAAGAACTTAGCGAAGCTCAGGCAAACCAAGGAAATTCAAGTAGTACATAGTAATCGGATCACTAGTAAATAAATCGACACCTAAATCGGAAGATCGGACAGAATGAGGTCTTGTAAACCAAATGATTGTTGGAACTCATGTGGTATGGTTTAACAAAGCCTACATTCTAAATCGGAACCTAACCTAAGTGCTTTTGACCCGTTATGGCCCGTTTAGGTAGCTTACGCTACTTTAACGCGTCGTTCGCGCAAATGCGCGTTCGAGACGTCTAACTAGTCCTATGACAAGTATTATATGCCTAAACATGTTTAATTATGTTGCATAATCAGTTAAGTGACAAATGTTTAGGTTACATATGCTTAAAATCCAATTATGCATGAAAAGGGCATTTTGGTCATTTACCTAAGGCATATAAACTACCTATCGTACAACGACTTAAACTAGGTGACCATAAGGTATAACCTCGGAAGGTTATTCCCTATGGAACTACGGTCACTAAACATGCTTGGTCAGATCCTAATGATCGACCAAACGGGTCGAGTTCGAAAGTCTAAGCGGTGGTTTAGGCCGCTTGACTTACGACTCTAAACAAGCACCAAATTAAAAGTGACAAGCTAAGCATGTTAAAACATGCTTAACTAAGTTAGAAAATTGTGACACCCCAGGAAAACCAGTAAACTACACAACACAGCTAGCTTCCTCAGTAACCACGTGCAAAATTTCGGGACGAAACTTCTTTCAAGTTGGGTATAATGTGACAACCCGAGTTTCCAAGGTTTCTACTCAACTTAATACTCGTTCACAAAGCATTGGTTATATATGTGATGTGCATTATAGTGTCTATGTGATATGTATGTGTAGTGTATTAATAATGTGATGTGGGTTTAATAAAAACCCCTTAGCCAAAAACACCTCCCATACGAAAACACCCCTGTCGAAAACAAGGGGTTTTCACCAACTGTGAACTAACGAAATCCGTTTGGATTTCGTCGGAGATGTTGGGCCCAAAGTCAAACGCGGCCCAATGGCCTGATTTGTTTGCTTAAACACGTTAAGGTTAAGAATAAGTATATTGTAAAACCCTAGGCCCCCTTTCTAATCAACGACAGTTTACTCTTCTCCTCATACCATCGCCCCCATCGTCATAGCAGCCTTTCTCCTTCCCTACGAAGCCAAGCCAAACCTCTCCTACTTTTGCATACTTGTCGGCCTCAGGTTAGTATATATTCTTGTCGTCGAATCGTTAATCTTGGCTGCACTCATAACTGTTTTCGTAATTGCATAAGTGACGGGTTCATGATGTTAGTTTCATGTTGATTGTCTTGATCATGTGTAAATTGTTATAATCTGTTTTGCCGATCTTGGAATTAATAAGATTCAAAAGTGTCATGTGTGGTAATGAATGAAAAAGATGAAGGTTTTACTATTAGTTGTTTTAGTTGATTTTAGTAACATGGATGATAAGAGTTCTGTAATATGCTTATCATGAATTCTGGGCATATGTGACGGTCATATGAATGCTTGGTGATGGGTTTTCATGAAAACGTACAACCGGTTAAGCATAGGGTACAACATGGTCATGCGCATATACAATGTTTAAACCCACTATCTGTTTAAGTGACGTCGAGGATCATGCTCGAACCTGCTGTCTTTCGTATTAGTTTCCATCGATGATGTTTGTTATTTGATAAAGATGGTTCCTGTTGAATGATAATGAGTGACGATGATGAATCAATTCCCACATACGAAACTTATAGGATTAAATGTATGAAGTATCTATATTGATTAATTCAATGGAGGTATGGATGTATGTGCATTGCCTTGTGAAACAATCATGCCATGCGAAGTAACAAGAACTGACAGCACTAAGATCGAACACTCCAATCTCTATCTATATTTATGAAATAATTAATATATTATATCATGCATATATCTAAAATTGGTTGTTCAAATATGGACGTTAAATGCTAATGATTCTAGAAATTGGACAAACTACCTTCATGGTCTAATGGTTATATTAAAGATAGAATTTTAGAAAATAGAATCAATAGCTTAATGTTATTTCGTTGAATGATGTGACCCATTAACTATGTTAAGTTAATAGTGTTAACCCTGTTAGTATGTAACTCTGTTAAAGATGTGCATTTAACCCTGTTGAGAATGTTAACTCAGTTAAGTTAACTCTGTTAAGTATGTTAAATCTGTTAAGCTTATTAACTCAGTTAATAAATACATTAACTCTGTTGAGCATGATAACTTAGTTAAGGAACTTGCAAGTAACTTTGAACCTTGTATGATTGACAAACTTTTTATGTGTTACTTGATGATTAACTGCCAAA
Organism: Helianthus tuberosus; assembly: GCA_030545235.1. Lineage (NCBI taxonomy): Eukaryota > Viridiplantae > Streptophyta > Magnoliopsida > Asterales > Asteraceae > Helianthus > Helianthus tuberosus. The sequence continues at coordinate 27,646,463 of CM060419.1, forward strand.
TCACTCTCTAATACTGATTGCATGTGAAACTTTACGAACTTAAACAGATTTAATATACGTGCATACTATAGGACTTGATTGATTACTTGCGAGCACGTAGTTTAGCATACCGAGCAAACCAAGGTGAGTTCACACTTTTACCAAGGCATGGGATTCCCGGGGTTGGGAATGGGGTTAAATGGTTACTTGTACTTTCATCGTTACTGGAATACGTACCACTGACCTCATTAGGGGAAGGTCACTTATAGATACAGCTAGACTAGTAACACATCTGACGCCCCCACTAATCTTCGCACACATGCCTGGAATGGCCGCGATACGAATACTAATCTTTGCACACATGCCTGGAATGGCCGCGATACGAATACTAATCTTCGCACACATGCCTGGAATGGCCGCGATACGAATACTAATCTTCGCACACATGGCTGGAATGGCCGCGATACGAATACTAAACTTCACAAACATGCCTGGAGGGCCGCGATACAAATACAACTAGTCTAGAACCCCACAAATCTTCGCAAACATGCCTGGAAGGCCACGATACAAATAAATACGATACATGGTTTACTAAACAAACATACGGTTTACGAAACGAATACTATAACTAAACAACCAACTGTGAACTCGCTCAACTTTGTTGTTGACTCGTTGTTACATGCCTTGCAGGTCGTTAGGTACTCATGGAGCTTGCACGGGGAGGCACAGTCGTTGTGGGACATGGATCGAGGATGCCATGTTAAACGTTTATGACATTTCAAACTTATTTCTTATGTTGGGTTTTACATTTATGCTTCCGCTAAACACTTAACTATGCTTTGGTTTTGAACACCTTTCATATTGTTTGGTTGAATTATTTTTACTACATACATGGTTCAATATGATTGGTGGCTTGATCCTGGTCATGTCACGCCTCCAAGCGGTGATACTTCGCGTGTGGATTTTGGGGGTGTGACAGATTGGTATCAGAGCCATTGGTTATAGTGAACTTGGTTTTAATAAGGGGAAAAAAGTTTTTGTTAAAACCAGACTATAACCTGAACAGTGCTCAACGATCCACAACGACGCTTCGCTCCATGTGCAAGACTCGACATTCTAGGTGATATGATTTATGTTACATTGCCTACTTGCTAGATTACATAGAACTTTGCTCACGGTATGCTTAGATAAACGTAACAACTGTTGATTGAAACACATGTGTGCTTACTCTCTTCTGTCATCGTACTTTTGCGAACCTTTCTCACTCATGTTTCCTTTGGTATCAAGATCATGAGTGGACGCGTTAACCTAACTCAAGCCCAGTTGGCGGCTTTGATCACTGAACAAGTTACTGCAGCACTTGCAGCTGCCCAGGCAGGAGGTATAGCCTGCCATCACAACTTACTCTAGGATCTTTAGATCCTACTCTCGTAACCCACACTTGTGCTTAATTTTGTTTACTCTTACGCACACGACCGGTCAACACGCTCAGTCACCTGTGTGCACCTTCAAGACTTTTATGGACTGCCGTCCTACTACTTTCAGTGGTACTGAAGGGGCCGTTGGACTCCTCCACTAGTTCGAGAAGCTCGAGTCAGTCTTCGAAATGTGTGAATGCCCCGAGGCTCTTAGGGTGAAATATGCCACTGGTACTCTCGAAGGCACTGCACTAACTTGGTGGAACGCGCAAGTTCAGATGTTGGGGCTGGTCGCTGCCAATGCCACCCCATGGAATGATTTTAAGGAACTGATTAAACGTGAATACTGTAGTCGTGATGACATCCACAAGCTGGAAGTGGAGTTCTTTAAACTTGAAGATGACGGGGTCAGAGATGGAGGCGTATACGAAACGATCCAATGAACTGGCAGTGTTATGTCCAACTATGGTGGATCCTCCCATCAAACGCATTGAGCTGTACCTCAAAGGCTTAGTACCAGAGATTCAAAGTCATGTGACTTCTGCCAACCTTGCTACTATTCAAGATGTTACTCGTCTTGCTCATCGTCTCACAGACCATGCAGTGGAACAGAACAGGCTGCCTAAGTGTATTGGTGCTACTGCTACTACTACTTCTGCTACTCCCAGTGACAACAAACGAAAGTGGGATGGAACCTCTAGCAAGGGTTCGACTTCGGTTCAGTCCCAGGCACAGCAGCAAAAGATCGATGACTACCAGAGTCCTGGTCAGCAATCTTCTGGTAGTCAAGGGCAAGGTGAATATCGAGGAAATCACCCAAAGTGCAATTGATGCAACAGACACCACAGTGGTCAGGAGCTCACGACCTGCGAATCAGAACCACAACCAAGGAAACAGGAACAATAATGGAGGCAACAACGGGGGTAATAACAACGGCAATGGTGCCAGGGGTCGAGTGTTCGTGATTGGACAGGGTGATGCTAGGAATGACCCCAACGTCGTGATGGGTTCGACATCATCATTGGAATGGATTGGTTATCCCAACAGCAAGCAGAGATTATGTGCAAGGAAAAGGTCGTTCGTATTCCTCATTTGGGGAAGGAACCCCTCATGGTTCAAGCGACAAGAGTGGTGCTATAGAGGGCATCATCTTCTTCCTTAAGGCCCAGAAGTGTTTGAAAAAGGGTCGCACCGCTATCTTAGCACTTGTTACTGACGCATCAACGAAAGAGAAGAAGATTGAGGATATTCCAGTAGTACGCCACTTTCCTCAAGTGTTTCCTGAAGATTTACCGGGGCTACCGCCTCATCGGCAGGTCGAATTTCAAATCGAGCTAGCTCCTGGAGCAGCACCCATAGCTCGAGCACCTTATCACTTAGCTCCAACCAAACTGGAAGAATTGTCTAAGAAATTGCAAGAACTCTTGGAAAAGGGTTTCATTCGTCCCAGCTCTTCGCCCTGGGGGGCTCCAGTATTATTTGTGAAGAAGAAAGACGGTTCCTTTTGCATGTGCATAGATTACCGTGAACTCAACAAGGTGACCGTGAAGAATCGCTATCCTCTTCCACGCATTGACGACTTGTTTGACCAGCTGCAAGGGTCGAGCTACTACTCCAAGATCGATCTGAGATCGGGTTACCATCAACTGAGAGTCCGGGATGAGGACGCCTCCAAAACAGCATTCAGAACACGCTACGGCCATTACGAGTTTCTGGTCATGCCATTCGGGTTAACAAACGCGCCTGCAGTCTTTATGGATCTTATGAACAGAGTTTGCAAACCTTATCTTGACAAGTTCATTATTTTTTTCATCGACGACATCCTGATCTATTCGAAGAGTCAGGAGGAACACGAGCAGCATTTACGACTCATTTTGGAACTTCTTCGAGCAGAACAGCTGTATGCCAAGTTTTCAAAATGCGACTTCTGGCTTCGTGAAGTCCATTTCCTAGGCCACGTGGTGAACAAGGATGGGATTCATGTTGATCCATCGAAAGTTGATTCGATCAGAAACTGGCCTGCACCTCGTACACCAACAGAAATCCGCCAGTTCTTGGGTTTGGCGGGCTATTATAGAAGGTTCATCAAAAACTTCTCCAAGATTGCACAACCCTTCACCTCACTAACTCAGAAAGGCGTTATCTATCGTTGGGGAAATGCACAGGAATCAGCATTTCAGCACTTAAAGGATAGACTTTGTAGCGCACCTATTCTCTCATTGCCAGAGGGCACAGATGATTTTGTGGTCTACTACGACGCATCTATTCAGGGTCTTGGATGTGTGTTGATGCAACGGGATAAAGTCATTGCTTATGCTTCACGCCAACTTAAGATTCACGAACGGAATTACACTACACACGATTTAGAGCTGGGAGCTGTTGTTTTTGCACTCAAGATATGGCGACATTACCTGTACGGTACCAAGTGCACTATTTACACCGATCACAGGAGTCTCGAGCATATCTTCAAGCAGAAAGAGTTGAGCATGCGACAGCGTCAATGGGTTGAGCTATTGAATGATTACGAATGTGCGATCAAGTACCATCCGGGTAAAGCCAATGTGGTGGCCGATTCCCTCAGTAAAAAAGATACCACACCTAGGCGTGTGCGAGCACTACAACTTACCATCCAGTCTAGCCTTCCTGCACAGATACGAAATGCTCAGGTAGAAGCATTGAAACCCGAAAACGTCAGGACTGAAGCTCTACGCGGCTCAAGACAACGGTTAGAACTAAAGGCAAACGGAGCCTACTATGTAACAGGATGCATCTGGGTCCCACACTATGGAAACTTACGCGAGCTTGTGATGGATGAAGCGCATAAGTCTCGCTACTCAGTACATCCTGGTTCGGATAAGATGTACCACGATTTGAAAACTACATAGTGGTGGCCTAGCATGAAAGCTCATATAGCAACTTACGTTAGCAAGTGTTTGACTTGTGCGAGAGTCAAGACAGAATATCAGAAACCATCGGGCCTACTCCAACAACCAGAGATACCACAATGGAAATGGGAGCAAATTTCTATGGATTTTGTTACTGGCCTGCCTAGATCTCAACGTGGGAATGATACTATTTGGGTGATCGTCGATCGACTCACTAAGTCTGCACACTTCTTGGCTATCAAGGAAACAGACAAGTTCTCTACTCTAGCAGACGTATATCTTAAGGAAGTTGTCTCGAGGCACGGGGTGCCAACCTCGATTATCTCCGATCGTGACGCACGTCTTACTTCAGAATTGAGGCAAGAAATGCACAAATCTTTTGGCTCTCGTTTAGACATGAGCACAGCTTATCACCCTCAGACGGATGGGCAGTCTGAGCGCACTATTCAAACTTTAGAAGACATGCTTCGTGCATGTGTAACCGATTTCGGCAACGGCTGGGAAAAACACCTCCCGTTAGTGGAGTTCTCGTATAACAACAGTTACCACACCAGCATTCAAGCCGCTCCATTCGAGGCATTGTACGGGCGTAAATGTCGATAACCTCTTTGTTGGGCAGAGGTGGGTGATAGTCAGATCACGGGTCCAGAACTTGTAGTGGACACAACGAAAAGAATTGCTCAGATACGGCAACGCATGGCGGCAGCTCGCGACCGTCAGAAAGCCTATGCAAACAAGCGCCGGAAACCTCTAGAATTCTAGTTCGGGGACCGGGTTCTACTTAAAGTCTCACCCTGGAAGGGTGTGGTTCGCTTTGGAAAAAGGGGCAAACTCAATCCGCGTTATGTCGGACCATTCGAAATCAAAGAGAAAATAGGCAAGGTGGCCTACAAACTAAAGCCTACCCGCAGAAGTCAGTGCAGTTCACAACGTTTTTCACGTGTCGAATCTGAAGAAGTGTCTGTCAGATGAGACCCTCATAGTTCCTTTGAAGGACTCACTATCGACGATCAGTTACGATTCGTCGAGGAACCAGTTGAAATCACGGACCGAGACGCTAAGGTCCTCAAGCACACTAGAATACCTCTTGTTCGAGTTCGTTGGAACTCCCGTCATGGCCCAGAGTTTACCTGGGAACGAGAAGATCAAATGAAACTCAAGTATCCCCAGTTTTTCGGAAACAACGCAACCACCACTGAGGCTGAAGCTACTACAGAATTTCGGGACGAAATTCCAAACCAACGGGGGGATGATGTGACACCCCATGAAAAGCAGTAAACTACACAACACAGCTAGCTTCCTCAGTAACCACGTGCTAAATTTCGGGACGAAATTTCTTTCAAGTTGGGGATAATGTGACAACCCGAGTTTCCAAGGTTTCTACTCAACTTAATACTCGTTCACAAAGCATTGGTTGTATATGTGATGTGCATTATAGTGTCTATGTGATATGTATGTGTAGTGTATTAATAATGTGATGTGGGTTTAATAAAAACCCCTTAGCCGAAAACACCTCCCATACGAAAACACCCCTGTCGAAAACAAGGGGTTTTCACCAACTGTGAACTAACGAAATCCGTTTGGATTTCGTCGGAGATGTTGGGCCCAAAGTCAAACGCGGCCCAATGGCCTGATTTGTTTGCTTAAACACGTTAAGGTTAAGAATCAGTTTATTGTAAAACCCTAGGCCCCCTTTCTAATCAACGGCAGTTTACTCTTCTCCTCATACCATCGCCCCCATCATCATAGCAGCCTTTCTCCTTCCCTACGAAGCCAAACCAAACCTCTCCTACTTTTGCATACTTGTCAGCCCCAGGTTAGTATATATTCTTGTCGTCGAATCGTTAATCTTGGCTGCACTCATAACTGTTTTCCTAATTGCTTAAGTGACGGGTTCATGATGTTAGTTTCCTGTTGATTATCTTGATCATGTGTAAATTGTTATAATCTGTTTTGCCGATCTTGGAATTAATAAGATTCAAAAGTGTCATGTGTGGTAATGAATGAAAAAGATGAAGGTTTTACTATTAGTTGTTTTAGTTTATTTTAGTAACATGGATGATAAGAGTTCTGTAATATGCTTATCATGAATTCTGGGCATATGTGACGGTCATATGAATGCTTGGTGATGGGTTTTCATGAAAACGTACAACCGGTTAAGCATAGGGTACAACATGGTCATGCGCATATACAATGTTTAAACCCACTATCTGTTTAAGTGACGTCGAGGATCATGCTCGAACCTGCTTTCTTTCGTATTAGTTTCCATCGATGATGTTTGTTATTTGATAAAGATGGTTCCTGTTGAATTATAATGAGTGACGATGATGAATCAATTCCCACATACGAAACTTATAGGATTAAATGTATGAAGTATCTATATTGATGAATTCAATGGAGGTATGGATGTATGTGCATTGCTTTGTGAAACAATCATGCCATGCGAAGTGACAAGAACTGACAGCACTAAGATCGAACACTCCAATCTCTATCTATATTTATGAAATAATTAATATATTATATCATGCATATATCTAAAGTTGGTTGTTCAAATATGGAAGTTAAATGCTAATGATTCTAGAAATTGGACAAACTACCTTCATGGTCTAATGGTTATATTAAAGATAGAATTTTAGAAAATAGAATCAAATAGCTTAATGTTATTTCATTGAATGATGTGACCCATTAACTATGTTAAGTTAATAGTGTTAACCCTGTTAGTATGTAACTCTGTTAAAGATGTGCATTTAACCCTGTTGAGAATGTCAACTCAGTTAAGTTAACTCTGTTACTTATATTAAATCTGTTAAGCTTATTAACTCAGTTAATAAATACATTAACTCTGTTGAGCATGATAACTTAGTTAAGGAACTTGCAAGTAACTTTGAACCTTGTATGATTGACAAACTGTTTATGTGTTACTTGATGATTAACTGCCAAATCACTCTCTAATACTGATTGCATGCGAAACTTTACGAACTTGAACTGATTTAATATACGTGCATACTATAGGACTTGATTGATTACTTGCGAGCACGTAGTTTAGCATACCGAGCAAACCAAGGTGAGTTCACACTTTTACCAAGGCATGGGATTCCCAGGGTTGGGAATGGGGTTAAATGATTACTTGTACTTTCATCGTTACTGGAATACGTACCACTGACCTCGTTAGGGGAAGGTCACTTATAGATACAGCTAGACTAGTAACACATGGGAAGCCCCCACTAATCTTAGCACACATGCCTGGAATGGCCGCGATACGAATACTAATCTTCGCACACATGCCTGGAATGGCCGCGATACGAATACTAAACTTCGCAAACATGCCTGGAGGGCCGCGATACAAATACAACTAGTCTAGAATAAATGGGAAACCCCCACAAATCTTCGCAAACATGCCTGGAAGGCCGCGATACAAATAAATACGATACATAGTTTACTAAACAAATATACGGTTTACGAAACGAATACTATAACTAAACAACCAACTGTGAACTCGCTCAACTTTGTTGTTGACTCGTTGTTACATGCCTTGCAGGTCGTTAGGTACTCATGGAGCTTGCACGGGGAGGCACAGTCGTTGTGGGACATGGATCGAGGATGCCATGTTAAACGTTTATGACATTTCAAACTTATTGCTTATGTTGGGTTTTACATTTATGCTTCCGCTAAACACTTAACTATGCTTTGGTTTTGAACACCTTTCATATTGTTTGGTTGAATTATTTTTACTACATACATGGTTCAATATGATTGGTGGCTTGATCCTGGTCATGTCACGCCTCCAAGCGGTGATACTCCGCGTGTGGATTTTGGGGGTGTGACAAAAATAGGTTTTGATATCAAAACAAAGTGTTTTGATACCCAAAAGTAGTTTGGTTGCAAAATACGCTTAAATGCGCATTTTGACCGAAACTACGACTCGTCACTATGCCTAGTCAACGTGGTAATTAGTAGGTATAGTCACTAGGGACTATAACCATCGTGATTACGCTCACGTTGCGAAGTTCAAACGAACTTCTCGTTGACCAACTCGTGGTCAAAGCTGAAAGTCAAACACTGTTTGACTTTTAAGCTAGGAAAGCGATAAAAGAATGAAGGAAGCTTACAAAGGGTCCTTGCTAGGGAGAACTTGATCAATCACACTCAGGTATGAAGCAATGGCTCCAACTTAGAGTGTAATTCAGATCAAGGGTGAAGAGAATGAATGAAATGGCCAAGCTATTTATACTTGTGCATGATGAACAAGATCAAGACAAGTGTTTGTGTGGCCAAGAAGTAATAAATCCTAACCATCCAAGTGTTATGAGCAGCTTAGAAGCCTTGGGGAGGTGTTAACTTCGGGTCCCCAAAACATGAAAATTGTGTACAAGGGCCTTAAGAACGAGTTGGGAGGCTGCTATGAAGTTTTTGCTGAACTGACACTTTTAGGTGGCCAGCGTAAGCCAGAGGACAAGTTTTACGCGGCCGGTGTAAAACCTGCAGATCAGAAACTTTCAATTTTGACAGCTTTGGTCCCTGCATGTGTTTGAGCCCATTTTTGGCAGTTTTAACACCCGTTAAGCCATTTTTAAGGCCCTACAAGGTGGTCAAAGTATAGAGGACTCAAAATATGCTTGGAAAACTCTCGGTTGTCGGCTCGTTTGGTCGTACGGTCACGTTATTTGTCAAATTACGACGAAACTTGAACGGACGCGAAAACAATCCAAATTACGCTACGAATGGTATTTTTGCATGCCGATCACTAAAATAAAAATACTTTAGTGTCTACAAAAATTTTGGATCTCCAGATGTGGTCAGAACGTAAGATATGCGCGAAAATGCAAACTTACGTTGTTTTTGACACTTTTAGTCCCTGTAAGATCAAATAAGCATGTTTTCGCACACCGAACCACTCAAAGCTTATTTCTAAGCTATGTTTAGGTTATTTATCGTATGTTTAGCTTATGATCAAGTTCCGGACTGTTCGATACCATACGAATCGGTATAGTTTCGTAGTTTGACTCAAATAGTCCCTACGATCGAATAGACTTATTTTCAACACACCAAACCATCCAAAACTTATTTCTAAGTTATGTAAAGGTTACTTAAGGTATGTTAAGCCTATGTCACTTTTACGGAGTGTTTTTCACGTTAAACTGACTGCGTTTAAGCACCAGTTTGCATATAACCTTATAGAAAGCGATTTAAAGCTTGAAATCGGAATCGAATCAAATCGTAAAATCATCAAACACAAATACACACATAATAACACCAAAACAAATTGTTTTATTAATAATTAACATTGTTTTACATTGTACATCATTTACAGAGCACAGTTGTCACAGTCTCCACTACTTTAGGAAATTTCGTCCCGAAATTTTAACTAGAGGAAACTTGTTACAACAATTGCGGATATTTCGCCTTCATTTGGTCCTCACTTTCCCAAGTAAACTCTGGGCCACGTTTGGATTCCCAGCAAACCTTCACAACGCGAATCCGTTTGTTCTTCAACTGTTTGACTGCACGGTCCACTATCTCCACAGGTTTCTCGAAAAAGTGCATCGTTTCATCGATTTGGATTTCGTCGAGTGGAATGTGAAGATCAGTGTCCGCTAAACATTTTCGCAAATTGGACATGTGAAAAGTCGGATGAATATTTCCAAGCTCTGGAGGTAGCTCTAGTCGATAGGCAACCTTTCCAACCCTTTCAACAATCTTAAATGGTCCAACATATCGTGGTGCAAGTTTTCCTTTCTTTCCAAATCTCACCACTCCCTTCCAAGGTGACACCTTGAGTAGGACATGGTCTCCGACTTGAAATTCTAGGGGCTTGCATCACATATCCGCATAACTCTTTTGACAACTTCTAGCTGTCACAAGATTATCACAAATTTTCTTGATTTTGTCTGTCGTCTCCAGTATGAGCTCAGGTCCAGTAAGCTAAGCTTCACCGATCTCATTCCAACAAACAGGTGAACGAAATTTTCGACCTTAAAGAGCTTCAAATGGTGCCATATTAATGCTAGCATGATAACTGTTGTTGTAAGAGAACTCGATCAATGGCATATGAGAATCCCAATTACCACCAAAGTCTATCACGCATGCTCTAAGCATATCCTCCAAAGTTTGAATCGTCCTCTCAGATTCTCCATTTGTTTGAGGATGATAAGCAGTGCTTAGATTTAGTTGGGTTCCCATAGCAGATTGCATGGTCTTTCAGAAATGAGATGAAAATCGAGCATCACGATCGGAAATGATATCCAAAGGAACACCATGTCGTGATACAATCTCATCAACATAAATCTTTGCAATTTTATCTGCAGATAAATCCTCGCGAATCGGAATAAAATGAGCTGACTTCATTAAACGATCGATAACAACCCATATAGCATCGTGACCTTTTGATGTACACGGAAATTTAGTGATGAGATCCATAGCAATGTTCTCCCACTTCCAAACCGGTATCTCGGGTTGTACAAGCAATCCAGAAGGTCGTTGATGTTTAGCCTTGACTTTGAGACAAGTTAGGCATTTCGATACATACAAGGCAATATCCTTCTTCATACCAGGCCACCAATACTGAGTACGAAGATCCTTGTACATTTTATCAGCACCAGTATGGATAGAATATCGAGACTTATGAGATTCGTCCATCACTAAAGTGCGAAGATTGTCTTGTTTCGGAATCCACAAACGATCCTTGAAATAGAGCAAACCATCGTCTTTCGCTTTGAGCTTAAGCTCAAGCTGGTGTGGTAATTTCTTACCCATCAAATTTTATGAAACACAAAATTGCTGTGCTTGAAGGACACGAGTTTGAAGATCAAATAGAATTTGAACAGAATAAAGCTTGACTCGCTCTTTTCGACTAAGCACACCAGCTACGACATTCGCCTTACCAGGATGGTAGCGAATCTCGCAATCTTAATCGCTTAAGAGCTCAACCCAACGTCGTTGCCTCATGTTCAACTCCTTCTGATTAAGAATATGCTGGAGACTTTTGTGGTCAGTGAAAACCACACACTTCGTGCCATAAAGATAGTGTTTCCAGATTTTGAGAGCGAAAACTACAGCTCCTAACTCAAGATCATGAGTCGTGTAGTTCTTCTCGTGAACTTTCAATTCTCTTGACGTGTATGCTATAACTTTACCTCGTTGCATAAGAACACAACCAAGGCCTAAGTTGGATGCATCACAGTAGACAACGAAATCATCGATTCCCTCGGGCAAAGGTAGAACAGGAGCATCACATAGCTTCTATTTCAGCGTTTGGAACGCTTCTTCTTGCTTGGGTCCCCACTCAAAAGGCTTATTCTTTTGAGTCAAAGCAGTGAGTGGAACCGCAGTCTTCGAGACGTTCGAAATAAAACGACGATAATATCCAGCAAGACCAAGAAAAGATCGAATCTCGGTAGGCGTCCTCGGTGTGTTCCAAACCCTAATTGCAACAATCTTGGATGGATCCACATGAATACCCTGGTCGTTGACAATATGACCTAATAACTGAACTTATTTAAGCCAAAATTCACACTTGGAGAATTTAGCAAAAAGTTGTTCCTTCTTCAGGAGTTCCAATGTCAAGCGAAGGTGTTGCTCGTGATCGGCTTGAGACTTCGAATAAATGAGAATATCGTCAATGAACACAATGATGAACTTGTCTAAATAAGGTTTACAGACCCTATTCATTAAGTCCATGAAGATAGCTGGGGCATTTTTCAAACCAAAAGGCATGACAGTGAACTCGTAGTACCCATATCTCGTGCGAAAAGCAGTTTTGGGAATATCTTCTTCGAGTACACGAAGCTGATGATACCCAGAACGCAGATCGATCTTGGAAAAACAGGTAGCACCTTGCAGCTGATCAAAGAGATCATCGATTCGAGCTAGGGGATATCAATTTTGATGGTAAGCTTATTAAGCTCACGATAATCGATACACATTCGAAAAGATCCATCTTTCTTTTTCACAAAGAGGACAGGAGCGCCCCAAGGTGAATAACTCGGTTGGATGAATCCTTTATCAGATAACTCTTGAAGCTGTTTCGATAACTCTTGCATCTCCGATGGTGCAAGACGATAAGGTGCTTTCACAATCGGGTTAGCATGGGGTACAAGGTCAGTATGAAACTCCACCTGACGAACTAGAGGCAAACCAGGCAGTTCATCAGGAAACACCTCTGGATAATCCCGAACAATTGGAATATCCTGAATACTCTTGCTTTTGCCTTTCTCCTCGGTGACATGTGCCAAGAAGGAAACATATCCTTTTTGTAAGTAACTTTGGGCTTTTGTACACGACATGAGTTTCAATCCACCAGATGGTTTCTCGCCACGAACTTCCAGAACATCGCCAGACGAAAGAGGAATACGAATGATCTTATCGGAACAAACCACCTCAGCATGATTTTTAGTTAACCAATCCATCCCCATGATAATATTGAAACTCCCAAGTTGCATCGGAGTGAGGTCAATAGGAAAAAGATGGTTATCTAGGTTCAATTGACAACCACCAAGAATAGAATAGAGTACAAGTGGTTTACCAGTAGCAACTTCGACATATAAGGGTTTCCTCAGTTTAGTTCTAGGTATCACAAGTAAAGGCTCAAAGGATAATGAAACAAAACTCCTATCGGCACTAGAATCGAAAAGAACAGATGCAAGTTGATTGTTAACCAGGAACGTATCGTTAACAACCTCGTTGTCAGCTCGAGCCTCGTTTGCATTCAGATTGAATGCTCATCCACGAGCGGGATTTACATTCGCTATCGCATTCGGATTCGCATTTGCATTTACCAACCTTGGGCAGTTGTTGCGGAAATGACCCATTTCTCTGCAATTGAAACATGAACCAAGTGGGAATCTTGCAGCATTCCCTTGAGCTTGTGCTGGAATTTGAGCAGCTTGGTTCTGACCCAAACGATAGATATTGGCCAAATGCCCAAGTCTACCACACGTAGTGCACTATTTACAGGCCTGTTGGGCAACATGATGACCATTGCATCGAGCACAGTGAGCTGCGGTACCAGCATATTGCTTCTTCACAAGAGGTAGGGCTGGTGGGTTCTGAGGGTTCTGGTTGGTGACGGCAAAGTTCTGGGAAGCCTTGTGCTTCCTTGACTTTTTAGAAGACTCACCCTGCTTCTTACCCTTACCTTTACCCTGTGTAGACTGTAGAATCAGCTGACTTCTTTTTATCACCCTTACGGGTCAATTTACCCTTTCTGACCTGAGACTCAGTCAGAGTAGCAGCCAATTCAATCGGTTGACGGACAGTGGTAGGATTACTGCCAGTCACAATATCTTGCACAGAGTCGGGTAATCCATCGATATACCTCTCAATTGCCTTCTCCAACGGGGTAACCATCGTAGGACACAACAAACTGAGCTCCTCAAATCGATCCGTATAAGCACGGTGTTCTCCCCCGTCTTGTTTCAAATCATCGAATTCTCGTTCTAAAGCTCTAATCTCATGATGGGGACAGAACTCTCTCATCATGAGAGCTCGGAGCTCTTCCCATGGCAAATCGTGTCTTAACAGGTTTAACAGGTTTCTGACGGCGCGCACAACATAAGTTTCAAACATGATTACGACTCGTTTAACTACTTTCTACCTCATGTTTATAAAACAGTTTTATGTTTTATGTACAAAGATGAATAAATGATAGATCCTAACGTTGTAATTTTAATTATTTTAAAAATTAAAAAAGTCAAAGGGTGTATTTTTCAGTCAAACAGGTCTAATCGTGTCTTAACAGGTACCCAATTGCCAGCCCTTATTTATGCCATCACCACATCGGCACCCCTATCATTCATCACTCCGTTCCACCATGTAAGAGCACGCTTCTCGAACACACTAGATGCAAACTCAACCTTACGCTCATTCGGACATTGCACATGTCTGAATGTGCTTTCCAAACTTTCGAACCACTGAAGGAGCGCAGTTGATCCTTGTGACCCAGAAAACTTCAACGGCTTAGCATAATTAAAATTCTTGAAACTACTTTGTGCATTATTGTTGTTATTATTGTTATTGTATAACTCGTGGATCTGGGTTACTATGCCAGGAAGCACTGCAGCCATTTGTTGAGCAACAAGGGTTGCGACTTCTTCAGCAGTAAAAGGTTGAGCATCGCGTCGAGGAGGCATTGTCTAACAAGGAAACATGAGAAACGAGTGAGGTCGACAATTGGAAAAATAAAAGAGGTATTGAAAACATCGACAAAACACAAGGAAGGCGATCATTCGTTTGTTGCCTCGAACAAACAAACGACACGCAGTGACTAATCAAATTAAATACGTCATAATAATGTATCGCTGAAGACATGTTCGCCTATAGGTGAACACTCACCCCAAGAGTTCCCAGGTAAGAGTGACTGGTCCGATACTGCGGATTTGTACGAACACTCTAGCCTTAGACAGAAAACTCAGGGTACAGGCATTCACTCTTCCAGTTTGCACGTGTTCACATTATTTAGACCCAAACTTTGACGAGATTTTGAAAACTGAGAGGGTTCAAAACCTTATAACAGAGGGTTCAAAACCTAGTAATCAATCATCCTAGAACAGATGATTAATTTTCGAAGCGGATTTGTTATTGTGTTCTCGTTGTGGTTATCACCTAAGGATAGGTGACGGTATTGTTTTAAAATCTGAACGCAAATAAACTTGCGTTGGGGTCCTAGAAAGTTATATTCTTGGTCAAAGCATTACTAATAACCTAATTCCCTATAACCATTGGCTCTTATACCAACTCGTCTGTCACACCCCGACCACGTAAAACAACAAACTGTGGCGGAAACATCGGGGAGTGTTTTAATAGAATCATCGTTTCACAACCATGGTAATTAAAAGTTTCGTTCTATTGATTCATTTAGTAAATTACATTGCCTTAATACCAAACAAACAAATTAAACATTGTCTATTATCGTTATTAAGTCACTAAGGCCTCGTCCAGATCCTATATGACTCAAGCATCCTAGCAATCGATATCACGCAACACCATCTGAAACATACGTAAAAACAAAGTCGGCAAAGAAATGCTAGCGAGCACATAGGTTTTGTGAGAGTATCGGATTCATGGCTCGTTTGTATGTAGCAGTACCTTATTAGACTACAAGAGTCAAAAGTACAAACCTCGTTTTGAAAAGTGTATTGCAACATAATTAACCAACTCAAATCAAGATGGTTATAGTTTATAAAATCTCGTAGCCATGATTCTTAACCCCAAAACATTTGTTTTAGTAAACCAAATCGTAAAACATCTCGTATAAACTCGTTAATAAAACTTGTATGGCTTATATCATTTCGAAAACCTCGTTGTGTGACATCGTTTCAAAATCGTTTCCCAAGTGAACTAAATAATGACATGAAATGTAATATGATAAAAGCACTTATATATAAGATGTACCAGGGGCGTATCTACCATGCATTTATCATGCTACACCCATCCCATTATCTAATCACTACCCATAACCAATCGTTTATCCAATTCGTTTAACTCGTTTCCAAATCATGTTCGTTTTAATTGTGAAACTACTTTTGGTCGTCTCGCTAATAACATTCAAACCTTCGTGACTCGACTATCTCGTTTCTCGTATTAACAAACCACCAAAGGGTAAGTTAACAATCATCGATTCGGTCGTTACCTACATAACCCCCACACATAACCATGGGTGTTGTCTGATAACGGGATTTGTCAGATCCTATGGTACCATAACCTAATACTGGTCGGCTTGATCAATGCTAAATTGCTAATGAATGTCATTCGTTATGTAACTACGTCCAACAAGTTTGTTCACGTTATCGAAATTGTTATTAGTTTAATATAAACCATGTTAATCGTTTTTGAAAACATCGTTTAAATATCGAAATCGTTTTAATACATATGAATCACCCCAAAACAATTGAAAAGAGTAAAATAGGGGAACTATGTACTCACGTTGAATATAAGGGTATCCTTGATCTAAAGAACTTAGCGAAGCTCAGGCAAACCAAAGAAATTCAAGTAGTACCTAGAAATCGGATCACTAGTAAATAAATCGACACCTAAATCGGAAGATCAGATAGAATGAGGTTATGTAAACCAAATGAGTGTTGGAACTCATGTGGTATGGTTTAACAAAGCCTACATTCTAAACCGGAACCTAACCTAAGTGCTTTCGATCCGTTACGGCCCGTTTAGGTAGCTTACGCTACTTTAACGCGTCGTTCACGCAAATGCGCGTTCGAGACGTCTAACTAGTCCTATGACAAGTATTATATGCCTAAACATGTTTAATTATGTTGCATAATCAGTTAAGTGACAAATGTTTAGGTTACATATGCTTAAAATCCAATTATGCATGAAAAGGGCATTTTGGTCATTTACCTAAGGCATATAAACTACCTATCATACAACTACTTAAACTAGGTGACCATAAGGTATAACCTAGGAAGGTTATTCCCTATGCTACTATGGTCACTAAACATGCTTGGTCAGATCCTAATGATTGACCAAACGGGTCGAGTTCGAAAGTCTAAGCGGTGGTTTAGACCGTTTGACTTACGACTCTAAACAAGCACTAAACTAAAAGTGACGAGCTAAGCTTGTTAAAACATGCTTAACTAAGTTAGAAAACAGGTTTTGAAATCAAAACAAAGTGTTTTGATACCCAAAAGTAGTTTGGTTGCAAAATACGCTTAAATGCACATTTTGACCGAAACTACGACTCGTCACTACGCCTAGTCAACGTGGTAATCAGTAGGTATAGTCACTAGGGACTATAACCATCGTGATTACGCTCACGTTGCGAAGTTCAAACGAACTTCTCGTTGACCAACTCCTGGTCAAAGCTGAAAGTCAAACACTGTTTGACTTTTAAGCTAGGAAAGCGATAAAAGAACGAAGGAAGCTTACAAAGGGTCCTTGCTAGGGAGAACTTGATCAATCACACTCAGGTACGAAGCAATGGCTCCAACTTAGAGTGTAATTTAGATCAAGGGTGAAGAGAATGAATGAAATGGCCAAGATATTTATACATGTATATGATGAACAAGATCAAGACAAGTGTTTGTGTGGCCAAGAAGTAATAAATCCTAACCATCCAAGTGTTATGAGCAGCTTAGAAGCCTTGGGGAGGTGTTAACTTGGTCCCCAAAACATGAAAATTGCGTACAAGGGCCTTAAGAACGAGCTGGGAGGCTGCTGTGAAGTTTCTGCTGAACTGGCACTTTTAGGCGGCCAGAGTAAGCCAGAGGACAAGTTTTACGCGGCAGGTGTAAAACCTGCAGATCAGAAACTTTCAATTTTGACAGCTTTGGTCCCTGCATGTGTTTGAGCCCATTTTTTTCACTTTTAACACCCGTTAAGCCATTTTCAAGGCCCTACAAGGTGGTCAAAGTATAGAGGACTCAAAATATGCTCGTAAAACTCTCGGATGTAGGCTCGTTTGGTCGTACGGTCACGTTATTCGTCAAATTACTACGAAACTCGAACGGGCGCGAAAACTATCCAAATTACACAACGAATTGTATTTTTGCATGCCGATCACTAAAATAGAAATATTTTAGTGACTACAAAAATTTGGATGTCCAGATGTGGTCAGAACGTAAGATATGCGCGAAAATGCAAACCTACGTCGTTTTTTACACTTTTAGTCCCTATAAGATCAAATAAGCATGTTTTCGCACACCGAACCACTCAAAGCTTATTTCTAAGCTATGTTTAGGTTATTTATCATATTTTTAGCTTATGATCAAGTTCCAGACTGTTCGATACCATACGAATCGGTATAGTTTCGTAGTTTGACACAAATAGTCCCTGCGATCGAATAGACTTATTTTCAACCCACCAATCCATCCAAAACTTATTTCTAAGTTATTTAAAGGTTATTTAAGGTATGTTAAGCCTATGTCACTATTACAGAGTGTTTTTCGCGTTAAACTGACTGCGTTTAAGCACCAGTTTGCGTATAACCTTCCAGAAAGCGATTTAAAGCTTGAAATCGGAATCGAATCAAATCGTAAAATCATCAAACAAAAATACACACATTTTAACACCAAAACACATTGTTTTATTAATAATTAACATTGTTTTACATTGTACATCGATTAAAGAGCACAGTTGTCACAAAACATCATCTACACATACCTCAGTAGGGATGGGAGTGAAGTCATTAATTTGAATCGACATTTCTAAGTAGCAAAGCTGTGATCCCCCGGAAGTGTGATCCCCCGAAAGTGTGATCCCTCGAAAATGTGATCCCCCGAAGATGTGATCCGTACACGGTATCTTCAGAACCAGCCTACTGTCCCGCGCCTCCAAACCAGTCAAAACTTATCGCCAAAACAATAACGAACCCCCTTTTATTATATTTTAATTTATAAACCACCCCTTATTTATATAAAAAAAATATATGATTTTCATTAAAAACTAATTAAAATTATAATAAAAGAAAAACTAATTATTATTAAAATTGTATATATTATTATTAATAATTTAGTAATGATTTTATGTTTTTATTATAATTATTATTATGATTATTATTAATAAACCCTAAAAAAACACGACAGAATGACCGGCTGCATCTTCTTCGTATCAAACACCCCAAACCCTAATATGATAAACCAAAATTTCAGCCGACAATGTTTTTGTTTCAACAGCAAACCAAACCGAAACCCTACACAATTTTCGAGTGAGGTAGTGGTGTAAATATTGACTGGTATGAATAACAATGATGAACCACGTCGACGGAGGGTATCGGAGGTCGGAGGTCGACGGAGAAGACGAAGATGACGGGTTGCATGTGAATGGGTCGCAGGTAGAAGTTGTGGATCTGTTCACGGGTTTAACATATTTTAATATTGTATTATTTCACATGTTTAATTAGAGTTTTAATGGGTCAAAATCATGGGCTTGTTTCCTGCATTTTAGGATAGAATATTAGTAATTTATTCCCTTTGTATTTGCACGTGCAGTTCATTGTATGGCTATATATATTGGCCTTTTGTTTAATGAATATACAACCCCTTTTCATATTAAACAGAAGCTATTCTTTACTGCAAACATTTCCTTCACATACACTACATACATACGTAAGAGTTTAAGTGTATAGCTAGTGTGTTGAGGGGCCTGTAACCAACATTTGGTATCAGAGCCTAGGGCTCGTAGGAAGTGGGTTTGAAGATCGGAGGAAGCCTCCGCCGCCGGCGGGTGTGTCGGTCGATGGAGGGCAGTCGTAAAAGAAGGTGTTGTTTCGGGGTTGATTAACAGCAGAAGACGGAGGCGTTATGGTGTTTTCGGTCGGCCGTTGTTGTGGTAGACGTACCGGTTAAGACGGCGGGGGTGACCGGTGATAGAAACTTGTTTTTAGGGGCTGTTAATAGTGATCAAAAGAAGGTTCAAGGCTGTTCGGATGTTAGTTGCAGGTTTACGTAGCTGTTATACAATGGTGACAACAGCAGAATGTTTTGCGGAAGTCTTGATCGGATTGTTCGTGATAAGAGGAGACCGGCGTGGTGCGTGAAAAGCGGGCAGAAAGGATCCGTCAAAGCATGTGGCTTTGGATTCGTCTCGTTTAGCAAGGTGAGAAAACGGAAGAAGCGGGTAGCTTGTTTTCTTTGTCGGTGGAGAGGCCTCTTGGAACGGGTGTGATCGGAAAAAGGTGTGGGTTCTTGAGATTGAAGGGAAAAAAACTACACGGCGGTAACATTATGGCGTTGGAATTCAAATCGGGTGGCTTTGGATGTGACCGGGGAGAGGTCGTCGATCCGTGAAAAGTCGCGATGTTAATGAACGCCGTTTCCAGCGTGATGCCATGTGAGATGTTACAAGTGTAGAGAGTTTCTTTGATTCGGGTTGAACCGAGACATTGGATGTGATCGAGGTGAAGATCGGGTGTCCGTTAGATGTCATGGTCGTTCGAAACCGAGGTGATTCGGGTGTCATAAATGAGCGGTGTGAACAAACTGATTAAGGGGGTGATTGTTGGGTTATTCGGTTTGTTTGCGAGTCTCCGGTTCACACGGGTCACGTGTCAGCGGGTTCTGCAGGTGAATGGGTCGCAGGTAGAAGTTGTGGATCTGTTCACGGGTTTAACATATTTTAATATTGTATTATTTCACATGTTTAATTAGAGTTTTAATGGGTCAAAATCGTGGGCTTGTTTCCTGCATTTTAGGATAGAATATTAGTAGTTTATTCCCTTTGTATTTGCACGTGCAGTTCATTGTATGGCTATATATATTGGCCTTTTATTTAATGAATATACAACCCCTTTTCGTATTAAACTGAAGCTTTTTGTACTGCAAACATTTCCTTCACATACACTACATACATACGTAAGAGTTTAAGTGTATAGTTAGTGTGTTGAGGGGCCTGTAACCAACAAACGTGATAATGATTCCTGGTGAGAAACAGAAGATGTGCGGTGCGGTGTGCGGAATCAGAATCGGTTTTCGGGAATAATGGCCGGAGATAACATTGTACGGTGGCTGGCGATGAAGATGATGACAAGCCCTGTCGTACAGTTGTTATGAAGACGACGACCGGTGATTACAGACGATGACAGGAGAAGAAGTTCGAGTGACCGGAGAGAACGGGTTACGTCGGAGATGGTGAACAGTGTATAATGGGGGCTGTTAACCGTGGAGATGGAGAGATTATACGAACAAGATGACGGCAACGATATGTATTTCAGATGATGATATTGCTATTTGGAATGATGTACGATATAGAATGGTTAAATATTTCTTAACTTCAGTCGCACAAGTACCGTCGCACAAGATGTTTTCAGTCACACAAATATAGTTGTAGCAGGCAAATGTTGTAGTCGCACAAACGAATTTTTGGATCGCACAAGATGTTTGCTATTGATGACGAGGAAATAATTAATCGCACAAGTCATGAGAAGATGTTGACTTTGGAAATCGCACAAGTGATGATGTTGAACTGTAGTCCACTAAGTTGATCGCACAATTTGTAGGTGCTAGCTATCACCTCAATCGCACAAAGCAAAAATTCAACTAATAAAATCCTGAATATCAAGGAGATGATTTGAAAATCAATCTCTTTGATTCTTTCCACTATTAAACTCCAAAATAGTAGCAAAAACAGTATCTCGCTTCCTCCAACAGATCAAACCATGAATATTTGAATCATTTTTCAATCTTCAAAGTGTTCTTCGTATCTTCAAACAATTTCTTCATTCTTTGATCTTCAAATAATATCCGATTAAAACCAAGCCTTCGCAAGACTACTTAGGCTCTGATACCAATTGTAAGTCCCAAAAAATATCAACCAGATATCAAAATCACAATCAAGAGTGCGGAATACTGTTGAAAGTGATAAGAACAAGAACTTGAATGATTGAATAACCAAAGTGCACACGGTTTCTAGTAACCGCCTGGTACACCGAATTCGAAATATGACAAGAAGAACCGAAAACAAAACAAACTCTCTAAAAATGTCTAACCTAATAATGAACTAGGTTCACCCTATTTATGGTTACATAGGGTGACCTAGTTACAGACTGGGCCAGGCCCACGTGCACAATATTACTAACCAAACAAGCCCAAAACATCTAATTAGCCCACATGGCTTATTCTAATAATATCTAACCCACTACAAGGCTAAGCCCAATAGCCTATAACTGTGTTTGATAAAGATAAGTGTAAACCTACACAATTATAGGGCCTTACAGTGGTGGTTTGCTAAGGGATGCATGTGAAGTGAGCCAAGCACCCATATTTATAGCCTGAACAGAAGCACGGCCACGGCCCCGTGTCCAGCGGACACCCCCTCATGGCCAACTATTTTCTCTTTCTTCAGTAATTGCAATTGTCTGTATTAGGCTCCACACGGCCCCGTGTGCAGAAGCATATCTGTACTACCAAGATTTGCAATATTATACGAATCTTAGCGTTGACCACTCCCTGTGCTGAGCTGGGCATGCCCCCATGGTGGGCATAGAAGCTTCCACAGCTTTGTCCATTTCTTCAGACATATGACCACACCCCCGTGTCCAGTGAGCATAGGGCCGTGGTCAGTATTTATGTTAGTTTTTCGTGCATATTTGTTCCTTTTGTTCGTTTAAGCTTATTTGGTCATGAAAATAGAAAAGGAAGACAAAAGCACACTTTTTGCAACATTAGTACTAAAAAGGGTAAGTTTTATGCCCCATTTGATGTAATTTATATGTTGCATTTTACACACATCAAATGCCCCCACACTTGAATCTTTGCTTGTTCTCAAGAAAAACTCTTTATTATGTGGCTTACACACCCAAATGGAATAGGTAGGAGAGAAGTTTTTGGGCTTGTCTTGAGTGTCGGGAATCCAAGATCTTTATTGGGTTTTATTTTTATACTATTTACAATCCTATTCGTTATGATTTATTTAGAACGTTTCGTAACAGAAATTACTTATTTGGACATAACATGCCTCTTTAAAATTCCATTTATATACAAGTTCACATACCTCAAGAGAGATCACTCAACACTCGGCCGAAGATGTATTTTTGTGAAATACTCGAGACCGGTATGGAACTTAATTCTACCATAAGCTATCCAAGCAATCAATCCTCCTCTTTTTTAACTATAAACCTTCGTAAATATCAAGACGACTTGGGGAAAGGGTTAGGCTTGGGCTAAGGGTAGGTGGTTTTGGTTAGTGGTTAGTAAAAAGGGCTAAAAGCGTAAAAAGCGTTGATCGTCGTAAAAAAAATTTGTGACTTTTATTCAAACTAAGCATTTTCAAACAAAGTTTCATTGAGGACTTTGTTTGATTATTGCTAGACTTTTTTTTTTTTATAAAGAAACGTCACAAGAAGACCGAGCTTTTTACTAAAATAAAGGGTTGAAAAGAAAAAGGTTTTGGTGGGTAAAGGGTGTTTGTTTTGTGGGTTTAGAAATGAAAAGGTTTAGGCTCAAAGGGGTTTAACTAGGGGGATTATGATATGGTGATAAAGAAAATGAAAAATAATGGTGTTGAAAGGAAAATGGGTTAGTCCTAATGCCTCCTTCATTTACTTACTTGGGTTTAAGTTGGTAAGAACTGGGAATGTATCATCGTGGCAAGTTCTAGAGTCGTAAGAACCAAGCGGCTATTCACACAAGAAATAAAAATGAGCATTTAGTTTAAACATGTATGTTTGTATGCTCAATAAAGGCTCAAAACTCACTTATTGTGGGAATGGGTTTATAATGTGATCAAGTATATATAATCAAATTTTAACTAGATTTGTCATGCCGTTTCATAATTTTCTTATGTTGGTTCTTTTTATCACGACGCTATCGGTTTTAAATTTGTAAAAATATAACCTTTTTAGAACTTGTTATTCCCAAATTAAACCAAGACAAGTAAAAAAATGAAAAGTTTTTGAAAAAAATTTGAGGTGATTAGTGGTTACAATAGAGTTTTGTGTAAGGCTTGTTGTTAGGACTTGCAAAATTCAAGGTTTTACCATCCCCCCCCCCCCACACTTAAATTACACATTGTCCTTAATGTGTCCCAAAAATAAGTTTTTAGGTTGATTGAATGTGTAAAAAGGTGTTTAAAAACAAATTTTTGTGTTACTGGGCATCTGGCCACGTGCCCATGTTGGTCTGGGCACGGCCCCGTGTTCAGATTGCCAGTATTATATTTAAACAGAAGGCTAGGCACGTGGGCATGTTCAGTGAGTACGGCCCCGTGTCCAGTTACCTGAACTGGGCATTTTCTGCAGAACCTCGGGCACGGGGGCGTGTTGAGCTGAGCATGGCTCCGTGCTGAACTTGATGTAATGATGGAAAATTATCGGGAGGCTCTGTTTTTGTGAATGGGGTGTGGTTTAAAAGTTCCCTTGGTAACCTCCACCTTTTCGAGTGTGTTTTATTCCTAAAAAGTAAAGCTAAACTAGAAAACATAAAAGTTAATATAAACTAAAACTAAAACTAAGGATAGTTCCGCGGAATGCCTCCTTGGTGCGCCACGTTTATAAGGGTCCTTGGCTAGACCCAAAAGTCAGTCATATGTTACTCAAGTGGGACGTCTTGCATCCCATGTTGCACCGTCGGAGAGCATCATCCAAGCTTGAGTCTATGACATCCATGTAGTTGACCGGGTCGTCGTCTTCTACTCTTTTCCCAACCCCAACCCCGAACTCCATCTCTTTGTCTCCGACCCTCAATGTTAACTTCCCTCCACTCATACCTACCATTGCAAGAGCGGTGGCTAGGAATGGTCTTCCTAGAATGGGTGGTACTTTGGTGTCTTCCTCTATATCGAGTATGACAAAGTCGTATAGAAAGACAAAGTCTCCAACTTTTACTAATAGATTTTCGGTGAAACCTTGTGGATATTTGATAGACCTATCGGCGAGTTGTATGCTCATCTTTGTGGGGCTTCTTTTTCCTAGTCCGAGTTGGTCAAACATTGATGCAGGCATGAGATTGATGCTAGCCCCAAGATCGGTCAGCGCATTGCGTATAGGTGATCCCCCAATGGAACAAGGGATGGTGAAGTTTCCGGGGTCGATTTTCTTTTGTGGGAGTTTGTTGAGTAGCACGGTGGAGTATTCTTCACTTAAATTAACTAATTGCAATGTTTCAATTTTCCTTTTGTAAGTGAGAAAGTCTCTCATAAATTTTGAATAGTTAGGCATTTGAGTGAGGACTTCCACAAATGGAAGATTGATGTGCAATTGTTTTAATAAGTTTACAAATTTTGTGAATTGCTCCTCGGTCTTTTGGTGAAGTAACCGACCGGGGTAAGGCACCGAGGGGTTCTTGGCAGGTTCGTGATTCGGCGGAGGAGTTGTTTCTTTTTGGGGTGTTGGTGGGGTCGTGGTTTGAATGGGTGGACTTTTGTCGGATGGAGGTAGCGGATGTGACACTTGTGCTCCGTAAACACACACGATATAGGACACTATCTTTTATCAAAGAAACAATGTATTTTGGTCTCAAATTTTGTTTATTTGTGTTTTATAATTTCACGTTTTGATTCTAGTTCATTTTCAAGCTTTAAATCGCTTTTTGGAAAGTTATACGCGAACTGATGCGTAAACGTAACCAGTTTAATGCGGAAAACACTCCGGAACAGTGACATAGGCTTAACATACCTTAAATAACTTTTATATAACTTAGAAATAGGTTTTGAAAGCTTTGGTGTGTCAAAAACAAGTTTATTCACTCTGAGGGACTATTTGCTTCAAACTGCGAAAATCTGCTGATTCGTATAGTAACGAACATTCCGGAACTTGATCATAAGCTAAATGTACCCTAAATATCCTTTACATAGCTTAGAAATAGGCTTTGATGGGTTCGTTATGCGAAAATATGCTTAATTGATCAATAGGGACTAAAAGCCTCAAAAAGTGCATAAGTTTGCATTTACGCGCATATCTTACGTTCTGAATATATCCGGACATCCAAAAATTTTTGTAATCATTAAAATATTTTATTTTAGTGTGTAGAATGTTAGAATTTCACACATCGCGTAATTTGGATCGATTTCGCGTTCGTTACGACTTCCGTCGTAATTAACCGAACAACGCGATCGTACGACCAAACGAACCGACATCCGGGATGTTTTTTAGCATATTTTAAGTTACCTATACTTTAACTTCATTTTAGAGCCTTGAAATGGGGTTAACGGGGCCTAAATGTGCCGAAAACTGAGTTTATTGCATGCAGTGACCATTTCTGACATTCTGCCATTTTGGTCTCTAGCGGGGCGCGACAGGCCTCTCGCGGGGTGCCAGAGACTGATCTGGGCAGATTCTTTGATTCAGCAACTAGATCGAATTCAGGGGTTATTTATGCAATTTTCTCAATACCTTGGGCTGGATTTTGATGTTTTTATATACCCCTTGTATTTTAAAACCTTGTGCCCACATGTATGGCCAAGATCGAAGCACGATTTGCGAGAAACGATCCAAACGGTTGTGGGAATTCTATGAATACCCACCACCTTTCCTTCTTGCAACTCACCATTGAATCATTTTTGCTCTAACTTGAAGCTTATGCTTCATACCTGAGTATTTTTTATTCAATTCTTCCTAGCTTGGACCATTTGTAAGTTTCTTTCGTTCTTTTATGCATTTTCAAGCACGAAAGTCAAACAGAGTTTGACTTTCTGCATTGACCAGTCAATGGTCAACATGAAGTTCGTTTGAACTTCGCAACGTGAGTGTAATCACGATGGTCATAGTCCTTTGTGACTATACCTACTGATTGCCACGTTATTTAGGCATCGTGACGAGTCATAGTTTCGGTCAAAATGCGAGTTTATGCGTATTTTGCAACCAAACTATTCTTGGGTATCAAAACCCTTTGTTTTGATATCAAAGTTGTTTTCTAACTTCATTAAACATGTTTTAACATGTTTAAGTCGTCACTTTTAGTTTAGTGCTTGTATAGGCTCGTAAGATAAGCGGTCTAAATAACCGCTTAGACTTCCGAACCCGACCCGTTTGGTTGATCATTAGGATCCGACCAAACATATATTGTGACCATAGTTGTATAGGGAATAACCTTCCGAGGTTATACCTTATGGTCACTTCGTTTAGTTAGTTGTCTGATAGGTAGTTTATATGCCTTAGGAAAATGACCAAAATACCCTTTTTGCGCATAATTTCATTTTAAGCACACGTAACACATATTTTAACATCTAAACTGATTATATAACATAATTAGATATGTTAAGGCATATAATACTTGTCATAGGACTAGTTAAGCGTCTCGAACGTGCTTTCGCGCTACCGACACGTTAAGGTAGCATAAGCTACCTTAACGAGTCATAATGGGTCGTAAGCACTTAGGATAGGTTTCGATTTAGAATGTAGGCTTTGTTAAACCATATCACATGAGTTCCAATACCCGTTTGGTTTACAAGACCTCATTCTACCCGATCTTCCGATTTAGGTGTCGATTCGCTAACATAGTGTCCGTTACCCTAGGAACCGCTTCAAGACTTGAACTCTTGGTCTTTCGAGCTTTGTTATACCCTTTGAACCGAAACTATACGCACCTAGGCAAGTACATAGTTCCCCTCTTTTACCGTTTTCAAATGTTTTGGGGTGATTCATATGTGTAATCGATTTGTTTCGAAATGTATGGCATGTATGTGTTTACTAAGTGATTTGAGGTGTCTTATTCCGATTATGCAAACACAGTGATTATCTAGAATCCTTATAGCATCTATCTATCTTCATAGATTGATTCTTATAGGATGTTTGAAGTAGAATCTTAGATCTTCCTATCTTCATAGTAATGTTTTAAGAAGTACTTTACGACTCGATGGTTGGTTGTGTGCAGATTGTTGGTTATTTAGATACGAACTAGATAATACAATAAGCACATGGTGGATACGCCGCTGGTACTTCCTATATATAAGTGTGCTTATTGTATTACCCTTCGTGGCGTTATCCCAAATCACCATTAGGATTTTGGATGTTGTGATACAGTGATTCGATGTGACAAGAACCTGATCCCTATAGTATCTATCTATCTTCATAGCTAGACCTGTATGGGATGTTTAGAGTACTAATATTGGAGCCCCTGTTTGGATTCATTGTGTACTTTAATGCGTGTTTACGAGATGGAACAAGTTGACGATTATGTGTTATATGGTAGTTGTGATTTAGATAACAAAACGGGTGTAATAAAATAAGAACATGGTGGATACGCCGCTGGTACTTCCTATATATAAGTGTTCTTATTTTATTATTCTTGTAGTGTTATCTGGATCACTTTAGGATTTTGTGTACGATTGTTTCAATGTTCGAGTATCGAAATATTCATAGAATTTCCCATATTTTTATATGTTAGATTCTTAGAAAGATATATGAAGTATTATCATGACTCATTGATTTGATTTATATAATACCTACATTAGTTTTGATTTATTTCAAAACAGTTATTATTAATCCTTGATTGGATTTCTAATAAAATATTAATGAGTTTTTACGATGGTTTAAACGAGATTAAAATGTAAGGCATAAAAATGACTTAGTAATAATCATAGTGCCACATACAAACCTATTTTGTCATGAGTTTTCACAATTAAGATTACGTATTGCAAATGCTAAATTTTTGCCATTCTTTGGCTTCAAGATTTATTTTCAATTGACAAATCTCGTAGCTGTTAAAGTATTGCAATACCAAATGTTTTGCCATTTATTTGGCTAATAAAACCTATGTATTCGCCGGCATTTTTATGCTGACTGTTTTTTACATATGTTTCAGGTTTTCGACTGTTCAAGCATGCAACACATAGGACTGCATACGGGCCTTAGACTTCTAAAATAAAAGAACAATTACATGTATTCTTTGTTTGTAAAATAATGTTAATGATATTGAAACAATTTAGTACCAGTAGTTATGAGCAATTTGTAACGTGACTCCCCGATATTTTCGCCGCGTGTTGTTGTATTACGCGATTAGGGTGTTACAGATTGGTATCATAGCATTGGTTATAGGGAATTAGGTTATTAGCATGCCTTAAACCTAGTCTATAACCTTCCTAGGACCCAAACGTGAGTAGACTTAGGAACTCTTTTCTAAATCCTCATCCTTATTTGTGCCATAACTACTCTATGACTTACAAATCATCTAGCCTTAGATGATTTATCCTGAACCTTAGGCTTCATGCCTTAGGGTATTCCTCAAAATATTTTCTCAAAACTTTCATTGAAATATTTTTCAAAATTTTTTCTTAAATGTTTTTTATCAAAATATTTCGCAAACATGTTTTATCTCAAACGATTTGTATTAAAAGATTTCTCAAATGTTTTCCTCAAACGTTTTTTTATCGAAATCTTGGGTTTTAATAATGTGAACACATGCAATCTGGAAGGGTGGATGCCTGACCCCGAGTTTTCTGTCTAAGGCTAGAGTGTTCGTACAAATCCGCATTATCGGAGCAGTCACTCTTACCTGGGAACTCTTAGGGTGAGTGTCCACTTATAGGCTAAAGCATGTCTTCGTGAAGCTTTATAAAAACCTATCAATCTTGACCCTACCGAACGATTTCTAAACGACCTTTGTAACACTACTCATTCATATTACCCTCGGTAATATGTTTGCTTTTCACGACATTCGAGACAACTTTCCTTTCCCAGTACTATTTCATCATATTACCTTCGGTGATATGTTTGATTCGATACAGCTGAAATGAATTTCATTTCATTTCACGACACTACGAGAACCTATTTCATTTTCAAAACACTACTCTTGTCTTTCAAAATTTCAAATTTTTTTACCATTTGGATGAGAATTTTCAAAATTTCAAACACAAATTTTCTTTATTTTAAAATTTTAATTTACAAACATTTTGTCTTAAAAGCAATAAATTTTTAACAGGTAAAGAATTTATAATGCAAACCATTAACTCGGTTTGTATTCTCTCATCCAAAAATATATTACAAAAAAAATTTATTTTTCAAACAACTCTTGTTTCAAAACAAAATCCACAACACCATATTTTCTAATTACAAGAACAAGACCAATGAACAAAATTCTACTAGATCAAAGTTTTCACAATACAATAATGTACAAACTCATAACAATTGGATAAATCTAACTTATTTGGTTTTCACTATAGCTATACTTTCAAGAAGCCTCCTCACCACGACACCACTCGGAACGCCGAATTAGCTGCAATGATTTCTCAGCAATTAAACACTGTACTCCCCGGCATTGTGACTCAAGTCAACCAAATCCAAAACAATAACAACAATGTTTTATCTCCATGTAACTTCAAATTGTTCAATTCAGCTAAGACATCGAAATTTTCTAGGTCTGAAGGAGCAACCGCACTCCTACAATGGTTTGAAAGTATAGAAAGCACATTCCGCCATGTTCAGTGTCCTAATGAGCGCAAGGTAGATTTTGCTTCAAGTGTCTTTCAAAGGAGAGCACTCACTTGGTGGAATGGTTTTATGAGAGACCGAGGTGCCGATGTAGCAATGGAACTGACGTGGGAAGAATTTAAAGATCTTATGAAGAAAGAATTTTGCCCACGAAGCGAAATACGGGCACTTGAATATGAGTTCTATTATCTAAAACAGGATAGTGGGGAAAACTGTGCCTACACTGACCGATTTGAACAGTTAAGCCTACTTTGCCCCACTATGGTCACACCTTTGGATCGGGCCATTGAGAAATACATCGATGGTTTACCTGACCCTGTCCAAGACATTGTCACTGGCAGCCAACCTGCAACACTTAGGGAAGCTAAGGAGTTAGCCGCTATCTTAACCGACTCCCAGGTTAGAAAAGGTAAACTGTTTCGAAAAGGAGATAAGAAACAAAACAGTGAATCTCTTAACGAGAATTCGAAAAGATCAAAGGCCGAATCTTCTAAAAGTTCTAGGAAGCGCAAGGCTTCAAATAATTTTGCAATTCCTGCACCTGTTCCACTGAACTCAGTACCCTTTAAGGGATTTTAATAATGGGAAGCAACCTCGGTGCAATCTTTGCAACTATCATCATGCATCAAATTGCCCTTACCGCCAGCGTACAATTTGTGGTTTATTTGGACATCTAGCTGTGACATGTCGTATCCAGAACCGAGCAGCCCCAACTCAGACTCGCCCGAGAGCATGTTTCAATTGTAGTGACTTAAATCATTTCAAGTGAAACTGCCCCAAGCTAGCCAACGCTAATGGACGAGTATTCAACGTCAACGAGGCTCAAGCTAATGATCAAGCGCTTATGATCATCTGAACCTCTAAATTTCCTGTTTATTTTCAAGAACAATGTACATATTTCAACTATGTTTGTAATGACAGTACGAATTTCAAGAAGTTTATTTTATTTTTGTTAATCATTTTCCCCGTTTCAAACTCTAATACACTATGATTAATTATAATTACATGCTGATTTTGAGGATTTCGTTCTTCAGGAACTAAGTCTTATAATTTAGCATAATATGATTGCACTCTGGTGCATTCATACGAACTTGGTAACACGATCTATACGAATACTATGAACAAGTTAGTACCATTTTATAATCATAACATTACATACATGATTTGTTTATCTTATATGTAAAATACAAGATTATAAATACAATTTGCTTCGTATGTTGATTTAACGTACTTAGTTTATTAACTTAGCATACCTAGCGCATGATTTGAAAACATTTTTCTTGATATGCTTACATTATGATGATAATGTATGATTAGTATATGTTGTATTCTACCTGTTTGGTTAATATGAAACATATATATAAACATTCGTACTAGAATAGAACACTAACTACTAAATTGGTTATATGCAAAATAAGTAGTGTTATCATTGCTAGTATAAAACACGATTCGATTTGATAGATATTATGTTGTGACGATGTTTATTTGATTTAGACGATAGTTCGACCTTATTATTTGTTACCCTCGCTTAACAAGAGGAGCTATGGGGACCATGTGACGAAACGAGTAATTATGGGTGCACACTTAATTATGAGATTCGACGCATGAGAATCATAGTAAGCCTTGTTAAGTATGGTGGCATAAAATCTAGAGTGATTAAGGTATCGGGAGAAGTATGATGCAATAAGAACACGGTGGATACGCTGATGGTACTTCCTATATATAAGTGTTCTTATTGTGTTATTCTTCAGAACATTGCTAAGATCACTTGGTGATTTTATGTTATCTTGGACCATTAGGTAATTATGTGCTTAATTGTTATTTGTGTGGTTATTTCCGATGGACAACAACGAGTACATTCATTAACTCAAATCGAGCCGACCGAGAGTATAATATGGTGTTAAAGGTGACGATCTTGATGCCATAGGTATTTTGACCCGTCTCCTATGGATGGGATGCTCATGGTGTAGTGGATGTACCTCCTGAGGCGTTAGAAACTGTGTACGTGAAGGGCTTGAATGTACACCCCTTTATTTGCTAGGGATTACACTAGGAGCTTAGTATAACATAGTGCCATACTTAAATGATTTTTGAAGACTAGTCGACTTTCACAAGTTTCAAAGGGTTGAATACCTTAAGATACTTTGAATATCCCAAATCACATTTTGAATTACCTTAAATTTCCAACACCAAATGATGCTCCGCATTTTTGGGATCTAGCAATCTGCTTATCCATCAGTTGTTTCAATTCCACTCTACGGTCTCCTTCGAATAAATTTCGGGACGAAATTTCCTGAAGTAAGGAAGACTGTGACACTTGTGCTCCGTAAACACACACGATGTAGGACACTATCTTTTATCAAAGAAACAATGTATTTTGGTCTCAAATTTTGTTTATTTGTGTTTTACAATTTCACATTTTGATTCTAGTTCATTTTCAAGCTTTAAATCGCTTTCTGGAAAGTTATATGCGAACTGATACGTAAATGTAATCAGTTTAATGCGGCAAACACTCCGGAACAGTGACATAGGCTTGACATACCTTAAATAACTTTTATATAACTTAGAAATAGGTTTTGAAAGCTTTGTTGTGTCAAAAACAAGTTTATTCACTCTTAGGGACTATTTGCATCAAACTGCGAAAGTCTGCTGATTCGTCTAGTAACGAACATTCCGAAACTTGATCATAAGCTAAACGTACCCTAAATATCCTTTACATAGCTTAGAAATAGGCTTTGAGGGGTTAGTTATGCGACAATATGCTTAATTGATCAATAGGGACTATAAGCGTCAAAAAGTGCATAAGTTTGCATTTACGCGCATATCTTACGTTCTGAATATATCCGGACATCCAAAAATTTTTGTAATCAATAAAATGTTTTATTTTAGTGTTTGGAATGTTCGAATTTCACTCATCGCGTAATTTGGATCGATTTCTCGTTCGTTACGACTTTCGTCATAATTATCCGAACAACGCGATCGTACGACCAAACGAACCGACATCCGAGATGTTTTTGAGCATATTTTAAGTTCCCTACACTTTAACTTCATTTTAGAGCCTTGAAATGAGGTTAACGGGGCTTAAACATGCCAAAAACTGAGTTTATTGCATGCAGGGACCATTTCTGACATTCTGCCATTTTGGTCTCTAGCGGGGCGCGACAGGCCTCTCGCGGGGTGCCAGAGACTGATCTGGGCAGATTTTTTGATTCAACAATTGGATCGAATTTCAGGGGTTATTTATGCAACTTTCTCAATACCTTGGGCTGGATTTTGATGGTTTTTATATACCCCTCGCCCACATGTATGGCCAAGATCGAAGCACGATTTGCGAGAAACGATCCTAACGGTTGTGGGAATTCTATAAATACCCACCACCTTTCGTTCTTGCAACTCACCATTGAATCATTTCTTCTCTAAGTTGAATCTTATGCTTCATACCTGAGTATTTTTTATTCAATTCTTCCTAGCTTGGACCATTTGTAAGTTTCTTTCGTTCTTTTATGCGTTTTCAAGCACGAAAGTCAAACAGTATTTGACTTTCTCCATTGACCAATCAATGGTCAACACGAAGTTCATTTGAACTTCGCAACGTGAGCGTAATCACGATGGTCATAGTCCTTTGTGACTATACCTACTGATTATCACGTTATTTAGGCATAGTGACGAGTCATAGTTTCGGTCAAAATGCGTGTTTATGCGTATTTTGCAACCAAACTATTCTTGGGTATGAAAACCCTTTGTTTTGATATCAAACTTGTTTTCTAACTTCGTTAAATATGTTTTAACATGTTTAACTCGTCAATTTTAGTTTAGTACTTGTATAGGCTTGTAATGTGACACTCTAGGTTTTCCCGAGCAACCTTCTTGTATTGGCATTATGTGTACATATATTATTAAATGAAAGTTGCGTTTTATCTTGGCATTATGTGATTCTTGTATTAAGTTATGTGTATGAAGTATATATATATATATATATATGTGTGTATTAGTAAGCCGAGACCACAAGGACCTGACTCGAGACCACCCGGTCTCGAGTAACCCACATCAGTTGGGCTGCAACCCTTTAGCCCATTCGAGAACCCATTAGGGTGCACCAACTTGGAATAGGTATAAAACCCATGTCATTAGCCGACTTTCCTCTATTTGGCAACCATCATCATTCACACAAATCCTTAGAAACATTCCCTCACACTCACTCCCACACTCTCCTTCATTCTCCCTCACTAAAACCCTAAAACACCACCACAATCCTCCTCTCCTCCTCTCGGGTTCGAACTGGCAGCAACAAGGTTCTCGAATCAGCTCATTACCTTTACTCGGAAGCTCCCTTCATCAATCCTCCATACCCTTTTTATGTAGCCGGTTAGTATTTTGTGGTTTATTTGGTCTTTAAGGTGATTTTAGGATACTTGATGATACTACCTTGTTGAATGAATGAGTTGTTTAATAAGACGTTTGCCTTGAATGATTAAAATGATGAATGTTGTGTGTGAAATGTCTTGCTAAGATTGTTTTGAATGATAAATGATTAATAGTTTAGGATGTTTTGGCTATCCGATTCATGTTAGATATTATAGAACAAATGTTGTGTTTGATGATGGGTTACAAGATTGTCTTGATATCAAGAATATGTGTTGAATATGATATGAACATATGATCACAAAATTTCATGTTTGAATGATCTCATAAAGAACATTATGAATATGTGTTGAATATGATATGAACATATGATGAACTATTTGATTATGACATGAATAATTGGAAAATTGTGTGTTTGATCCGTTTTGATTAAGTGTTAGACAAGGAAACATGTTTATGGAATTCTATTGGTTAGTACTCCAAATCATGATATTGCAATTCTATTGGATGGTACAAGTTTGGACAGGTTCTAGAAGGATTCCATCATCAGGTATGTGAGTCGAGACCCCCGGTTTCGACTCGAGACTGTCATGATGACAACTCGAAACCAGGCAGCAGGCGTCAGGAACTCGAGACCAGCAAGATCTCGACTCGAGATCTCCTGATCTCGACTCGAGACTGAACTCAAGACCTTCAAGGTTGCGACCCATGTATGCACCACTCGAGACCTCCTGTTGGCAACCCGAGACCCCTTGGTTGCGACTCGAGACCGCATGTTCTCGAGTCGAGACCACCTAGCCTCGGATGGGCTGCCCGACTTAGTTATTGGGCAACAATGTGTTTTGTCATGTTTGGGCTACGTGATTAACTGGACTACGTGGTAACTGCTGATTACTGTTAAAGGATTTAAAGAGGCCCAATAACTTAGAGGATAATTGTATGTCATGTATGCTATGTGCAAA
This sequence comes from Helianthus tuberosus, assembly GCA_030545235.1. Lineage (NCBI taxonomy): Eukaryota > Viridiplantae > Streptophyta > Magnoliopsida > Asterales > Asteraceae > Helianthus > Helianthus tuberosus. The sequence goes on from CM060419.1 coordinate 27,681,876, forward strand.
CTGTTACTGCTTAATCTGGAATCAGCCCAACATTAGGAATGCTAGTATATTATGCATGCTATGTGTTAGACACGTGTGAGATATACGTGACTTGTTTGTGCTGACCCGTACTGGTAACCATGTTAGGACGTGGTAACCAACGTCCTTGACCAAGTAAACTAGTCTGCCGAGCAACCCAAGGTGAGTTCACAACTTTTAAAGCATGCGTTCCCGATGGTTGGGAAACGAAACTTAAAACAACGCTATTCCCTTGTAAGGGATACAAACCTACTTTTCTTCCCCTATGCGGGACCCTTTGTTAATTACTATTTATATTGGATGCAACAAGCAATACTAAACGAAACTCTATCACTCAAGTCCCTACTACTTAATACCGATTAGTCGTCGGGGCCAGGCGAACAGGTTATTAGTTGATAGCGCTATTTAGGTGAGACCAGCCTCACACCGTGCCCGCGTATGGGATCGGGAGTGAACTAATAGACTCTGGCAAACCGTCAATGATGATAGAACAGTGACAAACGGGGCACTACGGAAACGTACGGTCACATAGTATTCGGTATCGTAAACAGTTTAGTAGCTTACTTATGGGGTAGCTCCCCATGGCATGGTATAAATGAGTAAATTAACTGTTGAAACAAGTTTTTGGAATTAAAAACTGGACAAACTCGTGAACTCGCCAACATTATGTTGATACCCTACTGCATGCTTTGCAGGTACCCAGTGACTCAGGAGCTTGCAGCTTGGGGATGTGTAGTGGTCGTCTTAACCCATGCGTTGGGTTCTAAATAAACTTGAACTATGAACTTTGTTTAAACTGTTTTGCCTATGCTTCCGCTACTTACTTAAACTACTATTTGAATTTAAAACCTTCGAACTTTAACCATGGTATTTACTAACCCTCATGGTTAGTGAATTTTCTTATTATAAATTAAATTGCTCGGTATAATTGGTGGTTGGATCCTGGTCAATCACACGCCTCGCTGTAGTACTCCGCATGTGGATTTGAGGGTGTGACATGTAAGATAAGCAGTCTAAACAACCGCTTAGACTTCCGAACCCGACCCATTTGGTTTCGATCATTAGGATCCGACCAAACATATATTGTGACCATAGTTGTATAGGGAATAACCTTCCGAGGTTATACCTTATGGTCACTTCGTTTAGTTAGTTGTATGATAGATAGTTTATATGCCTTAGGAAAATGACCAAAATACCCTTTTTGCGTATAATTTCATTTTAAGCATATGTAACACATATTTTGACATCTAAACTGATTATATAACATAATTAGATATGTTAAGGAATATAATACCTGTCATAGGACAAGTTAGGTGTCTCGAACGCGCTTTCGCGCAAACGACGCATCAACGTAGCATAAGCTACCTTAACGAGTCGTAATGGGTCGTAAGCACTTAGGATAGGTTCCGATTTAGAATGTAGGCTTTGTTAAACCATATCACATGAGTTCCAATACTCGTTTGGTTTACAAGACCTCATTCTATCCGATCTTCCGATTTAGGTGTCGATTCGCTAACATAGTGTCCGTTACCCTAGGAACCGCTTCAACACGTGAACTCTAGGTCTTTCGAGCTTTGTTATATCCTTTGAACCGGAACTATACGCAATCCCAGGCGAGTACATAGTTCCCCTCTTTTACCATTTTCAAATGTTTTGGGGTGATTCATATATGTAATCGATTTGTTTCGAAATGTATGGCATATATGTGTTTACTAAGTGATTTGAGGTGTCTTATTCCGATTATGGAAACACAGTGATTATCTAGAATCCTTATAGCATCTATCTATCTTCATAGATTGATTCTTATAGGATGTTTGAAGTATAGTCTTAGATCTTCCTATCTTCATAGTAATGTTTTAAGAAGTACTTTACGACTCGATGGTTGGTTGTGTGTAGATAATACAATAAGCACATGGTGGATACGCCGCTGGTACTTCCTATATATAAGTGTGCTTATTGTATTACCCTTCTTGGCGTTATCCCGAATCACCATTAGGATTTAGGATGTTGTGATACGGTGATTCGATGTGACAAGAACCTGATCCCTGTAGTATCTATCTATCTTCATAGCTAGACCTGTAAGGGATGTTTAGAGTACTAATATTGGAGCCCCTGTTTGGATTCATTGTGTACTTTAATGCATGTTAGATTAGACGAGGTAACGAGAACCTGATCCTTGTAGTATCTATCTATCTTCATAGCTAGACCTGTATGGGATGTTTAGAGTACTAATATTAGAGCCCCTGTTTGGATTCATTGTGTACTTTAATGCGTGTTTACGAGATGGAACAAGTTGACAATTATGTGTTATGTGGTAGTTGTGATTTAGATAACGAAACGAGTGTAATAAAATAAGAAGATGGTGGATACACCGTTGGTACTTCCTATATATAAGTGTTCTTATTTTATTATTCTTGTAGCGTTATCTGGATCACTTTAGGATTTTGTGTACGATTGTTTCAATGTTCGAGTATCGAAATCTTCATAGAATTTCCCATATTTTTATATGTTAGATTCTTAGAAAGATATATGAAGTATTATCATGACTCATTGATTTGATTTATATAATACTTACATTAGTTTTGATTTATATCAAAACATTTATTATTAATCCTTGATTGGATTTCTAATAACATATTAACGAGTTTTTACGATGGTTTAAACAAGATTAAAATGTAAGGCATAAAAATGACTTAGTAATAATCATATTTCCATATACAAACCTATTTTGTCACGAGTTTTCACAATTAAGATTACGTATTGCAAATGCTAAATTTTTGCCATTCTTTGGCTTCAACATTTGTTTTCAATTGACAGCTCTCGTAGCTGTTAAAGTATTGCAATACCAAATGTTTTTCCATTTATTTGGCTAATAAAACCTATGTATTCGCCGACATTTTTATGTTGACTGTTTTTCACATATGTTTCAGGTTTTCGACTGTTCAAGCATGCAATGCATAGGACTGCATACGGGCCTTAGACTTCTAAAATAAAAGAACAATTACATGTATTCTTTATTTGTAAAAAAATGTTAATGATATTGAAACAATTTAGTACCAGTAGTTGTGAGCAATTTGTAACGTGACTCCCCGATATTTCCGCTGCGTGTTGTTGTATTACGCGATTGGGGTGTTACAGCGGAGCCTCCTTGGGACCTACGGTACGGTTTCTCAATGTTATGAGATGCACTTGCACCCTTGGGTAGGTCTTGGTATTGCTGGGTAACGTGCTTTGTGGCCTCTCGGATAAATTTTGAGCTAGTTAATCTAGTTGTTTTTTCAATGTTTTGAATACTAGCTTGTTGATTTCTAAAGCTCAATTCCATTTGTTGGAGTCGATCCGAGTTTATCTTTTCGGTGTCGGATATGAGGCATGAGATAGTATCTTGAAGCCTCTCTCGTCCCCCTTGTTGTTGTTGAGAGAAATTTTGTGACTCATTTCTTGGTTGTTGAAAGTTTGTTCGTTGGTTTTGGTTTTGTTGATTACTATTATTGCCGGGTTCTCTCCAACCAAGGTTAGGGTGGTTACCCCATCCTTGGTTGTAGGTACCCATTGGTGGACCCGACGACCTAGGTCTATTATCAATGTAGTTTATCATTTCCGTTTGATTATCCATTTCTTTCATACAACTCCAATTTTCATGTGGCCCACCTCACCCTTCGCAAGCCATAACCGAGGCCGTTTTTGCCATTTCTAACTTTTTGATTTTCAAAGAGAGGGCCACGATTTAGGCTTGTAAAGAAGTGCTTTCATCTACCTTATGGGCGCCCGGGGCAATAGATTTAGTGCCATGGGGAGTGTGCCTTTGAAAATTGGTTTGAGCAATTTCCTCAATTTGATTATAAATTTCATTTGGGCGATGATTACCTAGAAGTCCCCCGGAGCTAGAGTCGAGCGTTTGTCTTGTGTGTGGCAACAACCCATTATAGAAAGTGGATACTTGTTGCTATACTGCAAGACCATGATGAGGGCATTTTCTTAATAGCTCCTTGAACCTTTCCTATGTTTCATATAAGGATTCCCCATCCTCTTGTGAGTATGTATTAATTTCAGTCATTAGTTTAGCCATTTTAGAAGGAGGGAACTACTTATATAGAAACTTTTGGGCTAGTTCATCCCAAGTGTTTACCAAACCACTTGGGAGGGTGTTAAACCAAGCCTTAGCTCCGTCTTTTAGCGAGAACGGGAACATCCAGAGGCGGATGGCGTCGTTTGATGCCCCATTGATCCGAAAAGTATCACATATTTCCAAAAAGTTGGTAATATGTAAATGGGGATCTTCGTCCGCTAGGCCATGGAAGGTTGCGGAATTTTGGAGCATTTGTATCAAATGTGGCCGAAGTTCGAAGTTGTTGGCATCGACATTCGGTTCGTTGATAACGGTGCCGAGATTACCTATTGTGGGCCATAGGTAATCCATTAGGGTACGCTGATCCGCCATTGGAAGTTGGTCCCCCGAAACTTTCTCTTGAATTTTAGATTTAAGTATTTTTCTTAGAAAGCATTCGGGTTCATCTAGAGGTTCTTTTATGTCTTTATTTGAACTGGAGCTCATGCACTGCGTAGGAAGTTCAGGTGTTGCGCCTGGGTTCCAAGTCCTGCGATAAAAACAAAAAGATAGTTGGTCAGAAGTCTCACCACGGCCCCGTGGTCACTGACCACGGCCCCGTGGTCGTGGTTACAATGTTTTTTTCTGGATCCCAGTTACTGGAAGGTTCAACACAGCCCCGTTCTGCATCGCACGGCCCCGTGGTCGCCTTCTGTAACTTCGAAAACAAAAACTACCAGTAAGGATAGTGGGCACGGCCCATGTCCAACCAGGCACGGCCCCGTGCTGAAGTCTGCAAAAGCTGAAAAATTAAGAAAAATCCTAAAAAATAGAAAAACAAGAAAAACGATTAGTCCATTGATTCCTAACTTTCTTAAAATCCTTGTGTCCCCGGCAACAGTGCCAAAAACTTGGTGTGTGTAAGGTGTAATATGTTTTTATTGATATTTTAAGCCCATTTTACAAATTAGTCAAAGTTTAAAATTTATAAAACACGATATTCTACTAACACTAAACACACATATGGGCAAGTGCACCCATCATGAGCGTAGTATAGCGTTGGTAAGATATCGAGGTCGTCCAAGGACAGAAGAGCTTTTAGTACCGGTTTATCCTCAACGTCTAGTCAAACTAAAATTTTTGGAAAAAGGTTTTAAATGAAAAATAAAAACTAAAAATGCCGAAATAAAAATAAAAGTAAAAACAGATAGACAAGATGGATCACTTGGATCTGACTCGCCTTTAATGTCCTTTGATGATTTCCGCATTTTTGCACTTTTTAAGAGATTATCTTAGTTATAGTAGTAGGCCCCTCTTTTGAAGGTGACGTTACCCTCAACCCAGTGGTTTGAGTCAGCAAGGATACAATCCCAAAGGGTCGGAATATTGAAAGATAACTAGTTAAGTTATTAATGTGAAAAGTGGTAGGCCCCTCTTTTGAAGGTGACGTTACCCTCGGCTAAGTGGTTTGAGTCAGCAGGGATACAATCCCAAGTAGCCGGTTTAATGTATTAATAGTAGTTTACATATGAGTGGATCAAACCATTCGCACCCTCGACATCCAATACCAGTAGGTATTGAAGGAGGTCTTAGTAAGCTTGACCCAGGTCCTTGCAGGATCTATACACTGAACAAGGCAAGAACCTTACTAAACCATTCCCTTAACCCCCGACCAGGTAGCCAATATATCTCTATATAGACCGTAGAGATATGAATGGTGAAAATCTTTTACTTTATATAGACAGTAAAGTAATGCCAAGACACCACAGATAAATGATAAAGAAGTTTTACCTTCAACATAAGAAACTAGTTATTAAAGTCATTAATACAAAACCAAATAAAAAGTGCGAAAAGATTAAAAATCAAAAGTAATACATTAAATGCTTGCCTTTACCAAGTGATGTAAGAGACTTAGCCAAACATGGCCTTTGATTGACAAGAACTCTTACGATTAATCTTGGATCCCGAGACTACTACAAACACTCTAAGGTGGATGATGGATGATGGTGGTGGAGTGGTGGCAAAGTGGGAGAGAGGTGGTTTGCCAACGGATGCCTTTGAAGTGAGCCAAGCACCCCTATTTATAGCCTAAACAGAAGCCCGGCCATGGCCCCATGTCCAGCAGACATACCCCCGTGGCCAACCCTTTTCTCTTTCTTCATTAATTGCAATTGTTTGCATTAGGCTCCACACGGCCTCGTGTTCGCTGGGCACGGCCGCGTGTGTAGAAGTGTATCTGTACTACCAAGATTTGCAAGATTCAGAGAATCTTAGTGTTGACCATTCCCCGTGCTGAGCTGGGCACGCCCCCGTGGTGGGCATAGAAGCTTCCATAGCTTTGTCAATTTCTGCAGATATCTAACCATGCCCCCGTGTCCAGTGAGCACTAGGCCGTGGTCAGCCTTCTGTTTCTTGTTTTATCCTTGGGAATGCTGCTGAGGGGTTGGGCATGCCACGTTTATTACTTTTCTTTGTATTTATGTTAGTTTTTGCTGCATATTTGTTCCTTTTGTTCGTTTAAGCTTATTTGGTCCTGAAAATACAAAAGGAAGACAAAATCACACTTTTTCCAACATTAGTACTAAAAAGGGTTAGTTTTATGCCTCATTTGATGTAATTTATATGTTACATTTTACACACATCAGCCACCAACCACAAAACTAATCATTACCACCACTTCTGAACCTAATTCAACATCTACTCTATTAATTACCACAACCTTAACTTCCATTACACATCCCTTGGAAGTATCCTTTGTATCTTATGAAATACTGTTGATTCAAGCGAGTTAACCTTTCCATCTCTACACAACTTTCCAAAGCCTACAAATGTCAAAGAATACTTAGATCTAAAAGTGAAAAAGGTTGAAATCTTAGTGCATTTTTTTCCTTAGAACTCTTTTCCTCTAAACTCTTTTCTTTGGAACTTCACAAGTGTCACACCCCGAAATATCAGAGCATTGGCATGACTGGACTGGTATCTTCATTGCACAGCGGAAGCAAATAAGCTAAGACTTTTAGTATGTGAACGCCCACTAAGTACTCGACTCCAGATGGTTCTCCTATTCCAACCGTTCCATAATTTCTGAAAAGTGACCCGAGAAAGAAACATGCGAAAAATCAACATAAAGTTGAGCGAGTTCATAGTTTGCTTCTAAAAGATTTGAAATAAATCTTTTTGAATAACCGGTTTTTGAAGTATTGTTGAGAAAACGAATTTAAAATCATTTTCTTGTCAAGTTATACAGAAACTTTGTATGAAAACATGGTATGTATCTTGTATAATTCAAGTATTTCTGTATGTATCATGTATTCTTGTATAAATCACGTATTCTTGTATGTATCATGTTTTCTTGTATAAATCAAGTATTCTGTATGTATCTTGTTATTAATGGGTTGCAAGGCCATTAACATGTGACACGACATAGGAAGTCACCAAACCTTAGGCATTTTTCTATAGTCGATTCACGACTGAGACACAAAACCACTACTTGGTTCTAGTTGTCACCAAGAGTGCGGCTGCCCTGACACCCGTTAGATCTAACCTTTTGTTCTGCGGTCTAAGTATGTACACGATTAATGGTCCTTATGGTACCCTATTCGTGACACTATTTCAAGTATCATTCCTCAAAAGCATCCTACTTGGTACTAATCACCAAGGGTGCTTCTTGTTTTTGTATTCATCATATCAAGTATCAATTTTTCAGTTCTTGTATTCTTTATATCAAGTATCAATTCTCATGTGTTTGTATACTCTTGTATTTGTATTTTCTCGTAGTTTAGAAAACTAGAATTCGTGTGTAAACGCTTGTTTGAAAAACCGGTATAAAACATAAGCTTTTCGTAAACCATTTGTGTCTGTTAAAGCTTGCTTGTAAAATGATTTATGAATATGTAATTCTTGTATGCTTTGCAAAAAGTGCATGTCTTTCCACCCCGAAAACATTTATAAAAATGTAAAACCATAAAAGGTGGGGTTATGAACTCACCTGAATATTCCTATGCCAAGCTAGCTAATTACGACTTCGTGATGTCGTTTCCAAGACGTGACTCGCTATCGTGCATTCTACAATATTCCTAACACGGAATATCTAATAAGTTTCTAAATAACGCAGTAACTAACTACGTGTAATCGAGCTCTACCGAATCTTTGACCGAACGATATGATGGTAAATTGTCAACTTAAAGAAGAGAAGAAGTTATACTTGTTAGCTCGTTTTAAGAAGTCGTATGTTGATATAAAGGAATATTCGTATGAAAGTAATATATAATAAACTCGTATTATATATATTGCGTCTTGTGTATATTTGCCAAAAAATTACGTATGTGCCGTCTAGGCGTATAAAATAAATATAACAGTTATATTTATTTTGTAAAAGAATCGTCGACTTGTATTGGAAAATATAATAATAACTATATTTATTTTTTGTTGTCGAAATAATTTCCGTATCGTTGTTCTCGTAAGTTGTAAGTCGTTGTCGAAAGTTATACTCTTGTTTTTACTTTTGTAAAAAGCGTTTGTAGTTGTTCGCTATATTTTGATATTAAAGTGAGAATCGTTGTTATATAATAAAACGCGTTTTGTTTTTACGGATTCTCTCGAAAAACGGGCAGAGTTTCCTCTGTTTTTGGACGCCCTGACAACACAAGTATTCGTTATTTTCAAAAATTCAACAAATTTTCAATCAAGATTCAACTAAACTATATATGTAATTTCGGTAAAAATATATATATATCAAATGTTAATTATAATTGGTCGGTTCGAGCTCGTTTTCACGCGACATAAGTTATAAAAACAATGAAGTAAATCGCGCTGCTAAATCATTTACCAAATCCTCGTGTTGATTCATTGAACCGCTTGACTGAGTTGACCGGGTTGACCGAGTTGACTCGGTTTGACCCGAAATCAAATCTGACCTGCATTTGACCGTTAACCCGAACCGAACCGTGGCTCTATTGACTGCCAACTTTGACTGAATCTGACCCAACCGGAGTCGATCTGCTGTTGACCCGAAATGCAACTGGGTTGACTCGAACCCGACTGAGTCGCGGAACCCGAAGCAAACATAACCCAAACCTGAACTGCTTCATGATGTGACTCGAACCGGCTGACCTGAATCGAAACCAAGGCTCCACCGAGCCTGAACCGACAACAAAACCACCACCCGAACAGGAACATCATCATCTTCAACACATCAGCAACAGTCATCATTTCAAAAATCGACAGGAGATGAAAAGAACCGACTTACCGTGAACTTGCCTGATGATGTCGAGGACCGCCGGTCCGAAGCACAGACTGCCGGAAAATCGACGAGATTTGTCGGATAACAACAAGATCCGTCGGTCCAAAACAGGGACCGCGGGACCAAATCTCCGACCTCCGGTCCGTCACCTCTGCCGCGTCTCTCTCTCCTCGCCGTCTTTCCCTCTCTGTCGACTAACCGCCGCTCACCACCACCAGCTCCGCCGGTTCTCTGTCGTTGATGCCGTGCCGCCACCACCATCAGCCGATAATCAGCACGGGAAGGGGGGTGTCGAGTGAGAGAGAAATAGACAAATGGATGTTTGGCTTCTGTTGTGATTTCTATGTGTGGTGGAGGATGAAGTTGTAGTTTGATTTGGATTTGTGTGTGTGTGTACATATAATCGAGTGAGAGAGAGGAGGGAAAAAGGCAGGCAATGGTTTGTGTGTGTATATTTTGTTTGTGAAGATAGGTGTAGGTTTTATACTCCTTCAAGTGGGTATTGACTAATATGATTTTCTTTTGTCTTGTGTGTTAAGATCTATAGAGACCTTATGGAAATTATGTAGAGATCTTATGTTTTCAATTTATGAGACAAAAATTTCTTGTATAGATTTTGGCAAGATTTTGTTAAGATCTTATTAGATCTTGAAATGATATATTTATCATATGTAGATTTAGGCTTGTGGGTTTTGGGCTTGGTCCCAGGGCCCACAAGCCTATCTCGTGTGTTAATGGCCCGTAATTCCTACGAGACCCGATATCGCGACCCGAACTCCATAAGCATAAATTTTTTGTGTAACATCCATTTTTTTGTCGGTGTCGTCAGTATTTCGTACGGTTTCAGTCCGTTGTCATTTAATGTTTCGCAGATTCCACGCGAATCCTCATACGCGTACTGTATAGCTGAACAAACGTTTCTGGGCACTCCAAGGGCCTGGTTAAGTTAATTAGCGTCGTAAACACTATTTATTATCGCGTTAATCGCCTGTTAATCATGTAATTAAGGGCGTAAATTACCGGTTGTCACATTCTCCCCCTGTTAATAAAATTTCATCCTCGAAATTTAGACTACGTTAACTCCTTAGAGTTACGTTATGCGTAGAAAATACGAATAGTACCAAAGTGAACGATCATGAAATCGAATCAAGACTTATTCAAATGATGTCAATTCAAGGACGCATCACTAGATGCAAATGATTTCTAGAAATGACCGCATCCAATAAATGAACTTAGATTTCAACAAGCTCAAATGTACTAGTTTGCATGAAACGCTCGATCATGATCAGCCCAAGTTACAAGTTCTACCGACGCCACAAGGTGTTGTAGTGATAAAAATAATTCAATAATAGTGGTGATCAAACAAGTATCACCTGTGTTTTGCATCAAATGCTCAATCGCAATTAGCCCAAGCTACAAGTTCGTACTGACACCACAAGGCGTCGAAATCAACAAACGACTTAATGGAGTCGTAGACCAAACAAATCTACTACGACTCAGAACAATGAAATGCTTGTTAAAACGAAATCGAATATGATGTTTCCAATACATCATATGGTGTTTTGAATTGAATATGTGTAATGAGCAAGTTCAAACAATTGAACTTGGTTTTGGCGCAAGCCGACAATAAGTACATGTATCGACAAGAAAACTTTCGACATGGTCACAACGAAAACCATGTATGTAACTTGAAAAAAGAGGGATTTCAAGAAAATGTGTTGACTTGATAACAAAGAAGCAAACAATTACAACAATGCGGGTCATTCGAATCACAAGCGAAATAACATTTGAACTTTAATGAAACGCTTTATTCGAAACAAAAACACATGCGTAAGAAATGATGCATGCGTATCATATGAATTTTCAAGAAGCGAAGCAAATGAGTATTCGCTATTCTGAAGGAAATGATCGTGATACAATGACCATTAAGAGGAGTAGAGATACGAAAATCTACTCAGTAAGTGTGAAAGTCGAAATTTCAATAAAAGAAATTTGAGGACTTTACCTGGGGTTGCATGTGATAACTGGTTGTTAGGTGACATTACCATAGAATGTCGAATATAGCGTACTCGTCGTTAGCTGAAATAGGGGGAATACGGTGACTTGCGTCTTTTCCTTAGCATGACTCGTGTCGTTTGCAGGACTGCGTGCCAACTGCCGCTTCCTGATCGATAGTCGTGTTGGACTCTGTATGCCCAAGACACATATTAAATTGATGTGGCTAGTACGTTATGATCCAAGTCGAGTCATACCCAATAACAAGCTAGACAAACACTTACAATATTTATTTATGATATGATCAAACAAATAAATATTAACACTTACAATATTTAGAGATTGGTTTTCTAAATAATTGCACTTGACAAACTAATAAATTATATGGATAATTTATTTTGAGAGAGTATTTTATTTTGTTATTTAATGGGTTAAATAACATAATAAAAATTACATAAGTCTTATAACATATGATGTTATATTTTATAAAAGTTATAAAATACATATGTAAGACTTATATTATTTTATAAAAGAAAATTGAATTTTTTTATATAAATAAAGACTAGGCCGCCACCCCCCCCCCCATGGGGTCTTCCCAAAATTGTTGGTCCAATCACACCACATGCATGTCTTACAAGTTAGATGGGTTGTGATTGGGTGTTCTTCCCAAGCAATTTTGGCCAATCAGTTTACATGCAATTGCATGAACCTTGATTGGGGAAGAATGATGGTCCAATGACATTTCATGCAAATGTCATAACTAGAGGCCTTTTGATTGGGCAAGATGGGTGGCAAGATTCTCTCTACATCTATAAATACCAAGATGTCAAATACAAGGAGGGGCAACACTTGAATGAACTTGAAAGACTTAGAGAACTCTCTCTAAAAATCGGCCAAGATAAGAGCCAAATGAGGAGATAATTTCAAGTGAAGAACTTATAATATTATCTCTAATTTTTGGCCATGGTGTGGTTGATCAAGAAGGGTCTTTCAAGTTGATATATCAAGTGCAAGAACTCCATAACTTCCCTTGATAATTTTCGGCCAAGAGTTGGTTCCAAGAGGGATTTTTCTAGTGAGTTCATAAGTGTAAAATCCTAGCTAAACACAAGGTGTTTGTTGGAAGGCTTGGGGTATACAAGCTTGAGGTCTTCTACACTTGAAGGCAACCGTTCAAGAAGCATCATCATCTTCATGTCCTTTACTCCTTGGAAGGTAGTATTCTAAACACTCTATGGTTGTGTTTTATTTTGATAGCATGCATGTTCGTATATGGATCCGGGATTGGGTTTTACATATAAAATGGGTTTTATATCTAGTAAGTAAACATGTTTTAAATAATTATTTCCGCTGCGTTTTTATTTTATAAGGATAAAATACTTTGATAAATATGTGAGAAACCCAACAGTGGTATCAGAGCCGCTTATATGAATGCATGCTTCATAGGATATGAAATTTTCGGGTTTCGGGTTTGGTTAAAACCCTATGGCCGAAATTTTATATATGGTTATCCTTTTGTTTTTCAAGATTATTTTAATACATGCATAAAGTATCTTGAAAAATTATGTCATTTGGATGATTTGTTTGTTTGGACAAAAACCCACTTTTTCGGTTTTTTCATTCTTGACCAAAAAGTAGGTTGTAAAAAGGAAACCATTTTTGCTTCTTGAATTTTATATATGTGGATATTTATATTTTGGTGTTCATAACCTAGCCATGACCTTATGTTGAACATTTGTGTTTGTGATTTATATTTGATTATTTCAATGGGTTGTAATAATTAATTATCTTTGTTCTTCCATTTGTGAAATATGTAATTTATTTATTTTCATTTGGCATGTAAGTAAATAGATTAGGTGCATTTTATTTTTACTAGAAAAATGTATTAGGATATTTTTTGTAAAAGAAGATGCACACAAAAATGCGATTTTAGTTTTGGCTAATTTCGGTCCAAAAGGACTTCATAGTTCTTAACGGGATTTTAGCCCGATAACCAAAACACATTTTTGAAGTCCAAAGGAGTTTGGACCTGAATATAAAAGACATTTGGAAGCCCAAAGAATTTGAAGAAATCACAACACAAGATGGAGACTTGAAGCATTCGGATGCGGGATCAAGTGGGAGTTCCACAACACATTATTTGTGTCAATATTCACCCTTTAGGAAGGACCTTTTGGCACACTTGTTTCGGCTAACAAGTGTGGTCAAAATAGTTGGATATGGTTAAGCACTGATGACGGGGGTAGCTCAAGACTAAATAAAATGACTAAATGTGTAAGCGCTCAAAAGGTTAAACGGTTCAACGGTTGAAAAGCTGTGAGTTGGGAAAAGCAATGCAGAAACAGTAGCCGGTCACATCTGAAGATCGCTTCACCAACCAACAGCCGCAAAAGCAAAGCAGGTCTGCCAATGCACACTATTATCCGGGGGTCAAAAGCCTTCAACCCCCGAAAGGGGAAACCCTCCACTGCAAGCGAGGTTGCTAGTCTAATCCATTCCACTTCGGGAGATGCCTTCTCTTATAAAATGACACTTCATTTACTTCAGAGAGGACATCCGGACTAGCTCTGATTCTCCAATCTCTGGTCATTCACATCGAATGCTTGTCTCGCACAAGTCATTCCCTTTCACATCCAACACACACATTCCCTTTGCTACAACTTCCAAATCTGGGTACGATTCAGAGGAGGATCCATAGCAAAGAACAACAATAAACTAGCAAACCTCCTTCCACGTCTCGCAAACGTGGGGGGACCCCACGACCTGCGTTAGGCAAGGTTGAACCCTTCAACCATTCTGCCTGGCCAGTCCAGCTACCACCGTTGGTCTTGTATTTGTTGTATCAACAAGTTGGCGCCCACCGTGGGGCTACGCAGCTATTTCTTCTCCAAAAGACCTAGTAGTGTAGCTCTATTCACTTAAAATCACCATGTCTAAAAGTGGATCCCCGGAAGAAGTAAATCAGATCCCAAACGCTTCTACTCCGGGTAGTAGCCAAGCTCACGTGGCTATACCAACTTCTTTCTCAACTCCGGGGAGCACACCCGAGTTCCTCAACTTCAACACACCAACTCTGTCCAGATCCGGAGTTCCATCTCCCAATATCGGTGTCTCTGATGCCCCATCATGTGTTGAACTCACCCCTGAAGGGGTTGCTAATAATTTCCTTGTGCTAAGGACTCTTCTCAACCAGCATGTGAGTAAAGAAAGAGAAAAGGGAGTGAGGATTCGTTTAGACTATGACGAACCTGAGCCAACATTGTCTCCTGGGCCACCTCCTCCTCTTTTTGCAACAAGAAGTGAGGCTGGTCCCAGTAACCTTTCAAACCCTCACCCTTATCTGTCCACTATGACAAATCCTACGGTGCATCCTATCTTCTCCTCCCAACCAATTACTAGTGGTGCTCCTCTGGGACATGAGCTAACTCTCGACCAGCTCCTGCAATCCCCGGTGACAAGCTATCCAGCATCTACTACAACTACATGGGAACAAGCTCTGTCCGTGCTCCCCTTAGCACGAAGTGCTGTTATGAATGCTCTCCTCGGGATAAACTGCTCCACTGGCCCAGGAAGCCTTCAAGGCTTCAACCCTATGCCCAACATGATGACCCAGATGATGGCCAACTTCCCATGGCAACACTTCATCAATCAAGTGCTTGCCACTCAGGGAAACAACGGCAATAGCAGTAATGAGGATGCAAGGACTGAAGAAGACTTAGCTAAACCATACAAGCCAAGTAACCTTTCATGCTTTTCAAGGCAGATAGCCGATTATGATTTCCAGTCAAAGATCAAAATGCCAGCCCACATCAGAACATATGATGGGACTGAAGATCCTAAGGACCACCTTCAGATCTTCACCGGTGCAGCTCGGATATAGAAATGGTCCAACGCTGAGTGTTGCCTAATGTTCATGCAAACTCTTGTTGGATCCGCCAGGATCTGGTTCAACGATTTGCCTGCTCAAAGTGTTCGAAGCTTTGATGATCTCAGCAAGGGTTTCCTGGCCAATTTCTCCCAACAAAGACGATATGTCAAAGATGCAACAGTGATCTTTCAGATAAAACAACATGATGATGAAAGCCTCCGTGCTTTCATTGAACGATACAAGAAGGAAGGTCTGACTTATGTAGGGGCCGATGAGAAAATGAGGGTGGCTGGCTTCATGAATGCCATCACCTCTAAGTACCTTACAAGGGATTTCAACAAATCTCTACCCAAGACCTTAGAAGAAGCTCTTGAAAGGGCTGAAGCCCACATCCAGGGAGAGGAGGCAGTAGACATTAAGGAACAAAGAAAAAGAGGGTCCGGCTGGAGAAGCAACAATCCAGCCAGAAAAAGAGGGAACTTCAACTCCTATGACAGACGGTCAAAGGGTTCAGAACCTCGAAGGTCTGAAGGTCGGAACCTTTCAAGCAGGGAAAAAGGCATAAGTTTCACACCCCTCACAAAGACCCCTCAAGAAATCCTTGCAACAGAAGAAGTTAAACAAAACTTTCGGCCTCCTAGGCCTCTCCCCAAAAGCAGGAAAAACGAGAACTCCACCCAATACTGCGAGTTCCATGAAGAAAAAGGTCACCACACCAATGATTGCTTCCAACTCAAGAAAAGAATAGAAGAAGCTGTTAAGTCCGGAGAACTCGCTCATTTGGTAAAGGGAGTCCGGGACAAAAAGGCTGAAGGAAAGGGTAAGGAAGTCAATATGGTAGATTTCGATGGAAAGGTTCCTCACAAGAGGCAGAGGTTGGAAGCTTGGGAGCTTCAGTGTGTCTGTTTCCCCCCTACGGAGAATGACCCTCTCCCTAGCCCTCTCGTGGTAGAAGCTACCGTGGGAACGTTGCAAACATGCAAGGCATACATAGACACGGGGGCAGCCACTGAAATCATGTTCGAAAAATTCTTCAACCAATTGAGCAATGAAGAACGTTCAAGGCTTCAACCCTCTAGGACCTCCATAAAAGGTATCGCTGACATACCCCTCAAGCCTTTAGGGCAACTGACACTTAATGTTCGTTTCAGTGAAGGTTTAAAAGAAAGAACCCAACCACTCACCTTTGTGGTTATCAACATCCCCTCAAGCTATGATGTGATCATCGAAAGACCAGGACAGTGTGCATTTTACATGGCAGTGTCTGTTGGCCATGGCACAGTCAAATTTCCCACCGAAAGGGGCATAGCAACCCTTCAACCCTCTCAGGAAGCCTACATGGTTGAAGGTGAAAGATCAAACAGTGAAGAAGACAGGCAAAGGTTGGTCATAAACCCTAAATACCCTGAACAAAGAATAAGGGTCAACCCAGACCTTTCTCAAGAGACTCTTTCATACCTTGAAAAATTGCTAACACACTACAGCGTTGTATTCGCTTGGTGTCCTGAAGATATGACCGGGATCCCCCGGGACATTGCCGAGCATGAATTAAGAATACCACCAGAGGTCAAGCCTGTGGTCCAGAAGAAAAGAAGCTTGGCCCCAGAGAGAAGTCTGGCAGCCTGCCAAGAGGTCGAAAAGCTTGTGTCAGCCGGTATTCTCCGAGAAGTCAAGTACCAGTCATGGGTTGCAAACCCGGTCATGGTCAAGAAACCAGACAACTCTTGGAGGATGTGCATAGACTTTAAGGATCTTAACAAAGCTTGTCCTAAGGATTGCTATCCACTACCGGAAATTGATCTCAAAGTTGACTCCCTCACAGGCTACTCGTTCAAATGCTTTCTTGATGCATATAAAGGCTATCACCAAATCCTCATGAAAAAAGAGGATGAGGAAAAGACAGCCTTTCACACGGACAAAGGGATCTTTTGCTATCAAAAGATGCCTTTCGGTCTCAAAAATGCAGGAGCAACCTATCAACGGCTCGTTGACAAAGCCTTCGAAAGCCAAATCAGCAAGAACATGGAGGCATATGTCGAT
This sequence comes from Helianthus tuberosus, assembly GCA_030545235.1. Lineage (NCBI taxonomy): Eukaryota > Viridiplantae > Streptophyta > Magnoliopsida > Asterales > Asteraceae > Helianthus > Helianthus tuberosus. The sequence continues at coordinate 27,699,087 of CM060419.1, forward strand.
GACTTGGTTATCAAAAGCAAGACAGAATACCAAATGCTCGATGGTATTCAAGAAACTTTCAAGAACCTCAGAAAGGTTAACATGAAGCTTAATCCGGAAAAGTGTTCATTTGGATTCGAAGAAGGAAAATTCTTGGGCCACATTGTTGGAAAACAAAGCATCAAAGCCAACCCTAACAAAGTAAAAGCCGTCCTTGAAACCAAGCCACCAAAGACCAAGAAGGAAGTTGAAAGCTTGAACGGGAAGCTTGCAGCCTTGAAGCGTTTTACCTCAAAGTTAGCCGAAAGATCTCTGCCCTTCTACAAAATGCTCAAGAACTGCTCAGATAAAAAGGATTTCAAATGGACTGAAGAAGCTGAAGAAGCTTTCAACCAGATGAAGCAACATCTAGCTTCCCTACCAGATATCGCGGCACCAAAAACCGGGGAGTTAATATCGGTGTACATCTCAATCACGGACGAGGCCATCAGTGCAGTCCTCACCATTGAGCGAGACAAGGCCCAGGTACCCGTTTATTTTTTCAGCAAAACTTTAAAATTAGCTGAAACGAAATACCCTCCCCTTGAAAAACTTGCCTTAGCCTTAGTTCAAACAGCTAGAAGGCTTCGAAGGTATTTCCAAGCACACCCCATACAAGTAGTCACCGACCAACCTATTAAGAGTGTGCTTGAAAAACCTGAAAACTCGGGGCGATTAGCCAAATGGGCCATAGAACTAGGTGAACATAACATCACCTATGTCCCAAGGAAAGCTATCAAGGCTCAAGTCTTGGCCGATTTCATTGTGGAAGTCCCAAACCAAACAGTCACTGAAGTAAACACTGCCACCACTGAACCTTCCAACCCTGAAGCCTGGAAGCTTTTTACCGACGGGGCTACAAGCGTTGAAGGGTCAGGGGCTGGATTAATTTTGATCAACCCAAAAGGTTTGGAATTCACATATACTCTTCGTTTCGATTTTCAGACCACCAATAACGAGGCTGAATACGAAGCACTAATAGCCGGCCTAAGGCTGGCCAAAGAAATGAAGGTTGAAAAGCTTGAAGTGTTCACAGATTCGTTGCTGGTCTCAAGCCAAGTGAATGACAGCTACATAGCTAAAGAGCCCAACATGAAAAAATATAGAGAAAAATCCAAGGAACTGATGAGTACCTTCCAAGCATGCAACATCAAACAGATCCCCAGATCTCAAAACAAAAAGGCCGATGCCCTAAGTAAGCTTGCATCTCTCACTTTTGCCCACCTCACCAAGAAGGTACTGGTAGAAGTGTTGAAGGCCCCATCCATTAATGAATTGGAGGTTCAAGATGTGGTTACCGAAGAAGAACCAAACTGGATGACTCCCATAAGAAAGTTCCTCAAAAATGGTGAATTACCCAATGATCAAGTGGAAGCCAAAAGGGTTGAAATCAAGGCAAGGCAATACATACTGCAAGGAGAAACCCTTTACAAAAAGGGTTACCTTGCTCCCTTGCTAAGATGTGTCGGTCCCGAGCAAAGTAAGTATTTGATCAAGGAAATTCATGAAGGAGTGTGTGGAGCTCACTTTGGAGCTAGGTCGGTAGTTGCAAAGCTCATGAACCTCGGATATTTCTGGCCTTCAATGCATCGCGACACAGCCAAAGAATTGAAGAAATGTGATGCCTGCCAGATCCATGCACCAATCCCAAAAAGTCCCAAGCATGATTTAGTCCCAATAACCTCGGCTTGGCCATTCCATAAGTGGGGAATGGACGTTGTTGGTCCATTTCCCCCAAGCAAAGGGGGAGTGAAATTCCTACTAGTGGCGGTAGACTATTTCACCAAGTGGCCCGAGGTCAAGCCACTTGCCAAGATCATAGGAAAGCAAGTCATTGACTTTGTCTGGGAAAACATCATTTGCCGTTACGGATTGCCAGGAGTACTTGTCACCGACAACGGAAGGAAATTTGCTGAGAAGCCTTTCAGCGTTTGGTGCAAAGAATACAAAATCGATCAGGTTTTCAGCTCAGTGGCTTATCCGCAATCAAACGGGCAGGTTGAGAGAACAAATAGAAGCATAGTGGAAGGCATCAAGGCAAGATTGGGAAGATACGAAAACAACTGGCTCGAAGAGTTGCCTAGTGTCCTATGGGCAATTAGAACAACAGAAAAAACAAGCCATAAGAAAACACCTTACAGCTTGGTATTTGTATCCGAGGCTGTGATCCCTGCCGAAATAGGAGTTGTAACCCAAAGAATTGTCAACATGGATCCCGAAGCAAACCAAAAAGAGACCATGTTGAATTTACAACTCCTAGAGGAAGCAAGAGATCAAGCCGCAATTCAAGAAGCCAAATACAAGCAACAAATGGAAGCTTACTACAACAAAAAAGTCAAAAACGAACGTTTCAAGCCAGGGGATCTGGTCCTCAGAAACAACAAAGCCAGCAAGAAAGAAAATCAAGGAAAGCTTGGCCCAAAATGGGAGGGCCCATACACCATCCTTGAAGCACACAAAGGTGGATCCTACAAGCTGGCTGATTCAGAAGGCAAAAGGCTTCCAAGGCATTGGAACGGCAAAACACTGAAAAGGTTCCATGTTTAAACGAAAAGTTTGGTTTGTATCAAAATGTATTTCAAGCAGGATTATGAATACCTTTTATAAAAAGAAAGTATTGCTTTAATGAATGAAGTTGTTTTTATCAAACTTGTCTTTCTATCCCAAAATCAGGTTGAGAACCTAGCAAAAAACTCCATGGCAAGGGCCATGTAAGGGGATGAGCTCCCAGGCCACATCGCTCAATAGGTTCAAGGGTTGAATGAGCCTATATAAGGGGTGAGTTCCTAAATCAATACAACTCCATGAGACTCGTTAAGAAAAAATAAAATTGTCTCATAGACGGGTATAAGCAGCCTACACCAAATGCTCCCTAAGCCTTAGAAATATAGTCTACAAAAAGGCTAAAAAACCAAAAGAAATAGTTAAAAGGATAGGTGCCATCTCTTCTTGTTAAAAATGCCAAGGCTAAGTGTCTGCAGCACTGAACCCTTTTAGGTATAAAAAAAACATAAGGGCAGCACAAACCCGACAAAGACAAAGTTACAAAAGAACAAAGCAAATCCAAAAAGAACAAAGTCAATTGGACAAAAATCACAAAGGTACAAACCAAGCCAGGACGTAAAACCAGGAAGCCTTCAAGGCTTCAAGCCACCCGGGCAATACCTTGAAACCTTAAAGGCTTCAACCTATTGACAGACAGCCAAAAGGATTGGACGGTTAAAAACCAAATGGACTGCCTTGACCAAAGAGGCACAAGCATAAAACCATAATAAAAGGAAAATAGTTAAAACATTACATCATATAAAAGAAAGCCCAAAAAAGACTTTCAAACATAAGTTAGAAGCAAGTCCTAGTAACTTGCAAGCTTAAACTACTGTTCCAGCGGCCACAAAGGCCTTAAAACACAACCAACAGGAACCTTAAGGGTTCCTAATAACCTAATATTGTTCAAGTTAACATTACAAAACATAAATTGTTTTCAGTGCTAAGAGAGCTACGAATCAAGCATTAACAGATTTGGCCTTCTTTGTCTTCTTCAACTTTTTAGTCTTCACACCTCCATCACCACCAACCGCTGAAGCCTCCAAGCTTGCATCCTTAGGAACATCTGGTTGACCTGAAAGGGTATCGTCACTATCACCCGAATAAGACCTCTTCCTTGAAAGAGATCCCAGGATTTCAGCACAGACCTTCTCATTTAAGCCCTCTGGCTTCAAACCCTGCAACACAGCAAGAGGCTTACCAAAGAAACCAGAAACTTGATGGATGTAAGGATAAGTTAGCTTCTCCATTTGTTCAACGGAGCCTTTAAAAACATCGAACGCCTCGGGCCGAAACAGAGGTGACTTCTCCAAAGGATGACCGGACTCATGAAGCTTATAACCTGCAATAAGACCTTGGTGTTTTCCCAAATTGAGCAGCTTAGTATAAACATCGCCGAGGGTAGAATTAAACTCTTTGGAGTGCAGCAGATAGGTAACCACTTGATGGAAACCCTGCTCAATGAGCTATTGGTTATCCCCAGTAGTCTGAGCAACTGAAGCCTTCAACCCTTCTTTCTCCTTACCAAAAGCCTGTTGCTGAACAAACAAAGTTTCCTGGTCAGCCCTAAGTTTCAACCTATCAGCCTCAAAACTCTTTTTCAAATCACCCATCTCAATCTCATGCGTCTTTTTCAGATCACTAACCTTCTTCTCCCATGTTGCTTCCTTCTCGGCAAAACCAGCTATCTCCTTTTTCATCCCAGCCATGGAGGATTTCATTTTATCCTTCTTCTTGGAGAATTCTTCATATTCCCGCATTCTCTGACGAAAACGGGCAATGCCTTGAGGAAGCATGGCAGCTAGCTTGCATGTACTCAAAATCATACGGGACAACATCAGGTCATCATCCATCCCAGCAATAGTCTCGTGCACTGAGGGAGGAGCAATGTGACTCAGAGCATCCTCACAAACAGCAGCATCTTTGAAACTGTCATCATTCTTCACCGACCAAGTAGGCACATAAATCCCTTCCGGGTCCAACCCTCCAACGTCCCTGCTCGAAGACTCCTGAACAGGAGTAGCAACAACCTTCTTGCTTGAAACCTTTTTGCCATGAACAACCAATTCCTTAGCCTTCTCAGCACCTGCTTCAACATCTTGATCTTCCGAAACTTCAATATCATCACTCAAGTCCACTGGTTCAGTAGAAGTGGATTGAGGACCAGCTTTCAACAACCGACGAGAAGATCGACGGGTTGAAGATTTAGGAGCATTAGACTTGGAAAAACCCTTGGCAGTAGCAGCACTAACATAGCCTGAACCCTCAAACCTTTGATCAGCAGTCCTAACCACAACATTCTCACCAGGAACAGACGGAGCATCCTCAAAAACAACATCAGAAGTGTCGTCGCTCTTAATAAAATCCAAAGCAGACATGACTGCAAAAAACAACAACACATAAGTCATAGATTAAGAAAAACATAAAAAGGACAAAAAAGGAAAATGCATACCCATGCCACTCCTCATAAGAACCGGATCCCGATCAACATTCCCCCAAATTTTACTAACCCCAAATAGAACAAGTAAGTGTTCAGGAAAGGGACGAACCCTCGAAGGGCACCCCCGGATGGCATTGAGAAAAACAGCATTCAATTCAGACTCGGAAGGTTCCGGATCATTGAGGACAGCATCCGGATTCCTCCACACCATTTTAAATGGGAGAATAGTATCGGAAACCCAGAAAAAACGGTCTTTCCAAGCCCCAAGCGTAGTAACCATCGACGAAATAAGGCAGGTATCAACTTTGGTTGTTTCAAAAGTAAACCAATCGCCATTCTTAGCCAAACGAAAAAACCGGCGAAAGAGTAAAAGGGAAGGATCATACCCAAGAGCACGACATAAAACCTCAAAATGCAAAACCCTAGCCATCCCCTTTGGATGAACTTGCCCAAAAGAAACCCGATAATACTCCAACAAGTTCAAAACAAAAAACGAAAAGGGATATCGAAGGTTTGAGAACTCAAAATGACTACAATAAAGGGCAATCGAACCAGAAGGTGGTTTATCAACGGGAACATCACAAGCAGGGGCAGTGGAGTCAAACTTCCTATCAATACCATATTCCATACAAAATAAATCTACCTCCTCTTGTGTTAACCGGGAAAAAGATTTTGCTAAGTCCTTACGAGCACCCATTTTTTGAAAACGGAAAATGCAGAATGAAAGATGAAAAGGAAACCGGAACTAACCTTAGAGAAGGAGAGAAAATGGCAGGAACTTGGAATAAATTGTGAAACAAATGGATAAGTTTGGAAATATAAAATAAATATACGTCTACAATAGGGGTAATAATGGCAAAACAGTAACTCCTGCGAAAACCGCCACCCTATCAACTGCCATACATCAATCAAATCAATTGTCAGTTATTTGAAATTCAAATTCAAAACATTAACTGCCTTCAACCTTTCAAGCCTTCAAGCAACGAACCCTCGAAACCTTCAAGCAATAAAACACGTACATAAAAGTCAGAAGTCTTTAAGCTTATCACCCAAAAGCCTCTGACTTGGGGGGCTGATGACGGGGGTAGCTCAAGACTAAATAAAATGACTAAATGTGTAAGCGCTCAAAAGGTTAAACGGTTCAACGGTTGAAAAGCTGTGAGTTGGGAAAAGCAATGCAGAAACAGTAGCCGGTCACATCTGAAGATCGCTTCACCAACCCACAGCCGCAAAAGCAAAGCAGGTCTGCCAATGCACACTATTATCCGGGGGTCAAAAGCCTTCAACCCCCGAAAGGGGAAACCCTCCACTGCAAGCGAGGTTGCTAGTCTAATCCATTCCACTTCGGGAGATGCCTTCTCTTATAAAATGACACTTCATTTACTTCAGAGAGGACATCCGGACCAGCTCTGATTCTCCAATCTCTGGTCATTCACATCGAATGCTTGTCTCGCACAAGTCATTCCCTTTCACATCCAACACACACATTCCCTTTGCTACAACTTCCAAATCTGGGTACGATTCAGAGGAGGATCCATAGCAAAGAACAACAATAAACTAGCAAACCTCCTTCCACGTCTCGCAAACGTGGGGGGACCCCACGACCTGCGTTAGGCAAGGTTGAACCCTTCAACCATTCTGCCTGGCCAGTCCAGCTACCACCGTTGGTCTTGTATTTGTTGTATCAACAAGCACCTATTGTTATTTATGCTTGTATGCTTGTTTATTTTGTTGTTTGATGATATTTGGATATGCATGCTTAACAAACTAATAATCAACAACAAGCTTAAAATTGGTTCTTTAAAGATCATTAAAATTGGTTAATAAAAGGTTATTAAAAATTAATGATTTTTATAATAAAATGGGTTTTATTAAAAAGAACCTTAAAAATTTGTTTTCACAAAAGTACCAAGGATTTGAATGCATGCAAATGTATGGTACATAAAGTTTTCTAAACTAGAATTTTTGAAAACTCAAAATCCCTTTTATAAAACAAGTCAAACACCATCCTTTTATACAACACTCGAATCACTTGGGAACTCTTTTGTGGGATAAAGGTCACCTAACCATATTTGAGGGAACTTGTATATTCGAGGTGGGTTTACCATGTTTGTGGGATAAATGTCACCTAACACTTATGTGAATAAACTCACACGTGTGTGTAAGTTGGACGACTTGATTTGGAAACCATGAACTTAGGGTCACCGAAGCATGGAGAACAAAAGGTGTTGATGGGATTAAACATGCCAACTAAACACATAGATGTTTAACCGATCCCATATGGCTAGAAATTGCAAAAAGATGCAATTGTCAAACGTTGACTACCTTGTTAATTTAAATAGAGGGATAAAGGTCACCTAACCAATATTTAAATGTAACGTTGGATTCTAGATTTTAATTATTAATTGTCTATGAGACATAAAAGGGTATTAATGATTAAAATATAATAATATCGAAAATACTAAAATTGAACCTTGTTAAATTTTGTAGATGGCCGCTAACAATATTACCTAAACCGTCTGTAACCTATCATTGAAAACGATCCTAATCCCGATGAACATCTTATGGAAGATAAGGATGCCTATAACGATTGGATTAAGTATATCGAGGATACTACGCAAACCTCTTACCTCATGTTAGGAATTATGATTCCCGAGATTCAAAAGGTTTTTGAACATCATGAGCATACGACATGATTGCCCAATTGAAGGAAATGTTCCTACAATATGCAAGGGTAGAACGCTTCGAGCGCTACATGCATGTCGAATGGAGGAAACCCAATCTGTCTCATCTTAAGTCTTTAAGATGAAAAAGCCACATTAATCACCTCGAAAGGCTCAATATGGGTAAAAGGGCTTTATCCATTCTAACTTTCAATGAGGGTGGTAACTAGAAAGGGCATCACCCCGACACCAAAGCAAATGTTGAAAATGGAAACGGGTAATTCAAAGGGAAATGATTAGAAAGACTAATGCGAAACCACCGAAACCAAAAGAGAAGAAGGCAAAGGTTGCCATGAACGATCCATGCTTTGAGTGTGGTGAGGTAGGACATTTAAATAGGAATTGTCCAACCTATCTCAAAGAGTTGAAAAACTAAGAGGGATGAAGGGCAAACCTCAGGTACAATCTTAATGATACATATTGGCCTTAATGTTATTTCTTCTAACACATGGGTATTAGATACCGAATGTGGAACTCATGTTTGCAATTTGTTGCAAAAGGTTCAAAAGAAATAAGACAATATGGTTTTGATTTAAAGTTTGTAAACAATGAAATTCATGTCTCGATGAATGACATGTTTTACTTTAAAGCTATGCTTTCAAATGGTATTTATGAATTGGTTCATAATAAAACATCATTTGATAGTTTAATGTACCAATCAATCACCAAGAAACTCAAAATGGATTTGAGTAAGACCTATCCTTGGCATTATCGCCTTGGTCATATAAACAGATGTCTCATGTAAACACTTCGAAAGAATTGTTTTTTGGAAACAAATGAAATTGGTTCATTTGATACATTCGAATCTTATTTACAAGGTAAAATGACCAAGTAATCCCTTAGTGGGAAAGGGCAAAAGATTTATTAGGTATTATACATTTGGATGTATGTGATCCTTTTAAGCCAATAATTAGGAATGGTGAAAGATACTTCATTACCTTTTACCGACAACTATAGTAGTTAAGGTTATGTGTACTTGACACAAAGAAGAAGTTTTGAAACGTTCAGAATCTTCAAAAAGTGAAGTACAAAATCAACTCTTTTAAAATTCTTCGTTTCGATAGAGGAGGAGTCGAACTCTATTAGATATGGTTCGATCTATGATGGCTAGGAGCGCCTTATCTCTATCACTTTGGGGTTACGCTTTGCTCTCCACGGCCCGTATGGCCCCCAACCAAGAAAGTGGATACGACATCTTTTGAAATATGGCATGGAAGGGTTCCATCATTGTCCTATTTAAAGGTATGGGCTGTGAAGCTTCAGTGAAGCAATACACCCCAAATAAGAGTACAATCCACTAAGTGTATCTTTGTAGGATATCCTAAAGATGGTATAGGATATTATTTCTACGATCCAACATAGCAAAAGGTATTTGTTGCTCGAAAGTCTGAGTTCTTGGAAGCTAAGTTCCTTGTGGAAGGAATTATTAGAACAGTGGAACTTGATAAGGATCAAGAACCACAAGCCGATACACGTTTGGTTAAAACTAGCACTCAACAAAAGGTTGTTGAAAAACGATCAAGTGGTTGATCAACACACACAAAGCGTTCGCAGATCTGGTAGAATTAGTAGTCCACCTGAAAGATATGGATTTTTCATAGATGGATGCTACGTGGTAGATTCAGGTGAATCAACCATATACCATGATGCAATGTCAGAATTCTATTATGACAAATGGCTTGAAGCCATGAACGTAGAGATGCAATCCATGTATGACAACCAAGTTTGGGAATTGGTTGTGCCACCTCTTAACTCCAAAGTAGTTGGAAGTAAGTGGGTTTTCAAGAAGAAGACGGATATACATGGTAACTTGGATACTTATAAAGCGAGACTTGTAGCAAAAGGCTCCATTCAAACTCAAAGGGCTTGATTATGATGAGACCTTCTCGCCTGCGGCGATGCTAAAGTCAATTAGTATATTATTTTCCATACCTGCATAATATGATTATGAGATTTGGCAAATGGATGTCAAAACAGCTTTCCTTAATAGATATCTTAAGGAAAATATCTATATAGTTCAGCCTGAAGGATTTGTCGATCCAAAACATCCTGACAAAGTATGCAAGTTAAAGAAATCAATCTATAGATTGAAACAAGCATCTAGAAGTTGGAATCACCGTTTTGATGAAGAGATTAGGGAATATGGATTCATCAAGAACGTCGATGAAGCTTGTGTGTATAAGATGGCTAGTGGGAGCATCATTACTTTCTTAGTATGATATGTCGATCACTATTTGGAAATAACATTCCAACCTTGGAGGGTGTAAAAGCCTGGCTTGAAAGTTGTTTTTCAATTAAGGATCTTGGTGAAGTCGCCTATATTTTGGGAATAAAGAATCTACAAGGATAGATCAAGGCGCACGATAGGTTTAAACTAAAGTGCATACATTGACAAAGTCTTGAAAAGGTTCAAGATAAAGAACTCTATGAAAGGTTTGGTACCTATTCAAGAGAGGACAATATTAAATGCGTCTCAATGTCCAAGCTCAAAGGATGAGCAAGAAAGAATGAAAGGAATCCCATATGCGTCTGCTATAGGATTCATTATGTACGTAATGATATGCACTAGACCGGACAAGTTATGCGCTTTAAGCATAACGAGAAGATACCAGCAAGAAACGGTCATTGAGTGACTGTTATAAATATATATTGAAATACCTTAGAAGGACTAAGGATATATTTCTAATATATAGATCTGGTGGAAAAGAACTCGTTGTAAAAGGTTACAGGGATGCGAGTTTCGGAATTCGTTGTAAAGGGTTACATGGATACGAGTTTCCAAACTAATCGAGATGGTTCTCGATCACAGTCAGGGTAGCATTGTCCACTATAGAATCAAAATACATTGCCGCTTCTTTGATTGAGATAATTCATATGGATCTGCCACTTGAATTAATGCCAATCTAGGGGTAGTCCCTACCATTCAGGACCCTAGAGATCTTTGTGATAACGATGGTACGATTGCACAAATCAAGGCACCTCGTGTACATCAAAAGACTAGGCACATTGAGCGGATTTTCAACTACATACGGGATGAAGTTGAAAAAAAAAAGGAAAGATATGTATTCGCAAAGTTCACACTGATCAAAATATTGCGGATCCACTCACGAAGCTCCTTGAACGGGCAAAGCATGAAGTATCATACTTGTGCCTTAGGACTTCGATATTCTAGTGATTGGATTTGATCTATTTTGTATTTGGATATTGGAACAATTATTATTATAACTCTTTATGGTATGTTGAGTTATGTTCCATTTTAGCATGTTTAAATCCATGAATAAGTTATTTATTCTAAATGTCCGTAGTCGATCATACTTGTGGGAACAAATACGAATGTAAGACTATTATGAACTTGGATTGGTGGATATTCATTAGGTATGAATATAGAGCAAAGTGTTGCTGCCAAAGTTCATAGATATTTGTGGGATACAAATATTGGACTGACTCGCTCTCAAATATTACTGCACGGAATCATCTATGATTGATCATAAGTAAATTTGAGTAAAGGAGAATATCATAGTATCCTCAGACCTGAGATACATATTGGGTCTTGATATTCACCAAATATTGTACCTTGACTTATTTCTTCGCTGTCAGTAATATGACAGTACATAAGGCTAAGCTCAGGTGTGGTACAAGGTGATTGTAAGAGACGTATGTAGTCAAGAAGGGATTTGTTCCTCTTATTCGTTGAGAGTAAGATGTCTAAGGCCTGCTAAAGTTAAATCAACAGAGAGTGATCACTATATGTCTCTGGATTTAACATGACATCTGTAACGAAAGGATAAATGATAGATTCACCTAAATCATGTTCAAGTAAGGGACTTGAAAGGGATGATGTTATTGAATGGCAAATATAGTCATACGTATTGGGGGTAGTAAACCGTAGTTAGGCGTCATTTACTACTTACATCAATCTTTTATGTATCTTGTGCAAGTGGGAGATTGTTGGACTCTGTATGCCCAAGACACATATTAAATTGATGTGGCTAGTACGTTATGATCCAAGTCGAGTCATACCCAATAACAAGCTAGACAAACACTTACAATATTTATTTATGATATGATCAAACAAATAAATATTAACACTTACAATATTTAGAGATTGGTTTTCTAAATAATTGCACTTGACAAACTAATAAATTATATGGATAATTTATTTTGAGAGAGTATTTTATTTTGTTATTTAATGGGTTAAATAACATAATAAAAATAGCATAAGTCTTATAACATATGATGTTATATTTTATAAAAGTTATAAAATACATATGTAAGACTTATATTATTTTATAAAAGAAAATTGAATTTTTTTTATATAAATAAAGACTAGGCCGCCACCCCCCCCCCCCCATGGGGTCTTCCCAAAATTGTTGGTCCAATCACACCACATGCATGTCTTACAAGTTAGATGGGTTGTGATTGGGTGTTCTTCCCAAGCAATTTTGGCCAATCAGTTTACATGCAATTGCATGAACCTTGATTGGGGAAGAATGATGGTCCAATGACATTTCATGCAAATGTCATAACTAGAGGCCTTTTGATTGGGCAAGATGGGTGGCAAGATTCTCTCTACATCTATAAATACCAAGATGTCAAATACAAGGAGGGGCAACACTTGAATGAACTTGAAAGACTTAGAGAACTCTCTCTAAAAATCGGCCAAGATAAGAGCCAAATGAGGAGATAATTTCAAGTGAAGAACTTGTAATACTATCTCTAATTTTTGGCCATGGTGTGGTTGATCAAGAAGGGTCTTTCAAGTTGATATATCAAGTGCAAGAACTCCATAACTTCCCTTGATAATTTTCGGCCAAGAGTTGGTTCCAAGAGGGATTTTTCTAGTGAGTTCATAAGTGTAAAATCCTAGCTAAACACAAGGTGTTTGTTGGAAGGCTTGGGGTATACAAGCTTGAGGTCTTCAACACTTGAAGGCAACCGTTCAAGAAGCATCATCATCTTCATGTCCTTTACTCCTTGGAAGGTAGTATTCTAAACACTCTATGGTTGTGTTTTATTTTGATAGCATGCATGTTCGTATATGGATCCGGGATTGGGTTTTACATATAAAATGGGTTTTATATCTAGTAAGTAAACATGTTTTAAATAATTATTTCCGCTGCGTTTTTATTTTATAAGGATAAAATACTTTGATAAATATGTGAGAAACCCAACAAGTCGCATGTGACGTACTTCAACCTCCGTTGATGTATAGCTTAAGTCTCACGTATGCCTGTGCGCTAGCGTTTCGTTTTGCGTAGAATGTGATGCACTTCGACTTCTGTTCACGTAAAATTTGAGTTCTATGTATTTTCGTGCACTAGCGTTTCGTTATGCGTAGGCTGCCTGCTCGGGAAGTTAAAACATCATAGACAATATGCATAATTGTGTGTGCCCGAATTAATATTTGCAGTTCCTACGTGATGACCTTTAATGAACTTTAGCATAACTTTCCGAAGGTCTTAGATGTATGTTTCCTAAGCTCTCAGAGTTTTGTGTACTGTATGCTACTATCTTGTGTACCGTGTGTAAACACCACAATAACGTATGTTTAAAAACAAAATCTTGACTGTTTGTTTTTCGGCAACGGTTGGAGACCATATTCGAGTACTATGCATTCTGTATCAGGTTTTAATACTCTAAGTTCCCAGAGGAAAGTGAGGTTAGAGCCTAGGTATCTCTACAAAGACCTATTTTGCTGTAACCTATAGCTCTAATACCAATCTGTCACACCCCGAAATATCAGAGCATTGGCGTGACTGGACTGGTATCTTCATTGCACAGCGGAAGCAAATAAGCTAAGACTTTTAGTATGTGAACGCCCACTAAGTACTCGACTCCAGATGGTTCTCCTATTCCAACCGTTCCATAATTTCTGAAAAGTGACCTGAGAAAGAAACATGCGAAAAATCAACATAAAGTTGAGCGAGTTCATAGTTTGTTTGTAAAAGATTTGAAATAAATCTTTTTGAATAACCGGTTTTTGAAGTATTGTTGAGAAAACGAATTTAAAATCATTTTCTTGTCAAGTTATACAGAAACTTTGTATGAAAACATGGTATGTATCTTGTATAATTCGAGTATTTTTGTATGTATCATGTATTCTTGTATAAATCACGTATTCTTGTATGTATCATGTTTTCTTGTATAAATCAAGTATTCTGTATGTATCTTGTTGTTAATGGGTTGCAAGGCCATTAACATGTGACACGACATAGGAAGTCTCCAAACCATAGGCATTTTTCTATAGTCGATTCACGACTAAGACACAAAAACACTACTTGGTTCTAGTTGTCACCAACAGTGGGGCTGCCCTGACACCCGTTAGATCTAACCTTTTGTTCTGCGGTCTAAGTATGTACACGATTAATGGTGCTTATGGTACCCTATTCGTGACACTATTTCTCGTATCATTCCTCAAACGCATCCTACTTGGTACTAGTTATCACCAAGGGCGCTTCTTGTTTTTGTATTCATCATATGAAGTATCAATTTTTCAGTTCTTGTATTCTTTATATCAAGTATCAATTCTCATGTGTTTGTATACTCTTGTATTTGTATTTTCTCGTAGTTTAGAAAACTAGAATTCGTGTGTAAACGCTTGTTTGAAAAACCGGTATAAAACATAAGCTTTTCGTAAACCATTTATGTCTGTTAAAGCTTGCTTGTAAAATGGTTTATGAATATGTAATTCTTGTATGCTTTGCAAAAAGTGCATGTCTTTCCACCCCAAAAACATTAAAAAAAATGTAAAACCATAAAACGTGTGGTTATGAACTCACCTGAATATTCCTGTGCAAAGCTAGCTAATTACGACTTCGCGATGTCGTTTCCAAGACGTGACTCGCTATCGTGCATTCTACAATATTCCTAACACGGAATATCTAATAAGTTTCTAAATAACGCAGTAACTAACTACGTGTAATCGAGCTCTACCGAATCTTTGACCGAACGATATGATGGTAAATTGTCAACTTAAAGAAGCGAAGAAGTTATACTTGTTAGCTCGTTTTAAGAAGTCGTATGTTGATATAAAGGAATATTCGTATGAAAGTAATATATAATAAACTCGTATTATATATATTGCGTCTTGTGTATATTTGCCAAAAATATACGTATGTGTCGTCTAGGCGTATAAAATAAATATATCAGTTATATTTATTTTGTAAAAGAATCGTCGACTTGTATTGGAAAATATAATAATAACTATATTTATTTTTTGTTGTCGAAATAATTTCCGTATCGTTGTTCTCGTAAGTTGTAAGTCATTGTCGAAAGTTATACTCTTGTTTTTACTTTTGTAAAAAGCGTTTGTAGTTGATCGCTATATTTTGATATTAAAATGCGAATCGTTGTTATATAATAAAACGCGTTTTGTTTTTACGGATTCTCTCGAAAAACGGGCAGAGTTTCCTCACTTTTTGGACGCCCTGACAACACAAGTTGTCGTTATTTTCCAAAATTCAACAAATTTTCAATCAAGATTCAACTAAACTATATATGTAATTTTCGGCAAAAATATATATATATATATCAAATGTAAATTATAATTGGTCGGTTCGAGCTCGTTTTCACGCGACATAAGTTATAAAAACAATGAAGTAAATCGCGCTGCTAAATCATTTACCAAATCCTCGTGTTGATTCATTGAACCGCTTGACTGAGTTGACCGGGTTGACCGAGTTGACTCTGTTTGACCCGAAATCAAATATGGCCTGCATTTGACCGTTAACCTGAACCGAACCGTGGCTCCATTGACTGCCAACTTTGACTGAATTTGACCCGAACCGGAGTCGATCTGCTGTTGACCCGAAATGCAGCTGGGTTGACTCGAACCCGACTGAGTCGCGGAACCCGAAGCAAACATAACCCAAACCTGAACTGCTTCATGATGTGACTCGAACCGGCTGACCTAAATCGAAACCGAGGCTCCACCGAGCCTGAACTGACAACAAAACCACCACCCGAACAGGAACATCATCATCTTCAACACATCAGCAACAGTCATCATTTCAAAAATCGACAGGAGACGAAAAGAACCGACTTACCGTGAACTCGCCTGATGATGTCGAGGAGCGCCGGTCCGAAGCACAGACTGCCGGAAAATCGACGAGATTTGTCAGATAACGACAAGATCCGTCGGTCCAAAACAGGGACCGCGGGACCAAATCTCCGACCTCCGGTCCGTCACCTCAGCCGCGTCGCTCTCTCCTCGCCGTCTTTCCCTCTCTGTCGACTGACTGCCGCTCACCACCACCGGCTCCGCCGGTTCTCTGTCGTTGATTCCGTGCTGCCACCACCATCAGCCGATAATCAGCACGGGGAGGGGGGGTGTCGAGTGAGAGAGAAATAGACAAATGGATGTTTGGCTTCTGTTGTGATTTCTATGTGTGGTGGAGGATGAAGTTGTAGTTTGATTTGGATTTGTGTGTGTGTACATATAATCGAGTGAGAGAGAGGAGGGAAAAAGGCAGGCAATGGTTTGTGTGTGTATATTTTGTTTGTGAAGACAGGTGTAGATTTTATACTCCTTCAAGTGGGTATTGACTAATATGATTTTCTTTTGTCTTGTGTGTTAAGATCTATAGAGACCTTATGGAAATTATGTAGAGATCTTATGTTTTTAATTTATGAGACAGAAATTTCTTGTATAGATTTTGTGAGATTTTGGCAAGATTTTGTTAAGATCTCATTAGATCTTGAAATGATATATTTATCATATGTAGATTTAGGCTTGTGGGTTTTGGGCTTGGGCCTAGGGCCCACAAGCCCATCTCGTGTGTAAATGGCCCGTAATTCCTACGAGACCCGATATCGCGACCCGAACTCCATAAGCATAAAATATTCTTGGAAAATCCGTGTTTGTCGGCGTTGTCAGTATTTCGTATGGTATCAGTCCGTTGTCGCGTCATATTTAGCAGATTTCCCATAAATCACCACACGCGCACTGTATAGCTGAACAAACGTTTCTGGGCACTCCAAGGGCCTGTTTAAGTTAATTAGCGTCGTAAGCACTATTTATTATCGCGTTAATCGCCAGTTAATTACGTAATTAAGGGCGTAAATTACCGGTTGTATTCTCCCCCTGTTAAATTTTTTATAAATTTTGACACTTAGAAAAATATAAGTTTTTGAGAAACTAATTCCCTAAAAATGCATTTAAAAGTATTACCAAGATTTCCCTAATTTTCGGTGGTAAGAAATGAGGATTTCTTCAAGAATAAAAATGGATATAAGTATGTATATTTTTGAGAGAAAAATATATATTATTTTATCACCAACTTTTGTGCTAAGTGTATATAGTATGTGTTATACGTGCTAGTGTATTAAGACTTAAAAATACACTAAATACTCATGAGGAGTATAAACATAAAAATACACATACAACATACAAGATACATAATTCGGGTGCAAAGTGCAAAACACGAGATATTTATATTAATTTTAGAGAAAATAATATAAGTAAGATACTTAGTTAAAAATATAAAATATTTTTAACACAAGAATATATACACCAAAGAGAGTGACTGTACTTGTGCGACGCAAGTCAAGTAACTAACGTTAAGAAAACGCGTATAGGTTACGACGTTAATTAAGCAAATCCGGTGAAGTTTACGACGCAAGGAACGCAAAGTTGTGAGTTCATGCTCCCCCTTTTCTTTTAACTGTTTTCAGTTTTATAACTTCGGGGGTGAAATACATGTACAAATATTATAATGTTTATAAATGGTATGATAACAAGAAACACACTTGGTGAGGACGAGAACCAAGTAGGATGCGTTATGAGAAATGATACGAGAAATCATGTCACGAATAGGGTACATAAGCACCATTAATCAACAATATACCTAGACCGCAGAACAAAAGGTTAGATCTAACGGGTGCCGGGCAGCCACACTCTCGGTGAGGGCGAGAATCGATTAGTGCTTTTGTGTCTCAGAATATACCAATTAAATGCTTGCAAAGCCATTAACATGTGACACGACATAGGAAGTCACCAAACCTTAGGCATTTAATTGGTATATTCTGAGACACAAAAGCACTACTCGATTCTCGCCCTCACCGAGAGTGTGGCTGCCCGGCACCCGTTAGATCTAACCTTTTGTTCTGCAGTCTAGGTATATTGTTGATTAATGGTGCTTATGGTACCCTATTCGTGACATGATTTCTCGTATCATTTCTCATAACGCATCATACTTGGTTCTCGTCCTCACCAAGTGCGTTTCTCGTATTCTTATATCTCGTCACACTTGGTTCTCGTCCTCACCAAGTGTGCTTCTTGTATTTTTATCATACCATTTGTATATATTTTAACATTTGTATTTTGTAAACTCTTGTATTTGTATTTTCCCGTAGTTTATAAAACTAGAATCTCGTGTGTATGCATATTTCGAAAAATACGCTTGTTTGAAAAACCGGTATAAAACATAAGCTTTTCGTAAACCATTTGTGTCAGTTAAAACTTGCTTGTAAAATGGTTTAGAAATTTGTAATTCTCGTATGCTTTGCAAAAAGTGCATGTCTTTCCACCCCAAAAACATTTATAAAAATGTAAAACCGTAAAAGGTGGGGTTATGAACTCACCTGAATATTCCTGTGCAAAGCTATCTAATTACGACTTCGCGATGTCGTTTCCAAGACGTGACTCGCTATTGTGCATTCTACAATATTCCTAACACGGAATATCTAATAAGTTTCTAAATAACGCAGTAACTAACTACGTGTAATCGAGCTCTACCGAATCTTTGACCGAACGATATGACGGTAAATTGTCAACTTAAAGAAGCGAAGAAGTTATACTTGTTAGATCGTTTTAAGAAGTCGTATGTTGATATAAAGGAATATTCGTATGAAAGTAATATATAATAAACTCGTATTATATATATTGCGTCTTGTGTATATTTGCCAAAAATATACGTATGTGCCGTCTAGGCGTATAAAATAAATATAACAGTTATATTTATTTTGTAAAAGAATCGTCGACTTGTATTGGAAAATATAATAATAACTATATTTATTTTTTGTTGTCGAAATAATTTCCGTATCGTTGTTCTCGTAAGTTGTAAGTCATTGTCGAAAGTTATACTCTTGTTTTTACTTTTGTAAAAAGCGTTTGTAGTTGATCGCTATATTTTGATATTAAAATGCGAATCGTTGTTATATAATAAAACGCGTTTTGTTTTTACGGATTCTCTCGAAAAACGGGCAGAGTTTCCTCTGTTTTTGGACGCCCTGACAACACAAGTTGTCGTTATTTTCCAAAATTCAACAAATTTTCAATCAAGATTCAACTAAACTATATATGTAATTTCGGCAAAAATATATATATATCAAATGTAAATTATAATTGGTCGGTTGGAGCTCGTTTTCACGCGACATAAGTTATAAAAACAATGAAGTAAATCACGCTGCTAAATCATTTACCAAATCCTCGTGTTGATTCATTGAACCGCTTGACTGAGTTGACCGGGTTGACCGAGTTGACTCGGTTTGACCCGAAATCAAATCTGACCTGCATTTGACCGTTAACCCGAACCGAACCGTGGCTCCATTGACTGCCAACTTTGACTGAATTTGACCCGAACCGGAGTCGATCTGCTGTTGACCCGAAATGCAGATGGGTTGACTCGAACCCGACTGAGTTGCGGAACCCGAAGCAAACATAACCCAAACCTGAACTGCTTCATGATGTGACTCGAACCGGCTGACCTGAATCGAAACCGAGGCTCCACCGAGCCTGAACCGACAACAAAACCACCACCTGAACAGGAACATCATCATCTTCAACACATCAGCAACAATCATCATTTCAAAAATCGACAGGAGACGAAAAGAACCGACTTACCGTGAACTCTCCTGATGATGTCGAGGACCGCCGGTCCAAAGCACAGACTGCCGGAAAATCGACGAGATTTGTCGGATAACGACAAGATCCGTCGGTCCAAAACAGGGACCGCGGGACCAAATCTCCGACCTCCGGTCCGTCACCTCTGCCGCGTCTCTCTCTCCTCGCCGTCTTTCCCTCTCTGTCGACTGACCGCCGCTCACCACCACCGGCTCCGCGGGTTCTCTGTCGTTGATGTCGTGCCGCCACCACCATCAGCCGATAATCAGCACGGGGAGGGGGGGTGTCGAGTGAGAGAGAAATAGACAAATGGATGTTTGGCTTCTGTTGTGATTTCTATGTGTGGTGGAGGATGAAGTTGTAGTTTGATTTGGATTTGTGTGTGTGTGTACATATAATCGAGTGAGAGAGAGGAGGGAAAAAGGCAGGCAATGGTTTGTGTGTGTATATTTTGTTTGTGAAGATAGGTGTAGGTTTTATACTCCTTCAAGTGGGTATTGACTAATATGATTTTATTTTGTCTTGTGTGTTAAGATCTATAGAGACCTTATGGAAATTATGTAGAGATCTTATGTTTTCAATTTATGAGACAGAAATTTCTTGTATAGATTTTGTGAGATTTTGGCAAGATTTTGTTAAGATCTCATTAGATCTTGAAATGATATATTTATCATATGTAGATTTAGGCTTGTGGGTTTTGGGCTTGGGCCCAGGGCCCACAAGCCCATCTTGTGTGTAAATGGCCCGTAATTCCTACGAGACCTGATATCGCGACCCGAACTCCATAAGCATAAAATTTTTGTGTAACATCCATTTTTTGTCGGTGTCGTCAGTATTTCATACGGTTTCAGTCCGTTGTCATTTAATGTTTCGCAGATTCCACACGAATCCTCATATGCGTACTGTATAGCTGAACAAACGTTTCTGGGCACTCCAAGGGCCTAGTTACGTTAATTAGCGTCGTAAACACTATTTATTATCGCGTTAATCGCCTGTTAATCACGTAATTAAGGGCGTAAATTACCGGTTATCACAACAAGCCCATGTAGTCTTGAACTCCACTTCTCTAGACACTTCTTCAGAACTCCTCAACACAATTAGTCAACATGCTAATCACTAAATCGTTTTAAACATTTACAAGATATCCAAAGACGTAACTATTAAGTTGTTGTCATAGAATATGCACCAATAGACTCCCCCTTGACAATAGCTTCATAGGTTAAAATTGTCTTCAAACATCATGTAGTCTTTGGTATTTGGATAGCTTCAGCTACAAACAATTTTTGACATCAATAGCTGAAGATATGAAAGCTGAAGAATAAAGGTTTGTTTAAGATCAAAGCTCCGATGAAGGATAAAGTGCTAATGAGAAGACTAAACATCTATTTAGTCCTAAACATATGTTTAGCATTAACAAACAGAGGTTTACTAGAACTTATGTTATTATTACAACAAAGTCTGTAAACAGTGTCTATGTATCTTAGAACAGATGTTAAGGATGATCAGATGTTTCTAACATCTGAGAAAATTTTTTGTTAGAAAGGTTAGATATCATTATCAGAGTGATGTCAGCCCTGATTATCTAACAGATGTTTATACTTACTATTGATAGATCTTCTATGTTAAGATCTATATATCACTTGTCAACATTCCTTTTGTACGAACAGAAAGTTATAGTGATTAGGCTGAAGGGGAGTGAAATTCATACTTGTAACTGTGTTCATTCTATTTATCAACTTCACTTTACAGCTTTATTAATAACACACCAAAATACACACTTGGATCCTAAATTTCCTTTATATACATATATATAAACTCATTTATACACATTTGTACGTATATGTGCATTATCAAACATATATGTATATATTAAAAATAAATAAATAAATAAAAATCAGCATTTGTTGCATGTTTTTTTTGCATTTTTGCGTAGGGGAAATGTGTGGTCCAGAATGCTTCTCAAGTTTCCCGATTAGCCTAGCATTTCTCACACGATCCTATCTCTAGATATATATTTACACACACATATATTATCTTTAATATATACTAGCTATTTATACATCCGGCGACCAAACCCACCAAACCCATGAACGATCGATCACCTAAACCCCCCCCCCCCTCGCCCAAAACCCAGTGTACTGTTGTCGGTTTCCCAAACCATGACCGTTCACCCGAACCAAACCCCGAAAACCAATTTGTACAGCCGTTAGAGTTCTCCCAAACCACCATCATACACCTGTCGATCATCGATGCCGATTCAAGTTCAAGCTAGCAACGATAACCATGGTATGGCATGTAGTTTATTTAATTTGGTAAATACCTGTTGATTAGTGTACTTAATTTGCTTATCTGGTTAGTACCCATTGATTAGTGTTATGTTTGATGAGTAGTGTAATTTTTTTGGTTACTAAAGCTATTTTGGTTAATACACGTTGATTAGTTTACTTATTTAGGTTAATACCGGTTGATTAGTTTTTTATTACTTGGAATATTTTGAATAATTTAACTTGATACAATTAATTTAACTTTTGTAGCCGGGATCAGTGTTATCAGTACCCACCCTGACCCACCTGATGTTGCACGTTCGAGTTGTTCTAAGGTTTTGGAACAACTTAACGTTGGAATCGAAATAGGTTTTTCATCTGCAGCCCTATGTCCATATGTTATGACTTATTGTAGGTGTTAGTTAACATATTATGTTAATTTTAAGACTTTTGGAATGTAACGTAACTACTTTTATGAATTTTGATATGTTCTGGTAGGTGTTTGTGTTAATCTTACATTAATCTACACAGAATACACATTTTAAATACAAATTATATACTTTATAAAACCATAACGATGGATTTTGCTATGTATTAAATACCATAGGGACACAAAATGAAAGTTTTGTATTTGAATTTGGTTGTTAAAAAAACTGATGCGTGCAAGGACTCAAAGAATAATTGGTTTTATACCATAGGGACATTAATTGATATGGGAAAAATGGTAAAATTGACATTTTAGTTAACTTAACTAACTAAGTTGGCTTTAGGGACTTAGAGCATAATGCCTTTTATAAGTGAGCAGTCATCGAAAAACACGTTGCGGTAACTCAAGATGACTCCTCCCGAAAACCTCAAGGATGCAAATTGCATTTTGCTCTAATCTATATTTTGTTTCCGTTACTTGTTTCAAATGAAACATCGAATTCAAAGATACACACCTAATATATAAGTAACTAGTTACATCTTGTGTTATGATTCAATGAGCCAATTTTTTTTCCTGCTTCTATTATTTCACCCCTTCATAGTCTATATCTTAATTTTAAAACATTAATAAAAACGCAATAGTAATAAAACAATAATATTAAATTATTACTTAGTAAATTATGGACATAAGAATTTTGAATTATAACTATCTCTATTCATTTTCAATAGTAGTTTTATGACTTATAGTAATCATTTATACATAATTTCATCATATTTTATCTTAAAATATTATTTCATATATTATATTTAATAATATATTTTATCAATTCAACTCGTGGGTTTCTAACCTAATGTGTGTATACTAGAGAGAATACTCGGACAATAAGGCAGTGAACAAATATATTGGTAATCATGTACCATGTTAATTTTTTAATTAAATAAAAAAAACTAAAGCAATACGATACTTCAAAAAATAAAATACTTGATTTTTTTTATGTAACTTTGTAAATGAGAATATTAACATATTAAAAAATAGCCTTTTGAAATTATGGGAAAAGTAATTTAAATGATAATAATATTTATATCTTTTAGATTGTTATTTAAATATTAGTATGTTATGGGAGAGGAGACAAGTGAACTATTTAGGAATCTTGGGATTTAAGCCGACTTTTAGATGCTCCTTTCAAAGCCTTGTTAGTATATGCATATAAAACTTATTTTTAATCTAGATTCAATATTTATTGCCATATCGGATATCTAAGCAAGCTTTTATTTGTTTGTTTATTACATGGTTTTCAACGATTACTATGAAGAATGAGACAATATATTGATATGGATAACGTTTCAAGCAAATAAGTTAGATTTTGAAAATGACGTTTAACTTTGATCGTTTGTTACATAATTTAGACGAATAGTAAAACAAAACTAAAAAGTTTTTTCATTGTTTCCGATAAGATTTTGCATCCCATCAACAACATAGTAGGAGCTTCTTACTAATTGTATGCTTGTCGATTAACTTTAAGGTATATAAAGGTTATACAGGAAATTTAGTTGTTCATATTTGAAAAGTTTAATTGAGCTTCATACAATTAATTATTATGATAACTAGGTTATAGTTCCGTGTATTACACATTTTGAATATTAAAAACAATTTTTAGAGCATAACATGACAAGTAGGTGTACCTAATTATATTATTGCGGGTTAGTTGTATTGTATTTTGGGAGTTTGTTTGAGGACTATCAAAGTTCAAGTGGTGTGGTATTTGATGTGCTCTAAATTATACATGTTTTATATATACTTTATGAACATTTATTTCAATTCCATAACATTATTATACTTAGTCGTCTATATTATGGAAATGTAGGTTTCGATGGCATTCGTGAAGGATTGGATGAAAACCCAAAGAAATGAGCATAAACTTTGCAAAACGGTCTGAAAGAAAAACTTGAAACGGGCATATCTCAATCTAGAAAATGGGTTACTATAGACATAACATATGAATCTTGGGTTTCTTGGCAAGCTAAATCTAAATATGTGCATTCAAGTTAGTACCGGCCATTATCACTTAAGCACTACATAAAATATTCAGCTAGAGCTGCTCTAGTATAATGAGCAAGGTATTGTGACGTAGTAGGGGAATTCGCTGTTTTAGCTGTCACAATAGTATATTCTATCGTGCCCTTTTCCTGGAAAGTAGTCACTACTTGAGCCCTATTTGAATAGGCTCGTATACAGAATGTCGAGAAACCCTAGACGCATAAAAAACTTAAATTTCACCAATTTAAGCAACATCGATGTAACGCTCCGCGTTTTCATAACTTTCCTAATTTAGAAATCGAGTCTTGAAAATCTTTCTTTAGAAGCTTGTCCCTTTCGAAATGGCGAATCATCGAGAAACCTTTTATTTTTATAAAATTCGTTATAAATATGGTTATCTATTCTTTGTTTAATTAATTAAATTAATATTTTTTTTTATTTATTTAAAAGTTTTTTTTATATATAATAATCTAGTTAGTCTCGTAAAATTTTAAAGTTAGTAAACTAACCTAGTTAGTTCTGTTGTTGAAGTTTCTTTTTAAAATAGCATAACCTAACCGAATTAATTAAAACACAGGGACTGAATGTGCAATTTCTGCATCTATTAATAGCAACTAAAACAAAGGGTGTCCAAACCCTAGCCGCAGTGTTTCCCTTGTTTCTTTTTTGTCTGCAACTGTCAAAGACAATACAAACAAATAAAAAAAAAATCCTCAGACCAAGCAAACACATAACATCATCATCTTCAACTCCTCTTCTCCGGTCGTACACAACTCCCTCCCCCCTCTGCTCCTTCTTTTCTCCGGTGAAGCACCCCCGTCCCCTTGTGTCCCCTTGTTTCCGGCGACGTGGATCAGAAGAGAAACAGAAACAGGAGCCGGCGACGTTGCAACGGCGGTCCTGGCTTCCTTCCGAAAACTCCTGCGAATGTTGAAGATGGTGATGATTCAATTAGACTCGAACCTCGGTCCAACTGGTGGTGCAACGGTTCAGCTTCGGGAGTTGTTTGGTTCGGTTCTTCTCAGATTCGGGTTCCAGGTTTGGGCTCCGGATGGGTTCGAGTCAGGTCAGTGAAGGCGGTTCACTCTAGATTTGTGTTCGGGTTTCAGTTTATTTTGGTTTTGGGTTCACGACAGTGGAGGCGATCTTGGGTTTCGAGTCTCGGTTCGATAATCGGTTTCGGTTGATGCGGGTCTTGGTTATTTTCGGTTCTGTTCCAGGTTCAAGATCGGTTCGGGTCACCGTGTCTTCGGCAAGCAACGACGACAGAGGTGGTGGCCGCGTTTGGTTCAATTTCGGTTTGTTTCGGTTCACACGGTTCAGTTTGGGTCAGATTGTAGCTCGAGTTCGCGTCTTTTCGTTCACTGTTTCGGTATATCTCTTTTCCATCGAACCATTTTGTCTTTGATACTTCCCTTACGTATATGCATGATAACATAATTAAGTTAATCGTTGTTTTCTTACAAACCCTTTATGGCTACTATACGACTGTGATTTTATAAAACAAAATGATGAAGACGACCATTTCTGTTTCCTTTTTTTTATTTTAAATCATTTTGGTTTAAAAAAAAGATCATATAATAGTCAAAGATTTAGGAATTTAAAATATTTCTTTAATCATTTTTTTATTGGACCATTCACACAACTACAAGTCTACAACTACACAGACACACACAAGACTTATAAATATAAAAATATCAAAAAAGAAAAAAAGAACCTCGTGAAGGTCTTTGATTATACTAGATGGATTGGATGGGGAAATGAGAGTTCCTTATCTAATTTAAAGGTTTTAAAGTGAAAAGGTTTTTCTTTTAAAAACAAATTCCTTATCTAATTTAAAAGTTATGGTTATTAAAACTAAATTTACTTTCTTAAATTAATTTAGTAAGTATAATCAAATTCCAACAAGTTATGATAAATTGTTTATTTTTGATTCGTGCCCTTTTATAACAAAAACCTCTAAAATTTTCATCATAAATAAATTACCAATTATAATTATAATCCTTTTTAAAAGCGGTAGATATTATTAACGAGATATATTGTACAATACATATAATTAATTAAATTGTGCACCATTAAACATTAGAAATATCATTTAACTTATATTAATAAGTTCGTTATGTGTTATTCTAAACATCTAGGATAATCACTCGTGTTCGTTCTCTTGGATTTCTCAAATCCTTACTCGTGCGTTATTTTAAGGAATCTCCAATACGCAATCAATGTGAGTATACTCGATCCCTTTTTCCCCTTTACACTTTGGGATGCAACATGTATAATTATGCAAACAACTTTTGAACTAAACATACTCAATCTTTGAACGAAGCATGAAACTAATGTGACTTATTTGCTATTCTTTATGCTCTATGAACGATTTGGAACGTTATATGCTCATTGACTTGCTCGCCCACCTTAACAATTATAGCGCTATAGGATTAACGCCCCGCCCGCTATTCCATTGGGTATAGTTAAGTTACCACCCCGCTGAACTATTGGGATTAGGCTATTTTATGCGTTGTGTTCTAGGGTTTGATCATATTGTACGCCAAAATTGCATACTAGTAATCACATATTATGAATCATGTTGGATTTGAGTTTTTATTCTATTATGCTATGTATTCAAACTTGTATACTCGCCAACTTTTGTTGATTTTATTTTAATACATGTTGCAGGTTGTTAGACAAGACGATGAAGAAATCAAGTTAGGATGGACTTAGATACTCATTCAATAATAAACAATGTTGTTGCAATTTGTCTTTATTTTAAACAATGTATTCAAATTTTAGTCATTAATGAAATTGGATTTAAATTATATTGTCACATAGTGTTATGATGCTTTTGAGCGATTTGTTCGTCTCATCCCGATGTTTCCGCCATCGGTTGGGGTGTGACAGATTGGTATCAGAGCCATAACTATATGGAATTAGGAAAAGTAGGAATGCTTTAACCTAGTCTATAGTTTTAGAGCTTTATTCGTATGTTTTACTTGAAACTATTTGCATGCTACTTTATTTGCTTTTATTCATTCTCTTTTGATTTTTTTTGCATATGTGTCAATTATGTGTTAACACTTGACGTGCTATACTTGTTTTATTATGTGTTAATACCTGTTTCATCGTTTTATCCTTTATGTGTATTTCTTGACATACTTTTTATGCATTAATATTTGTTTCATCATTCCACTTTTATTGTGCTATTCTTGACATGTTATACTTGTTTGTCTAATCTTTAATATACACTTTTCCTCACGCGATTTACTCGATTATTCTAAATCCGACCACACTCGTATTATACAAACGAGACGAGTTTACCAAAATAGGCGTGAAACCCACAATTTGGTAACCAACTCTCATCCCACTTGATTCTATTTTTGCACGAAATTCACCATTAAGTTAGGAGTGAAATCCACATCTTAATGGAAATTTCAAATTTAAATTCTAGTGGACCCTCGTCAACATGTCGAAATTAAATTTTGACTCGACGAGTATCAACCACACTTAGGGTACAAAGTCGTCAAGATAGGGGTGAAACCCGCACCTCGTCGACTAGTCCCACTCCTTGATTTTATAGATCCCGCCAAGTCTCGAACTTTCGATTGAATTGGGGCATGTAGTAACCGGAAGGGTGAATACCATTAACCGACTTTTCGGCGAGAGTATACCACCTATTAGGCCAAAGCATGCTTCTCAATTTCAAAAGACCTTTCGACCGCTTTGGTTAGTCAACGTTCTGTTTTGGAACCATCCAAGTTCTTTTTATCAAATTACGCTTTATTATTTTCGATCTTTTATGGTGAAACTCTCTCTTGTCAATTTTGAATCATTTTCGAGATTTCACTTTTTCGCATACGTCATACTATTACTTTTCGTACGATTATACATTATTAGCGTGCATAATTTCATGTAATTTTATTTACACTTTTGTAACAACGAGTGGAGACATATCATCAAGATAAGAGTGATTTCCTTGCCTTGACGATTAACTCCGCTTCTTTTCTAATCTTAGAACGACCTCACCAACGGATTAGGGGTGATTCCCTTACCTAGGTGATCGTTACCAATGCTTTCTTTTAATAGACTATATTATGTAAATACGATCATGGTTATATCTAAATCATTTATCATTAGCCAAATCTCTAAATAATTCAACATGAATTGTTTATATGAACAAATTTCTTATCCTACAGTCTATTTTCATATAGCTCACACACAATATTCTTAACTTTTACCATAAACGTTTATACTTCGATTTTCAAAATTCACGAAATGCTACTTATCAATCTAGTTGGTCTAATAAATCCATTACCCACGAAATTTTATATTCAACGTTACTATTGAAACAAGCTCATCTCATATCATTAAACTAGAGATTTCTATCTTCAATTGGGAATCAAACCAATTTTTTTGTTCACACACACTTATAAAATATTACCAATATTATTCAATCATTTACTAAAACTTTTTTTTCAAAATCAATTGAACGTTTTATTAAAGACGTTTTTTTCAACAATCACTAAGTTCGTATACCAAAATCCTCTTTTCTTAAGAATCAACGTTGTCACAAGAATCTCTAAACCCCGAATTTCTTCGTTAATGAAAAGTTATTTAAAACAATGCAACCTTGTGTACTTCTAGAACCTTTTCAACCATTATTCAATACGTCAATTAAATTTAAAACGTATGGGCAAGGAAACTTCTTAAGAACCAAAAATTTTCAACTTATGTAAACTCTTTTAAAACAAGAGTAGCATTTTCATTCTTTTACCAAGCACCATTTCACGCAACCAATGGATGCTTTATATCCTCTTCACTCGCACAAACTAGACTCTACACTCCCAATTCGACTTAATCTATTTTGATTCAATTATGCTCAAGCGACTACACGTACATATCATTTTACACGTTCTAGTCTATATCACACAACAATCTCATGCACACCACTCGTTTTCTTCTCCTTCTTACTCAAACCTTCTTAATCTTTTATGTGCTATTTCGTAAATTTCGATTAATGTTACAAATAAAAATCATTATTTCTCACACTCATATTTATACATTTTATGTCTACACTTATATCCGTACTTACACATTTATGTTTATAATTCAAAATTCATACATTTAAGTTTATAACCACACTTATACAATTTCATTTGTATCTATATTCATACCCATATACACATTCATGCATTATACGTTGGTTCCTATATTCATTTCCCCTCGCTTACGCTTATACTAATGTTCACATTCATATTTCCACTCGTACATTTTTCATACTTAAACATGTTTTACACCTATAGTCATACTCACATTCATCTCATACACTTCACCTACACCTACACTTACACAATTATGGTTACACTAATATTCACAATCATGTTCTACTCATATATATTCAATTATGCTTACACTTATCTTCACGTTCATAAACCTTGTTCTTACTTATACAGTTAATCCTACACTTATATTCATACAGTCTATTCATACTCGAACATCTATGTTTTACACTTATATTCATGTTCATATTCATGCTCATGCATCTTATGTTTATACTTATATTTATATACGTATTCATACTCACGCAATTGGTGTTTATATTTATACTCATATTCGTGATCATACTTATACTCGTATTTATACTCGTACTCGCATTCATACTCTCATTTATACGATTTATTTTATACTCGCACTCGCATTTATACCCGTGTTTATACGATTTATTTTATACTCGCACTCGCATTTATACTCGTGTTTTTACGATTTCTGTTATACTCGTACTTGTGTTTATACTCTCGTTTATACGATTTCTGTTATACTCGTACTTGTGTTTATACTCTCATTTATACGATTTATGATTATACTCACATTCACTCGTTCATGCTCAAATTTGTACTCACATTTATACTCGCTTTTCATACACGTTATACTTGTGCTCATACTCTCGACATGCGTATTGTGTTTATGCTCACATACATATTCATATTTAAACTTATACTATGTTCATGCTTTTTACTCAAAATTTACACATTCTCGCCTATACGCGAGAGAAACCCGAGGGATTCGCTTACGATGACCTTATACTATTTGGAACGCAAACATGCTTATATGCTACATTGCTATACGCAAACAATCTTATTTTTCAAAATTTATGTATACATTGATTCATACGCAACTGGTACAAGCTATGCGGATCATGCGACGATTGGTATAATCGCGGGTGCACACGGGATTATAGTAATAAGCGCATGAGAACTATAGAGTGTACTACTGCGTATGGTAAAAAAAACACGGAACGTAACATGACACCGAATACGAGACGGACGTAATATGGTCAAAACATAGTGGATATGCCGCTGGTACATCCTATATATAAGTGTTTTCACCATGTTGCCAAACTTTCGTAAAACGTGCCGTGAGAAATTCAGTGTTTTGCAGACCTTTTGGACCTAATTCAAACTTTAAACAACTCACAAAGGCATTATATCCGATTATCCACGACGAGACCTCATTCTTAACACACTACTTTGGTCTATCCGATACTTATGCTACTCTTATACTCATTATCGTTATTAGATCAATCGTCCACCCTTATACCACAATTATTCTCCGTAACTCCAAAGCCTCAATTTTTAACAATCCTATTCGTTTACCAAAAACCCTTTCGAGTCTTCCTCTTGAATAAATTTCGGGACGAAATTTCCTAAAGGAGGGGAGACTGTAACGCTCCGCGTTTTCATAACTTTCCTAATTTAGAAATCGAGTCTTGAAAATATTTCTTTAGAAGCTTGTCCCTTTCGAAATGGCGAATCATCGAGAAACCTTTTATTTTTATAAAATTCGTTATAAATATGGTTATCTATTCTTTGTTTAATTAATTAAATTAATAATTTTTTTATTTATTTAAAAGTTTTTCTTATATATAATAATCTAGTTAGTCTCGTAAAATTTTAAAGTTAGTAAACTAACCTAGTTAGTTCTGTTGTTGAAGTCGGTTCTTTTTAAAATAGCATAACCTAACCAAATTAATTAAAACACAGGGACTAAATGTGCAATTTCTGCATCTATTAATAGCAACTAAAACAAAGGGTGTCCAAACCCTAGCCGCATTCTGTGTTTCCCTTGTTTCCTTTTTGTCTGCAACTCAAAGACAATACACACAAATGAAAAAAAAAATCCTCAGACCAAGCAAACACATAACATCATCATCTTCAACTCCTCTTCTCCGGTCGTACACAACTCCCTCCCCCTCTGCTCCTTCTTTTCTCCGGTGAAGCACCCCCGTCCCCTTGTGTCCCCTTCTTTCCGGCGACGTGGATCAGAAGAGAAACAGAAACAGGAGCCGTCGAGCTCCGACGAGCTTTGGCGGCGGCGACGGCAGCGCCGCCGTGAGCAACGGCGGTCCTGGCTTCCTTCCGACAACTCCTGCGAATGTTGAAGATGGTGATGATTCGATTAGACTCGAACCTCGGTCCAACTGGTGGTGCAACAGTTCAGCTTCGGGAGTTGTTTGGTTCGGTTCTTCTCAGATTCGGGTTCCAGGTTTGGGCTCCGGATGGGTTCGAGTCAGGTCAGTGAAGGCGGTTCACTCTAGATTTGTGTTCAGGTTTCAGTTTATTTTGGTTTTGGGTTCACGACAGTGGAGGCGATCTTGGGTTTCGAGTCTCGGTTCGATAATCGGTTTCAGTTGATGCGGGTCTTGGTTATTTTCGGTTCTGTTCCAGGTTCAAGATCGGTTCGGGTCACCGTGTCTTCGGCAAGCAACGACGACAGAGGTGGTGGCCGCGTTTGGTTCAATTTCGGTTTGTTTCGGTTCACACGGTTCGGTTTGGGTCAGATTGTAGCTCGAGTTCGCGTCTTTTCGTTCACTGTTTCGGTATATCTCTTTTCCATCGAACCATTTTGTCTTTGATACTTCCCTTACGTATATGCATGATAACATAATTAAGTTAATCGTTGTTTTCTTACAAACCCTTTATGGCTACTATACGACTGTGATTTTATAAAACAAAATGATGAACACGACCATTTCTGTTTCCTTTTTTTTAATTTTAAATCATTTTGGTTTAAAAAAAAAGATCATATAATAGTCAAAGATTTAGGAATTTAAAATATTTCTTTAAACATTTTTTTTATTGGACCATTCACACAACTACAAGTCTACAACTACACAGACACACACAAGACTTATAAATATAAAAATATCAAAAAAGAAAAAAAAAGAAAAAAAGAACCTCGTGAAGGTCTTTGATTATACTAGATGGATTGGATGGGGAATGAGAGTTCCTTATCTAATTTAAAGGTTTTAAAGTGAAGTCATAAAGGTTTTTCTTTTAAAAACAAATTCCTTATCTAATTTAAAAGTTATGGTTATTAAAACTAAATTTACTTTCTTAAATTAATTTAGTAAGTATAATCAAATTCCAACAAGTTATGATAAATTGTTTATTTTTGATTCGTGCCCTTTTATAACAAAAACCTCTAAAATTTTCATCATAAATAAATTACCAATTATAATTATAATCCTTTTTAAAAGAAATAGTTATTATTAACGAGATATATTGTACAATACATAATTAATTAAATTGTGCACCATTAAACATTAGAAATATCATTTAACTTATATTAATAAGTTCGTTATGTGTTATTCTAAACATCTAGGATAATCACTCGTGTTCGTTCTCTTGGATTTCTCAAATCCTTACTCGTGCGTTATTTTAAGGAATCTCCAATACGCAATCAATGTGAGTATACTCGATCCCTTTTTCCCCTTTACACTTTGGGATGCAACATGTATAATTATGCAAACAACTTTTGAACTAAACATACTCAATCTTTGAACGAAGCATGAAACTAATGTGACTTACTTGCTATTCTTGTATGCTCTATGAACGATTTGGAACGTTATATGCTCATTGACTTGGTCGCCCACCTTAACAATTATAGCGCTATAGGATTAACGCTCCGCCCGCTATTCTATTGGGTATTGTTAAGTTACCACCCCGCTGAACTATTGGGATTAGGCTATTTTATGCGTTGTGTTCTAGGGTTTGATCATATTGTACGCCAAAATTGCATACTAGTAATCACATATTATGAATCATGTTGGATTTGAGTTTTTATTCTATTATGCTATGTATTCAAACTTGTATACTCGCCAACTTTTGTTGATTTTATTTTAATACATGTTGCAGGTTGTTAGACAAGACGATGAAGAAATCAAGTTAGGATGGATTTAGATACTCATTCAATAATAAACAATGTTGTTGCAATTTGTCTTTATTTTAAACAATGTATTCAAATTTTAGTCATTAATGAAATTGGATTTAAATTATATTGTCACATAGTGTTATGATGCTTTTGAGCGATTTGTTCATCTCATCCCGATGTTTCCGCCATCGGTTGGGGTGTGACAGTCGATGGTTGTTTTTGGGAATGTTTGACCAGAGGACATTTAAGGGACGTCCAATGAGTGATTTTGGAGAGTTTTGGAGCGTTAAGCAAGACATCTTTAATCCTGGATTGAGATCTATAAGTCCTTTAATGTTTGTTTATTTTGATTAATTGACTCAGTTTGATATTTATCTTTTGATTTTCGATTTTAGAGATGTTTACGACTTGGTTTGTATTATTGACATGTGTTGTGACAACTCGTAACTTCAAGGTAGAAATCGTTTATTTTGTTTCTTTTATTTTATTATTCGAGGAATTAATTCACGCCGCGCGAACCGACACGATTTATTGGAACCCACTCGCGTAGTTCAGAATTTATGAGACCAAACCATAACTTGATGGCTTCCCTTTCATGTTAGTTTAGTCGAGTGGATTAATTATGGTATTGCTATAACTAGTTGATATTATGTACATTATGTTACATATAACTAGTTGATTTTATGTTACATATATTATTTGCACAACCACAACCACAACCACTTGTACATTATATGCACATTGTGGGTGTAGCCCACATAACACTTGTAGCCCACCCCAATCCGTGATCCTATGTACCGGCCCAAGAGGCTAAACTAAACCGCCCCAATCTCGTATATTATTTGGATATCCTTAATTAAGTCCCATAATCCTTTTGAGGTAAACCCTAACCTGCGCACACGACCCCCTCCTGCCTCGCTTCTGTGCACGAAAACACTAGGTAACATACTTGTCAAATTGTTTCTTGATTCTTGATGTTTTGAAAGAGGATAGGTTATGCATGAGATCCCTATGTGTATTTTGTGTATTATGATAATATAGAGTAAACTATATGTGTATGTGTCGATATGCATGAACATGAATTTCTTGATGAAAAAGGGGAGGGATCTGATTGATTGTTTTACGTATGGTTATGGTTGTATGATGGCTAGGTTAATAACTAATAGTTATCGTATATGAACAATAGGACTTGATTAATAGATTCTAGCAAGGATTCGATGATGATAATATGATATGTTTGTGCATGAGAATTGTTATGTATTGGTAGGATAGAAAATAATGATGTATTACAAAAATCAACTCTTGATTTCAAGGTTACTTGATGATAATGATGTGTTAGGTTAAACGGAATATTGATTAGGATTGAACCGATGATATGCATGCTGCTTTGGGTTATTGAGGTGTAGGGGTGACATGCAAACTGGGTTGGGCCTTATGGGAGTAACAGGGCTGCGTAAACAAGAACCCATCAAATTTCACTTGGGCTGCAATGGGTTCGGAAGGGCAGAGTGCAGCCGCTTAAACAGTTGGGCTAGGCTCAGACACAAGCAGCCTAGTATCGCACGATGTAGTTGGGCTGTATTAACATAGGCCGCACAGTTTAAGTGTGGTTGCGCTAGTTGGTTTGAATACAAGGGTAATGGGCCACGAGTTGAGTAAAACGAGGATACTAATATCACGTGTCGCACCAAACTTAGTCGGATCATTAAGTTTAGTAATTGACCAATCTTTGTGTCAAAGAGTTAAGTTATATGTCTTGTAAACAGGAAGGGAATCTGCCCTAGAACCAATGCATGCTAAGTGATTGCTTGATGATACTAAGCAGATGTGTTAGCTGATTAATGCTTGAACTATATGTGTGCTACTTGTGCAATAATGGTGTAACATGTGAACGAGAAATACATGAATTAATGGTGTGCAAAATATGTGGTTTATGTGCACGTGAAACTGATTGTGGTCGGTATCCATGATAGGACGTGTTTGATCAACTGTAAACAAGTAACTAATCTTACCGAGCAAACCAAAGGTGAGTTCATCTCTCTTGAGCATGCATCCCGGTGGGTGGGACAGTCAAATGGGTATTCCTGAGAGGAATAAATCTTTTGGGGTAAAAACTGGGATGTTAGATAATACACTCTTTTCCTATCACCTTAAGTCCCATCTTATACCGAATTAGTTACCTGAGAGGTAACGGGGTATTAGTTGATAGCACTATTAGGCTTAGCTACCTCACACCGTAACTGAGAGGATGGGCGTGAACTAATGACCTTAATTATGACCGATGCTTAGATAGGGGGCATTGGGGACGGGCAAAACAATCTGGTAGCCATCTTATACGGTACTCGAGTTATTATCAACATTATTAACAATGAACTGAACTAAACACTTGGTAACTAACGTTTTCGTAAAACTATGAACTCACCAGCGTTGTCTGACATACGTGTTGCATGCTCGCAGGTCGTTAGATTTCTTGGATGTGGACTTGCTGTCTGGAATAGCTGGAGTGGTCATGGGTCGAACTGATTAGATACACATGACAGGATTATTGATTTTAATACATTTGGCTTTGAAACATTTAAACAATGGTTTACTTGTTGCTTCCGCTGAACTTGTTGGATTTTATTAAACTTATTGTGTGATACGTTTTTATTTATAATTTATAAATCCATTTGAAATCTGATTATGAGTTCAATATGATTAGTGGCTAGATCCTTGTACGTCACACGCCTAGCGGGGGTTTCCGCATGTGGTATTTTGGGGGTGTAACATGCGTGCAAGGTGGGTACAAATTTTAATATATTTTTAGCACTTTTACTAGTTTATCAAGCTTCAAAATTTATAAAATACGATATAACACTATCACTCTCTACACATATGTTACAACAAGTGCACCCATCGTTGGAGTACTATAGTGATGGTAAGATACCGAGATCGTCCAAGGACACAAGAGCTTTTAATACCGGAATATCATCGATGTCTAATCTAACCAAATTTTGAGAAAATACGTTAGTAAATAAAACTATGAAAAGAAAATAAAATATAAAAACAATAGGCAAGATAAAATCACTTGGTTTCGACTCCTCTTTTACGTATCATTTGATGATTTCAGCACTTTGGGTATTTAAAAGATTATCTTAGTTATAGTGGCATGTCCCTCTTTTGTAGGCAACGCTACCCTCGGCCATATTGGTCTGAGTCAGCAATGATACAGTCCCGCAAGGCCGGAATATTGAAAGATAGTTAAGTTAGTTATTAATGCAAAATGTGGCATGTCCCTCTTTTTGAGGCAATGCTAACCTCATCCATATTGGTCTGAATCAGCAGTGATACAGTCCAGCAAGGCCGTTTTAAAGTTTTAATAGTAGTTTATTTATAAGGGATTCAAGCCGTTCTCACTTCCCCCGATTTGATGCTAGCTGCCTCAAAGGAAGTCCTAATAAGCTTGAATCAAGTTCTCACAAGATCTATACAC
Organism: Helianthus tuberosus; assembly: GCA_030545235.1. Classification (NCBI taxonomy): domain Eukaryota; kingdom Viridiplantae; phylum Streptophyta; class Magnoliopsida; order Asterales; family Asteraceae; genus Helianthus; species Helianthus tuberosus. The sequence goes on from CM060419.1 coordinate 27,736,055, forward strand.
TGAACGAGGCAAGAACTTTACCCAAACCACCCTTCTAATTCCCTTTCCAGGCAGTTAACGTGTTTTATATAGACCGTAAAGACAAGAATGAGAGAATCAACAAACATGAAGAGATGACAGAATAAAGTTCACTTTCAATATAAAAAACTAGTTATTAAAGTCATTAATACATACCCCATTAAAAAGTTTACAAAGCTTGGAAATCAAAAGTAATACATAAAAGATTCGTCTTCACCAAGTGATGTAAAAAATTAGCCAAGCATGGCCTTTGTTTGACAAAAACTCTTACGATCAATCTTGGATCCCGAGATTACTACACACACGCTAAAGATGGATGATCGAGGAATGTGGCAAATGATGGTGGTATTGTGGTGGTGGAGTGGTGGCAGGTGTGAGAGAAATGGTTTGCAAATGAACCTATCACCGCTATTTATAGCGGAAAGCATGCCTTTCACACGGCCCCATGCCCAGGAGGCATGACCCGTGTCTTCTTCCTCTATGTTTTCAGTTTTTGAGCTGTGTCAGTATGTACGCTCACACGGCCCGTGTTGTCAGAGGCACGACCCCATGGTCTTGTACTTGCTGTACTGTAGGAGATTTTGCATATCTCAGAGTTGACCACGACCCGTGTCCATGGGATACGGCCCCGTGTCTCTTCTCTTCTCTGCTTCTGTTTGTCTTGACTTGTATGGACTCTGGAATGGGGCACGACCCCATGCCTTGGTGGCACGACCTCGTGCTTGTGTTCTGACTTTTTGTTTTGGTTTTGGGGTGAAGCTTGGAGGGTTGGCATGGTGTACCAACTTCTCTTCTTTTGTATTTATGTTAGTTTTTGCCTTTAATTTTTTCATTTTGTACGTTTAAGCTCTTTTAATCCTGAAAATCAAAAGTATACAAAAAAAAAACACCTTTTCCAACATTAGTATAGAAAAGGATAGATTTTATACCTTCTTTGATATAACTTATACTAGGTTAATGCCCGCGCAATGCGCGGCTTCATCCAAAACCATATTATTTACTTTGAAATATAATATTTTGTACAAACGCATACATTGGAAGAAAAAAACAGAAAACTATTCAAATGCCGGGAAAAAACTTCCTTGTAGACTACATTTGTTGTTTTACTCGTTACATTCCCATCTTTATCTAGTATAAGCAACTTCACACCGCCTCTACTTTTAACTCTTGATAACGCAACAAAAAGCTGACCATGTGAGAAAACTGAATACTTAAGATACAATTCAACCCTTGATAAAGATTGTCTTTGATGAGGTCACATATAAACTAAGATAAAGCCTGTTGTCCTTAAAAAAGAAGATGAACTAAACCATGGTATCCACATAAACCCTTGTAGTTGTAGCATCTAATAATAATAACATAATCCAAATTATTAACGCTACACCACAATAGAAAAAGACTAAATGAACACTGAACTACCAACAAAAAAAAAGATAAAAACATACCTGGAGGAAATAAAGTGCGCAAAAGAACAACCCAACACTATGTATGTAAAAACCATAATTCAGGAGGGTCCGAGATAACATATAGTATCATACCAAACAAACAAATGAATAAAAACTAAGAAAATAAAGTATCATACCAAACAAATAAATAAATAAAAACTAAGAAAATAAAGGAAAACCCATAAACATCTGAAAAGGCAAAGCCATACGTCTAGTTTTCATTTTTTGACCTGAACCAAATGGAACCAATTATTACTTGGCCTATTTTGATTCGAACCCATTTTGACCCGTTACTGAATCCAACCCGCTAACATCAAAAGAATTACCATAGATAAAAATTAAAAAAAAGGGTTCAATAAGGATGTATAAGGATAAAAATAAAAATAAGGATATTAACAAAAATCCTATCTTTTTTTTGCCTGCAAACAGCAAGATCACCAAAAAGCTGCAACTTTTGAAAAATCACAAAGAATTCAACAACAATCCAAATAGAAACTAATTAAAAGGGGTCTCGTAATATTGCATCTTATACACATATTCAAACATATTGATATTAGCCCCTTGTTCAATAAGTTTGTTTGCTATACATGTCATGTGCCCAACATTACCTATCCTAGGTGGCGTTCTTCCTTCTGTAGGGAGTATCGGCTGCAACATTCACTGAAGTTGATTAACTACAGAGTAATATTATTTCCTTCAAGCATCATGAACATTTATAAAAACAAAAAAAAATGATAATTTTAGAAATATGCATATTACATTCTTTGGATCAGGATCCAGCGCACAATTCTTCTCAGCATTAACAAATTTCCTGACAAGATGACAATCTTCAAGAACATGTTGAATGAAGGAAACGTTCTTGCTCTCAAGGCAAGAATTCGATCAAGAGTATTTTGATTTCGAGTCTTGAAACCTGCAACGAATTTGATTATCTTATTTTTTTTTTTTGTTTTTTTTTTGCTTTGCTACTTTCACTTTATATAAATAAGTCCAATTATCCTACTCTGGTTATCCAACAAATCTTATGAAGAAAATGATTGAACCACAAAAAATTATTAAAAAATAACTGATTTCAGTTTTCAGAATGAATATACTACAAGTTCACTTGATCGTAACATAATCAAACCACCAACAATTGAAAGATGAATTACCTGAAGCGTGAAGAGTGACAAGATGAAACGACACAGGCGGTGAGCGGAGCTCTTATCACCGAAAAGTGGCTGGAATCCGCTATCCAGGTCCACTTGTCATCCCCCAACCTGAAATCAAAAGCCATAATTGTTGCAGTTAATTGGTTTACAGTTTAAAATTTCTAGATGGAAGAAAGTATCACCTAATCTTACAAATGGGCATGTTCATGGGTTGGGCTTGTTAATCTTGGTCCAGTTCACATCCCACAAAAAGGCATTTAGTTGGATTAGGGAACACTTTTAGAACAACAGACAAAATATTAGAAAGAGTCAAGGCCCTCGTTAAAGTAAAAATGGCATTTAGTTGGATTAGGGAACATGATGTCCCAAAGACTAACACGAGTATGAAAGGAAGATGTTGGAAACATACAAAGTATCCTTTTTGATGTTTTAGTGATGAACAACCTTATGTATGATTTCTAGTTGTTATTAGACTACACCGGGCTTTGAAGGGAGGGAATGGAGCGATACATGACTGCCACCTTTAAGCCCCAAAAATCACGAGGTGGTGTTAGTCATGAAAATTGCTTAAAAAATTAAAAACCCACCAATCAAATTGCGCCAAGTCACCCCACCTATGCCCCTACGCCGGTGAGGATTCCCCTACCCCTCCCTAACGCCACCACACGGACCGGTCTGCCCGGCGTAAAGGGCATTCCATGTCATTTCCAAGCCCTCTATACCGTGTATTCTTAGTTTAAAAAAGTTCAACAAGGAGTTATTTTAAATTTATAATATAATTAAGAGTAAACTGCCATTTTGGTCCCTGTGGTTTGGCCAGTTTTGCCTCTTTAGTCCAAATCTCAAACTTATTACATCTGGGTCCCTGTGGTTTGCATTTTGTTGCCATTTTAGTCCAAAACTCAAAATCTCTGATTTTTGACTGATTAAGAAGACGAACGGCGGTTGTAACACACATGCTGCTGTGTGCTGCTGTGTGTTAGGGTTTTGAATCAGATGATGATGAATCTAAGAGAGAACATTTTTAACTCTTTTTCCATGACATTAAATAGAAAAAGATTTAAAAAATGACCAAATTGCCCCTGCACTAAAGGACAAAATGATCAGTTTTAAACAGTCAAAAATTAGAGATTTTGAGTTTTGGACTAAAATGACAACAAAATGCAAACCACATAGACCCAGATGTAATAAGTTTGAGATTTGGACTAAAGTGGCAAAACTGGCCAAACCACAGGGACCAAAATGGCAGTTTACTCTATAATTAACCTTTGATTATTTCTAAATATAGCAAATCTATACTCAAAATGTTTGATTTTTTGGCGTATTTTTTTCTAAATTCACTTTTAGCGGACCTTAACGTGATCAATTGATAATGAAACTTACGCAATGGAAACTAATTTTTTTTTTCATAACATGTATTAGTTAGTACATTGCATGAAACAGAAAGTACTAGTATAATATAATAATAGACTTGGTTTACTCAAATTCTAAACTAAATTTTCTTCACAAACGGGTCTTCTTTTGACCTTGAAATACTTTAAACAAGTTTCTCAAACTAAACTTAAGAAAAAACTTCATACAAATCTGTCTACAAGTTGCTTTATAGGTACTTATTTATTTGACATTATTTTTTTTACATTATAAAAATTCAAAGGTCTTTATTTAACTAAGGACCTATTTAGAAAACGATTAAAAGTGTGAGAACGGTTATGGATCGTCTGATCCAAACAATCTATGGACTAGATTGGCGCGGTGGCGTTTTCGTAAATAACACAAATTCTATTAAGTAGACGCACTTCATTAAGGGTAAAACATTCTTTCTTACATAAAACGCCATTGAAAATATAAAAAACGCCAAGTAAATACAAAAAGACAATTTTATCACTGCGTAGCTTTTTTTCTTTGTTTTAGTTAAGGTCTTAGCCTACAAAAACACCATAAAACGTAAAACGCCATAATATATAAACATCAAGCCTTACATCCGGATAATTATTAATTGCATTTACTGTTATAAATAATATCTCACCTAAACTACGCGTAAAAAAAATCCTATAAATAGAAACGTCTCACCACCTTCGTTGATCACACCAAAAAACACACAAAAACACAATGGTTCCTAAAAACCATTCACTCTAAAACGCCAAAAGTTGAGAAAACATCTTTTCTTTGATACTCAGTAATGTTCTGCATGAAGTTTCGCTGAATGGTTTGTTAGATGAGAGGAGTAAGATTTTGCTGCATGAGATTGACAAATTTCAAGAAAGAGCGACTGATGACACCCATAGGTCATTTTGTTTTCTTTTTTCTTGAAGAAGGTTTATATGAGGAGAAGAGACCGATACCAAGGTAAATGCCATTTTGGACTCCATGATGGAAATGAATATTATGAGCAAATAGCATCCACCCACACGGAGTCGATCTATGTCTCCAACATCTGTTAGTGCATTGCGTCTATTGACTTCGTCTTGTATCATGTAATGTAATAGGATAGGTTAGAATAACCAGTGCACGAGGTTCGAGAGTCGAAATGTAGTGGTTATGCAAGAGGTTCCACTTATATGGACAATGTTCATAAAAGCGAAACCACAGCATGTAGTTTCGCTCATATGGACATGTCCATATAAGCGAAACCTCCTCTACTATATATAGTGCACTTGTTGTTTCATTTGGCACGGATCCAGAAATTGTAACGAAGTGCTGCCAAAGTCTGTTCAGGTTGTAATCGATGTTAAAATCAATATAAGTAACAGATTTAATAGTATCAAGCTGTTTTCGTGTCCAGTTCTCTGATTCCGCCTTTGAACCAGACATAAAGCTCTTCTGATCGACTCAATCGGTTCAAACAACGATCCTACAAGTGGTATCAGAGCTCAGGAAGAAGAGTTTAGCTTGATATCATTCTCATTCTGACTTCTACACCTTCTTTCATCATTTCCGAAAGTTTTACCGGTCGAAATTCGCTCAAAATTTCACAGATCATAGACAATTGGACATTAACAAACCCTTGAAAGTTTCACATCTAAATTCGAACTAAAAATGGACTAAATTGGCTTCGGACTTGGTTTCGTTAATACGAACATTAACAGTTTCGCTTTTACAAACATTAACAGTTTCGCTTTTACGAACATAAAAGACACCTAGTTTCGCTCTTGTGTCACAAATTTTGAGGGGTTTTGCTCTTGGAACATTAGGATTCGCTCCAATGGACATTATTGTTTAAGGTTCCGCTCATAAGGTCTTCATCGAGGTTTCGCTCATTTGAAAAACAGGGGTTTCGCTCTTTTGAACTTACTGGTTTCGCTTATGTGACATACTTTGAGGTTTCGCTCAAAAGGCAACTGATTTCGCTTTTGAGACACAAAGAAACATGATTTCGCTTATATGAACATTCTGATTTCGCTCCAGTGACACATAATCTGCTATTTCGCTCCAAGAGTCCAAACTGATTTCGCTGATTAGGTCTTAGGGATTTCGCTCATAAGGTTCTAGGGTGATTTCGCTTATCCAGACACCTGATTTCACTCAAAGGGATACCCAAAATCCTGATTTCGCTCAAGAGTGTCAGTTTTTATTCGAAAGTGAACTTTTTCGTGTCGGGATCATTTCACGTCGATCGAGTGTCAGTCTGTTACAATTTATTTGATAATTGATTGTACTGATTGTGTTTGTTTGATTATCTGTCTAGGTTTACATCATGGCTGAGGAATTCTACAACATGTTTTTCAACGCATTCACATCCGAATCGTCAGAGGTTGCAAATGTTACACCAAAAACCATCACTAAGGTGCTCAATGAGAACATCAAACATGATAACTTTTACGGAACTCACTCAAAGCCACCAACTCTGGAAAGCATTGAAGATTATACCTGGTGGAAAGAACGTTTCATCAACTGGGCGAAAGCATATGCCCATGAAAGCTGGTTCTGTTTAGAATTCGGATACGAAAGGCCAAAAGATGATAAAGGCGAAGAACTTCCATTCAAGAGGTTATCGAGAGAAGACAAAGCAGAATACGCAGCTGAACAGAGAATGATTGCTTTGATTCAGACAGCAATCGGAAATGATATATTTGCTTTGCTTACTCATGATGGATCGTCAAAATCAGTATGGGAAGCTTTACGAGTTAAAGCTGAGGGGGGAAAACAGATTAGAAAGAATAAAATTGCCTTACTTAAAAAAGAATTTGATCTGTTTGATAATATAAAAGGAGAGACAGTGAGACAAATGATAGAGAGATTCTGTCACCTTAAAATCGAGCTTGAACGTTTTAAAATTGATAAAACAAGAGAGGAACTTATTGATAATGTCATTGAAGCGTTACCACGAGCTGATCAGTGGCAAACATTTGTTTTTATCCTAAAAAATGATGCTTCATATGACTTGATGCTTTGTTTGAAAAGATTGAAAGTCATGATTTGGAGTTGCAGAAACAGAACAAGATGAATGATTCTTCACATCAACAAAATGTTGGTTTGTATTACAAAGGCAGTGTACCTTCTAATAAAGGAGTTGGTTCACCAAAAACAGCATTTAGTGGTGAAAAGATGAAAGAACCACCAAAAACTTCAACAAGTCATCATTCTGGATATCATTCATCTTCAAAGTCAAATTCTGATGAAGCTGAAGAAATTCTGTGCAACATTGCTCTCAAATTGAAGAATTCTCCTTCAATGAGCATCAATGCAGCTAAGCAGCAAATGAGTTTTCTTGCATCAGTTCTGGAGTCATATGAAGGTCTAGTAGCTGGCAAAATTGGAAACTCCGAATTGACCAAAGAAGACTACGACCAGATTGATCCTGAAGAGATGGAGCTCATTGACATTCGTTGGTGTTTAGCTAGTTGTATTCGAAGAGCTCAGAGGTATATGGAGATTACCGGGAAAAAATCTCTTGGAGGTGCGTCAACGAAGCTTGGATTCGACAAATCCAAAGTGACCTGCTTCAAATGCAAGCAAAAGGGTCATTTCAAAAGAGAATGCAGAAACTCTGAAGTTGCTGAAGGAAATGAACGTCCTTTCAACGATGATTATTATCGAAAGGCGATCTACCATCGAAGCAGAGAAGAGCCAAAGTTGATTGAAGATAAACCGAAAGAGAAATCAAGAGCTTATGCTGTTATTTACGAAGATGAAGGTTATGATTGGTCTGAAGTTTGTCCAGAAGAAGATCATTTAGAGAATGTTCGTAAAACAGCTCATGGGAGAGCTATGACAGAAGAAAGAAAGTTTGCTTTTGTTGCTGAGATTCAAGATGATAGCAAAGACAAAGACACTGCTGAAATCCATGAAGAAAAGGTTGAAATCAAAGAGAAAACTCGAGAAGAGATCTTGAGTGAGAAGACTTACAGAGAAAGAAACGTGGTCTATAACAGAATGGATGACATGCAGGAAGAGTATGAAAGTGCTGTCAGCAACAGAAGATGGGATAAGAAGAGAGAGTGTTACTACAACAGAGAAGGAGAACCGGTTGTTCCAAAGAAAGACATAATATTTGATGATGTTCTTCTCATAGTCCCGTTGAGAGCTGAGTATTATAGTAAGGTGATGAAAGATGACACATATGCTAAAAGGCATGAAAAAGAGATCAGATATACCATGCTATCGTGTCTGAGAAAAAGGGATGAAGAGAGAATGAAGAAGAGTGTTGAAGAGATGGTGAACAATCTGAAGAAGAATGATGAAGAGGTTAATACAGAAGCTGTTGAAGTTGAAGAAGCTGTTACTAAAAAACAGCAGATTGAAGAAGAGGTGAAGAAAGAAGAAAAGAATGAGAATTTGTAAGCTGGTGATGAAGTTAGTGTTGAAAAGAAGCAAGATGATGCTGATCTGATGCAGACAAAAGTTGCTGAACACACCGAAGTGCCAATTATTGAGGTAAATTCTGATTCTGATAACTTGGAACTGATTGATCAGTGCAAGAAATGCATGGAACCGTGCAGAGCTTGTACTGAAAAAGATGAGCAATTCAAAACAAGAGATCTTGAATTCAGAAAAATTGAAAACATTTTCAAAGAAAAATGCAAAGAAATGCTAGAAAAAGATAAAGTTTTTAAAGAAAATGATGAAAAACTTTCAGAAAAATGTAACAAATTAGAAAAGGACAATGAAGTTTTGAAAGAAAATGTTTTGAAAATGACAAATGAATGTAAACAAAAAGAAATTGCTTGTCAAGAAATGAAAAAGGAATATGACTCTATGAAATTAGCATATCACATTACAAAAGAGTCATATGAGAAAGTGAAAGATGAAATGAAATATGCTCAATCAAGAATGAATTATCTATCTGAAACAACCAAAGAGCTTAAACGAATGTATTCTATAAAACAAGATGTTGTTAATTCCTATATTGAGGATGTTGCTAAGTTAAAGCGACAGATTGCTGATTTAGAACAGGATAACAACAAGTTAAAAAGTTACCACGTGTCGTCATATGTGCTTGAACGAATTTTCAATATAAAACCGGTGACGGTGAGTCTGAGCAGAACAAGAAAGGCATTGGCTCAGAGTTTCATCAAGTTCCACCACCGGGAAAATTTGCATTTTATGATGAGGAAAAGGTCGAAAAAGCTTTTAACATGGTAGACCAATTGCCAGACAACATTGACATAACCTATTCCAAATCTGATGATTCTCATGATTCAGAGGTGGTAGGTAAAGTCGTTGAAAGTGTGTTGAAAGAAGAGTCGATTGTTACAGGTAAATCTGAATCACAGGATGAAGATGAAGGAAATCTTCATGATGGATATCTGAAAAACATAAAATCCGAGAAAAATTTGAATGATGATTCAAAAGGATTGGTTTATACCACGATTGGATCAGACAAATTATTCTTAGATGTTGTATTCCCGATTCAGAATGTGATTTCAGAAAAGGTTGATAAAGTTTTCAAAATGGTTGAGATTGAGAAGTCTGAGATTTCAAAGTTTGTTGGTAAGAGTCATAAAGGTTCGTATAACAAACCTGGGTTCAAAAAGAAGAACATGAAGGCTGGGTTGGGTTATAAGAAGAAACAGAATCGAAACAAAAATGAGATGCCAAATTATCAGGCAAAAATGAGTTTTGTTCAGGGAAACAGTTTAGCTAAAGAGAAAGAACTTAAAATTGGAAGACAGTCTAATGCTGAGTTTGATGCACAAAAGAGAAATCAACAACCACAGGACAAAGATGTGTCCATGAGAACATGTTTCAAATGTGATCAAAAAGGACATCTTGCACGCAAGTGTCCTAATCTAAAACCTGTGGATATTGACAAAAAGAAGATTGATGCTGAAAAACAAAAATCTGAGAATGTGAGACAAAGGTCAACCAGATTTGACTCAAAACAAACTTGGAGGTACAACACAAACAAGTTTGCTTTGAATCAAAACTGGAAATCAAACCTGAACAGGTTCGATTCAAGACAGACCTGGAATTCTCACACACCCAGATTCAGAACAACACAGAGTTGGAAAACAACAGTTGATATGACAAAACCTCAAGAGTTTTGGAAACCAAGATTTGTTGTTCAAAATTAAAATGTTCAAAAAGATTCACATTTTTACAAACGAGGTACACCAAAAGGTCAGACATGGTTTGTTAAGAAACATGTTGATTTGGTAAAAGATGAGAAAGTTGAAGTTAAAATTGAGAAAGTTTTTGTGAAAAATGACAAAGAATTTCCAGCATTGAATGAAAATTATTGTGTTGAAATGCCTAAGGTTCAACAGACCTGGGCTAAATTGTTCAAGTAATTCAGTTAGTTGAATGTGCAGGTGCTCAAGAATACCAAAGATTGTGAGATTGGAAGTTGGAGCGGCCTGGCACAACGAGGAGAGGAGGCTGCTGAATCCTGGTTTGGTTGAACAAGGAGTTTATATGTTTTCTGTACATAAATAAACAATATTTCAAAAATCCTAAAAATTGAAAAATTTGTAAAACCAAAAATATGGTTGTTTTTAATTTTTGTCAAATATTCAAAAATACAAAAATATGTGTTGATTGAATACGCCGAAACCCTCACGGCTGAACAAACATGATTATTTCACAAGATTGAAAAACGGTTTTCAAACTGTAAATATCAATGTGTTGTAAATCATGGGGGTATGTTATTTTTCTGCAAATCAGTGCATGAGAAGCAGAAATTGGATGGCGAGGCAAAACTATCAGTATTGGTTGTTAAATTTTCTTTAAATGGTTTTGCATTTTAGGGGGAGAAAAATTGTCAGAAAATACAAAAACATTTGAAAATTTGAAAAAGACAAAAACTTGATAAAATTCAAAAATTGAGTTTTTGCGTAAAAAGAGGAAATGATAGTACATCAGTAGACAGTTACAGTATACTAAAGAAATGTAATGTTTAAATAGTGTTAAACAGTTTCACTGATGATGTGTCGATAGGTTTTTGCACATTTAGTAGGTTTGTTCGGGATATAAACCTAAATCTTTACTTACTTATTTCGTGGGGAACACTACTTGGATATATAGGTAACCCCTGAAATCTTGTTTGAAAGATTCCTTTTTCTGATATACTAGGTTTTTATACTCAGTGATATCTGGGGTATTATTCCGGGACTTCTGCTGAATGGAAGTTCTGACCTAGTCCTCGAATAACCGCAATGCTTGAAATATAGCATCACCCTCAGCATATATGATAAGACAATAAAATTTCTTAGCAATGCTGTTGTAAAAAAAGATCCTCTAAAGGGGACACACCCACAAGTTGAGTCATGATCTCTCTGCTGAACGATGGTTCTGACCTGAGCTCTCATGATTCTTCATAATTTATTAACCCCTTACAGATATCATGTGTGTTATAATTACCTGTAAGACTGAATATTGGGATCTGGATACGGGAGTATATTCAAGAGGTGGGACACACGTATAAGTTTAAGTCTCTAAAACACTTAATCCGTATCCTGGACAGATTGAAAATTGTGTGAGAATTTAAAGTGGATCAGTATATCTACAATCTAAGTGAATTGTTTAATACTTACTGTGTAACTAAGCTCAACGGTACTTGTGACTTGTCAAAAACTGATATGATCCTCTGACGCAAACTCAAACAAAAATATTGTCTGTAAATATGTTTGTACATATTTCTTTACTGCTTTATATTTTCAGAAAATACAAAAAGATTTTGATTTCTGCTTTATTTTCGACAACTGATATCTGAAATGCTGAGTTTCAAAATCTAAGTAAGCTAATTGTGTTTCTGAAAATAAAACAAGTTCATTAATTTGAAACTTGAATTAAAATAAAAAATTTTCAAAAACAGTTTGTGATATCTCCAAGGTCATTAACTTGAACTTGGATGATTAACTGTGAGGGAGTTGGATTCTTTAACACTGCCAAATCTATAAAGTTTGTTGATAGGGGGAGTGGATTAGAGAATTTGATTGATAATATGAAAAAATTGTATTTATGAATGTTTGAGTGGTTGTAGATATTCCAGACTACAATCCCGAGAGCAGAGGTTAAGGGGGAGTCTGAAGACAAGTTTGAAGCAAAGAGAAGCTTGTAGATGGAAAGCTAGGCGTCGATCCCAAAGCACAGAAGCTTGATGAAAGGGGGAGCCTGAAGCTGATAGAAGAAGAGAAAGATTGTTGAATGCTTACATTGTTACAACTTGAAAGAAAAGACAGAATGATCAAGACTGAAGATGTGTCATATTGAAGATTTGTCACTGAAGACTTCGTCAATATTCGAGGGGGAGTCTGTTAGTGCATTGCGTCTATTGACTTCGTCTTGTATCATGTAATGTAATATGATAGGTTAGAATAACCAGTGCACGAGGTTCGAGAGTCGAAATGTAGTGGTTATGCAAGAGGTTCCGCTTATATGGACAATGTTCATAAAAGGGAAACCACAGCATGTAGTTTCGCTCATATGGACATGTCCATATAAGCGAAACCTCCTCTACTATATATAGTGCACTTGTTGTTTCATTTGGCACGGATCCAGAAATTGTAACGAAGTGCTGCCAAAGTCTGTTCAGGTTGTAATCGATGTTAAAATCAATATAAGTAACAGATTTAATAGTATCAAGCTGTTTTCGCGTCTAGTTCTCTGATTCCGCCTTTGAACCGGACATAATGCTCTTCTGATCGACTCAATCGGGTCAAACAACGATCCTACAACATCCACAAAGACACTTCAACACACGAACTAAAAAAATAAACCACGCCAAACCCAAAACACCATTTATTTGTGACAGTTCTTGTAGTTTCAAAAAGAAAAAAGAGACTGATGACAGTGAAGATTTGAATCATAAATTGCTTCTATTTTGTTTTTTTTAATTTTTTATGTTGTCTAATAAAAAAATATAATAAAACACCAAACGGGCAAATGTTTGTGAAACGTCATCATGCCATAAAACGCCCCAAAACTACCAAACTATAAAAAATTACTTTGGACAAGTACTATTAAAATAAATCTAAAAAATATGTTAAAACAATGTGCAAAAAGAATAAAACAAAAGTGTCATCTTCATCTAAACGCCCTTGGAAAACAAAACGCCATAATTACAGCCGTAAAGATGGGACGTGTTATAGTCATAAACAGATGAATCTGAAAACACAGTAACTGCAAAAACAGTAAAATGAAGCGACGAAAACATAATTACTAACATTTATTATATTAAAAGCAAAATACCTGGGGAAATGAATTTATTATCTTTACAAAACGCCATAATTACATGTCACTACGCGGGAAAAAATCATTATAAAAGTTTAACATGAGAACACAACTTAACACGCCAAAAAACATTGTCTAAAACGCCACATATTGTCCAAAACACCAAAAACTTAAAAAATGGCTAAAGTTATTGCTTGGAGGTTTGAAAGCTTGGAGAGACATTTCATCCTAAAGTTCTCTGATAGGAGAAGGGTGAAAGTCAGGACAATCAAAGCGATACTTGCTATGGATGAAGGAATTCAGAGGGATATATTCTGGCTCTTGAGATTCCAATGGCCAACGATTGTGAAAGAACTCGAACTGTAATAAGAAGATTGAAGAGAAAATTTCCGGCAGACGATGATGATGATGATGATGATGATGATATTGATGATACTCCTCTACCAACACTTAGCAGTTGGGTGATGCATGAAGAAGTGGTGTGTGCAAAGCCTGATATGATTTTATTGATATTTTAAGTCAATTTTACGCATTAGTCAAGTTTTAAATTTATAAAACACGATATTCTACTAACACTAAATACACACTTGGGCAAGTGCACCCACCGTGAGCGTAGTATAGCGTTGGTAAGATACCGTGGTCGTCCAAGTACACAAGAGCTTTTAGTACCGGTTTATCCTCAACATCTAATCAATCTAATTTTTTTGAGAAAAGGTTAGAAACATGAAAAATAAAAACTAAAAATGCAGAAATAAAAATAAAATAAAAACAGAAAGACTAGATGAATCACTTGGATCCGACTCGCCTTTAATGTATCCTTTGATGATTTTTTCACTTTCGGACTTTTTAAGAGATTATCCTAGTTATAGTAGTAGGCCCATCTTTTGAAGGTGACGTTACCCTCAACCTAGTGGTTTGAGTCAGCAAGGATACAATCCCAAAGGGCATGAATATTGAAAGATAATTAATTAAGTTATTAATGCGAAAAGTGGTAGGCCCCTCTTTTGATGGTGACGTTACCCTCGGCTAAGTGGTTTGAGTCAGCAGGGATACAATCCCAAGTAGCCGGTTTAATGTATTAATAGTAGTTTACATATGAGGGGTTCAAGCTATTCGCACCTCCGCCATCCAATACCAGTGGGTATTGAAGAAGGTCCTAGTAAGCTTGAACTAGGTCCTTGTAGGATCTATACACTAAACAAGGCAAGAACCTTAATAAACCATTCCCTTAACCCCCGACCAGATAGCCAACATATCTCTATATAGACCATTGAAGAAACAATGGTTCGAATGACCGGAATCAATTAGACCAGGGGTTTAGTTATGCATAAAAGGGTTAGTCTTCTCGTTCGATTCGGGGATGAGTTGAGCTTCTTCTGATGATGATGTCTGCAAAACAGACAGCCGTTAGACTCGCCACAGGGATAATGTGGGTTCTCTCCGTGACCACCCTCTGGTGTGAGAATAAGTACAGATCTCGATGAAGAAGAAGAAGTAGTGAAAGTGAAGTGAATGTAACTTGGGAAATCATACCTGACCTATCTTATTTATAGCTGGATTTGGGCGGGAAAATCTGTTGACGGAGATAGTGACGAAAAGCATTTACCGTAAGCGGTTATGCCCTTTTTCGTTGATCATTCACGTCCGTTCAAGCACACGGATCGTGAATGTGATCGACGGCTAGGGGAATGCCACGTGGAAAGTGGTTTTATGTGGATCCTTCTCCAAGTTAGTGCCATCATCGTGACTTAGATGAGCGTCCAAGATGATGCCACGTCATCATTCGGTTATAATCGAATGGTTATGCACGATGAGGTCTTACAGAAGGTTTACAGTTGTAACCCTCTATGCCTTTGCAACGTGTTGATTCTGTTATAACAGAAAGGGAATACTCTTTCTTAAGTCTTGGTTCCTGGTGCGAGAAGATGTTTAGGTTCTCAACTTTAAGTCTAACTTTACCCCTGCGCGAGCTCACACAGGGTGTTAGTTGAATGTTGGTTTTGACCTTTCTCTAGCGCACAGTTATCAAAGATTGTTTCATCTATGTTTTGTTTAGAACCGGTGCGCAGCCGCGTAGGGTTCCTTTAAAGATGTTTATTGTGATGTGGTTCTAGTGTGGACCCATGTGCCTGCGCAAGGTTTTTGGGACCATACCCCTTCAAGCCCCCCAGTCCAGTGTTGTTCTTATGCAAGTAAGTGGAGCACTGGACTATATAAAAATAAAGTGTGCGCTTTTTGCTTTGTGAAGTTTTGGCGCAAAATATGGGGAATCTTCTTGAAGATATTTCATCTTTGATTTGAAATATTTATTATGCCACAGCGGCCGTTTGTTAGCGTGTGTTGATTTGGTTGTCGACGTGACGTGGATCTTGTGTGTCATATGCTAGAAGACGAATAGGTGTTTGACTGATCGCCTTCCTACTGAAACTGTAGCTTGTGGGAATGTGTGTAGGAATTTGATGCTGTCATAGATTATTTAATGAAATTCATGATTACTATAACGTCGCCGCTCAGAAGGTGGCGATTTGACATTAATCATTATAATTGCTCACACCTCGTTTAATTATGCTTACGTCAGCCTGTTTAGCCTTTATATATATATTAATTCTTTTTCCCTGATTTGGTAAATACAAACATGAGTCGCAAATACCATTTATGGAAGGTTTCTGAAATCTTGAAGACCCTTGATGCTGCTGATGGCATGGTCCGTCTTGGAGATTAAGTGTCGGATAAAGCTGCCGAAAGTGGAAGGTTCGTTGACACCGTACCTTGTGAGTGTGACAACCGGTACTTAACGGCTTCTAATTACGCGATTAACAAACTTTTAAGGCGATAACAAATAATGTTTAAGACACGAATTAACTTAATTAGGCTCTTGGTATGCCTAGGAACGCCTATTCGACCTTACAAGTACGTGAATGATAATTTACGGAAAAATTGCAGAACGATAAGCAATAACGAACTGAAGCCGTACAAAATAATAACAACGCCGACAAATACGGAGCTTATAAGTATAATTTAAACATATAAATGTGGTTTTGCGAAAATATCATGCTTTCGAACGGTACAAAACGCAAACGAGAATGAAAAACGCGAAAACAATAACTCACCGACAATCAACAACGAAACGGAAGCATCAGGCACGCATATTAACTTAAAAACTGAAATATTTTTTATATATTTAGCTTCGTTTTTAAATTTTAATATCCGTAGTTGAAAACGGATCGCAAAACGGACACGAAACGACAAACGACACAGTTTACGCGGTTTTAATGCAACCGACAAAAATGCGCGTCGAATATGGATTTCCGACGTAATTTTTAGCGTTTCGATCTAAAACTTTATTACACGACATTTTACACCGAACATGATTCGAGAAACGGGCTTCGGATTTCTTTTGGGCCTTTCAAAACACGTTAACGGGCCCTGGGCCCAACCCACATTATAAAACCTAGGGTTTGTTTTATCATTTGAAACCCTAAACAAATTCACGCACACAACTACAGTCCTCATATCTCCTCTGCATCTTCTTCTTGAAACAAAACCCTAACTTCAACACACTAGCCACCAACTGCCCTCTCTGTTCCCTCTCTCGTGACCAAGCACCGGCGACCGGAGATGCTCAGACTAGCCACCGGTCAGCCTGTATCTCCGACAAAACCACACCTTCCCCGACCTCCTTTTTCTCCGACAACTCACACCCACAGAACCCCTAAATCCCTCGCTCACATCTTCGTCTCTCTCTATTAAACAATGGCTGACCACCACAACTTGGTGGCAACATACGACAAGCAGGAGCACCACCACCACCACAGGCGGCGACACTGTGGTTGTTGGCTTGGCGGCGGTGACGTGGTTTCACAGCGGGGACGAAGAGAAGCAGAGAAAGAGGGAGCCACTGTTGACGATGATGTTACGATTGATGACGGCATCGGTTCCAGTAAGTTGTGACTCCTAGTTCTTCATCTCAGATTCTCTTAGATCTCCATTTTTTTTCTTGGCCGTTGGTTTCCATTTCAGGTTGTGGTGGCGAGTGGTGGTTCTGTATGACGGCCGTGGAAGGGGGGGGGGGGGTGGTTACACTTGGCTATTTCGGGTCATTATAACACAACTATGGTTCGGTCAGTTCAGCTTCGATTCATGCTTGGTTCAGGATTGGTGCGGTTTGTTTCGATCAAACCCAAGTCAACTCGGGTCAACAGACGGTCAACTGTTAGTCAACAGGTCAACAGCTGGTCAACGCCAGTCAAACATCATCTCGGGTCAGTTTTGAGTATCGGTTTACTTTTGGTTCGGTCTTGATTCACCTCAAGTTTGTTCGGTTCGATAGGTTCGGATTCAATTCAAAATGGACTAGAAAGTCAACAAAAGTCAACTCTGGTCAACCTGTCAACTGTCGGGTCAACTGGTCAAGCGCAAGACGCGGTAAAGTTAAGACGCGAAAATTAGTTTGGATTGATAGTTTATATATTTTTTTTGTCTACGCGAAACCGAGCTCGACCGATACCGTTAGTAATTAATTACGTTCTATTTTTGTCGTATTTGATAAAATTTTAGTATATATTGGTTGAATTTATTGAATATTGTTGAGTTTTGACAAAATACGACGACTTTTATTGTCGGGGTTATTCCAAAAACAGAGGAAACTCTGCCCGATTTTCGTTAAAACCCGAATTATAAACGTATATAAATCTTAACGACACTTATCGAAATCCAAGTGTTCTTATAAAATAAATATAAAAGTATATTTATTTTAGTGACGTTTTATAACTTATAAACTGAAATTATAGCATTTCGACAACACGCGAGTTACAACTTAACGAAACCCGACACCTATTTAGATAAGCATAATTATCTATATTTATTCTAACATCGATACTTCCGAGTACTTTCATAAAATAAATGTAACGATTTATATTTATTTCAAACGTCGTTACGTCGTGTATTTTTATAAGATAAATATAATATTTATATTTATTTCATTACGTTCTACGAAAGCTACGAAGAGTCGTACAACTATTCACCTACGCCTTCTAATTCACGACGAGTAACACGACTACGTAAATATATTTATATCTAAATATAAATATATATAAATATATATATCATAAAGTATTCGGAATACTAAGTCGTTTTCGAGACCTAGTTTTATCCCGAGTATAAACGGGATCAACTAACAATAGTTTGGTTATTTCAAACCAAAATAATACCATTATAGAATCGTTCAGTTTAACGATTCGGTAGAGCTCGGACACGTAGTTTAGCTACGTTTAGTTAGAAACTTATAATTATTCCTTGATTAGGAATTTCATAGTTGCACGCTAGCTAATTCACGTTCTTGGAACGGCACTACGGAATCACACTAAGCTAGCTTTGCACAGGAATATCAAGGTGAGTTTATAACCCCCACTTTTTACTGTTTTACATTTTTATAAATGTTTTCGGGGGTGGAAAGACATGCAAGTTTTGCAAAAACACATTGTTTCGAGAAAAAAAAATCATATGTTTCTAAACCATTTCGCAACAGGATTTCAACAAACTCAAATGGTTTACAAAAAGGTTTAAGCTAAACTTACCGGTTCTTACAACAAATACGTATTTACAAAACGTGCATGATTTTCATGACTAGGGACAGGAATGTCCAAGTTACAACAATAGGACTGGGTTGGTCTGTGTATGAAAAACGAGACAACCCAGTGGGTTCATGTCCCTCCTTTCACTGATTTCAATGTTTTGTTTTCAAAAACATCGAGAGGAAATACATGCTAAAACTATTGGTATGTTAGTTACGAAGTAGAATATTATATGATCAATGTGCATAAGTAGGATGATAACATTAGTAACCATTAATCACATAGTGACCAAGGTGCAAAAGGTGTAGATCTATTGGGCTTGAGGCACGCCCCACTCCTAGTTGTTAACCGTGGAGTGCATTTGTGATCCCAAATGATAACAAAGTGTTCTCGGTTTGGTTATTTAGTTATGGTACATTTTGTCAAGGGGCTCGCTACCCACTGATAGATCCTTAAACAGACACCATGTATGAATCAGAACATACCATGATTACAAGATAACAGAAAACATTTCAATACCGGTTTACAAAGATATCAGAAAACATTTCAATACCGGTTTATAAAGATATCAGAAAACATTTCAATACCGGTTTACAAAGATAACAGAAATAATTTCAATACCAGTTTACAGATACGACAGAAAACATTTCATTACTGGTTTACAAACTCAACAGTTACATATATCGGTTTATAAACATAACATAAAACATTTTGTTACCGATATACAAAGATGACATTTCAAATGCTATGAGATATTAAGATCTCACAAACCGGTTTTTCAAATGCAAGATTTCAAGTGTTTTAAAACGCATTTGATACAAACAAACTAGCTATGAACTCGCTCAACTTTATGTTGATTTTTCGCATGTTCTTTCTCAGGTTGCATGTTACAAACTAAGGAACGGTTGGAATATGAGAACCCAAGGGATTTAGAGTACTTAGCGGGCGTTCGCATTCTAGAAGTCTTAGCTCAAACACTTCCGCTGTGCAATGAAGATACCAGTCCAGTCACGCCAGCTTTGATATTTTCGGGGTGTGACAGATTAGTATCAGAGCTATAGTTTTCAGCGAATTAGGTTTCTATAGAGATACCTAGTCTTTAACCTCAATATCCTCTGGGGACTTAGATATCAAGACTTGAACACATACAGAACGCCTAGGACTCGAATATGGGCTCCAACCGTTGCCAAGAATAATGAGTCAACTATTTTGATTTTAAACATGCACAAGAGTTGCGTTTGATACACGATACACGAAATGATTACATACACTAAGCAAAACCTTGAAAATTTTGATAACATGCCTTTAGGACCTTTGAAAAACTTATGTCGAAACTCATTAAAGGTCCTCACTTAGAAACTGCGACTATTAACTCGGGAAAATGCCATATAATTATGTCGTCTATGCTATCTTACTTACCTACTGAGCAGGTAACCTACGCAGAACGAAACACTAGTGCACGAGAATACATGAAACTCAAACTATACGTCAACGGATGTCGGAGCACATCACATTCTACGCGGAACGAAACGCTAGTGCATAAGTATACATGGAACTTAAACTATACATCAGCGACGTCGAAGTATATCACACACGACTTTCGAGGCAAGGCCTTTGGAAAACATGATTGGGCACGATAGCAATGATGCTAATCCTGTCAGCAGGAGAAACAATAACCGAAATGCGGTACTTTGCCACGTGATCCTACAAACGACACGAGTCACGCTGAGGTACGTTAAAACAAGATTTCACAACACTTGATACTTAGTCTGATGAGACTCAAAATTGTTGGCGCTGCAAAAGAAGTCACACGTCTTCGCATCCCCCCTATTTCATTTATGGCAAATACGCTATGTTCGACATTCCATGGTAACGTCACTTAACAACGGTTATCACACGAAATTCCAGGTAAAGCCCTTAAATTTCTTTTGTTGAAATTTCGACTTTTTGCATATAGTGAGTGGGTTCTCACAGTTCTACTCCTCCTAATGGTCATTGTACCACTTGGATTTCTTTTATAATAGCGAATACTCATTTACTTATTTCTTGACAAATTCGTATGTTACACATGCATTATTTGTTACGCATGTGGTTTCACTTTGAATGGTTGTTTTGTCAACATCTCATATTTTATTTCGCTATACTCAATCTTTGCATTATGATCTAGATGACTCGTATTATTGCAAAATGTTGACTCCTTGATATCGAGTCGACGGATTTCATGGAAAACTCATCTTCTTTTGAGTGGCATACATGGTTTTTCGTTGTAACCATGTCAAAACTTTCTTATTGATACATGAATTCATTGTTGCAATGTGTCCAAATCAAGCTCAATTGTTGAACTTGCTCGTAATATATATTCGATTCAAGATTCCATATGATGGATTGAGGCTATCATATTCGAAATAATCCCAACAAGCACTTCATTTGCTTTGAATGACAAGCTTGTTTGGTCTTCGACTTCATTGAATCTTTTCTTTGATCACGATCACCTTGTGTTGGCATTTTCACAAATTTGAAGCTTGCGCTAATCTCGTTTGCACACATCATGTACGGATTTAACTATTTATTTATTTGTTTATTTATATTAAATCCACTTTTCTGATTTATCATATTAAATCAATATTAACACAATCGTGTGTTAAGATAATGGTACACAAATTCATGTCATATTTCGGTGTACCTCCTAACGGTTCTTTTAATCTTCGATCGGAAAACATTATTTATTTGTTTTATTTTCAACTGGAAATCCTATGAGATTTGTTTGAAACAAATATTCAGTTTTACTCTGTTGAACCTTTCATCTGATTTCAAACACGGTGAACTTGTTCGATCACCGCTATTATTGAATTATTTCAATCACTACGACACCTTGTGGTGTCGGTATAAACTTGTAGCCTGGGCTAATCGTAATCGAGTGTTTTATGCAAAACATAGGTGATACTTGTTTCGATCACCACTATTATTGAAACATTTCATTCGCTATGACACCTTCTGGTGTTGGTATTAACTTGTAGCTTGTGCTAACAACGATCAGCTGTCTCATGCGAAACTGTATATGCTTTTCCTTTGACACATCATTTAAGTAGTCTTAATGCAACTAAGTATTAAGACGATGATACACCAGGTTCGGTTGTATTTCATTTCGGTGTATCCTTGCAACCCAACAATGTCAACATGTTGATTTTATCTTATTCAATTATTGGTTCAATAGTTGACAAATCATTTCATGATTCTATCCATTTGAGCTTATTGATTATGAGTTTCAACTATATAACAACCAACGCAAGATTCCATTGGTAGTAAAATTTGTTGTTTCAAAAATTGATTGCAGTTTCTGAACGTTCATTTGAAATTCCATTGGTTGAATTTCCTTTTTTGTTGAACCCAGTAAACCTAGTCACATTGGTAATAGTATCACAACATCTCGTTCACTTGACATCAATTTCTAGAATAAACTCAGTTAAACCGTTGGGTTCCTATTGATGCAAAATGTTCTTGCAATCACGTAATTTGAACAAGTTTTGGTTCAATTACACAGTAATTCATTTTGGTATTATTCGGACTTACCTAGGAACGTCATAACTCTAAGGAGATAACATAGTCTAAATTTCGAGGACGAAATTCCTGTAACAGGGGGAGAATGTGACAACCGGTACTTAACGGCTTCTAATTAGACGATTAAAAAATGTTTAAGGTGATAAAAAACAGTGTTTAAGACACGAATTAACTTAATTAGGCTCTTGGTATGCCTAGGAACGCCTATTCGACCTTGCAAGTACGTGAATGATGATTTACGGAAAAATTGCGGAACGATAAACAATAACGAACTGACGCCGTACAAAATACTAACAATGCCAAAAATACGGAGCTTATAAGTATAATTTAAACATATGAATGTGGTTTTGGGAAAATATCATGCTTTCGAACGGTACAAAACGCAAACGAGAACGGAAAACGCGAAAACAATAACTCACCGACAATCAACAACGAAACGGAAGCATCAGGCACGCGTATTAACTTAGAAACCGAAATATTTTTGATATATTTAGCTTCGTTTTTAAATTTTATTATCCGTAGTTGAAAACGGATCGCAAAACGGACACGAAACGACAAACGACACAGTTTACGCGGTTTTAACGCAACCGACAAAAATGCGCATCGAATATGGATTTCCGACGTAATTTTTACCGTTTCGACTCTAAAAATTTATTAGACGACATTTTACACCGAACAGGATTCGAGAAACGGGTTTCGGATTTCTTTTGGGCCGCTCAAAACAGGTTAACGGGCCCTAGGCCCAACCCACATTATAAAACCTAGGTATATAAAGGAACCTTAACTTTGTTTTATCATTTGAAACCCTAAACAAATTCACACACACAACTATAGTCCTCATATCTCCTCTGCATCTTCTTCTTCAAACAAAACCCTAACTTCAACACACTAGCCACCAACTGCACTCTCTGTTCCCTCTCTCGTGACCAAGCACCGGCGACCGGAGATGCTCTGACTGGCCACCGGTCTTCCTGCTTCTCCGACAAAACCACACCTCCCCCGACCTCCTTTTTCTCCGACAACTCACACCCACAGAACCCCTAAATCCCTCGCTCACATCTTCGTCTCCCTTTGTTAAACAATGGCTGACCACCACAACTTGGTGGCAGCATACGACAAGCAGCAGCACCACCACCACCACAGGCGGCGACACTGTGGTGGTTGGCTTGGCGGCAGTGACGTGGTTTCACAGCGGGGACGAAGAGAAGCAGAGAAAGAGGGAGCCACTGTTGACGATGATGTTACGATTGATGACGACATCGGTTCCAGGAAGTTGTGACTCCTAGTTCTTCATCTCAGATTCTCTTAGATCTCAATTTTTTTTTCTCGGCCGTTGGTTTCCGTTTCAGGTTGTGGTGGCGAGTGGTGTGTGATGTGACAACCCTCAAAATCCGATGTATTCCGTACAAATTATTAAATGATAATTAAAGTACTTGATGACTGTGTGGAATTATTTAACTGCTCTCTGATTTCTGTGTTATATTCACATGTGCGTGTTAACATACTAGTAGTATGCAAAAAACCTGACTAAATGGTCCTGGATATTTTCCTATATGTTAGGAATTTATTTCGTTAAAAAATATATGCATAAGACGCCTTACGGAACAATTTAACAACTTAACGGAACAGTATCCGACCGAACAACCGGACATTACCCGGGACACCAAATATTTGTCAAACACATTGTTTATTTATTTTTGGCTAGTTATGGTCCCCGTTTACCATAACACCCGTTAAATATCAAATAACTAGTATATGTAAGTTATACTTGACAATTAACTAACCTTGGCAATCTAGTTACAATTTTTGCAAACAAGACCCCCCCCCCCCATGTGTGAAATCGGTCAAGGGACCCACAAATCACCAACAAATATTCATACCATACTCTCTAGATTCATTCCCTTATTTAATTAGATAGATTGCTTGTGGTGATTTCCAAAATATATGAAGACATGTTATATGTATGGAATTCTAGATTCATCATCATTCCACCAAGATCTCTCTCTCTCCTCACTACTCCCTCTCTCTTTCGGTCATTCCCCAAACCGAACCCACTCCCCACCATTTCATCATCTATCTCTTCCATATTCAAGTTCATTCCAAGCTTGAAGGTGAATCTATGGAGGTGGCAACTTGAAGGACTTTCTAAGAAGCTTGTTCTAGTCTTTTTAACCATCATATTCTCAATAGATTCTACCCTAGCTATAAGCTAGTAGTAAGCTCTTGTTTAACCCTTGATCATCTTACTTTTATGGCTAATACTTGTAGAATGATGTTTATTTCACAAGAACACTAAAAAGGGTTTAACCAAGAAGATGAAACATGATGTATTTGTGTTAGTATGAAGTTGTTTTGATATGTACTAAGTAATTGCTGATTTACTTGTTGATATTGATGTGTGATATTGTTACGATCACTAAATATGATTAACGGGATCAACCGAACACAAACTAGTAAGCTAAAGACTAAAAACAGAAAACTGTCCAAGCTTTACAGCCAACTTCAGTTGGCTGTAACAGGACCATAACTTAACAAAAAATGTATTTTCTGAAGCCTAGATTTATGTGTTATAAAATACGGTTCTAATGGCACCGGAATCGTAATTTTTGGACTTCGTTTACTATTTTTAAAGAACCGATTCGTAACAGCAGCTTAGGCTGAGTTTTTACAGCAATAAATGAGTGTTGAATTTTCTATTGTAACTTGTATTCTGTGTAGAATCGGAAAATGAGATTTGTACAGTAGATGACAAACGATGCACTTGTAATTGCCCCACCGGAATTTCGTAAATCGGACACTCGATGAATTTTTAATAAATTGTTCCGTGGACTGTGGTCAGAAATACATAAATCTGAGTTCAGTCCGGAATATGAAATTTTATAAAATATTGGTAATGAACCGGACCCCGATACTTTTATACAATAAAATATGGAACGTTTAAGACATCCTGTAAAAATTTGGGAATTTTTGGAATAAATTAACTATTTTATTAAAATGTCCAAAAACAGCCGGTTTTGAATATAAATGCTGAAAAGACATAAGTTGTGACTCGCGTGTCTAAATGTCGAGTATGCTATCTGTGAATGATCTAACATGTTATATATGTTATGTGCATTATCGTATGTTTGATTTTGAGTGGGAAATCGATGGGAAGTATATATGGGCATAAACCGTTAAAGTGATGCATGTTATGTGATAGATACGCGTAGGAACTTTTGTGTTCTATTTGAAGTCACTAATGAACTAAGTGGTAATCATACTAGGACGAGATTGACCGACCTTGACTGTTAGCTATATTTGAGAGTCAAACCGAGCAACCGAGGTGAGTTCACACACCTTCTAAGGCATGGGATTCCCGGTGGGTTGGGAATGGGATTGAATAACTACTCGTACTATCATTACTATTAAACTACTTTTCATCGTCCTCGGATTGAAGGGCACGTACGTAAAACCTACGTACACTCACACTCGCTACGGTCCTTGGATCAAGAAGGGCACGTACAAACACGACTAGTCGACACATGGGAAGCCCCCACTAATCTTCGCACACATGTTTGGGAAACCGCGATACGGCGACTAATCATCGCACACATGTTTTGGAAACCGCGATCCGGCCACTAATCATCGCAAACATGTTTGGGAAAACGCGATACAGATAACTAAGATACTTGGTTTACGAAATGAACAAATGATTCACGAACATTATAACTAAACAACCAACTGTGAATTCACTCAACTTTGTTGTTGACTCGTTGTTACATGCCTTGCAGGTCGTTAGGTATCTATGGAGCTTGCATCGGAGTGGGAAGAGTCGTTGTGGGACATGGACAACTGTGTACCATGCTAAACATTTGAAACGTTTAAACTTATGATTTGGTATTAAACTTTATGCTTCCGCTAGTAACTTAAACTATGTTTTGTTTAGACACCAATTGTAATGTGTTGGATTTTACAAACTACTTACATGCTTGTTCAATATGATTGGTGGCTTGATCCTGGTCACGTCACGCCTCCAAGCGGTGGTACTCCGCATGGTGGATTTTGGGGGTGTGACATGTGAAACCTGTGTCACTGCGACCATCAAACAAATACCAAACCAATGAAATATTGTATTTCATACTTTGTACTTGTATAAATATGTGTATCTTTTGCACATATCAACTCTTGTTCGATTTCAAGCTCTAAATCGCTTTCTGGAAGGTTATACGCGTACTGATGCGTAAATATAACCAGTTTAATGCAACGAACACTCCGGAATAGTGAAATAGGCTTAACATACCTTAAATAACCTTTACATAACTTAGAAATAAGTTTTGAAGGCTTTGGTATGGCAAAAACAAGTTAATTCGCTTACAGGGACTAAACTTGACAAACTGCGAAAGTATGCCAATTTGAATAGCAACGAACATTCCGGAACATGACTATAAGTTAAATATACCATAAATATCCTTTACATAGCTTAGAAATAGACTTTGAGGGGTTCGGTGTGCTAAAATAAACTTTTGGGTCATTCAGGGACTAAAAGTGTCAAAAAGTGCACAAGTTTGCACTTTCACGCATAACTTGCATTCTGAATACACCCGGACATCCAAAAATTTATGTAAGCACCAAAACATTTTATTTTAGTGTTTCGCATAAGAAAAATCCATTCGTCGCGTCATTTGGATCGTTTTGCGCGCTTATGCGCATTCCGTCGTAATTAAGCGAACATCGCGATCGTACGGCCAAACGAACCGACATCCTAGATATTTTTGAGCATTTTTCATGTCCACAATGTTAAGGCATCATTTTAGGGCTTTAAAGTTGGCTCTACGGGCCTTAGAAGTGTCGGAAATGGCATAAACACCTAATAGGGACTGAAATTGTCATTTAACAAACTTGGTTCTGATCAGACATGGCCATGCGGCCCGCGTAAGGTTTGTGTGCATCTTTACGCGGCCTGCGTCAGGGTCTCAGATCAGATAAGATCAATTACTCAGCAGATTCCAGCTGTTTAACTCACAACCACACACTCACACTTGCCCTTTCAGCTCATTAGGGGCCATTTTTAGTTACCACAACTTTCCAACAAGTGTACGCACGAGATTTGATCACGTTTTCCAAGAAACAATCCTAACGGTTCGGGAAAAACTATAAATATCCCACCCCCATTTGCTTCAAACTCACAAGAATCTGATCTAATGTGCTCTAAGTTGAAACCTTTGTTTCATACCTGAGCTATTTTGATCTAGATTAGCATTCGGGGACCCTTCGTAAGTATTCTTTCGTTCTTTTATTGCTTTTCGAGTCCGAAAGTCAAAATTTGTTTGACTTTCTGCGTTGACCAGTTTATGGTCAATGCGAAGTTCGTTTGAACTTCGCAACGTGATTGTAATCACGATGGTTATAGTCCCTTGTGACTATGCCTACTGATTACCACGTTGTCTAGGGTCGTAAGGGTAAGGGATCTAATAAATCGCTTATACCTTCGAACCCGACCCATTTGGCCGATCATTAGGATCCGACCAAACACATTAGGTGACCATAGCATATAGAGAATAACCTTCCGAGGTTATACCTTATGGTCGCTTCGTTTAAGTAGTTGTATGATAGGTAGTTTATATGCCTTAGGTAGATTACCAAAATACCCCTTTGATGCCAAAATTCATTTTAAACATATGTAACATAACTTTTGACATCTAAACTGATTTGACAACAATATTAGACATGTTAAGGCATATGTTACTTGTCATAGGACTAGTTAAGCGGTCCGAACGCGTTTCGCGCGAACGGCGCGTTAAAGTAGCATAAGCTACCTAAACGGGTCGTTATGGGTCGTAAGCGCTTAGACTACGTTTCATTTAGTATGTAGGCTTTTGTAAACCATACTACATGAGTTCCAATACTCATCTGGTTTACGAGCCCTCATTCTATCCGATCCTCCGATATAGGTCCGGTTTATTAACATAGTTACCTATATTAGGTGCCGTTTGATTCCGAGATCTCTAGCATTGCTTGGTGGTTATCTTAGGACTTCTGAGCAATCTCAAGTGAGTACATAGACCCATCTTTTACTGTTTTCCAAACTGTTTTGGGGTGGAACACATGTGCCTACTTGTTACTTTCATGCTTTCCTGTTTTCACATCATATACCTGCTATGTTCGTTAGTACATTATAGTACATGATTTCATTACATTACATGCTATGTATGCCCATTGTGTGCGTACTTAGTACATCGTTTTACATTACATGCTATGTATGCCCATTGTGTGCGTACTTAGTACATCGTTCTACATTACATTTCATGCTATGTATGTCCATTGTGTGCATACTTAGTACATTGTTTTACATTGCATTTCTGTTGCATATGCTCATCTAGCATATGAACACATTATACTACATTTTGAACCGTTGTAACTATTTGACTATGTGAACCGTCGTAACCATTTGATTATATGAACCGTTTGTAACTGTTGAACCGTGTGAACCGTTTGTAACTGTTGAACCATGTGAATCGTTTGTAACTGTTGAACCATGTGAATCATCTGTAACTGTTGAACCATGTGAACCGTTTGTAACTGTTGAACCGTGTGAACCATTTGTATCTGTTGACCTGATTTACATTTGAAAATAGACATTTGACTATACATAAACATTTCTACAATTGTTAAACATTACATCTTGGTGGTTTGGTTTGAGTAAGTGATTTAAGTAACGATGAGTGGGTAATATGATACAAGCATGGTGGATACGCCGCTGGTACTTCCTATATATAAGTGTCTGTATGGTATTACATATCGTAGCGTTATTTGAACCATTTCAATTTGAGACATATAACATTTTATACAAATAACATACTTTTCACAAGACATTGTTTTACAAACAACTTATCTTATACAAACCCATTTTACATGGTTATTCATTTAACCATACATTATTCTCTTATTTACACATATCATCTGATCTTATCGTTTTTCAAATGATTTACAAGACAAAGCAAATTACAAGGTTCATAACTAAACATCTTTCTCAAACATAAGTCATGAATTCTGTTTTCACAAAACCTATGTATCTCACAGGCATTTTTATGCTGACGTACCTATTTTCACATGTGTTTTCAGGAGATGATGCATAGGACTTATCAAGACATACGTAGGCGGACCTGTGCCTTAGTGACTTAAAACGAGACAAGAACTAGTTAATTTATGTTATGTACTCTTTTATTTCTTGCTTAAAACAATGTAAACTCTCATGTTTGATTAATAAAACGAAACTTCAATTGCCATGGATTTGAAACAATTAATTCTGTTACAAAACTCCCCGACGTTTCCGCCACGTTTTGTATGTTCTACGTGGTCGGGGTGTGACAGAAAAGATGGTATCAGAGCCAATGGTTATAGGGAATTAGGTTATTAGTAATGCTTTGACCTAGTCTATAACCTTTCTAGGACCCTAACGCGAGTTTACTTGCGTTTAGTCATAAAACGATACCTTCACCTATCCTTAGGTGATAACCACAACAAGAACATAAATTTCAAAACTGCTTTGAAAACTAATCATCTGTTCTAGGATGATTGATTACTAGGTTTTGAACCCTCTATTGTAAGGTTTTGAACCCTCTGTTATATGGTTTTGAACCCCTTTGAGTTTTCAAAATCTCGTCAAGGTTTTGGGTTTTAAATAATGTGAACACTTGCAAACTGGAAGGGTGAATGCCTGTATTCTGGGTTTTCTGTCTAGGCAAGCACTTCGTATATATCTCATCAGACGCGAGACCAGTTGTGCTTACCTGGGAATTCTTGGGATGAGTGTTCACTTATAGGCGAGCATGTCTTCGCAATACATTA
Source organism: Helianthus tuberosus (assembly GCA_030545235.1). Lineage (NCBI taxonomy): Eukaryota > Viridiplantae > Streptophyta > Magnoliopsida > Asterales > Asteraceae > Helianthus > Helianthus tuberosus. Next base: position 27,766,238 of record CM060419.1, read on the forward strand.
TTTTTGACCTATTTACTTTGATTAATCACCGGGGTCATTTGTTGCTTTGTAGTAACAAACAAATGACCACTATCCTTGCTTTCATCAGATTTGTTTCATCTCATTCTTTTCGTCTAATACTCTCACTCGTTCCGTTTCATGTTTCCTCGACGTGAGAACCAGATAGCGACTGCCGAACTGGCAGAAATCATTGCGCAGCAAATGGCTGCTCAATTCCCAAACCTCTTTGCTCAATGGAACCAAGCCAACAACAACAATGGTCCATGCAATTTCAAGAGTTTTAACTCGGCTAAACCACTCAAGTTTAGTGGTTCTGAGGGAGCGACTGGGCTTCTTCAATGGTTCGAGAGCATTGAGAATTCTTTCCGCCACGTGCAGTGTCCTGACAATCGCAAGGTCGAGTTTTCTTCGCGTGTGTTTCAGAAGAGGGCTCTTACATGGTAGAACGGGGTTATGAGAGACCGTGGTGCAGAAGTTGCTCTAGCACAGACATGGGCTGAACTTAGAGCTCTTATGATGGGGGAGTTTTGTCCTCGTCATGAACTGCGAGCATTGGAAAGAGAGTTTGATGGTTTGAAGCAAGATAGCGGTGAGCATCGAGCCTACACGGACCGTTATGAGGAGTTAAGTCTGTTATGCCCAAACATGGTCACGCCTTTGGATAAGGCAATCGAGAAGTACATTGATGGCCTCCCTGACTCAATACAAGACATTGTGACTGGTAGCAACCCTACTACAGTTAGACAGGCCATTGAACTATCTGCAACCTTGACTGAATCAAAGACCAGGAAAGGTAAACTTTTCCGAAAACGTGACAAGAAACCGGTCGAGGAATCGAACCCAATCGGGGAATCAAAGACCATGGATGAACAGACTGGATCCCCTAAGAAGTTAAAGAAGCGAAAGGCTTCTCAAAACTTCGCCATGGTTACTCACAATGATCAAGCCGTCCCCAACCAACCAGCTCAACCCCCTGCTAGGAAGCCATACAATGGAACTGCACCCTTGTGCAACCAATGTGGCCTACATCATCATGTTGGTGTGAAGTGCCGTACATGCCAAGTTTGCGGACTTATAGGTCATACAGCGAGGGTTTGCCCAACCGCAGCTGCACCAAATCAAGCTGGCAACAATCCTGCTTAAGCTCGTTTTCCACCGGGGTCTTGTTACAACTGTGGCGAGATGGGCCATTTTCGTAGGAATTGCCCAAGGCTTGCTAATGCAAATCCAGCGCAGAGATGAGTATCTGACCGACAGAAGATAACGCTGTTTAGAAAATAATCGAGCCTTGTGTATTATTTTCTTTTGTTATCATGAATCATGAAACAGTTGTCGTTATTGTTGTTATAAATAAATCTTTCATTTACATTTTAATATGTTTATGTGGTTGCATGTATAAACGTATCCTCTACAATACCAACAATCAAGGAACCATATTCCTTGAAGAACAGACTACCCCCAAATTTCTTCCATTGTATGATCTCTTGCGTTTTCCACGAAAATCCTAAGTACCCGTTTCTTCCAAAAGAAACGAAATACGAGGTGCCAAGTTAATAGCAATCAATAACAAGATAATAACAATTAAACAATTATGGAATTTAGTGCACAGAAGTCACAGCAAGTTCTATCATGTATCTAAGTTAACCCATTTTATTTCCAATTCTGATGAAGCATCCGTTGAGGAAAAATGAACTTGCTATTCATTTTTCACTTCTGAGGAATATCCGTTGAGGAAATGAATATCCGTTTATCCTTCATATCCAACTCTGAGGAAGCAACCGTTGAAAATGACTCCGTTAGTTCATTTTCGTTTCTGAAGATTATCCGTTGAGGAAATGAATATCCGTTTATCCTTCATTTCCAACTCTGAGGAAGCAACCGTTGAAAATGACTCCGTTAATTCATTTTCGTTTCTGAAGATTATCCGTTGAGGAAATGAATATTCGTTTATCCTTCATTTCCAACTCTGAGGAAGCAACCATTGAAAATGACTCCGTTAGTTCATTTTCGTTTCTGAAGATTATCCGTTGAGGAAATGAATATCCGTTGTTAAATCTTTCATTTCCATACCTGAGGAAGCAACCGTTGAAAATGACTCCGTTAGTTCATTTTTGTTTCTGAAGATTATCCGTTGAGGAAATGAATATTCGTTGATTATTCCTTCATTCCCGTTTCTGACAAAGGACCCGTTGAGGAAGAATGAATCATCCATTCGTTTTCACTTCTGAAGAATATCCGTTGAGGGAAATGTATATCCGTTTAGTTAAAAATCCTTTATTTTCCATTTCCGAAGAACCCGTTGAAGAAAATGACTCCGTTCGTTCATTTTCGCTTCTGAAAAATATCTGTTGAGGAAAATAACAAAATTACGCTTTACATATCTTTGATGGCTATTTAACACAAAGTCACAGACAGACACTTACGAATAAATTTCGGGACGAAATTTCCTAAAGTAGGGGAGACTGTGACACCTGTGTCACTGCGACCATCAAACAAATACCAAACCAATGAAATATTGTATTTCATACTTTGGACTTGTATAAATATGTGTATCTTTTGCACATATCAACTCTTGTTCGATTTCAAGCTCTAAATCGCTTTCTGGAAGGTTATACGCGCACTGATGCGTAAATATAACCAGTTTAATGCAACGAACACTACGGAATAGTGAAATAGGCTTAACATACCTTAAATAACCTTTACATAACTTAGAAATAAGTTTTGAAGGCTTTGGTATGGCAAAAACAAGTTAATTCGCTTAGAGGGACTAAACTTGACAAACTGCGAAAGTATGCCAATTTGAATAGCAACGAACATTCCGGAACATGACCATAAGTTAAACATACCATAAATATCCTTTACACAGCTTAGAAATAGGCTTTGAGGGGTTCGGTGTGCTAAAATAAACTTTTGGGTCATTCAGGGACTAAAAGTGTCAAAAAGTGCACAAGTTTGCACTTTCGCGCATAACTTGTATTCTGAATACACCCGGACATCCAAAAATTTATGTAAGCACTAAAACATTTTATTTTAGTGTTTGGCAAAAGAAAAATCCATTCGTCGCGTCATTTGGATCGTTTTTCGCGCTTATGCGCATTCCGTCGTATTTAAGCGAACATCGCGATCGTATGGCCAAACGAACCGACATCCGAGATATTTTTGAGCATGTTTCATGTCCACAATGTTTAGGCATCATTTTAGGGCCTTAAAGTTGGCTCTACGGGCCTTAGAAGTGTCAGAAATGGCATAAACACCTAACAGGGACTGAAACTGTCATTTAACAAACTTGGTTCTGATCAGACTTGGCCATGCGGCCCACGTAAGGTTTGTGTGCATCTTTACGCGGCCTGCCTCAGGGTCTCAGATCAGATAAGATCAATTACTCAGCAGATTCCAGCTATTTAACTCACAACCACACACTCACACTTGCCCTTTCAGCTCATTAGGGGCCATTTTTAGTTACCACAACTTTCCAACAAGTGTACGCACGAGATTCGATCACGTTTTCCAAGAAATGATCCTAACGGTTCGGGAAAAACTATAAATACCCCACCCCCATTTGCTTCAAACTCACAAGAATCTGATCTAATGTGCTCTAAGTTGAAACCTTTGTTTCATACCTGAGCTATTTTTATCTAGATTAGCATTCGGGGACCCTTCGTAAGTATTCTTTCGTTCTATTATTGCTTTTCGAGTCCGAAAGTCAAACTTTGTTTGACTTTCTGCGTTGACCAGTTTATGGTCAATGCGAAGTTCGTTTGAACTTCGCAACGTGATTGTAATCACGATGGTTATAGTCCCTTGTGACTATGCCTACTGATTACCACGTTGTCTAGGGTCGTAAGGGTAAGAGATCTAATAAATCGCTTATACCTTCGAACCCGACCCATTTGGTCGATCATTAGGATCCGACCAAACACATTAAGTGACCATAGCATATAGAGAATAACCTTCCGAGGTTATACCTTTTGGTCGCTTCGTTTAAGTAGTTGTATGATAGGTAGTTTATATGCCTTAGGTAGATTACCAAAATACCCCTTTGATGCCAAAATTCATTTTAAACATATGTAACATAACTTTTGACATCTAAACTGATTTGACAACAATATTAGACATGTTAAGGCATATGTTACTTGTCATAGGACTAGTTAAGCGGTCCGAACGCGTTTCACGCGAACGACGCGTTAAAGTAGCATAAGCTACCTAAACGGGTCGTTATGGGTCATAAGCGCTTAGACTAGGTTTCATTTAGTATGTAGGCTTTTGTAAACCATACTACATGAGTTCCAATACTCATCTGGTTTACGAGCCCTCATTCTATCCGATCCTCCGATATAGGTCCGGTTTATTAACATAGTTACCTATATTAGGTGCCGTTTGATTCCGAGACCTCTAGCATTGCTTGGTGGTTATCCTAGGACTTCTGAGCAATCTCAAGTGAGTACATAGACCCCTCTTTTACTGTTTTCCAAACTGTTTTGGGGTGGAACACATGTGCCTACTTGTTACTTTCATGCTTTCCTGTTTTCACATCATATACCTGCTATGTTCGTTAGTACATTATAGTACATGATTTCATTACATTACATGCTATGTATGCCCATTGTGTGCGTACTTAGTACATCGTTTTACATTACATGCTATGTATGCCCATTGTGTGCGTACTTAGTACATCGTTCTACATTACATTTCATGCTATGTATGTCCATTGTGTGCATACTTAGTACATTGTTTTACATTGCATTTCTGTTGCATATGCTCATCCAGCATATGAACACATTATACTACATTTTGAACCGTTGTAACTATTTGACTATGTGAACCGTCGTAACCATTTGATTATATGAACCGTTTATAACTGTTGAACCGTGTGAACCGTTTGTAACTGTTGAACCATGTGAATCGTTTGTAACTGTTGAACCATGTGAATCATTTGTAACTGTTGAACCATGTGAACCGTTTGTAACTGTTGAACCGTGTGAACCATTTGTATCTGTTGACCTGATTTACATTTGACAATAGACATTTGACTATACATAAACATTTCTACAATTGTTAAACATTACATCTTGGTGGTTTGGTTTGAGTAAGTGATTTAAGTAACGATGCGTGTGTAGTATGATACAAGCATGGTGGATACGCCGCTGGTACTTCCTATATATAAGTGTCTGTATGGTATTACATATCGTAGCGTTATTTGAACCATTTCAATTTGAGACATATAACATTTTATACAAATAACATACTTTTCACAAGACATTGTTTTACAAACAACTTATCTTATACAAACCCATTTTACATGGTTATTCATTTAACCATACATTATTCTCTTATTTACACATATCATCTGATCTTATCGTTTTTCAAATGATTTACAAGACAAAGCAAATTACAAGGTTCATGACTAAACATCTTTCTCAAACATAAGTCATGAATTCTGTTTTCACAAAACCTATGTATCTCACAGGCATTTTTATGCTGACGTACCTATTTTCACATGTGTTTTCAGGAGATGATGCATAGGACTTATCAAGACATACTTAGGCGGACCTGTGCCTTAGTGACTTAAAACGAGACAAGAACTAGTTAATTTATATTATGTACTCTTTGTTTCTTGCTTAAAACAATGTAAACTCTCATGTTTGATTAATAAAACGAAACTTCAATTGCCATGGATTTGAAATAATTAATTCTGTTACAACACTCCCCGACGTTTCCGCCACGTTTTGTATGTTCTACGTGGTCGGGGTGTGACAGAAAAGATGGTATCAGAGCCAATGGTTTTAGGGAATTAGGTTATTAGTAATTCTTTGACCTAGTCTATAACCTTTCTAGGACCCTAACGCGAGTTTACTTGCGTTTAGTCATAAAACAATACCTTCACCTATCCTTAGGTGATAACCACAACAAGAACATAAATTTCAAAACCGCTTTGAAAACTAATCATCTGTTCTAGGATGATTGATTACTAGGTTTTGAACCCTCTATTGTAAGGTTTTGAACCCTCTGTTATATGGTTTTGAACCCCTTTGAGTTTTCAAAATCTCGTCAAGGTTTTGGGTTTTAAATAATGTGAACACTTGCAAACTGGAAGGGTGAATGCCTGTATTCTGGGTTTTCTGTCTAGGCAAGCACTTCGTATATATCTCATCAGACGCGAGACCAGTTGTGCTTACCTGGGAATTCTTGGGATGAGTGTTCACTTATAGGCGAGCATGTCTTCGCAATACATTATTTTTGACCTATTTACTTTGATTAATCACCGGGGTCGTTTGTTGCTTTGTAGTAACAAACAAATGACCACTATCCTTGCTTTCATCAGATTTGTTTCATCTCATTCTTTTCGTCTAATACTCTCACTCGTTCCGTTTCATGTTTCCTCTTTTAGAATGCCTCTTCGACGCGAGAACCAGATAGCGACTGCCGAACTGGCAGAAATCATTGCGCAGCAAATGGCTGCTCAATTCCCAAACCTCTTTGCTCAATGGAACCAAGCCAACAACAACAATGGTCCATGCAACTTCAAGAGTTTTAACTCGGCTAAACCACTCAAGTTTAGTGGTTCTGAGGGAGCGACTGGGCTTCTTCAATGGTTCAAGAGCATTGAGAATTCTTTCCGCCACGTGCAGTGTCCTGACAATCGCAAGGTCGAGTTTTCTTCGAGTGTGTTTCAGAAGAGGGCTCTTACATGGTGGAACGGGGTTATGAGAGACCGTGGTGCAGAAGTTGCTCTAGCACAGACATGGGCTGAACTTAGAGCTCTTATGATGAGGGAGTTTTGTGCTCGTCATGAACTGCGAGCATTGGAAAGAGAGTTTGATGGTTTGAAGCAAGATAACAGTGAGCATCGAGCCTACACGGACCATTATGAGGAGTTAAGTCTGTTATGCCCAAACATGGTCACGCCTTTGGATAAGGCAATCGAGAAGTACATTGATGGTCTCCCTGACTCAATACAAGACATTGTGACTGGTAGAAACCCTACTACAGTTAGACAGGCCATTGAGCTATCTGCAACCTTGACTGAATCAAAGATCCGGAAAGGTAAACTTTTCCGAAAAGGTGACAAGAAACCGGTCGAGGAATCGAACCCAATCGGGGAATCAAAGACCATGGATGAACAGACTGGATCCCCTAAGAAGTCAAAGAAGCGAAAGGCTTCTCAAAACTTCGCCATGGTTACTCACAATGATCAAGCCGTCCCCAACCAACCAGCTCAACCCCCTGCTAGGAAGCTATACAATGGAACTGCACCCTTGTGCAACCAATGTGACCTACATCATCATGTTGGTGTGAAGTGCCGTACATGCCAAGTTTGCGGACTTATAGGTCATACAGCGAGGGTTTGCCCAACCGCAGCTGCACCAAATCAAGCTGGAAACAATCCTGCTCAAGCTCGTTTTCCACCGGGGTCTTGTTACAACTGTGGCGAGATGGGCCATTTTCGTAGGAATTGCCCAAGGCTTGCTAATGCAAATCCAGCGCAGAGATGAGTATCTGACCGACAGAAGATAACGTTGTTTAGAAAATAATCGAGCCTTGTGTATTATTTTCTTTTGTTATCACGAATCATGAAACAGTTGTCGTTATTGTTGTTATAAATAAATCTTTCATTTACATTTTAATATGTTTATGTGGTTGCATGTATAAACGTATCCTCTACAATACCAACAATCAAGGAACCATATTCCTTGAAGAACAGACTACCCCCAAATTTCTTCCATTGTATGATCTCTTGCGTTTTCCACGAAAATCCTAAGTACCTGTTTCTTCCAAGAGAAACGAAATACGAGGTGCCAAGTTAATAGCAATCAATAACAAGATAATAACAATTAAACAATTATGGAATTTAGTGCACAGAAGTCACAGCAAGTTCTATCATGTATCTAAGTTAACCCAATTTATTTCCAATTCTGATGAACCATCCGTTGAGGAAAAATGAACTAGCTATTCATTTTTCACTTCTGAGGAATATCCGTTGAGGAAATGAATATCCGTTTATCCTTCATATCCAACTCTGAGGAAGCAACCGTTGAAAATGACTCCGTTAGTTCATTTTCGTTTCGGAAGATTATCCGTTGAGGAAATGAATATCCGTTTATCCTTCATTTCCAACTCTGAGGAAGCAACCGTTGAAAATGACTCCGTTAGTTTATTTTCGTTTCTGAAGATTATCCGTTGAGGAAATGAATATCCGTTTATCCTTCGTTTCCAACTCTTAGGAAGCAACCGTTGAAAATGACTCCGTTAGTACATTTTCGTTTCTGAAGATTATCCGTTGCGGAAATGAATATCCGTTGTTAAATCTTTCATTTCCATACCTGAGGAAGCAACCGTTGAAAATGACTCCGTTAGTTCATTTTCGTTTCTGAAGATTATCCGTTGAGGAAATGAATATCCGTTGATTATTCCTTCATTCCCGTTTCTGACGAAGGGCCCGTTGAGGAAGAATGAATCATCCATTCGTTTTCACTTCTGAAGAATATCCGTTGAGGGAAATGTATATCCGTTTAGTTAAAAATCCTTTATTTTCCATTTCCGAAGAACCCGTTGAAGAAAATGACTCCGTTCGTTCATTTTCGCTTCTAAAAAATATCTGTTGAGGAAAATAACAAAATTATGCTTTACATATCTTTGATGGCTATTTAACACAAAGTCACAGACAGACTCTTACGAATAAATTTCGGGACGAAATTTCCTAAAGTAGGGGAGACTGTGACACCTGTGTCACTGCGACCATCAAACAAATACCAAACCAATGAAATATTGTATTTCATACTTTGGACTTGTATAAATATGTGTATCTTTTGCACATATCAACTCTTGTTCGATTTCAAGCTCTAAATCGCTTTCTGGAAGGTTATACGCGCACTGATGCATAAATATAACTAGTTTAATGCAACGAACACTCCGGAATAGTGAAATAGGCTTAACATACCTTAAATAACCTTTACATAACTTAGAAATAAGTTTTGAAGGCTTTGGTATGGCAAAAACAATTTAATTCGCTTACAGGGACTAAACTTGACAAACTGCGAAAGTATGCCTATTTGAATAGCAACGAACATTCCGGAACATGACCATAAGTTAAACATACCATAAATATCTTTTACATAACTTAAAAATAGGCTTTGAGGGGTTCAGTGTGCTAAAATAAACTTTTGGGTTATTCAGGGACTAAAAGTGTCAAAAAGTGCACAAGTTTGCACTTTCGCGCATAACTTGCATTCTGAATACACCCGGACATCCAAAAATTTATGTAAGCACTAAAACATTTTATTTTAGTGTTTGGCAAAAGAAAAATCCATTCGTCGCATCATTTGGATCGTTTTTCGCGCATATGCGCATTCCGTCGTAATTAAGCGAACATCGCGATCGTACGACCAAAAGAACCGACATCCGAGATATTTTTGAGCATGTTTCATGTCCACAATGTTTAGGCATCATTTTAGGGCCTTAAAGTTGGCTCTACGGGCCATAGAAGTGTCGGAAATGGCATAAACACCTAACAGGGACTGAAACTGTCATTTAACAAACTTGGTTCTGATCAGACATGGCCATGCGGCCCACGTAAGGTTTGTGTGCATCTTTACGCGGCCCGCCTCAGGGTCTCAGATCAGATAAGATCAATTACTCAGCAGATTCCAGCTATTTAACTCACAACCACACACTCACACTTGCCCTTTCAGCTCATTAGGGGCCATTTTTAGTTACCACAACTTTCCAACAAGTGTACGCACGAGATTCGATCACGTTTTCCAAGAAATGATCCTAACGGTTCGGGAAAAACTATAAATACCCCACCCTCATTTGCTTCAAATTCACAAGAATCTGATCTAATGTGCTCTAAGTTGAAACCTTTGTTTCATACCTGAGCTATTTTTATCTAGATTAGCATTCGGGGACCCTTCGTAAGTATTCTTTCGTTCTTTTATTGCTTTTCGAGTCCGAAAGTCAAACTTTGTTTGACTTTCTGCGTTGACCAGTTTATGGTCAATGCGAAGTTCGTTTGAACTTCGCAACGTGATTGTAATCACGATGGTTATAGTCCCTTGTGACTATGCCTACTGATTACCACGTTGTCTAGGGTCGTAGGGGTAAGCGATCTAATAAATCGCTTATACCTTCGAACCCGACACATTTGGTCGATTATTAGGATCCGACCAAACACATTAGGTGACCATAGCATATAGAGAATAACCTTCCGAGGTTATACCTTATGGTCGCTTCGTTTAAGTAGTTGTATGATAGGTAGTTTATATGCCTTAGGTAAATTACCAAAATACCCCTTTGATGCCAAAATTCATTTTAAACATATGTAACATAACTTTTGACATCCAAACTGATTTGACAACAATATTAGACATGTTAAGGCATATGTTACTTGTCATAGGACTAGTTAAGCGGTCCGAACGCGTTTCACGCGAACGACGCGTTAAAGTAGCATAAGCTACCTAAACGGGTCGTAATGGGTCGTAAGCGCTTAGACTAGGTTTCATTTAGTATGTAGGCTTTTGTAAACCATACTACATGAGTTCCAATACTCATCTGGTTTACGAGCCCTCATTCTATCCGATCCTCCGATATAGGTCCGGTTTATTAACATAGTTACCTATATTAGGTGCCGTTTGATTCCGAGATCTCTAGCATTGCTTGGTGGTTATCTTAGGACTTCTGAGTAATCTCAAGTGAGTACATAGACCCCTCTTTTACTGTTTTCCAAACTGTTTTGGGGTGGAACACATGTGCCTACTTGTTACTTTCATGCTTTCCTGTTTTCACATCATATACCTGCTATGTTCGTTAGTACATTATAGTACATGATTTCATTACATTACATGCTATGTATGCCCATTGTGTGCGTACTTAGTACATCGTTTTACATTACATGCTATGTATGCCCATTGTGTGCGTACTTAGTACATCGTTCTACTTTACATTTCATGCTATGTATGTCCATTGTGTGCATACTTAGTACATTGTTTTACATTGCATTTCTGTTGCATATGCTCATCCAGCATATGAACACATTATACTACATTTTGAACCGTTGTAACTATTTGACTATGTGAACCGTCGTAACCATTTGATTATATGAATCGTTTGTAACTGTTGAACCGTGTGAACCGTTTGTAACTGTTGAACCATGTGAATCGTTTGTAACTGTTGAACCATGTGAATCATCTGTAACTGTTGAACCATGTGAACCGTTTGTAACTGTTGAACTGTGTGAACCATTTGTATCTGTTGACCTGATTTACATTTGACAATAGACATTTGACTATACATAAACATTTCTACAATTGTTAAACATTACATCTTGGTGGTTTGGTTTGAGTAAGTGATTTAAGTAACGATGCGTGTGTAATATGATACAAGCATGGTGGATACGCCGCTGGTACTTCCTATATATAAGTGTCTGTATGGTATTACATATTGTAGCGTTATTTGAACCATTTCAATTTGAGACATATAACATTTTATACAAATAACATACTTTTCACAAGACATTGTTTTACAAACAACTTATCTTATACAAACCCATTTTACATGGTTATTCATTTAACCATACATTATTCTCTTATTTACACATATCATCTGATCTTATCGTTTTTCAAATGATTTACAAGACAAAGCAAATTACAAGGTTCATGACTAAACATCTTTCTCAAACATAAGTCATGAATTCTGTTTTCACAAAACCTATGTATCTCACAGGCATTTTTATGCTGACGTACCTATTTTCACATGTGTTTTCAGGAGATGATGCATAGGACTTATCAAGACATACTTAGGTGGACCTGTGCCTTAGTGACTTAAAACGAGACAAGAACTAGTTAATTTATGTTATGTACTCTTTGTTTCTTGGTTAAAACAATGTAAACTCTCATGTTTGATTAATAAAACGAAACTTCAATTGCCATTGATTTGAAACAATTAATTCTGTTACAACACTCCCCGGCGTTTCCGCCATGTTTTGTATGTTCTACGTGGTCGGGGTGTGACATGGTGGTTCTGTATGACGCCGTGGAAGGGGGGTGGTGGTTACACTTGGCTATTTCGGGTCATTATAACACAACTATGGTTCTGTCAGTTCAGCTTCGATTCATGCTTGGTTCAGGATTGGTGCGGTTTGCTTCGGTCAAACCCAAGTCAACTCGGGTCAACAGACGGTCAACTGTTAGTCAACAGGTCAACAACTGGTCAACGCCAGTCAAACATCATCTCGGGTCAGTTTTGAGTATCGGTTTACTTTTGGTTCGGTCTCGATTCACCTCAAGTTTGTTCGGTTCGACAGGTTCGGATTCAATTCAAAACGGGTCAGAAAGTCAACAAAAGTCAACTCTGGTCAACCTGTCAACTGTCGGGTCAACTGGTCAAGCGTAAGACGCGGTAAAGTTAATCACGCGAAAATTAGTTTGGATTGATAGTTTATATATTTTTAGTCAACGTGAAACCGAGCTCGACCGATACCGTTAGTAATTAATTACGTTCTATTTTTGTCGTATTTGATAAAACTTTAGTATATATTGGTTGAATTGATTGAATATTGTTGAGTTTTGACAAAATATGACGAATTTTATTGTCGGGGTTATTTCAAAAACAGAGGAAACTCTGCCCGATTTTCGTTAAAACCCGAATTATAAACGTATATAAATCTTAACAACGACACTTATCGAAATACAAGTGTTCTTATAAAATAAATATAAAAGTATATTTATTTTAGTGACGTTTTATAACTTATAAACTGAATTATAACATTTCGACAACACGCGAGTTACAACTTAACGAAACCCGACACCTATTTAGATAAGCATAATTATCTATATTTATTCGAACATCGATACTTCTGAGTACTTTCATAAAATATATGTAACGATTTATATTTATTTCAAACGTCGTTACGTCGTGTATTTTTATAAGATAAATATAATATTTATATTTATTTCATTACGTTCTACGAAAGCTACGAAGAGTCGTACAACTATTCACCTACGCCTTCTAATTCACGACGACTAACACGACTACGTAAATATATTTATATCTAAATATAAATATATATATATATATCATAAAGTATTCGGAATACTAAGTCGTTTTCGAGACCTAGTTTTATCCCGAGTATAAACGGGATCAACTAACAATAGTTTGGTTATTTCAAACCAAAATAATACCTTTATAGAATCGTTTAGTTTAACGATTCGGTAGAGCTCGAACAATTAGTTTAGCTAAGTTTAATTAGACACTTATAATTATTCCTTGATTAGGAATTTCATAGTTGCACGCTAGCTAATTCACGTTCTTGGAACGACACTACGGAATCACACTAAGCTAGCCTTGCACAGGAATATCAAGGTGAGTTCATAACCCCCACTTTTTACTGTTTTACATTTTTATAAATGTTTTCGGGGGTGGAAAGACATGCATGTTTTGCAAAAACACAATGTTTCGAGGAACAAAAATCATATGTTTCTAAACCATTTCGCAACAGGATTTTAACGAACTCAAATGGTTCACGAAAAGGTTTAAGCTAAACTTACCAGTTCTTACAACAAATACGTATTTACGAAACGTCCATGATTTTCATGACTAGGGATGGGAATGTCCAAGTTACAACAATTGGACTGGGTTAGTCTGCGTACGAAAAACGAGACAACCCAGTGAGTTCATGTCCCTCCTTTCACTGATTTCAATGTTTTGTTTTCAAAAACATCGAGAGGAATACATGCTAAAACTATTGGTATGTTAGTTACGGAGTAGAAGATAACATGATCAATGTGCATAAGTAGGATGATAGCATTAGTAACCATTAATCACATAGTGACCAAGGTGCAAAAGGTGTAGATTTATTGGGCTTGAGGCACGCCCCACTCCTAGTTGTTAACCATGGAGTGCTTTTGTGATCCCAAATGATAACAAAGTGTTCTCGGTTTGGTTTTTTACTTATGGTACATTTTGTCAAGGGGCTCGCTACCCACTGATAGATCCTTTAACAGACACCATGTATGAATCAGAACATACCATGATTACAAGATAATAGAAAACATTTCAATACCGGTTTACAAAGATATCAGAAAACATTTCAATACCGGTTTACTAAGATAACAGAAATAATTTCAATACCAGTTTACAGATACGACAGAAAACATTTCATTACTGGTTTACAAACTCAACAGTTACATATATCGGTTTATAAACATATAGAAAACATTTCGTTACCGATATACAAAGATGACATTTCAAATGATATGAGATATTAAGATCTCACAAACCGGTTTTTCAAATGCAAGATTTCAAGTGTTTTAAAACGCATTTGATACAAACAAATAAACTATGAACTCGCTCAAGTTTATGTTTTTTCGCATGTTCTTTCTCAGGTTGCATGTTACAAGCTAAGGAATGGTTGGAATTGGAGAACCCAAGGGATTTAGAGTACTTAGCGGACGTTCGCATTCTAGAAGTCTTAGCTCAAACACTTCCGCTGTGCAATGAAGATACCAGTCCAGTCACGCCAGCTCTGATATTTTTGGGGTGTGACAGTAAGAGGTTGTCGGGTAGCAAGGATGTTCGTTCCATTACTGGGATCGTTGGTGATGCAGGTGCTACGGTACTGTCGACGGATGCTTTGATGCGAGTTTTTCCGTTTAACCGGAGAAGTCAATGTAGGATGGTGTATAAACGGCGTTAGAGTGACAATCGTTGTTCTAATCCGGCCAATACCCAAATGATGATGTCTGCTGTAAATGGTGGGGGAAACGACAACGATTGGATTGTTGATCCTCACCCTTTGGAGTTGTATGGTGAAGCGTTTCATACTCCTTCTGAAGTATTGGCGATGTTTCCTGATGTGTAGTTGATTATATCATATTAGTTGTAGGTGTGGGATGCGTGTCCCTTTTTGTAAGTATTGCTGATGCACTGTTGTGCATGTGAAATTTTGTTAATGTGCTTACTGCACAAGTAACTTGTTTACATCTGTGATATGTTTGAATTACAATGTTTTGCATGAGTATAATTGCTTTGTTTAGGTAAGGCGAATAAAGATGGTATCAAGCTCATGTGTGAACGTTGAGCTGGACCTCGTGCAGAACTTGTGGTCGCAGACCGTTCATGAGATTTGTAATATGCTACCATAGTGTTTTTGTGCTTACCAAAAGGAATTACATGCATATTGTAATAAACATAGGAACAAGTAAAACTTTGTATTGATTTGGATAAGGCGCAAGGGCCAGTAGATACAAAGTAAATAAATATGATAATTATGATGCATACATGAGTAATGACTGTTGCACTGTGTTAGCGTTGTATGCTTGTGTAAGTACGGATGGGTCAGTTACATGTAGCATCTGCGCAACTGTTGCACGTTCCAAGTGCATGTAACGTCTGTTCCATCAAGCCGTCTTAGGGTATATGCACCTTTTCCTAGGACTTCATTAATAACGTATGGTCCTTCCCATTTTGGCGCAAGTTTCCCTGGCTTCTCAGCGTTGGAGGCCTCGTTGTCGCGTAGAACAAAATCTCCTGGTACAAAGGTGCATATGCACACTCGAGCATTATAATATTTCTCTAACTTCGATTTGTACATGGCTTCATTGATGGCTGCGTTTTCGCGCCTCTCTTCAAGGAGATCCAGGTTGAGTATGCGCTCTAGCTCGTTATTCTATGTTTCCATGGCTATCATTCGTGGTGATGGGAGGCCAATCTCCGCTGGAATTACTGCTTCTGAGCCGTAAACGAGGCTGAATGGTGTTTCCCATGTGCTGATTTTTGGCATAGTGCGATGAACCCATAAAATGCTTGGGAGTTCGTCTACCCACCCCATTCTTGCGGTTCTCAGTCTTGCTTTTATACCATCCACGATCTGCTTGTTGACCCTTTCGACTTGTTTGTTTGCCTGTGGATGCACCACGGAAGCGAAACTATGTTCAATGTTCATCTCTTTCAACCATTTTTGCAGATCTTCTGATGCGAAATTGGTACCATTGTCTGTAATGATGCGTAATGGTAATCCGAAGCGGCATATGATGTGTTCCCAGATGAATTTTCGGATTACCATTGCGGTAGTTGATGCGAGGGCCTTGGCTTCTACTCATTTGGTAAAGTAGTCCACTGCTACCACTATAAATTTTACTGTGCCAGGCGCGTCGGGGAAAGGACCTACTAGGTCAATGCCTCATTGCTGGAAAGGCCATGCTGCAGTTACTGGGACCAGAGGGTTCTTTGGGCGGAGGGTCTTTGGAACATGAAGTTGACATGATGTGCACTTGCGCAAAAGTTCTACAACATCTACATGCATGCCTTACCAGTAATAGCCCGCACTCATGATTTTTGCGACCACCATGCGCGGCCCCGCGTGGATTCCGCATAGTCCTTCATGAATTTCTCGGACCAGATACTGTGCGTCTTGCTTGTCTACACATCTTAAGAGAGGACCCATGTATGATTTGCAATACAAAATACCATCTGCCATCTCGTAATTTAACGCCTTGTATTGAATTTTCCTAGCCTCTGCTTTCCCCTCTGGGAGGGTTCCATGTTGCAAATATATAATGATTGGGGACATCCACGATGGGTTCCCAACTTCTATTATGTTTACTTGCCTTAGAGGAATGGATGTATTTGAGAGAACCTCGATGCGAACTTCTTTTGCGAGGTGCTTGAAGCTTGTAGCAGCTAACTTGCTTAGCGCATCCGCGTGCTTGTTCTCGCTTCTGTTGATATGGATTATCTTGAAAGTTTGAAACTGGTTGATCAGAATTCTTTCCTGTTCGAGATATAAGGCCATTGCTTCGCCTTTTACGTCATAATGACCGTTGACTTGCTCCACGACTAACTTGAAATCGACATGTGCTTCAAGATTTTTCGCTCCCATTTTGAGTGCCAGGCAGAGACCGACGAGGAACGCTTCGTACTCCGCTTCGTTGTTAGTACTCTTAAAATCTAGACGAATGGCGTTCAAGGTTATTGGGGTAACCAGGCGAAGACCTGCTCCTGCGCCGTCATCATTTGAAGCGCCATCTGTATGTAAGGTCCAAACCCTGTCATCAAAGACAGGGGTAGGATTTTGTACGGCTTCGCATTCCTGGATTTTGTCAACAGGGACTTCGGTAACAAAGTCTGCTAGGATTTGTCCCTTGATAGCTGGGCGTGGTTTATAAAGGATGTTGTATCCACCTAGCTCGATAGCCCATTTGGCTAACCTTCCCGTGACATTTGGTTTGGACAGGACTTGTCCTAGATGATAGTTGGTAAGGACGGTGATAACGTGGCCAGAAAAATATCATGGCAACCTGCGTGATGCGTGAACTAGTGCGAGGACGAGTTTCTCCATGATAGAATAACGCGTTTCTGGACCAGTTAGCATTTTGTTGATGTAGTATATCAGAGTTTGAACCCCGTCCCTTTCGACCATTAGGACTGCGCCAACTGATACTTCTGCTGCGGAGAGATATAGGATTAATGGTTCATCTTTTCGCAGAGCTGTTAAGGTTGGTAGCTGAATCAAACACTCTTTCATTTGTTGGAAAGCTTTTTCCGCTTCTGGGGTCCTTTGAAACTGGCTCTTTTTAACACAGTTATGTAACGTGCTGATGAATGGATATGATTTGGCAGCATGATTTGTCAGAAACCTGTTGAGTGCCGCTAACCGACCGGCTAGGCGTTGCATCTCTTTGATGGATGCTGTCGATGGCATAAGTTGAATGGCTTCCACTTTTTCTGGATTAACCTTGAAACCATCTTTGGTTACAATAAACCCTAGGAACTTGCCTTCTTCCATTCCGAATGAACATTTTACCGGATTTAACTTTAGGTTATGTAGGATCGGGGATCGACCTAAACGAGTCATTCAAAAGAGTTCTAGACCAAATCAGAGGCGGAATTCAGTGATTTAATCTTCATTACAGCTTGATTCACACTTAGAAGTAGATTAAATGTCGTTTAGATTGATTTCACAATGTTACACAGGCTTGGCGACACTTCGGCAGAGCTTCGCTACCGGAATCAGAAGTTCTACAAATGAAGACCCAAGACCCTCTATATATAGGCAAGCCAGGTCGCATGAACCAGTACATTCCAGATCGCATGAACTGGCCCAGTTCGCACGAACTGGTCACTTCGTGTAAACCTATTGGTTCAGACCTGTTTCCCGTTTTTCTCGTACTACCTGTCCTGGTCTATCAATTCTATTACATGACTCGATACAAGACGAAGTCAACAGACATATTCACTAACAAACTCCCCCTTGGATGTTGACGAGTCTTTGGTGTATTGAGTCTTCAGCCTTGATCGGTCTTCTTGCTCTCTCCAAAGTATCTTTCTTTGTAAGCATCCTCATCAATCTCTCTCTTACTCTTCCAGAATTTCAATCTGACTCTTCAAATTCTCTTGATCAGATCTCTTGATTCCTTAAGCTCATCAGCAATCTGCAGCTTCTATCTCGAGCTTTGTTCCAGAATCTGGTTCTTATGTCTTCAGACTCGTCCTTTCGATAAGCTGGGATCGCAGTCTGGAATTCACAATCTGCATCTTTCACAGGTTCAGGAATGTCTCCTGGCTCTCCGTAGCAACAGGATCAGAAACCTGGCTCTAATCTGCATATACTTATGCGGAAAATTCTCAGGAGTCGAAACCTAGCTTTTTCAAAGCTTTTTACCTTCACATACTCTACCCAAAACATAAGGTTTTTTTATTTTTATTTATTTTTATTATTTATTTTTATTTTTATTTTTTAAACAATAACTTTCATTCATACTTGTCAAGTTACATCAAAACAGAAGGTAGACGGGCAACAAGCTGCGCCGCCACCCCTTTCTGAATTGCAAACCCTAATCTACCAAAGACAAAACCCCGTCCCCCTGAGGCTGAGCAATTGTTATGGATGACCCGTTGGACCCTGTTCAGGAATTGGATAGCTTCTGGCGCTAGGGAGCCAAATGTGTCAAAGGCAAAAGGGACAAAAACATGTTGGTTCTCTGCACAAGCTTTAGCGTGCTTATCAACTTTCTTCAATTCAGCCTTTGTTGTTGCTTGTCCAGCTACAAACCCGTTTTCCCTTAAACCAACCAGAGGGGAAACCCCCGTGAGGTCCACACAAGCATGTTTCCCCCTAGCCCAACCAAAGACGAGAAGATCTGCTGGTCGCAGAGTAGATCTCCCTTCCATAGGGTCTGTAAGGAAATTCACAGGAGCCTCTTTCTTAGCCGAAATCCCCGCTCTTCTCAGGATGTCCCACAAAACATCTCGCACCCAGTCATGCCGATATTTGAACCCAGGTAGCTCTTTACAATGCACTGCGTGCTCTCCGTATTTATCCATACAAGCTTTACGACATATCGGGCAGGTTTCATCTTCTGGGTACATAGGGATCATCAGCCGGTATTTAAGGATTGCTCTGTATTCTACTTGTATTTGTAACACTCAAATTTTAATTTCAAATTAATGAACCATTTAATCATTTCAAATTCATTTCTTATTTCGAACAAACTCTCCCAACCCTGTTGTCCATCATGTTTAGCACTTGGAATTTTGAAAATCAGCTTTTCAACATCAGTTGTCAAAAATAAGTTGAAATAAAATCTTTTTGATTTTTCAAAATTTTATGCTAAAACACATTCTTTTTGTTTTTTTGTTTTTAAGATATTCAGTGTGTTAAAATGCAATAAAGAAACATTTACAGACAATATTTTTGTGAGTTTGTGTAAGAGGATCATATCAGTTTATGACAAATCACTAGCACCGTTGAGATTTAAACACTTTAAGTTCTAAACGATTCACCTAGATTGTCAGTATACTGATCCACTTAAATTTTCACACAAAGTTCAATTGTTTAGAGATACGAGATTAGTGTTTTAATGAACTTAAACTTATTCGTGTGTCCCACCTCAGAATATACTCCCGTATCCAGACTCCTATATTCAGTCTTACAGGTGAATGTACACTAATGATATCTGTAAACGGGTAATGCGAAACCATGAGAGCTCAGGTTAGAACTTCCGTTCAGACAAAGAGATGATGGCTCGACTTTTAGTTGTGTCCCGTTTGGGGATCTTTTCTTCAACAGCACATGATTAGCATTTTTCAATGTTTCATCATTTTTATGCTGAGGGTGGACTTTAAGATTAAAGCAGTGTAGAGTATTATACGAGGACTAGGCTATTGCTCCCGCAAAATCAGAAGTCCCGGTATAATACCCCTGTTATCATCACGCACAAAGACCTAGTATGTCAGAAATAGAAAGCCCTTCAAACAAGATTTCAGGGGTTACCTATATACCCGAGAGATGTTCCCCACGAGATAAGTAAGTATTTCATATTTAGGTTTATATCTCGACAACAATCTACTAAGCGTGTAAAAACCTACTGGCATATCATCAGTGAGACCGTTTATCACATTTTAACTTTCCAATTCTTTAGCGTACTGTGATTTTCTACTGATGTACTATCATTTCCTCTTTTTCACAACAAAACTCATTTTTGATTTTCCGATGTTTTTGGATTTTAGATTTTATCATGTTTTTTGATTTTTCAAATTTTCTAAATTTTTTACTCCTCCTAAAATAAAAAATGTGTTTCAATTTTTGATTTTCCGGGAAAATTTGAAACGTAAAAGCAATAAACTGTACAAATAAAATGACAAACTGATGTGAATTGCTTCAAAACACCATCCACTTGGCTTAAACAATCAGAACTCCCCCTTACAACAAACTATTTTCCCATTATGATTTCAAAATACTTAAGTTTGTTTTAATCAAAATGGTTTTTACGAAAAATTAGTTTTGTTTGTCAATTCACAAACATGGGGTTTCATTCATTATTTTCAAATTATCACTTGTAAAAACTATCACTTTTCCTTTTCTTTAATCACTTGAATGAAAGTTAAATCATGTTCAACTTAATGACCTTGATTAACCACTTGTAGGTTCTTATCAACAATATAACTTGTAAGTCGAAATATCACAGTTGTGAATTTCTCAAGAAAGATGCCGATTCCGACTCCCTAATTACCAACATGGGAGTTCCGGCAAGTCAGGACTTTTAATTAAAGAGATTCACCCAAGCCTGACGGTCCTTGGGTGATTCCGAGTCATCATCACTCGGTTACTTTCCTTTCTTATTCTTTTCATAGAATTCCTTTACCCCTTTAACCTTCCCGTCAACCATTTTTCCAAAAATATTTAGAACTTTAGGGTTAAAGGCTTTTTCAACATCAAATTCTTTCTTTTCAGAAAAGAATTGATTTGAAATTTCAACTTTGCCAATTTTTTGTTTTAAGTTTCCATTTGACAACGGTGGAAAATTTACATCATCCATTGTCGGAACGGAATTATCACTTTTTAGCTCAACTTGTGGCTCCTCTGATTTTGACGAGTCAGATTCATCGCCAGAAAGTGTCTCTGATTTCTTAACAACCCACTTTTGGTCGTTAAGATTCCCTCTTCTTTTGTAAAAACGTCTTGAACTCTCACCAACCTCAAATGTAGAATTTTTAAACACTTTGAATTTGTCTGTTGGTGGTTCAATTTTATCAACAACTTTTTCTTTGAGTTTAGAAGACACTCCCTGTTGTGTGTTGGTTGCCTTTGGACAGTTCCAGGCTATGTGACCAACTTCATTGCATCGGTAACAGGTTCTTGTCTCCTTTTTCTGATTAACATCTTTCTTCATTCCCTCTTGCTTCTTCACAAGGAATTCTTTGTTCGTCTGCTTCCAAGATGAGCTCTTTTCTTCTTCTTCTTCTTCTTCTTCTTCTTCTTCTTCTTCTTCTTCTTCTTCTTCTTCTTCTTCTTCTTCTTCTTCAGAGCATGCTCCTGAAACAAAAACAACTTTTGATTTAAAATCTTTAACATATTTTTCATTTTCTTTTGGAATAAAACCTAATCCTTTCTTTTTGAAATTATTTTTGTGATTTGGTTTCTTATGGTGATTTGGACCAAAACCTTTTTTCTTGTTTAACCTTTGTTGAACGCTTGAAGTGTATTGTTTAGGTTTTTCAAATAGATTTTTATCTTTTATTTCAGAAATATTAATTTCTGTTAATTTGAAAACCTGTTTAATATGTTCAGTTTGTACACTTCTTATTGGAAATTCTTCATCAGAATATAATTTGTCGGAGTCATTCAAAGTATATGCTACTTTGAATGTTTCGTCATTCAAATTATTTTTTGATATTAGAAAATCATTATTGTAGACCCTTTTGGTCGATGATTTCGAACTGTCAACTGATGAATTTGAACTCTCAGATTCAGACTTTGACTCTGACTCTAAACGAGTCGTTCAGAAGAGTTTTAGACCAAATCAGAGGCGGAATTCAGTGATTTGATCTTCATTACAGCTTGATTCACACTTAGAAGTAGATTAAATGTCGTTTAGATTGATTTCACAACATTACACAGGCTTGGCGACACTTCGGCAGAGCTTCGCTACCGGAATCAGAAGTTCTACAAATGAAGACCCAAGACCCTCTATATATAGGCAAGCCATGTCGCATGAACCAGTACAATCCAGGTCGCACGAACTGGCCCAGTTCACACGAACTGGTCACTTCGTGTGAACCTGCTGGTTCAGAACTGTTTCCGGTTTTTCTCGTACTACGTGTCCTGGTCGATCAATTCTATTACATCACTCGATACAAGACGAAGTCAACAGACATATGCACTAACAGGTTAACTCTGCATAGGGAGTCGAAAGTGCACTGAATGTTTGTGAGCATAGATTCTTCTTCCCGACTCATGATAATGAGATCGTCCATGTAAACCTTTACTATTATGCCAATATCATCTCCGAAGTCTCTATCCATCTACAGTTACTACCAAAAGGCCGTTGATTTAGCTATCACCGTGACTTGTCTCAGGGATGAATCCATACAAGGGAACCGCTCCTTAGAGCAATCAATGCCACCGTCATCATCCGAATCAAATACCTTGTTTCAAATGTACCCACGGTGGACGATGGGGACATTTGGTTAACATGTGCCGCTTTGCAATCCAAAGCAAAGCTGTTACAAATCCTGCTGCTGCTCAACCTTCAAACTCTGCTTCATATGTCGCCTGGCATATCTAACGCCTCAACCTCATGAACTTTTTACCTTGTGTATCGACTTAAGCACCCCAAGTGCAAGGTGTCGAAACACCTCTCGTTACACAAATTCCAAAATCCATATAGGGTCTTTTTATCTTCACAATTAAATCTTTATGGATGATTATCAATCAAATCGGAGACCTAAATTGAATTATTCGTATGCTTTAATACGTATATTACGATTCAATAAGGATAAATCTGAATTCCTACTAAGATCTTTCTATCTCCATAGTTAGATTCTTATGTTTAAAGTGCAAATGAAATCCACGAATTGGATTCCTGGTGTGCTTTAAATATCCGTGTCCAAAGATAACAAATTAATAATCAAGTTAATCAATTATGTGATTATGTGTTTTCTTATATGTTTTATGTTTTTATATGATCCATCCAAATCCTCATAGAATCTTCCATATCTCATATGAGGGATTCATAGTAGGATATCTAAAGGTACTATCTTAAATCCTTAATGGACTTCAACGTTGTAGTTAAGTCCCATGGGTTATAAAGTACTATTCTATAATTGGACCCCCCCCTTGAGTGGTCTAGTTAAAAATATTGATTTGAAAATCTGGTTAGGAATATCATGTGATGATATAATTGAAAAAGATCCCTTTAAATGGTCTATTTAAGGAGATCGTACGACGATCTAGTTAAGAAGATCATGTGTTTATCTAGTTTAAAAGATCATTCGTTGATCTAGTTAAAAAGATCCTTTGGTGGTCTAGTCAAGTCGCTTCATGTTTATTCAATTGATTTTCCCCTACACATTATGAAATGAACTGTGCGGACTGTGCAAGGAATTACGTAATTATGGAGGCCTACGTAATTATGGAATTCAGTGCACAGAAACCACAGGAAGTTTTGTCGTGTGTTAAGACCTATAGTGACAAGAGTAATGATATGGGAGAAGTCTTGGACCTTGACCGATGTCATTTTATCTTACACTCCCCAATCCTGATTTCAAGCACAAACAAGTTTCCTATGATAAGTCTTCATGGGAAACGTTCTCCTGTCCATAGTTTGAAACTCCATGTTTTGCTACTACAAGGACTTCACTTTGAGGGTTGACAATTTCGCTAAGAACCCTATCATCACCCAGAGTTCTACTTAGGGTTCAAGGGATTCATTCGAAAGCGAAAACATCATAGTGGTCCTCACATGTTTCTCCTAAAATTAAATTTCGGGACGAAATTTCCTAAAGTAGGGGAGATTGTGACACCTGTGTCACTTCAACCATCAAAAAAATGCCAATCCAATGAAATATTGTATTTCATACTTGGGATTTGTAAAACTTATGTGTATCGTTTGCACATATCAACTCTTTTTCGATTTCAAGCTTTAAATCGCTTTCTAGAGGGTTATACGCGCTCTGATGCGTAAATATAACTAGTTTAATGCAACGAACACTCCGGAATAGTGAAATAGGCTTAACATACCTTAAATAACCTCCAAATAACTTTGAAATAAGTTTTGGATGGTTTGGTGTGTTGAAATCAAGTTTGTTCGATCGTAGGGACTAATTGTGTCAAACTGCGAAACTATATCGATTTGTATAGTAACGAACATTCCGGAACTTGATCATAAGTTAAACATACCCTAAATATCCTCTACATAGCTTAGAAATAGGCTTTGAGGGGTTCGGTATGCTAAAATAAACTTTATTGATCCATAGGGACTAAAAGCGTCAAAAAGTGCATAGGTTTGCATTTTCGCGCATATCTTCCGTTCTGAATATATCCGGACATCCAAAAATTTATGTAACCATTAAAATATTATGTTTTAATGATTGGGATGATAAAATTCCATTCGTCGCTCAATTGGATCGTTTTTGCGTTCGTTACGACTTCCGTCGTAATTTACCAAACAACGCAACCGTACGACCAAACGAACCGATATCCGAGATATTTTCAAGCATGTTTTAAGTTCCCTATAATTTAAATTCATTTTAGAGCTTTGAAATGGGGTTAACGGGGCTTAAACGTGTCAAAAATGCATCAAATAACAAGTTTGGGGCTTCATGGGCCTGTTATGCCATTTTACAAAGTTGCTGACATGCAGGGTCCTTACGGACCGTATGCCATTCTCCTTACGGTCCGTAAGCAGGACCCAGACCAGCAGAAGTGTTTTCCAGCTTGATCTAGCGGTTACAAACCTTTGCACCTGGTTTCTTTGATTCTATGTGCTTGTTTTGGATGCCCATGGTTTCATAAATCAGTGGGTATGAAGTGTAGGGCCAAGATCATTCCCTCTTCTCCAAGAAATGATCCTAACGGTGGTACGAAAAATATAAATACCCCTCATGTTTTCACTTCAAACCACACCTTGATCTGATTATTTCCCTAAGTTGGAGTTGCAACACATCATACCTGGGAATTTTCAGATCAAACTTCCATTCTTGGACCTTTTGTAAGTCCTCTTTCATGCTTTTTATGTATTTCAAGCATGAAAGTCAAACAGTGTTTGACTTTCAGCTTTGAACACGAGTTGGTCAACGAGAAGTTCGTTTGAACTTCATAACGTGAGCGTAATCACGATGGTCATAGTCCCTAGTGACTATACCTACTGATTACCACGTTGTCTAGGCTCAGTGACGAGTCGTAGTTTCGGTCAAAATGCGTGTTCTCACGTATTTTGTAACCAAACTACTTTTAGGTATCAAAACCGTTTGTTTTGATACCAAACATGTTTTCTAACTTAACTAAACATGTTTCGACATGTTTAGCTCGTCACTTTAGGTTTAGTGCTTATGTAGTGTTGTAAGTCAAGCGGTCTAAACAACCGCTTAAACTTACGAACTAGACCCGTTTGGTCAATCTTTAGGATCCGACCAAACACATTAGGTGACCATAGTTGTAAAGGGAATAACCTTCCGAGGTTATACCTTATGGTCACCTAGTTTAAGTAGTTGTATGATAGGTAGTTTATATGCCTTAGGTAAATTACCAAAATACCTTTTTCATGTGTAATTGGTAATTAAGCATATGTAACCTAAACTTTTGTCATTTAACTGATTATGTAATATAATTAAGTATGTTACGACATATAATACTAGTCATAGGACTAGTTAGGCGGTCTGAACGCGTTATACGCGAACGGCGCATTAAAATAGCATAAGCTACCTAAACGGGTCGTGATGGGTCGTAAGCACTTAGGCTAGGTTTCATTTTAGTATGTAGGCGTTGTTAAACCATATCATATGATTTCCCACACTCATTTGGTTTACGAGACCTCATCCTATCCAATCTTCCGAATTAGGTCCGGTTTATTTATGTAGTTACCTACATTAGGTACCGTTTGATTCCCGGGACTCCTCTAGCTTGCTTGGTAGTTGTTCGAGACTTCTAAGCACTCTCAAGTGAGTACATAGTCCCCTCTTTTACTATTTTCAAACTGTTTTGGGGTGAAGCATGTGTACCTATCTGTTATTTTCATGTTTACAAAAGTATAATTGATTATACATATTTGTACTTATCTTTTTACAAACTGAATGATTACTTATGACTTAAACTCTAATTTTTCAAAGATTATAAAATAAATGTTTGGAGTAGTACTTATTTTGTTCACCAGGCCGGTTGGTAGTATGATATAGCGCTATAGGATTTGACACCCCATTCCTGTTGTCATGGAATGTCTGAAACCAATTTGTTTCTCCATCCAAATAGGGATTACCTTTGTGGTATCCCTATAGTCTCAAAGGTGTATTTTGATACACTAGGTCTGAATGAATTCTTAAGTCACATTATTATTGTATATTAAGTTATACTCCCAAAAGTATAGTTTGATATGCTCTCATATGTGATATCGTACAAAACCAACATATATTTTGTTAAAAATCTAAAACATAGTTTAATATCTTATTTGTAATCCAAAACATAGTTTAATATGTTATTTGTAATCCAAAACATAGTTTAATATGTTATTTGTAATCCAAAACATAGTTCAATATGTTATTTGTAATCCAAAACATAGTTTAATATGTTATTTATAAATCCAAAGTATACTTTTGATATACTACTTAAAATTATTATTTTAAACGACTAAGGTATATTTAATATACTATTTGTCTAACGATTGGGTTTTGGTTAGTGTTTAGATAATGGGACGGGAGTGATGTGATGAAAACGTGGTAGATACGCCGATGGTACTTCTTATATAAAAGTGTTTTCATCACATTACATACCATGTTGTTATTTAGTACACTTGGGTTAACGATATTGGAACTGAAATATATTTTAATATATTACTTATTTGACTTTCTTAAAAACCAAAGTATATTTTTATATATACTATAAAACTTTTTATCAAAATATTGTTTTTCAAACAATATGTTTTATACAAACTGATTTTACTTACTTATTAAATTTTCTATGTATTATTATTTTATACCATCTGATTTCTTATAAATGATTTATAAAAGAAAACCTTTTTCAAGGATCATGACTACTTTTCTTAAACAACTTTTTCTAAACTTATAAGTCATGAATCCTAATTACAATAAAACCTATGTATCTCACAGGCATTTTTATGCTGACGTACCTATTTATACACATGTTTCAGGTGCTGCTTTGTGATGATTGATGTTATATGCTACGCCTAGGATAGACTCGTGCCTTAGCGACTTTAAAACTTGAAAGATAATAGTTGTACCTATTTGATTGTATTAAAACAATGAGTTCATTTATTCAATAAAACAAAATTATTTGATCCATGGTTGTGAAACAATGATTCTGTTACAACACTCCCCCACGTTTCCGCCACGCTTTGTTGTTTTACGCGGTCGGGGTGTGACATCCCGAGTCTTCGTACAAGCCGGTTAGCAGGATTAGCGTTAGGAGTGATGCATCAGTATTGTCGATACTTAAAAGATATCTTGGAACTGATAATTTTGTGATAGTCTAAAGTGTCAGATTGGTTAATCTTCGAGCATATGAGTTATTTTCTGGACTAACCGCCGGGAACGGATAATGTTTGTTGATTAAGTTGTTGCCGGGACTAATGGAGAAGACTATATATTTGTTATCGTGACTGAAGAGGAAGAATTCGAATTGAATCGTGGAAGAATGTTTCTTAGATCAAAGTGTGCTACCAGATGATTTGTTATCTGATGAAGATTTTGCTGATAGTACCATTTACACTGATCAATTATGCAGGAGTGTGCTTAAAGATGATTATAGAAAATGGGATTTAAGATTTCCTTGGGTATTCATAGATTTGAAGTTTATCGGTGTGGTGATTCGAAGTTTCTATAAATTGTCGGTTGGGTTTTTGAAGATTTAAAGATTGAGCTGAGTGGTAGATCAAAAACCGAACTCAGATGTGATTAACATTGAAATAGAGATGCTGCATTGAATAGTTTCGACTTGGTGATTATTCATGAAGATTACAGTTAAGCAAATCAGAGGAGGTCAGGAACCGTGCAGACTAAGACTTGAAGATTCATTTCAGGGGGAACGTATTGAAGATAATGCAAGCCGGAATCATTAATAAATGGGGAATTATTTGAAGATATCAAATTCTTGATTATGGCTCTCATATTTCAAGATCAAGATTCGACAGTGATGGCCAATGGGGAATTTGTTAGTGCATATTATGTATATCCGCCATTGTGTGAGTAGGCTAGATAGAGTGTGTGTTGAATATTGTATAATTGAGATACGAACACATTTTACGAGAAGACGAGAGAGGCTTGTAAGGATGTAACTTCGTTCGGATATAATTTCGCAAGGATGTAACACTTGCGTACGGATGTAACTCATTTGTGCGGATGTAACTACATCCGCACGACAAGCTCATCCACTCGGATGTGCTAGTCCGTCCCAACCTCATGTGTATATATAGTGTCGTGTGATCGTTATTTGTTAGGTTTTGGGAGTTTGGCTGGAGAGATTGTTGATGCTCTCTCTAGCCGGTCAACGATGTATGCTCTTTCGGTATTAATGGAAGCTTTCTAGTTATGACTATTCTTACGAGACTTCTACCGAATTAGCTTTATTCTATCCAAACTTCAGTATAAACCCGCCCGATTTTTCTTTTTAACAAAGCTTATAAAAATTCAACTTAAAATTCAACCGAAATCATGCTACAATTTTCAAAAAATGAGAAAAACCATGTTTTTGATCTTCGAACGAATGAACTTATCCGAGCGAACTAACCTTCGTCCGCAGGAAACAAGTTCATCCGCATGGAAGAGAACTTAATTCGCTTAAAAATTTTACATCCACGTGAAAGAGCTGATTTTTGTATGATTTTATTGTTGATTCGCACGAACCAGGTACCTCCGCACCAAATTTGTTCATCCGTACTAAGAGAACTTTTTTTCTGCTCATCCACATGAAGCCTTCATCCATCTGAAATATTGTCATTCATTCAAATTTGACCTCATCCATTCTAGACTTGCTTGAATCATGGAAAAAGAGTTCTATAATGCTTTTGCAACCACACCTACAACCATAGTTCAAAACTGAACTTAGATGATGAGATGGGTACCATGACCAAATCTCCTAAGTTGATGTGTACGGAAGACTACAAGGGATGGCATGAGAGATTCGAGAATTGGGTACAAGCTAACTACTTAGAGTGTTGGCTCGCCATAGAAGAAGAATATATGATTCCAACCGGGGAAAATGGTGAAAAGATTAGTGTTCCCCAAATTCCACAAGCAGATAGAGAGAGGTTCGTTAAGAGAAAAGGATGATGAATTTGCTCGAACAAGCAATCAAGGAAGATATTTTCACTTTGCTTCTACATCATGGAACCGCTCAATCCATTTGGACTTCTTTGAAATTAAAATATCAAGGAAGTGTATCTATGCAGAAAAGCAAGAAATCTCTTTAAAAGAAAGAATTCGACAATTTTACTACTTTAAAGGGAGAGTCATTGAAGAAACAAATTGAAAGGTATTGTCTTCTCATTGCTGAAATGAAATAGTTGAAAATTAAAAAAGAAAATGATGAATGGGTGGATAAACTGCTGGATGCTTTACCACAAGGTGAATGGTCAACGTATTTGATGATTTTGAAGAGCAATACTAAGGAATATGACAGTCTAACTCTATCAGAAATTTATCGAGAAGTTGGAAGCTCATGAGCTTGAGCAAAGAAAGACGGAAAAGATGAAAAGTGCAAACGTTCAGCAAGATGTATATTTGTACTACAAAGGAAATGGTTCTATGAATATTCAAAGTCCAAAAATTCAAACAATGTTTAGTGCTGACATATCATCTGGAAATTCATCAAGCAGTACTAGCAATGGTGGTGGTTATTCTTCATATATGAATTTTGAACCGAATACTCCAACCTACAGTCCACAATCTTCTCAGAGCTCAAATAATTATTCAAGTTAGAATAATTCAAATCCTCATGTACTACAATGCAACATAGCCGTCAACCTGCAAAATGCTCAGTGTTTAACAGAAGCAACTGCAAAGGTGCACATGACTTTTCTTGCCTAAATCCTTGAGTCATATGAATGTTTGATTGAAGGAAGGATTGGAAAGTCAAACATGACCAAGGAGGATTATGATCAGATCGATCGGGAAGAAATGGAACTGATCGATACTAAATGGTGCATGGCGAGTGTGGTACGTAGAGCTCAACGATTTATGGAAATTACTTAGAGAAGTAATATTGGATGACCAAATTCCAAGTTAGGATTTGATAAATCTAAGGTCACATGCTTTAAATACAAAGAGAAGGGCCACTTCAAACATGAGTGCACAAATCGTTGGTTTGTTTAATGACGATTGTGACCATTACCATTTGTAATGACAATGGTTCGCACACCTGAAGGTAAAAACATCAGAGAGGCTGAAGCACCAGTGCAGGTATCATCGTTATCTTCAAGACTTTTGATTCATACTTTTTATATGTAGAGTTAGGGTTATTTTTCATTGCTAAAAGCCTGACCAATTTTGTTTTGTTTAATCCGTATGTTTTCAGTAGGCAAGAAGGCATGGATTTGTTGCATGCTACTGGCTTATAATAGGTTTGTATCTCAGGTAAGGAGTAAAACAGGTTGGTTTGGACCAGTTGTATTTCTGTAGATAGTTGATATTTGAATATGATTACGAATAAACAATGGAGTTGTTATTTATCATAAAACTGTAATGTGAGAGGTTTCTAGCACATGTAGTTTGTTTTGTTGAATCTTTTAAATTATTTATTTAGGAAAAAGGTGAATTATGATTTAAGCTATTATGATCATGTTCTTAGGTTTCACTTTCTACAGAATAAACAACATCTGGGCTTCTAGGTTTCAAATCCAGTGTCATAGCTATTTAGAGCTGAAGGTGTGATGGAGAACGAAGATGATCTGTGAAGAGTCAGCTGATTATGGATGCACAAGCACAAAACATCAATCACAATTCTTGTTGCTTAAAGTACGGTAGTTGATCTGTTTTTAGAATCACAAGCCCATATCGCGGTTCCTTTCAAGAAGGTGAACTGTCTTTTTTTTCATTTTAGAGAAAGAGAGATGGATCACGGTCTCCAGGGTGGTGCTTGTGTTTTATGGTAGCCGTGGTTCAAGAAGTGTCCCCGGATTTCCAGAGAATAGATTTACAGTGACGGCGATAGAGTGGTATTACATTCTGTCACACCCCGACCACGTAAAACAACAAAGCATGGCGGAAACGTCGGGGGTGTTGTAATAGAATTATCGTTTCATAATCATGGATACAAAAAGTGTTTCGTTTTATTGATAATATTAAACATTAACATTGTTTTAACATATAACAAACAAGTTTTATATCGTCTATCATAGATATTATGTCACTAAGGCCTCGTCCAGATATATGTGACACATGCATCCTAGAACGTCAATCAAGCAACAACACCTGAAACATATGTAAAAACAAAGTCAGCAAAGAAATGCTGGCGAGTACATAGGTTTTATAAGAGTATCGGAATCATGGCTTGTTTTCATATATTGCGATACCTCGAAAACCTTGTTTTTTTAAAAAGTGTATAATATTGCAACATGATTAACCAACTCAAATCAAGATGGTTATAATTTATAAAATTTTGTAGCCATGATTCTTAACCCAAAAGCTTTTTGTTTTTAGAAAACCAGCTTGTAAAACATCTCGTATATTCTCGTTAATAAGACTCGTATATTATTCCGAAAACATCGTTGAGTGACATCGTTTCAATATCGTTTACCCAGGTGAACTAAATAACGCCACGGTATGTAATATGTTGAAAACACTTATATATAAGAAGTACCAGTGGCGTATCTACCATGTTTTCACCACATTACACCCACCCCGTTATCTAAACACTAGCCCAGAAGCCAATCGTTTAGCCAAATCGTTTAACATCGTTTACAAATCGTTCCCAAATCGTTTACTCGTTTAGATCGTTTAAATCGTCCTTGTTTTAATTGTGAAAACTTATATATGGTCGTCTCGTTAATAACATTCAAACCTTTGTGACTCGTTCATCGTTAAACTCATTCTTGCATTAACAAACCTCCAAAGGGTAAGTTAACAATCATCAGATTCAGTCCTTACCCACAACACCCACACATAACCATGGGTATAGTGCAATAACGGGATTTGTCATATGCTATGGTACCATAACCTAATACTGGTCGGCTTGATCAATGCTAATGAATGTCGTTCGTTATGTAACTACAACCAACAAGTTCGTTCACATTATCAAAACCGTTAATAGTTTAGTATATATCGTTCTATTCGCTTTTGAAATCATCGTTTAAACCTTGAAAACATTTTGTACATATAAATCACCCTAAAACAATTGAAAGTTGTAAAATAGGGGAACTATGTACTCACATGTAGTGCAAGGTATCCTCAATCAATAGTACTTCAACAAACTTGAGTAAACCAGAGAAATCAAGTAGCACCTAGTAATTGATTCACTAGTCAAACAATAGACGCCTAAATCAGAAGATCGGACAGAATGAGGTCTTGTAAACCAAATGAGTGTTGGAACTCATGTGATATGGTTTAACAAGGCCTACATCCTAAATGAAACCTAACCTAAGTGCCTTCGACCCATCGCGACCCATTAAGGTAGCTTATGCTACTTTAACGCGTCGTTCGCGTGAAACACGTTCGGAACGTCTAACTAGTCCTATGACAAGTATTATATGCCTATACAAGTTTAATCATGATATATAATCAGTTATGTGACAAAAGTTTAGGTTACATAAGCTTAATTACCAATTATACATGAAAAGGGTATTTTGGTAATTTACCTAAGGCATATAATCTACTTATCATACAACTACCTAAACTAGGTGACCATAAGGTATAACCTTGGAAGGTTAATCCCTATGCAACTGTGGTCACTAACCATGTTTGCTCGGGTCCTAATGATCGACCAAACAGGTCGTGTTCGAAAGTCTAAGCGGGTGTTTAGTCCGCTTGACTTCGACTCTACACAAGCACTAGACTAAAAAGTGACGAGCTAAACATGCTAAAACATGTTTAGTTAAGTTAGAAAACAGGTTTTGATATCGAAACAAATGGTTTTGATATCCTGGAGTAGTTTGGCTACAAAATACGCGTAAATGCGTATTTTGGCCGAAACTACGACTCGTCACTGAGCCTAGATAACGTGGTAATCAGCAGGTATAGTCACTAGGGACTATAACCATCGTGATTATGCTCATGTTATGAAGTTCAAACAAACTTCACATTGACCATAAACTGGTCAATGCAGAAAGTCAAACGCAGTTTGACTTTAACGCTAAAACGGATGAAAAGAACGAAAGAACACTTACAGAAGGTCCCCGCAAGATTTAATTCCGATTTTTCTCTCAGGTAGGAAGCATATACTTCCACTTAGAGAGCATAAATCAGATTTCAAATTGTGGGTTTTGAAGTGAAATGGATGGGGTATATATAGGATTTCTAGAACCGTTAAGATCGTTCCTCGAAAACTAAGCTTTGATCTGGACCTTACATGTGTGCCCATGGTTTTCTAAAACCATGGGAGCCCCTAATATGGACTATGTTCATTGAATACCAGCTCATGGTTTTGCAAAACCATGGGTGAAAACCATCAACACTTCAAAATGGACTAGGTTCATTGAATCTGCCAGAAATTTAAAAAATGGTCCCTACACTTGTAAATCTTGATTTTTTGGCACTTTTAAGCCCCGTTAACCCCATTTCAAGGCTCTAAAATAAATTTAAAGTATAGGGAACTTAAAATATGCTCAAAAACATCTCGGATGTCGGTTCGTTTGGTCGTACGGTTGCGTTATTCGCTTAATTACGACAGAAGTCGTAACGAACGCAAAAACGATCCAAATTAAGCGACGAATGGAATTTTATCATGCCAAACATTAAAATAAAATATTTTAATGCTTACATAAATTTTTGGATGTCCGGATGTATTCAGAACGTAAGTTATGCGCGAAAATGCAAACTTATGCACTTTTTGACGCTTTTAGTCCCTGAATGAGCATAAAGTTTATTTTAGCATACCGAACCCCTCAATGCCTATTTCTAAGCTATGTAAAGGTTATTTAGGGTATGTTTAACTTATGATCAAGTTCTAGACTCTTCGATACCATACGAAACGGTATAGTTTCGCAGTTTGACATAAATAGTCCCTGCGATCGAATAGACTTGTTTTCAACATACCAAACCATCCAAAACTTATTTCCAAGTTATGTAAGGGTTATTTTAGGTATGTTAAGCCTATGTCACTATTCCGGAGTGTTTGTCACGTTAAACTGGCTGCGTTTACGCACCAGTTTGCGTATAACCTTCCAGAAAGCGATTTAAAGCTTGAAATTGGAATCGAATCACATTGTAAAATCACCAAACACAATTACACATATAATAACACCAAAAAACATATAGTAACACCAAATCACATTGTTTTATTAATAATCATCATTGTTTTACATCGTACATTGATTACAGAACACAGTTGTCACAGTCTCCCCTACTTCAAGATATTTCGTCCCGAAGTTTAACTAGAGGAAGCTTGTGAAAACAAATGCGGATATTTCGTCTTCATCTGGTCCTCACGTTCCCAAGTAAACTCTGGGCCACATTTGGATTCCCAGCGAACTTTGACCAAATGAATCCGTTTGTTCTTCAACTGTTTCTATGTACGTTCCACTATCTCCACAGGTTTCTCGACAAAGTGCATTGTTTCATCGATTTGGATCTTGTCGAGAGGAATGTGTAGATCAGCGTCAGCTAAACACTTTCGCAGATTGGACACGTGAAAAGTCGGATGAATATTTCCAAGCTCTGGAGGTAGCTCTAGACGATAGGCAACCTTTCCAATTCTTTCCACAATCTTAAATGGTCCCACATATCGAGGTGCAAGTTTTCCTTTCTTTCCAAATCTCACGACTCCCTTCCAAGGTGAAACCTTGAGTAGGACACGATCCCCGACTTGAAATTCTAAGGGCTTGCGTCCCAAATCCGCATATATCTCTTTTGACGGTTTCGAGCTGTCACAAGATTTTCGCGGATTTTCTTGATTTTGTCTGTTGTTTCCAGAACGAGCTCAGGTCCAGTAAGCTGAGCTTCACCGGTCTAGTTCCAACAGACAGGTGAACGGCATTTTCGACCGTAGAGAGCTTTGAATGGTGCCATATTAATGCTAGTATGATAACTATTGTTGTAAGAGAACTCGATCAGCGGCAAATGAGAATCCCAATTACCACCAAAGTCTATCACGCATGCTCTAAGCATATCCTCCAAAGTTTGAATTGTTCTCTCAGATTGGCCATCTGTTTGGGGATGATAAGCAGTGCTTAGATTCAGTTGGGTTCCAAAAGTAGATTGCATGGCCTTCCAGAAATGAGATGAAAATCGAGCATCACGATCGAAAATGATATCTAAAGGAACACCATGTCGTGATACAATCTCGTCTACATAGATTTTGGCAAGCTTCTCAGCAGAGAAATCCTCACGGATAGGTAAGAAGTGAGCAGATTTTGTCAAGCGGTCAACTACAACCCAAATAGCATCGTGACCTTTAAATGTACGCGGTAACTTAGTAATGAGATCCATGGCAATGTTCTCCCACTTCCAAACCGGTATCTTTGGTTGTACAAGCAAGCCAGTAGGTCGTTGATGTTCTGCCTTGACTTTGAGACAAGTTAGGCATTTCGACACATACAAGGCAACATCTTTCTTCATACCAGGCCACCCGATCTTAGTACGAAGATCCTTGTACATTTTATCAGCACCAGGATGGACAGAATATCGAGACTTTTGTGATTCGTCCATCGCTAAAGTACGAAGTTCCTCTTGTTTCGGAATCCACAATCGATCCTTAAAATAGAGCAAACCATCGTCTTTCGCTTCGAGCATAAGCTCAAGTTGACGTGGTAATTCCATACCCATCAAATTTTGTGAAACACAAAATTGTTGAGCTTGAAGGACATGAGATTGAAGATCAGATAGAGTTCGAACAGAATGAAGCTTGACTCGCTCCTTTCGACTAAGCGCATCGGCTACAACATTCGCCTTACTAGGGTGGTAGCGAATCTCGCAGTCATAATCGTTTAAGAGTTCAACCCAATGTCGTTGCCTCATGTTCAGCTCTTTCTGATTAAGAATATGCTGGAGACTTTTGTGGTCTGTGAAAACCACACACTTCGTTCCATAGAGGTAGTGTCTCCAGATTTTAAGCGCGAACACCACAGCTCCTAACTCAAGATCATGAGTCGTGTAGTTCTTCTCGTGAACTTTCAGCTGTCTAGATGCATATGCAATAACCTTACCTCATTGCATAAGGACGCAACCAAGGCCTAAGTTGGACGCATCGCAATAGACAATGAAATCATCGCTTCCCTCGGGCAGAGATAGAATAGGAGCATTACATAACTTCTGTTTCGGCGTTTGGAACGCTTCTTCTTGCTTGGGACCCCACTCAAAAGGCTTATTCTTCTGAGTCAAAGCAGTGAGTGGAACCGCAATCTTCGAGAAATTCGAAATGAATCGACGATAATAACCAGCAAGACCAAGAAAAGATCGAATCTCTGTAGGCGTCGTCGGTGTATTCCAGTCCTTGATAGCAGCAATCTTGGATGGATCCACATGAATACCCTGCTCATTGACTATATGACCCAAGAATTGAACTTCTTTAAGCGAGAATTCACACTTGGAGAATTTAGCAAAAAGTTGTTCCTTCTTCAGGAGTTCCAATGTTAAGCGAAGGTGTTGTTCGTGCTCGGCTCGAGATTTTGAATAAATGAGAATATCGTCGTTGAACACAATAATGAACTTATCCAAATAAGGTTTGCAGACCCTATTCATTAAGTCCATAAAGATAGCTGGAGCATTCGTCAAACCAAAAGGCATGACAGTGAACTCGTAATGCCCATATCTTGTGCGGAAAGCAGTTTTGGGAATATCTTCTTCGAGAACACGAAGTTGATGATACCCAGAACACAGATCGATCTTGGAAAAGCATGAAGCACCCTGCAGCTGGTCGAAGAGATCATCAATTCGAGTTAGGGGATATCGATTCTTGATGGTGAGCTTATTAAGCTCACGATAATCGATACACATTCGAAAAGATCCATCTTTCTTTTTCACGAAGAGGACAGGAGCTCCCCAAGGTGAAAAGCTCGGTCGGATGAATCCTTTATCAGATAACTCTTGAAGCTGCTTCGATAACTCTGGCATCTCAAACGGTGCAAGACGATAAGGTGCTTTTGCAATCGGGTTGGCATTGGGTACAAGATCAATATGAAACTCGACTTGACGAACTGGAGGCAAACCAGGCAGTTCATCAGGAAACACCTCTGGATAATCCCGAACAATCGGAATGTCCTGAATACTCTTGCTCTTGTCTTTCTCCTCGGTGACATGTGCTAGAAAAGCAACATATCCTTTTCGCAAATAACTTTGAGCTTCCATACACGACATAAGCTTCAATCCACCTGAAGGTTTCTCGCCACGAATCTCCAGAACATCGCCAGAAGACAAAGGAATACGAACAATCTTATCCAAACAAATCACCTTAGCGTGGTGTTTGGTTAACCAATCCATTCCAATGATAATATCGAAACTCCCAAGTTGCATCGGTGTGAGGTCAATAGGAAAAAGATGGTTATCAAGGTTCAACTGACAATTACGATTAACCGAATCGAGAATAAGAGGTTTACCAGTAGCAACTTCGACAGATAAGGGTTTCCTCAGTTTAGTTCTAGGTATCGCAAGGAAAGGCTCAAATGAAAATGAAACAAAACTTCTATCCGCACCAGAATAAAAAAGAATAGATGCAGGTTGATTGTTAACAAGAAACGTACCATTGACAACCAAGGTACCTCTGACAACGAGGTTGTCAGCTCGAGCCTTGTTTGCATTCAGATTGTACGCTCGCCCACGAGTGGGATCGACAATTGGAAAAACAAAGAGGTATTGAAAACATCGACAAAACACAAGAGAGGCGGTCATTCGTTCATTACCTCGAACAAACAGACGACACGCAGTGACTAATCAAAGTAAATGGATAAAAAATAATGTATCACGAAGACATGCTCGCCTATAAGTGAACACTCACCCCAAGAGTTCCCCAAGTAAGAGTGACTGGTCCGATTATGTGGATTTGTACGAACATTCTAGCCTTAGACAGAAAACTCAGAGTACAGGCACTCACTCTTCCAGTTTGCACGTGTTCACATTATTTAGATCCAAACTTTGACGAGATTTTGAAAACTCAGAAGGCACTAAGCTAAAAATGAGTTAAACTGGTAGGGTTCAAAACCTTACAACAGAGGGTTCAAAACCTAGTAATTAATCATCCTAGAATGGATGATTAGTTTTCAAAGCGGATTCAAACTTAGCGTTCTTATTG
This sequence comes from Helianthus tuberosus, assembly GCA_030545235.1. Classification (NCBI taxonomy): domain Eukaryota; kingdom Viridiplantae; phylum Streptophyta; class Magnoliopsida; order Asterales; family Asteraceae; genus Helianthus; species Helianthus tuberosus. The sequence goes on from CM060419.1 coordinate 27,805,116, forward strand.
TGGTTATCACCTAAGGATAGGTGACGGTTTTGTTTTAAAATCTAAACACAAGTAAACTTGTGTTAGGGTCCTAAAGTTATAGTCTAGGTCAAAGCATTACTAATAACCTAATTCCCTATAACCATTAGCTCTGATACCAACTCTTCTCTCACACCCGACCACGTAAAACAACAAAGCGTGGCGGAAACGTCGAGGGGTGTTGTAACAGAATTATCGTTTCATAACCATGGATACAAAAAGTGTTTCGTTTTATTGATAATATTAAACATTAACATTGTTTTAACACATAACAAACAAGTTTTATATCGTCTATCATAGATATTATGTCACTAAGGCCTCATCCAGATCCTATGTGACGCATGCATCCTAGAACGTCAATCAAGCAACAATACCTGAAACATATGTAAAAACAAAGTCAACAAAGAAATGCTGGCGAGTACATAGGTTTTATAAGAGTATCGGAATCATGGCTTGTTTTCATATATTGCGATACCTCGAAAACCTTGTTTTTTTAAAAAGTGTATAATATTGCAACATGATTAACCAACTCAAATCAAGATGGTTATAATTTATAAAATTTTGTAGCCATGATTCTTAACCCAAAAGCTTTTTGTTTTGAGAAAACCAGCTTGTAAAACATCTCGTATATTCCCGTTAATAAGACTCGTATATTATTTCGAAAACATCGTTGAGTGACATCGTTTACTCGTTTAGATCGTTTAAATCGTCCTTGTTTTAATTGTGAAAACTTATATATGGTCCTCTCGTTAATAACATTCAAACCTTTGTGACTCGTTCATCGTTCAACTCGTTCTTGCATTAACAAACCTCCAAAGGGTCGTTCTTGCATTAACAAACCTCCAAAGGGTAAGTTAACAATCATCCGATTCAGTCGTTACCCACAACACCCACACATAACCATGGTTATAGTGCAATAACGGGATTTGTCATATCCTATGGTACCATAACCTAATACTGGTCGGCTTGATCAATGCTAATGAATGTCGTTCGTTATGTAACTACAACCAACAAGTTCGTTCACATTATCGAAATCGTTAATAGTTTAGTATAAATCGTTCTTTTCGTTTTTGAAATCATCGTTTAAACCTTGAAAACATTTTGTACATATGAATCACCCCAAAATAATTGAAAGTTGTAAAATAGGGGAACTATTTACTCACATGTAGTGCAAGGTATCCTCAATCAATAGTACTTCAACAAACTTGAGTAAACCAGAGAAATCAAGTAGCACCTAGTAATTGATTCACTAGTCAAACAATAGACGCCTAAATCGGAAGATCGGACAGAATGAGGTCTTGTAAACCAAATGAGTGTTGGAACTCATGTGATATGGTTTAACAAGGCCTACATCCTAAATGAAACCTAACCTAAGTGCCTTCGACCCATCGCGACCCATTAAGGTAGCTTATGCTACTTTAACGCGTCATTCGCGTGAAACGCGTTCGGAACGTCTAACTAGTCCTATGACAAGTATTATATGCCTATACAAGTTTAATCATGATGTATAATCAGTTATGTGACAAAAGTTTAGGTTACATAAGCTTTATTACCAATTATACTTGAAAAGGGTATTTTGGTAATTTACCTAAGGCATATAATCTACTTAGCATACAACTACCTAAACTAGGTGACCATAAGGTATAACCTCGGAAGGTTAATCCCTATGCAACTATGGTCACTAACCATGTTTGGTCGGGTCCTAATGATCGACCAAACGGGTCGTGTTCGGAAGTCTAAGAGGGTGTTTAGTCCGCTTGACTTACGACTCTACACAAGCACTAGACTAAAAAGTGACGAGCTAAACATGCTAAAACATGTTTAGTTAAGTTAGAAAACAGGTTTTGATATCAAAACAAATGGTTTTGATATCCTAGAGTAGTTTGGTTACAAAATACGCGTAAATGCGTATTTTGGCCGAAACTACGACTCGTCACTGAGCCTAGATAACGTGGTAATCAGTAGGTATAGTCACTAGGGACTATAACCATCGTGATTAAGCTCACGTTATGAAGTTCAAACGAACTTCACATTGACCATAAAGTGGTCAATGCAGAAAGTCAAACGCTGTTTGACTTTAACGCTAAAACGAATGAAAAGAACGAAAGAATACTTACAGAAGGTCCCCGCAAGATTTGATTCCGATTTTTCTCTCAGGTAGGAAGCATATACTTCCACTTAGAGAGCATAAATCAGATTTCAAATTGTGGGTTTTGAAGTGAAATGGATGGGGTATATATAGGATTTCTAGAACCGTTAAGATCGTTCCTCGAAAACTAAGCTTTGATCTGGACCTTACATGTGTGCCCATGGTTTTCTAAAACCATGGGAGCCCCTAATATGGACTATGTTCATTGAACACCAGCCCATGGTTTTGCAAAACCATGGGTGAAAACCATCAACACTTCAAAATGGACTAGGTTCATTGAATCTGTCAGAAATTTAAAAAATGGTCCCTACACTTGTAAAACTTGATTTTTTTGGCACTTTTAAGCCCCGTTAACCCCATTTCAAGGCTCTAAAATAAACTTAAAGTATAGGGAACTTAAAATATTCTCAAAAACATCTCGGATGTCGGTTCGTTTGGACGTACGGTTGCGTTATTCGCTTAATTACGACGGAAGTCGTAACGAACGCAAAAACGATCCAAATTAAGCGACGAATGGAATTTTATCATGCCAAACATTAAAATAAAATATTTTAATGCTTACTTAAATTGTTGGATGTCCGGATGTATTCAGAACGTAAGTTATGCGCGAAAATGCAAACTTATGCACTTTTTGACGCTTTTAGTCCCTGAATGAGCATAAAGTTTATTTTAGCATACCGAACCTCTCAAAGCCTATTTCTAAGCTATGTAAAGGTTATTTAGGGTATTTTTAACTTATGATCAAGTTTCGGACTCTTCGATACCAAACGAAACGGTATAGTTTCGCAGTTTGACACAAATAGTCCCTGCGATCGAATAGACTTGTTTTCAACATACCAAACCATCCAAAACTTATTTCTAAGTAATGTAAGGGTTATTTTAGGTATGTTAAGCCTATGTCACTATTCCAGAGTGTTTCTCGCATTAAACTGGCTGCGTTTACGCACCAGTTTGCGTATAACCTTCCAGAAAGCGATTTAAAGCTTGAATTTGGAATCGAATCACATTGTAAAATCACCAAACACAATTACACACATAATAACACCAAAAACATATAGTAACACCAAAGCACATTGTTTTATTAATAATCATCATTGTTTTACATCGTACATTGATTACAAAACACAGTTGTCACACATTCGTCCTATTTACTTAACCTTTTAAAAAAGTCACCAACATGCTGAACTACATTCTACTAGTTCAATCAAATGAAAGTTTATCTTGGTATTCTTAAATATATAAAGACAATTTGGTGCAAGAGTTGTCATGGTCTATTGATTTAATAAAATGAATCTAGAGGACTGGGCAATGGGTCAAAAAGTTGTTTTACTAACTGATGAAACTTGAAAGGGGGTGTTTGGATTTGTGTTTTGAAACTAATTTCTTAATCATTATGACTTAAAATCTTGATTATATTGTGTGGATAAACATATTTTGTATCTAATTATCGAAGTATAAAGGGTTCAGAAACAGTTTCATATCTGTGTGCAACACAATATCATCAAAGAGTATAAAAAAATACTTATTTACCCTTTTATAGTCTGATTCAGACTTTCCTTATGTTTAGAAATTTCCCTTTTTAAGAAAAAAATGTTGTTTTTGTCATTTAAATAGTATATTCTTGCCCAAAATAGTTTTAACAAAATACCTGAGCATATGTATTACAAGTGACAACTTAAAACAGTAGAGGCACATCCAACACTATTTTCTCACTCTGATTATTCAATATAAACATTTTTGCGTCCAGGTTTAAGTTTACGTGATCTTTCGTTTTTTAGGATTGTTAAAAAAATTATACTTTTTTATGCAGATGTTGCTGCTTTGTTGAATATAGGTTCTTTTTAGGGGGGAGATGAGTGCTTCTCTCCTAGGGCATACAAGACACAGGTTATTGGCGGCAGCCCGCCATGTTTAACATATAAAAAAACTTTATATGTTAAATATGGCGGGTTTCCGCCAATAACCTATGTCTTGTATGCCCTATGGAGAGAAGCACCCATTCACACAGACGACAACAGAAAGGTACAAGTCATAGAAGCATACGCCGCATTCCCTTTTTCACCGAACAACCAAAACCTTCTTCCATCTTGGAACCTACAGGATATACCAAGATGGAATAAGGTTTTGGTTGTTCGGTGAAAAGGGAATGCGGCGTATGCTTCTATGACTTGTACCTTTTTGCTGTCGGCTGTGCGTGTTCACCTGAGAAATACTCGTGTCTAGAACATTCAAAGCAGATATGCACGTGTCCATGGAGTTCAAGGTAAATTTCTGCGGTTACTTACTGCTGCATCAATATTTTGGCAACTCAACTTCAGTTTGATTTTTTTTCTGTTGCTTCTTTGTTGTAGTTTAATCTTTGATCACGACAATATTGTGGGTGTGTTGGCAATGGCTGGAAAGGTGTTATTTTTTTGCTTCTTTTTGAAATGCCCTTTTAGTTTGAATTTTGAATCTTTTTTGTTGTAATATCTTAGGTCAACTGTCGATTCTTAGTTTTTGAGTTACTCAAATCTCAAACCTAACTGATTTGGTTTTGTTTTGTTTCAGGGAGATGTTGTTTTGAATTTCTCGAATCTCTGCTTAATCTGCTCAGGTCAAACGTTGGTGCAACTGGTAGGCCAGAAAAGAGTCACAAGCGTTGTAGTCTTTTGGCTAAAGAAACATGGAAATCTATTTGAGAATGCTTGTTACAAGAACAAGGTCCTCTCATGGTGTCCTAGCGTGTAAGCATCTTTTAAATCCACCTAATATTGAGAATGCTTGTTACAAGAACAAGGTCCTTCACACCCCCATTATATTCCTTTGATTTTGAAGTGAACCCCAAACAACAGCAATGGTGAACCAATGGTGGCAGTTAGGGTTCGATGGCTGAATTGGATTGAATTGAATATCTAATCTAATTGATAGACCAGCAAGTAACCCTTTACAAGCCACACTTGTCCTCCCTTCAGAACATGAGAGGCTGAGTCAAAGGATATGCAGCCTGCTGTAACTTTTTCTGCTGTTTAATTATCAAATAATTATAATATTAAGAATTATCATCAGCATTGTATTGTTTATAAATTTCAGGTGGTTAGTTCTAGGCACTGGCCTCTAATCTCTCGCTACCGATAACAAGCTATGTAGGCTAAAGGTTTAACCATCTTGAATCGGTTCCTTTGGAGCAAACAGAAGAGGTTGTTTTTTTATCAGGTTTGTAAAATATAATTTTCTTGATTAGTTATAAAATTTTCCAGGGTTTGTGTTAATTAACTGTTATCTATACGTTTTTTTCTTTTCATTTGGCGGGATGTAGAAATTCAAGGGAAGTTAGCTTAGAAAGTTTCATGCTATCAAGGAGTGTTCAATATTTATGAAACGTGTGGCTTGTAGAGGGTTACTTGCTAGTACTACCGGAGCAGCGAGCGCAGCAGCAAGAAAATATTAACAGATAACATCATCATGTCCGGTCCATGTAGAACTGGACATGATGATGTTATCGGCCTACAAGTAACCCTCTACAGCCACACGTTTCATCTTTGTAAGGGGAAGATAGGTGCTTGTCTCCTAGGGCATACAATTGGTGGCAGCCCGCCATATTTAATGTATAAAAAAACTTTATATGTTAATGGTGTGTGTAAGGTGTAATATGTTTTTATTGATATTTTACACCCATTTTACACATTAGTCAAGTTTTAAATTTATAAAACACGATATTCTACTAACACTAAACACACACATGGGCAAGTGCACCCATCGTGAGCGTAGTATAGCATTGGTAAGATATCGAGGTCGTCCAAGGACACAAGAGCTTTTAGTACCGGTTTATCCTCAACGTCTAATCAAACTAAAATTTTTGAGAAAAAGGTTTAAACTTGAAAAAAAAAACTAAAAATGCTGAAATAAAAATTAAATAAAAATAGATAGACAAGATGAATCACTTGGATCCGACTCGCCTTTAATGTATCCTTTGATGATTTCTACACTTTTGCACTTTTTAAGAGATTATCTTAGTTATAGTAGTAGGCTCCTCTTTTGAAGGTGACGTTACCCTCAACCCAGTGGTTTGAGTCAGCATGGATACAATCCCAAAAGGTCGGAATATTGAAAGATAATTAATTAAGTTATTAATGTGAAAAGTGGTAGGCCCCTCTTTTGAAGGTGACGTCACCCTCGGCTAAGTGGTTTGAGTCAGCAGGGATACAATCCCAAGTAATCGGTTTAATGTATTAATAGTAGTTTACACATGAGGGGATCAAGCCATTCGCAACCCCGCCATCCAATACCAGTGGGTATTGAAGGAGGTCCTAGTAAGCTTGACCTAGGTCCTTGCACGATCTATACACTGAACAAGGCAAGAACCTTGCTAAACCATTCCCTTAACCCCGGACCAGGTAGCCAACATATCTCTATATAGACCGTAGAGATATGAATGGTGAAAATCTTTTACTTTATATAGACAGTAAAGTAATGCCAAGACACCACTGACAAATGATAAAGAAGTTTCACCTTCAACATAAGAAACTAGTTATTAAAGTCATTAATACAAAACCAAATAAAAAGTGCGAAAAGATTAAAAATCAAAAGTAATACATTAAATGTTTGTCTTCACCAAGTGATGTAAGAGACTTAGCCAAACATGGCCTTTGATTAACAAGAACTCTTACGATCAATCTTGGATCCCGAGACTACTTTACACACTCTAAGGTGGATGATGGATGATGGTGGTGGATGAGGGTGTTGTAGTGGTGGTGGAGTGGTGTCAAAGTGGGAGAGAGGTAGTTTGCCAAGGGATGCCTTTGAAGTGAACCAAGCACCCCTATTTATAGCCTGCACAAAAGCCCGACCACGGCCCCGTGTCCAGCGGACACGCCCCCGTGGCCATCCTTTTCTCTTCCTTCATTAATTGCATTTGTCTTCATAGGGCTCGACACGGCCCGTGTCCAGCGTTATCAGAAGTCCATTGCTTCCGCATTATCAGAAGTCCCGGGATAATACCCCAGATATCACTAAGTATAAAGACCTAGTATCTCAGAAAGAGGGATCTTTCAAACAAGATTTCAGGGGTTACCTATATATCCAAGTAGTGTTCCCCATGAAATAAGCAAGTTTGAATTTAGGTTTATATCCCGAACAAACCTACTAAATGTGTAAAAACCTATCGGCACATCATCAGCGAGACTGTTTAAGACTTTTTAAACTTTACAAATCTTTAGCATACCGTAACTGTCAAGCCAATGTACTATCATTTTCCCTTTTTACGCAAACTCTTTTCTGGTTTTCTATTGTTTTTGGATTTTGAAAAAAAAATATCTCAAGTTTTTGTATTTTTGAAATTTTTACTGTTTTTGTATTTTCTGAAAATATTACCCTATACTCTCCCCCTAAATACCAAAACAAGTAAAAAATCGACAAACCATTGCAGATTGTTTCTCAACATCATCTACAATGTCTCCTTCATCAACGCCAATAATCTCCTCCAACACCGATAAAAGCTTCATACCGTTCAATTTTAGCAAATATTGAAAACGAGTTTTATCAAATGCTTTGGTATGTAAATCAGCTTTTTGCTCGTCGGTGTGGATTTTCTCAATTCGTATCAACTTCTTCTCGAAACAATCGCGAATGAAGTGATGACGAATTTCAATGTGTTTGGTTTTAGCGTGATAAACAGGATTTTTGGTAATGTTTATCGCTGCCTCATTATCAACAAAGATAGGGGCGTTAAGAAATTGCAAACCATAGTCGCGCATATGTTGCTAGATCCACAAGATTTGAGAACAACAACTGCTAGCAGATACATATTCAGCTTCACATGTGGATAAAGCTACAGAGGTCTGCTTTTTGCATTGCCAGGTGACCAATCGTGGTTCGAAAAACTGGCACCCCGCTGTTTTTGATTTAGCGTTAACTTTGCAGCATCCGAAATCAGAATCAGAATACCCTTCGAGCGTGAAATTGCCTTTTCTTGGATACCACAACCCCAATGATGGAGTTCCTTTCAGATAGCGTAATATCCTTTTCACAATCACCATATGCGAAGCTCTCGGATTAGACTGAAAACGCGCTGCGAGGCAGGTTGGATACATAATATCGGGTCTTGAAGCTGTCAAGTACATTAACGAACTGATCATAGAACGATACAACGTTTCATCTACCTTCTCTCCGGTGAGATCAGGGTTTATCCCATGATTCGTCGCTAATGGGGTGGAAGCTGGAGTAGAACCTGACATCCCAAATTTCTCTAAGATATCATGAACGTACTTCGTTTGATGTATGAAAATTCCTTTGGGTAGTTGATCAACCTGTAGTCCCAAAAAGAATTTCATCTCACCCATCGATGACATTTCGAATTTCTGCTTCATAACTTGTTCAAAATCTCTGCACAAATTTTCATTTGTTGACCCAAATATGATGTCGTCCACGTATATTTGAACTATCAGAAGATGTCCGTCGACCTCTTTGGTGAAGAGAGTGGCATCCACTTTTCCACGGATGAAGTTGTTGGCTAGAAGGTGTTGAGACAATGTCTCGTACCAAGCTCTCGGGGTCTGGTGTAAACCATACAGCGCCTTATCCAGCAAATAGACCTTGTCTTTGTGGATTGGATCGGTGAAGCCCGGTGGCTGACCAACATATACCTCCTCTGTAACCTTCCCATAGAGAAACGCCGATTTCACATCTAGCTGATAAACTTTAAAGATTTTCCAAGATGCAAATGCTAGGAAAATTCTGATCGCTTCTAGTCTCGCAACTGGAGCATACACTTCAGTGAAATCTATACCCTTCTGCTGACTGAAACCCTGGACTACGAGTTGAGCTTTGTTACGAACAACAACCCCTCGATCATCCCTCTTGCACTTGAACACCCACTTGGTGTTTATCTTCCTCTGACCATCAGGCAAGTCTACCAATTTCCACACACCTAACTTCTCAAACTGACTCAACTCTTCTTGCATAGCATTGACCAAAGAATCTTCAGTTAGCGCCTCTTTATAAGTTCGCGGTTCGATCTGCGAAATAAAACAACTTAGTGAAAACTCAGTTTGTAGAGGAGCTACTGTAGTATAAAAACAAGTAAGGCCTTGGTCAATTTGACGTCTTGTGCGAACGCCTGACTGTAATTCTCCAATGATCAACTCTTCTGGATGGTATGAAAGAGTTCTTGGCATCACCTCACCTGAAACATCTACCTCGCCTTCCAGATTTGTAACATTCTGATTTGCACCTTCTTCATTGACTGGGTTTGTTTGACTTGAAATCTGAATTTGCTCCCCCTCAGGATCTGAATCACCACGTTCAAATACAGGTCTGTTCTCAGATTCTTGATTATCATTCTGTGCCATCTGATTATCATGAGCAACTTCATTTTGTTGAATATCATCATGTTCTCCAGCATTGCTTGGACCTGCTTCATCATCGTTCGAAGCTTGTCGTGGTCGTCTTGAATACTCAACTGGAAACCTTTCTTGAGATGACTTGTACTCTCTTAGAATATCCAACTCGTCAAAGAAATCTTGTTCTTCTTCTTCCATGTCAAATGAATCTCATAATTTGTCATAGTGAAAACGCCATGAATCACCGGGATTTTGTGGTGGCAATGTGTAACCTTGACATTCAACATTATGTGCCTCAATAATCCTCTTCAGGCTTGGAACAAAGACTCATTTCAAAGGATTTGAGTAACCCACAAATATTCCCTCGATACTCTTTGGACCAAACTTACCAAAAGGCTCTAGAACTGTGCAGGGAGACCCAAACGGTTCTAAATACTTTAGGTTTGGCTTGCGGTTGTTCATTAGCTCAAAACATGTCTTATTGAATTTCTTCATTGTGAGAACCCGGTTGAGCATATAGCATGCAGTTGAGACTGCTTCTGCCCAAAAGTTTACAGGAAGTTTAGAATCAACAAGCATCATCCTAGCCGTTTCAGTTAGTGTCCTGTTCTTTCTTTCAGCTACTCCATTCTGTTACGGAGTATAAGGAGCACTAAATTCATGCAATATACCTCTCTCATCACAATATTCTTCCAACTTGTTGTTCTTGAACTCAGTACCATTATCACTTCTGATTCTTCTGATATGCCTTTGGTACAAGTTTTCAATTTTTTTGAATAACGCCATCAAACTATCAAACGTCTCATCTTTAGACTTCAAAAATGATACCCACAAAAATCTGGAATAATCATCAGTTACTACTAGACAGTGGAGATCCCCGGTAATACTTTTGACGTTTACTAGACCAAACAGATCCATATGGAGTCTCTCTAACGGTCTTGAGACTGAGTTAACTTTCTTTTTAGGGTGTGATTTCTTCTTTTGCTTGCCTTTGATGTAGCTAATGCACTCCCCTTCCAGATGAAAACCTTTCACATGAACACCAGTAACTAAGTCTTTGTGTACCAAGTGATTCATTTTTCTAAGATGTATATGACCCATCTTCCGGTGCCACAATTGCGATTCCTTCTCCGTTGCTCTGGACACAAAACAGTGAGCTTGACACGTGGTTGTAGTAGCTACGCTCACGTCCAACACGTAAAGATCATTGACTCTGGGTGCCCTCATGATAATCCACTCTTCGGGAACAACAAATCCTGGTTTCAAGATCAAACATTCTTTGTCTGTAAAGTGCGTTGTATACATGCGATCACAAATCTGAGATATGCTCAGAAGATTATTCTCAAGCTCGGTGATGTAATTCACTCTTTCAAACGTAACAATCCCATTGGATAACGTTCCTTCTCCAACTATTCGACCCCCTTGATTACCTGCAAAAAAAAACCTCTATTAAACCCTCAACATCGTACAATAAGGTCTTCTTCCCCGTAATGTGCCGAGAAGCTCCACTATCCATAATCCATCGTGAAACGGATCTTGGAAGCTCCTGCACATTTCAAAAACACTTAGTGAGATTTTGATGCTACCCAAGCCTCTTTTGACCTGGGTAACTTGACATTAATGTGAGATTTTGCAATGTAAAGTGGCGGAAAATTTTTGTCATTCATCTTCAAGCTTTCTTCAAATCCAACCTCAACCTTTTTGTATAGGAAAAACTCATCTTTCTTAGGTTGACCGGTTGGTTGATCTTTCTTTTGAACATTCTTCTTCTCTGGTGGAGTAGAAGATTGTTTCTCCAATTGTTCATAATAATCCAAAGGAACATCCATCTTTGCCGGAGTGGTAGAAGACGATTGTTTTTCTGACTCTGAAACCTTTGGTTTTGGAACACTTGATTTCTTTTCAACCACTTTTGGCTTCCATGTTTGTTGAGACGATGCAACCCATTTGTAAAACCTGTCATTTTTAGTTACCATATTCTTAACAGGTTCAGTTTTGATCTTGGTGTTGTCATTTTTCAAAACCTTTTTCTCAACAACCAATGGAGCTTTTCCCTTCACATCATCTTTCTTTCTTGAATTCATCACAACTTCAGTCTTAGGCTTCAAGTTGGTACACTTTCATGCAATATGTCCAACTTGATTGCATTTAAAGCATGTTCGGGTGTCAACTACCCAACTTGTGCCTTCAGACTGAGTCTGCGATGCTTTCTTCTCAAAGAACTCTTTGTTTGATTTTGAAAAAATCTCAGATTCTTCATCAGAAAGTGAACTCGAACTGTTCACAAACACCTTTTTCTCAGCAAACTTCTTGTTTTAAACATTCTTTTTCTGATAATTCTTACCACCTTGATAACCACCCGACCATCTGTTTCGATTGTTGTTATAAAAACGCGGTGGAACAACAGGTTTCTTGTAGTAAGCTTTATGTTTTTCAAAATTCAATTGTCTCTCAGCACGTTTCAGATTTTTAAGTTCAGAAACATCAATTTCGACCACCTTGAAATTTTTTTTCAATTTGTCCACATTCACATTTTCCAACGGAAATTCAGAATCCGAATACAACTTATCCGATCCCGACATCTTGTACATTACAAGATTAGGTTCTTCACTTAAGTTGTTTTTGGATTTTGATTTCGGAATGTATTTGTCCAGAAAACACTCTTCATCCTCAAATGAATCACTATCAGACTTCAAAACACTTTCAACCATGCCTTTCACAATGTCAGTTTGAACACTATCATCAGATGAAGAAAATGTAACATCAATTGACTCTGGAAGTTTTATTTCATTTGTTTCATCTTCATTATTAACCAACCCAGATATTTTCTTTGAAACATTGTTTAACACTGGCGGTGGAACCTGATGATACCCAACCCCAGTTCCGTCCGAGTAAACATCTTCGCCTGCTTTATTTTCCCAATGGATTTAGGAACAATGTGTTGTAAAACAAATCTTGTGGAGTTGTAACTGGCTAATTTCAGATTGATACGCTCATTCTCAATCTTAGCTTCTTCAAACTGAAGCTTCAATTTAGCAATCTCATCCAGTTGTTGGTTGATTTGCTCTTCTTTGTATCTAAGAACTACAGTTAAATGCTCATTTTCTTTATTGGTTTTACCGTTTCTTTCATCAGAATCTTTTACCGTTCGTTTCAGTTTGTCAAAATTTTCTGAAAGTTGACGATTTTCTTGAATTAGCTTTTCATTCTCTTTCCTAATTCTTTCTACTTCAATTTTATCATTTTCAATTTTCTCAGTTAAATTTTTAGCTCGATCATTTGAAGCTTTTAGCATTTTATCACGGTCTAGAATCTGATCTTCAACCTTTCTGACTCTTGTTGTCAGTTCTTCAACCTTTGTATCACTAAGATAAGTGAGTGTACTACAAAACTTGCAGTTTTTCATGCAACTTTTGCAGTCACTATCACCTTTGACTTTCTAACCTGACTCACTTGTTGAAATGTTTGGACTGACCTTGTTTTTAGACCTAGTTTCAGACTTAGAGTCTACCTCAAGTTCCTTTGCAGCAAGCACTTTGTCAGCCATCTTCACCAAGTTTTCAGCAGTGAATTCCTGTGAAGTATCAATAATCCCTTCATCAATCTTCTTAAACTTCGACTCATTCTCTTTCTCTTTTTCTTTTTCTTTTTCTTTCTCTTCTCCACCTCCCCACCATTCTCTCTGTAATGCTTCTTCTTCTTCAGCAAATTCCTCAATGAAAGCTTCAATACTAATAGTTTTCGCATCAATAGCAATGTTTCCTTGAGGATCAAGGTAACATTCTCTATCAGCATCCCATCTCTTTGCTCTCTTGGCTTCACTGAACACTCTAGTGTGACAACTGTGTTCTGTAATAAATGAACAATGCAAAACGATGTTAATTATTAATAAAACAATGTGTTTTGGTGTTATTATGTGTGTATTTGTGTTTGATGATTTTACGATTCGATTCGATTCTGATTTCAAGCTTTTAATCGCTTTCTGGAAATTTATACGCAAACTGGTGCGTAAACGCAGTCAGTTTAATGAGACAAACACTCCGTAATAGTGAAATAGGCTTAACATACCTTAAATAACCTTCACATAACTTAGAAATAAGTTTTGGATGGTTTGGTGTGTTGAAAACAAGTCTATTCGATCGCAGGGACTATTTGTGTCAAACTGCGAAACTATACCGATTCGTATGGTATCGAAGACTCCGTAACTTGATCATAAGCTAAACATACTATAAATAACCTAAAAATAGCTTAGAAATAAGCTTTGAGTGTTTCGGTGTGCAAAAACATGCTTATTTGATCTTACAGGGACTAAAAGTGTCAAAAACGGCGTAAGTTTGTATTTTCGCGCATATCTTACGTTCTGACCACATCTGGACATCCAAAATTTTGGTAGTCACTAAAATATTTTTATTTTAGTGATCGGCATGCAAAAATACCGTTCGTCGCTTAATTTGGTTCGTTTTCGCGTCCGTTTGAGTTTCGTCGTAATTTAACGAACAACGCGACCGTACGATCAAACGAGCCGACATCCGAGAGTGTCCCGAGCATATTTTGAGTCCTCTATACTTTGATCACCTTGTAGGGCCTTGAAAATGTCTTAACGAGTGTTAAAAGTGCCAAAAATGGGCTCAAACTCATGCAGGGACCAAAACTGTCAAATCTGAAAGTTATGCTGATCTGCTGAGTTAATACCGGCCGTGTAAGCCCACCCCATATGCTTACGCGGGCCACCTGAGATGCCCAGCGAACAGAAAGTTATTTTCAGCAAACTGTTCAATGTTCAGGGGCTGTTTATGCAATTTCTTTGTGTGGTAGCCAAGTTAACACTTCCCCAAGGCTTTGTACCTGCAACAAACAAGTGTATGGCCATGAATTAATGCTTGGGGACTACACAAACACTTGTTATGATCCTATGATCTTGCAACAAGTATAAATAGCCCATCCATTTCATTCCATTCATTCTTTGCTCATTTCCTTCTTATCTTCTCTACAATCTGAATTGAGAGCTCTCCCAAGTGTTTGGAGCTTTCTAATCTGATTATTCTTGGTAGAAAAGATAGCAAGGACCCTGAGTAAGTATTCTTTCATGCTTATTCTTTATGTTTAAGTAGAAAGTCAAACAGTTTGGCCAACAGTTTGACTTTCGGTTTTGACCATCAATTGGTCAAGTCAAAGTTCAATCGAACTTTGCAACGTGATTGTAATCACGATGGTTATAATCCTTAGCGATTATACCCACTAATTACCACGTTAACTAGGCATAGTGACAAGTCAAAGTTTCGGTCAAAATGCGTTTTAGCACGCATTTTTGCAACGGAACTATTTTCGGGTATCAAAACCCATTGTTTTGATACCAAATCAGTAGGTTAAATATGTTTTGACATGTTTAACTCGTCACTATTAGTTTAGTGCTTGTTTAAGGTCGTAAGTTAAGCGGTCTAAACAACCGCTTAGACTTTCGAACCCGACCCGTTTGGTCGATCTTTAGGATCCGACCAAGCTTGATTAGTGATCATAGTTGCATAGGGAATAACCACTGAGGTTATACCTTATGATCACATAGGAGTGGTTAGTCATTTGCTAGTTAGCTTGTATGCCCATAAGAAATGACCAAAACGCCCTTTTGAAGCTTAAATCCATATTTTATATATGTGAACATGTTTTTGACATATATTCTGATTTAGTAACATGTTTAGGTATTATTGGGCATATAAGACTTGACATAGCACATAGTTAACCATCAGAACATAGTTTCGCGCGAACGACACGTTAAAGTAGCATAAGCTACCTTAACAGGTCGTAACGAGTAGAAAGCACTTAGGCTAGGTTTCGATTTAGGATGTAGGCTTTATCACATGAGTTCCACACTCATTTGGTTTACAAGACCACATTCTATCCGATCCTCCGATTTAGTTGTCGATTATTTACTAGTGATCCGATTACTAGGTACTACTTGAATTTTCTTGGTTTGTCTGAGCTTCACTAAGTTCTTTAGATCAAGGATACCCTTCATTCAATGTGAGTACATAGTTCCCCTATTTTACTGATTTCAATTGTTTTGGGGTGATTCATATGTATTAAAATGATTTTGGTATTTTAACGATGTTTTCAAAAACGATTAAGATGGTTTATATTAAACTAAATACGATTTCGATAATGTGAACGAAACTTGATGGTTGTAATTACATAACGAATGACATTCATTAGCATTGATCAAGCCGACCAGTATTAGGTTATGGTACCATAGGATCTGACAAATCCCGTTATCAGACTACACCCATGGTTATGTGTGGGGGTTATGTAGGTAACGACCGAATCTGATGATTGTTAACTTACCCTTTGGTGGTTTGTTAATACGAGAAACGAGGTAGTCGAGTCACGAAGGTTTGAATGTTATTAGCGAGATGACCAAAAGTAGTATCACAATTAAAACGAATACGATTTTGGGCCGAGTTATAACGATTTGGAACGACTTAAATGAGATAAAACGATTTGAACGAATGATTGGTTTGGGTTGCGTTGTGATTAGGTAATGGGATGGATGTAACATGATAGAAGCATGGTAGATACGCCGCTTGTACATCTTATATATAAGTGCTTTTATCATATTACATTTCATATCATTATTTAGTTCACTTGGGAAACGATTCGAAACGATGTCACACAACGAGGTTTTCAAAATGATATAAACCATACGAGTTTTATTAACGAAGTTTTTAACGAGATGTTTAACGAATTGGTTTACTAAAGCAAATGTTTTGGGGTTAAGAATCATGGCTACGGGATTTTACAAATTATAACTGTTTTGGTCAAAAATCAAGCAATGATAATGCAACCAAACTTTCTATTGTGAGGTATGATGCTTGAATCAATGAACTACACTAAGGATCACTCAGAAATGAAATGAACAAGTGACACAAAGATTTATACGAGGAAAAAGCCCTTGATCATTGAATGATCTCCGGCATAAAAAACCCCGGGTGATGGAAACTACCGATCACCAACTCAAATTAAACAATGAATGTATTACAACTTCGGATGATAGCGAGCTAATTACAAGGATCACTATAGTGTATTGTGTAAAAAAGTGTGTAATCGCCAAGTGAATTATCGAGAGCTGGTGAGAGCAGTTGCAAGAGTGTGTGTGTAGCCAAAAATAGCCAAGTGTTTTTTATTTAGCTCGCTATCCCGTTTAAATATGGAAAAATATCTAAGCTAACAAACATTCCGCATTTCATGCAAGTCCTCCACGAACTCCATAACGTCCACTTCAGTTAAGCACGTGCCGAATAAGTCATGGAATATGCTCCAGGAATATCGCCAAGACCAAGTCCAAGCTCGTACTCCTACAAAACAACACCATATTCAAAGTAGACAATCGTTAGTATAAGGATCCTTACGATGATCCATGATCCTGATCCTGTAATACTTCTGAGGATCACTAATTCAAACAGAAGTGAGGATCACCAAACCCAATAGTAATTGAGGATCACTGATCATTGAGAAATCCTCCCCTAACAATTTCCCCAAAAATATAAGGAGTAATTATGTAAATAAACGAGTTGTATTTTTGTTCTTATCCGTAACAAATCAACGGATAACTAGCCGTTGGAGTCGGACTAGCCGTTACGAGCATGACGTCATTGAGGTGACTATCCTGCAAAACCATCATTATAAATTGAAGTCATGGATAGGGACCAATTCGCATTTAAATTCAAGAGAAACTCCCTTTAAATTCACATTCGAAGATCAAGCAGGTATCTCTCTTCCTCTTCTCCCTTTACGTTTTCTTTCTCTGTTCATCTTCTTCTCTACCCTCATGACCAAGATGATGCTAAGATCCTCCCCGGCTAAGGATCAAACAAAAGACAGTCCTCTTAAGAGCCAGGGGATCATCAAAGATTCAGCGAAAGAAAGATGCTGCTTTACTGATCCACAAATAGACAGGATCCGACATTGCTTTCCGGCGAACGCCGATTTCAAACCATTTGATCCCACCGTTCTAAGTGATTACGTTTCTGAAACTTGGGTAGCTTTCCCGGTCACTCCATTCATAATAGGATACTCCTATCCTTTCCCTGAATTCACCCAGTCTTTCTTCTCCCTCACCGGCATCTCCTACATCCAAGCTATACCAATGATCTGGAGGGTCTTATATACCCTTGAAAGGATCATTGAGCAAGAAGGAATTGCTCTGGGAATGTCGGAGTTGGCAGAGATGTATGACCTCATAACATTTGGATCCCACCGATATTTACTTAAGCATAAACCCGGGGAAGAACACCCCATCTTCAAAGCCACTAAGAATGATACCAACTGGAAACGGCGATTCTTCTTTGTCAGAAGGGATTCTATCTCTGATGGAAAGGATCTGCCAAGGAAGTGGAGCACCCATGGTAGGATAGAGGATCCTGAGAAGGATCACCAAATGACGTTGTTTTTGTTTAAGGATCACTAACGTCCTTTTGTTTCTATCTTGCAGCTATTACTGTCGCACACCTCATCACAACACCTGCAACAAAGGAAAGGCTTGCCGCTTTCTGGAGACTTGATCCTGCAAGAAGATCATTTAAAACAAACACCCAGGATTCTCAAGAAGTATCCTCAGGTTTTGTCACTATGTCGAGTAAGTATCCTGTTTTTTGTATAGTTGAATGTTTAAATAAATAGTTAAATAGGAATAGGATAAGGATACTTATCTGTTTTGGGTGTGTAGGCGCTGGAAAACCTTCAAGATCTGCCTCCAAATTCTGTGTCACTGATCTTGACACTATCCGATCCTCAAAGAAAAAGTCTGCTGCTAGCCCCTCCGTCATAATCGCCAAGGCAACCACTTCAAAGGGAAGACGTGGAAAGAAAAGGAAGACCTCTGAAGCTGACAACCTAGAAGGCTTGCCTCTGATCCGCCATCAGTTCCTCGAGTACTTTGCAGATGTAAGGATCATTGACTTAGCTTAGTTATCCAGTCCACTTGAGGGTCATGTGATCCTAACTTTACATTGTCTTCTTTGCAGAAATTTGCCGAAATCGAGGACTATGTTGGGAACGTTGAAGAGCTTGAGGAGAAATACTCTGACCTCCAAAAAGTGGCGGTGCTCAAGGATCACAAGATTGCTTCCCTTGAAAAGGATCTCAATGATGCCAAAACTCAGATAGTTGCAGCCCAGATCAATGCTGACTACGAGAAGCATGAGATCATGCAGGATGCTAAAGTCTCCGCTGCCATTGCCATGTACAAGACCAAATTGCAGATGGCCCAAGAAGCTCAGGATCCTGCCTTTGACAGGAGCGACTGGGACATGGAGGGCTGCAAGGCTAGGCTGGCTGAATTGGAGGATGAAGATGAGGCTGATGAGGTTCTGGCAATCGAGGCTGGTGGTAGTGGCAAGGATCAGGTGAAGGATACGGGAGCTGGAGGAGATGGTGATGCAGCGAAGGTGTAGGCTGCATGAATGGGCGATGAAGGACATTTCTAGACGTAGCCGGAGCCCATTTTTTTTTAGAATTTGGTAGTTTATTTTGGTTATGGTGTTTTTGTTGAACAATGATGGATTGTATCTTGAACAATAGTAATTAGGGTTAAGGATCATGGATCCTTTGAACAATAAGTAGGATTACAAATGGTGGAGGGATCCTCTGTTTGGGGGATGAAGCCATTGTGATCCTGCCGTCTTTTATTCCTGCACTTTCTAGACCTATGAACAATGGACACCCTTTACCAACCCATGTGGACGGGCCACGTTTTGCTGGTAGAAACGTGGGTTGGCAATTTTGACAACCTTAAATGGTTTAATCTTTTGTGAATAAAATAACTTTAACTTATTGGCTATCTCCCGTGTTACTATCCTTGTTAGTACTTTACTTTTCAATTATTGTGATGTTCATTAAATTTATCAAACAAAGAAATATTTAACAAATATCTTCAAAAAGTTTAGGATATGATCAAGGATCACATATCCTATAGTCGACAAGTTCTGAAAAGTAACATATTTTAAGGATCATAAGTTCAGTTGTCAAAGGGTAAGGGTTAATCAAATGAATAATGAATAAGATCAGAATAGTTAAGGATCATACCTGAGAATCCAAGTTAGGATCCTATCCTTCAACACTTATAGTCAGGATAACCCAAAAGATAAACCTTAGTAGAAAGTAAGGATCAAGGATCCTTGGTCGTTTATCCCCAAAAACCTGAAATAGGATACAACTTGGGACTAAGCCAATATAAGATAAGAGTTAGTAAATGGGGACAAGCCCAACAATTCTAGGGACAAGCCCTATATACTTGGGGACAAGCCCAAAGGATAACTGGGGACAAGCCTAAAGGATAACTGGGGACAAGCCCAAAGGATCGTATGTAAACTGGAGTATGGCCCTCACTGGCGACTATCCAAACTTAGTGACATGAAAATGCCAAAACCTTAGCTAACGTGAAAACGTTAGAAACCTTAGGACGGATGTATGGTACGTCTACCATTATACGTAGGATCCTGAATATAGCCAGTACAATGAAATTGTCAGCCCCTAAAGCGAGTACTGGTCCCATTGCCATGAACTATACCAGGATCATCGTGCGCTACTGGCGAAACTGGGGACATGCCCAAACTGGGGTCAAGCCCAAATAGCTGGGGTCAAGCCCACATAACTGGGGTCAAGCCCAAATAACTGGATACTTCTGTGGATACTCAATCCTTAGTTAAGGATACCTGAACCTTCAAAACTTAGAATCTAGTGAAAGGAGGATAAAGGATGCAAGATCCTTATCCTTATATAAAAGAATAAAAGAATGAAACAGTTTGAGATTAGAATATTACCAAGATGAGGATCATCTGTTCTGTAAGGATCCTTCAAGGATACTTGTCATGTAAGGATCATGGATCCTTGTCACATGAAATATTTCTTCAAATGGACAGCATTCCAAGCTCTTGGTAGGAAACCACCTTCCATTGTTAGCAATCGATATGCCCCCCTTTCCTGCCTCAGCTTCAATCAAGTAAGGGCCTTCCCACTTTGGTGCCAACTTTCAATCAAATAAATGCTTTCCTTAACACCATATCACCAACTTGGAATTTCCTGATCCTGACATTTTTGTTGTAGGCTCCAGCCATCCTTTGTTGATAACTAGCCATCCTTATCCTAGCCAAATCCCTGATTTCTTCTATAGTATCCAAGTTTTGAACCAAGTTTTCAGCGTTCTCTTCAGGATCACGGATGCTTGTTCTTGCAGTTGGAACCACCATCTCTGTAGGGATCACTGATTCTGCCCCAAATACCAAAGAAAATGGAGTTTGGCCTGTGGCATTCTTGGGAGTTGTCCTATCAGCCCAAAGCACATAAGGTAGTTCTTCTGCCCATTTTCCTTTCTTGGATCCAAGCTTCTTCTTCAAATTGTTGATAATGATCTTGTTGGATGATTCTGCCTGACCATTAGCTTGTGGGTGGACTGGTGTTGATGTTATCATCTTAATCCCCCAGCTGTCACAAAAGTTAGTGGTTCTATTCCCAATAAATTGGGATCCATTATCACAAACAATCTCAGAAGGGATACCAAATCTAGTAATAATGTTTCTTTTAATAAAGGATATAACTTCCTTTTCTCTGACTTGAGCAAAGGCTTCAGCCTCTATCCACTTAGAGAAGTAATCAGTCATAGCAAGCATGAATACTTTTCCACCAGGTGCCTTAGGAAGCTTTCCAACTATATCCATTCCCCATCTCATGAATGGCCAGGAAGAGGATATAGGATGCAAAAGCTCTGCTGGTTGGTGAAGGATATTACTATGCTTCTGACAAGGATCACACTTCTTGGCATACTCCACAACATCCTTCTTCATAGTGGGCCAATAGTATCCTGTCCTTAGGATCCTTGAGAATAATGCCCTGCCCCCAGTGTGGTTTCCACAATCTCCTTCATGGAAATCCTTTAGGACTTCTTGGATTTGAGGATCCTCAATGCATCTTAGATATGGTCCTGCAAGAGATCGTTTATACAACATATTATTTAATATTGTAAACTGAGATACCTTATTTTTGAAAGCCCTTGGGTTTTCTCCTGTAGGAATCTTTCCATGTTGTATGTATCTCATGATTGGGAGGATCCATGATCCTGAATGAGGTTGAGTATCACCACTAGGGATGATTGCAGAATCTTCTCCTATCTCCAAAGTTATATGATCCTCAATGGCAGGGGTCAGGATATGGATAATAGGGATCCTTATATCCTCCGGAATCTTCAAGGATGATCCTAGATTGGCTAATGCATCAGCTTCTGCATTCTCTTCCCTTGGTACCTGTGTCAAACTAAAGGATACAAAAGAGAGTGCCAATTCTTTGACTATCTCTAAATATTTGATTAGCTTGTCACCTTTAACAGCATAGGATCCATTAAAGTGATTAGTGATTAGTAATGAATCTACATGTACCTCAAGATACCTGATCCTCATATGCTTAGCAATTTGCAAACCAGCTATCAAGGCTTCATACTCAGCCTCATTGTTGGTAGTTTGAAATTCACAAGCTATGGAGTGGGGTATTATGTCCCCCTGTGGCGATTTTAGTAGTATTCCAAGTGCTGTTCCTTTTACATTGGAGGCTCCATCAGTGAACAATATCCAAGGATCCTTGGTTTCTTCAAGCTGTTGGACTTCTAACTCAGCCTCCTTTTGCAAATCACTACTAAAATCTGCCACAAAGTCAGCTAAGGCTTGGGATTTGATGGCAGTCCTTGGTTCA
Organism: Helianthus tuberosus; assembly: GCA_030545235.1. Taxonomy (NCBI): domain Eukaryota; kingdom Viridiplantae; phylum Streptophyta; class Magnoliopsida; order Asterales; family Asteraceae; genus Helianthus; species Helianthus tuberosus. Next base: position 27,827,331 of record CM060419.1, read on the forward strand.
TATCTTATATCATATGCACTTAGCTTCACTGCCCACTTAGCCTTCCTTCCTGACATTTCAGGTTTCCTGAGAACATTCTTAATAGGAAAATTAGTCTTAACAATAATGGCATGAGTCTCAAAATAATGTCTTAATTTAGTAGATGCCATTATTAATACAAGGATAAGTTTCTCTAAGTGTGAATACCTGGATTCAGCATCAAGTAAACTCTTACTTACATAATAGACAGGATGTTGAGTACCTTGGTGATCCTTAACAAGGACCGCACTTACTGCTTTTGAGGATACCGCTAAATATAAGGATAATATATCCCCTTTTTCTGCTTTCATCAAGGCCGGGGCTGAGGATAGGTAATCCTTAAGAGCTTTGAGGGCACTTTCATGCTTCTCAGTCCATTCGAATTTCTTGTTCTTCCTCAGGATGTCATAGAATTCCTTGCACTTTTCTGAGGATTTGGATATGAACCTGTTCAAGGCTGCGATCCTGCCTGTCAATCTTTGCACATCCTTAGCATTGGCAGGAGATTTGATATTCACAATAGCCTTGATTTGCTCTGGACATGCTTCAATGCCCCTCTTTGTCACCATATAGCCTAAGAATTTACCTGCCTTAACACCAAAATGACACTTGGAAGGATTAAGTTTCATATTAAATTTATCAAGGATATTGAATGCTTCCTCCAAGTCTTGAAGGTGATCCTCAGCTTTCTTGGACTTAACTACCATGTCATCAATATAGACTTCCATAGTGTGTCCAATTTGTTCCTTGAACATCATATTGACAAGCCTTTGGTAAGTAGCACATGCATTCCTTAGTCCAAATGGCATAGCAATATAACAATATATACCAGTTAGGGTCATAAAGGCTGTATCCTCTTGATCAGATGGTTCCATCTGAATTTGTTGAAATCCAGATGAAGCATCCATAAAAGTCAACAACTCATGACCCACGGTAGCATCCACCATGGAGTCAATGTGGGGTAATGGGAAAGGATCCTTGGGACATGCCTTGTTTAAATCAGTAAAATCGACACATACCCTCAACTTTCCATTTTTCTTTTGAACAACAACCACATTGGCTAACCATCTTGGATACTTAACCTCTCTTATCATACCTGCCCGAAGTAGTTTGTCTACTTCTTCCTGGATAATAGCATTCCTTTCAGGTGCAAACTTCCTCCTCTTTTGATGAATTGGCTTGAATGACCTGTCAATGCCAAGTTTATGAGTAATTATATCTCTAGATATACCTGTCATATCCTCATGTTTCCAGGCAAAGGTAGTTTTCCTTCTTTTAAGGAAGGATACTAGCTCCTGTTTAATGTCGCTAAGGATCCCTGATCCTATGAAGATTTTGGATTCAGGATCATCAGCATCCAAGAGGATTTCTTTCAAATCCTGTTCTCTTGCCTCCAAGACATCTCTTGAAGGATACTTTAATTGTTATTGCTCCCTTGGTCTTGAGGCTGGCTTCATTGAGGATGTATAACAATTCTTAGCCTCTTGTTGATCACTCTCAATTTTCACCACTCCCCATGGACTTGGAAGCTTTACACACTGATGATAGGTGGATGGGACTGCCTTCATGTCATGTATCCACGGCCTGCCAAGGATAACATTACAACATGATAAGCAATCTATAACACAAAACTTTTGATAAGAATGCAATCCTTCAATATAGATTGGGAGTTTGATGTCCCCCAATGTATTCTTAGTTTCTCCACTGAATCCCACAAGTACTGAGGATCTTGGGATAATGTCAGACTCCGGGATATTCATCTTCTTGAGGACATCAAGCTGAATGATGTTCACAGAGCTTCCTCCATCTATAAGGATCCTGCGAACAAAGTGGTTAGAAATAAATAATGTAATTACAAGACCATCATGATGAGGATCCTGGACATCAACACGATCATCCTCATCAAAGGTTATGACTTTATCCTGGGTGACAACGGAGGTCCGGACGGGTCTGTCTCCATTATCCATCTTGGTTTCCTTAGCATGTCTTTTTGCTGCTGAAAAGGAGGTACCACAAATGTCTGATCCACCGGATATGAAGTTTATGACTTGTGCATCTGCTGGAGGAGCAGGAGCCCTTTCCGGGATCCTTTCAGGATCCTGGATCCTTGACTTCTTTCGTCCCAAAAGTTCTTTTAAATGCCCCTTGCTCAACAAGTAACCAATTTCCTTTCTCAGTGCAATACACTCTTCAGTGAGATGCCCAAAATCCTCATGATATGCACACCACTTGGATTTATCATTTGTAGCAGCTGGTTTATCACTCTTTCTTGGCCACCTAGCTTTCTCACCTAGATTCTGCATTGCAAGGATTAGTTCATTGTTATCAATAGAAAAACAGTATTCAGAAATAGGAGGATAATCCTCATCATCCTCTTCTTGTTCTACTGCGTGCACGTTCTGGTTATCAGACTTGTTGTAGGACTTGGATTTGTTGTTCCTGAAGTAGGATCCTTGCTTCTCCTGTTTTGAGGATCCTGTCAATCTATCCTGGATCCTTTTGTCATCCTCTAGGCGGATGAACCTAAGGGCCCTAGTTCTTACTTCATCAAGATTCCTGCAAGGTGTCATAACAAGATCATCATAGAATAATGAATCCCTAAGCAATCCCATTTTAAAGGCTTCTACAGCCGTAGCAATATCCAAGTTAGGAATATCTAAGGATTCTTTACTAAACTTAGTGATGTAATGTCTAAGTGATTCATTTTGACCCTTTGTTACCCTATATAGATCACTAGTTAATCGTTCAAATTTTCTACTACAAGAGAATTGACTATCAAACAAGTTAACTAGATTAGCAAATGAAGTAATAGAGTGAGGGGGAAGATTTAGCAGCCATTTAAGAGCAGATCCTGTGAGTGTGGATCCAAATCCGTTGCATAGACATGCTTCTTTTAACCTTTCACGAATTGGATTGATATCCATCCTCTCCCTGTATTGAGCTACATGCTCCTCTGGATCCGTTGAACCATCATATAATTTCATGGATGGTATCTGGAACCTTTTGGATATCTCAGCATCACATAAGGGAGGTGCAAAACGAGATATCCTATGGCTATCGTCTGCAATTTCTGGAATGGGTTTAACCACTCCCGGAACACTGGATATCATATCCTTGAGCTTCTGTAACTCCCTAGCCATAGCCTGATTGATACCTGTATCCTGCATTAAGCCATGGTTAGTGTTGTATGAATTATTGAAAGTGTTACCTCCCACGGGATTCGTGTTTGGAATTCCAGATGTGTATCCATATTGGCGGGATTCTAGTATGATCGAAGGACCAGATGAAGCAATGGTCTGCTTTGGTATGAAGTCTCCTTAATGAACATCGGAGCTCTGGGGCTGCATACTTCTCAAAAATCCTTGATCCTGAAAGACGTTGGATCCTTGAGGCTGAGAGGATCCTGGGACCAGAGAGGATCCCGGGACATGGAAGGATCCCTGAACCGGGAAGGATCCTTGGACCTGGGAGGATCCTTGGACCTGGGAGGATCCTTGGACCTAGGAGGATCCTTGGACCTGGGAGGATCCTTGGACCTGGGAGGATCCTTGAACCTGGGAGGATCCTTGAACTGCATGCATTCCCAAATATCCTGCTGAGCTGAAGGATCCTTGATGCTGAATAGAGGATCCCGATGGCTGAAAATAGGATCCCTGAGGCTGGTAGTGAGAGCCAAATGCCTGACTCATTGTTGTTGTTCCATGACGCCTTCCTGGTAATTCACCCAAGTATTGCACGTCCGGAGCTGCTGAGTGCTGGGAAGTTATGACTGGAGTGTCGAAGTTCAGCGACCTTGGCATCAGAGGAGAGTGATCCTCCACAGATTTCTTCTGTTTCTTGATCTCAACGATCTCCCGGAGGATCCTTTCGTTGGTCTTGTCCTGCTCATGTGCGTGATTCCTCATCTGCAAAATCAGAGTGTAAAGATCATTAGAAGTAGGATTGGTCGAAATTGAAGAAGTTGGTGGTTTTGTGAAAATGGGGGTTTGTTTCTTCGCAGCATTCTCAGCATTCTTCTGGGGTCCAGAAGGTGGTGGAGGCAAAGGAGGAATGCCTTGTGAAGAACTGAATGACGACATCAAGCTTGAAGTGTTTTTCGCTGAGGAAGCCATCCGCCTGGTTGTTATGAACCAAAATGACCACAAAGGTATGAATCTTCTTGGGAATGAAGCACCAATTGCCCCACGGTGGGCGCCAAACTATTTTGGTCAAAAATCAAGCAATGATAATGCAACCAAACTTTCTGTTGTGAGGTATGATGCTTGGATCAATGAACTACACTAAGGATCACTCAGAAATGAAATGAACAAGTGACACAAAGATTTATACGGGGAAAAAGCCCTTGATCAATGAATGATCTCCGGCATTAAAAACCTCGGGTGATGGAAACTACCGATCACCAACTCAAATTAAACAATGAATGTATTACAACTTCGGATGATAGCGAGCTAATTACAAGGATCACTATAGTGTATTATGTAAAAAGTGTGTAATCACCAAGTGAATTATCGAGAGCTGGTGAGAGCAGTTGCAAGAGTGTGTGTGTAGCCAAAAATAGCCAAGTGTTTTTTATTTAGCTCGCTATCCCGTTTAAATATGGAAAAATATCTAAGCTAACAAACATTCCGCATTTCATGCAAGTCCTCCACGAACTCCATAACGTCCACTTCAGTTAAGCACGTGCAGAATAAGTCATGGAATATGCTCCAGGAATATCACCAAGACCAAGTCCAAGCTCGTACTCCTGCAAAACAACACCATATTCAAAGTAGACAATCGTTAGTATAAGGATCCTTACGATGATCCATGATCCTGTAATACTTCTGAGGATCACTAATTCAAACAGAAGTGAGGATCACCAAACCTAATAGTAATTGAGGATCACTGATAATTGAGAAATCCTCCCCTAACAATAACCATCTCGATTTGAGTTGGTTAATCATGTTGCAATATTATATACTTTTGAAAACAAGGTTTTCGAGGTATTGCAATATATATATAAACGAGCCATGATTCCGACACTCTTATAAAACCTATGTACTCGCCAGCATTTCTTTGCTGACTTTATTTTTACATATGTTTCAGGTGATGTTGCGTGTTGATTGCTAGGGAGCATATTCACTTAGGATCTGGACGTGGCCTTAGTGACATAAAAAAGATAGTAGGCGATGTTTAATTTGTTTGTTTGGTTTTAAGACAATGTAAATTACTCAATGAATTAATGAAACGAAACTTTTAATTACCATGGTTGTGAAATGATAATTCTGTTACAACACTCCCCGACGTTTCCGCCACGGTTTTGTTGTTTTAACGTGGTCGGGGTGTGACATCTAGATAATCTCATCATCTTGAATTCTGCTCTACCCTTTCTACTGAGGTATTTTCTTCTTCAGTTCTGGTGTCTTTGTAAGGAGTAATCTTTTCTGCTACGAAAGCGTATCCTACTGCATCTTCCTCTGGTAGCAGTTCACTCCAATCAAAATCTTCGTCATCATGAATAACAACAAGAGCTCTTGATTTTTCTTTGGGGGTATCCTCAAGCTGCTTCATTCTGGGCGGTTCTGATTTATTCTGATGATAGATCGCTCTTTTGTAGTAATCCTCACGGAATGGATTTGCAGTATCATCAGCAGGTGCGTTTCGACATTCACGTTTGAAATGTCCTTTTTGTTTACACCTGAAGCACGTGACTTTTGATTTGTCAAAGCCAAGTTTTGTAGACGGCCCACCGATAGAATGTCTACCAGTAATCTCCATGAAACGTTGCGCTCTACGAACTGCACTGGCCATACACCGCCCTGATATCGATCAGTTCCATCTCTTCAGGATCTATCTGATCATAGTCCTCCTTAGTCAGGTTGGTGTTTCCAATCTTGCCCGCCACGAGGCTCTCGTACGATTCTAACACTGATGCTAAGAACACCATCTGTTGTTTTGCTGACTCTTCACTGAAATTTTGAGCGTTCTTTAGATCCACAGCAATGCTACATTGGAACAGATTCTTTGATGCAGATTGGTTTGGAGTTGTTGAAGAAGATCCACTATGAAAACCACCATGAGGAGTTTCTTGATTCACATTATTTGAACTTTCTGCAGAAAATGCTGTTCTTGGAGAACCAGTCTTTGGTAGATTTCCTCTGTAGTACAACTCTACATTCTGCTGATAAGATGAGTTGTTGAATTTGCTAGATTTCTTGATCTCCAACTTGTGACCCTCCAGTCTTTCGATAAGCAGATCCACTGTCAACTCTTCAGACTTGATTGTATTCTTCAGCATTAATGCAAAGTACTGCCAATCTTGTTCATTCGGCAGCGAGTCGAACAGTTTGTCAACCAACTCTTCTTGAGTATATACAATTTTGTGTCTTGCCAGCTCCAATTTCAGATGCCCAAATCTCTCAATCATCTTGGAAACAGACTCATTCTTTAAACATCCAAACAAATCAAACTCTTTTCTTAACAGTTTCTTTTTGTTTTTGACTATCTCAGTACTACTTACACATTTTACCCTCAGTTTCTCCCAAAGATCTTTTGAATTTTCATATTCAATCAATGAAATTATATCATCTCTCACAGACTGATGAATCAACGCGATGCACTTTTGTTCAGCAACATATCTTTCAATCTCATCAGTATCTGTCAGACTTTCACCAAACCGTCTTTTAACGTAACCATTCTTTAAACTATTCCAGCTTGGATATGCAAAAGCTTGAAGCCACTCGTCAAATCTTGTAGCCCACCTATTGTAATCTTCAATTGCCATCAACTTGGGAGGTTTGTTATACGTCCCATAAGCACTCTCAATACTTACTGCATCAGAAAGAGTCTTTTTCACATTCGGAGCTTTCTCATTTGTGTTGATTGACGTGTCGTTTGAAGTATCATCTCCACTGTTTCCAGCAAACGCAAAAATATCACAGAACGGATTCGTGTAATCATCCATCTTTCAAGTACCTGAAATGATCAACAAACACTTAGAAAATTCTTAGTTTGAAAAATACAGATTCAAATGAAATTAGTTTGAATGGAATTGATCAAACGGTATAAGTCCTTCAAACGAAATTATGCTATCTCAAACAAAATCTCTAATTTCATTTGAGATTTCAAACGGAATCACCTATCAAGTACTAGCTTCAAACGAAATTACAATAAAGTGCACTCTCAAACGAAATTACCCAAACACTTCAAACGAGATACCCGTTTCAAACGGAATTAACTAGATCCTTCAAACGAAATCAGTCATAATGTGCAATTTCAAACGAGATTATTAGGATATTTCAAACGAAATTAAGATGATGTCATCATCTTTCGAACAGTTTCAAACGAAATTATGTATTTGAACAAGTTTTAAGCTGATTTTAGGTCCAAATCTTTCACGGATTAGTTAAAACTATGTTTCGCTTGATATATGTGAGTTTTAAGCCATTTCAACCGTTAAATCTCGTTCAAATAAGAAAAGAAAGAGTAGAAGTAAGAGAATCCGATGAAATCAAGCTGAATTGGTATGAACTCCTCATCCTGAGCTCTGATACCACTTGTTGGATCGTTCGTGTGACCCTAACGAGTCAATCTGAGTAGTTCATCATCAATAACAAAGGCGGAATCAATGTAAATGATGTCAACACAGCTTGTTCTTTTCTAATCTTTATCTATTACTGATTTCCTGAGCTTTTACAAGTTCAAATGACAAACAGACAGCACCTCGGCTCAGAGAACATGACCTAATTCCGTATGAAATGAGACCACACAACCCCTATATATAGTTGAACTAATTTCGTTTGAAAGTGGCAAGGCCCATTTCAAATGAAATTACCTCTGTTAATTTCGTTTGAACTGTACCTTGTCACCTTCAAACGAAATTACCCTCTTAAACATGAACAAATCCTAAATTCTATCCTTTTGTGTGCTCCTTTATCCTATCTAGACATAAGACTCGATTAAGACGAAGTTAACAGACAGTAGATGCACCAACAAGGAGCATCACACAGCTTCCGTTTCAGCGTTTGGAACACATCTTCTTGTTTGGGTCCCCACTCAAAAGGCTTATTCTTCTGAGTCAAAGCAGTGAGTGGAACTGCGATCTTAGAGAAGTTTGAAATGAAACGATGGTAATATTCAGCGAGACCAAGAAAAGAACGAATTTCTGTAGGTGTCGTTGGTGTATTCTAATCCTTAATTGTAGCAATTTTGCAAGGATCCACATGGATACCCAGCTTGTTGACTATATGACCCAAGATCTGAACTTCTTTAAGCCAGAATTCAAACTTGGAGAATTTAGCAACAAGTTGTTCCTTCTTTTGGAGTTCCAATGTCAAACGAAGGTGTTGCTCGTGATCGGCTCGAGACTTCGAATAAATGAGAATATCGTCGACACAATGATGAACTTATCTAAATAAGGTTTATAGACCCTATTCATTAAGTCCATGAAGATAGCTGGGGCATTCATCAAAGCAAAAGGCATGATAGTGAACTCATAGTGCCCATATCTCGTGCGGAAAGCAGTTTTGGGAATATCTTCTTCGAGTACACGAAGTTGATGATACCCAGAACGCAGATCGATCTTGGAAAAACAGGTAGCACCTTGCAGCTGATCAAAGAGATCATCAATTCGAGGTAGGCGATAGCGATTCTTAACAGTAAGCTTGTTAAGCTCAAGATAATCGATACACATTCGAAAAGATCCATCTTTCTTTTTCACAAAGAGGACATGAGCTCCCCAAGGTGAATAACTCGGACGGATGAATCCTTTATCAGATAACTCTTGAAGCTGTTTTGATAACTCTTGCATCTCAGACGGTGCAAGACGATAAGGTGCTTTCACAATCGGGTTAGCATTAGGTACAAGATCAATATGAAACTCGACTTGATGAACTGGAGGCAAACCAGGCAGTTCATCAGGAAACACCTCTGGATAATCCCGAACAATCGGAATATCTTGAATACTCTTGCTCTTGCTCTTTTCCTCGGTGACATGTGCCAAAAAAACAACATATCCTTTTCGTAGATAGCTTCGGGCTTTCGTACACGACATGAGTTTCAACCCAACTTAAGGTTTCTCGCCACGAACCTCTAGGACATCACCAGACGAAATAGGAATACGAACGATCTTATCGAAACAAACCACCTCAGCATGATGTTTGGTTAACCAATCCATCCCTACGATGATGTCGAAACTCCCAAGTTGCATTGGCGTGAGGTCAATAGGAAAAAGATGGTTATCGAGGTTCAATTAACAACCACGAATAAAATAATCGAGTACAAGAGGTTTACCAATCACAACTTCGACAGATAAGGGTTTCCTCAGTTTAGTTCTAGGTATCGCAAGTAAAGGCTCAAAAGATAACGAAACAAAACTCCTATCGGCACCAGAATAAAAGAGAACAGATGAAAGTTGATTGTTAACAAGGAACGTGCCGTTAACAACCTTGTTATCAGCCCTTGCTTTGTTAGCATTCAGATTGTATGCTCGTCCTCGAGCGGGATTCACATTCACGTTTGCATTTGTATTCGGGTTGACATTCGCATTCACCAACATCGGGAAGTTGTTACGGAAATGACCCATTTCTCCACAATTGAAACACGAACCAGGTGGGAATCTCGCAGCATTCCCCTGAACTTGTGCTGGAATCAGAGCAATCTGATTCTAGCCCAAACGACAAATGTTGGCCAGATGCCCAAGTTTACCACATGTAGCCCACTGTTTGCAAGCCTGTTGGGCAACATGATGACCGTTGAAATGAGCACAGTGAGGTGCAGTACCAACATATTGCTTCTTCACGGGAGGTAGTGCTGGTGGGTTCTGAGGGTTCTGTGCAGTAACTGCAAAGTTCTGGGAAGCCTTGCGCTTCCTTGACATCTTAGAAGACTCACCCTTCTTCTTACCCTTACCCTTTTCTTGTGCAGAATCAGCTGATTTCTTTTTATCACCCTTGCGGGTTAATTTCCCTTTTCTGACCTGAGACTCGGTCAGAGTAGCAGCCAATTCAATCGCTTGACGGACAGTAGTAGGATTACTGCCAGTCACAATATCTTGCACGGAATCGGGTAAACCATCGATATACCTCTCTATTGCTTTCTCCAATGGGGTAACCATCATAGGACACAACAAACTGAGCTCCTCATAACGATCCATATAAGCACGGTGTTCTCCCCCGTCTTGTTTCAAATCATCAAATTCTAGTTCTAAAGCTCGAATCTCGTGATGGGGACAAAACTCTCTCATCATGAGAGCTCGGAGCTCTTCCCATGTTTGTGCCAAAGCCACTTCGGCACCCCTATCACGCATCACACTGTTCCACCATGTAAGAGCACGCTTCTCGAACACACTGGATGCAAATTCAACCTTACTCTCATTCGGACATTGCACATGTGTGAATGTGCTCTTCAAACTTTCGAACCACTGCAGGAGCGCGGTTGCTCCTTGAGACCCAGAAAACTTCAACTGTTTAGCTGAATTGAAATTATTGAAACTACACTGTGCATTATTGTTGTTATTGTTGTTGTATAATTGATGGATCTGGGTTACTATGTTCGGAAGCACAGCAGCCATTTGCTGAGCGACAAGGGCTGCGACTTCTTCGTTGGTTAGAGGTTGTGCATCACGTTGAGGAGGCATTGTCTAAAAAGAACAAGGAAACATGAGAAACGAGTGAGGTCGACAATTGGATAAACAAACGAGGTATTGAAAACATCGACAAAACACAAGTGAGGCGATCATTCGTTTGTTACCTCGAACAAACAAACGACACGCAGTCAAAGTAAATGGGTCAATATAATGCATCGCCGAAGACATGCTCGCCTATAAGTGAACACTCACCCCAAGAGTTCCCAGGTAAGAGTGACTGGTCCGATACTGCGGATTTGAACGAACACTCTAGCCTTAGACAGAAAACTCAGGGTACAGGCATTCACTCTTCCAGATTGCACGTGTTCACATTATAAGACCCAAACTTTGACGAGATTTTGAAAACTCGGAAGGCACAAAGCCAAAAAATGAATCAAACTGGAAGGGTTCAAAACCTTATAATCAATCATCCAAGAATAGATGATTAATTTTCGAAGCGGGTTTGTTATTGTATTCTCATTGTAGTTATCACCTAAGGATAGGTGACGGTTGTCACACCCCGAAATATCAGAGCATTGGCGTGACTGGACTGGTATCTTCATTGCACAGCGGAAGCAAATAAGCTAAGACTTCTAGAAATTGAACGCCCACTAAGTACTCGTATCTCTAATGGTTCTCCTATTCCAACCGTGCCATGATTTCTGAAATGCAACCTGAGAAAGAAACATGCGAAAAATAAACATAAAGTTGAGCGAGTTCATAGTTTGTTTGAAAAAGATTTGAAATAAATCTTTTTGAATAACCGGTTTTTGAAGTATTGTTGAGAAAACGAATTTAAAATCATATTCTTGTCATGTTATACAGAAACTTTGTATTTGTAACGCATTATGTATGTGAACTCTTGTATTTGTAAAGGTTGTATAACCGTCAATCAAGTATTTCTGTATGTATCATGTATAAATCAAGTATTTCTGTATGTATCTTGTGTAAATCAGGTATTTCTGTATGTATCTTGTTTAAATCAAGTATTTCTGTATGTATCTTGTTGTTAATGGGTTGCAAGGCCATTAACATGTGACACGACATAGGAAGCAACCAAACCTTAGGCATTTTCTAGTTGGCATATTCTGAGACACAAAAGCACTGCTTGGTACTCGTTCTCACCAAGAGTGAGGCTGCCCGACACCCGTTAGATCTAACCTTTTGTTCTGCGGTCTAGGTATATTGTTGATTAATGGTGCTTATGGTACCCTATTCGTGACACGATTTCTCGTATCATTTCTCATACTTCTTGTATCATTTCTTAAAACGCATCATACTTGGTACTCGTTCTCACCAAGAGTGCTTCTTGTATTTTTATATTCTTAAAACGCATCATACTTGGTACTCGTTCTCACCAAGAGTGCTTCTTGTATTTTTGTATTCTTAAAACGCATCATACTTGGTACTCGTTCTCACCAAGAGTGCTTTTTGTTTTTGTATCATAACATTTGTAAACATTGTAACATTTGTATCTTGTAAACTCTTGTATCTGTATTTTCCCGTAGTTTAGAAAACTAGAACTCGTGTGTATGCATATTTCGAAAAATATGCTTGTTTGAAAAACCGGTATAAAACATAAGTTTTTCGTAAACCATTTGTGTCAGTTAAAACTTGCTTGTAAAATGGTTTATAGATATGTAATTCTTGTATGCTTTGCAAAAAGTGCATGTCTTTCCACCCCGAAAACATTTAGAAAAAAAAATGTAAAACCATAAAAGGTGGGGTTATGAACTCACCTGAATTTCCATGTGCAAAGCTAGCTATTGACTACTTCGTGATGTCGTTTCCAAGACGTGACTCGCTAGCGTGCATTCTAGAATATTCCTAGCACGGAATATCTAATAAGTTTCTAATTAATGCAGTAACAAATCTACGTGTTACCGAGATCTACCGAATCATTAACTGAACGATTTGACGATAAGTTGTTAACTTAATAAAAATGATTAAGTCATATTCGTTTAGCTTCGTTTGTTGTCGAAATAACTAATAAGTCTTGAAAAGACTTGGTTAACGATATATGTCGTGTTTGTTTGATATTCGAAATAAATATATAAGCTATATTTATTTTATAAAATGATACGAGTCGTTTAATGTTCGAAATAAATATAACAACTATATTTATTTTGTAAAATCATTTGCGTCATCGTTGTTCTTGTAAGTTATAAAGTGCCGTTGAAGTAATATACATACCCATTCTGGTTCTTATAAAAGTCGCTCGGTATCGAAAAACTTGTTTTGTTTTTATGGATTTTCTTGAAAAACGGGCAGAGTTTCCTCTGTTTTTGGACGGCCCCGACAACACAAGTTGTCGTTTTATTTTCAAAAACCAACAAGATTCAACAATATAAACTCAAGTTATAAAAAAAGTAATACACGAAGCCGCAAGCTTTATAATTAATGATTTTTATTATTCGGTTCGAGAGCTCGTTTATCACGTAACTAAAATTATAGAAATAACGAAATAAACGCGCCGTTAATTTTTACCAAGTCTTCGTGTCGGGATGTTGACCAGGTTTAACCGAGTTGACTCGGTTTGACCGAGTCAACTGAACCTAGTTGTCTGACCGAACCGAGCACATGACCAGTTGACCTGTTTTGACTTGCTGAGTTGACCGGGTCAACTCGCTGAGTTGACCGGGTCAACCCAAACCGTTTCAGAAGTTGACTAATACGCCCGAACCGAACCCGATCTGAGCCGAGACCCACAACTCGAACCCGATGTACCAATTCTGAACCAAAATCAACCTGATGCTCACTTGAAAACCCGAAGTCTTGACTGCGCTGAGTTGACTCGTCTGACCCGGGTTGACTCATCTGACCCGAGTCAACCCGTTATCCAGCTGAACACCAACATCAACTTCAGAATCAAGAAGAAAGTAAAAGAAATAAGCAGGGGAGGAAGGTTTACCGACGAAATCCGACGGACCGACGCAAGGACCGACGCAAGGGCCGACGGTCCGAGACGTAGACCACCGGTTCGAGACGTGACCGCCGCTCACCATCACCGATTCTCTCTCTCTCTCTCCTCTTCGTTCTTTCTCTCCCGTCTCCCCCTGCTCGTCACCGTTGCCGCACCACCACCGACGGTCCGAGAGAAAGGGGGGTTGCTGTTGTGCGTGATGTCGGAGAAACAGGATCGGAGGAGGGAGGGGGTGCTTGGCCGGACCAGTTCGCCGGACCGCCGACGCCTACGGCGGCTCTGCCGCGGCCCCGTTTCGCCAGAGAGAGAGGGAACGAATGTGAGTGTGTGTGTTGTTGTGGTTGTCTGTTGTTGCAAATGAGGAAACAAGAACTTTATGTTCTTATTTATAACATGATTGTCTTTGTGGGTTTTGGGCTTGGGCCCAAGGCCTACAAGCCCGGTCCCCGTGTTTTGAGTAGCCTGATCTCGATATTGAAGGCCCGTTTTCGTTCACGTGCGTCGTAAAGCATCGTAATTCGTTATTTAGGGTCAAAATACGTAGAATAGTGTCAGAAGACGTTCGCACTTTTATTCATCGTCTATGATAAAAACTGTGTAAAATTACGTCGTTTGCTGTTCTGAACCGTTTTTCGATCCGGTTTTGACTACGGATATTAAAATTAAAAACGAAGCTAAAATATATCGTAAAAATTTAATATTTGTCGGCGTTGTCAGTATTCTGTTTGGTTTCAATCCGTTGCCGTTTAACGTTTCACAGGTTTCTCTGTAAACCACCGTTTCGCGCACTGTTAAGTCGAATAGACGTTCATGGGCACTCCAAAGGCCTAATTAAGTTAATTTGCGTTGTAAACACTATTTATTGTCGCGTTAATCGCTTGTTAATCATGTAATTAAGGGCGTAAATTACCGGTTGTCACAACGGTATTGTTTTAAAATCTAAACGCAAATCTTCTTGCGTTAGGGTCCTAGAAAGTTATAGTCTAGGTCAAAGCATTACTCATAACCTAATTCCCTATAACCATTGGCTCTGATACCACTGATGTCTGTCGTTAGGGACATGCAAAAACCAACTAAACTATATAGATAGGATAAGTCGGATATCGAACCAGAGGAGGATTGTGGAAAGTGTTATAAAGTTAAGTGTTGATTAACTAAGACGAAAAAAATAAAGCTTTGATGTGAGTTGATTGATTATCTAAAATTACAAACTAAAAAGTGAAGTTTAAATCAATAGAGAAACAATGGTTCCTCCAGATTTCAGGTTTTACAGCTAGATTCAATTATGTGTTTAATCGAAACACTCACATAGACATAAGTGTTTAACCTAATTAATCAATTGTGATAACCAACGACTAAGTACTCCGGTCAATACATAACGGGAGGTTATCGAATGATTATCAATTACAATTACAAACCCTAACCCCATGTCAAATATATCCCAATTACTAGAACTCTCGGGAACTGAATGCTTAGAAATTAAGGTTTAAATAAATGCAATTGTTTACAACCAAGAAATCAAATCAATGGTGAAAAACATCGAATACTTAGATCACCAAGTTATACGATTGTCACAAACACATAAAATTATCCAACTTACAAAACCCTCCATCCGGAGGAAACCATAAAAGACTAGCCGCTCATCTCGAAAGATTGATCGTCAAAGGCTCGAATCACGGTTGAAACCCTGTGAGGTAGCCGCCCCCTTCTTCTGCTGTCGAGATGATAGATGATATTGTTCAAGACCCACCAATCCTCCAATACGTCGGCCCGCTTACATGGCCCAAATAGAAGTCCACGTGATGTCTTTGACGGCTCCAATTTTCTGCGTACAAAAGAAGTCCCATGTGCGGCCCACTATATTCCAACTAGACTTAGAGGTCGGCCCATGATGTCCAACTAATTAAAACCAAAGATGCCCCTAGATGTTGTTGCTTCCATCACGTGATGCTGTATAATATATGAATTGCCGCCCCCAATCTTAAATCTCATCCATCTTCTACCGTCAATATATTTCATAATATTGATGATGTATGTTGACAAATATATCCCTCAACTTGCCTAAAAGCTGCCAAAGTTTGCCTCCTCTTTTATAATGATGAGATGTGATGATTATAAAAAAAAAACCCCCAAAAGCCACGTGAGTATGGCTGCAAAAGTCCCAAGAAATCTCAATTCATAATGATGTTGTTGACTTACTGCCCCATAAATTCCTTTTCTCTCTCTAATAGTCAACGTAAATATATTAGGGTTTTGAGAAACCTTTTAAACCTTTTTCACACATGTACACTTTTCTATTCAACTGTAACCTACGTTCTGAGTCCGTAAGTTACGTTGAGCACATTCTGTTTCTTTTGCTTGCTTTAGACCGTAGGCTACGAAACCCCACCATAGGTTACGTTACATTATTTATCATCTTCGGGTATTTTGTTTCATCTCTAACCACTTTAAATTCACCAAATTACGCGATTCACCTATAAAACCACAAACTTTCGTAGTGAACATATTCCAAACGTATAATCACGTAAACGATAATAAATCACACAAAATACGCACGTTAACACTCGGGTTTCACACCCTCCATCACATCCCCACACTTAACATTGATTGTCCTCAAGCAACCATTACAAACATTACTCACCTTATTAACAAATCACCATTAAATCCCTTACCGAATTAATAATTTAAGGTCCCAAGTCATACCCGTCCCATAGACTGACACAATCGAGATTGACAATCTGACAAATAAGTGATACACAGTCAAAACAATTTAAGACTTGCCTAACTAAAACTAACATGCTTATGATACTAAACACATGCCACACGCCCCTCACAATAATCACTCCTCTCGGCTTAATCAAGACTAGCGTGTAATGTGCTAGCATATGCATCGCTCAAAACCAAATATGTTACCTTGCAATCATAAGCTTGTATAGCAATCACACCTCCACTGTATCAAGTAACGTAGCACATATCAAAAGGACTTTTGGGTTTTGGGTTAAGGGTAAAGGTAAGGAAATATTTTTGTTTTTTTTGTATTTATTTGGCTAACACAACGAATACCGAACCATGACAACTTTATTCACAACAACTACTAACACCTTGGGTTAATTTTCGACCCATTTATTGAACACGAACATAATAATGATTTTTTTTCTTTCCTTTTTTTTTCTTTTTATCTTTTCATTTCATTTTTTTTTTCAACAAACATCTAACATGTACTTGTCATTCATGGTTGGTAATCAAACGGGTCAAACAAGGTGTATCAAATGAAGGGTAAAAGGCTCAACATGGTTAACTAAGGTGGGTGGATAAACAATCAACAAATAAAGCAATGGAAGAGATCCTAATGCCTTTATCATTTATGTGCATACGCTAAACCACAGTCTCAGCATGTATCAAACTACACAAGTTCTAACACGAAGTAACATATGGCCTACTCTCAGCAAATGAACATTTATTGTAATTCAACTATCACTAAGTAGGCTCAAATATCTCACCGAACAAAAGGAATATAGGTTGCCGACATATAGCATGTGTAATTCCTAAAGCATGTTACCCCTAGTTAAGCATCTCTTCTCAACTATTTTCTAAAAACCTGTCAGAAATACTCTCATGAAACTTAAAGGGACAACCATGACTAGGGATCTAAGTTAGTTTAATATCAGCAAGGAACCCATTAGCGATTGAAAATGTTGGTTTTCATGAATTTCAAGCATACTTGAGAAACAAAAATTTTCAAAATTTTTCAAATTTCAACCAATTCAAGCATTTAAGATCAACAATTTTACCAACCCTCTCTCGAGTTACCGCATCCCCACACTTGGGATACATTGTCCCTAATGTATAGTGAAATTTATAGTCATAACCCGAGAGATACCACCTAACAAACCATGAACGGCTAATAACTAGACGACTCGACACATAAAACCACTCCCAACACAAAAATTTAACACCACCAAATACACGAAAACAAATAAAACATAGGATAGATAAACACATGCACCTGATCAGAAAACAAGTGAGTGTTTGTAGTGGTGTAGCTGCTGCGATCTAACCGGAACATACGCCCCTCATAGATTCTTTGAGATCTCATCGGGAATGTTGCCAAACATCCCCACACTTGATTCATTGCATCCATGAAAATGGAACGTAGAAACCTGTCAAAACACAAACACACCAAAACGAAACCAAACCAAAATACAATACAATACTCTACATCCTCGGGCTGCCTCCCGAGAGCGCTAAGTTTAAAGGTCTTCAGCCAGACCTTACCTGATTTCCGCTACGGTGGTCTCAATGCACACTTACCCAATGTATTTCCCATGAATGCATCGAAATTTACATGCCATCTCCATAAATTCGTCACTATAAGTGGCATGTTTAGACTGCACATGCGGGTTTCGCTGATCCACTTCATGAGATATACACCGATGTCTTGTAGCTTCACCCTTTTCATCTTCTTCCTCAAACCCTCTTCCCCACACTTGTTAATTGGAATGGTTGATATGGAGAGAGATTCGGTACACACATTCATCTCATCAGACTGCTCTGCCTCCTCATCCTCACACACCATCTGATCCACCAGTGACTCTTCATCAGATAAAGGATTCATTGGTGTGGTATTATCCTCCACAACCTCCTCCTCCATGTGAGAATAATCTCTAATGTCATCAGGTAATGGTGAGAGACGCTCTTCTATTTCTATCTTCATTTTCAACTTCTGACACTTGGAAACTAGGCAGCTGATTCGATCTTCATCTGAAAGGTTGGGTGCTGATAGATACTGCTCGAGTTTGGACAAAGTTACTTCCAACATAGCACGCTCTTTATCCTCCTCGGTCTGATAAGTATAGACACCCTCGGGCTCAGGATATTCCTCGGGATGATACTATCGGTATCCCTGATACGGTGTTGAGATGTACGCATCCATCATTTTTTTATTCCAATACTCTGGATTTTCCAAATACACCGCGCACACATCATCATAATAAGAAGTATGATAACAACCGCAACAGAAACACCGTCCATCCGTCCTTGGCTCATAATAAGCATCATCGTCCCGATCCCATCCGTCAGAGTAATAATCATCCTCCACCATTGTATCAGAATCATAGAAATATGGTGGAGGGGAAGGATTATCATAGCAAGGCATCAGTGGTTCTTCCAATTTCGCTATTTCCCGTCTAAATCGGGCCTCGTGGCAACCGATACACGGGTGAAGTGGTTCCCCGCACAAAATGCATGTAGAAGAGTCGCAAAATATAGTAAGATATGTCATCCTGCACAAACACAGCTCAACTACCCACGTAAATCACGAACAAATAAGATGACAAAATAAACACAAAATTATTATATTTTTTTTAATGAAACTTAACACTAAACACTTTGCGCACGCCTCCCCGGCAACGGCGCCATTTTGATGTCTGTCGTTAGGGACATGCAAAAACCAACTAAACTATGTAGATAGGATAAGTCGGATATCGAACCAGAGGAGGATTGTGGAAAGTGTTATAAAGTTAAGTGTTGATTAACTAAGACGAAAAAAATAAAGCTTTGATGTGAGTTTATTGATTATCTAAAATTACAAACTAAAAAGTGAAGTTTAAATCAACAGAGAAACAATGGTTCCTCCAGATTTCAGGTTTTACAGCTAGATTCAATTATGTGTTTAATCGAAACACTCACATAGACATAAGTGTTTAACCTAATTCATCAATTGTGATAACCAACGACTAAGTACTCCGGTCAATACATAACGGGAGGTTATCGAATGATTATCAATTACAATTACAAACCCTAACCCCATGTCAAATATATCCCAATTACTAGAACTCTCGGGAACTGAATGCTTAGAAATTAAGGTTTAAATAAATGCAATTGTTTACAACCAAGAAATCAAATCAATGGTGAAAAGCATCGAATGCTTAGATCACCAAGTTATACGATTGTCACAAACACATAAAATTATCCAACTTACAAAACCCTCCATCCGGAGGAAACCATAAAAGACTAGCCGCTCATCTCGAAAGATTGATCGTCAAAGGCTCGAATCACGGTTGAAACCCTGTGAGGTAGCCGCCCCCTTCTTCTGCTGTCGAGATGATAGATGATATTGTTCAAGACCCACCAATCCTCCAATACGTCGGCCCGCTTACATGGCCCAAATAGAAGTCCACGTGATGTCTTTGACGGCTCCAATTTTCTGCGTACAAAAGAAGTCCCATGTGCGGCCCACTATATTCCAACTAGACTTAGAGGTCGGC
The DNA here is from genome assembly GCA_030545235.1 of Helianthus tuberosus. NCBI lineage: Eukaryota > Viridiplantae > Streptophyta > Magnoliopsida > Asterales > Asteraceae > Helianthus > Helianthus tuberosus. Next base: position 27,847,141 of record CM060419.1, read on the forward strand.
CCATGATGTCCAACTAATTAAAACCAAAGATGCCCCTAGATGTTGTTGCTTCCATCACGTGATGCTGTATAATATATGAATTGCCGCCCCCAATCTTAAATCTCATCCATCTTCTACCGTCAATATATTTCATAATATTGATGATGTATGTTGACAAATATATCCCTCAACTTGCCTAAAAGCTGCCAAAGTTTGCCTCCTCTTTTATAATGATGAGATATGATGATTATATAAAAAAAAAAACCCCAAAAGCCACGTGAGTGTGGCTGCAAAAGTCCCAAGAAATCTCAATTCATAATGATGTTGTTGACTTACTGCCCCATAAATTCCTTTTCTCTCTCTAATAGTCAACGTAAATATATTAGGGTTTTGAGAAACCTTTTAAACCTTTTTCACACATGTACACTTTTCTATTCAACTGTAACCTACGTTCTGAGTCCGTAACTTACGTTGAGCACATTCTGTTTCTTTTGCTTGCTTTAGACCGTAGGCTACGAAACCCCACCATAGGTTACGTTACATTATTTATCATCTTCGGGTATTTTGCTTCATCTCTAAGCACTTTAAATTCACCAAATTACGCGATTCACCTACAAAACCACAAACTTTCGTAGTGAACATATTCCAAACGTATAATCACGTAAACGATAATAAATCACACAAAATACGCACGTTAACACTCGGGTTTCACACCCTCCATCAACCAACTCTTCTGTCACACCCCGACCGCGTCAAAACAATGAAACCGCGGCGGAAATGTCGGGGAGTGTTGTAACAGAATTATTGATTCACAACCATGGATACAAAAGTTTTGTTTTATTGATTCATTAAGTAATTTACATTATCTTAAAACAACCAAATAATTTATATATTGTCTATCATTATTATTATGTCACTAAGGCCTCGTCCAGGTCCTATGTGAACATGCATCCTAGCAATCAACATCACGCAACACCGCCTGAAACATATGTGAAAACAAAGTCAGTAAAGAAATGCTGGTGAGCACATAGGATTTATAAGAGTATCGGATTCGTGGCTCGTTTATATGCTGCAGTACCTCATTAGATTACAAGAGTCAAAAGTACAAACCTCATTTTGAAAAGTGTATCGCAACATGATTAACCAACTCAAATTAAGTTTGTTATAGTTTATAAAATCTCATAGCCATGATTTTTAACCCAAAACGTGTGACAACTGGCACAAAACCGGTAACTTCCGTACACATTAATTATTACTTAATGACTGCAATTTTGTGCTTAAATGTCAAAATGTCAACATTGATTGATTACATTACATGCAAGTGAATTCATGCACGTTTCATACTACAAAATATTGCTTTATGCATTAACGAGAGCGTTGCGTCAGAAATACTAGTAAACTCACCAGTAAAACACAATATGCCAACAACTCTGCAGAAGCAGTCAGACAATAAAATTGGAGCCTAGGTGTAGGTCCAATGACAAGAATGCATTAAAACCCAAGAGAACATACAAGGGTTCACGTATAGGCTTTCCGAAGACTAAAATACGCACTAAAAAGCATCCGAAACGCACTTTAAGTGCAGAATTTTATTAAATTCAGCTACAACCAGCTTTTAAACATATAAATATCATGCAGAATTTATGTTTTATTGTCCAAAATATTTCCCTAAGTGTTGGGAATTAAAAGGGTTACAAAAGGACACTTTGCGGAATAATTAAACGCTTTAACGGAACAGTATCCAACCAAACAACCGGACATTACCCGGGACACCAAAATTTTTCCCAAACACATTGTTTATTTATTTCTTGGCTAGTCGTGATCCCCGAACACCCTAACACCCACTATATATCAAATAAATAACATGTGGAAGCTTATACTTGAAAACTAACTAACAATTACTTACTAGTTACAAAATGTTACAACCACCCCCCCCAACCGAACTCGGTCACAAGGACCATCACAATCATGCCTAAATCTTGTGCAATATTTTATCCTATTATTTTATTGGATGGTTTGCTTGTAAATCTTTCCAAGATATGTGAACATATCTTATAAGACATGGACAAGATCATTCTCATCATCACTTCAAGATCACCCTCCCAACTTCACTCTCTCTCTCCCCATTTCAGCTCACCCCAAACCGCCACCATCACCACCACATAACCACCATGTTCATCCATCTTTGAGCATCATTCAAGTGTAGAAGAAGGGTTGTGGGAGCTTGCAACTTGTGGAGCTTCAAAAGGGCTTGTTTCTTGCTTGTTCTTCATCTTTTTCTCATCATTTTCATCACTATATCCTACCCTAGCCTTGTGCTAGTAGTAAGTTACTTGTACACCCTTGTTCATCTTGTTTTTGTGAGCAAAAGTTGTAGTATGATGTTTAGGTTTAAATCACAAGAACAAGAACACTAAGATGATAAATATGAAACTTTACATGAAACTTGAACATAAAAGATTATACGAAGATGAAATCTTGTTGGATGAGGGTTGGTTAAATCATACATGATATTTGATCGTTGGTTTCTTGATAAACCCGTTGTTCGGACATTTGTTGATATGATTTAGTAACGTTTAAACTATAAAGAGGCATGCTGAATTGCATTTTCAGCCAACTTCAACGGGCTGTAAACCGATAATTATAATTCGAAAAACTGATTTTCTGAAGTCTAAATTATGTATTTTCGAAAAACGAAGCAAATGACACTGGAATCGTTTTTTTTAAGGTCGTTTACTATTTTTAAAGACCCATTTTGTAACAGCAGCTAAAGCTGAGTTTTTACTGCAGTAAATGGGTGATATGTTTTTAGTCATAACTTGAAACCCATAGTGAATCAGCTCATGAAAATTGTACCGTAGATGACCACTGATGTCATAGTAATTCTCCCACTGGAATTTCGTCAATCGGACTCACGATAAATTTTAGATGAATTAATCCATAAACTGCAATCAGAAAGCAACAAATCTGATTGCAGTCCGGGAAATAAATTTTTATAAAATATTAGTAATGAACTGGAGCCCGAAATTTTTACAGAATAATATTTGGACCGTATAAGACATTCTGTAAAAATTTGGGAATTTTTGGAATAAGATAACCATTTTATTAAAATGTCCGAAAACAGTCCAGTTTTATATATATTAAAACAGAAATGACAAAAGTAGTAGCTTGCATGTCAGAATGTCGGGTTGATTATTTGAGAACGATCTAACGTGTTGTATGTTAAAGAAAATGATATGCTACTTAGCATGGACACTTCCATTTACAAATGAGACTATGGCGAAATTTTCTGAAAATCCTAACACTTAGTAAATATTTTCTAAACAAATGTTTGCTGGTGTGTTCTAAACTATGCTTTTCGAATATAAATCTCGCCATAATTTTGTAACAAAAATACACATACAACATACAAGATACATAATTCGAGTGCAAAATACAAGAAACTTATATTTATTTTTGAGAAAATAAAATAAGTAAGACACATAGTTAAAAATATAAATTATTTTTAACACAAGAATACGTACACAAAAGACAATGACTTGTACTTGTACGTGTACGATACAAGTCTAGTGACTAACGTTAAGAAAACACGTATAGGTCACGACGTTAATTAAGCAAATCCGGTGAAGTTTATGACGCAAGGAAAGCAAAGTTGTGAGTTCATGCTCCCCCTTTTCTCTTAACTGTTTTCAGTTTTATAACTTTGGGGGTGAAATACATGTTACAAATATTACAATGTTTATAAATGGTATGATATAAAAACAAGAAGCACTCTTGGTGATAACTAGTACCAAGTATGATGCGTTTTGATAAAATGATACGAAAAATGATACAAGAAATGATACGAGAAATTGTGTCACGAATAGGGTACTATAAGCACCATTAATCGTGTACATACTAAGACCGCAGAACAAAAGGTTAGATCTAATGGGTTCTAGGGCATCCCCACTCTTGGAGATAACTAGTACCGAGTAGTGTTTTTGTGTCTCCGTCGTGAATCGACAACTAGAAAAATGCCTATGGTTTGGTGACTTCCTATGTCGTGTCACATGTTAATGGCTTTGCAACCCATTAACACTTGATACATACATAAGTTCATGATTTATACATGAACACTTGATACATACATGAACACTTGATTTATACATGAATACTCGATTTACACAAGATACATACCATGTTTTTCGTACAAAGTATACAAACATTAAATACAAGAACTGCATGAATTCACACCAACATTATGTTGACGATTTTCCAAAACTCACATGTATTTCAGGTAACTAGGATGGATGTGCGCGCGGTCTTACTCATGCTCGTGGATGTCGTTATGTTTATCATTAAATAAAGATGTAACTTTTAAGACAATTTGCTATCTCGTGTTGTAAACACTTGACTTGTTTTCAGTAATGTAATGTTTGAAGTTATTTTTGAGCATGTAGTATGTTTACCTTTCATATGCAATGAGAACCTTTCATGATCACACCTCGTGCTTCCGCCTTAAAAAGGGGTGTGACAAAACGAACTATGCGGACTGTGCAAGGAGTTACGTAATTATGGATGCATACATAATTATGGAATTCAGTGCACTGAAATCACAGCAAGTCTTGTCATGTATAGATTCCCTCGGTGCAAGAAAAGGTCAAACGTGAACACCAGCTTATTAAATACTCTGCTAGAGAAATAACTGTTTGATGTCACTTATGTGGTATATGCCTGTATATATACTACTACTGCCTAGTATGACGATATCGAACAAATGTCTAAGCCTGTTGTGTTATGTTCTGTCAGAACATGGCACCCAAGAAAGCTGTGAACGCTCGTGATTAACCTCCTCCCCCACTGCCAAGAACTGCTGAAGAGCTGAATGCTCTACTGGAAGAAAGGATCTCCGCTGCTATCGCCCAATACGAGGCGAACCAAACTCAAGACAGTGGCGGGCCAAGCAATGCTAGGCATAATGGGAATGGAGATTCATCTGGAGGCAACGCAGCTCAGGGCTGCACTTTCAAGCAGTTCTTCGACTGCAAACCAATGAACTACGACGGCACAGGAGGTGTAGTAGCGTTTGTGCGTTGGACGAAGAAGACTGAAGCTACTATCCGCATGAGCAAGTGTACTGCGGATCAGCAAGTCACTTTTGCCACTGGGTTGTTTGTCGATGAAGCTCTGACTTGGTGGAACTTTCAAGTCCAAACTTTGGGTGATGATGCCGCTTATGGCCTAACTTGGGATGAACTAAAAGAAAGAATGAGGGAGGAGTATTGCTCACGTGCTGAACTCCAAAGGTTGGAGACTGAGTTTTGGCATCTGACCATGGAAGGTGCTGACATTAATGGTTATACTCGAAGGTTCCACGATCTGTCTAGAGTGCTTCCCTACATGGTGACTCCCGAATTTAAGCGTGTTGAACGCTACATTTGGGGACTGGCCCCAGAGTTTTGCGGCATGGTAACTTTGGCCAAACCTCAACCAATCACCGAGGTTGTAACTCTGGCTGTCAGCCTTACTGAAGATTGTGTTCGTATGAAGAAGCTATCGCTGAACCCCACTGAAAATACCGAGACGCATGCTGAGTCGTCCAGTGACAAGAAAAGGAAACATGCAAACCTGAATCAAGCAACTTGTAACAACAAGGGTTCCAACAAGAAACATGACAATAACCCGCCTCAGGGGGCGAAATATCTGGCAGCCATGAAAGACGCTCCAGCTAAGGGATACCTGGCACTCTGCCCAAATGCAATCATTGCAAGCGTCATCACGACGGGGTTTGTCGCGTTCCGAAGTGTGACAAATGTGGAAAATTGGGACACCGCACTAAAGACTGTTGGGGAAAAGGAAGGAACGAAAACGGAAATCGCAACGGTGCTGGTAATGCGAATGGTGGGAATGGAAATGGTAATGGCAACCAGATTGGGAATGGAGCTGGGCGAAATCAAGGATGCTTCAGTTGTGGAAGCAATGATCATTTCATGAAAGACTGCCCAAAGGGAAACAATGCTCAAGCTCGAGCATTTGTGATTGGAGCGAAGAACGCACGCGAGGACCCTAATGTGGTCACCGGTACGTTTCTCGTTAACAATCACTTTGCATCCATACTATTTGACACTGGTGCCGATTATAGCTTCATGTCTGTGGAATTTAAACGCATGCTTGGAATAGAATCTAGTAGATTAGAAATTCCTTATTCCAAAAAACTAGCCAATGGTAAACTTGTTGAATCAGGCGAAGTTGTTAGAGGTTGCACACTAGAGCTTGGTGAACGAAGATTTAGCATCGATCTCTTACCTATTCAATTGGGTAGCTTCGACGTAGTGGTCGGGATGGGCTGGTTGTCCAAGAACAAAGCTGAAGTTATTTGTCATGAGAAAATCATTCGTATCCCTTTAGCGAATGACGAAACTCTCATTGTGCATGGAGAAAAACGAGACTCGCCTCTGCGAATCATCAGTTGAATGAAGGCACATAAGTGCTTAAGGAAAGGATGTGTTGCTTTCCTAGCGCATGTTGTAGACAAGAAGGCTGAGGAGCCGAAATTCGAAGACATTCCTGTGGTAAAAGAATTCCCTGATGTTTTTCCCGAAGATCTACCAGGACTACCTCCGCAACGACAAGTCGAATTCCGTATATACTTGGTTCCAGGAGCCGCTCCTGTAGCCAAGGCACCCTATCGGCTTGCGCCATCCGAAATGCAAGAACTATCTACACAACTCCAGGAGTTGTTAGATAAAGGATTCATAAGGCCAAGCTTCTCTCCTTTGGGAGCTCCAGTATTGTTCGTGAAGAAAAAGGATGGAACTCTGCGGATGTGTATCGATTACAGAGAACTAAACAAGCTCACTATCAAGAATCGGTATCCGCTACCGAGGATTGATGACTTATTTGATCAGTTGAAAGGATCAAGTTACTATTCCAAGATCGACCTTCGATCTGGATACCATCAATTGAGGATACAGGAAGAAAGCATACCAAAGACTGCATTCAGAACACGCTGTGGGCATTACGAATTCCTTGTGATGCCATTCGGGCTGACGAACGCACCAGCGGTCTTTATGGACCTGATGAACCGCGTTTGCAAACCATATTTCGATAAATTCGTGATTGTATTTCTCGATGATATACTGATATACTCACGAACGAAAGAAGAGCATGAGCAACATCTCAGAACCATTCTGGAACTACTGAAGAAGGAGAAACTTTATGCAAAGTTCTCAAAGTGCGAATTCTGGATTCGCGAAGTACAGTTCCTTGCTCACGTTGTGAATGAGAAGGGCATTCATGTAGACCCGTCCAAGATATAAGCCATAAAGAACTGGGAAGCCCCCAAAACCCCAACTGAAGTTCGACAATTTTTGGGCTTAGTGGGCTATTATCGACGGTTTATTAAGAACTTCTCAAAGATAGCTCAACCGCTAACTACCCTTACACAGAAAGACAAGAAGTACGACTGGGGTGACAAGCAGGAACAAGCCTTCCAACTACTTAAGAATAAGCTACGCGATGCACTGATACTATATTTACCCGAAGGCACTGAAGACTTTGTGGTATACTGCGACGCTTCACGACAAGGCTTGGGTTGCGTGCTTATGCAGCGCCAAAAAGTCATCGCTTACGCTTCAAGACAATTGAAGGTACATGAAAGGAACTATACCACTCATGATTTGGAACTCGGCGCGGTGGTATTCGCCTTGAAGATCTGGCGACACTATTTATATGGTACTCGATGTACAATCTTCACGGGTCACAAAAGCTTACAACACATATTCGATCAGAAAGAATTAAACATGCGCCAGCGACGATGGGTCGAGCTGCTAAACGATTATGACTGTGAGATCAAGTACCATCCTGGAAAGGCAAACGTTGTAACAGATGCATTAAGCCGGAAGGAAAGGGTTAAGACCCTAAGCGTTGGAGCATTGGAAATGACTATTCGAACGAACCTCACTACGCGCATTCGTGACGCACAACAAGAAGCTGTCAAGAGAGAAAACCGTAAGGCTGAATACCTCCGGGGTATGTTGAAATATATGGTGCCAAATGAAGAGGGAGCCTTATACTTTAAGAAGCGTATTTGGGTTCCACTCTATGGTGGCATACGAGAAGTCGTTCTTGACGAAGCACAAAAATCGAGATATTCGATCCATCCAGGATCAGAAAAATGTATCAAGACTTGAAAGAATATTATTGGTGGCTGAGACTAAACAGCGATGTTGCTGTTTATGTTGGAAAATGCCTAACCTGTGCTAAGGTTAAGGCTGAATATCAGAAACCGTCCGACCTACTACAACAACCCGAGATACCCATGTGGAAATGGGAACAAATCTCGATGGACTTCATAACAAAATTACCCAAGACCCCAAGAGGGCACGATATGATATGGGTGATAGTCGATCGGTTAACGAAGTCTGCGCACTTCCTACCGATCCGGGAAAAAGACAGCACTGGAAAGCTTGTTGAGATATACTTAAAAGAAATTGTGGCACGTCATGGAGTGCCTATCTCGATTATTTCAGACAGAGATGGACGCTTTGTCTCGAGAAGCAATCCTTTCAGGAAGCCTTTGGATCTCAGCTAGATCTAAGCACGGCCTTCCATCCACAAACAGACGGCCAGAGTGAACGGACTATACAGACGCTAGAAGATATGCATCGTGCATGTGTCATGGACTCAGGCGGCAGCTGGGTTACTCACCTACCTTTAGTTAAGTTTTCCTACAATAACAATTATCATACGAGCATAAAAGCCGCACCGTTTGAAGCTCTGTATGGCCGCAAATGCCGATCGCCCTTATGTTGGGCAGACGCTGGAGATAAACATATGGTTGGTCCTGAACTGGTACAAGAGACAACTGACAATATTACGCAAATCCGAGAGCGCATTAAGGCGGCTCAAGATCGACAAAAGAGCTACGTTGATCAAAGACGAAAACCATTGGAATTCAAAGTGGGAGACAAAGTTTTGTTAAAAGTCTCACCTTGGAAGGGCGTAGTAAGATTCGGAAAACGTGGGAAGCTGAATCCCCGATACATCGGACGATTCAAAATCTTGGAAAGAATTGGTACCGTGCCCTACAAGTTGGAATTACCGGAAGAACTTAATGGAGTACATGATACGTTCCATGTATCCAACCTCAAGAAGAGTCCAACACAAGAAAACGTGATCATCCCTGCGGGTGAAGTGCATATTGATGACGCCCTCCGATTTACAAAACAACTCGTTGAGGTTACCGACTGGAAAGTCAACAAGACCAGGAGGAGCACGGTTAAACTTGTCAAAGTACGTTGGAACTCTAAGCACGGACCCGAGTACACGTGGGAACGTGAAGACCAGTTGAAAGAAAAGTATCCCCACCTGTTCAAGAAGACTCCTGCGAGAGTTAGTTCAGCCTGAATTTCGGGACGAAATTCTTTTAACAGGGGGAGACTGTGACAACTGGCACAAAACCGGTAACTTTCGTACACTTTAATTATTACTTAATGACTGCAATTATGTGCTTAAATGTCAACATTGATTGATTACATTACATGCAAGTGAATTCATGCACGTTTCATACTACAAAATATTGCTTTATGCATTAAAGAGAGCGTTGCGTCAGAAATACTAGTAAACTCACCGGTAAAACATAATATACCAACAACTCTGCAGAAGCAGTCAGACAATAAAATTGGAGCCTAGGTGTAGGTCCAATGACAAGAATGCATTAAAACCCAAGAGAACATACAAGGGTTCACGTATAGGCTTTCCGAAGACTAAAATACGCACTAAAAAGCACCTGAAACGCACTTTAAGTGTAGAATTTTATTAAATTCAGCTATAACCAGCTTTTAAACATATAAATATCATGCAGAATTTATGTTTTATTGTCCAGAATATTTCCCTAAGTGTTGGGAATTAAAAGGGTTACAAAAGGACACTTTGCGGAATAATTAAACGCTTTAACGGAACAGTATCCAACCGAACAACCGCACATTACCCGGGACACCAAAATTTTTCCCAAACACATTGTTTATTTATTTCTTAGCTAGTCGTGATCCCCGAACACCCTAACACCCACTATATATCAAATAAATAACATGTGGAAGCTTATACTTGAAAACTAACTAACAATTACTTACTAGTTACAAAATGTTACAACCAACCCCCCCCCCAACTGAACTCGGTCACAAGGACCATCACAATCATGCCTAAATCTTGTGCAATATTTTATCCTATTATTTTATTAGATGGCTTGCCTGTAAATCTTACCAAGATATGTGAACATATCTTATAAGACATGGACAAGATCATTCTCATCATCACTTCAAGATCACCCTCCCAACTTCACTCTCTCTCTCCCCCTTTCGGCTCACCCCAAACCGCCACCATCACCACCACATAACCACCATGTTCATCCATATTTGAGCATCATTCAAGTGTAGAAGAAGGGTTGTGGGAGCTTGCAACTTGTGGAGCTTCAACAGGGCTTGTTTCTTGCTTGTTCTTCATCTTTTTCTCATCATCTTCATCACTAGATCCTACCCTAGCCTTGTGCTAGTAGTAAGAACACTAAGATGATGAATATGAAACTTGAACATAAAAGATTATATGAAGATGAAATCTTGTTGGATGAGGGTTGGTTTGTCACAACCCCAAAATCCACCATGCAGAGCATCGCCGCTTGGAGGCGTGACATGACCAGGATCGAGCCACCAATCACATTGAACATCGTAATTAAGTAAATAAGACCAACCACAATACAATTGGTGACCAAAGCTAGTTAACCATGTTTAGTTTAAACAGCGGAAGCATAAAAGTAAATCCAAAAGCATAAGTCCATAGTTTATAAGTTAAAGTTCAAAACACAAGTTTAATAAGTGCATAAGGATTTAAATAATACGCACGGAACATAACAGTCCGTACACCACAACGACTCCTTCCTCGTGCAAGCTCCAAGCGTTTAACGACCTGTAAGGCATGTAACAACGAGTCAACAACAAAGTTGAGTGAGTTCACGTTTGGTTGTTTAGTTTTAAGTTGTTTCTGAAAACCGTGGTTTAACTTTCGTTGGCTTAATTTGCCGTGGGGGTTACCCCGTAGTTGAAAGTATGCTTAACCAGTTCCTTTTTCATTACCCAATCCATAACCATAATCAGTGGGGGCTTTCCCCGTGTGAACTACTAGACGGTATGATATCGACTACTACGCAAATAAGTTGTGCCCTATATCAGCGTCTATCATCACTGATAATCTGCCATAGTCCATTAGTACACGTCCGTCCGACTGGCACGGTGTGAGGTTTGTCAAACCTAATAGCGCTATTAACTAATGACCCGCTCGCCATTGGCCTCGGCGATTAAGTCGATATAATGAAGATGGACTTATTGATAGAGTTTTATCTAGCTAGTTTTTAAGTTTGTTGTCCTACACCAGGAGGACGAACGTACGTATTCTACACCAGGAGAATTCGTAGGATTAATTATGGCATCCTACCTATGGAGGATGGCCTTACATATCCTACCCAAGGAGGATATGTAGATTTCCGTTTTAAATTCTTTAACCCATTCCCAACCACCGGGAATCCCATGCCTTAGAAAGTGTGTGAACTCACCTCGGTTTGCTCGGTTAGATTCTCAAATATAGCTAACAGTCAAGGTCGGTCAATCATGTCCTAATATGATTACCAGTTAGTCATTTAGTGATTTTTAAATAGAGCACAAAGTTCCTACACGTTTCTATCACATAACATGCATCACTTTAATTGTTTATGCCCATATATACTTCCCATCCATTCCCCACTCAAAAACATACATACGATAATGCACATAACACATATAACATGTTATATCATTCACAGATAACATACCCGACATTTAGACACGCAATTTACGACTTAAGTCATTTCAACTTTTATATTCAAAACTGGGCTGTTTTCGGAGATTTTAATAAAATAGTTAACCTATTCCAAAAATTCCTAACTTTTTACAGTAGGACTGAATCCATCCAAATATTATTGTGTAAAAATCTCGGGATCCAATTCATCACCAATATTTTATAAAAATTCATTTTCCGGACTGAACTCAGATTTATCTTTTTCTGACCACAGTCCACGGAATAATTTATTTAAAATTCATCGAGCGTCTGATTTATGAAATTCCAGTGGGGTAATTACAAATACATCAGTAGTCATCTACTGTACAAATTTCATGAGCTGATTCATCATAGATTTCCAGTTATGACAAAAAATATAACACCTATTTTCAGCAGCAAAAATGTAGCTTGAGCCGCTGTTACAAAATGACCCTTTAAAAATAGTAAACGAAGTCCAAAAATTATGATTCCAGTGCCATTAGAACCGTATTTCATAATACATAAATCTAGAGTTCAGAAAACACATTTTTCGCTTTATTAAGGTTCAGTTATAGCCAACTGAAGTTGGCTGTAATCAGCAAGCAGCTTTCTGTTTTTCAGCTTTTACATTCTAATTTGAGTTAGATTGGTTCCGTTAACATGCATAATGATCAACAACATTTCTAGTACTCAATATTAACAAGTAAATCAGCAAGTAATCAGCAATATATCCAAACAACTTCATACTAACATTTTTACATCATGTTTCATCTTCTTGTTTAAACCATTTTTAGTGTTCTTGTAGATTTAACATATTACATCTTTTAATCATGAAACAAGATGAACAAAGGTGACATAAGGAACTTACTACTAGCTTAAAGCTAGGGATGATTCTTAGTGAAAAAGATGGAGAGGATGAAAAGCAAGAACAAAGCTCCTAGAATGCCCTTCAAGATGCAACCTTTATGGATCACCTTCAAGCTTGTATGGAACTTGAATATGATGAAGATGATGGTGGTTATGTGGTGGTGAGGGGGGCGGTTATGTGCAGCCAAGAGGGAGAGAGAGAGAGTTTTGAGGGAGGTGAAGTGAACTTGTGAGGATTGAGATCTTATAAGATTTCTTGGAAATCCCCTTAGCCACCCTACTTGATCTTAGTGTAATCATCACACATATTTTTGGCCAAATCAACAAGAAAGATAGAAAAAATAAAATCTAGAGAATATTTGGTGATGATGATGACCGAAATAGGCTGGGGGGGGGGGGGGGTTAATTGTAACATTTTGATGGCTAGTTGGTAAATATAAGTTCAAATCCAAGTATGTGGTTTCATATGTTAGTTAGTGGACATTCTAGTGGGTGTTATGGTATTCGGGGATCATAACTATCCAAGAAATATTAATACAATGTTTTTGACAAATATTTGGTGTCTCGGTTAATGTCCGGTTGTTCGGTCGGATACTGTTCCGTTAAAGTGCTTAATTAATCCGTAAAGTGTCTATTATGTATATTTTTGTAACACAATTAATTCCTAACACTCAGGAAAGCATACCGGACTATTTAGTGACTTTTCTGTATACTACTATTATGTTGACACACACATTTAAGTATAACACTGTAATCAGGGAAGCAGTTAAATGATTCAGCACAGTCATCAAGCACTTTAATTATCATAAATAAATTGTACGGATACATGGAATTTCGAGGGTTGTCACATTCTCCCCCCGTTAAGAAAATTCCGTCCCGAAATTTAGTGCGTAGTTACTGAGGAAACTAGTTAAGTTGCGGTGTTTACTGGTTTTCCTGGGGTGTCCCATCATTCCCCCGTTGATTTGGAATTTCGTCCCGAAATTCTGCAGTAGCTTCAGCCTCAGTAGTGGTTGTACTGTTTCCGAACAACTAGGGATATCTGAGTTTCATTTGGTCTTCTCGTTCCCAGGTATACTCTGGGCCACGACGAGCATTCCAACGAACTCGGACCAGAGGTATCTTGGTACGCTTGAGGATCTTAACATCTCGATCCGTAATCTCCACTGGTTCCTTGATGAATCGCAGCTGGTTGTCGATTGTGAGTTCCTTGAGAGGAACTATGAGGGTCTCATCTGATAGACACTTCTTCAGATTTGACACGTGGAATACGTTGTGAACTCCGCTGAGTTCTTCAGGTAGGTTCAGCCTGCAAGCGACTTTGCCAATTTTCTCAATGATTTCAAAGGGTCCAACGTATCGCGGGTTGAGTTTGCCTCATTTTCCAAATCGAACTACACCTTTCCAAGGTGAGACTTTGAGTAGCACTCGATCCCCAACCTGGAACTCGAGTGGTTTTCTTCCTTTATCAGCATAGCTTTTCTGACGGTCACGAGCTGCCGCCATTCGCTGTCGTATCTGAGCAATCCTCTCAGTCGTGTCTATTACGAGTTCTGGGCCAGTAATTTGGCTGTCACCAACTTCTGCCCAACAGAGAGGTGATCAGCATTTGCATCCGTATAATGCCTCGAATGGAGCGGCTTGGATGCTGGTGTGGTTGCTGTAGTTATATGAAAACTCCACTAACGGGAGATGCTTTTCCCAGCCATTTCCAAAGTCGATTACGCATGCCCTAAGCATGTCTTCAAGGGTTTGTATGGTGCATTCATATTGCCCATCCGTCTGTGGGTGATAAGCGGTGCTCATATCTAAACGTGAGCCAAAAGACTTGTGCATTGCTTGCCACAGTTCAGAAGTAAAACGCGCGTCACGATAAAAAATGATGGAGGTTGGCACTCCGTGCCTTGAAACCACTTCCTTTAGGTAAATGTCTGCAAGAGTAGAAAACTTATCCGTTTCTTTAATAGCCAGAAAATGTGCAGACTTGGTCAATCGATCCACTATTACCCAAATAGTGTCATTTCCGCGTTGAGATCTAGGCAGGCCAGTAACGAAATCCATGGAAATTTGCTCCCATTTCCATTTAGGTATCTCTGGTTGTTGAAGTAGGCCTGATGGTTTCTGATATTCGGTCTTGACTCTCGCACAAGTCAAGCACTTACTGACGTAGGTTGCTATGTGGGCTTTCATGCCAGGCCACCAATACGTAGTCTTGAGGTCGTGGTACATTTTATCCGAACCAGGATGTACCGAATAACGAGACTTGTGTGCTTCATCCATCACAAGCTCGCGTAGGTTTCCGTAAAGTGGCACCCAGATGCGCCCTGTTACATAGTAGGCACCGTCTTCCTTTTGTGCTAATCGTTTCCTTGATCCTCGTAGGGACTCAGCCCTGATGTTTTCTGCTTTCAACGCTTCAACCTGAGCATCTAGTATCTGAGCAGGAACACTAGATTGAATGGTAAGTTGTAACGCTCGCACACGTTTAGGTATGGTATCCTTTCGACTGAGGGCGTTGGCCACCACATTGGCTTTGCCCGGATGGTACTTGATAGCGCATTCATAATCGTTCAAGAGTTCAACCCATCGGCGTTGTCGCATGTTTAATTCCTTTTGCTTGAAGATATGCTCGAGACTCCTGTGATCGGTGTAAATGGTGCACTTGGTACCGTACAGGTAATGTCTCCATATCTTATGTGCGAAAACAACTGCTCCCAGCTCCAAGTCATGCGTAGTGTAGTTTCTTTTGTGAACTTTAAGTTGGCGCGATGAGTTGGCAATGACTTTGTCATGTTGCATCAACATGCAACCAAGTCCTTGGATGGAAGCGTCACAATAAACCACAAAATCATCTATGCCTTCAGGCAATGAGAGGATAGGCGCGCTACAAAGTCTGTCTTTTAAGTGCTGAAATGCGGACTCCTGTGCATCTCCCCAACGGTAGATGACACCCTTCTGAGTCAGTGAAGTGAGAGGTTGCGCAATCTTGGAGAAATCTTTGATAAACCTTCTGTAGTATCCTGCCAAACCCAAGAATTGGCGGATTTCTGTTGGTGTGCGGGGTGCAGGCCAGTTCTTGATTGAGTCAACCTTGGATGGATCAACATGAATCCCATCCTTGTTTACCACATGGCCTAGAAAGTGGACTTCGCGAAGCCAGAAGTCACATTTCGAAAACTTGGCATACAACAGCTCTTTTCGAAGAAGTTCCAGAATAAGCCTCAGATGTTGCTCGTGTTCCTTCTGACTCTTAGAATAGATCAGGATGTCGTCGATGAACACTATGACAAACTTATCCAGGTACGGCTTGCACACTCGGTTCATGAGATCCATGAAGACTGCTGGTGCATTTGTCAGCCCGAATGGCATAACCAGAAACTCGTAATGGCCGTAACGAGTTCTGAATGCTGTTTTGGAGACGTCCTTATCTCGGACCCTCAGCTGATGGTATCCCGATCTCAAATCAATCTTGGAGTAATAGCTTGACCCTTGCAACTGGTCGAACAAGTCGTCAATACGTGGAAGAGGATAACGATTCTTCACAGTCACCTTGTTGAGTTCGCGGTAGTCGATACACATTCTGAAAGTACCGTCTTTCTTCTTTACAAACAAGACTGGAGCTCCCCAGGGCGAAGAGCTAGGACGTATGAAGCCCTTTTCCAAGAGTTCTTGTACTTGCGTGGATAGTTCTTCATGTTCTGATGGAGCTAGACGATATGGCGCTCGAGCTATGGGCACTGCTCCAGGAGCTGGCTCGATTTGAAACTCAACTTGGCGATGAGGCGGAAGACCATGTAATTCCTCAGGAAATACCTCAGGAAAATCATGCACAATAGGAATGTCTTCAATCCTCTTCTCTTTCGTTGACGTGTCAGTAACGAGTGCTAAAATGGCAGTGTGGCCATTTCACAAACACTTCTGGGCCTTTAGGAAAGAGATGATGCCTACGACTGCACCACTCTTGTCGCCTTGAATCACGAGGGGTTCCTCACCAGAACGAGGAATGCGGATAATTTTCTCCTTGCAAACAATCTCCGCTTGATGATGAGATAGCCAATCCATCCCGATAACAACGTCAAAACTACCCAGTGTGATAGGAATAAGATCGATAGGGAAAGTCTGACCAGCTAAGACGAGGTTACAACCCTTAACTACGTGTGTGGCTTCAAGGCTTTTACCGTTAGCTAGTTCTACTGTGTGTTTGGTGTTCAGGAGTGTTGGCGTACGCTTAAGCATCTGACTAACTTTCAAGGACACATAACTAGTATCGGCACCCGAATCGAATAAAACAATAACAAAGAAATCATCCAGAAGAAACTTACCCATCACAACGTTGGGATCGTTCCTTGCATCACCTTGACCAATCACGAACACACGACCCCTTGCTCCATTACCATTGTTGTTACCCCCGTTGTTGCCTCCATTGTTGTTCCTGTTTCCTTGATTGTTGTTGTTCTGATTCTGGTTCAGTTGGGGGCAGTTCCTCTTAAAGTGACCTTCAGCGCCACACTAAAAGCATCCTTTATTGCCCTGCTGTTGCTGCTGCTGGTGGTTCTGTGGTGCTTGTTGTTGTTGGCGATTCTGGTTTGCAGGACGCGGGCTCCTGCAATCCTTAGCTTCATGACCCAACTTTTGACATCTCTGACAACGGCCCTTGTTGCACTGCCCGCTGTGATGCTTGTTGCACTGGTTGCACTTGGGGTGGTTTCCTCAGTATCCACCCTGTCCTTGATTACCGGAAGATTGCTGACCAGAACTCTGGTAGTCATCAGTCTTTTGCTGCTGAGACTGAACCGAAGCAGAACCCTTACTGGAGTTCCCATCCCATTTTCTCTTGTTGTCGGTAGGTACATCAGAAGTAGTTGTGGCACTGATTCGTTTGGGCAGCCTGTTTTGCTCCACCGCCTGGTCAGTGAGTCGATGGGCCAACTTGATGATTTGTTGTATGGTACCCAGGTTGGCTGAAGTCACGTGACTTTGAATCTCTGGTACAAGGCATTTGAGATACAACTCAATTCGTTTGATAGGAGGGTCCACCATGGTAGGGCACAAGATGGCCAGCTCATTTGACCTTTTCGTATACGCCTCAATCTTAGACCCTGTCATTTTCAGGTTGAAAAATTCCACCTCTAGCTTGTGGATATCATCCCGACTACAGTACTCCTCTTTGGTCAGTTCTTTGAAACCATTCCAGGGGGTGGCATTAGAAACTGCCAGTCCTAATAGTTTAACCTGTGCTTTCCACCAGGTTAACGCAGTGCCTTCAAGTGTTCCGGTAGCATATTTCACCCTACGGTCTTCAGGACATTCGCACATCTCGAAAACAGACTCAAGCTTTTCAAACCAGTGATGAAGGCCTACTGCTCCTTCTGTGCCACTAAAAGTAATAGGTCGGCAGTCCATGAACGTTTTGAACGTGCACACAGGAGGCTGAGCATGTTGACCTGTTGCACGAGAATAAAAGACAAGATTAAGCATGAGGGTTGGTTTGCGAAGGTAGGATCTAAACGTCCTAAGGTGAGTTGGTATGGCAGGTTATACCTCCTGCAGGGTTAGCTGTGAGTGCCTCAGCGACTCGTTCATTGATCAAAGCCGTCAACTGGGCTTGAGTGAGGTTGATACGTCCTCCGCGTCCACTCATGATCTTCATAATGAAGCAACGTAAGTGAGAAAAGTGTCGCGAAAATGCGCAAGTGTGGGACGACAGTAGAGAGTAAGCACACAGGGTTCAAATAGTAATTATCACATTATCTAGTGCACAGTGAGAACTATCTAACCGACAATATAACATAAATCATACCACTTATGGTGTCGAGTCTTGCACGTGGGGTGAAGCGTCGTTGTGGATCGTTGAACACTGTACAGGTTATAGTCTGGTTTTATCAAAAAGCTTTTCCCTTTTTAAAACCAAGTTCACTATAACCAATGACTCTGATACCAATCTGTCACACCCCCAAAATCCACCATGCAGAGCGTCGCCGCTTGGAGGCGTGACATGACCAGGATCGAGCCACCAATCATATTGAACATCGTAATTATGTAAATAAGACCAACCACAATACGATTGGTGACCAAAGCTAGTTAACCATGTTTAGTTTAAATAGCGGAAGCATAAAAGTAAATCCAAAAGCATAAGTCCATAGTTTATAAGTTAAAGTTCAAAACACAAGTTTAATAAGTTCATAAGGATTTAAATAATACGTACGGAACATAACAGTCCGTACACCACAACGACTCCTTCCTCGTGCAAGCTCCAAGCGTTTAACGACCTGTAAGGCATGTAACAACGAGTCAACAACAAAGTTGAGTGAGTTCACGTTTGGTTGTTTAGTTTTAAGTTGTTTCTGAAAACCGTTGTTTGACTTTCGTTGGTTTAATTTGCCGTGGGGGTTACCCCGTAGTTGAAAGTATGTTTAACCAGTTCCTTTTTCATTACCCAATCCATAACCATAATCAGTGGGGGCTTTCCCCGTGTGAACTACTAGACGGTATGATATCGACTACTACGCAAATAAGTTGTGCCCTATATCAGCGTCTATCATCACTGATAATCTGCCATAGTCCATTAGTACACGCCCGTCCGACTGGCACGGTGTGAGGTTTGTTAAACCTAATAGCGCTATTAACTAATGACCCGCTCGCCATTGGCCTCGGCGATTAAGTCGATAAAATGAAGAGGGACTTATTGATAGAGTTTTGTCTAGCTAGGTTTTAAGTTTGTTGTCCAACACCAGGAGGATGAACGTACGTATTCTGCACCAGGAGAATTCGTAGGATTAATTATGGCATCCTACCTATGGAGGATGGCCGTACATATCCTACCCAAGGAGGATATGTACATTTCCGTTTTAAATTCTTTAACCCATTCCCAACCACCGGGAATCCCATGCCTTAGAAAGTGTGTGAACTCACCTCGGTTTGCTCGGTTAGATTCTCAAATATAGCTAACAGTCAAGGTCGGTCAATCACGTCCTAATATGATTACCAGTTAGTCATTTAGTGATTTTTAAATAGAGCACAAAGTTCCTACACGTATCTATCACATAACATGCATCACTTTAATTGTTTATGCCCATATATACTTCCCATCCATTCCCCACTCAAAAACATACATACGATAATGCACATAACACATATAACATGTTATATCATTCACAGATAACATACCCGACATTTAGACACGCAATTTACGACTTAAGTCATTTCAGCTTTTATATTCAAAACTGGGCTGTTTTCGGAGATTTTAATAAAATATTTAACATATTCCAAAAATTCCCAACTTTTTACAAAAGGTCTTAATCGATCCAAATATTATTGTGTAAAAATCTCGGGATCCAATTCATCACTAATATTTTATAAAAATTCATTTTCCGGACTAAACTCAGATTTATCTTTTCTGACCACAGTCCACGGAATAATTTATTTAAAATTTATCGAGCGTCCGATTTACGAAATTTCAGTGGGGTAATTACAAATACATCAGTTGTCATCTACTGTACAAATTTCATGAGCTGATTCATCATAGATTTCCAGTTATGACCAAAAATATAACACCTATTTTCAGCAGCAAAAATGCAGATTGAGCCGCTGTTACAAAATGACCCTTTAAAAATAGTAAACGAAGTCCAAAAATTATGATTCTAGTGCCATTAGAACCGTATTTCATAATACATAAATCTAGAGTTCAGAAAACACATTTTTCGCTTTATTAAGGTTCAGTTATAGCCAAGTGAAGTTGGCTGTAATCAGCAAGCAGCTTTCTGTTTTTCAGCTTTTACATTCTAATGCGAGTTAGATTGGTTCCGTTAACATGCATAATGATCAACAACATTTCTAGTACTCAATATTAACAAGTAAATCAGCAAGTAATCAGCAATATATCCAAACAACTTCATACTAACATTTTTACATCATGTTTCATCTTCTTGTTTAAACCATTTTTAGTGTTCTTGTAGATTTAACATATTACATCTTTTAATCATGAAACAAGATGAACAAAGGTGACATAAGGAACTTACTACTAGCTTAAAGCTATGAATGATTCTTAGTGAAGAAGATGGAGAGGATGAAAAGCAAGAACAAAGCTCCTAGAATGCCCTTCAAGATGCAACCTCTATGGATCACCTTCAAGCTTGTATGGAACTTGAATATGATGAAGATGATGGTGGTTATGTGGTGGTGAGGGTGGCGGTTATGTGCAGCCAAGAGGGAGAGAGAGAGAGAGTTTTAAGGGAGGTGAAGTGAACTTGTGAGGATTCAGATCTTATAAGATTTCTTGGAAATCCCCTTAGCCACCCTACTTGATCTTAGTGTAATCATCACACATATTTTTGGCCAAATCAACAAGTAAGATAGAAAAAATAAAATCTAGAGAATATTTGGTGATGATGATGACCGAAATAGGCTAGGGGGGTTAATTGTAACATTTTGATGGCTAGTTGGTAAATATAAGTTCAAATCCAAGTATGTGGTTTCATATGTTAGTTAGTGGACATTCTAGTGGGTGTTATGGTATTCGGGGATCATAACTATCCAAGAAATATTAACACAATGTTTTTGACAAATATTTGGTGTCCCGGTTAATGTCCGGTTGTTCGGTCGGATACTGTTCCGTTAAAGTGCTTAATTAATCCGTAAAGTGTCTATTATGTATATTTTTGTAACACAATTAATTCCTAACACTCAGGAAAGCATACCGGACTATTTAGTGACTTTTCTGTATACTACTAGTATGTTGACACGCACATGTAAGTATAACACCGTAATCAGAGAAGCAGTTAAAGGATTCAGCACAGTCATCAAGCACTTTAATTATCATTAATAAATTGTACGGATACATGGAATTTCGAGGGTTGTCACATGGTTAAATCATATATGATATTTGATCGTTGGTTTCTTGATAAACCCGTTGTTCGGACATTTGTTGATACGATTTAGTAACGTTTAAACTATAAAGAGGCATGCTGAATTGCATTTTCAGCCAACTTCAACGGGCTGTAAACCGATCATTATAATTCGAAAAACTGATTTTCTGAAGTCTAATTTATGTATTTTCGAAAAACAAAGCAAATGGCACTAGAATCATATTTTTTTGAGGTCGTTTACTATTTTTAAAGACCCGTTTTGTAACAGCAGCTAAATCTGATTTTTTACTGCAGTAAATGGGTGATATGTTTTTAGTCATAACTTGAAACCCATATTGAATCAGCTCATGAAAATTGTACCGTAGATGACCACTGATATCATAGTAATTCTCCCACTGGAATTTCGTCAATCGGACTCACGATAAATTTTAGATGAATTAATCCGTAAACTGCAATCAGAAAGCGACAAATCTGATTGCAGTCCGGGAAATAAATTTTTATAAAATATTGGTTATGAACTGGACCCCGAAATTTTTACACAATAATACATGGACCGTATAAGACATTCTGTAAAAATTTGGGAATTTTTGGAATAAGATAACCATTTTATTAAAATGTACGAAAACCGTCCAGTTTTATATATATTAAAACTGAAACGAAAAAAGTAGTAGCTTGCATGTCAGAATGTCGGGTTGATTATTTGAGAACGATCTAACGTGTTATATGTTAAAGAAAATGATATGCTACTTAGCATGGACACCTCCATTTACAAAGGAGACTATGGCAAAATTTTCTGAAAATCCTAACACTTAGTAAATATTTTCTAGACAAATGTTTGCTAGTGTGTTCTAAACTATGCTTTTCGAATATAAATCTCGTCATAATTTTTGTAACAAAAATACACATACAACATACAAGATACATAATTCGGGTGCAAAATACAAGAAACTTATATTTATTTTTGAGAAAATAAAATAAGTTAGACACATAGTTAAAAATATAAATTATTTTTAACACAAGAATACGTACATAAAAGACAGTGACTTGTACTTGTACGATACAAGTCTAGTGATTAACGTTAAGAAAACACGTATTGGTCACGACGTTAATTAAGCAAATCCGGTGAAGTTTACGACGCAAGGAACGCAAAGTTGTGAGTTCATGCTCCCCCTATTCTCTTAACTGTTTTCAGTTTTATAACTTC
The DNA here is from genome assembly GCA_030545235.1 of Helianthus tuberosus. Lineage (NCBI taxonomy): Eukaryota > Viridiplantae > Streptophyta > Magnoliopsida > Asterales > Asteraceae > Helianthus > Helianthus tuberosus. The sequence continues at coordinate 27,869,878 of CM060419.1, forward strand.
GGGGGTGAAATACATGTTACAAATATTACAACGTTTATAAATGGTATGATACAAAAACAAGAAGCACTCTTGGTGATAACTAGTACCAAGTATGATGCGTTTTGAGAAATGATACGAAAAATGATACAAGAAATGATACGAGAAATCGTGTCATGAATAGGGTACTATAAGCACCATTAATCGTGTACATACTAAGACCGCAGAACAAAAGGTTAGATCTACTGGGTTCCAGGGCAGCCCCACTCTTGGTGACAACTAGTACCGAGTAGTGTTTTTGTGTCTCCGTCATGAATCGACAACTAGAAAAATGCCTATGGCTTGGTGACTTCCTATGTCGTGTCACATGTTAATGGCTTTGCAACCCATTAACACTTGATACATACATAAGTTCATGATTTATAGATGAACACTTGATACATACATGAACACTTGATTTATACATGAATACTCGATTTACACAAGATACATACCATGTTTTTCGTACAAAGTATACAAACGTTAAATACAAGAACTGCATGAATTCACACCAACATTATGTTAACAATTTTCCAAAACTCACAAGTATTTCAGGTAACTAGGATGGATGTGCGCGCGGTCTTACTCATGCTCGTGGATGTCGTTATGTTTATCATTAAATAAAGATGTAACTTTTAAGACAATTTGCTATCTCGTGTTGTAAACACTTGACTTATGTTTTCAGTAATGTAATGTTTGAAGTTATTTTTGAGCATGTAGTATGTTTACCTTTCGTATGCAATGAGAACCTTTCATGACCACACCTCGTGCTTCCGCCTTAGAAAGGGGTGTGACAAAACGTTTGTTTAAGTAAACCAAATCGTAAATTGTTCTCGTTACAAAACTTGTATGGTTCATATCATTTCGAAAACATCGTTGTGTGACATCGTTTCAAAATCGTTTCCCAAGTGAACTAAATAATGCCACGGAATATAATATGATAAAAGCACTTATATATAAGAAGTACTAGCGGCGTATCTACCATGCTTTTACCATGTTACACCTGTCCCATTACCTAATCACAACCCAAAACCAATTGTTTGTTCAAATTGTTTATCTCGTTTAGATCGTTTCAAATCGTTTAACTCGTTTCAATCGTTTCAAGTCGTTTAACTCGTCCCAAAATCGTTTTCGTTTTAATTGTGAAACTACTTTTGGTCGTCTCGCTAATAACATCCAAACCTTCGTGACTCGACTATCTCGAAACTCGCATTAACAAACCACCAAAGGGTAAGTTAACAATCACAGATTCGGTCGTTACCAACATAACCCCCACACATAACCATGGGTGTAGTCTGATAACGGGATTTGTCAGATCCTATGGTACCATAACCTAATACTGGTCGGTTCGGCCAAAATTAATGAATGTCATTCGTTATGTAACTACGTCCAACAAGTTCATTCACATTATCGAAATCGTTATTAGTTTAAGATAAACCATGTTAAACGTTTTTGAAACCATCGTTAAAATATCGAAATCGTTTTAATACATATGAATCACCCCAAAACAATTGAAAATAGTAAAAGAGGGGATCTATGTACTCACATCGAAGTGCAAAGTATCCTCAATCTAAAGAACTCAACAAGCTCAGGTAAATCAAGGAAACTCAAGCAGCACCTAGTAATCGAATCACTAGTCAAATAAATAGACACCTAAATAAGCAGATCGGATAGAATGAGGTTTCGTAAACCAAATGAGTATTGGAAATCATGTGATATGGTTTAACAAAGACTACATTCTAAATCGGAACATATGCTAAGTGCTTTCGACCCGTTACGACCCATTAAGGTAGCTTACGCTACTTTAACGCGTCGTTCGCGCAAACGCGTGTTCGAGTTGTCTAACTAGTCCTATGACAAGTATTATATGCCTAAACATGTTTAAATATGTTGCATAATCAGTTAAGTGGCAAAAGTTTAGGTTACGTATGCCTAAAATCCAATTATGCATGAAAAGGGCATTTTGGTCATTTACCTAAGACATATAAACTACCTATCATACAACTACTTAAACTAGGTGACCATAAGGTATAACCTCGGAAGGTTATTCCCTATGCAACTATGGTCACATAATATGCTTTGTCGGATCCTAATGATCGACCAAATGGGCCGAGTTCGAAAGTCTAAGCGGTGGTTTAGACCGCTTGACTTACGACTCTAAACAATCACTAAACTAAAAGTGAGGAGCTAAACATGTTAAAACATGTTTAACTAAATTAGAAAACAGGTTTTGATATCAAAACAAAGTGTTTTGATACCCAAGAGTAGTTTGGTTGCAAAATGCGCATAAATACGCATTTTGACCAAAACTACGACGCGTCACTACGCCTAGTCAACGTGGTAATCAGTAGGTATAGTCACAAGGGACTATAACCATCGTGATTACGCTCACGTTTGAAAGTTCAAAAGAACTTTGTGTTGACCAAAGACTGGTCAATGCAGAAAGTCAAACACTGTTTGACTTTCGTGCTCGAAAACCAATAAAAGAACGAAAGAAGCTTACAAAGGGTCCAAGCTAGGGAGAACTTGATCTATAATACTCAGGTATGAAGCAATGGCTTCAACTTAGAGTATTAAAATGATCAAGGGTGCAGAAAAATGAAAAAGGGCATGGCTATATATAGTTTTCGTAATACCGTTAGGATCGTTTCTTGCTAAGGAGGAAACAATCTTGGCCTTACATGTGGGCTAATGGTTTTAGAAACCATGGGAGCATGAAAAACTATCAAAACCCAGCAGATGGTATGCCAAAACAAGGGTTGAAAGCCATCAAAACCTCAAAAATGGGCCAGATTCATTGTTTCTGTCTGATAGTCTATCACGCCCCGCGTAAGATGAGACCCTATCTTACGCGGCCCGCCAGAGCTAGTTTGATAGAATTGCAAAAATGGTCCCTACACTTGAGAAACTTGCATTTTGATGCATATTTGACACATTTAAGCCCCATTGACCTCATTTCAAAGCTCTAAAATGATGATAAAGTATAGGGAACTCAAAACATGCTCAAAAACATCTCGGATTTCGGTTCGTTTGGTCGTACAGTTGCGTTATTCGGTTAATTACGACGAAAGTCGTTACGAACGCAAAAACGATCCAAATTAAGCGACAAATGGATTTTTATCATGCCAATCACTAAAATAAAATATTTTAATGATTACATAAATTTTTGGATGTCCGGATATATTTAGAACGTAAGATATGCGCGAAAATGCAAACTTATGCACTTTTTGACGCTTTTAGTCCCTATTGATCAAATAAGTTTATATTAGTATACCGAACCCCTCAAAGCCTATTTCTAAGCTATGTAAAGGATATTTAGGGTATGTTTAACTTATGATCAAGTTCGGGAACGTTCGTTACTATACAAATCGGTATAGTTTCGCAGTTTGACACAAATAGTCCCAGCGATCGAACAAACTTGATTTTGACACACCAAACCATCCAAAACTTATTTCTAAGTTACATGAAGGTTATTTAAGGTATGTTAAGCCTATGTCACTATTACGGAGTGTTTGTCATGTTAAACTGACTGTATTTACGCACCAGTTTGCGTATAACCTTCCAGAAAGCGATTTAAAGCTTGAAATCAGACTCGAATCAAATCGTAAAATCACCAAACACAAATACACACATAGTAACACTAAAACACATTGTTTTATTGATAATTAACATTGTTTTACATTGTACATCGATTACAGAGCACAGTTGTCACAGATGATGTCGAGGGGTCGGGCATGTCACGTTTATTCCCTTTCTTTGTATTTATGTTAGTTTTTGCTGTATATTTGTTCCATTTGCTTGTTTCAGCTCATTTGTTCCTGTAATTTCAAAAGTAAGACAAAAGCACACTTTTCCAACATTAGTACTAAAAATGGTTAGTTTTATGTCTCATTTGATGTAATTTATATGTTACATTTTACACACATCAAATACCCCCACACTTGAATCTTTGTTTGTCCTCAAGCAAAACTCTTTATTATGTGGCTTACACACCCAAATGGAATGGGTAGAAGAGAAGTTTTGGGCTTGTCTTGAGTGTCAAGAATCCAAGATCTTTATTTGGTTTTAATTTTATACTATTTACAATCCTATTCGTTATGATTTATTTAGAACGTTTCATAAGAGAAATTACTTATTTGGGCACAACATGCCTCTTTAAAATTCCATTTATATACAAGTTCACATACCTCACGGGAGATCACTCAACACTCGGCCGAAAATGTATTTTTGTGAAACACTCGAGACCGGCATGGAACTTATTTCTTCCATATGCTTGCCAAGCAATCAATCCTCCTCCTTTTTAACTATAAACCTATGTAAATATCAGGAGGACTTGGGAAAGGGTTAGGCTTGGGCTAAGGGTAGGTGGTTTTGTTAGTGGTTAGTAAAAAGGGCTAAAAGCGTAAAAAGTGTCGGTCGTCGTAAAAATTTTTGTTTTTGTGACTTTATTCAAGCTAAGCATCTTCAAACAAAGTTTCTTTGAGGAATTTGTTTGTTTATTGCAAGAGTATCCTTTTTTTATAGAAACGTCATAAGAAAACCTTGCTTTTTACTAAAATAAAAGGGTTTCAAAGAAAAAGGTTTTGGTGGGTAAAGGGTGTTTGTTTTGTGGGTTTAGAAATGAAAAGGTTTAGGCTCAAAGGGGTTAACTAGGGGGGTTTTGGGTAGGTGATAAAGAAAATGAAAAATAATGGTGTTGAAAGGAAAATGGGTTAGTCCTAATGCCTCCATCATTTACTTACTTGGGTTTAAGTTGGTAAGGACCGGGAATGTATTGTCGTGGCAAGTTCTAGAGTCGTAAGAACCAAGCAGCTATTCACACAAGAAATGAAAAATGAGCATTCAGTTTAAAGATGTATGCTTGTATGCTCAATAAAAGCTCAAAACTCACTTATTGTGGGAATGGGTTTATAATGTGATCAAGTATATATAATCAAATTTTAATTAGATTTGTCATGCCTTTTCATAATTTTCTTATGTTGGTTCTTTTTATCACGACGCTATCGGTTGTAAATTTGTAAAAATATAACCTTTTTAAAACTTGTTATTCCCAAATTAAATCAAGACAAGTAAAAAAATGAAAAGTTTTTGAAAAAATTTAGGGTGATTAGCGGTTCCAATAGAGTTTTGTGTAAGGCCTGTTGTTAGGACTTGCAAAATTCAAGGTTTTAGAATCCCCCCCCCCCCACACTTAAATTACACATTGTCCTCAATGTGTCCAAAAAATAAGTTTTTAGGTTGATTGAATGTGTAAAAAGGTGTTAGGAAACAAAATTTGGTGTTACTGGGCACCTGGCCATGACCACGTGCTGGGTTAGCATGGCCCCGTGGTTAGAGTGCCAGTAACAGAAACTTACAGAAGGTGGCCACAGGGGTGTGCCTGGTGGACACGGCCCCGTGACGGGCAGTTTTCAGACAAACAGCAGGTACATGGTAGTGGACACGGGGTCGTGCTGGCTGAGCACGGCCCCGTGGTGATAATCTGCAGTTAATGAAAACAGGTTTTTGGCTTTCAGTTTGGGTTTCCGGGCATATGTAGCACTAATATTTAGTGCTTCCAAGCTTCCTGGTTACCTGATTTACTTAAATACCACACCACACAACAATTAACAATCATCCTAACCAAAGTTAATCATCCACATCACACAAACTAAAAATAAAATGCAAAAAAGTAAAACTGTTAAAGGAAAGTAAATTGTTCAAACTTTGGCACGCAGGCCAGTTGATTGTTCGTGGGATAAAGGGTTAACCTGGTAGAAGCTGCATCCGTGTCACACCACCTCCAACGCCTCTGCATCAATCCATGTCCTCGTCTTCATCATCTCCTCCTCGATACACCATGTGCTCCCGGATGTGGCGGATGTCATCTAGCATGTCGGAGATGTTCCTCTCCATTGCTCTGACCCGGGTGTAGGTGTCTATAACAACCCTCCTAAAATATTTATTATGACCCTATACGCCCTAAAATACACCCCGTATGCGAAATTAGGCCTGAATACCTTTAATTTTATAAAAATTAAATAAAAACAAAAATCAAGAGTCTCTGGCGGGGTGCGACTGACTCCCCTAAGTCTGTCGCGAGGCGCGAGCGAGGGGACGAGTGGCGCAGCCCGGTACCGCCACGTGTCACGTGCGTGTCGAGGCTATACTGGTGACTGGTCCAAGCTAAGCCCTACGAAACCTAGCTAGCGGGCCGTGAAGACCCTGTCTTCTTCCATCGCGGGGCGCGAGAAACTCCCGGATCAACACTATATATAGAGGGCATCGGCTTTCCGTTGCAAATCATTCAGAATCTTAAATTCACTCTCAATCTCTGATAGGTAAAGTAATTCCCAGGCATAATACCCCCTAATTAGCGAAGCTCTACCTCGTTGTAAGTATTATAACCCCGGTTACGTATTAGATACGCTGCCCGATTGATCTAGTGCTCCGTAACGCCTGTCTAGGCTCTGTCCGACATAGTCGTTGGAGTTCTGTCTCGGGGAGGGTATAACTAATGTAAATATTGGGTTATTATACTAACGCATGTGCATTGTTTAATTTATTAGATTATAACCAGGAAATCATAGGGAAAAACCTAAAATAGCAATGTGAGTAATCTCCTTTTTGTGTAAACCTTTTTGTGAGTAATCATTTTTTTTTGTAAACTGTTTTTACAAAACATCAATTATTTTACATGATAATTAACAGTGATTGAGTATTTGTAATTCTACAACTATCGTCGGAATGTTGGGTTTTGTATACAAAATTTGTTACTACACTGTGAGTAGTAAGATGACCACAAGTTGGGTTGACAGTGCCGTGGGTGGTAATTAAAGTAGAAATATAAACAAATGTAATTGCGAGATCTCCCTCAATACTGTACAAAGATAAAACCTGTTTTGATTAAATTGGGATTCACTCACCAGTATTTCCTACGGACAAATGTTTTTAAACGAGTTTCAGGTAACAAAATGTAAAAGCCAAAATAGAAGCCAACTGGAGAGCACTAAAGGCTTGGAAATGTGGCTATAAAAGTTACCTAAATAAAGAAGATGTTTTAATTCAATAAATTAGGGTTTATCTCTATAAACATGTTTGTAATGGAAACTTGGGAATTTCCCATGTATTTACTATTATAAAAATGTGGTATTTTACTCTGATAAAATATTTCCTAACTACGATCCTGATGTAAATTCTGCTGCCAAACTGATAAACACCGATACCACTGATATTGGTTCGCGGCCGCCCGTTCCCAAGTAACTAGGGGCCGGGGGTTGCGACAGAGAGTGGTATCAGAGCTACAGCCACTGATTTCAGCCACAGAAGTGTTCTTCTAACATTGAAATAGTCAATTATGTTAGGAAATAATCAATGAGACTATGTGCATACGTGTATATTATTATTTTGTGTTATTTGACAAATTGTTAGTTTACAGTATGAGTGATCAAGGTCCGTCAGACGCTTATCATCAACTGTCTAGTTCTCCTAGAGAGGAAGGAACTTCTTCCCAGCCTACCCCCTTGGGGTATTCAGCTGACACAGAAGAGGGGATTTTCATATTCAAAACGCAATACGAAGAGCCATTCCCTACCAAAAAGAGAGGATGGTTCAGTCAGGGAGCTCACGGGCGTAGGAAAAGAATGAGGAAGTTACAGTAACAACGAGCTTTAGCAGCTGCAAATAGGGAGATGAACTCTCAAACTCAAGATATAATCAATAGGAAACTAGCCAACTTTCACATCTTAGCTACCACTGTCACAGACCTAAACTTAGAACAAATCTTTACACCACGGCCATTACCCTTGTTTCCAACACAACCCATGGAAATAGAACCGAACCCAGGAAACCAGATTCCCTTACCTGCCTTTGATCCAACCGAAATCCTAGAGTCCTAGCACCCCATCCTCCAGATTATGACCCACGGTTTGACGACCATAGAGATTATCGAAAACTGTACCCACTAGAGGAACCTATACCAAACCCTGTAGCACCCTACCCTAACCTTGACCATCTAGATCCCTATTAGGATAATGACCAGTATATTCGAGAAATCCTAGAGAACCCATATCCACATGAGGAACCGATGCCCCAGTACCCTTACCCGATACCAGCACCCGCACCACCCATGAGTACCGAGAACATACAGGAACTCCGCACTTTTGGTGAGGAGTTGTTAGATGAAAGTGAAAGGATAAGACAAATAGGGTAGAGGCGCGTTTAGAAGTACGACGAGCGTAATATGCAATATTGGATGGATCCCCACTAGTAATAATAATAATAATAATAATAATAAATAAATAAAATAAATAAATATATATGTGTGTAGGTTGAAATATGTGACAATCCGGACCTTCGAGGTCAGTAACGTTAGTTTGTGCCATTACAATTCTGTTAAACTTAAACGTAACGTGTAGTAGCTCTGCTTATTATCTTACACCTATGTTTCGGGCCGCTTATATCGCTAAACACGTAAATAAGTCTAAGTGGATCATACATGGGCTTAGTAAAACCCAAACGGAATTAAGTGGGCCTATATATATATATATACACATGCCGAGTGTATGTCTAGACCACCCAAAAACTTGTGAGGCCTGCATAATTGTCAGCCCAAGTGTTTGGGCTTAAGCCCTCTTCGGCTAGTAAATTGTGACCGACCTAGACCTTCACCATTTATATTACGTAGTTACATTCTTGTTAAACATAAAAACTCAAACCAAAACCCTGCTATCCCCTACATACGTGCGGTAGTATACCCCCCACTCCTTGATTTCCAGCGTTTACGGCTGCGACGGTGACTCCTGTTGATCGTCGGTTGATGATAGACGAAGATGATGAAGACGACAGATAATGATGATGATCGACGGCCGATGGAGCTCTAGGCCGACCGACGGTGCCGTGGTTCACTCCAACACCAGTTTCAGATCTGGCTCGGGTTAGTTGGCGGTTCAGTTTCTGATTTGGTAGTGGCTCAGTTCATTATTTGGTTTGTTTCGGGTTTTATCTCGGGTGCTCGGTTCAGTAAATTCGTCTCGGTTCTCGGTTCAGTGGCGTATAAGGTTCAAAAGTTCCGGTGTTTGCTTCGGGTCAACAGTGATTTTGGTTCGTGTTCGGGTTGGTCATGACGGCAGCGGAGTTCCGGCTCGCGCACAGTAGCCATGACAACGAGCAGCCCCCCTCCTTACCTCGAAATCTTTTGGTCAGTGAGACTTCTTTTGAAATGGTTTTGATACAGTTTGTGCTTATTAAATGTGCAAATAAATGGAGTTGGAATTGGATGATGAGTTTTTATATGTATATAGAGCATATGATGATATGAGATTGACTGTCAAATAAACTTGCTTTAATTTCCTTGTGGTTTCAAATTATGATATAAAATGGCATATGCTTTAGTGTGTTTAGTGTATAGGGTGATTTTACATATAAATCATATGTTAGTTGTACTAGTCTGCATGTCGTGACTTTTGGTTAATATGTGATCATGATTGTAACTATTGTGATTTGGATGATTTAACTGTTCAAGGGTGCACATTGGTTTGATTTAGTTATTTGGGGTTATAAGAAGATGATAACCGTTGTTTAAAGGTTTGAACCTATGTTTTCATGGTGGGTACAATATTATATAAGTAGGGTACAACTTTTTAATGCATGCTTGTATATTTAGGAGATGAGGTGCCATGTAATCGATAGGATATAAAAAGAATGTTTGTCTCTTCTGATTGATCCTTGTATGTGTGAGGTAAAATTGTTTTGAAGTATAACTTTATTGCACATAATAATAGGTATGCATGAACTGTTACCCTAGTAGCATGTTGACTAATCTTAGCTGAAATCTGATTGGATGATATTTGATGTATGTGAATAATATGGGGAAATATCTGCTAGAATATTAAACCTTACATTTGAGAAATTAATCTTTGGATTTGGGCCACACACACACTAAGCTGGGCTGACTAGATATTGGGCCACGTATTAGTGTGATTTCACACTCTCGGCTATGGGCTGGCAGCAAGTGGGCTTTATACAGTTGGGTTGCCCACCTGCTGTTGGGCCAAGACGGGTAATGGGTCGCACAATAATATTATAGACGCACACCACTAGTGAAATCGCACACCCTGTGGGAGACAAATAAACTCTTAGGTGATTTTGTAAAACTAGAACGTGTAAGGTGAGCTTGTACATGATATAAACGTCTGTTATGTGTTAAACGATAACTCTTGTGGTATATGCAACCTGTTAAGTACGTGATCTGAATGTGTACATATAAACATATATATGAATCTGATTATCATTAGTAACCATGCTAGAATTTGATTGATCAATTTGAATGCGTAGATAAACATACCAAGCAAACCAAGGTGAGTTCACACTCTTTATAAGGCATGGGATTCCCGGTGGTTGGGAATGAGTTAAAGAACTAAAACGGAACCTACATATTCTCCTTGGGTAGGATATGTACCACCATCCTCCATAGGTAGGATGCCAATATTAATCCTGCGTATTCTCCTTGGGTAGAATACGCACGTTCGTCCTCCTTGGGTAGGACAACAACCTTAAACTACTAGCCAAAACTCTATCACCTAAGTCCCTCATTTTATATCGACTTAATCACCGAGGTCGATGGCGAGTGGGTCATTAGTTAATAGCACTATTAGGTTTGACAAACCTCACACCGTGCCGGTAGGACGGGCGTGTACTAATGGATCATGGCAAACTGTCAATGATGATAGACATTGATTTAGGGCACAACTTACTTTCGTCAGTAGTCGATATGGTAACGGTCTAGTGGTTCACATGAGGAAGCCCCCAATGATTATGGATATGGATTGGGAAAGAAGGAATTGGTTAATCATATTTTCAACTATGGGGTAACCCCCACGGCAAATAAGCCAGCTAAAGAAAAACTTTGTTTTTGAAACAACCTAAAACGAACACCCAACTGTGAACTCGCTCAACGTTGTTGTTGATTCATTGTTACATGCCTTGCAGGTCTTTAGGTGCATATCTTTGGAACTTGCTGTCTGGGAGGCTGGAGTGGTCATGGGTCGAGATACTTGGAATCGCAACACAAGACTAATGGTTTTTACATATGGTTTATAAACACTCAACGAATGATTTATGCTTCCGCTGTATACTGTGAATGATTTGTAACATGTAACTCTTAATGTTAATAAATGAATGTTTTGTTTCAATATACCTATGAGTTCAATGTGATTGGTGGCTAAGATCCTGGTCAGTCACGCCTCCATGTGGTGGTACTCCGCTTGTGGATTTTGGGGGTGTGACAATATATATATATATATATACTAGTGGGAAACCCGCGCGTTGCGGCGGAGTCAACAATACGTCACTTGGAAAAGAACAGAACATGCGAACTTGGGTTGGGATGAGTTAGGTTTGTTGATCTGAAAACCTTTCATAGTTTGTCCATTCTTAGTCTGTTTTCACGCAAAAACCTCCTACGAGCCCTAATTTTGACCAATTGTGACCCAAAACTACATGAGGCGCGCCTTCATTCCGCAATGTGTAATTAACAGAAACCATAATAATAACAATAATAAGAATTATATAATGCATTTTAGGATGTTTAGCATTAGAAACACTCTTTGGGCATCGTTCGAATAATTTTCTTTTTAGACATAATGTTTATAGTAATATCAATTTGACCTTGTTAGAGATAATATATAACATAAATTGACCAATTTGAAAGCAAGGGAATCAAAATTGTCATGTCTAAGATATTTCACAGGAAAGACAAACAAAAAAGTAACAAGGTATCCTTAATAAGTCCACCATTCACAAGAGCAAACATAACACCAACTGACGCTACTTCCGGGCCTCTCATGCCAGTAGCCAATGATATCATGACTCCGGTACCAAAACCTGTTGCCAAACTACAATGATAAACATAGATGAGAACTACTAAAATCTTATTAACTTAAAACTACTCATTAATTTGCTCTCATAAATAAGAGAAAGTTGTGTGTATATGTGACAATTGATGCTTTTTTAAATCGTCCTATTGTGACAGGAACTCATATTTCTCATATTGTGTCTGAAAGTAGAGAAGAGAGCAGCCAACCTCAAATGATGGATAGATTCATTGAATCGTGTCATCGTCTCCTCTGGAGTGACGCTCATACAGAAATTAATAATGTGATAACGCTATCAAATGATGTACAGATTCATTTTTAATCATTTTTCTCCTTCTGTTTATGTTCAGACGTAAATTTATATATCGCGGCTTTCCTTTACCGGTTTAGTAATCCAAAAATTTGTGCTTTTTTAAACCCACTGTAACTCGCAAGCCAAAAGTATACGTTACTTTATACAGAAAAAAATTGCTAGACAAGAGCATCAGAGTCTGTAACTATGTTTAAGATGGTAATTAATCCAGCCAGCAATAGTTTCATATTCTATAAACCTAAACTAAAACAAAATATAACAATTCAAATTCCATCCAAATAAAACCAACATAACGCATACCTCCAATCAGCCAGAAAGTACTCGACCGCTAAAGTGTAAAAGGCTTATCACACGCATACATAAGAACAACTGCATCAGCTCTCTTCAGTTCATCAACAAGCTTTCCTCTAAGTGAATGACACGCTTGAATGACATCAACAATAATCTTGATCAATTCAACTGCTTTCCTCTCGCTATAATTCCCCTTTTGAATAATCCTATGAAACAACTTTCCACCATTGCAAAGCTCCATTACAATATGAACGTATAACGGATCTTCATATGCACCTTTAATGGTGATAATGTTCTTGTGGCCAGCCAAATGGTGCATGATCTGAATCTCCCTCCTCACATCCTCTACGTCTTCTTTCGAAATCAACTTTCGTTTCGAATTCTCTTTGCATAAATATAAATTGACCCTGGCCTAGCTTTTGACCCAATGTGTAAAGATCACGAATATTTTCGGTCTTATGCCCGATCACATAGAAACCTTGATTCGCAGTGGTGTTGTGGTTCATGGTGTAGTCGTTTTCGACAACAGTTTCGGGTTTCGGGTTGCGGTTCGAGTGCTTGGATGGTTCTTCGGATGTGACCTTTCGAGGGTGGTTCAAGTTGTCAATCCGGCCGCCTGAAGATGGTTGTTGATCGGGTAGTTCACCGTTACCGGATCTTGTTTTTGGTTGATTTAAGCTCTTAACTTCTTTGTCTCCAAGAGATCCACGACATGAATTGCCCATAAAAACAATCAAGATTTATTTAAAATCAATAAACTAAAAAACCCCTTTTTTATTCATTAAATACACTGCAAACAAATATCATTTCCAAACATTTAGCCATCAATCATAAGTTATAAAGTTAATAACAGGCATGAATAACAAGACGACGACGTTTTGATAAAAAAGCAGAAAGTTTGACAGAAACTTGTCACATATTGGACCAATAAGGCAATAATCGTGTGGGTATCATAATTGCATCATTAATAAAGCATATAGCGTGTTTTTTTTTATGATCAAGTCAAAACCCATATGAAAAGTTTGCTAATTTGAGACAAATTAGTGAATTAAAGATATATTAAAACTGTAAAAATTAAAATGAAATTAATGAATTAGTGATGGACCTTTATTATAAATAAGCAGGTGGAATGAAGATGAAATTAATGATAGCAGCCATTTCTTCTGCGGATTTACTTGACGAATGCACAGTGGACGTCAAGCGAACGACTTCAGTGGCTGCATGGGCGGCTGCCACCGCTGCTTCTGCCGCCACAGAGGTCGCATAGGCAACCGAATATGCGTGTTTGCTCTGTTCATTCTCGGCTACATTGAGATTAACAAAATCCCCTACTGTTGTTTCTGTTTGTGACAAATCTTTATCCACTCTCCTACTGCTCTTTCTGTTTCCAAACCAATATTTGTTTGAACTCTTTTTACCAGATTTCTGTTTCATAAAAACATTAAAACTTAAAACTTAAACTTGAAACTTAAAACTTAAAAACCCACATTGGCATTTCATCAAACAACTTGTGTGCAAAGAAAATATCTTTAACAAACCTTGTCTATCTTCTCACTGGAATCAGAATGGCTTATAGGTTTTTTCACAGCAGATAACTAACAACCTTTCTTTCCCATTGTTGATCAAATCATCTTCAAACAAGAAACTATTAACTTAACAAAAATAAAATGATAAAACATTAACACTATAAAAGCAAAACATACAAGTGAAATACCTGCAAGTGTGGATGGTAACTCTGATTAATAAAACATATGTTGAAAAGAGAAAGCATACTTCAGCTAATCTAATGACACATTATCATCTTCACATACAAAAAAAATGAATCAACACACCTTAGATGGTTGTGTCACATTTTGTGTAGGATTCTCCAACCTTACAGTTTAATTGAATGATGCCTGGCGTGATAGTTGATTAGTGTCTGTAAACCAACCTTACAGTTTAACCCCACAATTCCCAAAATGCACTCTAAAAAAACCCCCAAATTTTTTTTCCAGTTGCTAAACTAAAATTTCCCCTGTACAATCCTATTAATTGAATCAGAGCAAAATTCTAATCACAAAATTTACATCCATTACGCGGATAGCTATGTGTATGGTTTTAATACGTGTAACGGATGCTCATCAAATGATCTGCATGGACTGTTGAAATTTTTACTAAATAACGTTCAAGCAAACAGTCAAGGTCAACGAAAATTAAGGCTCAGCAAATTGTTTATGTGCGATATGTTTAACTGAGCGAAATGTCAAAGTTCGGCGAAAGCATGAATGTTTATTTAGATTTGTGTTCTTGATTAATTCACTACACGAATCGAGACATTCCACATCTAAATTCGTGTTCAAACCAATTCTTGGAGATGTTTTTGATCCTAACATTATACAATAGTCAGAGGAGGTTTTCACTTTTCCTATCAGCATAAACAATCAACAACCACAATTAGACCTATAAACTAAACTTGAACACTAAAAAGCAACACAAAATTACTAAAACCAATTACAAAAATAACAAACCTAATTCAACAAAAAGCTAACAAGCCAGAAGAATAACTAACCTCACACTGTCGAGCGTTGCTGTGATTAATCCACTGTAACAAACAGTCCTGATGAACAAACTTAATACTACCGCTACAAGCACACGGATACCGTAACGGATTATCAACATCTCCTGGATTCCGGCAGATCCGGCAAACATCTCCGTCTTCATCATCGTCATCATCATACACGCTCGTCGTAACATTCTTTCCACTATCAGCATCATCCGAACCATTCGCTGACGTCACGCACGAACCAGAAGATTCCGATTCCGATGACGAAGAAGCCGATGCATTAACAACGGCGGCGACTCCGGCTCCGTCGTCTGCGGCCGCAACCGGTTGCTCGTTCATCATCTGAAGCTGCAGGAGGTTAGGTGTACAGCGAGTTTCGCTCACAATAATATCTATATTTGTGATTTATAGAGTAGAGATGAGCAATTACTTACCTTGCTTGAAACCCCGGTTCGAATACGTAACCATCTTGCTGGACCAGGAGAATTAGAGGAACTCTGTCACTTCCAGGATAGATAATCGATCAGCTGGTCCAAGTGCTGGAGAGGGAGAATTGATCAGATTTATGGGATTGAAATCGTAGGGTTTTGGTGGCTTTTGGTGTGATATCAGTTTCATCCATCAAAGCTTATTGATGATATCAATAATTAATTTCAGTTTCGTGGGAAGAATTGATTTCAATCTTGATTGTATTAGTAATTGCACGACGTTTGCATAAATGATAATATTCAATTTCAATGCTTAGGGTTTCATATAACAGGGGACGTAGGGAGAGGAGGGGCAGAATGGGAAGGAAAAGGGTAAAATATAGGGCTTTTTATAAGACCTTTAGTCTGCCATCTTAAAAAGTGGGGGTTTAATTACCATTTTAGACATGGGAAATGCTTATATATAGTATATATATATATATATATATATATATATATATATATATATGTATATATATATATATATTGTGACAACCCTCAAAATCCCATGTATTCCGTACAAATTATTATTGATAACTAAAGTGTATGACGACTGTGTGGAATTACTTAACTGCTTTCTGATAACCGTGTTATGCTTACACGTATTTGTTAATATGCTAATAATGTACAGAAAGGTCACTAAATAGTCCGTTATATTTTCCTAAGTGTTAGAAAGTAAAAACGCAGCAAAAATATTTAAGTAGGACGCTTTACGGATTCATTTAGCGGTTTAACGGAACAGGATCGAACCGAACAACCGGACTTCACCCGGAACCCAAAAATATTGCCAATAGCATTGTTTATCTTTTTCTGAGCCAGTTAGGGCCCCCGAATACCCTAACACCCGCTTTAACGCACTACACATTAGTAACCGGGTTAAGTTCCTACTTAACTTAACTAACCTAAGTATCTAGTTGGAATCTAACTAAGGACCCCCCCCTTCCAACGAAACCGTCCCCAAGGGGACACCCATGTCATATTTTTTATTATAATAATCAAATGTGCCTAGTATCTAGAAGACACAAAATCCGTTGGACAATGGTACAAGAGTTGTCTATAAGTTCCAAGCTTAAACCATCATAACCATCACCACCAACACTTGAACAAAACACACCCTCTCCCTCTCCTTGGAGCTCTCGGCCGAAGACACCCACACCCATCCATCACCTTTTCGATTTCCTTCAACCCATTCCATACATCTACAAGTGTTAAGGAACGCGTATAAGGAACCTTGGTGCATTCGGAACGCGAAGGACCTCACCCCATCGCTTTTATCCACTCGATTTTCGACTAGAATCTTCCCTAGCCTCGAGCTAGTAGTAAGTTGCTCTAAACGCCTACTTGATCTTGTCTAGAGTGGTTAATAAGAGTTTCGTCGGTTGAAAATCACTAACATATAAGATCACCAACTAAAAGTTTACTAAAGTGATGTACAAGGTGGTTAATGGATGAATATTGGTGTAAATCATGTAGATCTTGTGTGATTATGATTATTGGTTGATTATTTGATGATTTGCTGATTAATATTAATGTGTCATGTTGTTGTGGTCACTAAACTTGTTAACGGAATCGATCGAACACGATTTAGAAGGTTAAACACTAAAAATCAGAATCTGTCCCACTTTTACAGCCAACTTCAGTTGGCTGTAAACAGGTCTTAAACTCAACGAAAAATAGATATTTTGAATCTAAAATATGTTATTATGAAATACGGTTCTAATGGCACCGGAATCGTAATTTTTGGACTCCGTTTACTATTTTTAAAGTGTCAATTTGTAACAGCAACTTAAGCTGAATTTTGACAGCAATAAATGGGTGTCGTACTTTCAGTCATAACCTGAGTTTTGTGATGAATCGGACCATGAAATTTGTACAGTAGATGACAACCGATGCATTTGTAATTACCCCACTGGAATTTCGTAAATCGGACACTCGATGAATTTTTAATAAATTGTTCCGTAGACTGTGGTCAGAAATACATAAATCTGAGTTCAGTCCGGAATACGAATTTTTATAAAATATTGGTAATGAACCGCACCCCGATATTTTTACACATTAAAATATGGAACGTTTATGATATTCTGTAAAAATTTGGGGATTTTTGGAATAATTTAACTATTTTATTAAAATGTCCGAAAACAGCCGGTTTTGAATATTAATGCTGAAATAACATAAGTTGTGATTTGCGCGCCTAAACGTCGAGTATGCTATCTGTGAATGATCTAACATGTTATATGTGTTATATGCATTATTGTATGTTTTCTTATGAGTGGGGAATGGATGGGAAGTATATATGGGCGTAAATCGTTAAAGTGTGTGCCTGTTATGTGGTAGAAGTAATGTGCAAATAAACCGTACGTAGGATACGTGTTATGCATGAGAAACTGATTGTTATCCGTACCTTATTAGGACGCGATTGACCGACCTTGACCGTTAACTATATTGAGAATCTAACCGAGCAAACCAAGGTGAGTTCACACTTTCTAAGGCATGGGATTCCCGGTGGTTGGGAATGGGTTAAAGAAATTAAAACGGAATCTACATATTCTCTTTGGGTAGGATATGTACGGCCATCCTCCATAGAGTGGATGCCATTATTAATCCTACGAATTCTCCTGGTGCAGAATACGTACGTTCATCCTCCTGGTGCAGGACAACAACCTTAAAACTAGCTAGACAAAACTCTATCATGAAGTCCCTCAATTTATATCGACTTAATCGCCGAGGCCAATGGCGAGCGGGTCATTAGTTAATAGCGCTATTAGGTTTAACAAACCTCACACCGTGCCAGTCGGACGGGCGTGTACTAATGGACTATGGCAGATTGTCAGTGATGATAGACACTGATATATAGGGCACAACTTATTTGCGTAGCAGTCGATATCATACCGTCTAGTAGTTCACACGGGGAAAACCCCCCCTGATCATGGTTATGGATTGGGTAAAGAAAAAGGAAATGGTTAAACATACTTTCAACTACGGGGTAACCCCCACGGAAATTACGCCAACGAAAGTCAGACCACGTTTTTCAGAAAACAACTTAAAACTAAACAACCAAACGTGAACTCACTCAACTTTGTTGTTGACTCGTTGTTACATGCTTTACAGGTCGCTAAATGCTTGGAGCTTGCACGGGGAAGGAGTCGTTGTGGTGTACGGACTGTTATGTTCCGTGCTTAATGTTTAAATCCCTATGAACTTACTAAACTTGCGTTTTGAAACTTTAACCTATGAACCATGGACTTATGCTTTTGAACTCACGTTTATGCTTCCGCTGTTTAAACCAAACAAGGTTAACTAGCTTTGGTCACCAATCGTATTATGTTTGGTTTTATTTACTTAATTGTGTTGTTCAATATGATTGGTGGCTCGATCCTGGTCATGTCACGCCTCCAAGCGGTGATACTCCGCATGGTGGATTTTGGGGGTGTGACAGATTGGTATCAGAGCCATTGGTTATAGTGAACTTGGTTTTTAAAAAGGGAAAAGTTTTTGATAAAAACCAGACTATAACCAGTACAGTGCTCAACGATCCACAACGACACTTCACTCCACGTGCAAGACTCGACACCATAAGTGGTATGATTTATGTTATATTGTCGGTTAGATAGTTCTCACTGTGCATTAGATAATGTGATAATTGCTATTTGAACCTTGTGTGCTTACTCTCTAATGTCGTCCCATACACTTACACACTTTCGCGACACTTTCCTCACTTACGTTGCTTCATTATGAAGATCATGAGCGGACGCGGAGGACATATCAACCTCACTCAAGCCCAGTTGACGGCTTTGATCAACGAACGAGTCACTGAGGCACTCGCAGCTAACCCTGCAGGAGGTATAACCTGCCATACCAACTCACCTTAGGACCTTTAGATCCTACCTTCTCGAACCAACCCTCGTGCTTAACCTTATCTTTTATTCTCGCGCAAACAGGCCAACATGCTCAACCTCCTGTGTGCACGTTCAAGACGTTCATGGACTGCCGACCTACCACTTTCAGTGGCACCGAAGGAGCAGTGGGCCTTCTTCACTGGTTTGAAAAGCTTGAGACTGTTTTCGAGATGTGCGAATGCCCCGAAGACCGTAGGGTGAAATATGCTACCGGAACACTTGAAGGAGATGCGTTAACCTGGTGGAAGGCGCAGGTCCAACTACTAGGACTGGCAGTTGCTAATGCCACACCCGGAATGGTTTCAAAGAGCTGATCAAGGAGGAGTACTGCAGTCGGGATGACATCCACAAACTAGAGGTGGAATTTTTCAATCTGAAGATGACGGGATCTGAGATTGAGGCGTATACCAAGAGGTCGAATGAACTGGCCATCCTGTGCCCAACTATGGTGGACCCTCCCATCAAACGTATTGAGCTTTACCTCAAGGGCCTTGCACCAGCGATTCAAAATCACGTAACTTCAGCCAACCTGGGTACCATTCAACAAATTATCAAGTTGGCTCATCGTCTCACCGACCAGGCGGTGGAGCAAAACAGGCTACCCAAACGTATCAGTGCCACAGCTACTTCTGATGCACCTACCGACAACAAGCGAAAATGGGATGGGAACTCCGGAAAAGGGTCTACTTCAGTTCAGTCTCAACAGCGAAAGACTGATGACTACCAGAGTCCTGGTCAGCAATCTTCCGGTAACCAAGGACAGGGTGGATACCGAGGGAACCACCCCAAGTGCAACCGGTGCAATAAACATCACAGCGGGCAGTGCAACAAAGGTCGCTGTCAGAGATGTCAAAAGCTGGGTCATGAAGCTAAGGATTGCAGGAGCCCACGTCCTGCAAATCAGAATCGCCAACAACAACAACAAGCTCCACAGAATCACCAGCAGCAGCATCAGCAGGGCAACAAAGGATGCTTTCAGTGTGGCGCTGAAGGCCACTTTAAGAGGAACTGCCCCCAGCTGAACCAAAACCAGAACAATAACCAAGGAAATGGGAACCACAATGGGAATAACAATGGAGGCAACAATGGAGGCGGCAATGGGGGAAACAACAATGGCAATGGGGCAAGAGGTCGTGCTTTCGTGATTGGTCAGGGTGATGCAAGGAATGATCCCAACGTTGTGATGGGTAAGTTTCTTCTGGACGACTTCTTTGTTACTGTTTTATTCGATTCGGGTGCCGATACTAGTTATGTGTCCTTAAAAGTTAGCCAAATGCTTAAGCGCACTCCAACACTTTTGAACACCAAACACGCGGTAGAGCTAGCAAATGGTAAAAGTCTTGAAGCCACACACGTAGTTAAAGGTTGTAACCTCGTCTTAGCCGGTCAGACTTTCTCTATCGATCTTATTCCTATCACACTGGGTAGTTTTGACGTTGTTATTGGGATGGATTGGCTATCTCATCATCAAGCGGAGATTGTTTGCAAGGAGAAAATCGTCCGCATTCCTCGTTCTGGTGAAGAACCTCTCATGATTCGTGGCGACAAGAGTGGTGCTGTCGAAGGCATCATCTCTTTCCTTAAGGCCCAGAAGTGTCTGCGAAAGGGCCACACTGCCATTTTAGCACTCGTTACTGACACATCAACGGAAGAGAAGAAAATTGAAGACATCCCTGTTGTGCGCGATTTTCCCGAGGTATTTCCTGAGGAATTACCTGGTCTTCCGCCTCATCGCCAAGTTGAGTTTCAAATCGAGCTAGCTCCTGGAGCAGCGCCAATAGCTCGAGCACCATATCGTCTAGCTCCATCAGAACTCGAAGAACTGTCTACACAACTACAAGAACTCTTGGAAAAGGGTTTTATACGTCCTAGCTCTTCGCCCTGGGGAGCTCCAGTCTTGTTCGTGAAGAAGAAAGACCGTACCTTCAGGATGTGTATTGACTATCGCGAGCTCAACAAGGTAACTGTGAAGAATCGTTATCCTCTTCCACGTATTGACGACTTATTCGACCAGCTGCAAGGGTCGAGCTATTACTCTAAGATTGATTTGAGATCGGGATACCATCAGCTGAGAGTCCGAGATGAGGACGTCTCCAAAACAGCATTCAGAACTCGTTACGGCCATTACGAGTTTCTGGTTATGCCATTCGGGCGGACAAATGCACCAGCGGTCTTCATGGATCTCATGAACCGAGTGTGCAAGCCTTACCTGGATAAGTTCGTTATTGTGTTCATCGACGATATCCTGATCTATTCTAAGAGTCAGGAGGAACACGAGCAGCATCTACGACTTATGCTGGAACTTCTTCGAAAAGAGCAGTTGTATGCCAAGTTTTCGAAATGTGACTTCTGGCTCCGCGAAGTCCACTTTCTAGGCCATGTGGTAAACAAGGATGGGATTCACGTGGATCCATCTAAGGTTGAATCGATCAAGAACTGGCCTGCACCCCGCACACCAAAAGAAATCCGCCAATTCTTGGGTTTGGCAGGATATTACAGAAGGTTTATCAAGGACTTCTCCAAGATTGCGCAACCTCTCACTTCACTGACTCAGAAGGGTGTCATCTATCGTTGGGGTGATGCACAAGAGTCCGCATTTCAACATCTAAAGGATAGACTTTGTAGCGCGCCTATCCTCTCATTGCCCGAAGGCACCGATGATTTCGTGGTTTATTGCGACGCTTCCATCCAAGGACTGGGTTGCGCATTGATGCAACGTGACAAGGTCATTGCCTACGCATTGCGCCAACTTAAAGTTCACGAAAGAAACTACACTACTCACGACTTGGAACTGGGAGCAGTTGTTTTCGCACTTAAGATATGGAGACATTACCTGTACGGTACCAAGTGCACCATTTACACCGATCACAGGAGTCTCGAGCATATCTTCAAGCAAAAGGAGTTAAACATGCGTCAACGCCGATGGGTTGAGGTCTTGAACGATTACGAATGCGCGATCAAGTATCATCCGGGCAAGGCCAATGTTGTGGCCGACGCCCTCAGTCGAAAGGATACCATACCTAGGCGCGTACGTGCTTTACAGCTTACCATCCAGTCTAACCTTCCCGCTCAGATTCGTGATGCTCAGGTTGAAGCACTGAAGGCAGAGAACATCAGGGCTGAATCCCTACGAGGATCGAGGCAGCGGCTGGAACTAAAGGAAAACGGTGCCTACTATGTTAACGGACGCATCTGGGTTCCATTTTATGGCAACTTACGCGAGCTTGTGATGGATGAAGCACATAAGTCTCGTTATTCTGTACACCCTGGTTCGGACAAGATGTACCACGACCTCAAGACTACGTATTGGTGGCCTGGCATGAAAGCCCACATAGCAACCTACGTCAGCAAGTGCTTGACTTGCGCGAGAGTCAAGTCTGAATATCAAAAACCATCAGGCTTACTTCAACAACCGGAGATCCCGAAATGGAAATGGGAGCAAATTTCCATGGATTTCGTTACCGGCCTGCCCAGATCTCAACGCGGAAACGATACCATTTGGGTGATCGTAGATCGACTAACCAAGTCTGCACATTTTCTGGCTATCAAAGAAACGGATAAGTTTTCTACTCTTGTAGACATTTACCTAAAGGAAGTGGTATCAAGGCACGGAGTGCCAATCTCTATTATATCTGATCGTGACGCACGTTTTACTTCTGAACTGTGGTAAGCAATGCACAAGTCCTTTGGCTCACGTTTAGATATGAGCACCGCTTATCACCCGCAGACGGATGGGCAATCTGAACGCACCATCCAAACCCTTGAAGACATGCTTAGGGCATGTGTAATCGATTTTGGTAATGGCTGGGAGAAGCACCTCCCGCTAGTGGAGTTCTCATATAATAATAGCTACCACACCAGCATCCAAGCCGCTCCGTTTGAGGCATTGTACGGACGCAAATGCCGATCACCTCTCTGTTGGGCAGAAGTTGGTGACAGCCAAATCACTGGCCCAGAACATGTGGTAGATACCACCGAGAAAATTGCTCAGATACGACAGCGAATGGCGGCAGCTCGTGACCGTCAGAAAAGCTATGCTGATAAGGGAAGAAAACCACTCGAACTCCAGGTTGGGGATCGAGTGCTACTCAAAGTCTCACCTTGGAAAGGTGTAGTCCGCTTTGGCAAACGAGGCAAACTCAATCCGCGTTATATCGGACCATTCGAAGTCATTGAGAAAATTGGTACGGTAGCCTACAGGTTGAATCTACCCGAAAAACTCAGCGGAGTTCACAACGTATTCCACGTGTCAAATCTGAAGAAGTGTCTGTCAGATGAGACCTTCATAGTTCCTCTCAAGGAACTCACAATCGACGACCAGCTGCGATTCGTCGAGGAACCAGTAGAGATTACTGATCGAGATGTTAAGATTCTCAAGCACACAAGAATACCTCTCGTTCGAGTTCGTTGGAATGCTCGTCGTGGCCCAGAGTATACCTGGGAACGAGAAGACCAAATGAAACTCAAGTATCCCTAATTGTTTAAGAAAAACGCAACCACTACTGAGGCTGAAGCTACTGCAGAATTTCGGGACGAAATTCCAAATCAACGGGGGGATGATGTGACACCCAAGGAAAATCGGGAAAGCAACTTAACTAGCTTCCTCAGTAACCACGCGCTAAATTTCGGGACGAAATTCTCTTAACAGGGGGAGAATGTGACAACCCTCAAAATCCCATGTATTCCGTACAAATTATTATTGATAACTAAAGTGTATGACGACTGTGTGGAATTACTTAACTGCTTTCTGATAACTGTGTTATGCTTACACGTATTTGTTAATATGCTAATAATGTACAGAAAGTCACTAAATAGTCCGTTATATTTTCCTAAGTGTTAGAAAGTAAAAACGCTGCAAAAATATTTAAGTAGGACGCTTTACGGATTCATTTAGCGGTTTAACGGAACAGGATCGAACCGAACAACCGGACTTCACCCGGAACCCAAAAATATTGCCAATAGCATTGTTTATCTTTTTCTGAGCCAGTTAGGGCCCCCGAATACCCTAACACCCGCTTTAACGCACTACACATTAGTAACCGGGTTAAGTTCCTACTTAACTTAACTAACCTAAGTATCTAGTTGGAATCTAACTAAGGACCCCCCCCCCTTCCAACGAAACCGTCCCCAAGGGGACACCCATGTCATATTTTTGATTATAATAATCAAATGTGCCTAGTATCTAGAAGACACAAAATCCGTTGGACAATGGTACAAGAGTTGTCTATAAGTTCCAAGCTTAAACCATCATAACCATCACCACCAACACTTGAACAAAACACACCCTCTCCCTCTCCTTGGAGCTCTCGGCCGAAGACACCCACACCCATCCATCACCTTTTCGATTTCCTTCAACCCATTCCATACATCTACAAGTGTTAAGGAACGCGTATAAGGAACCTTGGTGCATTCGGAACGCGAAGGACCTCACCCCATCGCTTTTATCCACTCGATTTTCGACTAGAATCTTCCCTAGCCTCGAGCTAGTAGTAAGTTGCTCTAAACGCCTTCTTGATCTTGTCTAGAGTGGTTAATAAGAGTTTCGTCGGTTGAAAATCACTAACATATAAGATCACCAACTAAAAGTTTACTAAAGTGATGTACAAGGTGGTTAATGGATGAATATTGGTGTAAATCATGTAGATCTTGTGTGATTATGATTATTGGTTGATTATTTGATGATTTGCTGATTAATATTAATGTGTCATGTTGTTGTGGTCACTAAACTTGTTAACGGAATCGATCGAACACGATTTAGAAGGTTAAACACTAAAAATCAGAATCTGTCCCACTTTTACAGCCAACTTCAGTTGGCTGTAAACAGGTCTTAAACTCAACGAAAAATCGATATTTTGAATCTAAAATATGTTATTATGAAATACGGTTCTAATGGCACCGGAATCGTAATTTTTGGACTCCGTTTACTATTTTTAAAGTGTCAATTTGTAACAGCAACTTAAGCTGAATTTTGACAGCAATAAATGGGTGTCGTACTTTCAGTCATAACCTAAGTTTTGTGATGAATCGGACCATGAAATTTGTACAGTAGATGACAACCGATGCATTTGTAATTACCCCCACTAGAATTTCGTAAATCGGACACTCGATGAATTTTTAATAAATTGTTCCGTAGACTGTGGTCAGAAATACATAAATCTGAGTGCAGTCCGGAATACGAATTTTTATAAAATATTGGTAATGAACCGGACCCCGATATTTTTACACAATAAAATATGGAACGTTTATGACATTCTGTAAAAATTTGAGAATTTTTGGAATAATTTAACTATTTTATTAAAATGTCCGAAAACAGCCGGTTTTGAATATTAATGCTGAAATAACATAAGTTGTGATTTGCACGCCTAAACGTCGAGTATGCTGTCTGTGAATGATCTAACATGTTATATGTGTTATATGCATTATTGTATGTTTGCTTATGAGTGGGGAATGGATGGAAAGTATATATGGGCGTAAATCGTTAAAGTGTGTGCCTGTTATGTGGTAGAAGTAATGTGCAAATAAACCGTACGTAGGATACGTGTTATGCATGAGAAACTGATTGTTATCCGTACCTTATTAGGACGCGATTGACCGACCTTGACCGTTAACTATATTGAGAATCTAACCGAGCAAACCAAGGTGAGTTCACACTTTCTAAGGCATGGGATTCCCGGTGGTTGGGAATGGGTTAAAGAAATTAAAACGGAATCTACATATTCTCCTTGGGTAGGATATGTACGGCCATCCTCCATAGAGTGGATGCCATTATTAATCCTACGAATTCTCCTGGTGCAGAATACGTACGTTCGTCCTCCTGGTGCAGGACAACAACCTTAAAACTAGCTAGACAAAACTCTATCATGAAGTCCCTCAATTTATATCGACTTAATCGCCGAGGCCAATGGCGAGCGGGTCATTAGTTAATAGCGCTATTAGGTTTAACAAACCTCACACCGTGCCAGTCGGACGGGCGTGTACTAATGGACTATGGCAGATTGTCAGTGATGATAGACACTGATATAGGGCACAACTTATTTGCGTAGCAGTCGATATCATACCGTCTAGTAGTTCACACGGGGAAAACCCCCCCTGATCATGGTTATGGATTGGGTAAAGAAAAAGGAAATGGTTAAACATACTTTCAACTACGGGGTAACCCCCACGGCAATTACGCCAACGAAAGTCAGACCACGTTTTTCAGAAAACAACTTAAAACTAAAAAACCAAACGTGAACTTACTCAACTTTGTTGTTGACTCGTTGTTACATGCTTTACAGGTCGCTAAATGCTTGGAGCTTGCACGGGGAAGGAGTCGTTGTGGTGTACGGACTGTTATGTTCCGTGCTTAATGTTTAAATCCTTATGAACTTACTAAACTTGCGTTTTGAAACTTTAACCTATGAACCATGGACTTATGCTTTTGAACTCACGTTTATGCTTCCGCTGTTTAAACCAAACAAGGTTAACTAGCTTTGGTCACCAATCGTATTATGTTTGGTTTTATTTACTTAATTGTGTTGTTCAATATGATTGGTGGCTCGATCCTGGTCATGTCACGCCTCCAAGCGGTGATACTCCGCATGGTGGATTTTGGGGGTGTGACAGATTGGTATCAGAGCCATTGGTTATAGTGAACTTGGTTTTTAAAAAGGGAAAAGTTTTTGATAAAAACCAGACTATAACCAGTACAGTGCTCAACGATCCACAACGACACTTCACTCCACGTGCAAGACTCGACACCATAAGTGGTATGATTTATGTTATATTGTCGGTTAGATAGTTCTCACTGTGCATTAGATAATGTGATAATTGCTATTTGAACCTTGTGTGCTTACTCTCTAATGTCGTCCCATACACTTACACACTTTCGCGACACTTTCCTCACTTACGTTGCTTCATTATGAAGATCATGAGCGGACGCGGAGGACATATCAACCTCACTCAAGCCCAGTTGACGGCTTTGATCAACGAACGAGTCACTGAGGCACTCGCAGCTAACCCTGCAGGAGGTATAACCTGCCATACCAACTCACCTTAGGACCTTTAGATCCTACCTTCTCGAACCAACCCTCGTGCTTAACCTTATCTTTTATTCTCGCGCAAACAGGCCAACATGCTCAACCTCCTGTGTGCACGTTCAAGACGTTCATGGACTGCCGACCTACCACTTTCAGTGGCACCGAAGGAGCAGTGGGCCTTCTTCACTGGTTTGAAAAGCTTGAGACTGTTTTCGAGATGTGCGAATGCCCCGAAGACCGTAGGGTGAAATATGCTACCGGAACACTTGAAGGAGATGCGTTAACCTGGTGGAAGGCGCAGGTCCAACTACTAGGACTGGCAGTTGCTAATGCCACACCCGGAATGGTTTCAAAGAGCTGATCAAGGAGGAGTACTGCAGTCGGGATGACATCCACAAACTAGAGGTGGAATTTTTCAGTCTGAAGATGACGGGATCTGAGATTGAGGCGTATACCAAGAGGTCGAATGAACTGGCCATCCTGTGCCCAACTATGGTGGACCCTCCCATCAAACGTATTGAGCTTTACCTCAAGGGCCTTGTACCAGCGATTCAAAATCACGTAACTTCAGCCAACCTGGGTACCATTCAACAAATTATCAAGTTGGCTCATCGTCTCACCGACCAGGCGGTGGAGCAAAACAGGCTACCCAAACGTATCAGTGCCACAGCTACTTCTGATGCACCTACCGACAACAAGCGAAAATGGGATGGGAACTCCGGAAAAGGGTCTACTTCAGTTCAGTCTCAGCAGCGAAAGACTGATGACTACCAGAGTCCTGGTCAGCAATCTTCCGGTAACCAAGGACAGGGTGGATACCGAGGGAACCACCCCAAGTGCAACCGGTGCAATAAACATCACAGCGGGCAGTGCAACAAAGGTCGCTGTCAGAGATGTCAAAAGCTGGGTCATGAAGCTAAGGATTGCAGGAGCCCACGTCCTGCAAATCAGAATCGCCAACAACAACAACAAGCTCCACAGAATCACCAGCAGCAGCATCAGCAGGGCAACAAAGGATGCTTTCAGTGTGGCGCTGAAGGCCACTTTAAGAGGAACTGCCCCCAGCTGAACCAAAACCAGAACAATAACCAAGGAAATGGGAACCACAATGGGAATAACAATGGAGGCAACAATGGAGGCGGCAATGGGGGAAACAACAATGGCAATGGGGCAAGAGGTCGTGCTTTCGTGATTGGTCAGGGTGATGCAAGGAATGATCCCAACGTTGTGATGGGTAAGTTTCTTCTGGACGACTTCTTTGTTACTGTTTTATTCGATTCGGGTGCCGATACTAGTTATGTGTCCTTAAAAGTTAGCCAAATGCTTAAGCGCACTCCAACACTTTTGAACACCAAACACGCGGTAGAGCTAGCAAATGGTAAAAGTCTTGAAGCCACACACGTAGTTAAAGGTTGTAACCTCGTCTTAGCCGGTCAGACTTTCTCTATCGATCTTATTCCTATCACACTGGGTAGTTTTGACGTTGTTATTGGGATGGATTGGCTATCTCATCATCAAGCGGAGATTGTTTGCAAGGAGAAAATCGTCCGCATTCCTCGTTCTGGTGAAGAACCTCTCATGATTCGTGGCGACAAGAGTGGTGCTGTCGAAGGCATCATCTCTTTCCTTAAGGCCCAGAAGTGTCTGCGAAAGGGCCACACTGCCATTTTAGCACTCGTTACTGACACATCAACGGAAGAGAAGAAAATTGAAGACATCCCTGTTGTGCGCGATTTTCCCGAGGTATTTCCTGAGGAATTACCTGGTCTTCCGCCTCATCGCCAAGTTGAGTTTCAAATCGAGCTAGCTCCTGGAGCAGCGCCAATAGCTCGAGCACCATATCGTCTAGCTCCATCAGAACTCGAAGAACTGTCTACACAACTACAAGAACTCTTGGAAAAGGGTTTTATACGTCCTAGCTCTTCGCCCTGGGGAGCTCCAGTCTTGTTCGTGAAGAAGAAAGACCGTACCTTCAGGATGTGTATTGACTATCGCGAGCTCAACAAGGTAACTGTGAAGAATCGTTATCCTCTTCCACGTATTGACGACTTATTCGACCAGCTGCAAGGGTCGAGCTATTACTCTAAGATTGATTTGAGATCGGGATACCATCAGCTGAGAGTCCGAGATGAGGACGTCTCCAAAACAGCATTCAGAACTCGTTACGGCCATTACGAGTTTCTGGTTATGCCATTCGGGCGGACAAATGCACCAGCGGTCTTCATGGATCTCATGAACCGAGTGTGCAAGCCTTACCTGGATAAGTTCGTTATTGTGTTCATCGACGATATCCTGATCTATTCTAAGAGTCAGGAGGAACACGAGCAGCATCTACGACTTATGCTGGAACTTCTTCGAAAAGAGCAGTTGTATGCCAAGTTTTCGAAATGTGACTTCTGGCTCCGCGAAGTCCACTTTCTAGGCCATGTGGTAAACAAGGATGGGATTCACGTGGATCCATCTAAGGTTGAATCGATCAAGAACTGGCCTGCACCCCGCACACCAAAAGAAATCCGCCAATTCTTGGGTTTGGCAGGATATTACAGAAGGTTTATCAAGGACTTCTCCAAGATTGCGCAACCCCTCACTTCACTGACTCAGAAGGGTGTCATCTATCGTTGGGGTGATGCACAAGAGTCCGCATTTCAACATCTAAAGGATAGACTTTGTAGCGCGCCTATCCTCTCATTGCCCGAAGGCACCGATGATTTCGTGGTTTATTGCGACGCTTCCATCCAAGGACTGGGTTGCGTATTGATGCAACGTGACAAGGTCATTGCCTACGCATTGCGCCAACTTAAAGTTCACGAAAGAAACTACACTACTCACGACTTGGAACTGGGAGCAGTTGTTTTCGCACTTAAGATATGGAGACATTACCTGTACGGTACCAAGTGCACCATTTACACCGATCACAGGAGTCTCGAGCATATCTTCAAGCAAAAGGAGTTAAACATGCGTCAACGCCGATGGGTTGAGGTCTTGAACGATTACGAATGCGCGATCAAGTATCATCCGGGCAAGGCCAATGTTGTGGCCGACGCCCTCAGTCGAAAGGATACCATACCTAGGCGCGTACGTGCTTTACAGCTTACCATCCAGTCTAACCTTCCCGCTCAGATTCGTGATGCTCAGGTTGAAGCACTGAAGGCAGAGAACATCAGGGCTGAATCCCTACGAGGATCGAGGCAGCGGCTGGAACTAAAGGAAAACGGTGCCTACTATGTTAACGGACGCATCTGGGTTCCATTTTATGGCAACTTACGCGAGCTTGTGATGGATGAAGCACATAAGTCTCGTTATTCTGTACACCCTGGTTCGGACAAGATGTACCACGACCTCAAGACTACGTATTGGTGGCCTGGCATGAAAGCCCACATAGCAACCTACGTCAGCAAGTGCTTGACTTGCGCGAGAGTCAAGTCTGAATATCAAAAACCATCAGGCTTACTTCAACAACCGGAGATCCCGAAATGGAAATGGGAGCAAATTTCCATGGATTTCGTTACCGGCCTGCCCAGATCTCAACGCGGAAACGATACCATTTGGGTGATCGTAGATCGACTAACCAAGTCTGCACATTTTCTGGCTATCAAAGAAACGGATAAGTTTTCTACTCTTGTAAACATTTACCTAAAGGAAGTGGTATCAAGGCACGGAGTGCCAATCTCTATTATATCTGATCGTGACGCACGTTTTACTTCTGAACTGTGGCAAGCAATGCACAAGTCCTTTGGCTCACGTTTAGATATGAGCACCGCTTATCACCCGCAGACGGATGGGCAATCTGAACGCACCATCCAAACCCTTGAAGACATGCTTAGGGCATGTGTAATCGATTTTGGTAATGGCTGGGAGAAGCACCTCCCGCTAGTGGAGTTCTCATATAATAATAGCTACCACACCAGCATCCAAGCCGCTCCGTTTGAGGCATTGTACGGACGCAAATGCCGATCACCTCTCTGTTGGGCAGAAGTTGGTGACAGCCAAATCACTGGCCCAGAACATGTGGTAGATACCACCGAGAAAATTGCTCAGATACGACAGCGAATGGCGGCAGCTCGTGACCGTCAGAAAAGCTATGCTGATAAGGGAAGAAAACCACTCGAACTCCAGGTTGGGGATCGAGTGCTACTCAAAGTCTCACCTTGGAAAGGTGTAGTCCGCTTTGGCAAACAAGGCAAACTCAATCCGCGTTATATCGGACCATTCGAAGTCATTGAGAAAATTGGTACGGTAGCCTACAGGTTGAATCTACCCGAAAAACTCAGCGGAGTTCACAACGTATTCCACGTGTCAAATCTGAAGAAGTGTCTGTCAGATGAGACCTTCATAGTTCCTCTCAAGGAACTCACAATCGACGACCAGCTGCGATTCGTCGAGGAACCAGTAGAGATTACTGATCGAGATGTTAAGATTCTCAAGCACACAAGAATACCTCTCGTTCGAGTTCGTTGGAATGCTCGTCGTGGCCCAGAGTATACCTGGGAACGAGAAGACCAAATGAAACTCAAGTATCCCTAATTGTTTAAGAAAAACGCAACCACTACTGAGGCTGAAGCTACTGCAGAATTTCGGGACGAAATTCCAAATCAACGGGGGGATGATGTGACACCCAAGGAAAATCGGGAAAGCAACTTAACTAGCTTCCTCAGTAACCACGCGCTAAATTTCGGGACGAAATTCTCTTAACAGGGGGAGAATGTGACAACCCTCAAAATCCCATGTATTCCGTACAAATTATTATTGATAACTAAAGTGTATGACGACTGTGTGGAATTACTTAACTGCTTTCTGATAACTGTGTTATGCTTACACGTATTTGTTAATATGCTAATAATGTACAGAAAGTCACTAAATAGTCCGTTATATTTTCCTAAGTGTTAGAAAGTAAAAACGCTGCAAAAATATTTAAGTAGGACGCTTTACGGATTCATTTAGCGGTTTAACGGAACAGGATCGAACCGAACAACCGGACTTCACCCGGAACCCAAAAATATTGCCAATAGCATTGTTTATCTTTTTCTGAGCCAGTTAGGGCCCCCGAATACCCTAACACCCGCTTTAACGCACTACACATTAGTAACCGGGTTAAGTTCCTACTTAACTTAACTAACCTAAGTATCTAGTTGGAATCTAACTAAGGACCCCCCCCCCCCTCTTCCAACGAAACCGTCCCCAAGGGGACACCCATGTCATATTTTTGATTATAATAATCAAATGTGCCTAGTATCTAGAAGACACAAAATCCGTTGGACAATGGTACAAGAGTTGTCTATAAGTTCCAAGCTTAAACCATCATAACCATCACCACCAACACTTGAACAAAACACACCCTCTCCCTCTCCTTGGAGCTCTCGGCCGAAGACACCCACACCCATCCATCACCTTTTCGATTTCCTTCAACCCATTCCATACATCTACAAGTGTTAAGGAACGCGTATAAGGAACCTTGGTGCATTCGGAACGCGAAGGACCTCACCCCATCGCTTTTATCCACTCGATTTTCGACTAGAATCTTCCCTAGCCTCGAGCTAGTAGTAAGTTGCTCTAAACGCCTTCTTGATCTTGTCTAGAGTGGTTAATAAGAGTTTCGTCGGTTGAAAATCACTAACATATAAGATCACCAACTAAAAGTTTACTAAAGTGATGTACAAGGTGGTTAATGGATGAATATTGGTGTAAATCATGTAGATCTTGTGTGATTATGATTATTGGTTGATTATTTGATGATTTGCTGATTAATATTAATGTGTCATGTTGTTGTGGTCACTAAACTTGTTAACGGAATCGATCGAACACGATTTAGAAGGTTAAACACTAAAAATCAGAATCTGTCCCACTTTTACAGCCAACTTCAGTTGGCTGTAAACAGGTCTTAAACTCAACGAAAAATCGATATTTTGAATCTAAAATATGTTATTATGAAATACGGTTCTAATGGCACCGGAATCGTAATTTTTGGACTCCGTTTACTATTTTTAAAGTGTCAATTTGTAACAGCAACTTAAGCTGAATTTTGACAGCAATAAATGGGTGTCGTACTTTCAGTCATAACCTAAGTTTTGTGATGAATCGGACCATGAAATTTGTACAGTAGATGACAACCGATGCATTTGTAATTACCCCCACTGGAATTTCGTAAATCGGACACTCGATGAATTTTTAATAAATTGTTCCGTAGACTGTGGTCAGAAATACATAAATCTGAGTGCAGTCCGGAATACGAATTTTTATAAAATATTGGTAATGAACCGGACCCCGATATTTTTACACAATAAAATATGGAACGTTTATGACATTCTGTAAAAATTTGGGAATTTTTGGAATAATTTAACTATTTTATTAAAATGTCCGAAAACAGCCGGTTTTGAATATTAATGCTGAAATAACATAAGTTGTGATTTGCACGCCTAAACGTCGAGTATGCTGTCTGTGAATGATCTAACATGTTATATGTGTTATATGCATTATTGTATGTTTGCTTATGAGTGGGGAATGGATGGAAAGTATATATGGGCGTAAATCGTTAAAGTGTGTGCCTGTTATGTGGTAGAAGTAATGTGCAAATAAACCGTACGTAGGATACGTGTTATGCATGAGAAACTGATTGTTATCCGTACCTTATTAGGACGCGATTGACCGACCTTGACCGTTAACTATATTGAGAATCTAACCGAGCAAACCAAGGTGAGTTCACACTTTCTAAGGCATGGGATTCCCGGTGGTTGGGAATGGGTTAAAGAAATTAAAACGGAATCTACATATTCTCCTTGGGTAGGATATGTACGGCCATCCTCCATAGAGTGGATGCCATTATTAATCCTACGAATTCTCCTGGTGCAGAATACGTACGTTCGTCCTCCTGGTGCAGGACAACAACCTTAAAACTAGCTAGACAAAACTCTATCATGAAGTCCCTCAATTTATATCGACTTAATCGCCGAGGCCAATGGCGAGCGGGTCATTAGTTAATAGCGCTATTAGGTTTAACAAACCTCACAACGTGCCAGTCGGACGGGCGTGTACTAATGGACTATGGCAGATTGTCAGTGATGATAGACACTGATATAGGGCACAACTTATTTGCGTAGCCGTCGATATCATACCGTCTAGTAGTTCACACGGGGAAAACCCCCACTGATCATGGTTATGGATTGGGTAAAGAAAAAGGAAATGGTTAAACATACTTTCAACTACGGGGTAACATGTTAAGTTAATTCTATAAGATATAACTGTTTTTTAAACATTTTTTTTTATATTTTTAGTTTTTGATTTTTTTATCAAAAATGTTTCTACTTGTATTGATAAGAAAAAACGCCGAAAAAAATTTAGAAAAATATTTTTTTTAACATGTTAAGTATATTTTTTAAAAGTGTTCCCCCGTTCCCCACTTTTTTAGTATTCCCCAATGAACCCTCCCCTATATATATATATATATATAGGGAGAGGATCATGAGAAAACTAGATATAAATGAGAAAACTTGAAATCTAACTAAAAACCACTAAAAAGGAGGGGGGAGACTTTTAATGAAGGAGGGGGGACTTTTAATGAAGGAGGGGTAAAATTGGAAAAAAAAATATATAACTTTTCAAACATTTCCCATTTCTCCATACGTTATCATTTTAAAACAAAAATGGCACCATAAGATCACAAATTTTTGTATCTTTCATTCAAGTATATTCGAGCATATTTTTTATGACATAAAAAAAGATTTATGGTGTCGTCTTGTTTTCAATACTATTATTATAGTAGTGCACATGTGCAATATAACATGTACTAAAATTGCATTACATGCTTAAAATTAGCTTTTTGAGTATAGTTTAGCTTTTAGGGTTAGTTTTTTTGGAGGTTTAGGATTAGGATTAGGTTTTTGGGTGTGGGGGGGAGGGGGGGTTTAGGTTTTTTTCGGGAGGGTGGGGGTGGGGGGGGGGGGGTTTAGGTTTTTGGGGGGTGGGAGGGGGGGTTAGGCTTTTGGTGGGTGGGTGAATTTAGGTTTTTAGGGGGTGGGGGTGGGGGGTTTAGGTTTTTGGGGGGTGTCGGTGGGGGGTGGGTTTAGTGGTTTAAGCTTTATGTATTAGTGCACATGTGCAGTTCAACAAAAAAAAAATTGATATTTTTTTTCCATACATAAAAAGTATCGATTTTTCTATAAAAATTTGTAAAAAAAAATGGTATGTTTTTAGGTTTTTTTTAGGCTTTTTTTGTTAGTTTTTTGGTTTTCTCATTTAAACTAGTTTTCTCATGATCCATCCCCTATATATATATGTATATATATCCACTAAAATAGATAATCCAATAGCTACTGATGCATACTAGTATTGTATTTCTAGTTGCCGTTTGTAATAGATATAGATATCTATAAAATAGAGTAAGTGTCGCAATGCACGATGATTTTGATCAATATGTTTGTTGTGTGATTGATTGCATTAAATATTGTTTTGTGATATTAATACCTAATAACTGTTTGTAAATCCAGATGGACAACGAAGCAAATTTGGAAAACTAGAATAATGATAATCAAATGAATAACAGTGCCATTCGACACATAGTAACCCAAGGAATTAGAGATGCTATGCCATATATCATCCAAAATGTTAAAGAAGCGGAAAATAATAACAATAATAGTGGAAGTAAGCGACCACCTACTGAACCTAGTAACATCGTAAAAAATGGAACATTACTTCAATTGCCTATTCCAAAAAGAAGAAGAACCATGTCTTATGGTTGTTCTTACAAAGAATTCTGGTCCTGCAAACCAATAGAATTCTCAGGCAATGAAGGTGCCATTGCAGCTCTAAGCTGGATAGAAAAAACTGAGGCAGTCTTAAAAATAATCAAGTGTGCAGAGGACGACAAAATCATGTTTGCTTCCAATCTGTTTAAGAACGCACCTCTAGAATGGTGGAACACTATTCTCCAGTCTAGGGGAAGTGACAGAGTCTATAATATGGAATGGACTGAGTTTAAAAATATGGTTGAAAGGAAATTATGTCCTCCCAATGAAAAAGAACAAATAGCTAATAAGTTCTTAAACCTTAGAATGACTGGAGTAGACTGTAAGGATTACACTACCGTATTCTTCGAATATGCTAGAATAGTGCCAACCCTTGCTTCACCAGAACCGGTATTAATCTCCCGTTACGTCTGGGGATTAATCAGTGAGATTAGACATGTAGTCAAGGAAGCTAGATCACTAATCATAGAAGAAGCTGTAGAACTAGCAAATACCTTGACCGATGAATTGGTACGTACACAAGAAGAAAACCAGAGGAAGAACCTAGTCCAGAAACTTACCCAAGAATTTTGCTACGGTAATTCCAACCGTGGGAAGAACGTAGGTTCTACTTCTGCACCTTATTGTAAGGCCTTCAAGAAAAAGCACTCAGAAAGATGCTCCACCTACTACAACTTCTGCAAAATACCAGGACATAAGGAAGAAGATTGTAACGAAGAAACCCAGTAATGGAGTGTGCTTCAACTGTGGAGAAAAAGGGCATATCAAACTGAATTGTCCGAAACTAGCGCTAGCCTTGAACAACAAGACTACTAAGAATGCTAGGGCATTTGTTCTGATAGCCGAAGAAGCAAAGATGATTATTTGACTCAGGTGTGAACCAAAGTTTTACTAATACTTCATTTTGCAAACTTCTCAATCAACCATTAACTAAACTTCAACAAGAATGTCTAGTATAGACAGCAAATGGAGAATCCATTAAGATTACTGAAGTCTTGCAGGGAGCAAGAATAGAAATTTCAAAACATAATTTTATTGCAAATCTTTACCCAATGAATCCGGCTGGATTTTGTAACCATCCTGGTTTTCACACATGTTTTGTTTTGACTTGCATTGTAACAAATACCGTATTTGGAATGAAATTTATTTGAACATACTTGCTTTGTGCTTATACATGCTTATACCAATACAAACACGTGAAATAATTGCAAATTTGTTGAGATTTATGCTATTAAACAAGGTTACATAAACTATAAGGGGCCTATTGTGACATTTTGTGAAACTACAATCTAAGGGACCTATTTGTCATTCTTTGAAACTTTAGAAATACAAGGGTTAAAAGCGCAATTATTGAAAACTACAAGTTTAGGGTTCTTTTAGTAATTTTTGAAACTTATTTTCATAAAAGAAATAAATAGATATTTTTGAAATAAAAGTCCAAGGTTCATTTGGTCATTTTCTCAAACTTAAACTCTAGGGACTAAAACTGATTTCCTTAAACTTATTTTAACTGAATATCCCAACCTGGTTAACTTTTATATAAGGATTCCTTCTTTAAACACTAACTCGGTTAGTGGATTTAACTGAACAGTACAGGGACCAATTATGTCAACTTTCGAAACTTCAGGGACCAAACATGTATTTTATTTTAAAGTTGAGGGACTGTTTGTAACTTTTCGAAAGTTTAGGGACCATTTTTGTACAAAATGAAAGTACAGGGACCAAAGTGTAAATATTACAAAATTAAACAAAAAAAATGGGGTTGAACCAGCCATAAGAGAGAATCGAACCCGCGATAACCCACAACACAAACGAACACGTGACCGGTCGGGCTAAGCCCTCATTCAATTATAATATCAAACCTTAATTCATTTATATACTATTTAGGATTTAATATTTTAATTAATTAAATTCAGAAATTAAAAAGGGTTTAAATCCAATCGAACCGGCCAGACACGGGACTCGAACCCGCGCCTACCCACACAACAACAACGCGCACAAACCAGCTGATCTACCAGCTGGGATGTGAGTTATATTGGATTGTATTATATATATATTGACTTTAAAAACAGATCTGAATATATATACAGATCCGCAGGTCGCGGATTTCGACCAAAACCGATTTTTAATCCATTCTTTTGACCTGTAAAGCTTACCCACATGATCCCCAACCCATCTCAACTCGTCCCAATCATTCAAACGACACATCTTAGTGCTAAAACATAAAAAAAATTAAAAAAATAAAAAGTGGATCTAATCCACTAATTTGTGTCGAATCTGAGATCCAAACTTCGTGTATTTAAGTTCCCTATATTCCTAGCAACATTCCACACCATTTACAAACACTTAAACACCCGAAATCGTCGGATTAAAACCTGCAACTCGCCGGAATAGTAACTTTTTCGCCGGAATCTTTGTCAACCGTCTCTTTCGTCAATACCGGTTAGTTTTTCTTGTGTTAATTAGTTAGTTTATGCCTATAGATCGTTTCCTAGGATTTAATTTAGAGATAACATAGGTTTGCCCGTAGAAATCAAGAGTTTGACTTTCTGTTTAACTTAGACTTCTGACTTTGACCTCTAGAGGTTGAAGATGACTAGTGGGCCTATCTGGTTATATTTTAATTAGTCTGGATCAAAACACAAACCACCAGGTAGCCCAGTGGTTAGTGTGTATGTTAGTTACAACACAGACCCAAGTTCGAATCTGGGGGTGTGCAAATCTTTTTAATCTTTTTATTTTTAAGTTTTTATCACTTCCAATAATTTTTATATTATTATTACTTATTATTACATTTTATAAAAATATAAAATCTGTCAATTTATTTATAAAACTATTTATTTTAATTAAAAACAGTTTATTTCTTAATTAATTCATAATAAATCATTTTTAAGGAATAAAAATCCAAAATTTTTATGTTAATCATTTCAAATGTTAAACTTTACGAATATAATATTTTTATTGATATTTTATATAATTTTGGTATTTATATAAATAAATCAGTTTTATTACTTTTAAAAATAGTTTAAATAAAATTATATAACTATATAATTTACATCCAAAATTATTTTTATGACAAAATAGACATAATACTGAATTTATATAAATTTAGAATCTGAATTTTTATTATATTTAATTATTTAGATAATTAAAATTATATAAACTTATTTATTGTTGATTTAAGCAAATTAATTCATTTTAATTATTCAAAATGAATCAAAAACCGTAATAATTATTTTAATCAGTCATATTTCAAATTCAATAATTAAAAATATTATTTTTAATTATTCTGATTTAAATTAATTATTTTGATTATTAGTTATATAATTATCATAATATTCTTTAAACTATATAATTATCATTTACCAAATAATAATATATTTTTGTACTTCTAAATTCAATTATAAAGTTAGAAATTAATTATATCACTTATGCAATATTTTGGTATAATTATTTATGTTAAACTAATTATACAAATTGAATATAATTGATTTATTATTTTAAATGTTTGTAGTAACTCAATTATGTATTTATATAATTTAATTATTTATGTTAAAGAAATATTTTTCATAGATAATTCCATATTCATTTTCCGAGTTCTCTATTAGGTTATCCAAACCTTATAGTTACCATTTAGACAAACCATACCGAAACCTATAGATTTAGGATTTCCTTTCATACAATTAAACATTATTATTAATACAAACTTTATATTGATGCATGTTCAAACAATTAGAGTGACGTTGGATCTTATTTCCACAAACTCTTACATTAAACTTACTTGTTGGACTTACCGCACTCAAGGTGAGTTCATAGTCCCTTTTTACAATTATTTTTGGGATGAAACATATGATACGATGTGATACAAACTTACTTGCTATTTGTGGTTCCCCGATTGTCCTTGCATTTTCTTAATACTTGTTGTTGTTGCTTTAACGCGTTTACGTTCATTAAGTTGCAAAAGCCCAGCGGTTATATTATAGTGCTATAGGTGTGACGGCCCATCCAGACTTCTAGTTCTACATAAACTTATTATTGTTGCTTATCCTTTTGTTGCTTATCCTTTTTGTTGCTTTTGGAAGTTGGATGATAAACTCGATTAACGTCATAGGTTTGAACGTACCAAAAGGAACTACTTGTATTAATCATCTTGCTTAAAGACATATCATATTCCACTATGTTAAACTTTTCTTATATCACATTGTCATTTTTGCTTAACAAAACCTATGAATTCACTCAACCGTTTGTTGATCCTTTATTTTCTAACGTATGTTTCAGGTGACAATATTTGATGCTATGATTTGCAAGAATATTTCATATAGGATTGATCAAGACTTATGCCTTAGATTAAATCCGAAATCAATTGTATTTATGATCGATTTGTTGGATTGTATTTTGTTTATATACTCTTATTTATTTCAGATGTGAATGCAATCTCTTAAATTGAATCTAAATTATATTCCAACTTAATTTAAACTCCATGTGCTCAAATGCATTCTATCAAGTTTTATGACACCTTTGGCTTTTCCGCCTCCGGCCGGGGTGTTACAGATTTGATATTGTATTAGGAATGGATTGGTTAGTAGCAAATAAAGCGAGTATTATATGTGATCAAAAGTCAATCCAAGTAAATTCACAAAGGGGTGAAAAGATCACAATTAAAAGAAGTAAGCCATCTCGTTCCATGAAATTCATCTCTGTGATGAAAACAGCCAGTTATGCAAGAAAAGGATCCCTAGTGTATATGATTTCCATAATCATTAACACTAAAGGAAAAGGATTGAAAGATATTCCCGTAGTATCTCAATTCTCAGATGTGTTTCCAGAAGAATTACCAGGACTACCGCCAGAGAGAGAAGTTGAATTTAGAATTCAGGTGCTACCAGGAACAGCACCAATTGCCAAGGCACCTTACCGTTTGGCACCAGCAGAGATGCAAGAATTAAAGAAACAACTGGACGAAGTTTTGGAGAAAGGGTTCATACAGCCCAGCCCAGTCCATCCCCATGGAGAGCACCAATCTTGTTTGTCAAAAAGAAAGACGGATCAATGCGTATGTGCATTGATTACCGAGAGTTGAATGAGGTCACACTTAAAAATCGGTACCCATTACCAAGAATCAATGATCTATTCGATCAACTGCAAGGAGCTCGATTCTTTTCTAAGATCGACTTACGCTCAGGATATCATCAATTAAAGGTACAGGAAGAGGACATTCCTAAGACCGCTTTTAGGACAAGGTATGGCCATTATGAATTTACTGTCATGCTATTTGGTTTAACCAATGCCCCAGCCGCATTTATGGACATGATGAACAAAAAGGTAAGCCATATCTGGACAAATTCATAATTGTCTATATAGATGATATTCTCATTTAACCTAAGAGTAAAGAGGAACATGCAGCGCATCTGCATGCACTCCTAAATTTGCTGAGTAAAGAAAAGCTTTATGCTAAATTTTCAAAATGCGAATTTTGGTTAGAAGAAGTGCAATTTCTTGGACATTTAGTTAATCATGAAGGAATTCATGTGGATCCCATAAAGATTGAGACGCTTACTAAATGGAAAGTCCCTGAATCACCAACGGAGGTGAGAAGTTTTCTAGGACTGGCCGGTTATTATAGACGGGTTATCCGAGATTTTTCTAGAATAGCCATTCCTTTAACAAAACTGACCTGTAAGTCTGTTAAGTTTGAATGGGGACCAGAGCAAGAAGAAGCTTTTAGAATCCTTAAGCAAAGATTAACCAACGAACCTATACTAGCATTACCAGAAGGAACTGAAGACTTTATAGTTTATTGTGACGCTTCTAAGTTAGGGTATGGATGTGTGTTGATGCAACGTCAAAAGGTTATAGCCTATGCCTCTAGACAACTTAAGAATCATGAAAG
Organism: Helianthus tuberosus; assembly: GCA_030545235.1. Classification (NCBI taxonomy): domain Eukaryota; kingdom Viridiplantae; phylum Streptophyta; class Magnoliopsida; order Asterales; family Asteraceae; genus Helianthus; species Helianthus tuberosus. The sequence goes on from CM060419.1 coordinate 27,911,900, forward strand.
AAATTATTCAACCCATGATTTAGAGTTAGGAGCCATAATTTTTGCCCTGAAAATTTGGAGACATTACCTTTACGGTAGTAAGTTTACCATTTTCACCGATCACAAGAGTTTAAAATATGATTTTGGGCAAAAAGAGTTAAATATGAGACAGAGACGCTGGATGGAAATTCTTAGCGATTACGATTGTAGTATCCAGTATCATGCAGGAAAGGCTAATGTAGTAGCTGATGCTTTAAGTCGAAAGTATCACGAAAAGCCAAAAAGAGTACGTTCTCTTAAATTAAATCTGCATATAGATTTCAACGAGCAAATTAGAGCCGTACAAGAATCAGTAATCAAGGACGATACTGAAAATTGAAAGGAATGATTAAGGAATTAGAACAAGGAACATATGGAATTTGGAGATTCCATAAGAAAAGAATTTGGATACCTAAACTAGGAAATCTATGCCATCGAATATTAGAAGAAGCCCATAAGTCTAAGTATACGATACATCCCGGTAGTGATAAGATGTATCAAGACTTAAGAAAGAATTTCTGGTGGATAGGAATGAAAAAGGATATAGCAGCTTATGTTGCCAAGTGTCTAACCTGTTCACAGGTCAAAGCTGAACATCAGAAACCCTCAGGGTTATTGCAGCAATTAGAAATGCCAATATGGAAATGGGAATTGATAACAATGGACTTTGTTACCAAATTACCCTAGACACGAAAAGGTAATGATACAATCTGGGTGATTGTAGATAGATTAACCAAGTCTCCTCATTTCTTACCCATGAAGGAAACTTTAAGTATGGAACAGTTAGCCAAGTTATATGAAAATGAAATAGTTTCATTACATGGAATTCTTTTATCTATTGTGTCTGATAGAGATAGCCGTTTTACTTCTCATTTTTGGACAAGTTTCCAAAAAAAATGGGAACCAAGCTAAATCTAAGCACCGCTTATCATCATCAAACGGATGGACAAAGCGAAAGGACAATTCAGACAATGGAAGATATGTTTAGAGCTTGTGTAATGGATTTCGCAGGAAATTGGGATGATCATTTACCATTAATAGAATTTTCTTACAATAACAGCTATCATACTAGTATCAATGCTGCACCATTCGAAGCACTTTATGGACGAAAGTGCTGAACTCCAGTCTGTTGGGCAGAAATTGGAGAAAAGCAACTGTCTGGACCAGAAATAGTACAAGAAACAACAGACAAGATTATTTATGTCAAGGATAGACTAAAAGCAGCATGCGATTGACAAAAGAGTTATGCTGATAACAGACGAAAACCGTTGGAATTTGAAGTAGGAGACAAAGTATTATTAAAAGTTTCTCCTTGGAAAGGAGTGGTAAGATTTATCAAGAAAGGAAAGCTAAGCCCCAGGAATGTTGGACCTTTTGAGATTATTAAAAGAATAGGACCTGTAGCATATCAGCTACAACTGCCAGAGGAAATGGTAGGAATACATGATGTATTTCATGTATGTAATCTCAAAAAGTGTTTAGCCGATGAATCATTAATAGTACCTCTTAAGGGTATAGAGGTCAATGAGAAACTTAAGTTTGTAGAAAGACCCCTACAGATTGAAGACAGGAGAGTCAAGAATCTCAAGCACAAGAGATTGGTTCTAGTCAAAGTAAGATGGGATTCCAAGAGAGGACCAGAATACACTTGGGAGCTTGAATCAGAAATGTAGAGGAAATATCCACACCTGTTCCAGTAGACCTCGAGGACGACTTCTAAAATAAGGTAGGAAGGATATAACAACCCTCCTAAAATATTTATTATGACCCTATTCACCTTAAAATACACCCCGTGTGCGAAATTAGGCCCTGAATACCTTTAATTTTGTAAAAAGTAAATAAAATCCAAAATCAAGAGTCTCTGGCGGGGCGCAACAGACTCCCCTAAGTCTGTCGCGGGGCGCGAGTGAGGGGACGAGTGGCGCAGCCCGGTGCCACCATGTGTCACGTGCGTGTCGAGGCTATACTGGTGACTGTTCCAAGCTAAGCCCTACGACACCTAGCTCGTGGGCGGCGAAGACCCTGTCCTCGTCTGTCGCGGGGCGAGAGAAACTCCCTGATCAACACTATATATAGAGGGCATCGGATTTCAGTTGCAAATCGTTCAGAATCTTAAATTCTCTCTCAATCTCTGATAGCTAAAGTAATTCCCGGGCATAATACCCCCTAATTAGCGAAACTCTGCCTCGTTGTAAGCATTATAACCCCGGTTACGTATTAGATACGCTGCCCGATTGATCTAGAGCTCCGTAATGCCTGTCGAGGCTCTGCCCGATGTAGTCGTTGGAGTTCTGTGTGACAACTCGTGTTTTAGAGCTCTTGTGTGATTTGATGTAACATGTCAGAACGTTATGTGATTATGTGATGCATTGATTTAATGGAATGTTATGATATTGTGTTATGTGGATTGTGTAATATATGTTATTTGTTTATGTGATGCGGTCGCCCAACATACATTTCTAACCCGATCGCACAAGCCTTTGGGCTTTTTGCTTCACACCTTTCTCGGCCTACATTTAGTGTGGGTTCGGCCCATTCCATCAATGCGCATAACCTCATGAGGAGGGGGTATACTCCTCATTGTTGGCTAAACACTCTAAACACAAACCCTACTCTCTCTCCCTCTCAAAGCCGACGGCAACACACTCCTCTCCATCGAAGCTTTTGTGTTCGGATCAATCCTTGCCCTCTTCTCTAATCGGTTAGTGTTTTAACTACTAATTGTATGTTACACGATGTTGTGATCTATATGTTTTACATGATGATTTAGGGATGATATGTGATTGATTGTGATGTAAACTGTTAAGGTTTGGCGTTCATGTAATCGGCACACATGTGTAGTATATTCGGATCAATATAGGGTTTGATGATGTTATGATTTGAATGATGATATAAAACTGAAAAGCATGTTAATTGGCTATGGTGTAATTGCATTTGGATGATTAGTATGTTTTGTCAAGAGTTATTGCAGGTTGAGTTAAGGATTTTGGTGTAACCCTACTGTTAATTCGATGAAGATGATGATGAGTTCTTAGAATATTAGGATTCATATGAATTAATGATGATTGTTTGATTTAATCGATTAATTATTTAGATAGAAACTGTTTGAAATAATTAGTATATTGCATAAAAGGAAACAATATAACCGATTAGCATAATTGTCGGATAATAAAACGAATCACACAAGATCAGAACGCACAAGTTCTGATCACACCAGTTGTAGGATCGCATAAGGGCTAGTCGCACAAGATTTGGTACAATCACATAAAGCAAAGGATACAACCAGAATATGCATGATCGCACAAGACTTGTGGATCGCACAAGACAGTGCCAATCGCACAAGTCTTGGGCCACACACAATAGTTAGACTTAATATATGTCATTGGGCCGAATGGCCCAACCCAGTCGCACAAGTTATCCGGATCGCACAAGGACTTTTCAGTCGCACAAGTCCATCCGGACCGCACAAGATCAACGTTGTTATTATTTGGGCCGTGTACGTATGTTTGGGCTTTCTAGTTGTTTGGGCCGGGTTTAAGTTGGATCGCACAACATGTTGTGGATCGCAGAAGGTTGTGCGGATCGCACAACATGTTGGGCTGAGTAATGCTTGGGCTTCATGTGTATACTTAACAGTTATTGTTTAACGTGTTCTTTGTGTATGCCATGATCGTTATGTGCTAGTAACCTGTTAGTTATGTGTAAAACTTAAGTGCACTAATTGAACCTAGACTTGACTTGTATGGTAACCATGTTAGGACGTGGTTGACCACTAGCAACTCCATTGACCTTTTGTGTATCTGCCGAGCTAACCTAAGGTGAGTTCACACTTTTCTACAAAGCATGGTAATTCCCAGTGGGATTGGGAATGGGTTAAGGAATAGGGATTTCCTCGTCCTGTTGGGACGTGTTCAGGAATGTAGATTCCTCATCCTGTTGAGACGGATTTAGATTTAATAGACTAGAACTTTATCAACGAAGTCCCTCCTTTTGTATCAACTTAATCGCCGAGGCCAATGGCGAACAGGTCATTACTTAAATAGCGCTATTAGGTTTAACAAACCTCACACCGTGCCGTAGAGGGCGGGCGTGGACTAATGGACTAGGCACGTCAATGATGATAGACATTGACGAGGGCACATAAACATGACGAACGTTAGTAGTCGATATGGTAACGAGTCTGGTAGTTTAAACATGGGGTAACCCCCACGGCCGGAGTGCCGGGCTGGATATCCGAAGATTGAGAACATGGGGTAGCCCCCACGACTGGAATGGCCGAAGTAAAAATGGATTAACAAATGAACGTTTTCGAAACTATGGGGTAACCCCCACGGCTGGATAGCCGGTTAAGATTAAACAATGTTTTTGTAACAACTCTAAAACGGACAACCAACTGTGAACTCGCTCAACTTTGTTGTTGACTTGTTACTACATGCTTTGCAGGTCACTAGGTTTAGCAGGAGCTTGCATGGGGAAGAGTCGTTGTGGAGCATGGACATTGAGTGTTCATGATGAACCTAAACACTTTTAATTTATGATTTTGGTTTTGAACAATTTGCTTCCGCTGATAACTTAGATTTATTAAACTGTTTTTGAACACCAATTATATTGCGTGGTTGGACATTCTTTTACTTTACTATATCGATCAGTATGATTGGTGGCTTGATCCTGGTCATGTCACGCTCCCGGCAGTGATACTCCGCGTGTGGATTTTGGGGGTGTGACAGATTGGTATCAGAGCCATTGGTTATAGTGAACTCGGTTTTAAAAAGGGGAAAAGTTTTTTTTTTGACAAAACCAGACTATAACCTGTACAGTGCTCAACGATCCACAACGACACTTCGCTCCACATGCAAGACTCAACACAATAGGTGATATGGTTTGTAATTATATTGCCTGCCTGTTAGTTTAAGTAGTGCATTGATCATGACATGCTTCGTTAGTGTAACAATGGTTGCTTGAACCTTGCGTGCTTGCTCTTTTCTGTCACTCCACACTTACGCATTTTTGCGACACCTTTCTTACTTGTGTTTCCTTCGATGCGAAGATCATGAGTGGATGCCTGAACTTGACTCAAGCCCAGCTGACGGCTCTAATCAATGAACGAGTTGCTGAGGCTCTCACAGCTGTCCCTGCAGGAGGTATAACCTGCCATTTCGACCTATCCTAGGATGTTTAGATCCTACTCTCGCAAACCAAACCTCGTGCTTAATCTTGTCTTTTCTTTCTCGTGCGACAGGTCAACCTGTTCAGCCTCCCGCGTGTACGTTCAAGACCTTTATGGACTGTAGACCTAGTACCTTCAGTGGTACAGAAGGAGCTGTAGGTCTCCTCTACTGGTTCGAGAAGCTCGAATATGTCTTCGAGATGTGTGAATGTCCTGAGGCTCGTAGGGTAAAGTTTGCTACTGGAACACTCGAAGGCGCTGCGTTAACCTGGTGGAAGGCACAGGTTCAACTGTTAGGGATGGCGGTTGCTAATGCCACCTCATGGAACGACTTCAAAGAGCTGATCAAAGAGGAGTACTGTATTCAGGATGACATCCACAAGCTAGAGGTAGAATTTTTCAATTTGAAGATGACGGGGTCTAAAATCGAGGCATACACGAAGAGATCAAATGAATTAGCTATCTTGTGTCCTACTATGGTGGATCCTTATATCAAGCGTATTGAGCTGTACCTCAAGGGCCTTGTACCAGAAATTCAGAGCCATGTGACTGCGGCTAACCTGGCTACCATTCAGCAAGTTATAGGACTAGCTCATCGCCTCACAGATCAGGCAGTTGAGCAAAACAAACTGCCCAAGCGTATCAGTGCTACAGCTACTTCAGAGGCTCCTAGCGAAAACAAGCGCAAGTGGGATGGAAATTCAAGCAAGGGTTCGACTTTTGTTCAGTCTCAGTCACAGCAGCGAAGGACTGGGGACTATAGGAGCCCTAGTCAGCAGTCTTCTGGAAGTCAAGGGCAGGGTGGATACAAGGGGAATCACCCCAAATGTAATCCCTGTAACTTGCACCATAGCGGACCATGTAGTAGAGGCAACTGTCATCGGTGCAACAAGCCTGGTCAAATTGCAAGGGATTGTAGGAGTCAGCGTCCCGCGAATTAGAATCGACATCAACAGCAAGCCCCACCAAACCATCGCCAGCAGCAGCAGCAACAATAAGGTGACAACAAAGGGTGCTTCCAATGTGGTGCTGAAGGCCACTTTAAGAGAGATTGTCCCCAACTGAATCGGAATCAGAACAACAATAATCAGGGGAATGGTAACAATAGGGGCAACAACAAGGGCAATGGTTCCAGGGGGCGTGTATTCGTGATTGGCCAGGGTGAAGCAAGGAATGATCCCAATGTTGTGATGGGCAAGTTCCTACTAGACGACCTTTATGTTACTGTTTTTTTTATTCGGGTGCCGATACTAGTTATGTGTCCTTGAAAGTTAGTCAAATGCTTAAGCGCACTCCAACACTTTTGAACACCAAACACATGGTAGAGCTATCAAACGGTAAAAGTCTTGAAGCCACACATATAGTTAAGGGTTGTTATATTGTTCTTGCTGGTCAGACTTTCTCTATCGATCTTATCCCCATCATTCTTGGTAGCTTCGACATTGTTATTGGGATGGATTGGTTATCTCAACATCGAGCAGAGATCCTTTGCAAGGAGAAGATCGTCCGCATTCCTCGTTCTGGTGAAGAACCTTTAGTGATTCATGGCGACAAGGGTGGTGCTGTTGTAGGCATCATCTCTTTCCTTAAGGCCCAGAAGTGTTTGCAAAAGGGCCACACTGCTATTATAGCCCTCGTTTCTGATACATCCTCGAAAGGAAGATAGAAGACATTCCTATTGTGCACGACTTTCCTAAGGTATTTCCTGAGGAATTACCTGGTCTACCGCCTCATTGTCAAGTCGAATTTCAAATCGAGCTAGCTCCTGGAGCGGCACCAATAGCTCGTGCACCTTATCGCTTAGCCCCCTCAGAATTAGAAGAGCTATCTACGCAACTACAAGAGCTGTTGGATAAGGGCTTCATTCGTCCTAGCTCTTCGCCTTGGGGAGCCCCAGTATTATTTGTGAAGAAGAAAGACGGTACCTTCAGAATGTGTATTGACTATCGCGAACTCAACAAGGTGACTGTAAAGAATCACTATCCTCTTCCACGCATTGATGACTTAATCGACCAGTTGCAAGGGTCTAGTTTCTACTCAAAGATTGACCTGAGGTCAGGCTACCATCAACTGAGAGTCCGAGATGAGGATATCTCCAAAACAACATTTAGAACTCGTTATGGGCACTACGAGTTTCTGGTTATGCCTTTTGGCTTGACGACCGCACCTGCAGTCTTCATGGATCTTACGAACAGAGTGTGCAAGCCTTACTTGGATAAGTTCGTTATTGTATTAATCGACGACATCCTGATCTATTCCAAGAGTCGGGAGGAACATGAGCGTTACCTGCGACTCATTTTGGAACTTCTTCGGACGGAACAGTTGTACGCTAAATTCACTAAATGTGACTTCTGGCTTCGTGAAGTCCATTTTCTAGGCCACGTGGTGAATGCGGATGGGATCTACGTTGATCCATCCAAGGTTGACTCAATCAGGAATTGGCCTGCACCTCGTACACCAACAGAAATCCACCAATTCTTGGGATTGGCAGGCTACTACAGAATATTCATCCAGGATTTCTCCAAGATTGCGCAACCTCTCACCTCACTAATTCAGAAGGGTGTCATCTATCGTTGGGGTGATGCACAGGAATCCGCGTTTCAGCACTTAAAAGATAGACTTTGTAGCGCACCTATCCTCTCATTGCCTGAAGGCACATATGATTTTGTGGTTTATTGCGACGCGTCCATCCAAGGACTTGGTTGCGTGTTTATGCAACGTGACAAGGTCATTGCTTATGCATCACGGCAACTTAAGGTTCATGAAAGGAACTACACTACGCACGACTTGGAGTTGGGAGCAGTGGTTTTTGCTCTTAAGATATGGAGACATTACCTGTACGGTACCAAGTGCACCATTTACACCGATCACAGGAGTCTCGAGCATATCTTCAAGCAAAAGGAGTTAAACATGCGACAACGTCGATGGGTCGAGCTCTTGAATGATTACGAATGCGCAATCAAGTACCATCCGGCTAAAGCCAATGTTGTGGCCGACGCCCTCAGTCGAAAGGATGCTACACCTAAGCGAGTGCGTGCGTTACAACTTACCATCCAATCTAGTCTTCCTACTCAGATACGAGATGCTCAGGTTGAAGCATTGAAAGCAGAGAACATCAGGGCGGAGACCCTATGAGGGTCAAGGAAACGGTTAGAACAAAAGGAAGACGGCGCTTACTACGTAACAGGGCACATCTGGGTTCCACTTTATGGAAACTTACGCGAGCTTGTGAGGGATGAAGCGCATAAGTCTCGTTACTCAGTGCATCCTGGTTCGGATAAGATGTACCACGACTTAAAGACTACATACTGGTGGCCTAGCATAAAGGCCAACACAGCAACTTACATTAGTAAGTGTTTGACTTGTGCGAGAGTCAAGATTGAATATCAGAAATAATCCGGCTACTCCAACAACCAGAGATCCCGACATGGAAATGGGAGCAAATTTCCATGGATTTCGTTACTGGCTTGCCTAGATCTCAACGCGGAAATGACACTATTTAGGTGATAGTGGATCGATTGACTAAGTATGCACACTTTTTGGCTATCAAAGAAACAGACAAATTCTCTACTTTAGCAGACGTTTACTTAAAGGAAGTGGTTTCGAGGCATGGGGTGCCAACCTCTATCATATCTGATCGTGACGCGCGTTTTACTTCCGAACTATGGCAAGCTATGCACAAGTCCTTTGGCTCACGTTTAGACATGAGCACCGCTTATCATCCACAAATGGATGGGCAGTCTGAACGCACCATCCAAACCCTTGAAGACATGCTTCGAGCATGTGTGATCGACTTTGGTAACAGCTGGGAAAGACATCTCCCTTTGGTGGAGTTTTCATACAACAACAGTTACCCACCAGTATCCAGGCCGCTCCGTTTGAGGTATTGTATGGACGTAAATGCCGATCACCTCTTTGCTGGGCAGAAATTGGTGACAGCCAAATCACAGGCCCAAAACTTGTGGTAGACACAACTGAGAAGATTTCTCAGATACGACAACGAATGGCGGCAGCTCGTGACCGTAAAAAAAGCTACGCTGATAAGCGTAGGAAACCACTTGAGTTCCATGTTGGAGATCGAGTACTACTCAAAGTCTCACCTTAGAAAGGTGTTGTTCATTTTGGCAAACAAGGCAAACTCAACCCGCGATATGTCGGACCTTTCGAAATCATAGAGAAAATAGGCAAGGTGGCCTACAAACTGAACCTACCCGAAGAACTCAGTGGAGTTCACAACGTCTTCCACGTGTCGAATCTGAAGAAGTGTCTGTCAGATGAGACCCTCATAGTTCCTCTCAAGGAGCTCACTATCGATGATCAACTACGATTTATCGAGGAACCAGTAGAGATTACTGACCGAGAGGTGAAGATTCTCAAGCACACCAGAATTCCTCTTGTTCGAGTTCTTTAGAACTCCCGTAGTGGCCCAGAGTTTACCTGGGAACACGAAGACCAAATGAAACCCAAATATCCCCATTTGTTCGAGAAAAACGAAACCACTGCTGAGGCTGAAGCTACTACGGAATTTCGGGACGAAATTCTAAACCAACGGGGGAAGGATGTGACTAAAAGCTTGGAAAAAGGCTCTGCAATTTTTATTGATCATGAACAATAATACAATGTGCCCTTTATATAGGGATCAATTACCAAGAATTGGAGATGATACAGAATTATTTTAAATAAATATACATAATACTTTAATATTATCGGCTAAGACTCCCCCGCAGTTCGAGCGGGCGTAGGACAGACGCTCAAACTGGACCGAAAAGATTGAAACAACTGCCGTGAAATCCCTTTAGTAAAAATATCAGCATATTGCAATGAAGACGGGACATGAAGAACCCGTATATGGCCAACCCGCACTTTTTCCCGTACAAAATGTATGTCGATCTCAATATGCTTTGTTCGTTGATGTTGGACGGGGTTATCTGAAAGATAGACAGCGGACACATTGTCGCAGTAAACAACCGAAGCATACCGAAGTGGAAGATGCAACTCCAGAAGTAAATTGCGAATCCAAGTAGCTTCAGCCACATCATTTGCAACGCCACGGTACCCAGCCTCAGCACTAGAACGTGAAATAGTGGGTTGCCGTTTAGACGACCAAGAAATTAAATTATCACCAAGGAACACACAGTACCCACTTGTAGACCGTCGTGAGTCAGGACACCCGCCCCAATCTGCATCAGAATAGGCGACCAAAGAATGCGATGTAGACTTGGTTAGTCGAATCCCATAAGTAACCGTCCCCTGTAAGTATCGGAGGATGCGTTTCAAGAAAGCATAATGAGGATCCCGTGGTTCGTGCATAAAAAGACAAACTTGTTGAATCGCATATGAGATATCTGGGCGAGTAAAAGTGAGATACTGAAGAGCACCGGCAAGGCTACGATACAACGTAGGATCATGAAATATTGGACCATCAGACGCACTTAGTTTTGACGAAAGATCAACTGGTGTAGTGCATGGTTTACACTCCGTCATGTGAGCTCACGAGATAATATCCTTGGCATACTGAGCCTGGTCTAAAAATAAACCTTTAGCATCCCGAGTAACCTTGATGCCCAGAAAATGATGGAGATGACCCAAGTCGGTCATTGCAAATTCCCGGGAAAGTGTGGAAATAATATGGTTGAGCAATGAAGTGGAGGATGCCGTAAGAACAATGTCGTCCACATACAAAAGCAAGTAGCATGTTTGATCCCCGTGTTTGTAAAGGAATAGCGAATTATCGCATGTGCTACTACGAAACCCATGAGCAAGAAGAAAATTTGCAAACCGCATATACCATGCTCTCGGTGCCTGTTTAAGTCCATAAAGGGACTTCTTCAATCTGCAAACATAGTTAGGATACCGCCTATCAACAAACCCGGGCGGTTGATGCATAAAGACTGTCTCGTTCAAATGGCCGTGTAAAAAGGCGTTCTTGACATCCAACTGATGAATCGGCCAAGAACGAGAGACAGCAATGGAAAGTACCGTCCTGATAGTTGCTGGTTTAACAACCGGGCTAAAAGTATCTTCACAGTCTATACCAACCGTCTGCGATTTACCATTTACGACCAACCGTGCTTTGTAGCGTTCAAGAGAACCGTCCGATTTAAATTTATGTCGGAAAAGCCACATACACCTGATAACTGGACGATCATGAGGAAGGGGAACGAGTTCCCATGTTTCGTTTTCCTGTAACGCACTAAATTCGGATTGCATGGCATGCAACCAATGAGGGTCGGCAAAGGCTTTTGCATAGGTAGTAGGAACTGGAGAGATGGTAGTAGAGGTGTGTAGGATTTTGGCTTTTGATCGGGTGGTCATGGGGTGGGTGTTAGTTGTGGGTTGGGCCGTAGCCGAGGGATGTGTGTGGGCTGGTGGGGCCGTGGGAATGTGTTGGGTATAGGCGGATGATGGAGGGGCTGTAGGTTGTGGTCTTGGGCAACGGGAATAGGTTAGGGGAAATGGTGTGACCGAATGGTGAGATGTGGTGGGATTAGTGGCAACGGGTGTGGGAAGTGTCAATGGTTGAGATGGACAAGTGAAAGAGAACCCCGGGGGGGTAGTGTCATCGAGAAAAGTATAGGCATTAGGTGTGGTGGGAATAGTATATGGAAAAGTATGTTCATCAAATGTAACATGACGTGAAATGTGAACCTTCCCGGTTGTCGGATCGAAACACCGATATCCGCGAAAATCTGGTGGATATCCAAGAAAAATGCATCGGACGGACCGGTTGTGTAGTTTATGAGGTTGGGTGGCGGAATGGTTTGGATAGCAAGCACATCCGAACACACGAAGGTGTTCGTATGTAGGGTGGCGAAGATAGAGGGCAATGGTGGGAGTGAAGAAATTTAGGCGTTTCGTAGGAAGGATGTTGTGAAGGTAGGTGGCTGTGTGCAGAGCCTCAACCCAAAAGGTGGGTGGAAGTTGGGCATGGATAAGTAAGGCCCGAATGATATCGTTTAAGCGACGAATCATTCGTTCCGCACGACCATTTTGGGATGAAGTTTGTGGACAAGAAAAACGGAATAAGAGGTCCTGTTGGGTAGCGAAGGTTTTAAACGTATTATTGTCAAATTCACCACCCAGATCGCACTGAAAGGTTTTGATTTTGCGTTGAAATTGGGTAGTGACAAGGTTGTGAAATTTGACAAAAGTTGGGAAGGTTTCGGATTTGTATTTAAGGGGGTATACCCAAATAAAGTGTGAGAAGTTATCAATTAGGACCATGTAATATTTGTAACCGGTTTTACTAGTTATTGGGGATGTCCGCAAATCATAGTGTATTATATCAAAAGGTGAAAAAGTAAACGAACTAGATTCATAAAAAGGAAGACGTTTACTATTAGATAAATGACAAGAATTGCAAAAACTAGAAGTATGTTTATTACATAAAAAACCAGAATTACGCCTAAGAATATCTAAGACTTGAGATCCAGGATGTCCAAGTCTATCATGCCAAGGAAGAGATGTTGTTGAAAGTGAGCAAGCTTGAGGTGGTAGTGTTGGTGGGGTAATAGGATAGAGATCTCCCGTGCTATTGTGGCGCGACAGGAGGCGGCCCGTCTTGAGGTCCTTCAAAGAAAAACCAAAAGGGTCAAATTCAATTGAAACATGATTATCACGTGTGAAACGTCGAACAGATATTAAATTTTTAATAATTTGAGGGCTAAACAGGATATTAGGTAGGATATAGGTGCGGTTATGGATAGGGAGAAAGCCAGTGCCCGAGCCCTCGATTGGTAAAACATTGCCATTACCTACCAAAATTTTTGTGGAAACAGGAAAAGAATCATGGTGAGTTATCATACCTTTGTTGTTGGAGACGGTCCGCTCAGCTCCTGTGTCAAAGTAAGATGATGGGTCCGTGTAGGCAAGCTGGGACGTGTTGTAAGCAGCACTTAAGTCAGATGGGTTGAGAGCATCAAACCCGTGCTGAATTGGGCCGAATGGACCGTAGCCCATTGGGTACTGCGGCTGACTGTAACCAGCGAAGTGGGCCACAGGCGGCGGTGGTGGTGCAGCAGTATTTGGCCTCCATTGTGACTGTGTCGGTTATGGACATGGTGGTGTGGTCCACCAGGCCCATTGCGGGTAAGAATTAGGTTGATAGGCCCAATGGTTACTATTGGGTCCGGGCGGTCGGTTCCCGCGGCCGCGACCACCGCGGCCTCTGCCATTACCTCGGCCACCGCGGCCACGATAAGATTGACCGCGATAGGGCTGTTGTTGAGATGTATCGGATGGTGGAGGGGTCGCCGTTGCGGAAGAGGTGGCGGCCGGAGTAGCAGGTGCAGCCAAGACTGAAGACGTCTTCTGAGTACGAGCTTCCTGACGGATAACTTCATCGTGAAGCATGGAGCGAGCCAAATCCCAATCAGCCTTTTGATTATTAATCAAGGCTGCTGTAGTGTCAAATTCGGGTGATAAGCCACGGACCAATTTAAGGACGAGTTGGGACTCGGTAACCTGCTGATCAACGTCTTGAAGTTGATCGGCTAAGCTTTTTAACTGCTGACAGTAATCATCGACGGAGCTGCACTGTTCAAGGGTGAGATTAACAAACCGTGATTCGAGGGCAGCGGCCTTAGCTTGCTTGTTGCTGAGGAATATTTTTTCTAACTTCAACCATGTGGTGCGAGCCGTAGCATCAGTGTCAAGAACATGCGTGAGGAGGTCGTACGAGATTGTGCTGTAGATCCATTGACAAACCAACGCGTCCAATTCTTTCCAAGTCGGATATTGCGAATCTGCAGAGTCAGGGGGTGGTGTGTCATCGATGTGGTCAAGAACCTTATATGCCATGGTGTGAAGTTTGAAAAGCTTCACCCACGACGTATAGGTGACCTTGGTTCCATCAAGAATACGAATCTTCGTTTGAATGTTGGTAACTGAGTACGCAGGGTGGAGGGTTTTGTTTTCAGAACTGTGGGATGGGGGCTGATCATTGTCGGTTTTGTTTTCTGAAGTATTTTTCGTCATGGTGAACTGGGCAGACGAACAGATAGGGTGAACATGGGTTATCGGCTAAGAAACAAACAGAAGTTATCGGAATAAAACAAGCAGGGTGAACAAGGGTTATCGGCTGTGAACAGGGGTTATTATCGGCTGTGAACAGGGGGGTGACCGGAAAAAGAAAGGAAGGGAAATAAAAGGGTAATCAGAAGAACCGTAGCTCTTGATACCATAAAAGCTTGGAAAAAGGCTCTGCAATTTTTATTAATCATGAACAATAATACAATGTGCCCTTTATATAGGGATCAATTACCAAGAAACCCTAAAACCTATTTTTGGAGATGATACAGAATTATTTTAAATAAATATACATAATACTTTAATATTATCGGCTAAGAGTGACACCCCAGGAAAACCGGGAAAACCATGCAACTTAACTAGCTTCCTCAGTGAGTACGTGCTAAATTTCGGGACGAAATTTCTTTCAACTTGGGGATAATGTGACAACTCGTGTTTTAGAACTCTTGTGTGATTTGATGTAACATGTCTGAACGTTATGTGATTATGTGATGCATTGATTTAATGGAATGTTATGATATTGTGTTATGTGGATTGTGTAATATATGTTATATGTTTATGTGATGCGGTCGCACAACATACAATTCTAACCCGATTGCACAAGCCTTTGGGCTTTTTGCTTCACACCTTTCTCGGCCTACATTTAGTGTGGGTTCGGCCAATTCCATTGATGCGCATAACCTCATGAGGAGGGGGTATACTCCTCATTGTTGGCTAAACACTCTAAACACAAACCCTACTCTCTCTCCCTCTCAAAGCCGACAGCAACACACCCTTCTCCATCGAAGCTTTTGTGTTCGGATCAATCCTTGCCCTCCTCTCTAATCGGTTAGTGTTTTAACTACTAATTATATGTTACACGATGTTGTGATCTATATGTTTTACATGATGATTTAGGGATGATATGTGATTGATTGTGATGTAAACTGTTAAGGTTTGGCGTTCATATAATTGGCACACATGTGTAGTATATTCGGATCAATATAGGGTTTGATGATGTTATGATTTGAATGATGATATAAAACTGAAAATCATGTTAATCGGCTATGGTGTAATTGGATTTGGATGATTAGTATGTTTTGTCAAGAGTTATTGCAGGTTGAGTTAAGGATTTTGGTGTTAACCCTACTGTTAATTCGATGAAGATGATGATGAGTTGTGAGAATATTAGGGTTCATATGAATTAATGATGATTGTTTGATTTAATCGATTAATTGTTTAGATAGAAACTTTTTGAATTAATTGGTATATTTCATAAAAGGAAACAATATAACCGATTAGAATAATTGTCGGATAATAAAACGAATCGCACAAGATCAGAACGCACAAGTTCTGATCACACCAGTTGTAGGATCGCACAAGGGCTAGTCGCACAATATTTGGTACAATCACATAAAGCACAGTATACAACCAGAATATGCATGATCGCACAAGACTTGGGCAACACACAATAGTTAGATTTAATGTATGTCATTGGGCCGAATGGCCCAACCCAATCGAACAAGTTATCCGGATCGCACAAGGACTTTTCAGTCGCACAAGTCCATCCGAACCGCACAAGATCAACATTGTTAATATTTGGGCCGTGTATGTACGTTTGGGCTTTCTAGTTGTTTGGGCCGGGTTTAAGTTGGATCGCACAACATGCTGTGGATCGCACAAGGTTGTGCGGATCGCACAATATGTTGGGCCGAGTAATGCTTGGGCTTCATGTGTATACTTAACAATTATTGTTTAACGTGTTCTTTGTGTATGCCATGATCGTTATGTGCTAGTAACCTGTTAGTTATGTGTAAAACTTATGTGCACTACTTGAACCTAGACCTGACTTGTATGGTAACCATGTTAGGACATGGTTGACCACTAGCAGCTCCATTGACCTTTTGTGTATCTGTCGAGCTAACCTAAGGTGAGTTCACACTTTTCTACAAAGCATGGTAATTCCCGGTGGGATTGGGAATGGGTTAAGGAATAGGGATTTCCTCGTCCTGTTGGGACGTGTTCAGGAATGTAGATTCCTCGTCCTGTTGAGACGGATTTAGATTTACCAGACTAGAACTCTATCAACGAAGTCCCTCCTTTTGTATCGACTTAATCGCCAAGGCCAATGGCGAACGGGTCATTATTTAAATAGCGCTATTAGGTTTAACAAACCTCACACCGTGCCGCAGAGGACGGGCATGGACTAATGGACTAGGCACGTCAATGATGATAGACATTGACGAGGGAACATAAACATGACGAACGTTAGTAGTCGATATGGAAACGAGTCTGGTAGTTTAAACATGGGGTAACCCCCACGACCGGAGTGCCGGGCTGGATAGCCGAAGATTGAGAACATGGGGTAGCCCCCACGGCTGGAATGGCATAAGTAAATATGGATTAACAAATGAACGTTTTCGAAACTATGTGGTAACCCCCACAGCTGGATAGCCGGTTAAGATTAAACTATGTTTTTGTAACAACTCTAAAATGGACAACCAACCGTGAACTCGCTCAACTTTATTGTTGACTCGTTACTACATGCTTTGCAGGTCACTAGGTTTAGCAGGAGCTTGCATGGGGAAGAGTCGTTGTGGAGCATGGACATTGAGTGTTCATGATGAACCTAAACACTTTTAATTTATGATTTGGGTTTTGAATGATTTGCTTCCACTGATAACTTAGATTTGTTAAACTGTTTTTGAATACTAATTATATTGTGTGGTTCGACATTCTTTTACTTTACTATATCGTTCAGTATGATTGGTGGCTTGATCTTGGTCATGTCACGCTCTCTGCGGTGATACTCCGCGTGTGGATTTTGGGGGTGTGACATTCTGTCTCGGGGAGGGTATAACTAATGTAAATATTGGGTTATTATACTAACGCATATGCGTTGTTTAATTTATTAGATTATAACCATGAAATCACAGGGAAAAACCTAAAATAGCAATGTGAGTAATCTCCTTTTTGTGTAAACCTTTTTGTGAGTAATCCTTTCTTTTTGTAAACTGTTTTTACAAAACCTCAATTATTTTACATGATAATTAATAGTGATTGAGTATTTTTAATTCTGCAATTATCGTTAGTATGTTGGGGTTTTGTATACAAAATATGTTACTACACTATGAGTAGTAACTTGACCACAAGTCGGGTTGACAGTGCCGTGGGTGGTAATTAAAGTAGAAATATAAACAAAGTTAATTGCAAGATCTCCCTCAATACTGTACAAGGATAAAACCTGTTTTGATTAAATTGGGATTCACTCACCAATATTTCCCACTGACAAATGTTTTTAAACGCGTTTCAGGTAACAAAATGTAAAAGCCAAAATAGAAGCCAGCTGGAAAGCACTGAATGCTTAGAAAAGTGGCTATAAAAGTTACCTAAATAAAGAAGATGTTTTAATTCAATAAATCAGGGTTTATCCCTATAAACATGTTTGTAATGGAAACTTGGGAATTTCCCATGTATTTACTATTATAAAAATGTGGTATTTTTCTCTGATAAAATATTTCCTAACTACGATCCTGATGTATATTCCGCTGACAAACTGATAAACACCGATACCACTGATACTGGTTCACGGCCGCCCATTCCCAAGTAACTAGGGGTCAGGGGTTGCGACAGTGTTGCTGGCCATGTTGTAGGTGGTGCGGGTGCATAAGAGGTTTTCCTGCAAAAGATCATGTAAGCGTTGAAAGTAAGGAAAACCACCCCCTTGAGAAGAGGATGAACCCGACTAGCCATGAAACTGAGGAGGAGGACGAAGTGGGTTGGCATGAAGAACGAGGGCTTCCTCCGGGTTCCAAACATGCCCTTGAGTGGTCTGGAAGCGAACTGTGCCATAACCTAAATCATAGATGATCCCCATAGAGCGGCAGTTGACGAGATCTACCTTGCCCAACCATGGACCCTTTCGGAAGGACTTTGGCATTCTTTGAACAAAGGTCTTATAGGGGCGGTAGATCCATCCTCCGAAGAAGATGGGTGTCGAGGCGGTGGCCAGTTGGTTCAGGTGCATGTTTCGGAGGAGTAGGTGTGGGACATCAAGAGGGACACGGTTATGGATGCAGTATAAGAACGTCAGATCCCGCAGGTTAACAACACTGGTGCTATCATGCCTTTGAATAAGGGAGTTGCTAAGGACCCTATAGATGTAGCGGTAAAGAGGGTCCCGCAACTGGGAGCTTTTGGTTTGGCTTGGATCGTAATGACCTTCCCCAATTTGAGACCATGCCGTCTGACGCATGTTGGGTGAGATCTCACGGAGACCACCCGTGTTTTCTTCTTCTCCGGCATCCTCTTCAGAAAACAACCCAATTTGTACCCCAAACTGTGCAATAGAGATTGAAAGCATCTCCCCCACACAACGGAATTCAGCCCCCTCCCCGTCCAATGGCTCTGCTTTAGCTTAGAACGCAAATGTGCTATAGAACTCAATGCTATATTCGTGGACCGCATGGAGCCTAGTGCAGATGGCCACCCTTAGTGGACCCGTGACTAGGGTGTTGAAAAGGTTAAGCTGCCCCACAGCTTCCAGGGTCTCGAGGCATATTTGTCTTGGAATTTCCTCGGGCCTTGTCTTGAGAACATCAAATCGGGCTTGATAGTTCCATACATTTTTTTTAAATTGTGAATTTTCTGGACATCTGAAAGAAAACACAAAACAATAAATTTCCAAAGAAAACTGAAAACAACAAGCTGAAGACGGCCCCGTGGCCAACGGCCATGCCCCGTGTTCACCGGCCACGCCCCGTGTTCGACTGTATTTTGCTAGCCATGCCCACGTGCTCACTGACCACGACCCCGTGGTCAGGCGTCTGTTTCCCAAAGATCCCATTTTTCGACCCGGTTTCGAAAACTTGAAAATTTTTTGTTGAGTAGGGGCGGTTTTCCCTGAAAATGAAACCCCAAGTGCCATTTTTCCAAAAACAAACTGTTTACCCCTTCAATTTCATCTTTTTCGGTTCAAAAACAAGGATTTGAGGTTTTTGTTTGAAATCGGGCAAATCCACCAACAATTTAAGTTGATTAAATTCCTATGACATGTAACTATACTAATACTAACAGATCTAAGCAAAAATTTGAGGTTTGATTCGGTTCAAGTTCAAGAACCCTAGATTTTCCCCCAAATTTTTGATGTTAAACTACATGCAAATCGTTAATATAACTAACTATGATGATAGAATCGTACCTTGACGATGTTGAACGGTGGAAGAACGTGAAAATCTGCAGAGATTCGCGGAGGAACCAGAGAGTTTTCGGGGAAACGGGTCGTGTTGAAATGAAAATGAGAAGACAAAAGGGGTTTTATCCCCGACAGTAGCCGACCACGGCCCCGTGTCCAGGGGGCACGACCTCGTGGGGCAAAACTAAATAAATTATTATTATTATTATTATTATTATTATTATTTGGTGCACATGTGAGTGACCTGTTTCCCAAAACTTGGTTATAGAAATCTTACCGATTTTTTAAGCTTTCCCGACGTCCATTACCTACAAGATATGATGTTGGTGCACAAACCTTTGTTTATTCTTCCGCCGCTTGTAGCGAGATCTCTTCCTCTTCATCCTCAATGAATCCTTGATAAAGCTTTAGTCGTCGGCCATCGACTTTGAATGGAATTCCATTCTGAGATTTAATTTCAATTGCACCGTGTGGAAAAATATGGGTGATAGAAAAAGCTCCCGACCACCTAGACTTATATTTACCGGGAAATAATCGAAGTCGTGAATTAAACAATAGAACTTGATCTCCTACTCGAAATTCATTAGGTTTAATGTGTTTGTCATGAAAATTTTTCATTCTTTCCTTATAAATCTTGTAGTTAGAGTAGGCGTGATTCCTTAATTCGTCTAATTCATTTAATTGGCAAAATCGATTTTTACCGGCAGTTTCTATGTCTAAGTTTACGTTTTTTATTGCACAGTTGGCTTTGTGTGCTATTACTACTGGCAAATGACAACTTTTTCCATAGACAAGCTTAAATGGGGTGGTACCTATGGTTGTTTTATATGCATTTCGAAAAGCCCATAAAGCGTCATCTAATTTTCTGCCCATTCCTTTTTATTTAACCCTACGATTTTTTCAAATATTCTCTTTAAACCTCTATTAGTCACTTCGGCTTGTCCATTTGTTTGAGGGTGATATGTCGTTGAGATCCGGTGATAGACCCCATATCTTGTTAAAATATTTTTGAGTTGATGATTACAAAAATGGTACCCCTATCACTTATTAATGCTTTTGGAGTTCCAACATGAGAAAATAATCATTTCAGTAATCTTACCACAACTCTTCCATCATTTGTTGGAAGAGCTTCGGCTTCGGCCCATTTTGACAAGTAATCTACTGCCAAAAGTATATATTTTTTTCCTTTTGATGGTGGGAAAGGTCCCATAAAGTCGAGTCCCCACACATAAAAAATTTCACAAACAAGAATGCCATTTTGTGGCATTTCGTTTTTGGAAGAAATATTACTTGATCGTTGGCATGCATCACATGTCTTAACAAGACTTTGGGCGTCTTTGTAAATTGTTGGCCAATAGAATCCTGAATCAAATACCTTTCATGTGGTACTAGCGGCACCATGATGTCCTCCGTATGGTCCTTCATGACAATGACGGACAATTCTTCTTGCTTCACTACCATGTACGCACCATCGGATAAGTTGGTCGGCACACATTTTGAAAAGATAAGGATCTTCCCAAAAATAATGTTTTACATCGGCAAAGAATTTTTTTTCTTTGATGATGCGACCATCCTTTTGCGACTATCCCACTAGCTAAGTAGTTGGTGTAGTCGGAGTACCATGGCTCTTCTCGGTATTCCACCAATTCTAAGGACTCAGTTAGGAATTTTTCATTGATTAGCTCGTCCCTAGTTACCTCCAAAGCTGGACCTTCCAAGCGGGATAGATGATCTGCAGCAGTGTTTTCAGCTGCTCTTTTGTCTTTTATTTCAATGTCGAATTCTTGGAGGAGTAGAATCCATCTGATTAAACATGGTTTAGCATCCTGTTTCTTAAAGAGATAACGAATGGCTGCATGGTCTGTATAAACTATCATTTTAGAAAGAACAAGATAAGAACAAAATTTATCAAAAGCAAATACTACAGCTAGTAATTCTTTTTCGGTTATTGTGTAATTTTCTTGTCCATCGTTAAGTTTTTTAATAGCGTAATATATTAGGTGAAAATGCTTATCTTTTCTTTGTCCCAAGATAGCTCTGTTATGGGTGAAATTCTGAGCCCATATCCTGGATGGTATCTTGAATTATATCTTGATTACATAATATGTGTTCATAACCAGGATGCTGAATTAGGATATTGGTAACATCTTGATACTGTATCCTGAGGATTACTAACGGATTGTGTGCAGGAGTACGAGTACAAGTTCACAACCTTCATGAAGACCTCTTCCCCTGAAGACTCGGTCCAAGTTGTTCGAAAAAGAACGTTGAAGCCGCATTACTTGGTCTTCAACGTTCACCTGGGAATATTCGCTGGCATCCCCCTATTTTAGGAGATTTTATTTTCACTCTGTAGCTATAAATATACGGATAAACTAGATCAAATAGGACATCACATTCACTACTCTCGAACTCTAATACTTTCTCTCGCAATTCTCACACTTTCTGAAAAAACATTGTAACATTTAGCAATGATCTGGTCAATATCCTGCACTGTATCCTGACATTTGAAGTAATAAGAAGAACAAGGCAGCTGCGATTGTCAGCTCCTGAGGTTTTGTGCCGGAAATCTAGATTGATCAAGGGCTTTCCTCGTACATCTCTTGTCACCCCTTTACGTTTTCTCTCATTGTTTGATTATAGATATAGCTTGATATCCTGAGCTATATCCTGAAAACTGTTTTTTGCAAAGAACCAAACTAGGATATTTCCGATACATATTACTACCTCACAAAACTAATTTGATCACTTAATTGCTTAGGTAATTTTTTACCAAAACAATTTGGCACCCACCGTGGGGGAAGTGGTGTTATTTCTACTAAAAGCTTTCGTAAAATCATTACTTGGTTTTCTATTTTCAAAACTTTTTGCTACCCTATTTTCAATGGTCTCAAAATCAAACATGAGCTCTTCTACCGTGTCTGGTACCACCTCTGCAACAGTTGGTTCGGTGCTTCCACCACCTCCAAGGACGCAACCCTTTTCACAGTCTCAGGCTCCTCCAAGAAGGACCGAAACTCAAGTGGCTCGGGATATTATCCCCACTCAGAATGTTCAAGGATCTACTGCCTCAGGGAGAACTCCTATTTTGGCTTCTAATGATGAAATTCTAACTATGTTTGGTAGTATACATGATCAAATGAAGCAACAGCAGGAAACCAACCAAATGTTGATGAGAGAAATACAACTCTTGAAATCTAGCTCGAGTAGGCCAGCTAAGGATATTGTCACTCCTTTGCAACCTAGAGCACTGAACTTCAGCTCAATAGTTTATACTGAGGATAATCGGGGCAACATTGTACCAAGTCATTCCCAGAGTCATAATCCTGAGATACCTTCGTCGGTCAGGGTATCAACTGTGAGAGTAACAGGATATGCTTCAGGATATGGCCAGAATCCTCAGGCTGACGCGTCTAATAATGCTAATACTCTTGCTACTAATGGTATTGGATCTTTGCAGGATACAAGTGTGACGTCGGCACTTTCCAGGAAGCTTTAGAAGTTGAAAGACATGATATCCAGTGTACCTGGGGTGGTCCAGCCGATCCCAGAAGTATCCCAGGATAGCCACAGGATATCCCGATTTGCATATCCTATATGTGATGCTATAATCCCAAAAATATTTCAAACCCCCAACATGAAGCTCTATGACAGAACCACGGATCCTGAAGAGCATATTGCTCAGTATAGGGAAAGGATAGAAATTAACCCTATCCCACCGGATCACAAGGAAGCATGCCTCTGCAATGGTTTTGGCTCTACCCTAACAGGATTAGCCTTAAAATGGCTCTTAAACGTTCCACCTCATTCAATTACATCATTTGCTCACTTAGTTAATTTATTTAATAGTCAATTTTCTTGCAGTAGAAGTTTTGAGAAACTAACCAGTGATCTCTACAAGATAACTCAAGGTCCACAAGAGTCCTTAAGGGATTATGTGAACAAGTTTAGCAGGGAGTCCTTGGATATCCCACATCATGATGTTGCTACAGCTGTGCAGGCTTTTAAAATGGGATTGCAAAAGGATTCACAATTTTATTAGGATCTTGTGGTGAATCCTTGCAGGAAACTGGATGAAGCTCGAAACAGGGCTTTAAGATATATTCGACTGGAGGATGACAAAAAGATGCAAGAGAGGATGAATTCATCCTCAACCTATGAATCAACCAACAGGAAGTCAGAATCCTCGTACAAACCATATCACTCTAAGCCATATGGCAGGAATGACAACAAAAAAGTGAATGCTATTGAAGACGAGGATCCTGAGGAGTATCCTGAAATGTCAGAATATTGTTTTTCTATTAATATACCTGAACTAATGTATGCTATGCAGGGTTTGGGAGACAAAGCAAGGTGGCCTAGGAAAAACTAACAGAAAGCTGATTGGAAGGATAAATCCAAGTGGTGTGCCTTCCATGAGGATTTTGGACATGTTAAAGAGGATTGCATAGCCCTGAGGAAGGAAATAAGCTATCTACTAAGCAAAGGATACCTGAAGGATCTCCTGGGCAGAAAGAAGAATAAGGGTCAGGATACTGAGAAGGATCTTGAACGAGTAGCATCACCTCCAGCCGACGCCAAGATAATTAACTTTATTTCAGGAGGATCCGACATTTGTGGAACCTCTTATTCTGCAGCAAAAAGACATGCAAAGGAGGCTAAGGCAGAACGGGGAGACAAGCCAACCAGGATGACAACCCTTACAACCGATAAAGTGATAACGTTTGATAGTGATGATAGGGATACTGTCCAGGATCCTCCTCACGATGGTTTGGTAATAACTTTATATGTTGCTAATCACTTTGTCCGCAGGATACTGGTGGATAATGGCAGCTCCGTCAACATCATTCAACTAGAAACATTGAAGAGGATGAATGTATCCCCGATGGATATCACTTCAAAATCCACTGTACTTATTGGGTTCAGTGGAGAGGCCAAGAATACTATGGGGGAAATAAAGCTACCAACATATGTTGAAGGAGTCAACTCAATGCAACGCTTCTGTTTCATGGACTCCTTATCCTGCTACAATATTATATTGGGTAGGCCATGGATCCATGATATGAAAGCTGAGCCATCGACCTACCATCAGTGTATCAAGATCCCTACTGTTAGGGGAGGATTTTCCAATCCTAAGGATCATGGATCCTCATGTACTGCCAGGATCATGATTTCTGTTCAAATTAAGGATCCTCGGTAGGTGTTGCAGGATCATGATTCAGGATCCTTATTGTTATCCTTATACTAACGATTGTCTTCATTATGCGTAAGTTTGTTTTGCAGGAGTATGTGCATGGACTTGGTCTTGCCTATATTCGTGGAGCATATTCCCTCAATATTCCGCACGTGCTTGGCTCTTGTGAACGTTATGGAGATCGTGGGGAGCTTGCACAATTATCGGATAGTTAGTTAGTTTAGTTATTTCTAATTTTAAAAGTATATAACAAAGCTTGAGTTAGAACACATAGCTAATTTTGGCAAACACACACTCTCGAACAACTCTCGGCAGTTCACTTGGCGATTTCATACATTTCTTGCACATTGCGCACTAGTGATCCTTGTAATAAGCTTGTTATCATCCCGACTTGTATCAACCGTTTGTTTAATTATAGTTGGTGATCGGTAGTTTCCATCACCCGAGGTTTTTTATGCCGGAGATCAACTCTTGATCAAGGGCTTTTTCCTCGTATAAATCCTTGTGTCATCTCTTTATTTGATTTGCAAGTTGTTCATACAATTGTTCATAGATTCAAGCATCACACCTCACAACAAAAGATTTGGTTGCATTATCTTTGCTTGATTTTTGACCAAAACAGTTTGGCGCCCACCGTGGGGCAATTGGTGCTTCATTCCTAAGAAGTTTTTGTTTTTGTGATCATTTCGGTTCGTTACAACCAAGCAGATGGCTTCTTCAGCAAAAAAACACTTCCAGTTCAATGCCGGTAGTCACTTCTTCACAGGGCGTTCCACATTTGCCTCCACCACCTTCTGGATCCCAGAAGAATGCTGAAAATGCTGCAAAGAGACAAAGCCCCATTTTTCCAAAACCACTAACTTCTTCTGTTTCTTCTAATCCTACTACTAATGATCTTTTTACTCTGATTTTGCAGATGAGGGATCACATACAAGAGCAGGACAAAACCAACGAAAGGATCCTCCGGGAAATTGGTGACATCAAGAAACTGAAGAGATCGGGGGAGGATCACTCTCCTCTGATACCAAGGTCATTGGATTTTGACACTCCAGCCATAACCGCCTTGCAAACTGCAGCTCCGGACATCCAATATCAAACTGAACCATTGGGAAGGCGTTATGGAACAACAACTATGAGTCAGGCTTTTGGGTCTCACTTCCAGCCTTCAGGATCCTGTTTTCAGCCTTCGGGATCCTCTTTTTAGCATCAGAGATCCTTCGTCAGCTCAGGAGGATATTTGGGGACCCACACAGTTCAAGGATCCTCTCAGGTTCAAGGATCCTCTCAGGTTCAAGGATCCTCTCAGATCCAAGGATCCTCACAGGTCCAAGGATCCTCACAGGTTCAAGGATCCTCTCGGATTCAAGGATCCTCTCAGGTTCAAGGATCCTCCTTCCAGGTTCAAGGATCCAACATCTTTCAGGATCAAAGATTCTTAAGAAGTGTACAACCCCCAAGCACAGATGTTCATCAAGGAGACTTCATTCCAATGCAGACCATTGCCTCTTCTGGTCCTTCAATCATACCAGAATCCCGTCAATATGGATTCACATCTGCGATTCCAAACTTGAATCCTCTAGGAGGTAACACTTTCAATAATTCTTATAACACTAACCATAGCTCTATGCAGGATACATGTATCAATCAAGCTATGGCTAGGGAATTATAGAAGCTGAAGGATATGATATCCAGCGTTCCAGGAGTGGTTAAGCCTATTCCTGAAATTGCAGATGGGAGCCATAGGATATCTCGTTTTGCACCACCTATTTGTGATGCTGAGAAACCCAAAAGGTTCCAAATACCAACTATGAATCTGTATGATGGTTCAACGGATCCAGAAGAACATGTAGCTCAATATAGAGAAAGGATGGAGATCAACCCCATCCTAGAGAGGTTAAAAGAAACATGTCTATGCAAGGGTTTCGGATCCACACTTACAGGATCTGCTCTTAAATGGCTGCTAAGTCTTCCCCCTTACTCTATTATTTTATTTGCTAATCTAGTTAATCTGTTTAATAGTCAGTTCTCATGTAGCAGAAAATTTGAACATTTAACTACTGATTTATATAGGGTAACACAAGGTCAAAATGAATCACTTAGAGATTACATCACTAAGTTTAGTAAAGAATCCTTAGATATCCCAAACCTGGATATAGCTACGGCTGTGGAAGCCTTTAAAATGGGTTTGCTTAGGGATTCATTATTCTATGATGATCTTGTTATAACCCCATGCAGGAATCTTGATGAAGTGAGAACCAGGGCCCTTAGATTTATCCGATTAGAGGATGATAAAAGGATCCAGGAGAGATTGGCAGGATCCTCGAAACAGGAAAAGCAAGGATCCTACTTCAAGAATAACAAGTTCAAGTCAAACAACAAATCTGATAACCAGAATGTGCATGCAGTAGAATAAGAAGAGGATGATGAGGATTATCCTCCAATTTCTGAATACTATTTTTCTGTTGATAACAATGAACTAATTCTTGCAATGCAGAATCTAGGTGAGAAAGCAAGATGGCCAAGGAAAAGTGATAAACCAGCCGCAACAAAAGACAAGTCCAAATGGTGTGCATATCATGAGGATTTCGGACATCTCACTGAAGAGTGTATTGTACTTAGAAAAGAAATTGGTTACTTGTTAAGCAAGGGGCACTTGAAGGAGCTTTTGGGAAGAAAGAAGTCAAGGACCCAGGATCCTGAGAGGATCCCAGAAAGAGCTCCTGCTCCTCCAGCAGATGCACAAGTTATAAACTTCATATCCGGTGGATCAGACATTTGTGGTACTTCCTTTTCAGCAGCCAAAAGACATGCCAAGGAGACCAAGATGGATAATGGAGATAGACCCATCCGGACCTCTACTGTTACACAGGAGAAAGTTATAACTTTTGATGAGGATGATCGTGTTGATGTTCAGGATCCTCATCATGATGGTCTTGTTATTACTTTGTTTATATCTAACCACTTTGTTCACAGGATCCTGATAGATGGAGGAAGCTCAGTAAACATCATTCAGCTTGATGTCCTCAAGAAGATGAACATCCCTGAATCGGATATTGTACCAAGATACTCAGTTCTTGTGGGATTCAGTGGAAACCAAGAACACATTGAGGGACATTAAACTCCCCATCTATATTGAAGGACTTCATTCTTATCAAAAATTTTGTTTTGTAGATTGCTTATCCTGTTGTAATGTTATCCTTGGCAGGCCATGGATACATGACATGAAGGCAGTCCCATCTACCTATCATCAATGTGTAAAGCTTCCTAGCCTGTGGTGAGTGGTGAAAATTGAGAGTGATCAACAAGAAGTTAAGAATTGCTACACGTCATCGATGAAGCCAGCCTCAAGACCAAGGGAGCAATAGCAATTAAAGCATCCTTCAAGAGATGTCTTGGAGGCAAGAGAACAGGATGTGAAAGAAATCGTTATGGATCCTCATGATCCCATCCTGAATCCATAGTCTTCATAGGATCAGGGATCCTCAGCAACATTGAACAAGAACTAGTATCCTTCCTTAAAAGGAGAAAAACTACCTTTGCCTGGAAGCATGAAGACATGACAGGTATCTCTAAAGATATAATCACTCATAAGCTTGGCATTGACAGGTCATTCAAGCCTATACATCAGAAGAGGAGGAAGTTTGCACCTGAAAGGAATGCTATTATCCAGGAGGAGGTAGACAAATTACTCCGAGCAGGTATGATTAGAGAGGTTAAGTATCCAAGATGGTTAGCCAATGTGGTTGTTGTTCAAAAGAAAAATGGAAAGTGCAGGGTATGTGTCGATTTCACTTATTTAAACAAGGCATGTCCCAAGGATCCTTTCCCATTACCCCACATTGACTCCATGGTGGATGCTACCGCGGGTCATGAGTTGTTGACTTTTATGGATGCTTCATCTAGATTTCAACAAATTCAGATGGAACCATCTGATCAAGAGGATACAGCCTTTATGACCCCAACTGGTATATATTGTTATATTGCTATGCCATTTGGAGGAATGCAGGTGTTACTTATCAAAGGCTAGTCAATATGATGTTCAAGGAACAAATTGGACACACTATGGAAGTCTATATAGACGACATGGTGGTTAAGTCCAAGAATGCTGAGGATCACCTTAGAGACTTGGAGGAAGCATTCAATATCCTTGATAAATTTAATATGAAACTAAATCCTTCCAAGTGTCACTTTGGTGTTAAAGCAGGTAAATTCCTAGGCTATATGGTGACAAAAAGAGGCATTGAAGCAAGTCCAGAACAAATTAAGGCTATTGTGAATATCAAATCTCCTGCCAATGCCAAGTATGTGCAAAGATTGACAGGCAGGATCGCAGCCTTGAACAAGTTCATATCCAAGTCATCAGAAAAATGCAAGGAATTCTATGATATTTTGAGAAAGAACAAAAAATTTGAATGGACTGAAAAGCATGAAAACGCTCTCAAAGCTCTTAAGGATTACCTATCCTCAGCCCCTGCCTTGATGAAACCAGAAAAAGGGGATATATTATCCTTGTATTTGGCGGTATCCTCTAAAGCAGTAAGTGCGGTCCTTGTTAAGGATCACGAAGGTACACAACATCCTGTCTATTATGTAAGTAAGAGTTTACTTAATGCTGAATCCAGGTATTCACATTTAGAAAAACTTATCCTAGCATTAATTATGGCGTCTACTAAATTAAGACATTATTTTGAAACTCATGCCATTATTGTTAAGACTAATTTTCCAATTAAGAATGTTCTCAGGAAACCTGAAATGTCAGGAAGGATGGCTAACTGGGCAGTGAAGCTTACTGCTTATGACATAAGATATGAACCAAAGACTGCCATCAAATCCCAAGCCTTAGCTGACTTTGTGGCAGATTTTAGTAGTGACTTGCAAAAGGAAGCTGAGTTAGAAGTCCAACAGCTGGAAGAGACTAAGGATCCTTGGATACTCTTCACTGATGGAGCCTCTAATGTCAAAGGAACAGGACTTGGAATACTACTAAAATCGCCACAGGGGGACATAATACCCCACTCCATAGCTTGTGAGTTTCAAACTACTAACAATGAGGCTGAGTACGAAGCCTTGATAGCTGGTTTGCAAATTGCTAAGCATATGAGGATCAGGTATCTTGAGGTACATGTAGATTCATTGTTAATTACTAATCACTTTAATGGATCCTATGCTGTTAAAGGTGAAAAGCTAATCAAATATTTAGAGATATTCAAAGAATTGGCACTCTCTTTTGTTTCCTTTAGTTTAACACAGGTACCAAGGGAAGAGAATGCAGAGGCTGATGCATTGGCCAATCTAGGATCATCCTTGAAGATTCCAGAGGATATCAGGATCCCTATTATCCACATCCTAACCCCCGCTATTGAGGATCATGTAGCCATGGAGATAGGAGAAATTTCTGCAATCATGCCTAGTGATGATACACAACCTCATTCAGGATCATGGATCCTCCCAACCAAAAGATATATCCAACATGGAGAGATTCCTACAGGAGAAAACCCCAGGGCTTTCAAAATTAAGGTATCTCAGTTTACAATATTGAATAACATGCTATATAAACGATCTCTTGCATGACCATATCTAAGATGCATTGAGGATCCTGAAATCCAAGAAGTCCTAAAGGATTTTCATGAAGGAGATTGTGGAAACCACACAGGGGGCAGGGCATTATTCTCAAGGATCCTGAGGACAGGATACTATTGGCCTACTATGAAGAAGGATGCTGTGGATTATGCCAGAAAGTGTGATCCTTGTCAGAGACATAGTAATATCCTTCACCAACCGGCAGAGCTCTTACATCCTATATCCTCTTCTTGGCCATTTATGAGATGGGGAATGGATATAGTTGGTAAACTTCCCAAGGCACCTGGTGGAAAAGTATTCATGCTTCCTATGACTGATTACTTCTCCAAGTGGATAGAGGCTGAAGCCTTTGCTCAAGTCAGAGAAAAGGAAGTGATATCCTTTATTAAAAGAAACGTTATTACTAGATTTGGTATTCCTTATGAAATTGTTTGTGA
This sequence comes from Helianthus tuberosus, assembly GCA_030545235.1. Taxonomy (NCBI): domain Eukaryota; kingdom Viridiplantae; phylum Streptophyta; class Magnoliopsida; order Asterales; family Asteraceae; genus Helianthus; species Helianthus tuberosus. The sequence continues at coordinate 27,942,496 of CM060419.1, forward strand.
TAATGGATCCCAATTTATTGGGAGTAGAACTACTAACTTTTGTGACAGCTGGGGGATTAAGATGATAACATCAACACCAGTCCACCCACAAGCTAATGGTCAAGCAGAATCATCCAACAACTTGAAGAAGAAGCTTGGATCCAAGAAAGGAAAGTGGGCAGAAGAACTACCTTATGTACTATGGGCTGATAAGACAACTCCCAAGAATGCCACTGGCCAAACTCCATTCTCTTTAGTATTTGGAGCAGAGTCAGTGATCCCTACAGAGATGGTGGTTCCTACTGCAAGAACATGAATTCGTGATCCTGAATAAAATGCTAAAAACTTGGTTCAAGACTTGGATACTATAGAAGAACTCAGGGGTTTGGCAAGGATAAGGATGGCTAGTTATCAACTAAGGATGGCTGGAGCCTACAATAAAAATGTCAGGATCAGGAAATTCCAAGTTGGTGATATGGAATTGAGGAAAGCATTTCAGAATACCACAAATCCTTCTGATGGAAAATTGGCACCAAAGTGGGAAGGCCCCTACCTGATTGAAGCTGAGGCTGGAAAGGGGGCATATCGATTGCTAACAATGGAAGGTGATTTACTACCAAGAGCTTGGAATGCTGTCCACTTGAAGAAATACTTCATGTAATAAGGATTCATGATCCTTAGCAATATCAATGATCCTCATCCTTAAAGGATCCTTAGAGAATGGACGATCCTCATTCTGGTAATGATCTAATCTCAGACTATTTCATTCCTTTATTATCCTATATATAAGGAAAAGGATCCTGGATCCTTTATCCTCCTTTTACTTGATCCTGAGTTTTGCAGAAGGTTCATATATCCTCGACTAAGGATTGAGTATCCACAGAAGTCTCAAGTTATATGGGCTTGACCCCAGTTATTTGGGCTTGACCCCAGTTATTTGGGCTTGACCCTAGTTATTTGGGCTTCACCCCAGTTATATGGGCTTGACCCTAGTTATTTGGGCTTGACCCCAGTTATTTGGGCCTGTCCCCAGTATCGCCAGCAGCGCACGATGATCCTGGTACAGTTCATGGCAATGGGACCAGTACTCGCTTTAGGGGCTGGCAATTTCATTCTACTGGCTGTATCCGGGATCCTACGTATAATGGTAGACGTACCATACATCCGTTCCTAAGGTTTCTAACGTTTTCACATTAGCTAAGTTTTGGCATTTTCATGTCACTAAGTTTGGATAGTCGCCAGTGAGGGCCATACTCCAGTTTACACAAGATCCTTTGGGCTTGTCCCCAGTTTTTTGGGCTTGTCTCAAGTTTTTTGGGCTTGTCTCTAGTTTTTTGGGCTTGTCCCCAGTATATTGGGCTTGTCCCCAGAATTGTTGGGCTTGTCCCAAGTTTCTAACTCTTTTCTCATGTTGGCTTAGCCCCAAGTTATGCTCCATTTCAGGTTTCTGAAGTTAACTAGCTAAGGATCCTTGATCCTTGCCTTTTATCAAGGTTTGTCTTTTGGTTATCCTGATTGTAAATGTTAAAGGTTTAGGATCGTAACTTGGATTCTCAGGTATCATCCTTAATTACTTTGAATTTATCCTTTATTTGTCTGAGTGACCCTTATTCTTTGACAACAACTTACATGATCCTTAAGTTACTTTACTTTTTTGAAGTTATCGATTATAGTATAAGCATCCAACAACATTTCAATCTCGGCGAATTTCTGCAAAAAGAAAAGGTAGGGTTCAGGATCCATTATCCTCAAGCGGGCAGGATAATCAGCCAGGATCGGTGATCCTTACCTCAGCAAAGTATTCTTGAAACTGGTGGTGGATAAGGGGCAGGCCTTCAAGATTGTCAGCTTCAGTGGCCTTCCTCTTCTTTCCCCCTTGGAGGTGACAGGCTTAGGGACTAGAGCACTTGGGCTAGCAGCAGTCTTCTTCTTCCCAGACCTGGGAGCCACAGTGCTGAGATCACTAACACTAAAGCAGGAGGCTGACCTTGAGAATTTTCCAGCGCCTACCAATTCAAAACAACAGATAAGTATTCTTGTTTTATTTACATTTTAACAGTTAATTACATACAAACTCGGATACTTACTTGACATTGTAACTGAGCCTGGGGATACTTCTTGAGAATCCTTAGTATTTGCTTGAAATGATCTTACTGCAGGATCAAGATTCCGGAAAGCGGTGATTCTCTCTTTGGTTGCAGGTGATGGAATAATGTGAGAAACAGAGATAGCTGCACAAAAGAAACAAAAAGGGGTTAGTGATCCTCAGCAGAAATAGGGTTATCCTATAATCCTTTTATAAGGATCCTCTATCCTACCGTGGGTGGCCCACTCTCTTGGTAGATCCTTCCCATCCAGGATAGAATCCCTCCTAACGAAGAAGAATCGCTTCTTCCAATTGGTGTCGTTCTTGGTGATCTTCATGATTGGGTGTGCCTCACCGGGTTTGTGCTTGAATAAAAAGCGGTGTGAACCATGGCTCACGAGGTTGTACAGTTTAGCCAATTCTGACATTCCCAACTCGATGCCTTCTTGCTCAACGATTCTCTCAAGGGTATATAAAACCCTCCACATCATTGGCATTGCCTGAACATAGGATATGCCGGTAAGGGAGAAGAAAGACTGGGTAAAAGTGGGGAAAGGATATGAGTATCCTATCAGAAATGGGGTGGCCGGAAAAGCGACCCGAGTTGCAGAAACGAAGTCACTCAAGGCGGTAGGGTCAAAAGGTTTGAAGACAGAGTCTGCCGGAAAGCAATGACGAATCCGGTCTATATCCGGATCAGTAAAGCAGCAACGTTCCTTCGGAGAATCTTTGATAATCCCTTGGCTTTTCAAAGGACTATCCTTTTGGTGATCCTTGGCAGGGGATGATCGTAACTTCATCGTGATTTGAAGGTTTCGGAGAAGAACAGATTAAGAAGACGAAGAGAAAGGGAGAAGAGAGAGATACCTGATTAATCTTTGAATGAGGATTTAAAGGGAGTCTCACTTGAATTTAATTGCACATTGATCCTTATCTCTAACTTGAATTTATAATGATGATTCTGCAGGGATGTCGCTTCAATGACGTATGATCGGTAATGGCTAGTTCGATCCTAACGGCTATATATCCGTTAGTTAGTTGCAGATAAGATCAAAAAATATAACTCGCTAATTTACACTTTACTCCTTATATTTTGGGGGCAATTGTTAGGGGAGGATTTTCCAATCCTAAGGATCATGGATCCTCATGTACTGCCAGGATCATGATTTCTGTTCGAATTAAGGATCCTCAGTAGGTGTTGCAGGATCAGGATTCAGGATCCTTATTGTTATCCTTATACTAATGATTGTCTTCATTATGCATAAGTTTGTTTTGCAGGAGTATGTGCATGGACTTGGTCTTGCCTATATTCGTGGAGCATATTCCCTCAATATTCCGCACGTGCTTGGCTCTTGAGAACGTTATGGAGATCGTGGGGAGCTTGCACAATTATCGGATAGTTAGTTAGTTTAGTTATTTCTAATTTTAAAAGGGGATAACAAAGCTTGAGTTAGAACACTTAGCTAATTTTGGCAAACACACACTCTCGAACAACTCTCGGCAGTTCACTTGGCAATTTCACACATTTCTTGCACATTGCACACTAATGATCCTTGTAACAAGCTTGTTATCACCCTGACTTGTATCAACCGTTTGTTTAATTATAGTTGGTGATCGGTAGTTTCCATCACCCGAGGTTTTTTATGCCGGAGATTAACTCTTGATCAAGGGCTTTTTCCTCGTATAAATCCTTGTGTCATCTCTTTATTTGATTTGCAAGTTGTTCATACAATTGTTCATAGATTCAAGCATCACACCTCACAACAAAAGATTTGGTTGCATTATCTTTGCTTGATTTTTTTACCAAAACACCTACCCCTTGGGGGATTGTCAAGGTGGAAAGTGATCAACAGGAGGTAAAGGAATGTTATTCTTCTTTAATGAAATCCTCAACAAAACCCAAGGCAGGATAGCGATTATAGATGTGAGCCCAGGATATTGCGGAGGCTTCAGAGCAGGATGTTAAGAAAATTATTCTGGACCAGGATAATCCGGATATCTCGGTGCTCGTAGGAACCAATATCCCTCAGGATATTGAGGATCAGTTAACTAACTTTTTGAAATGCGGGATGTCGACATTTGCATGGAAGCATGAGGATATGACAGGTATTTCTAAAGATATTATCACTCACAAGCTTGGAATTGACAGGTCTTTCAAGCCTGTTCAGCAAAAGAGAAGGAAGTTTGCTCCTGAATGAAATACAATTATTGAAGAGGAAGTTGAAAGATTATTGAAGTCCAAGATGATAAGGGAAGTCAAATTTCCAAAGTGGCTAGCAAATGTGGTCGTAGTCCAAAAGAAGAATAGGAAATGGAGTGTTTGTGTAGATTACACAGACTTGAACAAAGCATGTCCTAAAGACCCATTCCCTCTACCTCATATAGACTCGATGGTGGATGTAACTGCCGGTCATGAGATGTTAACCTTCATGGATTCATCCTCAGGATTCCAGCAGATCCAAATGGAACCTTCAGACCAGGAGGATACTGCTTTCATGAAACCAATAGGTATTTATTGCTATACTGCTATGCCTTTTGGTTTGAAAAATGCAGGTGCAACGTACCAAAGATTAGTGAACATGATGTTCAAAGACAAACTGGGGGACACCATGGAGGTGTACATTGATGACATGGTAGTGAAATCTAAAAAGGCTGAGGATCACCTCCAGGATATTAAAGGAGCATTTGATATCCTGGATCAGTATAACATGAAGCTAAATCCTGCCAAGTGCCATTTTGGAGTGGGGGCAGGAAAGTTTTTAGGATATATGGTGACTAAAAGAGGGATAGAAGCAAGCCCAGAACAGATGAAAGCCATCTTGGATATCAAGTCACCTTCCAACATGAAAGATGTACAAAGATTAGATGAGATGAGTAGCGGTATTAAACAGATTCATATCAAGATCCTCAGAAAAATGCAAGGAATTCTACGATATCCTGAAGAAGAATAAGAAATTCGAATGGGGAGAGAAGCATGAAGCAGCCTTGCAGCAATTGAAGCAGTATCTTTCAATTGCACCTCTATTGATGAAGCCCGAGGATGGTGAACCATTATCCTTGTATCTTGCAGTATCAGGAAATGCAGTAAGTGTTGTTCTGGTAAAGGATCATGAAGGTCAGCAGTATCCTGTCTATTATGTTAGCAAAAGTTTATTAGATGCTGAAATTAGATATTCTCATCTAGAAAAGTTAATATTAGCCTTAGTTATGGCGTCAACTAAGATTAGTGTAGGTCCCCTAATCCGTGCGGATGGTAACAGAATCGTCGATCTAACCTAGAGTGCGGAATCCCCAAGATCAGATTTCACAGAAAACGAGTAGAAACAGAAACAAGAACACGATACACTTTCAATCCGGTCTTCTATTGATTATCCAACACGAAGTTTACAATCAATTCAAGACCCACTTGAAATCTCCTAGCCACTCTCTATAGATTTCGCACACTCCTTTAAGTTTTCTCCAAATGTCTAACCTAAACCCTTATGCCAAGCCTTGTTTATATAGGACAAGGTTTGCACATGGGCTTTGGTCTGGGCTAGGCCATTCTCCAAGCCAATAACACTAAATAACCCCCTAACCAATAATGCTAAGCCCAATACAAAATATCCAAAGACTAAATAATCAAACTATTAAGCTGTTGTCACAAAACATGCACCAACAATTAGACACTATTTTGAGACACATAGGATTCATGTTAAAACTAATTATCCTGTTAAAAATGTGCTTAGGAAACCTAAGATGTCAGGGAGAATGGCTAAGTTGTCGGTAAAATTAAGTGCCTGTGATCTAGTATATGAACCTAGAAATGCTATAAAGTCTCAGGCTCTAGCAAACTTTGTGGCTGATTTCAGTAGTGATATTCAAAATGAAGTAGACCTAGAAGTCCAACAACTAGGAGAAACCTCAGAATCCTGGACATTATATGCTGATGGTGCATCTAATGTGAGAGGTGTAGGATTGGGTATACTACTAAAATCGCCACAGGGGGACATATTACCCCAGGCTATTAGGTGTGAATTCCCTGCCACTAATAATGAAGCAGAATATGAAGTTTTAGTTGTAGGATTAGAGTTGGCTAAGAAAATGAATATTAGAAGTTTGAAAGTGTATGTTGATTCATTGTTAATTACTAACCATTTTAATGGGTCCTATGCAGTCAAAGGTGAAAGATTAATCGAATATCTTGAAATTGTCAAAAAATTAGCAGGATATTTTGAAGTTTTTACACTTAAACAGGTACCAAGAGAGGATAATGCTAAAGCAGATGCCTTGGCAAACTTAGGATCATCAGTCAGAATACTAAAAGGAACTCAGATACCAATACTACATATCCTATATCCTGCAATGGATCTTTTCAAATCTCAGGATAAGGAAGTAGTAAGTATCCAGGATCCTGATGATGAGTATCCTGAGGAGGATCCTAAGTCCTGGACGGCCCCAATCATGAAATACCTCAGAGAAGGACACATCCCAAAGCATGAGAATCCTAAGGCTTTTAGGATGAAGGTATCACGGTTCACTATTATAAATAATGTTCTATATAAGAAATCTCTTGCAGGACCATACTTGAGGTGCTTGGAAGATCCCGAAACTAGAGAAGTACTTCAGGATATACACGAAGGGGATTGTGACAACCATACTGGGGGCAGGTCGTTATTCTCAAAGGCGTTAAGAACAGGATACTATTGGCCGACAATGAGGAAAGATGCTACAAAATATGCTCAAAGATGTGATGCGTGTCAAAGGCACAACAATATACTACATCAACCTGCTGAACCACTATATCCTATTGCTTCCCCTAGCCATTCATGAAGTGGGGTATGGACATAGTGGGAAAATTGCCAAAAGCTCCAAGAGGAAAAGTTTCTATGCTGGCAATGATGGATTATTTCTCTAAATGGGTTGAAGCTGAGGCGTTTGTTCAAGTCAGAGACCAAGAAGTAGTATCCTTCATAAAAAGAAATATCCTGACTAGGTTTGGGGTACCAGCTGAGATAATTTGTGACAATGGCTCTCAGTTTATAAGTAAGAGGACTACTAACTTTTGAAAGAGTTTGGAAATCAAAATGATCACATCCACACTAGTACATCCTCAAGCAAATGGACAAGCAGAATCCTCGAACAAGATAATTGTCAACAATTTGAAGAAAAGACTAGGAACTAAGAAAGGAAGATGGGCAGAGGAGTTACCCTTTGTTTTATGGGCTGATAGAACAACAGTAAAGAGTGCAACTGGTCAAACTCTGTTTTCCTTAGTATTTGGGGTAGAGGCGGTGATCCCGACTGAAATGGCAATACCTACAACAAGATCCAATCTCTGGGATCCTGAGAAAAATCCTGAAGCTCTATACCAAGAATTAGATACTATGGATGAAACAAGAGATGCAGCAAAGCTAAGGATGGCAACATATCAACAGAGGATATCCAGAGCATATAACAAGAATTTAAGGACGAGAAGGTTTCAAGTTGGAGATTGGGTGTTAAGAAAGGCTTTTTAGAATACTACTAATCCTGCTGATGGGAAGCTTGCCCCAAAATGGGATGGACCTTATGAAGTTGAATCAGAATCTGGAAAGGAGCATACCGACTCAAGAATATGGAGGGAGATATATTGCCAAGATCCTGGAATGCTATACACCACAAAGCCTATTTTAAGTGAGTTTAGAATTTAATTTCTAACTCAGAATGGCATGAATTCTATCTCTTTTAATTTTATTTTATTCCTTTTGAACCCAATACTGACTTAAGCATCATAGGGGTGTTAGCCAAGCTAAGACCCACCTTAGCTCAAGGTTATTTTACAGGATATGCTTCAGGATATAGCCCCAGGATATACACTCAAGATAATTCGAAAGATTAGACGATTGGCCCCCTCTCTTACGTTTAAGATATCCTCATCCCTTCAAAGGTTTAAAGATATTCACCTTTCTCTCAAGTTGGGTTTAAACACCCCGCCTGGAGCGCAAGTTATCCAAGAATAGTTCAAGATAGCGGGACCAGTTTATGTAAAAGTGGCTAACAATTTCGTTATTATTGGCTATATCCTGGATCCTTAAGGTATATGGGGATTGATCACCCTCTCTCACGAAAGGGTATTTTCATACTCTCTAAGGTTTAAAGGTTTTCACCTTTCTAAGTCTTGGAGTTTATACACTCCCGCCTGTAGCGCATGAAAATCAGGGTTTATCCCCAGGATATTAAGGGTTTATCCCCATAATATTAAGGGTTTATCCCCAGGATATTAAGGGTTTATCCCCAGGATGTTCAGGGTTTAACCCCAGAAAAACTAAAGTCTAATGACAGGTTTCAAACAAAATATGGCTATGTTAGCATTGAGAAGTTCCTAAGTATTCAGATATGCTGAACACAGGTGACATACACCTTAATACACTTCAAAGGATGAACTCAGGTTCCTGAATGTGCATAGGGGACATCCATGAGATGGAAGATTAGAATCAACTCTCTAAGAAGTCTTTGGTATGATCTCTCCTTTTTTATCTTTGGGAATCTCATCTAAGTTTTTAGTTTTGTATTTCTGAGTTTAATAAAAGTATCCTGATCAGGATATTTTTCAGAATACTTTTCAGGATATTTTCCCAAAATGTTTCCAAGGATATTTAAGGAAAAATGCCTTTGAAGTCAAACACATGTAATGAAAATACAACAACAAAGATAAGGCTAAAAGGTTAGTTATTATTCACAAGCAAAAGGTTGCACTATTAGCTTCATCTCAAAAGGAGACCCATCCACCAACAGTGCAAATAGTTCTAAAATATATTTACCTAAACAGTTGAAGGCTTCGTCTTGAAACCCAAGATCCCTCCACCTTCAATTGTTAATTGTTCAAAAGCATGCTAACATTGATGACCAAGGGCTCCGTCCTGAAACTCATGATCCCTCCACCTTTGGCCATCATATTGTATCTAAGTGCAGGAAAAGTAAATGCGGGAAAAGTAAATTGTTTTTGGGTTACAGACCATCATTCAAATTTAAAAAAAGTGGGCTCCAGCCTAGGCATCAATATCCATCATCGCCCACTTGAATGCCCTCACGTAGCGGCATTACCACCAGCCTTCTCTGTCTTCTCAGCTTCTGCATCCTGAGCAGCATCCTCCCCAACATCCTTACCAGCATCCTTTCCGGCGTCCTTCTTCTCTCCAGCCTTGTCCACCACCTCGGCTGCCTTAGAAGTCTCTCCAGCCCTGGCTTTGGCATGATATGGTACATGATTGCCTCCAAGTTCCTTAAGCTTTGCCACCCAGGATTCAACCGACTAGGATGGGCCCTCAAGACCTGTCTCCTTAGCCTAGTAAGCCATCTTGATCCGAGCCTGCAGCAGGGAGACAACGGCGGAATTTTTTATCCCATCCCGGAAGGAGATCATGGCCTGTTCGTGCTCAACATGGACGGCTGCCAGCTTGAATTCGGCGTCCTGAGTGACCTTCTTCAGCTTATCCTCGTTGTGCCGGGTTTGGGCTCCAACAATGGTGCCTTGGTCAGCTATGGTGGTCTCAAGTTGTTTGATCTTGGCCTCATAAAGTTGGGCATTACCACAGGCATCGGTGTAGAGATGGAGCAGATGCTAGAGACCCTACAAGTCAAAATTCAGGTATGAATTAAAATTTACTAACCAGGATATTACATCAGGATATATACGCAGGATATAATACCTTAAGGAAGGAAGTCATCGGCTCTAAGGAATCAGTAAAGCTGAGTTCTTCATAAGAAAACCCTTCAGATCCTAGAGTGCTGACCTCGGAACCCTTTCTTTTCTTGCCGGTGGCAGCGCGGGTTCTTGGGTTAGGCTTAGGAGCTGGGATCGGTTTGGAGCTGGTGGTGGCAGGAGTTTCCTTCTTGACATTGACAGGAGTGGGATAGCTGTCAAGCTCATCAAGGTCCAGGAGGATTGGAACTTTGCTGGAGTATGCATGCGGGGAGTAACTTTAAAACTCTTTTTAAATCATATCAAATAAGAACATGTATGCAGGATATTGAGCAGGATTCTTACCAGACATGTTTGAGCTAGAGAGTTGGCTTGGAGATGCTGGGTACGGATTGGAACTTCTTTCAACTTCTGGAAGAAGTCTGATGGTCTCGATTCTCTTATGTGAGTCAGCTAGAGGAGGTGCAGGCTTTCTGAAATCAGCTGTATACAAGGAAATAAAGAAATTAGTTCAGGATATAATACAGGATATAAGACAGGATCATCCTGAAACCCTGAGTCCTACCCTTTCTCAACCACTTCACCGGATAATCTGCTCCACCAGGGATCGAATCTCTTTTTACAAAGAAAAATTTAGATTTCCATTCTTCCTCGTTCCTGGTGGCACGGAGTATCAGTGGATCACTTGAGGTAGAGTAAAACAAGAATCGGCAAGAGCCGTGGCATCTAAGCCGGTATGCTAAAGGGAGATCATGAACAGAAAGATCAGGAATGCGGGTGTTCTTGATTCGATCAAGAACAAGAAAAACCCACCAAAGCATTGGCATCGTTTGACATAAGCTAATTTTTGTGATGCGGAAAAACTCAGTAACGAAGTCAGAAAAAGGAAATCGAAGCCCTAAAGTGAATGGAAAGGCATTGAAACACAGGTGTTCATTAGAAACCATGTCTGATCGGATTTCCCGATCAAACGGCCGAAATATTGTCCCCTTCGGGAAGATGCCGGAAGTTTTGATGGCCGAAAGGTGAGCACTGTCAAAGGAACATATTTCCTTCTCCGGATCTTGGAGGATATTGTAGGATCGTATTCGGACCTGAACGAGTCTATTAGAAGAGTTTTACTCAGTTTGAACGGCGGAAACAGATAAAAAGATGTCAATTCAGCAAATATACACTTTAAACTGTCAAATTGTATTGATAGAATGACGTTTACAGCGACTCGACACTTCGGAAGCACTTTGTTTCAAACCGGAAGAACTGATACTTGATTTCGCTCAGGAGTGCCTTTATATAGGCTTGGGGTTCCGCTTGAACATGCATGTGCATTTCGAGCGGAATCAACAATACACATTGGAGCGGAATCAGAACATAATGACTCGAGCGAAATCAGGATATTTATGTGATTTAGCTTGAAATGACAAGGTGTCATTTCGAGCGGAATCACTCCTAAAAACCACTATCTCGTTTTTCGTGCCCTGATCTAACTAGTACAGTACAAGACTCGATACAAGACGTAGACAACAGACGGATGCACCAACAAACTCCACCTCGGATGTTGATGGAGTCTTCAGTGTCGAGTCTTCGCAACTTCAGTCTTTATCAGTCTTTGGGCTTCTCTTTGAAGTATCTGACGCTGTATGTATCCTCAATCTCTATCTTCTTTTCTCTTTTCATCACCAACATACTCCTTTCTTTAAGTGTCTTCAGACTCCCCCTTTCGATATGCTGGGATCGCAGCCTGGCTTATTAAAATCACAGAGTCCTCAGGTATCGGAACCTGGTTCTCTATCATCTATCCAAGATCACCTAGCTCTTATCCTGCACATTCTCTACACAAAAATAAATTTTCTGATGATAACTTGTAAAAACAATCTCACCATCAACTGAACCACTTGCAGGAATTATACAATCAAAAAATGATTTTACAATGTAGATCTCTGATGAAAACACTTGAAGAAATATCGTTTTTCTTATCAAGACAACACACTCTCCCAAACCATTTGTTCATCATGTCTAGCACTCAGAATTTTGAAAAATAGCTCTTCAACACCAGTTGTCGAAAATCTTTTTAAATTTTTCCAAATTTATGCTAAAACACACTAAAATCTTTTTTGGATTTTTGAAATTAAACGAAATGCAGTAAAGAAATATTTACAAACAATATTTTTGTGAGTTTGTGTTAGAGGATCATATCAGTTTTTGAAACATATCACCAACATCGTTAAGCTTCATTTCATTTTAAGTTCTAAACAATTCACCTAGATTGTCAGTATACTGGTCCACTTAAATTTTCACACAAAGTTCAACTGTTTCGAGATACGAGATTAATGTCTTAAGCACTTAAACTCAATCACGTGTCCCACCTCAGAATATACTCCCGTATCCAGATCCCAATATTCAGTCTTACAGGTGAGTATACCACAGATGATATCTATAAGGGAATAAATTATAGTACGAAACCGTGAGAGCTCAGGTCAGAACTTCCGTTCAGCAGAGAGATGACGGCTCGACTTTTGGTGTGTCCCCTTTAGAGGATCTTTTGTATTACAATAGCAATGACTATCAATTTTATTGTTTCATCAAGTTGCTGAGGGCGGCGCTATATTTCAAGCAAGCAGAAAGTATTCTCCGGGGACTAGGCCATTGCTTCCGCAAAATCAGAAGTCCCGGGATAATACCCCAGATATCACTGAGCATAAAGACCTAGTATCTCAGAAAGAGGGACCTTTCAATCAAGATTTCGGGGGTTACCCATATATCCGAGAGATGTTTCCCCACGATATAAGCAAGTTTGAAATTTAGGTTTATATCTCGTCACAATTTACTAAATGTGCAAAAACCGACTGACACATCATCAGTGAGACCGTTTATCACTTTTAACTTTCCATTTCTTTAGCATGCTGTGATCGTCCACTGATGTACTATCATTTCCTTTTCTTTGACACAAAAACTCATTTTTCATTTTATCATGTTTTTGTCTTTTTCAAATTTTCAAATGTTTTTGAATTTTCTAAAATTTCTTACTCCCCCTAAAATGCAAACACATTTTAGGAAATTTGAAAACAAACTGTACAAAAAAAATGACAACTGATATCGAATCACTTCAAATCGCCATTCACTTGGCATAAACAATCAGAACTCCCCCTTACAACAAACTATTTTCTCATTTAGATTTCAAAACACTTAAGTTTATTTTAATCAAAATGATTTTTCCGGAAAATAAGTTTGTTTTTACCACTTGTAGGGGCATGGTTCATCATATTGTCTTTCAACCATTTGTATGAAGATTACATCAAGTTCAAATTAATGACCTTGAGTAATCACTATGTCAGAACAAACCTCTGTACCACTTGTACAATGAACCTATCAAAGTAAATTTCAAGATAAATACCGATACCTACTCCACACTTACCAACCTGAGAGTTCCGGAAAAGTCCATCACCTGTATACATTTAAACACTTTTTTTTTAAATTTTCACAAACAACAATTTTTATGAATGATGTCGATTCCTGATCCACGATTACCAACTTGGGATCTCCGACGAGTCAGGTTTTTTCTATTCAAAGAGAATATCCACCCAAGCCTAACCAGCCTTGGGTGTTACCGAGTCATCACCACTCGGTTTCTTACCTTTCCTCTTCTTCTCATAGAACTCTTTAAACCCTTTGACTTTTCGATCAATCATTTTTTCCAAAAATATGTTCTACAGTGGGGTTAAAGGCCTTTTCAACATCAAAAACCTTTTTATCATCATAAAATTGATTTGATATCTCAACTTTACCAATTTTCTTTTTAAAATTTTCAGCCCGAAGTGGTGGAAAATTCTCATCATCCACAGTCGAAACTAATCCTTCACTTTTTGAAACAACCTGCGGTTCCTCTGATTTTGTGGAATCAGACTCATCACCAGAAGATAACTCCTCTGATTTTGACCTATCAGAATCATCACTAGAACTATCAACAGACTTCTTAACAACCCATTTCTGGTTTTCAAATTTAGCTCTTTTGTTGTAAAACTTGTTTGAACATTCACCAATTTCAAATTTTGAGTTTTTGAATAATTTGGTTCGGTCAATTGGTGGTTTAAACTCAACCACTTTCTCTTTGAGTTTAGAAACTCCCTGTTTGGTTTGAATTGCTTGCGAACAGTTCACCGCAAGATGTCCAATTCTACCTCATTTGAAACAAGTTCCAGTTTTCTTTCTCTGATTAGCATTCTTCATTTCTTCTTGCTTCTTTGCAAGGAATTCTCTATTTAACTGTCTCCAAAATGCTTTCTTTTCTTCTTCTTCTGATGAAGTACCTGAAACAAATGTCATCTTTGCTTTAAAATCACGAACACATTTTTCATTTTTCTGTTTTTCTGTTGGATTAAATCCAAGACCTTTCTTTTTGAAATTACGATTTTGGTTTGGTTTCTTTTAACAACCAGAACCAGAACTGTAACCCTTTTTCTTGTTTAAACGTTGTTGAACTCTTGAGGTGTATTTTTTAGGTTTTTCGTTAAGATTTAAATCTTTTATTTCAGAAATATTAATTTCTGTTAATTTGAAAACCTTTTTTATCAGTTCATTTTTGACACCTCTTATTGGAAATTCCTCATCAAAATATAATTTATCCGAATCATTTAAAGTGTATGCAACTTTAAATGTTTCATCATCCAAATTAGATTTTGATAACAGGAATTCTTTGTCATAAACTCTTTTTCCCTGTTTTTCTGTTTGACCAGAAGTGCTTGACTCAGACTTTGACTCTGACGTGGACTCTAACTTTGACTCCTCTATTTCATCATTATCTATCACATGATCCACCACTTTCTTCATCAATTGAGATTGTTGATCAGTGTCAGACGATGTAAACACGACATCAATACTTTCTGGTAAATTGACTGAGGACTCCAACTCCCACTGTAAATTTGTTGTTTTTCGACTCTTTCCTGATTTGGATTTCTGGGCAAATATCCATTTTCCAGCGGGGGTGGACACTTCAGTGTCTTTCTTCTTTGTATCCCACTTCTTTTTGTTCTTCTTTTCTGGAGTCTTTTCTTCAGCCACTTTTTCAACATTCTTTACCTCAGTTACTTCATCCTCTTCAAATGCCTTCATGCCTTCAACAGTTGGATAAATCCTGTCAATGACATAAGAAGTACATGACTAACTTTTCAACACACGATTTACTCTTTCCGTTTCAATTCTTTGTAACTCTAGCTTCTGTTCAAGAGCAGCACACTTCTCAATGTAGTTGTTCACAACTTTCTTGTGACAACCCTCGAAATTCCATGTAACCGTACAGTTTATTAATGATAATAAAAGTACTTGATGACTGTGCTGAATCATTTAACTGCTCTCTGATTACTGTGTTATACTTACATGTGCGTGCTAGCATACAAAAAGGTTACTAAATAGTCCGGTATATTTTTCCTATGTGTTAGGAATAAATTTCGTTACAAAAATATATGTATAAGACGCCTTACGGAACAATTAAACAACTTAACAGAACAGTATCCGACCGAACAACCGGACATTACCCGGGACACCAAATATTTGTCAAACACATTATTTAAGTATTTTTGGCTAGTTATGGTCCCCGTGTATCATAACACCCACTAGAAATATACTAACTAATATATGTAACTATTACTTGAACTTGAACTAATGATTATCAACTATCCATCAAATGTTACACATAACCCCCCCCCCCCATGTGCAAACCATCCCCAAGAGGGGCCCCACCATAATCATCACTAAATCCCTAGTAAATATTTCCTTTTCATTTGATTGGACCTCCTTATTTGATGCTCTTGCCAAGAAATCACCATCATTACATATAGGTTGGGCTATAAGATTTATCTCATCATTTCACTACAAGTTCACTTCATCTTCTCCACTCTCCCTCTCCCTCTTGGCTGCACAAAATTGCCACCACCACCATCACTCTCACATCTTCATCATCTCCACTAACAAGTTCCATTCAAAGCTTCAAGGTTGATCCATGGAGGTTGCAAGTTGAAGGACTTTCAAAGGAGCTTTGTTCTAGTCTTTTTCATCACCTCCTCTCTACATTTTCATCACAAGAATCATCCCTAGCTTTAAGCTAGTAGTAAGTTCCTTATGTCACCTTTGTTCATCTTGTTTCATGATTAAAATATGTAACATGTTAGATCTACGCGAACACTAAAAAGTGTTTAAACAAGAAGATGAAACATGATGTAATTATGTTAGTATGATGTTGTCTTGGGATGTTACTGATTTCTTGCTGATTACTTGCTAATATTGATTACTAGAAATGTTGTTGATCATATTGCATGTTAACGAACCAATGTAACTCACATTAGAATGTAAAAGCTGAAAAACAGAAAGCTGTTTAGCGATTACAGCCCACTTCAGTTGGCTGTAACCGAACCTTAACAAAGTAGAAAATGTATTTTCTTAACTCTAGATTTATGTATTATGAAATACGGTTCTAATGGCACTGGAATCATAATTTTTGGACTTCGTTTACTATTTTTAAAGGGTCATTTTGTAACAGCAGCTCAAGCTGCATTTTTGCTGCTGAAAATAAGTGTTATGTTTTTAGTCATAACTGGAAATCTATAATGAATCAGCTCATGAAATTTGTTCAGAAGATGAAACTGATGTATTTGTAATTACCCCACTGGAATTTCGTAAATCGGACTCTCGATGAATTTTAAATAAATTATTCCGTGGACTGCAGTCAGAAAAAGATAAATCTGAGTTCAGCCCGGAAAATGAATTTTTATAAAATATTGGTGATGAATTGGATCCCGAGATTTTTACACAATAATATTTGGATCGTTTAAGACCTTTTGTAAAAATTTGGGAATTTTTGAAACAAGTTAACTATTTTATTAAAATCCCCGAATACAGTCCGGTTTTGAATATTAATGCTGAAATGACATAGGTAGTAATTTGCATGTCTAAATGTCGGGTATGTTATCTGCGAATGATGTAATATGTTATATGTGTTATGTGCAATGTTTTATGTTTGTCTATGAGTGGGGAATGGATGGGAAACTTATATGGGTATAAACCGTTAAAGTGATGCATGTTATGTGATAAATACGTGTAGGAACTTTGTGCTCTATTTAAAAATCACTAAATGACTAACTGGTAATCATACTTGGACGTGATTGACCGACCTTGACTGTTAGCTATATTTGAGAGTCAAACCGAGCAACCGAGGTGAGTTCACACTCTTTCCAAGGCATGGGATTCCCGGTGGGTTGGGAATGGGATTGAATGACTACTCGAACTATCATTACTATTAAACTACTTACTACTGTTCTCGGATTGAAGGGCACGTACGTAAAGCCTACGTACACGACCATAAGACCATCAACTCTATCAAATGAAGTCAATCATTTATCGACTTAATCACCGAGGCCTATGGCGAGCGGGTCATTAGTTAATAGCGCTATTAGGTTTAACAAACCTCACACAGTGCCAGTCGGACGGGCGTGTAGTAATGGACTATGGGCAAAGGGTCAATGTTGATAGACATTGACTTAGGGCACCTCTTACATTTTCGTAGCAGTCGATACGCGTGGTCTAGTAACACATGGGAAGCCCCCACTAATCTTCGCAAACATGTCAGGAAGACCGCGATACGAATTTATACGATACATGGTTTACAAAACGAACAAATGATTTACGAAACGAATGCTATAACTAAACAACCAACTGTGAACTCGCTCAACTTTGTTGTTGACTCGTTGTTACATGCCTTACAGGTCGCTAGATTCTTATGGAGCTTGCACGAGGAGGAGTTTGTTGTGGGATGCGGACTGTTATGTCCCGTACTTAATAATTGAACTTTATAAACTATGTTTTGGACATTAAACTTATGAACTATAAAGTTATGTTTTGAACTTCCGTTTTATGCTTCCGTTGTTAACTTAAAAACTGGTTACTGTCTTATAGTCACCAATTGTATTGTGATTGGTTTTACTTACTAAGATTACGTTGTTCAATATGATTGGTGGCTCGATCCTGGTCACGTCACGCCTCCAAGCGGTGATACCCCGCATGGTGGATTTGGTGGGTGTGACATATTGGTATCAGAGTCATTGGTTATAGTGAACTTGGTTTTAAAAAGGGAAAAGCTTTTGATAAAACCAGACTATAACCTATACAGTGCTCAACGATCCACAACGACGCTTCGCTCCACGTGCAAGACTCAACACTATAGGTAATATGGTTATTGTTCTTATTGCCTACCTGCTAGTTTAAGCAGCACATTTGATCATGGTATGCTTAGTTAGCGTAACAACTATTGCTTGAAACCCTGTGTGTTTGCTCCCTATTGTCGTCTCACACTTACGCACTTTCGCGACACCTTTCTCACTTACGTTGCTTCATTATGAAGATCATGAGCGGACGCGGAGGACGTATTAACCTCACCCAAGACCAGTTGATGGCTTTGATCAATGAACGAGTTGCTGCAGCACTCGCAGCAAATCCAGCAGGAGGTCAACATGCTCAAACTCTTGTGTGCACATTCAAAACGTTCATGGACTGCCGACCTACTACTTTCAGTGGCACCGAAGGAGCAGTGGGCCTTCTTCACTGGTTTGAAAAGCTTGAGTCAGTTTTCGAGATGTGCGAATGCCCCGAAGACCGTAGGGTGAAATATGCTACCGGAACTCTTGAAGGAGCTGTGTTAACCTGGTGGAAGGCACAGATTCAACTACTAGGACTGGCAGTTGCTAATGCCACACCCTGGAATGGATTCAAGGAACTGATCAAAGAAGAATACTGTAGTCGGGATGACATCCACAAGCTAGAGGTGGAATTTTTCAATCTGAAGATGACGGGGTCTGAGATTGAGGCGTATACGAAAAGGTCAAACGAGCTGGCCATCCTATGTCCAACTATGGTGGACCCTCCCATCAAACGAATTGAGCTGTATCTCAAGGGCCTTGTACCAGAGATTCAAAGTCACGTGACTTCAGCCAACCTGGGCACCATACAGCAAATCATCAAGTTGGCCCATCGACTCACTGACCAGGAGGTGGAGCAAAACAGGCTGCCCAAACGAATCAGTGCCACAACTACTTCTGATGCACCTACCGACAACAAGCGAAAATGGGATGGGAACTCCAGTAAAGGTTCTACATCAGTTCAGTCGCAGCAGCGAAAGACCGATGACTACCAAAGTCCTGGTCAGCAATCTTCCGGTAGTCAAGGACAGGGCGGATATCGAGGAAACCACCCAAAGTGCAACCAATGCAACAGACACCATAGTAGTCAGTGCAACAAGGGACGTTGCCAGAGGTGTCTCAAGATGGGTCATGAAGCCAAGGATTGTAGGAGCTCACGGCCTGAAAATCAGAATCGTCAGCAGCAACAACAAGCATCGCAGAATCAGCAACAGCAACAGGGCAACAGGGGATGCTTTCAGTGTGGCGCTGAAGGCCACTTTAAGAAGAACTGTCCCCAGCTTAACCAGAATCAGAACAACAACAACAACCAGGGAAACAAGAACAATAATGGGGGCAACAATGGGGGAAACAATGATGGCAACGTAGTGATGTGTAAGTTTCTTCTGGATGGTTTCTTTGTTACTATTTTATTCGATTCGGGTGCCGATACTAGTTATGTGTCCTTAAAAGTTAGCCAAATGCTTAAGCACACTCCAACACTTTTGAACACCAAACACACGGTAGAGCTAGCAAACGGTAAAAGTCTCGAGGCCACGCACATAGTTAAGGGTTGTGACCTTGTCTTAGCTGGTCAGACCCTCTCTATCGATCTTATTCCTATCGTACTTGGTAGTTTCGACGTTGTTATTGGGATGGATTGGTTATCCCATCAGCAAGCGGAAATTCTTTGCAACGAGAAGATTGTCCGCTGTAGGATCGTGATCTGACCCGAATGAGTCATTCAGAGGCGTTCAACTACGTTTTAGGTGCGGAATAACAAGAAACGAAGGTAGCGACAGCTTGCAATTCACTTAATCTACTGATTTTATTGATTTGACAATGTTTACAGCTCGTTCTTCACACCGGCAGCACTTCGGTATGAAATTTGACAAAGTTACAAATGAGTTCGCTCATGTGGTATTTATAGTGTAGGTAGGTTCCCACATACGGACATGTACACATAAGCGAACCTGACACATAAGCGGACCTCCTATGTCCATATAAGCGGACCTGACACATAAGCGGACCTCCTATGACCATATAAGCGAACCTGACAGTTTAGACCTATATGCTATCCTATTTTCTCGTAAAACATGCCCTGATCTAACAATCTAAAACTAAGACTCGATCCAAGACGAAGTCGACAGATGTAGTGCACCAACAGACTCCCCCTCAGATGTTGACGAGTCGACTATCGAGTCACGACAATGCTGTATCTTCACATCTTCAGTCTTGATCAGTCTCTGGGCTTTTCTCTCTCTATCTTCTTCAACAGACTCTCTTTAACTTGAAAATCTTCAGACTCCCCCTAACGATTTGCTGGCATTTCTTTGTTCTTCAGCAACATCTACTTCAGGATCTTTGTCTGGCTTTCTTTGTCTTCAGAATCTTAAACCTGGCACTCTATAGAATCTTCAATTTCCAGAATCGAAACTTGGCTAGACCTGCACATTCTTAACCCAGAAATAAATTTCTAAATTTAACAATTTAAATGCACCAACATTCTGATATAATCAGATGACTCCCTCTTATAAACATAAACATCAACAATCACTCTCCCTCAGATCACAAACTCATGATGAACCACTTGTTGATTTAGAAAATACATTTTGACATTTTAAAACACCCTCCCCCTCATAACAATGTCATCATGTTTAGCACTCGGAATTTTGAAAATCAGCTTTCCAACATCAGTTGTCGAAAATCTTTTTGACTTTTTAAAAAATTTATGTTAAAACACACCGAAAATCTTTTTGGATTTTTTAAATGTAAAGAAATGCAGTAAAGAAATATTTACAGACAATATTTTTGTGAGTTTTGACTAAGAGGATCATATCAGTTTAAAACAAGTCACGAGTACCGTTGAGCTTAGTTACACATTAAGAATTAAACAATTCACTTAGATTGCCAATATACTGATCCACTTAAATTCTCACACAAATTTCAACTGATTCAGGATAGGAGTTAGGTGTTTTAAGAACTTAAACTCATTCATGTGTCCCACCTCTTGAATATACTCCCGTATCCAGATCCCAATATTCAGTCTTACAGGTGAGTATACCACAGATGATATCTGTCAGGGGAATAAATTATAGTGCGAGGGCCGTTAGAGCTCAGGTCGATCTTTCGATACGCAGAGAGATAACGGCTTTGACTTTCGGTTGGTCCCCTTTAGAGGATATTTTGATTACAACAGCAATGACTATCAATTTTATTGTTTCATCAATTTGCTGAGGGCTGCGCTATTTTTCAAGCATGCGGAAAGTATTCTCCGGGGACTAGGTCAGAAATTCCTTTCAGCAGAAGTCCCGGGATAATACCCCAGATATCACTGAGCATAAAGACCTAGTATCTCAGAAAGAGGGACCTTTCAAACGAGATTTCAGGGGTTACCTATATATCCAAGTAGTGTTCCCCACAAATTAAGCAAGTTTAAATTTATGTTTATATCCCGAAAAAGCTTACTAAATGTGTAAAAACCTATCGGCATATCATCAGTGAGACTGTTTAACGCTATTTAAACATTACAATTCTTTAGCATATTGTGACTGTCTACTGATGTACTATCATTTCCTCTTCTTTGACACTAAAACTTATTTTTGATTTTATCATGTTTTTGACATTTTCAAATTTTCTAATGTTTTTGGATTTTCTGAAAAATATATCTACTCCCCCTAAAATGCAAACACATTTAAAGTAAAATTTGAAATCAAACTGTACAGAAACTTGACAACTGATATCAAATCGCTTCAAATCGGCATCCACTTGACATAAACAATCAGAACTCCCCCTTTCACAAAACTATTTTCTCATAATGATTTCAAAACACTTAAGTTTGTTTTAATCAGAATGATTTTTTCGAAAAATAAGTTTTGTTGGTTTTACCACTTGCAAAGTTAGGGGTTTGGTTCATCATTTTGTCCATTCAATCTCTTATATG
The DNA here is from genome assembly GCA_030545235.1 of Helianthus tuberosus. Classification (NCBI taxonomy): domain Eukaryota; kingdom Viridiplantae; phylum Streptophyta; class Magnoliopsida; order Asterales; family Asteraceae; genus Helianthus; species Helianthus tuberosus. The sequence continues at coordinate 27,964,326 of CM060419.1, forward strand.
TGGATTACATCAAGTTCGAACTAATGACCTTGAGTAATCACTTTGTCAGAATCAACCTCTTACCACTTGTAAGAATATCCAAAACATTTAATCACATGTAGGAATAAATCATCTACACAAACCATTTTACCAATCAAGATGCCGATTCCTGCTTCACACTTACCAACCTGGAAGCTCCGGCACAGTCACACTTATCCTGTAAAATTTAACTTTTATAAGATTCAATCACACAATCAATTACTAAGAAAAATGCCGATTCCTGATCCACGATTACAAACTTGGGATCTCCGGCATAGTCCTAAGACTTTACGGGAAACAAACTTCCATCCAAGTCTTTTCAGACTTGATGGCTTTCAACTCTTGCGCAGTAGGGTTGTATGTTGCCTTTTTAGTTGCATAAAAATCTTTAACCCCCTTAACTTTCCCATTCAACATTTTCCCAAAAATTTTCTTAACACTTCCATTAAATGTTTTCTCGACATCAAACTTAGTTTTCTCGTTGTAAAACTGATTCGAGATATCAACCTTGCCAACTTTCTGTTTAACTTCTTCAAATTTCAGTGATGGAAACTCATCATCATTCACTGAAATTTTCATCTCATCCTGTGGCTCTTCTGGCTTTGTGGAACCAGATTCATCGCCGACGTTCTCATCAACTTTCTTAACAACCCACACTTGATTGTCATTCTCTTTCTTTTTATAAAAATTCTTTTTAGAACACTCACCAACCTCATAAATTGAATTTTTAAAAATTTTAAGTCTGTCGGTTGGTGGTTCACTATCAACAACTTTTCCTTTCAACTTGTTAAAAACTCCCTATTTTGACTTGGCATTTTTCTGGCAGTTCCATGCAATGTGACCAGCTTCATTGCACTTGTAACAGGTACGAGTCTCTCTTTGATAAAACACTTCAGTTCCATTCTTTTTCTTTTCAGCGAGAAATTCTTGATTTGACTGTCTCCAGAATGGTTTCTTCTGTTCCTCTTCTGCACTTCCACCTGACACAAATTCTGTTTTTGTTTTAGAATTTTTCAAATTTTTATGATTTTCTGGTGGAATAAATCCTAATCCTTTCTTTTTGAAATTACAGTTACGGTTTGGTTTTTAATGAATACTAGAACCAGAACTGTAACCCTTTTTCTTGTTTAATCTTTGTTGCACTCTTGAGGTGTAAGTTCTTGGATTTTCAGAAAGATTAGTATCTTTTATTTCAGAAATGTTAATATCTGTTAGTTTGAAAACCTTTTTAATCATTTCAGTTTTAACACCTCTTATTGGAAACTCTTTGTCAGAATATAATTTGTCCGAATCATTTAAAGTGTATGCTACTTTAAATGTTTCATCATCCAAATTTGCTTTCGATAACAAAAATTCTTTATTATAAGACCGTTTAACCGACGACTTGGAACTGTTGACCGACGAACTCGAACTTTTGACTGACGAACTTGAACACCCAGACTCGGACTTTGACTCAGACTCCTCCTCAGTATCCAACACCTGATCGACCACCTTTTTGATTAACTCAGACTCATGATCAGTATCGGACGAGGTAAACGTGACTTCAATGTTATCTGGTAAAACGTTAGTTGTGTCGTTTTTTAGCTTTATATTGACTGCTTTTTCAAGTTGCTCCTCATTTGGTTTTCTAGGAGAATACCCTTCCCAAATTGGAGGTGGACACTTGTTATAGCTAACAGTCGGTTTCTTACCACTATCTTTCTTCTTTGGCTTCTCATCTTGAAAAGCTTCCATACCTGCAACAGTTGGTTAAATACGATCGATGAGATAATCAGAATTAGAATAACTTTGCAATAAACGTCTAATTCTCTCATTCTCGATCTTTTCTGTCTCCAACTCTTGCTTCCATTTAGCACTCTCTTCGATGTAAAAGTTGATTGCTTTCTGCTTTGTCATCATCACAGCATTCATCATCGTAAGTGCTTGTTCTCTCTCTGAGTTTGTCTTTTGGAGACCAGTTACTGTTTTGTTCAAGACATCATAAGATTCTTTTACATAATTGAGGTTGAACAGTAACTGCTCTTTCTTCTTCTCATATTCAGCAATTATGTCATCTTTTGCTACACATTCCTTGCATGCTTCCAAACACTTCGTGCAAGGCTTGACAACTTCAACAATCTTTTCAACTTCGATTGTTTTCACCACTTCTATCACTTTTTCTTCTTCTTTCACCTTCTCAGCTTCAATTACTTTCTCAACTTCAGTAATCTTCTCAGCAACACTTTCAACATTTTGAACATCATCTTCAGATTTCTTTTGTTGTTCTTTAGCAGCTCTTTTCTCCTTCAGTTTCTCCAAGCGTTCTGCAAAATAGAAATGAAAACTTTCAGGAGAAAGATGAGATTTTGCAATATTGATATGTTTTTCTTCCTCAACATCACTTCTACTATCAACTGATGACTGATCAAACTGTACAGATTTCTCAGAACTAGCATCTGATAAACCAGAATCAACTGGTGTTTGATCAAAAACAACTTCTTTTTCTGATCTAACATCGTTTTGTACATTCTCATCTGACCTCTGTGAACTTTCATCAGCACTTAATGAACTTTCATCAGAAACAACAGACTCTTCTTTCACACTCTTCACAGTCTCACCAATAGACTTCATCCACGTGGCAAACATGTCTGGTTCTCTGACAATCTTAGCAATGAAAGCTTTAAAATTCCCATTCTCATCTGCAAACATATTCCAACTGAAGCCTTCAGGTAGTCTCTCATCATCTTGATCAACTATACAAGCTTTGCTATCAGAAGAGATATAATTACTCCAGTCAAAATCCACCACACACGCTCTTTTTGAATCCTCGATTCTTCTACCATGAGCCGTTTGTGAGTCTTGTGATTGACCAACTTGCTGATAAATGGCTTTCCGATAGTAATCGTCTTTTCCGAATGGATTCTGAGCGCCACTAGCTTCCCTGTTCTTGCACTCCCGCTTGAAATGGCCTTTCTCCCTGCAACGAAAACAAGTAACTTTAGATTTAACAAAACCTAAAGTAGATACATGAGCATCAAGAAAGTCATTTCTCCCGGTAATCGTTTTGAACTTTTCAGCACGTCTAAGAACACTAGCTAGACACCATTTGATATCCATCAGTTCCATATCTTCTGCGTCTATTTGATCGTAATCCTCTTTGGTGAGCATGGGATTTCCGATTCGACCAGCCACTAGACCCTCATAAGATAACAACACAGAACCAAGTAAAGCCATGTGATCTTTAGCAGTGTCTTCTGAAAAACTTTGACCTTCTGGAAGATTTAAAGCGATGTTGCACTGAATCACATAACCATTTCCTGTCTTTGTGCTTTGAGACTGAAAGCTTTCTGATGAACTCTTTGGATTGACACTCGGATATAATGAAAAACTACTGCTGCTTTTGTTTGAACTTTGATCAGCTTTTTCCGATGAATCTCCAGCACTAAACGCAGTCTGGATTTTCAGGCTTCTCTCAGATTCTGGAACCGGAATACTACCTTTGTAATACATCTTTACGTCCTGTTGACCACTTGGACTGTTCATCCTCGCGATCTTCTGCTGTTCCAAATCTTGACCCTCAATCTTTTCGATAAACTGACCAATTGTTAACCCATCATAAACCCCTGTGTTTTTCAGGATCATCAAATAAGTTCCCCACTCTTTTTGTGGTAACGCATCAGCTAATTTGTCTACCCACTCTTCAGACTCCTTTTTTATACTAAGCATTGACATAGATCGCACAAGGTGACAATATCTTTCAATCAGCTTCTTTGTGTCTTCACCCGGTAGACTGCTGAACAGATCAAACTCTTTCTTTAACAGTGCCTTCTTGCTTTTAATCATATTCTCGCTACCCTCAAATTTGACTTTAAGTGCATCCCAGATTGACTTTGCAGTTTTGTCATGCTGTAGCAGAATGAAAATGTCTTCCTTGATAGCTTGCTGAAGCAGACTAATCATCTTTTCAGCTCTATACATATCACGTTCTTCATTACTGAATTCAGATATCTTTTTGTCAACTTTCAAATCAGTCTGTGGCAAAACATATTTCTTTAGTATACATTCCCATGACCTAAGATGGTTTGCCTGAACCCAGTTCTCGAATCTGTCTTTCCACCCATAGTATTCTTCAATGCTCATCAATTTCGGGGGCTTTTGGGTGGTTCCCGTTTCGTTTTCCAAATTCATATTCTGAGCAATAGTGCTTGGACCAGACGGTGTTGCAAATGCATTGTAGAACTCGGTATCCATGTTTCTTTTCAAGAAATCACAAACTGTTCTTTCAACGAGCTGGTATACAAATCACCTCGAATCACCTGACTTAAAACAAGCAAACGATCAGTTTAAATGAGCTGAATGAAATCAATCTAAGACTCGTGTCGAAAACTTGCGGATTTGTTTTAAAGTTGTAGAAGTGAAATCGCTGAATGAATGGGTCTCAAACTTCAATATCCCGTCAACCCTTTGGGCCACAAACAAGATGATATAACATGGGCTGACACTATGACTTGGGCCGAAAACAACATATATTCACACAAATTGCTGATTGGACCGCAAACTTGTTTTAATCTGATTGGACCTTGAAATGTATGTAGTGGACTGATGTAAAATATTTATCACATTTAAACCTTGACCAAATTACTCACATGACCAACTGACACACATCCACTTAGACAACAAACTGCCGACAACTTTTAGTACAAACTTGATTTTATTGGACCTTGAATATCTCGAACAACACAATCAACACATACCCTTGAATGCTTTTAAAAACCGACAATTCACATGCAAAGTCAGATTTCACAATTAATGCGGATCTACTGATGACCAAATAAGCGGATCTACTGAACTTTGTCACTAAAAGCAGACCAGGTTGACCAGATGAGCGGAACTACTGATAAAGTGACAAATGAGCGGACCTACTGACCTAGTGTCTTTGGAGCGGACCTTAATGAAATTTGGAGCGGACCTGATGCAGTTTGGAGCGGACCTGATGCAGTTTGGAGCGGACCTGATCAAAATATGTCCGAATAAGCGGACTTGAAGCTGTCAAATAAGCGGATCTACTCAAATGTCCGAATAAGCGGAACCAAGTCTGAAGATGATTTCACCCATTTTTAGTCCGTATTTCAGTCTGAAACTTTCAAGGGTTTATCAAAGTCCAATAACACGCAATCTGTGCAATTTTGACCCAATTCTGACCGGTACAACTTTCTGAACTGAAAATAGAAGATGTAGAAGTAAGAAATGATGATGAATTCCAGCTATTCTCTGCAGAACTCCTCCTCCTGAAGCTCTGATACCAATTGTAGGATCGTGATCTGACCCGAATGAGTCATTTAGAGGCGTTCAACTACGTTTCAGGTGCGGAATAACAAGAAACGAAGGTAGAGACAGCTTGCAATTCACTTAATCTACTGATTTTATTGATTTGACAATGTTTACAGCTCGTTCTTCACACCGGCAGCACTTCGGTATGAAATTTGACAAAGTTACAAATGAGTTCGCTCAAGTGGTATTTATAGTGTAGGTAGGTTCCCACATACGGACATGTACACATAAGCAAACCTGACACATAAGCGGACCTCCTATGTCCATACAAGCGGACCTGACACATAAGCGGACCTCCTATGTCCATATAAGCGAACCTGACAGTTTAGACCTATATGCTATCCTATTTTCTCGTAAAACGTGCCCTGATCTAACAATCTAAAACTAAGACTCGATCCAAGACGAAGTCGACAGATGTAGTGCACCAACATCCGCATTCCTCGTTCTGGTAAAGAACCCCTCGTGATCTAAGGCGACAAGAGTGGTGCAGTCGTAGGCATCATCTCTTTCCTAAAGGCCCAGAAGTGTTTGCGAAAGGACCACACTGCCATTTTAGCACTCATTACTGACACGTCAACGGAAGAGAAGAGAGTTGAAGACATTCCTATTGTGCGTGATTTTCCTGAGGTATTTCCTGAGGAATTACCTGGTCTTCCGCCTCATCGCCAAGTTGAATTTCAAATCGAGCTAGCCCCCGGAGCAGCGCCCATAGCTCGAGCACCTTATCGCTTAGCCCCAACCGAACTCGAAGAACTGTCCAAGCAATTACAAGAACTTTTGGAAAAAGGTTTTATTCGTCCTATCTCTTCGCCCTGGGGAGCTCCAGTACTATTCGTGAAGAAGAAGGACGGTACCTTCCGTATGTGCATAGATTACCGCGAACTCAACAAGGTGACCGTAAAGAATCGCTATCCTCTCCCACGTATTGATGACCTATTCGACCAGCTGCAAGGGTCGAGCTATTACTCTAAGATTGATTTGAGATCAGGGTACCATCAGCTGAGAGTCCGAGATGAGGACGTCTCTAAAACAGCATTCAGAACTCGCTACGGCCATTACGAGTTTCTGGTTATGCCTTTCGGATTGACGAATGAACCCGCAGTCTTCATGGATCTCATGAACCGAGTATGCAAACCTTAACTGGATAAGTTCGTTATTGCTTTCATCGACGATATCCTGATCTATTCTAAGAGTTAGGAGGAACACGAGCAACATCTGAGGCTCATTTTGGAACTTCTTCAAGCAGAGCAACTGTATGCCAAGTTTTCGAAATGTGACTTCTGGCTTCGCGAAGTCCACTTTCTAGGCCACGTAGTAAATAAGGATGGGATTCATGTTGATCCATCCAAGGTTGACTCGATCAAGAACTGGCCTGCACCACGCACACCAACAGAAATCCGCCAATTCTTGGGTCTGGCGGGCTACTACAGACGATTTATAAGAGAATTTCTCAAGGATTGCGCAACCTCTCACTTCACTGACTCAGAAGGGTGTCATCTACCGTTGGGGAGATGCACAGGAGTCCGCATTTCAGCACTTAAAAGACAGACTTTGTAGCACACCTATCCTCTCATTGCCTGAAGGCACAGATGATTTTGTGGTTTATTGTGACGCTTCCATCCAAGGACTAGGTTACGTGTTAATGCAACGTGAAAAGGTCATTGCCTACGCATCGTGCCAACTTAAGGTTCACGAAAGGAACTACACTACGCACGACTTGGAACTGGGAGCAGTTGTTTTCGCGCTTAAGATATGGAGACATTACCTGTACGGTACCAAGTGCACCATTTACACCGATCACAGGAGTCTCGAGCATATCTTCAAGCAAAAGGAGTTAAACATGCGACAACGTCGATGGGTCGAGTTCTTGAAGGATTATGAATGTGCGATCAAGTATCATCCTGGCAAAGCCAGTGTTGTGGCTGACGCCCTTAGTCGAAAGGATACTATACCTAAGCGTGTACGTGCATTACAGCTTACCATCTAATCTAGTCTTCCTGCCCAAATTCGTGATGCTCAGGTTGAAGCATTGAAAGCAGAGAACATCAGGGCTGAGTCCTTACGAGGATCGAGGCAGCGGCTAGAACGAAAGGAAGACGACGCCTACTATGTTAACGGACGCATCTGGGTTCCACTTTACGGAAACTTACACTAGCTTGTGATGGACGAAGCGCACAAATCTCGTTATTCGGTACACCCTGGTTCGGATAAGATGTACCACGATCTCAGAACTACATATTGGTGGCCTGGTATGAAAGCCCACATAGCATCCTACGTTAGCAAATGTCTAAATTGTGCGAGAGTCAAGACTGAATATAAGAAACCCTCAGGTCTACTCCAACAACCAGAGATGCCACAATGGAAATGGGAGCAAATTTCCATGGATTTTGTTAGTGGTCTGCCCAGATCTCAACGCGGAAACGATACCATTTGGGTGATCGTAGATCGACTGACCAAGTCTGCACATTTTCTGGCTATCAAGGAAACGGATAACTTTTCTACTCTTGCAGACATTTACCTAAAGGAAGTGGTATCAAGGCACGGAGTGCCAACCTCCATCATTTCTGATCGTGACGCGCGTTTTACTTCTGAACTGCGGCAAGCCATGCACAAGTCTTTTGGCTCACGTTTAGATATGAGCATCGCTTATCATCCACAGACAGATGGGCAATCTGAACATACCATCCAAACCCTAGAAGACATGCTTCGGGCATGTGTAATTGATTTCGGCAACGGCTGGGAAAAACATCTCCCGTTAGTGGAGTTTTCGTATGACAATAGCTACCACACCAGCATCCAAGCCGCTCCGTTTGAGGCATTGTACGGGCGTAAATACCGATCACCTCTTTGTTGGGCAGAGGTGGGTGACAGTCAGATCACGGGTCCAGAACTCATAGTTGATACAACAGAAAGAATTGCCCAGATACGACAACGAATGGCGGCAGCACGTGACCGTCAGAAAAGCTATGCTGATAAGGGAAGAAAGCCACTCGAGTTCCAAGTTGGGGATCGAGTGCTACTCAAAGTCTCACCTTGGAAAGGTGTAGTCCGTTTTGGCAAAAGGGGCAAACTCAATCCGCGATATATCGGACCGTTCGAAATCATAGAGAAAATAGGCAAAGTGGCCTACAAACTGGATCTACCAACAGAACTCAGTGCAGTTCACAACGTATTCCACGTGTCAAATCTGAAGAAGTGTCTGTCAGATGAGACCCTCATAGTTCCTCTCAAGGAACTCACAATCGACGACCAGCTGCGATTCGTCGAGGAACCAATAGATATTACAGATCGAGATGTTAAGATCCTCAAGCGTACCAAGATACCTCTTGTCCGAGTTCGTTGGAATGCCCGTCGTGGCCCAGAGTATACCTAGGAACGAGAAGACCAAATGAAACTCAAGTATCCCCAGCTGTTTAAGAAAAGCGCAACCATTACTCAGACTGAAGCTACTGCAGAATTTCGGGACGAAATTCCAAATCAATGGGGGGGATGATGTGACACCCCAGGAAAAACCAGTAAACACCGCAACTTAACTAGCTTCCTCAGTAACTACGCACTAAATTTCGGGATGAAATTTTCTTAACAGGGGGAGAATGTGACAACCCTCGAAATTCCATGTAACCGTATAGTTTATTAATGATAATAAAAGTACTTGATGACTGTGCTGAATCATTTAACTGCTCTCTGATTACTGTGTTATACTTACATGTGCGTGCTAGCATACAAAAAGGTTACTAAATAGTCCGGTATGTTTTTCCTATGTGTTAGGAATAAATTTCGTTACAAAAATATATGTATAAGACGCCTCACGGAACAATTAAACAACTTAACAGAACAGTATCCAACCGAACAACCGGACATTACCCGGGACACCAAATATTTGTCAAACACATTATTTAAGTATTTTTGGCTAGTTATGGTCCCCGTGTATCATAACACCCACTAGAAATATACTAACTAATATATGTAACTATTACTTGAACTTGAACTAATGATTATCAACTATCCATCAAATGTTACACATAACCCCCCCCCCATGTGCAAACCGTCCCCAAGAGGGGCCCCACCATAATCATCACTAAATCCCTAGTAAATATTTCCTTTTCATTTGATTGGACCTCCTTATTTGATGCTCTTGCCAAGAAATCACCATCATTACATATAGGTTGGGCTATAAGATTTATCTCATCATTTCACTACAAGTTCACTTCATCTTCTCCACTCTCCCTCTCCCTCTTGGCTGCACAAAATCGCCACCACCACCATCACTCTCACATCTTCATCTTCTCTACTAACAAGTTCCATTCAAAGCTTCAAGGTTGATCCATGGAGGTTGCAAGTTGAAGGACTTTCAAAGGACCTTTGTTCTAGTCTTTTTCATAACCTCCTCTCTACATTTTCATCACAAGAATCATCCCTAGCTTTAAGCTAGTAGTAAGTTCCTTATGTCACCTTTGTTCATCTTGTTTCATGATTAAAAGATGTAATATGTTAGATCTACGCGAACACTAAAAAGGGTTTAAACAAGAAGATGAAACATGATGTAATTATGTTAGTATGATGTTGTCTTGGGATGTTACTGATTTCTTGCTGATTACTTGTTAATATTGATTACTAGAAATGTTGTTGATCATATTGCATGTTAACGGAACCAATGTAACTCGCATTAGAATGTAAAAGCTGAAAAACAGAAAGCTGTTTAGCGATTACAGCCCACTTCAGTTGGCTGTAACCGAACCTTAACAAAGCAGAAAATGTATTTTCTTAACTCTAGATTTATGTATTATGAAATACGGTTCTAATGGAACTGGAATCATAATTTTTGGACTTCGTTTACTATTTTTAAAGGGTCATTTTTAACAGCAGCTTAAGCTGCATTTTTGCTGCTGAAAATAGGTGTTATGTTTTTAGTCATAACTGGAAATCTATAATGAATCAGCTCATGAAATTTGTTCAGAAGATGAAAACTGATGTATTTGTAATTACCCCACTGGAATTTTGTAAATCAGACTCTCGATGAATTTTAAATAAATTATTCCGTGGACTGTAGTCACAAAAAGATAAATCTGAGTTCAGCCCGGATAATAAATTTTTATAAAATATTGGTGATTAATTGGATCCCGATATTTTTTCACAATAATATTTGGATCGTTTAAGACCTTTTGTAAAAATTTGGGAATTTTTGAAACAAGTTAACTATTTTATTAAAATCCCCGAAAACAGTCCGGTTTTGAATATTAATGCTGAAATGACATAGGTTGTAATTTGCATGTCTAAATGTCGGGTATGTTATCTGCGAATGATGTAATATGTTATATGTGTTATGTGCAATGTTGTATGTTTGTCTATGAGTGGGGAATGGATGGGAAACTTATATGGGCATAAACCGTTAAAGTGATGCATGTTATGTGATAAATACGTGTAGGAACTTTGTGCTCTATTTAAAAATCACTAAATGACTAACTGGTAATCATACTAGGACGTGATTGACTGACCTTGACTGTTAGCTATATTTGAGAGTCAAACCGAGCAACCGAGGTGAGTTCACACTCTTTCCAAGGCATGGGATTCCCGGTGGGTTGGGAATGGGATTGAATGACTACTCGAATTATCATTACTATTAAAATACTTACTACTGTTCTCGGATTGAAGGGCACGTATGTAAAGCCTACGTACACGACCATAAGACCATCAACTCTATCAAATGAAGTCCCTCATTTATCGACTTAATCGCCGAGGCCTATGGCGAGCGGGTCGTTAGTTAATAGCGCTATTAGGTTTAACAAACCTCACACCGTGCCAGTCGGACGGGCGTGTACTAATGGACTATGGGCAAAGGGTCAATGCTGATAGACATTGACTTAGGGCACCTCTTACATTTTCGTAGCAGTCGATACGCGTGGTCTAGTAACACATGGGAAGCCCCCACTAATCTTCGCAAACATGTCAGGAAGACCGCGATACGAATTTATACGATACATGGTTTACAAAACGAACAAATGATTTACGAAACGAATGCTATAACTAAACAACCAACTGTGAACTCGCTCAACTTTGTTGTTGACTCGTTGTTACATGCCTTACAGGTCGCTAGATGCTTATGGAGCTTGCACGAGGAGGAGGTTGTTGTGGGATGCGGACTGTTATGTCCCGTACTTAATAACTGAACTTTATAAACTTATGTTTTGAACTTCCGTTTTATGCTTCCGCTGTTAAGAAAAAATCTGGTTACTGTCTTATAGTCACCAATTGTATTGTGATTGGTTTTACTTACTAAGATTACGTTGTTCAATATGATTGGTGGCTCGATCCTGATCACGTCACGCCTCTAAGCGGTGATACCCCGCATGGTGGATTTTGGGGGTGTGACATTTCTGCTTGATCATGAACGCTCCCTGAAGTGTCTTCATCGCTGTTGCCTGCTCTTCACTTGTGTCATTGTACATGTTCATTGCTTTGTTCAACACATCATAAGATTCTTTTAACCTGTTTATGTTGTTAAGCATTTCACTGTTTTTCTTTTTCAAGATCACACAAGTTTAACAATTCACTTTCATTTCACTAGCATCAACTTTTTCATCAACTTTAAACTTTTGAACATCTTTCACTTTTCTTCTCACTACCGGTGTTGTTTCATCATCACTGCTGACCGGTGTTTTTACCTTCTTCTTTTTCTGTTTCACTTTTTCATCTTCACTATCACTTTCTGCCATCATCTTTAGATGTTCTGCCATTCTTTTTGCATAATATTCAGCACCATCATCATCACTATCTTCTTCAATTTTAGCAACAAAAGCTGTGTGAACTGGAGCTTTGTTAGGATCATAATCATCCCAAGTGAAATTCTCCCAGCTAAATCCCTCAGGTAGCTTTTCATCGTCTTGATCAATCACACAAGCTTTTCCATCAGCTGATATATATTTATCCCAGTTGAATGCTGTTGAAGACTTCTCATCTTGATTCACCACACAAGCTCTTTTTGAAGATTCTTCAATCACCTTCCTTCGATGTGCAGTTTGTGCTTGATGTTGATGTTGTTGAGGTGGTTGTTGAGCAACTTGATGGTAGATGGCTTTTTGGTAGTAATCATTGTTGTTGTTGAAAGGATTCTGAGCTCCACTTGCTTCACGATTGGTGCACTCTCTCTTGAAGTGACCTTTCTCCCTGCAACGAAAACAAGTGACTTTAGATTTATCAAAGCCTAAAGTAGAAACATTAGCCTCACGGAGATCATCTCTTCCTGTGATCTGCTTGAATTTCTCAGCTCTTCTCAACACGCTTGCCAAACACCATTTTATGTCCATCAGCTCCATCTCTTCAGCATCAATCTGGTCGTAATCTTCCTTAGTCAGCATAGGATTCCCGATCCGACCTGCAACAAAACTACCATAAGATTCAAGAACAGTTCCCAACAAAGACATATGGCTTTTAGCTAACTCTTCAGAATATTCCTGATCATTTTCAATATTCAACACAATATTGCATTGAAGCTTTTTGCCATTTCTAGTTGTTGAAACATTCGGATCAAATGATGGAAATGACGAGAAACTTGTATTGCTGTTTGATCCTTTAGATGAACTTCCAGATGAGTTCTTTGCATTGAAAGCAGTTTCAACTTTTGGTGACAAGTTGGTTATTTTATCATTTAACCCTGCTTTGTAGTACAGACTGATGTCTTGTTCACCATCAAAGTCTTTCATCCTGGAAATCTTTCTTTGTTCCATTTCCTGAGCTTCCAACTTTTCAATGAATTTACTCAAAGTTAGCGTGTTAAATCCTTTCTTGTTTCTGAGCATCATGAGATATGTGCCCCAAGTTTCGTGTGGCAATGCATCAGCAAGTTTTTCAATCAACTCTTCATTATGTTTTTCGATGCTTAACCTTCTCATGTTGGCTAAAAGATTGCAATATCTTTTAATAATCTGCTTTGTGCCTTCATTTTTCAACCCACGAAACAAATCAAATTCTTTCTTTAAAAGCGATTTTTTGTTCTTGACCATCTCTTGACTACCAACAAACTTTGATCTTATTGCTTTCCAGATCGAATAAGAACTTCCGTTATGTTGCAATAAGACCATGATGTCTTCTTTCACAGCTTGTTGTAGAAGACTTAGCATCATTTTCTCATTTTTGTATTTTCTTTTATCATCTGCACTCATATCCTTGATAGCAATCACTTCCTCATCATCATTCATCGGTCTCACATACTTCGTTTCAACACATTCCCAAGCATCAAGATAGTTTGCTTGTACCCAGTTTTCAAAACGACCTTCCCAACCCTTATACTCCTCGATATTCATGAGTATGGGCGGTTTCTGCATAGTTCCCATTTCGTTTTCCAACATCGTATTTTGTGCAAGACTGATCGGGGTAACTGGAGTAGCGAATGCGTTGTAAAAATCTTCGTGCATTTTTCAATTTTAAAATCTCACAAACTGATTGTTCAAGCGAAATAACCAACTTCAAACAAGAACTGTTCAAGCGAAATCAACGAGTTTCAACCAAAGTCCCTATTCAAGCGAAATCACTGAATAAAACCAGAACCACTGATTCAAGCGGAATCAGATAACACTTATTCAAGCGGAATCACCAAGATTATTCAAGCGGGATCTCAAATTCAGGCGGAATCAACTGAGATTTCAAACAGAAAGCCAATTTGGAGCGAAATCAGGACCAAATCTCAAGCGGAATCACTGTGACGCCATCATTCAATTGAACATTTTCAAGCGAAAACACTAAAAACTTAGATTTTAGATCGAATTTTAACTTGAAATTTTCAAGGCTTTGTTTAACTATGATTCTGAACACAGTGTGTAAAAATCAGAACTTTTTGACCGTGGAAAGTTGTGAATTTTGGAAAAACAGATGTAGAAGGTGTAGAAAAACAGAATTTTCGGCTGAATTGGTAAGAACTCTTCCTCCTGAGCTCTGATACCACTTGTAGGATCGTATTCGGACCTGAACGAGTCTATCAGAAGAGTTTTACTCAGTTTGAACGGTGGAAACAGACAAACCGAGGTCAATTCAGCAAATATACACTTTAAACTGTCGAATTATATTGATAGAATGACGTTTACAACGACTCGACACTTCGGCAGCACTTCGTTGCAAACCGGAAGAACTGATACTTGATTTCGCTCAGGAGTGCCTTTATATAGGCTTGGGGTTCCGCTTGAACATGCATGTGCATTTCGAGCAGAATCAACAATACACATTGGGGCGGAATCAGAACATAATGAATCGAGCGGAATCAGGATATTTATGTGATTTAGCTTGAAATGACAAGGTGTCATTTCGAGCGGAATCACTCCTAAAAACCACTATCTCGTTTTTCGTGCCCTGATCTAACTAGTACAGTACAAGACTCGATACAAGACGTAGACGACAGACGGATGCACCAACAGATATTCTGGTGAATGAACGAAGGGCCAGAATCGCCGGAGCTGGATATCGTTTGTCTCGCCATATTTTCGCCGCAATAATGTGCAGAAAAGAGGAGAAGAAAGGTGAAAATGGATAAAGGATTTTTACCTTTTTCCTTCATGATGGAGGTTAAATGGAGATAAGGATGAGAAGATATAGGAAGCAATGAGTAAATATAGACTGAGCGGTCACAACAAAGTCCTATCTCTTAATTACCTTGGTTATCGTGAAAAATGTAACCGTTAGCCCCAGGATCCTTAACGTTAAAATTTTTGGGGACAATTGTTATGGGTGAAATTCTGAGCCTATATCCTGGATAGTATCTTGAATTATATCTTGATTACATAATATGTGTTCATAACCAGGATACTGAATCAGGATATTGGTAACATCCTGATACTGTATCCTGAGGATTACTAACGGATTGTGTGCAGGAGTACGAGTACAAGTTCACAACATTCATGAAGACCTCTTCCCCTAAAGACTCGGTCCAAGTTGTTCGAAGAAGAACGTTGAAGCCACATTACTTGGTCTTCAACGTTCACATGGGAATATTCGCTGGCATCCCCCTATTTTAGGAGATTTTATTTTCATTTTGTTGCTATAAATATACGAATAAACCAGATCAAATAGGACATCGCATTCACTACTCTCGAACTCTAATACTTTCTCTCGCAATTCTCACACTTTCTGAAAAACATTGTAACACTTAGCAACGATCTGGTCAATATCCTGCACTGTATCCTGACATTTGAAGTAATAAGAAGAACAAGGCAGCTGCAATTGTCAGCTCCCGAGGTTTTGTGCCGGCGATCTAGATTGATCAAGGTCTTTCCTCGTACATCTCGTGTCACCCCTTTACTTTTTCGCTCATTGTTTGATTATAGATATAGCTCGATATCCTGAGCTATATCCTGAAAACTGTTTTTTGCAAACAACCAAACCAGGAAATTTTCGATACACATTCTTAGCACACTACCTCACAAAACGAATTTGATCACTTAATTGCTTAGGTAATTTTTAACCAAAACAAGCTCCAACTGCAAAGTCACTTGCATCACACATGATTTCGAAAGGTAATTTCCAATCAGGTGCTATCATGATAGGTGCATTGACTAGCATTTCTTTTAGTGTTAGAAATGCTTGGTTGCAATCCTTGTCAAAGATGAAAGGAGCATCTTTTTCAAGTAATTTTGTTAAAGGTCTTGAAATTTTAGAAAAGTCTTTGATAAATCGTCTATAAAATCTGGCATGCCCTAAGAAATTTGTGATGGCTCTAACGGAGGATGGGGGTGGTCATCGGGAAATAGTGTATATTCTAGCCCGATCAACCTCCATTCCCTCGCTTGAGATTTTTTGACCGAGTACTATTCCCTCCGTCACCATGAAATGGCATTTTTCCCAATTAAGGGCAAGGTTAGTTTCCTCACATCGGGATAGCATTCCTAATGTCACACCCTGACTTTTGCGGAAGCGTGATTATGTGTGACTTGCTTAATATCATTTCATTCAACCATAACAAACAACTATATGATAGAACCAAGATGTTTATCCATTGATTAAGTTTTAAAACATCATAAAAACATTGTTTTAGAATCCAGACATGGACTTCAAATCCAAATTACAAACCATACAAATTGTTTTAGAGTTCCATAAGGACTCGACAAAAGACTTTAAATAAAACCAGGCTTTGAAAGATGTGTCTTATCTTGGATAAGACACATTATCCAAACCCTTAGACTATGGATGACATCTTTTATTCCCAACCTCACTTGAAACATCCAAACGCCCGTCAGATCCACATTTAATTCCCTAAAATACATGTAGTTTGAAAACATCAACAAAAGTTGAGCGAGTTCATGTGTTTAGTATGTGAGCTCGAATAAACTTTGTAATCATCATAAGTAAGTATGTATTTGTCAAACCCAGGTATGAAAGCAACAAGGAAAAACAGAGCATTAATGGTTTGTAAGGCCACTAATATGTGTGACGTGATGCAGGAAGGCTCAAACCTAGCAAATTTTGTCTCCGACAATAAGACATAGTCACCTCATGGGCCACCCTGGTCCACATGGGTGTGGGCTCGCAACACCCAAATAGATCTATCACTCATGTCCCTCGGTCATATAATGAGGATTAATGGTCATAAGCGTTATACCCACCACTCACATGATCTAGCAGTACCCTTCCTTAGCTAACCATACCACATATAAACGTTTGTAAATAGTTTGTAACATGTACTTCACCCCCGAAGTTATAAAACTGAAAACAATTAAGAGAAAAGGGGGGACATGAACTCACGGTTTTGCGTTCTTCGTAATCAACCGTAACTCAAAACTTCTCTTGGTGCACACGACTACCTACAACGTACTGCGGTCTATTAGCCGAGCGGGTCGTGCCTTGACTTAGTATTAGTTAGTGTCTTTGAGTTGCTTTCCTTTATGTCCTTAATATTATCCCAAGTTATATAATTATTTGTCAAAATAATAAATATTTTAACATAAATTATATTTATCAGATTTTGGAATAATAGTTAAAATAATATATTTTAACTCGTTACTTTTTATGTATTTATACATGTGTATCCTTCCCAAGGATGGGTGTATTTGTATTCGTATTCTTATACTTGTATATTTTTGCCAAATTTCAGTAGCGTATTCCGGTGTGTATCTATACGTCGAGAATACGTATTTTCTTTTAATTGTTAAGTATTCCTATACTAAATTTTGTATTAATTCTTCCGGAATAATGTCTTTAGTAAAAACACATCAATATATATTTCCAAAATATATATATTTTAAGAAATATCACTTAGAAAAATTATTTATAATTTTTCCCTTGACAAAATATTTATAAATTTCATACAAGTCTCAAAAATGATATATTTTGAAGTCTAACTTGGAAAATATATATGAACTCATTTTTCATTCAAAAATAATATATTTCATGTTTGTTTGAGAAAATATATATTTCTTCCAAAAATAATACATCCTTTAATAACTCCAAGAAAATATATACATATTTTATTTGTCAAAAATAATATATTTTCTTATGGCAAATATATGATATGTTTGTAATACTTGTAAATATCATATTTTTGTTCTTTCGGTGTCCAAAATATTATTTACCAAAAATATACTTACGAATAAAATTTTCAGAATATTTTGTGAGTTATATTCCCTTTTTCGGTTCCACCAATAAATTGGGTATTCTTTGTATATTTATTCCTTGGAATTTTGGTAATATTTTGGATTGTAATTTTTTGGTATTTTGATGAGTTATATTATTTCAAGTCCTAAAATAATATAACTAATACACATAATATACAAATAATCACACACATGGTGACTTCTAAATATATATTTTCCTAAATACATATCTAGTCACTTTTATTTATAAAAACCAACCTCCAATATTTATAATTTTTGTAAACAAAATTTATGGCAAACTTTATATGAAAATCCATGGTTTGAAATATACTTGTAAATATTTGTTCAAAAATATTTTTCTAAGTGTTAGATTTTTAGAAAAATTTTGCCATAGTTTCCCCTAAAAATAGAGGTTTCCATGCCTTCAAGGCATATCATTTTCTGTTGTAAATCAACACAATTAATCAACAATCAACAATAAACAATCTATACTTACCAATTTTGCCACAATCAAGTATAAACTACCACTTCATGAACTTGAAAATTTACAAAAATTTGTAGTAACTTACTAGTATGTTTAGTAAGCTTAGTTACCCTTTAAAGTGTGGTTGATTCTTTAAAAACATCATTTTTAAAGAAGTTAGTTCTTTACAACTTGTGATCACACTTTCTAAAAATGCTTCTTCATGGGTTTTTCTTGTTACATAAGTGTTTCTACACATGTTTAACCTCTAAAAATATGGTTGATTTCTTTAAGAACCAAGATTAAGTAAACTTTGTATTTTTAACTTGGTTTCTTGAAAAATCATTCTTGAAATCTTAGATTTACTAGACTTACAACTCACTTTAATCATCATTTTACAAGAAAACAATATATTCTTTCAAGTTCATGTCTTTCATGAGGATGATCTATTAATCTCTAACATTTTCATCCTCTCATCTTGCTAGATTATGTTTTTAGTCATGATCTAGCAAGATCATATGATGATCTACGTCATTTACATAAGTAATCAATAATCAACAAGTATAACAACACATTAACATCAAGATTTCTTATGATTTTAAGCTTATGTTCATGTTTCATCTTCTTGATTCTTAGTGTTTTTCAAGATTAACATCATGTATCATCCTTTAACCACTTAAACAAGATGTAAAATGGAGAGATTAATGTTCTTACCGCTAGCTCAAGGCTAGGGATGATCAAGAGAAGAAAAGAGGTGGATAAAAGCAAATGGTGAAGGTTCTTCAACTTCCGAAAGCTCCTATCTTCTTTGTGTGTCTACTAGCACCCTTGTATATGTATGGGTTGTATGGAAGTTGAAGGATGATGATGATGGTAGTGTGAGGGTGTTCAGCCGTGAGCTATGTGGAAGGGAAGCAAAAGATGGTGTTGGTGATATGAAGATGCAAATGAAAAGCTTAGACTTGTGGTTATACTTATAATATGTCAACACAAGTTTATCTAGTGTATAATATGTCCCAAAAGATTAGACAAGATCAATTAATTTAATCAAATGAAATCCATAGGGTGGGGGCCTTGTTGGGCCGTAGACTAGGTAGGGGTATAGGCTAGGTTTCAACTAGTAATTAGTTAAGTTAGTTATAATTCAAGTATCTAGTTAGGGATTTAGTTGTTAGATATTTATATAGTGTGTTATGACGTTCGGGGACCATAACTAGCTTGGTAATGTTAAAACAATGCTTCTAGTGAAAATTTGGTGTTTCGGGTAGTGTCTGGTTGTTTGGTTGGTTACCGGTTCGTTAAGTTGCTAAACTACGCAGTTTAGTGTGCTTTATGTTACCGTTTGTGACAGTTTTGATTCCCGACACTTAGGAAAGCATTCAAGACCATTTAACGAAATTTCTGCATGATATTAGTTTGTTTAAATGCTGAATTTGCTGATTTTCTACAGAATTCTACAGTTTGTGTGAGTTTTAGGCACTTTCAGGCACTTAAAACTATCACTAGGAAGGTAGTTTTGTGATCCTTACTTTCCTACACACTATACTAGTGTAATACTTGGTTTCTGGCTCATTATGTACCTCAATACAATGTCTGTCTGTCTATTTACTGAACTCCATCAGCATTTTTCTGATTTGTCTGATAACTGTGTTGTCGGTGCTTTGTGCATCATTCGAATCAACACAGTTTGTATGCAGTAATGATATGTCATTTTCAATATATGATGCACATGTATCTATATGGTACTAATCAGAAAGCAATTCAAGTAATTAATTGTAATTTAGCACAGTCATTAAGCACTAATCATTATTTAATAATTGTACGGATGCATGCAAATTTGACAGTTGTCACATTCTCCCCCTGTTAAGAAAATTTCGTCCTCGAAATTTAGACTACATTAACTCCTTAGGGTTACGTTATACATGCGTGGATATGAATAATACCAAAGTGCTTAACCACGAAACCGAATCAAAACTTATTCGAATCAGGTGAATCCAAGGACATATTACAACAATAAGAACCCAATGGTTAATATGTATGTGTTCCAGAATTTGATGTCAAAGGACACGGGACGTATAGATGTATGATCTAGTGTAACTTATTCCACAGTGGTTCAATAAAAGAGGAGTTTCGACCAATAGAATTCCAAACGATCGTTCACAGTATGCAAATGAGTTCTAGAAACAATAACATCCGCTAGATGAACTCAGAATCAGCAAGCTCAAAGGTAATTGTAACGTGAAAGTGATCTGTCAACTTTCGAACAAATGAATGGATAAAATTAGTGTGTTAACATTATTGAATTACGATAATATACCGGAATGAAATACAATCGAATCTGGTGTATCATTGTCTTAATTTGTAGTTGCATTAAGAATGTTTAAATGACAAGTCAAACAAAAGTATGTGTAGTTTCGTTTGAAACGGTTGACCATGTTTACATCGACACCACAAGGTGTCGTAGTGAATGACATAATTCAATAATAGCGGTGACCGAACAAGTTCACCGTGTTTGGATTCAAATAAAAGTGTTATGAAACAAACCTGAAAATTTGATTCAAACGACATCGTAGGATTTTTCAACTGAATATAGAACACCAAAGGACTACTGTTTTCGACCAAAGATGAAAAAGCAATGAATACTGCAAGGCATTCGATTGATAATGAAAGTACCGTTAGGAGGTACACTGGATTATAAAATAAATTTATGTACCATTGTCTTAACACACGATTGTGTTAAGACTGCTTTAATCATGACAAATGAGAACGAATTTAAAGCAAGCCAATGAATAAATAATTTAAATCGGTGCATGAGATGTGTAAATGAGATTAGCGCAGGCTTCAAATTAGTGAGACACCACCACAATGTGTTGGAATCAACAGACAACTCAATGGAGCCGTAGACCAAACAAGTCTACCGCGACTCGGAATAAATGAAACGCTTTCAAAAATGAATTTGAATATGATGTTCTCAATGCACCATATGGTGTCTTGAATTGAAGATGCGAAATGGACAAGTTCAAGCAATTGAACTTGGTTTTAGCGAAATTTGACAATAAACGTATGTATCGACAAGGGAATTTCGGCATGGTTACCAAGATAAACCGTGTATATAACTAGAAAGAAAAGAAATTTCAGGAAGGTTTTGTTGACTCAATATCACGGAGTCGATACTTACAATAATGCAGATTATTCGAGACACAAGGCAATAACTGGATATAGCGAAATGACATTTGTAACTTTGATGAAGCGCTTATTCGAAACGAAACCACATGTGTAACAAATGGTGCATGCGTAACATATGAATTGATCAAGTATCGAGACAAAGGAGTGTTTGCTTTAATGAAGAAAATTTTCATGATGCAACTACCATTAAGAGGAGTAGAGATGCAAAAATCTACTCGCTAGAAGCAAAAGTGGAAATTCCGATAATAGAATTTCGAGTACTTTACCTGTTCGGTTAACTAAAATAGCATATACGACTATATTAATGGTGTTTGCCCGAGTGAATGGACGCGGTTCCTAAGTGAAAACCTTTAATGAGCTTTGACCTAAGTTCCTGAAGGTCCTAAGTACATGTCTCCTAGGTTCTCCAAGTTTTGTATTATGTGCATAATTGTTTTGTGTACCGTGTATAGAACACTATATTAGCGTATGTTTAAAAGAATTGTTGACTCACTGTACTTCGATTTACTTTCTTCCTAAATCCGCAGCTGGCGATAACCTGATCGAAGATCGATCTTGGAATAGTAGTTGGATCCTTGCATTCGGCTGAATAAATTAGTAATCCTCGGCAAGGGATACCGACTTCTTGATGGTTAGCTTGGTCAGCTCCCAGTAGTCGATGCACATTTGAAAGCTACCATCCTTCTTTTTGACGAACAGAACTGGAGCTCCCATGGCGAAAAGCTTGGCAACTCTTGTATCTCTAAAGGAACAAGTCGATAAGGTGCCTTGGCTACAGGCGCGGCGCTTGGAACCAAGACAATGTGGAATTCGACTTATCATTGAGGAGACAATCCTGGCAAGTCTTCGGGGAAGACTTCAGGATGTTCCCTTACCACAGGGATATCTTCAAGCTTCTGTTCTTTGGCTTCTTTGTTCACGACAAGAGCCAAGAAGGCAACACATCCTTTGCGCAAAAACTTCCGTGCCTTCAAACGACTGATAATCCGTAGGGGCGTATCCTGCTTCTCCTGATGAATCACGATCGTCTCTTCATTCGCCATCGGGATGTGGATAACAATCTCCGCTCGATTGCTCGACAACCAATCCATCCCAATTACAACGTCGAAGCTTTCCATGAGCTAGTTCTATCGAGTACGGGATATCTAACTTACTAGCTATTGAACCAAGTATATTCTTAAACTCTAGAGATACGAGGCTAAAGTCGGTACTAGTATCGAATAGCACAGATGCAAAGTGTTGATTAGCAGGGAACGTACTAGTGACTTCGTTCGGACCCTGGCATGCTTCACGAGCTCCAATGTTGAACGCTCTTCCACGGTCTTGGTTATTCTTCCTAGGGCAATCTTTCCTAAAGTGCCCCACGTCCTAAAGCATTGGGCCGTAGACTAGGTAGGGGGTGGGGGGTATAGGCTAGGTTTCAACTAGTAATTAGTTAAGTTAGTTATAATTCAAGTATCTAGTTAGGGATTTAGTTGTTAGATATTTATATAGTGTGTTATGACGTTTGGGGACCATAACTAGCTTGGTAATGTTAAAACAATGTTTCTAGTGAAAATTTGGTGTTTCAGGTAGTGTGCGGTTGTTTGTTTGGTTACTGGTTCGTTAAGGTGCTAAACTACGCAGTTTAGTGTGCTTTATGTTACCTTTTGTGACACTTTTGATTCCCGACACTTAGGAAAGTATTCAGGACCATTTAACCATATTTCTGCATGATATTAGTTTGTTTAAATGCTGAATTTGCTGATTTTCTGCAGAATTCTGCAGTTTGTGTGAGTTTTAGGCACTTTCCGGCACTTAAACTATCACTAGGAAGGCAGTTTTGTGATCCTTACTTTCCTAGACACTATACTAGGTTAATACTTGGTTTCTGGCTCATTCTGTACCTCAATACAATGTCTGTCTATTTACTGAACTCTGTCAGCATTTTTCTGATTTGTCTGATAACTGTGCTGCCGGTGCTTTGTGCATCATTCGAATCAACAAAGTTTATATGCAGTAATGATATGTCATTTGCAATATATGATTCACATGTATGTATATGGTACTAATCAGAAAGCAATTCAAGTAATTAATTGAAATTTAGTGTTGGTGCACTACATCTGTTGATTACGTCTAGGTGTCTAGGATCAGGTCTTACATCGTATTGTATAGCATAGGGCACGAAATACGAGAAAACAGGAGTCTGTATAGGTTTTATGAGTTAGGTCCGCTCAATCGAACAAGTCTGGTCCGCTCGATCGAACAAGTCTGGTCCGCTCAATTGAACAAGTATGTAATTCAGCACATATTCACTTTTAACTGTCGATATTATTGATCTGAAAGACGTTTACAACCTGTCGACACTTCGGCAGCACTTCGTGGCTCACCGGAAGACAACACCTAGAACTATTGCTGTGATTTCGCTCCTACACCCTATTTATATGTGTGTTAATTTCGCTCATACGGACATGTACGTATGAGCGATACCTAATCATGACATATAAGCGATATTAGATTCTGACATATGAGCGATACTAGACTAGGACTCAAAAGCGAAATCATGAATTGACAAATGAGCGATATCACAACTTGCTGCATGAACGAAATCACCATTTAATCCATAAATGGCTTTTGTCTCTTATGTGATGATGTCATTGTGACATCACTTTGATGATGCATGATGACATCATGCTTGAACATCTTCGCAACGAACTGAGATACGACTGAAGACGTAGACGACAGACGGATGCACCAACAAACTCCCCCTCGGATGTTGACGGAGTCTTTAGTGTCGAGTCTTTTCAATCTTCTGTCTTTATCAGTCTTTGGTCTTCCTTCAGAATCTCTATCTGGCTTTATCCTATCTTCAATTCTCTTTCAGGATCTCTGGCTCCTAGCTCTTACATCTTCATACTCTCTTTCACTAACAGACTCCCCCTCAACTTGTACTGGGATCGTAGTCTGGCTTTCACAGGTTCAGGTATCGTAACCTGATTCACCTGCATATTCTCTACCCAAAAGTAAGTTTCATAAAAGATAAAATATAACAAATTTAGAAACTTTGCTAATCTCTTGAAGATACAACCCTGAATAGAAAGATTTATCATGTCAAATCTTGATGAACCACTTGAATATATATCATTTTCATTTCAAACATTTGCAAAACACACTTTCCCAAACCTGTTCGTCATGTTCAGCACTCGGAATTTTGAAAATCAGCTTTTCAACATCAGTTGTCTAAAATCTTTTTGATTTTTTTCAAAATTTATGCTAAAACACACCGAAAATCTTTTTGGATTTTTGAAATAACTGAAATGAAATGCAGTAAAGAAATATTTACATACAATATTTTTGTGAGTTTGTGTAAGAGGATCATATCAGTTTATGAGACAAATCACCAACACCGTTAAGCTTTATACATACTAAGTTCTAAACAATTCACCTAGATTGTCAGTATATTGATCCACTTAAATTTTCACACAAAGTTCAATTGATCCGAGATACGAGGTTAATGTTTTAAGCTCTTGAACTTATTCGTGTGTCCCACTACTTGAATATACTCCCGTATCCAGATCCCAATATTCAGTCTTACAGGTGAGTATACCACAGATGATATCTGTAAGGGAATAAATTATAGTGCGAGGGCCGTGAGAGCTCAGGTCGATCTTTCGATACGCAGAGAGATGACGGCTTCGGCTTTTGGTGGGTCCCCTTTAGAGGATCTTTTGCATTACAACAGCAGCGACTATCAATTTTATTGTTTCATCAGCTTGCTGAGGGGGATGCTATGTTTCAAGCATTTGTAGAAAGCATTATCCGGGGACTAGGTCAGAAATTTCTTTCAGCAGAAGTCCCGGGATAATACCCCAGATATCACTGAGCATAAAGACCTAGTATCTCAGAATAAGGGACCTTTCAAACAAGATTTCAGGGGTTACCTATATATCCAAGTTTGTGTTAACCCACAGAACAAGCAAGTTTGAAATTTAGGTTTATATCTCGTCACAATCTACTAAATGTGCAAAAACCTACTGACACATCATCAGTGAGACCGTTTATCACTATTTAACTTTCCATTTCTTTAGCATGCCGTGATCGTCCACTGATGTACTATCATTTCCTCCTTTTATACAACAAAACTCATTTTCATTTTATCATGTTTTTGGCTTTTTCAAATTTTCAAATGTTTTTGGATTTTCTGAAAATTTTACTCCCCCTAAAATGCAAACACATTTTAGGAAATTTGAAAACAAACTATACAAGAAAGTGACAACTGATATCAAATCGCTTCAAATCGCCATCCACTTGGCATAAACAATCAGAACTCCCCCTTACAACAAACTATTTTCCCATTGTGATTTCAAAACACTTAAGTTTGTTTTAATCAAATGGTTTTTCCGGAAAATTAGTTTTGTTGATTTTAAGAAACCATTTGTAGGTTAGGGGTTCATCACATTGTTTTCTAAAATACCACTTGTAATTATGGTCCAATCAAGTTCAACTTAATGACCTTGATTAACCACTTGTCAGTGAAAACATTCAACCATATACAGGTTCACTCACCAACCATGACCACTTGTAACTCAAAATATAACAATTTAAATATACCACCTGTACTTTACCAACTGTACCACTTGTAGAATCATTTGCTAAGAAAGATGCCGATTCCTGCTCCACTCTTACAAACCTGGGAGCTCCGGCAAGTCAGAATTTTTATGGTGAAAATGCTGTCACCCAAGCCTGACCAGCCTTGGGTGATTTTGGCGGCAAACATCTGTCCCACCAACATTTTGATTTGTAAAAATCTTTTGCACTTTTAACCTTCCTATCAACCATCTTCCCGAAAATATGTTTAACATTTCCATTGAAAGCCTTCTCAACATCAAATTCTCCCTGATCAGTGAAGAATTGATTTGAGATCTCTACCTTTCCCACTTTCTTCATCAAATTTTCCTTTGACAATGGAGGAAAATCTTCATCATTTATTTCTGGAACGGAATTCTCATTCTTTTTCTCAACACATGACTCCTCTGATTTTATGGAATCAGATTCATTGTCAGAATTACCTTCAGATTTAACAACCCATTTTTGTTTACTCAAATCAACTTGTCTTTTGTAAAAACGTTTTGAACTTTCTCCTTCCTCAGAAGTAGAATTTTCAAACCTTTTAACATGTTTTACAGGTTGTTCTTTCTTATCAACACAAGTCTTTCTCAAAACAAAGTTAGAAGAAACTTCCTGTTTTTGATAGTTGGTCTTGGGGCAATTCCAAGCTATATGACCAACTTCTTGGCATTTGAAACAGATTCTTCTGTCAACTCTTTCAGCAAACCTTCTCACATTCTTCTTCACTTCAGCAAGAAACTCTTTATTCGACTGCTTCCAGAACGGTTTCTTCTGTTCATCCTCTGAACTTCCTCTTGAAACAAATTTTGTTTTTGGTTTATAAGTTTTCTGATTTTTATAATTTTCTGAAGAATTGAAGCCTAATCCATTCTTTTTGTAATTACGGTTATGGTTCGGTTTCTTTCGATAACCTGAACCAGAACTGTAACCCTTTTTCTTGTTCAATCTCTGTTGAACTCTTGAAGTGTTCTTTTTAGGTTTTTCAGCAAAATTTAAATCTTTTATTTCAGAAATGTTAATTTCTGTTAGTTTGAAAACCTGTTTGATCATTTCAGTTTTTACACTTCTTATTGGGAATTCCTCATCAGAATATAATTTGTCTGAATCATACAAAGTATAAGCTACTATGATTGATCCGTCATTCAAATTAGATTTTGATAACAGGAATTCTCTATTGTAAACCCTGTTAACCGGTGAACTTGGACTCTTTTCTGACGAACTCGGACTTTCAGACTCAGACTCCGACTTTGACTCTTCATCCGTATGTAACACCTGATCGACAACTTTCTTTACTAACTCAGACTCATGATCAGTGTCAGACTCTGTGAATGTAACATCAATATTGTCTGGTAATTCATCAATGATTTCAGACTTTAACTTGATGTTGACTGCCTTTTTTAGACGCTCCTCGTTAGGATTCCTTGGAGAATAAGTTTCATGGATCGGGGGCGGACATCTGTTATACTTGACACTTGGTTTCTTACCAGTATCAGTATCTTCAGTCTTTTTGTCCATGAACGCTTCCAGACCTGCAACAGTAGGATAAACACGATCAATCAGATAATCACATGTAGTATAACTCAACAGTAATCGTTTAATCCTTTCACTCTCAATCTTCTCAAGTTCCACTTCCTTCTTCAGTTTAGCACAATCTTCAATATACTCATTAATGACTTTCTGCTTTGTCATTAATGTTGCACTCATTTTATCCATTGCTTTTTCTGTTTCTGTATTCGTCTTTTTCAGACTATCAACTGTCCTGTTCAGCACATCGTACGACTCCTTTACATACTTCATATCGGACAATAAATCTTCTTTAATCTTCTCTAAATCAGCAATCTTCATATCTTTCTCCTCACAAACTTTGCAAGATTCTGAACACTTCGAACATGGTTTTTCAACTTCAACCAATTTTTCAACTATCTTTTCAACCTCGATGATCTTCTCTACTTCGACAATTTTCTCTACTTCAACAACTTTTTCAACTTCAACAAGTTTTTCTACTTCCACAATTTTTTCAACTTCGACTATTTTTTCAATTTCAACGAGTTTCTCCACCACTTTCTCCACTTCAACAACTTTCTCAACTACTTTCTCAGTTGCTGGTTCAACATTCTCTTTTCCAGCTTCTGTCTTTGCTTTTTCATTAGCTAGCATTCTTGTTGCTTCCAACTCTTTCCTCAATCTTGCCATCTTCTTTTGATACAGCATCTCCATTTTATCTGCAAAAAACAAATTAAAACTAGTAGGATCAATGCCTTTTCTAGCTCTGTTGAGATGTTCTTCCTCATCATCGGTATCCACATCGCTTCCAAGATCAGGAAATATCGGGATTCTTTTCTCACTAGCCTCTTCACCTAGTATTCTTGCAACACAAGCTGAACCAGGTATGTATTTATCCCAACTAAATCCTTCAGCAACAAATTCATCATCTTGATTGATAAGTAAAGCTTTCTTCTTTCCATCTTCAATAACATGACCATGTGCAGTTTGTGGTTGTTGAGCAATCTGATGGAAAATTGCTTTCTGATAATAGTTGTTCTTTTCTTGATTTCCGGTTGCTTCTTTACTTTTGCACTCTCTTTTAAAATGTCCTTTTCCTTTGCAACGGAAACAGGTAACTTTAGATTTGTCAAAACCCAGTTGAGAAGTAGCCATTCCTTGAAATTCATCCCTACCAGTAATCTCTTGAAACTTTTCAGCTCTCCTCCAAGCACTTGCTAAGCACCATTTAATATCCATCAATTCAAGTTCTTCAGCATCAATTTGGTCATAATCTTCTTTGGTAAGCATCGGATTCCCAATCTTCCCACCGATCAAACTTTCATAAGATTCTAACATAGTAACCAGTGATGCCATGTGCTGCTTGGCAACTTCCGGAGACAGATTCTGACCATTTTGAATGTTTAAGGTAACATTGCACTGAAGGTTTGTTGAGTTTTGCCATTGAGAACTTGATGTTGTGCTGTTTGGATCAAAACTTGAAAATGATGAAGATCCACCACTTTGAATCACATTACTACTTTTTGTTCCAGATGAACTGTCAGCACTGAAACCAGTTTGGATCTTTAGGCTCGGGCTGGGAGTAGACTCAAACTTGTTCCCTCGGTAATACAAACTGATATCTTGTTTGGCGTTTGGATTCGTCATGATAGCCGTTTTCTGAATATCCAACTCATGCTCTTCAATCTTTTGAATAAACTTTGCTAAACTCATATTCTCAGATTTTCTCATGTGTTTGATAATCAACAAATAAGTTCCCCATTTCTGTTGTGGTAATGCCTCAGCAAGTTTATCCACCCATTCCTCATCATCCTTCTTTATATCCAATCTCCCCATTTCCAAGACAAGATGACAATATCTGTCAATTGTCTGTTTCGTTGATTCGTAATCAAAAGCTACAAACATATCGAATGATTTCTTCAGCAACGCCTTTCTGTTTTTAATCATATCCGCGCTTCCTTTGAATTTCTGAATCAATGCTTCCCAAATTGACTTAGCTGTATTATCGTGTTGAAGCAAAACAAATATATCTTCTTTGATTGCCTGTTGAAGAATACTGATCATCATTTTTTCACTAGTATACTTCAATTTGTCAGCTTCCGTAAAGTCACTGAAATCCTTTACAAGCCCACGTTCGTTTTTCGGTTTCTCATAGTCTTTCTCCAACGAACACCATGCATCAAATTTGTAAGCTTGCACCCAGTTCTCAAATCGATTTTGCCATCCTTTGAAGTCTTCAATGTACATGAGCTTTGGCGGCTTTTGATGAGTTCCCGTCTCATTTTCATTGTATAAATTCTCTGCAGCAGTAACGGGAGAAACTGGCGTAGCAAACGCATTGTAAAACTCTTCGTCCATGTCTTCGAAAATTGAATATACTTCGGCAAAACACTTCTAGAAACAACTGACAATTACCTGTCGACACCAAACAACACACAATTAGTTTAAACGTTTATCAATTAACCGAAAGAAATTTGGTACTCGAACTGATGATTTTCTGTGCGGACTGAATGTTGACCAACTGTGCGGACTGAATGACCTGGATTAAATTCGATTGACCTGGCCCTTTGAAATTTTTGAACTCCAACCCGTACGAAACTTTCAAGTGAGTCGATGACTTTAATACGCAACTTGACCACACAAAATAACCTGACTGACAAACGAACTGAATTGTCTTTTGCGAGAACTGACAGGAACCAAGACTCAAACCACGAGACCTGTTGATTCTATTTAAACAATTTGAACTAAATTTGCACAGAACTCGATCTACTAGCACATGTAATCTAATATATCACAAAATCACACTATACAAATGATGAAACTATACGTATTAGGCCGAGATTGTTATATCATATGGGCCAAGCAATTTTTAAACACAAAGAATCACATGGGCCTAGTATAGTGTCCAACAAACTATAACAAACAATACAATATGAATTGTAGGATCGAATTTCAACCCGTACGAAACTTTCAAGTGAGTCGGTGACTTTAATACGCAACTTGACCACACAAAATAACCTGACTGACAAACGAACTGAATTGTCTTTTGCGAGAACTGACAGGAACCAAGACTCAAACCACGAGACCTGTTGATTCTATTTAAACAATTTGAACTAAATTTGCACAGAACTCGATCTACTAGCACATGTAATCTAATATATCACAAAATCACACTATACAAATGATGAAACTATACGTATTAGGCCGAGATTGTTATATCATATGGGCCAAGCAATTTTTAAACACAAAGAATCACATGGGCCTAGTATAGTGTCCAACAAACTATAACAAACAATACAATATGATTTCGACTAAATGAGATTTACGAGAACTGTTGTAAACAAAATATTATCATTTATACTATTGGACTGTAAAATGCATCTACTCGACAACTTTCAACAACTTTAAATGTCAGATAAACAATCATATGACCCTTAAATGTACATCACATGCTTCCGTCAACAAACAATGTTTTTTTTTTAATCCATCATGGCCGACAATTTCAATTTATATCAAGTTTTAATTGGACCTACAATTCCCACTAACCGACTGTCATTTATTAATCATATGCACTTTGTCAACACTTTATTTTGAAATTGAGATTATCAAGAATATGAGATATCCATCATCACATGTAAACTCTTGGACTATGAAATCACATGTGACAGACTGACACACTGAATTTATTATTATCTCATGTAAACCGATTTTAATACACATGAAATTATGACACTTGATCAGATAGAGACACGTATCACACAATCTATTGAATCACTATTTGAGCTGAAACACGATGACATATGAGCGAAATAATCAATGTACTTATGAGCGGAATCAAAGTGTTCACATGAGCGGAATTAACATGTTCACATGAGCGGAATTAACATGAAATGTTGCTGACATCACTTTTCAACCGTAACTTTTCGAGCGGAACCACAAAAAATACAAGTTTTTGATCGAATTTTAATTTGAAACTTTCAAGGCTTTGTTAGTTGATAATTCCGAACACACTGTAAAAATTATAACCGATTCTGACCGTAAAAAGTTTTAATTTTCGAAAAAGAATGGTGTAGAAACAGATTTTACGGCTGAATTGTAGAAAACTCTTCTTCACTGGCTCTGATACCAATTGTAGGATCGATTTCGACCTAAACGAGTCGTTCGGAAGAGCTCAAATCCGTTTCAGAGGCGGAAACAAAGAAACGGACGTGTACACAGCTAGAATCACACTTTAAATCTCTTGTATATTGATTTTACAGCGTTTACATTGACAAGGAACACCGGCAATACCTCGGTATCAGATCTGAACAACGTTACAAATGAAAATGACAATGAACCTATTTATAGAGTTTCTGGTTCGCTTGTAATGACAACAGCCAAACAAGCGGACCTCATGAATTACATATAAGCGAACCTCCAAATAACCATATAAGCGAACTCCACAAGTTGTCTTTTGTCTTCACATGAACTCTTTCATTGGACCTTCATAAGTAAACACCTCATTGGACCTTTTCATGAAGACTTTTCATTGGACCTTATATTGAACCAATCAAAACAACAAACGGCTACACAATCCTATTAAATCCAATGTGTTTTGTCGTTTTGTCTCATGTGCTCAAGTAATGATGATGTCATCATATGATGTCATCATCCAAGATGATGACATCATGCTTGAACGATTCGCAACGCAACCCAGACTCGACATTAGACGAAGACGACAGATGACTGCACCAACAGACTCCCCCTCAGATGTTGACGAGTCTAAAGTGTCGAGTCTTCAACGACTTCAGTCTTTATCAGTGAAAGCATCCTCAAATCTTTCTCTTCTCTTTTCATCATCAACAAACTCCCCACGAACAATCTCTACTCGGATGTCTTCAGACTCCCCCTTTCGATAAGCTACACGAACAATTTCTGGTCCGCTCGAACGAACAAGTCTGGACCACTCGAACGAACAATTTCTGGACCGCTCGAACGAACAATTTCTGGTCCGCTCGAACGAACAATTTCTGGTCCACTCGAACGAACAATTTCTGGTCCACTCGAACGAACAATTTCTGGTCCACTCGAACGAACAATTTCTGGTCCGCTCGAACGAACGATTCTAGTTCGCTTATTTGGATCTTTCTGGGATCGTGTTCGGACCTAAACGAGTCGCTTAGAAGAGTTTATCTCAGTTTGAACGGCGGAAACAGACAAACCGAGTACAATTCAGCGAGAATTCACTTTAATATGTCGATATTATTGATCTGAATGACATGTACAATCAAGTCGACACTTCGGCAGCACTTCGTGGCTCACCGGAAGACAACACCTACATCTATTTCTGATTTCGCTCATGAGGTATATATAGTGAAGTGATTTCACTTATATGTACACTGACATATAAGCGATACCTAACATGACATATGAGCGATACCTATCCTATGACACAAAAGCGAAATCATAATTGACACATGAGCGGAATCATGTGTTTCAAATACACATGCTAACAATTTTGTCATCTAGCTAAACATGCAATCTGATTTCTATACTTCACGTGCACATGTTCGTTGCGGTTTGAAACAAGAATGATGTCATCATTCTTGATGATGACATCATCCTTGTAGGATCGAATTCCGACCTGAACGAGTCGTGTAGAAGAGTTTTTTCACCAAAACAAGAGGCGGAAACAAGTGTTTCAATGTAATTCAGCACGTATACACTTTTAACTGTCGATATTATTGATATAGAAGACGTTTACAACCTGTCGACACTTCGGCAGCACTTCGTGGCTCACCGGAAGACAATCACCTAGAACTATGTGTGAGATTCGCTCATAGGGACATAGGGATTCTGGTCCGCTTAATTGAACAAGTCTGGTCCGCTCGATTGAACAAGTCTGGTCCGCTCGAACGAACAAGTCTGGTCCGCTCGAACGAACATTGTCTGGTTCGATCATTAGTACACTTTCTGGTTCGCTTATCTGAACCTGTTTGGTTCTGTTTTTTTCAAAAATCTTGATAATTTGTCTAAGTGTCCTTGGTAATTCACTGTTACATATTCAGTCTTTTTAAACTGATCATTTGTTTGTCTCGTTCAGGTGATACAGGTGATTTGACTAGGTGAATCAGTTCGTGTGAAAGATTGTTTAAGAAATTTTTCGATTCCGAATCATGGATATAAACTTCTTTAATATGACTAAAGAAACTTTTGATAGAATAAATGTATTAACGAAAGAATTTGATTCATTTTCAGGTTATCCAGGAGAAAGTACAAAGAGTATTATTGAGAGATATAGCCATCTTGTTCGCTCAATGTCTGAGAAAGGTATTAAAAAGAAATCAGAAGAATGGGTTGAGAAATTAGCCAATGCCTTATCTCAACAAGAGTGGGATACATTTCTTTTGAAGTTAAAAAGAACTGGAGAATACTCTGATTTGGCAACTGGTCAATTCATTAAGAAACTTGAAGAACAGATGGAGAGGAATGCTGAGAAGAAGAAAAGTCAAAGTGGAAAATCAATATTAAAGAAGAGCAAGAGTAAAGGTGTTCAAGTGGGAGAGGAACAGACTAAAGAAATTTCAGTTTTGAAAGACGAGAAGAAAGCTGATGAGAAATATATTTTTGATTTAACAGAAAATTGTGAGAAGTTGAAATCAGAAAATGACAAACTGTTAAGAGATTTGAACAGTTTGACATTGAAAAACGAGATTTTGAAAGAAAAGGAAAAAGAATTTGAAAATGAAAAATTAAAATTTGAAAAAGATTTTCAAAGTCAAATGAAGATTTTAGAAGATGAGAAATTTGCCATTTTTAAAAATAATCTTGAAAAACAGATTGAAATAAACTCTCATCTTCAGAAAATCATTCGGCTTGAAAATGAAGCTGAAAAAGCTCGGATTAAAATCCAAGAGCTTGAAGAGAAATTGAAAGGTTTTGAGACTTCGTCATCAACACCAGATTATCCCTGTCCAAAACCGATCAATTCCGATCCAATAAGTGACTATGTCACATTGAAGATTGTGATGAGAAAACTGATGATGAAAATGAGGAGTTTTATTCAGCAGATGAGTCTGAATCAGAGTCTAATGCTGAAAATGAGAAAAAGAAAATATTTTTGAAATTAAAAGAAAAGTTTCAGAAAACTGTTCTGCAATCGACTGAAAAGGGAGAATGTTCTACGCAAAAACCTTTGAAGAAGTGAGTGGAACAGAAACAAAAAATTAAAAATTCAGAAAATGGTCAAAACAAGAATAAAAGTTCATCAGTTCAATCATCCAATCGCAATCAAAAACCACAAAAATTGAAAAATGAAAACTCAAAAATTGCTGGTAATAAGTGGTGCAGGTTTGACCACAGTGCTTCAAAGCCAAATCCAGTTTTCAGGAGGGATGATGATCACCACAAAGCCAGACAATGCTATGATCTGAGTGTTTGGTGTGATAGTGGTAAATGGTACGATAACAGAGTGTGTTACCGATGTGGTTATCAAGGACACATTGCTGTTAACTGCCAAAGTTGGAATTATGAGACGAGAAGATGCTTTAACTGCAACATCAGAGGTCATATTGCCAGAGATTGCCCAAGGAGATCAAATGAAAGATCGAGGGCTGAATCTCAGAAAATGCCAATGAAGAAACCAGTCAATGTCAAAGCAAAGCCCAAGGAACAGAAAGTTCAAGAACCTAAAGTTCAAGAACAAAAAGTTCTAAAACCGAAAGTGAAGCTTTCACAGGGGCAAAAAGACAGACTGAGGAAGAAGAGGAAGAAGGCGAGAGAGTATCTCGAAAGGATTTTGTCCTCGGATACAACTGGTAAAACAGATAAAAGTTCTGATAAATCATCTTGCTCGCCAAAGACTGACAAATCAAGCAAAACGAATTGTTCAGATACAAATCTGAGGACAGAAAAGAGGAAAAAGAAAGAGAAGGAAGTTAATCAAGAGATTAACAAATGTGGCAATGAATCTGTTTCTTTGGAAACAAAGGAGCCACATGTCGGCGATGAATCTGGCTCATCAAAGTCAGACAAGCCACATTCAGGCAATGATTCTGGTATGGTAAAGCCAGAAGAGCCATGTGTTGAGGTAAAAATTGAGAATTCTGGTATAACAATGGATGATGCAAATTTTCCACCATTGTTGAACAAGAATTCAAAATCACCCAAGGACCGTCAGGCTTGGGTGAATCTATTTAAATGAAAAAGCTGACTTGCCGGAGATCCCAAGTTTATATCGTGGATCAGGAATCGGCATCTTTCTAATGTTTGAAGATTTTGATTGAAAGATTTTGATAGTGTTTAAATGTTTACAGGTTGAAGGACTATGCCGGAGCTTCCAGGTTGGTAAGTGTGAAGCAGGAATCGGCATCTTGATTGGTAAAATGGTGATGTAGACGTAACATTCCTACAGTTGGTATAGGTTTATACTTACAAGTGGTATTGTTTGTGATTCTACAAGTGGTAAAATCAAGGACATTAAGTTGTACTTGCATTTTCTTATAAGTGGTTGACGACAAAATGATGAACTATACCCCGAAACTACAAATGGTTTAAAATCAACAAAACTCATTTTCCGGAGAAATCATTTTGATTAAAACAAACTTAAGTGTTTTGAAATCTGAATGAGAAAATGGTTTGTGATAGGGGGAGTTCTGATTGTTTATGCCGAGTGAATGGCGATTTGATGTGATTCAGTGTTAGTTGTCAAGTTTCTGTACAGTTTGTATGTTTCAATTGTGTCAAGAGTCTTAATTTTCAAATTTCCTTTGAAATGTGTTTGCATTTTAGGGGGAGTAAGAATTTTTAGAAAATCCAAAAACATTTGAAAATTTGAAAAAGCCAAAAACATGATAAAATTCAAAATGAGTTGTGTTGCGAATAAGAGGAAATGATAGTACATCAGTGGACTATCACGGCACGCTAAAGAAATGTAAAGTTTAAAAGTGATAAAAAATCTCACTGATGATGTGTCAGTAGGTTTTTGCACATTTAGTAAATTGTGACGAGATATAAACATAAATTTCAAACTTGCTTGTTCTGTGGGTTAACACAAACTTGGATATATAGGTAACCCCTGAAATCTTGTTTGAAAGGTCCCTTATTCTGAGATACTAGGTCTTTATGCTCAGTGATATCTGGGGTATTATCCCGGGACTTCTGCTGAAAGAAATTTCTGACCTAGTCCCCGGATAATGCTTTCTACAAATGCTTGAAACATAGCATCGCCCTCAGCAAGCTGATGAAACAATAAAATTGATAGTCGCTGCTGTTGTAATGCAAAAGATCCTCTAAAGGGGACACACCAAAAGTCGAAGCCGTCATCTCTCTGCGTATCGAAAGATCGACCTGAGCTCTCACGGCCCTCGCACTATAATTTATTCCCTTACAGATATCATCTGTGGTATACTCACCTGTAAGACTGAATATTGGGATCTGGATACGGGAGTATATTCAAGTAGTGGGACACACGGATAAGTTCAAGTGCTTAAAACATTAATATCGTATCTCGGATCAGTTGAACTTTGTGTGAAAATTTAAGTGGACAAGTATACTGACAATCTAAGTGAATTGTTTAGAACTTAAAATGAAATGAAGCTTAACGGTGTTGGTGATTTGTTTCAGAAACTGATATGATCCTCTTGCACAAACTCACAAAAATATTGTCTGTAAATATTTTATTTCTGCATTTTAGTCTCTCAGAAAATCCAAAAAGATTTTGTGTGTGTTTTAGCATAATTTTTTTTAAAAAGTCAAAAAGATTTTCGACAACTGATGTTGGAAAACTGATTTTCAAAATTCCGAGTGCTAAACATGATGAGTAGCATTTGAGGGGGAGTGTTTGTGTAAATCTAACTGTTTTCATTAAATCTAACCTTCTTCAAGTGGTTCATCATAGATATTTGAGAGAGAGCCTGAGATGTTGCAATTATATGATTGTTTTAGTGATTATGAGAGTCATGTGTTGGTGCACAGGTGATAAAATTAGAAAATTTATATCTGGGTTAAGATTGTGCAGGTAGCCAGGTTTCGATATTCTGAAAATCTCTGTTGGAAGAAAGCCAAGTTTCGATCCTGGAAATCAATTCTGAAAGCCTGTGTAGATCAGACAACGATCCTGAAGATGTTACTGAAGAACAAAAGAATGCCAGTAAATCGAGAAGGGGAGTCTGAAGATTGAGAGAAGAGAAAGCCCAGAGACTGATCTAGATTGAAGATGTGAAGACACAGTTTTGCAGTCAGAGTGTATAGGCGACTCCATCAACATCTGAGGGGGAGTCTGTTGGTGCACTACATCTGTTGATTACGTCTAGGTGTCTAGGATCAGGTCTTAC
Source organism: Helianthus tuberosus (assembly GCA_030545235.1). NCBI lineage: Eukaryota > Viridiplantae > Streptophyta > Magnoliopsida > Asterales > Asteraceae > Helianthus > Helianthus tuberosus. The sequence goes on from CM060419.1 coordinate 28,002,299, forward strand.
ATCGTATTGTATAGCATAGGGCACGAAATACGAGAAAACAGGAGTCTGTATAGGTTTTATGAGTTAGGTCCGCTCATAGGGACATAGGGATTCTGGTCCGCTTATTTGTCAATCTGGTCCGCTTATGTGTACATGTCTGGTCCGCTTTTATGGTCATGTGACACATAAGCGAACCAGAAATTCTATATATAGGAATATCATGAGCGGATCTCATAACATGTATGTGAAATTCCACACCGAAGCTCTGCCGGTGTGAAGATCGAGCTGTAAAACGTTTCATATCAATAAAACAAGCAGTTAGGAAGAAGAACAAGCTACTTCTACTTGCATTTCTTATTATTCCGCATCTGAAACGCAAGAGACAACCTCTGAACGACTCGTTCGGGTCAACAAACGATCCTACATTTAGCATCGTCATTAAGCACTAATCATTATTTAATAATTGTACGGATGCATGCAAATTTGACAGTTGTCACACGTTCAAGGTTATCGAGGCATTGGTCATATGAATCTCCAAAGATAGAAAACTCGTCCATGAAGACTTCCATAGTATGTTCTATCATATCATGAAAGATTGTTGGTGCATATGTCTGTTGACTTCGTCTTGTATCGAGTCATGTAATAGAATAGATAGACAAAGACACGTAGTTCGAAAGAATCAGGAAACAGGTCTGAACCTCGTGCGAACTGGCCAGTCCGTCCGAACTGGCATGTGCTGGTTCGTGCGACCTGGACTCCCTATATATATGTGAGTCTTGGATTTCATTTGTAGAACTTCTGATTCTGGTAGCGAAGCTCTGCCGAAGTGTCGCCAGCTCGTGTAAACGTTGTGAAATCAATCTAATCGACATTTAAAGTTATTCTAAGTGTAAATCAAGCTGCTACAACATCGATACGTCTGATTCCGCCTTTCGTATTGATCGATTCACCGATCCTACAAGTGGTATCAGATGTCAGGAGGAAGATTTCTTACCATTTCAGGTTGTTTTCACCGAAAAATCTAATTTCTTCTCATTTCTACTCACTTTCTTCATGTTTTATCAAAATTAACTGAGTTTTTACGGATAAAATGATCTGAATTTTACATATATCACGTAAAACTGAGTTTTAAACAATCCTTGAACAAATCAGCACCTAAATCAACCTAAAACTTGATAAAATTGACCAAACGGCGTGAAAAACTGTTCAGATGGTTCGGAATTCAGTCAGTTCATGTGAAAATGGTTCAGGTCGTTTGAAAGTGTACCCAGCTCGCACGATTTGAAGAACCAGGTCCTACGGAGTGTCAGTTCGTTTGAAATAGTATTCAGGTAGCACTGTTTGAACACTTCAGGTCGCACGAGGTATATCAGGTCGTTTGAAATCACCCCAGGTCGTACGAAGTTGACTTCAGGACGTTTGAAACTAGTCAGATCGTTTGAAAAACCAGCTTGCACGGTTTGAATATCTCCAGATCATTTGAAAATCCCGGTTCGTTTGAAAAGTCTGTTTTTGTGAAATCTCAATACCGAAACATGGACAACGAATTTTATAATGCATTTGCTATTGCCCCGAGTACTCCAATTACCGTTGCTCAGAATGTAACTATGGAAAATGAAACCGGAACGTTGCAGAAACCCCCCAAAGCTGATGAGCAATGAAGAATATTACAGTTGGCAAGAACGTTTCGAAAACTGGGTTCAAGCAAATCATTTAAGGTCTTAGGAATGTATTGAAACTAAGTACGTTCGACCTCGTAATAATGTGGGAGTTACAAAGAATATTTCTGAATTTACGGAAAAAGAGAGAGAAATGTACAAGGCAGAAAAGATGATGATCAGTTTACTTCAACAAGCTGTGAAAGAAGACATTTTCATATTACTTAAACATGATGATAGTGCACGTTCGATTTGGGAAGCACTGCGTACAAAATTCAAAGGAAGTACGAAGATGATCAAGAATAAAAAGTCACTATTAAAGAAAGAATTTGAATTGTTCTCAAGTTTACCGGGTGAAACTACAAAGACTCTTATTGAGAGATATTGTCATTTAGTACGTTCAATGAGTCGGTTGGATATTACTAAAGATCGAGAGGAATGGGTTGAAAAATTAGCCGATGCTTTACCTCAAAAAGAATGGGGTACATATCTTATGATTTTGAAGAATACCGGAGAGTATGATAGATTGACAATTGCTCAATTCATTGAAAAACTTGAAGGACAAGATCTTGAACAACAAAAGATCGCTAGAATGAACAATTCAAGTGGCCAACAAGATATCAAGATGTATTTCAAAGGTAATGTTCAAAATGTTGAAGCAAGTCTGAAGATCCAAACTGCTTTCAGCGCAGAAAACTCATCCGGATCACTCAATCAAAGCTCAATCAACAACAGTGAATTTTCTTCATATCCGAGTGTTAATCCTAATGTTTCAACTTCAAATTATCAGTCTCAAAGCTCAAACAATGGTAATGGTCATGTGCTACAATGCAACAACGCGTTGCATCTTCAGAACGGTCAGAATTTCTCTGAAGAAGTCGCTAAAGGTCATATGGCATTACTAGTTACCGTGTTAGAATCATATGAGAGTTTGGTTGCGGGAAGGATCGGAAATCCTATGTTAACAAAAGAGGACTACGATGAGATTGATGCTTAGGAATTGGAGCTAATGGATATTAAATGGTGTTTAGCGAGCTTGTTGAGGAGAGCTGAGAAATTTAAGCAGATTACAGGAAGAGATGACTTACGTGATGCTAATGTTTCTACTTTAGGTTTTTGATAAGTCTAAAGTTACTTGTTTTCTATGTAGGGAAAAAGGACATTTCAAGAGGGAATGTACCAACTGAGAAGCAGTTGGAGCTCAGAATCCGTTCAGGAACAATGAATATTATCGGAAAGTAATATATCACCAGGTAGCTCAACAACCGTCAATTGAAGATGGAAAGAAGAAAGCTTGTATCACTATGCCTCCAGATCAGGAAGATGAAAGATTGCCAGAGGGATTTAGCTGGGACAAATATATTCCGCCTGAAAGTAACTCAAAGTTTAGAGCATTTATTGCACAGATCATTCAAGAGCCAGAGTTGATGAAAGAATGGATGGATGTGTTTGAAGATGATGAGAAAAGTCAAGATGGAGAGTCTGTTTCTTCAGAAAATAGTTCAGAAAAGACACCAGTTTTTGATCAATTATCAATTGATAGCAGTGATGATGATGAAGAAATTAAACAAATAAATATTGGTAAAACTCATTTATCTCCTGAAAGTTTCGAATTTTGTTTTGCAGATAAATTGGAGAAGCTAAAGGAGAGACGAGCAGCAAAAGAAAAGAAAGAAGTAAAATGTGAAGATTTGCTCAAGAAGAGAAGGATGAACAGAGTAAAGACGTTAAAATGATTGAAAAGATTGTAGAGGTCACAAAACCTTGCCTGAAATGTTTGGAACCATGCAAACATTGTGAAGAGAAAGATAAGAAGTATAGTGATCTAGACAAGATGAAAGAAAAATTGTTATTCGATGTTAAGTACGTGAAAGAATCTTATGATGTGTTGAACAAAACAGTAAACCATTTGGAAAAGACAAACTCAAAAAGGGAAGATGCTTTGACAATGATGAATGCGACAATGATGTCTAAGAAGAAGGCAATAAATCACTATATTGAAGAATGTGCAAAGTTGAAACAGGAATTGGAGACTAAAAAGATTGAGAATGAAAGAATCAGACGATTGCTAAAGAGTTACCCAAGTTCTGATTATTTAATTGATAGAATCTATCCAACAGTGGTAGGTTTTGAAGCTTTTCAAAATAAGAAGTCGGAAGATACGGATACTGGTAAGAAACAAAGTGCAAATTATAACAAGTGTCCGCCTCCGATCTGGGAAGGTTATTCTCCCAGAAAACCAAATTCGGAACAAGTCAAAAAGGCAGTTAATATAAAGTTAAAGTCTGAAACAACTGATGAGTTACCAGACAACATTGACGTCACATTCACATTGTCTGACACTGATCATGAGTCTGAGTTAATAAAGAAAGTGGTCGATCAGGTGTTGGATAAGGATGAGGAGTCAGAGTCAAAGTCTGAATCTGAGAGCTCAAGTTCATCAGTTAACAGTTCGAAATCATCAGTCAAAAGGTTTTACAATAAAGAAATTCTGTTATCAAAAAATAATTTGAATGACGAAACAATCAAAGTGGCATATACTTTGAATGATTCCGACAAATTATATTCTGATGAGGAATTTCCAATTAAAAATGTGAAAATTGAAAATATTAAAACAGTTTTTAAATTGATAAAAATAAAGTTTTCAGAAATAAAAGATAAAATGGGATTTTCAAAACCTAAATATACTTCTAGAGTACAACAACGTTTAAACAAAAAGAAAGGTTTTGGTCCAAGTCATCAAAAGAAACCGAATCATAAAATCAATTTCAAAAAGATGGGGTTGGGTTTTGATGTTGAAAATAATCAAAATACTAAAGATTTTAAATCAAAAACTGTATTTGTTTCAAGGGCAAGTTCTGAAGAAGAGAAAAAGAGCTCATTCTGGAAGCAATCAAACAAAGTGTTTCTTGCAGAAAAACAGAAACATGAGAAGAATGAAGCTAATTAGGAAAGGGAGATAAGAACCTGTTACCGATGCAATGAAGTTAGTCACATCGCCTGGAACTGTCCAAAGGCAACCAACACACTACAGGGAGTGTCTTCTAAACTCAAAGAAAAAGTTGTTGACAAAACTGAACCACCAACTGAAAAATTTAAAATGTTTAAAAATTCTACATATGAAGTTGGTGAGTGTTCTAAAAGGTTTTACAAAAGAAGAGGGAATCTTAACAACCAAACGTGGGTTGCTAAGAAATCAGATGTTAAATCTGGCGATGAATCTGATTCGTCAAAGTCAGAGGAGCCACAAGTTGAGCTAAAAAGAGAAAATTCAGTTCCACCAATGGATGATGTCAACTTTCCACCATTGCGGGCTGCAAATTTATAATCAAAAGTTGGAAAAGTAGAGATTTCGAATCAATTCTATTCTGAAAAGAAAGAATTTGAAGTCGAAAAAGCGTTTAATGGCAAAGTGAAACATATCTTTGGTAAAATGGTCGATGGTAGGGCCAAAGGGGTAAAATAATTTTTTGAATAAAAAAGGAATGTTCAAAGACAAAGTGAAATTGAACCGGTTACACCCAAAGCTAGTCAGGTTTGGGTGTCAGCATTCTTTGTTTGAAATCCTGACTTGCCGGAACTCCCAGGTTGGTAATTGGGGAGTAGGAATCGACATCTTTCTTGAGAAATTCACAACTGTGATATTTCGATTTACAAGTAGTATTGTTGATAAGAACCTACAAGTGGTTAATCAAGGTCATTAAGTTGAACTTGATTTAACTTTCATACACATGGTTAAAGAAAAGGAAAAGTGATAGTTCTTACAAGTGGTTGAAAGAACAATGTGATGAAACCCCATGTTTGTGAAATGACAAACAAAACTGATTTTCCGGAAAAAACCATTTTGATTAAAAAACTTAAGTGTTTTGAAATCTTTATGGGAAAATAGTTTGTTATCAGTGGGAGTTCTGATTGTTTACGCCAAGTGGATGGAGAATTGAAGCAATTCACATCAGTTTGTCATTTTATTTGTACAGTTTATTGCTTTAAATTTGAAAGTAAATGCAATATGTTTTCAAATTTTCCCGGAAAATCAAAAATTGAAACATATTTTTGATTTTAGGGGGAGTAAAAAATTTAGAAATTTTAAAAATTTGAAAAATCCAAAAACATGATAAAATCTAAAAACAAAAAACATCAAAAAATCAAAATGAGTTGTGTTGTGAAAAAGAGGAAATGATAATACATCAGTAGACAATCACAGTACGCTAAAGAATTGGAAAGTTAAAATGTGATAAACGGTCTCACTGATGATATGCCAGTAGATTTTTACACGCTTAGTAGATTGTTTTCGAGATATAAACCTAAATATCAAACACTTACTTATTTCGTGGGGAACATCTCTCTGATATATAGGTTACCCCTGAAATCTTGTTTGAAGGGCTTTCTATTTCTGACATACTAGGTCTTTGTGCGTGATGATATCTGGGGTATTATACCGGGACTTCTGATTTTGCGGGAGCAATAGCCTAGTCCTCGTATAATACTCTGCACTGCTTTAATCATAAAGCCCACCCTCAGCATAAAAAATGATGAAACATTGAAAAATGCTAATCATGTGTTGTTGAAGAAAAGATCCCCAAAAGGGACACACCTAAAAGTCGAGCCATCATCTCTCTGATTGAACGGAAGTTCTAGCCTGAGCTCTCATGGTCTCGCATTACCCATTTACAGATATCATTAGTGTGCATTCACCTGTAAGACTGAATATAGGAGTCTAGATACGGGAGTATATTCTGAGGTGGGTAACGCGAATAAGTTAAAGTCCATTAAAACACTAATCTCGTATCTTGAATCGATTGAACTTTCTGTGAAAATTTAAGTGGATCAGTATACTGACAATCTAAGTGAATCGTTTAAAACTTAAAGTGTTTAAAGCTCAACGGTACTAGTGATTTGTCATAAACTGATATGATCCTCTTACACAAACTCACAAAAAGATGTATGTATATAGTTTTTTTTCCCAAAATCCAAAAAGATTTTAAGTATGTTTTAGCATAAAATTTTGAAAATTCAAAAAGATTTTATTTCATCTTATTTTCGACAACTGATGTTAGAAAGCTGATTTTCAAAATTCCAAGTGCTGAACATGATGAACGACAGTGGGTTGGGAGAGTTTGTTTGAAATGAGAAATGATTTTGAAATGATTAAATGGTTCATTAATTTGAAACCAAATTTGAGTGTTACGAATACAAGTGGTTAAGCAGAGATCATAAATGAGAGATCATGATTGTTTTGAGAATGTTACAAGTGGTTTCAAAATTTGTTAAATCTTAATAATTGTGAAATTTACTTTTGGGTAGAGTATGCGCAGGTAAAAAGATCTGAAAATGCTAGGTTTCGAATCCTGAGGATTTTCCACAAAAGCATATGCAGATTAGAGCCAGGTTTCTGATTCTGTTGCTACGAAGAGCCAGGAGACGTTCCTGAACCTGTGAAGCCTGCAGATAGTGAATTCCAGACTGCGACCCCAGCTTGTCGAAAGAGGGAGTCTGAAGACGAAGAGTAAGGTTGAGATTCTTGAAGGTTAAGAGAGAGATTGATAAAGATGCATACAATGGAGAATACTTTGGAAAGAGCGAGAAGAATGATCAAGACTGAAGACTCAATACACTGAAGACTCATCAACATCCAAGGGGGAGTTTGTTGGTGCATATGTCTGTTGACTTCATCTTGTATCGAGTCATGTAATAGAATAGATAGACCAAGACACGTAGTTCGAAAGAATCGGGAAACAGGTCTGAACCAGCAGGTTCACATGAAGTGACCAGTTCGTGCGAACTGGCCAGTCCGTGCGAACTGGCATGTGCTGGTTCGTGCGACCTGGACTCACTATATATATGTGAGTCTTGGATTTCATTTGTAGAACTTCTGATTCCGGTAGTGAAGCTCTGCCGAAGTGTCACTAGCTCGTGTAAACGTTGTGAAATCAATCTAATCGACATTTAAAGTGATTCTAAGTGTAAATCAAGCTGTTACAACATCAATACGTCTGATTCCGCCTTTCGTATTGATCGAGAACTCTTCCAAACTTCTCGTTTGATCGATTCACCGATCCTACAAAGATTGTCAACATGCAACATTGAAAGGTTGCGGGGGCATTGCATAGACCAAAAGGCATGCGTCGACCAGCAAAAGTTCTGTAGGGACATGTGAATGTTGTCTTTTCTATGTCTTCGGGTGCTATCGGTATTTGAAAGTAACCTGAAAACCATCTAAAAAAAATAAAATTTGTGACCGGATAATCTTTCTAACATTTGATCAATAAAGGGTAAGGGAAAATGATCTTTCCTTGGTCCCTCATTTAATCGACGATAATCTATACACACTCTCCATCCGGTGACGGTTCTTGTTGGTATTAATTAATTTTTTTTGTTAGTGACCACCGTCATACCTCCTTTCTTAGGAACTACTTGGACGGGACTTACCCAAGGACTATCGGAAATCGGGTAGATAAGTCCGGCGTCAAGTAATTTGATGACTTCATTTTTAATCACTTCTTGGACGTTTGGATTTACTCTACGTTGTGGTTGTATTACCGATTTATAGTCATCATTCATTAAAATTTTGTGCATGCACATGGAAGGGCTTATTCCTTTAATATCTACAAGCTTCCAAGCGATCTCGTATTTGTGTTTTTTCAAAAGTGTGATTAATTTTTCTTTTTCTACACTAGTTAATTTTGACGAAACAATTACAGGTAGCTTACCATCCTTGTCGAGAAAAGCATATTCCAAACCTTTGGGAGTTCTTTGGGCTCAAGTGGTGGGTCTTTAGGAGACTCCTTATTTGGTTGCTCATGTTGGTAAAGAACCAAAAAGGTTTGTTCAATGGCGACCTCTTCTTCAACAAAGTGGTCGATTTCTTCTTTTGTATCAGGTGGCTCATCTTCATCTTCAATTAGGGGGTCATCATTGCCGATTGGGTATTTCATTGAACGCTCAAGATCTGACACATTTTTTGAATGCCCCTAATTAAAAGGTAGTCCCAACACAAGCGGAGTGTCATCGAGGATGACGAAGTCTGTTGGGACTATCGTTTGATTTGTTTGGACTAACACATCTTCAACTATTCCCATTGATTTTATTATTTTCCGATTAGATAGAAAAATGGGTATTTGAAGTGGAGAAAAATCACTGATACTTAATTTTTCAAAAATGTAGTTTGGCATTATGTTAACACAAAGATCCTTATCAATAGTAATATTACTAATAAAGGAATTTTGAAAGAAACATGAAATCGGTGTAATGTTTGTGACACCTGTGTCACTTCAACCATCAAACATATACCAAACCAATGAAATATTGTATTTTATACTTGGGATTTGTATAAATATGTGCATCGTTTGCACATATAAATTCTTGTTCGATTTCGAGTTTTAAATCGCTTTCTAGAAGGTTATACGCGAACTGATGCGTAAATATAACCAGTTTAATGCAACAAACACTCCGGAACAGTGACATAGGCTTAACATACCTTAAATAACCTTTACATAACTTAGAAATAAGTTTTGGATGGTTTGGTGTGTTGAAATCAAGTTTATTCGATCGTAGGGACTATTTGTGTCAAACTGCGAAAGTATGCCGATTTGCATAGTAGCGAACATTCCGGAACTTGATCATAAGTTAAGCATACCCAAAATATCCTTTGCATATCTTATAAATAGGCTTTGAGGGGTACGGTATGCTAAAATAAACTTTATTGATCAATAGGGACTAAAAAGCTCAAAAAGTGCATAAGTTTGCATTTTCGCGCATATCTTACGTTCTGAATATATCCGAACATCCAAAAATTGATGTAATCATTAAATATTTTATTTTAGTGATTGGCATGATAAAATTCCATTCGTCGCGTAATTTGGATCGTTTTTGCGTTCGTTACGATTTCCGTCATAATTAACCGAACAACGCAACCGTACGACCAAACGAACCGACATCTGAGATATTTTTGAGCACATTTCAAGTTCCCTATACTTTAACTTCATTTTAGAGCCTTGAAATGGGGTTAACGGGGCTTAAAAGTGCCAAAAAATCAAGTTTTACAAGTGCAGGGACCATTTTTGAAATTTCTGGCAGATACATTGAACTTGGTTCATTTTTGAGGTTTTAATGGTTTTAACCCAAGGTTTTGCACTCTATGGGCTGGAATTTGATGGTTTTAAGTATTCCCATGGTTTTGAAAACCATGTGCCTAAGTGGAGGGCCAAGATCGAAGCACGAAATGCGAGAAACGATCCTAACGGTTCTCCGAAATCTATATATACCCAAGCTCTCATTCCATTTTCCTCACACCTTGATTCATTTTGCTCTAAGTTGAGGTTTAAACACTTTATACCTGAGAAAACTTGGATCAAAATTCCTAGCTTGGACCCTTTGTAAGCATTCTTTCGTTCTTTTATGCGTTTTAAGCACGAAAGTCAAACAGTGTTTGACTTTCTACTTTGACCAGGTTATGGTCAACGCAAAGTTCATTTGAACTTTGAAACGTGAGTGTAATCACGATGGTTATAGTCTCATGTGACTATACCTACTGATTACCACGTTAACTAGGCGTAGTGACGAGTCGTATTTTCGGCCAAAATGCGTATTCATGCGTATTTTGTAACCAAACTACTCTTTGGTATCAAAACACTTTGTTTTGATATCAAAACCTGTTTTCTAACTTAACTAAAAATGTTTTAAAATGTTTAGCTCGTCACTTTTTAGTCTCGTGCTTGTTTAGATTCGTAAGTCAAGCGGTCTAAACAACCGCTTAGACTTTCGAACACGACCCGTTTGGTCGATCATTAGGATCCGACCAAGCATGTTTAGTGACCATAGTTGTATAGGGAATAACCTTCCGAGGTTATACCTTATGGTCACTTAGTTTAAGTAGTTGTATGATAGGTAGTTTATATGCCTTAGGTGAATGACCAAAATGCCCTTTTTATGCATAAATTCATTTTAAGCATATGTAACATAAATTTTGACATCTAAACTGATTAGGATACATTATTAGACATGTTAAGGCATATATTACTTGTCATAGGACTAGTTAGGCAGTCCGAACGCTTTCTACGCGAACGACGCGTTAAAGTAGCATAAGCTACCTAAACGGGTCGTAATGGGTCGTAAGCACTTAGGTTAGGTTTCGATTTAGTATGTAGGCTTTGTTAAACCATATTACATGAGTCCTTATACTGATTTGGTTTATGAAACCTCATTATGTCCGATCTTCCGATTTAGGTACGGTTTATTTACTTAGTTACCTATATTAGGTGCCGTTTGATTCCGTGATCCATCTAGCTTTGCTTGGTTGTTATTCAAGACTTCTAAGCATTCTCAAGTGAGTACATAGTCCCCTCTTTTACTATTTTCAATGTTTTGGGGTGAAGCATGTGTACCTATTTGTTATGTTCATGATTTCAAAGTATAATTGATTATACATATTAGTACTTATCTTTTGACAAACTGAATGATTATTTATGGGTTAAACATTGATTTTTCAAAGATTATAAAAATAATTGTTGAATTGTACTTATTTTATGTTCACCTAACCGATTGGTAGTTTGATATAGCACTATAGGATTTGACACCCCATTCCTGTTGTATGGAATTTCAGAAACCGATATTTTATCCAAATAGGGTTTGTCTTTGTGGTATTTCTATAGTCTCAAAGGTGTATTTTGATACACTAAGGTCTGAATGAATTCTAAAATCACATTTTTGTTGTATATTTTGTTATACTCCCAAAGGTATAGTTTGATATGCTCTCATATGTGATATTGTACAAAACAACATATATTTTGTTAATTACTAAAACATAGTTTGATATGTTATTTATAAAAGAAAGCATAGTTTAATATGTTATTTATAAAACCAAAGTATACTTTTGATATACTACCGAAAATGATTATTTTGACGACTAAAGTATATTTAATATACTATCTGTTTAACCATTTTGGAACCGAAATATATTTTGATATATTACTTATTCGACTTTCTTAAAACCAAAGTATATTTTCATGTATACTACAAACCGTTTTTGTAAAATATTGTTATACAAACTCATTTTACTTAATTATTTATTTATACATCTTTCTTTTATATCATCTGTTTTCTTATCACTTGTTATATGATTTATAAAAGAAAACTTTTTTAAAGTTCATGACTATTTTGTTAAAACACTCTTTTAAACTTACAAGTCATGAATCCTATTTTCAATAAAACCTATGTAACTCACATGCATTTTTATGCTGACGTACCTATTTTTACACATGTTTCAGGTGCTTCTATGTGATGATTGTTGATACATGCTATGCATAGGATAGACTCGTGCCTTAGCGACTTTAAAATTTGAAAGACAACATTTGAATTCATTTAATTTGTAATAAAACAATGAGTTCAATAATTCAATAAAACAAAATTATTTAATCCATGGTTGTGAAACAATGATTCTGTTACAATACTCCCCGACGTTTCCGCCACGTTTTGTTGTTTTACGTGGTCGGGGTGTGACAGAAGAGTTGGTATCAGAACCAATGGTTATAGGGAATTAGGTTACAAGTAATGCTTTAACCTAGTCTATAACATTCCTCGGACCCTAACACAAGTTATCTTGTGTTTAGTTTTAAAACAATACCGTCACTTATCCTTAGGTGACAACCACAATAAGGACACAAATTTCGAATCCGCTTTGAAAACTAATAATCTGTTCTAGGATGATTTATTATATGGTTTTGAACCTTCAAGTTTTCAAAATCTCATCAAAGTTTGGTCTAAATAATGTGAACACGTGCAAACTGGAAGGGTGGGTGCCTATACCCTGGGTCTTCTGTCTAAGGCTAGAGTGTTCGTACAAATCCGCAGTATCGGACCAGTCACTCGTACCTGGGAACTCTTGGGGTGAGTGTCCACTTATAGGCGAGCATGTCTTCGCGATACATTATATTGACCCATTTACTTTGATTAGTCACCGTCTCATTTGTTTTCCTTAGGTAACAAACAAATGATCGCAATTTCTATGCGTTATCATTATTGTTTTGATTATCCGATATCATTTCACTTGTTTCCTCTCATATCTTTCATTACCTTCATGATGCCCCTTCATCGCAACAACAATGTCCGAACTAGGTGCTGCAATTGCCCAACAATTAGACGTCGTACTCCAGAGGACCGTTGATTTAGCTATCACCATGACTCGCCTCATGGATGAAGCCGTACAAGGGAACCGCTCCTTGGAGAAATCAATGCAACCGTCATCATCCGAATCAAATGCCCTGTTTCAAATGTACCCACAGTGGACGATGGGGACATTTGGTTAACATGTTTCGTTTTGCTGTCCAAAGCAAAGCTGTTGCAAATCCTGCAGTTGCTTAACCTCCAAATTCTGCTTCATATGTCGCCTTGGCATATCTAGTACCTCAACCTCATGAACTTTCTACCTTGTGTATCGACTTAAGCACGTCTAGTTCAAGGTTTCGAAACACCTCTCGTTACACAAATTCCAAAATCCAAAATAGGATCTTTCTATCCTCATAATTAGATCCTTGTGGATAAATATCGCTCAAATCGGAGCCCTTAATTGAATTATTCGTATGCCTTAATACGTATATTACGATTCAATAAGGACAAAGCCGAATTCCTATTAAGATCTTTCTATCTCCATAGTTAGATTCTTGAAGATGATTAAAGTGCCAAATGAAATCCACGGATTGGATTCCTGATGTGCTTTAAACATCCGTGTCCAAATATAACAAATTAAAGGTCAAGTTAAACAATTATGTGATTATGTGCTTATGTGTTTTCTTATATGTTTTGTGTTTTTGTGTGATCCAAATGTTCATTATCCAAATCCTTGTAGAATCTTCCATATCTCCATATAAGGGATTCATAGTAGGATAGCCAAAAGGTACTACCTTAAATCCTAAATGGGCTTCTACGTTATAGTTAAGTCCCTTGGATTATAAAGTACTATTCTATCATTGGACCCCTTGAGTGGTCTAGTTAAACAGATTGATTTAAAAATCTGGTTAGGAATATCATGTGATGATATAACTAAAAAGATCCCTTAAGTGGTCTATTTAAGGAAATCATACGACGGTCTAGTTAAGGAGATCATGTGTTGATCTAGTTAAAAAGATCGTTCGTTGATCTAGTTAAAAAGATCCTTTGGTGGTCTAATCAAGTCACTTCATGATTATTCAATTGATTTTCCCCTACGCATTATGAAATGAACTGTGCGGACTGTGCAAGGAATTACGTAATTATGGATGCATACATAATTAGGGAATTCAGTGCACAGAAACCACAGCAAATTTTGTCATGTGTTAAGATCTATAGTGATGAGAATAACGAAACGGGAACAATGTAGAAAGGGGCTTGGTGGATACGCCGCTGGTACTTCCTATATATAAGTGTTCCTTATTACATTGCGAACATAGCGTTATTTAAGTTACTAGAAGTCCTGGACCTTGACCAATGTCATTTTATCTTACACTCTCCAACTCTGATTTCGAGCACATACAAGTTTCCTATGATAGTCTTCATAAGAAACGTTCCTATGTCCGTAATTCGAAACTCCATGTTTTGTTACTACAAGGACTTCACTTTGACAGTTGACAATTTTGCTAAGAATCCAAACATGACCCAGAGTTTACTTAGGGTTCGAGGGTGTGACAACTGTGTTCTGTAATCGATGTACGATGTAAAACAATGATGATTATTAATAAAACAATGTGCTTTGGTGTTATTATATGTGTTTTAGTGTTATTATATGTGTAATTGTGTTTAGTGATTTTACAATTTGATTCGATTCCAATTTCAAGCTCTAAATCGCTTTCTGGAAGGTTATACGCAAACTGGTGCTTAAACGCAGTCAGTATAACGCGACAAACACTCCGGGATAGTGACATAGGCTTAACATACCTTAAATAACCTCCACATAACTTAGAAATAAGTTTTGAATGGTTTGGTGTGTCGAAATCAACTTTGTTCGATCGCAGGGACTATTTGAGTCAAACTGCGAAACTGTGCCGATTTGTATAGTAACGAACAGTCCGGAACTTGATCATAAGTTAAACATACCCTAAATAACCTTTAGAGTAAATTGCCATTTTAGTCCCTGAGTTTTGTCCAAATTTGCCAGTTTAGTCCAAATAGTTTTTTTTGTGCATCTGGGTCCCTGACTTTTACATTTTGTTGCCATTTTGATCACAATGCCTAACTCCATCCAAAAACCCAGTTTGTAACAAGGGTATTTTGGGGATTTCCTTAAAAAATGTTTTCAGTTGCCATTTTGATCCAATTCCAAAAAATCAAAAAAATTCCAAAAAATCAAAAAAATTCCAAAAAAATAAAAAAAATTCTAAAAAATCATAAAAATTCTAAAAAATCAAAAAAATTCTAAAAAATCCAAAAATCATTAAATGATTCGGCACGAACCGTTTCGACCCGTACCGTTTCGACGCGAACCGTACCGTTTCGACCCGTACCGTATCGAACTGAACCGTTTCGACGCGAACCGTTTCGAGCCGAACCGTTTCGACACGAACCGTTTCGACCCGTACCGTTTCGAACCCGAACCGTTTAGAACCGTACCGTTTTTACACGAACCGTTTGAACCCGTACCGTTTCGACCCGTACGGTATCGAACCGAACCGTTTCGAACCGTACAGTTTCGACCCGTACCTTATCGAACCGAACCGTTTTGACGCGAACCGTTTCGAACCGTATCGTTTCGATACGGGTCGAAACGCTTCGCGTCGAAACGGTACGGGTCGAAACGGTTCGGGTTCGAAACGGTACGGGTCGAAACGGTTCGTGTCGAAACGGTTCTGCTCGAAACGGTTCGCGTCGAAACGGTTCAGTTCAATACGGTACGGGTCGAAACGGTACGGTCCGAAACGCTTCGCGTCGAAACGGTTCGGCTCGAAACGGTTCGGGTTCGAAACGGTACGGGTCGAAACGATACGGTTCGATACGGTACGGGTTCGAAACGGTTCGCGTCGAAACGGTTCGGTTCGATACGGTACGGGTCAAAACGGTTCGGTTCGAAACGGTACGGGTCAAAACGGTTCGTGCCGAAACATTTAATGATTTTTGGATTTTTTAGAATTTTTTTTATTTTTAAATTTTTTTGAATTTTTTGGATTTTTTTTATTTTTTGGAATTGGATCAAAATGGCAACTGAAAAACATTAGTGATTAAGTACAAACTGTTACAAACTGGGTTTTTGGATGGAGTTAGACAAAATGATCAAAATGGCAACAAAATGTAAAAGTCAGGGACCCAGATGCACAAAAAAAACTATTTGGACTAAACTGGCAAATTTGGACAAAACTCAGGGACTAAAATGGCAATTTACTCTAACCTTTACATAGCTTAGAAATAGGCTTTGAGGGGTTCGGTATGCTTAAATAAACTTTATGCTCATTCAGGGACTAAAAGCGTCAAAAAGTGCATAAGTTTGCATTTTCGCGCATAACTTACGTTCTGAATACATCCGGACATCCAAAAATTTATGTAAGCATTAAAATATTTTATTTTAGTGTTTGGCATGATAAAATTCCATTTGTCGCTTAATTTGGATCGTTTTTGCGTTCGTTACGACTTTCGTCGTAAATAACCTTCCGAGGTTATACCTTATGGTCACCAAGTTTAGGTAGTTGTATGATAAGTAGTTTATATGCCTTAGGTAAATTACCAGAATACCCTTTTCATGTATAATTGGTAATTTAGCATATGTAACCTAAACTTTTGTCACATAACTGATTATATAACATGATTAGACTTGTATAGGCATATAATACTTGTCATAGGACTAGTTAGACGTCTCGAACGCGCTTTACGCGCACGATGCGTTAAAGTAGCGTAAGCTACCTTAATGGGTCGCGATGGGTCGAAAGCACTTAGGTTAGGTTCCGATTTAGGATGTAGGATTTGTTAAACCATATCACATGAGTTCCAACACTCATTTGGTTTACAAGACCTCATTCTATCCGATCGTCTGATTTAGACGTCTATTGTTTGACTAGTGATTCAATTACTAGGTGCTACGTGATTTCTCTGATTTACTCGAGTTTGTTGAAGTACTATTGATTGAGGATACCTTGCACTACATGTGAGTACATAGTTCCCCTATTTTACAACTTTTAATTGTTTTGGGGTGATTCATATGTACAAAATGTTTTCAAGGTTTGGACGATGATTTCAAAAACAAATAGAACGATTTATACTAAACTAATAACGATTTCGATAATGTGAACGAACTTGTTGGTTGTAGTTACATAACGAATGACATTCATTAGCATTGATCAATCCGACCAGTATTAGGTTATGGTACCATAGGATCTTACAAATCCCGTTATTTCACTATACCCATGGTTATGTGTGGGTGTTGTGGGTAACGACTGAATCTGATGATTGTTAACTTACCCTTTGGAGGTTTGTTAATTCAAGAACGAGTTAAATGATGAACGAGTCACAAAGGTTTGAATGTTATTAGCGAGGCGACCATATATAAGTTTCACAATTAAAACAAGAACGATTTGAACGATTGAACGATTTGAATGATTGAACCATTTGAACGATTAAACGATTTAAACGAGTAAACGATTTGGAAACGATGTTAAACGATTTGGGGTAAACGATAGTGAAACGATATCACACAACGATGTTTTCGAAACAATATACGAGTTTTATTTACAAGTTATTACGAGATGTTTTACAATTTGCCTTACTAAAACAAATGTTTTTGGGTTAAGAATCATGGCTACAAGGATCTCTAAACCATAACCATCTTGATTTGAGTTGGTTAATTTAGTTGAAATATAGTACTCTTTTCAAAACAAGGTTTTTAATAAAGTATTGCAACATTTAAAATAGCCATGAATCCGACACTCCTATAAAACCTATGTACTCGCCAGCATTTCTTTGCTGACTTTGTTTTCACATATGTTTCAGGGATTTATGCTTGATGATGATTACTAGGATGCATGAGTCACATAGGATCTGGACGAGGCCTTAGTGACATAATAAAAATATTAGTCGATATGTAACTTGTTGTTCTATGTAAGACAATGTTAATGTTTAATATTCAATAAAATGAAACACTTTTGTACCCATGGTTATGAAACGATAATTCTGTTGCAACACGCCCCGACGTTTTCCTCCGCGCTTTGTTGTTTTACGCGGTCGGGGTGTGACAGAAGAGTTGGTATCAGAGCCAATGGTTATAGGGAATAAGGTTATTAGTAATTCTTTGACCTAGACTATAACTTCTAGGACCACAACACAAGTTTATTTGCGTTTAGATTTTTAAAACAAAATAGTCACCTACCCTTAGGTGATAACCACAATGAGAACACAAGTTCGAATCCGCTTCGAAAATTAATCATCCGTTCTAGGATGATTGATTACTAGGTTTTGAACCCTCTATTATATGGTTTTGAACCCTTTAAGTTTTCATAATCTCGTCAAAGTTTGGGTCTAAATAATGTGAACACGTGCAAACTGGAAGAGTGAATGCCTGTACCCTGGGTTTTCTGTCTAAGGCTAGAGTGTTCGTACAAATCCACATAATCGGACCAGTCACTCTTACCTGGGAACTCTTGCGGTGAGTGTTCACTTATAGGCGAGCATGTCTTCGCGATACATTATTTTGACCTATTTACTTTGATTAGTCATTGCGTGTCGTTTGTTTGTTCGAGGTAACAAACGAATGATCGCCTCACTTATGTTTTGTCGATACCTCTTTTGTTTTTCCTAAATTTCAACCTCACTCGATTCTCCTGTTTCCTTGTTAGACAATTCCTCCTCGACGCGATCCTCGAACTTTTACTATTGAAGAAATCGTAGTCCTAGTCTCTTAGCAAGTGGCTGATGTGCTTCCCGGCGTTGTGACCCAAGTCCACGAGATATTCAACAATTATAACAACAACAATGCGCCGTGTAATTTCAAGAACTTCAATTCTGCGAAGCCACTTAAGTTTTCTGGGTCGCAAGGAGCAACTGCGCTCCTGCAGTGGTTTGAGAGTATCGAGAGCACATTCAGACATGTGCAGTGTCTGAATGCGCGTAAGGTTGAATTTGCTTCAAGCGTGTTTGAGAAGCGAGCGCTTACCTGGTGGAATGGCATTATGCGTGATAGGGGTGCCGAAGTGGCGTTGGCACAAACATGGGAAGAGCTTCGGGCTCTCATGATGAAGGAGTTTTGTCCCCGTCACGAAGTTCGGGCTTTGGAGCGAGAGTTTGACGATTTAAAGCAAGATGGGGCTGAACACCGTGCTTACATGAATCGTTTCGAGGAACTTAGTCTATTGTGTCCCACCATGGTTACCCCTCTGGAGAAAGCAATCGAGAGGTATATCGATGGTCTACCCGATTCTATTCTGGAGATTGTGACCGTTGTTAATCCTCCTACCCTTCGCCAAGCAATCAAGTTGTCTGCTACCCTGACTGAGACTCAAGTCAGGAAGGGTAAACTCACCCGCAAGGGTGATAAAAAGAAGACGGCTGATTCAGAGAAGGACAAGAAAATGGGTAAGGGTAAGGAAGGTGAGTCATCGAAGAAGTCGAGGAAGCGAAAGGGTGCCCAGAATTTTGCTGTTACAGCACAGACTGCTCAGAACCCGCAGAACCCACCAGCTCAACCACCTGCAAAGAAAGCGTATGCTGGTACCGCACCTCATTGTGCTCGTTACAACGGTCATCACGTTGCACAACAAGCTTGCAGGCAATGCACAACGTGTGGTAGACTTGGGCATTTGGCCAATGTTTGTCGTTTTGGACAGAATCAGTTTGCTCAGGTTCCAGCTCCGGGCCAGGGGAATGCTGCAAAATTCCCACCGGGTTCATGTTTTAATTGTGGAGAGTATGGTCATTTCCGCAACAACTGTCCGAGACTGGTGAATGCAAACGCGAATGCTAACGCGAACCCGAATGCGAACGTCAACGTTAATGTGAATCCCGCTCGTGGGAGAGCGTACAATTTGAATGCAAACGAAGCGAGGGCTGACAACGAAGTTGTCAATGGTACGTTTCTTGTTAACAATCAACCTGCATCTATTCTTTTTTATTCGGGTGCCGATAGAAGTTTTGTTTCATTATCTTTTGAGCCTTTGCTTGTGATACCTAGAACTAAACTAAGGAAACCCTTATCTGTCCAGGTTGCTACTGGTAAACCTTTGGTTCTCGATTCTGTTATTCGTGATTGTCAGTTGAACCTCGATAACCATCTTTTTCCTATTGACCTCACACCGATGCAACTTGGGAGTTTCGATATTATCATTGGTATGGATTGGTTAACCAAACACCATGCTGAGGTGATTTGCTTCGATAAGATTGTTCGTATTACTTTGTCTTCTGGCGATGTTCTGGAGATTCGTGGCGAGAAGCCATCTAGCGGATTGAAGCTTATGTCGTGTACAAAGGCCCAAAGTTATTTGCGAAAAGGATATGTTGCTTTTCTGGCACATGTCACCGAGGAGAAAGACAAGAGCAAAAGTATTCAGGATATTCCGATTATTCGGGATTATCCGGAGATGTTTCCTGATGAACTACCTGGTTTGCCTCCAGTTCGTCAAGTCAAGTTTCATATTGACCTTGTGCCCAATGCCAACCCGATTGCAAAAGCACCTTATCGTCTTGCACCGGCGGAGATGCAAGAGTTATCAAAATAGCTTCAAGAGTTATCTGATAAAGGATTCATCAGACCGAGCTTTTCACCTTGGGGAGCTCCTGTCCTCTTCGTGAAAAAGAAAGATGGATCTTTTCGAATGTGTATCGATTATCGTGAGCTTAATAAGCTCACCATCAAGAATCGATATCCCCTACCTCGAATTGATGATCTCTTCGACCAGCTGCAGGGTGCTTCATGCTTTTCCAAGATCGATTTGCGTTCTGGGTATCATCAACTTCGTGTTCTCGAAGAAGATATTCCCAAAACTGCTTTCCGCACAAGATATGGGCATTACGAGTTTACTGTCATGCCTTTTGGTTTGACGAATGCTCCAGCTATCTTTATGGACTTAATGAATAGGGTCTGCAAGCCTTATTTGGATCAGTTCGTCATTGTTTTTATTGATGACATCTTGATTTATTCAAAGTCTCG
The DNA here is from genome assembly GCA_030545235.1 of Helianthus tuberosus. Taxonomy (NCBI): domain Eukaryota; kingdom Viridiplantae; phylum Streptophyta; class Magnoliopsida; order Asterales; family Asteraceae; genus Helianthus; species Helianthus tuberosus. Next base: position 28,023,026 of record CM060419.1, read on the forward strand.
AGCCGAGCACGAACAACACCTTCACTTAACATTGGAACTCCTGAAGAAGGAACAACTTTTTGCTAAATTCTCCAAGTGTGAATTCTAACTTAAAGAAGTTCAATTCTTGGGTCATATAGTCAATGAGCATGGTATTCATGTGGATCCATCCAAGATTGCTGCTATTAAGGACTGGAGTACACCGACGACGCCTACAGAGATTCGATCTTTCCTTGGTCTTGCTGGTTATTATCGCCGATTCATTTCGAATTTCTCGAAGATTGCGGTTCCACTCACTATGACTCAGAAAAATAAGCCTTTTGAGTGGGGACCCAAGCAAGAAGAAGCGTTCCAAACGCTGAAGAAGAAGTTATGTAAAGCACCTGTTCTATCTCTGCCCGAGGGAAGTGATGATTTCGTTGTCTATTACGATGCGTCCAACTTACGCCTTGGTTGCGTCCTTATGCAACGAGGTAAAGTTATTGCATATGCATCTAGGCAGCTGAAAGTTCACGAGAAGAACTACACGACTCATGATCTTGAGTTAGGAGCTGTGGTTTTCGCGCTTAAAATCTGGAGACACTACCCCTATGGAACGAAGTGTGTGGTTTTCACAGACCACAAAAGTCTCCAGCATATTCTTAATCAGAAAGAGCTGAACATGAGGAAACGACGTTGGGTTGAACTCTTAAACGATTATGACTGCGAGATTCGCTACCACCCTGGTAAGGCGAATGTTGTAGCCGATGCGCTTAGTCGAAAGGAGCGAGTCAAGCTTCATTCTGTTCGAACTCTATCTGATCTTCAATCTCGTGTCTTTCAAGCTCAACAATTTTTTGTTTCCAAAATTTGATGGGTACGGAATTACCACGTGAACTTGAGCTTATGCTTGAAGCGAAAGAAGATGGTTTGCTCTATCTTATGGATCGATTGTGGATTCTGAAACAAGACGATCTTCGCACCTTGGTAATGGACGAAGCTCATAAGTCTCAATATTCTATCCATCCTGGTGCTGATAAAATGTACACGGATCTTCGTACTCGGTGTTGGTGGCCTGGTATGAAGAAGGATGATGCCTTGTATGTATCGAAATGCCTAACTTGTCTCAAAGTCAAGGCCGAACATCAACGACCTTCTGGCTTACTTGTACAACCAGAGATACCGGTTTGGAAGTGGGAGAACATTGCGATGGATCTCATCACTAAGTTACCGCGTACGTCTAAAGGTCATGATGCTATCTGGGTTATTGTCGATCGATTAACGAAATCAGCTCATTTCATTCTGATTCGCGAGGATCTATCTGCTAATAAACTTGCAAAGATTTATGTTGATGAGATTGTGACACAACATGGTGTGCCCTTGGATATCATCTCTGATCATGATGCTTGATTTTCATCTCATTTCTGGAAGGCCATGCAATCTGCTTTGGGAACCCAACTGAATCTAAGCACTGCTTATCATCCCCAAACAGATGGCCAATCTGAGAGAACGATTCAAACTTTGGAGGATATGCTTAGAGCATGCGTGATAGACTTTGGTGGTAATTGGGACTCTCATCTGCCGTTGATCGAGTTCTCTTACAACAATAGTTATCATACTAGCATTAACATGGCACCATTCGAAGCTCTCTACGGTAGAAAATGTCGTTCACCTGTCTGTTGGAACGAGACCGGTGAAGCTCAGCTTACTCGACCTGAGCTCGTTCTGGAAACAACTGACAAAATCAAGAAAATCCGCGATAATCTTGTGACAGCTCGAAACCGTCAAAAGAGATACGCGGATTTAGGATGCAAGCCCTTAGAATTTCAAGTCGGAGATCGTGTCCTACTCAAGGTTTCACCTTGGAAGGGAGTCGTGAGATTTGGAAAGAAAGGAAAACTTGCACCTCGATATGTGGGACCATTTAAGATTGTGGAAAGAATTGGAAAGGTTGCCTATCGACTAGAGCTACCTCCAGAGCTTGGAAATATTCACCCGACTTTTCACGTGTCCAATTTGCGAAAGTGTTTAGCTGACACTGATCTACACATTCCTCTCGACGAAATTCAAATCGATGAAACGATGCACTTTGTCGAGAAACCTGTGGAGATAGTGGAACGTACATACAAACAGTTGAGGAACAAACGGATTCATTTGGTTAAAGTTCGCTGGGAATCCAAACGTGGCCCAGAGTTTACTTGGGAACATGAGGACCAGATGAAAACGAAATATCCACATTTATTTTCACAAGCTTCCTCTAGTTAAAATTTCGGGACGAAATTTCCTGAAGTAGGGGAGACTGTGACAACTATGTTCTGTAATCGATGTACGATGTAAAACAATGATGATTATTAATAAAACAATGTGCTTTGGTGTTATTATATGTGTTTTAGTGTTATTATATGTGTAATTGTGTTTAGTGATTTTACAATTTGATTCGATTCCAATTTCAAGCTCTAAATCGCTTTATAGAAGGTTATACGCAAACTGGTGCTTAAACGCAGTCAGTATAACGCGACAAACACTCCGGGATAGTGACATAGGCTTAACATACCTTAAATAACCTCCACATAACTTAGAAATAAGTTTTGAATGGTTTGGTGTGTTGAAATCAACTTTGTTCGATCGCAGGGACTATTTGTGTCAAACTGCGAAACTATGCCGATTTGTATAGTAACGAACATTCCGGAACTTGATCATAAGTTAAACATACCCTAAATAACCTTTACATAGCTTAGAAATAGGCTTTGAGGGGTTCGGTATGCTAAAATAAACTTTATGCTCATTCAGGGACTAAAAGCGTCAAAAAGTGCATAAGTTTGCATTTTCGCGCATAACTTACGTTCTGAATACATCCGGACATCCAAAAATTTATGTAAGCATTAAAATATTTTATTTTAGTGTTTGGCATGATAAAATTCCATTCGTCGCTTAATTTGGATCGTTTTTGCGTTCGTTACGACTTCCATCGTAATTAACCGAAGAACGCAACCGTACGGCCAAACGAACCGACATCCGAGATATTTTTGAGCACATTCTAAGCTCCCTATACTTTAACTTCATTTAAGAGCTTTGAAATGAGGTTAACGGGGCTTAAACGTGTCAAAAATGCATCAAAAACCAAGTTTGGAGCTGCAGGGACCAAAGCTGTCAATTCAGCAAAGTTAATGGCTTACGGACCGTAAGCCCTCACCCTTATGGTCCGTAAGGACCTCCCAGCTGATCAGAACCTTCCTTCCAGCCTGTTTCCGGCTGTCACACCCTCAAAACCCAATTGCACTTGCCTCTTCCTGATAATGAGGGGTCATTTTGGTGTTCCATGGAAATATCAACAAGTGTAGGGGTGAGATTGAAGCACGATTTTCGATAAACGATCCTAACGGTCCTAGTAATCCTATAAATACCCCCACCCTTCACTTGCAAAACCCACTTGAAATCTGAGTTTTCTCTAAGTGGTTGTGTTTATACACTTCCTACCTGAGATTTCTTGGAAATCAAACTTGCGGGGACCCGTTGTAAGTGTTCTTTCGTTCTTTTACATTTGTTTTAGCGTTAAAGTCAAACTGCGTTTGACTTTCTACATTGACCAGTTTATGGTCAATGAGAAGTTCGTTTGAACTTCATAACGTGAGCGTAATCACGATGGTTATAGTCCCTTGTGACTATACCTACTGATTACCACGTTATCTAGGCTCAGTGACGAGTGGTAGTTTCGGCCAAAATACGCATTTACGCGTATTTTGTAACCAAACTACTCTAGGATATCAAAACCGTTTGTTTTGATATCAAAACCTGTTTTCTAACTTAACTAAACATGTTTTAGCATGTTTAGCTCGTCACTTTTTAGTTTAGTGCTTGTGTAGAGTCGTAAGTCAAGCGGACTAAACACCCGCTTAGACTTCCGAACACGACCCATTTGGTCGATCTTAGGATCCGACCAAACATGGTTAGTGGCTATAGTAGTATAAGGAATAACCTTCCGAGGTTATACCTTTTGGTCACCTAGTTTAGGTAGTTGTATGATAAGTAGTTTATATGCCTTAGGTAAATTACCAGAATACCCTTTTCATGTATAATTGGTAATTTAGCATATGTAACCTAAACTTTTGTCACATAACTGATTATACAACATGAGTAGACTTGTATAGGCATATAATACTTGTCATAGGACTAGTTAGACGTCTCGAACGCGCTTTGCGCGCACGACGCGTTAAAGTAGCGTAAGCTACCTTAATGGGTCGCGATGGGTCGAAAGCACTTAGATTAGGTTCTGATTTAGGATGTAGGATTTGTTAAACCATATCACATGAGTTCCAACACTCATTTGGTTTACAAGACCTCATTCTATCCGATCGTCTGATTTAGACGTCTATTGTTTAACTAGTGATTCAATTACTAGGTGCTACGTGATTTATCTGATTTACTCGAGTTTGTTGAAGTACTATTGATTGAGGATACCTTGCACTACATGTGAGTACATAGTTCCCCTATTTTACAACTTTCAATTGTTTTGGGGTGATTCATATGTACAAAATGTTTTCAAGGTTTGGACGATGATTTCAAAAACAAATAGAACGATTTATACTAAACTAATAACGATGTCGATAATGTGAACGAACTTGTTAGTTGTAGTTACATAACGAATGATATTCATTAGCATTGATCAAGCCGACCAGTATTAGGTTTTGGTACCATAGGATCTGACAAATCCCGTTATTTCACTATACCCATGGTTATGTGTGGGTGTTGTGGGTAACGACTGAATCTGATGATTGTTAACTTACCCTTTAGAGTTTTGTTAATGCAAGAACGAGTTGAACGATGAACGAGTCACAAAGGTTTGAATGTTATTAGCGAGGCGACCATATATAAGTTTCACAATTAAAACAAGAACGATTTGAACGATTGAACGATTTGAACGATTGAACGATTTGAACGATTAAACGATTTAAACGAGTAAACGATTTGGAAACGATGTTAAACGATTTGGGGTAAACGATAGTGAAACGATGTCACACAACGATGTTTTCGAAACAATATACGAGTTTTATTTACAAGTTATTACGAGATGTTTTACAATTTGCCTTACTAAAACAAATATTTTTGGGTTAAGAATCATGGCTACAAGGATCTCTAAACCATAACCATCTTGATTTGAGTTGGTTTATTTAGTTGCAATATAGTACTCTTTTCAAAAAAAGGTTTTTAATAAATTATTGCAACATTTAAAATAGCCATGAATCCGACACTCCAATAAAACCTATGTACTCGCCAGCATTTCTTTGCTGACTTTGTTTTCACATATGTTTCAGGGATTGATGCTTGATGATGATTACTAGGATGCATGAGTCACATAGGATCTGGACGAGGCCTTAGTGACATAATAACAATATTAGTCGATGTCACACCCCGAAATTATCAGAGCGTTGGTGTGACTGGACTGGTATCTTCATTGCACAGCGGAAGCAAATAAGCTAAGTCTTTTAGAAATTGAACGCCCACTAAGTACTCGACTCCACATGGTTCTCCTATTCCAACCGTTCCATAACTTTTGAAATGCAACTTGAGAAAGAAACATGCGAAAAAGTCAACATAAAGTTGAGCGAGTTCATAGTTTGTTTGTAAAAGATTTGAAATAAATCTTTTTGACAACCGGTTTTTTGAGGTATTGTTGAGAAAACGAATTTAAAATCATTTTCTTGTCAAGTTATATGGAAACTTTGTATGAAAACATGGTATGTAACTTGTAAAACGTATCTGTAACTGAATACTATGAATGTTTGTATGTATCACGTAGAATGTATCTGTAACGAGTACTATGAATGTTTGTATGTATCATGTAGAATGTATCTGTAACTGAGTACTATGAATGTTTGAGATCCCTAGTGCTTTGCAAGGCCACTAACATGTGTCACGACATAGGAAGCCACCAAACCTAGGCATTTTTGTCGACTTTGACTGAGACACAGAAGCACTCATTGGTAGAAGTAGGCCAAGAGTGGGGTTGCCTGAAACCCATTAGATCTAACCTTTTGTTCCGCGGTCTGAATGTATACGTTGATTAATGGTGCTTTTGGTACCCTATTCGAGACATGATCTAGAATGTTTCACTTGAATGTTTTTGTACTCCATCATACCATTACTCATATATTTGTATTTTCCCGTAGTCCAGAAAACTAGAATTCGTGTGTATGCACATTTCGAAAAATACGCTTGTTTGCAAAAACCGGTATAAAACATAAGCTTTTCGTAAACCATTTGTGTCAGTTAAAACTTGCTTGTAAAATGGTTTAGAAATATGTAATTCTTGTATGCTTTGCAAAAAGTGTATGTCTTTCCACCCCGAAAACATTTAGTAAAATGTAAAACTGTAAAAAGGTGGGGTTATGAACTCACCTGATCGGCAAAGCATAATAAGTAGCAACGTGTAGCGAATAGCAAAGTTCCGTGAACCGACCTACCCATGCCCTAATGTATACAAAAGAACCTTAAGGTCTATACAGTGTTTCTAACATGCAAGTTTATATATGCCAAATTCACCCGACTAGCTAGACCTCATGTGAATACTTGTTTCTCGAATGGTTTAACTCGATGAACCGTTGGTGAAATATCACTTTTTAAAAAAAAAATACATATTTGTACAAATATAAATATATATATATATATATTATTGCCTTATCGTTGATCCATGTTCGGGTTCGTGAAGTGATGACTTATGTTTACGCTTGAAACCAGACGTCTAGTTTAAATAAATATATTTATATATTTTTTTTAGGAAAATAATCTCACATGTTTCCATTGTGCCTTTTTTTCGAAACAGAAAGTGACCTGACAATAAAATATACGAGTACGGAAATACTCGAGAAACACATATAAAATTTTGTTTAGTTTTGCCTCGCTCAAAGAAAAACCCCCTTTTTTAACAGTATCTTTACACATTTAACTGGTAATACACTCATATGCGTTTAAGGAAAAGGGTGCTACTTTCTATACCCCCCTTAAATACTTTTTACACCCCCCTCCTCTCACATACTTATAGGTGGGGCCCGCGTGGAACCGGCAGTTTTCCTCTCACAAGGGGGGTATAATCAGGAGGGGGTGGGGGTGTGTTTAGAATCAGCCTTAAGGAAAATAACTTTGCATCAAATACATTTTTAATATATAATGTATTTTTATATTTTTAAGATAAACGAGTAGGCCATGATATTTTAGAGTTGAGTTAATTACTATTTTCGTCCCTGTTGTTTGTCAAAAATCACTATTTCAGTCCATTAGTTTAAAATTTGCGATTTCAGTCCCCGTGGTTTCACTTTCATAACAATTTCAGTCCACCTCGTAACTATTTCAGTCCCTGTACTTAACAGAATAATGGATTGAAATGGTTACGAAATCGAAACCACGGGGACTGAAATGGTTACCAAAGTGAAACCACAGGGACTGAAATCACAATTTTTAAACTAATGGACTGAAATAGTGATTTTTCACAAACCACAGGGACGAAAACAGTAATTAACTCTTTAGAGTTCTTAACAATAATTAATAAACTCATATTTTTACTAAAAATATATGCAGGTTTATGAACTTCCAGGAACTACCTAGCATGAACTAGTTATATCATGCAAAATATTTACTTGTAGCAACAAATAGGGTTGTTTTATTTCCACATCCCCTATAATCTTATTTTCACATCCCTATATCTATACGGGCCGTATAGAATGTTTATGCATAGAATTTTATGCGGTGGAATGTTTTTTTTTGTTTTTATATGTATACGGGACGTATAGTTATATACTGGCCGTATACATATTTGCATAATTTTGTTTCGAAGGTTTGCCAAGGGTTTTTAGTTTTGGAATATGTATACGGGCCGTATAATGTTATACGGCCCGTATAGCTCGTATAGAAAAGTTAACTTTTTTGTTGCAATCAGGAAACCGTTTAATAAATTTTTGTATTTAAAATAGTGTTGTATATATCGGATTATGTTACGAGTTTGTAGTTAAACGTATTTATTATGTTTAATAAGTTTCCTCTTTGTAAAACGATAAATATTTATAGAAAAGTTAATTTTTTGTTGCAATCGGGAAACCGTTTAATAAGTTTTATAAATTTTAAAATAGTATTGTATATATCGGATTATGTTACGAGTTTGTAGTTAAACGTATTTATTATGTTTAATAAGTTTTCTCTTTGTAAAACGATAAATATGTATAGAAAAGTTAATTTTTGTTGCAATCGGGAAACCATTTAATAAGTTTTATAAATTTTAAAATAGTATTGTATATATCGGATTATGTTACGAGTTTCTAGTTAAACGTATTTATAATGTTTAGTAAGTTTCCACTATGTAAAACGATAAATATGTGATATGATTATGATAAACTATGACAACAATTATTAAACAAACAACATAACATCTAAACAAAAGATTAATATTTATAATGTTTTACATCTAAAAAAAAAGATAAACTTTTACAAAGTTTCAAACGTAAAATAACAAAAAAAAATAATAATACAATAAGCAGCTACGGCGGTGGTGGTGGTGGTGGTGCAGCGCCAGCTCGTGGAGGTAGGGGCGCGGCAGAATGCATAGCCACAATCGCCTCGACCATCCACTGTACATCCTCTCTCACTGCAGCTAAATCCCCTCTGACTGCAGCTAAATCCGCTCTGACTGCAGCTACAACCGACTCGACCTGAACGAGTCTCTCCTCCACCCCCCGTGGAGGCATCACACGTTGTCTCACGCTGCGTCGAACGTACGGGCGATCACCCCGTAGCTCCTCCTCAACTACCTGTGATCGATCGGCAGTATGAGCGACCCCCTCTCCGTCGCCTCCCTCTCCGTCGCCTCCCACGCCCTCGCCCTCGTCTCCCTCTCCCTCGTTTCCCTCCTCATCACCACCCTCTCCACGGGGTCCCTCACCCACACCATAAGCCCAAACCAGCTGCCCTCCCTCGACCTCGCGAGCCGAACCCATCGATAGGGCTGTGTCCCTCCCAACCCTGTCAAGCTGGCGTGTCTGCTTCATATCCCTTGCCACCTGCGGGGTCAGGAGGCGCAAGTAACCCTTCGCCAGACGGGTGACGAAGGCCCCACAGCTGATGTGGGAAGAGGTTCGTTTAAAAGCGTACTCGGCGAGATATGCGGCCAACTTGTACGCCAAGTTGGCCCTCCCGCCGGTAAGTAAGTCGTGCAAGAAGAATAGGTCACTTTGGGTGACCCATTCCCTGCTATCATGACGACCGGCGATACGCCGATGTAGGTATCGGTGTAACGGGTCGTAAAGATCAGTCGCCCGTGCCTTCAGGGATCGCTAATTCGGTTTCGCGAACTTCCCAAACCCAATACTCTTCCAATACGGCCACAACACGTCAGTGGACGTGCTGACTGGCGCATCAAAAAATGCGCGTGACCTTGAGTCATCCTGTGAGTACAGACCCAAGGCAACAGCGAACTGAGGAAGTGTCATCCTCTGAGGCTTGCCGCAAATAGTAAAAGTTACGGCGTCTGTCGTCAAAAAATGCTGAAAACCCCCACCCCGGGTGTCCGTAAATGTAAAGGTAGATAAAAACTCTAAAGTAATCTCCCTGTGGGCCCGCTCTGCGGCGGCATCAAATAAGCGGTCCCACGGGGAGTTAGCTGGCATGAGCTCCCGGACCCGACCATTTGCTCCAATATCTGTCAAAAGCTGAAAATCTATGGTCCGAGGCGCATCCAGCACCATCTCCCGTAATTTGCCCAAAACCCTATAGGCAACCGTACCTCGGGGGATATCTCTAACAAACTGCCCCGTCTCAGTAAAATCGGGCACAATATCCTCCTCCTGTCCACGTCCACGTCCCCGCCTGCGTCCACGTCCACGGTCCCGACCCTGACCTCGACCTCTACGGGCCGCACCAGCTGCTGATGACTCAGCCATATCGTCTGTAACAAATAACAATTACAACTTAGCAATCACTATACGATTATCGTTAACGTATTATACGAATACTGTTCTTGTATACGAACGTACTGTACATATGATACACGCTAGTACAATGTTTGAAGATTCAACAAGGATACGACCGTATACATTATATACGAGCGTATAATGTTTGAATATTCAAACGTTATACGACCGTATATAAATATACGAGCGTATAATGTTTGAATATTCAAACATTATACGAGCGTATATAATGTATACGATCGTATAACCTTTAATTATTCAAGTGTATACGGTCGTATAAATTTTATACGATTGTATATTTTTTGAATATTCAAACATTATACGATCGTATATAATTTATACGACCGTATACACATAATAATCATTTACAATTTCCTGTTTCAATTTTTTTTTCAAATTGAATTATACAATCGTAATCGTTACGCCTATCTACGCTTTACTATACAAGACCATAATCTAACATGTTACGTAATTTAAAACTTCACTATACGAAAACGTACCGTATAGGAAGAACGAGAAGAAAACGCCAAAAACGCCAAAGAACGCTGTCCAAGAACGATCCGAGAGAATTTTTGGTGGAAAGTTGAGGCCGTATGGTGGAAATGAGGTCGTATAAAACTTATACGACCTTTTTTTTGTATACGGGCCGTATAAAAGTATACAACCCGTATACAGTGATTTAATTTATTTTAATTCTGTCGTATACTTAATATACGATCACAGTATACGAGGCGTATATTTTTATACGGCTCGTATACAATTCAGTTTTTTTCATTTTTTTCAATTACTATATGCGGAACTGACAAAAATACGGTCGTTATGCGTTAACGTTGATTCGTTTAAACGTTTTTTTCAAATTCAATTTCAACAAGTTGCCAAAACATTTATATAACGTGTATGTTTATCATTACAAATTGTCAAAACATGCAAATTGATTCGTTTAAACATTTTTTCAAGTTCAATCTCAAAAAGTTGCCAAAACATTTATATAACGTGTATGTTGATCATTACAAATTGTCAAAACATGCAAATAACATTTTATATTCATAGGGCACCTAAATCTATGTAATCCCTGGTCCTATATTCATCAACGATCGTATTATATTGGTCAATACATTCCTTGTAATAGTGATACCAACTTTCTGCTGGCGTATTCCGTGTCGGTTGTCGCCAGTATCCTGATGGGGTTGGCATTGGGTCCCCTTCTAATCTGACGTGAATAAAATGGTTCCTGTGTACATGTACAAGCGCGACTGTTCGATGTGGAATACTTTCTTCGGCTGTTCTGAACATGGGAAAAAATGAAGCACAACCAAGGTCACTTAATAAGAGACAAATGACATTCCACCGGTTTGCTATCAGAAGCCCCGTGAATGGAATTTGTAGCCACTTATGTTGAGGTGCTCCGTCTATATGGTCTTTTGACCAAACTAATGACTCCAGAACTTGTTGATACTGAGGTCCATTTACCTTTTTCCATAATTCGTGGAACCGGTTGCACTCATCATGAAGCTGCTCCCGTATGAACGGCCACTGATACTCTTTAAGCGATAAGCCGACCGCTATAGATCAAAACCCACAATTACCATCACCCTTTACATTTTGTATGTGACTGAGGTATGGATAGAAGCACGGTGGAATGAACTTTTTGAAGTGCGTGAACATATTAACTTGTCCGACAGGCAGCAAAGGTAAGTCTGGTGGCTCTTCCTTTGATTTTGCGACCTTCTTTTTCGTTTTTGAATTCTTAGCGCCTTTCGCAATCTCGCCGAAGAACATAGGTGTTTCAGTACAATAACTTTGTGACTCGACAAACGAGCTGTGCCTGGTAGGTTCGAAATTTGACTCTTGTGTGCCAAACTCATCTTGTGTGCGAAACCCATCTTTTGAATCACTATACTGGTCCTGCGTTGTTAAAAAGCTGTGTCTTGAAGGCTCCGTAAACGAATCATCCTTCCTTTGTTGCTGAGCTTTTAAAGTTGGACGACCCCGTGTGTTTTTTTGCACAACTGGTTGTTTAAGCTTTGTCTTATTGAGTTGTACCAACTCCTTCATCTTTTGAATAAAGTTTTTCCTGAGTTCTCTCGGCTGAGCACTTAAATGTTGTTTGAGAAGCGCAAATTCGCCGTCTAAGTCGAAAGAGTCCACCTTGCTCGGTTCCACTATGGAGTCCAAATTTAACTTTCTCCAAAAAGGGTCTATCATCTCCAACGGGATCATTTGACCTAAGGAACATATCAACAAACAACATAAAACGTCAATAAGATTTTGCGTGATGAAAGGGTATGATTATAAAATGTGGTTGGTCGAATAATGTATTACCATTCGTTATATACGTTTCCAACCGACACGCGTACGGCAACCCACTGCTTGTATACAAACGACACGCGCATGTACGGTTATATAACTTTAATTTTTCTATTTCATTTACTTCATCTGATATCACCTCTAGGCAGGCATGTGAAACCTTCTTTAGTAGGAGATTAAATATTGGTTTGTTATGATGACCCAATGTTCGGCTCCTGCTTGTTTCAATGCTGCCTTTGATTTCTGTCACCTGGTTTCTTATGAGCTTATCGATAAGTGGTACCACTTTCTCCAGGGTGTAATTAGAGTCGCCTAGGTACTGCTTCAAAAGGGCATGTTGACCCTCTGCCCTGTTCGTTGTACGTTGACCGAAGTTCAGATGTTGGTCGCTCCAGAACGAAACAAACCGGTCTCTATATGGTTGTAACCAGATTAAATCCAAATAGTTCATAATCTCTGTAATCAAAGTCAAGTGCAGTTAAGACAAGTCAATTAAATACGATTATTAAACAAAAATTATATAAAACTTACCGTCGGTTTTTTTGCGTGGCAAGTTTGATCGTATTCGCTCGTACCAGTAGTTGTAGTCATGATCGGTCGTTGATTTAATTAGCTCGCCCCACTTGAAAAGAAACCTCTCCCATCTGTCCTCTGTTTTAAAGCTTTTCCTGCAATGTTTGAAGATGTTTTGCTGTATGTGCCACCTACACAATGAATGTCTAGCCCTGGGAAACACGGTTGCACATGCGTTCATTAGGCCGCGATCTCTATCCGTTACTACTACACGGGGTTCCATAACACTGTCTAATGAGTGTTTCAACCTCTGTAGAACCCATGTGAAGTTTTCCTGTTTCTCGTGGCTTACGAACGCATGAGCAATGCAAAACGACATCAACGTTGATGTAACACCGATAATCTGGACTAGAGGCATTTTGTACTGATTCGTCTTGTAGGTGGCGTCTATAAGCAACACATGCGGGAAAGCGCGCCACAACATGTTCGACTCCGGGTGGATGAAGAAAACATCCTCGACCCGTTCGCCGTTTTGAGATTTTCTATGGTAAAAAACAAACCCAACCTTCTCCAACCGGTCAAAAAGTATCTGCATTGGAGTCTCGCCGACTTGTTCCATTCGACCCAATTTGGCTCGAGCGTTGTATATGGTGTTTCTTGTTGAGACATTATGGGGTTCTGTTCTTTAATGACAGCAAGAATGCCTCGTGGTTTGATGTTCTGATGCGTCATTTGCTCCACCGTCCTCTCTTCCGATGGAGTCAGCCTCATTAGGGACGGATGACCCTCTGGATACAGAAATGGTTCGTGGTTATGTTTACCTTCCTCAACCCTTAGATCCCAGTAACCTAACCTCTTTCTGTATGTCCCGACCAGTTGGAACTTGCAACCGGTTTTCCTAGTCCCGCTGCGTCTGACCGTCGTTGTTGATTTGTAATTGCCGGCATAATCGCACGTAAGCCAAATTTTTACCGGCTGACAACTATGGGGTTTATCGTAGATGGTGCGTTTGGTGACGAGGGCGTAGCCATTTACGCGTCCGACGTCTCTACACCAGTCTATCAATTCATCCATGCTAGCGAATTTCTAACGGAAACACTTATAAGTGCCAATTAATGATTAACTCAAATGATTGACCCAGGTTTAGTTTTAGTATAAACGGGTTCGGGTCAGTTTCAGCTTAAACCTGCGAACCCGTTTGGATTAACGGGTCGGGTTCGGGTCAACATTGGTCGGGATGGCGGGTTAACCCGTTACACATTTATATTATATTATATATTTTTTACAATATATATAAATTAAATGGGGTGCGTATTTTTATGCCATGATTATAAGTTAAAAAGAGAAATTAACATAGATTTTATAACTTAAATATGATATTATATATATATATATATATATATAGGGGGCCGCTAGAATGAGAACCACCCCGAGTTATGAGAACCGCGAGAACCACACCATCCGGGCCGCGGTTGACCAAATTTTTTTTTACAACTAGATGTGTGTATTATAAACACATTCGTAAAAAAAAAAAATTTTAAAAAAAGGCCGAGGGGGTAGTTTTTTACACCACAAGTTTGGTGTTTTTTTTTTTTTTGTTTTTTTTTTACACCAAACTTGTGGTGTAAAAAACTACCCCCTCGGCCTTTTTTTAAAATTTTTTTTTTACGAATGTGTTTATAATACACATATCTAGTTGTAAAAAAAAAATTTGGTCAACCGCGGCCCGGATGGTGTGGTTCTCGCGGTTCTCATAACTCGGGGTGGTTCTCATTCTAGCGGTCCCCTATATATATATATTTGTGTTTTTTAAGTAAATTTTAACTTTAATATATTAATTTTAGAAAAAAAATAAAAAAATTCGGCTTTAATGGGTCGTGTTCGGGTCAACCCATGAAACTTCGGGTCGTGTTCGGGTTCTTATATATGATACGATTTTCGAGTTCGGGTCGGGTTCGGGTTTGTGTAAAATTTTCTGGTTCAGGTTGGGTTGAACCCACCAACCCGCGAACACGACCCGTTGAGCAACCCTAATCTAAGATTTTAATAAAAACAACATCAAACGTAAAAACACTAAAATAGTTAACATACAACAAATAAACGTATAATTAAATGTTATACCTCCTTGTTTTGAAACTCAGTACGTTCCTCTTCAGCATTTGGACCCTCGGGCGGTCCACAACTTATGGGAGAAGAATGAGAACTATCAGTCGGCGGTCCAACACTAACAGGAGGGGCTTCAAAATTAACCGGGTGTTGCGATGGGTAATAACCAGCATAATTAGGCTGAATGGCATCCAAACCCCAAGTATCCTGACCTGAACCAGACGCAAAAATGGGATCGAACGGAGCATTCAGATCAAACATGCCCGCTTTGTTATCTTCATTCCCCTGATTCGCCTCGTTACCAAACACATTAAAAATGTCACCCCCACCCGACATTATAACGTAAATAATTTGAATACAGAGAAAAATAGAAGAAACGAATAGAAGTTGAATGAAAATGAATGAAATTAGTGTCGTTTATATAGAGAATTTTACGGAATATTACATCGTTTCAAATGATTAACACGCGAATCGAGGAATCTAACGTCTAATCACATAACTCGCACGAGATTCGAGGAATATAACATCGAATCGGAGAATCTTACGTCTAATCACACGTGAATCGAGTAATAATACGTCGCGTCAAATAGTAATAAAATAATAAAAAAAACGAAAATCATTGTATACGGGTCGTATACATATATACGAGCCGTATAGCATCGTCGTATAATATATATACGACCACAGTATCATCTTATTCTCACATGGTTGATACGGGCCGTATAAGGTTATACGGCCCGTATAGAATAAAGTGAACCGACAAAGGCGTCGGTTCACTTTATTCTATACGGGTCGTATAACCTTATACGGCCCGTATCAACCATGTGAGAATAAGATGATACCATGTGGATTTAATAGGACCCAACAAATATCCATGAATCTAGTGACATCACCCCTTCTAGCACATGAATTATGAACTTGTGAACATGATTCTAGATGTTTTCAAAACAACGTGAAGGTTAACTACTAGTGTTACCAAACATTGTTTTTTTCAGAAACATAAGGTTTTCAAGAAAAAATTTATGTATTTGATTCATTTTAACCACAATCATCAGGTCTTGGGTGAATTTGAGCATCATAATCTAGTGGAAACAAGAGTGTTTTTATAAGGTTTACTTACAAGAAGCGAACAAGGATAAGGATAAGATTTTCAAGACTATGTTTTAGGGGGGTTGAAACACAGTTGACCAAAATTGTCATGAACCAAAGTCTGACTCGTCGAACCGCACCTGAACCGCGGCTGACCAGTTGACCATAGTTGACAGAACTTGAACCAAGCTTACTCGAACACTGAGCTGAGTTGACTCGAACACCAAATCCAGAACAAATCTGAGCATGAACTGCCATGAACCAAAGTCTGACTTGAACTAACCATTCTTGGACTGACCCGAAAATCACCACCGCTGCCGCGGCTCTGCCGCCGTCGGCGAACTGTTGCCGGAAACATCATCATCTTCAGCAATCTTCAGAAAAAGAAACAAAATGAAGATAATCAGAGAGGGGTCTTACCGTGAACTCGTTGGATAAAGACACGAACCACCGGATCAAAACACCTACCGCCGGACCGAGGCACGAACCACTGGTCCGAGACCCATACCATCGGTCCGAGACGTCGACCACCTCTGCCGCCGCCGTCGCTCACCACCACCAGTTCTCTCTCTCCTCTCTTCCTATTCTGCCGCCACGCCGCCGCCGCGTGCGGCGGTTCCGTTTTTTTTCGCTGGGATTGCATCGGTGACCGGGGGGTATCTGAGGTGTGTGTCGCCGGAGGAACTCGTCGCCGGTAACACAACCGGCAGCCGGCCGTGTGTTTGTCTAGACAGGAAATCGAGAGAGATGAGAGGGTGATGTTTGAGTCTGTTGTATCTTTGAGGAGATGAGGGGTTTTCATATGTGTTTGGTTGTGGGTTTGTTTGTGAGGGGTTGATTTTCCTGTGTTTGTCTATGAAACCGAAAGAGAGAGGGGGAAACACAGACTAAAGTTTGTGTTTTCTCTTTTGTGTGGGTGTATAAAAAGAATTTAGGAGGGTGTGGGCTTTTATAAGGATGTTAATGGGATCTTGTAGAGATCTTACAAAATTTTGTAGAGATCTTGTGCATTCCACATTAAAGACAAAAATCTCTTATGGAGATTTGATAGGATTTTTAGAGATTTAGTGAGAATTTGGAAATCTTTTGTAGGGATTTGGCAATATTTTATACAGATCTTATAAGATCTAGTATATTATGTGCTGTGTAGGTTTAGCCTTGTGGGTTTTGAACTTGGGCCCAGGGCCCACAAGCCCATCTCATGTGTAAGTGGTCCGTAATTCCTACGAGACCCGATATCGCGACCCAAACTCCATAAGTATAAAATATTCGTGTAACATCCATATTTGTCGGCGTTGTCAGAATTTCGTATGGTTTCAGTTCGTTGTCGTTTGATGTTCCGCAGATTCCACGCGAATCTCCATACGCGTACTGTAAAGTCGGATAAACGTTCCTAGGCACTCCAAAGGCCTAATTAAGCTAATTTGCGTTGTAAACATTATTTATTGTCGCGTTAATCGCCTGTTAATCATGTATTTAAGAGCCGTAAATCACCGGTTGTCACAGTCGATATGTAACTTGTTGTTCTATGTTAAGACAATGTTAATGTTTAATATTCAATAAAATGAAACACTTTTGTACCCATGGTTATGAAACGATAATTCTGTTGCAACACGCCCCGACGTTTTCCACCGTGCTTTGTTGTTTTACCCTGTCGGGGTGTGACAGAGGGATTCATTCGAAAGCGAAACAATTACAGTTGTCTTCACAAGTTTCCTCTAAAATTAAATTTCGGGACGAAATTTCCTAAAGTAGGGGAGACTGTGACACCTGTGTCACTTCAACCATAAAAAAAGATACCAAACCAATGAAATATTGTATTTCATACTTGGGATTTGTATAAATATGTGCATCGTTTGCACATATCAATTCTTGTTCGAATTCGAGCTTTAAATCGCTTTCTAGAAGGTTATACGCGAACTGATGCGTAAATATAAACAGTTTAATGCAACAAACACTCCGGAACAGTGACATAGGCTTAACATACCTTAAATAACCTTTACATAACTTAGAAATAAGTTTTGGATGGTTTGGTGTGTTGAAATCAAGTTTATTCGATCGTAGGGACTATTTGTGTCAAACTGCGAAAGTATGCCGATTTGCATAGTAGCGAACATTCCGGAACTTGATCAAAAGTTAAACATACCCTAAATATCCTTTGCATAGCTTAGAAACAGGCTTTGAGGGGTACGGTATGCTAAAATAAACTTTATTGATCAATAGGGAATAAAAAGCTCAAAAAGTGCATAAGTTTGCATTTTTGCGCATATCTTACGTTCTGAATATACCCGGACATCCAAAAATTTATGTAATCATTAAAATATTTTATTTTAGTGATTGGCATGATAAAATTCCATTCGTCACGTAATTTGGATCGTTTTTGCGTTCGTTACGATTTCCGTCGTAATTAACCGAACAACGTAACCGTACGACCAAACGAACCGACATCCGAGATATTTTTGAGCACATTTCAAGTTCCCTATACTTTCACTTCATTTTAGAGCCTTTAAATGGGGTTAACGGGGCTTAAAAGTGCCAAAAAATCAAGTTTTACAAGTGCAGGGACCATTTTTTATACCATTGAACTTGGACCATTTTTGAGGTTTTAATGGTTTTAACCCAAGGTTTTGCACTCTATGGGCTGGAATTTGATGGTTTTAAGTATCCCCGTGGTTTTGAAAACCATGTGCCCAAGTGGAGGGCCAAGATCGAAGCACGAAATGCGAGAAACGATCCTAACGGTTCTCCGAAATCTATATATACCCAAGCTCTCATTTCATTTTCCTCACACCTTGATTCATTTTGCTCTAAGTTGTGGTTTAAACACTTCATACCTGAGCAAACTTGGATCAAACTTCCTAGCTTGGACCCTTTGTAAGCATTCTTTCGTTCTTTTATGCGTTTTAAGCACGAAAGTCAAACAGTGTTTGACTTTATACTTTGACCAGGTTATGGTCAACACAAAGTTCGTTTAAACTTTGCAACGTGAGCGTAATCACGATGGTTATAGTCCCGTGTGACTATACCTACTGATTACCACGTTAACTAGACGTAGTGACGAGTCGTAGTTTCAGCTAAAATGCGTATTCATGCGTATTTTGTAACCAAACTACTCTTGGGTATCAAAACACTTTGTTTTGATATCAAAACCAGTTTTCTAACTTAACTAAACATGTTTTAACATGTTTAGCTCGTCACTTTTTAGTCTCGTGCTTGTTTAGAGTCGTAAGTCAAGCGGTCTAAACAACCAGTTAGACTTTCGATTTAGGTCCGGTTTATTTACTTAGTTACCTATATTAGGTGCCGTTTGATTCCGTGATCCATCTAGCTTTGCTTGGTTGTTATTCAAGACTTCTAAGCATCCTCAAGTGAGTACATAGTCCCCTCTTTTACTATTTTCAATGTTTTGGGGTGAAGCATGTGTACCTATTTGTTATGTTTACGATTTCAAAGTATAATTGATTATACATATTAGTACTTATCTTTTGACAAACTGAATGATTATTTATGGTTTAAACACTGATTTTTCAAAGATTATAAAATTAATTGTTGAATTATACTTATTTTATGTTCACCTGACCGATTGGTAGTATGATATAGCGCTATAGGATTTGACACCCCATTCCTGTTGTATGGAATGTCAGAAACCGATATTTTATCCAAATAGGGATTGCCTTTGTGGTATTTCTATAGTCTAAAAGGTGTATTTTGTTACACTAAGGTCTGAATGAATTCTAAAATCACATTTTTGTTGTATGTTTTGTTATACACCCAAAGGTATAGTTTGATATGCTCTCATATGTGATATTGTACAAAACAACATATATTTTGTTAATTACTAAAACATAGTTTGATATGTTATTTATAAAACCAAAGCATAGTTTAATATGTTATTTATAAAACTAAAGTATACTTTTGATATACTACCGAAAATGATTATTTTGACGACTAAAGTATATTTAATATACTATCTGTTATCTGTTTAACCATTTTGGAACCGAAATATATTTTGATATATTACTTATTCGACTTTCTTAAAACCAAAGTATATTTTCATGTATACTACAAACCTTTTTTGTAAAATATTGTTATACAAACTCATTTTACTTAATTATTTATTTATACATCTTTCTTTTATATCATCTGTTTTCTTATCACTTGTTATATGATTTATAAAAGAAAACATTTTTAAAGTTCATGACTATTTTGTTAAAACATTCTTTTAAACTTACAAGTCATGAATCTTATTTTCAATAAAACCTATGTAACTCACAGGCATTCTTATGCTGCCGTACCTATTTTTACACATGTTTCAGGTGCTGCTATGTAATGATTGTTGATACATGCTATACATAGGATGGACTCTTGCCTTAGTGACTTTAAAATTTGAAAGACAACATTTGTATTCATTTAATTTGTAATAAAACAATGAGTTCAATAATTCAATAAAACGAAATTATTTAATCCATGGTTGTGAAACAATGATTCTGTTACAATACTCCCCGACGTTTCTGCCACGTTTTGTTGTTTTACGTGGTCGGGGTGTGACAATGTTAATTTCAAATGGGTCATCTTTTATTAGGTAGTTTGATCATTTGTTAACTTAATACTTAGCATTTCGTCAATTTTAGTGTTAGTGCTTACCTCTTTTAAAAACTTAGCATGAGTAGGTACCAAACAATGGTTTTCGAAAGAAGGTGTTAAGAGGTTAATTTCTTGAAAATTAGACTCTTTTTTAAGATTAACTTTGTCGGACTCACCTTTTTCGTTGTTTAGTTCATGCGTCGGTTTTTCACCTACTTGTTCTTCCAATTTTACCTCTTCTACTATCACTTCTTTAGTATAAGTTATCTCTTCCCTTGCGCAGGCTTCTTTTATATAGCGCTCGATCGTTTTAAGGTGTTCTATTATCTTTTCAGCTACGGGGGAGATAGTTGGTGGTTCGTCAAAGCGATCGGAATAAATATCCCCACAGCTTGAGTTCGGAAGTTCGATCCTTGGTTCCTCATAATACTCATATGAGGTAGATGGTTCATACCATTGTTCCTCATTGTAAGTATATGATGGATAAGGGTCGTAACTTGGTTCTTCATAATACTCATATGAGGTGGGTTGTTCACGCCATGGTTCCTCATAGCAAGTATATGAAGGAGAAGGCTCATAACTTGGTTCCTCAAAGTATGAGTATGAAGGCTCATACCTTGGTTCTTCAAGATATGAGTATGAGGGAGAAGGTTCATACATTGGCTCTTCATAGTATGTATACGAAGTGGTTAGCTCGTACCTGGGCTCCTCATGGTATGTGTACGAAGGAGATGATTCGAAGAGGTCACAATATTGTACCGAGTGCAGATTACCACAAATGGTACAATACTCTTCTTCATAATCATCCTCCTCATAGTGGTAGTTGTAACCTCCTAAGTATTGATCCATAAGAATCACTCAGCAGACCACAACAGAGTCTTGAGACCAGAAAACAAAGATATAAACGGAAACAGAGGCTGAGCACGACCCCGTGTTCAATGAGCACGACCCGTGGTCAGATCCTGTATCTGGGCGTTTTGAAAATGTGATTGGTTTTGTGCAGCACGGGGGCATGTTCAGTGAGCATGACCCAGTGTTCAGACTCTGTATCTAGGTGTTTTGTTAATTTTTATGCAGCACGGGGGCGTGTTCAGTGAGCACGGCCCCGTGTTCAGGTTACTGTAATGCAAAGATTGAAGAAAAAAAATGCAGAAATGTGCGCGCAGTTTTGAAAAAGTTTAAAAATGTTTAGGCCATCGATTTTAAGCTTTCTTAAAATCCTTGTGTCCCCGGCAACGACGCCAAAAACTTGGTTTGTGTAAGGTGTAATATGTTTTTATTAATATTTTAAGCCCATTTTACACATTAGTCAAAATTTAAATTTATAAAACACGCTATTCTACTAACATTATACACACACATGGGCAAGTGCACCCATTGTGAGCGTAGTATAGCGTTGGTAAGATACCGAGGCCATCCAAGGACACAAGAGCTTTTAGTACCGGTTTATCCTCAACGTCTAATCAAACTAAAAATTTTGAGAAAAAGGTTTAAACGTGAAAAATAAAAAAATGCTGAAATAAAAATAAAATAAAAACAGATACACAAGATGAATCACTTGGATCCGACTCGCCTTTAATGTATCCTTTGATGATTTCCGCACTTTTGCACTTTTTAAGAGATTATCTTAGTTATAGTAGTTGGCCCCTCTTTTGAAGGTGACGTTACCATCAACCCAGTGGTTTGAGTCAACAAGGATACAATCCCAAAAGGTCAGAATATTGAAAGATAATTAATTAAGTTATTAATGCGAAAAGTGGTAGGCCCCTATTTTGAAGGTAACGTTACCCTCTTTTGAAGGGATACAATCCCTCTTTTGAGTCAGCAGGGATACAATCCCAAGTAGCCGGTTTAATGTATTAATAGTAGTTTACATATGAGGGGATCAAGCCATTCGCACCCCCGCCATCCAATACCAGTGGGTATTGAAGGAGGTCCTAGTAAGCTTGACCCAGGTCCTTGCAGGATCTATACACTGAACAAGGCAAGAACCTTGCTAAACCATTCCCTTAACCCCTGACCAGGTAGCCAACATATCTCTATATAGACCGTAGAGATATGAATGGTGAAAATCTTTTACTTTATAGAGACAGTAAAGTAATGCCAAGACACCACAGACAAATGATAAAGAAGTTTCACCTTCAACATAAGGAACTAGTTATTAAAGTCATTACTACAAAACTAAATAAAAAGTGTGAAAAGATTAAAAATCAAAAGTAATACATTAAATGCTTGTCTTCACCAAGTGATGTAAGAGGCTTAGCCAAACATGGCCTTTGATTGACAAGAACTCTTACGATCAGTCTTGGATCCCGAGACTACTACACACACTCTATGGTGGATGATGGTGGTGGATGTGGGTGTTATAATGGTGGTGGAGTGGTGGCAAAGTGGGAGAGAGGTGGTTTGCCAAGGGATGCCTTTGAAGTGAACTAACCACCCCTATTTATAGCCTGCACAGAAGCCCGGCCACGGCCCCGTATCCAGCGGCCATGCCCCCGTGGTCATCCTTTTCTCTTCCTTCATTAATTGCATTTGTCTGCATAGGGCTCGACAAGGCCCGTGTCCAGCGGCCATGACCCCATGTGCAGAAGCGTATCTGTACTACCAAGATTTTGCAAGATTCTACAAATCTTAGCGTTGACCACGCCCCGTGCTGAGCTGGGCACGCCCCCGTGGTGGGCGTAGAAGCTTCTACAACTTTGTCCATTTCTACAAACATCTGACCACGCCCCCGTGTCCAGTGGGCACGGACCATGGTCAGCCTTCTGTTTCTTGTTTTTGCTCTTGGAGATACTGTCGAGGGGTCGGGCATGTCACGTTTATTCCTTTTCTTTGTATTTATGTTGGTGTTTGCTGTATATTTGTTCCTTTTGCTCGTTTAAGCTTATTTGGTCCTGTAATTTCAAAAGGAAGACAAAAGCACACTTTTTCCAACATTAGTACTAAAAAAAGGTTAGTTTTATGCCTCATTTGATGAAATTTATATGTTGCATTTTACACACATCAGTTAAATATGATGGGCTCCCACCAATAAACTGTCTTGTATGCCCTATGGAGGGAAGCACCCATCTTCCCCCTATAAAGCTAAGAAAAATTATAAGAAAACATTATCATGAGATGGTGCAGTTTGAAATACATAAGCTGACCAAAGGGTAAATATTTAATATGTTTTTTTAATTAAAAAATATGGTATTTACTTTAAATGTTTTGAAATAGGAGAAAACTTTGCTATGATCTCGGGAACTAGCATCGTTGCACCACATATAGTCGCGATAGCAACTTTGATAAAGCAAAAGCATCCTCATTGGAGTCCAGCTGTTGTGCTGCATTAAGTCAGCCTTAATGACAACCTCAAACACGCTTGATCGGGAAAGGCCCAAGTTGGTCCTGTTCGGGTTTAAATCACAACTAGAAGACCGGTTTGGTGGATGCCGTTAAGAAGACATCATTTTGGTAGATTCTAAATAGATCCAAATGGAAAACTATTTCATGGGATGCTTGGAACCGACACTTGGGAGGAGTCTCTTTTGAATAATTTTGTTGCTGGCTCTGTATGTTGGTTTTGTTATGCTGGGTGTTCTTGGTTGTATGTTACAGGTTTCCTTGTATTGTTGGTTTTGTATGCGCTTATTTTTATTTGATATTCTTACTTCTTCTTTTTTTTTTAGCAAATGGGTCAATAATCGGGCTAATTTTATTCTCTAATGTGTTGGTCTTTAAAAGTTAAGCTAAATCGGAAATAAGGCCTTTCATGTATGAGTCGAATGTAGCCCAAAAGCTATTTTGGAATGTATAGAAGAAATGTGAATATGGAGTCCTTAAGGTTCAGTTTTTGTGGTCAAGAAGATGAAGACCTTTTGCATTTATTTATAGTTATGGATGAATGGTTTCAATGTCATTTTTCTATTGACAATCACCTCCATGCATATTTGAGTCAAATGTTTGCATTTATATATAGTTATTGCTGATGTGTAAATGTGAATGTGATTAATAGGTGGGTGCCCAAACATCATTAAATCCCCATGACTGATTTTGAAGTACCTTAAACGAAAATTTAGATTTTAGTTATGACCCAACTGAACAGAACCTTCTCATGCACACCCTTAGAATTACTAACAAGTGTTGTGTTTTCCGTTGCGTCGCGAACTGCCCCATTCATAGCCCTAAACTCACCAACCTAAGTGATATGGTTTCCGTCCCATCGCACGGGTTAATGATTGTGTGTATACATATATATATATATATATATATATATATATATAGCAAACCATACAAGTGTGCATAAATATATTAAGCAAACCATACAGATTGTGTGTATACATATACATATATATAAATATTTAGGAATACATAACTAACAAAATAGCAACACCAAAATATACTTACAACAATATGTGACAACTGTCAAAAATCTAGGTATCCGTACAATTAATTAATCATGATTAGTGCTTAATGACTGTGCTAAGTTTGTAATTAACTGCTTTCTGATTACTGCCATATACATACATGTGCATCATACATTGTTTAATGTCATACCAATATTGCATAAAAGCTGTATTGCCTTAAGTGATGCATTAAGTACAGTTAACATAGTTATTTGATTAATCAGGAAAATGCTGATAGAACTCAGCACATAGACAGACAGTGCATTGAGACTTAGAATGAGCCAGAAACCAAGTATTACACTAGTGTAGTGTGTAGAAAAGTAAGGATCACAAAACTGCCTTTCTAAGTGATAGTTTAAGTGCCGGAAAGTGTCTAAAACTCACCCAAAGTGCTGAATTCAGCAAAATTCATAAAAAATCAACAATTTAACACACTAATATTATGCAGAAATATGGTTAAATGGTCCTGAATACTTTCCTAAGTGTCGGGAATAAAAAATGTCACAAAAAGATACATAAAGCACACTAAACTGCAAAGTTTAGCACTTTAACGAACCAATAACCAACCGAACAACCGGACACTACACGAAATATCAAATTTACACTAAAAGCACTGTTTTAACATTACTGAGCTAGTTATGGTCCCCGAACATCATAACACCTCCTAAAAATATCTAATAACTAAAGCATGTAACTAATACTTGGATTTCAACCTTAATGTAACTAAACTAGTTAAAACCTACTCTAGACCCCCCCCCACCTATTTACGGCCCCAACATATGGCCCACCATCTTGATTTGTTTGAATTTTTTATTGGATCTTGTTGGCTTAATTTAGACATAAAAACCAATGGAAAACACCTAAGTTTGGATTATAAATTAACACCTTGAGTTCTTGAATTCATTCTCACACACACTAAACACACACAAGCTCTCTCCTCTCCCTCTCTTGTTCTCGGCCGTGAGCCACAACAACCATCACCATCATCATTCAACCTTCTTCATCCATTTCACATACATACAAAGGTGCTAGAAGCAAGACTAAGGAGCTTGGTGGCTTTGGAGCTTGAAGAACCTCTCTTGTTTGTTTTTATCCACTCATTTTCTTCACTTGAATCATTCCTAGCCTTGAGCTAGTGGTAAGAACTTTGATCTATCTATTTTACATCTATTTTAAGTGGTTAAAGAAGAATCATAATCAAAATCTTAAAGAACACTAAAGATCATAAGAAGTAAACACGAATATAAGCTTGTTTAATGAAGTAATCTTGATGAATATGAGTTGTTATGCTTGTTGATCATTGATTGTTTGTAGAAATGATGTTAATCATCATAAGATCTTGCTAGATCATGATTAAAAACATAATCTAGCAAGATGAGAAAGAAGAAATGTTGTAGGATGATGGATCATCCACACATGAATCATGAACTTGAATGAATAAATGGTTTTCTTGAAAAATAAAGTTCAAAGTAAGATATTAATCATATAGATCTAAAGATTTATGAATGGTTTTTCAAAGGAACCAAGTTAAAAATATAAGTTTTGTTAAATCTTGGTTCTTACATAAAAAACCCTATTTTTGGTGGTTAAACAAGTGTAGAAACACTTGTGTAACAAGAAGATTTCATAAGGAAATAGTTTTAGCAAATATGATTTGAAGTTGTAAACATCTAACTTCTTTAAAAATGAAGTTTTTAAAGAACTAATCACATTTTAAAGGGTAACAAGACTTACTAAGAACACTAGTAAGTTACTACAAATTTTTACAAATATTCAAGTTCATGAAGTAGTAGAAAATGCATCATTTTGGCAAAATTGGTAAGTAAAGGTTGTTGTTGATGATTGTGATGATTTTTACAAAAGAAAATGATATGCTTGAATGCATGGAAACCTCCATTTCTAAAAATATAAAAACTTAGAAAAATATTTTTAAACAAATATTTACAAGTGTATTTTAACCATGATTTTTTTACAAAAACTTTGCCATAAATTTTGGTAACAAAATTACAAATATTGGAGGTTGATTTTCATAAATTGTCACACCCCGATCGCGTAAAACAACGAACCACGGCGGAATTGTCGGGGAGTAGTGTGGCAGAATTATTGTTTCATAACACATGATAATTAAAGTTAAGTTTTACATGCTTAAATTATTACATTGTCTTAGTTCAAACAAAACACATAACAAAAAATATGATAACTTTCTTGATTTTAGATTGCTAGGGCCCAAGTCACCCAAAGTGTAGCTTGCTCACATCAAACATTCGCTCCTGAAACATATGTGAAAGTAAATACGTCAGCATAAAAATGAATGTGAGTAAGATAGGTTTAGTGTTTAAGATTCATGACTTTGAATGTTAAAAGAAATGTTTAACGAAAAAGTAGTCATGAACCTTATAAAATATTTTCTTTTATAAAATCATATGAAAATCAAATGATATAAAAGAATGATGTATGGTTAAGTAAATAACCAAATGAAAATAATATGTATAAAAATATGTCATGTCTTGTCCTTGTTGAAGTGGTTTAGATAACGCCACGATATACAATACAATAAAAGCGCTTATATATAGGAAGTACCAGCGGCGTATCCACCATGCTTTTATCATATTACACACGTCTCATTACTTAAATCACTTATTAATAACCATGAAATAAT
Source organism: Helianthus tuberosus (assembly GCA_030545235.1). Lineage (NCBI taxonomy): Eukaryota > Viridiplantae > Streptophyta > Magnoliopsida > Asterales > Asteraceae > Helianthus > Helianthus tuberosus. The sequence continues at coordinate 28,050,583 of CM060419.1, forward strand.
GTCTTCTTTAAATGTCAATGTCCAATGTCATGTGTAAACAATGTCTAATGTCAAGTATAAACAAATGTCTTTTGAAATCCAATGTCATGTACAAAACAAGGTCTTTGAATAACCAAAAGTTAAAATCCAAAGTTATGTTTTGAAACCATTGCTTTTATCGATATGAACATTTATGTGGTTTGTCTATCGCATACACTCAAGCCTTGAGACTGTCGGATAAACCCTTATCAGGATCAAGATTTATCAAAAATGTATCCGGATTCTGTCATTCCCCTTCTGAAATTCCTAGAAAGCGGGAACGGGATTTGTCAAGTCCTATAGCGCTATTACATACTACCGAGCGGTGTGATCAATGTTAATGAATGTACTAATAACCCGTTAAACATACCAAATGTCCTTTTCAATGTAAGCATGTCATGAGAAATGTCTTTGTAAAACCATGCATTAGGCATACTAAGTCAATATATCAATAAAATGTCTTTGAAACCAAATGTTAGGTATACTAAGTCAATATACCATAAAAATGTCTTTGAAATAATGTATTATATGTAATATGTAATAAAACATGTATAATGTCATGAAAACGAAAAGTAAAGTTATGCACATATGCTTCACCCCAAAACATTTGAAAACGTAAAATAGGGGAACTATGTACTCACCTTTGGGTGCGTTTTTATATGTTAACACAATCCCTCAAATTGTTTATTCGTCCTAAATTAAATAAGAACGATTTAATAATCAAAAACTCACAAAAATACCTAAGTTTCTCCGATACTTAGAATTTTCACATAACTTCGAGATTTTCTCGAAAAGTTATTATTTTTTATTATATTGGTGTATTTATATATATATGAGTTCATATATATTTAAAAAAAACTTTGCGACTTGAACGATTTTATTGGTGAGCCTCATCATGTTATAAGCAATATATCTACGATTTGCGCGTCGTAATATATATATATATACTCAAATGTAACATACTAATAATAGCGTAATACACATAATCTTGTCAAGTATTAGCATGTCATCATACACATATTATAAATCACATAACATCTTGTAACACATAAAACTTACCCATGAACAACCCATTCTAGTGTACATTGAAAAACGCGTATTTTAGCGATTTGGTAACGATTTTGGGCATCGGAAGTCATCTATGACTAGCCAAACACCAAGTAAACTTAATATAAGTTAAAATACTTATTTTTATAGCAAAAATATCAGATTAGTTACTGATCTAAATCAATTTTATAAAAATCCTCCGAAAAGCTGATTTTTAACCGTTTAACCGCATAGTTTTGCGTCAAACGTTACCCTAACCATCCCAAATTGTAACGACTTGATATTTTAACATAACCCATGTTATTTACCGAATAAAATAGTGGTTATACTCATGATAGTGCAGGTCTCACATAAAGCACATAAATCATGCAAATTTCACATATTTTACCACTTTCTAGGCTATATGTACAACATGCAAAGCTATCAAACCTATGACAAAGTTTCATGCCATTATAATATACCAAATAATGTTATTTTTAGTGTTTATAATCTGTTCTAAAATATTTTTGTCATCCAATCATTTTTTTATCATTTCTTGAGCTTTAAATCAACATGTATTCTTATGTACACGTGTCTAAAGCACACTATCATATCATCATCATTTCATATGAATTTAAATGCATCAAACATGTAATTTATTCATGTATACTTACTGATTTAATTGAAAATTCATCATATCATACACAAATCATCAAACACTTGCATTTTAACTATCATTCAAGAACATGCAACAACTTAAAAATTCTCAAATATGTCTAATAAATTTTCGGCCATTTACATGTCAAAATACTAACATTATTTCAAATTACAACGCATGATTCAATCACTCCTTTATATCTCTAACATATTTGCACATAATCTTGTTCATGCAAGCAAACATCCTAAACTAGTATTTATAAAAAATCAATTCAAACTCAAATCTCATACACATACATATATATATACATTTATATATACACACATATATAATACCATCTTTATTTTGTATCAAGACCCATTTCTTTTTAGATTTCAAGTTTGTGAAAAATTCCAAGATTCAAGAGAAACTTCCAAATCATCAAGAACAACCAAGAATCAAGTGTATGATTTAAACATAAACTTTATACCTTCAAGATTCAAGTAAGCTTTTGATGAGATTTTGATGATATGGAGCTTTAAAACACCTTGGAAACTCCTTTGGATCTTCACACCAACTTGAAACTAGCTTGGAATGGAGTTTGATCTTCTAGAACAAGGTTGCAAAATTGGAAATGGAGAGAGAAAGGGGGTGTACGGTTATGGGGGAGAGAGAGAGTGAGGGAGATAGAGTGTAAGGGAGTGGAGTGAAGTTGTGAATGTAATGATCTTGTAAGATATCACCCCATAGTTATAATCTTCCAACCAATATCTTGTCCATAAAATCAAGCAAAATCTTAATAAAATAAGAATGAAATCTAGGAGATATGGTGTGATCTTGGTGGGGTCCTTGTGACCGTAAATTATATGGGGGGGGGGTAAGTGTAATTTTTGAATGGTAAATTAGATAATTGTTGGAGGTTAAGTGTAATGTCTAGTGTTTTAATCCCGGTTTATGGCGTTTTATATTATTTTTATTATTCTATAAAATAAACTCACCAAAATATTACTGAAATAAATATCAGTTGCCGAGACTGGCTGCGTTGTCTGCGTTTTGCAGTAGAAACACTGGGTTACGCAGTAACACACGGTACGCGCTTAAATTTTTAAAAATAACGTTTTTAAGCGTTTTAATTTATTTTTCAACACGAACATGATTAAAAATAAAATTTTAATCATAACAGAATATTTTTAGGATTTAAATATTATCCGGGCGGTCACCAACGTTCGTTACGCAGTTTTGTCGCAAATAGTTCTAAAGTTCGAATAAACATGTTTTTGCCATACCGAATCCTTCGAAACTTATTTCTAAGTTATGTAAAGGGTATTTAGGGTATGTTTGGCTTATGTCACAGTTCCGGAGTGTACGTCGCGTTAAACTGATTATGTTTACGTAACGGTTTATGATTTCACTTCCAGAACACGTTTGAGAGTTCGGAATTGAACAATGATTGAAAACGTACTAATGTCACAAATAATTAAACAAATATTGAAATTAAAACACCATATTTCATTAAATACAAAGTTGTTTGGAACAGTACAAGGATTAAAATTCACAGATGTCACAGTCTCCCCTACTTTTGGAAATTTCGTCGCGAAATTTAATTAGAGGAAACTTGTGGAAAAAGGTGTGGATATTTCGCCTTCATTTGATCCTCTCGTTCCCAAGTAAACTCTGGGCCACGTTTGTATTCCCAGTGAACTTTGACTATCCGTATGCGCTTGCGCTTGAGCTTCTTGACTTGATGGTCCAATATTTCCACAGGTTTCTCGATGAAGTGCATCGTGTTGTCGACACGAATTTCATCAAGGGGGATGTGGAGGTTTTCATCAGCCAAACACTTTTTCAGATTGGACAAGTGGAAATTTGGATGAACATTTCCAAGTTCAGGAGGCAGCCCAAGTCTGTAGGCTACTTTTCCGATTCTTTCAACGATCTTGAATGGTCCAACATAACGTGGTGCAAGTTTTCCTTTCTTCCAAAATCTGATTACACCTTTCCAAGGAGATACCTTGAGTAGGACGAGATCGCCAACTTGGAATTCCAAAGGCTTGCATCGTCTATCTGCGTAACTCTTTTGACGGCTTCTAGCTGTTAAGAGGTTTTCGCGAATTTTTTTGACTTTGTCTGTAGTCTCTAGAATGAGATCAGGTCCAGTGAGCTGAGCTTCACCAATCTCATTCCAGCAGACTGGCGAATGACATTTTCGATCGTATAAAGCTTCGAAAGGAGCCATGTTGATGCTGGAGTGATAACTATTATTGTAGGAGAATTCGATCAATGGAAGATGTGAATCCCAACTACCACCAAAATCGATCACACAATCTCTAAGCATATCCTCCAATGTCTGGATTGTTCTTTCAGATTGTCCATCCATTTGAGGATGATAAGCTGTGCTCAAATTGAGTTGGGTTCCCATAGCAGATTGCATGGTTCTCCAAAAGTGAGATGAGAATCGAGCATCTCGGTCTAATATGATGTTCAAAGGAACACCATGTAAGGATGCAATCTCATCTACATAGATCTTGGCAAGCTTTTCAGCAGATTGATCTTCACGGATTGGCAAGAAGTGAGCAGATTTTGTCAAACGATCAACTACTACCCAAATGGCATTATGACCTCTATTAGTGCACAGTAGTTTGGTAATGAGATCCATGGCAATGTTTTCCCATTTCCAAACCGGTATCTCTGGTTGTTCCAATAATCCAGAGGGATGTTGATGTTCTGCCTTAACCTTCAGATAAGTAAGGCATTTTGATACGTATAAGGCAATGTCTTTCTTCATTCCCTGCTACCAATACTGGGTTCGAAGATCCTTATACATTTTTTCTGCACCAGGATGAATTGAATAACGAGACTTGTGAGATTCATTCATCAATAAGGTGCGGAGATTGTCTTAAATTGGAACCCACAAACGTTCCATGAAATAATATAATCCATCGTTCTTTAGTTCAAGGTGAGGTGTAAGATGATATGGTAATTCCTTACCCATCAAGTTCTGTGAAACACAAGTACGTTGAGCTTGAGAAATACGGGTTTGAATATCAGATCGAACTTGAACACAATGAAGCTTGACTCGTTCCTTACGACTTAGCGCATCGGCTATGACATTTGCCTTTCCAGGATGGTAGCGAATCTCGCAGTCGTAGTCGTTTAGAAGTTCTACCCAACGTCGTTGCCTCATGTTTAGTTCTTTCTGATTGAAGATGTGTTGGAGACTTTTGTGGTCTGTGAAAACCACACATTTTGTTCCGTAAAGGTAGTGTCTCCAAATCTTGAGAGCAAAAACCACAGGGCCCAACTCAAGATCATGAGTTGTGTAGTTTTTCTCATGGATTTTCAATTGTCTTGACACGTAGGCTATGACTTTGTTCCTTTGCATGAGAACACAACCAAGACCTAGATTCGATGCGTCACAATATACGACAAAGTCGTCGTTTCCCTCAGGTAAAGACAACACTGGAGTGTCGCAGAGTTTATGTTTCAAGGTCTGAAAAGCTTCTTCTTGTTTGGGTCCTGATGTGTGCAAAATGCAACATATAAATTTCATCAATTGTGGTATTAAACTAACCCTTTTTTAGTTCTAATGTTGGAAAAAGTGTGCTTTTATCTTCCTTTTGTATTTTCAGGATTAAATGAGCTTAAATTAACAAAAGAAGCAAAAAGGCAGCTAAATCTAACATAAATACAAGAAAAGGAACAAACGTGACATGCCCGACCCCACGACAGCATCTTCCCAAGCAAAACAAGAGAACAAAAGGCTGAACACGCCCCGTGCTCAATGAGCACGGGGGCGTGCCCAAGTGTCAGCATAAAAGACAAAGTTGTAGAAGCTTCTATCGCCCACCACGGGGCCGTGCTCAGTGGACACGGGGCCGTGGTCAACTATAAGATTCACAGAATCCAGGCAAATCTTGATAGTACAGATATGCTTCTGCACACGGGGTCGTGCCCAGCGGACACGGGGCCGTGGTCAACTAATACAGATAAGAGCAATTAATGAAGACAGAGAAGGATGTGGACACGGGGCCGTGCCCACTGGACACAGGGCCATGCCCGAGCTTCTGTTCAGCCTATAAATAGGAGTGCTTGGCTCAAGCTCAAACCATCCCTGGGCACACCACCTCTCTCACACTTCAGCCACCACCATAACACCATCATCCACCACCATCATCCATTATCCATCATAGAGTGTATGAGTCGTCTCGGGATCCAAGATTGATCATAAGAGTTCTTGACAATCAAGGCCATGTTTGCCTAAGTCTCTTACATCACTTGGTGAAGACAAAGTGTCTAGTGTAATACTTTTTATTTTTAATCTTTTCGCACTTTTTACTTGGTTATGTATTAATGACTTTAATAACTAGTTTCTTATGTTGAAGGTGATTTTTCCTTATCGTTTGTCCGTGGTGTCTTGGAATTATTTTACTGTCTATATAAAATAAAATATTTTCACCATTCATATCTCCACGGTCTATATGGAGGTATGTTGGCTACCTGGTCGGGGGTTAAGGGAACGGTTTGGTAAAAGTCTTGCCTTGTTCAGTGTATAGATCCTGCAAGGACCTGGGTCAAATTTAGTAGGACCTCCTTTAATACTTAACGGTATTGGATGGCGGGTGTCCAAACTCTTTGATCCCCTCATATGTAAGCTACTATTAATACTTTAATCCGGCTACTTAGGACTGTATCCCTGCTGACTCAGACTACTTAGCCGAAGGTAACGTCACCTTCAAAAGAGGGGCCTACCATAATATGCATTAATAATTTAATTAATTATCTTTCAATAATCCGACCCTTTAGGATTGTATCCTTGCTGACTCAAACTACTGGGTTGAGGGTAACGTCGCCTTCAAAAGAGGGGCCTACTACAATAACTAAGATAATCTCTTAAAAAGTGGAAAAGTGCGGAAATAATCAAAGGTTACACTATACACGAGTTGGAACCAAGTGATTCATCTTGTCCATCTGTTTTTACTTTATTTTATTTTCAGCATTTTAGTTAGTTTTTATTTTTCTAGTTTAAAACATTTTTCTAACTTTTTGATTTGATTAGACGTTGAGGATAAACCGGTACTAAAAGCTCTTGTGTCCTTGGACGACCTCGGTATCTTACCAACACTATACTACGCTCACGATGGGTGCACTTGCCCATATGTGTGTTTAGTGTTAGTAAATATTGTGTTTTATAAATTTAAAACTTGGCTAAAGAAAGTGTAAAAGGGCTTAAAATATACTTAAACTTATATACACACTTCACACGCATCAAGTTTTTGGCGCCGTTGCCGGGGACACAAGGATTTTAAGAAAGTTAGGAATCAACGGCCTAATCGTTTTTCTTATTTTTCTATTTTTTTAGGATTTTTCTTAATTTTTCAGCTTCTGCAGAACTCAGCACGGGCCGTGCCCGCTGAACACGCCCCGTGCCCAATCATTGGAACTGGCAATCCTGTTTTAAGTCAGACAGTAAGCTGAACACGAGGCCGTGCCCACTCAACACGCCCCGTGCCCAAGATTCAGTTACTGAAAACAGAACCGTAAGATCCCGACGATTCGTAATTTCTGACACAACCATGAGTGATACTGATATTTTTTACTTTCGGCACTCTTATGGCGCGTGGTGTCAAATATGTGGTGGTTCCCACAAGGACTTAGAATGTTATTTTCTAAATTATAAACCCCATTATATAGACCCATCGTTTCCCTGTATCCTTAAGAGGGGCGAAATTAAAAAATAATCCCTATCTCTCCCTTGAATGCTCTCAACCGGATTTTCTAGGAGAAATGCTTCTTGATGAACTATTTCAATTAGAAGATCTAATTCTTAATTGTTTAAAAGAACTTAGGATAGATTTCAATAATTTATCTCAAAACGATAACCAAGAAGAAGTGTTGGGATCGCATTCAAACAACTTCGTTGTTCCCGATGATACCTCTAAATCTAGCGAGGACTTGAGCGATAGTCGTCCCTGTGTCGATTGTGCCGTGAAGGACTCCCCATCGACTTCATTCGATGCATATATAGACCTGAGCGATTCGGCATACACCTTCTTTAACGAGAGCCTGGGAAAGGGTTGGACTTGTCCACCTACATATAGCATAGGAATCACCCTCACCGACAATCTCTCGCGTTCTCGTCTTAGTCTAGAGCAATTAAGGTATCTTAGGTACTTTGGGGTTGTTCCATCCAGTAAGGAACCACCCGATCTGGAAAAGTTCCTTAAAAATAGACAAACTTCATAAACAGCCCTTCGACACGGGGCCGTGCCCAGGTCAACACGCCCCCGTGCCCATCAAAAGATTCCCATCTGATTTCGTGTCAGAATACGGACAAAATGTGTCAGGATTCCCCCTGGACACGGGGCCGTGTCCAGCCGACACGGGGCCGTGTGCAGCGTACTGTCGTTTTCTATAAATGTAGCCAAGAATCCTGCACATTTGAACCATTCAAGGGACAGAGATTTGGAGAATATTCTCACATACCATCCTAGGTATTTTCTAAAAGAAGTTTCTCAACCACCTTCTTGTACGTCCTTTCCTCTTTTATCCACTTTCATCTTCTTCAATTTTCCTTCATGCTTCCATTAAGACTTGAAATCTCCATGATTTCATGCTTTATTGAGATGTTTGTTAGTTTTTTACTCATAGGATCTTGTTCAAAATAAGTTTTACAACAATGTTTTAAGTTGTTTCTGCTTAAAAACGTTTTAGACATCATAAAAAAAAATTAAAACTCCAGGATCTCTTGTCCTAAAAATCTGCAAACATCTGAACACGGGTCGTGTTCGTTGAACACGGGGCCGTGTCTGAAGTACTGATTCCATAAAGTTGAACTCTTCTCGGTATGTTTTCTCAGAATGGCCAGCAGAACTAGCGGAACATCTTCATCACATTCCAGAAACAACCGACAAGGGAGAAGATCATCAACGGTTGAAGATTCTCTTGTAAATTATGTTTACGCCTTAAGAGAAGCCCTTGATGAAATGACAGGGGTAGAAGAGGCATTGGTTGACCGTATTAATCATTTGACGGTAGGGCAAGAGGGATGTCTTCTAGAGGTTAACCTTTTGCACCAAAGGTTGAACATTCTCGCTTCTCCTCCTTTGGTTCCAATCATTACCCAAAGGGCATGGAATGTGGTTCCTGAAGTCATCATACCAGCCGAGTGGTACGCCATGCATCCAGAGCCCCCTCGGGAAGTGCTACAAGGGGTTCCGGTTGGTGTCGCTCCTCCTCCACAGGATTTTGAAGAGAATGACGGCACCTTCTTCCTCCCAAGAGAGATAGAAGAATGGCTTTAACGCCCTTCGGCTCAGAGTTCTACAAGACTTTTAGATACCGGAAAACTATTTCCGGAATTTTGGTTCTTATTGTAGAAGTAGAACTCCTTAGGATGATTTTAAGTATCACTTGACCTATCTAATTTAGGACCAGTAACTTTTATTTTCTGCTTTGTTTTTCCATTTTCTAGGACTACTATGTAACTCTCTCAATGACTTAATGAATGATGGTTTTAGTTAATTTGGTGTTTGGATGGTGTTAAAACAAATAAAACACACTCGGGATGGCAAAGGAAACAAGGGAAACTTGAACCAGCACCCCATGCAGGAAAACAGGGCCATCCGACAATTTTCTTCGTTAACAGTATGTTCAGCACGGGCCGTGTCCGCCCAACACGGTCCCGTGCTGCACAGTCTGCAGAAAATGCCCAGTTCAGGTAAACTGAACACGGGCCGTGTTCACCCAACACACCCCCGTGTCCAGGCTTCTGTTTCTCTTTTTCAATTTTGTTACTGGCACCTGAACACGGGGCCGTGACCGGACAACACGGGGCCGTGTCCAGCGCCCAGTAACACAATTTTTTGCTTTTTCACACCTTTTTACACATTCAATCAAACTAAAAACTTATTTTTGGGACACATTGAGGACAATGTGTAATTTAAGTGTGGGGGGGATGCTAAAACCTTGAATCTTGCAAGTCCTAACTACAAGCCTTACACAAAACTCTATTGGAACCGCTAATCACCCCAAATTTTTTCAAATTTTTTTTTTTACATGTCTAGGTTTAACTTGGGAGTTTCAAATTCTAAAAAGGTTATATTTTTAAAAATTTACAACCGATAGCGTCGTGATAAAAAGAACCAACATAAGAAAATTAGGAAACGACATGACAAGCTTAGTTAAAATTTGATTATATATACTTGATCACATAAAAACCCCATTCCCCAAAAAGTGACTTTTGAGCCTTTATTGAGCATACAAATACATATCATTAAACTAAATGCTCATTTTTCGTTTTTTGTGTGAATAGCCGCTTGGTTCTTACGACTCTAGAACTTGCCACGACGATGCATTCCCGGTCCTTACCAACTTAAACCCGAGTAAGTAAATGATGGAGGCATTAGGACTAACCATTTTTATTTCTACACCATTTTTTTTACCACCTACCCAAAATCCCCCTAGTTAGCCCCTTTGAGCCTAAACCTTTTCATTTCATTACCCAAACCAAACACCCTTTCACCCACCAAAACCCTTTTTATTTTTAACATGTTATTTTAGTAACAAGCCCGGTTTTTCGTAATTCCCTAAAAAAATGTTGATGATGAAGCAAAAGAGAAATAAACAAACAAGTTTATCAAAAATAACTTTGTTTGAATAAAAGCTTCATCAAAATAAAAAGCTGCAAAAAAAAAAATAGAAAGTCTTACGAAAACCGACGCTTGTTACACTTTTCGCCCTTTCACTAACCACTAACCCAACCACCTACCTTTAACCCAAGCCTAACCCTTCACCCAAAAGTCCTCTTGATATTTACAAAGGTATATAGTTAAAAAGAAGGAGGATTGATTGCTTGGCAAGCCTATGGTAGGAGTAAGTTCCATGCCGCTCTAGAGTGATTCACTAAAATACATCTTTGGCCGAGTGTTGAGTGATCCCCCGTGAGGTATGTGAACTTGTATATAAATGAAATTTTAAAAAGGCATGTTATGCCCTAATAAGTAATTTATCTTATGAAAAGTTTTAAATAAATCATGACGAATAGGATTGTAAATAAATAAAACTAAATAAAGAATCTTGGAAATCCCGACACTCTATGACAAGCCCAAAAACCTTCTCTTCTACCCATTCCATTTGGGAGTATAAAGCCACATTATAAAGATTTTTGCTTGAGGACAAGCAAAGATTCAAGTGTGGGGGTATTTGATGTGTGCAAAATATAACATATAAATTTCATCAATTGTGGCATAAAACTAACCCTTTTTTAGTACTAATGTTGGAAAAAGTGTGCTTTTATCTTCCTTTTGTATTTTCAGGATTAAATGAGCTCAAATTAACAAAAGAAGCAAAAAGGCAGCTAAATCTAACATAAATACAAGAAAAGGAACAAATGTGACATGCCCGACCCCACGACAGCATCTTCCCAAGCAAAACAAGAGAACAGAAGGCTGAACACGCCCCGTGCTCAATGAGCACGGGGGCGTGCCCAAGTGTCATTATAAAAGACAAAGTTGTAGAAGCTTCCATCGCCCACCACGGGGCCATGCTCAGCGGACACGGGGCCGTGGTCAACTATAAGATTCGCAGAATCCAGGAAAATCTTGATAGTACAGATATGCTTCTGCACACGGGGTCGTGCCCAGCGGACACGGGGCCGTGGTCAACTAATACAGACAAAAGCAATTAATGAAGACAGAGAAGGATGTGGATAGGGGCCGTGCCCAATGGACACCGGGCCGTGCCCGAGCTTCTGTTCAGCCTATAAATAGGAGTGCTTGGCTCAAGCTCAAACCATCCCTTGGCACACCACCTCTCTCACACTTCACCCACCACCCACCACCACCATAACACCATCATCCACCACCATAGAGTGTGTGGGTCGTCTCGGGATCCAAGATTGATCGTAAGAGTTCTTGACAATCAAGGCCATGTTTGCCTAGGTCTCTTACATCACTTGGTGAAGACAAAATGTCTAGTGTAATACTTTTTATTTTTAATCTTTTCGCACTTTTTACTTGGTTATGTATTAATGACTTTAATAACTAGTTTCTTATGTTGAAGGTGATTTTTCCTTATCGTTTGTCCGTGGTGTCTTGGCATTATTTTACTGTGTTGGGATTGAACCCTACCAGAGGAACAGATAATGTAAAGCCAAAACCAGGTCACAACAGTGGATTCATAATAAGCAGCAGTTTACACTTTGCTCTCCCCTTGAAAGTGAGTTATAACAGCTGATGGTCTCTATCTGCTGTTCATATTCAACTACTGCTGTCCTTTCTACTGCTGATGAACACCCTGAAGTATCCAACACTGCTGGTCCTATCTACTGATGATAAAGCACTGCCCAGTCAAGGACTGATCAACCTTGAGGAAAGCACTGACATAAAGGGAGAGCAGTTGTTTAGTAAATTGTTTGTTTTATGTATAGTCAGTGGTTAGGTTAGCAGTGTTTGTGTAAGGACAGTAGATACAGGTTGTTAGGCTGTTAGACGTCGCTTTCATGGTGACGTCAGCTGAGATACCTCAGTGGTTTGGTTTGCCTATAAATGTAACAGTGCCCTGTACTGTTACATTTGATTGACTGAGCGAGTTCTTCTCCTCATGTCTAATCCTTTCATCTTGTGTGCAACCAACCTTGGGGCATCAGGCTGAGGGGGAGTATAGTTTGTAAGCATGACTGTAATTCTTTGCTTTGATTTGTAATCTTTTGACTCTATGTGAAGCAATTGTTTATCAAACTATTTCCTCCTGTGATTGTGTTTACAAAGTTTGTTTTCATTTCCGCTGCACCTAACATGTTTTCATATTCATTGATCATTCATTTTAAACAAACATACACTATCATGAGAGCCTCCGATCCTAACAATTGGTATCAGAGCTTGGACAGTCAAATTCGATCTAACAATCAATTTAACATAACCGTTCGGCTCAAAATTCATTGATACTAAGGTTGGTTGTATTTAGTTGAAAAACAGAGTACTGTGTAAATCATGTTCAAAATGGTTATTCGAAAACTCTGTAAATCAACCAAGATGTCATATGACACACAAATTTCACACAACAAGTAAATTCATGCACAAGACACTCATGGTTTCTAGATCTGAAAGCAATATCTGTTAAACCATGAGATTATTTTTATTTTCTAAATTGATTTAAATTGTTGATGTGGAACATGTGATGTTTTCATTAAATACTAAAGTACAAACCTCAGATTAACAAAACCTATGTTCATAAAAGCATTGTTGTTTTGTTAACACAAAAAGAGGGAAATTAAAACTTTAGTTATTTAGATCTTATATGTTGAAAACAGGTTGAGTTCCTAAAAAGGACAAAATCAACTATGTTCAAATACATTAAGAAAACAGGGGTCAACATAGTCCGCATCATATGTAATGTGAGATTGGGTGAAAAACTTGTGAAAACATGACCAAGTCTCTCAAAACATTACTGCAAAATGATTTTGGACTAATATTCACAAAAACTCTGAAGTGTGTTTATCTCAAAACTTTTGAAGTCAAAAGAAAAGAGTATAAACATAAAACACTTATGAGTCAAAGTTTAGGGTAATAACGGTCATTAAGCAACTATGTGCATTCATCTGTTCAGAAAAAGGTTTTGATTCCAGTGAATGAGCTCCAAAGAGGACTAGACAAATGTTCAAAAATTTATCCATGTGTCCTCAGGTTCGTAATCAACTAACAAAGAAAATGGTACCAAACAGTGGTCAAAATGTTGTCAAAAATTCTACCACTGTTGTCAAACCACTGACCATTTTCATAAAACTTGAGAATTTACTAGATCCTTTTTGATACTATTCTTAGAAAATCCTTTAACTATTTTTTTTATTGTTCAAAGGATTTTCTCAAATAATCAGGATATATTACTCAGTTTTTTTTTGGAATAATATATTTGGAATTTTTGCTTGTTTTTGTTGGCAATAGTTTCAGCTCCTGTCAGGATGTAATACCTTATTTTTGGTGGTGTTTGTGTCCTCATAAATGGGTCAAAAGGAAATGGTACATATGTTATGATCATGTCATACTCAGGTTTGCTCCTAAATTTTTATCAAAGGTTGATTGCAAACTATGCTTAAATTACTAGGGTTCTCATGTGTTAATTGAATATTAAATGAAAATGTGTTGCCTTAGTAAAAAGTTTTCATCATCTGGGGTACTAAACCACTGTCTTTCAAAATTGACATGTGGCAAAACCTTGAATGAAAATCTTCAAAACTGTTGCTGAAACACCTGTCCTTCAGAGTTGTACTATTTACCCTAACCACTGTTTTGTTCCAACGTCTGATCTCTAAACACTGTCCACTGCTGAAAGTTAATCACTGATCCCTCATTTTCTTGAAAAGCACTGATGCTCAAAATCAGTGTCTTATCCACTGATAGTAAAAATCATCCACTGCCCATAATTTTTACCGTTGTAACCACTGATGCTTGATACGTCAGTGGCCCTTAAAACAACTGTTCTCCATACTTCATCCACTTCATCAGTGTTTGACACGTGGTCAGTTTTTCGCCCTCAGATCTTAATAACCGCTGCCACATCAGCGATCATTTTTTTAAATAAAACCCTGCCCTAAACCCCAAACAGGGTTTTATGCTGTCGAATTGAATTCCAAAATTCTCTTCTCATAGCAGTTTCCAACCCTTCTTCTCAAAATCTCCAAAATCCTCCTTCGTTCTTCTCCGCAATAATGACAAAATCAAAATCAAAACCTAAATCACCATCACCTTCCAAAGAGGTCGCTCAAACGGCCGAAGAACCCATCGAAATACCATTCAAACAATCTCACAACTATCTGGGTTTACTCACAAAACCTACTGATAATCACACCTTTGACACCATCATTGATACATTATCTGCATCAAAGTACAAAACTTTGTTGACAGCAAATGCTCCCATCTATCTGCAAACCCAGAGAGAGTTTTGGAAAAAGGCGTCGCTTGAAAAACAAGACGGAAAAGTCATAGCCATTAACTCCTCAATACAGGGTAAAGCAGTTCAAATAACCCCACAGTCGATCTCCAAAGTCTTTAGTCTCAACGATCAGGAAGGTAAACTCTCTTTTGAGAAAGCCGAGATGAAAACTGATTTCGTAAACAGGGGGTATGCAGAACAATCAAAGGTTGATACCTTACAAAAAGGTTATTTTCCTTCTGCTCCAAGATTTTTATTTCACACACTTCTGATGTGTGCTTCGAATAAAACAACATCTTTTAACGAAATACCATTGAAAATTCAATGCCTGGGTTACGCTATTTTGAATAATAAGGACTACAACTACTCCCAGGAGATTTTCAATGACATGGTGAAAAACGTTGAAAGTAAAGCATTTTTACTTTTTCCAAGATTTTTGAGTTACTATTTTGAACAAAAATTTGAAAAGGAAAATTTAAATTTGCTAAAACAAGGTGTTCATTGTCAAATAAAAAGCTTAACAAAAGAACCATTTTCAAGGATGATGGCACCAATAAAAACAAAAGCAGGGGTACCTGAGCAGATTTTAGTGGTTACAACTGCTCCTCAGGTATCAGCTGCTGAGCCCACTGCTCCAGGTGATCATAGCAGCACAACCACTGCTTTGAAACCCACACCTGACATCACCAAAAAGACCAAAAGGAAAACATCCAGAAAACCCACCAAACCCAAAACAAAGGCAACTCTGGAAGATGAGATCCCAGAGGAAATGCCTGTGACAACACAAAAGTCACCACAAACCACTGCTGCTACTTCCTCACAGCAGTTGGAAGAAAGATCTCAACCAATGCCTAAAACTCCTCCTGCATCCTCACAAAAGGATCAGGTTGTAAGCACAGGGACACCACAATATGAAGCTCTGAATCCACTTGGATCCATCTTCCTCAGTCCTGATCCCAAGGACATGTCTCTTTCAACCCCCATACCCTCACCAATAATAATGCCACAATCCATGCTACCTTTGTTGCATGCAGCTGCTATAGCTTAGACACAAACCAGTTCCTCTCTATCACCTGTCACTGAGAGTATACCCCCACAGGTGACTGGGTCTGATGCTACTACTCCTGCTAACCCAGCAACAATTGAGGAGGTTACACCCCGTGAGTTACAAGTAACTCTCGGTGGTAGTTCAAGTGGAGCAGCAACTACAACTGGTGGATCAACAGGTCTCCAGTTGGCCAGTTGTTTCATAAATCAGACTCCCTTGAAGGCAATTTCTTCAATAGCACCAATGTTAACCACTAGTGAGCCTATTTTGACCACTAGTAACACCAAAGGTTTATCAAGTGCTGAAGAAAGAAGTCCCCAGTACCAAGAACAAGGGGCATCAATGGGTGATTTTTGGGACTCTGTTCCTAAGACACACATTGATATAACCACTGCTGGTGGGGATTCAGATGATCCTACTAAAGTAGGTGATGATTCAAGATATCAGGAATTGACGGGTAGAGTTGACAAACTTGAAGAATCAGTTGCTGAAATAAAGGAGATGGTGCAAGAGATTTTAAAAGCTCAGAAAGCACAAGCCACTGCTGTTCCTGCTCAAGCACATGTACAACATGCATTTGCTGAAAATGAGCTTTGGAATATCTTTCAACCCATGCTTGAAGCACAACAACTTATGGCTGACAAAAAGCATGCTATTCAAGTACAAATGCTGACCAACATGGTTGAATCAAGGTTCAAGGACACTCAAGCAGATATCAAGGCTATAAAGGCAAGCATTCAAAGTGTCTCTGGCAAAGCTCCTTCTTCCATATCATTCCTTGATAACCCCCCTTCAGATAATGCCAAAAAGGGGGAGAATATCAAGCTGTTGAGAAAAATGAATACGAAGGGAATAGAGCATGGCCTCTACATTGAGCCGGAAAAAGAAAAAGAAAAAGAAAAGCAGGTCTCAAAACCTGTTAGTCAAACAGCTGATACAACAGTAGTTACAAAAACTGCTGTCAGTAGCCAAACAGCTGCCATCTCATCAACACACACACCCCCAACACACACCACTCTACCACACACCACTACAACTACTGCTCCACCATCATCATCTACAATCATACCATCATCACTGCCTCCTGTCATAAAACAGAAGACAACAGATGTTACAACATCTGTTGTAATGACAACAGTGATTGAAACACAAGTTGTTTCAACCACTGTCAGTCAATCACTGCCACAAACCACTGCTATCCAATCTACCACCACTGATCCACCCAAAACATCATCTGCTCCTTCTTCATTAAAAAGGAGAAGAAATCTCATATCAGATTATGATTCACCACCACCATCACCACCATAAAAAACTACATCACCACTTCCATCCCCTGCTCAGAAGCAGAAGACAACTGCTGACATATCAGCAGTTGTAATGACAACAGATGTTGAGACATCAGTTGTTTCAACAGCTGTTAGTCTGTCATCCACCACTACTCTCACCTCTCCTACTTCACAGCCAAAGCTCTTCAACAGAAAAAGAAAGCCAATACCTGCCGATGAGGGTACATATGACCCTAATGCTGCTAAGTATCCACTGGAGCTTGAAGCTATCAAAAATGAGATGAGACAATTCTATACAGAAGAAGATCCTTCAAAAAGAAGATTCTCCTCACTCATAGGCTACATGCCACCAGATGATATAGATGACTACCTCAAACTCAAGGCAAGGCAGGCTAAAGCAAGAGCTAAATTTGAAAGTGAACGTGAAAGTCTAAGCGAAGAAGGCATTGCTAAAAGACTGGATTTCTTCCTTGAAAATGTAAAGCAGATGGAAGAATTCGCACAGGAACTAATCAAAGAAAAGGCTGAACAACGCAAAGAGCTAAGAAAACAATACCTTGCCTACATTATGAAAGAAAAATTCTATCCTGCTGACGAAAAACAGTTTGAAGAATGGCCAATAATCGCTCTAAAGCATGAGGCTGAGAGGATTGACAGAATTAAGAATGATCCTACAAAGAAGAAAAATGCTCCAAACTGGAACAAATTCAAAAAGCTCATTGCTGACTTCACTGCTGAGTATAAAAGAAAGAAAAAGGAGCTGGTTGATGCAAAAATGGATACTGCTAAAGCCATATCAAAATGGTCAAGACAGCAGACTGATGAAGCCTACGAAAGGCTGAAGAAAAGAAAGATAACTATTTCAGGCACTTCTAAGAAGCAAGAACAAATGATGAAGCTTGAACAGAAGATGGGAAACCTCGACACACTGTTCTGGTCTACTTTTGTAACAAATCAAGAAAAGGGAGAACAGCTGACTGAAGAAGAGGTAATAGAAAAGGAAACAGAGTACTTCAAAGATACCATCACGAAAATGGGTCTAAAAGAAGAAACTTCAACAAAGCTTCAAATCCTTTTTAAGGCATTAAACAAACCTGCATCTCCAAACACTGCTAAAGACAAGACAGAAGCTGAAAGACAAGAACTTATTGAACAAGAAACTGCAGAAGATATAGCTGCAACAGACAAAGTCATTGAAGAAGCTTTCAAAAGAATGTCTGAAAGTCTGCAGGTGTTTTCAAGGCCATCATCCCTCAACTCATCTTCAAATAAATCTCTCCCAAGAAATCCATTGGGTTCGAAAGTACTAAAGTGGATGTCTGACCAAAAGACCCATGTATTGACTATTGTCAGATCCAATGGAAATGTGAAGTACATATCAAGGAAAGAAGCACTAGGCCTTAGTGTTCAAGATTTGCAGGATCTCCTTGAACTTTCACTGTGTAGGGATGAGGATGACCAGAGTGCAAAGGAATTTGAAGCTGAATTCAAAGAACAAGCTAAGGCACTCTTGATGAGGAATAAAGATCCAGAATAATGACAGGTTTTGGCATTATCTGTTCCAGGGGGAGATTGTTGGGATTAAACCCTACCAGAGGAACAGATAATGTAAAGCCAAAACCAGGTCACAACAGTGGATTCATAATAAGCAGCAGTTTACACTTTGCTCTCCCCTTGAAAGTGAGTTATAACAACTGATGGTCTCTATCTGCTGTTCATATTCAACTACTGCTGTCCTTTCTACTGCTGATGAACACCCTGAAGTATCCAACACTGCTGGTCCTATCTACTGATGATAAAGCACTGCCCAGTCAAGGACTGATCAACCTTGAGGAAAGCACTGACATAAAGGGAGAGCAGCTGTTTAGTAAATTGTTTGTTTTATGTATAGTCAGTGGTTAGGTTAGCAGTGTTTGTGTAAGGACAGTAGATACAGGTTGTTAGGCTGTTAGACGTCGCTTTCATGGTGACGTCAGCTGAGATACCTCAGTGGTTTGGTTTGCCTATAAATGTAACAGTGCCCTGTACTGTTACATTTGATTGACTGAGCGAGTTCTTCTCCTCATGTCTAATCCTTTCATCTTGTGTGCAACCAACCTTGGGGCATCAGGCTGAGGGGGAGTATAGTTTGTAAGCATGACTGTAATTCTTTGCTTTGATTTGTAATCTTTTGACTCTATGTGAAGCAATTGTTTATCAAACTATTTCCTCCTGTGATTGTGTTTACAAAGTTTGTTTTCATTTTCGCTGCACCTAACATGTTTTCATATTCATTGATCATTCATTTTAAACAAACATACACTATCATGAGAGCCTCCAATCCTAACATACTGTCTATATAAAATAAAAGATTTGCACCATTCATATCTCCACGGTCTATATGGAGGTATGTTGGCTAACTGGTCGGGGGTTAAGGGAACAGTTTGGTAAAAGTCTTGCCTTGTTCAGTGTATAGATCCTTCAAGGACCTGGGTTAAATTTAGTAGGACCTCCTTCAATACTTAACGGTATTGGATGGCGGGGGTCCAAACTCTTTGATCCCCTCATATGTAAGCTACTATTAATACTTTAATCTGGCTACTTAGGACTGTATCCCTGCTGACTCAGACTACTTAGCCGAGGGTAACGTCACCTTCATAAGAGGGGCCTACCATAATATGCATTAATAACTTAATTATCTTTCAATAATCCGACCTTTTAGGATTGTATCCTTGCTGACTCAAACTACTGGGTTGAGGGTAACGTCGCCTTCAAAAGAAGGGCCTACTACAATAACTAAGTTAATCTCTTAAAAAGTGCAAAAGTGCGGAAATAATCAAAGGTTACACTATACACGAGTCAGAACCAAGTGATTCATCTTGTCTATCTGTTTTTACTTTTATTTTATTTTTAACATTTTAGTTAGTTTTTATTTTCTAGTTTAAAATCTTTTTCTAACTTTTTGATTTGATCTTACCAACACTATACTACGCTCACGATGGGTGCACTTGCCCATATGTGTGTTTAGTGTTAGTAAATATCGTGTTTTATAAATTTAAAACTTGGCTAAAGAAAGTGTAAAAGGGCTTAAAATATACTTAAACTTATATACACACTTCACACGCATCAGGTCCCCACTCAAAAGGTTTATTCTTTTGAGTTAAGGCTGTGAGAGGAACATCAATCTTGGAGAAGTTTGCAATAAAGCAGCGGTAATAACCCGCGAGACCTAGAAATAAACGAACCTCGGTAGGAGTAGTTGGTGTATTCCAATCCTTAATCGCACTGATTTTGGCGGGATCTACATGTATAACTTGTTCGTTAACAATATGTCCCAAAAATTGAACTTCCCTAAGCCAAAATTCACACTTTGAGAATTTAGCGAAAAGTTGTTCCTTCTTTAGGTGTTCCATTGTTAGACGGAGATGTTGTTCGTGGTCAGCTCGTGTCTTGGAATAAATCAAGATGTCATCAATGAAGACGATGATGAACTTATCTAAATAAGGCTTACAAACCCTATTCATTAAGTCCATGAAGATGGCAGGAGCATTCGTTAAACCGAAAGGCATAACAGTAAACTCATAGTGGCCGTATCGTCTGCAGAAAGCAGTCTTGGGAATATCTTCTTCGGATACGTGAAGCTGATGATACCCAGAACGTAGATCGATCTTCGAAAAGCAGGTAGCACTGTCACACCCCAATCGATGGCGGAAACATCGGGGCATGGCACTGAGCGAAACAGATTGTCCAGATGTTTCCATAACAATTATCATTACCAATTAATTTAAAGTAACATGTCCCGTACCATGTCTTAAAAGATAAAACAATTATTACAGACAAAATCTAGGCAAATAGTTCTGTTCCGACAACTTAGATTTCATTTGTACAAACAACTATTTGTTAGCCTCTAAGACCTTATTCTAGCCTCGATTTCCTAGCAGATAAGTATCCTAAGCACCTGTCACATACATTAAAATAAAAGTCAATATACATAGTGTAAAGGTGAGCATACAAGTTTGATAATAGCATATAGAGTTCGAAAGCGTTACGCATAACCAACACGTACACAGGGTGAAATGAGGCATGTTAGTTATCGACATGAACCTATCAATACCAATGACTGCAGGTTGACTGCCCAAGGCAGTTCGTAATACATGATCACCACTGTAATCCATGCAAATAATTGTCCTTAACAACCCTCGAGTGAACGGGTGCTGAGTCCAAACTAATAGTACTATCGTTGCTAAGGCAAGTAGACAACATTCCATGTGTAAACATAACAAACAAGCATTCATTAAGTCACGTATAACATGCGGTAACGGTTAGCGTTTAAAGTATTGTGTAGTGTGTTCGATGTGATTTAGAATAAGTAACGTATATAACACCCAAAAGTGCATAAAACAAAAAGGGGATCGAGTATACTCACAGCGATGATGGATTGAAGGGAGCGCTAGAGAGTGGGTTTAGCCTAAATAGATTGATAGCATAACGATAAGTGATGCGCAAAACGATACGAAGTACAAGTGGTTCGGACAGCGGTCCGTTCGGATGGTAGTCCGATCGGACAGCCAGTCGTGCGGTTGGTCGTCCGTTCGGATAGTCGTCCGGTCGGATGACTGCTCGAGTGGATTGTTTCTTCCTTTGAGAAGGATGTGTTTGTGTATGATGGCTTGACTTTTGAAGTTTTCGTTGTAGTATTTTGAAAACATTGAAGTACTTCTACCTTTCAGGTCGGTTGATCGGACGGTCGTTCGATCGGACGACAACCCGTTCAGTTGGCACTTCAGTGAGAACAAGTTCACAGCAGGGTGTCACTCGATCGGACGGTTGGCCATTCGGGTGGCATCCTTTGTGCATTGAACTTGTTGACAATTGTTTAAGTGTTGAAGTTCAAATGTCTCATGATTCGGATGGCAGTTTGATCGGCTGGTAGTCCGATCGGACAACAATTCGTTCAACATTCAGACTTCAGGTGTCGGCAAAATGGTTGTGTGGGACCAAGGTGCAAGTCGTTCGGTTGGCCAGTCGTACGATTGGGATGACCATTCGGATAGCAGTCCGTTCGGACGGCACTCCGTCCTGGTTAACCTGTTCATTTTACACTTGGTTGTTTTGATAGTTTGTCGTTTTATCGAGATATTTTGATAACGTGTCAAGCAACAGAAACCTCATCAATACCTGGTGCTCCTGATCGGACAGGAATCACCCAAACCCGATCAGTGGATGGTTCAAGACGACGTTCCATGTTTAACCCAAAATCGATAATCTCGCGGATAGAATACGGATCTTGAACCAACACAACCACAATAATGAGTAGTGAGCCGGCACACGTCCCGATTCTATCAGTTTTAAGTGCATTGAGTGTAAAAGAGTTGAAAGAAAGTTGAAAACCATCTTTCAATCCTTTTTCTTGTTAATATGTTTAGATCTATTAAAGATCTTTGTTTGTTTATGTGGAAATCAGTTAGATCTAAGTTGTTCTTGGTGGATTGAGGCCAAATCATGAAGTTCTTCAAGAACACATGATGACGTCATCCTAGAACAGCTTGATTCTTGATGATTTCACGGTTAAAAGTTAAGATTCAAAAGATAGAAAGGTGTAGGAGTGCGTGTAGATTAAGGAAGTACAATATTTAGGATGAGATCTTACCGAAATCGAGAGAAATCTGAAGAAAAGTGAGGAAAACGAGCTGGTCGGACGTCAGTTACCAAAAGTAGAAAGTTTGAAAGTAACAAGGGGTATTTATAGGGTTACCCGAAGAGGAAAAGGGGCTGGTCGATCGGCTAGGCAACCCGTGAGGACAGCCCGTCCGATCGGACAGCAGTCCGAACGGTCGGCTGGTCGAACGGCTGGCAGCCTGGTCGACCAGTCACCTTGTTCGAGTGTTCGGCGTGACGATTTTTGATGTTTCGATTGTGATTGCAAGCGTTGCGATGCGATAGATTTTTCCTAGTCAAATTACTTTTAATCCCAACTACTCATATCTTGCACTATCTCTTCTCCACTAATTATCATACCTTTTCGATTGCGATTAAGTTCGATTGCAATTGAGTTTCGATTGCGTTTCGATCGACTACCACAACATAACGTAAATAACATGCACAAGTAACACATAAGGCACACACACACGTATAACAATAACCAAAATGCGTATTTCGAGTTGCGAGTGCGGTTGCGATTCGATGTTGATTAAGCTAGATTGATTAGCGTTTAGTTGAGTTTATCGCATTGTTACTTCCTATAGTTTACAGTCACACGTCGATTAAATAGCGAATAACACACATCGATTATTGTGATTATTGACACTTACTCCACATAATACAACTAAAGCGAAAATAAAATAGACTAATTACAAGTCAAAGAAGTTAAAACAGGAATTGAGCCAGAAGAGACAGATCGCAATTAGCAATCATGTCTTCCTTTGACTTCAATCTTGACTTTGACTTCAGAAACACGGGGTGTTACAGCCTGCTCTAGTTGAGGGAATTCCGTCCCGAAATTAGGCCGAAGCCGTAACAAACAACTGCGGGTACTTCGCCTTCATGTCGCTTTCGAGTTCCCAAGTGAACTCCGCGCCTCGTTTGCCTTCCCATCGGACTTTCACAGTAGGAATGCGCGAGCGCCTGAGCTGCTTGGTTTGGCGATCCATAATCTCAACAGGCTTTTCCATGAAGTGTAATGTTTCGTTCACTTGCAGATCCTCTAATGGAACATGTAAGTCGGGCTCAGCTAGGCACTTCCTATGGTTTGAGACGTGGAAATTCGGGTGAACGTTGCTAAGTTCCTCCGGTAGTTCGAGTCTGTAAGCCACTTTGCCGATTCTTTCCAGAATCTTAAAGGGTCCAACGTATCGAGGCGTGGGCTTTCCTTTCTTGCCGAATCGGACCACACCCTTCTAAGGTGAAACCTTTAGTAGGAGTACGTAGTCGCCAACGTCAAATTCAAGGGGCTTGTGTCATCAATCGGCGTAACTTTTCTGACGATTCCGAGCTTTCGTTAGATTGTCTCGAATTTGGAAAATTTTGTCTGTTGTTTCTTGCAATAGCTCGGGACCGGTCAATTGCGAGTGCCCGATCTCGTGCCACACAATAGGCGATCGATATCTTCTTCCATATAGTGCCTCAAATGGTGCCATTTGTATGCTTGAATGATAACTGTTGTTATACGATAATTCAACTAACGGCAGGTATGCATCTCAATTACCACCGAAATCTATAACACACGAACGGAGCATGTCTTCAAGAGTATGGATCGTTCTTTCAGTCTGACCGTCGGTTTGAGGGTGGAATGCGGTACTTAAGTTAAGCGTAGTACCAAGAGCCACTTGAAACGTTTCCCACAGTCGCGAGGTAAACCGAGCATCACGGTCAGAGATGATGTCGCGAGGCGTCCCATGATTACAAATGATCTCGTTGGTGTAGATTCGGGCTAATCGTTCTACCTTGAAGTCTTCTCGTGTTGGCAAAAAGTGAGCGGATTTGGTCAGACGGTCTACAACAACCCAAATGCTGTCGTGACCTGATGACGTGTGCCAGAGCTTTGTTATGAAGTCCATAGCTATACTCTCCCACTTCCACATAGGGATTCGCGGTTGTTCGAGTAAGCCAGAGGGTCTTTGGTGTTCAGCCTTGACCCTTACACAGGTCAGGCATTTTGCAACGTAGAGAGCAATATCCCTTTTCATGCCCGACCACCAGTACTTGTAGCGAAGGTCCTGGTACATCTTGTCGGCACCGGGATGAATAGAATACCGAGATTTGTGGGCTTCGTCCTTCAGAATCTGTCGCAAATCAGTCCGCTTAGGGATCCAAATTCGGTCCAGAAAGTGGAATATCCCATTTGGTTTGTTCACAAGTTGAGCTCCATGGTGATAGATTCGTTCCTTCTTCAAAGTGCGTTCATTAAAACAGGCATGCTGCGCTTCGCGGATGAGGGTTTCGAGATCGTATTGGGCTTGAACAGTGTGAATGCTGAGCAAATAACTCCGTCTGCTAAGAGCGTCGGCAACAACATTTGCTTTGCCTGGGTGATAACAAATCTCACAGTCATAATCCTTGAGAAGTTCTACCCATCGGCGTTGACGAATATTAAGTTCCTTCTGATCAAAGATATGTTGTAGGCTCCTATGATCGGTGAAGATTGTACACTTTGTACCATACAAGTAGTGTCGCCAAATCTTTAATGCAAAAACAACCGCGCCTAGCTCGAGGTCATGGGTTGTATAGTTCTTCTCGTGGATTTTGAGCTGACGAGATGTGTAAGCTATAACCTTGTCTCGTTGCATAAGGACACAACCAAGACCCAGGTTAGAAGCATCACAGTAGACAATGAAGTCGTCGTTTCCGTCGGGCAATGTGAGAACAGGAGCATTGCAAAGCATGTGCTTGAGCATTTGGAAAGCAGACTCTTGTTCAATTCCCCAAACAAAAGGCTTGTCTTTATGCGTGAGAGCGGTAAGCGGCATAGCATTCTTTGAGAATCCTTCAATAAATCGTCGATAATAGCCCGTTAGTCCGAGAAAATAACGAACTTCAGACTGGTTCTTAGGTGTAATCCAACTCTTAACAGCTTCAATCTTCACGGGATCAACGTGAATACCTTGACTATTTACGATGTGACCCAGAAACTGAACTTCCTCCAGCCAAAATTCACACTTGGAGAACTTGGCGTAGAGTCGATTCGCCTGGAGTAGCTCGAGAACCAAACGTAGATGTTGCGCGTGTTCGGCCTTTGATTTGGAATAGATCAAGACATCGTCAATGAATACGATGACGGAATGGTCGAGATATGGTTTACACACGCGATTCATCAGATCCATGAAAACCACGGGTGCGTTGGTTAAACCAAAAGGCATAACAACGAATTCGTAGTGGCTGTATCGAGTGCGAAACGCGGTTTTGGGTATATCCTCCTCCTGAATGCGTAGTTGGTGATAGCCTGAGCATAGATCGATCTTCGAGAAACACATAGCGCCTTGTAGCTGGTCAAACAAATCATCGATGCGAGGCAGGGGATAGCGGTTCTTGATAGTTAACTTATTCAATTCCTGATAGTCGATGCACATCCTGAACGACCCATCCTTCTTTTTGACGAAAAGGACTGGCGCGCCCCAAGGAGAGGTGCTCGGGCGAATGAAGCCTTTCTTAAGTAATTCCCGGAGTTGGTTCGATAGTTCACGCATTTCTGACGGTGCGAGTCGATAAGGAGCTTTGGCAATGGGGTTGGCTCCATGAATGAGGTCGATACGAAAGTCGATATCACGACTTGGTGGTAATCCTGGAAGATCGTCATGGAAAACGTTGGGAAAATCACAAGCAACTGGTACGCTTTTCACTAATGTGTTCCCTTTCTTTTCCTTCTCCGCTACTATAATGTTAGCCAAGAAAGCTCTGTATTCCTTGAGGAGATACTTGCTAGCTTGGACACAGGACATGAGCTTGAGACCTTTCGAAGCAATTTCGCCATAAACACACAATAAATCACCATTCGCGAGCGAGAATCGAATCATCTTATCAAAGCACACCACTTCAGCATGGTTTTCATGAAGAAATCCATGCCTACTATGACGTCAAAACTTCCGAGTTGCATCGGAATGAGGTCGATTGGGAAGATGTGATTGTTGAGCTCGAGAGTACAATCACGAAGAATAGAGTTAATGGCGACAGTTCTTCCAGTGGCGACTTCAACATCGAACGTCGAGGGGAGATGGGAGCGCTTATGACTAAGGAGTTTCTCGAATTTGAACGACACAAAGCAATTATCGGCTCCAGTGTCAAACAAACACGATGCATAAATACCATTCACAAGGAACGTACCATTGACCACGTTGTTGTCAGCCTGGGCTTGGTGCACGTTGATGTTGAAGGTTCTGGCGTGTGCGGCTTGTTGCTGCTGCTGCATCTATTGCTGCTGGTGAGGCTGCTGCTGTTGGGGCTCTTGTTTCACCACCCTGTTCGGGCACATGTTCGCAAAGTGGTTGGGATCACCACATGCGAAGCAGACTCTGGCATTGATCGCGGGCGCCGGAGCTTCTTGTAGGCCTTGCGGGGCTGGGAGCAGAGCTTGATGAGAAGTGGCTTGAGCTGGGGCTTGACGGGGACAAGTACGGCAGTTGGCGGTGAAGTGGCCGTACAGGTTGCAGTGAGCGTAGAAACAACAGGCGAGACCCACCAGGTGATGATAAGAACATGTCAGGCAAGCCGGGTGGGGGCCTGTGTATGCGCGCTTTGCTGGCGGTGCATAAGTAACTGGTGCTGGTCGGTGATGAGGCTGCTGCTGGGCCGGTACGGCTTGAAATGGAGCAGCAGTGGTAGTGACAGCACAGTTCTTGTTGCTGGAGCTGCTGTTGTTGTTCTTCTTCTTGCGGCGTGAGGACTTTGACGATTGAGCGGCGGCTGTTTCAGCAGTTGATGTGGCGGTGGCTTGATGCATGTGCTTCGAAGTCTTATCCCATACACCAACCTTGACCCGCTTGTCGTTGATTTCAGCGGCCAGTAGGTAAGTCTCTTCGATCGTTGTAGTCTTGGTCGCTTGCACGAAATCTGCAACACAGTCAGGCAGGGCTCGGATATACTTCTTGATTGCGATCTCTGGAGTCTTGACTTGATCAGGACAGATAATGCTGAGCTGTTTGAAGCGAGCAGTGAGTGCAGCGTTTTCTCCATCCTTCTGCTTTATGTGCCAGAATTCATCTTCTAACTTTTGGCGTTCATGAGGAGGGCAAAATTCTTCCAGCATGACTTCCTTGAGCTCGTCCCATGATAGACCGTAGGCTGCATCATTCCCATGTTTGTTCCTCTCAGTCGTCCACCAGTCTAAAGCGCGGGACTGGAAGACGCCAGTTGCGTTGAGAGTGCGTAGGTCATCTGGGCAACCACTCTGTTGCAGTGTGACCTCAATGGAGTCAAACCATTGAAACAAAGCTGTAGGGCCTTCTTCTCCGGTGAACTCTTTCGGTCCACATGCCTTGAATTGTTTGAAGCTGAAAGCAGCTTTGGGAGTCTCAGTTCGGGATTCCTCAGATGATTTGCTCATGTTTTCGTATATCTCGCTGACGACTTGGGGTACAACCTTTGCCATTTGCTTAGTGATCATGGCAGCAAGGCGTTTGTCTGCTTGCTTTCGGCGAGAGTCTCGGGTAGCGCGAGATCCAGACAACGACATTGTCTGCAACAGTCATCGTCACAGGACTCAACATGACATATTCGAATCTCACCTCACAATCCTACTACTACTAAAGCTCGGAACACAATGAATCATGTATCGCATAAACACATAGGCACATAAACACAGATTCACAGAAACACGTAATCACGTAAACACGTAGAGCACAGAAGCACAGAAGCATGTAGTCACAAGATGCAGTCAGAATACAGAAACCTATCATTCAAAGTTCGCGCGCGTTCGAGGTTAGCAATCGCGAATAACTTGTCGAGTAATATAGTAGTATCAGCGTATAACATAGCACAAGGTCGTCCATAATTTTAGCGATTTGTTAGCGATGTGTAGTGCGTTGTGTTATTAGCGGAAGCAAAAAGGCGTTAGATCGAAACCAGTAGTACCTTAAAACGCTAACAAATAATCATGAACCACATAAATCACATAAAATCGACGAATTATCAGAGTCAGCAGTTGCGGGCTCAGAATCGAAACACATAAAAATCGAGAAATAGATCGTCTGCGGCTATTAGACATCGACTGACCAAAGTGGTTCGACTATTCTCAAGGACTTGTTGTACACATTTTGACCTTCAGGACTGTGCTCCTACCTCGATTCTTGGGCGTTGGGCACACATCCCGTTAGTCATTTCATGACTTCAGGTCGTTGGAGTCCGTCGAGACTTTGGTGAGAGTTTTGTAAAATCAGATAAAAGTCGGAACAAATCGTCAAGGTTAGGGTTTCACCCCAAGCTTAACAACCTCGTTCCTGTTTTTTATGAAGTAAAAGAGAATTACGCGTCAAAGTATGGATTTCACTCCTGATTCGACGCAAATTCTTGTGTTTATAAGTGAAATGCAGGTTGAACAAGCAATTTAGTCAAGAGTTTGCGGTTTTCACACCTATTCTCAACTTAATCACTTATTCATAATTGAAAATCCGAGTGTAGTGATAGTGCAGCATAGGCGAGAATAGCGAGAAACAGCAAGTATGCTCACACATAGTCCCTACTGGACATGCACGAGTCGGTCTGTTGGTTCCTAACTATAGACTAGGTCTCTAAGACATCGACCCGGACTAGGTTGAGTCTTGCCTAATTCCCTATAGTTATGGTTCTGATACCAATCTGTCACACCCCAACCGATGGCGAAAACATCGGGGCATGGCACTTAATTTAGAGTGGTAGTCCGATCAGACAGCCAGTTCGGATGGTAGTCCGATCGGACAGCCAGTCGTGCGGTTGGTCGTCCGTTCAGACAGTCGTCCGGTCGGATGACTGTTCGAGTGGATTGTTTCTTCCTTTGAGAAGGATGTGTTTGTGTATGATGGCTTGACTTTTGAAGTTTTCGTTGTAGTATTTTGAAAAGATTGAAGTACTTCTACCTTTCAGGTCGGTTGATCGGATGGTCGTTCGATCGGACGACAACCCGTTCGGTTGGCACTTCAGTGAGAACAAGTTCACAGCAGGGTGTCACTCGATCGGACGGTTGTCCTTGGGTGGCATCCTTTGTGCATTGAACATGTTGAAAATTGTTTAAGTGTTGAAGTTCAAACGTCTCATGATTTGGATGGAAGTTCGATCGGTTGGTAGTCCGATCGGACAACAATTCGTTCAACATTCAGACTTCAGGTGTCGGAAAAATGGTTGTGTGGGACCAAGGTGCAAATCGTTCGGTTGGCCAGTCGTACGGTTGGGCTGACCGTTTGGACAACAGTCCGTTCGAACAGTACTCCGTCCTGGTTAACCTGTTCATTTTACACTTGGTTGTTTTGATAGTTTGTTTGTTTTATCTAGATTAAGGAAGTACAAGATTTAGGATGAGATCTTACCGAAATCGCGAGAAATCTGAAGAAAAGTGAGGAAAATGAGCTGGTCGGACGTCAGTTGCCAAAAGTAGAAAGTTTGAAAGTGACAAGGGGTATTTATAGGGTTACCCGAAGAGGAAAAGGGGCTGGTCGATCGGCTAGGCAGCCCCTGCGGACAGCCCGTCTGATCAGACAGCAGTCCGAACGGTCAGCTGGTCGAACGGCTGGTAGCCTGGTCGATCAGTCACCTCGTTCGAGTGTTCGGCGTGACGATTTTTTATGTTTCGATTGTGATTGCGAGCGTTGCGATGCGATAGATTTTTCCTAGTCAAATTACTTTTAATCCCAACTACTCATATCTTGCACTATTTCTTCTCCACTAATTATCATACCTTTTCGATTGCGATTAAGTTCGATTGCGATTGAGTTTCGATTGCGTTTTGATCAATTACCACAACATAACGTAAATAACATGCACAAGTAACACATAAGGCACACACACACGTATAACAATAACCAAAATGCGTATTTCGAGTTGCGAGTGCGGTTGCGATTCGATGTTGATTAAGCTAGATTGATTAGCGTTTAGTTGACTTTATCGCATTGTTACTTCCTATAGTTTACAGTCATACGTCGATTAAATAGCGAATAACACACGTCGATTATTGTGATTATTGACACTCCACATAATACAACTAAAGCGAAAATAAAATAGACTAATAACAAGTCAAAGAAGTCAAAACAGGAATTGAGCCAGAAGAGACAGATCGCAATTAGCAATCTTGTCTTCCTTTTACTTCAATCTTGACTTTGACTTCAGAAACACGGGGTGTTACAAGCACCCTGAAGCTAATCAAAGAGATTATCAATACGAGGTAGGGGATATTGATTTTTTATGGTGAGTTTGTTAAGCTCACGGTAATCGATACACATTCGGAATGATCCTCCTTCTTCTTTACAAATAGGACAGGTGCGCCCCAAGGGGAAAAAGCTCAGACGAATAAATCCTTTATCTGATAACTCCTACAGCTGCTTCGACAACTCTTGCATCTCAGACGCTGCAAGACGGTATGGATATTTAGCAATCGGGTTAGCACCAGGTACAAGGTCAATACGGAACTCGATTTGACGTGCCGGGGGTAAACCAGGTAAGTCTTCAGGAAAAACCTCAGGATAATCCCGAACGACGGGGATGTCTTGTACAGTTTTACCCTTG
This sequence comes from Helianthus tuberosus, assembly GCA_030545235.1. Taxonomy (NCBI): domain Eukaryota; kingdom Viridiplantae; phylum Streptophyta; class Magnoliopsida; order Asterales; family Asteraceae; genus Helianthus; species Helianthus tuberosus. Next base: position 28,081,685 of record CM060419.1, read on the forward strand.
TCTTTCTCCTCTACGACACGTGCCAAGAAAGCCAAATAACTCTTTCTTAGGTATCTCTGGGCTTGGGTGCTTGTCATCAGTTTAAGGCTACTAGCGGGTTTCGCTCCACGAACCTCTAAGGTTTCACCAGACAAAAGAGGCACACGAACAATCGTGTTAAAACAAACCACCTCTGCATGGTATTTGGTCAACTAATCCATCCCTACTATAACGTCGAAACTCCCAAGTTGCATTGGCGTGAGATCAATGGGAAAAAGATGATCGTTGAGGTTCAACCGGCAATTTCGAATGACGGAATCAAGTACAAGGGATTCACCACTGGCTAACTCTAATGTCAAGGGTTTTCTTAGTTTTGTTCTAGGTTTTGCAAGCAATGGTTCAAAGGCTAGGGATATAAAACTCTTGTCGGCACCCGAATAAAAAAGAATAGAAGCAAGTTGGTTATTAACATAGAACATACTGTTCACCACCTCATTGTCGGCACGCGCTTCATTGGCATTGATGTTGTATGCTCATCCATGAGCCGAGTTCGCATTAGCCAACTTCGGGCACTTGTTCCTGTAGTGAGTCAAATCTCCACAATTGTAGCAAGAGCCGGGTTGAAAAGGAGGTCGTGCAGGATTTGCTGGCTGTTGGGCAGGGTTTCGTGCTGCTTGGTTCAGAGCAGGAGGAGAGTGACATGTGTTAGCCAAATGGACATATCTTCCACAGTTGTTGCAAAGACGACACTGAAGATGTGGTTGATGATGACAATTGCACTTGTTACAAAGAGGTGCAGTACCAACATACTGTTTCTTGGCAGGTGGTTGTGCTGGCTGGGTAGGAGCAACTTGATTGGTCTGTGCAACAATGACAAAGTTCTTGGAAGCCTGACGCTTCCTAGATTTCTTCAAGGTTTCAGCTTTCTTTCCCTTCTTCTTTTCTGTCTTGTCAGATGGTTTCTTGTCACCCTTGCGGTGGAGTTTACCCTTCTTGACTTGAGGCTCAGTGAAGGTTGCAGCTAGCTCAATGGCTTGTCTCACTGTGGTAGGGTTGCTGCCGATGACAATATCCTGAACGGGATCAGGAAGACCATCTATGTATTTTTCAATCGCCTTATCCAAAGGTGTGACCATGGTGGGACACAGCAGGCTCAGTTCTTCGTATCGGTCTGTGTAGGCACGGTGCTCTCCACTATCTTGCTTGAGATCGTGGAATTCATTTTCCAGTTCCCTCAGTTCAAGACGAGGACAAAACTCCTTCATCATAAGTGCACGTAGCTCTTCCCATGTTTGAGCCATTTCCACGTTGGCACCTCTGTCCCTCATCACACCATTCCACCAAGTAAGCGCCCTTTTCTGAAACACACTTGACGTAAACTCAACCTTTCGCTCATTCGGGCATTGAACGTGAAGAAACGTACTCTCGAGACTCTCGAACCACTGTAGGAGCCCAGTTGCTCCTCCTGACCCAGAAAACTGAAGCGGTTTAGCCAAATTGAAAGTCTTAAAGTTGCATGGAACAGGTGCGTGGTTATTGTTGTTTGCTTGGTTTAACTGATTTACTAGGTTCGGGAGTACAACAACAATTTGCTGAGCGATCAAGTCTGCCATTGCGGCATCTTGAGTTTGATCACGTCGAGGAGGCATCTAAAAGAAAAGAAACACAAGGAAATGTGTGAGATTGACATAAGACAATCAAAAGGAGTATTGAAAATATCGGCAAAACAAAGGAAGGTGGTCATTTGTTCATTACTTAAAATAATCAAACGACACACTGTGACTAATCAAAGTAAATGGGTCTATATAATGCATAATGAAGACATGATTTAGCCTGTAAGTGGACACTCACCTCAAGAGTTCCCAGGTAAGAGTGACTGGTCTAATTATGTGGATTTGTACGAACACTCTAGCCTTAGACAGAAAACTCAGGGTACAGGTACCCACCCTTCCAGATTGCACGCGTTCACATTATTAAGACCCAAACTTTGACGAGATTTGAAAACATTAAAGGCGTAAAGCCTAAAATTAAATCATCTAAGGATAGATGATTGATTTTCAAATGGAATTGAGATTTGTGTACTTGTTTTTCGTAATCACCTAAGGATAGGTGATGGTATTGTTTTAAGATCTAAACACAAGGTAACTTGTGTTAAGGTCCTAGAAAGGTTATAGTCTAGGTCAAAATTTTACCAATAACCTAATTCCCTATAACCATGAGCTCTGATACCAACTCTTCTGTCACACCCCGACCGCGTAAAACAACAAACCGCGGCGGAATCATCGGGGAGTAGTGAGGCAGAATTATTGTTTCATAACACATGATAATTAATGTCACACCCCGACCACGTAAAACAACAAAATGTGGCGGAAACATCAGGGAGTGTTGTAACAGAATCATTGTTTCATAACACATGGAAATTGAAATATTGTTTTATTAAATAAAAGAGTTAAAATGTCTTGACAATCAAAGAAGTATAACATAAATAACTAGTCTTGCATCTTTTATTGTCACTAAGGCCCAAGTCCGCCTAAGTGTATCTTGATAAATCCTATGCATCATATCCTGAAACACATGTGAAAATAGGTACGTCAGCATAAAAATGCCTGTGAGATACACAGGTTTTGTGAAAATAGAATTCATGACTTATGTTTAAGAAAATGTTTAGTCATGAACCTTGTAATTTGCTTTATCTTGTAAATCATTTGAAAAGCAATAAGATCAGATTATATGTATAAATAAGAGAATAATGTAGGGTTAAATGAATAACCAAGTAAAATGAGTTTGTATAAGATAAGTTGTTTTGTAAATCAATGTCTTGTGAAAATTATGTTATTTGTATAAAATGTTATATGTCTTAAATTGAAATGATTCGAATAACGCTACGATATGTAATACCATACAAGTACTTATATATAGGAAGTACCAGCGGCGTATCCATCATGCTTGTATCATATTACACACGCCTCGTTACTTAAATCACTTACTCAAACCAAACCACCAAAGTAAAAATGTTTATGTAAAATCAAATGTCAAAATGTTTTGTGTATATCAATGTCAAACTGTTTATGTCTGATGTAAATCATGAATTGTGTATATCAATGTCAAAATATTTATGTCTAATGTGAATCATGAATTGTGTATATCAATGCCAAAATGTTTACGTATGGTGAGTGAAATATATCAACTAAACCATATGTAAAATGCACAAATCAAGGTATTGAAGTAAAACATGGTTTAAATCAAAGTTATGTTTTGTGTATCAAATGCATGCTATACTGATATAGACATCTATGCGGTATTGTGAAAATTCATACATCCAAGCCTTGCGACTGTAGAATAAACCCTAGCACAAAGTCTAAGGTCCACCTAGAAATGTATTCGGATTCGGTCATTCCTTCCAATCCAAACAAACCCAGGATTTCAGGAATGGGAATTGTCAAGTCCTATGGTACCACTACCTACTACCGAGCGGCATGATCGGTGTTAATGAATGTACATTGTCCCATTTAAACAAACCAAATGTCATACCCAAAATGTAAGCATGTGATGAATAATAAATGTACTAGGTATGCACACAATGGACATACATATCATAGAATGTAATGTAAAATAATGTACTAAGTATGCACACAATGGGCGTACATAGCATGAAATGTAATGTAAAACAATGTACTAAGTATGCTCACAATGGACATACATAGCATGAAATGTAATGTAAAACAATGTACTAAGTATGCACACAATGGGCATACATAGCAAAACACAACGAAATCATGTACTATAAATGTACTAATGAACATAGCAAGTATATGATGTGAAAGCAGGAAGGCATGAAAGTAACAAGTAGGCACATGTGTTTCACCCCAAAATGTTTGGAAAACAGTAAAAGAGGGGTCTATGTACTCACTTGAGATTGCTCAGAAGTCCTAAGATAACCACCAAGCAATGCTAGAGATCACGGAATCAAACGGCACCTAATATAGTTAACTATGTTAATAAACCGGACCTATATCGGAGGATCAGATAGAATGTGGGTTCGTAAACCAAACGAGTATGGAAACTCATGTAGTATGGTTCAACAAAGCCTACATACTAAATGAAACCTAACCTAAGTGCTTACGACCCGTCTAGGTAGCTTATGCTACTTTAACGCGTCGTTCGCGTAAAACGCGTTCGCCTAACTAGTCCTATGACAAGTATTATATGCCTAACATGTTTAATATTGTTGCCAAATCAGTTTAGATATCAAAATTTATGTCACATATGCTTAATATGAATTTTGGCGTAAAAAGGGCATTTTGGTCATTTACCTAAGGCATATAAACTACCTATCATACAACTACTTAAACGATGTGACCATAAGGTATAACCTCGGATGGTTATTCCCTATACAACTATGGTAACCTAGTATGTTTTGTCGGATCCTAATGATCGACCAACCGGGTCGGGTTCGAAAGTATAAGCGATTGTTTAGATCGCTTACCTTACGACCCTATATAAGCACTAAACTAAAAGTGACGAGCTAAGCATGTTAAAACTTGCTTAACTAAGTTTAGAAAACAGGTTTTGTATCAAAACAAACAGTTTTGATACCCAAGAGTAGTTTGGTTACAAAATACGCAAGAATACGCATTTTGGCCGAAACTACGACTCGTCACTAAGCCTAGATAACGTGGTAATCAGTAGGTATAGTCACAAGAGACTATAACCATCGTGATTACGCTCATGTTATGAAGTTCAAACGAACTTCGCATTGACCATAAACTGGTCAACGCAGAAAGTCAAACAAAGTTTGACTTTTAACGCTAAACGAATAAAGAGAACGAAGGAACACTTACAAAGGGTCCCCGCTAGTAAATCTTGATCGAACAACTCAGGTATGAAGCAAGGGCTTCAACTTAGAGCACTTTTGATCAGATTTGTGAGGAAGAAGTGAAAACTAAGGTGGGTATTTATAGTAAATGGACCACCGTTAGGATCGTTTCTTGAAAACCGTGATCGAATATCATCCGTACACTTGTTGAAATGTTATGGAACCCAAATGGCCCCCCACCATCAGAGATCAACATGTGGAATTGGCCTTTGGAGTGTTTAAAAGCTGTTACTCAGCAGTCAAAACGATTTTCTGCATCTGACCCCTCCTTACGGACCGTAAGGGTGATGGCTTACGGTCCGTAAGCCATCAACTTTGGCAGAATTACACTTTTGGTCCCTGCACCTTGTTTCGTTGCGTAACGGCACTTCTAACACCCGTCAAACCCAATTTCAAGCCCCAAAATGATGTTAAGACATAGGGAACATGAAATATGCTTGAAAACATCTCGAATTTCGGTTCGTTTGGCCGTACGGTTACGATGTTCGGTTAATTACGACGGAAGTCGTAACGGACGCAAAAACGGTCCAAAATGCGCGGAGAATGGAATTTTGACAAGCCAAACACTAAAGCATAATATTATAATGCTTACATAAATTTTTGGATGTCCGGATGTATTCAGAACCTAAGTTATGCGCGAAAGTGCAAACTTGTGCACTTTTTGACGCTTTTAGTCCCTGAATGACCCAAAAGTTTATTTTAGCACACCGAACCCTTCAAAGCCTATTTCTAAGCTATGTAAAGGATATTTATGGTATGTTTAACTTATGGTCATGTTCCGGAATGTCTGTTACAGTTCAAATTGGCATACGTTCGCAGTTTGTCAACTTTAGTCCCTGTAAGCGATTTAACTCGATTTTGCCATACCAAAGCCTTCAAAACTTATTTCTAAGTTATGTAAAGGTTATTTAAGGTATGTTAAGCCTATTTCACTATTCTGGAGTGTTCTTTGCATTAAACGGGTTATATTTACGCATCAGTGCGCGTATAACCTTCCAGAAAGCGATTTAAAGCTTGAAATCGAACAAGAATTGATATGTGCAAAGGATACACATATTTATACAAATCCCAAGTATGAAATACAATATTTCATTGATACAGTATTTGTTTGATGGCCGTGGAGGCACAGGTGTCACAGTCTCCCCTACTTTAGGAAATTTCGTCCCGAAATTTTATTTAGATGAAACATGTGAGAGTTTAAAACATGAAGTTGAAAAGATCAAACAACATTGGTTAGGGTTCTGAACTTCTAGTAACTTTAATAACATCATGCTTGCAATGTAAGAGGGATACTTATATACAAGTATATGAAGCGTCATTGGTGCGTCCACCGTACCTCCATTACATCGTTCTCATTTTGTTATTGTTGTCACTATCGGTTCTTACACATAATAAATCTTACTGGGTTTCTGTGCACTAAATTTCATAATTATGTACGCGTCCATAATTAGGCAATTCCTTGCATAGTTCACACAGTCTATTTTATAATGTGTAAGGGAAAACCAAATGAACAAACCTGTGATGAGTGTGACTAGACCATCATAGGGTCCCTTTTATTAAATCAATAAATGATTTTAATAGACAACCAAGGAGTCTTTTCAGCTTATATCATCACATGTCATTCTTAACCAGATTTTTGAATCAATCTTTTTGACTAGACCCCTACAAGGGTCTCTTATGAATCATGGAGTGGTACTATATAATCCAAGGGTCTTAACTATTACATAGAAGCCCATTAAGGATTTAAGGTAGTACCTTTTTGAATATCCTACTACGAATCCCTCATATGAAGATATGAAAGATTCTACGAGGATTTGGATAACGAATATCCAGAGTATACAAAAACACAAAATGCATAAAAGAAAACACAAGATGCATAAACACATAGTCCTATAACCACAAAGATTGTTTATCTAGATCATTAATTTGTTAATTTGTTTTGCTAACAGAGCATATGTATTTAAAGCACACTAGGAATCCATCTCGTGGGTTTCATTTGGTACTTTAAACATTATCAAGAATCTAACTATAAAGATAGAAAGATTTTTAAAAGAAAAGTTCGATTTCGATTATCAGGAACCGAAATGTTCGAATTTAGGTACACAAGGAATCCAATTAAGGACTCTAAATTGAATGATAATCATCCACAAGGGTCTAATTGTGAAGATAAAAAGATCCCATATTGATTTTAGAAGTTGAAGATATTTTGAAACCTTGCACTAGATGTGCTTTAGTCAAAACATGAAGAAACAAAATGCTTATGAAGTTGAGATGCTAGATATGCCAAGGTGACATATGAAGCAGAATTTGAAAGTTAAGTCAATGTATGAGGAAAATATTTTGAAAACTATGTATGGGATTTCTTTTAAAAAAAATGTGTTCAATGTTTTTGAAACCTTATATATAATACTTTTGAAATCATAAAGTAGATGTACTAGGTAAGTATATTTATAAAAATGTTTTAAAATCATGCGAGATGAATTTTGAAATTATGTATAAGGTTTTTGGAAAACATGAATGATGCTTTTGAAATCATGCACTTGATAAGAAAATATATTGTATTAATATTGTTTTCAGGCTATATGAGACATTTTGAAATCATGAAGGTTTTCTTGAAACATAGCTAATGTTTTTGAAATAACATAGAGAATGCATTTGAAAAAAAATTGTTTTCAAACTATATGAAATGTTTTGAGATCATGAAGATTGCTTTTGAAATACTCTTACTATGTATGTTGAAAAGTCAAAACGTAATGGGTATGAGATTTGAAAATATCCTTAGTTATCTAACCAAAGATTCAAAGGCACAGATGTGCAAAAGCACGATTACTCATAATGCCACTTTATTTTTCTGTACTTCGTTTCTTAGAATGAAACGAGTACTTAGAATTTACCAAGGGAATCATGAGTAAACACAAGCATGGGAAATTCACAAGAGTAGTTTGTAAGGAACATAGTTCCTTAACGTAGGTATTATAGGGAAATGCCATACACACATGTAACTACACTTGTATATCAGAATTTGTGATCAACGATTTATTTATAAACAAAACAGATTGTTTCACATTACAAGAAAATAGAAGAATAAAAGCATAAAACAACAACATTTTCTAGTCAGCCAGCTGCTCATCCGTGGGTTGGATTTGCATTAGCAAGCTTTGGGCAATCCCTTAGGAAATGGCCCATCTCGCCACAGTTGTAACAGGACCCTGGTGAGAAACGAGCTTGAGCAGGATTGTCGCCATCTTGATTTGGACCACTTTGGTTTGGGTTAATTCGACAAGCACTTGCCAGGTGACTAACTCGTCCACATGATACACACAGACGACACGGTAAGTGAGCTTGGTGATGCCCATTACATTTGTCGCATATTGGTGCCGTTCCCTTGTATTGCTTCTTAGCAGGTGGTGTTGCCACCCGGATGGGTCCTGCTTGATTTGGTACGGCTGCAGTTGGACAAACCCTTGCTGTATGACCTATAAGTCCACAAATCTGGCATTTGCGGCACTTCACACTAGCATGATGATGAAGGTTACATTGGTTGCACAAGGGTGCAGTTCCATTGTATGGCTTCCTAGCAGGGGGTTGAGCTGGTTGGTTGGGGCTGGCTTGACCATTGTGAGCGACCACGACGAAGTTCTGAGAAGCCTTTCGCTTCTTTGACTTCTTAGGGGATCCAGTCTGTTCATCCATGGTCTTTGATTCCTTGATTGGTTTCTTGGCTGGTGGTGCTGTCACTTGGCTAGGTCTTGCCTGTTTTGGTGCAACCGCTGCGGGATTCTTTGAAGCTTTACGTTTCTTTGGCTTAGGTGAAGGCTTGGCCTGTGTCTCCTTTGGTGACTCTTGAGTGGCTTCATCCTGGAGACGATACATGGCAATGCCTAAATCCACAGTCTTCAGAATCACTTCGCCTAATCGCTGGGCAAAATTGGCTGTTCGCTCGGACATTTGACCGTTGCTGAGAGGAAGAGACATTCTAGAAGGAAATGAAAGACATATGGAGAAACAGGTGAAAGGTTATCGGATAATCAAAACAGAATGACAACGCATGGAAATTGCGATCATTTGTTTGTTACCTAAGGCAAACAAATGAGACGGTGACTAATCAAAGTAAGCGGGCATATTAATGTATCGCGAAGACATGTTTTAGCCTATAAGTGGACACTCACCCCAAGAGTTCCCACGTAAGAGTGACTGGTCCGATTATGTGGATTTGTATGAACACTCTAGCCTTAGACAGAACACTCAGAGTACAGGCATCCACTCTTCCAGATTGCACGTGTTCACACTATAAGACCCAAACTTTGACGAGGTTTTGAAAATTCAAAGGGGTTCAAAACCTTATAACAGAGGGTTCAAAACCTAGTAATCAATCATCCTAGAACAGATGATTAGTTTTCAAAGTGGTTTTGAAATTTATGTTCTTGTTGTGGTTATCACCAAAGAATAGGTGACGGTATTGTTTTATGTCTAAACGCAAGTAAACTCGCGTTAGGGTCCTAGGAAGGTTATAGACTAGGTCAAAGCATTACTAATAACCTAATTCCCTATAACCATGAGCTCTGATACCAACTTTTCTGTCACACCCCGACCACGTAAAACAACAAACCGTGGCGGAAACGTCGGGGAGTGTTGTAACAGAATCATTGTTTCATAACACATGGAAATTGAAATATTGTTTTATTAAATAAAAGAGTTAAAATGTCTTGACAATCAAAGAAGTATAACATAAATAACTAGTCTTGAATCTTTTATTGTCACTAAGGCCCAAGTCCGCCTAAGTGTATCTTGATAAATCCTATGCATCATATCCTGAAACACATGTGAAAATAGGTACGTCAGCATAAAAATGCCTGTGAGATACATAGGTTTTGTGAAAATAGAATTCATGACTTATGTTTAAGAAAATGTTTAGTCATGAACCTTGTAATTTGCTTTATCTTGTAAATCATTTGAAAAGCAATAAGATCGGATGATATGTATAAATAAGAGAATAATGTAGGGTTAAATGAATAACCAAGTAAAATGAGTTTGTATAAGATAAGTTGTTTTGTAAAACAATGTCTTGTGAAAAGTATGTTATTTGTATAAAATGTTGTATGTCTTAAATTGAAATGATTCGAATAACGCTACGATATGTAATACCATACAAGTACTTATATATAGTAAGTACCAGCGGCGTATCCACCATGCTTGTATCATATTACACCCGCCTCGTTACTTAAATCACTTACTCAAACCAAACCACCAAAGTAAAAATGTTTATGTAAAATCAAATGTCAAAATGTTTTGTGTATATCAATGTCAAACTGTTTATGTCTGATGTAAATCATGAATTGTGTATATCAATGTCAAAATGTTTATGTCTATTGTGAATCATGAATTGTGTATATCAATGTCAAAATGTTTATGTATGGTGAGTGAGATATATTAACTAAACCATATGTAAAATGCACAAATCAAGGTATTGAAGTAAAACATGGTTTAAATCAAAGTTATGTTTTGTGTAACAAATGCATGCTATACTGATATAGACATCTATGCGGTATTGTGAAAATTCATTGTTGGGATTGAACCCTACCAGAGGAACAGATAATGTAAAGCCAAAACCAGGTCACAACAGTGGATTCACAATAAGCAGCGGTTTACACTTTGCTCTCCCCTTGAAAGTGATTTATAACAACTGATGGTCTCTATCTGCTGCTCATATTCAACTGCTGCTGTCCTTTCAACTGCTGATGAAAACCCTGAAGTATCCAACACTGCTGGTCCTATCTACTGATGATAAAGCACTGCCCAGTCAAGGACTGATCAACCTTGAGGAAAGCACTGACATAAAGGGAGAGCAGCTGTTTAGTAAATTGTTTGTTTTATGTATAGTCAGTGGTTAGGTTAGCAGTGTTTGTGTAAGGACAGTAGATACAGGTTGTTAGGCTGTTAGACGTCGCTTTCATGGTGACGTCAGCTGAGATACCTCAGTGGTTTGGTTTGCCTATAAATGTAACAGTGCCCTGTACTGTTACATTTGATTGACTGAGCGAGTTCTTCTCCTCATGTCTAATCCTTTCATCTTGTGTGCAACCAACCTTGGGGCATCAGGCTGAGGGGGAGTATAGTTTGTAAGCATGACTGTAATCCTTTGCTTTAATTTGTAATCTTTTGACTCTATGTGAAGCAATTGTTTATCAAACTACTTCCTCCTTTGATTGTGTTTACAAAGTTTGTTTTCATTTCCGCTGCACCTAACATGTTTTCATATTCATTGATCATTCATTTTAAACAAACAAACACTATCATGAGAGCCTCCGATCCTAACAATTGGTATCAGAGCTTGGACAGTCAAATTCGATCTAACAATCAATTTGACATAACCATTCGGCTCAAAATTCATTGATACTAAGGTTGGTTGTATTTAGTTGAAAAACAGAGTACTGTGTAAATCATGTTCAAAATGGTTATTCGAAAACTCTGTGAATCAACCAAGATGTCATATGACACACAAATTTCACACAACAAGTAAATTCATGCACAAGACACTCATGGTTTCTAGATCTGAAAGCAATATCTGTTAAACCATGAGATTATTTTTATTTTCTAAATTGATTTAAACTGTTGATGTGGAATATGTGATGTTTTCATTAAATACTAAAGTACAAACCTCAGATTAACAAAACCTATGTTCATAAAAGCATTGTTGTTTAGTTAACACAAAAAGAGGGAAATTAAAACTTTAGTTATTTAGATCTTATGTGTTGAAAACAGGTGGAGTTCCTAAAAAGGACAAAATCAACTATGTTCAAATACATTAAGAAAACAGGGGTCAACATAGTCCGCATCATATGTAATGTGAGATTGGATGAAAAACTTGTGAAAACATGACCAAGTCTCTCAAAACATTACTGCAAAATGATTTTGGACTAATATTCACAAAAACTCAGAAGTGTGTTTATCTCAAAACTTTTGAAGTCAAAAGAAAAGAGTATAAACATAAAACACTTATGAGTCAAAGTTTAGGGTAATAATGGTCAAATTAAGCAACTGCTTGTGCTCATTGGTTCAAGGAAGTTCAGGTGACAATTGTGTTCCCAGTGATTGAACTTACAAAAGGACTAGACAAATTTTCAAAGTCATCACATAGAAATTAGATCTACAACAGGATCTTCAAAACTCATGTGTCCATGTGTCCTCATGTTTGCAATCAACTGACACATAAAATGATACCAAACAGTGGTCAAAATATTGTCAAAATATTCTACCACTGCTGTCAAACCACTGACCATTTTCATAAAACTTGAGAATGATATGATTATGTCGTCTATTGAAAATACACCAGATCCTTTTTGATACTGTTCTCAGAAAATCCTTTAACCATTTTTTTTCAAAGGATTTTCTCAAATAACCAGGATATATTATTCATTTTTTTTTTTGGAATAATATATTTGGAACTCTTGCTTGTTTTTGTTGGCAATAGTTTCATCTCCTGTCAGGATGTAATACCTTATTTTTGGTGGTATAGGTGTCCTCATAAATGGGTCAAAAGGAAATGGTACATATGTCATGATCATGTCATACTCAGGCTTGTTCCTAAATTTTCATCAAAAATTGATTGCAAACTGTGCTTGAATTACTAGGGTACTCATGTTTTAATTGAATATTAAACGAAAATGAGTTGCCTTAGCAAAAAGTTTTCATCATCTGGGGTACTAGACCACTGTCTTTCAAAATTGACATGTGGCAAAACCTTGAATGAAAATCTTCAAAACTGTTGCTGAAACACCTGTCCTTCAGAGTTGTACTATTTACCCTAACCACTGTTTTGTTCCAACGTCTGATCTCTAAACACTGTCCACTGCTGAAAGTTAATCACTGATCCCTCATTTTCTTGAAAAGCACTGATGCTCAAAATTAGTGTCTTATTCACTGATATGCTATCCACTGATAGTAAAAATCATCCACTGCCCAAAATTTTTACCGTTGTAACCACTGATGCTTGATACGTCAGTGGCCCTTAAAACAACTGTTCTCCATACTTTATCCACTTCATCAGTGTTTGACACGTGGTCAGTTTTTAGCCCTCAGATCTTAATAACCGCTACCACATCAGCGATCATTTTTTTTAAAATAAAACCCTGCCCTAAACCCCAAACAGGGTTTTACACTGTCGAATTGAATTCCAAAATTCTCTTCTCATAGCAGTTTCCAACCCTTCTTCTCAAAATCTCCAAAATCCACCTTCGTTCTTCTCCGCAACAATGACAAAATCAAAATCAAAACCTAAATCACCATCACCTTCCAAAGAGGTCGCTCAAACGGCCGAAGAACCCATCGAAATACCATTCACACAATCTCACAACTATCTGGGTTTACTCACAAAACCTACTGATAATCACACCTTTGACACCATCATTGATACATTATCTGCATCAAAGTACAAAACTTTGTTGACAGCAAATGCTCCCATCTATCTGCAAACCCAGAGAGAGTTTTGGAAAAAGGCGTCGCTTGAAAAACAAGACGGAAAAGTCATAGCCATTAACTCCTTAATACAGGGTAAAGCAGTTCAAATAACCCCACAGTCGATCTCCGAAGTCTTTAATCTCAACGATCAGAAAGGTAAACTCTCTTTTGAGAAAGCCGAGATGAAGACTGATTTCGTAAACAGGGGGTATGCAGAACAATCAAAGGTTGATACCTTACAAAAAGGTTATTTTCCTTCTGCTCCAAGATTTTTATTTCACACACTTCTGATGTGTGCTTCGAATAAAACAACATCTTTTAACGAAATACCATTGAAAATTCAATGCCTGGGTTACGCTATTTTGAATAATAAGGACTACAACTACTCCCAGGAGATTTTCAATGACATGGTGAAAAACGTTGAAAGTAAAGCATTTTTACTTTTTCCAAGATTTTTGAGTTACTATTTTGAACAAAAATTTGAAAAGGAAAATTTAAATTTGCTAAAACAAGGTGTTCAGTGTCAAATAAAAAGCTTAACAAAAGAAACATTTTCAAGAATGATGGCACCAATAAAAACAAAAGCAGGGGTACCTGAGCAGATTTTAGTGGTTACAACTGCTCCTCAGGTATCAGCTGCTGAGCCCACTGCTCCAGGTGATCATAGCAGCACAACCACTGCTTTGAAACCCACACCTGACATAACCAAAAAGACCAAAAGAAAAACATCCAGAAAACCCACCAAACCCAAAACAAATGCAACTCTGGAAGATGAGATCCCAGAGGAAATGCCTGTGACAACACAAAAGTCACCACAAACCACTGCTGCTACTTCCTCACAGCACTTGGAAGAAAGATCTCAACCCATACCTAAAACTCCTCCTGCATCCTCACAAAAGGATCAGGTTGTAAGCACAGGGACACCACAATATGAAGCTCTGAATCCACTCGGATCCATCTTCCTCAGTCCTGATCCCAAGGACATGTCTCTTTCAACCCCCATCCCCTCACCAATAATAATGCCACAATCCATGCTACCTTTGTTGCATGCAGCTGCTATAGCTCAGACACAAACCAGTTCCTCTCTATCACCTGTCACTGAGAGTATACCCCCACAGGTGACTGGGTCTGATGCTACTACTCCTGCTATCCCAGCAACAATTGAGGAAGTTACACCCCCTGAGTTACAAGTAACTCTCGGTGGTAGTTCAAGTGGAGCAGCAACTACAACTGGTGGATCAACAGGTCTCCAGTTGGCCAGTTGTTTCATAAATCAGACTCCCTTGAAGGCAATTTCTTCAATAGCACCAATGTTAACCACTAGTGAGCCTATTTTGACCACTAGTAACATCAAAGGTTTATCAAGTGCTGAAGAAAGAAGTCCCCAGTACCAAGAACAAGGGGCATCAATGGGTGATTTTTGGGACTCTGTTCCTAAGACACACATTGATATAACCACTGCTGGTGGGGATTCAGATGATCCTACTAAAGTAGGTGATGATTCAAAATATCAGGAATTGACGGGCAGAGTTGACAAACTTGAAGAATCAGTTGCTGAAATAAAGAAGATGGTGCAAGAGATTTTAAAAGCTCAGAAAGCACAAGCCACTGCTATTCCTGCTCAGGCACCTGCACAACATGCATTTGCTAAAAATGAGCTTTGGAATATTTTTCAACCCATGCTTGAAGCACAGCAACTTATGGCTGACAAAAAGCATGCTATTCAAGTACAAATGCTGACCAACATGGTTGAATCAAGGTTCAAGGACACTCAAGAAGATATCAAGGCTATCAAGGCAAGCATTCAAAGTGTCTCTGGCAAAGCTCCTTCTTCCATATCATTCCTTGATAACCCCCCTTCAGATAATGCCAAAAAGGGGGAGAATATCAAGCTGTTGAGAAAAATGAATACGAAGGGAATAGAGCATGGCCTCTACATTGAGCCGGAAAAAGAAAAAGAAAAAGAAAAGCAGGTCTCAAAACCTGTTAATCAAACAGCTGATACAACAGTAGTTACAAAAACTGCTGTCAGTAGCCAAACAGCTGCCATCTCATCAACACACACACCTCCAACACACACCACTCTACCACACACCACTACAACTACTACTCCACCATCATCATCTACAATCATACCATCACCACTGCCTCCTGTCATAAAACAGAAGACAACAGATGTTACAACATCTGTTGTAATGACAACAGTGATTGAAACACAAGTTGTTTCAACTACTGTCAGTCAATCACTGCCACAAACCACTACTATCCAATCTACCACCAGTGATCCACCCAAAACATCATCTGCTCCTTCTTCTTCATTAAAAAGGAGAAGGAATCTCATATCAGATGATGATTCATCACCACCATCAAAAATTACCTCACCGCTTCCATCCCCTGCTCAAAAGCAGAAGACAACTGCTGACATATCAGCAGTTGTAATGACAACAGATGTTGAGACACCAGTTGTTTCAATAGCTGTTAGTCAGTCATCTTCCACTGTTTCCACCAGTCTTGCATCACAACCTCCTAAGCTTTACAAACGAAAAAGAGAAACAACTCAGGACACTGATGAAAAGTATGATCCTGTTGCTGCTAAGAATCCACTGGAATTAGAAGCTGTGAAAAATGAGATGAAACAATTTTACACTGAGGATGATCCTTCAAAAAGGAAATTTCCTTCTCTCATAGGTTTCATAATTCCAGAAGACATGGATGAATATCTTGAAATGAAAGTAAGACAAGCAAGGATAAGAGCCAAAATTGAATGCAAGAATCAAGGCAATGAAGCTATCTTGAAAAGAAGAGAATTCCTGCTCAACAAGGTTAAACAAATAAAAGAATATGCAAGTGATTTGAACAAGGAAATGTCAAGCATATCTCCTGAAGCAGATCAACGAAATGAATTGAGGAAGGAATATCTTGCATACATAATGAAAGAGAAGTTCTATCCTGGTGAAGAAACAGATTTCAAAGATTGGCCAATAATTGCATTAAAGCATGAGGCAAAAAGAATTGAAAAGGTTAACAATGATCCAAGAAAGAAGAAGACAGCTCCAAATTGGAATAAATACAGGAAGCTCATAGCTGATCTTATTTCTGAATACAAGAGAAAGAAGCATGAGTTGGTAGATGCAAGAGTGGATTCTGCAAGTGCCATAGCAAAATGGACCAAGCAGCAAACAGACGAAGCTTATGAAAGACTTAGGAAAAGGAGGGACACTCCTAAAAAGTCTGACTACAAAAAGCTAAAGGAACAGGTCAAGACCTTTGAAACACAGATCAGCACAGCAGAAGCCTTTGTTACAAGGTTGAGAAAAGAAAGAAAGGAAATGCTGACTGTTGGAGAAAAAAGGCATAAAGAAGATGATCTGATTGAAGAAGCTACCAAGAAATTGGCTTCAGATAAAGAAAACTTAGCAAAACTACAAGACCTTACCAAAAGGGTCAAAGTAGTAAGCAAACCATCATCAGCAGATATCACAGACAGTGAGCTTGATCAACAACAGAAACAGGAGCTGCTTGACAAAGAAGTTGCAGAAGATATAGCTGCAGCAAACAAAGTCATAGAAGAAGCTTTTAAAAAATGTCTGAAGTTCAAGATACTGCTTTACAGTTTTTCTCAAGGCCAAATGCATCCAGCTCATCAGGAAATAAATCTCTCCCAAGAAACCCATTTGGTTTAAAAATACTAAAGTGGATGTCTGATCAAAAGACCCACGTATTGACCTTGGTCAGAACCAATGGAGAAGTGAGGCATATATCAAGGAATCAAGCACTAGGCCTGGGTGTTGAAGATCAACTAGATCTCCTTGAGCTTACACTGTGCAGGGATGAAGATGACACAAGTTCCAAGGAATTTGAAGAAGAATTTAAAAGACATGTAAGGGAACTTCTGGTGAGGAATAAAGATCCAGAATAATGACAGGTTTTGGCATTATCTGTTCCAGGGGGAGATTGTTGGGATTGAACCCTACCAGAGGAACAGATAATGTAAAGCCAAAACCTGGTCACAACAGTGGATTCACAATAAGCAGCGGTTTACACTTTGCTCTCCCCTTGAAAGTGATTTATAACAACTGATGGTCTCTATCTGCTGCTCATATTCAACTGCTGTTGTCCTTTCAACTGCTGATGAAAACCCTAAAGTATCCAACACTGCTGGTCCTATCTACTGATGATAAAGCACTGCCCAGTCAAGGACTGATCAACCTTGAGGAAAGCACTGACATAAAGGGAGAGCAGCTGTTTAGTAAATTGTTTGTTTTATGTATAGTCAGTGGTTTGGTTAGCAGTGTTTGTGTAAGGACAATAGATACAGGTTGTTAGGCTGTTAGACGTCGCTTTCATGGTGACGTCAGCTGAGATACCTCAGTGGTTTGGTTTGCCTATAAATGTAACAGTGCCCTGTACTGTTACATTTGATTGACTGAGCGAGTTCTTCTCCTCATGTCTAATCCTTTCATCTTATGTGCAACCAACCTTGGGGCATCAGGCTGAGGGGGAGTATAGTTTGTAAGCATGACTGTAATCCTTTGCTTTAATTTGTAATCTTTTGACTCTATGTGAAGCAATTGTTTATCAAACTATTTCCTCCTTTGATTGTGTTTACAAAGTTTGTTTTCATTTCCGCTGCACCTAACATGTTTTCATATTCATTGATCATTCATTTTAAACAAACAAACACTATCATGAGAGCCTCCGATCCTAACATTCATACATCCAAGCCTTGCGACTGTAGAATAAACCCTAGCACAAAGTCTAAGGTCCACCTAGAAATGTATTCGGATTCGGTCATTCCTTCCAATCCAAACAAACCCGGGATTTCAGGAATGGGAGTTGTCAAGTCCTATGGTACCACTACCTACTACCGAGCGGCATGATCGGTGTTAATGAATGTACATTGTCCCATTTAAACAAACCAAATGTCATACCCAAAATGTAAGCATGTGATGAATAATAAATGTACTAAGTATGCACACAATGGACATACATAGCATAGAATGTAATGTAAAATAATGTACTAAGTATGCACACATGGGCGTACATAGCATGAAATGTAATGTAAAACAATGTACTAAGTATGCTCACAATGGACATACATAGCATGAAATGTAATGTAAAACAATGTACTAATTATGCACACAATGGGCATACATAGCAAAACACAATGAAATCATGTACTATAAATGTACTAATGAACACAGCAAGTATATGATGTGAAAGCAGGAAGGCATGAAAGTAACAAGTAAGCACATGTGTTTCACCCCAAAATGTTTGGAAAACAATAAAAGAGGGGTCTATGTACTCACTTGATATTGCTCAGAAGTCCTAAGATAACCACCAAGCAATGCTTGAGATCACGGAATCAAACGGCACCTAATATAGGTAACTATGTTAATAAACCGGACCTATATCGGAGGATCGGATAGAATGTGGGTTCGTAAACCAAACGAGTATGGAAACTCATGTAGTATGGTTCAACAAAGCCTACATACTAAATGAAACCTAACCTAAGTGCTTACGACCCATTACGACCCGTCTAGGTAGCTTATGCTACTTTAACGCGTTGTTCGCGTAAAACGCATTCGCCTAACTAGTCCTATGACAAGTATTATATGCCTAACATGTTTAATATTGTTGCCAAATCAGTTTAGATATCAAAAGTTATGTCACATATGCTTAATATGAATTTTGGCGTAAAAAGGGCATTTTGGTCATTTACCTAAGGCATATAAACTACCTATCATACAATTACTTAAACGATGTGACCATAAGGTATAACCTCGGAAGGTTATTCCCTATTCAACTATGGTCACCTAGTATGTTTGGTCGGATCCTAATGATCGACCAACCGGGTCGGGTTCGAAAGTATAAGCGATTGTTTAGATCGCTTACCTTACGACCCTATATAAGCACTAAACTAAAAGTGACGAGCTAAGCATGTTAAAACATGCTTAACTAAGTTTAGAAAAAAGTTTTGGTATCAAAACAAACGGTTTTGATACCCAAGAGTAGTTTGGTTACAAAATACGCAAGAATACGCATTTTGGCCGAAACTACGACTCGTCACTGAGCCTAGATAACGTGGTAATCAGTAGGTATAGTCACAAGAGACTATAACCATCGTGATTACGCTCACGTTATGAAGTTCAAACGAACTTCGCATTGACCATAAACTGGTCAACGCATAAAGTCAAACAAAGTTTGACTTTTAACGATAAACGAATAAAGAGAACGAAGTAACACTTACAAAGGGTCCCCGCTTGTAAATCTTGATCGAACAACTCAGGTATGAAGCAAGGGCTTCAACTTAGAGCACTTTTGATCAGATTTGTGAGGAAGAAGTGAAAACTAAGGTGGGTATTTATAGTAAATGGACCACCGTTAGGATCGTTTCTTGAAAACCGTGATCGAATATCATCCGTACACTTGTTGAAATGTTATGGAACCCAAAATGGCCCCCACCATCAGAGATCAACATGTGGAATTGGCCTTTGGAGTGTTTAAAAGCTATTACTCAGCAGTCAAAACGATTTTCTGCATCTGACCCCTGCTTACGGACCGTAAGGGTGATGGCTTTCTGTGACAACTCGTAAATTAGAACCCTTCTTTGCATCTTGATGTAACATGCTTGAACGTTATGTGTTTATATATTTTAGTAAATGAAAGTTCGTGATTATCTTAATGTGCTATGTGTTATTAAGGTGTACGTATGAAGTATAATTTTATACAAGTATGTATGTAGTGCACCGGAACCAAAACACAAGGACCCGACTCGAGACCGCTTGGTCTCGAGTGAACAGTAAACCGTGGGCCGGTTGGGCCATGCACCTCCTTTAGCCCACCCGAAAGCCATTAGGGTGCACTAACTTGGAGCGAGTATATAACCTTGGTGGATAGCCAACCTTGCCATTTTTGGGGCAACCTACACACACACTCCTACATTCTCTCTCACTAAAACCCTAGAAGCACAAACCTTCTCTCTCTCTCTCGGATCAAACTGGTCGACCACAAGAGGGTTCTCGGATTAGCTTGTGCACACCAAGTAAAGCTTCATTCTTCACCACTACTTCTCTAACCGGTTAGTGATTCATGTTATGTATTGTATCTCGGTTGATGATGATGTGTTGTATTCCGGTTGAGGATGATGTATGATGAAGTTATTTGATAATATGTTTGCTTGTTAAGTTTTATGCATGATGAATACATCCTCTTGAATAGACGGTACTA
Source organism: Helianthus tuberosus (assembly GCA_030545235.1). Taxonomy (NCBI): domain Eukaryota; kingdom Viridiplantae; phylum Streptophyta; class Magnoliopsida; order Asterales; family Asteraceae; genus Helianthus; species Helianthus tuberosus. The sequence goes on from CM060419.1 coordinate 28,102,227, forward strand.
AGATTGTTGTTATATGATGATGTAATGTCGGCTTGGTATAGATAATATGTGATGGATCATGAATGATTGTAATCGGCTCTATATGGTTTGAATCCGAATGGCTTGGTTATGTTTAGGAGGTTTATTGCTCATGAAATCGGATTTGCATATGTGTGTTAGATAATGTGCGTGGTTAGAATATATGATAGGATAGGGTTGTTTGATTAATCATATTGCAAAATGTGGAAAGCCCTAAAATGATGAACAAGTTTGAAGGTTAATATGAATATTTGAATATGATATGAACATGTTATGAACATTTGAAAAATGCTTGTTTGATCCGTTTTATGTGAGTATTAGACAAGAAAACATGTTGATGAATTTTGGTTGGATAGTACACAAGATCATGAAATCAGAATTCTGTTGGCTAGTACAAATGCTGGCAATTAGCAGATGTGCCAGTCGAGACCCCCGGTCTCGACTCGAGACCATTAAGCCACAACTCGAGACCGCAGTGCTTGCGACTTGAGACCAGAAGCGTGACAACTCGAAACCGCGGATTGCGACACAGGTTACGAGTCGAGAACCCCTAGTCTCGACTCGAGACCACAAATTACCAACACACGAACAACATGACTCGAGACCAGGTTACGGGTCTTGTTGCGACTCGAGACCTGACTCAAAGCCAACAGGTCTCGAGTGATGAAGACTAAACCGAGACAACACCGTCTCGACTCGAGAACTCTAGTCTCGACTCGAAACCACCTGATTGTGTAATCTGTTAGGCTTGCACGGTTACAGGCCTAAGTTTTTGGGCCGAACATATGGACCTTATGTGTTACTGTTGAATGTGCATGTTGTGCACTGTTGATTTGGACTACCATGAATAATACTTGTATGCAACGTGCTAGTACGTGTAGAAAACATACGCGCATTTCTTGGTTTGAACCTGACGTATATGATAACCATGTTAGGACGTGGTTGACCACTAGCATCTAGACTTGACTTTTCTGTGTATCTGCCGAGCAAACCAAGGTGAGTTCAAACCCTCTACAAAGCATGGGATTCCCAGGGGTTGGGAATGGGGTTAAGGAACATGGATTACTCGTCCTTTCTTGGGTAGGACAGTATTGGTTCATGAATATAATTCCTCGTCCTCATGGAAAGATAACTCGTACTAGACCAAAACTCTATCACGAAGTCCCTCCTTTTTATATCGACTTAATCGCCGGGCCAATGGCGAGCGGGTCATTAGTTAGATAGCGCTATTTAGGTCTGACAAGCCTCACACCGTGCCGCAGAGGACGGGCGTGAACTAATGGATCTGGGCACGTCAATGATGATAGACATTGACAGTTCAGGGCACATAAACATGACTACAGTCAGCAGTCGATATGGTAACGAGTCTAGTGTATACATGGGGTAGCCCCCACGGCCGAAATGCCAGATAACTAACACGGGGTAGCCCCCACGGCTGTATTGCCAGAGTAAATGGGTAAACGAATCACGTTTTCAACTATGGGGTAACCCCCACGGCAGGATGCCAGTTAAAGGAAACTGTTTTTGGAACAACTTAAAAATGAACACCCAACCGTGAACTCACTCAACTTGTTGTTGACTCGTTACTACATGCTTTGCAGGTCAATAGGTACTTAGCTGAAGCTTGCATGGAAGAGAGTCGTTGTGGGACATGGACAGCTGTGTGCCATGTTAAACTTTGAAACAATTAAACTTATGTTTTGGTTTTAAACGTTATGCTTCCGCTTCCAACTTAAACTATGTTTTGTTTGGACACCAATTGTATTGGTTGGATTTTTATCATCACTTACATGCTTGTTCAATATAATTGGTGGCTGGATCCTGGTCAGTCACGCCTCCAAGCGGTGGAATTCCGCAGGTGGATTTTGGGGGTGTGACACTTACGGTCCGTAAGCCATCAACTTTGGCAGAATTACACTTTTGGTCCCTGCACCTTGTTTCGTTGCGTAACGGCACTTCTAACACCCGTCAAACCCAATTTCAAGCCCCAAAATGATGTTAAGACATAGGTAACATGAAATATGCTTGAAAACATCTCGGATGTCGGTTTGTTTGGCCATACGGTTACGATGTTCGGTTAATTACGACGGAAGTCGTAACGGACGCAAAAACGGTCCAAAATGCGCGACGAATGGAATTTTGACAAGCCAAACACTAAAGCATAATATTATAATGCTTACATAAATTTTTGGATGTCCGGATGTATTCAGAACCTAAGTTATGCGCAAAAGTGCAAACTTGTGCACTTTTTGACGCTTTTAGTCCCTGGATGACCCAAAAGGTTATTTTAGCACACCGAATCCCTCAAAGCCTATTTCTAAGCTATGTAAAGGATATTTATGGTATGTTTAACTTATGGTCATGTTCCGGAATGTCTGTTACAGTTCAAATTGGCATTCTTTCAGAGTTTGTCAACTTTAGTCCCTGTAAGCGATTTAACTCGATTTTGCCATACCAAAGCCTTCAAAACTTATTTCTAAGTTATGTAAAGGTTATTTAAGGTATGTTAAGCCTGTTTCACTATTTCAGAGTGTTCGTTGCATTAAACGGGTTATATTTACGCATCAGTGCGTGTATAACCTTCTAGAAAGAGATTTAAAGCTTGAAATCGAACAAGAATTGATATGTGCAAAGGATACACATATTTATACAATTCCCAAGTATGAAATACAATATTTCATTGATACAGTATTTGTTTGATGGCCGTGGAGGCACAGGTGTCACAATTAAAGTTAAGTTTTACAAGTTTAAATTATTACATTGTCTTAGTTCAAACAAAACACATAACATAAAAGATGATAACTTTCTTGATTTTAGATTGCTAAGGCCCAAGTCGCCCTAAGTGTAGCTTGCTCACATCAAACATTCGCTCCTGAAACATATGTGAAAGTTAATACGTCAGCATAAAAATGCCTGTGAGTAACATAGGTTTAGTGTTGAAGATTCATGACTTTGAATGTTAAAAGAAATGTTTAACGAAAAAGTAGTATGGTTAAGTAAATAACCAAATGAAAATAATATGTATAAAAATATGTCATGTCTTGTCCTTGTTGAAGTGGTTTAGATAACGCCACGATATGCAATACAATAAAAGCGCTTATATATAGAAAGTACCAGCGGCGTATCCACCATGCTTTTATCATATTACACACGTCTCGTTACTTAAATCACTTATTAATAACCATGAAATAATGTTTTGTTTAAATGTCAATGTCCAATGTCAAATGTCATTTGTAAATAATGTCTAATGTCAAGTATAAACAAATGTCTTTTGAAATCCAATGTCATGTACAAAACAAGGTCTTTGAATAACCAAAAGTTAAAATCAAAAGTTATGTTTTGAAACCATTGCTTTTATCGATATGAACATTTATGTGGTTTGTCTATCGCATACATTCAAGCCTTGAGACTGTCGGATAAACCCTTATCAGGATCAAGGTTTATCAAAAATGTATTCGGATTCTGTCATTCCCCTTCTGAAATTCCTAGAAAGCGGGAACGGGATTTGTCAAGTCCTATAGCGCTATTACATACTACCGAGCGGCGTGATCAATGTTAATGAATGTACTACTAACTCATTAAACATACCAAATGTCCTTTTCAATGTAAGCATGTCATGAGAAATGTCTTTGTAAAACCATGCATTAGGCATACAAAGTCAATATGCCAATAAAATGTGTTTGAAACCAAATGTTAGGTATACTAAGTCAATATACCATAAAAATGTCTTTGAAATAATGTATTATATGTAATATGTTATAAAACATGTATAATATCATGAAAACGAAAAGTAAAGTTGTGCACATATGCTTCACCCCAAAACATTTGAAAACGTAAAATAGGGGAACTATGTACTCACATTTGGGTGCGTTTTTATATGTTAACACAATCCCTCAAATTGTTTATTCGTCCTAAATTAAATAAAAATGATTTAATAATCAAAAACTCACAAAAATACCTAAGTTTCTCCGATACTAAGAATTTTCACATAACTTCGAGATTTTCTCGAAAAGTTATTATTTTTTATTATATTGGTGTATTTATATATATATGAGTTCATATATATTTAAAAAAAAACTTTGCGACTTGAACGAATTTATTGGTGACCCTCATCATGTTATACGCAATATATCTACGATTTGCGCGTCGTAATATATATACTCAAATGTAACATACTAATAATAGCGTAATACACATAATCTTGTCAAGTATTAACAAGTCATCATACACATATTATAAATCACATAACATCTTGTAACACATAAAACTTACCCAAGAACAACCCATTCTAGTGTACATTGAAAAACGCGTATTTTAGCGATTTGGTAACGTTTTTGGGCCTCGGAAGTCATGTATGACTAGCCAAACACCAAGTAAACTTAATATAAGTTAAAATAATTCTTTTTATAGCAAAAATATCAGTTTAGTTACTGATCTAAGTCAGTTTTATAAAAATCCTCTGAAAAGCCGATTTTTAACCGTTTAACCGCATAGTTTTGCATCAAACGTTACCCTAACCATCCCAAATCGTAACGACTTGATATTTTAACATAACCCATGTTATTTACTGAATAAAATAGTGGTTATACTCATGATAGTTCAGGTCTCACATAAAGCACATAAATCATGCAAATTTCACATATTTTACCACTTTCTAAGCTACATGTACAACATGCAAAGCTATCAAACCTATGACAAAGTTTCATGCCATTATAATATACCAAATAATGTTATTTTTAGTGTTTATAATCTGTTCTAAAACATTTTTGTCATCCAATCATTTTTTATCATTTCTTGAGCTTTAAATCAACATGTATTCTTATGTACAAGTGTCTAAAGCACACTATCATATCATCATCATTTCATATGAATTTAAATGCATTAAACATGTAATTTATTCATGTTTACTTACTGATTTAATTGAAAATTCATCATATCATACACAAATCATCAAACACTTGCATTTTAACTATCATTCAAGAACATGCAACAACTTAAAAATTCTCAAATATGTCTAATAAATTTTTGGCCATTTACATGTCAAAATACTAACATTATTTCAAATTACAACTCATGATTCAATCACTCCTTTATATCTCTAACATATTTGCACATAATCTTGTTCATGCAAGCAAACATCCTAAACTAGTATTTATCAAAAATCAACTCAAACTAAAATCTCATACACATACATATATTTACGGTTATATATACACACATATATACTACCATTTTTATTTTGTATCAAGACCCATTTCTTTTTATATTTCAAGTTTGTGAAAAATTCCAAGATTCAAGAGAAACTTCCAAATCATCAAGAACAACCAAGAATCAAGTGTATGATTTAAAAATAAACTTTATACCTTCAAGATTCAAGTAAGTTTTTGATGAGATTTTGATGATATGGAGATTGATATCACTTGAAAACACCTGGTAAGGGAGTGGAGTGAAGTTGTGAATAAAATGATCTTGTAAGATATCACCCCATACTTATAATCTTCCAACCAATATCTTGTCCATAAAATCAAGCAAGATCTTAATAAAATAAGAATGAAATCTAGGAGATATGGTGTGATCTTGGTGGGGTCCTTGTGACCGTAAATTATATGGGGGGGGGGGGTAAGTGTAATTTTTGAATGGTAAATTAGATAATAGTTGGAGGTTAAGTGTAATGTCTAGTGTTTTAATCCCGGTTTATGGCGTTTTATATTATTTTTATTATTCTATAAAAATAAACTCGCCAAAATATTACAGAAATAAATATCAGTTGCCGAGACTGGTTGCGTTGTCTGCGTTTTGCAGTAGAAACACTGTGTTACGCACTAACACACGGTACGCGCTTAAACTTTGAAAAATAACGTTTTTAAGGGTTTTAATATATTTTTAACACGAACATGATTAGAAATAAAATTTTAATCATAACAGAATATTTTTAGGATTTAAATATTATCCGGGCGGTCACCAACGTTTGTTACGTAGTTTTGTCGCAAATAGTTCTAAAGTTCGAATAAACATGTTTTTGCCATACAGAATCCTTCGAAACTTATTTCTAAGTTATGTAAAGGGTATTTAGGGTATGTTTGGCTTATGTCACAGTTCCGGAGTGTACGTCGCGTTAAACTGATTATGTTTACGTAACGGTTTATGATTTCACTTCCAGAACATGTTTGAGAGTTCGGAATTGAACAATGATTGAAAACGTACTAATGTCACAAATAATTAAACAAATATTGAAATTAAAACACCATATTTCATTAAATACAAAGTTGTTCGGAACAGTACAAGGATTAAAATTCACAGATGTCACATAAATAAAAGTGATTAAATATGTATTTAGGAAATATATATTTAGAAGACACCATGTGTGTGATTGTTTGTATATTTTGTGTATTAGTTATATTATTTTATGACATGAAATAATATAACTCATTAAAATACCAAGAATCACAATCCAAAATAATACCAAAATTCCAAGAATAAATATACACATTTACACCAAATATTGGTAAAACCGAACTATGGAATAAGACTTACAAAATATTCCGGAAAATTTATTCACAGGTATATTTTGGTAAATAATATTTTGGACACCAAGGAAGTAAAAACATGATTTTTACAATTACTACAAAAATATATCATATTTTTTGACAAGGAAGATATATTATTTTTGGCAAGCATGAAATATATAATTTTAGAAGATATATTATTTTAAGAAATATGTGTCGTTTTACACAAACATGATATACAATATTTTAGGGTGAAATAGATATTTTCTCAAATAAATATGAAACATATCATTTTTGGAATAAAAATTTGTTTAAATATATGTTCTAAGTTAAGACTTGAAAATATATTAATTTTTGAACTTATGAGGAATTACAAATATTTTCGCCAAAGAAAAATTTTAAATAATTTTTCTAAGTAACACCCCTTAAAATATATATTTTGGAAATATATATTGAATCCTTATTAAAGAAAATATTCCAGAATAATTAACATGAAATTATGTATAAAGGATACTTAAGGAATACAATAAAAATACGTATTCTCGTACGTATAAACTCACACCGGAATATGACCCTAATACAAGGCAAAATATACAAGTACAAGATACCCCATCCTTGGGAAGGAAAATACAAGCATAAATACTTGGGAAGTATTAAGTTAATATATATTGTTTTAACAATTATTCCAAAATTTAATAAAAACAATATTGATTATTTTAACAAACAATTATATACTAGGAATAAAAATGAAGACACTTTGAAACGTAACTCAAAGACACTAATCAATACTAAGACAAGGCACGACCCGCTCGTCTAATGGACCGTAGTACAAATGTAGGTAGTCGTGCGTTCTAGAGGAAGCTTTGAGTTACATCGGATACAAGGAACACAAAACTGTGAGTTCATGTCCCCCTTTTCTTTTAACTCTTTTCAGTTTTATAAATTCGGGGGTGAAGTACATGTTACTAAATGTTTATTGACAATTACAAATGGTATGGTTAGCTAAGGAAACTACCGTTAGATCATGTGATTGGGTAGGCACACTCTTAGGACCATTAATCCTCGCATTAGGACCGAGGGACATGAGTGATAGATCTATTTGGGTGTAGCAAGCCCACACCCATGTGGACCAGGGTGGCCCATGAGGTGACTATGTCTTACAGCCGGAGGCCCGGTGCAAAATCTGCTAGGTTTGAGTCTTCCTACGCCATTTCACGTATGTTAATGTATTAGCTACACATTAATTGATCTATTCCTTGTTGCTTCATACCAGTTTTCATATACACACATATATACTTACAAATGTTTTCAAGGATGATTCGTGCACACACACACAACTCACATGAACTCGCTCAAGTTTTGTTGATGTTTTCAAACTACATGTATTTCAGGAAATTAAGTATGGATCTGGCGGGCATTTTGATGTTTCAAGTAGAGTTGAGAATAAAAGGTGTCGTCCTATGTCTGAGGATTTGGATTGTGTGTCTTATTCTAGATAAGACACGACTTTCAAAACCTAGTTTAAATTTATGTCTTTTGTCGAGTCTTTGTGAACTCTAAAACAAGTTGCATGGTTTGTACTCGAATTTGATGTCTGTATTTTAATCAATGTTGTCATGTTCTAAACTAAGTTAATGGATGATCACCTTTGGTTTTATCATTTAGTTGTTGTTATGATTGAATGCAATGGTATTAAGAAAGTCACGCCATAATCACGCTTCTGCAAAAGTCAGGGTGTGACAGCTTGGTATCAGAGCTTCGATTGTAGCGAACTAGGATTCCTTCTCGAGTCTAGACTACAATCATTAGGGCTCTCACGAATATATTTTTCCAACATGTTTTCATTGCATACACGAAACGTCCAGATCCAAGAAACAAACATTTTTTTAAAAAGAAAATACATGAAACACATTTCAAGGTTTATGTTTGTGGTTCAGTCTGAGAGACTGGGTGATTCAGTCTGAGAGACTTGGTGTTTCAATCTGAGAGACTGGTGTTTCAGTCTGAGAGACTAGGTGTTTCAGTCTGAGAGATTGGGTGTTTCAGTCTGAGAGACTGGGTGTTTCAGTCTGAGAGACTGGGTGTTTAGTCTGGGAGACTAGGTGTTTCAGTCTGAGAGACTGGGTGGTTTAGTCTGGGAGACTAGGTGTTTCAGTCTGAAAGGCTGGGTGGTTTAGCCTGGAAGACTGGGTAGTTCAGTCTGGGAGACTGGGCGGTTTAGTCTGGGAGACTAGGAAGGATACTATTATATGATTTCATTATCTTTGATTGCATAATGATAGTAGTTAAATATGTGCATATATTGTGAATGCTTTGTTACAGACACTATGTCTTCACCTAATAGCGGATTGCCTGACGACCATGATCCCATGGCAGTAGTCTCCGACGACGAGATTATGTCTGAGCCGGTGATCTTCACCTCAGATTCAGAGAGTGACCCAGAGATAATATCCGACGACGACTTGCAGCCGTTCCCGTTGCCCGACTTGGGAGATGATTTGCCGACTACTGATGGCATTCCAGACGAGGGTCATTTCCTTACTCCCACTCTTGTCCATGATCATCTTGTCATCGATCATCCCGATGGTGAGCATGTCATGGCACCGATCCTTGATCCCGTTCTGAAGAAACACTAGGTAAACGACCTGAATCCGAATATCTAGGGGGTTTGGATCTGCATAAAAGTGTTGGTTTCCTCTCGTTTTGATCTGATGGAACAGTTCTTCTTCTCCGGCAACTCCGCAAAACAAAGCACCGTTAGCCTCGTCAAGGGGAGAAGAGGGGTTCTCTCCTTGACCCGACTCCGGCGTGAGAATAAGTATGTGTTTATGAAGAAGAAGAAGAAGTATTGAAGAAGTGTGTGTAACTTGAATTTCATGCCTGAATTGTTCTCATATTTATAGCCGAGAGTTTTGGGCGGGAAAACGCGTTGGTGAAATATTGACGGAAGATGCTAACCCCGTAAACAGTTACATTTCCTTTCGTTAAGTTCCTCGATCCGACGTGAGTGCACAGGATCGCTGTTTAGATTTATGGCTGGGGGTTTGCCACGTGGAAAGTGATCAAGTGGAGGTTTCTCTCCAATTACAAGCTATCATCGTGATTTCAGGTCCGTCTGAGGTGCTGACACGTGTCCAGACGGTTCTAACCGTTTAGTGGTGCACGATTGGGTCTTTCTAGAAGTTTATTGCCATAATCCTGTGTGACTCTTTATCGTGTGGTATCAGTCAAGTAAATAATATCCAAGTCTGGATATTATTAAGCGGAAGTGCTTTGACTTAGGATTTTCATCCTTTATGAAAGCGCAAGGATTTATGATTTCCTTTTGGTGCGCAAGTGCTGTCTGCTATCTGTCTCTTAAGCCTTTCTTTTGTAAAACCAGTGCGCGGTCGCGCACGGTAAAAGGGGCTAAAAGACGAGGTTGTGGTATGGTCCCAAGTACTTATTACAAGGTTTTTGGGACCTTACCCCTTCAAGTCCCCCCAGTCTAGTGTTGCTCTTATGCAAGTAAGTGGAGCACTAGACTTATAAGAGGGAAATGCTTTTTGGCGTGAAAATGCAAAATCTACTGAGAGAAGATTTACTTTACTTAATATAAAGATTTTGAAAATCTTTAACTTTAAATGGGGCTGATACAGTAAAGACTGAGTGACAGGCTGTCACTGTCAGTTGTCCCTTACTGTCCGTGTTTTTCACGCGCGCGTGAACTCACGTTTGTGGTGATTCTCACTCGCTCCTGTCGCTTGGGTAAATGTGATATCCGGAAAAGGTGATATGGCAGTTAGCGATGCTATTTATTGCGGTGAGTATAAAGGTTTGTTTGAGTTGCCCTTTTATGCTAATTATTGCTTCGTTGAAAACTTTTCTCCTTCCTTTCTTCATTATCCGAAAATTTTTGTCATTTCTTCTTCTTATGTCAACCGGAGAACACCAAGAAGACTTATCCGAAGAAATGTCTGCTGAACTTCCACCGTTAAAGTGGCCCAGAGCAACTTTTGATGGGCTGGTTCGAAACTTAGATTCCCGGAGAACTGGGGTGCTCTGTATCCTGAGGAGGGTCAGACAGCAGCAGATGCTCCGGCCGGGTATTTCACCCTTTTTTGGGATTTTTTCTGTGAAGGCAACTTTCGCTTGCCTGCAACAAAATTTTTCCTTGAAGTCCTTGAGTATTATAAGTTGCATATCTCCCAACTGCACCCAATTGGCATGGTTAGGGTTCGCCACTTTGAGTTTGTGTGTCGGGCGATGCATATTGAGCCGACAGTCCTTCGATTTAGGGTTTTTCACCAAATGCATTGTACCCAAGGGTTTTACTCATTTGTCCAAAGATCGTCTGCAAAGAAGATTTTGCAGCATCCTCCGAAATCTTTCCATGATTGGAAACAAAAATTCTTCTTTATCAAGGCGGGGGTGATTCCGATGAGGATGGTTCTAAGGGGAAGAGAAGATGTCCCTGTTGAAACGCTTCGGACCCCTGTTGACGAAAATTGGTATCAAGACCTGAAGGAAGTTCCTAATATTGCCTTACCGGAGAAAGCCCTTGTTGGGGCTAGTATGAGTTTGAATTGGAAAATGGACCGGGAAGACAAACCGGTGTACACGGAAGAAGGTCATGGTAAGATTGGGGTTTTTCCCCCTTTTGCCTTTCTCCCACTTTTTTTTTTAACATGCTTTCCTTCTTCTGCAGTTGTTTCACTGTATGTTGTAGCATACAAGAGAGAAGGCGGAAAAATGGGTACCATTAAGAAGAAACCTGATGAAGAGCTTTGGTAGCATCGGATTGTGGGGAATTTTGCACTTCCTCAAGAAGCTGATTTATCTGCCCAACCTGTTGTTGGTGTTGGTAAGTTTGTGCATTTTGTTTGTTGGTTTTCTGTTTTATGTGCTTGAACAAAATTTATTATGCGCTTTTATAGGTGAATTATTGAATTTGGGCATAGGCCCTGAGAAGAAGAAACGCGCGACAACCAGTAACGTTGCGCCTAAAAAGAGTGATCCGGAAAACGCTCAGTCCTCTAGAGTCAAAAATGTTGGAGAGAAGAAAGGTATGCGTCGTTCCTCTAACTCCTGGTGTGATTATGTGGTGGTTTCTGACTCTTTGGAGGGTCTTGTGCCTGCAGTTACTGTTAGGAGGCCGAAACCTGAACCGAGAGACACTGCTGATATCCCTCCGTCCAACCCAAATGATCCCATTGACTTGGAGTCCAGTCCGGAACACTTGGTGCGAAAGAAGGCGGGTAAAAGGAAGCAGACTGATGCTGAAGCTGAGGGTCAGCCTTCGAAGAAGATCCAGAGGAAGAAAATTACCAGGAAAGGCAATCTGGATGCTTTTATTTCTGAGTCTGTTCCTAGTAAGTGTTACCTTTGCTTTTTTTCCTTATGTGCTTTAGATATTTACGGTCTTTGTTGTTTTTTCAGAAGTCCCTGTGTCTCCTGTTCCCACAGAGCCTCAACCTGTGGTTAATGAAGAACTCCCACCCTCTCCTCCGCGTGCTTCTCTTGCTGATCAGTTAAAAACTTCTGAGGTTCCTAAGGGTGGTGTGCAGAAGACTGTTGAGGCTGATAAGCCTGTTGATGTTACTGTTGAGGCTGATAAGCCTGTTGATGTTACTGCAGAGAGTGAAAAGGTTGTTAGCCAGGAGTTGTGGATGGTGTTAGTAACCCCTCAACTCCTGAACCTGCTGCCCGTGATAAGGAGAAAATTGCGGAAGATATTCCTGTTATGGCTTCTCCTTCCAAGGTTTCTGGTTCTATGCCTGAGAAAGTTTCTGCTGAAGATCAGGGTTCATTTTCCGATGTAGGCAAAAATTCTCCAATCCGCCCAGAGGAAACTATGGGGGATTATTATTACAGAACTTATTCGGAATTTGAAGAAAGGTGATACTTTCTCGGATTGGCGCGTGTGCCGAGATTAGTTGCAGGGGATATTCCCGCTTGGGGAGATCAAGTTTCAAGAAAGCCGATCCTACGAGCAAACTTACCATGCTTATCTTGAGGAAACTGCTTCTCATGCATCGACCACTCATCGTATAGTGCGCGAATGGCACAATATGCACAAGGAGTGGGATGCTTTTCAGGTGTCGAAGAAGAAATTCGCTGCTGATGAAAACCGGGTTGCCCAGTTGAAAGCTAAATTGGAAGCTGATCAAGCCAAGTTTGAGGATGATCGTAAAACTGAAGAGTGGTCTGTTGCTGGTTGGAAGAGGAAGGCGGAAGCCGAAGCTGCCCTCCTTTCTGAAGAGCGCAAAAACTGGAAAAGAATTTGCGAAAAAGATAATGCTGAGAAGGTGAATCTCCGCAATGCCATCAATAATCTCAAGGCTGAGATTGAAAACCTGAAGAAACAGGATGCGAAGATAGAAAAATTGAAAAAGGAGAAGGCTGGTGCAGAAGCTGCGCTAGAAGAAGCGCGTTCTCATAGGGAGCGCAGTGAGCAACGAGAGGTACAAGCATGCGCTACTCTTGCTCTTAGAGATAAAGAGTTAGAAGAACTTACTGCTTTGCTTTCTGACCAGGAACAACTTAAAAAGGATCTGGATCTTGCGCATTCCAAAAAGGCTGAGACCTCTCGTCGTTTGACTGAAGCTGAAGAAAAATTGGAAAATTCTGAAGCGGCGCGGGTCACAATGGAAAGCGAGCTTGAACCTTTAAAGAATGATATGGCGTGGCTGAAAGAAAGTGGGATCGCCTGTGTAAGTTGCTTCTCCTTTTGTTGCGGGAATGTTTTCGTGCCTTCTTGTTATTTACCCTTTCTTGCTGTCGTAGGTTGTTGAAGTAGTGTCGAATTCTGAGGAGTTGGATAAAACCGTTGCGCGTTTAGTTGTTGCTGCGCGAAAAGACGGGTATGCCCAAGGATATGCTGGGTGTTCTCAGCATGTGAATAGCGCTTTGAAGGTTGATTGGGATACCAACAAATCTGCGACTTATGGCGTTAACACTGGTGTTGCGCTTACTGCTTTGAAGGCAGAATTTAACAATTTGCAGCTTCTCGTTATGGAGCTTATAAATGTTGCGCTGCAATCTGATGATCACGTGGCACAACTAAAGGAAATCTTTCTGGATGACGGTGAAGATTTAGTGTAGGTTCCTTTGAAATTGTTTTGAACAATTTTTTGTAATATTTGGGATGTGTATCCCTTTCGTTTTTGGTGCGCTGTTGCACAAGTAACTAAAACACTGCCATGTTTGATAGTTTTTAAGGCGTATTTATGTCATGTTTTTTAGTACAATTACTTTGATTGAGTAAGGCGAATGAAGTTGGTATAAAGCTCATGTGTGAACGTATGGTCGTTTGTTATGTAATCACTGACCGTTCATGAGGCTTTATTTTATATTTACCATAATGTTTTTGCGCTTACTAAAAGAAATTTCATGCACTTTGTAAGAAAAAACACAAGAATAATAGAAACTTTGCAGTTTATTTCCGGATAGGGCGCAAAGGCCATTACAAAGTTTGCTAATAAATATACGAAACTTAACTTACTCTATTCTCCCGCTCTTGTCTTAATAAATCGTGTTTTTCTGCGTGGAGACCATAGAGTTTCTTCTTAGTTCTTCGCCCTTTGCTCGGGCCTTCATCGCCTCGAGTTATCTGCTTTATTTCCTTGCGCACATTTTGTAGCAGATGTGTGAGCTCACCGCTTTTAAGGGCTTTCTCAATCTCGGAGCGCAAGGAAATGCAGTTGTTGGTGGTATGCCCATTGTCTTTGTGATATTCGCAATATTGGGCTGGATATTGTATGCGCTTGTTTTTCATGGGGATGGGTGGCTTGAACTGATAATCTTTAGTGCTCAAAACTTCCGCGGGAGTTTTAGTTAAGGGAGTCCATTGTCTCTCCCTGTTCTCCTGTTTGAGTTCCCTCTGCACGGTAAGTTTATTGATCGTTGACCGAGCATCTTCAGATGAATGGTTTCCCGAGCCAGAATCGCGCCGTCCCTTCTTGAATTTCCTCCCGTCGTTAGAGCCTAAGTCAGAGGGTCGGTTATGTGGTGGTGGCGGCCTATTAGTGGTAAGGTTCTTTTCAGTTTATGCATAAACCTTAGCTGCTGCCATTACCTTCTCCCAGCTTTTCGGGAGACCTTCTGTCCCAGACAGGACCTTGATCATATCATCACATCTGACCGCATATTTGAACTGTGCGCGAATCAGTTGCTCGTGGACTCCCCCGATTTCCAGTACTTCTTTATTATATCGGGTGATAAAGTCCTCTAGGCTTTCGTCGTCATGACGCCAGATGTTCATGACATCTGATGTGTCTGGGATGGATCGTCGTTGTTGACTGAAACGAGTCAGAAATTTCTTGCGCAGATCCTTCCATGATGTGATGTTCCCGATGCGTAAATTATCGAACCAGATTCTTGCGGCACCAGTAAGGGTCTGCACGAAGAGATGGCACCATAATGGTAAAGTCCAGCCACCTACTAGCCCTGCGCTTGTAAAAACCCTCAAGTGGTCGTCAGGGTCTGTTAGCACATTAAATTTACCCACATTGGACGGTAGTTTAGCTTTCTCAAGCGGAGCCAAAGCTATCTCCATGATGAATTTTGAATTTCCCGCTGCTTCTGCAGGGCGGTAAATCAAATCATAGTTGTGTTCAGCCTCGGGATTGTAAACCGCACGGGGTTTACATTTGTTATAGTTCAACCGACTAAACACACTAACGTTGTCACCTAAGCGATAGGTTGGATCATCTTCACTGTGGTAGGTATTTCGTTGAGAACCCAACCTTGTGTGAACTGATGCTCTTCGGTGGGAATGTGACTCGTCTCGATGCTCTCGTTGACGACTCCCAGATTGGGTATATTCATATCTCGATGGAGATCTGGAATATACCTCTGTGTCTTCGATGTGAGATGGGCTCTCACGTTGAGAAGCATGAGCATGAGATCCTGGCCTTCTCGACTGAGTTTGAGGTGCAGTATATGCACACAGCTGTGTGTATACTGCATTTAGAGCCCCTTGAGACCTGACATACCAGGAAATTGGAGTTTCTCCTGGAGGCAGAATTGAGTGAACAGGGTTCTCTGGTAGTACCCGTGGAGTGACAGGTTCATTTACTCGATTGGACTGAACCTCATTGTCATCTGAGGCATCCTCTGGAATTCCTTCCACCTGAAAGTTATTCCCGACGTTCGGCCGAGGGCCGGTTTGCCGATGAGATGACGTTTCTTCCATATGCAGATGGAATCAACAGGGTGGATCAAAAATCGAGAGAAAATTGGATGAGACAGAGAAATCGGTGGGCGCCAATGAAGAAACACTAGATAAACGACAGGAATCCGAATATCTAGGGGGTTTGGATCTGCATAAAAGGGTTAGTTTCCTCTCGTTTTGATCTGATGGAACAGTTCTTCTTCTCTGGCAACTCTGCAAAACAAAGCACCGTTAGCCTCGTCAAAGGGAGAAGAGGGGTTCTCTCCTTGACCCGACTCCGGCGTGAGAATAAGTATTTGTTTATGAAGAAGAAGAAGTATTGACGAAGTGTGTGTAACTTGAATTTCATACCTGAATTGTTCTCATATTTATAGCTGAGAGTTTTGGTCGGGAAAACCCATTGGTGAAATATTGACAGAAGATGCTAACCCCGTAAGCAGTTACATTTCCTTCCGTTAAGTTCCTTGATCCGACATGAGTGCACACGGATCGCTGTTTAGATCTATGGCTGGGGGTTTGCCACGTGGAAAGTGATCAAGTGGAGGTTTCTCTCCAATTACATGCTATCATCGTGATTTCAGGGCCGTCTGAGGTGCTGACACGTGTCCAGACGGTTGTAACCGTTTAGTGGTGCACGATTTGGTCTTTCTAGAAGTTTATTTCCATAATCCTATGTGACTCTTTATCGTGTGGTATCAGTCAAGTAAATAATATCCAAGTCTGGATATTATTAAGCGGAAATGCTTTGACTTAGGATTTTCATCCTTTATGAAAGCGCAAGGATTTATGATTTCCTTTTGGCGCGCAAGTGTTGTCTGCTATCTGTCTCTTAAGCATTTCTTTTGTAAAACCAGTGCGCGGCCGCGCAAGGTAAGAGGGGCTAAAAGACGAGGTTGTGGTATGGTCCCAAGTACTTATTACAAGGTTTTTGGGACCTTACCCCTTCACATTCCTTTAGTGGCTATTCCTCTCGAGGATTTGCCTTTTGATGATTTGATTGATGTTGACATTGATTTATTTCATGGTCCTCCTGATGATGCCCATGGTGATGGAGAGCTAGACGAGGACGTTGTTGCTATTCCACTTTCTGAGATCCCTATTATTGAGATTTCCTCTGACTCTAGTGTACACTCTGTCTCAGATTTCTTTGAGTCTGTGACGTCTTCCGCCTTGTAGGCAGTTGGACTACGACGATATGCCACTGATTTGGATGATGATACAGCCGTGTCAACTGCACCATCCCCTCCACATGACTTTGAGCTTGATCTTGAGCTAGATTTTGTTCCTGTTGATCAGCCTGATGTTGCACCTGCTGATCCTGAACCCTTACCTGATCATGACCATATTCCTTTTGGCATACCTGACATTGCACCCCTCATACCTGATCCAGTTCCTACGCCCATTGATCCTCCTATTGTTGAGCCTTTTATTCCTCCACCTGCACCTGTTGATGTTGCTCCTTTTCATTCTGTGGAGTCTGATATCCGTCGTGTTGAATTACCTGTCGATTACTTGCAGGATATACCCGCACCCCGACCAGGAGAAGACACTTCGGGCCAACAGCCTAATCATGACCCTCATGTTACAATAGCTTTCCCACACATACCTCAGTCTGCACCTTTTGCTTTTTTTACTTCTTCACCAATTGATGAACCATTTAGAGCATCCCCGACGTATTCCATGCCAACCTTAGACCCCTACCATCCCTCGCATTTTGCTGGCTATACACAGGATGAGATACTTTATTCGCTACAGTTTCAACTTGAGGTTATGAGTCGCAGGGTTTTGGAGGTTGAGTCGATACCGTGTCCCTTATCGTGTCCTTGTCAGTCTACTTCTGAACCCCTTCATTCATCACCGCCCCCTTTTGCACGTCCACCTGTGTGACACCCCAGGAAAACCAGGAAACCATGCAACCTAACTAGCTTCCTCAGTAACTACGTGCTAAATTTTGGGACGAAATTTCTTTCAAGTTGGGGATGATGTGACAACCCGAACTTCCAAGGTTAGTCTTGTAAATCTGATTCCTCATTGTTTCTCGATCATAATCTTGCTACAGTTAATTGTTAAACGCAAACGTGTCGGGTTATGCTCGAATGTATTATTGGGCCACATCTTGGTGTTATTTGTTCGAGCGGGCCGCACCCTAAACCCTTGTAACCCAATATTGACTAATTAGACTAAGGCTAGCCGATTATGATAACAACTCTATTATATTAGTTTGTATTTGTTAACAACTCATTGGATGGGCTTGAGCCCACTTCGGCCTAAGGGATTAACAGCCCAAGATTATTATTATTATTATTATTATTTGTATACGTATAATGTGAGGGATTATAACAAAACTCAAACATAACAAACCCTACTCTCCCTTCAAATTACGCACGACAGTGGAGCACACCCCCCACCCTCTCGTGAGATATCCTACTGTTATCAAGGATCTTGGTTAGTAAATCTTAATTGTTAAAGCTATGATTAATTATTAGTTGATGACATGTTCATGTATAATCTTAATTGTTAAAATTATTGCTACATGTTATAAGCACCTGGCTGTTTCTTGAATTTAGGTTGAGTAATGATGCATGAGCCAATCGGCTATTGATTCCTAATATTAGATTTTATTATGCTAATAATATTGGTTAATGATGTGTGGAACAATATGGCATGAATCTGATTAATTGTTATTCGATGATATGGAACTGGTAACATAAGTGTATTAGTGATTTGATATTGCATAACTATGTTGATTGAATAAAAGTTGCTAAGTAGATGTTGGGCTGCATTCGGGAACAGTGGGTTAATCTTTGGGTTATGCTACATCGGCTTGGGCTGGGAAAAACAACAGGCCACACACATATACACTAAATAAATTAAGATGGGCCGGTCATAACTGGGCCTGTTCTGCTGGGACAATCGATATAGCTGAAACGTAAACAGTTGGGGCCGGTGGTTTGGGCCGTACACGCTAACTGGGGTGCATGAATAATTAGACGTATATTGATATGATTGGGCCACGTATTCTGTTTTACTCGGACTGTAGGTTTGACTAGTAGGCTAATTGTTTTGGACCGCCCACTATTATGAGTGTTATAATGCATTGTCAGGTTGTTGTTGTCTTGTATGCATGTCTTATGAAATAGTTGGTGACCCAAATGAATATTGTACATTATGAGATGATTTTATGATGTTGAATATATGAAGTGTTTGCTTGAAATACTAACTGTCAATGTAGATGGGCTCGGTTGGTTTGGGTACAAAAGGGATGACCACAAGTTAATTATAAGGAATGTATTATCATCACAGGTTGCACCAAGTTTAGGTGAACCATTTACCTAGTTAATTCACATATTTATTTGTATTAAAAAGTTAAGTGTATGTGCCTTGTAAACATGAAATCTAGGTGTGAATCTGCTTTTGAACCAACTGCATGCTAAGTGACTACTTGATGATATTAGGCCGATGTGTCAACTGATTATGAATTGAACCATATGAGTGCTACTTGTGCAATAATTATGCGGTGTGTGAACTAGGAATACATAAATTGATGGCATGTAAACTATGTGGGTTATGTGCACTTGAAACTGATTGATATTGGTACTCATGCTAGGACGTGTTTGATCCATTTTGAACAAGTAGTGTAACGTAGATAAACATACCGAGCAAACCGAGGTGAGTTCACACTCTTTCTAAGGCATGGGATTCCCGGTGGTTGGGAATGGGTTAAAGAACTAAAACGGAACCTGCATATCCTACTTGGGTAGGATATGTACCGCCATCCTCCATGGGTAGGATGCCAATATTAATCATGCGTATTCTCCTTGGGTAGAATACGTACGTTCGTCCTCTTTGGGTAGGACAACAACCTTAAACTTACTAGACAAAACTCTATCATGAAGTCCCTCATTTTTATATCAACTTAATCGCCGCGCCAACGGCGAGCGGGTCATTAGTTGATAGCGCTATTAGGGTTGACAAGCCTCACACCGTGCCTCTAGGACGGGCGTGTACTAATGGATCTGGGCACTCAGTCAATGATGATAGACATTGAATTAGGGCACAACTTACTTTCATCTGTTGTCGATATGGTAACGGTCTAGTGGTTCACATGGGGAAGCCCCCACTGGTTATGGTTTGGGAAAACAAAGGAACTGATTAACTACTGGTCTTCAAAAGAACTTATGGTTTTTGGAACAACTTTAAAATGGACAACCAACTGTGAACTCGCTCAACTTTGTTGTTGATTCGTTGTTACATGCCTTGCAGGCCTTTAGGTGCATATCGTTGGAACTTGCTGTCTTGGAGGCTGGAGTGGTCATGGGTCGAGATGCATGGGATCGCAACACAAGACTAATGGTTTTTACACGTGGTTTATAAAGTCTTAACGAATGAATTTTGCTTCCGCTGTATACTGTGAATTAGTTGTAACATGTAACACTTAATGTTAATAAATGAAAGCTTTATTTAAATATACCTATGAGTTCAATGTAATTGGTGGCTAG
This sequence comes from Helianthus tuberosus, assembly GCA_030545235.1. Lineage (NCBI taxonomy): Eukaryota > Viridiplantae > Streptophyta > Magnoliopsida > Asterales > Asteraceae > Helianthus > Helianthus tuberosus. Next base: position 28,122,404 of record CM060419.1, read on the forward strand.
ATCCTGGTACGTCACACACCTCGCGGGGGTTTCCGCATGTGGTATTTTGGGGGGTGTGACAGATTGGTATCAGAGCCATTGGTTATAGTGAAGTTGGTTTAAAAAAAGGGGGAAAACGTTTTTGTAAAACCAGACTATAACCGAACAGTTCTGAAAACGTGAATACGACCATGACACTCAGCTCCAGATTGCAAGGTTCGTCTCTCATATACTCATTCTACTGCATAACTAGTGAACGCTTACAGATGATATTGCATGTGATTGCACGTTTAGCACAACAGTATGAATTCATGTATTACTTGCATCTGTTATGTGACTGATAGGGTGGTATTTCCCTAAACTTTCATGACTTACGCTTCGTGATGCTCTTTGTTTGCTACTCGAGTTTGAGGAACCATTTGACATGAGTTAAGAGGAGCTGAGATGAGCATGAAAATCACAATATTATTGTGGGTGCACACATAATAATAATGTGGGGTGCATGCGAGTCCCAGTGAGCCTTAGCAAGTGGAAAAGGGGTTTCGTTCCGTTATTTGACCGATGTGAATCATAACAAACCTATAGGGGTCATAGCACTGATTGTCCCCTACTCGAACGTGAACTTTTTGTTCCTCTATGGATCCTTTCGAATCTCGATGCTATCGAGTATTACTTGAATGCCCATCTGAACACTTAGCGAACCATGTAGAAGGTTAGGTGCTTATACGAACGTCCCTGAGTTGGATGTCGCAGCATCGGATGATTGATCGATAACTTTCTTACTCCTCTTCGTTTGTTGGAACTCATGTATTGACATCTTAGACCCCGAAGTGTGATCACTTTTGTTATACCCTCGTAACAGACCGTGTAATACTCAAACAACTTGCAACATCGATGAACAGGAGGATGAGCATAGTACTTCGCCGACCTCAGCACCAGCAACGAGCACCAGCGAGTTGGTTTCAATCGAATCCTTAACCCTTGTCAGCGACTCATGGGAGTCAACTCTTACGAATCAATCGGGACATAAGCAGTGACAATCGACTACAACGTGGTATGCGTAACTGCCAACACAGTGAGTAGCGCTTTAGGACGTGGCTCAGAATGAGAAAAGATGGACTTTGATGGTGAAGAATCGTAGGGCTTCGTTTCAAACAACGACGTTGGGGGCATCAATTACAGCGACAACAAGGTATTCGTAACCCTAGCCTACAGTATGGAAATAAATGCGCCTACAACATGGATTGGCCGTGGTTAAGTTAAGAGGACAACGACCAAAGGAACAACGACGGTACTGGAAATCCTTGTAATGAAAACAACAACATTGTAAATGATGCTCATGGAAGGGCATTTAGGATTGGCGTGGGCGACGCCAGGATTTTTGCAACATGGTAGCTAGCATGAGTAGCTAAACGCTTCGTCTCTGTCCTGCTTAACCCTGATGCTTCTCCAAAGGTTAATGGCAAGTCAATTGAAGCATCATATGTTTGTTGGGATGCCAATGCAACCGTGTGGGACAAGTTTCGATATCGATCTTCCTTCTACTATCCACAATGGTGTTGATGCAGTAGTCAGTATGGGTTGGTTAACCAGACATCGCGCAGTTATACCCTGTAGGGGGAAAGATGTCGTCTGTCATAAAGTATCTGAGTGGTGCAGAGGTTAGCATCAATTCAGCAGTGAAGGCCAGAAGTGTCCACGGAAGGATTACTCCGATGTGTTAGCAACCGTTTCTGATTGTCAGGCTAAGAGAAAAGAGGATCGAGGATCCACCAATTATTTGTGATCCCTCTCGGTTTGTTACCGAGGAACTTTCGGGCTTACTTCCACAACTGTTAGGCAGAATCTCAGTTTAATCTCACGCCAGAAGCAGCCTTGATCAGTTGTACTTCATACCGTCTTGCACCAGGAGGGTTGCAAGAACTGTCTAGTCAAGTTTAGGAACTACCGGGTGGGAGTTTTAGCGATCTAGCTCCTTGTTCTGGGAAGCCCGAGCTCTATGGTGGAAATGAAGGACAAGTCCTTTCATAAGCATACAGACTACCCCAAGGTGGCAATCATAGACCGTCACCCTCTATCTCGCATCGACAACCTGCTTGACCCGCTGCAATGATCAAGCTTCTATTCGGAAACCAACTTTAGATCAGATTGTCACTTGAAGGAAGACCCAGGGGAGGATGACTTTTAACACGGTGTTACAGGCACAGTATAGTCACTATGATTTTCTGTTCTCGTTGTTTAAAGTTACCCAACACACCAACAACCTTAGAGATCACATGAGTAGTATGTGCCAACCCCAACTTGCCAGATTCGCCAACCGCGTTTATCTATGATCTTTTGAATCACTTCTAGGAGAAAAGAGCACCATGAACGGCACTTGTATTTCATCGTAGAGCTTCTAGGGGAGGAGCATCTACGTGTGAAGTCTACCTAAGTGTGACTTCAGGATTCGGGAAGTACACATTTTTAGTCATATAAACAACGAAGTGGGAATACACGTGGACCTCGCTAAGATCCATTTTGTGAGAAACTGGTCAACATCAAAGATCCCTTCAAGGATACAGGAACTTCTTGGTCTCACCAGATACTATAGCAGTTTAACCATAATATTTTCAAAGGTCGCACAACTTAAATCTCTTTTGCACAGCAGGGTGCTGTGTTCGTGAAAGACAAAACAGGAGGACTTCTTTTCAGCTTTCGAATCCCAACTCTGCAATGCACTGAGCATCGTCTTTACCCGAGGGTGCGGGTGATTTAGTGGTGTACCCTGATGGTCCGAATCAGAGTCCCAGTTACACACTGACGCAACACGAGAGAGTGATGACTTACGTAATGGACTTGCAGGAAGAACTGCATGAGTCACGACCAGCGGTGGAAGCCGTAGTCTTTGGATTTAAATTGGAGGCATTACTTGGACGGTACCGAATGCACCACTTAGACCGATCACAAGGGCCTCCCATGTACCCTTGTTTCAAGAGAGCTAACCATGTGATGGCAACACTGGATGGAACTTTTGAATGGATACGACCATGAAACCTGGATATGCACGAGCTTTGCAGCTTGCTATCGACTCTAACATACCTGATCAGACTCGCCTTGCTCAAACTGAAGAACTGAAGGAAGAGAGTTCTCAAGATTAACCCATGCGGGGCATGGGGAAGCAACCTTTGGCAGATCGGACAATATTCGCTACTTCATGGAACGAATATGGACCACACTATACAGCAACCGTAGGGAACCCGTGTTGAGCAAAACACGCCGGCCTTGATATTCTAGTCGTCTGGGTTTGATGAAAGATATTAGGGTCTATAAATCTTGCATGGGTGACCGGGCATGAAGGCCCACCTAGCTAGGTATGGGAATGATGTTTGACTTGTAGGAAAGTCAAGGTGAAGTGTTAGCAACCGGAAACACCTATATGGAAAGCGAAAACAGACTGCCATAGATTTGGTCACTAGTCTACTTACAACTCGAAACGGAAACAATATCACCTGGATGATCGTTGATTGTTTTACGTAACCAGCACACTTTCTAGCCATCAAGGAAACGGATAGGTTTTCTACACTTGCAGTCATCTACCTGAAAGAAGTGGTTGCTAGACACGGGGTGCCAACCTCCATTATCTCTGATCACGACCCACGATTTGCATCTGATTTATGGCAAGCGACGCACAAGTCCTTTGGCTCACGTCTAGACATGAGCACAGCATAACATCCACAGACGGATGGGTAGACTGAACGCACCATCCAAACTCTTGAAGACATGCTTCGAGCATGTGTAATCGACTTTGGTAATGACTGGGAGCAGCATCTACCTTTAGTGGAGTTTCGTATAACAATAGTTACCACACCAGCATCCAGGCAACTCCGTTAGAGGCATTGTACGGACCGAAGTGCCAATCACCTCTGTGTTGGGCAGAGGATGGCGACAGCCAAATCACTGGCCCAGAACTCGTCGTAGACACAACAAAGAAGATTGCTCAAATACGACAACGAATGGCGACAGCTCGTGACCGTCAGAAAAGCTACGCTGTTAAGCGTAGGAAACCACTCGAGTTCCAGGTTGGGGATCGAGTACTACTTAAAGTCTCACCTTGGAAAGGTGTAGTTTGTTTTGGTAAACGAGGCAAACTTAACCCGCGTCATGTTGGACCTTTCGAAATCACAGAGAGAATTGGCAAGGTGGCCTACAAATTGAATCTACCCGAAGAACTCAGTGGAGTTCACAACGTATTCCATGTGTTGAATCCGAAGAAGTATCTGTCGGATGAAACCCTCCTAGTTCCTTTCAAGGAGCTCACCATCGATGATCAGTTGCGATTTGCCAAAGAATTAGTGGAAATCTTGGACCGGGAGGTCAAGATTTTCAAACGCACTAGGATACCTATTGTTCGAGTTCGTTGGAACTCCCGTCGTGGCCCAGAGTTTACCTGGGAATGAGAAGACCAAGTGAAACACAAATATCCCCAGTTGTTCGAGAACAATGAAACCACTACTGAGGCTAAAGCTACTGCGGAATTTCGGGACGAAATTCCAAACCAACGGGGGGATGATGTGACACCCCAGGAAACCATGCAACCTAACTAGCTTCCTCAGTAACTAAGTGCTTTTCTTTCAAGTTGGGGATGATGTGACAGCCCGAACTTCCAAGGTTAGTCTTGTAAATCTGATTCCTCGTTGTTTCTCGATCATAATCTTGCTACGGTTAATTATTAAACGCACATGTGTCGGGTTATGCTCGAATGTATTATTGGGCCACATCTTGGTGTTATTTGTTCGAGCGGGCCGCACCCTAAACCCTTGTAACCCAATATTGACTAATTAGACTAAGGCTAGCCCATTATGATAACAACTCTATTATATTAGTTTGTATTTGTTAACAACTCATTGGATGGTCTTGAGCCCACTTCGGCCTAAGGGATTAATAGACCAAGATTATTATTATTATTTGTATACGTATAATGTGAGGGATTATAACAAAACTCAAACATAACAAACCCTACTCTCCCTTCAAATTACGCACGACAGTGGAGCACACCCCCCCCTCTCGTGAGATATCCTACTGTTATCAAGGATCTTGGTTAGTAAATCTTAATTGTTAAAGCTATGATTAATTATTAGTTGATGACATGTTCATGTATAATCTTAATTGTTAAAATTATTGCTACATGTTATAAGCACCTGGCCGTTTCTTGAATTTAGGTTGAGTAATGATGCATGAGCCAATCGGCTATTGATTCCTAATATTAGATTTTATTATGCTAATAATATTGGTTAATGATGTGTGGAACAATATGGCATGAATCTGATTAATTGTTATTCGATGATATGGAACTGGTAACATAAGTGTATTGGTGATTTGATATTGCATAACTATGTTGATTGAATAAAAGTTGCTAAGTAGATGTTGGGCTGCATTCGGGAACAGTGGGTTAATCTTTGGGTTATGCTACATCGGCTTGGGTTGGGAAAAAAACACGCCACATACATATACACTAAATAAATTAAGATGGGCCGGTCATAATTGGGCCTGTTCTGCTGGGCCAATCGATGTAGTTGAAACGTAAACAGTTGGGGCCGGTGGTTTGGGTCGTACACGCTAACTGGGCTGCATGAATAATTAGACGTATATGGATATGATTGGGCCGCGTATTCTGTTTTACTCGGACTGTAGGTTTGACTAGTGGGCCAATTGTTTTGGACCGCCCACTATTATGAGAGCTATAATGCATTGTCAGGTTCTTGTTGTCTTGTATGCATGTCTTATGAAATAGTTGGTGACCCAAATGAATATTGTAGATTATGAGATGATTTTATGATATTGAATATATGAAGTGTTTGCTTGAAATACTAACTGTCAATGGAGATGGGCTCGGTTGGTTTGGGTACAAACGGGATGGCCACAAGTTAATTATAGGGAATATATTATCATCACAGGTTGCACCAAGTTTAGGTGAACCATTTACCTAGTTAATTCACATATTTATTTGTATTAAAAAGTTAAGTGTATGTGCCTTGTAAACATGAAATCTGGGTGTGAATCTGCTTTTGAACCAACTACATGCTAAGTGACTACTTGATGATATTAGGCCGATGTGTCAACTGATTCTGAATTGAACCATATGAGTGCTACTTGTGCAATAATTATGCGGTGTGTGAACTAGGAATACATAAATTGATGGCATGTAAAATATGTGGGTTATGTGCACTTGAAACTGATTGATATTGGTACTCATGCTAGGACGTGTTTGATCCATTTTGAACAAGTAGTGTAACGTAGATAAACATACCGAGCAAACCGAGGTGAGTTCACACTCTTTCTAAGGCATGGGATTCCCGGTGGTTGGGAATGGGTTAAAGAACTAAAACGGAACCTACATATCCTCCTTGGGTAGGATATGTACCGCCATCCTCCATGGGTAGGATGCCAATATTAATCCTGCGTATGCTCCTCTGGTAGAATACGTACGTTCATCCTCCTTGGGTAGGACAACAACCTTAAACTTGCTAGACAAAACTCTATCATGAAGTCCCTCATTTTTATATCGACTTAATCGTCGGGCCAATGGCGAGCGGGTCATTAGTTGATAGCGCTATTAGGGTTGACAAGCCTCACACCGTGCCGGTAGGACGGGCGTGTACTAATGGATCTGGGCACTCAGTCAATGATGATAGACATTGACTTAGGGCACAACTTACTTTCATCAGTTGTCGATATGGTAACGGTCTAGTGGTTCACATGGGGAAGCCTCCACTGGTTATGGTTTGGAAAACAAAGGAACTGATTAACTACTGGTCTTCAAAAGAACTTATGGTTTTTGGAACAACTTTAAAATGGACAACCAACTGTGAACTCGCTCAACTTTGTTATTGATTCGTTGTTACATGCCTTGCAGGCCTTTAGGTGCATATCGTTGGAACTTGCTATCTGGGAGGCTGGAGTGGTCATGGGTCGAGATGCTTGGGATCGCAACACAAGACTAATGGTTTTTACATGTGGTTTATAAACTCTTAACGAATGAATTTTGCTTCCGATGTATACTGTGAATTAGTTGTAACGTGTAACACTTAATGTTAATAAATGAAAGCTTTATTAAAATATACCTATGAGTTCAATGTAATTGGTGGCTAGATCCTGGTACGTCACACGCCTCGCGGGGGTTTCCGCATGTGGTATTTTGGGGGTGTGACAACCTGCTCCTCTTACTCCCTTTCCAGAGTTTGATGCTCGATTTCTCACCGTCGAGCAGCAGGTCTGTTATTTTCTTCGTCATGTGCACAAGCTCGAGGAGGAGCTCGCACATGTTCTCAGTTTGATTTTTCTCCCTCCTCCTCCTCCGCCATCAGTACAGTAGGTTTTTGGTTTTATGCAGATGCATTACCTAAGATGAGAGCACCACTATTGAGCTGAGCTTGGGAAGCCTTTTGGAGATCACTTTAGATTATAAGACCTTTGTAGATTGGTAGACTTGTTAGACTAGGGTAGTGTGACCCTGTGTTTCCCTTTGGTATAATGCACTTTGTAAAACATGTAACAATGCCTTGTGGTCAATGATTAATGAAAGCCCAATCGTAATGTTCTCGTTAAACATGTTGTTGATATACAGGTTTGTGCTATGATTGTAATGTTACGTATTTGTCTGTTATACTCTCTTAAAACATATTCCCATTTACTTGTTTATGCTATGATTATGTTGTTGCTTGATTGGTTGATATGATAATTTATTATGTGTATGTACATATGACCTCTAAACAACTATATACACTCCCTGAAAAAATGAAACCTGACCAATTCGAGTTCTTCTTAGAAGATGTCTCATCAAGAAATCATTCGGCTGACCAAGGCAGAATGGCAAGCGCATGTCTCACAGGCTATAGCTCAGCACGAGGTTCTTTGCTACAAACACAGCGAAAGTACCTCAGGGAATAACCCACCTAACGGTAATGTTTAAGTCACCTAAGACATATTACAATACGTTTGGACAATTCCAAGTGTGCTTTGCTAATGCTTTCTGTGATGATAATTGCTTGGGTACAGGTTGTACCTACAAGCAGTTTTTGGACTGCAAGCCCCAGAACTTTGACGGCACTAGAGGTATCGTATCTTTTGTGAAATAGGTCAAGAATGTGGATTCTGTTTTGCGAATGAGCGGTTGTACGCCAGAGCAACAAGTCCCATACGTTTCTGGATTGTTTCAAGACGAGGCTTAGTTATGGTGGAACCTTCTGGTTCGAATAATGGGCGAGGCTGCTACAAATGCTTTAACATGGGATGAGCTGAAAGAAATGATGTGTAGAGAGTATTGTTCTCAGGTGGAGATCCAGAAGCTGGAATTTGGATTCTGGAAACTAAAGATGGAAGGTCCAAAGGTGGTGGAGTACGTGCAGAGACTTCATGATTTGTCGCGAGTTGTTCCATACCTGGTGGAACCAGAGTTGAAAAGGATGGAGCCATTCGTCTGGGGACTGGCGCCTCAGATCCTGCGCTTGATGATGGTATCAGCTCCGCCAACAACTATTAGTGCGAATATCTTGAGTTTGGCGCCCGCTAAGGAAGCACTTAGACTGGAAAAAATTTCAACTCCTGGCGAGAAGAAGGAGACTCGGGTGGAGTCATCTGGAAAGAACAAAAGGAAGCTCATTGATTTCCAAGAAGGTGAACGGGCGAACAACAACAAAGACAAGAAGGGAAAAGGATACTTGGGTACTCTCCCAAAGTGCGACAACTGTCTACGACATCATATTGGGCGATGTAGGTATAGGAAATGTGAAACTTGTGGGAGAATTGGTCATCTTAAGGAGACGTGTTGGTATGGTGCTGGATATGGAAAAGAAGGCCAAGATGGTAGAGGAAATCACAAAGGAAACAACAACAACCATCAAGGTGGTAATGGCGGCAATCAAGAATGTGGTCAAGGGTTTTTTAACTACGGTGACGTGGGGCACTTGAGGAAATATTGCCCAAGGGAGATTAACCAAGACCATGAAGGAGTAATCAACATTGGAGCTCGTGAAGCATGCCAGGGTCCGAACGAAGTCACTAGTACGTTCCCTACTAACCAACACCTTGCATGTGTGCTAACTGATGCTAGTACCAACTATAACTTCATACATCTAGGGCTTAAGAATATAATTGGGTTGGTAGCAAATAAGTTAGATATCCTACACTTGATAAAACTAACTAATAGGAGGCTAGTAGAAACCTAAGGAGAGATTAGGGACTGCATTGTAGAGCTTGGGAAATGTGAGTTTCAATAGATCTTCTGCCGGTAAGTTGGGAAGCTTCGACGTCGTAGTTGGGATGGATGGATTGTCAAGTGCTCGTGCAGAAATTGCGTGCCAGGAGAAGATTATCCACACCCCGATGGAAAATGAAGAGACGATCGTAATTCGTGAAGATAAGAAGAATGCACCCCTACAGATTGCCAATTGTATGAAGGCACGGAAGTTTTGCGTAAAAGGTGTATTGCCTCCTTAACTCATGTCGTGGACAAGGAAGCCGAAGAACCAAAGCTCGAAGATATCCCTGTGAAAGGGAATATCCTGAAGTCTTCCCCAAAGACTTGCCAGGATTATTCCCTAAGTGACAAGTCGAATTCCACATTGACTTGGTTCCAGGCGCCGCACCTGCAGCCAAGGCACCTTAGCGACTTACACCTTCGGAGATGCAAGGATTGTCAGTGTAGCTTCAGGAGTTGCTAGAGAAGGAAGTTAACAGACCAAGTTTCTCGTTTTGGGAAACTCCAGTTTTGCTCGTCAAAAAGAAGGACAGTAGCTTTCGTATGTGCAGCAACTACCAGGAGCGTAGGTCGGAACTCGTTAAAGGATATCGCTTAGGAAACCACGTCTATTAACTTGGGAAAACCCTATCATTTCGTCGTATAAGCTATTTTAGTTAACCAAACGGGTAAAGTACTCAAATTTCTTTCATTTAAATTCCCACTTTTGCTTCTAGCGAGTAGATTCTTGCGTCTCTACTACTCTTAATGGTAGTTACGTCACGTCAATTCCCTTCATTAAAGTAAACACTCTTTTGTCTCGATACTTGATTATTTCTTCATTTTAACAAATGCTTATTGTTTCATTTCTTGGAAATTCATATATTACGCATGCCCCATTTGTTATGCATGTGGTTTCGTTTCGAATGAGCGTCTCATCCAAGTCGAATGTTATCTTGCTAAAAGCTACTTGTTGATTTATGATTCAAATGACCTACAATATTGAAATTGTTGGCTCCTTTGCTTTCAAGTCAACACTCTTTCTTGAAACTTCTTTTCTTTCAAGTTATATACATGGTTTATCCTTGTAACCATGCCAAAATTCCCTTGTCAATACATGTATTTATTGTCAAATTTTGCTAAAACCAAGTTCAATTGCTTGAACTTGTCTGTTTCGCGTCTTCAATTCAAGACATCATATGATGTATTGAGGGCATCATATTCAAATCCATTTTTGCAAGTGCTTCTTTTGTTTCGAGTCGTAGTAGACTTGTTTAGCCTACGACTCCATTAAATCGTTTGTTGCTTCCGACACCTTGCGATGATGTTTTCACTGGATTGAAGCTTACGCCAATCTCGTTTACGCATCTCATACACGGATTTAATTGTTTATTTATTGATTTGCTCTAAATCCGTTATGTTTCATCAAGATTAAAGTAGTCTTAACACAGTTATGTGTCAAGACAATGGTATATAAGATTCATTTTATATTCCAGTGTACCTCCTAACGGTTCTTTCATCATCGATTGAAAGCTTTGTAGTATTTATCGCTTTTTCATCTTCGATTGAAAACAGTAATTCTTTGGTGTTCCATATTAAATTTTGCGATGCCGTTTGAATCATATTTTCAGGTTCGCTTCATTACACTTTCATTTAATTTCAAACACGGTGAACTTGTTCGGTCACCGCTATTATTGAATTATGTTAGTTACGACACCTTGTGGTATCGTTACAAACTTGTAGCTTGTGCTAGTCATGGTCAACCGTTTCACACGCATCTACCAATATTTTTACTCAATTTGTCTTTTAAACATTCTTAGTGCAACTACGAATTAAGACATTGATACGTCGGATTCGATTATATTCCATTTCGATGTCTTCCCGCAATTCAATAATGTCAACATCCTAATTTCATTCGTTTATTTGTTTGAAAGTTTACAGATCATTTTCATGTTACTATCATATTCGAGTTGTTTATTTTGAGTTCATCTAGAGGATGTTATTGATTCTAAAATTTGTTTGCATATTGTAAACAATCTGTTGAAATTCTTTGGTTAGAACTCCTCTTTCATTGGACCCCTGTGTTGTAAGTAACACCAGATGTTACGTCCATACAACTCGTATCCCTTGATGTCAAATTCTGAGAGGCATACCTTTTTAACCATTGGATTCTTAATGTAGTAAGATGTCCTTGGATTCACCTTATTCAATAAGTCTTGATTCGGTGTAGAAATTAGTTGTTGTGGTGTTATTCATATCCATACGTGCATGACGTAACCCTAAGGAGTTAAGGTATTATAAATTTCGAGGACGAAATTTTCTTAACAGGGGGAGAATGTGACAACTGTCAAAAATCTAGGTATCCGTACAATTAATTAATCATGATTAGTGCTTAATGACTGTGCTAAGTTTGTAATTAACTGCTTTCTGATTACTGCCATATACATACATGTGCATCATACATTGTTTAATGTCATACCAATACTGCATAAAAGGTGTATTCCCTTAAGTGATGCATTAAGTATAGTTAGCATAGTTATCTGATAAATCAGGAAAATGCTGATAGAACTCAGCACATAGACAGACAGCGCATTGAGACTTAGAATGAGCCAGAAACCAAGTATTACACTAGTGTAGTGTGTAGGAAAGTAAGGATCACAAAACTTCCTTTCTAAGTGATAGTTTAAGTGCCGTAAAGTGCCTAAAACTCACCCAAAGTGCTGAATTCAGTAAAATTCAGCAAAAATCAGCAATTTAACACACTAATATTATGCAGAAATATGGTTAAATGGTCCTGAATACTTTCCTAAGTGTCGGGAATAAAAAAAATGTCACAAAAAGATACATAAAGCACTCTAAACTACAAAGTTTAGTACTTTAACGAACCAGTAACCAACTGAACAACCGGACACTACCCGAAACATCAAATTTACACTAAAAGCACGGTTTTAACATTACTGAGCTAGTTATGGTCCCCGAACATCATACACCTCCTAAAAATATCTAATAACTAAAGCATGTAACTAATACTTGGATTTCAACCTTAATGTAACTAAACTAGTTAAAACCTACTCTAGACCCCCCCCCCCTCCTATTTACGGCCCCAACATATGGCCCACCATCTTGATTTGTTTGAATTTTTTTATTGGATCTTGTTGGCTTAATTTAGACATAAAAACCAATGGAAAACACCTAAGTTTAGATTATAAATTAACACCTTGAGTTCTTGAATTCATTCTCACACACACTAAACACACACAAGCTCTCTCCTCTCCCTCTCTTGTTCTCGGCCATGAGCCACAACCACCATCACCATCATCATCATTCAACCTTCTTCATCCATTTCACATACATACAAAGGTGCTAGAAGCAAGACTAAGGAGCTTGGTGGTTTGGAGCTTGAAGAACCTCTCTTGTTTGCTTTTATCCACTCATTTTCTCCACTTGAATCATCCCTAGCCTTGAGCTAGTGGTAAGAACCTTGATCTATCTATTTTACATCTATTTTAAGTGGTTAAAGAAGAATCATAATCAAAATCTTAAAGAACACTAAAGATCATAAGAAGTAAACATGAACATAAGCTAGTTTAATGAAGTAATCTTGATGAATATGAGTTGTTATGCTTGTTGATCATTGATTGTTTGTAGAAACGATGTTGATCATCATAAGATCTTGCTAGATCATGATTAAAAACATAATCTAGCAAGATGAGAAAGAAGAAATGTTGTAGGATGATGGATCATCCACAAATGAATCATGAACTTGAATGAATAAATGGTTTTCTTGAAAAATAAAGTTCAAAGTAAGATATTAATCATATAGATCTAAAGATTTATGAATGGTTTTTCAAAGGAACCAAGTTAAAAATATAAGTTTTGTTAAATCTTGGTTCTTACATAAACAAACCCTATTTTTGGTGGTTAAACAAGTGTAGAAACACTTGTGTAACAAGAAGATTTCATAAGGAAACATTTTTAGCAAATATGATTTGAAGTTGTAAGCATCTAACTTCTTTAAAAATGAAGTTTTTAAAGAACTAATCACATTTTAAAGGGTAACAAGACTTACTAAGAACACTAGTAAGTTACTACAAATTTTTACAAATATTCAAGTTCATGAAGTAGTAGAAAATGCATGATTTTGGCAAAATTGGTAAGTAAAGGTTGTTTGTTTTTGGGTAAAGGGTTACCCCGGTGATTCTATTAAAACAAACCGCAAATAAGTACAAGTAATGAGGATGAGTTCCACACTAGTTCATATACAGGACATGCCCCATATATGCAAACCAAAACACAAAAGTATCAATGACACCACATAACCTAGCCTACTTTACATCATGAAAAATAAAGTAGACAAACAATAGACACCAAAACAAAAACCCTCAACCTCCATCATCAAATACGAAAAAATCACACACCATCCGCCCCTTGACACGAAACAAAAACCGTCTATCCATTGTAGAACTTTGTGGAAGATGTGCTTGCCCCGGCTCTTGAAGATGAAGAACGTGTACCCGAAGTCATAAAATCATTAGTTTCATTATAGACTTCAACAACCTCATCTGAATCCTGCTTGTCACTAGACTGCTTAACCTTCTTCTCCACTCGACCCACAGTACTACCTCCCTGATCTCCATTATCGTCCTTAAGGACATCAAATGGGTTAGATGTTGAAACCTGGTCCGAACTCTTCAAGTGCTGTTTTGGTTTAGGTTTGCTAATAGGTCTATAAACTAACTTGGGTTTCTGATTTTTCATGTGGAGGCCTTGGTTGTTAGCTTTCTTCTTATTGGAACCCACAACCTGAAAATCATCCCTTATCTTTCCAGCTTCCCCATTCGAAACAACCTGAGGGTTCTTTGGGCACAAGCTATCTTCATGACCAAACACACAGCAAGAAGAACACCTTAAAGGCTCCCAATCATATTCAATTTTAACCTCCACCTTAGAATAACCATTACCATCTAGAGATAGAATTCCAACAGTAACACTCCTCTTTAAATCAGCCCCCGCCTGAACTTCAATAAGAGCCCTAGCATAACTGCTTCTACCCCAAGACTCAGCACACATCGTGGCAGTATACGAATCCAACATCTTGGGCACCCCTATCTTAGAGGCAACCAAACTAATACCATCCTCAGTATATGCCGCTAACGGCACATCATGCATCTTAACCCAAACTGGAATAGCTTTAATATCCTCTTTCTCTAGTTTGACAGAGGCCGACCACTCCTTCAAAATTATCGGAACATTTCTTATCATCCATGGCCCATCCTCTAACATTTTGTCCATCCCTTCCTTTGTTTTGAACTTAAAGAAAAAGAATCCATTTGCATTCATCATTAATCTCGACAGACCATACTTAACCCAGTTGCTCTTTGCAAAAAAATCCACCACAGGAAACGCTAGACGTTTACCCAAGAAATACCCATACAGAGTGTTTGCATACCCGTCCGTGACTTGCTTAACCGAAGACAACGGAAAGACAACATCAGCTCCATCAACAACCTCGGCAGACTCCAACTCCCAAAATTCACCTTCACCTTCTCCTTAGTGTTGTTTACAACTTTAGCAAACGATAACGGTACCGTCATCCCGGACGATTTTGTGTTCCCTAGACCAGCCGATTCAGCAACATCAAAATTAGGAATTGGCACATATCTCATGCTAGACTGATCAATCCCATCCATACCAGAAACCCTATTAACTGGCCGTAGATTTTCAGCCATGGTTGGAACATAAATCTTTGACAATTCATCAATTATGTTAATCTTACTTGGTTCAGTTGGAGACGTCTGAACTGTGCCCCGTCGAGGTAACCACGTATTACCATCAACATCAATGACTCGGCTGGCCAAACCCGCCATCAATATGTGTGTTATGCTCATCCATTCAGAAAAAGCCACCTCTCTTTAACCGTATGTATAATCAACTCGAAAAAGACAAATCACCAAACAAACCCGTCGAACCAACAAATAACGAAGAAATAGACCGAAACCCTAAACTAGCAGAGAAACCCTATCCCATGAATTCGAATAAATCGGATAACTTACTTGGAAAATCAGGCCGATAACCAAAGAAAGAACACAAACTATTCGAAAAATGGATCTGGGCGGCGATTGCAAGTAAAATACAGAAACCCTAGATGAAAATCGAAACAGATCTGCGTACTGACTTCGTATTAGACGTTTGAAACTTCTAAGAACTAATCAGCAACAGAATCACGATGAAACGGTAGGGTTATGGATGAAGGATCAGAATCGCCATTTTTGTAAGTAAAGGTTGTTGTTTATGATTGTGAATTGATTGTGATGATTTTTTACAAAAGAAAATGATATGCTTGAATGCATTGAAACCTCCATTTTTAGGGGAAACTATGGCAAATTTTTCTAAAAATATAAACACTTAGAAAAATATTTATAAACAAATATTTACAAGTGTATTTTAACCATGAATTTTCTACAAAAACTTTGCCATAAATTTTGGTTACAAAAATACAAATATTGGCGGTTGATTTTCATAAATAAAATGACTGAATATGTATTTAGGAAATATATATTTAGAAGACACCATGTGTGTGATTATTTGTATATTTTGTATATTAGTTATATTATTTTAGGACATGAAATAATATAACTCATTAAAATACCAAGAATCACAATCCAAAATAATACCAAAATTCCAAGAATAAATATACACATTTACACCAAATATTGGTAAAACCGAACTATTGAATAAGACTTACAAAATATTCCAGAAAATTTATTCACAAGTATATTTTGGTAAATAATATTTTGGACACCAAGGAAGTAAAAACATGATTTTTACAATTACTACAAAAATGTATTTTTGACAAGGAAGATATATTATTTTTGGCAAACATGAAATATATATTTTTCTTGAAATTTTTAGAATATATATTATTTTTAACAAATATATATCTTCTTAGACAAACATGAAATACAATATTTTTGGGTGAAATATATATTTTCTCAAATAAATATGAAACATATCATTTTTGGAATAAAAATTTGTTTAAATATATGTTCTAAGTTAAGACTTGAAAATATATTAATTTTTGAACTTATGAGGAATTACAAATATTTTCGCCAAAGAAAAATTATAAATAATTTTTCTAAGTAACACCCCTTAAAATATATATTTTGAAAATATATATTGAATCCTTATTAAAAAAAATATTCCGGAATAATTAACATGAAATTAAGTATAAAGGATACTTAAGGAATACAATAAAAAATACGTATTTTCGTACGTATAAACTCACACCGGAATACGACCCTAATACATGGAAAAATATACAAGTACAAGATACCCCATCCTTGGGAAGGAAAATACAAGCATAATATATATATATATATATATATATATATATATATATATATATATATATATATGTATATATGCATATATGTGCCTACAAAAATACATTGGCACTTATCTCGAATGATCGGACGAACATACAAATACGGACAAGTGTGTGTGTGTGTGTATATATATATATATATATATATAGGTCTCGGTTCAAATGAAAACCACCACGAGTTGGGTCAAAAATTATTTGCACAAACGTAGATGAAAATTGTTTTGACTGATGCAAGTTTTCTTTTACGGCTGGTGTAAATTTTATACGAAGATAAATATTTTTTTAGCCTCAAGTAATTGTGGGTATGCGGCATTTTTTTATTATTTATTTTTTGCTGAAACAGGTGATTTTTTATGACTTTTGAGAAAAAAATTTGGAAAAACCTTTTGGATGGCCTAGTTCTCAGAGTTCTCACAACTCAATGTGGTTCTCATTTAACCGATCTATATATATATATATATATATATATATATATATATATATATATATATATATATATATATATATATATATATATATATATATAGGGTAGGGTTCTAGAGTGATCACTAATGTATTTGTGAACTAGGTGAACAAATCTTGGCCATTGATTTACACACGTGGATGGCTAGGATGTAATCATCAAATCATAAAATACACTAGTGTATTTCATCATCAAATCCTAGCCATTGATCTACACACATGTATGGCTATGATTAGTTCGCAAACTACACTAGTGTTCACTCTTGAACTAAATCCTATATATATATATATATAGGGGAAGGTTCATTTGAGAAGAAATTTAATGTGAGAAGAAAAAGAAGAAAGGGCATATTAGTAAAATACTATTTCATTTATAACTCATATCATTAATTTTTCTCTCTTTAATTAATTAGTCAACTAATCATTAATTATCCTACATATAATCCACAAAACCTACACATATCAAAATTTTCCTACATATACCCTACACATTATAGAATTTTATCCTACACAGTCGAAATTTATCCTACACACCTCGAAATATATCTTACACAACTCGTAATTTATCCTACACAACTAGTAATTTATTCTACACTTTAAATTAAGTTGTTTTTTTAATTTGGAAAAAAGTATATATTTTGAAATGGAGTTACATATTTAATTTAGTTACTTATTAAAGGGGGAGAATACAAATTAATGATTTATGTAAGCTTACCGAAATACCCTTATATTAAAATAAAATGCAAATATTAAATGAAGTAAAATGAAGCATTCTTATTGGTTGAAACTTCTTCTTTTCTCTTCTTACAAAAAACTTCTTCTCATTTGAACCCTCCACTATATATACATATATATATATATATATGTATATATAGAGAGAGAGAGAGAGAGTATAATGTACTTCACGCCTTAACGTACATTAACGTACTTCACGAACTATATAACATGCGTAATTATTTTTTTGACCAAAATAACGTGTGTGATTTTGGATTTCATGCGTGATTATGTGGTCCCATGCGTGATTATGTGGTCCCATGCGTGATTATATGTTCCATGCGTGATTATACCCCTGATCCAACGGTTACCATTGTCTCATACGTGAAGTATGATAAGCCGTGAAGTATGTTAACCTTTCTCTCTCTCTGTCCATATATATATATATATAGGGGATGGTTCAAATGAAACCCACTTCTATTGTGAAAACTCGAAAACTAACTAAAAAAAACCTAAAAAACACACAAAATTATTTTTTTCAATTTTTTTTCTATTTTTTTTTATAAAAAGCTCACGTTTTTTTATATAAAAAAATTTTCAAAAAAAAAAAAAAAACTTTTTTGTTGTAGTACAGATGTAATACTACACATGTGTAGTACACATACACATGTGTAGTATTACACATGTGCACTACAATTTTTTTTTTTTGAAATTTTTTTTATAAATAAAAAGCTGCGAAAATTGGTATGCAAAAAAAATATATTTTTGGTATTTTTTTTTTTGCTTTTTTAATTAGTTTTCGAGTTTTCACAATAACTAGTGGTTTTCATTTGAATATTCCCCTATATATATATATGCGTTAAAGACTATATAATGTGACAACCGTCAAATTTGCATGCATTCGTACAGTTAATTAATATTGATTTACGCATAATGATTGTGCTTAATTACAACTGATGACTTAAACTGTTTTTTGATTTCTGTATCATACATACATGTGCATCACATTTCTTACTGTCACACCATTTATCACATACAAACTTTAGTGACATAAACCATGCACAAAGCACGATTAGCACGGTGAGCGGATAACTCAGAAAATGCTGACGATGTTCAGTACATAGACTGACAGTGTTTTAGGACCCAGTATGGGCCATAGACAAGGTACTACACTAGTATGGAGTGTAGGGATGTAAGGACCATAAAACTACGTCACTAGGTGATAGCTTAAGTGCCGGAAAGTGCCTAAAACCCACTAAAAGTGCATAATTCTGCATATTTCAGCAAAATTCAGCACTTTAACATACTAGTATTATGTAGAAAATTGACTAAATGGTCCTGAATGCTTTCCTAAGTGTTGGGAATTAAAAGTGTCATAAAAAGTAACATAAGGATCATTAAACGGAATAGTTTGACACTTTAACGAACCGGTATAAAACCGAACAACCGGACATTACCCGGAACACCAAAATATTGCTAGAAGCATTGTTTTACTTTTTCTGAGCTAGTTATGGTTTCCAAACACCCTAACATACTACATAATGCAAGATACACATTAAACGCTAGACTTTTACATTTAACTTTCAACCAATCACCTACTCACCATTACAACTTACACTTGGACCCCCTCCCCCCTTATATTTTCGGTCACAAGGTGTGGCCCCACTTGTGATCTCCAAAATCCTACAACATATTTACTTTGATTTCATTAGATCTTATAAGATCTATGGAAGATTATAAGTATGGCACCTAATATCTCTAGAGATCTTCATCATTCTTTCACTCTCCTCAGAACACCACACTCCACCTCTCTCATACTCTCTCTCTCCCTCTCGGCCCTAGGAGGTGCCGCCACCACCACCACCTTGCAACCACCATGTTCATCCATCATTCATCCAATTTCAAGCTCATTTCAAGTGTTAGAAGGTGATCAAAAGAGTTTGGTGCTTGTAGAACTTGAAGAACCTTCATTAATTGCTTTCATCCACCATTTTCATCATCTTTTTCACTAGTGTTCTTTCCTAGCTTAGAGCTAGTAGTAAGATTCTTTTTTAACCTTTGTTGCTTCTAAGTTTGATTTGTTAAAAGATATGTTATGTCATAAATCACAAGAACACTAAAAGACTTAAACTTGAATCATGAACTTGAAGCTTACATATGATGATATATGGTTGAAATAATGTTGTTTAAATACATGCATGACACTTGATTGTTATTTACTTGAGATTACGATGTTGATCATCATAAGGAGCTTGCTAGATTGTGATTAAACACATGATCTAGCAAGTTAGAGGATGATTATGTGTTAACCCAAGAAGATCAACCTCACTTATAAACATGAACTTGAAAATAAAACGATTTCTTGAAAAATAGTAAAACTCGAGTATGATTATCTAAGATTCATGTATGATTTTCCAAGAAAACCAAGTTTAAAATATGATTTTTAGTAGAACTCGGTTCTTACTTAAATGTACAACTTTTTTGGTGATGAAATAAGTGTAAGAACACTTTATTTACAAGAAGAGTTCAAAAGAAAAATTTTTGGAAGGATCATCTAACAAGTTGTAAACTCCTAGTTTTTGTAAGAATGAATTTTGTAAAGTAATAAACACACTTTAAGGGATAACTAAACCCACTAAACACTTTACCTAGTTACTACAAGTTTTTGTGAAACGATCAAGTTCATATTGTTATATAAAATGTATTGTTCTCGCAGTTGGTAAGAAAAATATTGTTTAGGCTGGATTATTGATTATTGTTGAGTTGATTTGAAAAGAAAATGATATGCTAAATAGCATGGACACCTCCATTTACAAAGTAAACTATGGCAAAATTTTCTAAAAATACAAACACTTAGAAATATTTTCTAAGACAAGTATTTACAAGTATGTTTTAAACTATGTTTTTCAATATAAACCTTGCCATAATTTTTGTAACAAAAAATACAAACATTGGAGGTTGATTTGTATAAATAAAAATGGGTGAATATATATTTAGAATATATATTTACAATAACGACACTTGTGTGAATATTTGTATACTTGGTGGAGTAATTATATTATTTTAGGGTAAAATAATATAACCTAATATAATACCAAGAACTTACAATTCCAAAGTAATACCAAAAATCACAAGGAATGATTACATAAGTTACACACTTGATATTGTGAAACCGAACGATAAAACGTAACTTACAAAATATTCCGGAAAATACCCTTATGAATATATTTTTGGTAAATATTATTTTGGAAACGAAAGAAATGAGAATGTGATTTTTGTTATTATTACAAAGTATATCATATTTTTTACAAGGAGAAAATATATTGTTTTTGAGAAGTAAAAATATATTTTCCTTGAGTTTTTAGAAGATGTATGATTTTTGGGAAAAATATACGTTTTCTTGGATAAAACTTGAAATACATTCGGGATGAAATAAGTTTATATATATTTTAAGTGAGACTTGAAAATATATTGTTTTGGAAATATATATGGGATATTTATTAAGAAAATACGTACACACCGGAATACGACGCTAATACATGGCTAGTTATACAAATACAAGAATACGGATAAACATGTATGGAATACCCCATCCTTGGGAAGGAAATACGAATACAAATACTTGAGAAGTATTATTTCAAAAATATTGTTTAACAATTATTCCAAAAATTAAAGTTAAAATAATTATTCCTTTAACAAATAATTATATCGTTGGAATAATATCGAAGAAACTTTAAAAAGTAACTCAAAGGCACTAATTAATACCAAGTCGAGGCACGACCCGTCCGTCTAATAGACATCAGTACGTTGTAGGTAGTCGTGTTTGCCGAAGGGATTTGAGTTACAGTGTGAAGACGCAATACTGTGAGTTAATGCTCCCCCTTTTCTTTTAACTGTTTTCAGTTTTATACTTCGGGGGTGAAATACATGTTACGATTATTACAAACATTTATACATGGTATGGTTAGCTTAAGGAGGGTTTACTACTTGATCATGTGAATGAGTAGGGCGATTAAGGCCATCAATCCTCGTTATAGGACTGAGGGGCATGGGTGATAGATCTATTTGGGTGTAGCGAGCCCCACCCCTGAGTCCGCTGAGTGGACCATGTGGTGACTATGTCTTACAGTCGGAAGCCCGGTGCGAAATCTGCTAGGTTTGAGTCTTCCTGCATCACTTCACACATACCATTGGCTTTGCAACCCAGTGGTGATCTCTTTTTCCTTATTGCTACAAACCAGGGACTTACATACATACTTACAATGTTTCAAAGGCTTATACATACACACAAACGAACACATGAACTCGCTCAACTTTTGTTGATGTTTTCAAACTACATGTATTTCAGGGAATTTATAAGTGGATCTGGCGGGCGTTGGAAGTTTTTATGTTGCGTTAAGAATAAAGTTGTCATCCATGGTCTTTGATTTTGGTTAGTGTGTCTTATTCCTGGACGAGACACGTCATCCAAATCTTGGTGTTATTCACTATCTTTTGGCGAGTCCTTAATGATTTCATAAACAATTTGTACGGTTTGTAAAATTTGAATTTGAAGTCTACAATGTTGTTATGTTTTAAACTTATTTAATGGATGATAAACCTATGGTTTTATCATATAGTTGATGTTATGATTGAATGCAATGATATTAAGAAAGTCACACCATAATCACGCTTCCGCAAAAGTCAGGGTGTGACAGCTTGGTATCAGAGCCTCGATCGTAGCGAACTAGGATTCTTTCTCGAGTCTAGACTATGATCATTAGGGCTCTCATGAAAATGTTTTCACAAACATGTTTTCATTGCATACACAAAGCATCCAGATCCACGAAACAAACATTTTTACAAATCAAATACACAAAATACATTTCAAAGAATTCATTTATATTTCAGTCTGAGAGACTGGGGAGTTAGTCTGAGAGATTAGCTGGGTATTCAGTCTGTGAGACTGGGGAGTTAGTCTGAGAGACTAGCTAGGTAGTGCAGTCTGAGAGACTGGGTAGTCTGAGAGACTAGTTGGGGCAGTCTGAGAGACTGAGAGGTTTAGCCTGAGAGGCTGGGTAATTCGGTTTAGGAAACTGGGTAGTTCAGTCTGAGAGACTGGGTAATTAGTTGAGAGATTAGTTTGGACAGTTTGGGAAACTGGGGAGTTTAGTCTTAGAGACTGAAAGACTGGGTGTTTCAGTCTGAGAGACTGGGTGGTTCAGTCTGAGTGACTGGGTGTTTCAGTCTGAGAGACTGGGTGGTTCAGTCTGAGAGACTGGGTGTTTAAGTCTTAGAGACTGGGTGGTTCAGTCTGAGGGACTGGGTGGTTCAGTCTGAGTGACTGGGTGTTTCAGTCTGAGAGACTGGGTGGTTCAGTCTGAGAGACTGGGTGTTTAAGTCTGAGAGATTGGGTGGTTCAGTCTGAGGGACTGGGTGGTTCAGTCTGAGAGGCTGAGTGTTTTAGTCTGAGAAACTAGGTGGTTCAGTCTGAGAGGCTGGGTGTTTAGTCTGGGAGACTAGTTGGGTTAGTCTAGGAGACTAGGAAGGTTAGAAAGAATAATGTGAATACATTACCTTGTTTTCATACACTAATTGTTAGTGATTACTCTGGATATACATGCTATGACTATTATGTACCGTCACACATGTCACTCTATTTAGAAAGCGAGTTATCAAACATTGATAACCCTACGGCCACCGCCACAGATAATGTGACTGCATCTGCGCCTGAGATATTTACGTCAGACACTGGAAGTGATCCTGATATGCTGACCAAGGACGAGGACGACTTTCAACAGTCCGCGCTACCAGATTTTGGTGATACTTTGCCCTTGCTGAAGGTTTCTATGACAAGAATCCTTCTGTCACTCTTGTTTCAGTCCATGACCACTTCATCACTGGTCATCCCGATAGTGAGCACACCATGGCCCTAATCCGTGATAATGCGTCTCCCGTGGACATTCCTTTCGAAGGTGGGCTACTTGACGAGTAGTTGATGATGACATTGACGCGTTTATTGATGGTCCTCCTGATAACGCCCATGATAATCAAGAGTTAGACGAGAACGTTGTTACTAGTTTCACTTCTTGAGACCCCTGTTAATAAGCTATCCTCTGATTCTAAGTATACACTCGATTTCAGACTCCTTTGAGTCTATGACATCTGCAGCCTTACAGACGGCCGGATTACAGCTTTTTACTACTGACTCAGACGATGACGTCATTATGACTGCTGCAGCATCACCTGCTCGAGATGCCACACCTTTACACGACCGAGAGCCTGCTCTTAAGCGAGCTCCTGTTCCTTTGGGCCAGCTTGATGTTACACCTGCTGATCCTGCACCCTTGCTTGATCATGACCCTGTTTCTTTTGGTCTACCAGACACTGCACCCCTTATACCTGACCTAGTACCTGCACCTGATGATCTCCTTATTGGTTGAGACGTTTGTTCCTGCACCTTCACCCGCTGATGTTGCTCCTATGGAGACCGAAGTCCATTACGCCAACATGCCTATCGCTTTCTTTCAAGACATACTCACACCACGGGAAGGTACTCCCGGTCAGCACCCGCGTGACGATCCCTTTTGTGCTACAACAACATTTTCCCCGACCTCACAGGCCGCACCGTTTGCTGCTTTCACCTCTACATCGCTGGACGAGCCATTTCAAAGGTTCCTATCATACACTATGCTGATATTAGACCCTTACATTATGGACGCTACACACGGTATGAATTACTCCTATAACATCAGCTACAGTTTGAGGATATGAGTCGCAGAGTTTTGGAGCTTGAGCTGACATTACGTCCTCCACCCTGTCTATTACCAGTATACTTTAATCCTCCACATTCACCGAAGGTTCCGTTTGCATGCTCGTCTGCTGCTATTACACCTTTCCTAGGTTTTCGAGGCTCGTTTCTTTACTGTCGAGCAGCAGATCAGTTAACTACTTCGACGTATATACAAGCTCTAGGAGGAGTTCACGCATGTTAGCAGTTTACTTTTCCTTCCTCCTCCACATCGGTCACCAGTAGAGTTGGTTTCTGGATTATGCGGATTGCATTACATTTGGGTAAAGACACTAATGATAAACCGAGATTGTGGAGACTTTTGAAGACCACATCTGACTACGTAATTTTGATACACTAATATACTTGTTGGACAAGGGTAGGGTGACCCTGTGTCCCTCTTGATGTGATACATTTTGTAAAACAATGCAATTGTGGTCGGAGAATAATGAGAGCCCAATCATCATTAAACATACGACAATACCTTGTGGCCAATAACCATTGAAAGCTCAGTCGCTATGTCTTCGTTAAGCACGTTGTCAATCTATATGTGTGTGCTATAATTATAATGCTACGTGCTTGCTTGCTATGCTCTCATTAAACATAATTCCCCAAATTACTTGGTTATGCTATGATCATGCTATTGCTTCATTGGTTGACAAAAACAAAATCTAATACGTGTATGTACATATGACCTCTAAACAACTATATGCACTCCCTGAACAAATACAACCTGACCTAACCAACCTTCTTCTTAGAAGATGTCGATACAAGGGAACATCGCTACCAACAACCCTCTGCCGGCGATAGCGGCAGAACTGCAAGAGCGCATCTCACAGGCCATTGCACAGCTCGAGGCCCTTCGCCCCGAACGAAGCGAAGGCTGCACCTACAAGCAGTTCTTGGACCACAAACCTCGAGAATTCGACGGCACTGGGGTGCCTAAGCCTTCGTGCGCTGGGTTGAGAAGACGGATTTTGTTTTACGATTGAGCAAATGTGACCCAGAACATCAGGTCACGTACATAGCTGGACTATTTGTAGATGAGGCTCTGTCATGGTGGAACCTTCATGTTCAGACAATGGGCGAGACCGCTGCGTATGCTTTGACGTGGGACGAACTGAAAGAACTGATGCGTAAGAGATATAGCTCGAGGGTAGAAGTCCAGAAGTTAGAGACTGAACTGTGGAACTTGAAAATGGAAGGATCAAAGATAGCTGAGTATGTGCAGAGATTTAACGATTTATCACAAGTTGCTACGCTCCTGGTGGGACCAGAGTTTAAGAGAGTCGAATGTTTAATAGGGGGATTGGCACCTCAAATTCTAAGCCTGGTAACAACATCTAAACCTTCAACGAATACCGAGGCTATCGACATAAGTGTGGCGCTCACTAAAGAAGCGGTTAGACTAGGAAAATTTTCCATTAGGGAAGAGAAAGAGGAGACTCCTGTAGAGTCATCTGTTGATAACAAGAGAAAGCCCGCAAATTTCAAAAAGATTACTCGGGCGAGTAACAAGAAGAAGGCTAGAAAGGGAAAAGACTACATGGGTATCCTACCTAAGTGCGACAATTGTCTACGTTATCACGTCGGGCGATGTAAATATGGAAAATTTGATAACTGTGGCAAGAGGGAGCATCCTAAAGAAACTTGTAGGAAAGATACTGAACATAGAAATGAAGGACAAGATGGCAGCGAGAATCACGGAGGAAACAACGACAATGACAATTGTCAAGGCAGAACGAGTGACAAACAGAAACGTGCTCAAGGTTGTTCTAACTGTGGAAGCAAAAAGCATTTCAGAAAATACTGCCCTAAAATAAATCAGGCACAAGGATGAAAGCTCAACACCGGAGTTAGGGAGACACGCCAGGAACTCAAGCGTGGATATCGGTACGTCCCATATTGCTCAACGTTATGCATCTACGCTGCTAGATACTGTTGCAAATTTTAGCCTCGCATTTCTAGAGTTTGAGTGTATACTTGGTTTAGTAGCAAGTAAGTTAGATAACCCATACTCAATAGAACAAGCTAATGAAAGCTAGTGGAAGTCAACGAAGGAATTGAAATCGGCAAGATAGAACCCGGAGAACGTGAATTTATGCTCGATCTACTGCCAGTTGAGTTGGAAAGCTTCGACGAGGTAACCTGGATGGATTGGTGGACGAACGATCAAGCGGAAATTGATATACGTATCCCGATGGCAAATGAAGGAACGATCGTGACTCACGAAGTAGGATACGCCTCTACAAATTACTGGTTGCTTGAAGGCACGAAAATTGTTGCGTAAAGGATGGGTTGTTTTCTTGGCTCATGTCGGGGACAAGGGAGCCGAAGAACCAAAACTCGAAGATATTCCTGTGATAGGGAAATATCCTAAAGTCTTTCCCGAAGACTTGCCAGAATTATCTCCTCAACGACAAGTCGAATTTTGCATCGATATGATTCCAGGCGCCGTACCTGCAGTCAATGCACCTTAACGACTTACACCTTCGGAGATGCAAGGATTGTCAGTGTAACCTCAGAAGTTGATAGAGAAGGAAGATAACAGACCAATATTCCCTTTTGGGTAACCCCAGTTCTACTCGTCAATAAGAAGGACGATATCTTTCGTGCGAACATCAAACTACCGGGAGCTGAATGAGCTAACCAACAAGAGTCGATAACTCTTGCTAAGAATCAACGAATTTCTTACTTAATTAACTATGAGGATCCAACTACTATTAGACGACTGATCGATGATCGAGTGTCATTAGCTGTGAATTCCGGAATAAAGTATACCGGGGAAATTGTGGGACAATAATTTGTTTTTAAAAGTACACAAAAATGATGTTTCCTACACAATGCACAAAACCAATTTACACAGAATACGAAACCTTGAGGATCTAGAAAACATATACTTAGGACCTTTGGGAACCCAGGTCCAAATTTGTAAAAGTCGTTACTTAGGAACCATGTCTGTTAACTCAATCAAACACCATTAACCTGACATATATGCCATTTCAGTTAACAAAACAGAAAGTACTTAAATTTCCTTTGTTGAAATCTTCACTTTTGCTTCTAGCGAGTAAACGTTTGCATCTCTACTCCCCTTAATGGTAGCTGCATCACGTTGATTTTCTTCGCTGAGAGAGAACACACATTTGCTTCGATACTTGCTCATTTCTTCATACTCATTGTTTCATTACTCGAACACTCATATGTTACGCATGCACCATCTGCTACGCATGCAGTTTCATTTCAAACGCTTCATTGAAGTTCAAATATTATGTTGCTAAATCTAATTACTGATTTGTGATTCGAATGACCTACATTATTGTAATTGTTGACTCTTTTGCTATCAAGTCAACACACTTTCTTGAAACTTCTTTTATTTCAAGTTACATTCATGGTTTATTTTTGTGACCATGCCGAGATTCCAATGTTGATACATACGTTTATTGTCGGATTACGCTAAAACCAAGTTCAATTGCTTGAACTTATCCATTTCGCATATTCAGTTTAAGACATCATATGATGTATTGAGAGCATCACATTCAAATATTCTTGCAAATATTCTTTCATTACGAATCGTAGTAGATTTGGTTTGTCTACGACTCCACTAAATCGTTTGATTGGTTTCGATACATTGCGGTGATACTTTCACGAGATTGAAACTTGCGCTAATTACTCACTTCTTACACGGATTTAATTGATTATTTGATAACTTGCCCTAAATCCGTCTTGTTTATCACGATTAAATCGGTCTCAACACAGTTGTGTGTTAAGGAAAAGGTACATAGAATCATTTCATATCACAATATACCTCCTAACGGTTCTTTCATTGAATGCCTTGTGGTACCTAATACTTTTTCACCCTCGATCAAGAACAGTGGCTCTTTGATGTTCCGTATCCAACTGAAAACTTTATGACATTGTGTAAATCAAATCTTCAGGCTTGTTTCAGTACACTTTCATTTTCAAACACCGTGAACTTGTTCAGTCACCACTATTATTGAATTATGTCATTACGACACCTGGTGGAGTCATTACAAACTTGTAGCTTGTGCTAATCATGGTCAACCGTTTCACACGAAACTACGTATACTTTTGTTTGACCTGTCATTTAAACATTCCTAATGCAACTACAAATTAAGACAATGATACACCAGATTCGCTTGTATTTCATTCGGCGTATTTTCGCAATTCAAGAATGTCAACACACTAAACCTTACCATTCATATATCCGGAAGTTGACAGATCATTTTCATGTTACTATCACATTTGAGTTGTTGATATTGAATTCATATAGCGGGTGCTATGGTTTGTGAAAACTTGTTTGATTATTGTGACCGATTGTTTGAGAATCCATCGATCGAAACTCCTTTATTGCACCCCTGTTAACTAAGTAACACTAGATTCTACATCTATACATTTTGTGTCCTTTGACATCAAATGCTAAAAGCACATATCTTTTAACCATTGGATTTGTGTTGTTGTAATATATACGTGGATTCATCTGATGTGAATAAGGTTTGATTCGGTTTTGTGCTTACCTACCTCAATATTATCCATATGCATGCACGCATAATGTAACCCTAAGGAGATAAGATGGTACAAATTTCGAGGACGAAATTTTCTTAACAGGGGGAGAATGTGACAACCGTCAAATTTGCATGCATCCGTACAATTAATTAATATTGATTTACGCATAATGGATGTGTTTAATTACAACTGATGACTTAAACAGGTTTCTGATTTCTACATCATACATACATGTGCATCACATTTCTTACTGTCACACCATTTATCACATACAAGGTACTACACTAGTATGGGTGAGCAGATAACTCAGAAAATGCTGACCATGTTCAGTACATAGACAGACAGTGTTTTAAGACCCAGTATGGGCCATAGACAAGGTACTACACTAGTATGGAGTGTAGGGAAGTAAGGACCATAAAACTGCGTCACTAGGTGATAGCTTAAGTGCCGGAAAGTGCCTAAAACCCACTAAAAGTGCAGAATTCTGCATATTTCAGCACTTTAACATACTAGTATTATGCAGAAAATTGATTAAATGGTCCTGAATGCTTTCCTAAGTGTTGGGAATTAAAAGTGTCATAAAAGGTAACATAAGGATCATTAAACAGAATAGTTTGACACTTTAACTAACCGGTATCAAACCGAACAACCGGACATTACCCGGAACACCAAAATATTGCTAGAAGCATTGTTTTACTTTTTCTGAGCTAGTTATATTTTCCAAACACCCTAACATACTACATAATGCAAGATACACATTAAACGCTAGACTATTACATTTAACTTTCAACCAATCACCTACTCACCATTGCAACTTAGACTTGGACCCCCTCCCCCTTATATTTTTTGTCACAAGGTGTGGCCCCACTTGTGACCTCCAAAATCCTACAAGATATTTTCTTTGATTTCATTAGATCTTATAAGATCTATGGAAGATTATAAGTATGGCACCTAATATCTCTAGAGATCTTCATCATTCTTTCACTCTCCTCACAACACCACACTCCACCTCTCTCATACTCTCTCTCTCCCTCTCGGCCCTAGGAGGTGCCGCCACCACCACCACCACCACCTTGCAACCACCATGTTCATCCATCATTCATCCAATTTCAAGCTCATTTCAAGTGTTAGAAGGTGAGCAAAGGAGTTTGGTTCTTGTAGAACTTGAAGAACCTTCATTGCTTGCTTTCATCCACCATTTTCATCATCTTTTTCACTAGTGTTCTTCCCTAGCTTAGAGCTAGTAGTAAGATTCTTTTTTAACCTTTGTTGCTTCTAAGTTTGATTTGTTAAAAGATATGTTATGTCATAAATCACAAGAACACTAAAAGACTTAAACTTGAATCATGAACTTGAAGCTTACATATGATGATATATGGATGAAATAATGTTGTTTAAATACATGCATGACACTTGATTGTTATTTACTTGAGATTATGATGTTGATCATCATAAGGAGCTTGCTAGATTGTGATTAAACACATGATCTAGCAAGTTAGAGGATGATTATGTGTTAACCCAAGAAGATCATCCTCACTTATAAACATGAACTTGAAAATAAAACGATTTCTAGAAAAATAGTAAATAAAGTGAGCTAGTAATCTTATGAATCTAAGATTCATGTATGATTTTCCAAGAAAACCAAGTTCAAAATATGATTTTTAGTAGAACTCGATTCTTACTTAAATGTACAATATTTTTGGTGATGAAATAAGTGTAAGAACACTTTATTTACAAGAAGAGTTCAAAAGAATAATTTTTGGCGAGTCCTTAATGAACTCATAAACAATTTGTACGGTTTGTAAATTTTGAATTTGAAGTCTACAATGTTGTTATCTTTTAAACTTATTTAATGGATGACAAACCTATGGTTTTATCATATAGTTGATGTTATGATTGAATGCAATGATATTAAGAAAGTCACACCATAATCACGCTTCCGCAAAAGTCAGGGTGTGACATATAAATAGTAAAACAACATGGTTAAAATATACAAGATCGGATAAGTAACAAGATATATATATATATATATATATATATATATAATTTACCAACAGGTAAGGAAATATATATTACCGACAAGTCACTAAAAATATTTATATTTGTCAAGATTAAGAAATATATATTAGGAACCGACCTTAAAAATACATTATTTTTAAGAAGGAAGGAGATATATTTTGCAGGGAAATAATTCCCGAAAACGATAAATAACTCAGGGGCTGTTTGGCAACATCTGAATGGTTAAGTGTTGAACCAGTAAGAGGTCTGAACCATTAAGTGTTGAACAAGTAAGAGGTCTGAACCATTAAGAGCATGTATAATGCTTAACCGTCCGGAGGCAAATGTCTGACCAATTCAGAATAGAGGTCTTAACCATTCAGACTCTATATAAATCCTAACCATTCAGAGGCAAATGTTTAACCATTCAGACATCTGCTCATGAAACAAACAGTCTGAACCATTAAGTGTTGAACTAGTAAGAGGTCTGAACCATTAAGAGCCTCATTAAGAGGTAAACAAACAACCCCTAAGTGTGGAAATACACCAAGAAATACAAGTATACATATACGTATAAATGCGTACATTATAACACAATTAGTAAAATACAAGACTTCAAGTATTTATACATGTATATACTTATACGTACAAATACGACACAAATACCTAATCCAAAAGGTATACACATAAGTATACATACATAGTTATACATATACGTATAAATACAATAAGTACGTAAGTTGAGGAGTATACGAACATCATACATGTATAAATGGATAAAGACGGTGTTAAAAATATTATTTTAACAATAGGGGGAGGTTCATTTGAGAAGAAAATTTAATTGAGAATAAAAGGAACAAAGGGTAAAATTGTAAAATATTAAGTAATATTTTTTTCATCTCATTTATTACTATCTTTAAGTAATTAATTACTCATAAAGACTATTATTCTCTACACTATTTTTTTTACTACACACATAAAAAGTTATTCTACACATTTCGAAAATTATCCTACGCATATTTAAATTTATCCTGCACAACTCGCAGTTTATCCTACACACCTAGTAATTTGTCCTACACTCTAAATTAATTTTTTTTTATTTTTTAAAAAATATATATCTTAAAAATAAGTTACAAATTTAATGTAGTTAGTTATTAAATAGGAAAACTAGAAATTAATGATCTACGTAAGTTTACAAATATACCATTACATTAAAATTAAATGCAAATATTAAATAAGTAAAATGAAGCAATCTTATTGGTTGAAACTTCTTTTTTTTTTCTTCTTACAAAAAATTTCTTCTTATTTGAACCCTCCACTTTAACAATATACCTAGTTAAGATATATATATATATATATATATATATATATATATATATATATATATATATATATATATAGGGAAAATATCATGAGAAAACTACATATAAATGAGAAAACTAAAAAAGCCTAAAAACATGCCAATTGTTTTTACATTTTTTTTATAAAATTTCGCTACTTTTTATGTTTAGGGTTTAGTTTTAGGTTTGAGGGGTGGGGTGGGGGGTTTAGGTTTTTGGGGGGGTGTCGATGGTGTTGGGTTAGGTGGTTTAGGCTTTTCCATATTATTGTACATCTGCAGTACAACCTTTTTTTTTGTGAAAAAAAAAAATTATACATAAATTTTATAAAAAAAATTGTAAAAAAAAAATCGGTATGTTTTTAGGCCTTTTTAGTTAGTTTTTCGGTTTTCTTATTTAAAGTCATTTTTTCATGATCCATCCCGTGTATATATATATATATATAGGGGATGGATCATGAGAAAACTAGTTTAAATGAGAAAACAAAAAAACTAACTAAAAAAGCCTAAAAAACATACAAAAAAAATTACATTTTTTATGAAAAATCGCTACATTTTATGCATGGAAAAAAAATTTAAAAAAGTTTTTTTTTTGTTGTATTGCACATGTGCACTATTACAGATATAACGCACATTTGTAGTACATATATAATGCACATGTGCAGTACAACAATATTTTTTTTTTGAAAATTTTTTTATATATAAAAAATAGCGATTTTTTATAAAAAATTGTAAAAAAAAATTGGTATGTTTTTAGCTTTTTTTTAGGCTTTTTTTAGTTAGTTTTCTAGTTTTCTCATTTAGATGTAGTTTTATCATGATCCTCTCCCAATATATATATAGGGAGCCGCTAAAATAAAAACCATCCCCAGTTGTAAGAACCGTGAGAACCACCCTCAACCAATTAGATTTGCCACCCTAAATGGTAGTTTGGTCATTTACCCCAAATGTTATATCTGTCCATCTCTCTTCATATAAAGCCACAATAGCTTTTTAAAACATCTCTCATCTTTATCTATCTTGTCTTTATAAAAGTCTCTCATCTCTCACTTTCTTCATATCAAGAAATCACCAAATCTTCTCTCATCCGCCACCACACCCCCACACCAGCAACCCCCAAACACCACACCCCCTCCGGCGGCCCTCTCATTTCTCCAGCGTCCCCCTCATTTCTCCGGCGACCTCAGATCTGCAACCCATTTCTTATCTCCTCCAAAACCCTCCGATCTGCAACCTATCTCAGATCTGCAAAAGAGATGGTGGTTACAACTGTTCAGATATGACCAGAATGAAGAGCAGTTTGTGGTGGTGCGGCTTGTGGTGGTGCGGTTTGTGGTGGTGCAGTTTTGTGGTGGTCCGGTGAAAGTGAATCATTGGTGAGTGCTTGACTCCATTGAAGATGGTTAGAGAGAGGGTAAAGAGATGGGACGTATGGAGGGCAACATGCAGTCAGTGTCCCAATTTAAGGGTGAACAACTACTCATGCTTTGGTGACCGATTAGACAGTTTGCAGGTCTAAATCTTTAGCAACTTTTTTTAACAAAAAGTAGTCATCAATTATACATCAGGATAACTTATTGTTACAAAAATGCTTAGTGATGGTAAGGTGTGTTTCAATTTTAAAGGTGGATGGTTTAGATTTTGCAAGGCGGGTTTGTTGTAGGTGGGGTTATGGGGTTTTCTAGGAAAGTGTTCTTTTTTGTAGTCGATGACAAGTTTCAATCTTTTTTGGGGTTTTGATTTGTGTTCTTGGATTGGGGCGGTGATGATGCAAAAAAAGAAGCATATTTTGATGACGATGGCGCGGCAAAGGATGGTGGAGGGTAGTTTTTGAACGTGCAACCCCTCTTTGCAGCCTCTGATTATAGGAAAATCTGAGCCAAACCCCGTTTTTTTCAAGGATCCACTCATTTGTTTTGATTTTTGTGTGTTGGTTTTTTATATTTTTCCCCGAGTCGATGATGATAACAATCTATCTGAGACACCTACCGAGTTGCGATTTCTGAGTGCGTTCGTTTTGTGTAAAAAAAGTTTTTGTAAAAATAAGTTAAAACCGTAAACTTTTTAACGTAAAACGTAATTTTTTTAACGTAAAACGTAAAGTTTTTAACGTAAAACGTAAATTTTTTAATGTAACACATAAACTTTTTTAACGTAAAACGTAAACTTTTTAATGTAAAACGTAAGACGTAAACTTTTTAACGCAAAACGTAAAACCTAAACTTTTTAACGTAAAACGTAAGACGTAAACTTTTTAACGCAAAACGTAAAACGTAAACTTTTTAGCGCAAAAATGTAAAACGTAAACTTTTATGTCAAAACTTTTTAACGTAAAACGTAAAAAACGACGCGTAAAAAAATCGGTCGAAAAAACGACGCAAAAAACCGAGCGTAAAACAGGGCGTAAAACGTGCCGTAAAAAACGCGCTTAAAAACGGGGCGTAAAAAACGGCTCTTAAAAATGTTTTTTTAAACAAATCTTGAAAAAAAATATCAAAGAATCTGATTTTAAAAAATTCTTTAATAAAAAATATATGATTTATAATAAAAAAAATAATTAATGCAATAGGACAAAAATGTAATAAAAAATAATATGTACAGTAAGAAAAAAAGGCAAATTTACTAAAATATCCTTTAAAAATAAAATATTAAAACAAAATAAGACCAAAAGAATTTTATAATAGTTTTTATTACTTTTAATCTCATCCATCCATCTTGAAGATCTAGTGGTTAGAAGGTGGTTCTCTAGGTTCTTACAACTGGAGGTGGTTTTTATTTTAGCGCTCCCCTATATATATATAGGAGAAGATTACTTTAGGAACCACCCTTTATTTAAAGAACCGCGAGAACCAATGTGAACAAAACCAAAAATACCTAAAAAATCTAAAAAATCACCAAAAAAAAATTTACTATTTTTTTGGAAAAAAGTCGCTATATTTCGTTAATAATAAAAAAAATTTCAAAAAAAAAGTATCGAGTAACAGTTATCCATGCACATGTGCATATGTATCATTTCTTTGACAAATTCCGTAATTCATTACAAATATTAGACAATTGCACTTTCATTTACACTACCATATGTAATACACTACTTTTTACATTACCAATATTAGAAATGCACATGTGCATCTATATGTATCAACATGAAATAAGGTGTTTTGGTATACTACTTTGAATACACTTTCCCTTTCATGTATCATACCATCCATAATACACTACCATTACCTCCTACCATCCATAATACAATACCATTACCTCCTAACATCCATAATACAATACCATTACCAATATTTTTTTTATTACATGTATATCAACACCATTTATACCATCCAATCAACATATTACAACATAAAGTGACATATATAACCAAACCAACAACCACTAGATATAACTAACCAAAAAACATATATATGGGCC
Source organism: Helianthus tuberosus (assembly GCA_030545235.1). NCBI lineage: Eukaryota > Viridiplantae > Streptophyta > Magnoliopsida > Asterales > Asteraceae > Helianthus > Helianthus tuberosus. Next base: position 28,158,207 of record CM060419.1, read on the forward strand.
TACTTCTCCATTCAAAATCACAAACTTTTTGTAACAAAACACGTTATATCATGGTTATACATAATGATGCACATGTGCATTTTGAATATTGATAATGTAAAAAGTAGTGTATTACGGATGGTATTGTAAATTAAAGTGCAATTGTCTATTACTGATAATGTATTACGGAATTTGTCGAAGTAATAATACATATGCACATGTGCATGGATAACTGTTACTCGAAAAAAAAAAGTTTTTTTTTTTTTTGTAACGAAATATAATGATTTTTTTTAAATATTAAAAAAATTGAGTGCTTTTTTTTATTTTTTTTAGATTTTATTTTGTGTTCGCATTGGTTCTCGTGATTCTCACAATAAAGGGAGTTCTCAAATGAACCTTACCCCTATATATATATATATATATATATATAGAAAGTATAATGTACAAAACAGCTTAACCTACATTAACGTACGCGACCAAAATAGAACGTGCGTAATTATGATCCATGCGTGATTATCACCAAGTTTTGATCAACTGAACGTGCGTAATAATGTTCCCATGCGTGATTATCTTCCAAAATCTGATCCCATGCGTAATAAATGTTATCAATGCGTGATAAATCTGATCCCATGCGTAATAATGTTATCAATGCGCGATTTTTGCCCTGATCCTACGGTTACGCGCGTCGCGTACATGAAGTAGGATAAGCCTTTTTGTATGTTAACCTTTCCCTATATATATATATATATATATATATAAAGGGTAAGGTTCCTATAGAAAGAAACTTTTTCGTGATATGTGTAACAAGTCATAGAAATTGACATGGAGGAATCATGTTTTGGAGTTAGACATGATGTTTTGAGTTGTTTTGACAAGAAAAACACCAAACATAACAATTTAAAACACAATGCAATGTATTATGGGTCTGAAATTTAAAACGCAACCAAAACACACTGCTTAACACTTAAAACACACTACTTAACGTTCTTGGCATGGTGTTTTGAGTTTTAAGCCTAGAATTCATTGCATTGTATCTTAAACTGTTATGTTTTGTGTTTTTCTTTCCAAAACAACCCAAAACACTATACCCAAGTCCAAACCATGATGCCCAGATGTCAATTCTTATGCATTCTCACACTTCTCACGAAAATTATCCTATTTACAGGATCCTAAGACTATATATATATATATATATATAGACACACACATACAAGGAACACGAATTCATTCAATACACGAATATATATATTAGGAAAAATATATATGGATCATGACACGAGACTATTGTGTGAGACACAAGCACATACTAGGGGCTAGGCCCCGGACATTACATAAAGAATGTACAAAATAATCGTGCGAGACACGAAGATATACAAGAGCTAGGCTCGGTCATACACGACAAGAGTACCCTAATCTTGTTATATGTCTATATATATATATACACACACATGATGGAATTGTAATTCTTTGTAGCACCTAATAAAAAACCCTAGTTGCAACTCGTGTACGTAGGTCATCTTGACTAAACCACGTAAATTATCGTTTTCTTTATTTTCTGCTAGTGTGTGTGTTTGTTTCGATTCTGCTTGAGCCTACTCTGATCTGATACCTAACAGTCATGTGGCACCAGTCACTACCTTCCCTTAATTTTACATTTTGGCCATCTTCAATTTAATATATATATATATATATATATATATATATATATATATATATAGGGTTGAGATCATTTCAGAACTCTAAATAACTACAGAACTTTCAGAACTCCTAATAAACAACCATTTTATATATAAGTTTTCGTATTTAGGATCATTTTATCACCTATTATGTGTATTTCTTTGATTACATACATGTTAAAAGTAGTTTACATATGTTTAATTGCTAAAATTGTATATATGTGTCATAACTAATTACATATATGTAAATATATATATATATATATATGTGTGTGTTAATTAAAATTAAATTTTAACTAGTGAAAATATATATATATATATATATATATTATAAAGCAATAGAAGCATAAGTAACAAATGAATAATATGAACACTTTTACACCAAGGAATACCCGCAATGGAATAAGGTCACCTACATGCAAATACGAAATATAAACACAACCATAGGGGGTTTTAGGTATACCTTCGGTTAGTAATAACTGCGTGAGGCACCGAGGTGCAACAAGGTGAGCTAGAACGGGTCAGAAACAAGCTAAAAACGCATCTCCTTTTAAGCCGGTTAGCGGCGGCAGTGGCCGGAAAAACAGCGGCGACGGCCAACGGCAGCAAGAGGAAGAGTGGCGGCTGTAGTGAAGTGTGGCAACTAGGGTTTTGTTTTGGATAAGCCTCTCATGTCTTAACCCATGCGTAAGCTTATATAGTCAAGGATTAGGTTAAAACTAAAACCCTATGAGCCACGAGCCCACATCCTTTCCTCTTGTCTTTCTTTCATACCATTAACAAAACTCCATAATATAAAACCCAATCTGATTAGGTTTATTATAATATTTATTTAAACAACTTTATAAAATAGAACATTATGAATCGTCCGGTCAAAATATGTTATTTAATCTAATTAAATGAATTACCTCGTTGTCCTCGGTGTAACTCTTACGGGTCAAGACTCGGTCGGTAGCGTTGACTTTCGAACCGGACATGAACTTCCAACAACTCCCACTTGGATGGTTTTCGATAAGATCCCAACGCAGACAGCTAGCGGTGCTCTAGCTACACATGGTTAACCCCAACAAGTCATGACACTTCAAAGTCACCAACCAAGGTATCTTCCTTTAGTAACGGTTTATTTCTTGAAGACAGTAGACTTATAGCAATCGTTTTCATCTAACCTTTCTGTAAAATACATCAGTTGAAACTATGAGACATGGATCAAATCATTCTCATAATGCATTTCAGTTATCCTTGTTCTCGAATCAGATTCATAGGTGTCCAATCAAACACACAGTCAGTTTAGGTAAGGCCTTACACTTCTCCAGTATGAATCAATGAGGGTGCCTTAATGCCTAGCTGTTAAATTTTAATGTAAGAGTACAAAATTCATTATTGATCATATACAACTCCCACTGAACTTCAGGTCCATTCCTAACTTGAAGCCTTTATGACTGGCAGTTACGCAACAGCGGTCGGCTTTAATCAAAGAATGGTTCTTGGTAAACGAAAGTTCTGATATTTATCTCAGGTCAGATGATACCAGATGAGTATGTCTTATCAAATCATCTTATGATTGAATCCAATGAAGATGATTTGACACGAGTTACATCCAACATCATTCATAATGAGGCCTGTGAATTTGGAAGTCAACCACTTGAGTCCAAATTTAGAAAAGTCTTGATTCAGAATCGTTCCCACAAGTCCGATTGACTTCAGATAATTTAGAATACATCATTCATGGATTCAACGCATCAAAATCGAACATAGTTTTAGGATTCAGGAATTGCATTTAACTAGTAAATCAAAATGATTGCAAGAGTACAACTGCTTAATGTTCGTACACCCAAATACTAAATCAAACATATCATTAGCTAATCTAAGCCTAATAGCGTCCATGTGATGGTCATGTTTCTCTTGAGTCATTGGCTTAGTAAACGGGTCAACAAAGTTTTGATTTGTGTCAATTTTGCTTATAATAATGTCCCCGTGTTCCACAATTTCCCATATGTAGTGAAACTTTATCAAAATGTGCTTGGCTTTGTGATGAGATTGAGATTCCTTGGCTTGAGCAATATCACCCATGTTATCACAAAATATCTGGATGGGTTTCATGATGCTTGGAACCACATCGAGATCGGCTATGAACTTCTTCATCCAAGCAGGTTCTTTTACGGCATCCGACGCGACAACGTACTCAGATTCCATGGTGGAATTAGCCACGACACTCTGCTTTGAGCTTTTCCATGAGACAGCTCCTCCGTTGAGAGTGACCATGAAACTTGTTTGTGAGCGAGAGGTATATCGGTCACTTTGAAAACTAGCATCAGTGTAACATTTTTTAGTGAGCTCCTCATTGACTCCTCCAAATATCAAGAACATATCGTTTGTCCTTCTCAAGTACTTAAGAATGTTCTTAACTATAGTCTAGTGAGCAATCCCAGGGCTCTGCTGGTAGCGGCTGGTCATGCTTAAAGCGTACGAGACGTCTGGTCGAGTACATACCATAGCATACTTGATAGAACCAATCGCTAAAGCATATGGAACTGCTTCCATCTGCTTTATTTCATGGTCCTTAGAAGGAGTTTGCGGTTTGTTCAAGATGATACCTTTAGTCATTGGACACCTCCTTTCTTGTAGTTTTGCATCTTGACGCATCTTATCACTTGGTCTATGTATGTACTTTGACTTAGCCCAAGAATTCGCTTAGATCTATCCATATAGATCTTGATTCCTTGAATGTAAGCGGCTTCTCCAAGATCCTTCATTGCAAAACAAGATCCCAACCATCGTTTAATTTCATTAAGCATAGGGATGTTGTTTCCAATGATCAATATGTCATCCCAACCATCGTTTAATTTCATTAAGCATAGGGATGTTGTTTCCAATGATCAATATGTCATCCACATACAAGATGAGAAATGATATAGCACTCCCACTAGCCTTTCTATAAACACATGGCTCATCTTCGTTTTTGAAAAAGCCAAATTCTTTGACTTTCTTGTCAAAGCGAAGATTCTAGCTCTTAGACTCTTGCTTGAGTCCATAAATGGACTTGTTCAGCTTACATGCCCTATTAGGATACTTTAGATTAATAAAACCGTCAAGTTGAACCATATAAACATCTTAAGAAATATGCCCATTAAGAAAAGCGGTTTTAATGTCCATTTGCCAAACTTCGTAATCATAGTACGCATCTATGGCAAGTAATATCCTAATCGATTTGATCATAGCGACGGACGAGAAGGTTTCATCATAGTTAATACCTTGAGTTAGAGTGAAACCCTTCACAACTAGTCGTGCTTTATAGGTATGTATGTTTCCATGCATGTCAGTTTTTCTCTTGAAAACCCATTTGCTCCCTACTGCCTGAGATTCGGGGGGTAGCTCAACCAAGTCCCATACTTGATTATCATGCATGGACTGAATCTCAATTTCCATGGCTTCTAGCCATTTCGTAGAATCTGGATAAGAAATAGCAGATTTGTAGCTAGTAGGTTCGTCGTCAAACTCCGCTACTGTCAAGACCTCAAAGCCTTCAACATCCCATAGGTATCTATCGGGTTCTTTACGAGTCCTGATGCTCCTACAAGGGTTTATGTTTAAGTATGATTTGGTACCAACAACTTCTTATGGCTCAGACGTTCCGACCTCCTCACAGGTTGTTTGTGGCTTTTGAACTTCATCAAGGTCCACAATATTACTTCCAGTTCCTCGACTAAGAAGTTCATCTTCGAGGAATCTCTTAGCCTTCCTTTTGATGGAAATCGTATTAGCATCAGGATGGTAGAAGTAATAACCGCTTTGGTTATAGTATCCGACGAGAATTACCTTCTCGCCTTGAAGGTCGAGCTTGTCATCAGAATCACTTGTGATGTAAGCATCACACCCCCATATTCTTAGGTAACTTAGGTTTGTCTTATGCCCATACCATATCTCATATGGAGTCTTGTTTAACTTTTTGTTCAGCGCTAGATTTACGAGTCAAGCAACAGTTATAAGAGCAAAACCCCAAAAGGAGTGATGCAAATTTATTATACACATCATCTACCGAATCATATTCAGTAGGGCTCAATTTCTCCTTTCACACACGCCATTAAGTTTGTGTGTGACTGGTGGAGTGGGTTGTGAAACAATTCCACGTTCCTTTAGATGATTGAGAAATTCCAAGCTGAGGTATTCACCGCCTCGATCTGAGCGAAGCATTTTAATCTTTCTATAACACTAGTTTTCAACTTCATTCTGAAACTCTTTGAATCTTTCAAAGGTTTCATGCTTATGCTTCATAAGATAGACATAATTGTCGATAACGAAGTATCTCTCGTGATTCCTAGTCATAGTTCTAAATAGACCACATACATTTGAGTCTATGAGTCCTAGTAGATCACTAGCTCGTTCACCAACATGGGTGAAGGGATCATTGGTGAGTTTGCCAGCTAAGCATGACTCGCAATCATCAAATGAGTCTGTTCCGTTGGATTCAAGAATCCCCTCAGATTGGAGCCATTTTATGTGTGCCTTGCTTATGTGGCAAAGTCTACAATGCCATAGGAATGAGTTTTCTGATGTTTAGAAAGGTGATATATGTTATTGCTAGGTTGAACATTAGTTTCGTAAATACCGTTTTGAGGTTTACCCTTAAAATAGTAAATACCATCAAAAGCGTATCTAAATCCTTGTTCAAAAAGCAATGAAATGAAACGATGTTCCTGGTCAAACCAGGTGCAAAAAGACAATTGTTCAAATCAACAACAACAACAAGACCAGAAGGACATGCGAGATTAAATGTGCCAGTTGCCAGAACTGGGACTCTCTTCCCATCGCCAACAACGAGCTTCATGTCTCCCGGCTTCAGTTTCTTCCACTTCTCAGGCTACTACAAGACATTAATGATGTGATAACCACACCCGGTATCAAATACCCATGTGTTGCTTGAAACATTGAAAAGCTTGATAACATATATTAGAATACCTGAAGAAGTGCCTTCTCCATTAGCCTTCTTTGCTTTGAGCTTGGCATGATAATTAGGGCAGTTACATTTCCAGTGCCCATCTTGTTACACTCAAAGCATTGCCTCTCTTCTTGAGGAGGGGCTTTCACAGCTTGTTTGCTCTTGTTGGTGGCAGGTTTGGCAGCAACGGGAGCCTTTCCTTTTCTTTTGCTGTTCTTCTTTGTTTGGGGCTTCCTACCACCACCAGATCAAACCATTATCACTTGGTTTATTTTGTTGGAAATATTCATCTTTGTCGTTTTGAGCATCCCATATAACTTTGGCACTGTCTTTACACAGTCATTCATGTTAAAGTTCATAACAAATTGATCATAGTGACTGGAAAGATAGTTGAGAATGAAGTCAACAGCCATCTCATCTTGGAGAGGATAACCAAGTTTGTTTAATTGGTCGATGTAGCCTTTCATCTTTAAGACAGAGCACTAACTGAGGAACCCTCTTGGATTCCACAACTTATGAGTTGTTTCATGGTTTCATAGCGTTCTTGACAGGCTTGTTTCTGAAACATGCCTTTGAGTTGCTCAATCATGTCAAAGGCACTCATGTCTTCCAAATTCTTCTAGAGATCTAGGGATATGGTGGCTTGCATGAGGCAAGCAACTTCCATGGCATCTTCTTTATGTTTATCGAAAGCCTTCTTCGGAGCAACAGTACCATTTTCAGGTGCGGTTGGGATTAGGGTTTCCAAAACATAAAGCTTCTTTGCCATTTTGAGAACGATTCTCAAGTTGCGGTGCCACTCAAGAATGTTGGTGTCATTTAGTTTGTCTTTCTCAAGTATGGACTTGAGCGCAAAAGAGCAGTTGTTTTCAGAAGACATATGTTTAAGCAAAATTATTTAATTAGTATTTTCAATGTATTTTCCTTATTTAGTGAAGTGAGATGATAAGGAATGAGAATCCGGTTGGAAGCTTTCTCTAAAGGCAGTTGTAGCACGCAACATTAGCAAGAGGTTCAAGTGGACTAACAACGATTGTCAATTGTGAGAAAAGCACAACTCCCGGGGTTGAGGCTACGAGGATAACCTTTTGTCCTTGCATTGATACATTTGGCCACATCTATGCCACTTTTATTCTCAAGACAGCTGTAGCACGTAACACGAGAAGAAAAGTAATAGTCATCCTAATACGGTCACATGTGGAAGAGTCGGATGTGTCAACAAAACCCTTGCACCTTGGAAGGATAAACTAGACACCAAGTGTCGTGTTGTGGCTCCAACACTGATGGTTCGCATTATGCCCCAAGTGTTACTAGTAGTAGGATGGCATATACCATTGATTTTAATTCTTTACCAAATAGGGTCGTTATAGTCAGTTTTAATTTAGATAGTAAACTCTTGATATTACCAAAAGGACCCTTTCACCTCTCGGGACAATTAGTTTTTGATAACCTATAAAACTAAGTTTGTCGCGACTTGTAATAACCAATTTAAAGTTAATAGTGAAGACTATTAAGTTTATGAGATTTTAAGATGTGAGAAAAACATGTTTTAAAACTCTAGTGGTTATAAAATTTACAAGTTGCTAGAACTTGTTTTTCTTGATTCCATTTTTAAATCCCCTTTTAAAAATGCATTTTGGTATTAGGTTGATGTGTAATAACCTTTCTTAAAAGCAACCATAACAGAAAAATGAATATTAAATCATACAAGCATGAGATTTGATCTTACTAGAGCCAAGTAGCAAGATCAAAGGGGTCACGGGTCGCAAAAAAAAAAAAAAAAAAAAAAAAAACCCACAAGGATGGACTTGAGTGCAACTTGTTGTCTTCAGTGACTCCCACTAACTCCAAGGCTCCTTTTGGCATTTTGTTTTGCTTCGAGTTTGCTTCGGGTCTTCAGTCAACGAAATTTAACAAGTAAATACAATAAAGACAAAACCCTATCTATTACAACTTTGAACCACAAAATGGGCCAAAATCATAAACTAGTCTACTACAACTTTGAGCCACAAAGTGGGCCAAAACCAAATATAAAACACAACGACAAGGTCGGACCCGGTTTACATATTCAACATAATCAAAAGCTTGTTTGGGCAAGTCTTTGGTCAACCAAATAATAACACTTAAAATTATGACCAAGATATATATATGTTGCCCAAAATAAAAATAAATCAAAAACTTTAGACATTTAAAGTTTCTGATTTATTATTCCGGTGAAAACGACCGGTTTCGATTTTCATGTGGTGAGCATCGACTCTGATGCCACTAAAGGATATTCGTGGTAAATAAAATTTTTGAACCGGGTTCATATAGGTATATATATTGCTTGTTACAAAGATTAGTTAAAACACTTTTGACAAGTATGTATGTATGTATGTATGTATATATATATATATATATATATATATATATATATATATATATATATATATAGGGAAAGGTTAACATACAAAAAGGCTTATCCTACTTCATGTACGCGACGCGCGTAACCGTAGGATCAGGGCAAAAATCACGCATTGATAACATTATTACGCATGGGATCAGATTTTGGAAGATAATCACGCATGGGAACATTATTACGCACGTTCAGTTGATCAAAACTTGGTGATAATCACGCATGGATCATAATTACGCACGTTCTATTAAGGTCGCGTACATTAATGTAGGTTAAGCTGTTTTGTACATTATACTTTCTATATATATATATACTAGCCGTTTACCCACGCGATGCAGCGGGAAACATATCACTTAAGTTAGTGCATTTAGGGCTATGTACGGGGATGTAGTTTCCGATTTTGCTGAGTCGACGATGGTGGCAATGTAGCAGAATGTGAGGGTCGGTTGCGGCGTACTTCAGCGGCGGAGAATCAGCAGCGGCGATTGGTGGTTTTGTGATGGCGTTTGGTGGTTATTATGTGACGGCCGGTTACCGGCTTCAGCAGAAAGCAAAGAAAATTGTGTGATTCTAGTTATGTTATGAGGGGTTTTAAAGTTGTGGATAAATCAACGGTTTTGAATGATGAATCGTATCATCAGTTACAATGAGGCCTTCGGCAGTTGCGAAGCTTGACGTTTTTCGACCCGGGGGAGGGGGGGTAACTATGTAAATAACATTTAAAAAAGAAAACACTGACATCTGCGCGATGCGGCGAAGGTAACATATTATAACGACACACTCTAATGCTTGAAAATTTTAGAGGTTTGTTGGGTGATTAAGAACATCCGACAATGTACTTATTCGGTCACGCTTCTATCATTGTAGATGCCATTAAAAAGTTCATCACCAAACCCGAGTTCCTTGACAAAAAACCCAAATAACCCGAAACTCGATTAAAAAATCCGAAGAACACCTCTCAGTCCCAACCCGCCCATATTTCCACCTCGAGGAAACTAAAACGGATGAAACTTGCTTGAAAGAACTTGTCCCATAGCATTTCAAACGGTAATGGGTCAGGAGTCAAACGAAATCCCAAACAAAATCCACAACCATTCTAGACAATTTAAATATAGTATAGTATAGATTAAATGTTATCAATGCAATATTCTTTAAAAGTAAATCCCAAACGAAATCCACTACCATTCTAGACAATTAAAGCATTCTAACCGTTCTAAACATATTATTAGTTATAAAATAAACAGCCATAAGTCTCATCCATAAAAGAAGTACCTCTCAGCAGCCTAGCCTGCAAAAAATGATACAAAATTCAACACTTTATGTACAAAACTAGTTTCGCGGTGTCAAATTCACCTTGTTTATGTGTGAAAATACGTCGATCCGGGCTTTACCTTGATGGTAGCAAGTCAAACATTTAAACTTTTATAAACTCAACTAAAATATTACGCGATAATCAAGTGTTAATAACCTTCTAAAGGGTATTAATTCAAAAAAAAGTTTGGTGATAATAGTTTTATAATCATATTTAATTATGGAAATTAAACTTATAACAATATGCTAGTTTGATAATTATACATGCTAATTATTTTTTAAGCTTGTTAACATATAGTATTATAATCATATTTTTTTTGGAACAGCAGCAATAGCATTAAAAGAAAAAAAACCTAGCAACATGCTAGCAACATTCATACGAGTTACAATTGAGAAAAGCAAAAAAGGGATCAACACCATTCTAACGGTTAACCAATATATAACAAAACCTTTCCTGGTTTTTCAAAACATTGGCGACAACCGAACAAATACACCCAATAATTTTACGTTTAGACGACCTTAATTTTATAGCTTATATCATCTATTTGTCATATTTTGGGTGCTGCAAAGCAAGCATATGTAAAATAACTTTTACCAACAGTAGAACAACTTTATTAAAACAATACATGAAGTTGTATGTTAGCAATACATGAAAAGAATTTTAAATACAAGAAAACCACTAACCAGAAGAATTACTATCAGATAATTACAACTTGAAACATCAGAAGCACATCCAAGCACCCCCTTAATCTAAATATTTCTTCCTAAAAATGTTTAGTTGAGAATTTCAAGCATCATTACTAGACTGTAAGAGCTCAAGCCGGAAAAGGAGGCCGGCGTAAGTGGTTTGCCGCTGCTGATAACGAATGGAAAAAAATCACAAGCCGGAAAAAAAATTGATGAAAACTATGGGGTCTAACTTGTGGAATTTTACTTACCATAGCCATTTTTATTTTTTAGTTAATGTAATGCGACCAGTACCACTATATATATAAAATTAATGAAACATACAATATTGCCACATATCTCCAGCATATTCTTGCCCCTTCTTGGTTGCTTCAGTGGCCTTCTTCGCCCATCTCCCAACCACAACCTTTACCGAATCCATGGTATCTGCCAAACAAACAAAACATATAATGGCTTAACATGGGATGGTATTATTAATAATATGTAAACTCACTCTTGGTTGAAGAATCCCGCACGGGAGCAGCCGACACCAATATCCACTCAGCATTGCTACTTCAAATCGTAGAAAGAAACAGGAAGACCTGGCGCCCCCCTCTTGCTCTGTACAAAAAGCAAATAGTACTTCAGACAAATCTACCGTGAATAAGACAGAAATTATTTGGTGAGAGAACGCAATTTAAGCACAATCATTTCTACAAATTGCATATAAACAGACCAGATCTAGAAGTTTCACACATTATCAAGTAATTTATCCACTATACTGAAATTAAAACCTCGTTCACATAGATTGACAGACTGTAAATTCAATTGATAAGTACGAAACTTCACATGAACACACAAAGACGGGAATTTATCCACTATACTGAAGTTAAAACCTCAGTCACCTCCATATACTTGACGGGAATCACATCTGGAACTCCAACCACCGAGATCTGATTCTTCTCCATGATTTTGTTGCCTCCTTCCAAATATTCTTATTATTCTTCACCAGATCTAGTCTTTAAACCATGACCTACAAAAAACGAAAATCCATCTTAAAACAAAAACAAACGTAAGTAAAATCCAGTGAATACATGAAGAAATAGTGTTCAGATTCAAAAGGACGGGGTCACTTACCCTTGAATGTTGCAAAACGCCAATAAAAGCCGGAAAACAGAACCATGAGGTCAGAATCTTCATCGATTTGTTGAAACTTCATAGATCTGGTGAAATCATTCCTGAATCGCCAGAGAGAGGAACAGATCTAGTGAAATCGTTCTGAATCGCCAGAGAGAGAGAGAGAGGTGCAGGGAAGCGGGCGATTTTGAAATGTTTTGAAATGAATGAAGTTGAAACCCTAATGGTATCCAGTGTTTTTTTAGTAAAGGGTATAAGTGGAAAGTGATGTTTTCTGATGCTTAAAAGACTTGTACATCATGCTTTAAGGGTGTTTTAAGGGAATTTCAATGACCTTAAGAAGTCCTTTGGATATGTATATTATATATAGTATAGATAGTATAGATATATATATATATATATATATATATATATATATAGAGAGAGAGAGAGAAAAAGTATATCGTACATTACGGCTTAACGTACTTCACGTACAACAACGTGCGTGATTTGTTCTATAACGTGTGTGATTAATGTTTTCAATATGCGTGATTATTATGTTTCAACATGCGTGATTTTGGATTTTTGAGTTATAACGTGCGTGATTTTAAAATGAACGTGCGTAATTACTTGTACGTGCGTAATTACTCGTACGTACGTGATGTACGTTAAGCCGTAATGTATGTTAACATTCCTCTATATATATATATAGGAGAAGGATCCATTAGGAACCGTGAGAACCAAGTGTGAACACAACCAAAAAATACCTAAAAAATCAAAAAACACTCAAAAATTTTTTTTAATATTTAAAAAAAATCGCTATACTTCGTTACAAAAACAAAATTGAGTAACAATTATCCATGCACATGTGCATATGTATCATTTCTTTGACAAGTTGTAGGATCGTGTTCTGACCCGAAATGAGTCGATCAGAGGCGTTCTACACAATATGAAAGGCGGAAACAGACATATTGTGTGTGATTCAGCAAGATATTCACTTTAACTATTGTTCTAATTAACTTAACAAAGTTTTACAGCGAAACAACACTTCGGCAGCACTTCGGCTCCGGAAACACACATACATCAATCTACTCAAACGAAATCAGGCACCAACTATTTATAGGCCACCTAATTCCGCTTGAACATGACTCAAGCAGAATCACAGTTCATACGGAATTAGTCATTCAAACGGAATTAGCAGTTTCAAGCGAGATTACCATTTCAAGCGGAATTAACAAGTTAATTTCGCTTGAAATGCACTTGTTGCTTTCAAACGAAATTACACTTTCTAATTTCGTTTGAAACTGCCTGTTGACCTATTTTTAACAGTTTTCTCGTTTTCCGTGCCCTGATCTATCTATATACATACAAGACTCGATACAAGACAAAGTCGACAGACGTATGCACCAACAGACTCCCCCTCGGATGTTGACGAGTCTTAAGTGTCGAGTCTTCAACGTCTTCAGTCTTTATTGGTCTGATCACTTTCTGAAGTATTTGACAGTGTAAAGCTTTTTCAATCTTCTCTTTTTTTTCATCAGCACCAACATACTCCCCTCGAACCAATAATCTTTACTCGGATGTTGATCGCAATCTGTCTTTCACAGGATCAGAATCGTGTCCTGGCTCTAAATTCAGACTCAGAATCCAGGCTATCCTGCACATCCTCTACCTCACAATAAATATCATAAATTTAACATTTGACAAATTATATACTACTTACAGGTATCTTTCTAGAATGATTTAACATTATAAAAACTTTTGATGACCACTGGTAGGCAAATATTCAAAATATTTTCTCATTTAGACACACACTCCCCCTTACGAAATGCTCATCATGTTTAGCACTTGGAATTTTGAAAATTAGCTCTCCAACATCAGTTATCGAAAATCCTTTTGAATTTTTCAAAATTTATGCTAAAACACATTAAAAATCTTTTTGAAGTTTTGATTATAACGAAATGCAGTAAAGAAATATTTACATACAATATTTTTGTGAGTTTGTGTAAGAGGATCATATCAGTTTTTGACAAGTCACAAGTACCGTTGAGCTTAGTTACACAATAAGAATTAAACAGTTCACTTAGATTGCCGATATACTGATCCATTTAAATTTTCACACAAATTTCAACTGATTCAGGATATGAATTAGGTGTATTAAGAACTTAAACTCATTCATGTGTCCCACCTCTTGAATATACTCCCGTATCCAGATCCCAATATTCAGTCTTACAGGTGAGTATACCATAGATGATATCTGTAAGGGGTTAAATGTGAGACCATGAGAGCTCAGGCCAGAACTTCCGTTCAGCAGAGAGATGATGGCTCGTCTTTCGGTGGGTCCCCTTTAGAGGATCTTTTTTACAACAGCACATGATTTGCATTTTTCAATGTTTCATCATTTTTTATGCTGAGGGTGGGCTATATTTCAAGCAAGCATAAAGTATTCTCCGGGGACTAGGCCATTGCTTTCGCAAAATCAGAAGTCCTGGGATAATACCCCAGATATCACTGAGCATAAAGACCTAGTATCTCAGAAAGAGTGATCTTTCAAATGAAATTTCAGGGGTTACCTATATATCCAAGTAGTGTTCCCCACAAAATAAGCAAGTTTGAATTTAAGTTTATATCCCGAAAAAGCTTACTAAATGTGTAAAAACCTATCGGCATATCATCAGAGAGACTGTTTAACGCTATTTAAACATTACATTTCTTTAGCATACAATAACTTTCTACTGATATACTATCATTTCCTCTTTTTTACAACAAAACTCATTTTTGAATTATATCATGTTTTTGACATTTTCAAATTTTCTAATGTTTTTGGATTTTCTGAAAATTCTTACTCCCCCTAAAATTCAAAATCATTTAAGGAAATTTGAAAACAAACTGTACAAGTAAAATAACAACTAATTTCGAATTACTTCAATTCGCCATCCACCTGGCATAAACAATCAGAACTCCCCTTTTCAACAAACTATTTTCTCATTATGACTTCAAAACACTTAAGTTTGTTTTAATCAAAATGATTTTTCCAGAAAATAAGTTTTGTTGATTTTATAAAACCACTTGTAGGTTAGGGGATCATCACATTGTTATTTTACTTGTACAGTTTGTTTTCAAATTTCCTTAAATGATTTTGAATTTTAGGGGGAGTAAGAATTTTCAGAAAATCCAAAAACATTAGAAAATTTGAAAATGTCAAAAACATGATATAATTCAAAAATGAGTTTTGTTGTAAAAAAGAGGAAATGATAGTATATCAGTAGATAGTTACAGTATGCTAAAGAAATGTAATGTTTAAATAGCGTTAAACAGTCTCTCTGATGATATGCCGATAGGTTTTTACACATTTAGTAAACTTTTTCAGGATATAAACTTAAATTCAAACTTGCTTATTTTGTGGGGAACACTACTTGGATATATAGGTAACCCATGAAATTTCGTTTGAAAGATCCCTCTTTCTGAGATACTAGGTCTTTATGCTCAGTGATATCTGGGGTATTATCCTAGGACTTCTGATTTTGCGAAAGCAATGGCCTAGTCCCCGGAGAATACTTTATGCTTGCTTGAAATATAGCCCACCCTCAACATAAAAAACGATGAAACATTGAAAAATGCAAATCATGTGCTGTTGTAAAAAAGATCCTCTAAAGGGGACCCACCGAAAGACGAGCCATCATCTCTCTGCTGAACGGAAGTTCTGACCTGAGCTCTCATGGTCTCGCATTTAACCCCTTATAGATATCATCTGTGGTATACTCGCATGTAAGACTGAATATTGGGATCTGGATACGGGAGTATATTCAAGAGGTGGGACACATGAGTGAGTTTAAGTTCTTAATACACCTAATTCATATCCTGAATCAGTTGAAATTTGTGTGAAAATTTAAATGGATCAGTATATCGGCAATCTAAGTGAACTGTTTAATTCTTATTGTGTAACTAAGCTCAATGGTACTTGTGACTTGTCAAAAACTGATATGATCCTCTTACACAAACTCACAAAAATATTGTATGTAAATATTTCTTTACTGCATTTCGTTATAATCAAAACTTCAAAAAGATATTTAGTGTGTTTTATTATAAATCTTGAAAAATTCAAAAAAGATTTTCGACAACTGATGTTGGAAAGCTGATTTTCAAAATTTCAAGTGCTAAACATGATGAAAATGTGGTGAGGGGGAGTATGTGTTTAAATGAAAAAGTTTTTGAATATTTTCCTACAAGTGATCATCGGAAGCTTTTATAATGTTAAATCATTCTGGAGAGTATTTTCTAGTGATATATAAATTTGTCAAATGTTAAATTTATGAAATTTATTGTGAGGTAGAGGATGTGCAGGATAGCCTGGATTCTGAGTCTGAGTATAGAGCCAGGACACGATCCTGATCCTGTGAAAGACAAATTGCGGTCATGTAACACCCCGAAAACGGGTTTGGTAATTAAACCCCGTTAATACTAAAGAGCTTGTAAAATACCGTTAGTGGTAAAAATTAACCCGGTAAATATTAGGATTTAAATAAATAAACCTAATATTAATTGGAAAGAGGATAAATACTTTGAGAAAACAAAGCACATAAAAATGCCCGAGTTAACGGGACTTAAAATATAACGGGTTATAGCTTCCCGAACCCATCAAGTTAACTAGGAGTAATTAACCTAGTTAATAAGGTGTAAATAAGTAAATAAAATATGGAGTTCTAGTCCCTAATAATTAAAATTTAAACTTGAGGGACCAAAACCGTTAAAAAGGAAACATTTTCTATTTAATAAAAAAAACACACCACACACACAAGGTGTGTGTGTGTGTGGATCGATCATCAGGGGAGACCAAAGAGGGTGAAACCCTAAAGTGCCAAAAATCATCAAATTGAAGGTCTATTTCAGTCTTAAATCGATGCATGAACACAAATTCGTGATTACCTAAGCATGGGGATCGAAAGGTATGTTGAATTTTGCTATTTGATGATACTTCAAAATTTTGATTAACATTCAAGAATGAAATTCTGGCATGAATAATGAGTGTTGTAGTACAATTGATATGAGCACAAGTCTAGGAACAAGCCCGAGATCTAAACTCGTTAATTTAGCACCATAAATTAGTGTTTCGGTTAACTAGTTATGTAGGAGCTAAGTGGGTCTTATGACTATGTGATGAACACTAGAATTATAGTGTTAAAATGGATGAACATAAGTAAGTAATGCAAGTTCTAGTTGAAATTTATAAACACTAGAAATAAGGGCTTGAAATTGATGCTTGAAACTTGGTTGGAAGTTATTCAAGAACTCGACAAAAGAAGTATATGAATCTTGCCCACAAGGTGCTCGTTAAAATGCTTAAGTGAAATTGGGTACCTATTAGTTCGTAGATAGAACTTGATTTGGATAAGTAATTGGATAAATGCCAAATACCATGACAAAACGGGTTTCACTTATAGAGGGAAAACCCGTAGATTTTGTGAAATGAAGAAATATAGTGTCTTCGATAATTGAGAGCTAGGCTAACTTAGCGTTAATAATAACATGAACTCGAGTTAAAAGATTAGTAAAAAACGATGGCTTAAAAGAATGCATACCGGGTCATTTGAAAATGACCGAAATTAGTTGATGAACTTAAATGTGTAATTCATGTACTAATTGGCATTTGACTTTTAAAAAAAAAAAGTCAAACTGACCGTTAATAAAATCGAATGATAATTTGATAGAAAATACGTAAGGTGGAATAGTCGTAATTGATAAGGACTAAACTAACCATCTTGCGAATTATGATGATAGTTTGACTCTTGACAAGCTAGATGGAGGCTTGGGAGGAAGCGGGTCAAACGGAGCAACTACGAAAAGACAACGTTGCTTGGATGCGAGGTAAGTAAATCTTACACCGTTTCTTGTAGAATGTGTATTTATTCTATAAGTTATAAATGCGATAAATATAATGTTCGAAACACGGATCCGACGCAAAACGATACGGGTCGGAATAAAAGTAAATGATAAAACCTTAGTTAATGGTAAAATGGGGCGGAATGGTAAAGTAGTTATGAAAGGACTTGGATAAAATGAGTTTTGGAATGACTACTTTATAAGTAAGTCTAAAAGAATAAAAAGGGTAAGACGATGATTTAGTCAAGTTTAAATGGTTCAAAGTTGAAGTTTAAAAAGACACCAAGTGGCGTAAGCCATGTTGGGTAAATGTGTAAGAAACGGATTTAAGATACCTAACTAATTGGTGAAGAATCCGAAACGAATTACTTAACGGAATGGTAAATAAATGCCATTCATATATAAGCACAAAGTGTTTGGTTGTTAGACCAAAAAGGGTCAAATGGTAAGTTGACACCATGTGACAATTTACGACTAATAATGTTGTCGAGTCTTAAGCCCACAGGATAAAACGATTTGAGAATTTGCGATGCGAAGAATTAGCCATTTAATTGATACAAGGTATTAGAACGGGTCAATATGTTGATCCGAACCAGGTACGCATATTGTGAGTTATAGTTAACAGTAATATGTTGGTCAATTATAAGCAAAAGCCCTTCGTCGTAAAATAAGGGACTGAAATTGACCAAACTACCCCTGAATGCTAAAAGGGGTAAACGATGCTTATGAGCCGATTAAGAACGTGTATTATGATCATGTAAGTTATAGATAAGTATACAGTAAATTGTGCATAATAAAGGGGAAAGACTAAAACTTAAAAAGGTCTAAATCTTTGAAATGGGTCAAAATGAATTACGCGCGTAACTTGGATGATTGCCGCATAATGCACAAAAGTTATGAATCCAAGTTAGAGGTTTTGAGTGAAATACTTGGTATATGCCTTATGATTAATTAGAAACAAGTTTGGAGGTTTTAAACACAAACGGGTCAAAATGTTAATTTTGAACAATAAGCCGAATACTTAGAAATCTGGAATTTTATTAGTTTGAATGTCGGGTTTTAACTCCATGTGATGGAGAACTAAATTACTAACGCGTAGGAAAAAGAATCGCGTAAAACGGACAAGCGGATTAAAAGTTATGAAGGTTTTCGTTTTAGAAAACGGCAAACTTGGAAAATCTTGCAGAGGCCACCGTAAGTTACGGTAGCTACCATAACTTACGGTAGCCTTAAAGTCTTTACGCAACACACCCACTGCTTTACGGTGGAAGAATCGATGTTCAGGGGCTACCGTAAATTACGGTAGCCACCGTAATTTACGGTAGACCCTGTAACAAAATGTATTTTATTCAGTTTCGCTTCCCGGACTCGTTTAGCCAAGTTTTAAACTCCGTATGACTAAAGCATTTTATGTTTATGAAATGTAGGTACATTTTGGATGCCAGAAGACGATCAAGCTCAACGAAGAACCGAACACAATAAAGATTCATGCTTCCGCACATTGCCTCGTCGTAAATTTAAACGACGAATCCGATCACGTTATGTTGAATAAGTTATGATTTGTAAAAGTTTTAATAAACCCGTATTTTTATAGTGTGTGTAGTCTTAACTATACATCTAATTGTTGGTATTTACATGTAAAACCGTTAAATAGTAACTAGGGTGTTACAAGTTGGTATCAGAGCCCTGGTTTAAGAGATTCAAGTATGGTGGGGAAAACCATTCTTGGACTTAAACCTTATGCTCTTGATAAAGATTAGTGTTCGGTTCGAGGCTTGATCGCAAATCCGGTAAGTACAAGTATGTTAATGGTTAGCGTGTTAAGGTGTTGTAAACAACACATAGGGTTATTGTGTAATACACGTTACCCCAATTAAATGATTGAAGTAGTTGACGAAATTTCGCGCGTTTACGCGTATAGTAGAAAAAGCCTTGTATTATAATACGGGCAATTATTGAAGTTGACATTACTAACTTTTGTTAATGTTTTAATTTAAGGACACTCGCGTCTGAAGATGACGAGAGATGAATGAATTGCGGATATGATAATGGAACAGTCCGAGGAATGACAAGAAGAGCGTACTCATCAAGGACCTAAATCGCATAACAATCGCAAATAAGTAATGGCAAGGAAAGCCCGTTAGGGCAAGCATTTACCAGGTGCGCATTTTAAATGATTACGTGAATAGTAATATGTAACAAATACGTAGAGATTGAAAGTTGCATATATAGATTGAAAACTTGGAAAAAACCCGAATAGAAAACCTATCCGGAATATTGTTTCCAAGAGAAACAAATAGAGGCATTACTTACATGGGGTGTAATGTGAAAATTATAAAAAAAGGTCGTGTATACCAGGTGTTGATCGCTTACTCTGGCCAAGTAAGTAGTGAACACGTGGTACCATAAACTTTTTATGACGGACATGCTTACATTCGATGTAGTAAGGATGGGGTGAGTGGGACAAATTAAAAAGTACCCAAATGAATCAAATGAGTAAAATATTTGATAATAATGTAAACGCACAGCCGGGTGACGGAAGCGTATTACATTAGGATGATGAGCCCGAGTGAAGGGACAAAGATTAATGTAAAATGATTAAGATATGCATTGGGAGGGGGTGTACTTACACTCGAACCCGGAGAATGCAAATATGTAAAATGATTAAGATATGCAATGGGAGGGGGTGTACT
Source organism: Helianthus tuberosus (assembly GCA_030545235.1). Classification (NCBI taxonomy): domain Eukaryota; kingdom Viridiplantae; phylum Streptophyta; class Magnoliopsida; order Asterales; family Asteraceae; genus Helianthus; species Helianthus tuberosus. Next base: position 28,178,859 of record CM060419.1, read on the forward strand.
TACACTCGAACCCGGATAATGCAAATATGTCTCTTAACGGGCCGTTTTTGTAAAACGTCAAACTTGAGGACAAAGTAGGAATATAAAAGGGAAGCGAAGTCTTAATGCACACCAGGAATGTTGCAATAATAACGACTTCGGTAAAAAGCTCGGTTAATGGGTAAGGGTTTAAACATATGCGTATGCCGAGAAAAGGGAACTCGAATGGAAAGTTAAAAGACTCGGGTTTTGAGTCATGATTAAAAGACGACAAGATGATGTGAATAGAAATTTTGATAAATTATGTTCAACTATTTTAAATTCGAACGGGTCGAACAAAGAGTGAAGTTTGACATCCATAAATGATTAAATTTCACATGAATAAGTCAAACGAGTTTGAATATAATATAATGCCGGATGGCATGAGTAAGCGCAAGCGGGATAACGGTAACATTAAAAGCAAAAGAATAATGAGCCCTGTAATGGGGCATAATCAAATACGAATATATGTAAACTGGATAATAGTGAGCATAAGATGAACCAACGCATAAATGACGTGAGAAGTCATAAATTCGGAAAATTTGTTCGAAAGAAAAACAAATATAGCCTTAGACTACGGTCAAGGTCAAAGGAAATTCAAAGGCGAAAATAAATGACTTTGAACATAAAAAGGGTGCCTTAACGCCATATACATATATAAATGTATACACCTTTGAATAAAGACTTGAATAAAAGATGATCTACGGGATTATCATAACCTATGATATTATAAATGATGCTAAGGTCTACAGGACCAAAAAGACCTTCGGGTTACAAATAGAAAGAAACGAATTGTTGGGGTCTCACCTTAATAAGGTCAAAAAGGTGAAAATCTGAAGTAATAGTCTACGAGGCTAAGTAAAAGAACCTACGGGTCAATTGTATAAAACAAGGAAACTGATTGTACCTTCCCGTGTAAAACAATACTGGGAGATAAAGTTCGTATAAAAGCGATGGGTTTTGCTAAGTTAATTAAATGGGTTAAAAGCGAAAAGATTGTGAAAGGTCTAGTTGACAAAAGTGAAGAACTTCACTAAAACATTCAAACTGGCAAAAATGACAAAAGAATTCACAATTATTTAAATTGTGATACGTCACAAAAAGTGATATAGAATACAATCAAGTCGTAACCTGAGTTACGAGATATGAAAATCAGAAAATAAGCATAAGGCCGGAAATGGCAATATGGTATACCCGAGTGTTGGGGAATGAAGTGACGACGACTAATTAGTTTAGCCGGTAAAACTATTCAAAGTTAAGAAAATGTCATGACAAATACAAAGCGCTTATTAATATAAAACAAGCGTGGGATAAACCTGTTAACAGACCGATGAGACTAAGTGGTCAAGTGACAACTCGATTGATAAAGATAAAGGATATAAGCTGAAAGTAACGGCCCGCGAGGCCCTACACATGAAAGACGTACGCGTCAGCATAAATGAAAACATTAGATCGAAAAGAATGAATGAATGCCCTGAAAATGAAACTAAGTTCGTTTAATCTAAATAAATGAGCCACGTAAATAAGGTTTCGGGGACGAAACCTCTTTAAGGGGGTAGACTTGTAACACCCCGAAAACGGGTTTGGTAATTAAACCCCGTTAATACTAAAGAGGGGGTAAAATACCGTTAGTGGTAAAAATTAACCCGGTAAATATTAGGATTTAAATAAATAAACCTAATATTAATTGGAAAGAGGATAAATATTTTGAGAAAACAAAGCACATAAAAATGCCCGAGTTAACGGGAGTTAAAATATAACGGGTTATAGCTTCCCGAACCCATCAAGTTAACTAGGAGTAATTAACCTAGTTAATAAGGTGTAAATAAGTAAATAAAATATGGAGTTCTAGTCCCTAATAATTAAAATTTAAACTTGAGGGACCAAAACCGTTAAAAAGGAAACAAGTTCTATTTAATAAAAAAAACACACCACACACACAAGGTGTGTGTGTGTGGATCGATCATCAGGGGCGACCAAAGAGGGTGAAACCCTAAAGTGCCAAAAATCATCAAATTGAAGGTCGATTTCAGTCTTAAATCGATGCATGAACGGAAATTCGTGATCACCTAAGCATGGGGATCGAAAGGTATGTTGAATTTTGCTATTTGATGATACTTCAAAATTTTGATTAACATTCAAGAATGAAATTCTGGCATGAATAATGAGTGTTGTAGTACAATTGATATGAGCACAAGTCTAGGAACAAGCCCTAGATGTAAACTCGTTAATTTAGCACCATAAATTAGTGTTTCGGTTAACTAGTTATGTAGGTGCTAAGTGGGTCTTATGACTATGTGATGAACACTAGAATTATAGTGTTAAAATGGATGAACATTAGGTAAGTAATGCAAGTTCTAGTTGAAATTTATAAACACTAGAAATAAGGGATTGAAATTGATGCTTGAAACTTGGTTGGAAGTTATTCAAGAACTCGACAAAAGAAGTATATGAATCTTGCCCACAAGGTGCTCGTTAAAATGCTTAAGTGAAATTGGGTGCCTATTAGTTCGTAGATAGAACTTGATTTGGATAAGTAATTGGATAAATGCCAAATACCATGACAAAATGGGTCTCACTTATAGAGGGAAAACCCGTAGATTTTGTGAAATGAAGAAATATAGTGTCTTCGATAATTGAGAGCTAGGCTAACTTAGCGTTAATAATAACATGAACTCGAGTTAAATGATTAGTCAAAAACGATGGCTTAAAAGAATGCATACCGGGTCATTTGAAAATGACCGAAATTAGTTGATGAACTTAAATGTGCAATTCATGTACTAATTGGCATTTGACTTTTTAAAAAAAAAAAGTCAAACTGACCGTTAATATAATCAAATGATAATTTGATAGAAAATACGTAAGGTGGAATAGTTGTAATTGACAAGGACTAAACTAACCATCTTGCTAATTATGATGATAGTTTGACTCTTGACAAGCTAGATGGAGGCTTGGGAGGAAGCGGGTCAAACGGAGCAACTATGAAAAGAAAACGTTGCTTGGATGCGAGGTAAGTAAATCTTACACCGTTTCTTGTAGAATGAGTATTTATTTTATAAGTTATAAATGCGATAAATATAATGTTTGAAACACGGATCCGACGAAAAACGATACGGGTCGGAATAAAAGTAAATGATAAAATCTTGGTTAATGGTAAAATGAGGCGGAATGGTAAAGTAGTTATGAAAGGACTTGGATAAAATGAGTTTTGGAACGACTACTTTATAAGTAAGTCTAAAAGAATAAAAAGGGTAAGACGATGATTTAGTCAAGTTTAAATGGTTCAAAGTTGAAGTTTAAAATGACACCAAGTGGCGTAAGCCATGTTGGGTAAATGTGTAAGAAACGGATTTAAGATACCTAACTAATTGGTGAAGAATCCGAAACGAATTACTTAATGAAATGGTAAATAAATGCCATTCATATATAAGCACAAATTGTTTAGTTGTTAGACCAAAAACGGTCAAATGGTAAGTTGACACCATGTGTCAATTTACGACTAATAATGTTGTCGAGTCTTAAGCCCACAGGATAAAACGATTTGAGAATTTGCGATGCGAAGAATTAGCCATTTAATTGATACAAGGTATTAGAACGGGTCAATATGTTGATCTGAACCAGGTATGCATATTGTGAGTTATAGTTAATAGTAATATGTTGGTCTATTATAAACAAAAGCCCTTCGTCGTAAAATAAGGGACTGAAATTGACCAAACTACCCCTGAATGCTAAAAGGGGTAAACGATGCTTATGAACCGATTAAGAACGTGTATTATGATCATGTAAGTTATAGATAAGTATACAGTAAATTGTGCATAACAAAGGGTAAAGACTAAAACTTAAAAAGGTCTAAATCTTTGAAATGGGTCAAAATGAATTAAGCGCGTAACTTGGATGATTTCCGCGTCATGCACAAAAGTTATGATTTCCGCGAATGTCGGGTTTTAACTCCATCTGATGGAGAACTAAATTACTAACGCGTAGGAAAAAGAATCGCGTAAAACGGACAAGCGGATTAAAAGTTATGAAGGTTTTTGTTTTAGAAAACGGCAAACTTGGAAAATCCTGCAGAGGCCACCGTAAGTTACGGTAGCTACCGTACCGTAACTTACGGTGGCCTTAAAGTCTTTACGCCGCACACCCACTGCTTTACGGTGGAAGAATCGCAGTAGACCCTGTAACAAAATGTATTTTATTTAGTTTCGCTTCCCGGACTCGTTTAGCCATGTTTTAAACTCCGTATGACTAAAGCATTTCATGTTTATGAAATGTAGGTGCATTTTGGATGCCGGAAGACGATCAAGCTCAACGAAGAACCGAACACAATAAAGATTCATGCTTCCGCACATTGCCTCGTCATAAATTTAAACGACGAATCCAATCCCGTTATGTTGAATAACTTATGATTTGTAAAATTTTTAATAAACCCGTATTTTTATAGTGTGTGTAGTCTTAACTATACATCTAATTGTTGGTATTTACATATAAAACCGTTAAATAGTAACTAGGGTGTTACAGGTCAACATCCGAGGAAAGATTATTTGTTCGAGGGGAGTATGTTGGTGCTGATAAAAAGAAAAGAGAAGATTGAAGAAGTTTTACACTGTCAAATACTTCAGAGAGCGATCAGACTGATAAAGACTGAAGACGTTGAAGACTCGACACTTAAGACTCGGCAACATCCGAGGGGGAGTCTGTTGGTGCATACGTCTGTCGACTTCATCTTGTATCGAGTCTTGTATTGTATTAGATAAATCAGAGCACGCAAAACGAGAAAATAGGTTAACAGGCAAGTTCAAACGAAATTACAAGATATAATTTCGTTTGAAATGGTTCAGGGATTTCAAGCATTTCAAGCGGAATTAACAAGTGATATTGTACAGTTTGTTTTCAAATTGATTTTGAATATCACAGTTTGTTGATTTTAACACTTGTAGGTTAGGGGATAAACTCATCACTTTGTTTTCCAATCATTTGAAAAATATAACAACTTTAGATTTTATCAACAATATCACTTGTAGAAAATCAAGTATAACTTAATGTCACTGATTTACCACTTGTAAGACGAAATATCACATAAGTGAATTTCTCAAGAAAGATGCCGATACCTGCTCCAGTTTTACCAACCTGGAAGCTCCGGCAAGTCAGATTTTTTACTTATGAAAAACATACATCCAAGATTCACCAAACTTGGATGTTTCCTCCTCAACTTCACTTGGGTAGTAAGATGCCTTCTTTGTTTCATAAAACTCTTTTACCCCTTTGGCCTTTCCCTCGACCATTTTCCCAAAAATCTTTTTCACATTTCCATTAAATGCTTTCTCAACATTAAATTCTTTCTTCTCAGAATAGAATTGATTCGAGATCTCAACCTTTCCAACTTTTGATTTAAAATTTTCAGCCCTCAATGGTGGAAAATGAACATCATCCATTGGAGGTACTGAGTTTTCTTCTTTAACCTCAACATGTGGCTCATCTGACTTTGTGGAATCAGATTCATCGCCAGATTTCACATTAAATTTCTTTACATCTTCATGAAACTTTTTAACAACCCACATTTGGTTGTCATACTCAACTCTCTTTTTATAAAAACTTGTTTTTGAACACTCACCAACTTCATATGTTGAATTTTCAAAAATTTTAAATTTTTCGTTGGTGGTTCATTTTTCTCAACAACTTTTTCTTTGAGTTTTTTAGAGACTTCCTGTTTTGTTTTTGTTGCTTGAGAACAGTTCCATGCAATGTGACCAACTTCATTGCATTTGTAACAGGTTCTTGTCTCCTTTCTTTTATTAGCTGCATTCTTCACATTCTCTTGCTTCTTTGCAAGAAATTCTCAGTTTGATTGTTTCCAGAATGAGCTTTTTGACTCCTCTCCACAGCTTGTCCCTGCAACAAATTTTGTATTTGTTTTAGAAGTTTTTTTCATGTTTATAATTTTCAGGTGGAATAAAACCAAGACCTTTCTTTTTGAAATTACCGTTATAGTTTGGTTTCTTTTGAAAACCAGAACCAGAACCGTAACCTTTTTTCTTCTTTAAACGTTGTTGAACTCTTGAAGTGTATTTTTAGGTTTTTCAGTAAGATTTACATCTTTTATTTCATAAATATTGATTTCTGTTAGTTTGAAAACCTTTTTGATCTTTTCAACTTGAACACTTCTTATTGGAAATTCTTTATCAGAATATAATTTGTCAGAATCATTCAAAGTATATGCAACTTCGAATGTTTCATCCTTCAAATTAGATTTTGATAAAAGAAATTCTTTACTGTAAACCCGTTTAACCGACGACTTTGGACTGTCAACTAATGATGATCTCGGACTTTCAGACTCAGACTTTGACTCCGACTCCTCATCTGTATCCAACACCTGATCGACCACCTTTTTTATTAACTCAAACTCATGATCAGTGTCAGACGATGTGAACGTAACGTCAATGTTTTCTGGTAACTCATCAGTTGTTTCCATTTTTAACTTTATATTGACAGCCTTTTTGACCTGCTCCTCATTCGGTTTTCTAGGAGAATACCCTTCCCAAATCGGAGGCGGACACTTGTTATAACTGACACTCTGTTTCTTACCAGTATCCTTCTTCTCTTTTGGCTTCTCATCTTGACAAACTTCTAAACCTGCAACAGTTGGATAGATTCGATCAATTATATAATCAGAACTAGAATAACTTTGTAGTAAACGTCTAATTTTCTCATTTTCAATCCTCTCAGTCTCCAACTCTTGCTTCCACTTTGCACACTCTTCAATGTAATGATTGGTAGCTTTTTGCTTCGACATCATCACAACATTCATCATTGTCAGTGCATCTTCTCTTTCAGAATTTGTCTTTTGTATATCAGTTACCGTTCTGTTCAAAACGTCATACGACTCTTTCACATAATTTAGATTGAACAGTAATTGTTCTTTCATCTTATCTTGCTCACTCAACTTCTCATCTTTTTCTGCACATTGCTTGCATGATTCCAAACACTTTAAACAAGGCTTGATGACTTCCACAATCTTTTCTATTTCAACGATCTTCTCCACTTCAACAACTTTTTCAATTTCACTCACCTTTTCCTTTTCAACAATCTTCTCAGCAATTTTAACCTCTTCATTTTGAACAATCTTTTCATTTTGATCTTTGCTTTCACATTCCTTCTTTTTTAGTTCTTTTGCTGCTTGTCTCTTCTTCAACTTCTCCAAGCGATCTGCAAAATAAAATTGAAAACTTTCAGGAGATAAATGAGATTTTGCAATATTGATATGCATTTCTTCCTCATCATCACCACTGTCATCAGTTGGTGATTGATCAAAATCTATTGTCTTTTCTGAACTATCATCTGAAGAACTAGAAGCAGATGGTGTTTGATAAAAAACTGTTGTTCTTTCTGAACTTTCATCTGATGAAACAGACTCTTCTTCTTGACTTTTCTTATTACTATCAAACGCTTTCATCCATCCTGTCATCAGATCAGGCTCTTGAACTATCTGTGCAATAAGAGATGCAACTTTTGAATCCGGTGGAATATATTTATCCCAGCTGAAACTTTCTGCCACCTTTTCATCATCTTGATCAATGATACCATAATAAGCTTTCTTATTAGCATCTTTGATCATTCTTGCATGCGCAGTTTGTGGTTCCTTTTGTTGATATGGTTGATGAGCAACTTGTTGATATATGGCTTTCCGATAGTAATCATCTTTTCCAAAAGGATTCTTTGCTCCACTAGCCTCTTGATTTTTGCATTCTCTCTTGAAATAACCTTTCTCCCTGCATCGAAAATAAGTAACTTTAGATTTATCAAAACCCAAAGTAGACACATGTGCATCCAAAAAATCATTTATTCCTGTAATCATTTTAAACTTTTCTGCTCTACTCAAAACACTTGCTAGACACCATTTGATGTCCATGAGCTCCATCTCTTCAGCGTCTATCTGATCGTAATCCTCTTTTGTTAGCATAGGATTTCCTATCCTTCCAGCTACTAATCCCTCAAAAGATTCCAGCACAGTAGCAAGTAACGCCATGTGATCTTTAGCAACTTCTTCAGAAAAACTTTGACCATTTGGGAGACTTAATGCAATTTTGCACTGTATCACACAACCATTTCCACTTTTTGGATTAACACTCGGATATGAAGAAAATCCACTGCTACTGTTTGAATTTTGATCAACAGTTCCAGATGAGTTTCCAGCACTAAAAGCAGTTTGGATTTTTGGACTCATTTCAACTTCTTGAACAATGCCTTTGTAATACATTTTCACATCTTGCTGATTACTTGGATTGTTCATCCTTGCAATCTTTTGTTGTTCAAGATCTTGACCTTCAATCTTTTCGATGAACTGAGAGATCGTCAAACCATCATATTCTCCGGTGTTCTTTAAAATCATCAAAAATGTACCCCATTCTTTCTGAGGTAAAGCATCAGCTAATTTGTCTACCCATTCCTCTCGTTCTTTATTGATACTCAACAAAGACATTGAACGTACTAAGTGGCAGTATCTTTCAATCAACTTCTTTGTATCTTCTCCTGGCAGACTTGTGAATAGATCAAATTCTTTCTTAAGCAATGCCTTTTTACTCTTAATCATCTTCTCACTTCCCTTAAACTTAATTCTGAGTGCTTCCCAAATAGAACGTGAAGTTTTATCATGTTGAAGCAATATGAAGATGTCTTCTTTAATAGCTTGCTGGAGTAAACTGATCATCATTTTCTCTGCTTTGTACATGTCTCGTTCCTTATCAGTAAATTCAAAAATCTTTTTATCAACTCCCAGCTCAGTACGTGGTAGCACATACTTTTTCTCAACACACTCCCATTATCTCAAATGATTGGCTTGGACCCAGTTTTCAAACCTATCTTTCCAACCATAATACTCCTCAATGCTCATTAGTTTAGGAGGTTTTTGCATTGTTCCAGTTTCATTTTCCATGTTCATGTTTTGAGCAATGACAGCTGGAGTAGTCGGGGTTGTAGCAAATGCGTTATAAAATTCCTCTTCCATGATTCGATAAACTTTTTCACAAAACAGACACTCTCAAATGAAATTAACTCTTCAAACGGAATCACCTTTTGAAACGAAATAACCTTCACACGGAATCCCTGTTCAAACGAAATTACCTATTTCAAACGGAATCACTGATTTCGTTTGAAATTTCAAGCGAAATAGGCGCACTGAAGCGGAATACTCAAACGGAATTACTATTTGAAGCGGAATCACTTATTTCGTTTCAAACTTTCAAACGAAATAACAACTTTCAAGCGGAATTAAGAGCAATTTCAAACGGGATTACGCTGATGTCATCATTTCGGTCTGAACTTTGTCAAATTGATCAAGTTTTAATCCGTTTTAAGATCTGAAACTTTCAAGGGTTTGTTAAAACACCATTTCGCATATAATGTGAGAAAATTAGCCGATTTTAGCCGTAAAAAGTTGTTTAATTTTGAAAAGAAGGTGTAGAAGTTAGAAAATCTGATGAAATCAAGCTGAAAATGGTAGAACTCCTCCTCCTGAGCTCTTATACCACTTGTAGGATCGTGTTCTGACCCGAAATGAGTCGATCAGAGGCGTTCTACACAATATGAAAGGCGGAAACAGACATATTGTGTGTGATTCAGCAAGATATTCACTTTAACTGTTGTTCTAATTAACTTGACAAAGTTTTACAACGAAACAACACTTCGGCAGCACTTCGGCTCCGGAAACACACATACATCAATCTACTCAAACGAAATCAGGCACCAACTATTTATAGGCCACCTAATTCCGCTTGAACATGACTCAAGCGGAATCACAGTTCATACGGAATTAGTCATTCAAACGGAATTAGCAGTGTCAAGCGAGATTACCATTTCAAGCGGAATTAACAAGTTAATTTCGCTTGAAATGCACTTGTTGCTTTCAAACGAAATTACACTTTCTAATTTCGTTTGAAACTACCTGTTGTCCTATTTTAACAGTTTTCTCGTTTTTCGTGCCCTGGTCTATCTATATACATACAAGACTCGATACAAGACGAAGTCGACAGACGTATGCACCAACATAAATTATGTAATACATTACTAATATCAGACAATTGCACTTTCATTTACACTACCATTCATAATACACTACTTTTTACATTAACAGTATTAGATATGCACATGTGCATCTATATGTATGAACTTGTTATAACATTAACAACACAATAAATGCATATGTGCATCTATATGTTTGAACATGTTATAACGTGTTTTGGTACACCACTTTGAATACAATTTCTCTTTTATCTATTATACCATCCATAATACACTACCATTCCTCCTACCATCCGTAATACAATACCATTGCCTCCTACCATCCATAATACAATACCATTACCATTATTTTACTTTGTTACATGTACATCAACACCCTTTATACCATCCAAACAACATATTACATCATAAAGTGATAAATATAATCAAACCATCAACCACTAGATATAACTTACCAAAACACATGTATATGGGCCTACTTCATTATTTAAAATCACAAACTTTTTGTACCAAAACACGTTATATCATGGTTATACATAATGATGCACATGTGCATTCTTAATATTGGTAATGTAAAAAGTAGTGTATTGTGGTTGGTAATATAAATGAAAGTGCATTTTCTACTACTCGTAATATATTACAAAATTTGTCCAATAAATGATACATATGCACATGTGCATCCATAACTGTTACTCGAATAAAAAAAATTTGGTAACGAAATATAGCGATTTTTTTAGAAAAATATTAAAAAAAATTGTGTGTTTTTTGCAATTTTTTTAGGTATTTTTATTGTGTTCACATTGGTTCTCGCGATTCTCGCAATAAAGGTGGTTCTCGCATGAACCCTACCCTATATATATATATATATATAGGGAAGGGTTTAAATGAGAACACCCAATTTTTGTGAGAACCATGAGAACAAATCTCAGCCACTCATCTTTATCCCTTGTGTTTTAATAAAAAAGGTAATTTAGTAAATGTACAATTCTCTTTTATATTGGGTTCGTATCTAAACAAACCAGATCTGAAATCATAAGATGAAATAACCCACTTACCAAATCAAGAAGATGAATAAATCTCATTCGCATATCTGAAATCCTCGATGACTTGTTCAATCGTTTAATTAATTCAACAATTTTAGGGCTTTTTAATATTCAATCAGTTCTGTTCTGAAGCTATATTCATCATCAATTTCTCAGTGATTTGCAGGTATGAACTCGGATTTTCAATTATTGTTTATTCAATTCTAATCTTTTGTTGATTTGTTGTTTTTGTTACAAGTTCATTGAATTTCGATTTTCAATGACTGTTGATTTTGTTTATATGTTTCACAATCTCAAATTGAATGTATAGATTTTACATGTTTGCTCATAATTTGCCCTAATTTGTTGTTGTTTGGTGAATTACAGTCATGGTTTGTCTTACAAATTTTGAGAGCAATAGTGATTCGAATTGCATAAATGTTGTTAATCATGAAGAACAATTAGAAGAGCTGGTTGAAGTAGGTGGTGTAGCTAAGATGAGGAATCTACAATCTGGTAAATCAACTGTTCAGGAGCAAAACAACTTGATGTCGAATGTGTCCAGCTCTAATGATGCACTGAACAATTCCATTAATACCAATGTTGTTGATGAAGAAGGTACTACTACTCTAGATGTTCACAAGACGATTGATAAACGTTATTGTACAATTTGTGGTGTTTGGGGTTATCATGATGCTAGAAATTTTCCAAAAAAATAAAAGTCTAGGGTTCAACATGTTTTACAAGTAATTTTAGTGTGTATGTATTTGTTTGTATTGTACTTATTTGTGTAGTTGTTTCTTATTTTAATGCAATATCAGTATGAGTGTTTATTCTTCTGAATTGTGTGTGCCTTGATGTTTTATCATTTATGTTGTATTGCTTTGACTTAAATTAGTTTTGTGACTTGCTGTTTTGCTTTACACATGTGTAATTGCATACAAACAAATGAGGCTTGTGTGGTTGTTTAAGATCTTGAAAGCAGACATGTGTAAAAGCATCATGTTCAGATTTACACATGTGTAACTGCTGATGGCTTTCTTTTCATCTTGTTCATATTTACACACGTGTAACTGTTTGTGCTATTCTTTGTGTTATTGATGCCAAGTCTTTATCATATCATAATCCGATGTTCCATATACTCTATTTTATGTTATTATAGAGCCACATATACAAGATTTTTACGAATCGGTTCGTAGTACTTTTTATCATTCACTGAATGGCACTAGATATTGAATACCCAATGTAATAGAAGTGTATAGACTTGTTTTGGGTACGGTATTTGCTAAAGAGGAAGATGCAGCTTCCATATATCAGTCATATGCTGAGAAAGGTGGGTTTGATATTAGGTTGTCGACAATTAAGAAATCAAAAGATGGTACTGTTATACTTAGGTATATTGTTTGTAGTAGATCGGGAAAGCCCAATTGCCAAAATGTTGATTCAATAGTTTTGAAGTCATCTTCCAAGTTTCCTCGTAGCAGTAATTACAAGGTTTCAGACTGTAAAGCTAAAATAATGGGTAAAGTTTTCAAGGGTTATCCTGGTTTACGGTTATATGAATTTGTTGAGTCTCATAATCACCCGTTAGTTTCAATTGAGAACATGGATTTGACACGTAAGAGGCGGCAACTAGAATTTAGGGACCGAGATTTCATTCATAGACTAAGTTTAGCTAAAGTTGGTCCGTCAACTGCCTTTAAGATGCAAACTGTTTTGAAAGGGGGACAACACAACGTCTGTGGTACCAGGATAGAATATAAAAATTTCAGCAAGGATTTAAGAGCTTTCATTGGTAAAGGAGATGCTCAAATGGTTGTAAATATGATGGATAAACGTAAAGTTAATTTAGAAAAATTTCTATTGCCATTACATAATCCGTCGTGGAGAGCTTAGGTCCTTATTTTGGGCAGATGAGGTTATGAAGTGAAATTACAGAGTTTTTGGCGAAGTGTTAGCTTTTGATGCCACCTACAGTACTAACCAGTAAGAATTTGTTTGTTTTTTTTTTCCATTTTCAGTTGTGTATTTTTTGATATTTTATTTGTCATTATGTTGTAGGTATAATATGATTTTTGTTCCTTTTACGAGGGTTGATCACCATAAGAATTGCGTAACATTTGCGGCTGCTCTTCTTTATGATGAAACTATTGAATCGTTCACATGGATGTTGGAACAATTTCTTGAAGCACATGGTAAGTGTTTCTATTTTACACATGTGTAACTTTTCTTCACAAAGTTTATGTTTTACACCATAAGCATAGCGTAACTTTTTTTATAAATTCTCAGGTAAACAACCGAGGCTAGTGTTAACTGACCAAGACCCGGCAATGTGTAACACCTCGTAAAAACGCTACCAATATAATAAAGACACGTGTCATGGACCTTAAACGTGTAACGGGTTGATTATGAGGGACTAAAGTTGACAAACGAAGAAAGTATATCGATATAAGAATTCAAAGTGTCAACATTTGATAATTCTGCCTCTCAACAACCCTACACAATGTTTATACCCTTAAACGAATGAATCATGAAGCATATGAAACCGTTTGTGGAAGAAAGTGAAAGTTTACAAGACGCGAGGGTTAAATGTGTCAACATGTTTAAGTTATACCTCTGATTGTCCTTTTAGCGAACCCGGAGCCTTGTAATGATTAATTATACTCCCAAGAATAAGTGGTAAAAATTTCACAAGGTTTCGATATCGTATGGGAAAGGTACGCTAACTTTCGTAATTAAGGGGTTAAAAGCGTCAACGAGGCAAAACTTGTGTTTTCGGTTATCGTTTAACGAAACCGGACCTAACGATATTTGGTTATATATCATGGATCATAAAAATATAAATTTCATGGGTTAAATGTGCTTAAAATGAAAGAAATTACGTTTTAGAAGGTCCAGGGGGTGAAATGTCATTGTTTGAAAGATGCTGATCAGGTAAGCCACATGGTGGCGCTGCGCCACCACCTCCACCTTCTGCCGTCGCGTGACGCGACGGCCTGACCTGGTCAGAAATCATGCACAACTGCGAGTATAGCAGGTTGCACCGCCTTAGAAGGCTTGTATTCGATTCTAGGGGCTTGGTTGATGGTTTTTCATGCATAGGGACACTTGGGAATCATCAGGGATCATCCATAGATCTTGTTGGCATGATCTTATGCAATTTAAAGTCCTATATAAAGGCTCTTGGTTGCAACATTGTGCACACACTTGAAAAATCATTCTAACTTATTTTCTGGAGTCTCCTGAAGCTCAAGATCTTTTCCTAAGGATCATTAGTCGTACTAAGAACTTCAGTAAGCTTCCTTAACCTCTCTTAATCGTGTTTTATTAGTTCAAAGGCCTAAAGTCAAAACCGTCGTAATTAAGGTTTGACTTAGTGATTAATCACTAATGGTCCAGTCAATTCTCGAATTGAAAGTAGCTTTGAGTTGGTAATTATGTGGGTAATAAACCCTTAAAAGGGCACCCTCTGATTCCCACTCTAACTAGGTCAATTGTCGGGTCAAACTTGATTATAAAAAGTCAACAGAAAGCTAATTTTCAAATAAACGCATAATTAACAATGTAGAAGCCATGAAACCTGTTTTATCACTTGTATAACTTGGTAATTAATGTAAGAACATGTCTAAGCATGTTCAACCCGACAATTTTGAGTTTAGGCTCGGTTCAGAACCGAAAGTCGCAAAAGTAGACTTTTGCTTTGACTTTCAGTTCTGACCCGATTTAGATTGTTTTAGAAATGCTGTAAGCTTCCATTAGGTCCATGTTTCATATTAGTATAACTCTCTGAGATTATACAACTTGGATCCTAATTTATCCGATTCATTTGCATGTTTCTGTTATATGCTTAAATGTTGACCATTATGCCCTTTTAACCTTAAAACAAGATTTTTGAAAATGTGAGAGGAAAAAAACCTTTATTACTGATTTATAAACTTGTCCTAAAAATTTGACATTAGTTTGAGGTCTAGATTAAGAGTTATGCTCAATAGTGTAATTAGAAAGCTTTTTATTAATTAAATGGCATAATTAGCATAAAGCCTATCTAAACCCAAATTTTGACACCAAACTTTTACCCACTGATGTAATATAATATTTTGGGATTTTTGAATATTTTTATTTATTTTTAAGCTGAGCATAACATAGGGTTCTTGCTTTAATTCGATAATTGGCGGTTATACCCTTTTCTTGAATAAAATGAGTTTTACATAACTTATTGATACCAAATCTTTTGCTACTGATTTTATATGGTAAATAAAATATTTTGAGCCTTCTGGAATGATAAAAATATCAGCTTTTCTTATATAACCCGAAAATCGCTTAAAAGCGACTTTTTACGCGTTTTAAACGCATAGTATGAATTAAAACTATTTTTATCATATAAGACTTAACACCTACTGATGTTTTAAGTAAATTTTTATAATTAAACAGTAAGCAAAAGTTTTTAACTCAGAATTCTAATTTTGACCTTTAAAGCTTATGTGAAATTACCAAAATGCCCCTACGGTGCATAGTTTGGTTATAAAAGATAAATTTCACATATATGCAATACCCTACTTTTATGACTTATAAAAAATAAATATTTTTACTGATTATATCAGACCTGAAACTCAGATTTGTATTTAAACTCTTTTATAACCTTTAAAATGACCAAAATACCCCTACGGGGCTTAACTTGAGTTTATTTTCGTTTTGGGCATAATGGAAGGTATCCTACTGATATCACAACATATTTAAGGCATATTAACTTAGGAAATTTGTTCATGACTCTTTTGGTTACCCGTTATGCATTTATCGCATTCGGTACGGTTTATGTAACTAGTTTGCATAAATTAACCGAAACGGGTCAAACCTTATCATTTTCACTTCAAAATCCAGAATGTGTTTAGTTTACCCACATTATACAAGTCTTCATACTTGTTGGGTCTAAACCACACTCTAATCCAGTCTTCGCTTAATCTTGCGTTTGAACCGAATACCTTTCTTTAAAACTAACCGGTCTATAGTAAGACCCATTAGGAATCTAATAGGTTAATTAAAACCTTCGTTCCAGATTTAGGAGACCAGTAAAAGATACTTGCACTTGCTGATTTGTACGGCTGGGATAAATTATTATAATTTGCTCAGGTAAATACTTTTAACTTATTTTCCCTTATACGGGCTGGGGTACGGTATATAAAATACCGCTTGGTCGGGCATTGAATTGTTAATCATATGAAGGTTAATTTATTGAGATGACTCGTTTAAACTGTTTTGTTTGCTTAAAGCCTTTGGGGGGTAAATGACGATGTCCCGGATATCCTTGGCATCATTCATTGAAATGGCCACGACCTAAAGCACGGGGTGTAGGCATACACCTGCCGGTGCATATAAATAAAAAGGTATAACCGTTTGTTCGAGAATAACTTGACGCGGAATTATATCATGTGGTGTGTCTATTAATCTTTAACCCGGTATTCAGCCCGGGCTACTGAACGTATAACGAACATGTAATTCTTTTACAAGTTTATATATAAATAATTATCCCAAGTTATAAATGATATTTTGTGCCATGTGCATTCAAACCAATTTACTTAAACATTTTCAAAATGAGTCGGTTAATTGTATTTACCAGTGTAAACTGACGTATTTTCCAAAAAGGCTAAGTGCAGGTACTAAACGGAATAGGCTGGCTACTCCTAGCATCAATAAAGAGTCTTGCAAGCTTAGATGTTATAAATCTGTTGAACAATGATCTTTTTAACTTTTGATCCGCCTGTGGATCCCTTGCAACCATTATTGTAATACACTTGATATTACTTTTAATTCGGTTTGTAATGATTTTATCTTTCGACTTCCGCTGTGTATATAAACTGTGATAATTTGTCTATGATGATATCAACTACGTCACGATACTCCCCATCGGTAATACGTGGAAATATCGGGGTGTGACACGATGAAACAAGCCATAGCTAAGGTTTTCAATGAATCTGTCCATCGTCTATGTGTGTGGCATATTATGGATAAACTTCCTCATAAGGTACATTTAATTTAAAAATAATTAATCTTGTCAGTTTTACACATGTGTATTTATGTTTTTCTAGTTTCTGTGTTTTTATTAAACGTGTGTAATAATGGTATTTTATTTTTAAAAATTGTATCTACAGATTGATGGTGATGTGTTACAGAATACCAACTTGAGGGTACGTATACATAAGTTGGTCTAGAACGTTTTTATCACTCCTGCCACGTTTGAGAAGCGATGGGAGTTATTGATGAATGATTGCAACTTGCAGCATCACAAGTGGTTGTCTTATTATGTTTTCTATTTAAGATAAGTGGGTCCCATGTTATTTTAGGGACATACCAATGTGTTGTTTAATGAAAACAACGTCTAGACGCGAAAGTTCAAACACACTTTTTAAAGTATACTCTAGCGCATCGAATACTTTGGTTCAGTTTATGTTGTGTTTTGACATGGAAATTGATGGTTAACGCTACCGGCAACGGGTTTTTGAGCATAAAACCGATCCAACATCTGCCGCCTTATCCACTCCATTACCTATAGAAGCACATGCAGCACTTGTATACACCAGAAACATTTTTAAGGAGGTCCAAAAGGAGATATCTAAAGCCTTATTATCATGTATGAATGGTAGACCTGGTGTCGTTGATGGTTATGAACATTATACGGTTTCTCACTTTGAAAAAGGGACCGTTATTGGTGATTACACGGTAATTTTGTTTGTTTCATATTTTTATTTCTGCTTTATCCTTCATTTGTTTAGATATATACCATTATCGATGTGTCATAATGAGAAAGTTATTATATTTGCAGGTTAAGATCAATCTGAGTGATAACTCAGTTACATGCTCATGTATGTTATTTACACGCATTGGATATCCATGTCTTCATGTTTTTTCTGCATACCGATTTCGAGGCATAAACAAAATTCCTGACAAGTATATAGCACCAAGGTGGAAAAAAGATGCATTGCCTAAAAAAGTGTTCAACCTTGAATTCCGTTATGGTGTTGACAACTCAGAAAGCTTTAAGCTTAGGTCAGAGGCGCTGAATTTAGCTCAGCAATGTGGTGATCGATTACGGGGTGATTCAGTAAAGCTTGCTTGGTTTGTGGAGCAAATCAAGGCTATTAAGAACAATATTTTTAAAGAGGTCCCAAGTGATCCAAGTTCTAAGAATAAAGGTGGTATCGTTGAAGAATTAGTTGGAGAATCACAACCTGATAGTGTTTCTTTTGTGGCTCCCCAATGTATTAGGAATAAAGGATGTGGGAAATCTCGTCGTTTGATTGGCCCGGGAGAGAAAGCCAAGGTTAAGAGCAAGAAGAAAAATAGAAATTGCAAATTGTGTGGAAAACATGCCTACCATGATTCTCTTAACTATCCTACAAAAAAAAAAAGAAAAAAACAAAAACGTAACAAAGTCACAGTGACGAAGATTTTGATGAAGATAGTGATGAAGAAAATGATGAAGATATCGATGAAGATATGAATGAAGATAGCGATGAAGATAGCCACAAAGATAGGATGGTGAATGAAGTTTTTCTTTTATTTTCTTTTAGTTTTGATGTTGGATTTTAGAGTTTTTATATTTTTTTATCATTATTTTAATATACACATGTTTAAGTTTCTGTTTTACACATGTGTAAGTGTTCAGTTCGACTTTTTTTGTTTATGATTTACATATGTTAAGGGTTTTTACATATGTGTAAGTTTCTTATTCATACAGTGCCTGTAAACATGACACCCCTAGTTACCGACACTGGTCATTCAGCCGAGTCATTGCTTGGGTCAGATGTGGTCCACAGAATCTGACAAGTGTTTGCATCTAAAGCCACCCAACCACCTGCGGTTGTGGTCCAGTTAGATGATGTGAGCGTGAACGGCAAAAGAATCGAATGCAATTCTCTTGGTGTGATTTGGTTTGGTTTGGTTTGGTTTGGTTCGGTTATTCTAATCGAATTATAGAATTAAGTTTTTACAACTATAATAATAAAACAAGGTATACTAATGACTTTTTATTGGTCTAATCACTAGTTCAAAACTTTCACCAAAATGGTGTAAGAAGCGGCATGCGAAAATCCATGAGATATTCAGTTTTATACCACCCCACCATCTCATTCTATTACCACAGAAACCCCCATCTCATTTTCATAAAAAAACGTTTAAGTTGTAGTCTACGTTGTAGCAGCCGGCGAGTAAGTTTCGTCTTGTTGAACACGTTCTGTTTGATCACTCGTAAGCTTAAAATCATTGGTTTGTTATTAAGGTATAAAGTCAAAACCTAGTCTAGTCTTATTCGGGTTGGGGTGCAAGTTTAGCGACGTTATCCGCCTTTGATCTAGTGGAAAACGGTATCATAAACGTCCCAGTTACAGCTTTCGTGTTTGGTTCACCACAAGTGGGTAACCGAACATTCAACAATCGTCTCAATCAATTCCCGAATGTTAAACTTCTACACATAAGGAACAAGATCAAACTCATTACGCTTTACCCAAGCAGGTTAATGGGGTACGTTGATGTTGGGATACAATTCGAGATCGATTCCTAATCATCAACAAGTCACTAATATTCAAAACTATCAGTTCAACAAAATCTTCAAAACTATTAGTTCAAGTACACTTACAAATCATCAACAAGTCACTAAATCTTCAAAACTATCAGTTCAACTAGAATAGAGGGTACTGATCAGTTCAAGTACACTTACAAATCATCAAGAAGTCACAAAATCTTCAAAACTATCAGTTCAACTGGAATAGGGGGTACTAGATTCCTACGGTTCAAAAACCTAAAAACAGATCAACATAGCCAAAGAAAGTTGTTTGGTATGACCGATAACCTAAAAATCTAAAAACCTAAAACAAACGGTTCAAAATATCAATTAGTTTTCTGGATCACAGTATCTCTATGAAGATTTGCTTTCTAAAGCAAAATCTTTGCAGCGTACTTTTGTCTAAGCAAGCTAATTTGTGCGTCCTGTTTCTTGCTTTTTTCTGTTTTGAATCCACATTCCTAGTTCTTGACACCGCTTTCCGTGTATGCCTCCATATGTCTCATAACAAATACTCCGCAGTCTATGATGTTTTTCTTTGTTTGCCAATTCAGCTTCAGTTTTTGAGGTTCCACGGATTTCATTTGTTTCCATTTTGCATTACGCATTGCTTTTAGGTAGGCTACAAACATGTGCTTCTGTTTCAACAAAGAGAATTTATAAGTTTTATTATTTATATCTTTGATAAATCAGAAAAACTAATTATGTTCACATAAATATCCGTTCAATTCACAGAAACAAATCATAATCTAATTCAATTAAAGCCCGAACTACTTCTTTCATCAAACAAAAACTACATGACAGGAATCTGTATCTGAACCAAAGATCTAACATTGAGTATTCGGAAAAATCATAAACTAATTCAATTAAAGCCCTAACTACTTCTTTAATCAAACAAAAACTACATGACGGTTATCTGTATTCATTATTAGAGATAAAACACAACAGAGTATCGATTCAAATATATTGAACTTAAATATTGATCACAAATTTCAAGCAAGATATTTATCATAAATAGCTACAATCAAATCCGAATAGTATGCATGTTCATAAATAGCTACAATCAAATCCGAAAAGTATGCATGTTACTAGATTCACAACTTCGAATCACATATTTTAGATAAAGTCGTTCGATTCACAGAAAAACTCGTAACTCTTTTTAATCACAGAAATACACGTTCAATTCAGAGAAATACCAAGTATACTATAAACGAATAATGATTCTATTTTACACATGTAAATAAGACTTACCACTTTCAGCACGGTATCTTTCTTATTGTAGTCATCATTATCTTGCAGACCAACAAAGCTTTTGGTTTCATCAATCTTGTCAATAACTTCAATTGCTGGATTTTTCAAATCGAAACATATAAGGTAGTACTGGCCATTCTCAGCGATCGGAATTAACACCACTCTAAAAGCCTTTAAATTTGGTTTATCTGTAACACCCCGAATTTCGTATGACATATTCTAATATTTTATCCGCATAAAATTTAATGAAAAGAAATGGTAAACATAATTTTTACCATCATTAAGGTTTTATAAATATTAGTAAACTTGAAAAAAGCCTTATGTTTGCATGGATGTTTACTAGAGAATTATATAAATAAAAAGAAAGTGTTATATTCTAAAAAGATGAGGGGGGTTAAATGAAAACGTGAGATTAAAACACCTAACTCAAAAAAAAATGCCCAGTATGTGTGTGTGGGTGTATGTTCGATCGAGAGAGAGAAGCCAGGAGGAACTTCTCCTTCATAACCCTAGTTCTTCAATTCCCCACAAAATTGAAGGAGTAAAAGGCTGAGATTTCAATGCATGAGCTAGGAATCATGATCCCCTAAGTGTTATAAGTATCAAGTAAGTCAAATTTAGTGTTTTAATGATAGTTGATGAAGTGTGATATGTGTAATCAGCGAATTTTATATGAAATTGGGTATGAACACGAGATGTAGTAACATATGGGAGTTGTAATCATGCTTGAAATTGTACACAAAGATGATTTGAAGTAAAACCCATATGCATGTTTTAGGGTGACTAGAAATCTTGAAACTTTATATGCAAACTAGTATGGTATGTGTGATTAAAACAATATGTTGATAAATAATTGATGCTACAACCATATGTTATTAGTTAGTATGGTAAAATGTGGAATTAGGGATGCTTGTGTTAATTAATGGGTGAACTAGGTAGAAAAGCATGCTTTAAGAACTTGTACTTTATGCTCATTAATTTGTATGCACATAATGTGTTCGATGAAATGCCTAAGTCGGTTAGGTCATGGTTTTACATGAACACTTGGTGAGTTAATGTAACGTGTTTATGGTAATGATGTATGTGATTAGTAGATGTCATAAAGAACAATATCAATTGTGAGAAGTAATGAAAGCTAAGTGTATAAAGTTATGACATATAGGCACGAAGAAAGAAGAAGGCGTAAGTCACCCGAAGTCACAAACATCTCAAGATCGCGGTAAGTTCAAATGAACATTATGTACTATACTTGTTGATTTATGAATGATAATATTTAGTACTATGAATTTAGTGTAAGTTTCCTTTATGATTCATAATTGAATAGATGCACAGAGTTTATATGGAGAAATGTCCAAAAGATAATGTTTGAAGTAAATTTGAAATAACCCGTCTAATGGGTTGGAATGATAAGTAGAATGATTGTTGGAATGTTTTGAGAATTTGACTTGTTCATAACGGGTCAAATAATGTAAGTATAGTGAAGGATATGGTACGTAGCGGTTCATTATAAATGAATCGGGAAGTGGTATGATGAATGTTTCCGAATGAAGGTGATAATGTTAGTAAAGTAATATGTTATGTTAGCGGGTCGAATAATGATACGGAATTAAAGGATTTCAATTGTTATGTATTACGAACTAACAATGTTTTGTTGTTATGAGTGATAGGTAAATCCCATGCTTAATCGCGGCGCACTCGGACCGAACACACACACCGCATAGCCCATCACACGCTTCCGATTAATGTTGTCTTTTGTAAAAAAGTTCAAAATAGCTTTTGTTAAGTAAATGTAAGGCTTATGGTTAGGATGTTTCTAACTAGTTTTAACTCTTTTGGGTAGTTGGATAAAGTACTTATGATGGACCTTGTTTGGTCATAACCTTAACATATTTTGAAAAGTGTCGTAGGACCTAATTTAAATTATGTTGTTAAAACAGGGGGTAAGTTCTTATTACAAACGGGTCATGCCGAAATTTTTGTATAATCGTATGAACTTTATGTTATTAGTCGAACTTGAAAAGTTGGGTGTTTCAAGTTGGTATCAGAGCCCAGGTTTGAAAGATTCAAGTATTAGAGTAAGATGCTTGAACTCAAACCAAAAGCTCGTATGAAGGTGTGTTCGTTCCGTAGCGCTATGCAAATAAGTAAATAATAAAGTTGATACGTTTATAGTTAGAAATGAAAAGAAATTTATAGGTTATTGTTTTGAAACTGAGATTTAAGGTAAAAAGCGATGTTAAATGGGTCCGTGTTTGAATTACGGACCCGTAGGAAAAAGAATCAAGTAAAACGGATGAGTAGAGCTAAAGATATGAAGTTTTAAATATTGAATGTTGGGATATTGGAGGTAGGCATTTGCAGAACGAAACTGGTTGTTAAAAAGGAGGCCTCGCGTCGCGCGACCACCACCCGGATATACTGTCGCGTAGCGCGATAGGGGTCGCGGCCCGCGACCATATCAAGGTCCTGCCTCGCGGCCCGCGAGCCCCTCTAACTCCGGCAAGAATGTAATATGCTAACATGAGTTCCAATATGATGAAGAGATGCATGAAAAGAAAAAAAAATCTAATGAATGAGATAAATGTTTTGTGTAGATGGCGGATAATGTAAACGTGAATGATGATATAGCGGCTCAACATGAAACAATAAACGAAAGAATTGTGGAAGAAGTAGGGAAGGTAATAGAGGCTAGCATTCCTCGGCTAGCTCAAGAAGTCGAAAGTCAAGTGTTGGAAGTAGTCAACAAATTAGTGATGTCCCAAGTTGAAGAGCTAAAGGAAATGATCAATGAATTGCAAACAAAGAAAAACACTCGAAGGTGCACGTATAAGGAATTTATGGCATGTAACCCCTTACCATATAAAGGGGAAATCGATCCGATAGCCTGTCAAAGATGGATTTCAAGCACTGAGGCTGTGTTTGTAAGAAGTAGATGTGAAGAGGAGGATCAAGTGATGTTTGCTACGGGCCTCCTACAACTCCAAGCAAAGGATTGGTGGGACGCACATTCGAAGGAATTGGGGGATGACAAAGTACAAACGTTAACATGGCAAGAGTTCAAGGAGCCATTTCTGAAATATCATAGCCCACAATCCGCAATTGATAAGATTCAAGAGGACTTCTTACGTCTTCGACAAAAAGATGAAACGATTGATGAAATAACGAATAAGTTCCTCGACAAGGTGAAATTTTGTGGGGAGATAGCGGGGACTGAGAGGTTGAAAATCATACGTTATCATGCTATGTTAAAGGCTGAATATCGGGAGTTCGTAAATCCCTCCAAGTGTGCAACGTTGAATGAATTAATCGACAGGGCAAGAGATAGGGAGATCGAGTTAAGAAGGCAGGTTGAACGGGGAGAGAAAAGGGTGGCGGAGAAGCCTACCAACACAAACCCATCGAAAAAGGAAAGATATCAAGAACAAAACAGGAAAGGAAAAACAAGTAGTGGGATTCCGACTTGTAAGACATGTGGGAAACATCATTCGGGTGAATGTTTGTTGGGAAAGAAAGGATGCTACAAATGTGGGCAAGAGGGACATCCGAATTATAGGTGCCCCGAAAACTCAAAAGCGTGTTACAATTGTAATCAAACGGGGCACATTAAAGCGGAATGTCCGAAACTTCAACAAGGGGCAAAGAAAGATGGAAAGAAGGACGAGCCTTCCAAGGCTCGTGGGAGGATGTTCCAGTTAACCTCCAATGAAGCTAAGACTAGCCCGGAT
Organism: Helianthus tuberosus; assembly: GCA_030545235.1. Taxonomy (NCBI): domain Eukaryota; kingdom Viridiplantae; phylum Streptophyta; class Magnoliopsida; order Asterales; family Asteraceae; genus Helianthus; species Helianthus tuberosus. Next base: position 28,203,443 of record CM060419.1, read on the forward strand.
GTGGTTTCAGGTATATTCTTGGTTAATTCTATGCCTATGAATTTTTATTTGATTCCGGGGCTAGTAGATCATTCATTTCTAATGAATTGTTAGTTCACCCATCGTTTAAGCTTGAAAAGATGTTAGTACCCTTAGAAGTGGAAGTTGCTGATAGTAAAAGCTATTTGTTACATGATATTTGTAGAAACTGTAAGATTTAGATTGAAGATGAGGAGTTTAGTATAGATCTTGTCCTGATGTTTATGGGAGAATTTAAAGTTGTTGTAGGAATGGATTGGCTAGCCCAAAACCATGCTAAAATTCAATGCGAGAAGAAACTCATTCATGTAGTAACCTCAGGGGGGGGGGGGGAAGCGGGTAAGTGTTCAAGGAGATAGGGGTCATTAATTCGAAATTGTGTTCTATAATTAAAGCCATCAAACATGTGAAGCACGGAGGTAAGGCGTACCTATCTTATGTGATCGACACCAATCGAGGTGTTCCAAAGCTTGAAGATGTGAATGTAGTGAACGAATATCCGGATGTGTTTCCGAAAGATTTACCGGTGTAACACCTGTGCCTCCACGGCCATCAAACAAATTCCAAACCAATGAAATATTGTATTTCGTACTTGGGATTTGTAAAAATATGTGTATCATTTACACATATCAACTCTTGTTCGATTTCAAACTCTAAATCGCTTTCTGGAAGGTTATACGCGCACCGATGCGTAAATATAACCAGTATAATGCAACAAACACTCCGGAATAGTGAAATAGGCTAAACATACCTTAAATAACCTTTACATAACTTAGAAATAAGATTTGGAAGGTTTGGTATGCCAAAATCAAGTTAATTCGTCTACAGGGACTAAATATGACAAACTGCAAAAGTATGCCAATTTGAACTGTAACAGACATTCCGGAACATGACCATAAGTTAAACACACCTTAAATATCCTTTGCATAGCTTAGAAATAGGCTTTGAGGGGTTCGGTGTGCTAAAATATACTTTTGGGTCATTCAGGGACTAAAAGTGTCAAAAAGCGCACAAGTTTGCACTTTTGCGCATAACTTACGTTCTGAATACATCCGCACATCCAAAAATTTATGTAAGCATGACTATATTATGCTTTAGTGTTTGGCTTAAGAAAAATCCATTCGTTGCGTCATTTGGATCGTTTCTCGCACTTATGCGCATTCCGTCGTAATTAAGCGAACATCGCGTTCGTACGACCAAACGAACTGACATCTGAGATATTTTTGAGCATGTTTCATGTCCACAATGTTTAGGCATCATTTTAGGGCCTTAAAGTTGGCTTTACGAACCTTAGAAGTGTCGGAAATGGCCTTAAACACGTGCAGGGGCTGAAACTGTCATTTTTGAAACTTAGTTTCTGATCAGAAGCCCCATGCGGCCCGCATTAGTTTTGGTGTATCCTGAAGCAGGCCGCCTCAGCCTCTGCAGACCAGATTCAATGTTTAACAGCCTGTTTGCAGCTGTTTTGCACCCCCAATCCCAATTCCAAGTGTCAATTTCCTATGGTGAGTGGCAAATGAGCTACCATAAGGTTCCGACAAGTGTACGGCTTTGATCGTGCCCCCTTTTCCAAGAAACGATCTTAACGGTGGACCGAAAACTATAAATACCCCATGCCCCCCATTGCTCAAATCACTAGAATTTTGATTTGAGAAACTCTAAGTTGAAACTATTGTTTCATACCTGAGATTTTTGAATCGAAATTAGCATTCGGGGACCCTTCGTAAGTATTCTTTCGTTCTTTTATTGCTTTTCGAGTCTTTCGAGTCTGAAAGTCAAACTTTGTTTTACTTTCTGCATTGACCAGTTTATGGTCAATGCGAAGTTCGTGTGAACTTCGCAACGTGAGTGTAATCACGTTGGTTATAGTCCCTTGGGACTATGCCTACTGATTACCACGTTGTCTAGGGTCGTAGGGTAAGCGATCTAATAAATCGCTTATACCTCGAACCCGACCCATTTGGTCGATCATTAGGATCCGACCAAACACATTAGGTGACCATAGTAGGTAGGGAATAACCTTCCGAGGTTATACCCTATGGTCACATCGTTTGAGTAGTTGTATGATAGGTAGTTTATATGCCTTAGGTAAATTACCAGAATACCCTTTTCATGTATAATTGGTAATTAAGCATATGTAACCTAAACCTTTGTCACATAACTGATTATGTAACATGTTTAGGCATATTCTACTTGTCATAGGACTAGTTAGGCGGTCCGAACGCGTTTCACACGCACGACGCGTTAAAGTAGCATAAGCTACCTTAATGGGTCGCGATGGGTCGAAAGCACTTAGGTTAGGTTTCATGTAGTATGTAGGCCTTGTTAAACCATATCATATGAGTTCCAATACTCATTTGGTTTACCAAGCCTCATCCTATCCGATCTCCCGATTTAAGTCCGGTTTATTTATATAGTTTTAGATTGCCGACTGATTCCGTGCTCCCTCTAGCTTTGTTTGGTTGTTGTTCAAGACCTCTAAGCATTCACAGGCGAGTACATTATTCCCCTATTTTTAAGGTTATAACGATGGTATCAAAACGATTTTCGATGTTATAACGATGGTTTCAAAAACGATTAAGACGATTTATACAAAACTAATAACGATTTCGATAATGGGAACGAACTTGTTGGTTGGGTTACATAACAAATGACATTCATTAGCAATGATCAAGCCGACCAGTATTAGGTTATGGTACCATAGGATTTGACAAATCCCGTTATCTTACTGCACCCGTGGTTATGTGTGGGGGTAGTGGGTAGCGACTGAATCTGTAATTGTTAATTTACCCTTTGGTAAGGGTTTGTTAATGCGAAAACGATAAGCGACGAGGGATGAGTCACGAAGGTTTGAATGTTATTAGCGAGATGACCATATAAGTAGTTTCACGACCTAAAACGAATTAAACGATTTGGGTAAACGATTGGTTTTCACACGATGTTTTAACGATTTGGGTAAACGATTGGTTTTCACACGATGTTTTAACGATTTGGGTAAACGATTGGTTTTCACGCGATGTAATTAACGAGTTAAACGATTTGGTTAAACGATTGGCTTCAAACGATATACGATTAGTTTTTGGTTAAGTGTTTAGATAACGGGACGGGTGTAATGTGATGAAAGCATGGTGGATACGCCGCTGGTACTTTCTATATATAAGTGATTTCATCATATTACATGCCATGGCGTTATTTAGTTCACTTGGGTAAACAATTTTCAAACGATGTCACACAAACGAGATTTTCGATATGATATAAACTATACGAGTTTTTAACGAGATTTATTAACGAGTTTCATTAACGATTTATTTTGAGATGTTTCACAATTTACTTTACTAAAACAAATGTTTTTGGGTTACGAGTCATGGCTACGAGGTTTTATAAACTATAACCCACTTGATTTGAGTTGGTTAATTAAGTTGCAATGTTATACTCTTTTCAAAACAAGGTTTTTATAAAGTATTGCAACATCTAAACTAGCCATGATTTCAACACTCCTACAAAACCTATGTATTCGCCAGCATTTCTTTGCTGACCTCGTTTTCACATATGTTTCAGGTATTGTTGAATGATATCGATTGATAAGATGCATGCTCACATAGGACTGGACGAGGCTTTAGTGACTCAATAACAATGATAGACTATGTTTAAATTGTGTATTTAGATTTCCAGACGATGTAAATATTCAATGTTTAATAAAACGAAACACTTTTTGTATCCATGGTTATGAAACATTAATTCTGTTACAACACTCCCCGACGTTTCTGCCACGTTTTGTATGTTACACGTGGTCGGGGTGTGACAACCGGGGCTTCCGCCTGAGGGGGAAGTAGAATTCAAGATAGAGATTAACCCGGGTGCAAAGCCGGTAGCTAAAGCCCCTTATCGGTTAGCCCCGACCGAAATGAAAGAATTGATGACGCAACTTCAAGAGTTACTCGAAAAGGGTTTTATTAAACCAAGTGTTTCACCATGGGGAGCGCCCGTATTATTCATGAAGAAGAAAGATGGTTCGATGCGAATGTGCATCGACTATCGAGAGTTGAACAAGCTAACAGTGAAGAATCGTTACCCGTTGCCCAGAATTGATGACCTATTCGACCAGCTTCAAGGGGCAAGTTGGTTTTCAAAAATCGATTTGCGGTCGGGGTATCACCAACTAAGTGTACGAGAAGAAGATGTGCCGAAGACTGCGTTTCGAACGCAGTACGGACATTACGAGTTTTTAGTAATGTCCTTTGGGCTAACGAACGCACCAGCTGCATTTATGGATTTAATGAATCGGGTGTGCCGACCTATGCTTGATAAGTATGTAATCGTTTTTATTGACGATATTCTAATATACTCCTACTGTGAAGCAGACATGCTTCCCATTTACGGGATGTATTAGAAACGCTTCGCAAGGAAAAGTTATATGCAAAGTTCTCAAAATGTGCCTTTTGGCTTAGAGAGGTACAATTTTTGGGTCATGTAATCGATGCGGATGGTGTTCATGTGGACCCGTCCAAGGTAGATGCGGTAATGAATTGGGTATCCCCGAAGAATCCAAGCGAAATAAAAAGTTTTCTTGGCTTGGCTGGGTATTACAGAAGATTTATCCAGGATTTCTCCAAGATAGCCTCGCCCATGACAAAATTAATAAAGAAGAGTGAAAAGTTTATATGGGGTGAAGAACAAGAGGAGGCGTTTTAGACTTTGAAGGAAAAGCTCTCAAATTCTCCGGTGTTGACATTACTAGATGGAACGGATGATTTGGTAGTGTATACTGACGCCTCCCACCAAGGTTTAGGTTGCGTGTTAATGCAAAAGGGTAAAGTCGTTGCTTACGCTTCGAGACAACTCAAGCAACACGAAAACAATTACCCAACTCATGATCTAGAATTGGCGGCGGTCGTATTTGCCTTGAAGATATGGAGGCACTACCTATATGGGGTGAAATGTACTATTTACTCGGATCACAAAAGCCTCAAATATTTTTTCGAACAGAAAGATCTTAATATGAGGCAACGAAGATAGTTGGAACTCATTAAGGATTACGATTGTGACATTCATTACCATCCCGAGAAGGCTAATGTAGTGGCGGACGCTCTAAGTCAAAAGGAGTACCCGCCCCCGATTCGGGTAAAATCTATGAAGATGGTAGTCACTCCTAAACTCCTTGAAGAAATACGGGAAGCTCAAATTAAATCCCTGAACGTCGATGACTCAAAGAAGGAAAGAACAAAGGGATTTTTTCACGACTTAAGAGAAAATGTGAATGGTATGAAAACGAGGTATGACCGAATCTGGATACCTCAGGAATGTGATGTGAAAGAATTACTTTTGAATGAGGCTCACAAGTCTCGATACTCGGTACATCCGGGAGCTACAAAGATGTATCGAGACTTGAGGGTGAATTATTGGTGGCCGGGAATGAAAAGAGACATTGTCAAATACGTTGCTAAATGTTTGACGTGTTCTCAAGTAAAAGCTGAGCACCAGAAACCGTATGGAAAGTTGCAGCCGTTGGAGATAACGGTGTGGAAGTGGGAACATGTAACGATGGACTTGGTGACCAAACTTCCTAAGACAAGGAAAGGGCATGATGCTATTTGGGTATTCGTTGACCGACTAACCAAAAGTGCACATTTCTTACCCATTGGAGATAACGGTGTGGAAGTGGGAAACCTATAATTTGGAAAAGATGGCGGAAGTTTATACAAATGAAGTTATATCTCGACATGGGGTTCCGGTGTCTATAGTGTCCGACCGGGATACCCGGTTCACATCTCGTTACTAGAGGAAATTTCACGAAGAATTGGGAACCCAGTTACATATAAGCACTGCCTACCATCCACAAACCGTTGGTCAGTCAAAACGAACTATCCAAATGTTAGTTGATATGCTAAGGGCGTGTGTTATGGATTTCAGAGAAAGCTGGGATGATCATCTACCTTTACTAGAGTTTTCATATAATAATAGTTATCATAACAGCATAAAAATGGCCCCTTACGAAATGCTCTATGGAAGGAAATGCGGAACCCCGGTTTGTTGGGGGGAAGTGGGTCAATGAGAACTCACGTCAAGAGAAGTAGTAGCCAAGACGAATGAAAAGATTGATATGGTTAGATCAAGGATAAAAGCATCGCAAGATAGACAAAAGTCGTATGCGGATCGGCGAAGGCGACCAATTGAATTCCAAGTGGGAGACTATGTCTTATTGAAAGTTTCTCCATGGAAGGGAATAATTCATTTTCGTAAACGTGGGAAGCTAGGTCCTCGATACATCGGACCATTTAAAATACTCGCTCGGGTCAGGGCGGTGGCGTACCAGTTAGAATTACATTCCGCTTTGGATGGAATTCATAACACTTTTCATGTGTCGCAACTACGGAAGTGCCTCACGGATGAAACAGCATATGTGCCCTTGGATGATATTGAAGTCGATGAAAAGTTAAATTATGTGGAAAAGCCCGTGGCAATAAAAGATTTTAAAGTGAAGCAACTCCGCAACAAGTCCATTCGACAAGTGTTGGTCCAATGGCAACATCGAAAGAGATAAGAACTTACGTGGGAAGCGGAGGATGAAATGCAGAAGCACTACTCAGAATTATTTGGTATGTATTCTGGTTTCGAGGACAAAACCATCTTAAGGGGGGTAGACTTGTAACACACCGAATTTCGTATGACACATTCTAATATTTTATCCACAGAAAATTTCATGAAAAGAAATGGTAAACATAATTTTTATCATCATTAAGGTTTTATAAATATTAGTAAACTTAAAAAAAGCCTTATGTTTGCATGGATGTTTACTAGAGAATTATATAAATAAAAAGAAAGTGTTGTGTTCTAAAAAGATAAGGGGGGTTAAATGAAAATGTGAGATTAAAACACCTAACTCAAAAAAAATGCCCAGTATGTGTGTGTGGGTGTATGTTCGATCGAGAGAGAGAAGCCAGGAGGAACTTCTCCTTCATAATCCTAGTTCTTCAATTCCCCACAAAATTGAAGGAGTAAAAGGCTGAGATTTCAATGCATGAGTTAGGAATCATGATCCCCTAAGTGTTATAAGTATCAAGTAAGTCAAATTTAGTGTTTTAATGATAGTTGATGAAGTGTGATATGTGTAATCAGCGAATTTTATATGAAATTGGGTATGAACACGAGATGTAGTAACATATGGGAGTTGTAATCATGCTTGAAATTGTACACAAGGATGATTTGAAGTAAAACCCATATGCATGTTTTAGGATGACTAGAAATCTTGAAACTTTATATGGAAACTAGTATGGTATGTGTGATTGAAACAATATGTTGATAAATAATTGATGCTACAACCATATGTTATTAGTTAGTATGGTAAAATGTGGAATTAGGGATGCTTGTGTTAATCAATGGGTGAACTAGGCAGAAAAGCATGCTTTAAGAACTTGTACTTTATGCTTATTAATTTGTATGCACATAATGTGTTCGATGAAATGCATAAGTCGGTTAGGTCATGGTTTTACATGAACACTTGGTGAGTTAATGTACCGTGTTTATGGTAATGATGTATGTGATTAGTAGATCTCATAAAGAACAATATGAATTGTGAGAAGTAATGAAAGCTAAGTGTATAAAGTTATGACATATAGGCACGAAGAAAGAAGAAGGCGCAAGTCACCCGAAGTCACAAACATCTCCAGATCGCGGTAAGTTCATATGAACTTTATGTACTCTACTTGTAGATTTATGAATGACAATATTTAGTACTATGAATTTAGTGTAAGTTTCCTTTATGATTCATAATTGAATAGATGCAAAGAGTTTATATGGAGAAATGTCCAAAAGATAATGTTTGAAGTAAATTTGAAATAACCCGTCTAATGGGTTGGAATGATAAGTAGAATGATTGTTGGAATGTTTGAGAAATTGACTTGTTCATAACGGGTCAAATAATGTAAGTATAGTGAAGGATATGGTACGTAGCGGTTCATTATAAATGAATCGGGAAGTGGTATGATGAATGTTTCCGAATGAAGGTGATAATGTTAGTAAAGTAATATGTTATGTTAACGGGTCGAATAATGATACGGAATTAAAGGATTTCAATTGTTATGTATTACGAACTAACAATGTTTCGTTGTTATGAATGATAGGTAAATCCCATGCTTAATCGCGGCGCGTTCGGACCGAACACACACACCGCATCGCCCATCACACGCTTCCGATTAATGTTGTCTTTTGTAAAAAGGGTCAAAATAGCTTTTGTTAAGTAAATGTAAGGCTTATGGTTAGGATGTTTTTAACTAGTTTGGTTTTTAACTCTTTTGGGTAGTTGGATAAAGTACTTATGATGGACCTTGTTTGGTCATAACCTTAACATATTTTGAAAAGTGTCATAGGACCTAATTAAAATTATGTTGTTAAAACAGGGGGTAAGTTCTTATTAGAAACGAGTCATGCCGAAATTTTTGTAAAATCGTATGAACTTTATGTTATTAGTCGAACTTGAAAAGTTGGGCGTTTCATTATCTTCTGATCCTTTTAACAACTCCTTAATGCTTGATGCAATCACATCCAGTCGTCCAGCTTCATCCATTTTTTTGTGTTCAAGAATACCTATAGTCCGTGTCAACAAAAGTTTTATTATTCTAAACTATTTTCTTGGTTTAAGATAACGTTATACAAAACGAGTAAAAACATTTAACTTACCATTACATTTATATCACAAAAAAGTCTCTTATCTGAACCTGGGCTTCGTAGTTCTTCATCATGATTCAAAACTGCAGTCCAGCAGTCTATGACATTGCTTAGCAATGTCTGACCTGGTTCTAAAGATCTTAACAAAAACTTTTTTGTTGCAATTCCAGGAGCACTCTTGAACACATCATCCTTATCATAGCATATCCATCAAAAAAGTATACATATAGCTTTAATATAATTGATTAAAATTGATTATGCATACCCGAAATCAGTTTCAATCTCCATTGCTTCCAGACGTAATTTGGATGCATATTTTTGCGTATCACCATCAGATTCCTTTTCAGAGTTGTCTTCTTGAATCCTATATCCAAAGTTTCACAATGTGATGTTAAAACTTGTATAAAATATTCAATCTAGCGTATTTTAGAATTGATAAAATGCTTACAGTTGTTGTTTCTCTGAACCTTCCATCAAATAATCCCAGATCTTCAAATCATCTTTGGTTAACGGTTTGAAAATGTCAACTACTCTTACTAAACACGGAGATTTGGATGCATATGTTGGATGTTTGATTCTATGCGGTCTCTCCGTTACATCCTCTGCATTTTGCTTTTCAGCATCCACTTCTTCATATGGAACTTGTATAGGGCTGATTCCTAAACTGAAACTCGGTTGACTCGATACTATCTGCTTTGACTTGCTTTTGTCTTCTGTTCCATCGAGATCAACCTTTTGCATAGGTGTTTGAGTTTGTATAGGGCTGATTCCTAAACTGAAACTCGGTTGACTCGATACTATCTGATTTGACTTCCTTTTGTCTTATGTTCCATCGAGATCAACCTTTTGCATAGGTGTTTGAGCTTCAGTTTCTTTTGGTACAGCTACTTCAAGAGGTTGATCATTTGTTGTTTTTGTTTGTGGTGCCGGCGGCGTTGTTTCATCTTCTTTTTGATTGAAAAGCTTTTTGAGCTTTTCGTTGTAACTTTCTACAAAACTTTTTACTCCCTCCCTTTCTGGGAAGCTTGCCAACAACTTTTCTACTGGTTTCTCGAAATTCTCCTTGTGCGTTTTAATCCAGTAGTAATGTGTACCAACCTCTCTAAAGTGTGCCTGGTCAAAGTGATAAATGCCAAAAATATTTAAGTAAGTTGTTTTACATGCCATTATAAAGAAAAAAATAAAAATAAAAACATATGTTTTACACATGTGTAAATTCTCGGTTTCTGTTTTACACCTGTGTAAGTTTCTGTTTTACACATGTGTAAGTGTGTAAATAAGAAACATAAACAAATAAAAAATAACTATGACTGGAATCAAACTAAAATTATTTGAAATTAAGGCCAAACCAGTTTTTCAGTAGGTCCGGGTCGGTCCTCAGGCTAGACGACTTGTAGTGTAGAAATGTTGTACTAAATATAGGATTTTTAGAAGTGTAAATGAAATGAGAAGAGCCAAATGTCTATAACTTTTTATATGTTTTATGCACTAAGAAGAAGAAGTGACAAAGCTATGTGATTTAACTACTTTATACGGTTTTGTAAAAAATCTAAAAGTTACCCTAAAATAACTCGAACTTCCTATCATAACTTATGTATAATTGACATAACTACAGGATATCACGCGGTTTACATTAAAATTACATAAAAATGAAGACTAGAAAAACAAAAAAATTCAAGGGATCCGGACATAGCTGCGTGAATTTTTTGATTTTTTTTGGTTTTACAAAGGCACATCCTATTCCTATAAACTCAAGGCAGATCGATCCTCAGGCTAGACGACTCAACAACAACAACATAGAAGCAGCTAATTCCCTAAACATGTGAAACTGAGGAAACAACATTTGTTGCAGATCGCCACATTCTTAATCTCCGAGAATGCAAACAAAATAATTAACAATGATGTAAAATGAACTAGTTTTTTTAGCAAATATTGTATATTCCAGTTCGGTTTTTAAACCGGTTTGAAGTGATGGAAACCCGAGCTAGTAACAACCAGTTCAAACCGGGTTTAAAACCGGTTTGGGCCAAAAAAACTTGTTTAACCGGGTTTTTTTTTTTTGCAACCGGTTTAGGTTTTAAACCTGTTTCAAAGATAATAGGAACTGGCCTACAAAGGCCTACAAAACGCTGGGCGGGTTGAGTCCGGGTTTAAAAAAAACCTGTTAAAAAGAAGCTAATTCGTTTTTTGTTCAGGTTTCAAACCACAAACCGTTTTTTTTTTTCCGATGTCTAATTCTGGTTATTTAATCAGAGATTTCGTCACACTTGATTATCTGACACTACAACTTTAAACAACAAAATGTACATTTCATTTATCACTCAGTTGTGTCAAATACCTCCAAGCTGCTTGGATCTGTCAAACCTAGTCCACTTTCTTCAGTTTCTTCACTTTCTGTTTTCTCGGAGTTGGTTTCTTCACTTGCCTCAGCATCAGAACTTTCTTCAGCAACAAATAACCCCCTGAAATCTCCTCTTCCAACCCCCCCCCCCCCCTTGTTCAATCTCCATGTCTTCTCTCAGCTGCAGCCTTTGCGACGTCCAATATTCCAGTGCCGAAACTGTTCGCTCTTCATTAATTCCTTTACATGTCACACTATCTACATATAAGAGCTGCAAAACAGTTTTCAAATAATTATTATTACTGCTTTTATCAAAGTACAATGTTAAATATAAATTGTATAAGAATGAAGTTATACCGTTAAAATAGTTAGTGCACCGTGAAAGTAGGAAGAAAGGTCCTTTGGTACCCACACCTTTTTACATCTTTTGATAATGTGTACAATATATTTGCACCAATCTATCTTCGAGAAGTCCATATCTTCATTCAGTATGTCAACAATTCCAGCTTTGCATAATCCGTTAAATTCGCATTCGACCATTGTGTTGACGAACAAAACAATGAAATCAAGCTTGAACATCAAACCCTCCTTATCTTCTCCGAAAGATATCTTTTCGACAATTGTTTTTTTCTTTAATTGTGAACTTGTTATCATGGCTTTTTTTGTAAGCTCTTCCAAGTGTCGTGTTCTCTTTGGGTGGGGTAAGGGCTAACAAATCGAACCCACTATTTGGAAGACCAAGCAGCTGGTGTATAGCTTCTTCATCTACTTTCATAGCTATCCTTCCAAATTTTATTTCCATTGTGTTCGGATTGAAATGGTCAACCACAAACTACGCCAACTTTCCTAGGATTGTATCAATTTTGAATGACAGTATTTTGCCAAATCCCATTTTGCAGACTATCTTCCTTTGTTTTTCAGTCAAAGAACATACACATTCGTACAACTTTCTTAGGGATGATCTTGTTCTTATGGTGGATTTGGCGGGTTTCGTAGTCTTTGCTTTCTTTGTAACCGCTTTAGCAGTCTTTTTTTTTATTTGTTGCCTTCTTCATAACTGCTTCTTTTCTTTTCCTCTTTTTGCTTCCTATTTCAAATTATACACGAAACTATTTTAAACCACATTGTTAAGTAATATGCATTAGTAGCAGTTTGTGTAAACATCTTAATCACTAATCATCAACTTAGATTACTTACACATGTGTAGATTGACTAATCACTCAAATTCTTTACTAACCAGGATGATTTACATATGTGTAAATATGTATAAATTGATTGATCACTCTAATTCAACGCGAATCAAGATGATTTACACATGTGTAAACAGATTACTTACACATGTGTAAACAGATTACTTACACATGTGTGTAAACAGATTACTTACACATGTGTGTAAACATGTGTAAATTCATTGATCAATCTAATTCAATGCTAACAAAGATGATTTACACATGAGTAAACAGATTTCTTACACATGTTATATGTGTAAACTTTATTATATATTTTTTATATTACAAACCTTCACATGTGGCAACTTCGAGTTTATTTGTCTGTTTTTCAGCAACCTTTTTCACCATATGTTTTCCTTTTTTTCTTCTGTTAAAACAATCGAAAGCAGTTAAAAACATGTATAAATAGCTTACTTACACATGTGTAAATAGCTTATTTACACATGTGTATGTGTCTTTATTACACAAATTCAATATTCTTTGACTATTTACACATGTGTAAACATCTAACTTTATGATGTGTTTTATTACAAACCTGCAAACATTTCTTTAATCATCTAATTCCTTTGTCTTCTTAAAACCATCTTCAGATTCACTGAACTTTCTGTTGAAATCAAAGAATTTAACTACAAGTTTATTTTATTTATTTAATGATCTATGAAAATGAATTTGTCTTACCTAATTGTCTTTCTAGTTCAGCATCCATTTCTGATAATGTATTAACTCGATCCACATTCAATGACACTTCAGAATCTGTAACCAAAAGTTGACAAAATTTATTGTTTACTTTCAATTTGTTATTCAAGTAATTATTTGATTTAAAATATTTTTTGTTACTTGCCTGTTTCCTCATTGTTCTCAGAACTCTCGTTATCAAGTATGTCTGGATTTGTTATCCTATTTGAGAAACTTTTTGCTTTAATCCTTAATATTCGTGGACTTTTCCGACCTGTAAATATAGTGTATGAATACATCATATTCTACAATATATCTTTATAAATCCGAGATTAATGTTTTAGGATGCTTACTTGCCATTCTTTCTTTTTTTCCTGTAGAATCTTCTGATAACAATACCATTAGACTTCCAAAAGCACTCTATTCAAGTCAAGTCATCAGTAAACATATGAGTAAACTCAGCAAGAAAGCAACACGATAACATAAATATTGACCAAAAAGCACAAAATATCAACTACTTTCAAACTACAATATCTAACAACACATAAATATTGACCAAAAAGCACAAAATCGGACTCTATAAGTAGGTTTCGAGTGGTGCGATTGCATAACTCAGAAAAACTGAAGCATGTATAAACTATAAAAAAAATCAAGGAAGTGCATGATAACAGAGACAAAAGCAAACCACAAATGGAAAAATTATAGAGTGAAATTCGGGATGAGCAGATGAAACCGTGTACCGGTACCGAATTTCCAGAACCGAAATACTTCTGGTACTGGTATCGGTTGGTACCGAGCTCATCCCCAACAATTTGTTTTCCATTTGAGTCCAGATTGTCTAAAACTTGCAACATTTAGACCTAAAAAACAGTGACTCCTGTAATCCTACATCCATGAAAATAGGCCTAATTTGTTCTTTGATTCTTTCAGCCGAACATCACCCTTCAGTACCAAATAGAACCACCACAGACCGCTGCACCTAACCTCCTCATCTCCTTCAACCTCCGGTAAACCACAATGAACAACCATAACTGCAAACCTCTCGTCACTGCACAAATCACCGTTCACCACCAATGACCATCAACAAACTCATCACCCGACCACCACCATGCACACCCCACCATTCGTAACACCTGTTCAGCCATCGCCATCATAAAACCTGCAACACCCACTAACACCGTACACCACCGTTGTTCACTACGACCACCACCATCTCCGACCCACCTTCATCTCACAACAAGCAAGCAAGCAAGCAATCAGCACAACTCACAAACATTGAAGTAGAAAACACGAATAATCGTACATTTTTCTCTATGTGTTTAAAAAAAATGTACCAGATTTTGTAAACAATCCTTCAAAACAATGATTCAAACAAGTAGAGAGAAAATTATAAACACATAAAGCAAAATCATATAGTTTCAGCTACTATTAAAACAAAACCATTGATCGAAGCAACATTTAAGCAAGTAGTGATTGCATAACTGCGAAGGGGAAAGATGAGAGGCGCACCGAATGGATGAATCAGTAGAGTTTGAGCTTGAAATCGAGTGTTTGTCGGTGATCTTTGAGTGCAGATGATCAACGGTAAGTGAGGGTTTTGGAGCTTAAATGGAGCGTCGGACTGGTACCGGATGATTGGTGAAGGAGAAGTCCGTTGCGTTGTTTAGTGAATGATTTCTTGAAGGAGAAGATGGGTTTTGTGTTTTAAAGTTTGGACAATAATACACTTTTGTATTTTAATTCAGCTTCTATCCTTCTCATTTAAACCCATCTAATCTTAGCCCTTAATTTAGGATGATCTATGGATGAGATTTGTTCCTAATGTTCTCACAAAATTGGGTGTTCTCAAGATAATCCTCCCATATATATATATATATATATATATATATATAGGATATGGTTCTAGAGTGAACACTAGGTTGAGAATGAACTGTGTGAACTAATCTGGGCCGTTGGATTACATCATCTAGAGATTTTTAAACAATGGCAAGATTGTAATTATAATTTTGTAACTTCCCACTAAAATAATTGATAGAAGGGTATATGCGTCTTCTGTAAATTGTATTAATTAAACCATATAATCAAAATCCTTAAAATCTCGCTAGTTTCCGTATATACATGATAAACAGTTGTTAGTGTATACACATGTGTATAGTCTCGCTAACTATCAGTTTATACAAGATACAAACATGTTAGTTTATACACATATGTACAGTCTCGCTAACTATCAGTTTATACAAGATACACAGCTGTTAGTTTATACACATGTGTACAGTCTTTTATACATCTGTGTATTATCTTCTGAAATGGTTACATATGTGTATATTAACAACATATAGTATATTATGCATGCACACTAGTAGATTCATAAAAAAAAATTATGAAATTAATAAAAACGAAACATATCATATGTATGCAAAAATAAATAACTTCATCACATATTAAAAAAAAAGTTAATGCCCAAAAATAATTACAATTTCAATCTTTGAGAAATTTTTTAATATTTATTGAAAATTATAAAAAATTAAAAACAATGTATTATGATATCTATATATACGAATAATAAAAGAAAAACAATATTCAAGTTAAAATTAAAACAAAATCTATGTATAAAGAAATCATGGATAAATAATTAAAAATGAGAGAGAGAGAGTTAAGAGATGAGAAAATTAAGGAATTTAATTAAACATAGTTGGCTATTGTCAATCTTACCCTTTTAATCTAAAAAATGATCAAGGACCAAGATTAGTTCACTCAGTTCACTCTCAAGAAGTTGTTCACTCTTGATCCTAGTCATATATATATATATATATATATATATATATAGGATAATGCTCTACAAGAAACCCCATTTTTTTAGAAAACTTAGCAAACTCAATGCATGGTCTAGATTTTGCCATGTGTCCATAGTAAATATCATATTCTTTTTATCCTTGAGGGCATTATGGTATTTTCACCTCTATCTTAGATATTTCCCTTTTTTGATTTGACAATAATTAATACCCCATCACATCCAAATTTACTTTCAAAACCCAAGATCCACCATTCAAAACCTCCATTTTTTCATTAACTTACTTCATCTCTGTGTTTCAAGATCCATTCTTTCAAAACCTCCATTTTCCATTAACTTCATATCTGTTTCAAGTTCTACCCAAGATCCATTTCCATGAACTTCATTTCGGTTTCAAGATCCACCATTTCAAAACATCCATTTCAAGATCCCCACTGACGGGAACGTCATTCACAACGAGTTCCCTACTGACGAGGACAAGAATGATCAAGGTTTTTCATCCTTTTTTTTATGGGTTCGAGTTTTTTTTTTTCTTTTTTACACCCCAAATTCAACTTTACATGTTAATTTCTTAAAAGAAATCGAAGAACCAAGATACTGTCGAAGAATCAAGATCCTGTCAATAATAAGTTGGTTTTCATTTTTTAATTGTCATTTACTTTGATTTTCGTTCTTCACAATTGGTTTTATTTTTTTCCAGAATTAAGAATGTTGCCAAAAGATTAATTATAAAAAGAATGACGTTTATAGGTAATAAATTTCAATACTATTGATCTTAGTTTGGTTTTCATTCTTCTGGTGTTTATAAATTTTGATTTTGATTCATGGATTACTTGTTTTGGTTTCAAACTCGTTTGATTTTGATTCATGGATTAGTTATTTTTGTGTTAAAAAAATGTGTTTGATGGTTTGGGGATTTTGATCTGAACAGTAACTGTTTTTTTGTTGGTTTGGTTGCCTTGTTTGGTGCTTTTTTATCTGAATAGTAACTGTTTTTTGTTGGTTAGGTTGCTTTGTTTTGGGCTTTTGATCTGAATAGTAACTGTTTTTGTGCTTTATAGTACAGAAACAGACCTATAACATGTGTTAATCCCCTGTTAGAATGATATATAACGTGTGTTGATTTACAGAAACAGACCAATAAAGATATTCAATCGATAAGCTGGATGGATGTAGGTGACGTTAATGCGGGGACATGTGTTAAAAAAAAGATATTCAATAGGTCACATTTTTTGGGAAGGAACTATTCGTTCATTTATAACATGTGTAAGTGGTTCATGCTGTAACAGAACTCCATGATGTAACCTGACATGTGTTCATGTATAACATGTGTTAAGCCCCTGATAGAATGATATATAACGTGTGTTAACCTTTGTTAATTTAAAAAGTATGTACAAAGGACAAAAAGAACATGATTACTTCTTTGACCATGTGGATAAATGTAGACCATGTATTTTATTTCATTTGACTAGATTGACATTCGAAACCATTGTGAAATTCTATGAAGCCAAACATCAACCATTGATTATGTTCTATTAACTAGATCTATGGTTGTCATTTAATTAGTATATTTTTATAACATTTAAATAAAACAGTAGTTCAAAAGCAAACATCCCGAACCATGGCGCCAACACAAAACATTTTTGTTGGTGAGTTTACAATAAAACAGTAGTTCAAAAGCAAACATCCTGAACCAGGGGATATTTGGTGGTTCATGTGTTACTGGTACGTGTGTATAAAATCTTAGGTGGTTCATGTGTTACTGGTACGTGTTGTTGAATCCAAAAAATATCATTTTTGTTTCTCTAAGGCCGAATGGATCGCACGATGGAAAAATGACTGCCCTCAATAGTTGGTCAGATACTAACATGTGTTAGTGTACATGTAAGGTCACATTTGTTTTCATTAACATGTGTTACGTTTATGTCAGCGTTAGTTTTCACATTTGTTTTCATTAACATCCGGAACATATGATATATAACGTTTGTTAACATGTTAGCATGCGTCAAAAACGAGTGACTCCAACACAAAACATTTTTGTTGGTGAGTTTATGTAACAACTGTGCTTGTAATCACTATGAACAGTTCTGTTATCAATAAAACAATGTTATTTGTTCACAATGTTTGTTTTGTTATGTTTTACATTTTTCATGTTTTGACTTTTATCCAATTCCAAACTCTACATCACTTTCTGGAGAGTTATACGCAAACTAGTGCGTAAACGTACTCAGTTTAATGCGAGAAATACTCCGGAACATCAACATATACTCAACATACCTTAAATAACCTTTACATAACTTAGAAATAAGTTTTGAAGGCTTTGGTATGGCAAAAACAAGTTAATTCGCTTACAGGGACTAAATATGACAAACTGCGAAAGTATGTCAATTTGAACTGTAACAGACATTCCGGAACATAACCATAAGTTAAACACACCTCAAATATCCTTTACATAGCTTAGAAATAGGCTTTTAGGGGTTCGGTGTGCTAAAATAAACTTCTGGGACATTCAGGGACTAAAAGTGTCAAAAAGTGCACAAGTTTGCATTTTCGCGCATAACTTACGTTCTGAATACATTCGGACATCCAAAAATTTATGTGAACATGACTACATTATATTTTAGTGTTCGCCTTAAGAAAAATCCATTTGTTGCGTCATTTGGATCGTTTTTCGCGCTTGTGCGCATTCCGTCGTAATTAAGCGAACATCGCGTTCGTACGACCAAACGAACCATCACCCGGCATATTTTTGAACATGTTTCATGTCCACAATATTTAGGCAACATTTTAGGGCCTTAAAGTTGGCTTTACGGGCCTTAGAAGTGTCGGGAATGGCCTTAAACACGTGCAGGGGCTGAAACTGTCATTTTTGAAAGTTGTTTCTGATCTGACATGCTCAGGCGGCCCGCATTGTGTTTGGCTGATCCTAAAGCGGGCCGCTTCCCACCTTCTGACCAGATTAAATGCATTTAACAGCTGGTTGCAGCTGTTTAGCACCTTCCAACACCCTTCCACATGTCAAATCCTTATGGTTAGTGGCATTTTAGGCACCATAACATTCCGACAAGTGTACGGCCTTGATCGTTGCCTCCTTCTCCAAGAAACGATCTCAACGGTGGACCGAATACTATAAATACCCCACCCCCCTTTGTTCAAAATCACTAGAAACTCACTTTGAGAAACTCTAAGTTGAAACATTTGTTTCATACCTGAGATTTTCGAATTGAGTTTAGCATTCGGGGACCCTGGGTTAGTATTCTTTCGTTCTTTTCCTTATTTTTACTGCTTTTCGAGTCAGAAAGTCAAACTTTGTTTGACTTTCAGCGTTGACCAGTAATGGTCAATGCGAAGTTCGTTTGAACTTCGCAACGTGAGTGTAATCACGTTGGTCATAGTCCCTTTGGGACTATGCCCACTGATTACCACGTTGTCTAGAGTCGTAGGGTAGGCGATCTAATAAATCGCCTATACCTTCGAACTCGACCCATTTGGTCGATCATTAGGATCCGACCAAATACATTAGGTGACCATAGTAGGTAGGGAATAACCTTCCGAGGTTATACCCTATGGTCACATCGTTTAAGTAGTTGTATGATAGGTAGTTTATATGCCTTAGGTAAATTACCATAATACCCTTTTCATGTCTAATTGGTAATTAAGCATATGTAACCTAAATTTTTGTCACATAACTGATTATATAACATGTTTAGGCATATAACACTTGTCATAGGACTAAGTTAGACGGTCCAAACGCGTTTCACGCGCACAATGCGTTAAAGTAGCATAAGCTACCTAAACGGATCGTAATGGGTCGATAAGACTTAGGTTAAGTTTCATTTAGCATATAGGCTTTGTTAAACCATATCACATGAGTTCCTACACTCATTTGGTTTACAAACCCTAATGCTACCCAGTCTTCCGATTTAGGTCCGGTTTATTAACATAGTTACCTATATTAGGTGCCGTTTGATTCCGTGATCTATAGCATTACTCGGTGGTTATCTTTAGACAACTGAGCAATCTCAAGTGAGTACATAGACCCCTCTTTTACTGTTTTCCAAACTGTTTTGGGGTGGAACACATGTGCCTACTTGTTACTTTCATGCTTTCCTGTTTTCACATCATATACTGCTATGTTCGTTAGTACATTATAGTACATGATTTCATTACATTTTATGCTATGTATGTCCATTGCGTTCATACTTAGTACATCGTTTTACATTTACATTTTATGCTATTTATGTCCATTGCGTGCATACTTAGTACATTGTTTTTCATCACATGCTTACATTTTGGTATGACATTTGGTTTGTTTACATGGGACAATACATTCATTAACACCGATCATGCCGTTCGTTAGTAGGTAGTGGTACCATAGGAATTGACAACTCCCGTTCCGGACGTCCCAGGGAAAGGGGATGAAAGGAATGACCGAATTCGTTGTTATTAAGATAGATAGACCTTTAATTTGTTTAAAGGGTTTATCACCACAGTCGCCAGGCTTGGATGTATGCATTTTCACAATACCGCATAAATGTTCATATTAAATAGTTGCATGCATTTACACAAAACATAGCTTTGATTTAAACCAAGTTTTACTTCAATACTTTGTTTTCGTGCATATGGTTTAGTTGAGACATTTCACTTGCCATACATGACATTTTGACATAGACATTTGACATGGATATTTGACATAGACATTTGACAGGACATTTTGACATAGACATTTGACATGGGTATTTGACATAGACATTTGACATGGATATTTGACATAGACATTTGACATGGATATTTGACATAGACATTTGACATGATTTACATCTTGACATAAACACTTTGACATATTATTCAATACATTTGACAATTTGGTTAAACATAGACTTCTTACATTGGTTGGTTTGGTTTGATTAAGTGATTAAGTTAACGATGCGTGTGTAATATGATACAAGCATGGTGGATACGCCGCTGGTACTTCCTATATATAAGTGTTTGTATGGTATTACATGGCGTAACGTTATTTGAATCATTTCAGTTTGAGACATAGAACATTTTATACAAATAACATGCTTTTCACAAGACATTGATTTACAAACAACTTATCTTATACAAACACATCTTTTTACATGGATATTTATTTAACCTGACATTTACTTATACATATCATCTGATCTTATTGTTTTCAAATGATTTACAAGACAAAACAAATTACAAGGTTCATGACTAAACATTTTTCTTAAACATAAGTCATGAATCTTATTTTCACAAACCTATGTATCTCACAGGCATTTTTATGCTGACGTACCAATTTTCACATGTGTTTTCAGGTGCTTTTCCATAGGATGTTGATCATGATACTAGGGCGGACCTGTGCCTTAGAGACTTTAAAAGATGATAGACTATGTTTAATTATGTTCTGAACTCGTTAATTTCCTGTTTGAAACAATGTAACACTCTTGTTTAATAAATAAAATACACTTTGTGTGCCATGGTTATGAAACAATTAATTCTGTCGCGACACGCCCCGATGTTTCCGCCGCGATTTGTTGTTTTACGCGGTCGGGGTGTGACAGAAGAGTTGGTATCAGAGCCAGGTTTATAGGGAATTAGGTTATTAGTAATGCTTTGACCTAGACTATAACTTTTCTAGGAACCTAACACAAGCTATCTTGTGTTTAGATCTTAAAACATGTACATCACCTATCCTTAGGTGATTAACAAAACAAGGAACCAAAATTTTTTTTCCGAAACGATTTTTGAAAAACAATCATCTGTTTTTGAATAAATTTTTACAAGGTTTTGAACCCTCTGTTATATGGTTTTGAACCCTTTTTCAGTATTGGTTTTTGGCCTTGTGCCTTCAAATTTTCAAAATCCCGTCAAACGTTTTGGGTTTTAAATAATGTGAACATGTGCAAACTGGAAGGGTGAATGCCTGTATTCTGGGTTTTCTGTCTAGGCAAGCACTTCGTATACATCTCAACCAGACGCGAGACCAGTTGTGCTTACCTGGGAATTCTTGGAGTGAGTGTTCACTTATAGGCGAGCATGTCTTCATTATACATTATTTTTGACCCATTTACTTTGATAAGTCACTGTGTGTCGTTTGTTTGCTTTGTGATACGGACGAATGACCACCATCTTTGCTTTTGTTGATTTTGTTTCATCTCATTCTCTTCATCCAATCATCTCACTCGTTTCCTTTCATGTTTTCCTCTTTTAGAATGCCTCCTCGTCGCGATCCTCGAACTTTTACTATTGAAGAGATCGCAGCCCTGGTTTCTCAGCAAGTGGCTGCTGTACTACCCGGTGTTGTAACTCAAGTCCACGATATATTTAACAACAACGGCAATAACAACAATAACGCACACTGTAATTTCAAGAATTTCAATTCTGCAAAGCCGCTTAAGTTTTCTGGGTCGCAAGGAGCAACTGCGCTCCTACGGTGGTTTGAAAGTATTGAGAGCACATTCTTACATGTGCAGTGTCAGAATGCGCGTAGGGTTGAATTTGCTTCAAGCGTGTTTGAGAATCGAGCGCTTACCTGGTGGAATGGTATTAAGCGCGATAGGGGTGCCGAAGTGGCGTTGGCACAGACATGGGAAGAGCTTCGGGCTCTCATGATGAAGGAGTTTTGTCCCCGTCATGAAATTCGAGTTTTGGAACGAGAGTTTGATGACTTAAAGCAAGATGGGGCTGAACACCGTGCATACACGGATCGTTTTGAAGAACTCAGTCTATTGTGTCCCACCATGGTTACCCCTCCGGATAAAGCGATCGAGAGGTATATTGATGGGCTACCCGATTCTATTCTGGAGATTTTGACTGGTGTTAATCCTACTACCCTTCGCCAAGCTATCGAGTTGTCTGCTACCCTCACTGAGACTCTAGTCAGGAAGGGTAAACTCACCCGCAAGGGTGATAAAAAGAAGGAGACTAATTCTGAGAAAAACAAGAATAAGGGTAAGGGTAAGGAAGGTGAAGCATCAAAGAAATCAAGGAAGCGAAAGGGTGCCCAAAACTTTGCTGTCACTGCCCAAGC
The DNA here is from genome assembly GCA_030545235.1 of Helianthus tuberosus. Classification (NCBI taxonomy): domain Eukaryota; kingdom Viridiplantae; phylum Streptophyta; class Magnoliopsida; order Asterales; family Asteraceae; genus Helianthus; species Helianthus tuberosus. The sequence goes on from CM060419.1 coordinate 28,226,200, forward strand.
TAACCAGGCAGCTCCCAACCAACCCGCACAGCCTCCAGCAAAGAGACCCTATACAGGGATTGCACCTTTGTGCAATAGATGCAACAGTCACCACCAGCCGCAACTTCCATGCCGTTTCTGTACTAACTGTGGGAAATCAGGCCATCTCGCCAATGTTTGTCGATCTGCTCAGAATCGCGCAGTTCAAAACCCGGCTCAACAAGTTGCACAGCCTCCTGCTCCGCAACAGGGTCAAGCTGCACGACCACAATACCCACCGGGTGCTTGTTACAATTGTGGGGATCTGACCCACTATAGGAATCGGTGCCCAAGACTGGCGAACCAGAACCAGAACCAGAACCAGAACCAGAACCAGAATCAGGCTCCGGCCCGAGGCCGAGTCTTTAACATGAATGCCCAAGAGGCGCAGGCGGATGAGAATGTGGTGAACGGTACGTTCTTTATTAATAATCAGCCTGCATCTGTTCTTTTCGATTCTGGTGCCGATAAGAGTTTCGTGTCTTTGTCTTTTGAGCCAATGCTTCGAGTGTCTAGAACGAAACTAGGCAAATCTTTGACAGTAGAAGTTGCTAGTGGTGAACCCATTATTCTTGACTCTGTTCTTCGCAACTGCCAGTTGAATCTTAACGACCATCTTTTTCCTATTGACCTCGCGCCTATGCAACTTGGAAGCTTCGACGTTATCGTGGGAATGGATTGGTTATCCAAGCATCACGCAGAGATAGTTTGTTCTAAGAAGATTGTTCGTGTACCGCTTTCGACAGGCGAGATTCTGCAGGTTCAAGGTGAGAAGCCTACCGTTGGTCTCAAACTCATGTCTTGTTTTAAAGCTCGGAAGTACCTGCAGAAGAACTATGTGGCTTTCTTAGCACATGTTACAGAAGATAAAGGCAAGGGTAAGTCTATTTCAGATATTCCTGTCGTTCGGGATTATTCTGAAGTGTTCCCTGAAGATTTACCTGGTCTACCTCCAGCACGCCAAGTCGAGTTCCGTATTGATCTCATACCTGGTGCCAACCCCATTGCTAGAGCTCCATACCGTCTTGCACCATCTGAGATGCAGGAGTTGTCTAAGCAGCTTCAGGAGCTCTCTGACAAAGGCTTTATCCGTCCCAGTTTTTCACCTTGGGGTGCTCCCGTTCTTTTTGTTAAGAAGAAGGATGGATCCTTTAGGATGTGTATCGATTATCGTGAGCTTAACAAGCTTACCATCAAGAATCGATATCCCCTACCTCGCATCGATGATCTCTTTGATCAGTTACAAGGCGCTTCTTATTTTTCGAAGATTGATCTGCGATCTGGATATCATCAACTTCGGGTGCAAGAAGAAGACATTCCGAAGACAGCGTTCCGTACTCGTTATGGACATTATGAATTCACAGTCATGCCATTCGGTTTGACTAATGCTCCTGCTGTTTTCATGGACTTAATGAATAGGGTCTGCAAACCTTATTTGGATCAGTTCGTCATTGTTTTTATTGACGACATCTTGATATACTCTAAGACGCAAGCTGATCACGAGCAACATCTTCGTCTTACCCTAGAACTCCTAAAGAAAGAGCAACTTTTCGCCAAATTCTCCAAGTGCGAATTTTGGCTTAAAGAAGTTCAATTTTTGGGGCATGTTATCAACGAACAAGGTATCCATGTAGATCCCTCCAAGATCAGTGCGATTAAGGATTGGGATACACCTTCTACTCCTACTGAAGTTCGTTCTTTTCTTGGTTTAGCGGGTTATTATCGCCGCTTCATAGAAAACTTCTCGAAGATTGCAGTTCCTCTAACTGCTCTAACTCAGAAGAAAATGCCCTTTTATTGGGGAAACAAACAAGAGGAAGCTTTTCAACACTTGAAGCAGAAGCTTTGCGATGCGCCTGTTCTATCATTGCCTGAGGGTGATGATGATTTTGTTGTGTATTGTGATGCATCGAAATTGGGTCTTGGCTGTGTTCTTATGCAAAGGAACAAAGTCATAGCCTATGCATCAAGACAATTGAAGATACATGAGAAGAACTACACCACTCATGATCTTGAGTTGGGTGCAGTTGTTTTTGCTCTCAAGATCTGGAGACACTATTTGTACGGTACAAAATGTGTGGTTTTCACTGACCACAAAAGTCTTCAGCATATCTTCAATCAGAAAGAACTCAACATGAGGCAACGACGTTGGGTTGAGCTTTTAAACGACTATGACTGCGAAATTCGCTACCATCCTGGTAAGGCGAATGTCGTAGCTGATGCATTGAGTCGTAAGGAACGTACTAAGCTTCATTGTGTACGTGTTCAATCTGTTATTCAAGCTCGATCCGATATTCAAGCACGCATTTCTCAAGCTCAACAATCTTGTGTTTCACAAGGTTTGATGGATAAGGAATTTCCCTATCACATAACGCCTGCTCTGGAACTGAAGGACAATGGATCATATTACTTCATGGACCGTTTGTGGGTCCCAAGCCAGGATGATCTTCGTACCTTGCTTATGGATGAAGCCCATAAGTCTCGTTATTCTATTCATCCGGGCTCAGATAAAATGTATAAGGATCTTCGTATTCACTATTGGTGGCCTGGTATGAAGAAAGACATTGCCTTATACGTATCCAAATGCCTTACTTGTCTTAAGGTTAAGGCTGAACATCAGCGTCCATCTGGTTTATTGGAACAACCAGAGATCCCAGTTTGGAAATGGGAAAACATTACTATGGATCTCGTTACCAAACTTCCACGCACAAAGAAAGGTCATGATGCCATCTGGGTAGTCGTTGATCGTCTTACAAAGTCAGCACATTTCTTGCCAATCCGTGAGGATTTTCCTGCTGACAGACTTGCACAAATCTATGTGGATGAAATTGTAGCTCGACATGGTGTTCCGTTGAATATCATTTCTGACAGAGATGCTCGTTTCACTTCTCATTTTTGGAGAACCATGCAATCTGCTATGGGGACCCAACTTAATCTGAGCACAGCTTATCATCCGCAAACGGATGGTCAATCTGAGAGAACAATCCAGACTCTGGAGGATATGCTTAGAGCTTGTGTGATCGATTTTGGTGGTAGCTGGGATTCACATCTTAAATTGATTGAATTCTCCTACAACAACAGTTATCACACTAGCATCCAAATGGCTCCTTTCGAGGCTCTCTATGGTCGAAAATGTCGTTCACCAGTCTGCTGGAATGAGATTGGCGAGGCTCAAATTACTGGACCTGCCCTCATTTTAGAGACAACTGACAAGGTCAAGAAAGTTCGTGATAACCTTCAGGCAGCTAGAAGCCGTCAGAAGATTTACGCGGACCCAAAACGCAAAGCCTTGGAATTTCAAGTCGGTGATCGAGTATTACTTAAGGTCTCACCTTGGAAAGGTGTGATCAGATTTGGAAAGAAAGGAAAACTTGCACCTAGATACGTTGGACCATTCAAGATCGTCGAAAGAATCGGAAAGGTAGCCTACAGACTTGAGTTACCTCCTGAACTTGGAAATGTTCATCCAACTTTTCACATATCAAATCTCAAGAAGTGTACAGCTGATGAGAACTACTCCATACCGCTTGACGAAATTCGTGTTGGCAAAACACTGAAATTTGTTGAGAAACCAGTGGAAATCATGGAACGTGAAGTCAAGTGGCTAAAACGCAAGCGCATTCCTTTGGTCAAAGTTCGCTGGGAAGCTAAACGTGGACCTGAGTTTACTTGGGAACGCGAAGATCAAATGAAGGCGAAATATCCACATCTTTTTCCACGAGTTTCCTCTAAATAAATTTCGGGACGAAATTTCCACAAGTAGGGGAGACTGTAACAACTGTGCTTGTAATCACTATGAACAGTTCTGTTATCAATAAAACAATGTTATTTGTTCACAATGTTTGTTTTGTTATGTTTTACATTTTTCATGTTTTGACTTTTATCCAATTCCAAACTCTACATCACTTTCTGGAGAGTTATACGCAAACTAGTGCGTAAACGTACTCAGTTTAATGCGAGAAATACTCCGGAACATCAACATATACTCAACATACCTTAAATAACCTTTACATAACTTAGAAATAAGTTTTGAAGGCTTTGGTATGGCAAAAACAAGTTAATTCGCTTACAGGGACTAAATATGACAAACTGCGAAAGTATGTCAATTTGAACTGTAACAGACATTCCGGAACATAACCATAAGTTAAACACACCTCAAATATCCTTTACATAGCTTAGAAATAGGCTTTTAGGGGTTCGGTGTGCTAAAATAAACTTCTGGGACATTCAGGGACTAAAAGTGTCAAAAAGTGCACAAGTTTGCATTTTCGCGCATAACTTACGTTCTGAATACATTCGGACATCCAAAAATTTATGTGAACATGACTACATTATATTTTAGTGTTCGCCTTAAGAAAAATCCATTTGTTGCGTCATTTGGATCGTTTTTCGCGCTTGTGCGCATTCCGTCGTAATTAAGCGAACATCGCGTTCGTACGACCAAACGAACCATCACCCGGCATATTTTTGAACATGTTTCATGTCCACAATATTTAGGCAACATTTTAGGGCCTTAAAGTTGGCTTTACGGGCCTTAGAAGTGTCGGGAATGGCCTTAAACACGTGCAGGGGCTGAAACTGTCATTTTTGAAAGTTGTTTCTGATCTGACATGCTCAGGCGGCCCGCATTGTGTTTGGCTGATCCTAAAGCGGGCCGCTTCCCACCTTCTGACCAGATTAAATGCATTTAACAGCTGGTTGCAGCTGTTTAGCACCTTCCAACACCCTTCCACATGTCAAATCCTTATGGTTAGTGGCATTTTAGGCACCATAACATTCCGACAAGTGTACGGCCTTGATCGTTGCCTCCTTCTCCAAGAAACGATCTCAACGGTGGACCGAATACTATAAATACCCCACCCCCCTTTGTTCAAAATCACTAGAAACTCACTTTGAGAAACTCTAAGTTGAAACATTTGTTTCATACCTGAGATTTTCGAATTGAGTTTAGCATTCGGGGACCCTGGGTTAGTATTCTTTCGTTCTTTTCCTTATTTTTACTGCTTTTCGAGTCAGAAAGTCAAACTTTGTTTGACTTTCAGCGTTGACCAGTAATGGTCAATGCGAAGTTCGTTTGAACTTCGCAACGTGAGTGTAATCACGTTGGTCATAGTCCCTTTGGGACTATGCCCACTGATTACCACGTTGTCTAGAGTCGTAGGGTAGGCGATCTAATAAATCGCCTATACCTTCGAACTCGACCCATTTGGTCGATCATTAGGATCCGACCAAATACATTAGGTGACCATAGTAGGTAGGGAATAACCTTCCGAGGTTATACCCTATGGTCACATCGTTTAAGTAGTTGTATGATAGGTAGTTTATATGCCTTAGGTAAATTACCATAATACCCTTTTCATGTCTAATTGGTAATTAAGCATATGTAACCTAAATTTTTGTCACATAACTGATTATATAACATGTTTAGGCATATAACACTTGTCATAGGACTAAGTTAGACGGTCCAAACGCGTTTCACGCGCACAATGCGTTAAAGTAGCATAAGCTACCTAAACGGATCGTAATGGGTCGATAAGACTTAGGTTAAGTTTCATTTAGCATATAGGCTTTGTTAAACCATATCACATGAGTTCCTACACTCATTTGGTTTACAAACCCTAATGCTACCCAGTCTTCCGATTTAGGTCCGGTTTATTAACATAGTTACCTATATTAGGTGCCGTTTGATTCCGTGATCTATAGCATTACTCGGTGGTTATCTTTAGACAACTGAGCAATCTCAAGTGAGTACATAGACCCCTCTTTTACTGTTTTCCAAACTGTTTTGGGGTGGAACACATGTGCCTACTTGTTACTTTCATGCTTTCCTGTTTTCACATCATATACTGCTATGTTCGTTAGTACATTATAGTACATGATTTCATTACATTTTATGCTATGTATGTCCATTGCGTTCATACTTAGTACATCGTTTTACATTTACATTTTATGCTATTTATGTCCATTGCGTGCATACTTAGTACATTGTTTTTCATCACATGCTTACATTTTGGTATGACATTTGGTTTGTTTACATGGGACAATACATTCATTAACACCGATCATGCCGTTCGTTAGTAGGTAGTGGTACCATAGGAATTGACAACTCCCGTTCCGGACGTCCCAGGGAAAGGGGATGAAAGGAATGACCGAATTCGTTGTTATTAAGATAGATAGACCTTTAATTTGTTTAAAGGGTTTATCACCACAGTCGCCAGGCTTGGATGTATGCATTTTCACAATACCGCATAAATGTTCATATTAAATAGTTGCATGCATTTACACAAAACATAGCTTTGATTTAAACCAAGTTTTACTTCAATACTTTGTTTTCGTGCATATGGTTTAGTTGAGACATTTCACTTGCCATACATGACATTTTGACATAGACATTTGACATGGATATTTGACATAGACATTTGACAGGACATTTTGACATAGACATTTGACATGGGTATTTGACATAGACATTTGACATGGATATTTGACATAGACATTTGACATGGATATTTGACATAGACATTTGACATGATTTACATCTTGACATAAACACTTTGACATATTATTCAATACATTTGACAATTTGGTTAAACATAGACTTCTTACATTGGTTGGTTTGGTTTGATTAAGTGATTAAGTTAACGATGCGTGTGTAATATGATACAAGCATGGTGGATACGCCGCTGGTACTTCCTATATATAAGTGTTTGTATGGTATTACATGGCGTAACGTTATTTGAATCATTTCAGTTTGAGACATAGAACATTTTATACAAATAACATGCTTTTCACAAGACATTGATTTACAAACAACTTATCTTATACAAACACATCTTTTTACATGGATATTTATTTAACCTGACATTTACTTATACATATCATCTGATCTTATTGTTTTCAAATGATTTACAAGACAAAACAAATTACAAGGTTCATGACTAAACATTTTTCTTAAACATAAGTCATGAATCTTATTTTCACAAACCTATGTATCTCACAGGCATTTTTATGCTGACGTACCAATTTTCACATGTGTTTTCAGGTGCTTTTCCATAGGATGTTGATCATGATACTAGGGCGGACCTGTGCCTTAGAGACTTTAAAAGATGATAGACTATGTTTAATTATGTTCTGAACTCGTTAATTTCCTGTTTGAAACAATGTAACACTCTTGTTTAATAAATAAAATACACTTTGTGTGCCATGGTTATGAAACAATTAATTCTGTCGCGACACGCCCCGATGTTTCCGCCGCGATTTGTTGTTTTACGCGGTCGGGGTGTGACAGTTTACAACAAAAATGGATGCATAGAGCCCAATAGTAACACAAATATCCTTTTTTGCTTGTTGGTGAGTCTCATGGCGGACTAAGAAGGGATGGATCTTCCGTTGACGGTCTGTCTTTGCTGTTTATCTGCTAAATTTGCTGACTCGTCCTTTGCATGAAATTGTTATACATTCCAAAATGTGCAAAACAAATTGTAACACATGTTAGATCAGTATATACATATCATGGTGTTTTGTAAACCACTAGCTTATACATGAATACATGTCAGGTTACAAAAAGATTATAACAGAGTCTTAACACATGCTATACATTTATAAGATGTGCAAAACAAATGACCCGTTTCATATTACATATTCCAAAATTACCGGTACATGTGTTACCATAAATGGCTCGTTTCATATTGCACGTTACATACTAACTTGTACTTTTATTACTTGTACATGACACCATGTTGGGTTAAACCAAGATTATACAAGTTAATATTGTTTTGGAAACCACTAGCTTATACATGACACCATGTTGGGTTAAACCAAGATTATAGCAGAGGCTTAACACATGTTAAGCAATTACATGTTCCAAACAGAAAAATTGTAACACATGTTAGATCAGTATATACACATCATGGTGTTTTGTAAACCACTAGCTTAAACATGAATACATGTCAGGTTACAAAAAGATTATAACAGAGGCTTAACACATGTTATACTTCCAAAATTGTGCAAAACAAATGACCCGTTTCATATTATATATTCCAAAATTACCGATACACGTGTTACCAAAAATGGCTCGTTTCATATTACACGTTACATACTATCCACATTACCGGTACATGTGTTACTATAAATGACTCGTCTCCAGAATCCGTGACCATGTAAAACCGTTAAGTCGTTGCCTCCAATGGCATTCCGCCCAAAACCGATACCACAGTCTGCAAGGCGCATGCGGTTCTTTTGGCAGTTCGGGGCACACGTCCAGCAGTCATCAATGGGATTACCAGTTCCACATGAGAAGAATCCTAGTTTCCTTTCTTTCAGTGCTGTTTTCTTAAGCTCCTGCTCATCAGAACAAACTAATATGTTGAATATGCAATCCCAATTTACCGAAAAAGTAACATTGCCTCTAATGAACAAAATGAGTAATTGTTATCATAATCAACATATTATGATTAACACGCGTTATATATCATTCTAACAGGTGCTTAACACATGTTATGGGTCTGTCTTTGTAAATCAAGCAACCCAACAAAAAAAACAATTATTGTTAACAAAAAAAAAACACTTACTGTTCAGATCAAAAACCCAAACAAGCAACCTAAACCTTTATGGGTTTGTTTTTGTAAATCAACACACGTTACATAACATTCTAACAGGGGGCTTAACACATGTTATGGGTCTGAGTCTGTGAATCAAGCAACCAAACAAAAAAACATTTACTGTTCAGATCAAAAACCCAAACAAGGAACCCAAACCAACAAAAAAACAGCTACTATTAAGATCAAAAGCATCTAACAAGCAACCAAACCAACAAAAAAAACTCGTTCAAAATCTCATCCTAAAGTTTTTGATTTATTTAAAATACAAAATCATATTAACAACCATTACTAAAACACTTTCAGCACACAAAAACATATTAATAACCATTTCAACAAAAAATCAAGTGTGAAATGATATTTCAAGAACACTTACCGGATCTATAACCGTCCGATGAACATGAAGAAGATCTTCAAACCTTCTTCTCACACACACACTCGTGCGTGTGTCATCATTCTCTCTCTAAAACAACATACTTCAAACTTCTTCTCTCTCACACACTTGTATGTGTGTTCTTGGCTGGAAACATACCAGTTTTCTATCTCTCTTTCGATTTCTCTGGACATCTCTTTCTCTTTCGATTTCCCTGGTACTCTCTCTCACGGCTCTCACTCTCTCTCTAGGCTTGCAGGTTGTAAGTGTTGTGTAGAGAGAAGGGAAAGTCATGGGGGCTAGGGTTTTGATTCGGGGGAGGAGAAGATGAGATCTGTTATTTTTAGAGAGAGGGATTGTGATTTTGAATTGGATATGAAGAGAGAGAAAGATGATTGCATTAAAGAGAGATGATAAGACTAGCCAGTGGAGAGAGAAGGAAATGTTCTACCCAAAATGCCCTTTTCAGTTGACTAATGTGTATTATTACATTTCTTTTAAATCTAATTGTTACCAAAATTATGAGAGCCATTGATCAAGTGTGATGAGAGACAATCAATGGCTCACATTGGGTTTCCAAGGTTTCTTAAAAAAGATGGGGTTTCTTGTATAGCCAAGCCCTATATATATATATATATATAGAATGGAAGCACAAGTAACAAATGATTAATATGAACAGTTTTATACAAAGGAATACCCGCAATGGAACAAGGTCACCTACATGCAAATACAAAATATAAACACAACCATATGGGATTTTAGGTATACCTTCAGTTAGTAATAACCACGTGAGACACCGAGGTGCAACGAGGTGAGCTAGAACGGGTCAGAAACAAGCTGAAAACGCATCTCCTTTTTAGCCGGTTAGCGGCGACGGTGGCGGAACAGCGACGGCAAGGGGTGGCTAGCGACGGTAGGAGGGAGGGTGTGTAATGAAGTGTGACAACTAGGGTTTTGTTTTGGACAAGCCTCTCATGTATTAACCCATGCTTAAGCTTACATAGCCAAAAATTAGGTTAAAACTAAAACCCTCTAGGCCACGAGCCCACATCCTTTACCCTTGTCTTTTTTTCAGCCCATTAACAAAAGTCCATAACATAAAACCTAATCTGATTAGGTTTATTATAATATTTGTTTTAACTTTATAAAATAAAATATTATGAATCGTTCCGTCAAAATATGTCATTTAATGTAATTAAATGAATTATCTCATTATCCTTGGTGTAACTCTTAAGAGTCAAGACTGGTCAATAACGTTGAGTTATCAAACCAAACATGAACTTGCAACATTTTTTTCCTGTTATGTTAGTTCAATTTAGACAGATGTCTTAAACTTTAATATAGTTAATACCTACATATACATTTAGAAGGGAAAAGGAATAGTGCCAGGCAAGCAGCCTGGCATTTTCCTATTGAAACAACCCATATTTAATTTAATTTTATTTCTAGTTTAAAATTACACTTTCGTCATTCGTTTAAAATTACGGTTTTGCCCCCTGATTAAAAAAATTATAATTTTGCCACTAGCTAAAATTACGTTTTCGCCCCAAGCTCAAAATAAAAATTATAATTTTGTCCTTAGCTAAAAATTACGCTTTTGCCCTCGATTCAAAAACTCATTTTTAATTTTGTTCCACGTTTAAAATTACGGTTTCGCCCTCCGTTAAAAACTACACTTTTGCTCTCAGTTCAAAAAAAAAAATATTGCTTTTCCCTCTAGCTCAAAATTATGATTCTGCCCTCAGCTAAAAATTACGTTTTTGCCTTCAGTTTAAAGTAAAATTATGTTTTCCCCTAGCTCAAAATTATTAGCTCCCTGTCACTTCTCTATTGGACCAACTCATTTTTTTAAATTTTATTCCCAGTTTAAAATTACGCTTTCGTCCTTCGTTTAAAATTACGTTTTTGCCCCCAGCTCAAAATAAAATTATACTTTTGCCCTAGCTCAAAATACGCTTTTGCCCTAGGTTCAAAAACTCTTTTTTAATTGTGTTCCCAGTTTAAAATTACGGTTTCGTCCTCCGTTTAAAATTACGTTTTTGCCCTCAGTTAAAAATAAAATGTTGTTTTTTCCTAGCTCAAAATTACGATTCTATCCTCAGCTCAAAATTACGTTTTTTCCCACAGTTAAAAATAAAATTATGTTTTTCCCCTAGCTAAAAATTATGATTTTGCTCTCAGTTTAAAATCATGATTTCGCCTCCTGTTCAAAATATAATTCTGATTTTGCCATCTGTACAGACATACATGTTATGAGAGAGAAATATTTGCCTTATTGCCCCGCAACACGAGCGGGGCAAAAACTAGTTACTATACAGTCACTAAATTATAATAAAATATTTTTGTCCTTAGTCTTTTTACGTTCTTACGATATATTTTTTTTTCTTGCTTTGTGTTTATCCTTAAATGTTTTCCTTTGATCAATTGTTTTCTGTGTTTCTCACTTTTTAAATATTTGCATAACATGAATACTGATTTATAACCGAACATTACAAATTTCAACACCGTTGTTCATATCTATGTCCCAAAATCGCAGCGAAACGCTATAAAACCTACTAGTTATATATAAAAAAAGATATTCCTTAACTATAAAACTACAAAGTCCAAGAAGAGAAAGTGAACTCCACTCCCTACCCCTAAAAAAGCGTATGGCAATGGAGTGTACCTTTAGGGTAAGAACACTTGATCAGGGTGGACTCGAGTACAAGCTTGGGTAGGCGGATGTCTCCCTTAAAAAAAATTAGTGTATTTTATAGGTAAAAAAACGGATCGCACCCCTTAAAAATTTTGTTGAACCCCTCGTTCGCACCCACAACAAATAATTTTTGGGTCTGCTACTGCACTTGATTTGGACTATAAAACCTTTGACGATGAACACTAAATAGACTAATAATCCGCGTATAATATGATCTCCAAAAGCATATCAACTAGGTCCGTCACTGATTTAGACTACAAAATCTCTAATGATGAACTATTGAACACTAAATAGACTAATGATCCACGTAAAATATGATCTCTAAAAGCATACCATTATTAAAGAATCCTGATATAATATGCATAAGGGTTTAAATAATTATAGATAGTCAAAACATTAGTGCTCTAAGAACGTGCATTTAGGCAAAATGGCACGCCACGCCTTTAGAAAAATGATATGAAATCATTTACTCCAATTGTACCCGAAATTGACTAGGAACAATCAATCCTAATCATTCACCACCAAGCACGAGTTAACTTTCCCCCCTCCGTTGACTACCTAGAGCATTCACATCCCACTCTCTATATACTCTTGATGTTAGAGAATAATTTAAAGAAACTATTTGAAACACCACTAGTCCATCTTATTCTCTATTATAGACAACACTTTGAGATAACAAAAGCAAACCTCTATGTATAGAGGCTCAAATCCAAGACTATAATCTATTGTGATTGTATAAGAAAGACAAAAATAATAATAATAATAATAATAACTGTTTGTGAGTAAGATAAAAAGAAATAGAGAATGGGATGTGTGAGGTTTAAAAAAAAAGAGTGAATTACAAGTTTTGTCCTTTATGTTTACAACAAATTGCAGGCGGTGTACTTTGCCTTTAAAATTGACGGATTTTGTACTTAATGTTTCAAAATCTTGCACGCTATGTCCTTTGAGCCTAATTCAGTTTATTTTTTTTGTTAAATCCGGTCACCTAGGGGTATTTTAGTTTTTTTACCCTATTTATTTAGTATCATTTTAAAAAATAAAACAAAATAACCCCAATTATGAACCCACCCATTTAAAGTCGTTAACTCCCCTCTCTGTTCTCACCTTCTTCTCTGTCTCTGTTATACTAGAGGTCTCAAATCAATGGCTCCAAACTCCGGCGGCAGCGACACCCCCCTAAAATCTCAATGTGAACCTACCCCCACACCGGAAAATCAAAACCCCCAACATTTCGATTCGTCCCCAAACCCCATTCCGGCCACCAATTTCAAAATAACCCCAATCATGAACATCTGTAATCAATACTTTCTACCAACCAAAAAGCACCACAAAAACAATTCCCATAAATTAAAAAAAGAACTAGGGTTTTACAATCCAACAACAATACAATACAAAAAAAATAAAACAATAGTCAATAATATCATAAACTTACTAGAATAACTAGGAACATGAATAACATCAGATTCAGGCACCGAATTAACTTCCTTTGGCCGTGAATTAACGATGCCAGGAGTCGGAAACTTGGAATCGGTATAACCAGGGTGAATCTCCATCATCGACTTCTTCGTTTGACCTCGCTGGAACCCTAATTTGATTGGATACATTGTCACTCATCAATGATGATGAGTCATCATCACCACAACGATTGATACATCGTCTTCTTCGTGTAACATCGGCGGAACCCTCTTCAAAAAGCTTGATATCGTAGAGAGAGAGGAGAGAGAGATGGATGTTGGTTCAGATGAGAGAGGGGGGAGAGAGAAGAGAGAGATGCAGGTTGTTCATATTAGACTAGAGGTATGGGGGCCGGCTAGAGAGAGAGAAAGAAAGAGTTTTTATATTTCTTTTTTATCTTTTTAGTTTTGTACAAATAGCTCATGAATAATAATTCTTTACAAATAGGCCCTAGAAATGTGAAATGACAATAATGCCCTCATGTGCAATTCACATGACCATACTTAACCAAAAAATCTAACTGGGTTTGGGCTAAAGGACATAAGGTGCATGATTTGAAACGTTAAGGACAAAACTCGTCAAATTTAAAGGCAAAGGACACCACCTGCAATTTGGTACAAACATAAAGGACAAAATTTGTAATTTGCTCTAAAAAATAAATATTTTTTTTAAGAAAAAGTGTGTTGTTTAGTTAAATTATATAGATATAGAAGAAGAATGAGATGTGAATGCTTTAAGAGAACTCATATAGCCTCTGTATCCAACATTTCTATATAATAAAGAGAAAACATAGAGGAAAAGACTAAAACACTACTACATTTGATTCTCTAAAATAGAGAAAACATTATAGAAACAAAATTACATTTTTATTTTTAGAGGCTAATATTAAAATTCTATATTTATTGTGGGTGTATCAAATCCAATGTTAAAGTTATAAAATAAGCGTTTGTGAGTATGACATGTAGAAAGACAGTTGTGTGAGGTTTTTCAAAAATAAACACAATGCAAAGAAAACAATGTGATTTTTAGATTTAGTATATAGATAGAGATGGAAGCTCTAATTTCTTTTTATGTTTTTTTACTTCCTCTCGTTTTGAATTAGATGTCATATCCTTATTGGTAAAGTGTAACAATCCTTCAACCTAATGCAAAAGTTTTATATCCATACTAAAAAAAGCTTACTCTATAAACCTACCAAGAAAGATTGAAGGGTTGGTAGAAATGAGATTATGATGGCAACAACTAATAACTGAAATCAGTAAGAGAACATATTGTTTTAGATTCATTTTATGTAAGACGAAATATGTTGTTGATTACATATGATAAATATAAAGTGACAAAGTGAAGAAATATCGGGATGCGGTTTAATATCATACGTATTGTTAGGCGGCTATACGGTGTGGAGTTGTGAAGCCCATTCGTGAGGTGCACACCGCCCCTCTTCATCGTGAGCATGAGGATCGTAGGATCCCCCATGAAGGCCACGAGCAAAAATGTAACACTCCGACCGTGTTGAGCCTTCGAAACCATCAGGATGTCACGTTACAAGATTGTTCACAACACATGGCACTATTAAAATTGAAATATTGTATTTACATTGTTCTTAAAGTATCATATAATATTTGTTTTTTATTAAAGCAACCAAGGCAAAGTCCATTTTCTTATGTGTAGCAAGCTTGGATAAAGTCATCAAACACTAGTACCTGAAACAGATGCGAAAAATACAGGGTCAACTAAAAAGTTGGTGAGCTACATAGGTTTTGTGGCCGTAAAAGGCAAAAAGTTTGGTATTGCAATACGTTGTCCAATTACAAGAGTTAGTGATTAAAATAGGTTTTATGGACAAGAACATGGCAAAATGTTTTGTATTGCAATCCATTGTTTTTCAATCCGTTGTTTTTAATAGTAAAAAGTTTTATGATGGCAATATACAATAACTAAATCATTTTGCATTTAACAATGTATGGTAACTAATAGGGGCGCATTCAAGCCTAACGTTGAGATATACGCACGGATTCTATCATCCCAGGAGTTACGTCCCATGTACCATGAGAAAGTCGATGCATGGGGATGGGTCGTCACACTTGTAGTGCTACAATATACTACCAGTCGGCTTGATCAAAGTTAATGAATGCAACGCAAGGAGTTATCCAAACAAGTTTCATACAAAGGAATTTAGGAACGGAAAAATTACAAGTTTTGTCCTTTATCTTTATACCATATCTCAGGCGGTGTCCTTTTCAATGAATTTTGACAGGTTTTGCCCTTTATAGGGAATTTTGTTGCACGTTTTGTCCTTTGACCCTAACCTAGTTAGATTCTCTTGTTAAATCTGGTCACGTGCAAGTCACATGAGGGTAGTTTAGTCTTTATACATATAAAGGACAGTTTTTGTAAATATTGATATATGTATAAATATATAGATATATTTGTGTATGTACGGATAAAGGCCCCACCCCCACCCCTCAACCTCTTCTTCCTCCTAACACCACCACCTGCAACCGCCATGTCACCACCTGCAACCATGATGTAGAATCCTCAAAAGTTTAAAAAACGTGACGATTTCCCAGAGAACGTTTAACCAATACTCAATTTTCAGATCCTTGGCTATGGTGAGGGAGATTTCAGCTAGACTATTAAACATGTTTATAAGCAAGCTTAACAAAAGTACACTGTTATAGATGGAACCATCATCTTCATTCCTTGTGTGCATTTTAGTCCTAAAATATAAACTCATCGAGATAAAAGCTAAAATAATGAATTGGACACTTTTTGTAAACAAAAGTGTTTCTCTTCAAAAGTAGCCATGGCCTTGAGTAGATCCCTTTTAGAGACTAAGTATTCTTTAAGACAAGAGCTGCTTTGTAACTTTGGTTCTTATTATAAGGGATTGCTGTCACTCCCCGACCACGTAAAACAACAAACCGCGGCGGAAACGTCGGGGAGTGGAGAGACATAATTATTGTTTCAACAACCATGGTAATTAAAGTTTTGTATTATTAAGATTAAAGTTTACATTGTCTTGGAGTTCAAACTAAACATAACATAAATAACTGTCTTTTAAGTCACTAAGGGCCAAGTCCGCCTAAGTGAAGCACAAACATCATCATGCATTAGCACCTGAAACACATGTAAAAAAATAGGTACGTCAGCATAAAAATGCCTGTGAGATACATATGTTTTGTTTATGAAGGATTCATGACTTGTAGTTTAAAGAAGTGTTTAACAAAAAGTAGTCATGAACCTTGTAAAATGTTTTCCTTTATAAAATCATGTGAAAATCGATGTGAAAATCGAATGATAATAAAAGGATAATGCAGGTTAAATTAATAACCAAGTAAAAGTGAATTTGTATAAAATATATATTTTGTAAAACCATGTCGTGTCCTTGTATAAATTGTTTCATGTCTTTGTCAAAGTGGTTTAGATAACGCAACAATGTATAATATAATAAAAGCACTTATATATAGGAAGTACCAGCGGCGTATCCACCATGCTTTTATCATATAACACATAGCCTCGTTATATAAATCACTTATCAATAATAAACCAAAATGTATGGTTCAATGTCAAAATGTTTATGTGTAAACCATGTTCAATGTCATGTGTGAAATGTATCATGTATAACCAAATGTAATGCATAGCAAGTAGAAAGTATTTACTCAAACTATGTGATAATGTCAATGTGAAAAATAATGTCATGTATGGTGAATAACTAGTAATTACTCAACCCCATAGGAAAATGTACAAAACAAAGTTTTTGAATAAACCTAAGTTTAAATCAAATGTTATGTTTTGCAGAAAACAATGCTTTATGATTACAAACATTTATGCAGTAATGTTAATCGCATACATTCAAGCCTTGCGACTGTGGTGACAAACCCTTAAACAAATTAAAGGTTTATCTAAATTATGTATATCGGATTCTGTCATTCCCAACTTCCAAACAAACCTAGGAAGTCGGAAACGGGATTTGTCAAGTCCTATGGTACCATTACATACTACCGAGCAGCGTGATCAATGTTAATGAATGTATTATTGTGCCGATTAAACATACCAAATGTCATAACCAATGTAGCATGTGAAAACCATGTACTAAGTATGCTAAGTAAACATACATAGTAGAAATGTTCATGAAACCAATATGCTAGCATGCTAAGTAAACATAAAATGTTTATGAAATCAATGTGCTAGCATGCTAAGTAAACATACATAGCAAAACACAATGGGAAATCATGTACTATATGTGTACTAGGTGAAACTAGCATGTTTATGTCATAAAAGCAATGAAAAGCACGAAAGTATCAAGTATGCACATGTGTATCACCCCAAAAGATTTGAAAGCGGTAAAAGAGGGGAACTATGTACTCACTTGGGATTGCTTATTAGTCTTGAGAATAAGACCAACTAAAGCTCCAAGGATCACGAAATCAAACGACACCTAATATAGGTAACTATGTTAATAATCAGATCCTAAATCGGGAGATAGGATAGAATGATGTTCTATAAATCAAATGAGTATTTGAACTCATATGGCATGATTTAATAGATGTTAGGAACTGAGTTTGGTTTTGATTGTGTTTTACGTTTGAAATAAGATGAAGATGAATGAGAAGTGCAACGGAATTTAAGATGGAAACAAACTTTGTACACAATCAAACAGGAGAATTGCTTTAATCAAAGATTTTCAACCAAGAACCGAAAGATTGAATTTATTTCAATAATGATTACAATGCATGTATGAATACAAACTCCCCCTCAGCCTGAGCTCACAGTGTTTGTTCGTGCAGGAAGAAAATTTTGTAAAGAGCTAATAGAACAGTGCATGGTACTGTTCTATTTATAGGCATGGACAAACCACTGAGGCATCAATGCTGACGTCACCATGAAAGTGACATCTAACCTCCTAACAACTTTTAACAACTGATCTATACAAACACTGCTTAAGCTAACAACTGCTATACAATACATTACATAAATCAACTAAACTACTGCTGGTCCTTCCACTATTTTGACTTCAGCAGTACTTGATAACTACCAGCAGTGCTTGACCCAAAGCAGTAGATTGAACAACAGGTCTTTAGTCTTTGACTTGATCAACGGTTGTAGAGCAGCAGTTGTAAGGATCAGTAGATAGGAGGTCAGCAGATGTTGAAACCACTTTCAAGGGGAGAGACTTGTAACACAACATCTGCTTATTCTGGATCCACTGTCCTGACCCAGTTTTGGCTTTAATTATCTGTTCCTCTGATAGGGTTCAATCCCAACAATCTCCCCCTGGAACAGATAATGCCAAAACCCTTCATTATTGTGGAACTTTATTGCCTCATCAATAGTTCCCTTATCTGACCTTTAAGTTGTAACTCAAAGTCTAGGGCATCTGTGTCATCTTCGTCCCTACTAAGTGGAAGATCAAGGAGATCCTGCATATCTTCAAGACTTAGGCCAAGTGCTTGTTCCCTTGTTATTTTCTTCACTTCTCCACTAGACCTGAACACAGTCAGTACATGGGTCTGTTTGTCAGTTTCCCACTTTAGTACTTTTGAGCCTGGTGGGTTTCTTGGGAGATTTTTATTGGATGAGGTGTTTGGTGATGCAGGCCTTGTGATGAATGTTTGAGCAGTGCTTGCAGGTTGATTCAGGCCAAGAGTTTCAGCTATCATCTTTTTAATGCCTTCCTTTACAAGCTCATCTCCTGCCATTAATTCTGCCACTATTTCAGTATCCAGCTGTTTTTGTTGCCTTCTTTTAAAGATGGCTGCACCAGTTGGAGCAGTCGGTCTCCTGATTTGCAGCTTTGGTGGTCTTTTTGAAACCTCTGCTTCAGGGTAGACAGGTTTTTGTGGAATTTTAGGATCTTTCTTCCTTAATTCCTCCAACCTTTTGTAGGTGGACCTGACTATGTTTTCTTTCCATCTTGCCACTTGATTTTTGGACCCATAGTCAGCAGCAACTAATTCCTCTTTCATTCTCTTCAGCTCTAATGTCTTCTCAGGTACATTCTTTTTGTACTTTGACCAATTTAGAGGAGTGTGTTTGACCTTATTCTTTATCATTTCTTGAATTTTGGCTGCTTCTTGTTCAAGCTCAGGAATGGTCCACTCTTTGTACATATACTTTTCTCCCTTGTACTTCTTGGTTGCCATGATGCTTTCAATGTAGTCTTTTCTCAAAGTTTCATCTGCTCTTTCTGAGATTTGTTGACAAACATTTTTTGCAAATTGCTCTAAGGATCTGACTTGAGTAAATAGAAACTGGTAATGCCTTTGAATATCTTTGTCAGTTTTTCCTTGAGAGTTTCTTTTGGAAATATCCTCTGCCTGTTTAGCCTTAACTTTCAAATATTCTTCAATGTTGTTAGGCCTTGGATATCCTTCAACTGATGGCAACTTCCTTTTAGCAGGATCATCCTTATAGTAGAAGGATTTAATCTCTTCTCTGGCTGCAATGAGTTCAAGAGGATATTGGAAACTTGCAGGAGTAATGATAGGGATTGGTTGTTGTACTGGAGCTGATGAGAGAAGAACAGGGTTTGGAATAAGTGCAAGTGATTGTGAAGATGTTGGTGGTGGTGATGGAGAATCATCATCTGGTATGAAAATCCTTCTCCTTTTTATTGTAGGAGAGGCATATGATGTTTTGGGTGGATTAGTGGTCGTGATTTGAGTGGCAGTGATTTGTGATTGACTAACAGCTGTTGAAACAACTGGTGTTTCAACCACTATTGTTATTACAACAGATGTTGTAAGATCTGGTGTCTTCTGCTTTTTGGCAGGAGGTGATGGTGGTGAGATTGTTTTTAGTGGTGATGGTGGTGATGGTAAGGCAATGGTTGTGGTGTGTGTTGAAGTGATAGCAGATGTTGAAACTACTGAAGTATCAGCAGTTGTTGATACAGCAGGAGTTACAACAATTGTTTGAGTGGAGGTTTGATGTTAGGGGCTTTTGGACAGTGGTTTTGGAGTATGCTTTGTGAGTCTAGATGGTGTGGACTTGGGTTCCCTCACTTTTCTAGTGAGATTCTTTCTTTTTAGCTCAGGATTTTTAACATCCTTTAGCCCAGAACAACCCTGCGCATTCAGCTCCATGTAAGCTCTTTTCTCCTTATTCCATCTTGACATATCATTTGCCGCTTTTTACCCTTTTACACTTGCTATAGCTTCATCAAGTGCATTTTGGGTAACATCAACCTTTTTGCTACCATCTGGCAAGGGAAAGTTTCTGGTCATAGCATTCCTTTCTGGTTCAATGTAGAGGCCATCATCTATTCCCTTCTTCTTCCACTCCTAAATTTTCTCCCCCTTTTTGACATTATCTGGAGGAGGTTGATCAATGAAGAGAATAGTTGGAGGAGCAGTGCCAGTGGTTTTCAATATGTGGGCCTTGATAGCCTTAATGTATGTTTGTGTGTTCTTGAACCTAGACTCCATTGTGTTTCTCAGCTCTTGGACATGTATTGCATGTTGCTGATCAGCCAATTGTTTTTGTTGTTGGAGAAAAGGTTGAAATAGGTTCCATATCTCATCTGCAGCAGGTGCTTGTGGTGGAGTAGGTGCTTGAGGTGGAACAACAGTGGATTGCACCTTTTGTACTGTCAACAACTGCTGCAACATTTCTTTGATTTCTGCAACAGAGTTATCCAGTTTTTCAACTCGTTCCGTCAATTCTAGGTATTTTAAACCATCACCCAAGTTAATGGGATCATCTGATTTCCCACTAGCAGTGGTTGTAACAGGGGTTGATGTAGGGAGTGTACTCCAAACATTAACCCTTGATGCCCCTTTTTCTTGGTACTGGGTCTTCTTCCTTCAACACTTGATAGCTTTTTGATTGTACCAGAGGGTAAAATAAACTCACTGATGGATATCAGAGGTGCTATGGAAGGAATTGCCTCCAAGGAAGTCTTATTAATGTAACCACTGTCCTAATGTAAACTAGTGGGTTCAACACTTGTAGTTGCTGCTTCACTTGGATTACCACCAAGAGTTACTTGTAACTCAAGGGGTGTAACCTCCTCAGGCATTGTTGGTGGGTTAACTATGATTGATACATCAGACCCAGTTATTTGTTGAAGTATATTCTCATTAATAGGTGATTGAGAAGGACTGGTTTGTGCCTGGTTCAAATCAATAGCATCCAACAAGAGTTTAGTTGGTGGGGGAATTGTGGATGTGAGGTTGGGTGTGGAAAGAGAATTGGCCTCGGGCATTGGGCTGTGGATGATGGAAGCAAGTGATTCCGGAGCATCATATTGTGGTGTCCCTATATGTACAACCTGTTCTTTTTGAGAAGAAACAGGAGGAATTTCAGTCATGGGTTGAGATATTTGTACCAACTGCTGTGAGGAAGTAGCAGCAGTGGTTTCTTGTGACTTTTGTGCTGTCACTGGCAGTTGCTCTGGTATCTCATCCTCCAGAGTTGCCTTTTTGATGGGTTTGGGGGGTTTTTGAGTTTTCTTTTGCTTTGGCTTTTTGGTGATTTTAGGTGTGGGTTTCAAAGCAGTTGTTTTGCTACTTTGATCACCTTGAGCAGTGGGCTCAGCAGCAGATACCTGAGGAGCAGTGGTAGCTGCTAAATTCTGCTCAGGCACCTCTGCTTGTGTTTTGCAAGGTGTTGACATTCTTGTGAAAGTTTCAGCAGTTAAGCTGTATATTTTGAAAAATTCACCTTGTTTTATTGCAGAAGCATCATTCTTACCAAGTTTCTTTTCAAAATAATAACTTAAAAATCTTGGAAATAGTAAGAATGCCTTAGTTTCAACATTTTTAACCAGATCATTAAAGATTTCCTGAGAATAATTGAAATTTTCATCTTGAAGAATAGCATATCCCAGATTTTGAATCTTTAATGGTATTTCATTAAAATAGGTGGTTTTTTTTGAAACACACATTAGGAGGGTACGAAATAAGAACCTTGTTGCAGGAGGGAAGAAACCTTTTTGTAAGGTATCCCTCTTCATCATTGTATCTGCATACCCTCTTTCAATAAAGTCAATTTTTAACTCGTTTTTAGGAATAGAAGTTTTACCTTGCTGATCGTCGAGTTGAAAGACTTCTGAGATGGATTGTGGTGTAATTTTGACAGCTTTACCCTTTAGAGAAGAGTTAATGGCTATGACAGTCTCACGTTGTTTGTCAAGGGTTGCATTTTTCCAGAACTTTCTTTGGGTTGCCAAGTAAATTGGTGCATCTGCTATTAACAAAGTTTTATACTTTGATGCAGACATGATATCGATGATGGAGTCGAAAGCATCAGTGGTACCGGGTTTTGTGAGAAGACCCAAAAGGTTGTGAGAAGGTTTGTGTGGAATTTCGATGGGTTTAGCCTTTTGAGAGGCCTCTTTGGAAGCTCTTTGGAAGATGATTTTGAAGTGGATTTAGCGGAAGACTTCGATTTAGTCATTTTGGAGAAGACAAACGAAGAAAGTTGTGAAGGAATTTGTGGAAATGAGATGAAAACTGCTTTGAGAAAAAAAAATTTATGAATTCAATTCGATAGTAAAACCCTGTTTGGGGTTTTGAAAGGGGTTTTATGGAGAAAAAGTGAATGCTGACGTGGCAGCGGTTACAAAAGGTCTGACCACTATGTACTGTCCACGTGCCAACCCTTGATGAAATGAAGGATAGTACTTTTTATGAAAACTACTGATGAAAGGCAGTGGTTACAACGGTAATAAATGGAAGCAGTGGATGATTTTTACTATTAGCAGATAGCACATCAGTGGATACAACACTGATTTTGAGCATCAGTGCTTATCAGGAAAATGAGAGAACAGGGGTTGACTTTCAGCAGTGGACAAACTTTGAAGAAGAGCAGACTTTTGAACAAGCAGTGGTTATGGCAGACCTTTAAGGATTTTAATGAAAAAACTTCATTTTTAGCTATTTTTAAGGATGGATTTTTGATTTTCTGAAAACATTTTAATGCTTTTATTCATAGAAAAACAGGATTTTGCCTGTTATTCCATGTTTAGCATGCCAATCCTAGAGATCAAGCTTTCAAAGGTGGATATGTCTAATGCTTTGGTTAGCACATCTGCCAGCTGATCCTTAGTTGGAACATGATGCAGAGAAATCAAACCTTTTTCATAGCAATCCCTCACAAAGTGATGTCTGATGTCAATGTGTTTGGTGGTTGAGTGAGAAACTGGATTTTTGATGATATTTTCTGCTGCCTGGCTATCCAACATGAGTGGTGTCTTCAAGGCAGTGATACCAAAATCCAGCAACTGATTTTGAAGCCAGAGCAGTTGGGCTGTACAGCTTGCAGCAGCTATGTATTCTGCCTCAGCAGTGGATGTGGAAACAGCTGCTAACTTTTTGCTTTGCCATGAAACCAAGCAATTGCCTAGAAACTGGCACCCTCCTGAGGTGGACTTCCTTGTCTTGTCACATCCAGCAAAGTCACTATCTGAAAAGCCTGAAAGTTGGATATTCCCATTAGCTGGATACCAGATACCAAGTGTGGGAGCACCTTTTATGTATCTGAAGATCCTTTTTACAGCAATGAGATTTGATTTTCTGGGAGCTGATTGACTTCTTGCACAGACATATGTTGCAAACATGATGTCTGGTCTAGATGCAGTTAGGTACAGTAAAGACCCAATCATGCTTCTATAAAGTGTTTGGTCAATCAGCTCATCCTTTTCATCAGACATGACTAGCTTATTGGTTGCCATGGGTGTGTTGCATGGTTTACAATCATTCATATCAAATTTATTTAAAAGTTCTTTAGCATATTTGCTTTGATGAATGAAAGTTCCATTTTGCATTTGCTGAATTTGGAGACCAAGAAAGCATTGTAGCTCACCCATTGCACTCATTTCAAACTCAGCTATCATGAGTTGCCTAAACTCTTCACACATGTTATTACATGTGCTTCCAAAAATAATGTCATCCACATAAATTTGGACAATCATTAAATCCTTTCCTCTCCATTTTAGAAACAGTGTTTTATCAATGGTACCTCTTTTGAAACCATTTGAGAGTAGAAAGGTGGAAAGAGTTTCATACCAGGACCTAGGTGCTTGTTTCAGGCCATACAAGGCTTTGTTTAGCTTGTAGACATGATCTGGATAAAATGGATCCTCAAAACCTGGAGGTTGACAAACATACACCTCTTCTTGCATTGTACCATAGAGGAAAGCACTTTTGATATCCATTTGGAACACCTTCATGTTGTAGTTGACAGCAAAGGCCAGGAACAATCTTATAGCTTCCAATCTTGCTACAGGGGCAAATGTTTCCTCATAATCAATCCCCTCTTCCTATCTGTAACCTTGAACCACAAGCCTGGCTTTATTCTTGACAACAATGCCCCTTTCATCAGTTTTGTTTTTGAAGACCCACTTTGTGCCGATGGGGCTTACATCTTTTGGCAGTGGTACAAGCTCCTATACTTGTTGTCTTTTAAATTGTTGGAGCTCTTCTTGCATGGCTTCTTCCCAGCTGTTGTCTTTCAGTGCCTCTTGGTACTTGACTGGCTGATGGAGTGATAGAAAACCAGCAAAAAGACAAATGTTTTGGGTTTGGCTTCTTGTAAGCACCCCTTCATTGATGTTTCCAATGATTTTATCAGGTGGATGAGATCTCAAGAAGATTAAATCTCCTTGGTATGGTATGATGGCATTTGTTGGTGAAGGCTGCAAATGTGTATCATCTGAGCTAACCACTGCTGGTGACTTTGATGATCCAACAGTGGCTTCAAAAGGTGGTGGAATAGGAGGCAAAGGTGTGGACACATGTTGACTTTGATCCACTGTTTGAGGACCTTTATCAACAGTGCTTGATGATGTGGAAGCAGTGGTTAAGGGGCTACTGTGGTCAACAACTGTTGAGGTAGCAGTGGTTGAGCTTTGACAGCTGTTTTGAACATCTGCTGCTCTTCCCATGTTGACAGACTTTTGAGGAATGATGATTTCATATCCATAGTCTGGTGTTGAATCCTCTGATGGACCTGCACTGTTAGTCTTGACAGCAGTATTTTCAAAAGTGAATTTATCAAGATCAAACAAATCTGCAGGATTTGCTGGGATTTTCATTGATGAAAGTTCATTGAACTTTACATTCAAAGTCTCCTCCACTGTTTTGGTCCTTGTGTTAAACACTTTGTAGGCCTTAGCAGTGGTTGAATATCCCAGATGATATCCACAATCAATTTTGGTTGCAAACTTAGAAATGGAATCTTTTAAGTTTAAAATGAAGCATTGGCAACCAAAAATTTTGAAATATGAAATCAATGGCTTTATTTTATACAGCAGTTCATAGGCACTCTTTTGACGCCTGGGGTTGATTAAAACTCTATTTTGGACATAGCAAGCAGTGTTTACTGCCTCTGCCCAAAAAGTTAATGGCAAACCTGAATCAGCAAGCATGGTTCTGGCAGCCTCAATCAAAGTTCTGTTCTTTCTTTCAACAACCCCATTTTGTTCTGGTGTTCTTGGAATGCTGTATTGCCTCACAATTCCTTTTGACACACAGAAATCATCCAACTCCTTGTTCCTGAACTCTGTGCCATTGTCACTTCTGAAGATTTTTACTGGAAGGTCAAACTGCTTTTCAACTTGTTTCACAAAGTCTTGCAGAATGCCTGCAGTCTCATCTTTTGAGTGTAAAAAGTAAGTCCATGTAAACCTAGAAAAGTCATCAACTATAACCAAACAATACCTCTTTTTCTTAAGACTCATGACTTTTACTAGGCCAAACAAATCCATATGAAGCATTTGCAAACATTTGGTTGTTTTGGACTCATCAATGAATTTGTATGAGCTTTTATGTTGTTTTCCTTTTAGGCAGGAAACACAATGCTCAGGACAGGTGAACAGTTTTTGAGGTAAACCTCTTACTAACCCCTGTTTTGAAATAGTAGTGATTGTCTTGAGATTTGTGTGCCCCAATCTTCTGTGCCATAGTTCTGTCTCTTTGTTTGAAGCAGCTGAGAACAGACAGGCATCAGTTCTGGGGCTCTCTTTTGACATATCCACCACATAAACATTGCCACTTCTTTGAGCAACAAGTTTGGTTTTTCCAGAATTGATTATTGCTTCAATCTTTTCAACCATTTCTGGTCCAACAATCCTACAACACTCCTTTGTGAAGAATGACCCGTACCCCTTATCACTCATTTGTGAAACACTTAGGAGGTTGAATTTTAGATTGTCTATCAGATTGACATTTTCAAATTTTACATTTCCAGACTATACTGTACCATACCCCAAAACTTTCCCTTTACTATTATTACCAAAGGATATGTCACCCCCTCCATGGATTTTGAAATCTTTGAGAAGGGCTTTACATCCTGTCATGTGCCTGGAGCCTCCACTATCTACATACCAAAGACTATCTAAGCATGCAGAAGCTCCCTGCACATGAAGTAAAAGGATTAGTTCATTAGGGTCTCCAAAGCCAATAAGTCTTTGGATGGGGTCTCAACAGTGTCTGGGATGAGTTCAAATGCATGGGCAGTAGTTAGGTCAGGGGTTTGGACTATTTTAGGACTATTTCTTTCTAACCACTGTTGTGGGTTTTGACTAATCACATGTTGATAACCAAAAGGATGCTTGTTCACTCTTGGTTTAGAGGGCCTTTTGTAGGTCTCATAAACGTGTGGAATCCTTTGGTAAGATGATTGTCTCTTGCCTTTTCTGAATTGGTTGGCAGGGGGTGCATCAGTCACTTGAACATCTCTTTGAATAGATGTTTGATTCAGCTATTTTGTACATCTGTTTGGACTAGCACAAACAGTGGTTGATTCTTGGTGAACTTGACAGATGATGTTGATGGACTCAAGGATGTTTTAGCAATGTACTCATTCTTTTTCACATCAAAGTTTTTGAGATACACACATGCTTGAGTTTTGTGGTTTGTTTTACCACAGATGGTGCAGCTTTCAGCAGGTACAATGACACTTGTTTGTTTAGATCATATGCTTTTAGATGAAAACAGTCTTTTGTTAGATGGTTTCTCTTTTCACAAAAATCACAAAACAAGTTTTTGACCTTTTCTCTTTTCTTCCTTTTCTCAGACTCCTTAGCCACATAGTTTTGAACTACTGTTGGGATGTCTTTTATAGGAATGACCATTGCTTTTGGAGCTGTGACACCATCAGTGGTTGTAAAGTCCATGGGCTTGAAATTCTCAAGAATGTCACACTCATCAGACCATGTGAGTTTAAATTGGCATTTCTCAATTTCCTCAAAAGTTGAGGACCCCACAGATCTTTCCAAAGTGATTTTGTTACCAAGTTTGTCGGTTATTTTAACCTCTTGGCCATTCTTGTTTGTTGGTTTAATTTCAGATGAACCAGCTTGTTTTCCAACAGTGTTTCCAAGATCATCATATTTTTTATATCCTACACCAAACTTGACATTGCTTTCAAGCTTTTTCTCAAGCATAACCTCATACCCTTTACAAGATTCCACCCATCTTTCACAGGTGATCTGGGTGGACTCCAACTCCTTTTTGTAAACTTGGAATTTTTCTACCATAGTTTGGAGTTGAGTTTTGGTTATGCTCTGCTCTTCTTTGAGACTGCTGATTTCTTTATCTTTTTCAGCCAATTTGTTTCTAAGTTCTTTTAATGACTTTTCAAATTTGACTTCATCAGTTAAGATTTTATCCCTAAGGTTTTCATTTACCTCTTTGATGTTAGCAAATGCAATAATGCATTTGTCTGAACACAGTTTTTCAAGAACTTGAGGTGTTACCTTAGTAGCAGCCATCATGGCACAATCACATTGATGATCACCTTCTTCATCAACTCTATCTTCTTCCTCATCTGCTTTCTTCTCTTCCTTTTCTTCTTTGTCTTCTTCGGACCAGGGTTCAGACAGTGGTTCAATCAGGGTTTCTGAATTTTCTCCCAGCAGTAGTTCACCATCAACTGCAGTAACCACTGCTTTAGTCACTTCATCCACTGTTTTAGCACTTAGCTGTTCACCTTCAGTTTCTATCCCTTCTAGTATAGACTCTAATGCCATTAAACAAAATTCATCATTAGTAGGATCATTAAAAGCATTGAGTGCAAAATTTTCATCACTAAGCTCATCAGGCATACTGCTCCAGTCAACAAACCCTTGAGTGAAAAAGCTTTGCTGATCTGGTTGTGTCACTGTTGGAGCAGCTGATTGAGGTGCAACAGGTTGCACTTGTGCCTGAGTGACAGGGGTTTGAACATACTGAATTTGTGGAACAGTGGTTTGAACATAATGCACAGGCACAGGGGTTGCAGCATAGTGAGCAGTGTTAACATGGGCAGCATGGGTATATTGGGTATAGTGCACAGTGCTTTGATGTTGTGGTCTAGGGTTTGAGCTAGGATGAGTTATTATTGGACCAGTGGTTTGACTCCTGAATTCCCTAGCAAAATGACCTAGCCTATTGCACTTATAGCACTTGATTTTTGACTTATCCAACCCCACTTTTAAATTCCCATGTAACCCTGGGAACTTTCTCCTTGTTCTTTTGTAGAATTTGCTTGTTCTTACACTAAGCAAAGCCAATTGATGCAAAATGTCCATCTCTTCTAAGTTAGTGGGATCAAAGTGTTGCAAATCATTGAGTTCAAAGCACAAGTTATCTGACATCTGGTTTTCACAATTTGTAGTAAAAGCATAATTTACAGAGTGAGAATCAGGGTTGTTAAAATTTCCACCAGCAGTTATATCAATAAAGTGATCATAACCCTGATCCTTACTACTACTACCAGATTCTTCCTGACCAAAAAAGAGCTGTGCTACCGAATGAATAATCATCAGCAACTTTGCCAGACTCTTGCAACTTCTTTTTCTGGTTTAACTCCCTTTCATAGGTCAGGAGTCTACCATGAAGTTGGGTCAGGGTCAGATCTTTGAACTCAACAGAGTTTCTAGTAACAAAAGAAATGGTATTCCATTTTTCTAGTAGTGATCTAAGGAACCTTCTATTTTGAGTTGAATTTGGAAATGTTACTTTAACAAGCCTTAGTTCACTAATGAGACAACTGAATCGCTCAAACAGCTGAGTCAATGATTCACCCTTGATGTGACAGAATGTTTCATACTGCTGATTCATAATTTCCCTATTGTTTTCAATAACTTCTTCTGTTCCCCCAAACTGTTCCTTCAGTGCATCCCATAGCTCTTTGGCACTGTTACAATGTAACAGTCCAGCATAGATCTCATTGGGTAATGCAGATGCTATGATGCTAAATGCTTTGGCATCGAGTTCGAACTTTTGAAAATCAGTTTCAGTATTGTTTTCAGATGGTTTAGGTACGAATTTCTTTGCATCCTCAGCACTTGGCACCATAGGAACATGGGGACCAAAAACAATAGACCTCCAACATCCAGTGTTCTGTTGAGCAAGGATGTGACCCATCCTTCTCTGCCAGATGTTGTATTCATTACGTTTAAGCATAGGTGGTTTGAAAAGAGAGCCAATGTTATTCTTATCATCTTGCGATTGTGACGTCATCCTGGTTGTTTTACAGGCACTGATTAATCAACTTTGATGGTGATTAAACCTTGCTCTGTTTTTCAACAAAACGAACAAACTATCGATATCAACGATTATGAGCTGAATTATTTATGTCAAAATGATTGTTAAATCAAATTTGAATGTCCGAGTTCTGATACCAATTGTTAGGAATTGAGTTTGGTTTTGATTGTGTTTTACGTTTGAAATAAGATGAAGATGAATGAGAAGTGCAGCGGAATTTAAGATGGAAACAAACTTTGCACACAATTAAACAGGAGAATTGCTTTAATTAAACATTTTCAACAAAGAACCAAAAGATTGAATTTATTTCAATAACAATTACAATTAATGTATGACTACAAACTCCCCCTCAGCCTGAGCTCACAGTGTTTGTTCGTGCAGGAAGAAAATTTTGTAAAGAGCTAATAGAACAGTGCATGGTACTATTCTATTTATAGGCACAGACAAACCACTGAGGCATCAATGCTGACATCACCATGAAAGTGACATCTAACCTCCTAACAACTTCTAACAACTGATCTATACAAACACTGCTTAAGCTAACAACTGCTATACAATACATTACATAAATCAACTAAACTACTGCTGGTCCTTCCACTGTTTTGACTTCAGCAGTACTTGATAACTACCAGCAGTGCTTGACCCAAAGCAGTAGATTGAACAGCAGGTCTTTAGTCTTTGACTTGATCAGCGGTTGTAGAGCAACAGTTGTAAGGATCAGTAGATAGGAGGTCAGCAGATGTTGAAACCACTTTCAAGGGGAGAGACTAGTAACACAACATCTGCTTATTCTGGATCCACTGTCCTAACCCAGTTTTGTCTTTAATTATCTGTTCCTCTGATAGGGTTCAATCCTAACAATAGAGCTAACATTCTGATTTGAAAGTCTACCTAAGTGCTTTTGACCCGTTTCGACCCGTTATGGTAGTTTAAGCCACTATAACGCGTCGTTTGCGTAAAACTAAGGTCGGATGGTTAACTATGTGCTATGTCAAGTCTTACATGCCTAATTATGCCTAAATATGTTACTAAATCAGATTATATGTCAAAAAGTTGATCACATATGCAAAATATGGATTTATGCTTCAAAAGGGCATTTTGATCATTTCCTATGGGCATGTAAGCTACTTAACAAACAACTAACCAATCCTAAGTGATCATAAGGTATAACCTCAGAGGTTATTCCCTATGTAACTATGATCACTAATCATGCTTGGCCAGATCCTAATGATCGACCAAACGGGTCGGGTTCGAAAGTCTAAGCGGTTGTTTAGACCGCTTAACTTACGACCCTAAACAAGCACTAAACTAGTAGTGACGAGTTAAACATGTCAAAACATCTTTAACTATCTTAGAAAACTGATTTGGTATCAAAACAAAGTGTTTTGATACCTAAAAGTAGTTCCGTTGCAAAATGCGTGCTAAAACGCATTTTGACCGAAACTTTGACTCGTCACTACACCTAGTCAACGTGGTAATCAATAGGTATAATCGCTATGGATTATAACCATCGTGATTACAATCACGTTGCAAAGTTCAAATGAACTTTGTGTTGACCATTGACTGGTCAAAGCAGAAAGTCAAACACTGTTTGATTTTCACGATTGAAAAGCGATAAAAGCATGAAAGAAACTTACAAAGGGTCCAAGCTAGGGAGAACTTGATCTATAACACTCAGGTATGAAGCAAAGGCTTCAACTTAGAGCATTAATCAGATCAAGGGTGAGGAAAATGGAATGAGAGCTTGGCTATTAATACTTGTTGTGAAGTTGTGAGATCATTACAACTGGTTATTTGGCCAACAAGCAATAAATCACAGCTATACATGTGTTAAGGGCCAGTTAAGATTACTTGGAGAAGTGTTAACATGCTCCCAAAACAAAGGAAATTGCATACAAGGGCCTGAAATTGCAAACAACAGCTGAAAAACAATGTTTAGTGGCTGGGCATGCTGTCGCGCCCCGCGTAGGATATGGGACAGGTCTACGCGGCCCGCGACCTCCCTGCAGTTCAACCAAAGTTTCAGTTTTGTCACATTTGGTCCCTGCACATGATTAAGCTCATTTTTGGCACTTTTAACCCCCGTTGAGCCATTTTCAAGGCTCTACAAGGTAGTAAAAGTATAGGGGACACAAAATATGCTCGAAAATTCCACGGATGTCGGTTCGTTTGGTCGTACGGTCACGTTATTCGTCTAATTACGACGAAACTCGAATGGACGCGAAAACGATCCAAATTAAGCGACGAATGGTATTTTTGCATGCCGATCACTAAAATAAAAATATTTTAGTGTCTACAAAAATTTTGGATGTCCAGATGTGGTCAGAATGTAAGATATTCTCGTAAATGCAAACTTACGCCGTTTTGACACTTTTAGTCCCTGTAAGATCAAATAAGCATATTTTCGCACACCGAACCACTCAAAGCTTATTTCTAAGGAATGTTTAGGTTATTTATGGTATGTTTAGCTTATGATCAAGTTCCGGACTGTACGTTGCCTTACGAAACGGCAGACTTTTGCAGTTTGACGCAAATAGTCCCTGTAAGCGAATAAACTTGTTTTTGCCATACAAAACCCTTTAAAAATTATTTCTAAGTTATGTAAAGGTTATTTAAGGTATGTTAAGCTTATGTTGCTGTCCCAGAGTGTTTGTCGCGTTAAACTGATTACGTTTACGCATTAGTTTGCGTACAACTTTCCAGAAAGCGATATAGAGTTCAAAATCAATCAAAAATCAAAACGTGCAAAATATCAAACATAAATGACAAACATTGGGATCAAAACACATTGTTTTATTAATATTGGACTGTTCAGAGTCTGTACAATGATTACACAAGCACAAATGTCACAATTGCCAACTCGTTCTTTAGTTTTTCGCCAATATGGAAACTCTTAAATCGTTGAACAAATTCACTTATAGGAATGTATCTGTATGACATGCTTCTGTTTGCCCAATATTGCTCTTGATCTTTTCTGGATGTAACCTGCAAATAAAACATATATGAAGGAAAATTTGGAAGCTTGAAAATCATCACTTTGTTTATCAACTATTACCTCTTGCAAGAAGTCAGCAATGCCCTTTCTCTCAGGACACATGAATCCATAGCTTTCGAAGAACTCAAGGGCATTATCTCTTGCTCCTTGATACACAATTTGGCCCTCAGAAAGTAGTACGATGTCATCAACAGATCAAAGGTCTCTGGAGCATGTTGTAGTAGAGATACCATGATTGTTGACTCAGTGAGATGCACAACTTGCTGCAAACATGATTAGGTTATCATTCTCTAGTTTTCTTCAACCCATATATCTTCGATTAGAAATTTGGGACTCGTCCCGGAGATCTAAATCGTGTCTAAAAGCCGATGTGCAAAATCAAAATAAACTTAAGGTGTTTCTATACATGCGTTTAATCTTCTACTCGACCTCAATCAACAATAAATGGCCATTGTTTCTCTAGCAATCGAAACAAAAGTTAACCTCCATCCTTGGAATCAATCATACACATGCTGCAACCGGAATAATCACAAACCACCCCATTATTATCCTAGCTACAACCATCACCGCCGCCTTTGTTCTCCTTCTCTCAATTTTAGATCTAAAACAATGGTGGGGTGTGTGCAGGGGTTGGGTGGAAAGAGGAAACGGGGTGATACGTGTAGAACATGAGATGCAGACGGTGGCCAGATTTAGTGGGTTGTGGTGGTGGGTGGCTGGTGGTGAGAGGTCGGAGGTGGTGGGATCTGTGAGAGGGAGTGTTGAGAGAGAGAGTTGTAAATTGAGAGATAGAGTGGTATACAAGGAGAAAGAGAGTTAAATATAATAATAATAATAATATTTTTTTAAAATGTTTTGTTTCATTTTTTAAATAAAGGGGTAAAAAGACTAAAATACCCTTGTGTAACCAGATTAACAAGAAAATCTAACTGGGTTAGGGCTAAAGGACAAGACGTGTAACAATTTTCTCTATAAAGGGCAAAACCTGTCAAAATTCGTTGAAAAGGACACCGACTGAAAAAGCTATAAAGATAAAGGACAAAACGTGTAAGTTTTCCATTTAGGAACATATAGTAATAAAAATATTGTTTTATAAGTAAGCATATGTTTCACCCCAAAAGTTTAAGTAAAAAAAGGGAACTATATACTCACCTTGGTGTCTTGGTGACGAGTTTGTGTGTTCTCAAGATTATCTAAGATTACAAGGATTCGTTAAGGTTTTGTTGTGATGATGTTCGTAGATGGTATGGGTTAAAAGAACCCTTAGAAAATTGTAATTTGTTTAGTTTTAGAAAACATAAATTTTTGATAGCTTTTTGTGTTAGTTTCGTTTTACATTTTAAAAATAGTAAACAACATCGAAAAATTATGAAAGTTTCTAGTATACTAAATCATAATGTGCTTTACAACTTTCGTTTAGAAAATATTTCTGTTTGGAACCCGGAAAATGGTCAAACCCATGGATCTTTATAGATCGTTCAGTTTTTCACTTCAGTTTGGTTTTAAATGGTTGAGGGTCTAAACATAAGTGTTTTTAAGTGTATTATACATCGTTGGAACCGTATTTCAAAGTACTTGATCATGGAATAAGATTTTGCTTTATTTGGTTAAGTTTTGACTAAATTATGGTCGTTTAAAGTGAAAACACAGAATTGTCCAAAATAGGAAAAACACTTATATGTTCCCATTGGTAGTTTTATTATGCGTAAAAATACGGGTTCGAACGGAAATAAGTTACGAAACTATTTGTTGATTGAAAGAGCTAAAGGAAGGAAACTTACTACTACTTAGGATAACTTCAAAGGATTCCTTCAAAAGATCAAGAGGGGCTTGCAAATTAGGAACTAGAGAACTCACACAAGACTTTGTTTGTGTTTTGAGTTGGTGTGATGAAAATGGTGATCAAAGGATGCTATTTATAGTGAAGGGAGATTAAGGAGATTAAGACAAGTATCCATGGAAGCTTAAGAATGTGATTAGTGTCCATTCAGGCGTCAACACTAGAAGAAGTGTGGCAAAGGAGAAGATAGGTGGCAAACCATGGGCAAGACAAGTGTTCATGGGTGTCTTGGGAGATGATTAGTATCCTATGATGTGTTTAGAGCTTGAAGATGATTAGGACAAGTGCCCATGAGTGTTTTAGGAAGTTATTAGTGTCTTGCTAGGTGGTACAACAAGGTAAGTTAAGGTTTTTGGTATTTTTAGTCCCTAGCCTTTGAATTTCGATGTTTTGGCGATTCAAGGTATGTGCTACTTAGATTTGTTCTGGTAGTGACCCTATGTTAAAATTATAATGTTCATATTAACGAATATTTAATACGAAAATTAAAGGCTTGGAATTTTCACGAGGTTTACAAAAAAGTGACCGTTAAAACTTAAAATAATCGCTGGTTATTTAAAAGTAAATAATTTTCTTTAAAACCTATTTAATCACGTTTCACAATATTTTTCACAATCTCTACTCTTTCTCTCTACAAATTTTCTCTAACAAATATACAATTTCTTCATCATCCTTGTCCAGTGAAATCATGGATTTCCTGGAATGCTAGACAGTATCAATTGTATGCATTGGTCTTGGTGTAATTGCCCTAAATCCTAATGCATGACGAGGTCAATTCACACGCGGTGATATATGACATCCCTCAATATCGCTAGAAGCTGTGCGTTCACAAGATCTATGGATTTAGCATGCTTTTTTGGTGTTGTTTCAAATACCAACTAAACGTTCTTAATCAGTCTAAGGTTTTCAACGAAATCATAAAGGGTCCCAGATCTAATTCTTCTTTACGGTTTCGGGGTGGAATACAAACATGGGCATTATCTTGTTGACGGTATATACTGAGTATGCATTAACTGTTAAAAGTATACAGTATCCCGAAGATGATAAAAGAAAGTAATTTGCAAAACGTCAAAAATCGGCAAGAAATTACGTTGAACGGTTATTTGGTGTTATAAAGCAACGATAAGACACTGCGCAACACCTGACACATGCATGCACGCCCAAAAAAATTGAAATACGTTATGTATGCTTGTATCTTATTGCATAAGATATTATCGAAGATGAAGGTAACGCAATATACGAATACGATATGAACGAAAATCATGAGGATGTTGAACCGGTTGACCATGCGCAACAAGAACTAAACATGTGAGCATTACAAAACCAACATACGGACCTCAACCTCTACGCCGATTAGATTGAGCATATATGGAATTCCGCTCATCTCAATTCTGATGATGATTAGTTTAATTTTATTTATATATATTTGTAATATCTATGTGTGTATATATTTAAATATTGCATTTAATTTATGTATTATTGTTATATTATTTTTTTGGCGTATTTAAGAAAAAAATAATTTTTTTGTTTAAAATTAAATGAATTAGAGAAAAAAAAAGAGATAGTGATACTAAAGGGTAGTGAACCACATTACATTTTAGTGGAAGAGAGATGATGAAAATGGATGCTAATGGGACGTTGAGGTTAACAATGATGAAAGTGGTTCACTAGTGAACCACCCATAGCCTAACAACTAATGTGTTAATAACCTATAAAAGCTTTCTTGAACAATAGGTGTTAGGCTAAGATGATATTAACATTGTTTTCTTATAATTAAACGTTGCGTAAGGTTTGTGTATATAGAAAGTGAAGGTAAAAAGTGCAGAAAAAGAAAAAGGATATTGTTGATAGTGTTTAACATGCTAAACCCATTTTGGTTTAATTACTCTATATGTGTTTTATATTGATATGTGTTGAAGTCTCACAAAATAGGAAAAAAAAGGCGGATTTTTGAAGTAGGAAAAAAAGGTGAATTTTTGAAGTAGAATTTAAAAAAGTCTATGGTGTTGTTTGTTTTTTCAGATGTAAAATGTATGCAGTCTGCGGACCACATCTGCAGACCTCTGTAGCAGAAGAGGGGGACCAAACCTCTGCAGTCTGCAATAAGAAGACTGTTTGTTTTTTCGGAGGTGTTTCATAACAAACATCAAAATTCCCATCACCAACACCAAAAATTCACAATATCTCAACAAACAATGGACTGAAATCAAGAACCATTTTTATCTTTCAAGATATCTAATTAAGAACTAACATCATAAAAAAACAATCAAGAACAAACATCATAAACAAACAATCAAGAACAAACATCATGAAAAACAATCAAGAACTAACATCATAAAAAACATTCAAGAACAAACAATACATAATGGAGTACATACCTATGATTGATGAAGAGTGTCACACCCCAACCGATGGCAGAAACATCGGAGTGAGATGAAATAGATTGCTCATCACACATAACACTACTTATGAGAATAATTAATTCAAAACCGATTTTAATTCATAGCATAAATTGTCAAGTACAACATGGAAATTCAAAGTACAACATTTAGAAATTCAAAATACAATAAGTTCAATCAAAATAAGATAACAAATCTAGCATTTTGTTATGAGTTTCTAAAGTTGTCCCTACTAGATTCCGTCATAATCATCATCATCAACCTGCAACATATTTAAAAGTGTAGTTCAACACAAAAAGCATTGGCGAGTACACGAGTTTAAATACATAGCATAAGTATAAAAGTTTTTCTCAAACCAAACATGGCAATTTATATACAAGGTTGAACTAGCATGCATAACTAAAAGTCAAACCCGAGTGTCCACAAGAATAAAGTGCATCTCTCACCACAAAGTGAACGAGACCGTTATGTATAATATCTTAACAATACTCCGACGGGCGGCGTGCTACTCCTGTAGTGCTATATTTGTTAAGGTGTGCTAGCTAAGTTAATGACAAATAGAGTGCATGTATGTATTCTGGCATAAACAACCTCAGCATAACAAATAACATGTTTGATGGATTGAGTGATTAAATAAGTTTGTGTGAATTGTGTATTTGATAAGTAAAACATGTTACACCCAAAAATGCGTTAAAGCGTAAAAAAGGTCAAGTATACTCACGGTTTTGCAAAGCTTCCTTTGTAATTTCGTGAAGAGTTTTGTTAGTTGGAGGATGTAACACCAAAGTCAACCTATATGGGGAAACGAAGGTGTGTAAGTAATTGGATTAAACGGAAGATTCGGATTTGGAATTTAAAGTACCAAAGTGTCGCAACACCCGACCCCTGCCCCGGGAGGTGGGCGGCCGCGAGCTCGCAGAGCTGGTGGTATCGGTGTTTATTAATTTGACAGCGGAAATTTCATCAGGACCGTAGTTAGGAACTAGTTATTTAGAGTAAAACACCACAATTTTATAATAATAAATACATGGGAAAATCTCAAGTTTCTATTACAATCTATTTATAGGGATAAACCCTAATTTATTAAAGTAAAACTTCTTCTTTATTTAGGTAACTTTTATAGCCACTTTTCTAAGCCTTCAGTGCTCTCTAGATTGCTTCTATTTTGGCTTTCACATTTTGTTACCTGAAACGCATTTAAAACATTTTTGTCAGTGGAAAATACTGGTGAGTGAATCCCAGTTTAATCAAAACAAGTTTTATCTGTTTACAACATTGAGGGCAACCCGCAATTACATTTGTTTACATCTACTTTAATTACCACCCACGGTACTGTCAATCTTGACTTGTGGTCATGCTACTACTCACAGTATAGTAACAAGTTATGTAAACAAAACCCCAACACACCGACGATAATTATAGAATTACAAATACTCAATCACTGTTAATTATAATGCAAAACAATTGAGGTTTTGTAAAAACAGTTTACAAAAAGAGGAATTACTCACAAAAAGGTTTACACAAAAAGAAGGAATACTCACGTTGCTAATTTAGGTATTTGCTTGTGACTTCCTGGTTATAATCTATTAAATTAAACAATGCACACATGTTAGTATAATAACCCAATTTTACATTAGCTATACCCTCCCCGAGACAGAACTCCAACGACTGAGTCAGGCAGAGCCTTGACATGCGTTACGGAGCACTAGATCAATCGGGCAGCGTAACTACCGGGGGTTATGATACTTACATCGAGGCAGAGCTTTGCTATTTAGTGGGTATTATGCCCGAGAATTATAATTAATATTTAGAATTTTGAGAGAGATCGAGAATTTGAACGGTTTCTCAACTGAAGCCGATGGCTTTTATTTATAGGGCTGATCCAGGGCTTTCTCGCTCCCCGCGAGAGAAACAAGAGGGGTTGTCGTGCCCCGCCAGAGCCTCTAGGGTAGGCCCTAGGGTTGCTGAGTTGACCACTAGACTCGACACGACTGGGACACGTGGTGTCCTAGGGTTGCGCCTGATGTCAAGAGGGTCACGGCCCGCGACTGAAGTGGCCAAAGGGGTCGCACCTCGCAAGCGCACCCTATGTGACACCTGTGTCACTGCGACCATCAAAAAAATACCAAACCAATGAAATATTGTATTTCATACTTTGGACTTGTATAAATATGTGTATCTTTTGCACATATCAACACTTGTTGGATTTCAAGCTCTAAATCGCTTTCTGGAAGGTTATACGCGCGCTGATGCGTAAATATAACCAGTTTAATGCAACAAACACTCCGGAATAGTGACATATACTTAACATACCTTAAATAACCTTTACATAACTTAGAAATAAGTTTTGAAGGCTTTGGTATGGCAAAAACAAGTTAATTCGCTTATAGGGACTAAACTTGACAAACTGCGAAAGTATGCCAATTTGAACTGTAACGAACATTCCGGAACATGACCATAAGTTAAACATACCATAAATATCCTTTACATAGCTTAGAAATAGGCTTAGAGGTGTTCGGTGTGCTAAAATAAACTTTTGGGTCATTCAGGGACTAAAAGTGTCAAAAAGTGCACAAGTTTGCACTTTCGCGCATAACTTACGTTCTGAATACATCCGGACATCCAAAAATTTATGTAAGTACTAAAATATTTTATTTTAGTGTTTGGCTTGAGAAAAATCCATTCGTCGCGCGATTTGGATCGTTTTTCGCGCTTATGCGCATTCCGTCATAATTAAGCGAACATCGCGATCGTACGGCCAAACGAACCGACATCTGAGATACTTTTGAGCATTTTTCATGTCCACAATGTTTAGGCATCATTTTAGGGCCTTAAATTTGGCTTTACGGGCCTTAGAAGTGTCGGAAATGGCCATAAACACGTGCAGGGACCAAAACTGTCATTTCTGAAAGTTAGATCTGATCAGACATGGCCATGCCGCCCGCGTCAGTTTGGTGTGCATCTTCACGCGGCCCGCGTCAGGCTCCCAGAACATATAAAACTGATTAGTCAGTAGATTTCAGCTGATTAAACCTCATCCACACACTCACACTTGCCCTTTCAGCTCATTAGGGGCCATTTTTAGTCACCACAACATTTCAACAAGTGTACGCACGAGATTCGATCACATTTTACAAGAAACGATCCTAACGGTTCGGGAAATCCTATAAATACCCAACCCACTTAACTTCAAAACCCACTAGAATCTGATCTAATGTGCTCTAAGTTGAAACCTTTGTTTCATACCTGAGCTATTTTGATCTAGATTAGCATTCGGGGACCCTTCGTAAGTATTCCTTCGTTCTTTTATTGCTTTTCGAATCCGAAAGTCAAACTTTGTTTGACTTTCTGTGTTGACCAGTTTATGGTCAATGCGAAGTTCGTTTGAACTTCGCAACGTGATTGTAATCACGATGGTTATAGTCCTTTGTGACTATGCCTACTGATTACCACGTTGTCTAGGGCCGTAAGGGTAAGCGATCTGATAAATCGCTTATACCTTCGAACCCGACCCATTTGGTCGATCATTAGGATCCGACCAAACGCATTAGGTGACCATAGTATATAGGGAATAACCCTCCGAGTTTATACCTTATGGTCGCTTCGTTTAAGTAGTTGTATGATAGGTAGTTTATATGCCTTAGGTAAATTACCAAAATACCCCTTTGATACCAAAATTCGTTTTAAACATATGTAACATAACTTTTGACATCTAAACTGATTTAACAAACATATTAGACATGTTAAGGCATATTTTACTTGTCATAGGACTAGTTAGGCGTTCCGAACGCGTTTTACGCGAACGATGCGTTAAAGTAGCATAAGCTACCTAAACGGGTCGTAATGGGTCACAAACACTTAGGTTAAGTATTGTTTTAGTATGTGGGCTTTGTTAAACCATATTACACGAGTCTCCATACTCTTTTGGTTTACGAACCCTCATTCTATCCGATCCTCCGATTTAGGTCCGGTTTATTAACATAGTTACCTATATTAGGTGCCGTTTGATATCTGTGATCTCTAGCATTGCTTGGTGGTTATCTTAGGACTTTTGAGCAATCTCAAGTGAGTACATAGACCCCTCTTTTACTGTTTTCCAAACTGTTTTGGGGTGAAACACATGTGCCTACTTGTTACTTTCATGCTCTCCATGCTTTCACATCATATACCTGCTATATTCGTTAGTACATTATAGTACATGATTTCATTACATTTCATGCTATGTATGCCCATTGTGTGCGTACTTAGTACATCGTTTTACATTACATGCTATGTATGCCCATTGTGTGCGTACTTAGTACATCGTTTTACATTACATGCTATGTATGCCCATTGTGTGCGTACTTAGTACATCGTTTTACATTACATGCTATGTATGCCCATTGTGTGCATACTTAGTACATCGTTCTACATTACATTTCATGCTATGTATGTCCATTGTGTGCATACTTAGTACATTGTTTTACATTGCATTTCTGTTGCATATGCTCATCCAGCATATGAACAGATTATACTACATTTTGAACCGTTGTAACTATTTGACTATGTGAACCGTCGTAACCCTTTGATTATATGAACCGTTTGTAACTGTTGAACCATGTGAACCATTTGTATCTGTTGACATGATTTACATTTGGCAATAGATATTTGACTATACATAAACATTTCTACAATCGTTAAACATTACATCTTGGTGGTTTGGTTGGAGTAAGTGGTTTAAGTAACGAGGCGTGTGTAATATGATACAAGCATGGTGGATACGCCGCTGGTACTTCCTATATATAAGTGTTTGTATGGTATCACATATTGTAGCGTTATTTGAATCACTTCAATTTGAGACATATAACATTTTATACAATTAACATACTTTTCACACGACATTGTTTTACAAACAACTTATCTTTTACAAACTCATTTTACATGGTTATTCATTTAACCTTACATTCATTTATACATATCATCTGATCTTATCGTATTTCAAATGATTTACAAGACAAAGCAAATTACAAGGTTCATGACTAAACATTTTCTCAAACATAAGTCATGAATTCTATTTTCACAAAACCTATGTATCTCACAGGCATTTTTATGCTGACGTACCTATTTTCACATGTGTTTTCAGGAGATGAAGCATAGGACTTATCAAGACATACTTAGGCGGACCTGTGCCTTAGTGACTTAAAACGAGACAAGAACTAGTTAATTTATGTTATGTACTCTTTAGTTCTTGTTTAAAACAATGTAAACTTTCATGTTTGATTAATAAAACAAAACTTCAATTGCCATGGATTTGAAACAATTAATTCTGTTACAACACTCCCCGACGTTTCCGCCACGTTTTGTATGTTCTACGTGGTTGGGGTGTGACACCCTATTTCCTGTTTTTCTTGATTTTTATAAAAATAAAGGTATTTCAAGGCCGTTTTTCGTTCACGGGGTGTATTTTAGGACGTATAGGGATGTTTTAAGATTTTAGGAGAGTTGTTATATCCTCCCCACCTTGTTTTAGAACTCGTCCTCAAGGTCTACTTGAACAGGTGTGGATATTTTCTCTGCATCTCGGATTCAAGCTCCCAAGTGTATTCTAGTCCTCTCTTGGAATCCCATTTCACTTTGACTAGAACTAATCTCTTATGTTTGAGATTCTTGATCTTTCTGTCTTCAATCTGTAGGGGTTTCTCTACAAACTTAAGCTTCTCATTTACCTCTATATCCTTAAGAGGTATCATTAACGATTCATCTGCTAAGCACTTCTTGAGATTACATACATGAAATACATCATGTATTCCTGCCATTTCCTCTGGCAGTTGTAGCTGGTAAGCTACGGGTCCTATTCTTCTAATAATCTCAAAGGGTCCAACATACCTGGGGCTTAGCTTCCCCTTTTGATGAATCTAACTAATCCTTTCCATGGAGAAACTATTAATAATACTTTGTCTCCTACTTGAAATTCCAACGGTTTTCTCCTGTTATCAGCATAACTCTTGTGTCGATCGCATGCTGCTTTAAGTCTTTCCTTGACTTGAATGATCTTGTCTATTGTTTCTTGCACTATCTTTGGTCCAGACAGTTGCTTTTCTCCAATTTCTGCCCAACAGACTGGGGTTCGGCACTTTCACCCATAAAGTGCTTCAAATGGTGCAGCACTGATACTGGTATGATAGCTGTTATTGTAGGAAAATTCTATTAATGGTAAATGATCATCCAATTTCCTCTGAAATCAATTACACAAGCTCTAAGCATATCTTCCATTGTTTGAATAGTTATTTCGCTTTGTCCGTCAGTTTGAGGATGGTAAGCAGTGCTTAGATTCAACTTGGTTCCCATTGTTCTTTGGAAACTTGTCCAAAAATGAGAAGTAAAACGGCTATCTCTATCAGACACAATAGATAAAGGAATTCCATGTAGTGAAACTATTCCATTTACATATAACTTGGCTAATTGTTTCATACTGAAAGTTTCCTTCATCGGTAACAAATGAGCAGACTTGGTTAATCTGTCTACAATCACCCAGATTGTATCATTACCTTTTCGCGTCTTGGGTAATTTGGTAACAAAATCCATTGTTATCAATTTTCATTTCCATATAGGCATTTCTAATTGCTGTAATAAACCTGAGGGTTTCTGATGTTCAGCTTTAACTTGTGAACATGTTTGACACTTGGCCACATAGGCTGCTATATCCTTTTTCATTCTTATCCTCCAGAAATTCTTTCTTAAGTCACTACCAGGATGTATCGTATACTTAGACTTATGGACTTCTTCTAAAATTCGGTGGCGTAGGTTTCCTTGTTTAGGTATCCAAATTCTTTTCTTATGGAATCTCCAAATTCCATCTGATCCTAGTTCTAATTCCTTAATCATTCCTTTTAATTTCTCAGTATCGTCCTTGATTACTGATTCCTGCATTTCTCTAATTTGCTCATTTAAATCTACCTGTAGATTTAATTTGAGAGAACGTATTCTTCTGGGCTTATCATGATACTTTCGACTTAAAGCATCAACTACTACATTAGCTTTTCATGCATGATACTGGATATTACAATCATAGTCACTAAGAATTTCCATCCAGCGTC
Organism: Helianthus tuberosus; assembly: GCA_030545235.1. Classification (NCBI taxonomy): domain Eukaryota; kingdom Viridiplantae; phylum Streptophyta; class Magnoliopsida; order Asterales; family Asteraceae; genus Helianthus; species Helianthus tuberosus. The sequence goes on from CM060419.1 coordinate 28,270,126, forward strand.
TATGTCTCATATTTAACTCTTTTTTCCCGAAAACATATCTTAAACTCTTATGATCGGTGAAAATGGTAAACTTACTACCGTAAAGGTAATGTCTCCAAATTTTAAGGGCAAAAATTATAGCTCCTAACTCTAGATCATGGGTTGTATAATTCTCTTCATGGTTCTTAAGTTGTCTAGAGGCATAGGCTATACCCTTTTGACGTTGCATTAACATACATCCATAACCTAACTTAGAAGCGTCACAGTAAACTACAAAGTCGTCCGTTCCTTCTGGTAGCGCGAGTATGGGTGCGTTGGTTAATCTTTGCTTAAGGATTTTATAGGCTTCTTCCTGTTTTGGTCCCCATTCAAACTTAACTGATTTATAGGTCAGTTTTGTTAAAGGAATGGCTATTCTTGAGAAATTTCGGATAAATCGTCTATAATAACATACTAATCCAAGAAAACTTCACACCTCCGTTGGTGATTCAGGGACTTTCCATTTAGTAATTGCCTCGATCTTTGTGGGATCCACATGAAATCCTTCATGATTGACTAAATGTCTAAGGAATTGTACTTTTTGTAACCAAAATTCACATTTTGAAAACTTAGCATAAAGCTTTTCCATTCTCAATAATGTAAGGAGTGCATGCAGATGCGCTGCATGTTCCTCTTTACTCTTAGAGTAAATGAGAATATCATCTATAAAGACAATTATGAATTTATCCAGATATGGTTTACATATTCTGTTCATTATGTCTATAAATGCGGCTGGGGCATTGGTTAAACAAAATGGCATGACGGTAAATTCATAATGACCATACCTTGTTCTGAAGGGAGTTTTAGGAATGTCCTCTTCCTGTACTTTCAGTTGATGATAGCCTGAGCGTAAATCGATCTTAGAAAAGAATCGAGCTCCTTGCAGTTGATCAAACAGATCATCGATTCTCGGTAATGGGTACCGATTTTTAATCGTGACCTTATTCAATTCTCGGTAATCAATGCACATACGCATTGATCTGTCTTTCTTCTTGACAAACAAGATTGGTGCTCCCCAAGGTAATGAACTTGGTTGTATGAAACCCTTCTCCAGAAATTCGTCTAGTTGTTTCTTCAGTTCTTGCATTTCTGCTGGTGCCAAACGGTAAGGTGCCTTGGCAATCGGTGCTTTCCCTGGCAGTAGGTGAATTCTTAATTCAACCTCTCTATCTGGCGGTAGTCCGGGTAGCTCTTCAGGAAAAACATCTGAGAATTGAGATACTATGGGAATATCCTTTAATTTTTTCCTTTAGTGTTAATGATTTTGGAAATCATATACACCAGGGATCCTTTTCTTGCATAACTTGTTGTTTTCATCACAGAGATGAATTTTGTAGATCTAGTTGGCTTATCTTCTTTAATTGTGATCTTTTCACCTTTGGTGAATTTACTTGTATTGACTTTTGATCACATAAAATACTAGCTTTATTGGTTATTAACCAATCCATTCCTAATACAATATCAAATCCAGCTAGGATCATTGGGTAAAGGTTAGCAATAAAATTATATTTCTATCTTGCTCCCTGCAAGATTTCAGTGATCTTAATGGATTCTCCATTTGCCATTTCTACTAGACACACTTGTTGATGTTTAGTTAATGGTTGATTAAGAATTTTGCAAAATGAAGTATTAATAAAACTTTATTTCGCACCAGAGTCAGATAATACTTTAGCAAAAAATCATTAACTAAAAACGTACCGGCAATCACATCCGGAAACAGCTTGGCTTCTTCTGCAGTTAGAACAAAAGCTCTAGCATTCTTAGTAGTCTTGTTGTTCATGGCTGGAGCTAGTTTCGGACAGTTCAGTTTGATATGCCCCTTTTCTCCACAATTAAAGCATATTCCATTGTTGGCTTTCTTCCTGCAGTCTTCTTCCTTGTGTCCAGGTATTTTGCAGAAGTTGCAGTATGTGGAACATCTTCCTAAATGCTTCTTTTTGCAGGACATGCAGTAAGGTGTAGAAGTGCAACCTATCTTCTTCCCACGGTTGGAATTACCGTAGTGAAATTCCTAGGTAAGTTTCTGGACTAGGTTCTTCCTCTGGTTTTCTTCTTGCGTACGTACCAATTCATCAGTCAAGGTATTTGCTAGTTCTACAGCTTCTTCTATGGTTTGTGGTCTAGCTGCCTTGACTACATGTCTAATCTCACTAATTAATCCCCAGATGTAATGGGAGATTAATATTGGTTCTGGTGAGGCTAGGGTCGGCACTATTCTAGCATATTCGAAAAATATGGTAGTGTAACCTTTACAGTCTACTCCAGTCATTCTAAGGTTTAAGAACTTATTAGCAATTTGTTCTTTTTCATTGGGAGGACAGAATTTTCTTTCGACCATGTCCTTAAACTCAGTCCATTCCATATTATAGACTCTGCCACTTCCCCTAGACTGAAGAATAGTATTCCACCATTCTAAGGGTGCATTCTTAAAAAGATTGGAAGCAAACATGATTTATCTTCCTCTGCGCACTTGTTTATTTTTAAGACGACCTCTATCTTTTCTATCCAGCGTAGAGCTGCAATGGCTCCTTCATTGCCAAAGAATTCTATTGGTTTGCAAGACCAGAATTCTTTGTATAAACAACCATATGACATGGTTCTTCTTCTTTTTGGAATAGGCACATGAAGTAACGGTCCATTGTTTATGCTGTGACTGGGTTTAGTAGGTGGTCGCTTACTTCCACTATTACTTTTATTATTTTCCGCTTCTTTAACAGTCTGGATAATATATGGCATGGCATCTCTAATTCCTTGTGTTACTATGTGTTGGATGGCACTGTTATTTATTAGGTTATCATTATTCTGGTTTTCCTGATTTTCTTTGTTTTCTATCTGGATTTACAAACAATTATCAGGTATTAATATCACAGAAAAAGATTTAATGCCAACAATTACACAAACAAACACATTGGTCAAAACCGTCGAGCATTGCGACATTTACTCTATTATATATATATATATATATATACTAGCCATTTACCCGCGCGATGCAGCGGGAGTGGCGATAATTTTCAACACTGTTTCTGTTAGTTTATCGGTTCTCTCGCGATATATTGTATCGTATGTTGTCTGTGGTCTAATAGTTTTCTTATTCGTAGCATCGATGTGGTCTACCTATACTTTACATAACTCATTTAAATTATACCAAACCCACATGGTGCTTTCAAAATGGTGCTTTTAACATGCTAAAGCACAACTTAAGTGCCCAATTCCCTGTTATTATTATCATTATTGAGTAAATACGGTTATAATGGTTATAAAATGTATTTTATGAGAAAAGAAATACAGTATTAAGGTAGTACAAAAACAAAGTTTACATAATTTTCCATAATTTTCTAGGGTACATTTTCTTGTCAACATTGCTCCTGCTATGGCTATTATTTGCTTTCGACCACCCGAAAATTGTAATCCTCTCGCCCCAGCGTGTGCATAACCTTTTGATAAGTTTGACCCGACCCGAATGGGTACCGACATTTTTTATTGGTTATTTCCGTAGTCAAATTTAGAACATTTTAAAACTATGATTATCACATAAAAGGTTGAATCATGAAATGACTACCTATTAAAAAATAAGATCAATCATCACCAGCTTTAAAACTCAAGAGTAACTCAAGTGGGCTCATGCTACAAATGACATGGGTCAAGCTTTAATGATCAAAATTGACCAAAATGCCCTTATGTTCGGATGCTAAAAGGCTAGATTTTGATAACGACATAATATAAACAAGATTATCAAAAGAAACAAACAACATTAGCCAAAGTCAACATATACGAAAACGTAAACGACCACGAAATACATTTTAGTACATCTTTCACAAAAGGATAAGTCAATAACAATGTACATCTATTACAAAAGAAGCGACTATAACATCTGCTCCTCGCTAACAAAAATAGCATCCGCAAGAAAAAAACTGCATTGCTTACAAAATGGAAGCATTATAACTGATTCAAAGGTCACCAGAACTTACCACATTTGCTGTAAGCGACCCAGCAGCCTTCAAGTAACATCATCACCATCCACCACAACTGCTCACAGTTGTTTGGTAACCAGAGATGGTCTCCCCCATTGGTAAGCATCTCCATAACGGTGTAACCCACTAAACCTGCCGAAGCAGCTTTTAGGACCCACAAGAGTAGCCGGAAAAGCGACCCAAACGTGGGAATTTAAATCAAAAACTCGAAACCACTCGTCCGTATTTTCCACAAAATGTATATGGACAAATTATTCCTTCCAAATCGCCGTCACGATGCCCTCCATTCATATCTGTTCATCATAAACATATGAACGCTTGAAATCAATACTATAGGATTAAATACATAAAGCAACTATAGATAAAAAATAACTACAAACATGAAAGTGCAATGACGTAAGCTTACCAAAGTTGGGGTGGTCCATGTGTATGTTTAGATTTTGACTTTGTTCAATGTAACATCCACGGTCAACAGCCATGTCAACCAAAGTCCTTTGCTTGATCTCCCACCCAGTTCTGATTGCATATTGTTTCATATATGATCTGGTTCTTGAGGGTGGGTGACCAAAGATACATCTCAGTTAAATCATGCAGCAAATGCTTGTTCACCACAACAAACTCACCACTGCAGACAAAAATAACTGGTTAAAGTTTTATATTATTTTTTGATATCTTTTTATGTAACAGAAATTAGCTACCTTAAAACCCGACGGCTATAGATATTGGAAGTGTAGGGCTCAAAACACTCGTTATTTCCAAGAATTTGACTTGTTGAAGCAGTTGGCATTGGTGCTACAAGTAGTGAATTTCTTACACCATTTTTGGCTATTATTGAACGGAGCACTTTCCAGTCCCACATATCTGAAGGCGTTACTCCCCACATGTCTGGTTGCAGAACTCCTAAAAAACAATTTATCATTAGTCGCTACTATTTTTATATATTTAAATAATTGAAAATCTACTTAAGTCACCAAATGCAAATATTCACCTTGCTAACATGACTTCATTGTATGTTTCATAGGTTCTTTCTTTCTCAGCCAACTCAGATCAAGCTTTCAGAGCATGGTAGTATATTGTCTCAAATATATCTTTGTTCAACTGTTGAGCCTGCAATTTTGACAGTTTTACAAAACCACCTAAATCATGTATTCATTGAAAAAATAACACAATTTTTGTAACCATATGTGATTATTATTACCTCTGTAGAATCAAATGGCATACCAAGCAGAATGAAAGTATCTGCAAAACCCTGAACACCAATGCCAACAAATTCAGCATTCAATTCCACTCATTATTATTCTAACTGATTTCAAACGGTTAAAAACACTAAATTTACCTCTCCTGTGTGCACATTGATGATATGCGGCATAAAGCTAGCGCCAACCAAGCTTGAAACCCAATCACCTGACCAAAAACAACAATCAAAGCCAGTCGTTATCGACTTAATCTACACAATTTACAGCGCGTAAACAAAACTGGATAACTTTTCACAACATTGACTTAACATTGAGACCAAACCCACATATGACACACAAAATATTCAACAAAACCCCACTGTTTGACAGACAAGAACCTGGAGCCAACAAACCAGCCCCACAACATAATAAAAGCTAAATCTTGTTTGTTTACACATATTGAGAGAGTGACACGACACTACATGCAATTATAGTTCTTCAAACCTTATTTTTGTAGAAAAGATTCAAAATATATGTTCATTCTTGCCATACATACATCAACGAATATACATATATCCCAAAAAATAAGCAAAAAAATTAGAATCATCTGTTTCAAGATTCTCCGAAATCACACACACCAACTTACACACACACAAAAAACATAGACCTTCTAGAACCATCTATTAACAACATCAAGATCTGTTCATTCAGGACCCACTTCAAATCAAACCCCTTCAAAATCTTGAAACAGAAATACCCACTTCACATTACATAAAAAGACTCCAACTTTACCAACAAAAGATGATCTTTATCACCTACAGATTCAATCTTTGTGGGTGTCGGTTGTTTTCCGGGGAAAAAAAACTATAATAAATTGTTAAACAACCTTACCGGAGTTGCCCAAATCTTCAACAAAACTTGGTTGGAAGGTTCGATCCTCCTCTCGTCTGATAGTTGTAGGATCTTAACACGTTCACCACCGGAAGTCGTAACCATCTCCGTTTTTTGTCGGAACCCTAGATCTTAACACCCTAAATTCTCACCGCCGTTGTTCAACCTTGTAACCAAAACCAAAAAGAGAAAGCTAGTGAGAAATTGTAAGATTGATCTTTACAAAGAATCAAAATTGGATGAAACTGTACCGAAAGTGAAATTTGAGAGGAGGTGACGGTGCCGAAAGTGCCACATGCGAGAACAAACCTGCAAATCGATGGGGATTTCTTCAAATCAGTCTTCATAAGTTGCGAATCTACTTGGGATTTCTTCAAATCGGTGTTCAACATGGGAGAAAGAGGGAAAAAGCCAGAGATTTAGGAGATTTAGGAGAAAAGGGGAAAAAGCAAGAGAAAAGGAGAGAGAGAGACGTGTAGATGAAAACTGATAGATCTGACAATTATTAAGGGTGTTTGAAATTTGAAATCCCACCCACAATTTTGATATCCCGCCCAACAGGTATCAGCATGTGTTGAAAAGGTTTTCAACACCTTTGTGCTTAATATGTTGTACAATGAGCTTCAAAGGCTTGTAAAGTGGCAAATGACCATTTCTATCCTTCATATATGCTTTATAAAGTAGTATAGATATATATATATATATATAGGGGGCCGCTAAAATAAGAACCACCCCCAGTTGTAAGAACCGCGAGAACCACTATCAACCAATTAGATGCTGCCATTCAAAAGGGTAATTTAGTCATTTACCATTAAATGTCATTTCCATCTCTCTCTCCTCATTTATTATGTGCCAGACCCTGTCTCTCTCACCTTTTTAATCCATTTGCCATTTTTGTATTTGTAATCCATTTGTTGTAATCTTTCTGAAACCCATCTCTCCAAACAAACACACACCCCGTCGAACCCAAACCCAAACCCCCACCGCCACACCCCCCACTCCGGCGGCTACAATTGATGTTGAAGCCCCTCATCCGCCGCCACACCCCCACTACGAATCTCACTCTCTCTCTTCTGCGACACTCTCTCCCACTTTCTCCATTTTTCTGTGTTTGTAGGGGAAATCGGGATGGATGGAGTGTGCAGATGTAGGATCAGTGGGTGTTTAGGGTTTTTCTAAGAAAGAATGAAGAAGAAAGAGTAGGGGCGGAAGGCGGTGGTGGGGGCGGCGGAAGGCGGTGGTGGGGGCGGTGGTTTGGTGGGAGTTGTGCAGAGGCGAAAGGCGGTGGTGGTTTTGTGGGGAGACCGGTGGGGGTTTTGTGCAGAGATCGGTGGTGGTTTTCTGGATGACTGGACCTTTAGTCCCCACTTGTTGATTTATCTTCTTCAATGGTGATTTTTGATGATTTTTGGTAAAGTTGTGAATGCTATTTCTTTTTGGGTTTGTTGCTACTGCCATTTTGAATGTTTAAATCGGTTTGAATGATGTTCAAGTTCCTTTTGAATGTTTAAATCGGTTTGAATGATGTTCAAGGTCCTTCTGGGTTTGATTGATGTTCATGTTCCTTCTGGGTTTGAATGATGTTCATGTTCCTTTTGAATGTATAAATCGGTTGAATCTGGTACCTTTTTGAATCGGCGGTGATGATGCAAAAAAAAAAAACGGACGATGGCGCGACAAGGATGGTGGAGGGTAGGTTTTTGAACCCGCAACCCCACTTTGCAGCCTCTGATTATCGGAAAATCTGAGCCAAAACTTCGTTTTTTTCTAGAATCCACTCGTTCTTTTTTATTTTTGTTTGTTGGGTATTTATATTTTTTTTGAGGCGTCGATGATGATAGCAAACTATCAGAGACACCTACCGAGTAACGATTTTATGGGTGCGTTCGTTTTTTGTGTAAAAAAGTTTTTGTAAAAAAAAAGTTAAAGCGTAAACTTTTTAACGTAAAACGTAAAACGTAAAAAGTTTTACGTAAAACGTAAAAAGTTTTTCGTAAATCGTAAAAAGTTTTAGGTAAAACGCAAAACGTAATTTTTTTAGTAAAACATATAAAGTTTTACGTAAAACGTAAAAAACCGGCGCGTAAAACGTAAAAAAAGGTTAATGTAAAAAACCGGCGCGTACAACGTAAAAAACCGGCGCGTACAACGTAAAAAACCAGCGCGTAAAACGTAAATAACATTAACGTAAAAATGGCGCGTGAAAAGGCCGGGCGTAAAAACGGCGCTTAAAAAACGGGGCGTGAAAAGGCCGGGCATAAAAACGTAAAACGTTAAACGTAAAAATCTGTAAATAAATCTGAATTTAAAAATGCTTAATAAAAAAACTATGTTTAAAAAATAAAAATCTAATATAATAATACAATAAAGTAATAAAAAAACAATAAACTCAAAATGACAAAATAAAGTGATTTTACTTAAATACCCTTTTGGATTAAAATATTACAGACATAATAAGACAAAAAATACTTTAATATATATATATATATATAGGGAGAGTGTAATAACCCTAAATTTAAAAATCATTATTCTAAAAACATAAAAGAATAATAATTTATAATAAACTAAACATTTATCTTATAATCCATCTTTCGGTATATCAACCAAAACTATTATTAGTATTTATAAATTACTCACTAGGAAACCTTAATTAAGACACCCAAGTAATTCCGTACAAACCCTAGAATTTTCAGAATTTTTAGAATCAGGATTAGGGCCCCTAAAACTCAGGGGGGTATTTCCTACTTGATGATTATCCTAATAACTTGCTGTCGAAGTTAAAATTTTAAAATCTGTCGACTCAGCTAGGCTAGTCCCACACGTGGCCACCCTATACGGAGTTCATGACCCTTACGGACCGTAAGGGTTATTTGTTACGGTCCGTAAGGGGGGGTAAATTTCGACTATAAATACAGAACATTGGCACTCACTTTCTGGTGTTCATTCGACGAAGAAATTCGTTTCAGGCTTCGAGTTATCGTCTGATTATCACAATTAACACACACGAAACACTAATTAAGTATAGCGGGGTGCTGCAGATCAGGGTATTAACTCAATCGCTGATACGATTCAATGTCCGATTGATTGAAATCAATCCAATGGATGTTTAAGTGCTGCCCACATTAGGGTGATGCTTTGTCATTAGTCGTGATTTCGACCGGATGTTGAGTGCCACCCGAATTCGGGGAATACTCTGTCCTTCGTTGTGAATCCGATGGATGTTTAAGCATAGCACTTTGTCATTCGTTGTGAGGGTTGATCTCGTGAGTTATCGTAAATGCTATATTAAGTTACTACCCTAGTTTGTATGCATGTTATTTAAATTAGGTTAAAAGACTAATCAGTTGTCTAAACTCTGCCCGTATAAATCTGAAATATTATCATAAGGTAGCATCACTTTGGAATTATTAAGGTACGGATCCTTACCCCACTCTTTATTGCTTCATATTCAAATTGTTATAAACCACTAAATTACTATATCTTTTAAAAACTCCTCACGTCTTTGATTATCGATTCATTTGACAGTCCGTTCGATTCCTATTCTAATCATTTGATTTAGCTTTCATGTCATGCGATAGTATTATGTTGTTATACTCATTATCGCATGTTCCAATATATGTTCCGGTTTGTTATGAAAATAAGTTTTATAAGTTATGTGAATAAGACCATTTGTACTCTGATACCCTGAGTATCGCTTCTCGTGGAGTGTCCCACGAGCATGTTGTTGCGGCATCGACATCATGTGCTCCACCCGTGACGGAGAGATTAGTTCACGGCGTCTCTTAAGTACAAGTGTGGTACATAAGGCTATTAGGAGGCGTATGGATCGATCCTAGGATTTAAGTTAAGGAGGTGGATAACGGGTATGCCAACTCGCCATCTCATGTGATAATTATGCAGGAGTAGCTACCTGTGTATTGTCACGTTTTAAGTTTGCTCATGGGTACCTCCGTAAGATATGATTATGAAATTATGTTCTTGCATCGTATCATTTTCGAATAAAGTTCCATCCGGATAATACTTCATATAAAGCGTTATTTGTTCTTTGAGCCTATAATTCCGTACTGAGCATTCGGCTCATTCTGTAAACTTTTTGTATATACAGGTCCACAGGTTAGTTTAGGCGGGGAAAAGAGAGAAGAATAAAGCCTAGGAATAAATCTGAAGATGTTAGTTAATTAAGTCTAATGTCTCCGCTTGTATATTAACCTTAAATGTGGTTGTATCCTTGTCCAATAAATAAATAAATGAAATTATGACTTTTGTTTATGATACTGTTATTGTGACACGTCAGCCCTTCCGGGTTGGGGTGTTACAGCTATGGTATCATAGCAAAGGCTCTTTCCTGTAGAAAACTTGAAGATAGTAATAAAAACCTGTGAGGAATGGGTAGATATTTATGATAGGATTCAACTTGGTCTCTTATTTGGTTTAATTCCTATGTCTATTCTTATAGATGCCTCCTCGTCGTCCGCTACGTAGGAGTACTCGTACTAACCATGTGCGTAACAACACTTATTCGAATGAGACTCCAGTTGATCCAAACGTAATTAATGCTATCAACCAGGCTGTTGCCGGGTTGCTTCCAAACCTTGTTGCTCAAACAGCTGAGGCCGTTATTCAACAAACTCGTCATCCAGAACGTAATAACACGAATCCAATCTCTGGTGAAGAAATTCGTGAAAATACCACGAACCATACTACCTATAGTATAGACATATGGATCTCTAAATTCCAAAAACAAAAGCCGAAATCCTTTAGTCACGCTACTAATCCAGTCGAAGCAGGAAACTGGATAGCTCATGTTGAAAAGATATTCGGAGTTCTTGGAGTTCCGGAGCAATACAAAGTTAGACTGGCTACCTACAAACTTGAAGATGACGCACAAACTTGGTGGGAAGGATATAAGCAAGTTAAAGGAGGGGATGATTTTGACGCTAATCTTTAATGGGTCGACTTTCGCAACATCTTTTACGACAAGTATTTTTCGACCGCTGATAAAGAAGCTTATATCAGGGAGTATGCAGTGATTCGACAGGGGAATGATGAACCAACCTCTGAGTTCATTACTCGATTTTCATGGTTGGCTAGTATTGTAGGAGACGTTGCAGGATCAGCAGAAGTCCAGGCAGAAAAATGCATGTGGGCAGTCAATGATCGAATTCGGAAGTCGATCATGTACATGAAATTTAAGGATATCACCGAAGTTGCTGATGCAATCAAAACTTTTGAATTCGAGAGGAAAGAATTTTTATCTCGAACTGAGGATAATAAGAAGAGAAACAGGGAAGGACAATTTAAGCAGGCAATCGGCCAATCATCCACTACGCCACAGCATCAAGACCGCAAAGTGCAAGGAAATCAAAACTCTGGAAATCAGGCACGTCCATGGCAACCTAGACTGCAAAACCCGAGGCTTGCTCCAAACCAAATTCAGTTGTATGCAGAACCTATTCGAGCTCAACCACTGAATCAACATGTAAACCTGAATCAGATTACATATCCTCTATGTAATACTTGTGGTAAGAGACATCAGGGCGTATGTCACCGAAGTACAGGAGCATGCTTTAGATGTGGCCAAACTGGACACATGATCAAGGAGTGTACAAAGAAAGACATTAAGAAGAATGACTAACCCAATGTTGGAGGAAGAGTTTTCGCACTTTCTGCTACTGACGCTGCTAATGTCCCAGGTACTGTATCTGGTGAACGTAGTATCTATGTGTTATTCGATACAGGAGCGACCCATTCTTTAGTATCCCACTTGTTTACTAAGTACCTTCCGATAAGACCAACTCTCTTAAATCATACTTTAACCATTTCCACTCCCATGAAAAATTCATCCGTAATCACTTACGTATATAAAGATTGTCCGATCCGTATTGAATCTATTGTGTGTAAGGCAGACCTATTTCCAATACATATGTGTGACTTTGATGTTATTCTAGGGATAGATTGGTTGTCTCGACATCACGTAACTATAGATTGTCACTTCCGCCGTGTTATTTTCGGTAATCTTCATCATCCTGATATTATATATCAGGGAACTCAAGCTCATAAATCTCTTAAAATTATCTCTGCACTTAAGGCTCGAAAATTTTTATCAAACGGTTGTGCTGGATTCCTAGCATCGATTAAGGATACTTCTGCTAGTGTTAAGAGTATCGATAACCACTCCGTTGTTCGTGAATATCCTGATGTATTTCCGAATGAACTACCGGGATTACCACCCGACCGTCAGGTAGAATTCACCATCGACTTGATCCCTGGTGCCGAACCTATTTCTAAAGCTCCATACCGTATGGCTCCAATGGAACTGAAGGAGTTGAAGGAACAATTGCAAGAATTGTTAGATCTAGGATTCATAAGACCCAGTGTTTCACCTTGGGGTGCTCCGGTCTTATTTTTGAAAAAGAAAGACGGTAGTATGCGTTTATGTATTGACTACCGAGAATTGAACAAGATTACTATTCGTAATCAGTATCCTCTGCCTCGCATTGATGATCTCTTTGATCAACTTCAGGGGGCTCAGTTCTTTTCAAAAATAAATCTGAGGTCCGGGTACCATCAGCTAAAGATCAAAAATGATGATGTTCCCAAGACAGCCTTTCGTACTCGATATGGTCATTACGAATTTTTGGTTATGCCCTTTGGGTTAACTAATGCACCTGCAGTCTTCATGGATTTGATGAATCGCGTATTTCACAAATTCCTAGATAAATTCGTTATTGTCTTTATCGATGACATTCTGGTATATTCCAAGAGTCGTGAAGAGCATGAAGCACATCTACATGTAGTACTTGGAACCTTGCGGCATGAGAAGTTGTACGCGAAGTTTTCCAAATGTGACTTTTGGCTTAGACAAGTGGCATTTCTAGGTCATGTCATATCAGCAGAGGGAATTATGGTAGACCCAACAAAGGTTGAAGCTATTACAAAATGGCCAAGACCCACTTCTGTGACCGAAATACGAAGTTTCTTGGGTCTTGCTGGCTATTACCGAAGATTTGTTGAAAGGTTCTCGGTAATTGCTTTACCACTCACAAAACTCCTAAGGAAAGGGGTGAAGTACTCATGGAATGAGGAACAAGAGAAAAGCTTTGAAGAATTGAAGAAACGACTCGTATCCTCTCCGATACTCGCTCTCCCTTCTGGATCAGGAGGTTACCAAGTCTATAGTGATGCCTCAAAGAAAGGATTAGGTTGTGTGCTAATGCAACATGGGAAGGTTATCGCTTATGCCTCCCGTCAGTTAAAGCCTTATGAAGTTAACTACCCTACACATGATTTAGAACTAGCCGCAGTAGTCTTTGCACTTAAGATTTGGCGACACTATCTGTATGGTGAGAGTTGTGACATCTTTACCGACCACAAGAGCCTCAAGTATATATTTACGCAGAAGGAGCTAAATATGAGGCAAAGAAGGTGGTTAGAAATTTTAAAAGATTACGACGCAAATATTCAATACCATCCAGGTAAAGCCAATGTTGTAGCTGACGCATTGAGCCGAAAGAATTCCGGGACTATATCTTGCTTACAAATTCAGCCTCGTATTAGGAGGTATCTCGAAAGAATGAACATTTGGCTTCAGGTTAGTAAATCTGATGGATATCTAGCTAGAATGCAGATTGAACCCGACCTCATATCACGGATCAAAGTTGCACAGAAGCAAGATGGAGAACTTTGGGCAATTGTGCAAAATCTCGAGGTGGGTAAGCAATCTGAATTTAGTATAGACTATCAGGGGGTGATTTGGTGCGGCAAAAGACTTTGTGTACCCGATGACTCCACCCTTCGTGAGTCATTGTTAGCCGAAGCTCACAGCTCACCATTTTCAATTCACCCAGGATCTACCAAGATGTATAGAGACTTAAGACAGAACTTCTGGTGGAATGGCATGAAGGAAGACGTTGCTCGATACGTAAGTAAATGCCTCACTTGCCAACAAGTGAAAATTGAACACAAACGAGCAAGCGGTCTGTTGCAGCCATTGGATATTCCCATATGGAAGTGGGATGAGATCACAATGGATTTTGTTACCGGTTTGCCTAAGACTTTCAAGAAGAATGATGTGGTATGGGTTGTTGTCGATAGATTGTCAAAGTCAGCACATTTTCTACCAATTCAGCAAGGATTTTCGGTTAATAAGTTATCCGAAATATTTCTTCAAGAAATTATTCGACTCCATGGCACACCATCTTCCATTGTTTCCGATAGAGACCCACGTTTCACCTCACGATTTTGGAAAGGTTTTCAGGCAGCTTGGGGTACACGACTGAAGTTTAGTACGGCTTTCCATCCACAAACAGATGGGCAGTCGGAATGCACGATTCAGACCTTGGAAGACATGCTCCGAGCATGTGCACTTGAATGGTCTGGAAACTGGGATGAATATCTATGTCTTGTTGAGTTCGCTTACAACAATAGTTGGCAAGCAAGTATTAGCATGGCACCTTTTGAGCTTTTGTATGGTCGGAAATGTCGAGCACCAATATGCTGGGATGAAGTTGGAGAAAAGCTTATTGAAGGACCAGAATTAGTTCAGATTACAAATGAAAAAGTCACTATGGCACGAGAAAAACTAAAAGAAGCTCAGAGAAGACAAAAGAGCTATGCAGATCAAGATAGACGACCACTCGAATTTAAAATTGGTGACCACGTATTCTTAAAGGTATCACCTTGGCGTGACGTTCGTAGATTTGGAATTAAAGGGAAGCTTAGTCCCCGTTTCATCGGTCCGTTTGAAATCCTTGAAAGAATTGGAGAAGTATCATATCGACTGGCTTTACCGCCTCAACTCTCTCACGTTCATAACGTTTTTCATGTCTCCTCGTTAAGAGGATATAATTATCATCCACTCCATGTCATTAGTTATCCGTTACTTACAATTCACGAAGATTTGTCCAACGAAGAGGAACCAGAAGCCATCTTAGATCGACAAGAAAGGGTTTTGCGTAGGAAAGTAATTCCGTTTGTTAAAGTCCTTTGGAAAAATCACTCTGAACACGAAGCAACATGGGAATCTGAAGAATCTATTCGCTCTCTATACCCTAATCTATTCTAACAATAGAATTTTAGTCGAAGTAACGGTAAATCTTGCTCTTTGATATATGTTCAATTGCTTCTGTTTGCGGTCATTCATGCTTTACCTTATGTGAATATATTTTAGCTATGATTAAGCATATCTATGTAGGAGAGACCAGTACCAATAGTCACTCTAGTATCTGTAAGTCTCCATTGACTTTTCGTACGGTAAGATATTTTATTAAAATGCGTTATAGGAAGATCATTAGGGCACATATGTAAGGTAATTGACAATTATGGTCATGCACGTAAAATACACATGAGTGTTTAGGAGATTCTTGTTATATAAGTTAGTAACTCTGCTATGAAAGTTCCGTTTCCGTTACTTATGCGATATGTTATATTTTTATTTGAAAAATTTCGAGGACAAAATTTCTTTTAAGGGGGTAATAGTTGTAATAACCCTAAATTTAAAAATCATTATTCTAAAAAAATAAAAGAATAATAATTTATAATAAACTAAACATTTATCTTATAATCCATCTTTCGGTATATCAACCAAAACTATTATTAGTATTTATAAATTACTCACTAGGAAACCTTAATTAAGACACCCAAGTAATTCCGTACAAACCCTAGAATTTTCAGAATTTTTAGAATCAGGATTAGGGCCCCTAAAACGCAGGGGGGGTATTTCCTACTTGATGATTATCCTAATAACTTGCTGTCGAAGTTAAAATTTTAAAATCTGTCGACTCAGCTAGGCTAGTCCCACACGTGGCCACCCTATACGGAGTTCATGACCCTTACGGACCGTAAGGGTTATTTGTTACGGTCCGTAAGGGGGGGTAAATTTCGACTATAAATACAGAACATTGGCACTCACTTTCTGGTGTTCATTCGACGAAGAAATTCATTTCAGGCTTCGAGTTATCGTCTGATTATCACAATTAACACACACGAAACACTAATTAAGTATAGCGGGGTGCTGCAGATCGGGGTATTAACTCAATCGCTGATACGATTCAATGTCCGATTGATTGAAATCAATCCAATGGATGTTTAAGTGCTGCCCACATTAGGGTGATGCTTTGTCATTAGTCGTGATTTCGACCGGATGTTGAGTGCCACCCGAATTCGGGGAATACTCTGTCCTTCGTTGTGAATCCGATGGATGTTTAAGCATAGCACTTTGTCATTCGTTGTGAGGGTTGATCTCGTGAGTTATCGTAAATGTTGTATTAAGTTACTAACCTAGTTTGTATGCATGTTATTTAAATTAGGTTAAAAGACTAATCGGTAGTCTAAACTCTGCCCGTATAAATCTGAAATATTATCATAAGGTAGCATCACTTTGGAATTATTAAGGTACGGATCCTTACCCCACTCTTTATTGCTTCATATTCAAATTGTTATAAACCACCAAATTACTATATCTTTTAAAAACTCCTCACGTCTTTGATTATCGATTCATTTGACAATCCGTTCGATTCCTATTCTAATCATTTGATTTAGCTTTCATGTCATGCGATAGTATTATGTTGTTATACTCATTATCGCATGTTCCAATATATGTTTCGTTTTGTTATGAAAATAAGTTTTATAAGTTATGTGAATAAGACCATTTGTACTCTGATACCCTGAGTATCGCTTCTCGTGGAGTGCCCCACGAGCATGTTGTTGCGGCATCGACATCATGTGCTCCACCCGTGACGGAGAGATCAGTTCACGGCGTCTCTTAAGTACAAGTGTGGTACATAAGGCTATTAGGAGGCGTATGGATCGATCCTAGGATTTAAGTTAAGGAGGTGGATAACGGGTATGCCAACTCGCCATCTCATGTGATAATTATGCAGGAGTAGCTACCTGTGTATTGTCACGTTTTAAGTTTGCTCATGGGTACATCCCTAAGATATGATTATTAAATTATGTTCTTGCATCGTATCATTTTCGAATAAAGTTCCATCCGGATAATACTTCATATAAAGCGTTATTTGTTCTTTGAGCCTATAATTCCGTACTGAGCATTCGGCTCATTCTGTAAACTTTTTGTATATACAGGTCCACAGGTTACTTTGGGCGGGGAAAAGAGAGAAGAATAAAGCCTAGGAATAAATCTGAAGATGTTAGTTAATTAAGTCTAATGTCTCCGCTTGTATATTAACCTTAAATGTGGTTGTATCTTTGTCCAATAAATAAATAAATGAAATTATGACTTTTGTTTATGATACTGTTATTGTGGCACGTTAGCCCTTCCGGGTTGGGGTGTTACAGAGAGGATCATGAGAAAACTAGATATAAATGAGAAAACTAGAAAACTAACTAAAAACCACTAAAAATGAGGGGGGAGAATTTTAATGAAGGAGGGGTAAAATTGGAAAAAATATATATAATTTTTCAAACATTTCCCATTTCTCCATACGTTATCATTTTAAAACAAAAATGGCACCATAAGATCACAAATTTTTGTATCTTTCATTCAAGTATATTCGAGCATATTTTTTATCACATAAAAAAAGATTTATGGTGTCATCTTGTTTTCAATACTATTAGTATAGTAGTGCACATGTGCAATATAACATGTACTACAATTGCATTACATGCTTAAAATTAGCTTTTTGAGTCTAGTTTAGCTTTTAGGGTTAGTTTTTTTGGAGGTTTAGGATTAGGATTAGGTTTTTGGGTGTGGGGGGGAGGGGGTTTAGGTTTTTAGGGGGTGGGGGGTTAGGTTTTTTTCGGGTTTATGTTTAGGGTTTAGTTTTAGGTTTTCGGGAGGGTGGGGGTGGGGGGGTTTAGGTTTTTGAGGGGTAGGGGTGGGGGGGTTTAGGTATTTGGGGGGTGTCGGTGGGGGGTGGGTTAAGCTTTATGTATTAGTCCATACATAAAAAGTATCGATTTTTCTATAAAAAATTGTAAAAAAAAATGGTATGTTTTTAGGTTTTTTTTAGGCTGTTTTGGTTAGTTTTTTGGTTTTCTCATTTAAACTAGTTTTCTCATGATCCATCCCCTATATATATATATATATATATACAGGGGAATGCTAAAATGAGAACCACCTCGACTTGTAAGAACCGTGAGAACTACACCGTAGGGGGCGCGGTGGACCAAATTTTTTTTTTCATAACCGTAGATGCATGTATTATAACAACATTTGTAAAAAAAAATTTAAATTTTTTTTTTCGTGTGTGTAGTTTTGAGCACCACAAGTTTGTGTTTACGGGTACTGTAAATTTAACCGGAAAATTTGCGGTACCCGTAAACACAAACTTGTGGTGCTCAAAACTACACACACGACATTTTTTTTTTGAATTTTTTTACAAATGTTGTTATAATACATGCATCTACGTTTATGAAAAAAAAATTTGGTCCACCTCGCCCCGGATCAAGTAGTTCTCACGGTTCTTACAACTCGAGGTGGTTCTCATTTTAGCGGACACACACACACATATATATATATAGGGAGAAGATCATGCGAGAACCACCTCTTATTGCGAGAACCGCGAGAACCAATGTGAACACAACCAAAAATGCCTAAAAATAGCTAAAAATCACACAAATTTTTTTTAATATTTTTTATATAAAAATCGCTACTTTTCGAAGCAAAAAAAAATTAAAATTTTTTTGTTTAAAAAAAAAAAAAATTTTGGCACTAAAAGTAGCGATTTGAGCATAAAAATATTAAAAAAAAGAATTTTAGATTTTTTTTTATTTTTTTAGATTTTTTTAGTTTTTTGGGGGTTTAGGTTTTAGCATTTTAGCTTGGGGGGGGGGGGGGGGTTAGGTTTTTGGGGGGTGGGGGGGGGGGGTTTAGGTTTTTTTTTTTTTTTGGGGGGGGGGGGGTTTGGTTTTTTGGGGGTTTTAGTTTTTAGCATTTAGCTTAGGGGGAGGGGGGGTTAGGTTTTTTTTTTGGGGCGCGGGGGGGTTTAGGTTTGGGGGGGGGGGTGGGGGTTAGGTTTTTTTTAGCTATTTTAGGTTGTGTTCACATTGGTTCTCGCGGTTCTCGCAATAAGGGTGGTTCTCGCATGAACTCCTCCCTATATATATATATGCATCTATTACAAACTGCAACTAGAATTTAAAACACACTACTAGTTATGCATCAGTACGTATTAGGTTATCTATATTAGTTGTGTTTTTTTTTCAAACTACACGCATCTATATATATATATATATATATTATTTCTAGGGGTTCATCCAGTATTGCATAATTCGCTCGGCGTATTTCCAAACGGGCTTTTCCCGTATTTGTCTTATTCTTTCTCCTTCATCTACTAACTCCTCACCAAATGTGCGGAGTTCCTGCACATTTTTGGTACTCATGGGTGGTGGTGGTGCGGGTATTGGGTCAGGGAATTGTGGTACGGGTTCTCCATATGGGTATGGGTTTTCTAGTATTTCCCGAACATACTGATCGACATCCCAATATGGATCTAGAGGGTCAAGGTTGGGATATGGTGCTATAGGGTTAGGTATGGGTTCCTCCTGTGGGCTATGTTCATCCTCCCATGGGTCATAAGCTAGAGGATTGGGTGCTGGGATTCTAGGGATTTCGTCTTGGTCAAAGGCGGATATGGAAACATGTTCTCCTCGGTTGGGTTCTATTTCCATAGGTTGAGTTGGGAATAGTGGTAGTGGTTGTGGTGCCATTATCTGGTCTAGGTTTGGGTCTGCTGCAGTGGTGGCTAATATGTGAAAGTTGGCTAGTCGCCTATTGATTATGTCTTGGGTCTGGGCGTTCATCTCCTTATTTGCTGCTGCTAAAGCCCTTTGTTGTTGTAATTTCCTCATTCGTTTCCTACGCTCATGTGCTCCCCAACTGAACCATCCTCTCTTTTTCATAGGAAATGGTTCTTCGAATTGCGCCTTCAAGATGAATATCCCATCTTCGGTGTCAGCTTAATCCCCGAAGGAGTACGCTGGGAGGAAGTTCCTTCATCTCTAGGAGAATTAGAGAGGTGACGATAGGCGTCAGATGGTCCTTGATCACTCATACTGTAAACTAACAGATTGTCAAATAACGCAAAACAATAATATACAGACATGCACGTAATCACATAGATTATTTCCTAACATAATTAAAATTTTGGTGTTAGCAGAACACTTCTGTGGCTGAAACCAGTGGCTGTAGCTCTGATACCACCTTTTGTCGCAACCCCCGACCCCTGCC
Source organism: Helianthus tuberosus (assembly GCA_030545235.1). NCBI lineage: Eukaryota > Viridiplantae > Streptophyta > Magnoliopsida > Asterales > Asteraceae > Helianthus > Helianthus tuberosus. The sequence continues at coordinate 28,290,372 of CM060419.1, forward strand.
CCGGAAGGCGGGCAGCCGCGAGCTCGCAGAGCTGGTGGTGTCGGTGTTTATTAATTTGGCAGCGGAAATTTCATCAGAACCGTAGTTAGGAAATAGTTTATCAGAGTAAAACACCACAATTTTATAATAATAAATACATGGGAAAATCCCAAGTTTCTATTACAATCTGTTTATAGGGATAAACCCTAATTTATTAAAGTAAAACTTCTTCTTTATTTAGGTAACTTTTATAGTCACTTTTCCAAGCCTTCAGTGCTCTCCAGCTAGCTTCTATTTTGGCTTTCACATTTTGTTACCTGAAACGTGTTTAAAACATTTTTGTCACTGGAAAATACTAGTGAGTGAATCCCAGTTTAATCAAAAAAAGTTTTATCAGTTTAAAGCATTGAGGGCAACCTGCAATTACATTTGTTTACATCTACTTTAATTACCACCCACGTACTGTCAATCCTGACTTGTGGTCATGCTACTACTCACAGTGTAGTAACAAGTTATGTATACAAAACCCCAACATACCGACGATAATTGTAGAATTACAAATACTCAGTCACTGTTAATTATAATGTAAAACAATTGAGGTTTTGTAAAAATAGTTTACAAAAAGAGGAATTACTCACAAAAAGGTTTACACAAAAAGAAGGATTACTCATATTGCTAATTTAGGTATTTCCTTGTGACTTCCTGGTTATAATCTATTAAATTAAACAATGCACACGTGTTAGTATAATAACCCAATTTTACATTAGCTATACCCTACCCGAGACAGAACTCCAATGACTGAGTCAGGAAGAGCCTTGACATGTGTTACAGAGTACTAGATCAGCCGGGCAGCGTAACTAATACGTAACCGGGGGTTATGATACTTACATCGAGGCAGAGCTTTGCTATTTAGTGGGTATTATGCCCGAGAATTATAATTACTATTCAGAATTTTGAGAGAGATCGAGAATTTGAACGGTTTCTCAACTGAAGCCGATGGCTTCTATTTATAGGGCTGATCCAGGGCTTTCTCGTGCCCCGCGAAAGAAACAAGAGGGGCTGTCGCGCCCCGCCAGAGCCTCTAGGGTAGGCCCTAGGGTTTCTGAGTTGACCACTAGACTCGACACGACTGGGACACGTGGCGTCCTTGGGTTGCGCCTGATGTCAAGAGGGTCACGACCCGCGAGTGAAGTGGCCAAGGGGGTCGCACCCCGTGAGCGCCCCCTATTTCCTGTTTTTCTTGATTTTTCTAAAAATAAAGTATTTTATGGCTGTTTTTCGTACATGGGGTGTATTTTAGGACGTATAGGGGTGTTTTAAGATTTTAGGAGAGTTGTTATACAAAGTATGTATACAAATGTATTATCTATTTCTAAGTACTCGTTTATGACACTAAGTTATTTGTGGTTTCATGGGTCCCAATTTGCCCATTAGAATCAATAACGAGAGTCTTAGATGCGTAGATATGATAGCCTAAGTTTATGACGAATAATCATGGTCCGATTATCATCACAAATTCAGCCATGTTTATATAGATATATACATTTATATAGTTATAATATTATCCTAAAATTAAGTCAATCATAGATATTATAGATTATCATGTAAGTCTAGCATGGAGGTTTAACCTCATTGTATGATGCACCACTACACAAATCATCACAAGGATGATTCGGAGGGTCATGAATAACAAGAATTAAAATCTAACTAATGCGTGCTCAAGTGACCAAGTAAATCCTAACCCGGGTGAGCCAACACAACATGGAAAGGTAATCCTAAGTGTCGGAGGCTAGGCGGGGCTATGTTACTTTGATACTAGGAAGTCACTTGAGTGTTTATACACAAGTTCACAAGTGAGGAGTTGAACTAGATTAGAAAGTCCAAGCTCCCATGGTTCACACTTCACAAGTCACAAGTTCATCATATGGAAGATGATTGTGGATTCGTTTCCGGATCGATTCCATAACTCCGATGAGTGCGTAGATCTCGTAACACGTGGGGAATCCGTGTACGAGAGTGGATCAGACAAGAACAAGCTAATTCAAATATGTTTTCTATTGATGATTGACAGCTACAATACCTTGAAAACAATCTGCAAGGGTTTCTCTCTCAAATTCTCCAGAAGTTCTAAAATGACAAGACAAGTCTACTATTTAAAGCCCATGTCCATCCTCTCCAACTTATAAGTCCTTTCGTGAGGATGGACTTTTCGTGATGATGGACTTTCATGAGGATGGACTCCAAACTAAGAGTGTACACTATATTTCATATGATAACACTTCTAAACCTTTTCTTGATCATTTCTCAACTACGATACGTGATTGATGGAAGCAATAGATATATGCACTCACAGACTCCCCCTTGGATATTGCTGCATCAATCTCGTAGCTTTCTATCTTCTCTCTAAGTCTTCTAGAAGCTTTAACAGTTTCAGCACCACAAACTCCCCATTGCTCCAACAAGCTCTTCTTGAATCTGCGACATGCTTTAACAGCTCCCTCTTTCGGTAGATTCTCTCTCTAGGCTCCCCCTTTCTTTAAGCTTCTGGCTTTTCAGGATCGTCACCTGGTTCCATCACTGCAAGCTCCCCTTTGCTTTGAGCTTTTCTTCAGACTCCCCCTTAGCCTCAGCTATCATGATCGTAATCTAGCTTTCATAAAAAAATGACAATTAAAGATTAATATATCCTAGTATCGAAACCTGGCTCTATGAAAACAATTTGACAGTTTTAAAAAATCCAGGATTGTATAGTGGCTCTCTCCCCCTATCAAATAATTATATATCTGACATTGAATGTATCCAACTACCAAGACCCTCAAAAATTATCATCTAAGTCCAAATTAATGACCTTGGAGATTTCACAAACGGTTTTTGATTTTTCTTTTAAAACCTCAAGTTTCAAATTAATGAACTTGTTTATTTTTAGAAACATGTTTAGCATACTTAGATTTTGAAACTCAACCTTCAGACATCGGTTGTCGAAAATAAAGTAGAAACAAAATCTTTTTGTATTTTTCAAAGTTTATGCTAAAACACACTCAAAATCTTTTTGTACTTTTTCTGTAATGAAAATCAATAAAGAAATATTTACAAACATATTTTTGTTTGAGTTCGCGCCAGAGGATCATATCAGTTTATGACAAATCACTAACACCATTGACCTTTTATAGACTTTAAGTTTTAAACGATTCACTTAAATTGTCAGTAAACTAATCCACTTAAATTTTCACACAAACTTCAGTTGATTCGAGATACGAGATTAATGTTTTAAGCACTTAACTTATTTGTGTGTCCCACCTCAGAATATACTTCCATATCAAGATTCCCTAGGTTCAGTCTTACAGGTGAATATACCTAAATGATATCTATCTCTGGGTTAGTGCGAAGCCTTGAGAGCTCAGGTATGAAATATCGTTCAGTCAAAGAGATGAAGGCTTAGGTGTGTTCCACTTAGGAATCTTCTTTACAATTGCATTTGATATATATCTTTCGATATTTTCTCAATTTTTATGCAGAGGGAAAGTCTTAAGCACGCAAAGTATATATACGAGGTCTAGGCCATTGCTAACGCAAAATCAAAAGACCAATTATAATACCCCAAATATCAATAAGTATAAAGACCTAATATCTCAGAATCAGGCAATCTCTCAAACGAAATTTCGGACTACTAAGTCCATATATCCGAGAGATGTTCCCCACGAGATAAGAAAGTTATAGATTTGTGTTTATATCTCGAAATCAATCTACTAAATGTGTAAAAACCTACTGGCATATCATCAATGAGACCGTTTATCACATTTAACTTTCCATTTCTTTAGCATGTTGTGATTGTCTACTGATGTACTATCATTTCCTATTTTTACACAAAAACTCTTTTTCATTTTCTATTGTTTTTGGCTTTTCCAAATTTTCAAATGTTTTTGTATTTTCAAAATTTTTACTCCCCCTAAAATCTAAAACATTTAAACAATTTGATAACCCGATGCAAATAGCTTCATCTCGCCGTCCATTTTCTGCTTTGCATGCTATGTTTTTCTCATAAACACCCCCATGATTAACAAAACATTGATTTTTTTTGACAATGTGATGCTTAATTTGTTTAACCAATTGTGAGAAACTTGGTTTACCAGGTTTTGTTTGTTCAGCCGTGAGGGTTTCGGTGTATTCACTTAAAAACAATTTTTTTCAATTTTTTTTTATTTTTCACAATAAAACAAACAATTTTTCCATTTTAATTGTTTTTATATTTTTAGGATTTTTCGTTTATGTTTTATTTATTTACAAAAACAAACAAACAGTCCCTGAATTCAGCCACATGGATTTGCCTCCTCCCGTGTCAGGCTGCTCCTCTCTGCTTTTTGACATTCAACAACCTTCTTGAGCAACTGCACATTCATTTAACTCAATTACTTAAATAATGCAATCCAGGCCTATTTGACCTTGGGTACTGTGACACAATAAGAGTTGTTCAACTTCGGAAAATCTTTGTCATTTTCAACAAACACTTTTTCTTTCTTATTTTCAACCTGCTTGGTTGAATAGATTTTCCGTTTATTATCACTCACAGAAGTCTTTTGTTTCTTGACCACACAAACTTGTCCTTTTGAAACATTCCTTTGATAAAATCTTGAATCGCTTTAAATGTTTCATTTTGATAAATCAACTCTTGGTTTCCAAACTGGTTTGGTTTTGTCAAATCAGCCGTTGTTTCTAATTTTGTTTAGTCTCAAATCTGGGTGTTTTTGGTTACCAAGTTTGTTGTGATTTAAACTTGGTTGACTTCTGATTCACAGCCTCAACCTTCTTTTTCTCTTGAACAACATCAGCAGGCTTCGGATTTGGACATTTGCGACCAACATGTCCAATTTGACCACATTTAAAACACGTTTTCTTCGAAACATCTTTAGCCTGCTGTTGATGTGTTCTTCTGAGCACAGAACTCCTCATTAGTCTGTCGACTAAATCTGAGTTCATTCTCCTCTTCGGAACTTGTTCTATGAACAAAGTTCGTCCTTTTCTGAAAATTTTCATTTTCAGCCCGTTTCTTTTGATTTTGTTTCTTTTTATAACCCAACCCAGCCTTTGTGTTTTTCTTTTTGTAAATATTTTTGTTATAAAAAGTTTTCTGCTCACTTTACCGGCAAATTTTGCAATTTCAAAATTTTCAATTTATACCAGTTTGAAAACTTTGTCAATTTTATCTGCAATCACATTCTGAATCAGAAATTCAATATCTGAGAATAATTTGTTCGATCCAATCATGTAATATGCCAATCCTATTGAATCATAATTCACATTTTTCTCAGATTTTGAATTTTTAAGATAACTTTCATGAAAACTTTCCTCATTTTCATCTTGTGATTCGGACTTATCTATTTTAGTAGAATCATCTTTCAAAACACTTTCAATGACCTTACCTACCACCTCTGAATCACTAACATCATCAGATTTGGACTAGGTGACATCAATGTTATCTTGCAATTGATCAACCATGTCGAATGTTTTTGCCACCTTCTCGTCATCATAGGATGTAAACTTTTTTCTCAACCGGTGGTGGAACCTGATGATATTCTGAGCCAATTCCTTTCTTGATGAAGCATCATAACTGTGTAATTTGTTATTATCTTGTTCTAATTCAACCATTTTTCGTTTAAGCTTAACAACTTCATCAATAAACTGATTAACAACTTGTTATTTTATTTCATATTTATTTTTAAGTGTTTGTGACGTTTTACAATATTGAGCAAGTCTAGCTTGAATAAGCTTCATTTGGCTTTTCACAGCTTCATATGATTCTTTTGTTACTTGATATGAAATTTTAGTTGAATCATTTTCCTTTTTCATTTCTTGAACATTATTTTCTTTTTGTAAACATTCTTCGCTCATTGCTGAACACTTTTGTCTCAAAATTTCATTTTCTTTTTCAAGAATCTTACATTTTTGTGTCAGCTCTTCATCCTTTTGTTTCAAAACTTTTTCATTTTCAAGCATTTCTTTGCACTTTTCTTTGAAAAATCTTTCAATTTTAGTAAATTCCATATCTCTGGTTTTAAATTTTTCATCCTTTTCAGTACAAGCACTGCAAGTTTCCATGCATTTCTTGCACTGCTCATCAGTTTTATTATCAATCTTATTTAACGATTCAGAAGATTCAGTTTGAGTTATTACCTCAGTTTTATCTGGCACCTTGACTTCTTCTACCGTCTATTTCTGATCTTCATCAATCACCTGTTGTTTTTCATCAACAACTTCCAATTTTTCATCACTTGGATTATGATATGTATAAAATGAAATTAAAGAGTTTTAAACTCATAACTTGGTGGGAATCAATCTTAACACAAACCCACAACTATAGGTTAAGCTGTGAGCTTGATGAATTCAAGATTCCACCAAGTTTTAGCAAAGAAAGTGATGTTACAAGAACATTAAACAAAACAGAAAATACCATTCACTTTGGAACTCAAATATGGTGAGGTTTCACCTTAGATTACCATGGTAATCTTGTGAAAACTTTCCTAGAGGTTATCCAAGTGTATGGAAGAAGAAACAAGAAGAAAGTAGATGAGGAAGTGAGCTAGAACTCACTTTAAAACCCATAAACTTTTTGCTCAACTTCTGGATATTTTAGAGAGATTTAGAGGTGATTTGAGAGTGTTTAAGAGGTTTGGAAAGTGAAAATGAGAGTGGGAAGTGTTGTATGTATAGTGGGGGATTAGGGTTGGGTGTTAGAAGTGATTTAATGCAAGTTAGGTGGCAGATATGGATCAAAAACTGACCAATGCGCGAGCTAATTATGGCTGGCTGCAGATCCATCCTTGCCGCGTGTCGCGCATGGTTTCAAAAGGGATGCCGCGAGTCGTGGTGCATGCCCATCCGCACAAGTTTCACGTTTTGGCAACATAAGTCCCTAATGTTTGGTTTTGGTATATTTTATGTTATTTTAAGTATAATAAACATGTAATTAAACATTAAACAAGTATGAAAACATGGATTAAGTATTGTAAACGTTTAATCAAGTCCTTGTATGTATAAAGCATATAAGAATCATGAATTTATGATCGTTCGTTTGTAAAATAAGCACGTGTTTACGAGATTAACGAATATGTGTCAAGTACGTACAAGAATCGAATGTATAAGCAATTATGAATAACCAAGGTATATTTCACATAAAATGACCAAGTTTTATTATGATCAAAGTCTCGAATTTACAATGATTCAAAATGAAATACGATTACAAGAGAAACAAGTTTCCAAAAATAGAAATACAAGACAAGCTTTCTAATTAAGGAAAGTTACAAAAGCGAGGCGTTGCAAAGAGTTCGGCTGGGTTGAGGTGGTTGACAGCGTTGACGATGGTTGAGAGCGGCGGCGGTTGAGGTAGGCTGACGAGGTTGGGAGTGACGGCGGTTGAGAGCGGCGGCTGACATGGTTGAGTGCGATGGTGGCGAGCAGGCTTCCACCGTGGTTGAGCGATGGCTGACGTTATTGAGTACGACGGTGGGGGCGATGCAGGTGGAGGGAGGAGGCCGTCGGTGAAGGTGGAGGGTTGGAGGAGAGGTAGTGGAGGAGAAGAAGGTGTGCTAGGGTTTTGAATGTGTGTTTTGTGATATCAGGGTAAAAAGAGAAGGAAGAAGAGGTTTGAAGAGCCTTTCCCACATCTGCACCAAGAAGAGAACAAGCAGATGTTTTTTTAATGAAATATCTTTGAGAAAACAAACGGTTGAGAGCGGCGGCTGACGTGGTTGAGTGCGAAGGTGGCGGGCTGGCTTCCACCATGGTTGAGCAATGGCTGAGGTTATTGAGTGCAACGGCGAGGGCGGTGCAGGTGGAGGGAGGAGGCCGGCGGTGCCGCTGGGGTGGAGGGAGGAGGCCATCGGCGAAGGTGGAGGGTTGGAGGAGAGGTGGTGGAGGAGAAGAAGGTGTGCTAGGGTTTTAAATGTGTGTTTTGTGATATCAGAGTAAAAAGAAAGAGAATAAGAGGTTTGCAAAGCTTTTCCCACATCTGCACCAAGAAGAGAACGAGCAGATGTTTTTTAATGAAATATATTCGAGAAAACAAACAGTCTTCAAACCCCAACGTCTGCGCTTGGTCTGCGCTACACAGACATAAGAGGACAGTAAGCTCTTCTCTGAAAAAACAAATAGCCCCTATGTGTTCGTCGCTAAAAAAATGTTTAACATATTAAAATGTAAGCATAATACGTCAGCCATTGAGGTTATCCTTTCAAGTAAGGTTCATTAATTTTTAATTTTCAATATTGATTTGTGCGAAATATTATTTTGTTCGTCTATGTGGATGAAAGTTCCATTAATAATATACATTTCAACCTTAGCTAAAGCTAAAGATTTTGTAAAACATATTTACAAGAAATAAATAGTTTATCCTTTATTAAGCATTGTCAGTTTGCCCTTCATTTTATTAGCATGAAGATATCCAAAATATCGTATTAGATAATGTATGTGAAAGATATATAAAAGTATTTAATTTTTTATTACCATTAAATTCCCAAAGTAAAACACATTTATAAATATAAAGTCATTTTTTAAACTTAATAAAATTAAGGGTTCGAGTCCGTTACCAAAAGATTTAATGTAATTTAAGCCGTTAAAAATAATACATGTAAGATTAAATATATTATGTTTTAATATTAAATCTAGTAGCATTATAATCATTTACATTATATAGATCAAAATATATAAAAACCTATTAAATAATTAGTTGGTAATTGTTGATGGACCATATTACCCTTATTAACTAATTAGGTTTCTTCTTGGGTGCTTATATAAGGAGACTTATGTAGAGGTTCTAAGGTTAGACACAGAACCTAATTATCTTAACATCAAGAATCGACCTCCTTCTCCATAACCGAACTCCCTATTCGGTTTGATCATTACCATCATCAGTCAACACCCTAAGGAGGAACCAGATCACCTTGACAAAGATGTCGAACTCTATGGCTTCTTCTCTCACTGGATTGTCCTCTGCACTGTCTGCTGTAACAGGTATGTTTTCATGTTTTCCATCATGTTTAAACAGAACTGATCAACATGTGGTATTAGAGCATATGTTGATTAGTCAGTTCTGTTTTGTATCCATAAATCTGGAATAAACTGGAAAACAGAATTTGAAAACCCTAATAAAATTCGGTTTTTACCATCCGAGATACCATCCCGGATCTGAATCGTGCATCTCGGATACGCCTCGGATCATATGTTCATGCATTATTACTGTTCTAAAATCAACATGTTCAAAAATATGTTTAAATGTGTAATAATTTCCAGATTTCGGATGAATGTTTGAATGTTTTATTTTAGGGTTCATCACATGTTCATGAGAAAATTCAAAAATTCCCTTAGTTTTGGAATGAATTCGGATTATTGGGTGTTTGTTCCTGTTTGATCTAATTTTATCTACTTAAATTTTCGAAAATCTGTTTTTCTATTAATGGATATAATTTTCGAAATAAACAGATAAATATAATTAATATTTAAACAGGAAACTTAATCCCATAATCCCTAAAATTTCGGATTTTCAATCTTATCAATTATTAACTACCTAAATTAAGGATTTTCCAGCTTAAGGAACACATCTCGGATGAATCTGAGATCATCAAGAACTGATCATCTCGGATGAACATCTGTTCGTCCATCATGGATCAATAACTGCTTGATGTCACACCCCGACCGCGTAAAACAACAGATCGCGGCGGAAACATCGGGGCGTGTTGTAACAGAATTAATGTTTCATCACCATGGATACCAAAAGTGTTTCGTTTTATTAAACATTGAATAATTACATTGTCTGGAAATCTAAATACACAATTTAAACGTAATCTATCATTGTTATTGAGTCACTAAGGCCTTGTCCAGTCCTATGTGAGCATGCATCCTATCAATCGATATCTTTCAACAATACCTGAAACATATGTAAAAACAAGGTCAGCAAAGAAATGCTGGCGAATACATTGGTTTTGTTGAAAATAAGATTCATGACTTCTGTTTAAGAAAATGTTTAGTCATGAACCTTGTAATTTGCTTTGTCTTTGTAAATCATTTGAAAAATAATAAGTTCAGATGATTTATATAAATAAGAGAATAATGCATGATTAACTGAATAACCATGTAAAATGAGTTTGCATAAGATAAGTTGTTTGTAAATAAATGTCTTGTGAAAAGTATGTTACTTGTATAAAATGTTCTATGTCTCAAACTGAAATGATTCAAATAACGCTACGATATGTAATACCATACAAACACTTATATATAGGAAGTACCAGCGGCGTATCCACCATGCTTGTATCATATTACACACGCATCGTTACTTAATCACTTAATCAAACCAAACCACCAAAGTAATGTTCATGTCCAATGTAAATCATGTCATGTATAATCAATGTCAAAAGTGTTTGTGTCAAATGTAAACCATGTAATGTGTAACCAAAATGATATGTATGGCTAGTGGAATGCATCAACTAAACCATAGGAGAAACGCACAAAACAAAGTATTGAAGTAAAACTTGGTTTAAATCATTACTATGTTTCGTGGAATGCATGATCAAATGTAAATCATGTCCAAATGTTTACCCAATCGTTAAACCTCTTTGTGAAATCGTTCCAATCGCTCTTGTTGTTTTAATCGTTCAAATCGTTCTTGTTTTAATTGTGAAACTACTTTATGGTCGATTTTTCTAATAACATTCAAACCTTCTTGACTCGATCCTCGTTCCAACTCGTTCTCGTTCTTAACAAACCCTTACCAAAGGGTAAGTTAATAATTACAGATTCAGTCGCTACCCAAAATATCCACACATAACCATGGGTATAGAGAATAACGGGATTTGTCAGATCCTATGGTACCATAACCTAATACTGGTCGGCCTGATCATTGCTAATGAATGTCATTGGTTATGTAACTACAACCAACAAGTTCGTTCACATTATTGAAATTTGTAATTAGTTTTTGAACCATTGAAATCGTTCTTGAAACCCTTGTTATTGTTCTTGAAACCACATTGTAATTGTTTATTGAAATCATTGATAAAGCATTTAGCACATATGAGTCACCCCAAAACAGTTGAAAACAGTAAAAGAGGGGAATAATGTACTCGCCTGATAATGCTTGGAGGTCTTGAACAACAACCAAACAAAGCTAGAGGGAGCACGGAATCAGTCGGCAATCTAAAACTATATAAATAAACCGGACTTAAATCGGGAGATCGGATAGGATGAGGCTTGGCAAACCAAATGAGTATTGGAACTCATATGAGTATTGGAACACATTGACGTTGACGTTCGCATTCGGGTTTGCGTTAGCATTTGCATTCACCAGTCTTGGGCAGTTGTGGCGGAAGTGACCAATCTCTCCGCAGTTGAAACATTAACCCAGTGGGAATCTCGCAACATTCCCTTGAACCGGAGCTTGAACCTGAGCAGCCTGATTTTGTCCCAAACGACAAACCTTGGCCAAATGCCCAAGTTTACCACACGTCGTGCATTGCCAGCAAGCTTGTTGTACTGCGTGATGACCGTTGCAGCGTGCACAATAAGGTGCGGTACCGGCATATGCTTTCTTTGCAGGTGGCTGAGCTGGTGGGTTTCGCGGGTTCTGAGCAGTCTGTGCTGTAACAGCAAAGTTCTGGGCACCCTTCCACTTCTTCGATTTCTTTGACGTCTCACCTTCCTTTCCCTTCTCGTTTTGACCTTTCTTGCTATCCTCCTTGTCAGACCCCTGCTTCTTACCCTTGTCACCCTTTCTGTGTAACTTATTCTTCCGAATCTGCGACTCAGTCAATGTCGCAGCTAACTCGATCGCCTGACGGAGTGTGGCAGGGCTACTACTAGTAAGGATGTCTTGTACCGAGTCAGGTAGGCCGTCGATGTACCTTTCGATAGCTATGTCAAGTGGGGTAACCATTGTCGGGCAAAGCAGACTCAACTCCTCAAACCTATCAGTATACGCCCTGTGCTCACCACTATCTTGCTTCAACTCATCAAATTCCTTGTCCAAAGCTCGCTGCTCATGACGAGGACAGAATTCCCTCATCATGAGAGCCCTAAGTTCGGCCCATGTCTGTGCTAGAGCAACTTCTGCACCACGATCCCTCATAATCCCGTTCCACCATGTGAGAGCCCTCTTCTGAAACACACTAGAAGAAAACTCGACCTTGCGATTGTCAGGACACTGCACGTGGCGGAAAGTATTCTCAATGCTCTCGAACCATTGAAGAAGCCCAGTCGCTCCTTCAGAACCACTAAACTTGAGTGGTTTAGCCTGGTTAAAATCCTTGTATTTGCATAGAACATTGTTGTTGTTGTTGGCTTGGTTCCATTGAGCAAAGAGGTTTGGGAATTGAGCAGCCATTTGCTGCGCAATGATTTCTGCCTGCTCGGCAGTCTCTATCTGGCTTTCGCGTCGAGGAGGCATTGTCTAAAAGAGGAAACATGAAAGGAAACGAGTGAGAGAATTTAGACGAAAAGAATGAGATGAAACAAATCTGATGAAAGCAAGGATAGTGGTCATTTGTTTGTTACTACAAAGCAACAAACGACACACAGTGACTGATTAAAGTAAATGGGTCGAAAATAATGTATCGCGAAGACATGCTCGCCTATAAGTGAACACTCATCCCAAGAATTCCCAGGTAAGCACAACTGGTCTCGCGTCTGATGAGATGTATACGAAGTGCTTGCCTAGACAGAAAACCCAGAATACAGGCATTCACCTTTCCAGTTTGCACGTGTTCACATTATTTAAGACTCAAAACTTTGGCAAGAGTTTGAAAATTCCAAAGAGGGGTTCAAAACCTTATAACTGAGGGTTCAAAACCTTGAAATCAATCATCCTAGAACAGATGATTAGTTTTCAAAGCGGTTTTGAATTTTATGTTCTTGTTGTGGTTGTCGCCTAAGGATAGGTGACAGTATTGTTTTATGACTAAACGCAAGTAAACTCGCGTTAGGGTCCTAAGAAGGTTATAGACTAGGTCAAAGCATTACTAATAACCTAATTCACTATAACCATTGGCTCTGATACCATCTTTTCTGTCACACCCCGACCGCGTAAAACAACAGATCGCGGCGGAAACATCGGGGCGTGTTGTAACAGAATTAATGTTTCATCACCATGGATACCAAAAGTGTTTCGTTTTATTAAACATTGAATAATTACATTGTCTGGAAATCTAAATACACAATTTAAACGTAATCTATCATTGTTATTGAGTCACTAAGGCCTTGTCCAGTCCTATGTGAGCATGCATCCTATCAATCGATATCTTTCAACAATACCTGAAACATATGTAAAAACGAGGTCAGCTAAGAAATGCTGGCGAATACATTGGTTTTGTTGAAAATAAGATTCATGACTTCTGTTTAAGAAAATGTTTAGTCATGAACCTTGTAATTTGCTTTGTCTTTGTAAATCATTTGAAAAATAATAAGTTCAGATGATTTATATAAATAAGAGAATAATGCATGATTAACTGAATAACCATGTAAAATGAGTTTGCATAAGATAAGTTGTTTGTAAATAAATGTCTTGTGAAAAGTATGTTACTTGTATAAAATGTTCTATGTCTCAAACTGAAATGATTCAAATAACGCTACGATATGTAATACCATACAAACACTTATATATAGGAAGTACCAGCGGCGTATCCACCATGCTTGTATCATATTACACACGCATCGTTACTTAATCACTTAATCAAACCAAACCACCAAAGTAATGTTCATGTCCAATGTAAATCATGTCATGTATAATCAATGTCAAAAGTGTTTGTGTCAAATGTAAACCATGTAATGTGTAACCAAAATGATATGTATGGCTAGTGGAATGCATCAACTAAACCATAGGAGAAACGCACAAAACAAAGTATTGAAGTAAAACTTGGTTTAAATCATTACTATGTTTCGTGGAATGCATGATCAAATGTAAATCATGTCCAAATGTTTACCCAATCGTTAAACCTCTTTGTGAAATCGTTCCAATCGCTCTTGTTGTTTTAATCGTTCAAATCGTTCTTGTTTTAATTGTGAAACTACTTTATGGTCGATTTTTCTAATAACATTCAAACCTTCTTGACTCGATCCTCGTTCCAACTCGTTCTCGTTCTCGTTCTTAACAAACCCTTACCAAAGGGTAAGTTAATAATTACAGATTCAGTCGCTACCCAAAATATCCACACATAACCATGGGTATAGAGAATAACGGGATTTGTCAGATCCTATGGTACCATAACCTAATACTGGTCGGCCTGATCATTGCTAATGAATGTCATTGGTTATGTAACTACAACCAACAAGTTCGTTCACATTATTGAAATTTGTAATTAGTTTTTGAACCATTGAAATCGTTCTTGAAACCCTTGTTATTGTTCTTGAAACCACATTGTAATTGTTTATTGAAATCATTGATAAAGCATTTAGCACATATGAGTCACCCCAAAACAGTTGAAAACAGTAAAAGAGGGGAATAATGTACTCGCCTGATAATGCTTGGAGGTCTTGAACAACAACCAAACAAAGCTAGAGGGAGCATGGAATCAGTCGGCAATCTAAAACTATATAAATAAACCGGACTTAAATCGGGAGATCGGATAGGATGAGGCTTGGCAAACCAAATGAGTATTGGAACTCATATGATATGGTTTAACAAGGCCTACATACTACAATGAGACTAACCTAAGTGCTTTCGACCCATTGCGACCCATTAAGGTAACTTATGCTACTTTAACGCGTCGTGCGCGTGAAACGCGTTCGGACCGTCTAACTAGTCCTATGACAAGTGTTATATGCCTAAACATGTTACATAATCAGTTATGTGACAAAAGTTTAGGTTACATATGCTTAATTACAAATTATACATGAAAAGGGTATTCTGGTAATTTACCTAAGGCATATAAACTACCTATCATACAACTACTTAAACGAAGCGACCATAGGGTATAACCTCGGAAGGTTATTCCCTACCTACTATGGTCACCTAATGTATTTGGTCTGATCCTAATGATCGACCAAATGGGTCGGGTTCGAGGTATAAGCGATTTATCAGATCGCTTACCCTACGACCCTAGACAACGTGGTAATCAGTAGGCATAGTCCCAAGGGACTATAACCAACGTGATTACACTCACGTTGCGAAGTTCAAACGAACTTCGCCTTGACCATTACTGGTCAACGCTGAAAGTCAAACAAAGTTTGACTTTCTGACTCGAAAAGGAATAAAATAAGGAAAAGAACGAAAGAATACTTACGAAGGGTCCCCGAATGCTAATCCCGATCCAAGAACTCAGGTATGAAACAATGGTTTCAACTTAGAGCTCTCAAATCAGAATTCTTGTAAGAAATGAGGTTGGGGTGATGGGGTATTTATAGTTTTCGGGTAACCGTTAGGATCGTTTCATGGAAAACGTGCCATGATCCAAGGCGTACACTTGTCGGAAACTCATGGTGGCTAAAAACCATCCTTATCAGCTGATTAGGCAAGTGGTGAGTGTGTGGTTGTGGTTAAAACAGTTGCAAACAGCTGTTAATGCAGTTAATCTGGTCCAGAAGGCGGAAGCGGCCCGCTTCAGGATCAGCCAAACATAATGCGGGCCGCCTGGCCCTTCTGATCTGCATACAACTTTCAAAAATGGCAGTTTCAGCCCCTGCACGTGTTTAAGGCCTTTTCTGACACTTCTAAGGCCCGTAAAGCCAACTTTAAGGCCCTAAAATGTTTCCTAAACATTGTGGACATGAAACATGCTCAAAAATATGCCGGGTGATGGTTCGTTTGGTCGTACGAACGCGATGTTCGCTTAATTACGACGGAATGCGCATAAGCGCGAAAAACGATCCAAAATGCGTGACGAATGGATTTTTGGTAAGCCAAACCCTAAAACATAATATAGTCAGGCTTACATAAATTTTTGGATGTCCGGATGTATTCAGAACGTAAGTTATGCGCGAAAATGCAAACTTGTGCACTTTTTGACACTTTTAGTCCCTGAAGGACCCAAAAGTTTATTTTAGCACACCGAACCCCTCAAAGCCTATTTCTAAGCTATATAAAGGATATTTAAGGTGTGTTTAACTTATGGTCATGTTCCGGAATGTCTGTTACAGTTCAAATTGGCATACTTTCGCAGTTTGTCATATTTAGTCCCTGTAAGCGAATTAGCTTGTTTTTGCCATACCAAAGCCTTCAAAACTTATTTCTAAGTTATGTAAAGACTATTTAAGGTATGTTAAGCCTATGTCACTATTCCGGAGGGTTTGTTGCATTAAACTGGTTATATTTACGCATAAGAGCGCGTATAACCTTCCAGAAAGCGATTTAGAATTTGAAATCGAACAAGAGTTGATATGTGTAAATGATACACATATTTTTACAAATCCCAAGTATGAAATACAATATTTCATTGGTTCAGTATTTGTTTGATGGCCGTGAAGGCACAGGTGTTACAGTCTCCCCTACTTTAGGAAATTTCGTCCCGAAATTTATTTAGAGGAAACTTGTGAGAGCTTGAAAACATGAAGTTTGAAAAGATCGAACAACATTGGTTAGGGTTCTGAACTTCTAGTAACCTTAATAACATTATGCTTGCAATGTAAGAGGGATACTTATATACAAGTATATGAAGCGTCATTGGTGCGTCCACCGTACCTCCATTACATCGTTCTCATTTTGTTATTGTTGTCACTATCGGTTCTTACACATAATAAACCTTACTGGGTTTCTATGCACTAAATTTCATAATTATGTACGCGTCCATAATCAGACAATTCCTTGCACAGTTCACACAGTCTATTTTATAATGTGTAGGGTAAAACCAAATGAACATTCCTATGATGAGTGTGACTAGACCGCCATAGAGTCCTTTTAATTAAATCAATAAATGATCTAAATAGACTATCAAGGAGTCTGTCCAGCTACATCACTAGATGTTGTTCTTTAACCAAATTGTAAATCAATCTTTTTGACTAGACCACTAAAAGGGTCTCTTATCGAACCATGGAGTGGTACCATATAACCCAAGGGTCTTAACTACAACGTAGAAGCCCATAAAGATTAAGGTAGTACTTTTTGAATATCCTACTATGAATCCCTCATATGAAGATATGAAAGATTCTATGAGGATTTGAAAATCGTATCACACAAAAACATAGAGGAGAACACACAAACACATAACCTATAATCGCATAATCGCTCAATTTGTTTAATTGTTTAATTTGTTATCGTTGGACACGGGTATTTAAAGCATACTAGGGATCAAATCCTTAATTGCGGTAATTTGGATTGATCCATATGAATACCCTGCTTGTTGACTACATGACCCAAGAACTGAACTTCTTTAAGCCAAAATTTCCCCTTGGAGGATTTAGCGAAAAGTTTGTTCCTTCTTTAAGGGTTCCAGTGTCAATGAAAGTGTTGATCGTTACCAGCTCGGGATATGAATAGATCAAGATGTCATTAATAACAATGACGAACTGATCCAAATAAGGCTTGCAGACTCTATTTATTAAGTCCTTGAAGATGGCTGGAGTATTTGTAAACCTAAAAGGCATGACTGTAAACTCGTAATGGCCATACTTCGTGCAGAAAACCGTTTTGGGAATATCTTCTTCGAGAATACAAAGTTGATGATACCCAAAACGCAAATCGATCTTGGAAAAGCATGAACGCTATGCAGTTGATCGGAGAAATCGTTGATTTAAGGTAGGGGGGATATCGATTCTTGATGGTAAGCTTACTAGGCTTACGTTCATCGATATACATTCGAAAAGATCCATTTTTCTTTTCACAAGGAGAACAGGAGTTTCTCCAAGGTGAAAAGTTCGGACGGATGAATCCTTTATCAGACAACTCTTGAAGCTGTTTTGATAATTCTTGCATTTCGAACGGTGCAAGACGATAAGATACTTCAGATTTAAAAGAAACCAGTGTTTGAGGTTCTTAGGGAGATCTCAAGTGATCGTAAAAATGACAGAACCACACGAGTAGTTTTGTCTTTGTGTTGACATCACAAGGTTGAATCAAACATTCATACAATTGCATTAGTTAGAAAATAAAACCACAAATTTTTATTTATATAACAACCGCATTGTCTTTAAATGTTACAAGATACCAACCAGAGGAAAAACAAAATACTAATTGTTCACTCCTTCATCATTGATTGCCTCATTGATGTTATACACTCGTCCACGTGCTGGATTCACATTGACGTTGACGTTCGCATTCGGGTTTGCGTTAGCATTTGCATTCACCAGTCTTGGGCAGTTGTGGCGGAAGTGACCAATCTCTCCGCAGTTGAAACATTAACCCAGTGGGAATCTCGCAGCATTCCCTTGAACCGGAGCTTGAACCTGAGCAGCCTGATTTTGTCCCAAACGACAAACCTTGGCCAAATGCCCAAGTTTACCACACGTCGTGCATTGCCAGCAAGCTTGTTGTACTGCGTGATGACCGTTGCAGCGTGCACAATAAGGTGCGGTACCGGCATATGCTTTCTTTGCAGGTGGCTGAGCTGGTGGGTTCCGCGGGTTCTGAGCAGTCTGTGCTGTAACAGCAAAGTTCTGGGCACCCTTCCGCTTCTTCGATTTCTTTGACGTCTCACCTTCCTTTCCCTTCTCGTTTTGACCTTTCTTGCTATCCTCCTTGTCAGACCCCTGCTTCTTACCCTTGTCACCCTTTCTGTGTAACTTATTCTTCCGAATCTGCGACTCAGTCAATGTCGCAGCTAACTCGATCGCCTGACGGAGTGTGGCAGGGCTACTACTAGTAAGGATGTCTTGTACCGAGTCAGGTAGGCCGTCGATGTACCTTTCGATAGCTATGTCAAGTGGGTAACCATTGTCGGGCAAAGCAGACTCAACTCCTCAAACCTATCAGTATACGCCCTGTGCTCACCACTATCTTGCTTCAACTCATCAAATTCCTTGTCCAAAGCTCGCTGCTCATGACGAGGACAGAATTCCCTCATCATGAGAGCCCTAAGTTCGGCCCATGTCTGTGCTAGAGCAACTTCTGCACCACGATCCCTCATAATCCCGTTCCACCATGTGAGAGCCCTCTTCTGAAACACACTAGAAGAAAACTCGACCTTGCGATTGTCAGGACACTGCACGTGGCGGAAAGTATTCTCAATGCTCTCGAACCATTGAAGAAGCCCAGTCGCTCCTTCAGAACCACTAAACTTGAGTGGTTTAGCCTGGTTAAAATCCTTGTATTTGCATAGAACATTGTTGTTGTTGTTGGCTTGGTTCCATTGAGCAAAGAGGTTTGGGAATTGAGCAGCCATTTGCTGCGCAATGATTTCTGCCTGCTCGGCAGTCTCTATCTGGCTTTCGCGTCGAGGAGGCATTGTCTAAAAGAGGAAACATGAAAGGAAACGAGTGAGAGAATTTAGACGAAAAGAATGAGATGAAACAAATCTGATGAAAGCAAGGATAGTGGTCATTTGTTTGTTACTACAAAGCAACAAACGACACACAGTGACTGATTAAAGTAAATGGGTCGAAAATAATGTATCGCGAAGACATGCTCGCCTATAAGTGAACACTCATCCCAAGAATTCCCAGGTAAGCACAACTGGTCTCGCGTCTGATGAGATGTATACGAAGTGCTTGCCTAGACAGAAAACCCAGAATACAGGCATTCACCTTTCCAGTTTGCACGTGTTCACATTATTTAAGACTCAAAACTTTGGCAAGAGTTTGAAAATTCCAAAGAGGGGTTCAAAACCTTATAACTGAGGGTTCAAAACCTTGAAATCAATCATCCTAGAACAGATGATTAGTTTTCAAAGCGGTTTTGAATTTTATGTTCTTGTTGTGGTTGTCGCCTAAGGATAGGTGACAGTATTGTTTTATGACTAAACGCAAGTAAACTCGCGTTAGGGTCCTAAGAAGGTTATAGACTAGGTCAAAGCATTACTAATAACCTAATTCACTATAACCATTGGCTCTGATACCATCTTTTCTGTCACACCCCGACCGCGTAAAACAACAGATCGCGGCGGAAACATCGGGGCGTGTTGTAACAGAATTAATGTTTCATCACCATGGATACCAAAAGTGTTTCGTTTTATTAAACATTGAATAATTACATTGTCTGGAAATCTAAATACACAATTTAAACGTAATCTATCATTGTTATTGAGTCACTAAGGCCTTGTCCAGTCCTATGTGAGCATGCATCCTATCAATCGATATCTTTCAACAATACCTGAAACATATGTAAAAACGAGGTCAGCTAAGAAATGCTGGCGAATACATTGGTTTTGTTGAAAATAAGATTCATGACTTCTGTTTAAGAAAATGTTTAGTCATGAACCTTGTAATTTGCTTTGTCTTTGTAAATCATTTGAAAAATAATAAGTTCAGATGATTTATATAAATAAGAGAATAATGCATGATTAACTGAATAACCATGTAAAATGAGTTTGCATAAGATAAGTTGTTTGTAAATAAATGTCTTGTGAAAAGTATGTTACTTGTATAAAATGTTCTATGTCTCAAACTGAAATGATTCAAATAACGCTACGATATGTAATACCATACAAACACTTATATATAGGAAGTACCAGCGGCGTATCCACCATGCTTGTATCATATTACACACGCATCGTTACTTAATCACTTAATCAAACCAAACCACCAAAGTAATGTTCATGTCCAATGTAAATCATGTCATGTATAATCAATGTCAAAAGTGTTTGTGTCAAATGTAAACCATGTAATGTGTAACCAAAATGATATATATGGCTAGTGGAATGCATCAACTAAACCATAGGAGAAACGCACAAAACAAAGTATTGAAGTAAAACTTGGTTTAAATCATTACTATGTTTCGTGGAATGCATGATCAAATGTAAATCATGTCCAAATGTTTACCCAATCGTTAAACCTCTTTGTGAAATCGTTCCAATCGCTCTTGTTGTTTTAATCGTTCAAATCGTTCTTGTTTTAATTGTGAAACTACTTTATGGTCGATTTTTCTAATAACATTCAAACCTTCTTGACTCGATCCTCGTTCCAACTCGTTCTCGTTCTCGTTCTTAACAAACCCTTACCAAAGGGTAAGTTAATAATTACAGATTCAGTCGCTACCCAAAATATCCACACATAACCATGGGTATAGAGAATAACGGGATTTGTCAGATCCTATGGTACCATAACCTAATACTAGTCGGCCTGATCATTGCTAATGAATGTCATTGGTTATGTAACTACAACCAACAAGTTCGTTCACATTATTGAAATTTGTAATTAGTTTTTGAACCATTGAAATCGTTCTTGAAACCCTTGTTATTGTTCTTGAAACCACATTGTAATTGTTTATTGAAATCATTGATAAAGCATTTAGCACATATGAGTCACCCCAAAACAGTTGAAAACAGTAAAAGAGGGGAATAATATACTCGCCTGATAATGCTTGGAGGTCTTGAACAACAACCAAACAAAGCTAGAGGGAGCACGGAATCAGTCGGCAATCTAAAACTATATAAATAAACCGGACTTAAATCGGGAGATCGGATAGGATGAGGCTTGGCAAACCAAATGAGTATTGGAACTCATATGATATGGTTTAACAAGGCCTACATACTACAATGAGACTAACCTAAGTGCTTTCGACCCATTGCGACCCATTAAGGTAACTTATGCTACTTTAACGCGTCGTGCGCGTGAAACGCGTTCGGACCGTCTAACTAGTCCTATGACAAGTGTTATATGCCTAAACATGTTACATAATTAGTTATGTGACAAAAGTTTAGGTTACATATGCTTAATTACCAATTATACATGAAAAGGGTATTCTGGTAATTTACCTAAGGCATATAAACTACCTATCATACAACTACTTAAACGAAGCGACCATAGGGTATAACCTCGGAAGGTTATTCCCTACCTACTATGGTCACCTAATGTATTTGGTCTGATCCTAATGATCGACCAAATGGGTCGGGTTCGAGGTATAAGCGATTTATCAGATCGCTTACCCTACGACCCTAGACAACGTGGTAATCAGTAGGCATAGTCCCAAGGGACTATAACCAACGTGATTACACTCACGTTGCGAAGTTCAAACGAACTTCGCATTGACCATTACTGGTCAACGCTGAAAGTCAAACAAAGTTT
The DNA here is from genome assembly GCA_030545235.1 of Helianthus tuberosus. Taxonomy (NCBI): domain Eukaryota; kingdom Viridiplantae; phylum Streptophyta; class Magnoliopsida; order Asterales; family Asteraceae; genus Helianthus; species Helianthus tuberosus. The sequence goes on from CM060419.1 coordinate 28,312,473, forward strand.
GACTTTCTGACTCGAAAAGCAATAAAATAAGGAAAAGAACGAAAGAATACTTACGAAGGGTCCCCGAATGCTAATCCCGATCCAAGAACTCAGGTATGAAACAATGGTTTCAACTTAGAGCTCTCAAATCAGAATTCTTGTAAGAAATGAGGTTGGGGTGATGGGGTATTTATAGTTTTCGGGTAACCGTTAGGATCGTTTCATGGAAAACGTGCCATGATCCAAGGCGTACACTTGTCGGAAACTCATGGTGGCTAAAAACCATCCTTATCAGCTGATTAGGCAAGTGGTGAGTGTGTGGTTGTGGTTAAAACAGCTGCAAACAACTGTTAATGCAGTTAATCTGGTCCAGAAGGCGGAAGCGGCCCGCTTCAGGATCAGCCAAACATAATGCGGGCCGCCTGGCCCTTCTGATCTGCATACAACTTTCAAAAATGGCAGTTTCAGCCCCTGCACGTGTTTAAGGCCTTTTCTGACACTTCTAAGGCCCGTAAAGCCAACTTTAAGGCCCTAAAATGTTGCCTAAACATTGTGGACATGAAACATGCTCAAAAATATGCCGGGTGATGGTTCGTTTGGTCGTACGAACGCGATGTTCGCTTAATTACGACGGAATGCGCATAAGCGCGAAAAACGATCCAAAATGCGTGACGAATGGATTTTTGGTAAGCCAAACCCTAAAACATAATATAGTCAGGCTTACATAAATTTTTGGATGTCCGGATGTATTCAGAACGTAAGTTATGCGCGAAAATGCAAACTTGTGCACTTTTTGACACTTTTAGTCCCTGAAGGACCCAAAAGTTTATTTTAGCACACCGAACCCCTCAAAGCCTATTTCTAAGCTATATAAAGGATATTTAAGGTGTGTTTAACTTATGGTCATGTTCCGGAATGTCTGTTACAGTTCAAATTGGCATACTTTCGCAGTTTGTCATATTTAGTCCCTGTAAGCGAATTAGCTTGTTTTTGCCATACCAAAGCCTTCAAAACTTATTTCTAAGTTATGTAAAGACTATTTAAGGTATGTTAAGCCTATGTCACTATTCCGGAGGGTTTGTTGCATTAAACTGGTTATATTTACGCATAAGAGCGCGTATAACCTTCCAGAAAGCGATTTAGAATTTGAAATCGAACAAGAGTTGATATGTGTAAATGATACACATATTTTTACAAATCCCAAGTATGAAATACAATATTTCATTGGTTCAGTATTTGTTTGATGGCCGTGAAGGCACAGGTGTTACACTTGATCATCTCGGGCCATCTTGAACTAAGCGTCTCGGATCATCTCAAACTAAACATCACCATCTCGGATGAATTCATCCAAAATCATGTGAGTTGGACACATCCAAGATCATTCGACTTACGCGTCTTGGACACATCCGAGACCATTCGAACTCATCCATCTAGGATAGTCCGAGATGATTCGAAATCATTCATCTCGGATGAATCCAAGACATAATTCATCCGAAATCATGAGTGCTCATAATATATCAAGGCTTATTCGAAATCCCATTACTTTATTAAGCAGTTAATATGAACCCCATACTAACAGTGGGTTTGCTATTAAATAATTGGTTTCGTAAATACTTGGTTTTGTAAATACTTAGTTAATTAATCAGAATCAGATAAAGTTTTACAAAACCAAAATAGCTTAACTTGAATGAACTTCTGATGTATCATTTCTGGCCAAAGCTGATTTGATACATCTATTTATCGTTCAAGTATTACGAAAGCTATAATAAGTGTGCATTACAAACGTGAATGTCTTAATATCTAGCCAAAGTTGATTTAATTATTTCATGTATAACATACTTAACAAGTGCATAACTAAAGTGATTGTTTCATTTCTGGCCAAAGCTGATTTGTCACAAACACTTTGCACATATGCTTAAATGATTACACTTCTGGCCAAAGCTGTTTTGTCTTCATTTAAGTATAATTTTAACTAAGTCTATTATTTTGATGTTAGTAATAGACAATATCACAGCTTCATAATTAAAATGGTCATTATTTATGCCTGCCTTAGTGTTGGTGCATACGTCTGTCGACTTCGTCTTGTATCGAGTCTTGTATTGTATTTGTTAGATCAGGGCACAGAAAACAAGATATGTGGGTGTGAAGGTATTTCGCACGAAATAGCACAGAGCTATTTCGTACGAAATCAAGGGTATTTCGCACGGAATTGTGATTTCGTGTGAGCTTGATTTCGTTTGAGTGATTTCGTGCGAAATCACTATTTCGCATGAAACATTTCATGCGAAATCACTTTCCCTATAAATACCTGATGTGCCTTGTCATTTGTAACGATTCTGATTCCGGTAGCGAAGCTCTGCCGAAGTGTCTACAGCATTGTAATCGATCTTATATCAATCAAAAGACAATTTAAAGTGATTTCTCGTGCAATTCAGCAGAAATAACACTAATACATATGTTTCCGCCTTTTGTATTGGTAAAGACCTCTTCTGATCGACTTGTTTGGGTCCCAAAACGATCCTACAAGTGGTATCAGATCTCAGAACGAAGAGTTCTTACCATTTCAGCTGCAATTTCTGTTTTCTACACCTTCTTTTTCAAAATTAACAAATATTTATGGTCAAAATGGCTTGATTTTCAAATATATTGTGCGAAACAGTGTTTTAACAAACGCTAGAAAGAATCAGGCTCTAATTCGAAGTAAAACAAGATCAATTTTTGAAAAAAATGTCCGAAAGTTTAATTTCACACGAAATTTGATATCGTTTCGCTTGAACATTGCCGTATTTCGCACGAAATTAGATCGTATGTCGCTTCAGAGGTTATTTCGCTTGAGGGTGAACATCAGTGTGTTATTCTGTGCGAAATAGTAGTTGATTTCGCACGAAAACAACTCTTTCGTTTGAAACTGATTTCGCACCAAAGATTATTTCGTATGAAAGTCTATTTCGCGTGAAAAATATATTGATTTCGCTTGGAAAGTTGATTTCGCTTGAAAGAGGATTTATTTCGTTTAAAACTTGATTCCGTGTGAAAATTGATTTCGTGTGAGAAGGGTATTTCGTTTAAAACTGACAGTTTGTGAACTTTTGAAAACTAAATCATGGAGAACGAGTTTTATAATGCCTTTGCTAGTCCGATAACTATAGCTCAGAGTACATTACTTAAAAATGAGACGGGAACAATGGAAAAACCACCTAAGCTTATGGATATTGATGATTTTAGTGGATGGGCCGAACGTTTTGCTAACTGGGTTGAAGCATATCACTTAGATGCATGGGAACATTCTGAAGTTCAATATGCTAGACCAGTCGGGAACAATAATGTGAAAATACCAATTAGAGAATTGAGTGCTGAGGAGAAAAAGAAATACAAAGATGAGAAAATGATGGTTAGTTTGTTGTAGCAAGTGATTAAAGAAGACATCTTGATCTTACTTCAACATAATGGAAGTGCATTTTCGATTTGGAAAGAGTTAGAATCAAAGTTCATGGGAAGTACCGATATGCTCAAGAACAAAAAGTCGCTTTTGAAAAAAGAGTTTGATTTATTTCGTGGTTTAAGAACGGAGAACACCAAGCAGATTATCGAAAGATATTGCAACTTGTTTAAAAACATGAACAGATTGGGTATCAACAAAGATAAAGATGAGTTGCTTAAGAAGCTGGCTGATGCGTTACCACATGATGTTTGGGGGACGTATCTGATGATGTTAAAGAATAAAACAGATTTTAACAATATCACGCTGAGCGAGTTTATTAAACATCTTGAAGCTCAAGAGATGGAACAAAGGAAAATTGCTAGAATGAAGAACTATGATGGAGAACAAGACATTGGGTTGTATTACAAAAGTGGTGTTAGTGATAAAATTAACATGTCTCCAAAAGTTGAAACTGCTTTCAATGCATAAGGTTCTTCTGAAAGTTCATCTGAAGGAATTGTCCATAGGCAATCAAATCAAAACAGGGAGTCTCTAAAAAATTTAAAGAGAAAATTGTTGAGAAAACCGAACCACCAACGAACAAATTTAAAGTTTTTGAAAATTCAACTTTTGAGGTTGGTGAATGTTCGAAAGATGTTTACAAAAGAAAGGAGAAACTTAACAATCAAAAATGGGTTGTTAAGAATTCAAGTGAAAGTTCTGATAATGAATTTGATTCCACAAAATCAGAGGAGCCAAAAGTTGTTATGAAAGAAGAAAAGTCAGTTCCGCCTTTGGATGATGCAAATATTCCACCATTGCGGGCTGAGAATTTTAAGCAAAAAGTTGGAAAAGTTGAGATTTCAAATCAATTTTTTACTAAAAAGAAAAAATTTGATGTTGAAAAAGCCTTTAACCCCACAGTCCAAAATATTTTTGGAAAAATGATTGACGGGAAGGTCAAAGGGGTAAAGGAATTCTATGAGAAGAAGATGGCAGGTAAGCAACCGAGTGTTGATAACTCAGAATCTCCAAAGGACCGTAGGCTTGGGAGAATCTCGCTAACTAAAAACTCTGATTTGTCGGAGCTCCCAAGTTGGTAATCATGGAGCATGAATCGGCATCATTCTTGAAAAAATGTTTTTGAAAATTGAAAATTTTTCACTAGTATGACTTGCCGGAACTCCCAGGATGGTAAGTGTGGAGTAGGAATCGGCATTTTGAGATTTCAACTTACAAGTGGTAATTGTTGGTAAGCAAACCGACAAGTGGTTGAAAGAGAGGTTTTATCTACAAGTGGTTAATCAAGGTTATTAAGTTGAACTTGATTTAACTTTCTTTCAATTGGTTAAAAATAAACAAAGTGATGAGTTTATCCCCTAACCTACAAGTGGTATGTAAAAATCAACAAAACTTATTTTCCAGAAAAACCATTTGATTAAAACAAACTTAAGTGTTTTGAAATCATAATGGGAAAATGGTTTGTTGTCAGGGGAAGTTCTGATTGTTTATGCCAAGTGGATGGCGATTTGAAGCAATTCACATCAGTTATCAATTTATTTGCACAGTTTGTTTTCAAATTTCTTATAAATGGTTTTGAATTTTAGGGGGAGTAAGAAATTGTCAGAAAATCCAAAAACATTTGAAAATTTGAAAAAGTCAAAAACATGATAAAATGAAAAAGAGTTTTGTTGTGAAAAAAGAGGAAATGATAGTACATCAGTGGATGATCACAGCATGCTAAAGAATTGGAAAGATCAAAATGTGATAAACGGTCTCACTGATGATGTGCCAGTAGGTTTTTGCACATTTAGTAGATTGTGTCGAGGTATAAACCTAAATTTCAAACTTACTTATCTCGTGGGGAACATCTCTCGGATATATGGGTAACCCCCGAAATCTTGTTTGAAAGATCCCTCTTTCTGAGATACTAGGTCTTTATGCTTAGTGATATCTGGGGTATTATCCCGGGACTTCTGATTTTGCGGAAGCAATGGCCTAGTCCCCGTATAATACTTTCTGTTTGCTTGAAATATTAGCACCCCCCTCAGCATAAAAAATGATGAAACATTGAAAAATGCTAATCATGTGGTGTTGAAGAAAAGATTCTCTAAAGGGAACACACCTAAAAGTCGAAGCCATCATCTCTCTGATTTTGCGAAAGCAATAGCCTGAGCTCTCATGGCCCTCGCATTTAACCCTTTACAGATATCATCTAGGTATACTCACCTGTAAGACTGAATATTGGGATCTGGATACGGGAGTATATTCTGAGATGGGACACGCGAATAAGTTTAAGTGCTTAAAATACTAATCCGTATCTCGAAACAATTGAACTTTGTGTGAAAATTTAAATTGGATCAGTATACTGACAATCTAAGTGAATCGTTTAGAACTTAAAATGTTTAAAGCTTAACGGTGTTGATGATGTGTCTCAGAAACTGATATGATCCTCTTACACAAACTCACAAAAATATTGTTCGTAAATATTTTCTTATTGCATGTCAACACACTGAAAATTTTAGAAAATCCCAAAAAGAATGTGTTTTAGTATAAATTTTTTGAAAAATCCAAAAAGATTTTTGACAAACTGATGTTGTAGAGCTGATTTTCAAGATTTCAAGTGCTAAACATGATGAACAGATTTGGAAGAATGTTTTTTGAAGAAACTCTTACAAGTGGTCTTCAGAGATTAAATCATTTTTAAGACGATACATGAATGTGTTGTCTAATTTGTAAAAGTTTTTAAATTTAAGAAATTTATTGTGAGGTAGAGTCTGTGCAGGATTGAAGATTGGAGAAAGTCGGGTTTTGATCCGAGCCAGGTTTCAGATCCTGTAAATTCAAAGATTCCAGACTGCGATCCCAGCTGATTGAAAGGAGGAGTCTGAAGACATCAAGATGAAGTTTGAAGATGGAAATAGCCAGGTTCGAATACTATGATCCACGCAATATGTTGATGCTGATAAACTTAATAAGGAATCAAGAGACCTGATCAAGAAGAGTATAGAATTAAGATGAGATTCTGGAACAAAGAGAGAGAAGAAAAGAAAGAGATTGATTGAGGATGCTTACAATGGAGAATCTTTGGATAGATTGAGAAGACTGATAAAGGCTGAATGTTTGACAACCGAAGACTCGAGACCGAAGACTTCGTCAACATCCGAGGGGGAGTCTGTTGGTGCATACGTCTGTCGACTTCGTCTTGTATCAAGTCTTGTATTATATTTGTTAGATCAGGGCACGGAAAACAAGATATGTGGGTGTGAAGGTATTTCGCACGAAATAGCACAGAGCTATTTCGTACGAAATCAAGGGTATTTCGCACGGAATTGTGATTTCCTGTGAGCTTGATTTCGTTTGAGTGATTTCGTGCGAAATCGCTATTTCACATGAAACATTTCATGTGAAATCACTTTCCCTATAAATACCTGATGTGCCTTGTCATTTGTAACGATTCTGATTCTGGTAGCGAAGCTCTGCCGAAGTGTCTACAGCATTGTAATCGATCTGATATCAATCAAAAGACAATTTAAAGTGATTTCTCGTGCAATTCAGCTGAAATAACACTAATACATCTGTTTCCGCCTTTTGTATTGGTGAAGACCTCTTCTGATCGACTCGTTTGGGTCCCAAAACGATCCTACACTTAGTATAACATGCCCTTAGATCACATTAGAACTTCTTTCTTAGTATCATAACTCGCTCATCTTATTACCACTATCAGCACCCAACTGCGGGATTCCACCTTTGACTGGTGATAATTTTGCTGCATGGAAGGATGTTCTCATGCTTACGCTTGGACTGCTGGATTTTGATTATGCTCTAAGAGAGAATAAGCCAGCAGACCTTACTCCACAAAGTACTTCTGCTGAGCAGTTGACTCATGAAAAGTGGACTAGGTGTAACCGCATGTCTCTCATGTTTATGAAACAGTCCATAAGCAATGCAATCAGAGGAGCTATTCCTGATTCTCAAGATGCTAAAACATACTTGGCTTCTGTGGAGGCGCAATTCAAGGGGACGTCTAAAGCACACGCTAGTACTCTTATTCTCAAACTGGTGACAACTAAGTATGATGGGAGGAGCGGCATTCGCGAGCACATCATGATGATGAATGACATGGCCAATAGAAATGGAAATCAGTGATAGTTTCCTCGTTCATTTCATCATTAATTCGCTTTCTTTGTCCTTTGAAGCATTCAATATCAATTATAACACTTAGAAGGACAAATGGGCGATGAGTGAGTTGGTCGTTGTGCGTACAGGAGGAAGAGCGTATGAGGATGGATCGCACTACTGATGTTGCTAACTTCACCACCTCCAACTCTAAGAAAAGGAAGCACAATCATCAGAGGAAGGATGCTTCAAAAGTCCAAAGGCCTAATCCTAATACAAGTGCACCTTCCAGCTCTAAGAAATCCTAAGGTAGAATCCACTGCAAGTTCTGTAAAAAGACAGGACATATGCAGAAGGAATGCCCTGACTTTAAGGAGTGGCTGGCTAAGAAAGGTAACGATTATTTTATGATACTTGAGTCCTATAATTTAAGTGTTCCTGCTAATTCTTGGTGGTTTAATTCTGGTTCTATGGTTCATGTTACCAATTCAACTCAGGGATTCCTTAAAATCCGGAAGATGGGAAGAAACCAAAGAATGCTTAAGGTTGGGATGATCGAGAATTAGAAGTAAAGGCCATTGGAACATTACAACTATTTATGAAAACTGGTTTATGTATTAAACTTTTTGATACCTTATATGTTCCTGAGGTAACTCAGAACCTTGTATCAGGACCAAAGTTAGACATGGACGGTTTTATTGTTTCCCATGGTCATCGCAAACTCTCTATCCTCTATGATTCTGTTCTGTATGGTACTGGTATTCTGGATGGTGGTCTCTATAGATTAGAACTAGATGATGACTTTTCCAAATCTTTTTTGTCATATAACATTAATGAATCATTTACAAAGATGAAAGAGAAACGAGACTTAGAGACTTCATCCATGTTGTGGCATCAACGTTTAGGCTACATCTCAAGAGAACGATTAAATCGTCTCGTAAAGGATGAAGTCTTACCCTCTCTCGATTTATCTGATTTTGGAACATGTGTCAAATGTCTTCAAGGTAAAATGACATTAGCGAATAAGAAAGGTGCCGCTAGGAGCTCTAATTTATTAGAACTCATTCATACTGACATTAGTGGTCCCTACCAAATCGCTGGCATATTAGGACATACTTCATTTATCACTTTAATTGATGATTATTCTCGTTACATGTACTTGTATCTTATTAAGGAAAAATATGAATCTCTTACAACTTTTAAAGATTATAAGGTTTAAGTTGAAAAGCAATTAGATCGTCAGATTAAAGTTGTGAGATCAGATAGAGGCGGTGAATATTATGGAAGACATACTGATGTGGGTCAAGCTCCTGGTCCATTTTATGAGTTTTGTAAGGGCCAAGGGATTGTGAACCAATACACCATGCCTGGTACACCTCAACAGAACGGTGTCGCTGAAAGAAGAAACCGTACCCTTATGAACATGGTGTGCAGTATGTTAGCCAACACTAATTTACCATTATTCCTCTAGACTGAAGTGTTAAAAGCAGCTGTTCATATACTCAATAGAGTTCCTTCTAAGTCTGTCCCTAAAACTCCTTATGAACTTTGGACAGGAAGGAAACCGAGTCTTAAATATATGAAAGTATGGGACTGCATTGCTGAAGCAAAACTTTACAATCCTTTCCTAAGGAAACTTAACCCTAAAACAGTTACCTGTTTCTTTATCGGGTATCCTGATAACTCAAAGGGTTACCGTTTCTATTGTCCTTCCCATGTCACCCGTATTGTTGAAACCAAGCATGCTAGGTTCCAGGAGGATTTCAAGGTCAGTGGGAGCAGTACCAGCCCTTACGAAGAATTACAAGAAGTACAAGATGTGGGGGGGAGAGACCCGTCGCTTACCATTACTCCGATTACTCCTCTTGTACCCAATGCAACTACTGTACTTGAAGCTACTACACCAACTCTAAATTTACCCCCACAATTAGAACCCAACCTCATGACGAAGGCACATCAAACGCTCAAAACCAAGACAACGCTGAACCCGATAATCAACTTAGGAGGTTATCTAGGACCAGAAGGCCCACTAATTGGGATGGTTATGTTACCTACCTGACTGAAATGGATACCGGAAAGCTCAATGATCCTATCTCTTACAATGAAGCCATTAGCAATGATCAGTCTTCTGAATGGAATAAAGCAATGATTGATGAGCTTGAATCCATGAAGAAAAATGATGTTTGGGATTTGGTAGAATTACCCAACGGTGTCAAACCCGTAGGATGTAAATGGGTGTTCAAAATAAAACTGGATCCGAATGGGAACGTTGAACGCTACAAAGCGAGATTGGTTGCAAAGGGCTGCACTAAGAAAGAGAGAATTGATTATCAAGAGACGTTTTCACCTGTCTCTCATAAAGATTCATTAAGGATCATCATGGCCCTAGTAGCTCATTTTGATTTAGAGTTGCATCAGATGGACGTTAAAACTGCTTTCCTTCACGGAGACTTAGATGAAGATGTTTACATGAAACAACCTTAAGGCTTTAAACCTGAAGGTCAGGAGCATCTAGTCTGTAAGTTGAAGAAATCCATTTACGGATTAAAACAAGCATCACGTCAATGGTACCTCAAGTTTGATGAAGTCATGAAGAAACAAGGTTTTATGAAGAATCAAGTGGATAAAAAAATGCACCTACCTCAAGATGAGTGGGAGAAACTTTACTAGACTTGTCCTTTACGTAGATGATATTCTATTGGCAAGTAATAGTTTAGACATGTTGCATGAGTCGAAACGGTTACTCTCGCATAACTTCAACATGAAGGATCTCGGAGATGCTTCTTACGTCATTGGCATCGAAATTCACCAAGATAGACACAAAGGGATCTTAGGATTGTCTCAAAAGGCTTACATAGATCGTGTCCTTACACGTTACAACATGCAACAGTGCAAACCCTCCGTCGCTCCAGTAGTTAAGGGAGATGTTTTCGGTTCATTCCAGTGTCCGACAACATAGGTTGAGAAGGAGCAAATGAGCCAGATACCTTACGCGTCAGTAGTCTGGAGCCTGATGTATGCTCAAGTCTGTACTCGCCCAGATATCGCTTATATTGCTGGAATGCTAGGCCGTTATCAGACTAATCCTGGCCTAGATCACTGGAAAGCAGCTAAGAAGGTACTTCGATATCTGCAAGGGACGAAAGACTATAAACTGACTTATAGAAGAAGTGATCATTTAGAAGTGGCAGGCTATTCTGATTCTGACTTTGAAATATGCAAAGATGACAAGAAATCCACTTCGGGCTATATCTTTTTGTTAGCAGGCGGATCTATCTCATGGAAGAGTCATAAACAATAGTTGACCACAACTTCCACAATGATGGCAGAGTACATTGTTGTTTATAACGCAACCTGTCATGGAATGTTGCTTAGAAATCTGATCACTGGACTCAAAATCGTTAATTCCATTTCTAGACCATTGAAGCTTTACTGTGATAATTCAGCTGCCGTTAGTTTCTCGAACAGTAGCAGTTCGACTAGAGCTGATTTATATCTCAATACAAAATATCTGTTCGTACGTGAACGAGTTGACGAAAATAATCTTTGTATTGAGTATATTAGTACTAAAGATATACTTGCGGATCCGATGACTAAAGGTCTCCCTCCTAAGGTTTACGAAGAACATGTTCAGAATATGGGATTTAGTAAAGACCATGTTTAGCATATTGTACTAGCATATGTTTTATGATTAGTAAAATTTCCTCAGTTTGGTTTTGTATGTCTCTTAGAATATGTTCAACCGGTATAATGGCATATAGACAAATAAAGTTACAAATCAAACAAAGGGTTTATGTGTATTTTGATCATGACGATTATGTTTTAAATTAAGGCTATAGTATGACTAATGGGGGTCCTGAGTCGCATAATGATTCAACGGTTGTATTTCTCTGCTATAGTTCTTGTTTAAGGCTAAAATGAGTGTTAACTCCAGATCAGGCTTATCTAATACTCATAGTAAATGATTACTCGGCTAAGTGGGAGAATGTAAGATTAAATATATTATGTTTTAATATTTAATCTAGTAGCCATTATAATCATTTACATTATATAGATCAAAATATATAACAACCTATTAAATAATTAGTTGGTAATTGTTGATGAACCATATGACCCTTATTAATTAATTAGGTTTCCTCTTGGGTGCTTATATAAGGAGACTTATGTAGAGGTTCTAAGGTTAGACACATAACCTAATTATCTTAACATCAAGAATCGACCTCCCTCTCCATAACCGAACTCCCTATTCGGTTTGATCATTACCATCATCAGTTAGCACCCTAAGGAGGAACCAGATCACCTTGACAAAGATGTCGAACTCTATGGCTTCTTCTCTCACTGGATTCTTCTTTGCACTGTCTGTTGTAACACGTATTTACAAGAAATAACTAGTTTATCCTTTATTAAGTATTGTCAGTTCGCCCTTCATTTTATTAGCATGAAGATATCCAAAATATCGTATTAGATAATGTATGTGAAAGATATATAGAAGTATTTAAATTTTTTATTACGATTAAATTCCCAAAGTAAAACGCATTTATAAATATAAAGTCATTTTTTAGACTTAATAAGATTAAGGGTTCGAGTCCGTTACAAAAAGATTTAATGTAATTTAAGCCGTTAAAAATAATACATTCACATTTTTAACCTTTTATCACCATGTAATCTAACCAGTTTCTGCTATTTTCTTTTTTTTTATAAAATTCAGAAACCAAAAAACTCTGTACCAGTTGTTTTTCAATGCCCTCCAAATCAGAAAATAAGCTCGTTCTTCTCCTTCTAACAATAGTAACATATACCGTAAAAAAATCATTTATTCGAGTGTTTGTTTTTATTTTAACTAGTTGATTTGCACCGCGCTTCGCGACGACATTTCTGCCGATATCAATTTGGTTTGTTTTTTACCAGTATGATACAAACATTCGGTATAGCAATCACCACACGTTTTACATTGATCAAAAACAAAAAAACAAATATGGTACCGGTATCGATGTTGTTTGGATGATATAGGTTCAGTTAGTCACGGTATCGGTACGGTTTCGCTGACGGAGTTGTATAAATGAAATATTATCAAAACCAAAAACCATAAAAATGAATATTGGTACCGATGTTATTCAGTCGGTTTTCCGTTCGGCATGGTAGTGGCGCAACATCCATTTTCAATAAGATTTATATCGGGATATTGGAAAAAAAATCAAACATAGTTGCGTCTTTGGATAATTTTTTTTAAAACTTAACATACGCAAGTTATTAGCAAAAATATCATATTAAATAAAAGGTAAAATACTATTAACAAAACTAAAACAAATACTTAAAATTTTATTTACTATTCATGGTCCTTCGTGCCGCTACCAAACCAAATCGAAACCGATTGAAAATTTTCTATATCGGTACCGGTTTTATTTTTATTGTTTTCACTTTCGATAAACTGACACCGTATTGCTACCATATTTTACCAAACTGAACCGAACAACACCAATACCAGTATACATTAATTTTTATGGTATCCTGTTTGATAACGGATACTTTGATCATGTGTTAAAAGTTATATAAAATATGTTTAAAATCAAATCATGTAATAAACCAATATAATATGAAACCTTAGAAAAAATCAATATTAAAAAATTGAAGCACTATTCATCACATGTTTCAATTAATATATATAACAACTAGTGATATTTCACCGCGCTTCGCGGTGGGGATTAAGTCGATATCAATTTGGTTCGTTACAGTACCTGCACTCGATATAGTAATTGAAAGAGAAAGCACTACATCGATCAAAAACAAAAAAGCACATATTTGTTGTTCAGTTGATATCTGTCACACCCTGACTTTTGCGGAAGCGTATGATGTGTGACTGGTTTAATATCATCGCATTCAATCATAATAAACAACTACATGATCAAAACGATGTTCATTCATTCATGAAATTTGAGTATTACAAGCACCGGTTATTTAAGTTTTAAAACACAACCTTCGACTAGGTTATAAACCAACAAAAGTGGATGACATCTAAACTTGAAGTCTACTTCTAGAAACAACACCCGCGCCCAAGATCCAACCTGTCACCTGAAATACATATAATTTTGGAAAACATCAACAAAAGTTGAGCGAGTTCATGTGTTTTGTGTGAGTACTGGTAAACTTGTAAACCTTTGAGAGACTCCTTTGAAAACGGGTATGAAAAGCGTGTATGAACATACCAAATAAATGTTTTACAAGGACATTAAGGAATGTGAGGACATAGGGAAAACTCGAAATGAGTAGGTTTATACCCTTGTCGATTTTTCCTCGACTATGTCGATTTCCCTCGACTATGTCTAATTTCCCTTCGACTATGTCTAATTTCCCTTCGACTATGTCAATTTACCTTGACTATGTCAATTTCCCTTGACTATGTCAATTTCCCTCGACTGGGACACCGAAGCACTCAAGTGATCACATGAGGACTATGAGTGGGGCTCGGCCGTACCCGTTAGATCTAACCTTCGTCCATAATTAAGAGTTAATGGCATTTCAATATTTAGTCTATGCTCACATGATCTAGTAGTGCATTTCATAGTCGTTTCATACCGTTTAAGCTTTCGTAACAAGTATTCCACCCCCGAGAGTTATAAAACCAAAAACAGTTAAGAGAAAAGGGGGAGCAAGAACTCACAGTTTTGCGTCTTCGGTACTCGTAACTCAAATCTCGTCAGCAAACACAACTACCTACAATGTGCTAGGGTCTATTAGACGAGCTGGCCGTGCCTTGCCTTAGTATTCATGTTTTGAGTTACGTTTCTTTTAAGTCTCCAATATTATTCCAAGTTATAATTCCTTGTTAAAATAATAATTATTTTAACTTTAAATTATATTTAATTTTGGAATAATAGTTAAACAATATTTTTGTAACAATACTTCTCAAGTATTTATTTTCGTATTTCCTACCCAAGGATGGGGGTATATCATACATGTATTTTCGTATTCTTGTATTTGTAGTTTCCAAAATAATATATTTTCAAGTCTTACTTCAGAAAATATATTTAAACTTGTTTTGTCCCAAAAATAATGTATTTCAAGAATATATATATTTTTCTTCCGAAAATAATATATTTTCTCCTTGTCGAAAATATGATATACTTTGTAATAATAATAAAAATCATACTTTCATTTCTTTTGTATCCAAAATAATATTTACCAAAAATATGCTCTTAAATGTAGTTTCCGGAATATCTTGTAAGTTACGTTCTTTCGTTCAGTTTCGCAGTATTATGTGTGTAACTTATATATTTATTCCTTGTGATTTTTGGTATTATTTTGGATTGTAAATCCTTGGTATTTTGTTAAGTTATATTACTTTAAATCCTAAAATAATATAACTATTACACCAAGTATACAAATAATCACACACAATGTGTTATTAATGTAAATATATATTCTAAATACATATTTATCCATTTTTATTTATAAAAACCAACCTCCAATACTTGTATTATTGTAGCAAAGTCAATGGCAAAGTTTAAATTGAAAATCATAGTTAAAACACACTTGTAAATATTTGTTTAGAAAATATTTTTCTTAGTGTTTATATTTTTAGAAAATTTTTGCCATAGTTTCCCCTAAAAATGGAGGTGACCATGCTATCAAAGCATATCATTTTCTTTTCAAAAATCATTACAAACAATCAATTTACACTTACCAAGTGCTAAAACAAAGCTATATACATAATGATCATGAACTTGAGTTTTCATAAAAACTTGTAGTAACTTGGTAGTGTGTTTAGTGGTTTAGTTACCCTTTAAAGTGTGTTTATTTCTTTAAAAATCTCATTCTTGAAAGATTTAGGTGTTTACAACTTACTAGATGATTTTTCTAAAAAATCATTCTTTTGTATTTTTCTTGCAAACAATGTATTCTTATACTTGTTTCAACACTAGAAACATGATTAGTTTCTTTAAAAACAATGTTTATGTAAATCTTGTTATTTAACGTGGTTTCTTTGGAAAACTATTTTAGAAATCATCCACTCACAAGACTTGTATTTTGTTTAAATCATCATCACATGAAAACAACTTTTATTATTCAAGTTCATGTAAACATAAGGCATGATGATCTTGGTCTTTCACAAGATCATCACCTTAACTTACTAGATCATGTGTTTAATCACAATCTAGTAGGTTTCTTATGGTGTCTAACATCACTAACATAAATCATCAATCATCAAGAAGCAAATCATCACTAAACAACAAGTATTCATATGTTTATAAGCTTATGTTAGAGTTTCATGAATATATTCTTTAGTGTTCTTTATGTTTAACAATGTTCATCATCTTTTAACCATTAACATATGAAGTAACAAAGGGTTATGAGGTCCTTACTACTAGCACAAAGGCTAGGGATGAACACAAGATGTTGTGGATGACAAATGTGGAGGATAAAAGCTAATGGGAGAGGTCCTTTAAGATCCAAGACCACCAAGCTTGCTTAAACACCTTCTTGCACCTTAGGATGAACTTGGAAAGTATGAAAGTGAGTTGAAGATGGTGGTGGTGTTGGTGGGTAGTCACGGCTGAGAGGGAGAGAAGGGAAGGAGGTGAGTGGTGTGAATTGAAGTGTGGTGTTTATAATGAGCTCATGTATTCTATTATCCATCTAATTCCTTTATCCATTAGTTATTATGTCTACTAAGTACAAGACCAAATCTTTAGCAAATCATAGGAAGATTATGCAAGATCAAATAAGATCAAGGAAATCTTGGGGTGGGGCCACACATTGTGACCGTCCACATATATGGGGGGGGGTCTAAGTGTAAGTTTCAACCAATTAGTTATCTTATAGTTAGGATTTAAGTGTATTAGTTAGGTGTTATGCATAATGTGTGTTATATAGTGTGTTAGGGCGTTCGGGGATCATAACTAGCTTAGAAACATTAAAACAATGCTTCTAGTATAACTTTGGTGTTTCGGGTAGTGTCCGGTTGTTCGGTAAGATACCGGTTCGTTAAATTGTCAAACTATACCGTTTAGTGATCTTTATGTACCCTTTTGTGACACTTTTAATTCCCGACACTTAGGAAAGCATTCAGGACCATTTAGTCATATTTTTACATGTAACAATCTTGTTAAAATGCTGAATTTTGCTGATTTATGCAGAATTCTGCACTTTGGGTGAGTTTTAGGCACTCCCGGCACTTAAACTATCACTTAGGAATGCAGTTTTGTGGTCCTTACTTCCCTACACACTATACTAGTGTAGAACTTGGTTTCTGGCTCACACTGGTTCTCAAAACATTTCCTGTCTCTGTACTGAACTCCCGTCAGTGCTTTTAGTTTGTCTGATAATGGTGCCCATTCTGTTCTGTGCATTATTAGAACTATATAGTGTTGCATGTAGTAATGATAAAAGTCTTGCAACATGAAATGCAATTGTATGTATATAACAGTAATCAGAAATTCATTTGTCTCGTAAACTAGATCATGCACAGTTATTAAAGCACATATTACTGTTCAATTAGTGTACGGAATGTACGGAAAAGTGACAGTTGTCACAGACTTCCCCCGTTAAAATAATTTCGTCCCGAAATTCAAGCGATGCCATCGGTCGCAGGGGAGTTGTGAATCAAATGTGGTCGCTTAGGTTTAAAATTTGTCTTCATGTTCCCATGTAACTCTGGGTCATGATATGAATTCTAACGTACTCAAGTAAATCAACTATGTCTTTTTCGTGTTTTGTGGACTCTTAGTCCGCATCCTTAACAGGTTCTATAGTAGATTGGAGTTTTTCGTTGACGTGAATCTTATTTGTGGGAATAACAACTGTTCCTTGAGTCAGACTCCTTTAAAGACTAGACACGTGGAATGTGTCGCGATCACTACTGATCTTTTCTGGACGTTTCAGCTTGTGAGCAATGGTTCCGATCCCTACCAGGATCTCGAAAGGTCTAATATACCGGGGGTCCAACTTTCCATGTTTTCCAAATCGCATCACGCCTTCTCAAGGCGAGGCTCCCATTAAAGCCATACTTATTATCTCAAATTCCTACGATTTCTGCCGCTCGTCGGCGCAATCTTTCTGTATTCCGCGGGCTGTCTTGATATGATCACATATCTGAATGATCTTGCCTCTAATTTTTCCTGAACCAACTTGGGCTAGTAGATTGTTTATCTCCGGTATCCGTTTAACACAACGGGGATCGACTTATTATGTTCCATCTAAAGCGTCACACGAAGCGGTTTAAACAGCGGTGTGATAAATACTGTTGTAGGAAAACTCCACTAAGGGCAAGTGAGTGTTCCAACTTTTCATCAAAGTTTATCACCCAAGCACGTAACATGTCCAAACAATCTGCATCGTTCAGTAGCTCAGTCCATCTTCGTTAATATTTAAGTTCTTACGATCAACGGTGTGCTGCAACCCTTGTGATCAGTAAAGGTCGTGCAGCGTTTTCTTACAGGTAATGACGCCAAATTTGTGGTGCGCAATTACTGTATCTAGATCAAGGTTTCTTCTCATGATCCCTTAATCAATGTGACATGTGTGCAATGCCGTGGTCTCGTTGCATTGACGCGCGATCGAGACTTTGTTGAGAAGCGCCACATAATTGCAACTCTAACTCCTTAGCTCTTGATTGCAGGGTTGGCATGAATCTCGATCTTATCCACCATGTATCCTAAAGTTCTTACCTTGCGAATTCGAAATCCCCTTTTCGAAATCTTAGCACATAACTGTTCTTTCTCCAAGAGTTGCAAGATAAATTGCAGATGTTGCTCACGACCTTACTTGGTTGTTGGGCATATAAGAATGTAGTCAATAAATATAATCGTGATCTATCCCGGTATGGCTTACACATTCGATTCATGAGGTCCATGAATACTGTCAATGCATGTGTTAAGCCAAATGGTACGACAAGGAACTCGTAATGCTCGAAGCGAGTCCTAAAGGTCGTTTTAGGGATATTTCCTTCTTGTATTCACAGTTGAGGACACCCTGTCCTCAAGTCGATCTTTGAGTGGTAACTAGGACCTTACGATTTGTCTGTTCATGTCATCAATCCTTGGCAAAGGATACCGATCCTTGATATCCAATTCTCTGGAATTGATGCAAAGTGGAAACTGTCAACTTTCTTCTTGTGTCCTTAACTGAGGGCACTATGTCCTTAATTCCATCTTGGAGTAGTAGCTGGGACCTTGTAGTTGGTTGACAAGTTATCGGTTCTCAGTAAGGGGTACCGATTCTTGTTGGTTAGTTGTCTATCTCCCTGTAACCCATGCGTAATACTTTTCTCCCTCATTATTCCCTCTGAGTTCCTCTTAGATTAGGCTATATACGCGTGTAAATATTGTTGTCCTGTTTCCTGACGAATAACACTGGGGCTTCCCAAGGTGAGAAACGCGGCTTGGTAGATTTCCTCATCTCTCATAGCTGTATCAGAGGCTCTTGTATCTCGGACGAAACTAGTTGGTATGGCGACATCTTGTCACTGGTGCCGCTCCTGGCACAAGGTTCATCCTAAACTTCTCTTCTCGTTGAGGGGGGGTATTTCTGGCAAATCTTCAGGAAAAGCTTCTTGGTTTCTTAAGTTTCCAAAATATAGTACTTAATCTTTCGCTTAACTAACCTTCCATTCGCCAATTCTAAAGAATAGGGGACGTCTATTCTACTTGAAACTAGGCCAAGTAGTTCTTAAGTTCTAAGGATACGAGATTAAAGTTGATGCCAGTATTAATCAGAAATGGATGCATAAGGTTGGTTAATAGGGAACGTACCCGTAACCGCATCTGGGTCCTGGGGTGCCTCACGAGCTCCGATCGTGAAGACCCTTCCTTGCTCGGTTCTTCCTAGGGCAATCTTTCCTAAAGTGCCCTGCTTCACCACACCTGTAGAAGCCTGGAATTTTCCCATTATCTCTTTCGTCTGGATCCTTCGTCCAACAGGCATCCTTGTTGTGCCCTTCTTTTCCACACTTTCCGCACTTAGGCCTCAGACCTCAGACATCGACCTTCATGGTAAAAATTGCATTACTCGCACCTCGGCTTAGTCCCCAAGTAAACCTTACCACCAGCCTTATTAGCGGCTCCATAAGCTTTCCTGCCACGCGGCGGGTTCAATTCCTTTCTCTTGTTTGCTTTAGAGCTTCCATAGCTGACTTGGGTGCCTATCTTTAGGTTTGAAGACTTCCTCTTCTTGTTGCCTGATGACTCCACATGAGTCTCTTTCTTGTTATCCTCAGATTTCGAAAATTTTCTCTTACGTAGAGCTTCTTCAGTAAGGGTGACACTCAAATCGATAGCCTCTGCGATGGTTGGGGGCTTTGAGGTAGTAACCATGCTCCTAATTTGAGGTGCAAGTCCCCAAATGAATCGCTCAATCCTCTTGAATTCTGGCTTTACTAAGTAGGGAACGACCCTAGACAAGTCGTCAAATCGTTGGAGGTACTCAGAAATCTTCGGCCCGTCCATTTTCAAATTCCAGAACTCCACCTCAGCTTCTAGATTTCAGCCTTAGAACAGTATTTCTTCTCCATCATTTCCTTGAGCTCGTCCCACCTCAGTGCATGAGCAGCATCTTCACCAAGGGTCTGAACCTAAAGGTTCCACCAGGAGAGTGCGCCATCTAAAAACAACCCTGAGATAAAGGTAACACTCCGTTGGGGCGAACAGTTACTCATTCTTAGAACGGAGTCAGTCTTTTCTGCCCAACGAACAAATGCAACGGCACCTCCTGTGCCGTCAAAGTTTAATGGCTTGTAGTCCAGGAACTGTTTATAAGTGCAGCCAGTTGGAGGGTTAATTCCAGAAGTGCCACCGCTGTGTTCAGAGCGGAGGGCTTCATGTTGCGCTATAGCTTGGGAAATGCGCTCATTGAGTTCGGCCTCAGTTAACGTAATGGTGTCCGTGTCACGTCTGGGCGGCATTTCCGTCTGTCAAAATGGTAGGGAGTAGGTTAGACAACATTCCATAATTGTCTACGAGGTACATATTACCACAAGCAAACATGAAATCACCCAATATCACATGCATATATAATCAACAATGTATGAGCGAGGAAACAATTACTGAGCCTTCACATAGGCATGGCAACTTGGCTTATTGTTTGTAATGGAAAAATATAAAATGAACTCGAGGCTACATCGCCTTGGTCATACAAGTTTCATGAAGTGGTAGTTGTTTTCCTTCTTCATAGCTTTACAAGACGGGTATACTTCCCTTAAGATAGGGGTTGTCCATGTAGGGGTGATAGAGAGTGTAACGTCACTGAATCTTTCCGAATATTATCCATCTTCACTTGCTTAAATATCAGTTCTCAAACGTCTCGTACACGGGCAGAAGTGTCAGACACGAAGTAGGCAAAGACAGGTTTCCTACTTTATAAAGTGCTAAAGCAATGGTCTATGCATTGTTCTACCAGATGAAGGTGTGAACACCTATAGATTATTTTTGGAGGGATGGTGATCATTAGTCTGACCCGCAGAGTCCACCAGGATTTCCATACACTACAAGTTGTTATTACGTGGGCCCCCGTAATAATAAATTGTCTTACACAGTTACCCCAATTTTCCCTCGTCCAAGCAGATGATCAACCAAGGAGGGGACACTACTGTCCTTATACCTCTGACATGGAAAGGACCATTGCAGTGGTCCACGCACTAACACTCGTTATCGTTACGCGCGAATAGGCACGATGATTAAACGAAATTGGAATAAGGAGAATTCCTGGTAGTTGGAGGGGCACCTTTAAGATGAATACTTCATCTTCCTTGTCTGGTCAAGTGTGTCGTCAATCTTGTTTCACAAAATCCGCAGGGATCTCATCCTGCTGATTAAGAAGTTGTTCAAGGTTGCCGCCTCTGCCTCGCTGTCACTACCGTAGTCAAGCACCTTCACGATCAAGAGGGAAGAGCAACCATCTCCTACGAAAGCAAGCTCAGAATCTTGTTTGGTAATCACTCCAGCCATGATCTTTGCAATGAACGCGAGGCCGGTAGCTTCATCGTGCGAGTAAGAACAATAATAGGATGCGGAGTCGAAGGTATCTTATTCACGTTAATAATTATTCCGTACACTTATTCGTATGTATATATCAATAAACAAATATGTTACTTAGCATAAACGGGCAATTCGATGCATCATATCACATATAACTCTCGTTTATCCTTTGGGGGGTCATTTTGTCTTTGGCAAGTCTAACTTGTGTAGACTATGCTTTAGTTGGCACCTTATTTGGGGCATTCTCCTCCCTACTAATGTCCTTGCCTTGTCTCTTCTTTGAAAAATGTTTGACTCATCGATCTTGACGCTCACGTGAATGCAATGAAAAAACACCTTTTTTTTGTAAAAATGTTTTTGTGAGAGAGTTCTAGTGATTGTAATCTAGACTCGAGAAGGAATCCTAGTTCACTACAATCGAAGCTCTGATACCAAACTGTCACACCCTGACTTTTGCGGAAGCGTATGATAGGTGACTGGTTTAATATCATTGCATTCAATCATAATAAACAACTACATGATCAAACCGATGTTCATTCATTCATGAAATTTGAGTATTACAAACACCGGTTATTTAAGTTTTAAAGCACAACCTTCGACTAGGTTATAAACCAACAAAAGTGGATGACATCTAAACTTGAAGTCTACTTCTAGAAACAACACCCGCGCCCAAGATCCAACCTGTCACCTGAAATACATGTAATTTTGGAAAACATCAACAAAAGTTGAGCGAGTTCATGTGTTTTGTGTGAGTACTGGTAAACTTGTAAACCTTTGAGAGACTCCTTTGAAAACAGGTATGAAAAGCGTGTATGAACATACCAAATAAATGTTTTACAAGGACATTAAGGCATGTGAGGACATAGGGAGCACTCGAAATGAGTAGGTTTATACCCTTGTCGATTTTCCCTCGACTATGTCGATTTCCCTCGACTATGTCGATTTCCCTCGACTATGTCGAATTTCCCTTCGACTATGTCAATTTACCTTGACTATGTCAATTTCCCTTGACTATGTCGATTTCTGTCACACCCCGATATTTCCACATATTACCAGTGGGCCCGGCGGGGAGTATCGTGACGTAGTTGATATCATCATTGTCAATACACACAATAATATAGCACAGCGGAAGGCTTGGTGAATAAACAATTACAAACTATAATGTCTGAGTGTTCGAGTTTAGGAATATACAGACTGGAATGTAATAAGATCCACAGGCGGATCATAATCAAATACAAAGAAAACAAATATCAGACTGGGTATCTATGGATTTTCAAGATCCTCTTATGACACCTAATAGCTCCAGCCTATTACGAGAGGTACCTGTCAAATCAGTCTTTAAGAAAATACGTCAGTTTACACTGGTAAATACAATTAACTGACTCTTTTGAAAACATTTATGAAAGAGTTAATTACTGTTTTCGTCCCTGAGGTTTGTCAAAAATAACGGTTTCAGTCCATTAGTTTAAAAATTGCGATTTCAGTCCATTAGTTTCATTTTCGTAACCATTTCAGTCCACTAACTTAACTCCATCCATTTATTTTGTTAACTTTGAGTTAACTAACTAATTCAGGGATGGTTTGCGTCAGTTTTAGAAACACAGGGACTTAAGTGTAAACTCTAAAACATTAAAACAAAAAAAATAGTAAATTCCAAAAAATCAAAAAAATTCCAAAAAACCAAACAAATTCCAAAAAATTCTAAAAAATAATAAAAATTCTAAAAAATCATAAAAATTCTAAAAAATTCTAAAAAATCCAAAAAATCCGTTTCGGCGCGAACTGTTTCGAACCCGAACCGTTTCGAGCTGAACCGTTTCGACCCGTACCGTTTCGACCCGAACCGTTTCGAGCTGAACCGTCCGTACCGTTTCGAGCTGAACCGTTTCGACGCGAACCGTTTCGACCCGTACCGTTTCGAGCCGAACCCTTTCGACCCGTACCGTTTCGAAGCCGAACCGTTTCGAGCTGAACCGTTTCGAACCGAACCGTTTCGACCCGTACCGTTTCGAAGCCGAACCGTTTCAAGCCGTACCGTTTCGAACCGAACCGTGCCGTTTCGAACCGAACCCTTTCGAGCTGAACCGTTTCGAACCGAACCGTGACGTATCGAACCGAACCATTATGTATCGAACCGTACCGGTTCGGCTTCGAAACGGTACGGGTCGAAACGGTTCGGTTCAAAACGGTTCAGCTCAAAACGGTTCGGTTCGATACGGCACGGTTCGGTTCGAAACGGCACGGTTCGAAACGGTACGGCTTCGAAACGGTACGGGTCGAAACGGTTCGGGTCGAAACGGTTCGGCTCGAAACGGTTCGGCTTCGAAACGGTACAGGTCGAAACGGTTCGGCTCGAAACGGTACAGGTCGAAACGGTTCGCGTCGAAACGGTTCAGCTCGAAACGGTTCGGGTCGAAACGGTACGGACGGTTCAGCTCGAAACGGTTCGGGTCGAAACAGTTCGCGCCGAAACGGATTTTTTGGATTTTTTAGAATTCTTATGATTTTTTAGAATTTGTATTATTTTTTAGAATTTTTTGGAATTTGTTTGGTTTTTTGGAATTTTTTTGATTTTTTGGAATTTACTATTTTTTTGTTTTAATGTTTTAGAGTTTACACTTAAGTCCCTGTGTTTCTAAAACTGACGCAAACCGTCCCTGAATTAGTTAGTTAACTCAAAGTTAACAAAATAAATGGATGGAGTTAAGTTAGTGGACTGAAATGGTTACGAAAATGAAACTAATGGACTGAAATTGCAATTTTTAAACTAATGGACTGAAACCGTTATTTTTGACAAACCTCAGGGACGAAAACAGTAATTAACTCTTTATGAAAATTGATTTAAGTGCACAAGGCACAAATCATTTGTAACTTGGGACAATTATTTGAATATAATCTTGTATACTAATTTATATGTTTGTCATACAATTGGGGCCGGTTGGAAGCCGGTCATGATTAGCCGACTCACCACTTATAGAACCCACAAAGGAGTTATCCCCAACATGTGGGTTTATATTTAGCATTTGCATCTGTCAGGTGTATGCCTACACCCCGTGCATAGGTCGTGGCCATTTTCAAATGAAATGAGCCGAGGATATCCAGGAAACGGTCGAATTAACCCTCAATGCTTATGTTATCAAACAAGACAGATTAAAACGGGTTATGTAAATTTATTAATCACAATCTGATTAAATGATTTCATACCCGACCAAGTGGTATTATTATACTACCATATCCTAAGCCCGTATAAGGGAAAATAAGTTAAAAGTATTTACCTGATGCTAGCAGTAAAATCCTAAAGCTTTTTGAAGGCACCTTCTACTGGAAGCTATTTAATCTGTATAGAATGTTTATTAACCTATTAGGATGCTAATGGGTCTTTAATTTAGTCAAGGACTTAGACCGGCTAGCTAGAAGGAAACCTTACAGTTTTAAACGCTCGATTAAGCGGAAACCGGAATAGAATGCGATTTAGACCCGACAAGCTTGGATACTTGTATAATATGGGTAGACTAATCACATTCTGGAAATTGAGGATTTAATGATAAGGTTTGACCCGTTTCGGCTATTTTATGTAAACTAGTCACATAAGCCGATCTGAACGCGTAAACGCGTAACGGGTAACTAAAATAAATTATATACAGGTCTTAATCATTATTATGCTCAAAATATGTTAATACATCAGTAAGATGTTAACATATATGCCCAAGAAGTAATTTAAACCAAAATAAGTCCCATAAGGGCATTTTGGTAATTTTAATGCCCATAAAAGAGTTTAATTGTGCAACTGAGTTTCAGGTTTGATTAAATCAGTAAAAATATGCATTTTTATAAGTTATATCAGTAGGGTATTTTATATATGTCAAATTTATCTTATATAATTCAACTATGCACCGTAGGGGCATTTTGGTAATTTCACATAGACTTTAAAGGTCAAAATAGACTTCTGAGTTTAAAAACTTTGGCTTACTGTTTAATTATATAAATTAACTAGAAACATTAGTAAGTAATAAGTTTTATATGTGAAATATAGTTTTAACTCATACTATGTGTTAAAAACGCTTAAAAGTCGGTTTTAAGGGATATTTGGGTTAAAACAGGAAATCTGAGTTTTTGATCAGTTTATAAGTTTTAAAATACTTTATTTATCATGTAGAATCAGTAGCAAAAAGTTTGGCATTAAAAAGTTATGTAAAACTCATTTTATGCATGAAAAAGGGTAAAACCGACAATTACCGAAATCAAGTTATAATCCTATGTTATGCTCAGCCTAAAAATAATTAAAAATCTTCAAAAATCCCAAATTATTATTTTACATCAGTGGGTAAAAAGTTTGATGTCAAAAATTGGGTTTAAATAGACTTTATGTTAATTACGCCATTTAAATAATAAAAAAGCTCCTTAATTACGCTATTGAGCATAACTCCTATTCTAGACCTCGAATTGATTTCAAATTTTCAGGACATGTCTAAATATCAGTAGCAAAGGTGTTAGTCCAATCACATTGTTAAAAATCTCCATTGTATGTAAAAAGGGCGTTTATGGCATTATTAAGCATAATTACGATCAAGTGCATATAATTCAAACCACTATGCACCATGCAATATAACTCCAGAGGGTTATACTACTAAGTAATGTGGTCCTAATGGAAGCTTAAAACATGGGAGAATTAAGCTTAAACGGTTCAGAACTGAAAGTCAAAGAAAAAGTCAAGCTTTTGTGACTTTCGGTTATAAATTGACCTTAGACTATTAATTGTCGGGTTAGGACTGATAAAACATGTTTTAATATTAATTACCAAGTCATTAGAATGTTAAAATATAATTTAGAACCTCTGGTTTATTAATCTTAATCATTTTCAAACATCCTGTCCAGTTTGACTTTTTGTCAACTACTTTGACCTGACAATTGATCAGTCAAACGAGATAATTAGGAGGTGCCCTTTTAAGGGTTAATCACCTACACTAATGTGGTTCTACAACCACTTTCAATTTGATCAGTGGTTAAACCATATGTAATTAAAACGAAAGTCAAACTAAATTTACGATAAGTTTGACTTTATGGTAATTAAGCTAATTAAAACGACTAAACAAGAAATTAGAGGCTTACTACAGGTCCTAGCAGTCTTTTTTACACTTGATAATCCTATTCTAACTGATGGAAGCTCCAGAACAAGTCCCTTTGTTGTTGCAAGTGAATTGTTTGCAAATGTGTTTATGAACACAAGAATAAGCTCCTTTATATAGCAAAGTCCTTGAATCTAGATCATTTCCAGGTGTTATTGGAGGCCCTAGGATCACCCCAGGTATCCTAGCTAGTGAAATTAACCGACTTACAGCTCCTTAGGTCGTTACAAACTAGGCTAAGGCGGTGGAACAGCCAAAACCCACACCTGTCATGATTTTTCTGTTACTGGCATGCTGAGGCGGGGGCGCGTAAGCCATGGGGGGGCTTACGCGGGCCGCTTGGACCGTCTGAACTGGTAAAACAAGTTTCAAAGCTGGCATTTCAATCCCTGGTCGTTTTTAACCCTTTTTAACCTCGTTGTTGACATGTAGGGCCCTTGTAGTTAGTTTGATGAGGCTCTAGGATGAGTAAACTAACTTTGTTAGGCTCCAGTTCGTTAAATACCTCTATGAAAGCAAGTTTCATCAAGTTGACACTTTTGGCCCAAAGTCTTGAAAACATGCGTAGCGATGTCGAAACCACGTGAAATTTATACCACTTATTCTTGAGAGTATATTTGAATGTTTCGAAGCCTCAGTTTCATTAAAAGGTCACTCAGAGGTCAGAATCGACATGTTGACACGTTTAACCCTTATAATTAAATAATCCTCCGATTATTTTCATAAACGGCTTCTTATATTCAATTGATCACTCGTTTAAGAATATATTCATCATGTATGGTCATTCAGAGGCACAAGTTTAGCATGTTGACACTTTTAGTCCCTGTGGTTTCATAGATTCACTGTTTGACAACTTTGGTCCTTCAAACTCAATCTTTCACACCTTTAGAGTTTGGGACACGTGTCCTTACATAATTGGACACGTTTTTACGTGGTGTTACATCATCACCCCCTTAAAAGAAATCTCGACCCCGATATTTACTGGAGTAAGTGAGGGTACTTTTTTCGCATAGTGGACTCAACTTCCCACGTATATTCAGGACCTCTACGGACGTCCCATTTGATCTTTACTATAGGTACATGCTTCCTTCGGAGCTTTTTAACCTGTCGATCCTCGATCGATAAAGGTCTTTCAACGAATCTCAAGCTTTCATCAATCTGTACGTCTTTATGAGAGATAGCCAGTGATTCGTCGGCTAGGCATTTCTTGAGATGACAAATGTGAAACACATTATGAATCCCACTCAGCTCCTCAGGCAAGTTTAGCTTATAAGCTACACTGCCGACACATTAGATAATCTCGAATTGTCCAATATATCTAGGGCTCAACTTGCCCTTTTTACCAAAACGCATCACACCTTTCCAGGGTGACACTTTCAATAGAACTTTATCGCCTATCTCAAACTTTAGAGGTTTTCGCCTCTCATCGGCATAACTTTTCTGCCTATCCCTGGTAGCTTTTAGGCGATCACGAATCTGGAAAATCTTGTCCGTTGTTTCAACGACTATATCAGGTCCTGAAAACTGAGTTTCTCCTAGTTCTGCCCAACAGACTGGCGTTCTTGTAACACCTCGAAAATTCACGTCCTATAATGTATTGACACGTGTCATAAGCTTGAACGTGTGAAAGAATACTCTAGAGGGACTAAAGTTGACAAACATGAAAAGTATGTGAATATAAGAATTGTCAACAATGGATAAATATACTTTACAATAACCCTACATAATTTTTATACCTTCAAAAGAATAAATCATGGATCATACGAAGCTAAATATGAAAGAAAGTGAGAGATTACAAACCCCAGGGGTTAAATGTGTCAACATGTTTAAAGTATACCTCTGAATGACCTTTTAGCAAACTCGAAGCTTTGTAACAATTAATTATGCTCACTAGAATGTGTGATAAAAATTTCATAAAGTTTCGCTATCGTATGAGAAAGTTATGATCAAATTCGTATACAAGGGGTTAAAGCGTCAACGTTGAAAGTTAGGACTTTTCGGGTAACAATAAAGTTAACCGAGGACTAAACAAAGTGGGTAAATGTCTTAAAGCCCTTATAAGTCAATTTGGAGGGTTCAAAGTGCAATAAATAAAGTCGTAGCAAATTTCCCAAGAGCCAAGGACCAAAGCGTGAAAATCTAAAGTTGAAGATTTGATCAGAAGGGGCCTCGCGCCACGCGACGGCCCTGGGGGGGGGGGGCTACGCATGCCGCGAGGGGCTGTCTGCTCCGAATTTGTTGCGTTCTTGTCTTCCATTTGCATTCTAACCGACTTATAAACGTTTTCCTCATATTGGACGACCCCTAAACAACCCCTAGACATTTAGGGACACTTGTTAGTGATCAAACATAGTATGTACTAAAAATACTTTAAACATACAAGGGTTGATACCTACTGATATTTTAGGTAAATTATAATATTTTAATAGTAAGCAAAGGTTGTTTAACTCAGACTTCAGTTTTGAGCTTTTCGGCTTATGTGAAATTACCAAAATGCCCCTACGGTGCATAGTTTGGTTATAATTGATAAATTTCACATATATATACTTTACCCTACTGTTATAACTTATTAAATTGAGTATCTTTGCTGGTTACATCAGACCTGTAACTCAGGTTAATACTTAAACTCTTTTATAACCTTATAAATGACCAAATTACCCCCACGGGGCATAATTTGTGTTTAAATTCATTTTGGGCATAATGGAAGGTATCCTACTGATATCACAACATATTTAAGGCATATTAACTTAGAAAACCTGTAAATGACTCTCGCGGTCACCCGTTACGCCTCTTACGCGTTCGGTTCGGCTTATGTAACTAGTTTACATAAATTAGCCGAAACGGGTCAAACCTTATCGGTTTTACCCCAAAATTCAGAATGTGCCCAGATTACCCATATAAGGCAAGTCTTCAATCTTGTCGGGTCTAAATCACATTCTATTCCGGTCTTCGCCTTATCATGCGTTTGAACCGTATCTTCCTTTTGGAAACTAACCGGTCTAAGTCAAGACTTAATTAAAGACCTGTTAGGATTCTAATAGGTTATTAAAAACCTTCGTTCCAGATTAGGAGCCCAGTAAAAGCTATCTGTACTTGCTGATTTGATGTACGGCTGGAATTTAATTTATATTTAGCTCAGGTAAATACTTTTAACTTATTTTCCCTATACGGGCTTGGGTTACGGTATATAAAATACCGCTTGGTCGGGCATCAAATCTTCCATCGTTTGGTGGTTAATTGAATAATTTGATCGGCCCGTTTAAATTGTTTTGTTTACTTAAAGCCTTTGGGGGGTTAATGACCATGTCCCAGATATCCTTGGCATCATTTTACGAAATGGCCACGACCTAAGCGCGGAGTGTAGGCGTACACTTGTCAGTGCATAAATAGTTGATGTGGTGTGTCTATTGATCTTTAACCCGGCACGCTCCGGGCTACTGAACGCATAAGGAACATGTAATTCTTTTACAAGATTATATATTTAAATAATTATCCCAAGTTATAAAGAGTTTGTGCCACGTGCATTCAAATCAATTTTATTAAAACCCTTTTCAAATGAGTCAGTTAATTGTATTTACCAGTGTAAAATGACGTATTTTCCAAAAGGCTAAATGCAGGTACTATACGTAATAGGCTGGCTACTCCAGGCATCAATAATCAAGTCTCGCAAGCTTTAGATGTTAAAGTCTGTTGAACGATATTATCTTTCTGTTTAAGATCTGCCTGTGGATCCATCTTACATTCCGTTGTAATATTTGATATTACTTTGAATCGGATTATAATATATTTATCTTTTGCTTCCGCTGTGCATATTAAATATTGTGTTGTTTGACTATTATGTTGCCAACCACGTCACGATACTCCCCACCGGGCCCACCGGTGACACGTGGAATTCGGGGTGTGACAGGTTGGTATCAGAGCCAACATTGAGTAAATTAAACACTAGCTTTTTGTGTTTAATCTCAATGACACATTAGCGCATTCCTTGACCTTCCGAGTCTAGACTTAACATAGGAATATTCTCAATCCTCATCTGGAAATTTTGCTTCCAATTTTTATATATTGGATACATCGCCAAGCGAAGAAGCCGTAATAGGAATCCTCCACACCCGGAGCCTTAAGATGCTGACCTTCGTACAGCGGCTAGGATGAAACGTACAACCAAGGAGAAAGCATTCGGAAATAAAATGAAGAAGAAACTCCTTTTGCTGAAGATCGTTTCCTTAAAAGTCTTTATAACTATATTTATCTTTTAGTCCCTTCGAGGACAACATTATTCCTTTCAAGACCCGTTTAGGGCAACCTTGAACTTTTTAATTTTATAGTGGAATGACTAAATATTCATCCTAATTAGGAAATATGAAATAAATGAAAAATAATATTCCTTTTATAAGATCTACCATTATAATAAAATGGCAAAATCTAAAAAGGACAAGACCTAGCCTTGTGACATTATTAAGACCCGGCCAAGATGGAAGTTCCTTAATTTAGGTTCAGATCCTTATTAACATCCCGAGTTAGGATTATTCTGCGTTATTATTAAAAAGGAATCTTAAAGGTAAACCTAGCCTATAAGACGAGGCCAAGATGGTAGGACCTATTCAAGAGACTCAAATCCTTGTTAACACCTAAGAACGTGTTAGCACTCTTGACAGATGTGATTCGAGAAAATCACAACAGTCATTCTTATATTGGATTCTTCCGATTTTCTTATCTAGTCTGTTGATTTAGAAATCATGGCTTATATCATCCTATAAGATGATCATATTATAATCATCCCTTAGAAGGGAAATGCCTACGGGCTATAGTTAATGTCCTCTGAGACTAAAGACAGTGGTAGCCTACAACTCCCTGTCAAGAAAAAGTAATGAACTTTTGTGCTACTACTAAATTTGCCTCGATTCTCTGAAATCATGGCTTATAAATTAAACTTGTCCACGTGATTAGGCCTTTTGTGCTACTACTAAATTTGCCTCGATTCTCTGAAATCATGGCTTATAAATTAAACTTGTCCACGTGACTAGGCCTTTTGTGCTATTACTAACTTATAAATTTGCCTCGATTCTCTGAAATCATGGCTTATAAATTAAACTTGTCCACGTGACTAGGCCTTTTGTGCTACTACTAAATTTGCCTCGATTCTCTGAAATCATGGCTTATAAATTAAACTTGTCCACGTGACAAGGCCTTTTGTGCTATTACTAACTTATAAATTTTCCTCGATTCTCTGAAATCATGGCTTATAAATTAAACTTGTCCTCGTGACTTGACTTTTTGTGCTATAGTTATATTTTAATTAAATCCACGATAATATTAATAAAAAAATCCTGAATAAAAATAAATATCATTCTTTTCCTGCCAGTATAAATATTTAAAGGGAATCTTAAAAGGTTTGACCTAGCTTGAATGTCATTGAAGACCTAGCTAAGATGGTAAAACCTGTTTAAAAAGAGATTCAGATCCTTGTTAACATCTGAAATTGTGTTAACACTCCCGTCAACAGTGATGCGATAAAATCACACTTGTCATCCTTATATTAGGAATTTTCCAAATCCCTTATTTAGCGTAAATGATCAATAGGAATCATGGCTAGTAAACGTCGAACATGATGTACGCATCAAAACATCCATTTGGGATGTATACCTACGGGAAAAGGTGTATACATGAAAAGATAGTTTTTATTTCATAAATTCTTGCCAAGACAATGAACTATGAAATTTTCCGATCCAAAGGAATCATCGATTATGTTTTAGATTTTTCCTTGTGACAAGGCCCTGTGCCATCAAGAGTCCTTGCGAACAAGCTCTTGTGCTATATAAAATGTCAGTGCGACATTGACAGTCGTGATTTATGTCCCCTGTCTAATAAATATGACGGATTATATTCTGTTTACACACCAAGGATGGTTAACTTAAAAACCTAGGCAGAACATAATCAAATAACTTAAATACTATCTTTTGGGCCTATATGGTTTATTTACACCATAACTATTTAACCAACAAATTCGACAATTCACCATATAATTAAATCAATTATTACTAATTGGTTTGTAGCCTTCAAAACTTCACCATGGTTGACTCCTCTGAAGCTCACAATCATCCAGTTAATCAGAATGATGATACAAGACTGAATTTAACGGACGCCGAGTTACAGGCTATGTTAAATACAGCTGTAAACAAGGCCGTGAACCGAGCGTTAAAGGATCATAAGCGAAAGTACGATAATACCCCGAATAAAGGTTACAAAAAGGGTAGGACCAGTTCGAGCTATAACCAGTCCAAGCCAAAGAAGGCAAAACCCGAATGTGGAACCTGCGGGAAGAAGCACTTTGGAAAATGTTTCTATGATCAGACCAGGGGATGTGCCATCTGTAAAGAGATGGATCACAAGACCCATGAATGCAAGGACCTGAAGAACAACCAGCGGTCAGGTGAAAAGACCAAATGCAAAATCTGTAGGAAATACCACCTCGGGAAATGCAGATTTGAATCTCAGCCTTCACCTTGAGGAATCTGCAAGTCCAAGGGGCATAAGACCTTGGACTGCAAGAAGATGAAGGACGCAACCTGCCATGGTTGCAATAAAATAGGGCACATCAAAACTAATTGCCCTAATAAAACCAAGAAGTCTGGCGAGGCTAAGAAGACCAAAACCAGAAACTCTCAAATGGATACTCAAGAGGCTATTCAGGATGACAAGGTCACAACAGGTACTTTCTATATCAATAACGCTCATGTTAGAGTATTATTTGATTCGGGTTCAGATAAGTCTTCCGTAGACAATAGATTTTGTAAATCATTAAATCTGCCTGTTAAAACTCTAAGCGTTAAGTATAAAGTAAAATTGACCGATAGTACCTCAGAGACTGCTTCAGCAATTTTAGCTGGATGTTATATATCCGTTAGGAATCATTCTTTTCCACTGTCCTTGTTCCATTAAAATAGCGGGACTCGATATAATAATAGAAGATGAGTTGGTCATCCTGTAGCCAAACCCATACTTTGTGTAATGAGAAGCAAGTAGTTATCAAGACTCCTTATGGTGAGCCTTTGACCATTCAAGGAGATACTGGGTATGGATTGCCCAAGCACTTGTTAAATTTGGTGTTTAATACCAAAGATTCGAGTATGGAAAACTCAGAAAATACAAACAACAGTTGCGATGCTGGGGATGCGACAAATGTTAATGGTGCATCCGATGTGAACCTTAATGTTAATGGAGTTAATCTCCAAAACTGCAATTAACGCAGCTGTTAGAAAGGCTATGAGAAAAGTCATGAAAAGGTTCGAGAAGCCGAATGATGTTCGCTTTAAAACACATGTCGCTGCTCATGAGAAAGGGCTTTATTCATGCTTCAAATGCGAAGAATAAACCCAGCAGAATCTTGTATGGCAAGGAGCCCCATTCTTTTAGAATGTACTTAAAAGTACTTCGTCTCTTAGAAGTCAAGATACCTCAATAATGATAAGGGGCCATCGGTTTCAGGAAATTGATGGATGAAGTAGAAGCCATTAGGTATATCAGCGATTATGCTGGAAGGGACATGGTAAGGTATACATCACAGTCATTCGATGGCAATACCCTAAATTAGTGAGGACATTAATGAAATCCACAAGAAAGATCCCCTTACATAATATGGGATGGTCCAAGTTTTAAGGGCACATTAAGGTTTCAAAGCCTGCTTATTATAAATCCATTATGGATCTACCTCAGCTACTCACGTTTTATAGATTAAGAAACGATCAGTCAAAGCTGAGACTGCCCTAAAGTTTTCTAAGATTTTACAGCTAAGTTTAGAAAGATTAAGAATGGAGGCATTTAACCCTTCTGTTGAATGATTAGAGGCAGCTCACATTAGGAATGTCACCAGATAAATCCTTATTGTGATTTTATTGCTAGAAATTACATGTGGTTTCTGGTGCTGTTAAGTCTCTCATAAGACCATAAACTTAGCAAACTTTTAGAAAATTTTCCCTGTAAGAACCCCAGATGTTAAGTGTAAGGTAGAACCTTATCATAAGAACCATTTCTTCTGCTCCTGTCAGAAACCTTCAGTCGCAGAATTTTAGAAGTATCTTTTCTCTAGGTGTAATGCGTCAGCATTTCGAGTTGATATCTCTTTAATCTCTATCGATTGTGAATACCAGATGGTATGATAAAAGCACCGTGTGTAGATTTGTGTATCTTAATATGTCCCATAGATTGCTTCCATGCCTGATCAGTATGGAGGTTTAATGCATGGAACCATAAAGATACCCCGATGGTCATATGGTACTAAAGTCAACTAATGGTATTCAAAGAAGATATCCAGGATGGAATTGTCCAAGTAAATGTTTCCGGTTAAGGAAATTCGTGGAATTGTAACATACAGGTGTCACTTATTTGACACAAGCATTGATGGATGAATTGGAGTCTGAGATTTGGAAAATCTCTGTAATTTCCTTATACCTAAGTATCTTCTCATAAGTTTTCCCTGCTTACCTCCTGAGAGGCAAGTAGAGTTAAGATTAACATCCCGCTGTGGGCTGGGGTATTGTGAAAACTCCATGTTGATTATTGAATAATCGAAACCCTGATTAAGTAGGTTTTAAGACATAGGCTCATATAGCCTGACTCAATATTCTGAGGGTTTTATGTTATTGAATAAGAAAGACGGTTCATATTGCTTATATATTAATTACCGCAACCCTAATTAGGAAACGATTGAGAATCGCCATCAGCTGCCCAGGATCATCGATTTGTTCGACTAACTGTAAGGATTAGCTACTCCTTAAGATTAGTTTTGAGCAATGGTTGGAATAACCATCTCACCTTAAGATAAGCTTTTCCATAATAGTTGCTATATAAGTATCAAGGTGGCTCCTTTGGAGACCTTGTATAAATGAAATATCAAAACATCCGTTGGATGGAAGAGACTTTGGGAAGTCCACTTATAAGGATCTGAAGGTTGCATTGGAAACAACGAATAAGATTCATACAAATCCCTAATCATCTGTAAGTTGCCAGTATTTGGCAGAAAATAAAGAATTAATGAAAGTAGCAACCCTCCTAAACTCTTGTTAAGGAATAGGGTTCAAACAAAGGATATCACCCAGGAAGGGTGTGCCAAATTGTTAAATTTTCAGGCTAGTTAAGCTCTGAATATATAGAACCATTCGAAGGAAATCGAATGTATCAAGATCAAGTAGCTTATAAGCTAAAACCTATTTAAGGATCTTAGCGGAGCTCGCAAAACATTTCACACTAGTGACTGAAGGAGGTATTTCGCCAATAAGTCAAGAAGCACTGTCATATAATGATATGCGGATTTATGTAGTGATGAGCAACCTGCGTCGATTAAGGATCAACAAGATTAGAAGCTCCAAAAGATACATGTACCTATTATAAAGGTCAATTGGAATGCCATAGAGGCTCAAAGGTACTGGGGAAGATTAAGCCCAATATAAGGCAGAAGATGCTTCCTTTATTTTAACAAATCTTGAGGTCGAGATTTCTTTTAAGGGGGTGAGGATGTAACACCTCGAAAATTCACGTCCTATAATGTATTGACACGTGTCATAAGCTTGAACGTGTGAAAGAATACTCTAGAGGGACTAAAGTTGACAAACATGAAAAGTATGTGAATATAAGGGTTCAAATTGTCAACAATGGATAAATATACTTTACAATAACCCTACATAATGTTTATACCTTCAAAAGAATAAATCATGGATCATACGAAGCTAAATATGAAAGAAAGTGAGAGATTACAAACCCCATGGGTTAAATGTGTCAACATGTTTAAAGTATACCTCTGAATGACCTTTTAGCAAACCTGAAGCTTTGTAATGATTAATTATGCTCACTAGAATGTGTGATAAAAATTTCATAAAGTTTCGCTATCGTATGAGAAAGTTATGATCAAATTCGTATACAAAGGGTTAAAGCGTCAACGTTGAAAGTTAGGACTTTTCGGGTAACAATAAAGTTAACCGAGGATTAAACAAAGTGGGTAAATGTCTTAAAGCCCTTATAAGTCAATTTGGAGGGTTCAAAGTGCAAGAAATAAAGTCGTAGCAAAGTTCCCAAGAGCCAAAGCGTAAAAATCTAAAGTTGAAGATTTGATCAGAAGGGGCCTCGCGCCACGCGACGGCCCTGGGGGGGGGGGGGGCTACGCGTGCCGCGAGGGGCTGTCTGCTCCGAATTTGTTGGGTTCTTGTCTTCCATTTACATTCTAACCGACTTATAAACGTTTTTCCTCATATTGGACGACCCCTAAACAACCCCTAGACATTTAGGGACACTTGTTAGTGATCAAACATCAATGGTAGACCTTGTTGTCAACAATCTATGAAGATATGAACACTATAAAAGGCCACAAGGTTGCAACCATTTCTTCACTCCTTCATTCTGCAATTGAGGAGCTTTCTGGAGCTTAAGAGCAGACCCAAGTCCTTCCTAATCAAGCTTAGGACTTCAGTACGTATGCTTAACCTTTCTTAGTTAAGTTTTTGCTTAGTTTTAGCTTAAAAGTCAAACCGTCGTAATTAACGGTTGACTTAGCGATTAATCACTAATGGTCCAGTGATTAGTCGAATTGAAAGTAGTTATAAGTTGGTAATTATGTGGGCATTAAACCCTTAAATGGGCACCCCCTGATTCCCACTCTAACCAGGTCAAATGTCGGGTCAATCGTGTTATTAAAAAGTCAACTGAATGCTTATTTTTCAATTTAAGCATAATTAGCAATGTAGAACCCATATAACCTGTTTGATCATTAATATAACTTGGTAATTAGTGTAAGAACATGTCTAAACATGTTCAACCCGACAATTTTCAGTAGAGCCCCGGTTCGGAACCGAAAGTCGCATAATTTGACTTTTGCTTTGACTTTCAGTTCTGACCCGTTTAAGCATGATTTGGAAATGCCTTAGAGCTTCCTTAGGACCAGGTTACATGCTAGTATAACCCTCTGTGATTATACACCATGGTTCATTAGTTAACCAAGTAATATGCATGATTCCGCTAATTGCCTATATGTTGACCATTATGCCCTTTTCACCATAAAACATGATTTTTGAAAATGTAAAAGAGTAGAAACCTTAGTTAATGAAATATAAACTTGTACCCAAAGTTTGACATCAGTTTGAGGTGTAGTTTGAGAGTTATGCTCATTAGCGTAAATTGAAAGCTTTATGTTAATTAAACGACGTAATTAGCATATAGCCTATTTAAA
Organism: Helianthus tuberosus; assembly: GCA_030545235.1. Taxonomy (NCBI): domain Eukaryota; kingdom Viridiplantae; phylum Streptophyta; class Magnoliopsida; order Asterales; family Asteraceae; genus Helianthus; species Helianthus tuberosus. Next base: position 28,350,300 of record CM060419.1, read on the forward strand.
CCTACTTTTTGATATCAAACTTCTTACCCACTAATTTAATATATTATTTTGGGATTTTTGAAGATTTTTAATTAATTTTAGGCTGAGCATAACTTAGAGTCGTAAGCTTAATTCGGTAATTGTCGGTTTTGCCCTTACGGGCTATAAAATGAGTTTTACATATCTTTTCGACCCCAAACCAATTGCTACTGATTACATATGATAAATAAATTATTTTAAGCCTTCTGGAATAATAAAAATACCAGTTTTCCATATAGAACCCGGAAACGGCTTCTAATCGCCTTATTAAGCGTTTTTAACGCATAGTATGTACTAAAACTACTTTAAACATACAAGGGTTGATACCTACTGATATTTTAGGTAAATTATAATATTTTAATAGTTAGCAAAGGTTGTTTAACTCAGACTTCAGTTTTGAGCTTTTCGGCTTATGTGAAATTACCAAAATGCCCCTACGGTGCATAGTTTGGTTATAATTGATAAATTTCACATATATATACTTTACCCTACTGTTATAACTTATTAAATTGAGTATCTTTGCTGATTACATCAGACCTGTAACTCAGGTTAATACTTAAACTCTTTTATAACCTTATAAATGACCAAATTACCCCCACGGGGCATAGTTTGTGTTTAAATTCATTTTGGGCATAATGGAAGGTATCCTACTGATATCACAACATATTTAAGGCATATTAACTTAGAAAACCTGTAAATGACTCTCGCGGTCACCCGTTACGCCTCTTGCGCGTTCGGTTCGGCTTATGTAACTAGTTTACATAAATTAGCCGAAACGGGTCAAACCTTATCGGTTTTACCCCAAAATTCAGAATATGCCTAGATTACCCATATAAGGCAAGTCTTCAATCTTGTCGGGTCTAAATCACATTCTATTCCGGTCTTCGCCTTATCATGCGTTTGAACCGTATCTTCCTTTTGGAAAACTAACCGGTCTAAGTCAAGACTTAATTAAAGACCCGTTAGGATTCTAATAGGTTATTAAAAACCTTCGTTCCAGATTAGGAGCCCAGTAAAAGCTATCTGTACTTGCTGATTTGATGTATGGCTGGGATTGAATTTATATTTAGCTCAGGTAAATACTTTTAACTTATTTTCCCTATACGGGCTTGGGTTACGGTATATAAAATACCGCTTGGTCGGGCAACAAATCTTCCATCGTTTGGTGGTTAATTGAATAATTTGATCGGCCCGTTTAAATTGTTTTGTTTACTTAAAGCCTTTGGGGGGTTAATGACCATGTCCCGGATAACCTTGGCATCATTTTACGAAATGGCCACGACCTAAGCGCGGAGTGTAGGCGTACACTTGTCAGTGCATAAATAGTTGATGTGGTGTGTCTATTGATCTTTAACCCGGCACGCTCCGGGTTACTGAACGCATAAGGAACATGTAATTCTTTTACAAGATTATATATTTAAATAATTATCCCAAGTTATAAAGAGTTTGTGCCACGTGCATTCAAATCAATTTTATTAAAACCCTTTTCAAATGAGTCAGTTAATTGTATTTACCAGTGTAAACTGACGTATTTTCCAAAAGGCTAAATGCAGGTACTATACATAATAGGCTGGCTACTCCAGGCATCAATAATCAAGTCTCGCAAGCTTTAGATGTTAAAGTCTGTTGAACGATATTATCTTTCTGTTTAAGATCCGCCTGTGGATCCATCTTACATTCTTTTGTAATATTTGATATTACTTTGAATCGGATTATAATATATTTATCTTTTGCTTCCGCTGTGCATATTAAATATTGTGTTGTTTGACTATTATGTTGCCAACCACGTCACGATACTCCCCACCGGGCCCACCGGTGACACGTGGAATTCGGGGTGTGACAGTTCTGCATTTCCTACCATATAATGCCTCAAAAGGTGCAGCCTGAATGCTAGTATGGTAGCTATTGTTATAAGAAAACTCGATCAATGGCAGGTGGTTACCCCAACTACCACCTAAGTCAATAACACATGCACGAAGCATGTCTTCCAAAGTTTTAATTGTACGCTCACTCTGTCAATCAGCCTGAGGATGGTAAGCAGTACTAAAATTCAAACGCGTACCCAAAGATTGTTGGAAACTTTTCCAAAAATGAGAGGTGTATCTAGTATCTCTATCAGAGATGATTGATACCGGTACGCCATGAAGAGCTACAATTTTGTCTACGTAAAACTGGGCTAACTTGTCGGAGCTATGGGTCTCCTTAATGGGTAAGAAATGTGCTAACTTAGTCAGTATATCTACAATAACCCATATGGTGTCGTTTCCATTCCTTGTTTTAGGTAACTTGGTTATAAAATCCATGGTTACCATCTCCCACTTCCATGTAAGGAGTTCTGGTTGCTGAAGTAGACCTGATGGCTTCTGATGTTCAGCCTTAACCTAAGCACAAGTTAGGCATTTGGTTATGTGTGTGGCAATAGATTTCTTCAAACCTATCCACCAATAGTTTGCCTTCAAATCATGATACATCTTGTCACCTCCAGGGTGAACTGAGTATTTGGAGTTGTGAGCTTCCTGGAGGATTATTTCTCGAAGTCCTGCATTAATAGGAACCCAAATTCTTCCATTCATTCTGAGGATTCCATCATTCCCAGGTGTTAACTGTTCAACAGTTACACCTAACTTTTCATTTGGAAGATTATCTTCCAAAACAGCATCCTTCTGTGCAGCTAATAGTCTTTCATTCAGACTATTCTTCAACTCAATGCTCTTGGCATTGATCCTAATTGGTTTAACTCTTTCCTTTTGGCTTAGAGCATCTGCGACCACATTCGCTTTACCAGGATGGTAGAGAATTTCGCAATCATAGTCATTTAAGGTTTCCATCCAACGGCGCTGTCTCATATTGAGCTCTTTTTGATTGAACAAATGTTGGAGACTTTTGTGATCAGAAAAGATCACACATTTAGTTCCATACAAATAATGTCTCCATAACTTTAGTGAGAATACAACGGCACCCAACTCCAAATCGTGGGTGGTGTAATTCTTCTCATGCACTTTTAATTGTCGTGATGCATAGGCAATCACCTTGCCTCGTTGCATAAGCACACAACCCATACCGGTGTGTGAAGCATCACAGTATACGACAAACTCTTCAATTCCATCAGGTAAGGTTAGCACTGGGGCATTGCTCAACTTTTGCTTAAGAATCTCAAAGGATTCCTGTTGCTTTGGACCCCAATCAAATTTCACATTTTTACGGGTCAAAGAAGTTAAAGGTGCAGCTATTCTTGAGAAGTTTTCAATGAATCTTCTATAATATCCAGCTAAACCTAGAAAACTACGAATTTCGGTAGGAGTCTTTGGTGCTTCCCAATTCATCACGGCTTCTACCTTAGCGGGATCTATTTGGATACCACGCTCACTAACAACATGTCCAAGGAATTGGACTTCGCGAAGCCAGAATTCGCATTTGGAGAATTTTAAATATAGCTTCTCCTGTTGAAGTAATCCTAAGATACATTTAAGGTGCTTCTCATGATCAGCTTGGCTTTGAGAATAGATAAGTATGTTGTCTATAAAAATAATGACAAACTTATCCAAGTATGGTTTGCAGACTCTATTCATGAGGTCCATGAATGCTGCTGGCGCATTAGTGAGCCCAAATGGCATCACTAAGGACTCGAAATGTCCATACCTCGTCCTGAATGATGTCTTAGGTACATCTTTGGTTCTCACTTTAAGTTGATGATACCCAGATCTCAAATCAATCTTTGAGAAATAACTCGCCCCTTGGAGCTGATCAAATAAATCATCAATCCTTGGTAAAGGATAACGATTCTTGATCGTTACCTTATTCAGTTCAGAGTAATCAATGCTAGACGATAAGGAGCTCGTGCTATAGGTGCTGATCCTGGGAGAATGTCTATCCTGAACTCTACTTGCCTCTCAGGAAGTAATCCAGGTAACTCGTCAGGAAAGACATCAGGATACTCAGAGAAGATTGGAATATCTTCAATTTTAGGCTTCGGGTCATTCACAGTCACTTGTGCCATGTAAATGACACATCCCCTTTTCAAACAGTGCGATTCTTTGAGAATAGACACGTATAAGGGAAAATAAGTTAAAAGTATTTACCTGATGCTAGCAGTAAAATCCTAAAGCTTTTTGAAGGCACCTTCTACTGGAAGCTATTTAATCTGTATAGAAGGTTTATTAACCTATTAGGATGCTAACGGGTCTTTAATTTAGTCAAGGACTTAGACCGGCTAGCTAGAAGGAAATCTTACGATTCTAAACGCTCGATTAAGCGGAAACCGGAATAGAATGCGATTTAGACCCGACAAGCTTGGATACTTGTATAATATGGGTAGACTAATCACATTCTCGAAATTGAGGATTTAATGATAAGGTTTGACCCGTTTCGGCTATTTTATGTAAACTAGTCACATAAGCCGATCCGAACGCGTAAACGCGTAACGGGTAACCAAAATAAATTATATACAGGTCTTAATCATTATTATGCTCAAAATATGTTAATACATCAGTAAAATGTTAACATATATGCCCAAGAAGTAATTTAAACCAAAATAAGTCCCATAAGGGCATTTTGGTAATTTTAATGCCCATAAAAGAGTTTAATTGTGCAACGGAGTTTCAGGTTTGATTAAATCAGTAAAAATATGCATTTTTATAAGTTATATCAGTAGGGTATTTTATATATGTGAAATTTATCTTATATAATTCAACTATGCACCGTAGGGGCATTTTGGTAATTTCACATAGACTTTAAAGGTCAAAATAGACTTCTGAGTTTAAAAACTTTGGCTTACTGTTTAATTATATAAATTAACTAGAAACATCAGTAAGTAATAAGTTTTATATGTCAAATATAGTTTTAACTCATACTATGTGTTAAAAACGCTTAAAAGTCGGTTTTAAGGGATATTTGGGTTAAAACAGGAAATTTGAGTTTTTGATCAGTTTATAAGGTTCAAAATACTTTATTTATCATGTAGAATCAGTAGCAAAAAGTTTGGCATTAAAAAGTTATGTAAAACTCATTTTATGCATGAAAAGGGTAAAACCGACAATTACCGAAATCAAGTTATAATCCTATGTTATGCTCAGCCTAAAAATAATTAAAAATCTTCAAAAATCCCAAATTATTATTTTACATCAGTAGGTAAAAAGTTTGATGTCAAAAATTGGGTTTAAATAGGCTTTATGTTAATTACGCCATTTAAATAATAAAAAGCTCCTTAATTACGCTATTGAGCATAACTCCTATTCTAGATCTCGAATTGATGTCAAATTTTCAGGACATGTCTAAATATAAGTAGCAAAGGTGTTAGTCCAATCACATTGTTAAAAATCTCAGTTGTATGTAAAAAGGGAATTTATGGCATTATTAAGCATAATTACGATCAAGTGCATATAATTCAAACCACTATGCACCATGCAATATTACTCCAGGGGGTTATACTACTAAGTAATGTGGTCCTAATGGAAGCTTAAAACATGGGATAATTAAGTTTAAACGGGTCAGAACTGAAAGTCAAAGCAAAAGTCAAGCTTTTGCGACTTTCGGTTATAAATTGACCTTAGACTATTAATTGTCGGGTTAGCACTGATAAAACATGTTTTAATATTAATTACCAAGTCATTAGAATGTTAAAATATAATTTAGAACCTCTGGTTTATTAATCTTAATCATTTTCAAACATCCTGTCCAGTTTGACTTTTTGTCAACTAGATAATTCGGAGGTGCCCTTTTAAGGGTTAATCACCTACACTAATGTGGTTCTATAACCACTTTCAATTTGATCAGTGGTTAAACCATATGTAATTAAAACAAAAGTCAAACTAAATTTACGATAAGTTTGACTTTAGGGTAATTAAGCTAATTAAAACGACTAAACAAGAAATTAGAGGCTTACTACAGGTCCTAGCAGTCTTTTCTACACTTGATAATCCTCTTCTTACTGATGGAAGCTCCAGAACAAGTCCCTTTGTTGTTGCAAGTGAATTGTTTGCAAATGTGTTTAGGAACACAAGAATAAGCTCCTTTATATAGCAAAGTCCATGAATCTAGATCATTTCCAGGTGTTATTGGAGGCCCTGGGATCACCCCGGTGTCCTAGCTAGTGAAATTAACCGACTTACAGCTCCTTAGGTCGTTACAAACTAGGCTAAGGCGGTGGAACAACCAAAACCCACACCTGTCATGATTTTTCTGTTAGTGGCATGCTGAGGCGGGGCGCGTAAGCCATGGGGGGGCTTACGCGGGCCGCTTGGACCGTCTGAACTGGTAAAACAAGTTTCAAAGCTGGCAGTTTCAGTCCCTGATCGTTTTTTAACCCTTTTTAACCTCGTTGTTGACATGTAGGGCCCTTGTAGTTAGTTTGCTGAGGCTCTAGGATGAGTAAACTAACTTCGTTAGGCTCCGGTTCGTTAAATACCTCTATGAAAGCAAGTTTCATCAAGTTGACACTTTTGGCCCAAAGTCTTGAAAACATGCGTAGCGATGTCGAAACCACGTGAAATTTATACCACTTATTCTTGAGAGTATATTTGAATGTTTCAAAGCCTCGGTTTCGTTAAAAGGTCACTCAGAGGTCAGAACCGACATGTTGACACGTTTAACCCTTATAATTAAATAATCTTCCGATTATTTTCATAAACGGCTTCTTATATTCAATCGATCATTCGTTTAAAAATATATTCATCATGTATGGTCATTCAGAGGCACAAGTTTGGCATGTTGACACTTTTAGTCCCTGTGGTTTCATAGATTCACTGTTTGACAACTTTGGTCCTTCAAACTCAATCTTTCACACCTTTAGAGTTTGGGACACGTGTCCTTACATAATTGGACACGTTTTTACGTGGTGTTACAATTTCCCTCGACTGGGACACCGAAGCACTCAAGTGATCACATGAGGACCATGAGTGGGGCTCGGCCGTACCTGTTAGATCTAACCTTCGTCCCTAATTAAGAGTTAATGGCATTTCAATATTTAGTCTATGCTCACATGATCTAGTAGTGCATTTCATAGTCGTTTCATACCGTTTAAGCTTTCGTAACATGTATTCCACCCCCGAAAGTTATAAAACCAAAAACAGTTAAGAGAAAAGGGGGAGCATGAACTCACAGTTTTGCGTCTTCGGTACTCGTAACTCAAATCTCGTCAGCAAACACGACTACCTACAATGTGCTAGGGTCTATTAGACGAGCGGGCCGTGCCGTGCCTTGCCTTAGTATTCATGTTTTGGGTTACGTTTCTTTTATGTCTCCAATATTATTCCAAGTTATAATTCCTTGTTAAAATAATAATTATTTTAACTTTAAATTATATTTAATTTTGGAATAATAGTTAAACAATATTTTTGCAACAATACTTCTCAAGTGTTTATTTTTGTATTTCCTTCCCAAGGATGGGGGTATCTCATACATGTATTTTCGTATTCTTGTATTTGTAGTTTCCAAAATAATATATTTTCAAGTCTTACTTCAGAAAATATATTTAAACTTGTTTTGTCCCAAAAATAATGTATTTCAAGAATATATATATATATTTTTCTTCCGAAAATAATATATTTTCTCCTTGTCGAAAATATGATATACTTTGTAATAATAATAAAAATCATACTTTCATTTCTTTTGTATCCAAAATAATATTTACCAAAAATATGCTCATAAATGTAGTTTCCGGAATATCTTGTAAGTTACGTTCTTTCGTTCGGTTTCGCAGTATTATGTGTGTAACTTATATATTTATTCCTTGTGATTTTTGGTATTATTTTGGATTGTAAATCCTTGGTATTTTGTTAAGTTATATTACTTTAAATCCTAAAATAATATAACTATTACACCAAGTATACAAATAATCACACACAATGTGTTATTAATGTAAATATATATTCTAAATACATATTTATCCATTTTTATTTATAAAAACCATCCTCCAATACTTGTATTTTTGTAGCAAAGTCTATGGAAAAGTTTATATTGAAAATCATAGTTAAAACACACTTGTAAATATTTGTTTAGAAAATATTTTTCTAAGTTTTTATATTTTTAGAAAAATTTTGCCATAGTTTCTCCTAAAAATGGAGGTGTCCATGCTATCAAAGCATATAATTTTCTTTTCAAAAATCATTACAAACAATCAACAATTAATTTACACTTACCAAGTGCTAAAACAAAGCTATCTACATAATGATCATGAACTTGAGTTTTCATAAAAACTTGTAGTAACTTGGTAGTGTGTTTAGTGGTTTAGTTACCCTTTAAAGTGTGTTTATTTCTTTAAAAATCTCATTCTTGAAAGATTTAGGTGTTTACAACTTACTAGATGATTTTTCCAAAAAAATCATTCTTTTGTATTTTTCTTGCAAACAATGTATTCTTATACTTGTTTCAACACTAGAAACATGATTAGTTTCTTTAAAAACAATGTTTATGTAAATCTTGTTATTTAACTTGGTTTCTTTGGAAAACTATTTTAGAAATCATCCACTCACAAGACTTGTATTTTGTTTAAATCATCATCACATGAAAGCAACTTTTATTATTCAAGTTCATGTAAACATAAGGCATGATGATCTTGGTCTTTCACAAGATCATCACCTTAACTTACTAGATCATGTGTTTAATCACAATCTAGTAGGTTTCTTATGGTGTCTAACATCACTAACATAAAGCATCAATGTCAGACCCCGACCACGTAGAACATACAAAACGTGGCGGAAAACGTCGGGGAGTGTTGTAACAGAATTAATTGTTTCAAATCCATGGCAATTGAAGTTTCGTTTTATTAATCAAACATGAGAGCTTACATTGTTTTAAACAAGAAACAAAGAGTATATAACAAAAATTAACTAGTTCTTGTCTCGTTTTAAGTCACTAAGGCACAGGTCCGCCTAAGTATGTCTTGATAAGTCCTATGCATCATCTCCTGAAAAACACATGTGAAAATAGGTACGTCAGCATAAAAATGCCTGTGAGATACATAGGTTTTGAGAAAATAGGATTCATGACTTATGTTTGAGAAAATGTTTAATCATGAACCTTGTAATTTGCTTTGTCTTGTAAATCATTTGAAAAACGATAAGATCAGATGATATGTATAAATAAGAGAATAATGTATGGTTAAATGAATAACCATGTAAGATGAGTTTGTATAAGATAAGTTGTTTGTAAGACAGTGTCTTGTGAAAAGTATGTTATTTGTATAAAATGTTATATGTCTCAAATTGAAATGATTCAAGTAACGCTACGATATGTAATACCATACAAACACTTATATATAGGAAGTACCAGCGGCGTATCCACCATGCTTGTATCATATTACACACGCCTCGTTACTTAATCACTTACTCAAACCAAACTACCAAAGTAAACTGTTCATGTCTAATGTAAATCATGTAATGTGTATCCAAAATGTAAGCATGTGATGAATAACAAATGTACTAAGTATGCAACAAAAGACATACATAGCATAAAGTGTAATGTATAACCATGTACTAAGTACGCACACAATGGGCATACATAGCATAAAATGTAATGTAAAACAATGTACTAAGTACGCACACAATGGGCATACATAGCATGTAATGTAAGGCAATGTACTAAGTACGCACACAATGGGCATACATAGCATAAAATGTAATGAAATCATGTACTATAAATGTACTAATGAACGTAGCAGGTATATGATGTGAAAGCATGAAAGTAACAAGTAGGCACATGTGTTTCACCCCAAAATGTTTGGAAAACAGTAAAAGAGGGGTCTATGTACTCACTTGAGAATGCTCAGTAGTCCTTGAGTGACAACCAAACAATGCTAGAGATCACGGATATCAAACGGCACCTAATATAGGTAACTATGTTAATAACCGGGCCTATATCGGAGGATCGGATAGAATGAGGGTTCGTAAACCAAACGAGTATGGGAACTCATGTAGTATGGTTTAACAAAGCCTACATACTAAATGAAACCTAGCCTAAGCTGCTTTCGACCCATCGCGACCCATTAAGGTAGCTTATGCTACTTTAACGCGTCGTACGCGCAAAAGCGCACTCGAGACGTCTAACTAGCCCTATGACAAGTTTTATATGCCTAAACATGTTACATAATCGGTTATGTGACAAAAGGTTAGGTTACATATGCTTAATTACCAATTATACATGAAAAGGGTATTTTGGTAATTTACCTAAGGCATATAAACTACCTATCATACAACTACTCAAACGATGTGACCATAGGGTATAACCTCGGAAGGTTATTCCCTACCTACTATGGTCACCTAATGTATTTGGTTGGATCCTAATGATCGACCAAATGGGTCGGGTTCGAAGGTATAAGCGATTTATTAGATCGCTTACCCTACGACCCTAGACAACGTGGTAATCAGTAGGCATAGTCCCAAGGGACTATGACCATCGTGATTACAATCACGTTGCGAAGTTCAAATGAACTTCGCATTGACCATAAACTGGTCAATGCAGAAAGTCAAACAAAGTTTGACTTTCAGACTCGAAAAGCAATAAAAGAACGAAGGAATACTTACGAAGAGTCCCCGAATTCTAACCTCGATCCAAGTAGCTCAGGTATGAAACAAAGGTTTCAACTTAGAGCTTCTCAAATCAAGATTCTAGTGGGTTTTGCAATGGGGTGGGTTGGGTATTTATAGGATTCGTAGAGCCGTTAAGATCGTTCCTCAGAAACCGTGCTTTGATCTTGGCCATACACCTCAAGATACTTACGGGTTGTTCACATCAACATTTCGTCTCCTAGAGATCGGGGTTTCGTTTTTACTAGGTTAGGTTTCGCTATTCAAAAGGGGGTAGCGGCGCAGCTTGTTGCCCGCTTACCGGCTATCTTGGTGTAATTTGTTTGGCCTTATATATATAAGATCGGATTTTGTGTTAAAAAAAAAAAAAAAAAAATTGAGCCCATAGATTGTCCCAAAACCATGTGCAAAAGTGAAAATGGACCAAATACAATGTTTCTGTCCAGGTTAGGCAATCGCGTAGCGCCACTGCCTAGGCATGAGGTGCTCGCGCTACGCCACCATGTACCAGTTTCAGCAAAGTTTCAAAAATGGCAGAAATGGTCCCTGCAGCCCGTTTTAAGCTATTTTCGATGCGTTTGAACCCCGTTAACCTCATTTCAAGGCTCTAAAATGAAGTTAAAGTATAGGTAACTCAAAACATGCTCAAAAATATCTAGGATGTCGGTTCGTTTGGTCGTACGATCGCGATTTTCGCTTAATTACGACGGAATGCGCATAAGCGCGAAAAACGATCCAAATGACGCGACGAATGGATTTTTCTTATGCCAAACACTAAAATAAAATATTTTAGTGCTTACATAAATTTTTGGATGTCCGGATGTATTCAGAACGTAAGTTATGCGCGAAAATGCAAACTTGTGCACTTTTTGACACTTTTAGTCCCTGAATGACACAAAAGTTTATTTTAGCACACCGAACCCCTCAAAGCCTATTTCTAAGATATGTAGAGGATATTTATGGTATGTTTAACTTATGGTCATGTTCCGGAATGTCTGTTACAGTTCAAATTGGCATACTTTCGCAGTTTGTCAAATTTAGTCCCTGTAAGCGATTTAACTTGATTTTGCCATACCAAAGCCTTCAAAACTTATTTCTAAGTTATGTAAAGGTTATTTAAGGTATGTTAAGCCTATTTCACTATTCTGGAGTGTTTGTTGCATTAAACTGGTTATATTTACGCATCAGTGCGGGTATAACCTTCCAGAAAGCGATTTAGAGCTTGAAATCGAACAAGAGTTGATATGTGCAAACGATACACATATTTTTACAAATCCCAAGTATGAAATACAATATTTCATTGGTTTGGCATTTGTTTGATGGTCGCAGTGACACAGGTGTCACAATCAATCATCAAGAAGCAAATCATCACTAAACAACAAGTATTCATATATTTATAAGCTTATGTTAGAGTTTCATGAATATGTTATTTAGTGTTCTTTATGTTTAACAATGTTCATCATCTTTTAACCATCAACATATGAAGTAACAAAGGGTTATGAGGGCCTTACTACTAGCACAAAGGCTAGGGATGAACACAAGATGTTGTGGATGGCAAATGTGGAGGATAAAAGCTAATGGGAGAGGTCCTTCAAGATCCAAGACCACCAAGCTTGCTTAAATACCTTCTTGCACCTTAGGATGAACTTGGAAAGTATGGAAGTGAGTTGAAGATGGTGGTGGTGTTGGTGGGTAGTCACGGTCGAGAGGGAGAGAAGGGAAGGAGGTGAGTGGTGTGAGTTGAAGTGTGGTGTTTATAATGAGCTCATGTCTTCTAATATCCATCTAATTCCTTTATCCATTAGTTATTATGTCTACTAAGTACAAGACCAAATCTTTAGCAAATCATAGGAAGATTATGCAAGATCAAATAAGATCAAGGAAATCTTGGGGTGGGGCCACACATTGTGACCGTCCACATATATGGGGGGGGGGGTCTAAGTGTAAGTTTCAACCAATTAGTTATCTTATAGTTAGGATTTAAGTGTATTAGTTAGGTGTTATGCATAATGTGTGTTATATAGTGTGTTAGGGTGTTCGGGGATCATAACTAGCTCAGAAACATTAAAACAATGCTTCTAGTATAATTTTGGTGTTTCGGGTAGTGTCCGGTTGTTCGGTTAGATACCGGTTCGTTAAATTGTCAAACTATACCGTTTAGTGATCTTTATGTACCCTTTTGTGACACTTATAATTCCTGACACTTAGGAAAGCATTCAGGACCATTTAGTCATATTTTTACATGTAACAATCTTGTTAAAATGCTGAATTTTGCTGATTTATGCAGAATTCTGCACTTTGGGTGAGTTTTAGGCACTTCCCGGCACTTAAACTATCACTTAGGAATGCAGTTTTTTGGTCCTTCCTTCCCTACACACTATACTAGTGTAGAACTTGGTTTCTGGCTCACACTGGTTCTCAAAACATTTCCTGTCTCTGTACTGAACTCCCGTCAGTGCTTTTAGTTTGTCTGATAATGGTGCCAATTCTGTTCTGTGCATTATTAGAACTATATCGTGTTGCATGTAGTAATGATAAAAGTCTTGCAACATGAAATGCCATTGTATGTATATAACAGTAATCAGAAATTCATTTGTCTCGTAAACTACATCATGCACAGTTATTAAAGCACATATTACTGTTCAATTAGTGTACGAAATGTACGGAAAAGTGACAGTTGTCACAATATTTGTGTGGTTCGCTTGCATTTTATGTTTATTTTATTTCAACATTATGATTTTTTTTTATAACGAATATTCTGTCGCTATCGTACCAAGTCCAATAGAAACCAATTGAATAACATTTGTATCGGTACCGATATTTTTTATTTTTAGTATTTTTCCTTTCAATAAACTGATACAGTATCGCTACCATATTATACCGAACATCATCGGTACCGGTATACATTTTGTTTTATTGTTTCCTGTTTGATAACGTGTACTTTGATCGTATCTTAAAAGTTATATGAGAGAACAAAATATACTTAAATCAATTAAAGTAATAAACCAATAAAATAATAAAACTTTAGAAAAAACAATATTGAAAAAAATAAAAAAACAATTGTTCCCCTCTTTTTATTTCAACATTACGATGTATATTTTTAAACGGAAATTGTGTCGCTATCATACCAAATTTAATCAAAACCATTGAATAACATTTGTATGCATATGATTATTTAGTTTTAGTATTTTTTGTTTTTGATGAATTAATATCGTATCGCTACCATACCGTACTGAACAACATCAGTACCAGTATACTTTCATTTTTATGATTTCTTGTTTGATAATTGGTACTTTGATCGTATCTTAAAAGTTATATAAAAATATATGTTTGAATCAATTAAACTAATAAAACAATATAATAATAAAAACCTAGAAAAATATATATTTAAATCAATTAAACTAATAAAACATATAATAATAAAAATCTAGAAAAAAGACAATATTAAAAAATAAAAAAACACTTCTTTCTATTAATAAATATAATAATAATTTACAACCAACCACATGACTAGCTAGTTTACTAAAAATAAGTTCATTTAATATATGTTTCTTTTATTTTAAAGATACACGTTTAAAATACAAAAATCATAAATATTATTTATCCACACCCAAAATTGATGTAGACATTGAAATTATTGATATATGCACTTTTTTGTTGTTATATAGAAGAGAGTTAAGATTTTGGAGTTTTTTCCCAAACTAGTGTAAATACAAAAAATATTTATCTATTTGGGTACTTTGAAAAATATTTACCTATTTGGGTACTATTTTATATCTCTTTAATTTCTTACCTAATTTATACATTTCTTTTTATTTTTCTACCTAAAGTAAAATTAGATTACTCACAGAATTAGAATCAGCAAAAATATGAGTACTTATTTTTTGTAAAAAATAAAAAATTCTGCAAATATTCAAAAAAAAAAATCTATAAAATTCTACAAAAAATTCTGCGAAAAATCCACAAAAATCTTCAAAAATATAATAAAAATCTAAAATAATTCTTCAAAGTAAAAAAAATCTGCAAAAAATATTATAAAAAAACCATATAATCTATAGAGTAATGGTTGGTGGATTTGATGGTCCACATTGTGTAGTTCGTTTGGGGTTAATATCTGTAAAAAAAACAAACTACTTATACGTACAAAATATTGGAGAAATAATCACTATTAATAAAATTGAAATAATTAAAATACTTAGGATCTTTTCTCAAAACTCAAATTTCAAGAAATTCGAAATTTGTAACTTTATTTTATAAATTGTTTGAGTTTAAATAAAGTTGTTTGAAATATCAAACTTTCCACCAGATTACTATCACTTAATCGATATAACTTAGGGGAGTAAATTTGTGAATTTATTGTTTTATTTTTTTATGAGCTTAGTTTAAACGGGGCCTAGACAATTTCAGGTTATAAAAAGAAAATAAAACGGAAAAAGAAATGGAGTTTTTTTTCCCAAACTAGTGTAGATTATATGGTTTTTTTATAGTATTTTTTGCATTTTTTTTTAACTTTGTAGAATTTTTTAATGTACTTTTATAGATTTTTTTGTGGATTTTTCGCAGATTTTATTGTAGAATTTTTGCAGATTTTTTGTATATTTGCAGATCGGGATGGTTCTCCTTCGTCGGATATTTTTTCTAGTATCTGGAACACGGAATATATGAAATAGATATTCTGTGAGTAATCTAATTTAACTTTGGGTAGAAAAAAAAAAAGAAATGTATAAATTAGGTAAAAATGAAAGGGATATAGAAAAGTACACAAATAGGTAAATATTTTTCAAAGTACCCAAATAGGTAAATACTTTTTGTATCTACACTAGTTTGGGAAAAAACTCTGAGATTTTGTCCCTGCTAATTGTAAGAATCATAAGAACAGATTTGAACCATTGATAGTTTAAATCAAGGGTTGGGGTTAATTATGAATAAAACCCTTATAATTAAAAATTAGTACTAACAAGTTAGGGGTAATTTCGTAAATTGCTAGTCGTTTGACCATTTTCAATTAAATACAAATTCCATCAAAGTTTTTTAAACTAAAATAACTATTATATACTTCATTATTTAAAAAAAATATACCATAAAATCATGTATTTTTTTGTCTTTAATATGAGTACCATATTGCTATACCTTTTTTTTTTTTTTTTTATAAAAGTGACTTTTAAAAAAATTACCAAAAGTTGTTTTATAATTGTGCTGATTATGTATTAATTACAATATAATACTAACAAACACCAAAATATAATCAGCACATCTGATGTGCTGATAATGGAGAACGATTGAGGATGTTGTGCTAATGTCGTTTATGTTGATAATGGCGAACGATTGAGGACGATGTGCTGATAATGGAGAACGATTAAGAATGTTATGCTAATTATATAATGTTGTGCTGATTATTGTTGTTGTTGTTGTTGTTGTTGTTGTTGTTGTTGTTGTTGTTGTTGTTGTTGTTATTATTTGTAGTGGTTCCCGCAGGTTGATTCGATCATGCATATGTTAAAAAATTCAAACTTTGATTTGAATTAAACTTGGATTTAGGGATATTTTGATAATTATTTTTAATTAGTTATAAATAAATATGGTCAAAAGGTCTAAATTAACCCTAAACTAATTTTTTATTGAATGACACTTGTTAATTATGTGTTGGTTCTTACGGTTCTTACAAACACAAGTGTTTGTATTTGATCTCATTCCATATAGAAGATGATTGAGGAAACTACTCATTTAGTCTTTGGATTTTGTTCCGAAATGTTGATTTTTATCACTTTTTAAGAAAATTACAAAAAGCATACCGTGGTTTAAAATTATTACATATTTCCTCTTTCTAAGCATGGTTATTACATATTTATCCAATCATAATATTCAATTACATATTTTCCCTTCCCTAACTCATATATATCACATATTTACTCTTTTCATTAAAACTACTCTTCATTAAAACTACTCTTATTGAATGCCTATTTTACCCTTAATAAACTAATTAAATGAATATTTACATATTTCCCTTTTTTAATATCATCTACTTGTTACTTTTCTCAAACAAGAACATAATACTTATAATAAAAAAACACAAACTTTCAAATTGAAGATATTGATGCAAAAGGGTATTTGGTCTTCAAATGTTGAAATAGAGAAAATAAAGAACGTATCACATTGATTTATTTGATAAACTAAATTGTTAGAAAGGCTAGTTTTTCTGTTTCTTCAAGTTACTCTATTCCAATCTGATGCTGCTGCAGCATCACTTTGACAAACGAAGAGATCATATGTAGATTAGCAACTTGCACAGTAACACCAAAAAGAGAATGTCAATTTGAAAAAAATTACTACTCCAATTACTAAAAGTACACTACATGACCATCAAACTTACAAGAAAACATGTTTAAAAAAAAAAAAAAATGGGACTAAAAGACAGATTCATCACAATTTCAAACGAATCTAAAGAAGTGGATTAGATAATTGATAGTTTACCTCAAATCACACGGGGTCTAAACTCTAACGTAACTTTCAACGTTTACTTATGAAGGATGTAAGATACGAGAAGAAAAATATTTCATCGAACACTTCATATACAAACAACTTAGATACCCGCAGTCACGAGAGGGAGGGACAAGTTACCGAATTAACGAATATAAATAAACAGATAGGAAATCGAGAAGGGCCAATGAACACTGAACTAGTAATTGATTTATGTGGTCTCTGTTTAAGAAAAACATATCCCCAAATTCTTTAATGCATCAACCAAAAATCCTTCACCTATTTTCAACTAAATCAACAACAAATGCGAAATCAATCAGTATTAGTTTTCAATATCCTAAAAATTGAATAGGCTGAACATATGATATCCTAAGGGGGTAGGGGTGCTCCACTTTCCATCACTCGCCACACCCAATCATGTTCCGTCACGTTATTGAACTTGGTTCCATCACTAGTGATGGATTTTAGTGAGGATGCCCATCACTCACCACACCCAATCATGTTCCGTCACGTCATTGAACTTGGTTCCATCACTAGTGATGGATTTTAGTGAGGATGCCCATCACTCACCACACCCAACACAATTTCTCTCACATTCTGCAACTTTTCACGAGTGATGAGTTTAACGAATGATGGAATTGGGTGGCGGCGGTGTTCCACTCTACTCCATGAGAGATGGAAGCTCCATAATGTGGCGCCCTGACCCCCCTAATTTTTTACTCATAGCCAGAACATATGATATCCAGTAGGCTTCCACTATTCTCACAACCCTACATCTTATTCCAACCTCCTTTTTCACTCTATCTTTCTCTATGTATGTATGTATGTATGTATGTATGTATGTATGTATGTATGTATGTATGTATGTATGTATGTATGTATGTATGTATAGAGAGATAGAAAGGAGGGATATGTGAATATTAACTCCCTGTACAATAACTTTGCGAAAACATATGATATCCAATAATAGTCGAAACTCAAAAAAACATACATGAAAATCGAAACAACTTTGCGAAAACGACTGCCAAAAAGAACGACGCTGGTGGAGTCTTCTTTTGTTCGTCTAGGGTTTGGCATCTTTTTCTCCTCGTCCTGTGTGGGGTTCGGCGATGTAGGGTTTGGATATGACGATTAAAGATTATGAGAATAAAAAAGGCTAATTGAGTAATTTCTCAAAAAAAAGGAAATATGTAATTGTCTTTTTTTTTGGAAATATGTAAAAATTCCTAAAACTATTGTCATTATGATCCAATGAGTTTTCATTTTTTTAACGGCAATTTTGGATCACCGACGGACTACTGGAGTATCATCGTGCCACCATGGCAGAAACATCGGAGTGAGACGAAAACAAATTGCTCATAGCCTCATAACGCTAAATTGTGACAATAATTTATTAAATCAATATTTCATAAATGCTAAATGTCATACATCGTTCAACCAAAACAAAAACATACTCAAATTGTATCAAACATGAAACATAACTCAAACATTATTTATTACTAAGGTGCATTTCTAAGTCCACCCTAAACTTGTTTTTTTCAATGTCATCGTCTATCACATGCAACATGTATTAAAATAATGATCAACAAATATGTTGGTGAGTATACAAGTTTGAATACATAGCATAATATGATAATGTTATCCGACATGATAAATGTACCACGTTACTAATATGCTGTACGGGTGTAAGCTATATGTCAAACCAGAGTTTAATGCAATCGTGTTTACCCAACCTCGACGAAACGAAGAGGGTGTAATGTGTTTTACGTAACAATACCACAAGTATACGGGTGGGGCGTTAATCCTATAGCGCTATAATTGTTAAGGTAGGCTTGCAAAGTTAATGAGCATATAGACACAGTGTAAACAGAGCATATGAGATTAACAAGTATAACAAGTTTCATGTTTAATAGTGCATAGAGTGTGATTGAATAAACAAGTATCATAGTGTTGCGTGATTCGTATAATGTACATGTTGCACCCAAAGTGATTAAAATGAAAATGGGATCGAGTATACTCATAGTTTTACGTAGGGTTCCACGAAAACCGAGAGTTAAGTTGGTGAAGGTCGGAGCACCGAAGTTACCCTGAAATGGGTAAATAGAAGTGTAAGTATCCTGATGTGAAAGAGGTTCGGATCAGATTGCAAAATACGAGAAAAGTACGGAACAAAACGGGTAACAGACCTTTCGTACGAATGGGTGTTCCCTTTCGAAGGATTTGGACTGTTTAAAGTGCGTAAAGCTTAGTCATAAACTGATTTAAACGTGAACAGTAAAGTAGTTGTTAAACAAATCAAAAAACAGGAAGTAAAATGGTCAAACAGCCAAGTGAGGACAACCCTGGTGTACCAACACGACATGGAAAGCGTGAGGTAAGTGTCGGAGGCTGGACAGGGTTAACTCACTTTGTGTCTAATAAACTGTTGGGGTTCATCATTGATGAATTGATGTAAAACAGAACGAAACTGAAAACGGAATATACGTAAAATGCCCCTTTCGTACGAATGGGACACGCCCTTTCGTACGAATGGGCATGCTCACTCGGACTGTTGGACTCTGTATGGCCAATACACATATTAAATTAATGTGGCTAGTACGTTATGATCCAAGTTGAGTCATACCCAAATACAAGCTAGACAAACACTCATATTATTTATTTGTGATATGATCAAACATATAAATATTAACACTTACAATATTTAGAAATTGGTTTTCTAAATAATTACACTTGAGAAACCAATAAATTATATGGATACTTTATTTGAGAGAATATTTTATTTTGTTATTTAATGGGTTAAATGACATTATAAAAGATTACATAAAGTCTTGCAAACATATGGTGTAATATTTTATAAAAGTTATAAAATAAACAAGACGTAAAATTGTTAAAAGAAATTTTTTTTTTTTAAAAATCCCTCCAAAAATCAGCCAACATGTGGTCTTCCCAGGAAGTTGTGGTCCAATCACATTTCATGCATTTGCATGGATCTTGATTGGGTGTGTGACAACCCTCAAAATTACAGGTACTGTACAAATTAATTAATTTCGATTATGTGCTTAATGACTGTGCTTGATTACAACTGACACCTTAAACTGCTTACTGATTTATGTTACATACATACATACATGTGCATCATTTTACATACAGTCGCTCCATTTATTTCATACAGACTCATAGTGACAAACCTGATGCACAAAGCACAGTTAGCACAGTGAGCGGATAACTCAGACACGTGCTGACAATGCCAGCACATAGACAGACACTATATTGAGGCCAGTATGAGCCAGGGACAAAGTACTACACTAGTATGGGTGTAGGGAAGTGAGGACCATGAGACTGTGTCACTAGGCGATAGTTTGAGTGCCGGGAAGTGCCTAAAACTCATTTTTAGTGCAGAATTCTGCATTTTTAGCAACGATTCAGCTTTTAACATACTCGTATTATACAGAGAATTGACTAAATGGTCCTGAACGCCTTCCTAAGTGTTGGAATTAATTTTGTTACAAAAAGATGCATAAAAGACACTATACGGTACAATTTAACACTTTAACGGAACGGTACTTAACCGAACAACCGGACATTACCCGGGGCACCAAATTTTTGTCAGAAACATTATATTATTATTTTTAACTAATAATGGTTCCAAAAATCCCAACACACTATAGAAATATGTCATACACTTACTACTTTAGAAAATACCCTTAACCTCCTAATTATTTACCCATTAATTATCAAATTTTACAAATTACCCCCCCCCCCCAAACCAAAAATTGGTTCCCATGGACCCCAAACAAGATTTCTCAATCTTACTCAATCTTCCCATAATATTTTTCTTGGATTGCTTAAAGATATTTCTTGGATTTGAAAGATTCATCTAGATTGCTTAGATTTCTTTGGATTGTACAAGTAACCTACTAATTAACAAATTTTACATCAAGACACCCCCCCCCCCCACAACTGAATTTTCAGCCATAAGGGCCCCACCACATCTTTACAATCATGACTTATGATTTTTTTGTGTTCCAAGGATATTTGTTGCTTAAAAATCTATCCAAGATATGCATAGCATCTTATAAGAGCATGTTTCCAAGATTTCTCATCATTACTTCAAAAACCACACTCCAACCTCACTCTCTCTCTCATTTTCGGCTCCCCTATAGCAGCCACCATCACCACCATTTTGACATCATCATCTTCCTCTTATTCAAGTTCCATTCAAAGCTTTGAAGGATCCATGAAGGTTGCATCTTGAAGAGCATTCAAAGGAGCTTGTTCTAGTCTTTTCATCATCTTTTCTCAACATTTTTCTCACTAGATTCATCCCTAGCTTTAAGCTAGTAGTAAGTACTTGCTAAACATTTGATCATCTTGTTTTGTAGTTTAAAGTATAGTGTAATGCTATTTAAAAGAACATTGAATGGATTAAAACAATAAATAAACATGCTGATTGGAATTTCCAGCCAACTTCAATAGGCTGTAACTGGGTCATTTTAAATCGAAAAACTGAAATTCTGGAGTCTAAATTATGTATTTTTGAACAACCGATTAAATGGCACTGGAATCGTAATTTTTCGAGGTCGTTTACTATTTTTAAAGAACTGTTTTTAGAAAGCAGCTCAAGCTGCAATTTTTCTGCTGAAAAAGTGTGTTGTATTCAGAGTCATAACTCGAAACCTGAGTAGAATCAGCTCATGGGATTTTTACTGTAGATGGTCACTGTTGTTGCCGTGATCCTCCAACTGGAATTTCGTCGATCGGACTTACGATTATTTTTTAGTGAATTTTTCCGTAGACTGCAATCAGAAAGCAACAAATCTGATTGCAGTCGGGAAAATAAATTTTTATATAATATTGGTAATGAACTGGGCCCCGATATTTTTACACAATAAAATTTGGAACGTTTTTGACATTCTGTAAAAATTTGAGAATTTTTGGAGAAGGGTAACTATTTTATTAAAATGCTCTAAAACAGTTCAGTTTTGTTTAATAAAGCTGAAATGACATAAGTGGTATATTGCATGTAGGATTGTCGGGTTGGCTATGTGAGAACAATCTATGGGATATATGTAAAAGAAAATGATATGCTTTTAAGCATGGACGCCTCAATTTACAAGGAATATCGGAGGTTGGTTTTATACAGGAATATGGTTAATAAAGCTGTAATTTTTATAACAAAATACGGAGTATTGGAGGTTGGTTTTATACAGGAATATGGTTAAATATGTATTCTCTAAAATGGGACTTAAAAATATAATTCCAATACGAACAGACATATGTAAAATATCTCATCCTTGGGAAGGAAATACGAATACACAAGTATGAGAAGTATTATTACTAAAAGAGTGAAGACACTTTAAAACGTAACTCAAAGGCACTAATCAATACTAAGACAAGGCACGACCCGTTCGCCTAATAGACGTTAGACCATTGTAGGTAGTCATGTTTGCTGAGGAGATTTGGGTTACGTACGAGTACCGAAGACGCAATATTGTGAGTTCATGTCCCCCTTTTCTCTTAACTGTTTTTAGTTTTATAACTTCGGGGGTGAAATACATGTTACAATTATTACAGACACTTTTATACATGGTATGATTAGCTAAGGAATTTACTGTTAGATCACGTGAATGGATAGGCTATTATCGTAAGACCATTAATCCTTGTATAAGGACCGAGAGGCATGAGTGATAGATCTATTGAGTGTTGCGAGCCCCACACATGGGCCAGCGTGTGGCTTCATGTGGTGACTATGTCGTTCCGCCAGAAGGACCGGTATGAAGTACGCATTACAGGTTTGAGTGCTTCCTAGGCCATATCACTTATTAATGTATTAGCTACACATTAATTGATCTGTTTTTCCTTATTGCTACATACCAAGGACATATATTTATACAGACATATTTCACAATTTATACAGACACACATTAACGATTTATACAGACTCACATACACATGAACTCGCTCAACTTTTGTTGATGTTTTGCAAACTACATGTATTTCAGGAAATTAAGTATGGATCTGGCGGGCGTTGGAATTTCAAGTCATGTTAAGTATAAAGATGTCATCCATGGTTTTTGGGTTTGGCCAGTGTGTCTTAATCCTGGACGAGACACGTCTTCCAAACTTTGATTACAACTATTATCTTTGACGAGTCCTTAGCAAACTTTTACACAATTCATCTGGTTTGTAAAACTTAAATTTGAAGTCTACGTTTTAGACAATGTTGTTATGTTTTAAACTCATTTTATGGATGAAAAATCTTGGGTATTATCATATAGATTGTTTGATATGGTTGAATGCAGTGATAACAAGTAAGTCACCCCATAATCACGCTTCCGCAAAAGTCCGGGTGTGACAGCTTGGTATCAGAGCTTCGATCGTAACGAACTAGGATTCTTTCTCGAGTCTAGACTACGATCATTAGGGCTCTCACGAAAACGTTTTACAACATGTTTTCATTGCATACACTAAACGTCCAGATCCAGGAAACACACATTTTACAAACAAAAATGCACAGATACACATTTCAAATTTATATTTATAGATCAGTCTTAGAGGCTGAGGGAGGATCAGTCTTAGAGGCTGAGGGAGGATCAGTCTTAGAGACTAGGAGGTTGGTCTTAGAGACCAGGGATTTCGTCTTAGAGACTGGGAGGTTGGTCTTAGAGACCAGGGATTTAGTCTTAGAGACTGGGAGGTTGGTCTTAGAGACTAGGGATTTAGTCTTAGAGGCTGGGAAGGTTGGTCTTAGAGACCAGGGAATTGGTCCTAGAGACTAGGGAGTTGGTCTTAGAGACCAGGGAGTTGGTCTTAGAGACCAGGGAGTTAGTCTGAGAGGCTAGTGAGTTAGTCTGACAGACTGGGTGGGATAGCCTGGGAATACTAGAACGAATATGTGGATACATGATTACGTTGTGAATTGTCTTTATTTGCAATACACAGGTCTTAAAGATTACTGTAAATATGCATGCTACGACTATTATGTACCGGCACACACACGTCACTTTCCTTAGGGAACGAATTGTCAGATGATGACGACCCTACGGCCACCGCCACAGATGATGAGACTGTACCTGCGCCGGAGATATTTACGTCAGACACTGAGAGTGACCCTGACAAGTTGACCAAGAACGAGGACGACTGCCAACCATCCGCACTGCCAGACTCTGGTGATGAATTACCCTTGCTGATGGCTTCCTGGATAAGAAACTTCCTGTCATCCTTGTTTCGGTCCACGACCACCTCATCATTTGGACACTTCGATGACGAGCACATCGTGGCTCCGATTCTCGACGCCGTACCTCTCATGATTATTTTCTCCGAGAATCTACCTCTTTGACAAATTGTTTGATGACGACGTTAATTTGCTTATTGATGATCCTTCCGTTGATACCCAGGATGATGGAAAGTTAGATGAGGACGTTGTTACTGACTCTACGTTTCGAGATCCCTATTATCAAACTATCCTCTGATTCTAGTATACACTCGATTTCAGACTCCTTTGAGTCTGCGACATTTACGACTTTACAAACAGGCAGGTTACCGCTTTTTGCTCCAGACACGGACGACGACGCCGCTTTGACTACTGCACTAACACTTGCTCAAGATCACATACCCTCACATGCCCCAGGACCTGCCCCTGAGGCAGCTCCAGTTCCTTGCGGGCCAGCTTGATGTTACACCTGCTGAACCTGCTTAAACGTGACCTTATTTCCTTTGGACTACTATACATTGCACTCCTCTTACCAGACCCAGTACCTGCACCTATTGAATCTCCTTTTGTTGAGACATTTCTACTGCACCTGCACCCGCCGATGTTGCACCTATGAAGACCGACGTCCATTGCACCGACATGCCTACCGCTCTTTTTCAAGACATACCCGCACCCCGGGAAGGCGCTCCAGGTCAGCACCTGCATAACGATTCTTCTGCTACGGCAACATTTTTCCTAACTGTACAAGACACACCGTTTGCTACATTCACCTCTACAACGCTGGACAAGACATTTCGATGGATTCCTATGCTACACTATGTTGATTTTAGACCCTTGTCATCCCTCACATTATGGAGGCTACACACGGGATGAGTACACCTGTCACATCAGCTACAGTTTGAGGATATAAGTCGCAGAATGTTGGAGCTGGAGTTGACACCACAACCTCCACCCTGTTTATTGCCAGTATACTTTGATCCTCCACAATTATGAAAGACTTCTTTTGCGCTCTCATCTGCTGCTATGACACCTTTTCCAGGTTTTTAATGCTCGTTTCTTTTACTATCGAGCGGCAGATCAGTTAACTACTTCGATGTATATACAAGCTCGAGGAGGAGTTTACGCAGGCTAGCAGTTACTTTTCTTTCCTCCTCCACCTCAGTCACCAGTGTAGTTGATTTCTGGATTTATGCGGATTGCATTACACTTGGGTAAAGACACCAATAATAAGCCGGGATTGCAGAGACTTTTGAAGGCCACTTCTGACTACGTAATTTTGATACACTAATATACGTGTTGGACAAGGGTAGGGTGACCCTATGTCCTTTCTGATGTGGTACATTATGTAAGACACAGTGATTATGGCCGGAGGATAACGAAAGCCCAATCATCTTTAAACATGCGACAATACTTATGACTAATAACTAATGAAAAACTCAGTCGTTATGTTCCCACTAAGCACGCTGTTGATCAGCATATTTGTGCTATAACTATAATGCTACATGCTTACTTGCTACGTTCCTATTTACAAGTTGTGCAATAATTGCGAGGGTACGTGATTGAATGTTATAACGACTGCGTATATACATATATGTAATATACCTCTGAGGTCTTATTCGTTAAATAGAGACTTGTGGGCTCGTGTCCTTAACAAGACCTGACCTAACCGACTTTCTTCTAGGAAGATGTCGACTCAAGGGAACACCGATACCAACAACCCTCTGCCAACGACAGAGGCGGAATTTCAAGAATGCCTATTACAGGTCATCACACAGTACGAGGCCCTTCGCTCTGAGCGCAGCGGAGGTACCTCGGGAAATAACCCACCCAACGGCTGCACCTACAAGCAGTTCTTGGG
Source organism: Helianthus tuberosus (assembly GCA_030545235.1). Classification (NCBI taxonomy): domain Eukaryota; kingdom Viridiplantae; phylum Streptophyta; class Magnoliopsida; order Asterales; family Asteraceae; genus Helianthus; species Helianthus tuberosus. The sequence goes on from CM060419.1 coordinate 28,376,386, forward strand.
CTGCCAGCCCCTACATTTCGACGGCACTGGGGGTGCCGTAGCCTTCGTGCGCTGGGTTGAGAAGACGGACACTGTTTTGCGTGCGAGAAAATGCGTCCCAGAGCACCAGGTCACCTACATTTCCGGACTGTTCCAAGATGGGGCTCTGTCATGGTGGAAACTCCAGGTTCAGACGATGGGCGAGGCTGCTGCGTATGCTTTATCATGGGATGAGTTGAAAGAGCTAATGCATAAAAAGTACTGTTCGAGGACAGAAAGCCAGAAGGTGGAAACTGAGTTCTGGAACTTGAAGATGGAAGGTCCAAAAATAGCTGAGTATGTCGAGAAGTTCCAAGTGCTGTCGCGTATCGTTCCTTACATGGTAGATCTAGAGTTTAAGAAGATTGAGCGTTTCATTTGGGGATTGGCACCCCAAATCATGAGCATGGTGACGACATCAAAGCCTGCAACGATCGCTGAGGCCATCAATCTAAGTGTGGCCTTGACTGAAGAGGCAATCAGGAAGAACAAATTTTCAACCTCTGAGGGAAAGAAGGAGACTCATGTAGAGTCATCTGGAGACAACAAGAGAAAGTTATCAAATTTCAAACAGGGTACCCAGACGAGTAGCAACAACAAGGCCAAAAAGAGAAAAGAGTACATGGGTAAACTACCTAAATGCGACAGGTGCCGACGTCATCATACCGGGCGATGTAAAAATGGAAAGTGTGACAACTGTGGCAAAGTGACACAACAGGGAAACGTGTTGGCGTGAGACGAAGCGTGGGAAGAAAGGAAAGGGGAAAGGTAAGGGATGTTATAACTGCGGTGATATGGGGCACTTTAGGAAAGATTGCCCAAGGGATATTAAACAAAATCATGGGAAGAATGTCTAACACCGGAGCTAGCGATGCACGCCAGGATCCAAACATGGCCATCGGTACGTCTCATAGTAGTCAATGTTATGCATCTGTGCTATTTGACATTGTTGTCAGATTTTAGCTTCAGAATATACTTGTTTTAGCAGTACGTAAGATAGATATCCAGTACTTGATAAGAACCAGTCAAGGAGAAGTCTTGACGTGGTAACGGGAATCGACCAGTTGTCAAGCAATCGGGCGGAAGTTGGTATCCGCACCCCGATGGCGAACGAAGGAATGATCGTGGCTCATGGAGAAAGATACGCCTCTACAGATTACTAATTTCTTGAAGGCACAAAAATTGTTGCGCAAAGGATGTGTTCCTTTCTTGGCTCATGTCTTGGACAAGGGAGCCGAAGAACCAGAACTCAAAGATATTCCCGTGACAGGGAAATATCCCGAAGTCTTTACCAAAGACTTGCCAAAAACTACCTCCTCAACGACAAGTTGAATTTCGCATCAGATTGATTCCAGATATCGCGCCTATAGTCAATACACCTTAACGACTTACACCTTCGGAGATGCAAGGATTGACAGTGAAGCTTCAGAAGTTGATAGAGAAGGAAGATAACAGACCAAAATTCCCTTTTGGGTAATCCTAATTCTGCTCGTCGATAAGGAGGACGACACCTTTCGAACTGACATCAAACTACCAGGAGCCGAACGACCTAACCAACCAGAGTTGATAACTCTTGCTAAGAATTAACGAATTATTTAATTTACTATGAGGATTCAACTACTATTTCACGACCGACCAATGATCGAATGTCATTAGCTGTGACTCTAGGAAGAAAGCATGCCGGGAAAATGGCGGGACCATAATTTGTTTCAGACATACACAAGAATGGTGTTTCCTACACGATGCACAGAACGATTCTACACTGAATACGAGACTCTGAGAATCTAGGAAACCTGTACTTAGGGCCATTAGGAACCAGGTCCAAACTCACAAAGGTTGTTACTTAGGAACCACATCCGTTAACTCGAGCTGACACCATTAACCTGACACATATGACAGTTCGGTTGACCAAACAGAGAGTACTTGAATTTCTTTTACTTCTAGCGAGTAGATGTTTACATCTCTACTCCCCTTTAATGGTAGTTGCATCACAATAATTTTCTCGTTGAGAGCGAACACACATTTGCTTTGATATCTGGTCATTTCTCCATTTTAGCAAACACTCATTGTTTTAAAACTCACATGTTACGCATGCACCATCTGCTACGCATGCGGTTTCGATTCAAACGCTTCATTGAAGTTCAAATATTATGTTGCTAAATCTAAATTACTGGTTTGTGATTCGAATGACCTACATTATTGTAATTGTTGGCTCTTTTGCTATCAAGTCAACACACTCCCTTGAAACTTCTTTTGTTTCAAATTATATTCATGGTTTATTTTGTTACCATGCCGAGATTTCCTTTGATTGATACATACGTTTATTGTCGGGTTACACTGAAACTAAGCTCAATTGCTTGAACCTATCCATTTCACATATTCAATTTAAGACGTCAAATGATGTATTGGGAGCATCATATTCAAACATTTTTGCAAAGATTCCTTCATTACGAGTCGTAGTAGCTTCAGTTGGTCTACAACTCCACTAAATCGTTTGTTGATTTCGATACCTTACGGTGATACTTTCACGAAATTGGAGCTTGCGCTATTTTGGCTACTCACTTCATACACGGATTTAAATTAATTGCTAATTTGCTCTAAATCCGTCTTGTTTATTTCAATTAAAGCAGACTCTACACAGTTGTGTGTTAAGACAATGGTACATAGATTCATTTCATAAGCACAATGTACCTCCTAACGATTCTTTCATGGTCGATCAAATGCCTTGCGATACATAGTTACTTTCCATCTTCGGTCGGAAACAGTGATCCTTTTCAACTGGAAACCTTACGACATCGTATAAATCAAATTTTTGGATTGTTCAGGACACTTTCATTTGATTTCAGTCACGGTGAAACTTGTTCAGTCACCACTATTATTGGATAATGCCATTACGACACCTTGTGGTATCATCATAAACTTGTAGCTTGCGCTAATCATGGTTAACCGTTTCACACGAGACCACACATACCTTTGTTTGATTTATCATTTAAACATTTCTGATGCAACTACGAATCAAGACAATGATACACCAGATTCGCTTGTATTCCATTCGGTGTACCTTCGAAACTTAAGAGTGCCAACACACTAAACCTTGTCGTTCATTTAGTCGGGAGTTACAGATCACTTTACTACTACTTTTGAGTTATTGATTTTGAGTTCATATAGCTGATGCTACGGTTGTGAAAACTCGTTGGCATATTGTGACCGACTATCTAAGTATCCTAATAGACAAGACTCCTCTTTTGTGAAACCCCTGTTAACTAGATTACACTAGACTATACGTCGATACGTCTTGTACCCTCGACACCAAATGATAAAAACACATACCTTTTAACCATTGGATTCGTAGTGTTATATATTCTTGGACTCACTTAATGTGAATAAGGTTTGATTCGATTTGGTGATTATCTACCTCGGTACTATTCATATACATACATGCATAACGACACCCTAAGGAATTAAGGTAGTACAAATTTCGAGGACGAAATTTTCTTAACGGGGGGAGAATGTGACAACCCTCAAAATTACAGGTACTGTACAAATTAATTAATTTCGATTATGTGCTTAATGACTGTGCTTGATTACAACTGACACCTTAAACTGCTTACTGATTTATGTTACATACATACATGTGCATCACTTTACATACAGTCGCTCCATTTATTTCATACAGACTCTTAGTGACAAACCTGATGCACAAAGCACAGTTAGCACTGTGAGCAGATAACTCAGACACGTGCTGACAATGCCAGCACATAGACAGACACTATATTGAGGCCAGTATGAGCCAGGGACAAAGTACTACACTAGTATGGGTGTAGGGAAGTGAGGACCATGAGACTGTGTCACTAGGCGATAGTTTGAGTGCCGGGAAGTGCCTAAAACTCATTTTTAGTGCAGAATTCTGCATTTTTAGCAACGATTCAGCTTTTAACATACTCGTATTATACATAGAATTGAGTAAATGGTCCTGAACACCTTCCTAAGTGTTGGAATTAATTTTGTTCAAAAAGATGCATAAAAGACACTATACGGTACAATTTAACACTTTAACGGAACGATACTTAACCGAACAACCGGACATTACCCGGGGCACCAAATTTTTGTCAGAAACATTATATTATTATTTTTAACTAATAATGGTTCCAAAAATCCCAACACACTATAGAAATATGTCATACACTTACTACTTAAGAAAATACCCTTAACCTCCTAATTATTTACCCATTAATTATCAAATTTTACAAATTACCCCCCCCCCCCCAAAACCAAAAATTGGTTCCCATGGACCCCACACAAGATTTCTCAATCTTACTCAATCTTCCCATAATATTTTTCTTGGATTGCTTAAAGATATTTCTTGGATTTGAAAGATTCATCTAGATTGCTTAGATTTCTTTGGATGGTACAAGTAACCTACTAATTAACAAATTTTACATCAAGACCCCCCCCCCCCCCCCCCCCAACCGAATTTTCAGCCATAAGGGCCCCACCACATCTTTACAATCATGACTTATGATTTTTTTTTGTTCCAAGGAGATTTGTTGCTTAAAAATCTATCCAAGATATGCATAGCATCTTATAAGAGCATGTTTCCAAGATTTCTCATCATTACTTCAAAAACCACACTCCAATCTCACTCTCTCTCTCATTTTCGGCTCCCCTATAGCAGCCACCATCACCACCATTTTGACATCACCATCTTCCTCTTATTCAAGTTCCATTCAAAGCTTTGAAGGATCCATGAAGGTTGCATCTTGAAGAGCATTCAAAGGAGCTTGTTCTAGTCTTTTCATCATCTTTTCTCAACATTTTTCTCACTAGATTCATCCCTAGCTTTAAGCTAGTAGTAAGTACTTGCTAAACATTTGATCATCTTGTTTTGTAGTTTAAAGTATAGTGTAATGCTATTTACAAGAACATTGAATGGATTAAAACAATAAATAAACATGCTGATTGGAATTTCCAGCCAACTTCAACATGCTGTAATTGGGTCATTTTAAATCGAAAAACTGAAATTCTGGAGTCTAAATTATGTATTTTTGAACAACCGATTAAATGGCACTGGAATCGTAATTTTTCGAGGTCGTTTACTATTTTTAAAGAACTGTTTTTAGAAAGCAGCTCAAGCTGCAATTTTTCTGCTGAAAAAGTGTGTTGTATTCAGAGTCATAACTCGAAACCTGAGTAGAATCAGCTCATGGGATTTTTACTGTAGATGGTCACTGTTGTTGCCGTGATCCTCCAACTGGAATTTCGTCGATCGGACTTACGATTAATTTTTAGTGAATTTTTCCGTAGACTGCAATCAGAAAGCAACAAATCTGATTGCAGTCGGGTAAATAAATTTTTATATAATATTGGTAATGAACTGGACCCCGATATTTTTACACAATAAAATTTGGAACGTTTATGACATTCTGTAAAAATTTGAGAATTTTTGGAGAAGGGTAACTATTTTATTAAAATGCTCTAAAACAGTCCAGTTTTGTTTAATAAAGCTGAAATGACATAAGTGGTATATTGCATGTAGGATTGTCGGGTTGGCTATGTGAGAACAATCTACGGGATATATGTAAAAGAAAATGATATGCTTTTAAGCATGGACGCCTCAATTTACAAGGAATATCGGAGGTTGGTTTTATACAGGAATATGGTTAATAAAGCTGTAATTTTTATAACAAAATACGGAGTATCGGAGGTTGGTTTTATACAGGAATATGGTTAAATATGTATTCTCTAAAATGGGACTTAAAAATATAATTCCAATACGAACAGACATATGTAAAATATCCCATCCTTGGGAAGGAAATACGAATACACAAGTATGAGAAGTATTATTACTAAAAGAGTGAAGACACTTTAAAACGTAACTCAAAGGCACTAATCAATACTAAGACAAGGCACGACCCGTTCGCCTAATAGACGTTAGACCATTGTAGGTAGTCGTGTTTGCTGAGGAGATTTCGGTTACGTACGAGTACCGAAGACGCAATACTGTGAGTTCATGTCCCCCTTTTCTCTTAACTGTTTTTAGTTTTATAACTTCGGGGGTGAAATACATGTTACAATTATTACAGACACTTTTATACATGGTATGATTAGCTAAGGAATTTACTGTTAGATCACGTGAATGGATAGGCTATTATCGTAAGACCATTAATCCTTGTATAAGGACCGAGAGGCATGAGTGATAGATCTATTGGGTGTTGCGACCCCACACATGGGCCAGCGTGTGACTGCATGTGGTGACTATGTCGTTCCGCCGGAAGGACCGGTATGAAGTACGCGTTACAGGTTTGAGTGCTTCCTAGGCCATATCACTTATTAATGTATTAGCTACACATTAATTTATCTGTTTTTCCTTCTTGGTACATACCAAGGACATATATTTATACAGACATATTTCACAATTTATACAGACACACATTAACGATTTATACAGACTCACATACACATGAACTCGCTCAACTTTTGTTGATGTTTTCCAAACTACATGTATTTCAGGAAATTAAGTATGGATCTTGCGGGCGTTGGAATTTCAAGTCATGTTAAGTATAAAGATGTCATCCATGGTTTTTGGGTTTGGCCAGTGTGTCTTAATCCTGGACGAGACACGTCTTCCAAACTTTGATTACAACTATTATCTTTGACGAGTCCTTAGCAAACTTTTACACAATTTATCTGGTTTGTAAAACTTAAATTTGAAGTCTACGTTTTAGACAATGTTGTTATGTTTTAAACTCATTTTATGGATGACAAATCTTGGGTATTATCATATAGATTGTTTGATATGGTTGAATGCAATGATAACAAGTAAGTCACCCCATAATCACGCTTCCGCAAAAGTCAGGGTGTGACAGGGTGATCTTCCCTAAGTGGTTTGGTCCAATGGGATGACATGCATGTTGTCAGACTTGCATGTGTTGTGATTGGGAGTTGGTGGTGGCAATATTCTCTCTAAGTTTATAAAGATCATGGATGAACTTGAAAGAAAAACTTGAGAATTTCTTCTCTAAATTTCGGCCAACAAGTGTTGGTTCAAGAGGTTTTCAAGTTTGTAATTCAAGTGCCAAGAACTCTCATATTCCCTAGTGGAATTTTCGGCCAAGGGTTGGCTCCAAGAAGGAAGTTTTAGTGAGTTCTTAAGTGTAGAAATCCTAGCTAAACTAAGGTGTTCGTTGGAAGGCTTGGGATATACAAGCTTGAGGTCTTCTACACTTGAAGGCAACCGTTCATGAAGCATCATCATCTTCATATCCTTTACTCCTTGGAAGGTAGTATTCTAAACACTCTATGTTTGTGTTTTATTTTGATAGCATGCATGTTCGTATATGGATCCGGGATTGGGTTTTACACATAAAATGAGTTTTATATCTTGTAAGTAACATGTTTTAAATAAATAAATTTCTGCTGCGTTTTTATTTTATAAGGATAAAATACTTTGATAAACATGTGAAAAACCCAACAGTGGTATCAGAGCCGCTTATATGAATGCATGCTTCATAGGATATGAAATTTTCGGGTTTCGCGTTTGGGTAAAACCCTATGGCTGAAATTTTTACCATGGTTATCCCTTTTGTTTTTCAAGATTATATTCTTACATGCAAAAATGAATCTTGAAAAAATATATCATATGGATGATTTGTTTTGTTTGGACAAAAACCCACATTTTTCGGTTTTTCATTCTTGACCGAAAAATTGTAGGTTGAAAAAGGGAACCATTTTTGCTTCTTGAAATTTATATATTTGGATATATACATTTTTGGTGTTCATAACCTAGCCATGACCTTGTGTGAATATGTTGTGTTGGTGCATACATCTGTCGACTTCGTCTTATATCGAGTCTTGGATACATTGCGGTTCGGAACAAGAATGATGTCATCATTCTTGATGATGACATCATCCAAATGACATCACTATTGCATCATGGGCACAAGAAAACAAAATAGAAACATATTGAAATTCAAAATTAGATGTCCGTTTGAATTGTCATGACCGTTTGAGAGAGGTGTCCGTTTGAAAGTGGTGACCGTTTGAAGAGTGGTGTGTCACCTTCAAACGGTCAGGGTCTTGTCCTATAAATACCCTTCAAACTTTCATCATTTGTAACTTTCCGGCTTGTGCAACGAAGTGCTGCCGAAGTGTTGTCAGGTTGTAAAACTATACGAAATCAATTATACAACAGTTTAAAGAGTAAATCTAGCTGAATTGAACTCTACACGTCTGTTTCCGCCTTTCGTTTAGAGATAAACTCTTCTGATCGACTCGTTCGGGTCAGAAAACGATCCTACAAGTGGTATCAGAGCTCAGGAGGAAGAGTTCATACAAATTCAGCCACAAATTCTGATTTTCTACACCTTCTTTCAAAATTTAAAAATTTTTCACGGTTAAAATTGGATCAATTTTTCACAGAATGTGTAAAAGTGCATTTTAACAAACCCTTGAAAGTTTTAGTTCAAAATTCGACGTAAAAATAGTAAAAATGGCTTAAAAACTGGTGTCCGTTTGAACGAGCCCAGCACCTGTCCGTTTGAAATTGCCTGTCCGTTTGAAAAACTGACCTTACCGTTTGAAATTGAGCCTGACCGTTTGAAAAACTGGACTGACCGTTTGAACAATGCACCTTACCGTTTGAAAATACACTTGACCGTTTGAAAATGATTGGTTAACCGTTTGAAGCAAGCACCTTTCCGTTTGAAATATTACAACTGCTTGAAAACGATGACCGCTTGAACTGTTTTTATTGTTCACGAGAAAAGTGCATCCTGTATTGTGAAACATTTAAAGAGGTTGTGTCACGTGAAAGATTTTTGAAAATTGATGTTGTCGGCTATTATTAGAAAGTCATTTGTACAGCTCACGGTCAAAGAATTAAAGTTCTCGATCCATTCACAAAATTTAAAGTTGTAAGGTGTGCATGTGATCTGAATTAAAAGGTGTCAGCACACTAAGAGTTGTCGGCTTGGTGGTTATTTGAGGTCCAATAGGGTAATCTTGTGATACAAAGTTGTTGGTCATATTCAAAAATCGAAATAGGTTGCATGAGAGAGTTGTCGGCCACTTGTTTGATAAGTCTTGCATGTGATTCAAGGTAAAGACGTCGGATTCACAATATTAAAATCAACGTGTTTTGAAAGTTGCTGAACGGTCCAATCAGTGAGTGTTAAGGAGGCCCAATGCATGTTTGATTATGTTGGTCCAATTAAATCAGTAGATATAAATTGTTGTTGTCAGCTTTTGCAAAAGTGCTTCGATTTTCATGAGATTGTTTGAGTTAGTTTGAGTTCACATGAATTGAATTTTCATTCAGGTTTGATAATTGATCAGTTCACACAAAGTGAATTTTGTTTCACACAGTTTGAATTTGATTCCAGTTCACAAGAGGTGGGTCAGTCTCTTTGAATTCGATTTCGTTCCAGGTCGTGTGGTTTTGCCAGGTCATTGAAAAGGTCGTCAGAATTTGATCCGGGTCATAGCAGTTCGCACAGTGTGTCAACCTTCAGTCCGCACAGAATATTCACCAGTGATACACGAGGAGAACCAGTTCGCATCAAATCAGTTCGCTTCAAACAGAGATCTTGCTTGAAATTATATTCTTGTGATTTCGCTTGAAAGAGATGACTATTGCTAATGCTTACGATCTGAAATGGGCAGAAAAAATCAGAAACGTCAGGGAAGCTGAAGAAGAAAAATGGAGAAAAATTGAAGAAGAAGAAGAAGAAGAAAGGTTAAAAGCTGAAGCTGAAGCCAAGAAAAAGAAAAGAAATGAGTTTTTTCAATCAAACAGAACAGTCAAAGATGTTCCAGAATTTGAAATCAAAGTTGATACTGAAGCAGTCAAAGTTTCTGAAAAGTGCTTGAATTGTGATTCTTTGATCAAGCAAAACAATGAACTGTTGCACAACATTAACAGATTAAAAGAATCGTATGATACAATGAACAGAGAAATCACCAAGTACACTGATTCAAACTGTGAACAAGCTATAGCAATGAATACACTCAAAGGAGCTTACATGAGACAGCTTGATGATGTAAACTTCTACGCAAAGAAATGTGCTGATCTGGAATTGAAGCTGGCAACACAAAGAATAGAAACTGAGAGAGTTAAAAATTTATTAGAAAGTTACTCATGTTCTACTTTTGTTGTTGACAGGATTTATCCAATTGTGGAACAAATGAAGACGTTTGAAGAAGTGAAGACTTCAGAAGAAAAGAAATCCGAGACAAAAGAAGATGATCAAGTGAAAATTTCTGGTGAGAAACCAAGTGTTGTCTATAACAAATGTCCACCCCCGGTCGAAAATGGATATTTGTCTCGAAGTCCAAATTCTGAAAGAGTCAAAAAGGCAATTAACTTACAGTGGGAGTCTGTGTCGTCGGATAATTTGCCAGAAAATATTGATGTTACGTTCACATCGTCTGATACTGATCATGAGTCCGAGTTGATTAAACGCGTGGTCGATCAGGTGTTAGATAAAGATGACATAGAGGAGTCAAAACCGGAGTCCAAATCCGAGTCAAAGTCTGGGTTCGACAAGTCAAAGTCAACAATCAAAAAGGACAAATGGGTTTATGATAAGAAATTTTTGCTATCAAAATCTAATTTGAATGACGAACCGGTCAAAGTAGCATATACTTTGAAAGATTTTGACAAATTATATTCTGATGAGATTTTTCCAATAAGAAGTGTTAAAACTGAAATGATTAAAAAGGTTTTCAAACTAACAGAAATCAACATTTCTGAAATAAAAGATATTAAACTTTCTGGAAAATCTAAACCTTACACCTCAAGAGTGCAACAAAGATTAAACAAGAAAAAGGGTTACAATTCTGGTTCTGGTATTCATAAAAAACCAAACCATAACTGTAATTTCAAAAAGAAAGGATTAGGATTTAATCAACCGAAAAATTATAAAAATGAAAAATTTTATAAACAAAAAACTGTGTTTGTTTCAGGAAAATCTTTAGATGATGAGAAAGAGCAAGCATTCAGAAAGCAGACAAATCAAGAATTCCTTGCAAAGAAGCAAGATGAGATGAAGAAAAGTGTTATTCAGAAGAAGATTGAGACAAGAACCTGTTTTCAGTACAAAACTGTTGGTCATATTGCTAGAAATTGTCCGAAAACGTTCAAACCAAAATAGGAAGTCTCTGGTAAAATGAAAGAAAAAATTGTTGAGAAAACTGAACTAACAACCAGAAAATTTACAGGCTTTGAAAATTCAACCTTTGAGATTGGTGAATGTTCAAAGAATGTGGTTAAAAGAAAAGAAAATCTGAAAAATCAAAAATGGGTTGTTAAAGGTTCAGGAAACAGTTCTGGTGATGAATCTGATTCCACAAAATCAGAGGAGCCACCTGTTGAAGAAAGAATTGAAAAATCAGTTCCAAAAGTGGATGATGTAAATTTTCCACCTTTACGAGCTGAAAATTTTAAGAAGAAAGTTGGAAACGTTGAAATTTCAAATCAATTTTATTTTGACAAGAAAAAATTTGATGTTGATAAGGCTTTCAACAGAAATGTGAAACACATTTTTGGAAAAATGGTCGATGGTAAGGTCAAAGGAGTTAAAGAATTCTATGCTTCCAAAATGAATGTTTACAAGTCTGTTGAAAGTAAAGATGAAGAAGAGGTTGTTACACCCAAGGAAGGTCAGGCTTGGGTGGATATATTTTTCAAACAGTAAAAACCTGACTTGCCGGAGCTCCCAAGTTGGTAATCGTGGAGCATGAATCGGCATCATTCTTATATTGTGTTTGAAAATTGTTTTTGTATAAGTGTGATTTGCCGGAACTCCCAGGTTGGTAAGTGTGGAGTAGGAATCGACACCTTGAGAATTCAACCAACAGATGATGATTGGTTGAAAATTCTTGATTGGATTGATCTTACATGTGGTAAATCAGGGACATTAAGTTGTATCTGATTTCTTACAAGTGGTTGAACAACAATGTGATGAACCAAACCCCTAACCTACCAATGATTTTACTAAATCAACAAAACTTATTTTCCGGAAAAACCTTTTGATTAAAACAAACTTAAGTGTTTTGAAATCAATGGGAAAATAGTTTGTTGCAAGGGGGAATTCTGATTGTTTATGCCAAGTGGATGGCGAATTGAGGCAATTCGATATCAGTTGTCATGTTCTTGTACAGTTTGTTTTCAAATTTTCTAAAATGTGTTTGCATTTTAGGGGGAGTAAAATTTCAGAAAATCCAAAAACATTAGAAAATTTGAAAAGTCAAAAACATGATAAAATGAAAAATGAGTTTTGTTGTATAAAAGAGGAAATGATAGTACATCAGTGGACGATCACAACATGCTAAAGAATTGGAAAATCAAATGTGATTAACGATCTCACTGATGATGTGCCAGTAGATTTTTGCACATTTAGTAGATTGTGACGATATATAAACCTAAATTTCAAACTTGCTTATATCGTGGGGAAACATCTCTCGGATATATGGGTAACCCCCGAAATCTCGTTTGAAAGATTCCTTTTTCTGATATACTAGGTCTTTATACTCAGTGATATCTGGGGTATTATTCCTGGACTTCTGATGAATGGATGTTCTGACCTAGTCCTCGAATAATACTTTCCGCAATGCTTGAAACATAGCATCACCCTCAGCATATATGATAAGACAATAAAATTGCTTAGCAATGCTGTTGTAAAAAAGATCCTCTAAAGGGGACACACCCAAAAATCGATTCGTGATCTCTCTGCTGAACGGTAGTTCTGACCTGAGCTCTCACGATTTTGATCATAATTTATTCTCCTACAGATATCATTTGTGTCATATTTACCTGTAAGACTGAATATTGGGATCTGGATACGGGAGTATATTCTGAGGTGGGACACGCGATTGATTTTAAGTGCTTAAGACATTAACATCTGTCTCTCGAAGCAATTGAACTTTGTGTAAGAATTTAAGTGGATCAGTATACTGACAATCTAAGTGAATCGTTTAAAACTTAAAATGAAATCAAGCTTAACGGTGTTAGTGATTTGTCTCATAAACTGATATGATCCTCTTGCACAAACTCACAAAAATATTGTCTGTAAATATTTCTTTAATGCATTTTCATTACATTCAAAAATCCAAAAAGATTTTCAGTGTGTTTTAGCATAAATTTTGAAAAATCCAAAAAGATTTTCGACAACTGATTTTGGAGAGCTGATTTTCAAAATTCCGAGTGCTAAACATGATGAACATATGGTTTGGGTGAAAGTATTTGAGGATTGTGGAAATGAAATGAGAAAAGGTTTTGAAATAAAAACGTTCTTCCTGCAAGTGGTAAATTAGATTTGAAAATTTTATCCACAAATGGTTATCAGAAAATTTATTTTTGGGTAGAGTTTATGCAGGTTGGCCATGTTCCGAAACCTGAGTTAGATGAGTGCCAGGTTTCGATCTAAGAACCTGTGGAAAGTGAATTCCAGACTGCGATCCCTGCTTAGTGAATGGGGGAGTCTGAAGACATTGAGAGGGAGTCTGAAGATAGTAGAGCCAGATTCAGACCCTGAAGGTTACAAGAAAGAGTAAGAGATTGATTGAGGATGCTTACAACGGAGAATTTTTGAAGAAAATGAACATACTGATAAAGACTGAAGATGCGAAGACTCGACACTTAAGACTCGTCAACATCTGAGGGGGAGTCTGTTGGTGCATACATCTGTCGACTTCGTCTTATATCGAGTCTTGGATACATTGCGGTTCGGAACAAGAATGATGTCATCATTCTTGATGATGACATCATCCAAATGACATCACTATTGCATCATGGGCACAAGAAAACAAAATAGAAACATATTGAAATTCAAAATTAGATGTCCGTTTGAATTGTCATGACCGTTTGAGAGAGGTGTCCGTTTGAAAGTGGTGACCGTTTGAAGAGTGGTGTGTCACCTTCAAACGGTCAGGGTCTTGTCCTATAAATACCCTTCAAACTTTCATCATTTGTAACTTTCCGGCTTGTGCAACGAAGTGCTGCCGAAGTGTTGTCAGGTTGTAAAACGATACGAAATCAATTATACAACAGTTTAAAGAGTAAATCTAGCTGAATTGAACTCTACATGTCTATTTCCGCCTTTCGTTTAGAGATAAACTCTTCTGATCGACTCGTTCGGGTCAGAAAACGATCCTACATGTTGAATGATTGTGTTTGTGATTTGTATTTAATTATTTCAAAGGGTTGTAATAATAATTATTTTTGTTCTTCCATGTGTAAACATATGTAATTTATTTATTTTCATTTGGTATGTAAAATAAATAGATTAGGTGCATTTTATTTTACTAGAAAAATATATTAGGATATTTTTTTGTAAAAGAAGATGCACACAAAAATGCGGTTTTGGTTTTGGCCAATTTCGGGCCTAAAGGACTTCATAGTTCTTAACGGGATTTTAGCCCAATAACCAAAACACATTTACGGAGCCCAAAGGAGTTTGGAGCTGAATTAAAGTACATTTTGGAAGCTCAAAGAAAGTGGAGAAATCACAACACAAAAGGGAGACTTGAAGCATTTGGATGCGGGATCAAGTGGGAGTTCAACGACACATCGCTTGTGTCATTTTTCACCCTTTAGGAAGGACCTTTTGGCACACTTGTTTCGGCTAACAAGTGTGGTCAAAATAGTTGGCTATGGTTATGCACCTATTGATATGTGTGTTGTGCTTGTGTGGTTGTTTATTTATGTTGTTTGGATGATATGTTGATATGTATGCTTAACATAATAATAATAATCAACAACAAGCTTAAAATTGGTTCTTTAAAAAATCATTAAAAATGGTTAATAAAAGGTTATTAAAAATTAATGATTTTATAATAAAATGGGTTTTATTAAAAAGAACCTTAAAAATTTGTTTTCACAAAAGTACCAAGGATTTGAATGCATGCAAATGTATGGTACATAAATTTTTCTAAACTATAATTTTGAAAACTTAAAATCCCTTTTATAAAACAAGTCAAACACCATCCTTTTATACAACACTCGAATCACTTGGGAACTCTTTTGTGGGATAAAGGTCACCTAACCACATTTGAGGGAACTTGTATATTCGAGGTGGGTTTACCATGTTTGTGGGATAAAGGTCACCTAACCACTTATGTGAATAAACTCACACATGTGTGTAAGTTTGTTGGATCGTTGTTTGACCCGATTGAGTCGATTCGAAGAGTTTAAGTCCAGTTCAAAGGCGGAATCAGAGAACTAGACACGAACACAGCTTGTTAATCTTTAATTTGTCTCTTATATAGCGTTTAACAATGATTACAACCTGACAGAAAACCGGCAGCACTTCGTTACACTTTCAGAAGTCGCCTATCGAATGAACTAACAAGTGCACCTTATATAGTGAAGCTGATTTCGCTTCTGTGGACATGCCATTAAAGCGAAATCACAAGGTTCTGATTTCGCTTATGTGACTTGACATTGAAGCGAAATCACATGCTTTTGATTTCGCTTTAATGGACTTGTCCATATAAGCGAAATCACTCTCTACACTTCTAACATTCACTTCTCAAACCTCGTGCACTGGATAATCTAACCTATTCTATTCTATATCATGATACAAGACAAAGTCAATAGACATAATGCACTAACAGACTCCCCCTCAGATATTGACGAAATCTTCAGTGACTATTCTCTGTTAAGACACATCTTCAGTCTTGATCATTCTGTCTTTTCTTTCAAGTTGTAACAATGTAAGCATCCATCACTCTTTCTCTTCTTCTATCAGCTTCAGGCTCCCCCTCTCATCAAGCTTCCGTGCTTTGGGATCGACACCTAGCTTTCCATCTACAAGCTTCTCTTTGCTTCAAGCTTGTCTTCAGACTCCCCCTTAGACTCTGCTCTCAGGATCGTAGTCTGGACTATCTGCAACACTCAAACATTCATAAATACAATGTTTTCGTATTATCAATCAACTTCTCTAATCCACTCCCCCTATCAACAAACTGTATAGATTTGGCAGTGTTAAAGAATCCAACTCCCTCACAGTTTATCATCCAAGTTCAAGTTAATGACCTTGGAGATATCACAAACTGTTTTTGAAATTTTTGATTTTAATTCAAGTTTCAAATTAATGAACTTGTTTTATTTTCAGAAACACAATCAGCTTACTTAGATTTTGAAACTCAGCATTTCAGATATCAGTTGTCGAAAATAAAATGAAATCAAAATCTTTTTGTATTTTTCTGAAAATATAAAGCAGTAAAGAAATATGTACAAACATATTTACAGACAATATTTTTGTTTGAGTATGCATCAGAGGATCGTATCAGTTTTCGACAAGTCACAAGTACCGTTGAGCTTAAAATCACATTATGCATTAAACAATTCACTTAGATTGTCGATATACTGATCCACTTAAATTTTCATACAAACTTCAACTGATTCAGGATACGAATTAGGTGTATTAAGAACTTAAACCTATTCATGTGTCCCACCTCTTGAATATACTCCCGTATCCAGAATCCCAATAATCAGTCTTACAGGTGAGTATACTACAATGATATCTGTATATAAATTAGGTATGCGAGGGCCAAGGGATCTCAGGTCGATACTTCCGTATACGCAGAGAGATATCAGCTTCGACTTTACGGAATGTCCCCTTTAGAGGATCTTTTTGCTTACAACAGCAGCGACTATCAATTTTATTGTTTCATCGGCATGCTGAGGGTTTAATGCTATATTTCAAGCATTTGCAGAAAGTATTATTCAAGGACTAGGTCAGAACTACCGTTCAGCAGAAGTCACGGAATAATACCCCAGACATCATTGAGTATAAAGACCTAGTATATCAGATTATGAGACCTTTCAAACAAGATTTCAGGGGTTACCTATATATCCAAGTAGTGTTCCCCACGAAATAAGCAAGTGTTTGAATTTAGGTTTATATCCCGAAAAAGTTTACTAAGTGTATAAGAACCTACCGACATATCCACGGTGAGATCGTTTAACACATTTAAACTTTCCATTTCTTTAGCATACTGTAACTGTTTACTGATGTACTATCATTTCCTCTTTTTACGCAAAACTCAAATTTTTGAATTTTATCATGTTTTTGTCTTTTTCAAATTTTCAAATGTTTTTGTATTTTCTAACAATATGACTCCCCCTAAAATGCAAAATCATATAAAGAAAATTTGACAACCAACACTGACAGCTTTGTCTCGCCATCCATTTTCTGCTTCAAGTGCTCTGTTTTGCAGAAAATATAACATACCCCCATGATTTACAACCCATTGATCTTAACAGTTTGAAAACCATTTTTCAATCTGGTGAAAGTAATCATGTTTATTCAGCCGTGAGGGTTTCGGCATATTCAATCAACACATATTTTTGCATTTTTGAATATTTGACAAAAATTAAAAACAAACATATTTTTGGTTTTTCAAATTTTTTTCAATTTTTAGGATTTTTGAAATATTGTTTATTTATTTACAGAAAAACATATAAATTCCCTGTTTCAACCAACACAGGATCCAGCAGCCTCCTCTCCTCGTTGTGTCAGGCTGCTCCAACCTCCATTATCACAATCTTTAAATTCCATGAGCACCTGCACAAACAAACTACTCAATTACTTGAACAATTTAGCCCAGGCCTGTTGAACCTTAGGCATTTCAACACAATAATTTTCATTCAATGCTGGAAATTCTTTGTCATTTTTCACAAAAACATTCTCAATTTTAATTTCAACTTTCTCATCTTTTACCAAATCAACATGTTTCTTAACACTCCATGTTTGACCTTTTGGTGTTCCTCGTTTGTAAAAATGTGAATCTTTTTGAACATTTTGATTTTGAACAACAACTCTGGGTTTCCAAAACTCTTGAGGTTTTGTCATATCAACTGTGGTTTTCCAACTCTGTGTTGTTCTGAATCTGGGTGTGTGAGAATTCCAGGTCTGTCTTGAATCGAACTTGTTCTGGTTTGATTTCCAATTTTGATTTGAAGCAAACTTGTTTGTATTGAACCTCCAAGTTTGTTTGGAGTCAAATCTGGTTGACCTTTGTCTCACATTCTCAGATTTTTGTTTCTCAGCATCAATCTTCTTTTGATCAACATCCACAGGTTTTAGATTAGGACACTTGCGTGCAAGATGTCCTTTTTGATCACATTTGAAACATGTTCTCATGGACACATCTTTGACCTGTGGTTGTTGCTTTTTCTTTTTAGCAAAAAACTCATCATTAGACTGTTTCATTTTGAATTCTTTTTCTTTTTCTAAACTGCCTCCTTGAACAAAAATCATTTTTGTCTGAAAATTCGGCGTCTCATTTTTGTTCCAATGTTGTTTCTTCTTATAACCCAACCCAGCCTTCATGTTCTTCTTTTTGAAACCAGGTTTGGTATACGAACCTCTATGACTCTTACCGACAAACTTTGAAATTTCAGACTTCTCAATCTCAACCATTTTGAAAACTTTATCAACTTTTTCTGAAATCACATTCTGAATCGGGAATACAACATCTAAGAACAATTTGTCCGATCCAATCATGGTATAAACCAATCCTTTTGAATCATCATTCAAACTTTCCTCGGATTTTGTATTTTTCAGATAACCATCATGAAGATTTCCTTCATCTTCATCCTGTGATTCAGATTTACCTGTATCAACTGACTCTTCTTTCAACACACTTTCAACGACTTTACCTACCACCTCTGAATCATGAGACTCATCAGATTTGGAATAGGTTATGTCAATGTTGTCTGGCAATTGGTCTACCATGTTGAAAGCTTTTTCGACCTTTTCCTCATCATAAAATGCAAATTTTCCCGGTGGTGGAACTTGATGAAACTCTGAGCCAATGCCTTTCTTGTTCTGCTCAGACTCACCATCACCCGGTTTTATATTGAAAATTCGTTCAAGCACATATGACGACACATGGTAACTCTTTAACTTGTTGTTATCCTGTTCTAAATCAGCAATCTGTCGCTTTAACTTAGCAACATCCTCAATATAGGAATTAACAACATCTTGTTTTATAACATACATTCTTTTCAGTTCTTTGGTTGTTTCAGAAAGATAATTCATTCTTGATTGAGCATATTTCATTTCGTCTTTTACTTTATTATATGACTCTTTTGTAATGTGATATGATAATTTCATTGAATCATATTTCTTTTTCATTTCTTGACAAGCAATTTCTTTTTGTTCACATTCATTTGTCATTTTCAAAACATTCTCTTTCAAAACTTCATTTTCCTTTTCTAATTTGTTACATTTTTCTGAAAGTTTTTCATCATTTTCTTTAAAAACTTTTTCTTTTTCTAGCATTTCTTTGCATTTTTCTTTGAAAATCTTTTCAATTTTTGTGAACTCAAGATCTCTTGTTCTAAATTGCTCATCTTTTTCAGTACAAGCTCTGCACGGTTCCATGCATTTCTTGCACTGATCAATCAGTTTCAAGTTTTTAGAAACAGAATTTACCTCAGTGATTGACACTTCGGTGTTTTCAGCAACCTCTGTCTTCTCAGCAACATTCTGCTTTTCTTCAACACCAACTTCATCACCAACATTATCAGCTTCCTCATTCTCATTCTTTTCTTCTTTCTGCACCTCTTCTTTAATCTGCTGTTCTTCAGTCACAACTTCCTCTTTAACCTCTTCAGCAGTTTTCTTCAGATTGTTCACCATTTCATCAACATTCTTCTTCATTCTCTCTTCGTCCCTTTTTCTTAGACATGATAACATGGCATATATGATATCCTTTTCATATCTCTTAGCGTATGTGTCATCTTTCAATACTCTTCTATAGTATTCAGCTCTTAACGGGACTGCAAGAAGAACATCATCGAAGATTATGTCTTTCTTGGGAACAACCGGTTCTCCTTCTCTGTTATAGTAGCATTCTCTCTTTTTATCCCATCTTTTGCTACCGACAGCCATCTCATACTCCTCCTACATATCATCCATTCTATTGTAGACAACGTTTCTTTCTCGATAAGTTTTCTCACTCAAAATCTCTTCTCTTGTTTTCTCTTTAACCTCAACAACAATATTTTCTTTTTTGTTTTCAGCCATGATGTAAACCTTGATATTCACACGAGTATCCGATCGAGTGAGTCAACACAAGTCAACAGTGACAATAATCGCGTGATAATGGATCGGGTGGGGATCCGCTTGGGCGAGTATCCGATGCTTTGACCTGACATAAATATCAAACAAACACAATCAGTACAATTAATAACAAATAAATTGTAACAGACTGACACTCGATCGTCGTGAAATAATCTCGACACGAAAAAGTCCACTTTTGACTAAAAAATAACACTCGAGCGAAATCAGACTTATAATGTCCGTTGAAGCGAAATCAAGTTTTGTCCACTGAAGCGAAATCAACTTTTGTCCACTGGAGCGAAATCAACTTTTGTCCACTGGAGCGAAATTAAATTTTGTCCACTGGAGCGAAATCAAGTTGTTTGTTGAAGCGAAATTAAACTTTGTACGTTGGAGAGAAATTAGATTGTTCGTTGGGGCGAAATCAGCAGTTTATGTTCATTGGAGCGAAATTAACATGTTCGGATGAGCGAAATCACCATGATCATGTGACACAAAAGCGAAATCAAGTGTATTGTGGTGACATAGGAGCGAAATCAGCATGTCTTATAAGCGAAATCACGTGTTGTTCGTATAAGCGGAATCAAGTCCGAAGCCAATTTAATCCATTTTTAAGTCGAATTTTGATGTGAAACTTTCCAGGCTTTATCTATGTTCACTTTTACACACACTGTGAAATTTTGATCCGGTTTTGACCGATAAAATTCTCTGAAATGATAAAAGAAGGTGTAGAAATCAGAATATAATCGAAATCAAGCTAAACTCTTCTTCACTAGCTCTGATACCACTTGTTGGATCGTTGTTTGACCCAATTGAGTCGATTCGAAGAGTTTAAGTCCAGTTCAAAGGCGGAATCAGAGAACTAGACACGAACACAGCTTGTTAATCTTTAATCTGTCTCTTATATAGCGTTTAACAATGATTACAACCTGACAGAAAACCGGCAGCACTTCGTTACACTTTCAGAAGTCGCCTATCGAATGAACTAACAAGTGCACCTTATATAGTGAAGCTGATTTCGCTTCTGTGGACATGCCATTAAAGCGAAATCACAAGGTTCTGATTTCGCTTATGTGACTTGACATTGAAGCGAAATCACATGCTTTTGATTTCGCTTTAATGGACTTGTCCATATAAGCGAAATCACTCTCTACACTTCTAACATTCACTCCTCAAATCTCGTGTACTGGATAATCTAACCTATTCTATTCTATATCATGATACAAGACAAAGTCAATAGACGTAATGCACTAACAAAGTTGGACGACATGATTTGGAAACCATGAACTTAGGGTCACCGAAGCATGGGGAACAAAAGGTGTTGATGGGATTAAACATGCCAACTAAACATAAAGATGTTTAACCGATCCCATATGGCTAGAAGTTGCAAAGGGTTGCAATTGTCAAACGTTGACTACCTTGTTAATTTAAATAGAGGGATAAAGGTCACCTAACCGATATTTAAATGTAACGTTGGATTCTAGATTTTAATTATTAATTGTCTATGAGACACAAAAGGGTATTAATGATTAAAATATAATAATATCGAAAATACTAAAATTGAACCTTGTTAAATTTTGTAGATGGCCGCTAACAATATTACCCAAACCGTCCGTAACCTATCACTAAAAACAATCCTTAAAAAGGATCGTTTCAATCACAACACTTTATGGATTAATATCGAAACTTAAGAATCGTTCTCAAGTAAGAAAAGATATCCTATGTGTTGAACGATCCTAATCCGGATGAACATCTTATGGAAGATAAGGATGCCTATAACGATTGGACTAAGTATACCGAGGATACTATGCAAGCCTCTTGTCTCATGTTAGGAATTATGAACATCATGAGTATGCGACATGATTAACCAATTTTAGGAAATGTTCTTAAGAATAGAACGCTTCGAAACGGATCGAGCGCTTCATACATGTCGAATGGAGGAAACCCAATCGGTTTCATCTTATGTCTTTAAGATGAAAAGCCACATTGATCACCTCTAAAGGCTCAATATGGGTAAAAGGGCTTTATCCATTCTGACAATTAATGAGGGTGGCAACAAGAAAGGGCATCACCCCGACACCAAAGCAAATGTTGCAAATGGAAACGGAAAATTCAACGGGAAAAAGAAAAGAAAGACTAAAGCGAAACCACTAAAACCAAAAGAAGGCAAAGGTTGCCATGAACGATCCATGCTTTGAATATGGTGAGATAAGGGCATTTGAAAAGGAATTGTCCAACCTATCTCAAAGAGTTGAAAAACAAGAGGGATGCTAGGCAAACCTTAGGTACAATCTTAATGATACATATTGACTTTAATGTTATTTCTTCTAACACATGGGTATTAGATACCGGATGTGGGACTCATGTTTGCAATTCGTTGCAAAAGGTTCAAAAGAAATAAACATTACAAGAAAGGAGACTATGTTTTGAAACTTCCAAATGGTTTGGAAATTATTTTAAAATGTCTTGAATGCTCCTAGTTTGACTGGGAACATTATTCAAGTTTCCCTTATAAGACAATATGGTTTTGACTTAAAGTTTGCAAACATTGACATTTATATCGATGAATGACATGTTTTACTTTAAACCTATGCCTTCAAATGGTATTTATGAATCGGTTCATAATAATACATCATTTGATAGTTTAATGTACCAAGCAATCACCAAGAAACTCAAAATGAATTTGAGTAAGATCTATCTTTGGCATTATCGCCTTGGTCATATAAACAGATGTCACATGTAAATACTTCGAAAGAATGGTCTCTGGGAGACAAATGAAATTAGTTCATTTGATACATGTGAATTTACTAAGGAACCCTTTAGTGGGAAAGGGTAAAAGATTTATTAGGTATCATACATTCGAATGTATGTGATCGTTTTAAGCCAATGACTAGGAATGGTGATAGATACTTCATTACCTTTTATCAACAACTATAGTAGTTATGGTTATGTGTACTTGTTAAGACACAAAGTTGAAGTTTTGAAATGTTCAAAGCCTTCAAAAGGTGAAGTACTAAATCAACTCAAGTAAAGTTCTTCGTTTCGATAGAGGAGGAATCAAACTCTATTTGGATATGGTTCGATCTATGATTGCTAGGAGCACCTTATCTCTATCATTTTGAGGTTACGCTTAGCTCTCCGCGGTCCGTATATTAAATATGGCCCAAACCAAGAAAGTGGATAAGATACCTTTTTATGGCATGGAAGGGCTCCATCATTATCATATTTAAAGGTATGGGTTGTGAAGCTTCTGTAAAGCAATACACCCCAAATAAATGTACGATCCACTAAGTGTATCTTTGTAGGATATCCTAAAGATAGTATAGGATATTAATTCTACGATCCAACAAAGCAAAAGGTATTTGTTGCTCGAAAGGCTGAGTTCTTGGAAGCTAAGTTCCTTGTGGAAGGAATTATTAGAACAGTGGAACTTGATAAGGATCAAGAACCACAAGCCGATACACGTTTGGTTAAAACTAGCACTCAACAAAAGGTTGTTGAAAAACGATCAAGTGGTTGATCAATACACACAAAGCGTTCACAGATCTGGTAGAATTAGTAGTCCACCTGAAAGATATGGATTTTTCATAGATGGATGCTACGTGGTAGATTCAGGTGAATCAACCACATACCATGATGCAATGTCAAAATTCGATTGTGACAAATGGCTTGAAGCCATGAACGTAAAGATGCAGTCCATGTATAACAACCAAGTATGGGAATTGGTTGTAGCACCTCTTAACTCCAAAGTAGTTGGAAGTAAGTGGTTTTTCAGGAAGAAAACCGATATGCATGGTAACTTGGATACTTATAAAGCGAGACTTATAGCAATAGGTTTCAATCAAACTCAAGGGGTTGATTATGATGAGACCTTCTCGCCCGTGGCGATGCTAAAGTCAATAAGGATATTATTTATCGTACCTGCATAATAAGATTATGAGATTTGGCAAATGGATGTCAAAACGGCTTTCCTTAATAGATATCTTGAGGAAGATGTCTATATAGTTAAACCTAAAGGTTTTGTCGATCCAAAACATCCTGACAAAGTATGCAAGTTAAAGAAATCAATCTATGGATTGAAACAAGCATCTAGAAGTTGCAATCACCGTTTTGATGAAGAGATTAGGGAATATGGATTCATCAAGAACGTCGATGAAGCTTGTGTATATATGAAGGCTAGTGGGAGCATCATCACTTTCTTAGTACTGTATGTTGATGACATTCTACTATTTGGAAATGACATTCCAAACAAGGAAGGTGCAAAAACCTAGCTTGGAAGTTGTTTTTCCATTAAGGATCTTGGTGAAGTCGCCTATATTTTGGGAATAAAGATCTATAGGGATAGATCAAGGCACTTGATAGGTTTAAACTAAAGAGCATACATTGACAAAGTCTTGAAAATGTTCAAGTTGGAAAACTCTAAGAAAGGTTTGGTACCTATTCAAGAGGGGACAATATTGAATGCGTTTCAATGTCCAAAGGATGAACAAGAAAGAATGAAAAGAATCCCATATGCGTCTGCTATAGGATTCATTATGTATTTAATGGTATGCACTAGACCGGACAAGTTATGCGCTTTAAGCATAACGAGAAGATACCAGCGAGTAACGGTCAATGGGTGACTGTTAGAAAGTATATTGAAATACCTTAGAAGGACTAAGGATATGTTTCTAATATATGGATCTGGTGAAGCAGAACTCGTTGTAAAAGGTTATAGGGATGCGAGTTTCGAAATTCGTTGTAAAGGGTTACATGGATACAAGTTTCCAAACTAATCGAGATGGTTCTCGATCACAATCAGGGTAGCATTGTCCACTACAGAATCAGAATACATCGCCGCTTCATTGATCGACATGATTCATGTCGATCTGCCACTTGAATTATTGCCGATCTAGGGGTGGTTCCTACCATTCAGGACCCCTAGAGATCTTTGTGATAACGATGGTGCGATTGCTTAAATCAAGAAACCTTGTGTACATCGAAAGACTAGGCACATTGAGAGGAGTTTCAACTACATAAGAGATGAAGTTGAAAAAGAGAAAGATATGTATTCGCAAAGTTCACACTGATCAAAATATTGCGGATCCACTCACGAAGCTCCTTGAATGGGCAAAGCATGAAAGGCTCATACTTGTGCCTTAGGACTTCGATATTCTAGTGATTGGATTTGATCTATTTTATATTTGGATATTGGAACAATTGTTATTATAACTCTTTATGGTATTTTGAGTTATGTTCCATTTTAGCATGTTTAAATCCGTGAATAAGTTGCTTATTCTAAATGTCCGTAGTCAATCATACTTGTGGGAACAAATATGAATGTAAGACTATTATGAACTTGGATTGGTGGATATTCATTAAGTATGAATATAGAGCAAAGTGTTGCTGCCAAAGTTCATAGATATTTGTGGGATACAAATATTGGACTGACTCGCTCTCGAATATTACTGCATGGAATCATTTGTGATTGATCATAAGTAAATTTGAGTAAAGGAGAATATCATAGTATCCTCAGACCTGAGATACATATTGGGTCTTGATATTCACCAAATATTGTACCTTGACTTATTTCTTCGCTGTTAGTAATATGACAGTACATAAGGCTAAGCTCAGGTGTGGTACAATGTGATTGTGAGAGACGTATGTAGTCAAGATAGGATTTGTTCCTCTTATTCGTTGAGAGTAAGATGTCTAAGGCCTGCTAAAGTTAAATCAACAGAGAGTGATCACTTTATGTCTCTGGATTTAACATGACATCTGTAACGAAAGGATAAATGATAGATTCACCTAAATCATTTTCAAGTAAGGGACTTGAAGGGGATGATGTGATTGAATGGGACATATAGTCATACGTATTAGGGGTAGTAAACCGTAGTTAGGGGTCATTTACTGCTTGCATCAATCTTCTATGTATCTTGTGCAAGTGGGAGATTGTTGGACTCTGTATGCCCAAGACACATATTAAATTAATGTGGCTAGTACGTTATGATCCAAGTCGAGTCATACCCAAATACAAGCTAGACAAACACTCATATTATTTATTTATGATATGATCAAACAAATAAATATTAACACTTACAATATTTAGAAATTGGTTTTCTAAATAATTACACTTGAGAAACCAGTAAATTATATGGATAATTTCTTTTGAGAGAATATTTTATTTTGTTATTTAATGGGTTAAATGACATTATAAAAGATTACATAAAGTCTTGCAAACATATGGTGTAATATTTTATAAAAGTTATAAAATAAACAAGACTTAAAATTGTTAAAAGAATTTTTTTTTTAAAAAAAACCCTCCAAAAATCGGCCAACATGTCGTCTTCCCAAGAAGTTGTGGTCCAATCACATTTCATGCATTTGCATGGATCTTGATTGGGTGATCTTCCCTAAGTGGTTTGGTCCAATGGGATGACATGCATGTTGTCATACTTGCATGTGTTGTGATTGGGAGTTGGTGGTGGCAATATTCTCTCTAAGTTTATAAAGATCATGGATGAACTTGAAAGAAAAACTTGAGAATTTCTTCTCTAAATTTCGGCCAACAAGTGTTGGTTCAAGAGGTTTTCAAGTTTGTAATTCAAGTGCCAAGAACTCTCATATTCCCTAGTGGAATTTTCGGCCAAGGGTTGGCTCCAAGAAGGAAGTTTTAGTGAGTTCTTAAGTGTAGAAATCCTAGCTAAACTAAGGTGTTTGTTGGAAGGCTTGGGGTATACAAGCTTGAGGTCTTCTACACTTGAAGGCAACCGTTCATGAAGCATCATCATCTTCATATCCTTTACTCTTTGGAAGGTAGTATTCTAAACACTCTATGGTTGTGTTTTATTTTGATAGCATGCATGTTCGTATGGATCCGGGATTGGGTTTTACACATAAAATGAGTTTTATATCTTGTAAGTAACATGTTTTAAATAAATAAATTTCCGCTGCGTTTTTATTTTATAAGGATAAAATACTTTGATAAACATGTGAAAAACCCAACACGGACGACTGTGAATGTTGTTTTGTCGAAAACGTATGTTAGATCTGTCCAAAATGGATCATTTCTTGATGGAAATTAACCCTAATGTAAACCCTTAACTATGAAACGAGTTGAGGGTCTGATGGGTTCTAGATTCCATCAAGATCGTACAATACTCAAAATGAAAGTTATGAACAAGTTGTAAATTTTTTTAGAGTTTATGAACCTTGATTCAAATCTCGTGTAAGTGATGCTCCAACAGTAGTTTGCCAAGAAAACTAGTGGAAACCATCTCTGAGATGTGTTGGATCAAGAGGGTTTTGCAAAAGTGTTTTAAGAAATCAAACAATGATGTAAGAATCATGTTAAAGCAATGGAAAAGAAAAAGGATCCATACCAAATGCTTCTGATCGCGATCAAGAAGGTTCAGAGCGTTTAGAGGAGTTTGAGTGAAGTGAGCAAAGAAATGAGTGACGCGGTACACCTATTTATAGGTGTAGGGTGAAATTAGAGTTTCCGACAAGTTCAGACGAGTGTGTAGATTGGGACGAGTCGGCCCATTCGTGCGAGAGGGTCCTTCCCCTATCCTTTGAGTTTCAAGTTTGATTAAATTATATGTTCTAGCTGGTTTTATGTGTAACGAGAATAAATGTGTGTGGTGCGATTATGAAACGTGTATAATATAGTGTTTAAAGTGTCGATTGTGAGTATAATCATGCACACGAGTCTAACATGAATATGAATAAAATACTTGTGTTTTCATTATGATCATGGCACAATGATTAAAAATAGAATGTACAACAATACTTGCTAAATCGAGAAAGTACAAAAGTGCGAAGCATTACATACATCTACACTATGTTGCTGATGAAGATGTTGAATCCCCTTTGGAAGGAAACGGTTTTCGAGTAATCCTTGATCTCTTACTATCAAAGTATAGTTTTCTTAACTTACGCTTATGTTTTGCCTCGACAACTGGAATATTAAAATAGATAAAGCAAGTAAATATTACATAAGTAACAGTAAACATTAGAGATCATAGGATAATTATAAAATTATTTTTTTATAATAAAAATTGTTACAACTGAACTTAAAATATGATTAAATAAATTAAATATGTATATACATCAAAACAAATGATAGACAATTTATCTTTGAGAAAATAATTTGGAACTTCTAAGGAAGATGATCACGGTTTGTTCATTTGTGTATTTGATGGTGTTAAAGTAGATTTTGATTTTGATTTTTTATTATCAAGATATAGTCTTCTTAACTTTCGTCTATGCTTAGCCTCGTCAACTACAACGGAAAAAAAAAATAAAGAGGTAAAAAAGGAGTAACAAAAAATTAAATATCAAGATGCAATCAGTTTAAAAACGTAAAAAGAAATATAAAATTTATAACAATATTGAATTACCATTCATAATGTAAGACAACGGAGTTCTTAAACATGAAACATTTTCGGAAAAAAGAAATTAATCACTCTTTTCAAAGTTTGATAAAATACTATATGATAAAAAAAAAGAAACACACTTACAATTATTAGCGACGCCATGGTTTGGTAGTTCGGAAGAAGATGAAGATACTTGTTTCAAATTTTTATGCATTTTTAACCACCACAGAGAACTACAACGAACACACATACGACACTGTTATAATTATAGCATCAAAACTTTAATCGTGTAAAAACGTTATTACAATGAACATATGTTTATCATCAATGGCAAACATGAAATCGTAAAAATTATAATACAATACATGAAAACTTACTTGAATGTAAAGAGTGATGAAAAAAACTATATGACAACGTAGAAGAATGTCAGAATGCAGATTCAAAGAACCTTCAAGATGTTGCAAAAGTGTGTAAAGTATTTGTATTTAGAGATATAATGTATTTATGGAATAAATAATAAAGATTATTACAAATCAATTACAATCAAATTAATGCTCTGAATTATAGAAAGAATGTTATATTTAGAAAGTTTGTAAAATTTTGAAATAGGTCAACACTACACTCGACTTTCTATAATTAAATTATTTTATAAAATAAATATACAAATGTAACTGAATTGTATAAAAAATTTAAAGAAAAATAAAAATAAACTAATAGCAAAATACATAAAGCATAAAGAATAATACAAAAGTAGTTAAATATCTATACACTTTGTTAAGTATGATTAAAATAACAAACGTGTGGTTTTGTTGTATTAAAAATGATTAATGTTCATTTCATGAAAAGTAATTAAGGATAAAAGTGATATGTAATTTTTATTTTTGTATTTTTTATGTTATCGTATGATTAAATTATGAAATAATAAATGTAATCTCATAAAATAAGAAACATAACCAAACATGATTTCCAACCAAACACAAAAAAGGATAACTCAAAATTTCATAATAAATAGATAAACCATTAAAATGTCTTCAAACACCAAAAATAAAAAACACAAAACAAATACTCCAATAACAAAGGAAATGTTTTTTATCGTAACCACCACATGCAAATCTCGTTTCTCAATTCTTGCCTACATCTTCGTCAAGATCATTCTTCCCAACACTCATGCGAGGTTTACTTGCTGAGGACTCCAATCCTTCTTTGATCACATAAACATCACCAAGGTTACGCTTCAACTAAGCGGATGATTGCTTCACGTCAGTCACTGTTAGGCCCTAAAGTGTGAGACTGACGCATCAAATTAACACAACGGGTTATGGTTACAAGCTGGGCCTTACCGGGTTAGTTTATATTAGGCTGTGGACCTTTATAGGTCACTTGGGCCAAGCTTTAGGCCATGTGGGCCAAGCAGGCCCAAGGGGAGCCCATGTAGGGAAGTGGGCTTGTCTATGTATATAAACAAGTTTCTAACTTGTTTTAGGTTTTGAACCTTTGGAGCCTCATAGTTTTAGAATTTCCTATAGAGAGCTAGAGAGAGGCGATTGGTGGTGGTGTACTCATACCAGACGTTTTTGCTTGTTCAAGTAATCGAAACGTGTGTGAGTTAAAAGTTATTTTGGTGTTCTTGTTCTTTTTCATCTTATTTCTTGAATCACCTATTGATTGGATTCCGCACAATCAATAGGTTGTTTGATATCATTGAAAGATCCGGTTAAACGGGACTTACAAGTGGTATCAGAGCCTTTAGAACCTATTTCTAGGCTCGGTGTGATATCAAAATATTCAAGATATTCGTTGTTTTTGGTTTGGTGTTCTTCGCGTTCTTCGGTGTTCTTCATTGTGTTCATCCGAATTTTAGTGAAAATTCCTATATTTTGGATTTTGATTTGTTTTGAAAGTTGTTACTAGATAATCTATTGTTTTAAATCTTTTAAATATTCTGTATTATCTTTCAAAGCTTTATCAAAATCCCAAATTTTCGAAACTGATATTTGACTTTGGAAAGTTCACGTGTTAAAAATTTTCAAATTTGAAAATATCTTCCAAAATTATTGGTATTCAGTCGCAATCGTTCATCTTCAACAATTCACGGATTCCAGTCGCAATCAAGGTTTCGGCTCTTCACGTTTCTGTTCCGACTCGCAACCATCTAGTTGCGGTTCATCACGTTCCAGTTACGACTCGCAACCTACAATCAGCACAAGACGTCATCATCATCCACTCGCAACCTCCATTACGAGTCGCAACCTCCATTACGAGTCGCAACCTCCGATTTCGAGTTATCATCTTCTGAGTCGCAACCACCTGCAACACCGTCATCTCGAGTCATTCTGTTCCAAGTCGCAACCGCATCCATCGTTCCGACTCGCAATCGTCTTCTCTGTTCTGTCTCGCATCCACCGTCCACGTTTCTGGTTACGAGTCGCAACCTTCCTTCAACACCACTGATCATCATCATCACCGTCTGTCATATCTTCCGGCAACCACATTCTCAAAACCACCGGTCATCTTCTCCGATTACCAACCATCTCCAACCTTACGTCCAAACTGCCATCGAAAGTTGAATAGAGGACTTTGATCGAACAACTAAATGTTTAAGAATATTAGGGTTTGCTGGGTTTGATCGAGAAGAAGACTGTGTTCTCTTTTTGATTTTAATATAATAATAATAATAATTATTAATAAATCATAAGCTAATCATTGCATCATCATTAGCTTTAATAATAATAAGGTCATCATTATATAATCATTGATTTTTATAATAATAATAATAATTATACTTTTATAAACTATTAAAAAAAAAAAAAAAAAAAAAGGTTTGTTTAAATTAAAAAAAAAAAAAAAAAAAAAAAAAAATTTGTTTGGGTGTGATAAGGTTTGACAGGTTTTGAGGCGCGGTTCAGATAGCAGGTTCATTCGACTGCTAAGGGTTTGAGTTAGCGAGTACACGGGTTCTCGCTTTGAGCTTGTGTTGAGGAAATTGTTAAAAAC
This sequence comes from Helianthus tuberosus, assembly GCA_030545235.1. Classification (NCBI taxonomy): domain Eukaryota; kingdom Viridiplantae; phylum Streptophyta; class Magnoliopsida; order Asterales; family Asteraceae; genus Helianthus; species Helianthus tuberosus. The sequence continues at coordinate 28,407,827 of CM060419.1, forward strand.
ACACATTTTTGGGATAACTTCTTAAAAATGTCTTCTAAGAGAGAGGTGCTTGAGCAGGAATTCCAAGGATTTAGATACTTCTCTGGTGAATCTATAGAAGCATTGATTGGCCGGTTTGCTGAACTGCTCTCTAAAATGGAGAAGGCAGAGATGGTGGTGTCTACTCGCATGAGCAACAGAATGCTTCTGAATGCTATAAAAGAGATTCCAGATCAGGCAAACTGTAGTTGGTTTACCAATGTTAATCAGATAATAGTAACAACCGATTGTTACAAAATGAAGCCGGATGAGCTGATTCACTCATAAAATCGTATGACAATGCTGACAAGCAGTCTACTCAAGGCAACACATCTGATGCAGTTTGCTCACCCACTCGTGAAGCAATTTGCTCACCCACTCGTGAAGATATACTTTCTGTCTTTTGCACTCCTAAGTGTAGAGAAAGAAATGAGGCATATAGGTTACACAACGCTGAGTTGATTCAAGACTACAACGACATAAAAAATAAAAATTTTACTTTATCAAAGAATGAAAAGCTTTATAAAGATAAAATTGAAGCTCAGCGAAAAGACATCATCAAACTCAAAGATGATGTAAGTGTAAAAACAGCCCATTTTCTAGAAGCTCAGGAGAAAGTTTGTATTTTGACTAAGGAACTGGAAGATATCAGAGATAGATATCAAATAAATGAGCTAAACATAAAGAAATTTGATTCTTCCAGCAAATTAGTCAAAAACTTGTGTAATCAACAGCTCGCATACAAGGAAAACAAAGGGCGTGGTTTGGGATTCAATCAAGTTCCTCCTCCTTATAATGACAACTACACATATTTACCCATGACTGAGGAGGAATTGATGAATGAGGACAAGATGGCTTACGGTCCTAAAACTAATAAGTCATCAATCAACAGCAGACCTGTTGATAAAGAAGCGACTCCTTCGGTAAATCTTGTTTCAAAGGGTACTTTTGATCCTAATGCTTCGTCTTCCCTTGCAGATGAAGTTAAAGTTGAAGGTGTCGTTGGAGATGAACAAGCATCAAGTTCTCATGTGTGTGACATTTTTGGCTCATTTTTTCACTCTATGATTAATTTCAGGTCTGATGATTTGGGCAAAAACGTTGATGCTTGCGTAACAGAGACTGAATCGGCAAACGAAACAAATGAGCCAGTTAAACCATCTGATTCCAAATGTGAATCACCTGAAGCAGCGGATTCTGAGAAATTGGAATCAGTTGAGTCTAGTGAATTCAGTTCAAGAGTGTCATGTGCAGAACCGTCCTGTGCTGATAATTCATCTGATGATTCAGCTGAAGTTTCTACTGAAGTTTCTGGTGTTTTATCTGATAAACCAAAATTCTCCGATTCTGTCAAAGCTGACGACATGAAGGAAGAAGTGAAGACTAACGTGAACAAGGATCCTAGTACGCAAGCTAAAAAATCTGAACCTTCTGTTAGTGATGAAAAGGTTCAGATCAAGCAACAAGAGCCGAAGCGAGCAGGTAAAGGACGCGGAAATAAGAAGCCTAAACATCAAAGACGATCAGGCTCTCCACAGTCCTCAACGGGCAGCAATCATCCGCAAAAGTCTCGTAATGAGAAAAATGCTTTCGTTAAGCCAGTCTGTAATGGCAAATGTGAGAAATATGCATTTAACTGTGCTAACAAAGCTTTCGAAAAGACTGGTGAGATTTCTGAACAAGACCTGCAGTCTAATCAAAACAAGAAGAATCAAAAGAAATCTCAACAACATAAGGCCCCTTCAAACGATAAGTATAGACATCCAAATTCATCGTCGTCTGCAAGAAATGTGCAACAACATCAAGCACAGAAAGGACCGGTTCGTCCTTCAGGGCCTGCAAGAGCAAATCCAGCTGATCAGAATGCTTCCTACATAAAGAGACAAACATGCTTCAATTGCGGAATTGCTGGTCACATTGCTCGAAACTGCACACATCGTCCCTACGTACCCTATTATATGCAAAATCAGAGGGTTACACCAAAGGACAATTACCATTCTAAGCCAATGAAGGTATCTTCACCTAAGGCAATGAAGAATGTGAATCCCAAGGTTAAACCTTCTGATGGGGATTGGAATGCTGCTAAAGCAAAAAGAAAACAAGCTTTGAAACCTATACAAATTTCGAAAAATAACAAGGTTGAGAAGCCAACTATCTTGCCAAAGGCATCTAAGAAACTAGAAAAGCCTAAACAAATTTGGAGAACAAAACAAAAAGCAGCTACATCTCCAATTCTTGAAACGAAAGGGGACTTGTGTCTAAAAGAAGTGTCTTATTTTGATGCTTCAGGAAATCCCAGGACCACGATGGCCTGGGTACCCATGTCTTACTAATCTCCTTACCTTTCAGGAACAACCAAGGAGGAGCTGTTGACAATCTCTGGAATGTTGATAGCGGTTGTTCCAGAGATAAAAACGGGTAACATTTCACTGTTGCAAAAAGTTCAAATTTTTTTTACAGATGATATGTTTCCTTTGGAGGAGATAACAGAAGTAAGAAATGATCAGCAAAAGGTACCGTTTAAATTCAGTACTTTGATTTGAATATTGATTAGTCTTCAATCTGATGACAGAACGGTTAAGCAAAAATATTTTTCTCTCTTTTTCTTAGTTTATACTTTGTATATAAATTGTCCTTTCTCTAGTAAATGGTAAATTTGCGCAAAAATACAAGATTTATGCACAAATTTAGGGGGGGAGAGGAACATATAGATAGATATAGAGTTTAGGAGGAGAAAACTCAGAAAATACAAAAAGAGTTTGCTGTAAATATGTATTGTTTTAGGGGGAGAAAATGAGAAAAATACAAAAACATTTGAAAAATGAAAAAGCCAAAAAGAAAGATTGCATGATATGGGAAGTGAAATAAATGTTCGTGTTAAAGGGTTTGACTAACACATGTAAGGTGCCATAGCTGAAAAGACTAGGATCTACTGCGATATGTCGATAGGCTTGACGCTCAAAATGATAAAAGATACTAAGTGTTATAACCATAACGAACTATGTACCACGTGGGTAACATACCAACGGCGTATGATTTTATGGTCTTAAATCTTGCGTTGATAGATAGCCAACATCTGAGGTTTCGGGTCTTTATATTGTTGAATCATCCGGGGATATCTTGGCTGTCCTTCTGTTCAGAACTAAAATTGTACATGACCCCAGGAAAGAAAGTCACTTGGAATTAGCTCATTTCTATTTGAATGTCTGTATGTTTTCCCGATACACACAATTTTGATCTGATTCTGAAATCTTCTCTGAAAAAGTCGTGTACCTCCTCTGCTGCATCCAGATATATGCTGACCTGGAGGTGCTAGGCAACGACAGCTTCTGCTGCATCCAGATACATGCTGACCTAGCTGTACGTTGTCGCGCTATAGATCTAATACACCCGAAAGAGGCCCTCAAGTGCCCAAAAGAAACCCAAGAAACCTATATCAAACTGAGAAAAACTCATTTGATCTGTATATTATACCATCTCTGCTAAAGATCTATTCTGTTCTTTTCTCAACCTATTCCCAGTTAAGATTTCAGAGATCTGGATTGGACTTGTGAAATATGTGGTAGGGAAGCTACTTACATGATAGGGTGTGCTGTCTGTAATTCCGAGATTTGATTAGTATTTGTTTGGGTGTTCATTGTTAAGAAATCAAAACATGATAAAACAGATTATATGCAGACCTAGACACAGTCATGATATCTTAAAGGATGACATCAGTATACTCACCTGCTACGATGAATCGTTGTGCTTACCTTGATCGCGGGGGTATGCCTTGGAATGGGACACACGGGTATGATAGTATAATATTACCTAAAGCATATCACAAAGTTGAAAAATTGAAAGTTGAGCGTTAAAGTTTAGGTGGACAAACATATTGGCAATCGCATAGACCAGTTTGATTAGGCTCGTACTGAAAAGTGTTCCTTAGTCTGCCTGAGAACGAATTTTGATCCCATTGCAATTGTAATTGTATATTATGGTAGTTGTTTATATTTTGAGTTTTTATTTGTTTTTAGTTCTTAAAAAATTCAAAAATACAAAAATAGTGTCTTGTTTTTCTATAAAAAAAAAAAAAAAACAAAAATAGAGTGCTTATTTGTTTTTCTTAAAATTAAAAAAAATATAACCGTTCTTGAAGATTTGACTGATCATCAAAAGTTAAAAGAATTTAAATTGTGAAATTTCATGTACCTAGTGTTCATGTGGTACTCTCCCTGTTGCATAAGAAATGTTTGCATATGAGTTTGTGAGTATGTGCAGAACTTGATTTCAATCAAGAACAGGGGTTGTTGAAGACTGAGATGCTGTTAGCTGTTGACGAAGCATGGAGCAGCACAACAACAAGAAGTACCTGAGTCAGAAGAATCGGATACGCAACGCCGTCTGACAGTGAAAGTACATTTAAAGAAGTACCATGAACCTGTTTGAAAGACAAAGATTGAAGAAGAAAAGAGCTGCTGAGAATCCTCCTCTCACATTCTTTTCCACAAGATTTTCAAGCAAATGCTGATCGAGATCCTGATATGAAGCTAACCACAAGAGCTGAAGAAAGAGACCCAGTGCTGAGAGTTCAGAAGTCAAGAACTTCCACAACATCTGCAGCATAGCGAAAACCATAGACTTCGTTGAAGACGTTGCTGATTTCATGTTATGAAGACAATTTGATGGCATCAGTCTAGGGGGAGATTGTTAGGCCCTAAAGTGTGAGACTGACGCATCAAATTAACACAACGGGTTATGGTTATAAGCTGGGCCTTACCGGGTTAGTTTATATTAGGCTGTGGACCTTTATAGGTCACTTGGGCCAAGCTTTAGGCCATGTGGGCCAAGCAGGCCCAAGGGGAGCCCATGTAGGGAAGTGGGCTTGTCTATGTATATAAACAAGTTTCTAACTTGTTTTAGGTTTTGAACCTTTGGAGCCTCATAGTTTTAGAATTTTTTATAGAGAGCTAGAGAGAGGCGATTGGTGGTGGTGTACTCATACCAGACGTTTTTGCTTGTTCAAGTAATCGAAACGTGTGTGAGTTAAAAGTTATTTTGGTGTTCTTGTTCTTTTTCATCTTATTTCTTGAATCACCTATTGATTGGATTCCGCACAATCAATAGGTTGTTTGATATCATTGAAAGATCCGGTTAAACGGGACTTACAGTCACATAATCCTTTGAAACCAGTGTTGAGTTATCAATAGTATAACATACACCATCCTTAAAAAATATAAACAATTTATAAAAGCACATCAATTATAAGTATATAGCAATATATTTTTTAAAGTTAAACCTTTGAGCATTCACCACCAGTAGATTCGAAGTCGGACTGACTCAGACCAAATGAATCAAAAACATCAAGCTGTATTAAAAATCAAAATCAAAAGAGAATTTGTATAAACCTAATTTAAAGGAATATATAAGTGTAAATTTTTTAATATAATAATCGTTTACTTGATCAATTTTCCATTTTTTTAGCTCATCCAAGATGTCAACATCATTGGTAACAACTGATATTCCACAATTCTAGATAGCATTCACAATATTAAAGTCTGCTACTTTGATCAAGAAAGCACACTTTTGGTTAACCAACGTTTCAAATTCAATAGGGTATTCTCTTGGAAGCTCCTCAGTCTTGAGTAACTATATTAACAAAATCTCATGTGTGGTTAGAATCTATATATAAAAAGCTGATTGAAATAATTATAACAAATTATTAAATAAAACCTCGTCTTGAATTTCTAAAATTTCCTTTGCAGTTTTCCCAACAAACATAAACGCCTCATGGTCAAATAATGTAAGTGTCACAGTACCCGTTGAATCTTGAACCCGAATTGGTATTTTAAACCTTAAAATCGTATTTACATAATTAACAAACATGTACGAATATATAGTATAAACATTATTACCTTTTGAATCAACATTAATTGAATTATGAATAACAAACACTTTAACTGGACAACGGGAAAACTTGTTTTCCTTGATGTAACACCCGTTCTTGTAAATTAAGGTTTAACGTATCATTTACGAAAAACAATCATGTAATTAAGATTACATAAGCATTGGAAATTACGGGTTTAGTAGAACTTTTTTAAAATTTAAAAGTATACAACATAACATGAGTACATTCGTCATTTAACATAATAACGATACATTGTGCGGAAGCTTATTTCGTGATCGTGTTCGGTTCTTGCTCGCCACTTGATCTTCCTCCGGGTACTCTAGATAATCACCTACGATCAAAACCAACTTAAAAGTTAGTCTTGATGACTTAAATACTGGTTAAAACAAGTTCCTTGCATCATATAGTGAAATAAAATAAAATTTCCAGCTTTTACAGTTCTCGCGGCCCGCAATAACTTACTCAACATCTGACGCGGGCCGCCACGACCCGCCGCGTGGCGCGACAACGTCCATGTGACCCTCCGCGTGGCGCGGGGGAAGACACTTTCCAGCAAGTCTAGATCTGGGACCTGCATTTTTCAGCAACACTAGATTTTACGAAAAAGGCCATAACTTTTTCGTTATTGATCCGATTTACGTGATTCTTTTTCCTACGCGTCCGAAATTTATTTCTCCATCATATGGAGTTAAAATCCGACATCTGGAATAAAAAAATTCCAGACTTTTAAGTCTTCGGCTTACTATTCTTTTTACCAAAAATTGACCCGTTCATAATTTTATCACACCAACATGTTTATTTGACCTTTAACTCATGAAATTCATTATTTCAATATCTCCTATCATATTATTCTCAAGTCACGGTTTTCTTATGTGATAAAATCCCGTTTACGCTTAAATACATATTTTGACCCGTTAAGGGTATATATGCATTTTAATCTAGAACTTGTGCCTTTCTTTTGTCGCTACAAAAGTTCCAAATCTAATTAACTACAAACATTCCACCACAACTATTTTGCGGTGGATTAATCGTAATGTACCCCTTTTCCCAAATTTTACCCATCAGTTGGTCATTTTAAGCAAATGACCATCTTTGAGCATTTGACCCGCGAATGTGCATTCCTATGACCTTTATTCATGTCTAATGATTCCAAAATCTTTACGCAAGTTCCTAAATGACCCCTACGAGTCGTTTGTCCAATACACCCTTCAAGGGTGTTTTGGTCAACTTTAGTCCCTCACTTCACAACGAAGGACTTTCTGTTAGGACCGGTTTGACTCCGAACGATTGCGAACCGACTCGTGCGACGTGCGGAATCCGTGCACGAGCAAGACCAAAACACACGAAACGTACTCAAACTGTGATTCTATAAAATGTATGAAAGATACAAGCACCTCGAATCACCTTTTGCCTTTCTCTCTCTATCCTCTAAGCTTCAAATCTTCAAAATGGCAAAAGTCCTAAATGAGAACCCTAATGGTTCTATTTATAGGCCAAGGCTTATAAGGAGAGTTCCCCTTATTTACAATAATGCCACCTTGCCTTTTCTATCTAATATTACAATATAAAGCTAGACTTAATCAGTTTCAGCTATGATCTTGAGATGACGGAGGCGATAGACATACTGCACTAACAGACTCCCCCTTGGATATTGCCGCAGTCAATCTCAAACATTTAGTCAGACTCGTAGCTTCTGGTCTTTCTCTCTCTTACTGAGTCTTATTGAAGCTTTAACACATTTTCAGCAACGAAGACTCCCTCTTGCTCAAACAGAATCCCCGTGGATCTGTCTTCAGCTCCAGCTTCCTCCTTTCAGTAGACTCTTCAGGCTCCCCCTTTCGTCAAGCTTCCGTGCTTTGGGATCGACACCTGGCTTTCCGGTTACAAGCTCTTCCGGGATAGTTACGTGGCTCCTTGAATGCACGCTCCCCCTTTCGTTGAGCTCGTCTTCAGACTCCCCCTTAGACTCGGCTATCGGGATCGTAATCTGGAATACCATCTGCAAATCTCATACATTCAAAAGTAAAACATTTTACAGTGAAAACATTTTCAGTTGTCCAGGTATCGTAACCTGGCTCTACTAAACTTTCTAAATCAAGATCCTGGGACTAAGATATAATAATATGAATATATCCAGAATTACTTGATACTCTCCCCCTATCAACATGCTTCAAAGATTTGGCAGTTTCAGCGAATCGGATCGGAAACTGGCTCTTTTACAGATTTTAACAATATAAGTATCCAAATCCCTCACAGTTAATCATCCAAGTCCAAATTAATGACCTTGGAGATATCACAAACTGTTTTTGATTTTTGATTTTAAAATTTCAAGTTTCAAATTAATGAACTTGTTTTATTTTCAGAAACACGATCAGCTTACTTAGATTTTGAAACTCAGCTCTCAGACATCGTTTGTTGAAAATAAAGCAGAATCAAAAATCTTTTTGTATTTTTATGAAACATAAAGCAGTAAAGAAATATTTACAAACATATTTACAGACAATATTTTTGTTTGAGTTTGTGTTAGAGGATCATATCAGTTTTTGACAAGTCACAAGTACCGTTGAGCTTAGTTACACATTAAGAATTAAACAATTCACTTAGATTGTCGATATACTTGTCCACTTAAATTTTCATACAAAATTCAACTGATTCAGGATACGAATTAGGTGTTTTAAGAACTTAAACTCATTCATGTGTCCCACCTCTTGAATATACTCCCGTATCCAGATCCCAATATTCAGTCTTACAGGTGAGTAAACCTAGATGAAGCTCAGGTCAGAACTTCCGTTCAGCAGAGAGATGACGGCTCGACTTTTAGGTGTGTCCCCTTTAGAGGATCTTTTGTATTACAACAGCAATGACTATCAATTTTATTGTTTCATCAATTTGCTGAGGGCTGCGCTATGTTTCAAGCAATGCGGAAAGTATTATACGGGGACTAGGCCATTGCTTCCGCAAAATCAGAAGTCCCGGGATAATACCCCAGATATCACTAAGCATAAAGACCTAGTATCTCAGAAAAAGGGACCTTTCAAACAAGTTTTCAGGGGTTACCTATATATCCAAGTAGTGTTCCCCACGAAATAAGCAAGTTTGAATTTAGGTTTATATCCTGAAAAAGTTTACTAAATGTATAAAAACCTATCGGCATATCATCAGTGAGACTGTTTAACGCTATATAATCATTACATTTCTTTAGCATACTGTAACTGTCTACTGATGTACTATCATTTCCTCTATTTACACAAAAACTCAATTTTGAATTTTATCATGTTTTTGGCTTTTTCAAATTTTCAAATGTTTTTGGATTTTCTGACACTTTTTTTACTCCCCCTAAAATGCAAAAACCATTTAAAGAAAATTTGACAAACCGATACTGATAGCTTTGTCTCGCCATCCATTTTCTGCTTTTCATGCACTGATTTGCAGAAAATATAACGTACCCCCATGATTTACAACCCATTGATTTTCGACAGTTTGAAAACCGTTTTTTCAATCTTGTGAAAGTAATCATGTTTGTTCAGCCGTGAGGGTTTCGGCGTATTCAATCAGAACTCCCCCTTACAACAAACTATTTTCCCATAATGATTTCAAAACACTTAAGTTTGTTTTAATCAGAATGGTTTTTCCGGAAAAATTAGTTTGTTTACCCATCACTTGTGGGTTCGGGGTCATCTCATCACCTTGTTCTCTTTTAACCAATTTGAAAATTTAACATTATTAGGTCAAACACCACTATCGCTTGTAGAAAATCAAGTACAACTTAATGTCCTTGATTAACCACTAGTAAGACGAAATATCACAGTTACCATCCTGTGAATTTCTCAAGAATGATGCCGATACCTGCTTCACACTTACCAACCTGGAAGCTCCGGCAAGTCAGGAATTCAACCAACAGATTTTGACACCCAAGCCTGACCAGTCTTAGGTGTATTTTGAGCTTTTCTCCTTTCTTCATAAAATTCTTTTACTCCTTTTTCCTTACCATCAGCCATCTTACTAAAAATTTGTTTAACATTGCTATTAAACATTTTTCCAGCATCAACACCTTTTGATTTTATGTTTGCGGCTCGTAATGGTGGAAAATTCTCATCATTCATTAAAGGAACTGTCTCTTCCTTTTTTACCTCAACTTGTGGCTCCTCTGATTTTGTGGAATCAGATTCATTGCCCGAACTTGGCTTGTCTGACTTTGATGAGCCAGATTCATCGCCAATAACTTTCTTTTTCTTCTTGTTTGTCCTCAGATTTGCATCTGAAGAATTCGATTTGCTTGACTTTGCCGTCGAGTGAATCGATTCATCAGAACTTTTATTCGAACCAACCGGTGAACCCGAAGACAAAATCTTCTCCAAATACTCTCTCGCCTTCTTCCTCTTTTTCCTCAGTCTGTCTTTTTGCCCCTGCGAAAGTTTCACTTTCTGTTCTAGAACCTTCTGTTCTTTGGGCTTGAAATTGACTGGTTTCTTTATCGTTTTCTAAGATTCAACCCTTGATCTTCTCATCGATCTCCTTGGGCAATCTCTGGCAATATGTCCTTTGATATGGCAATTATAGCATCTTCGTGTTTCAAAATTCCAATTCTGGCAGTTAACAGCAATGTGTCCTCTAACACCGCAGGTGTAGCACACTCTGTTATCGTACCATCTACTTCTGTCAGTCCAAACCTTCAGATCATAACATTGTTTGGCTTGGTGATAATCATTTCTCCTCTTCAATGCTGGATTTGTCTTTTGAGCACTGTGGTCAAACCTGCACCACTTATTACCATCATATTGTGAGTTTTCATTTCTAATGTTTTTGGATTTTCTGTAATGATTGGATGACTTAGCTGATGAGCTTTTATTTTCATTTTTAGAATTTTTCAAAATTTTATCTTTTTGTTTCTGTTCTACACTCTTCTTAACAGGTTTTTGCTTAGAACATTCACCTGTTTTAGTAGATTGCAAAACAGTATTTTTAAAATTTTCTTGTAAATCTAAAAATATTTTTCTTTTCTTTTCTTTTTCTATTTCATCATCAGCTTTGTCATCACAATCTTCAATTTTGACTTTGTCAAAATTTGTGACTTTGTCACTTATTGGAACAGAATTGATCGGTTTTGGACAAACATATGATGCAGAAGTCACAAAACTTTTCGACTTGTTTTCTAAATCAGCAATTTTCTTTCTATTACCTTCGGCTTCATGCTCAAGTCGAATGATTTTATCAAGATGAGAATTTATCGCACATTGTTTTTCAAGATTATTTTTACCAAAAACATCTCTCTCGTCTTCTAAAATCTTTAACTGACTTTTGAAATCATTTTCAAATTTTAATTTTTCATTTTCAAACTCTTTTATCTGATTTTTAAAATCATTTTCTAATTTTTTAAAATTTTCGTTTTCTAATGACAAACTCTCAACATTCTTCAAAAGTTTGTCATTTTCAGATTTTAGTTTTTCGCAGTTCAAGCGCAACTCCAAAATCTGTTCATTTTCAGTTTTCTTCTCGTCTTTCAAAGCTTTGTTTTCCCATGTCAAATTCTCCACATCTTTCAAGAGATTGACATTTTCTGCTTCGGATTTTTCGCATTTTGAGCACACCGATTCGCATTTTGAAACTTCATCCTTCTTGAATTCTTCAATCTTTGACGTTCCTGCAAGAAAAATTTTAACAAAAACAAGAGGATTCATATACTCATCAATATAACAACCCCTCTTAATATCATATTTCATAACATTTTTTGCTTCAAGACACATATTTACTATTCTTCTTATTTCAAGAATCACATCCAAACTTATTTTTCTTAAGTTCTTTTCTATTTCATTTATTAACTCCTTCTTTTTCTTTTCATTTTCATAATCGTGTGTTTTAATCTTACTAATGAATTCTCTTAAACTCAAATTTGAGAATCTAAAATCCTTTTTCAGGTTAATCAAGAATTCATTCCATTCAGCCGGTAATACATCTGCAAATTTTGATATCTTTTCAGCATCTGACATTCTTATCTCATTCCTTTTTAAATTTTCAAGTAATTGATCATACCGTGTTACCAACTCATCCAACGGTTCATGTTTCTTGCATAAAAAATTTTCAAGTCTATTAACCCAAACATGCTTATTCCCATTTTCTCTGTTGTTGAACCAAAACCTATCATACTAATCATTCAATCTTTCAAGATTATCGTTTTCCTGTTCGTCAAACATTTTAACCACAATTTCTTTGTTAAATGACTTGATTCAAAAATTATTTTTAGCTCAAATTCCACAAAATTTCAACTTCTTGGTATTTGCACCTTGTAAATCACCTCGAATCTCCTGCAAACAGACAAACAAACAATCAATTCAAAAACGAAGTGAATATGTGAAAGTATGTGACGTGGAATTAAGACTCGTGTCGAAGATTTGTGGACTCGTTCAATGTAGTTCGGGTGAGTTATTCGACCGGATTACTTTCTCGTTTGATGGCACAAAAAGACAAAACTGTTTGACCGATCGGATAACTAATCAATGTATTGCACTAAACAACAAAAACACTTATGATTGCTGATCGAGTGGCATGTTGTCTTTTCAACGATGAAATATAATCTTTCTAAACTTATCACATCAATTCAGAATGTGCCGACAATCCATTTAATACTTCACATGTAGCAAATTCTTGGTAACAACAAATGTATCAAGTAACCAGCAACTAATAACACTCAAAATCAGTGATTGGGCCGAAAACTGAAGTCACATGGGCCTTTAACAATTATGAATCTTGGGCCGAGATATTCACGTGATGAATCTGACTTTAACAATTAAAGTGGCTGACAATCTTGATGTTATCTAAATTCTCAAATAAATGTCATGCATGTGCTCACTCTTATCAATAATATTCAATAGTAATGGCCGACAATATATGACAAATCAGATTACAAGAACATGTTGACTAAGTGGTATGAACAAGTGATGTGCTTTGACACGAATTGCTATGACGCGGATTGTTATCCGCGCGGACAAGTTATCCGTGCGGATAGGTCAACGAATAGTCAACACGGATTGTTATCCGTGCGGACAAGTTGTTCGTCCGGATGGTCAACTATCAGTCAACCCGGATTGTTATCCGTGCGAACAAGTTGTTCGTCCGGATGGTCAAATAAGGTCAACCCGGATTGTTATCCGTACGGGTGGGGATCCGGATGATGTTATGCGCACGGGTGGTGATCCGGATGATGTTATCCGAATTGTGATATTCAACAACTATCACATGGAATTCTGAATGTTCAATTAAATGTCATGTGCTTATGTTACCGATTGCATTTAATGTGCTGACAATTCTGACTAATGTTGACTAAGTGACTTGATAAGGTGAGATATTGTGACACGTCATAACTTTGATGCGGATTACTTATTCGTCCGAGCAACTTATCCGCACGAGAATGTCATCCGTGCGAGTAACTAGTCAACAAGAGTCAATGCGGATTTTTTATCCGCGCGAGTGACAAGTCAACAATAGTCAATGCGGATTTGTTATCCGCACGGATTGCCATCCGTGCGGTGAACATCAGCAGCAACATTCAACATTTTTCAACAAACTTCGAACCACAAAAATTAAGATTTCTTCTAAACGGCTTCGAATTAAGATCTGAAAATTTGTAGGCTTGTAGATCTGATAATTTCGCACAACATATCCAAAAATCAGCAATTTTCGACCGTAAAAACCTGTTCAAATTGACAAAAATCAGATAAAAACGTGAAGAACAAGAAAAATATGAGAAATTTGACAAATCTGGATGATTTAGGCTCTGAATCTGATCAAATCTTGAACGAAATTGTGTATTTGATCTTCGCAACCGAGCACCTGCTCTGATACCACTTGTAGGACCGGTTTGACTCCGAACGATTGCGAACCGACTCATGCGACGTGCGGAATCCGTGCACGAGCAAGACCGAAAAACACGAAACGTACTCAAACTGTGATTCTATAAAACGTATGAAAGATACAAGCACCTCGAATCACCTTTTGCCTTTCTCTCTCTACTTTCTCTCTCTATCCTCTAAGCTTCAAATCTTCAAAATGGCAAAAGTCCTAAATGAGAACCCTAATGGTTCTATTTATAGGCCAAGGCTTATAAGGAGAGTTCCCCTTATTTACAATAATGCCACCTTGCCTTTTCTATCTAATATTACAATATAAAGCTAGACTTAATCAGTTTCAGCTACGATCTTGAGATGACGGAGGCGATAGACATACTGCACTAACACTTTCACTAACTATTTTGACCAAAATTGTATGTTTAACCAAAAAGCTTAGTTATACGTACCTGGTTCGGATCAAAGTATTGACCCGTTTACTTAACTTTTGCTTTGAATCTTTATAGTCAAAGCAACGCAAGCTTATGTTATTTTCTGTGATTACAAAACTCAACAAGCAATTATCAAATGTTATTGTCAAATGGCGTTACCCACACCAATTGACCATTTGTCCGTATGAGATGGTATTTAAGTACCATATCATCCCCTTTAAACCTATCCCGGTTTTTCCTTGTACTCGTTTTTACTTAAAACCGTTTTTGTTTTTTCGTCACTACATGACTAATTTACCATTTTACCCCTTGTCCATAACTTATGATTTCTTACCATTTTCCCTTCGTTCCAACTCTCATTGAATCGTGTCGGAACATCCTATGCCAACCACTTAGTAGCGTTCATATACTATACTTGAAATCATGTCATTTGTAATTAATAAAAAGGGGCGTAAGCTTTACTTACCTCGCATCCGAACTACGCTTTTCCTTTCCTTCTTGATTTGTTTGATCCGCTCCCTCATCAAGCTTCCACCTAGCTTGTTACGCGTCAAACTATCATCATTCATTTTCAAGGTGGTTAGTTTAATCATAATTTAATATGATTATTCCACCTTACACATTTCATATCAAAAATTACCATTTATCGGATTATAGGTCAGTTTGACTTTTTAAAAGTCAAATGCCCATTAGTATACTAATTGCATATTTGAGTTCATCAACTAGTTTTAGCATTCTTTAATTACCCGGTAGGCGTTATCTTTAGACCACCGTTTTAACCAAAGTTCTAACCACGTTCATCATATTTAGAACTCTTTTTAATCACATTTTGCATAATAGCCAAAACATCACAATTAGGTGTTTTAACTACAAAAATTCTAGTTTCGAGCCTTCTTTGAGGCATTTCAACAAACACTTTAAGGGCATAATTTTACATGTTTATTTATGTCTCTAGCTTATCTCTTAGCCCTAATTTCACATAAATCAACCATCTTACAAAGTTGTTAACTTCTATAATTTCTGAAATCACTTCAAAATTGTCAAATTATACTAGATCAACACTCTATTTCCTAGTGTTCATCAAATTTCACATAAACCACTAATCACCTACAATGGTGTTCATAGGTTTCACTACAATTTCACATGATTTCAACTTGTATTTGTCTAGGGTTTGTCCCTAGACACTATAGTTGTTCCTAGATCATCATAAGACATACATGCAACTATAATTTCAGATTTTCCCAATTACATGAGAAATTCAAGTTGAGAGTTTTTATGAAATTTTACATACCTTGTGATCCTCTTGTGATGAGGATCAGTAATCTATGCTTTAATTTCGATTTAAACTTGGATTGAGCCTTCAATTTGCAAGTTTGGTGAAGATTTAGGGTTTTGATGTGTGGGGATCGCCCCCCTGTTCTGCTTGTACGACCAGACACCTCCTTGTGGGGTGTTTGGTGTGTTTTATTTGATTAATTAAAATTAAGTTTCAATTTTTACAACTTAGGTCCCTCCATTTTGATCAACATTTAATTTAGTTGCTTTTAACCCTACTATAGGTTATTTCTAAACTATTAGCTAACTAGGTTAAAATTCCTAGTTAGTAAATTCTTGTTTATTTAAGAATCCTAATATTCACTGGGTTACTTTTACCACTAAAGGTAAATTACCCGTCTTTTAGTATAAACGTGGTTTGATTACCAAACCCGTTTTCAGGGTGTTACACTTGACCATCCTTGTTGGAACATTGATATACCTTCTCATCTTTATCATCACTTATTCCATTTTCCTTATCATAAGTTTCAAACTTTTGCTCAACTTTAGACTTGCAATGGTTACCCCATCACAATACCACATCTTATCAGAAACGATTACTACAATAGTTCCAACAATAACTACTTTTAAAGGATTAAAAAATAAATGTTTATTAAAATTTTGTTAATAATCAAAATATAAAATATCAAATGTTAAGGAAAACCTCGTTGGTTAAGCCAATATAAGCAATGGTGAAAAAACATTGTTGTTCAAAAATTCATCTTCAACAGAAGATATCATATATGAACCAACATGGCTACATGACTCTGTTGAAGCAGCAAGTTTTGCAAGAAACCTAAAAAAAATAAGAAGAAACCATAAAATGAAATAACCAAAAAAATCCAAACAAAACATAAAGTAGCTAGAGTTAGAAAAAAATAAATAAATAATTTACTCACTTTTCCTTGAATGATAGCATCTCATCAAAATTGTCGTTAATGAAAGTTGAGAATCATCAATATTATTAGAAATCCCCCATTTACCTATTTTTTAGGTAAAAAGTAAAACAATAGATCACATATTTAAAAAGGTAAAATTGATGTATACAAAATAACATAGAACATCTATCTATATTATATAGTATAAATTGTGTAATTAATAGAATACCTTTGTAGGTCTTAACAACACCAAAATGGACAGCAATGACAACATGTACTTCATGATTTTTACTAACCATGTAAGAATACATGTGCTTAGCATAATCATCCCAAAGAGTTAAATCAACCTAAACATCTCTACAATAGCATATAAGAAAATAATTTAAGTTTAAGAACATTTTGCAAAAATTATAGCATAATATGATAAAAATAAACTAAACTTTTAAAACTATATTACTCGAGTCTTGAAGCTTAAGATTGAGCCGTTTCCCTTTACTACCATCCTTTTTATTAGTGTTCTCAATCTTATAACAAATAACAACGTAACCATTGGAATCTAAAAGTAAAACAAAAAAGATGCTAGCATATAAAAAAACAGAAACTACTCAGTAAAACGTGGAACAAATATTGTTATATAAAAATTTTGTAAAAATTAAGAAACCTACCTATTATTGTACCCTCCTTGATCCTCTGTGCAACATCATTGAAATCAACAGAATTGAAAACGAACTGTGGACCTTCCCATTTACTGCACTTTTCCACAAATGTGTGGTAGTAAAAAGATAGCTTTTGATTGTTAGGAACAATCTTGAATGCTGCAGTGTTCGCAGTAAGAGGTGGCCCTTTTATAATAAGGCATTCATCGACATTTAGATGTCTCTCAAACCTTGAAAACAGCTTATGTAAGCAAGAAGCTTGAATCTTGGTACCCTATAATAAATAAAAAATAACATGCAAAGGAAATGTTATCATGCACTCACCGAATATATAACAAACATAATACAATTTACAAAATGAAATAAATCAAGAAAATACAATTTCATCCATCAGTATCATATCAATTCGATATATCTCTCTTTCATTACCTCTCATCTCCTTTCTCCACAAACTAACAATCTTTACCTTGAAAGTGTAGTTTGTAGTAAGAGCATCAATATCATTCAACAAAGTAATTTCACATTGGTTTTCTATTCTAGCTATTAATAAAACAAAAAAAATTAGTAGAATGTGAAAAAATAAATACTATGACTATAAAAAACATAGCTTATGTCACACCCTAACTTTTACGGAAGCGTGATTATGGTGTGACTTGCTTAATACCACAGCATTCAATCATAACAACAACTATATGATAAAGCTGAAGATGTTCATCCATTAAATAAGTTTTAAAAACATAACAACAACATTGTTTTAAAACGTAAAATCCAAACTCGAGTACAAACCATGCAACTTGTTTAAGAGTTCACAAAGACTCGACAAAAGACATTAAATAAAACCAGGAATTGGGAGACGTGTCTCGTCCAGGATAAGACACACTAACCAGACCCTAAGATCATGGATGACATCTTTTATTCTCAACCTTTCTTGAAACAATCAAACGCCCGCCAGATCCATACTTAATCTCCTGAAATACATGTAGCTTAAAAATATCAACAAAAGTTGAGCGAGTTCATGTGTGTGTTTCTGTGCATGAATAAACCTTTGAAATCATTAGAAGTATGAATGTATGTTTTTAAATCCTGGTATGAAAGCAACAAGTAAAACAGATCACCAATGGTTTGCAAGGCCATTGATATGTGTGAAGTGATGCAGGAAAACTCAAACCTAGCAAATTTTTCTCCGGGAATAAGACATAGTCACCACATGGGCCACCCTGGTCTGCATGGGTGTGGGCTTGCTACACCCAAATAGATCTATCACTCATGTCCCTCGGTCCTACAACGAGGATTAATGGCCTTAAGTGTCATACCCATCACTCACATGATAAATCAGTACCCTTCCTTAGCTAACCATACCACATAAAATGTTTATAAATAGTTTGTAACATGTATTTCACCCCCAAAGTTATAAAACCAAAAACAGTTAAAGGAAAGGAGGGTCATGAACTCACTGTCTTGCATCTTCAATCACCATAACTCAAGCTTCTTCGGATAAAACACGTCTACCTACAACGTGCTATGATCTATTAGACGAGCGGGTCGTGCCTTTACTTTAGCATTAATGTCTTTGAGTTACGTTTCTTCGATATTATCCCAAGTTATATAATTATTTGTTAAAATAATTAATATTTTAATTTAAATTATATTTATTAAGTTTTGGAATAATTTGCTAAAACAATATATTAACTTAATACTTCCCAAGTATTTATACTTGTATTTTCTTCCCAAGGATGGGTGTATTTGTATTTGTATTCCTATACTTGTATATTTTTGCCATGTATTGGGGTCCTATTCCGGTGTGTATTTATACGTACGAGAATACATATTTTTATTGTATTCATTAAGTATTCATATACTTATTTTCGTATTAATTTTCCAGAATAATATCCTTAATGAAAGTCCACCAATATATATTTCCAAAATATATATATATTGTAATAAATATTATTTGGAAAAAATTATTTATAATTTTTCTTTTGGAAAAAATATTTGTATTTTCTCATAAGTTTCAAAATTAATATATTTTCAAATCCAACTTGGAAAATATTTATAAACTCATTTTTCTCCAAAAATGATATATTTCATATTTATTCGAGAAAATATATATTTTACCTCAAAAGTATTGTATTTCGTGTTTGTGTAAGAAAATATATATTTCTTTCAAAAATAATATATCTTCTAAGAGTTTCAAGAAAAATATATATTTATACTTGTCAAAAATAATATATTTTTCCCTTGTCAAAATATGATGTATTCTTGTAGTAATTGTAAAAATCATATTTTCGTTTCCTTGGTGTCCAAAATATTATCTACCAAAATATACCTTGTGAATAAATTTCCAGAATATTTTGTAAGTCTTACTCCATAGTTTGGTTTCACCAATAATTTGTGTGAAATGTGTATATTTATTCCTTGGAATTTTGGTAACATTTTGGATTGTAATTCTTGGTGTTTTTGTTTGTTATATTATTTCATGTCCTAAAATAATATAACCAATACACAAAATATACAAATAATCACACACATGGTGTCATCTAAATATATATTTCATAAATACATATTTAGTCATTTTGATTTATGAAAACCAACCTCCAATATTTATATTTTTATAACAAAATCTATGGCAAAGTTTTTGTAACAATTTATGGTTTGAAAATACACTTGTAAATACTTGTTTAAAAATATTTTTCTAAGTGTTTAAATTTTTAGAAAATTTTGCCATAGTTTCCCCTAAAAATGGAGGTTTCCATGTTTTCAAGCATATCATTTTCTTTTGTAAAAATCATCACAATCAATTCACAAACAATAATATTCAACCTTTACTTACCAATTTTGCCAAAATCATACATAATCTACTACTTCATGAACTTGAATATTTGTAAAAATTTGTAGTAACTTACTAGTGTTCTTAGTAAGCCTTGTTACCCTTTAAAGTGTGATTGATTCTTTAAAAACTTCATTTTTAAAGAAGATTGATCTTTACAACTTATGATCATGTTTTCTAAAAATGTTTCTTTATGAAATTTCCTTGTTACACAAGTGTTTCTACACTTGTTTATCCACAAAAAATAAGGTTTGTTTATGTAAGAACCAAGATTAAATGGAACTTGTATTTTTAACTTGGTTTCTTTGAAAAACCACCCATGAACCTTTAGATCTATATGATTAACAACTTACTTTGACCATAATTTTTCAAGAAAACCACTTGTTCATTCAAGTTCATGCTTCATGTGTGGATGATCTATCATCCTACAACATTTCTATTCTCTCATCTTGTTAGATTATGTTTTTAATAATGATTTAGCAAGATCATATGATGATCTACATCATATAAATGAATAAATAACAATAAAAAAGCTAAACAACACATAAACAACTTAGTTTCTTTAGGATTTAAGCTTATGTTCATGATTTATTCTTGTGGTTCTTCATGTTCTTCAAGATTAACATTATGATTCTTATTTTAACCACTTAAAATAGAAGTAAACTAGCAAGATCATGATTCTTACTACTAGCACAAGGCTAGGGATGATCAAGTGAAGGAAACAAGTGGATAAAGGCAAATAGAGGAGGTCCTTCAACTTCCGAAAGCTCCTAGCTTCCTTATGCACCTTCTAACATCTTTGTACATATGTGGAATGGATGGAAGATGGTTGAATAAGGGTGGTGGTGGTGGTGGTGGCTTGTTCTTGGCTGTGAGGTAAGAAGAAAGGAGAGAAAGAGTTTTGTCGGTGAAGTGTGGATGAAATGAATATGATGGCACTTGTGGTTATTTATAAAATCCTCCAAAATTCCTTAGTCTTATGGATATTATGCTTACTAAAGTGCAAGACAAGATATTTTAAAATAATCAAATAAAATCTAAGGTGGTGGCCCACCTTGAACCGTATAGTTAGGGGGGGTCTAAGTTGGTTTGCAAAGATTAGTTATGTTTAATATTTGAAATCTAATGTTATAGTTAAGTGTTTAGTTATGAGATATTTATATAGTTTGTTATGATGTTCGGGGACCATAACTAGGTTGATAATGTTAAAACAGTGCTTCTAGTGAAAATTTGGTGTTTCGGTTAGTGTCCGGTTGTTCGGTTGGTTATCGGTTCATTAAGGTGCTAAACTTCGCAGTTTAGTGGTCTTTATGTACCCTTTTATGACAGTTTCGATTCCCGACACTTAGGAAAGTATTCAAGACCATTTAAGCATATTTTTGTATAAAATTAGGTTGTTAAAATGCTGATTTATGCTGAATTTTGCTGGTTTTCTGTAGAATTCTGCAGTTTATGTGAGTTTAAGGCACTTTCCGGCACCTAAACTATCACTAGGAAGGCAGTTTTGTGATCCTTACTTTCCTACACACTATACTAGTGAAATACTAGGTTTCTGGCTCATTCTATGTTTCAGTACAATGTCTGTCTATTCACTGAACTCCGTCAGCATTTTCCCGGTTTGTCTGATAACTGTGTTTCGTGCATCATTTAAGTCAATAAAGTTCTTATGCAATAATGATATAACATTGAGCAATATGTGATGCACATGTATGTATATGACAATAATCAGAAACCAATTCAAGTCATTAATTGTAATTCAGCACAGTCATTAAGCACTAACCCTTATTTAATAATTATACGGATGCCTAAATTTTTGACAGTTGTCACATTCTCCCCCTGTTAAGAAAATTTCGTCCTCGAAATTTATACTACCTTAACTTCTTAGGGTTACGTCATGCATGTATGGATATGAATAACACCACAGTAACTAACCATAACACCAAATCAAGACCTATTGAATCAGGTGAATCTAGGGACATCTTACTATATTAAGAATCCAATGGTTAAAAGGTATGTCTCTCAAAATTTGACGTCAAGGGATACGAGATGTATAGATGTAGAATCCGGTGTCACTTATTTCACAGGGTTCCAATAAAAGAGGAGTTTCGACCAATAGAATTCCAATGGATCGTTTACAATATGCAAATGAGTTTTAGAAGCAATAACATTCGCTAGATGAACTCAAAATCAGTGAGCTCAAATGTAACAGTAACTAAAAAATGATCCGTCAACTTTCGAACAAATGAATGAATAAGATTGGTGTGTTGACAGTATTGAATCGCAAGAATACACCAAAGTGAAATACAATCGAAGCTGGTGTACCGTTGTGTTAATTCATAGTTGCATTAAGAATGTTTAAAAGACAAGTTAAGCAAAAATATGGGTAGTTGCGTGTGAAACGGTTGACCACAATTAGCACAAGCTACAAGTTCACACCGACACCACAAGGTGTCATAATGACATAATTCAATAATAGTGGTGACTGAACAAGTTCACCCTGTTTGAAATCAAATAGAAGTGTACTGAAACAATCTGAAGATTTGATTTACAAAATGTCATAGAGTTTTCAATTAAATATGGAACATCAAAGAACTACTGTTTTCGATTGAAGATGAATAAGTAACAAATTCCGCAAGGCATTCGATTGATAATGAAAGAATCGTTAGGAGGTACACTGGAATACAAAATGAATTTATGTACCATTGTCTCATCACATGATTGTGTTAAGACCGCTTTAATTGCGATAAAACAAAACGGATTTAGATCAAGTCAATAAATAAACAATTAAATCCGTGCATGAGATGTGTAAACAAGATTTGTGCAAGCTTCAAATTTAGTGAAGGCATCACTTCAAAGTATTCAAATCAACAAGAGATTTAATGGAGTCGTAGACCAAACAAGTCTACTACGACTCGAAACAAAAGAACCTTCGCAAAAATAAATTTGAATATGATGCTCTCAATACATCATATGGCGTCTTGAATTGAATTTGCGAAATGGACAAGTTCAAGTAATTGAACTTGGTTTTAGTGCAATCCAACAATAAACGTATGTATCAACAAGGGAATTTCGGCATGGTTACAAAGACAAACCATGTATGTATCTTGAAAGAAAAGAAGTTTCAAGAAAGTGTGTTGGCTTGATATCAAAGGAGCCAACAATTACAATAATGTAGGTCATTCGGATCACAAATCGAAAATTAGCTTTAGCAAATAATTTTTGAACTTTTGATGAAACGTTTATTCAAAACAAAACCACATGCATAACAAATGGTGCATGCGTAACATGTGACCTTCCAAGAAATGAAACAATGAGTACTCGCTATTATGAAGGAATGATCAAGTATCGAGACAAGGAGTGTTTGCTCTAATGAAGGAAATTGTTGTAATGCAATTACCATTAAGAGAAGTAGAGGTGCAAAATTTCTACTTACTAGAAGCAAAAGTGGAAATTTTAATCAAAGAATTTTGAGTACTTTACTGGTTCGGCTAACTGAGATAGCATATGTGTCAGAATAATGGGGTTTGCTCGAGTTAATAGACGTAGTTTCTATGTGATAGCCTTTAGTGAGTTTTGACCTAAGTTCATGAAGGTCTTACGTACATGTTTTCTAGGTTCTCAAAGTTTTGTATTTGTGTACAACTGTTTTGTGCATAGTGTGGAAAACGCAATATTAACGTATGTCTAAAACAACTTGTTGACTCATTGTACCTTGGTATACTTTCTTCCTAAAATTCACAGCTAATGATACTCGATCAACGATCGATCTTAGAATAGTAGTCGGATCTTTGCAGTTAGTTAGATAAATCGTTAATTCTCAGCAACAGTTACCAACTCTTGTTGGTTAGCTCGTTCTACTCCTGGTAGTTGATGCTCATTTGAAAATCATCGTCCTTCTCCTTGACGAATAGCACTGAAACTCTTTAGGGCAAAAAGCTTGCCTTATTAATCCCCTTCCTGGAAACTTCTGAAGTTGTGTTGACAAATCTTGTATCTCAGAAATTGTAAGTCAATAAGGTGTCTTAGCTACAGGTGTGGCACCTAGAACCAAGGCAATGTGGAATTCGGCTTGTTACTGGGGGGGCGGGTAATTCTGGCAAGTCTTCGGGGAAGACTTCAGGATATTCCCTTCTACAGGGATACCTTCGAGCTTCGGTTCTCCGGCTTCCTTGTCCACGACATGTGCCAAGAGGCCAACACATTCTTTGTGCAAAACTTCCGTACCTTCAAGCATCTAACAATTCGTAGAGGCATATCCTGTTTCTCCTTATGAATCACGGTCATTTCTTCACTTGCCATCGGGATGCGGAGAATCTTTTCAGGGCGAACAATCTTCGCACGAATACTCGACAATCAATCCATCCTATCTACGACGTCGAAGCTTCCCAACTCAACTGGCAGAAGATCTGACGAAAACTCACGCTCTCCAAGCTCTATAATGCAGCCTCTAATCACTTCACTAGCTAATTCTATCGAGTACGGGATATCTAACTTACTAGCTATCGAACCAAGTACATTCTTAAACTCTAGAGATACGAAGCTATAGTCGGCACTGGTATCAAATAGCACAGTTGCAAAGTGTTGATTAGTAGGGAATACACCAGTGACTATGTTCGGATCCTGGTGTGCTTACCTAGCTCGATCGTTGCACATTCTTTCGCTTGCCTGTTTGTTGTTAGGGCAATACTTCCTGAAATTCCCTACATCACTACAGTTGAAACGCCCTGGGTCACGTCTTTGATCATCACCATTTCCACCTTGATAGTTTTTGTTGTCGTTGTTTCCTTCGATTTCCGCTACCATCTTAACCTTCATTTCCATGCCCAGCACCGTACCAACACGTCTCCTTGGCATGCCCGACTTTGCCACAGCTATCACATTTTCCATACCTGCATGGCCTAGGATGATGAAGTGGGCAGTTGTCGCACTTAGGCAGCTTACCCATGTACCTTTTTCCCTTTTTGCCCTTGTTGTGTGTATCCGCCCGAGTACCTTTTTGGAAACCAGTGAGCTTCCTTTTGTTCTTTCCAGATGACTCCACCTGAGTTTCCTTCTTCTCATTAGGGATTGAGAGCTTTTCCAACCTAAGTGCTTACATAGAGAGCGCCAAACTCAAGATACTCGCATCAATAGTTGTTGGTGGAGTTGATGCCGTCATTAAGCTCAGGATCTGAGGCGTCAGTCCCCAGATGAATTGCTCCATCCTTTTCAACGCTGGTTCCACCAGATATGGAACAACTCGCGACAAATCATGAAGTCTTTGCACGTACTCCACCACCTTTGGACCTCCCATCATCAGGTTCCGGAATTCAAATTCCAGCTTCTGGATTTCCATCTAAGAACAATACTCTCTACGCATCATTTCTTTCAGCTCATCCCATGTCCAAGCATATGCAGCAGTCTCGCCCATTATTTGAACCCGAAGGTTCCACCATAACAGAGCCTCATCTTGAAATAATCCAGAAACGTATGGGACTTGTTGCTCTGGCGTACATCCGCTCATTCGCAAAACAGAATCCATATTCTCATTCCATTTCACAAAAGCTACGACACCTCCAGTGCCGTCAAAGTTCAGAGGCATGCAGTCCAAAAACTGCTTGTAGGTACAACCTGTACGCAAGCAATCATCATCACAGAAAGCATTAGCAAAGCACACTGGGAATTGTCCAAACATGTTGTAATGTGTCTTAGATGACTTAAACATTACCGTTAGGTGGATTATTCCTTGAGGTACTTTCGTTGCGTTTGTAGTGAAAAACCTCGTGCCGAGCTATGGCCCATGAGGTGTGCATTTGCCATTCTGCCTCGGTCAGCCGAATGATCGCTTGATGAGACATCTTCTAAGAAGAAGTTCAGATTGGTCAGGTCTTATTTGTTCAGGGAGTGTATATAGTTGTTTAGAGTTCGTATATACATATACACATTAAGTCATCATCTCAAACAATCAAACAATAGCACCATCATAGCATAATCAAGTAAATGGGAACACGTTTAATAAGGACATAGCAAACAAGTATGTTGTTGATTCATATGCTTAATGAGAACATGACGATTGGGCTTTCATTAATCATTGACCACAAAGTATTGTTACGTGTTTTACCAAGGCTATCAAAAGGGAACACAGGGTCACACTACCCTTGTCCAACAAGTCTACCAATCTACAAAGGTCATACAATCAAATAGTGGTCTCCAAAGGCTTCACAAGCTCAGCTCAATGGTGGTGCTCTCAACAAAAGTAATGCATCTGCATAAGACCAAAAACCTACTGTACTGATGGCGTAGGAGGAGGAGGGAGGAAAATCAAAATGAGAACATGTGCGAGCTCCTCCTCGAGCTTGTGCACATGACGAAGCAAATAACAGACCTGCTGCTCAATAGTAAGGAATCGAGCATCAAACTCTGGAAAAGGAGTAAGAGGTGTAGGTGGACGTGCAAAAAGGGCGGTGATGAATGAAGCGGATCAGAAGTAGACTGACAAGGACATGGTAAGGGATGCGGTATCGACTCAAGCTCCAAGACTCTGCGACTCATAACCTCAAGTCGAAACTGAAGCGAGTAAAGTATCTCATCCTGTCTGTAGCCAACACAACGCGAGGGATGGTAGGGGTCTGAGGTTGGCATGGAATACGGTGGGGACCATCAGAATGGCTCATCAAGCGGCGCATAAGTAAAAGGAGTAAAAGGTGCAGACTGAGGTATGTGTGGGAAAGCTGCTGAAACATGGGGGTCATAACTAGGCTGCTGGCCTGAAGTGCCCTCCCCTGGACGGGGTGCGGGTATATCCTGCAAGAAAACAATAGGCAGGTCGACACGATGTACATCAGACTCCTAAAGTGTCCTCCCCTATGGAGTCTCTGGGTGAAAATGAGCAACATCAACGGGTGCAGGTGCAAGTGGATGAGTGACTGGTTCAATAACGGAAGGGTCAGTGAGTGCAGGAACTGGATCAGGTATGAGGGGTGCAATGTCAGGTAAGCCAAATGGAATAGGGTCATGGTCAGGAAAAGGCTCAGGAGCAGGTATCGGCTCGGGATCAGCGGGTGCATCATCAGGCTGATCGACAGGAATAAAATCAGGCTCAAGTCCAGGCTCAAAGTCATGTGGAGGGGATGGTGCAGCTGACATTGTTGTATTATCATCAGTATCAGTGGCGTAATGTCGCAAACCAACTGCCTGTAAGGCTGAAGAAGTCACAGAATCAAAGGAATCTGAGACAGAATGAAGTCTAGAATCAGAAGATATCTCAATAACAGAAATCTCAATGAGGGGAATAGCAATGACATCAGCTAAGTCTCCATCACCCTAGGCATCATCAGGGGGATCATCAACAAAAAGATCAAGGTCTTCGTCAAACAAGTCATCAAAAGGCAGATCCTCGAAAGGAAAGGCCGCGAGAGGAATAGGGGCGAGGATCGGTGCCACGACATGCTCACCATCGGGATGTCCGAGGGTGAGATGGTCCTGGACAGGAATAGGAATGAGAAAGGGATCCTCATCTGGAATACCATCAACAAGTGGTAGATCGTCGCCAAAATTGGGCAGTGCAAATGGCTGAAAATCGTCATCGTTGTCAGACATCATCTCTGGGTCACTCTCTGTATCGGAAGTAATGATCTCTGGCTCAGGGACGATCTCATCGTCAGAAACAATAGCCATAGGATCATGGTCATCGGACAATCCGCTATCAGATGATGACATGGTATCTGTAACATAACATTCACCACATATGCACATATATTTACTACTAACATTAAGCATGTAATAAATGACAATGTAATCATGTATCCTTCCTAGTCTCCCAGACTAAGCCACCTAGTCTCCCAGACTAAGCCACCTAGTCTCCCATACTAAGCCACCTAGTCTCCCAGACTAAACCTCCTAGTCTCCCAGACTAAACCTCCCAGTCTCACAGACTGAACCACCGAGTCTCCACCCAGTCTCTCAGACTGAACCAACCAGTCTCTCAGACTAAACCACAAACATAAACCTGGAAATGTGTTTCGTGTCTTTTCTAAAAAAATGTTTGTTTCTTGGATCTGGGCGTTCCGTGTATGTAATGAAAACACGTTGTGAAAATATTTTCGTGAGAGCCCTAAGGATTGTAGTATAGACTCGAGAAGGAATCCTAGTTCACTACAATCGAAGCCCTGATACCAAACTGTCACACCCTGACTTTTGCGGAAGCGTGGTTATGGTGTAACTTGCTTAATACCATAGCATTCAATCATAACAACAACTATATGATAACTTGCTTAATGTTCATCCATTAAATAAGTTTTAAAAACATAACAACAACATTGTTTTAAAACGTAAAATCCAAACTCGAGTACAAACCATGCAATTTGTTTAAGAGTTCACAAAGACTCGACAAAAGACATTAAATAAAACCAGGATTTGGGAGACGTGTCTCGTCCAGGATAAGACACACTGACCAGGCCCTAAGATAATGGTTGACATCTATTATTCTCAACCTTTCTTGAAACATTCAAACGCCCGCCAGATTCATACTTAATCTCCTGAAATACATGTAGTTTAAAAACATCAACAAAAGTTGAGTAAGTTCATGTGTGTGTTTGTGTGCACGAATAAACCTTTGAAATCATTGGAAGTATGAATGTATGTTTGTAAATCCTGGTATGAAAGCAACAAGGAAAACAGATCACCAATGATTTGCAAGGCCATTGATATGTGTGAAGCGATGCAGGAAAACTCAAACCTAGCAAATTTGTCTCCGGGAATAAGACATAGTCACCACATGGGCCACCCTGGTCCGCATGGGGGTGGGCTCGCTACACCCAAATAGATCTATCACTCATGTCCCTCGGTCCTACAACGAGGATTAATGGCCTTAAGTGTCATACCCATCACTCACGTGATCAAGCAGTACCCCTCCTTAGCTAACCATACCACATAAAATGTTTGTAAACAGTTTGTAACATGTATTTCACCCCCGAAGTTATAAAACCAAAAACAGTTAAAGGAAAGGGGGGTCATGAACTCATTGTCTTGCGTCTTCAACCACCGTAACTCAAGCTTCTTCGGATAAAACACGTCTACCTACAACGTGCTATGATCTATTAGACGAGCAGGTCGTGCCTTGACTTTAGCATTAATGTCTTTGAGTTACGTTTCTTCGATATTATCCCAAGTTATATAATTATTTGTTAAAATAATTAATATTTTAACTTAAATTATATTTATTAAGTTTTGGAATAATTTGCTAAAACAATATATTAACTTAATACTTCCCAAGTATTTATACTTGTATTTTCTTCCCAAGGATGGGTGTATTTGTATTTGTATTTGTATTTGTATTTGTATTCCTATACTTGTATATTTTTGCCGTGTATTATAGTCGTATTCTGGTGTGTATTTATACGTACGAGAATACATATTTTTGTTGTATTCATTAAGTATTCATATACTTAATTTTCGTATTAATTTTCCAGAATAATATCCTTAATGAAAGTCCACAAATATATATTTCCAAAATATATATATTGTAATAAATATTATTTGGAAAAATTATTTATAATTTTTCTTTTGATAAAAATATTTGTATTTTCTCATAAGTTTCAAAATTAATATATTTTCAAAACCAACTTGGAAAATATTTATAAACTCATTTTTCTCCAAAAATGATACATTTCATATTTATTCGAGAAAATATATCTTTTACCTCAAAAGTATTGTATTTCGTGTTTGTGTAAGAAAATATATATTTCTTTCAAAAATAATATATCTTCTAAGAGTTTCAAGAAAAATATATATTTATACTTGTCAAAAATAATATATTGTTCCCTCATCAAAATATGATTTATTCTTGTAGTAATTGTAAAAATCATATTTTTGTTTCCTTGGTGTCCAAAATATTATCTATCAAAATATACCTTGTGAATAAATTTCCGGAATATTTTGTAAGCCTTACTCCATAGTTTGGTTTCACCAATAATTTGTGTGAAATGTGTATATTTATTCCTTGCAATTTTGATAACATTTTGGATTGTAATTCTTGGTGTTTTGGTGTGTTATATTATTTCATGTCCTAAAATAATATAACTAATACACAAAATATACAAATAATCACACACATGGTGTCTTCTAAATATATATTTCCTAAATACATATTTAGTCATTTTTATTTATGAAAACCAACCTCCAATATTTATATTTTTATAACAAAATCTATGGCAAAGTTTTTGAAATAATTTATGGTTTGAAAATACACTTGTAAATACTTGTTTAAAAATATTTTTCTAAGTGTTTAAATTTTTAGAAAATTTTGCCATAGTTTCCCCTAAAAATGGAGATTTCCATGCTTTCAAGCATATCATTTTCTTTTGTAAAAATCATCACAATCAATTCACAAACAATAATATTCAACCTTTACTTACCAATTTTGTCAAAATCATACATAATCTACTACTTCATGAACTTGAATATTTGTAAAAATTTGTAGTAACTTACTAGTGTTCTTAGTAAGCCTTGTTACCTTTTAAATTGTGATTGATTCTTTAAAAACTTCATTTTTAAAGAAGATTGATCTTTACAACTTATGATCATGTTTTCTAAAAATGTTTTTTTTTATGAAATTTCCTTGTTACACAAGTGTTTCTATACTTGTTTATCTAATAAAAATAAGGTTTGTTTATGTAAGAACCAAGATTAAATGAAACTTGTATTTTTAACTTGGTTTCTTTGAAAAACCACCCATGAATCTTTAGATCTATATGATTAACAACTTATTTTGACCATTATTTTTCAAGAAAACCACTTGTTCATTCAAGTTCATGCTTCATGTGTGGATGATCTATCATCCTACAACATTTCTATTCTCTCATATTGGTAGATTATGTTTTTAATCATGATTTAGCAAGATCATATGATGATCTACATCATATACATGAATAAATAACAATCAACAAGCTAAACAACACATAAACAACTTAGTTTCTTTAGGATTTAAGCTTATGTTCATGATTTATTCTTGTGGTTCTTCAGTTCTTCAAGATTAACATTATGATTCTTCTTTTAACCACTTAAAATAGAAGTAAACTAGCAAGATCAAAATTCTTACTACTAGCACAAGGCTAGGGTGATCAAGTGAAGGAAACAAGTGGATAAAAGCAAATAGAGGAGGTCCTTCAACTTCCGAAAGCTCCTAGCTTCCTTATGCACCTTCTAACATCTTTGTACATATGTGGAATGGATGGAAGATGGTTGAATGAGGGTGGTGGTGGTGGCTTGTTCTTGGCCGTGAGGTAAGAAGAAAGGAGTGAAAGAGTTTTATTGGTGAAGTGTGGATGAAATGAATATGATGGCACTTGTGGTTATTTGTAAAATCCTCCAACATTCCTTAGTCTTATGGATATTATGCTTACTAAAGTGCAAGACAAGATCTTTTAAAATAATCAAATAAAATCTAAGGTGGTGGCCCACCTTGAACCGTATAGTTAGGGGGGTCTAAGTTGGTTTGCAAAGATTAGTTATGTTTAATAGTTGAAATCTAATGTTATAGTTAAGTGTTTAGTTATGAGATATTTATATAGTGTGTTATGATGTTCGGGGACCATAACTAGCTTGATAATGTCAAAACAGTGCTTCTAGTGAAAATTTGGTGTTTCGGGTAGTGTCCGGTTGTTCGGTTGGTTATCGGTTCGTTAAGGTGCTAAACTTCGCAGTTTAGTGTGCTTTATGTACCCTTTTATGACAGTTTCGATTCCCGACACTTAGGAAAGTATTCAGGACCATTTAAGCATATTTCTGCATAAAATTAGGTTGTTAAAATGCTGATTTATGCTGAATTTTGCTGGTTTTCTGCAGAATTCTGCAGTTTATGTGAGTTTTAGGCACTTTCCGACACTTAAACTATCACTAGGAAGGCAGTTTTGTGATCCTTACTTTCCTACGCACTATACTAGTGAAATACTAGGTTTCTGGCTCATTCTATGTTTCAGTACAATGTCTGTCTATTCACTAAACTCCGTCAACATTTTCCCGGTTTGTCTAATAACTGTGTTTCATGCATCATTTAAGTCAATAAAGTTCTTATGCAATAATGATATAACATTGAGCAATATGTGATGCACATGTATGTATATGGCAATAATCAGAAAGCAATTCAAGTCATTAATTGTAATTCAGCACAGTCATTAAGCACTAACCCTTATTTAATAATTGTATGGATGCCTGAATTTTTGACAGTTGTCACAACTTAGCTCTCCAAAGTGCCTTAACCAAAGAGAAGTTCTTTTTTGAAATGGAATAATGAGTGAAGAACAAATGAACATCTATTTATATAAAAATAGCAAAGATAATATTTTTAGTAATATTATGTCAAATGCAAATCAAAAAAACGATTTTAAAAATTTCATAAAAAAAGAAACTCTATAATCATAGAGCATAAATAGAAATTTATAAAAAAAATAAACTATATAATCATATAAGTAATCATATAATCATATCCAAAAAAATAAATGGTTGATTTTAAAACATTAATTATTAATTAAAGTAATTAAAAAATAGATATTTATACATATAATATTAGATTTTAACGTAAATTTAAATTTGGAACATTATACATATATTTTTAAAATTTACCGTAACTCTAAATGTTGATATTTATACAAAACTAATTATACAACATACAATACAGTTTTTTAATGATTTATCCAGTTATTATAATATTAATAGAATTTAATTAAACTACATATGTTGTTACTAATATGCCGCAAGTGAGACATCACAGTTACCTGCATAACCGAACCTTCAACAACACATAAAATATAAAAAGTCTCTGTGTTACAATATAACAAATGATGACTACATAATTAAGCAAACTTTAGTAATATAAAACACCCCAATATTATAAAGACTATAAACAAATAATGCATACAACATACATCTAAATTATTATAAACAAAATTGTTTTAAATTATGATAACAGTGATTGAGTCTATGTATTCTACAATTACTGTCGGTATGTTGGGGTTTTGTATACATTACTTGTTACTATACTGTGAATAGTAGCATGACCACAAGTCAGGGTTGACAGTACCGTGGGTGGTAATTGGGTAGATATAAACATTGTAATCGCTCTCAATACTGTAAAGATATAAAAGCTTGTTTTGATTAAACTGGGATGCACTCGCTAGTATTTCTTGCTGATAAAATATTTTTAAAACACGTTTCAGATAACTTAATGTGAAGCTAATAGAAACCAGCTGGAGAGCACTGGAGGCTCGGAAAAGTGGCTATAAAAGTTACCTAAATAAGAAAGAAGTTTTATTTCAATAAATTAGGGTTTATCCCTATAAACATATTGTAATGGAAACTTGGGTTTTTCTCATGTATTTATTATTTATAAAAGTGTGGTGTTTTAACTCTGATAAACGATTTCCTAACTACGTTCCTGATGTTTAATTTCCGCTGCCAAATTAATAAACACCGATACCACCGGCTCTGTGCTGCTCGCGGCCACCCACCCTTCGGGGCAAGGGGTCGGGGCTTGCGACAGGAGGTGGTATCAGAGCTACAGCCACTGATTTAAGCCAGAGAAGTATTCTGCTGACACCAATATTTTTATCAGTTATGTTGGGAAATAATCTATGTAATTATGTGTATATATGTATATTATTGTTTTGTGTTATTTAACAATCTGTTAGTTTACAGTATTCTGCCGACTCCTTCAGGGTATTCTGCTGATACTGAAGAGGGAATTTTCATCTTTAAGGCGCAATCCGAAGAACCGTTCCCTCCGAAAAAGAGAGGATGGTTCAGTAGGGGAGCACATGAGAGGAGAAAGAGGATGTAAAAGTTACAACAACAAAGAGTGTTAGCTAAAGCCAATAAGGAAGTGAATGCCCAAAATCAGGAGGCAGTTAATAGACAGTTGGCAAACTTTCATATGCTAGCCACCACTGCAGCAGATCCAAACCTTGATCAGATAGTTGCACCACAACCATTGCCATTATTTCCAACCCAACCAATGGAGATAGAACCTAACCAAGGAAACTAATTACCCATACCAGCATTTGACCCTAATAAGATACCTAGAATCCCAGCACCTAATCCTCTAGCGTATGATCCATGGGAAGACGACCATAGGGAATATCAGGAACTCTATCCTCAGGAAAAACCGATACCAAATCCCATAGCATAGTATACCGACCTTAATCTTTTAGATCCGTATTGGAATGACGACCGGTATATTCAGGATGTGTTAAGCAACCTATACCCATATGGAGAACCTATACCTCAATACCCTGACCCAGTACCTGCACCACGACCACCCATGAGTGAAGAGAATGTGCAGGAACTCCGCACATATGGTGAGGAATTAGTGGAAGAAGGAGAGAGAATACGACGGATAGGAGAAAAGCTCGTGTGGAAGTATGACGAGCGAGAAATGCAGTTCTGGATGAATAACCCCTAATATATATATATATATATATATATATATATATATATATATATATATATATATATATATATAAATGTGTGTAGTTTGGAAAAAATATCAACTAAAATAGATAACCTAATACATATCGATGCATAACTATTAGTATGTTTAAATTTTAGTTGTAGGATATATATATAAAAAGAGTAAAAGTCGCAATGTTCAACTTTTTTGATCAATTTGTTTGTTTGATTGTTTGCATTAAATCTTATTCTGTAATATTAATACCTGATAAATGTTTGTAATCCAGATGAACAATGAAGTAAATCAGGAAAACCAGAATAATGATAATAATGGAAACCAAGTAGATAACAATGCCATCCAACATATAATAGCACAAGGAATTATAGACGCTATGCCATATATTATCAAGACTGTTAAAGAAGCGGAAAATAATAAAACTATAAGTGGAAGTAAACGACCACCTACTGAACCCAGTCACAGCGTGAATAATGGACCGCTACTCCAATTACCTATTCCAAAACAAAGAAGAACCATGTCATATGGTTGTTCTTACAAAGAATTATGGACTTGCAAACCAATAGAATTCTCTCGCAATGAAGGAGCCATTGCAGCTCTACGTTGGATAGAAAAGACAAAAGCAGTCTTAAAAATAAGCAAATGTGCATATGAAGATAAGATTATGTTTGCATCTAATCTTTTTAAGAATGCAGCCTTAGAATAGTGGAATACTATTCTCCAGTCTAGAGGAAGTGATAAAATTTATAATATGGAATGGACTGACTTTAAGGACAGTTGAAAGGAAATTTTGTCCTCCTCATGAAAAAGAACAAATCGCTAATCAGTTCTTAAATCTTAAAATGACTGGAATAGATTGCAAGGGTTACACTACCATATTCTTCGAATATGCTAGGATAGTGCCAACCTTAATTAGTGAAATCAGACACGTAGTCAAAGCAACTAGACCACAAACCATAGAAGAAGCAGTAGAACTAGCCAATACTTTGACTGGTGAATTGGTACGTACGCAAGAAGAAAATCAGAGAAAGAACCTAGTACAAAGACTTACCCAAGAATTTCGTCATGGAAATATCTGCCGTGGGAAAAGTAAAGGTTCTACTTTTGCACCTTACTATAAGTACTGCAAGAATAAGCACTTAGGAAAATGTTTAATATACTGCAACTTCTGCAAAATGTATGGGCAAAAGGATGAAACCCAGCAATAAGCTATGCTTCAACTGTGGAGAGATTGGGCATATTAAACCGAACTGTCCGAAACTAGCTCTAGCAACAAACAACAAAACTACCAAGAATGCCAGAGCATTTGTTCTGACAGCTGAAGAAGCCAAGATGATTCCGGGTGTGATTGCCGGTACGTTTTTAGTTAATGATATTTTTGCTAAAGTATTATTTGACTCTGGTGCAAACCAAAGTTTTATTAATACTTTGTTCTGCAAACTTCTCAATCAACCATTAACTAAACTTTAACAAGATTGTCTGGTCGAAACGGCGAATGGAGAATCCATTAAGATCACTGAAATCCTGCAGGGAGAAAGAATAGAAATTTTAAACCATAATTTTATTGCTAACCTTTATCCAATGAATCTAGCTGGATTTGATATCGTATTAGGAATGGATTGGTTGGTAGCCAATCACGCCAGCATTTTGTGTGATCAAAAGTCAGTACAAGTAAGTTCACCAAAGGGTGAAAAGATCATAATTAAAGGAGATAAGCCAACCAGGTCCACCAAATTCATCTCTGTGATGAAAACAACAAGCTATGCAAGAAAAAGGGTCACTAATGTATATGGTTTCCATAATAATTAACACTAAAGGAAAAGAATTGAAAGATATTCCCGTAGTATCTAAATTCTCAGATGTTTTTCCAGAAGAGTTACCTGGATTACCGCCAAATAGAGAGGTTGAATTTAGAATTCACCTAATACCAGGGACAGCACCGATTGCTAAGGCACCTTACCGTTTAGCACCAGCGGAGATGCAAGAACTGAAGAAATAGTTGGACGAACTTCTGGAGAAAGGTTTTATACAGCCTAGTTCCTCGCCATGGGGAGCACCAATCTTGTTTGTCAAGAAGAAGGATGGATCAATGCGTATGTGCATTGATTACCGAGAACTGAACAAGGTTACGTTTAAAAATCGGTACCCACTACCGAGAATCGATGATCTATTCGATCAACTGCAAGGAGCTCGATTCTTTTCTAAGATCGATTTACGCTCAGGATATCATCAATTGAAAGTACAGGAAGAGGACATTCTTAAAACTACTTTTAGAACAAGATACGGTCATTATGAATTTACAGTCATTCCATTTGGTTTAACCAATGCCCCAGCCGCATTTATGGACATGGTAAACAGAATATGTAAACCATATCTGGATAAATTCATAATTGTCTTTATAGATGATATTCTCATTTACTCTAAGAGTAAAGAAGATCATGCAGAGCATTTGTTTATACTTTTAAATTTTCTGAGAAAAGAAAAGTTTTATGCTAAATTTTGAAAATGCGAATTTTGGTTAAAGGAAGTGCAATTCCTTGGACACATGGTTAATCATGAAGGAATTCATGTAGATCCCACAAAAATCGAGGCGATTACTAAGTGGAAAGTCCCTGAATCACCGACGGAGGTGAGAAGTTTTCTTGGACTAGCAGGTTATTATAGACGTTTTATTCATGATTTTTCTAGAATAGCCATTCCCTTAACGAAATTGACCTGCAAATCATTTAAGTTTGAATGGGGACCAAAACAGGAAGAAGCTTTTAGGATTCTTAAGCAAAAGTTAACCAACGCACCTATACTTGCATTACCAGAAGGAACTGAAGGCTTGATAGTCTATTGTGACGCTTCTAAATTAGGTTATGGATGTGTGTTAATGCAGCGGTTAAAGGTTATAGCTTATGCCTCTAGACAACTTAAGAATCATGAAGAGAATTATACAACCCATGATCTAGAGTTAGGAGCTATAATTTTTGCCC
The DNA here is from genome assembly GCA_030545235.1 of Helianthus tuberosus. Taxonomy (NCBI): domain Eukaryota; kingdom Viridiplantae; phylum Streptophyta; class Magnoliopsida; order Asterales; family Asteraceae; genus Helianthus; species Helianthus tuberosus. The sequence goes on from CM060419.1 coordinate 28,445,094, forward strand.
TTAAAATTTGGAGACACTATCTTTATGGTAGCAAGTTTATTGTTTTCACCGATCATAAGAGTCTGAGATATGTTTTTGGGCAAAAGGAGTTAAATATGAGACAGAGACGCTGGATGGAGATTCTTAGTGATTATGATTGTGATATCCAGTATGATGCAGGAAAAGCTAATGTAGTAGCTGATGCTTTAAGTCGAAAGTATCATGAAAAGCCAAGACGAGTACGTTCTCTCAAGCTAAATCTGCAGATAGATTTAAATGACCAAATTAGAGAAATACAAGAAACAGTAATCAAGGACGATACTGAAAAATTAAAAGGGATGATTAAGGAATTAGAACAAGGAATAGATGCAATTTGGAGATTCCATAAGAAAAAAATCTGGATACCCAAACAAGGAAACCTACACCACCGAATTTTGGAAGAAGCCCATAAGTCTAAATATACGATACATCCTGGTAATGATAAAATATATCAAGACTTAAGAAAGAATTTCTAGTGGACAGGAATGAAAAAGGATATAGCAACCTATGTTGCCAAGTGTCTAACCTGTTCACAGGTTAAAGCTGAACATCAGAAACCCTCAGGTTTATTGCAGCAACTCGAAATGCCAATATGGAAATGAGAATCGATAACAATGGACTTTGTTACTAAATTATCCAAGACATGAAAAGGTAATAATGCAATCTGGGTGATTGTAGACAGATTGACCAAATCTGCTCATTTCTTACCTATGAAGGAAACTTTCAGTATGGAACAATTAGCCAAGTTATATGTAAATGAAATAGTTTCATTACATGGAATTCCTTTATCTATTGTTTCTGATAGAGATAGCCATTTTACTTCTCATTTTTAGACTAGTTTCCAGAAAGCAATGGGAACCAAGTTAAAACTAAGCACAACCTATCATCCTCAAACGGGCGGAGAAAGCGAAAGGACAATTCACACAATGGAGGATATGCTTAGAGCTTGTGTAATTGATTTCGGAGGAAATTGGGACGATCATTTACCATTAATAGAATTTTCCTACAATAACAACTATCATACCAGTATCAATGCTGCACCATTTGAAGCACTTTGTGGACAAAGTGCCGAACTCCAGTCTGTTGGGTAGAAATTGGAGAAAAAAACTGTCTGGACCAGAGATAGTACAAGAAACAACGGACAAGATTATTCAAGTCAAGGAAACACTGAAAACAGCGCGAGATCGTCAAAAGAGTTATGCTGATAATCGACGAAAACCATTGGATATTCAAGTAGGAGATAAGGTATTATTAAAAGTTTCTACATGGAAAGGAGTGGTTGGATTCATCAAAAGAAGAAAGCTAAGCCCCAGGTACGTTGGACCTTTTGAGATTATTAGAAAAATAGTGTTGGTGCATGCGTCTGTCGACTTCGTCTTGTATTGAGTCTTGCATTGCTCAGGGCACGAAGATCGAGAAATCAAGACTGAGGTTAATTCCACTTGAAGTGAGCTAATTCCGCTTATAATGGTGATTCAGTAATTCCGTGCGGAATTAGACAGTAATTTCGTTTGATTCTTTAATTTCGTTTGAATGTTATTCCGTTTGAAGCATGTTTCAAACGGAATTAGATGTCTATAAATAGTAGAGTCCTGATTTCATTTGGAGAGAAATTACTTAGAGGTTTTCCGACGGCGAAGCTCTGTCGAAGTATCGTGTTGCTGTAAAACTGTTCCAGATCAATATAAACGACAGTTAAAAGTGATATCTTGTTGAATTAAACTCATTATGTTTGTTTCCGCCTTTCATTTTGAGTAGAAAGCCTCTGGTCGACTCGTTTCGGGTCCGATCACGATCCTACAATTCGTATCAGAGCTTAGGAGGAGGAGTTCTGCAGATTTCTGCCTGATTTCATCTCATTTTCTTACTTCTACACCTTCTTTTTTAAATTGAACACGTTTTCACGGTTAAAAAAGATCTGAATTTCACATATTACAAGCAAAACAGTGTTTTAAAGAATCCTTGAAAGAATTGGACCATAAGTCAATCTAAAACTGAAAATATCTGTAATTTCGCTTGAAATTTAGTTCGAGAAATATGACGTCATCATAATTCCGTTTGGAATTGCACATTAATTCCGCACGGAATTACAAGCTGCTTATAATTTCGTTTGAAATAAATTCTAATTCCGCACGGAATTAGAATTTCGTTTGAGTAATTCCGTTTCAAACATAATCTCGTGTGAAAAGTTTAATTCCGTTTGAAAGTTGTGTGCAGGTAATTTCGCATGGAAGTTAATCTCGCTTGAAGTTAATCTTGTTTGAAGAGCTTAATTTCATTTGAAAATGTCTGTTGTGAACCAAATCATGGACGAAGAATTTTACAACGCGTTTGCTACATCCCCGACTACTCTGGCTGCCATTACTCAAAGCATGAACATGGAAAACGAAACCGGAACTCTACAAAAACCCCCGAAGCTAATGAGCATTGAAGAGTATGATGGTTGGAAGGACCGATTTGAGAATTGGGTCCAAGCTAATCATTTAAGATCGTGGGAGTGCATTGAGAAAAAGTATGTTAAACCACGCACAGAATTGGAAACTGAAAAAACTATTTTTCAATTCACAGATCAAGAACGAGAAGTGTACAAAGCAGAGAAAATGATGATTAGTTTACTCAACAAGCCGTGAAAGAAGACATCTTCATATTGCTTCAACATGATAATACTTCAAAATCGATTTGGGAAGCACTTAAAACTAAATATATAGGAAGTGAGAAGATGATTAGGAGTAAGAAATCATTGTTAAAGAAAGAATTTGATTTGTTTAAAAGTTTTCCAGGTGAAGGTACTAAGAAACTGATCGAGAGATATTGTCACTTAGTTCGCTCAATGAATTTGTTAGGTATCACTAAAGAACAAGAAGAATGGGTCGACAAATTAGCTGATTCTTTACCTCAGAAAGAATGGGGTACATTTTTGATGATATTAAAGAATACTGGAAGTCATGATGAGCTGACAATTTCTGAGTTCATTGAAAAGATTGAGGGTCAAGATTTGGAACAACAAAAGATTGAAAAAATGAACAATCCTAGTGGTCAACAAGACGTAAAGATGTACTACAAAGGGAGTGTTCCGGAGTTTGAAGTAAGTCCGAAAATGCAAACTGCTTTCAGTGCAGAGAATGATGCGCATCAGTGAATCAAAGTTCAAACAGTAACAATGGATTCTCTTCATATCCAAATGTTACTCCAAATGTCTCAGCTTCAAGTTATCAATCTCAAGGAACAAAGAATGGAAATGGTTTTGTGTTACAATGCAACATTGCTTTGAACCTTCCGAGTGGTCAAAGTTTTTTTCGAAGAAGTTGCTAAAGATCACACGGCGTTACTTGCTACCGTGTTGCAATCTTATGAAGGATTGGTTGCTGGAAGGATCGGAAATCCTATGCTGATGAAAGAGGATTACTATCAGATCGATGCTGAAGAGATGGAGCTTATGGATATCAAGTGGTGCTTAGCCAATGTCTTGAGGAGAGCAGGAAATTTTAAGATGATTACTGGAAGAAATGATTTTTTGGATGCACACGTTTCTACTTTGGGTTTTAATAAATCTAAAGTGACTTGTTTTCGATGCAGGGAGAAAGGCCATTTGAAGAGAGAATGCAAAAATCCAGAAGTTAGTGGAGCAAAGAATCCTTTTGGAAAAGATGATTACTATCGAAAATCCATATATCAACAGGTTGCTCATCAACCGTATCAACAAAAGGAATCACAAACTGCACATGGAAAAATGATCAAAGATGCAAATAAGAAAGCTTACTTTGGCATCAGTGATCAAGATGATGAGAAAATGGCTCCAAGATTTAGCTGGGATAAGTTTGTGGATGAGTATAGGGAGTTTAAAGCTTTCATTGCACAAATTGTTCAATAGCCAGAGTTGATGAAAGAATGGATAGCAGTGTTATCTGATGAAGAGACAAGTCAAGAAGAAGAATCTGTTTCGTCAGATGAAAGTTCAGAAAGAACAACGATTTTTGATCAAACACCATCTGATTCTGATTCTTCAGATGATAGTTATGAGAAGACAATAGATTTTGATCAATCACCAACTGGTGACAGTAATGATGATGAGGAAGAAATGCATATTAATGTTGCAAAAACTCATCTATCTCCTGAAAGTTTTCAATTTTATTTTGCAGATTGTTTGGAGAAACCGAAGGAGAGACGAGCAGCAAAAGAACAAAAGAAAATGAAGTACGAAAGTGTTGCTATAAAAGAAGAGGCTGTTCAAAATGAAGAAGTTAAAATTGTTGCTGAGGAGATTGTTGAAACAGAGAAGATTATTGAAGTAGAAAAGATTGTGGAAGTCATCAAGCCTTGCTTAAAGTGTTTAGAGTCTTGCAAGGAATGTGCAGCAAAAGATGAGAAATTGAATGAGTTTGAAAAGATGAAAGAAAATTTATTATTCAATCTGAATTATGTGAAAGAGTCGTATGATGTGTTGAACAGAACAGTAACTGGTCTTCAAAAGACGAATTCTGAGAGAGAAGATGCATTGACGATGATGAATGCTACGATGATGTCAAAGCAAAAAGCCATAAATCATTACATCGAAGAGTGTGCAAAGTTGAAGCAGGAGTTGGAGACAGAAAAGATTGTAAATGAAAGAATTAGACGATTGTTGCTAAGCTATTCTAGTTCTGATTATTTGATTGATCGAATCTATCCAACTGTTGCAGGTTTTGAAGCGTTTAAAGATGATCAAAAGAAGCCAAAGGAGAAGAAGGATACTGGTAAGAAACAGAGTGTCAAGTACAATAAGTTTCCGCCTCCAATATGGAAAGGGTATTCGCCTAGAAAATCAAATGAGGAGCAAGTCGAAAAGGCAGTCAATATTAAGCTAAAATCCGAAATAACCGATGAGTTACCTGACAATATTGACATTACATTCATAGCGTCTGACACAGATCATGAGTCCGAATTAATAAAAAAGGTGGTCGAGCAGGTGTTAGATAAGGATGAGGAGTCAGAGTCAAAGTTCGAATCCGAAAGTTCGTGTTTGTCAGTCGGGAGTTCGAGTTTGTTTGTCAAGAGTACAAAGTCGTCCGGAAAACGGGTTTACAATAAAGAATTCCTGTTATCAAAATCTAATTTGAATGATAAATTTTTCAAAGTTGCATATACATTGAATGATTCAGACAAATTATATTTTGATGAGGAATTTCCAATAAGAAGTGTTAATTTTGAAAAGATCAAAAAGGTTTTCAAAATGACAGAAATTAATATTTCGGAAATAAAAGATTTAAATCTTAAAGAAAACCTAAAAAGTACACTTCAAGAGTTCAACAACGGTTAAACAAGAAAAAAGGTTATAGTTCTGGTTCTGGTTTTCAAAAGAAACCAAACCATAACGGTAATTTCAAAAAGAAAGGTCTTGGATTTATTCCACCTAAAAATCATAAAAATGAGAAAATTTCTAAAACAAACATAAAATTTGTTTCAGGAGGAAGTGCAGAAGAAGAACAGAAGAAACCTTTCTGGAGACAGTCAAACCAGGAGTTTCTTGCTGAAAAGAAGAAGTTTGAAGCCTATTAGAAGAAAGAGACTAGAACCTGTTTCAGATGCAATGAAGCTGGTCACATTGCATGGAACTGTTCTCAGACTATAAAGACAAAACAGGGAGTCTCAGAAAAACTCAAAGAAATTGTTGTTGATAAAACTGAACCACCAACTGAAAAATTCAAAGTTTTTGAAAATTCAACATATGAAGTTGGTGAATGTTCAAAGAGATTTTACAGGAGAAGTGTGAATCCTGATAAACAAAAGTGGGTTGTTAAGAACTCTGAGGTAAAATTTGGCGATGAATCTGATTCCACAAAGTCAGACGAGCCACAAGTTGAATTTAAAGAAGAAAACTCAGTACCTCCAATGGATAATGTTCATTTTCCACCATTGAGGGCTGAAAATTTTAAATCAAAAGTTGGGAAAGTTGATATCTCGAATGAGTTCTATTCTGAGAAGAAAGAATTTGATGTCGAGAAAGTGTTTAATGGAAATGTGAAAAATATTTTTGGAAAAATGGTTGAGGGAAAGGTGAAAGGGGTAAAGGACTTTTATGAAACAAAGAAAGCAACTTATTACCCAAGTGAAGTTGAGGAAGAAACATCCAACTTTGGTGAAGCTTGGATGTCTGTTTTTCATAAGTGATAAGTATGAGTTGCCGGAGCTCCCATGTTGGTAAGAGTGGAGTAGGTATCGGCATCTTTCTTGAGAAATTCACATTTGTGATATTTCGATCTATAAGATTAATCAGGGACATTAAGTTGTACTTGATTTATCTTTCTTACAAGTGGTGCTGTTGAAAGAACCTAAAAATGTTAAATTTTTCAAGTGGTTGAAAGAACAAGGTGATAAATTGACACCTAACCTACAAGTGGTAAAATAAACAAAACTTATTTTTCGGAAAAAGCATTTGATTAAAACAAACTTAAGTGTTTTGAGATCTAAATGGGAAAATAGTTTGTTGTAAAGGGGAGTTCTGATTGTTTGTGCCAAGTGAATGGCGATTTGAAGTGATTTGATATCAGTTGTCAATTTACTTGTATAATTTGTTTTCAAATTTCCTTAAATGTGTTTGCATTTTAGGGGGAGTTAGAATTTTCAGAAAATCCAAAAACATTAGAAAATTTGAAAAGGTCAAAAACATGATAAAATCAAAAATGAGTTTTGTTGTGGAAAAGAGGAAATGATAGTACATCAGTAGACAGTTTCAGTATGCTAAAGAAATGTAATGTTTAAATAGCGTTAAACGATCTCACTGATGATATGCCGATAGGTTTTTACACATTTAGTAAGCTTTTTCGGGATATAAACTTAAATTCAAACTTGCTTATTTCGTGGGGAACACTACTTGGATATATAGGTAACCCCTGAAATTTTGTTTGAAGGATCCCTCTTTCTGAGATACTAGGTATTTATGCTCAGTGATATCTGGGGTATTATCCTGGGACTTCTGATAATGCGGAAGCAATGGCCTAGTCCCCGGAGAATACTTTACGCTTGCTTGAAATATAGCCTACCCTCAGCATAAAAAAAATGATGAAACATTGCAAAATGCAAATCATGTGCTGTTGAAGAAAAGATCCTCTAAAGGGGACACACCAAAAGTCGAGCCGTCATCTCTCTGCTGAACGGAAGTTCTGACCTGAGCTCTTACGGTTTCGCAATTAACCCCTTACAGATATCATCTGTGGTATACTCACCTGTAAGACTGAATATTGGGATCTGGATACGGGAGTATATTCAAGAGGTGGGACACATGAATGAGTTTAAGTTCTTAATTCACCTAATTCATATCCTGAATCAGTTGAAATTTGTGTGAAAATTTAAGTGGATCAGTATATCGGCAATCTAAGTGAATTGTATAATTCTTAATGTGTAACTAAGCTCAACGGTACTTGTGACTTGTCAAAAACTGATATGATCCTCTAACACAAACTCACAAAAATATTGTCTATACATATTTCTTTACTGCATTTCTTTTCATTCAAAAATCCAAAAAGATTTTAGTGTATTTTAGCATAAATTTTGAAAAATCCAAAAAGATTTTTGATAACTGTTGTTGAAGAGCTGATTTTCAAAATTCCGAGTGCTAAACATGATGACAAAGTATGAGGGGGAGTCTGTTTGAAAAAAGAAGAGTTTTTAAAAGAAAAATGTTTTTCATACAAGTGTTTCATCAGTGATTAACATTGTAAAATCATTTTTTGATTTGTGTATACAATTGATAAACAGAGAATAAATTTGTCAAAATATTAAGTTTGTGAGATTTATTTCTAGGTTAAGAATATGCAGGTGAGCCAGGTTATGATCTTGGACCTGAAATTCACGCAAGTTGCTGATGCTGATGAACTTAAGGAATCGAGAGATCTGATCAAGAAGAGCATAGAGCCATGTTACGATTCTGGAAGAAAGAGAAAGAAGATTGAGGAAGATTTACAGTGTCAGATTCTTCAGAGAGCGATCAGACTGATAAAGACTGAAGACATTGAAGAATCGACACTTAAGACTCGTCAACATTCGAGGGGGAGTCTGTTGGTGCATGTGTCTGTCGACTTCGTCTTGTATCGAGTCTTGCATTGCTCAGGGCACGAAGATCGAGAAATCAAGACTGAGGTTAATTTCGCTTGAAGTGAGCTAATTCCGCTTGTAATGGTGATTCAGTAATTCCGTGCGGAATTAGACAGTAATTCCGTTTGATTCTTTAATTTCGTTTGAATGTTATTCCGTTTGAAGCATGTTTCAAACGGAATTAGATGTCTATAAATAGTAGAGTCCTGATTTCATTTGGAGAGAAATTACTTAGAGGTTTTCCGACGGCGAAACTCTGTCGAAGTGTCGTCTTGCTGTAAAACTGTTCCAGATCAATATAAACGACAGTTAAAAGTGATATCTTGCTGAATTCAACTCATTATGTTTGTTTCCGCCTTTCATTTTGAGTAGAAAGCCTCTGATCGACTCGTTTCGGCTCCGAACACAATCCTACAAATAGGACTAGTAGCTTACCAGCTACAACTGCTAGAGGAAATGGCAGGAATACATGATGTATTTCATGTATGTAATCTCAAGAAATGTTTAGCAGATGAATCATTAATGGTACCTCTTAAGGAAGTTAAGTTTGTAGAGAAACCCCTGCAGATTGAAGATAGAAAGATCAAGAATCTCAAACACAAGAGATTAGTTCTGGTCAAAGTGAAATGGAATTCCAAGAGAGGACCAGAGTACACTTGGGTGCTCGAAACAGAGAAGCAAAAGAAATATCCACACCTGTTCCAGTAGACCTCGAGGATGAGATCTAAAACAAGGTGGGAATGATATAACAGCCCTCCTAAAATCCTTAGCATGCCCTACACGTCTTAAAATATACCCCGTGTATGAAAAACAAGTTTAAAATACCTTTATATTATAAAAATCAAACAAAAACAAATATCCAAGGCTCTCGAGGGGGGAAACCAGGCTAAGCAAGCCTGTTGCAGGCCGCGACTCAATGGCACCAGGCCGCACCCGGTTGCGCCACGTGTCCCTGTCTCGTGTCAAGCCTACCCCTCGACTCAGCCAATCTAGACCCTACCCTATGTCGCTCGCGGGCCGCGAAGGCCAAAGCCAACTGGGTCGCGGGCCGCGACCCGCTGTCCGATCAGCACTATAAAAAGGGGCCTCTTGCCTCAGTATCAGTCGCTCAATTTTTTTGTTCTTTCCTCTGTCCCTATAATAGCAATAGTGTTGCTCGATATAATACCCCTAAAAAGTGAAGCTCTGCCTCGTAGTAAGTATTATAACCCTCGGTTACGTATTAGTTACTCTACCCGATTGATCTAGGGTTCCATAACGCATGTCAAGGCTCTGTCTGACTCAGTCGTTGGAGTTCTGTCTCGGGGGTATGGCTCATGTAAATTGGGTTATCTTACTAACACGTGTGCATTGTTTAATTCTTTTTGTAAACTCTTTTAGTGAGTCATTCTCTTTTTCTACCAATTTGTTTTAACAAAACCTCAATTGTTTTAAATTATGATAACAGTGATTGAGTCTATGTATTCTATAATTACTGTCGGTATGTTGGGGTTTTGTATACATTACTTGTTACTATAATGTGAATAGTAGCATGACCACAAGTCAGGGTTGACAGTACCGTGGGTGGTAATTGGGTAGATATAAACATTGTAATCGCTCTCAATACTGTAAAGATATAAAAGCTTGTTTTGATTAAACTGGGATGCACTCGCCAGTATTTTTTGCTGATAAAATATTTTTAAAACGCGTTTCAGGTAACTTAATGTGAAGCTAATATAAGCCAGCTGGAGAGCACTGAAGGCTTGGAAAAGTGGCTATAAAAGTTACCTAAATAAGAAAGAAGTTTTATTTCAATAAATTAGGGTTTACCCCTATAAACATATTGTAATGGAAACTTGGGTTTTTCCCATGTATTTATTATGGTGTTTTAACTCTGATATACTATTTCCTAACTACGGTCCGGATGTTTAATTTTCGCTGCCAAATTAATAAACGTCGATACCACCGGCTCTGTGCTGCTCGCAGCCGCCCGCCCCTCGGGGCAAGGGGTCGGGGGTTGCGAAACGTATTCATCATTTATATATACGACTCAACTAACAAATCAAATACTTTTTGTTTAAACAGTTCCTATAAGAAAACCACAGGTAATCATACTCATTTAATTGTTTAGATAGCAACATTACCAAAGCAGAAGAAGACAATTATTCACATTAACCGAATCTATTTAAAAGTGTAGATGGTTTCTTATACGCATCGACATTGTAACCAACATAGAACAGACGTCGAAAGACAAACAAAATTTCAACACACAATAATATCAAAACTATGTTATCCATTAAAAGGAACACTAAGACTAAAGGATCAAGTTTCATACAAAAGACCATTGTTTACGTACTACTTGTTCAAATGGAGAACATAACAAAGTATCCACCCTTTTAGTATATCGATATCATATACAAACTACCAAAATATTTCTCTAACGAATCATAAGTACTACCACCCAAGGGTCAAGACTAAAAACCAAAATACCATTTACTGTTTGTGCTGAACCAACTAACAAAAAAAGACAATAACCAACAATCATGCACGGCCTCTTTTCTTTGTTGTCTTGTGTATGAATTTGGTCAAAATCAAACGCTGAGTAGACTTAACGTACGTAAAGAAAAGAGTGTAGCTGAACTGGATGTGATTCGATTTCAAATAAGTTGGCCACTGGGTAAAACCATACCTGTAAACATCTCCAGACTTTTCGGCTCTTGTGCCCAACTTAGTTAATTCACATTTTAGGTTCTGGATTGTCACATCAGGAAGGTTGTCAACAGAAAGAGATAGATGACTTGCAACATCAGCCGGTAAACGCTGAGAAGATAAAAAAACGAATTAATTATCTGATTAATCAATAAAATATGTTTTTTAACTTATATAACATTAAACTACCAAATCGTATAAAAAAGTTTACCAGTCTGCATTCAGCCGTTTTGGTGAACTCCAAGACTGAATGGTTTTCCAACTTTTTGACCGTAGAAGATGTACGGCCAACAACATCAGCCGCAGATGTCAAGGATCTCGAAGCCTTACGCTTGGGTTTAGCCTAAATCATTCGATTATATACAATAAGTATCATAATTAAACAAAAATATATTGTTTAGATGCATAAAGTTTAATAAAAACTTGTACAATAAATACATACTTTATATTGTCTTAATAATTAGAGTTTATATTAATACAAGTGGACTTACGACTCTGTTTTCAGCAGGTCTGATGACCTCAATGACTATAGAATCATTAGTCTTCGGAACATTCGAACATGTACGGTAAGCTATACATTACTTGACTAAAGGCTTGCTTAGGACCTTTAAAATAAAATAAAACAATTAAAAACAGGATACACATGAAAAAAACATACATCAATATCATAATCAAAAATCAAATGATAGTCCTACTTCGGAAACAACTTTCAAAGACAGCTCTTGGGCACAAACAACAGCATTGACATTCCTTTGGGATAAACATAAAAAAATATAAAACAATTCACATATTAAATATAGAATGAAGTAATTAAATGCATATTTAAGACAAGTTGTGTACATGGAATTTATTCTTCGGTATGAAGAAATTATCGAGACCTATATCAAACTTGCTTTTGACCTAAAACAAAAGAAAAAAATATGGTAAAGTAGAACACCTAATATGATAAAAAAATACAATTTACGTATTGAAAACAAATATTAAATTATGTTATGAGATCATAAAAACCTTTGGAGAAACAGTTTCATCACCAGATACAACCTTTGACTTCCTTTTTGTGTCAAATTACACAACAATGAATAACAAAAATATAAACATACAATGAAGTAATTAATAGCATCTATATAATATATAAGTAAGTTGTAAAAAATATTACATCAGAATGAGAGGTAGTAGACGGAGTCTCTTTCAAAGAATCAGTTTTTGTATTCCAACCATCATTGAACTAAATAAAACAAAATAGTAGCACGATTTAATAGTGTAGTTAGTAATAGACATAATAAATTTGAATTCCGGATCTTGATTGATTACTTTACCGTTGAATGCATATGAACACGTGAAATGTGCGGAATCAAATCATGTGTGTGGATAGAACACAGAGACGTAATTAATAATGTTTTCTATTACTGGTTTGACAGTACAATACCATGAAAACAAACGAGCAGAGCTTCGCCTCAAAGTTTCTCCAAAAAATTACAAACACAAGACTTCTATTTATAGACAACTGGCTTCGTACGAAGCCTTGGAGTGGTCCCTTCGTACGAATCTGTTGGCTTCGTATGAAGCTACCTCAGCTTCATTTCAAGCTCTCTTCTATTCAACCCAGTCTTGTATCATCTGTTTCAGCTACAATACGTGATTGACATAAGCGATAGACATATGCACTCACAGACTCCCCCTTGGATATTACTGCAGTCAATCTCGTATCTTTCTGTCTCTTTCTGAGTCTTTTAGAAATGTAGACATAATCAGCAACTACAGACTCCCCAATCTCTAACAAACTCCCATTGGATCTGCTTATTACTTCAACTTCAGCTCCTCCTATCGTTTGATTCTTTCTTCAGGTTCCCCCTTTCGTTAAGCTTCTGTGCTTTAGGATTAACACCTAGTTCTACAATCTCCCCCTTGCGATGAGCTTGTCTTTAGACTCTCCCTTAGTCTCGACTATCGGGATCGTAATCTGGCTCTTTCATCTGAAAATTCTCAAACCATTTGTAAGATATTTGATAATTGAAGTTCAATATCGAAAACCTTGCTCTCAAGATAAACTGGAGCATTTCAAATATATAACAGTAAAAACTTTTTAGGTTTTCCCAGGAAAGATAACCTGGCTCTCTTCCCCTGTCAAATAACTCCATATTTTGACATTTTTAAGAATCCAAAACTCTTCTTGATGATTAACAGTGAGGTTTTGAAACGATTATCTTCCAAGTCCAACTTAATGACCTTGGAGATTTTACAAACTGTTTTTGAAATTTTTCATTTTAAAACTTCAAGTTTCAAATTAATGAACTTGTTTATTTTCAGAAACATGTTCAGCATACTTAGATTTTGAAACTCAGCTTTCAGACATCGGTTGTCGAAAATAAAGTAAAACAAAATCTTTTTGTAATTTTGATGTGTACAAAATGCAACATATAAATTACATCAATTGTGGCATAAACTAACCCTTTTTTAGTACTAATGTTGGAAAAAGTGTGCTTTTGTCTTCCTTTTGTATTTTTAGGATAAAATGAGCTCAAATTAACAAAAGAAGCAAAAAGGCAGTTAAATCTAACATAAATACAAGAAAAGGAATAAACGTGGCATGCCCAACCCCCCGACAGCATCTTCCCAAGCAAAATCAAGAAGACAGAAGGCTGAACAGGCCCCGTGCTCAGTGAACACGGGGGCGTTCCCAAGTATCAGCATAAAAGACAAAGCTGTAGAAGCTTCTATCGCCCACCACGGGGCCGTGCTCAGTGGACACGGGGCCGTGGTCAACTATAAGATTCGCAGAATCCAGGCAAATCTTGATAGTACAGATACGCTTCTGCACACGGGGTCGTGCCCAGCGGACACGGGGCCGTGGTCAACTAATGCAGACAAGAGCAATTAATGAAGACAGAGAAGAAGGATGGACACGGGGCCGTGCCCAATGGAGACGGGGTCGTGCCCGAGCTACTGTTCAGCCTATAAATAGGGGTGCTTGGCTCATTTGCAAACCATTCCTTGGCACACCACCTCTCTCACACTTCACCCACCACCCACCACCATCACAACACCATCATCCACTACCATCATCCATTGTCCATCATAGAGTGTGTGAGTCGTCTCGGGATCCAAGATTGATCGTAAGAGTTCTTGATAATCAAAGGCCATGTTTGCCTAAGTCTCTTACATCACTAGATGAAGACAAGTGTCTAGTGTAATACTTTTTATTTTTAATCTTTTCGCACTTTTTACTTGGTTATGTATTAATGACTTTAATAACTAGTTTCTTATGTTGAAGGTGATTCTTCCTTATCGTTTGTCCGTGGTGTCTTGGCATTATTTTACTGTCTATATAAAATAAAAGATTTTCACCATTTATATCTCCACGGTCTATATGGAGGTATGTTGGTTACCTGGTCGGGGTTAAGGGAACGGTTTGGTAAGAGTCTTGCCTTGTTCAGTATATAGATCCTGCAAGGACCTGGGTCAAATTTAGTAGGACCTCCTTCAATACTTACCGGTATTGGATGGCGGGGGTCCAAACTCTTTGATCCCCTCATATGTAAGCTACTATTAATACTTTAACCCGGCTACTTAGGACTGTATCCCTGCTGACTCAGACTACTTAGCCGAGGGTAACGTCACCTTCAAAAGAGGGGCCTATTACAATAACTAAGATAATCTCTTAAAAAGTGCAAAAGTGCGGAAATAATCAAAGGTTACACTATACACGAGTCGGAGCCAAGTGATTCATCTTGTCTATCTGTTTTTACTTTTATTTTATTTTTCAGCATTTTAGTTAGTTTTTATTTTCTTGTTTAAAAAACCTTTTTCTAACTTTGGATTTGATTAGACGTTGAGGATAAACCGGTACTAAAAGCTCTTGTGTCCTTGGACGACCTCGGTATCTTACCAACACTATATTGCGCTCACAATGGGTGCACTTGCCCATATGTGTGTTTAGTGTTAGTAAATATCGTGTTTTATAAATTTAAAACTTGACTAAAAAAGTGTAAAAGGGCTTAAAATAAACATTAAAACCATAACACACTTCGCACACATCAAGTTTTTGGCGCCGTTGCCGGGGACACAAGGATTTTAAGAAAGTTAGGAATCAACGGCCTAATCGTTTTTTCTAATTTTTCTATTTTTTTAGGATTTTCTTAAATTTTCAGTTTTTGCAGAGCTCAGTACGGGCCGTGCCTGGTCGGACACGGGCCGTGCCCAGTATTGTCACTGGCAGTTTTTATTTTCCTTGTTACAGAAGATTGAGCACGGGGCCGTGTCGGTGCAACACGGGGCCGTGTCCAGCTCACCAGTAACAGGGATCCGGAAAACAATCACTGTATCTCCGACCACGGGCCGTGTTCACCTGAGCACGGGGCCGTGGTGAACCTTCTGTCCAATGTTCTTTTCTGTTTTTATTGCAGGACTTTGAACCCAGGCACCACATTTGAACTTCCTACGTAGTGTATGAGCTCCAGTTCTAGTAGAGACATAAAAGAACCTCTAGAAGAACCCGAACGCTTTCTCAGAAAAAGACTTAAAGCTAAAAACCAAGAGAAAGTTTCGGGGGACCCACTTCTAATGGCGGACCAACGTACCCTCATGGATTACCTACGACCCACCGTAGGAAATCTCGGCGCCGCTATCAATGCACCGAATGTCGAAGCCAACAACTTCGAACTTCGGCCACATTTGATACAAATGCTTCAGAACTCCGCAACCTTCCATGGGCTTGCGGACGAGGATCCTCATCTACATATTACTAATTTCTTAGAAATATGTGATACCTTTCGGATCAATGGAGCATCAAACAACGCCATCCGCCTTCGTATGTTTCCATTTTCACTAAAAGACCGAGCTAAGGCTTGGCTTAACACCCTCCCAGTTGGTTCGGTAAACACCTGGGATGAACTAGCCCAAAAGTTTCTATATAAGTATTTCCCTCCTGCTAAAACGGCTAAATTAATGACTGAAATTAATACATATTCACAAGAGGATGGGGAATCCTTATATGAAACTTGGGAAAGGTTCAAGGAGCTACTAAGGAAGTGTCCTCATCCCTGTCTTGCAGTATGGCAACAAGTATCCACTTTCTACAATGGGTTGTTGCCACACATAAGACAAACACTTGATTCTAGCTCCGGGGGACTTCTAAGTAATCGTCGGCCAAATGAAATATATAATCAAATTGAGGAAATTGCTCAAACCAATTTTCAGTGGCACACTCCCTGAGGCAATAAATCTATTGCCTCGGGCGCCCATAAGGTTGATGAAGGCACTTCTTTACAAGTCCAAATTGAGGCCCTTTCTTCAAAAATCAAAAAGTTAGAAATGGCAAAAACGAACTCGGTTATGGCTTGTGAGGGGTGTGGTGGGCTACATGAAAATTGGAGTTGTATGAAAGAATTAGATGATCAAACAGAAACGGTAAACTACATTGATAATAGACCTAGGCCGTCGGGTCCTCCAACGGGTACCTACAACCAAGGATGGCGTAACCACCCTAACCTTGGTTGGAGAGATCCCGGCAATAGTAGTAACCAACAAAACCAACGAACAAACTTTAAACAACCACAATTTTTTTCTCAACAACAAGGTGGACGAGAAAGGCTTGAAGATACTGTATCTCGCCTCATCTCCGACACTGAAAAGAAAAACTCGGATCGATTTCAGCAATTGGAATCGAATTTTAGAAATCAACAAGCTAGCATTCAAAACATTGAAAAACAATTAAATCAAATAGCTCAAAATTTCTCCGAGAGACCACAAGGCGCGTTACCAAGCAATACCGAAACCAACCCAAATGCGCAAGTACGTCTCATCACATTGAGAAACCGAACCGTAGGTCCTGAAGAGGCTCCATTACCACCAATTGAAAGAAACCAATCTAGCCACACAACAACTCCACCTTCGGCTCAACTAGAGAAAGCTTTTCAACCAATCCAAGGGCCCACTAAGATCCTCCGGTACCATACCCCGGTCGGTTAATTCGTCAAAAGACCAATGAGCAATTCGCAAAGTTCAAAAATTTACTAAAACAATTGCATATTAATATTCCATTTATCGAAGTCCTAACCCAAATGCCTGAATATTCAAAATTTATGAGGGACTTCCTCACTCATAAAAGGAAAATTGAATCATTGCAATTAGTTAACTTAGGCGAAGAATGCTCTGCCTTACTACTCAACAAGCTCCCACAAAAGAAGATTGATCCTGGAAGCTTCACGATTCCTTGCTCGATTGGGGAATCTCCCATTCGCAATGCACTAGCCAATTTTGGGGCTAGCATCAACCTCATGCCCGCATGAATGTTTAAACGACTCGGCCTAGGAAAAACGAGCCCTACAAAGATGAGTATACAACTTGCCGACAGATCCGTCAAATATCCACAAGCTGTCGCTGAAAACCTATTGGTCAAAGTCGACAACTTCATCTTCCCGGCCGACTTTGTCATACTAGACATGGAAGTAGACACCGAAGTCCCTCTCATCCTAGGGAGGCCATTTCTAGCCACTGCCCAAGCAGTGGTAGACATGAATGACGGAACACTAACATTGAAGTTTGGGGAAGAGGAAGTGAAGTTTGGAGTTGGAAAAAGAATAGAAGACGAAGAACCGGTCAAATACATGAAGGTCATATACTCAAGCTTGGATGAAGCTCTCCGACGGTGTAGCATGGGATGCAAAACATCCCACTTGGGTGACATATGACCAGGCCTTGGGTCTAGCCAAGGACCCTTATAAACGTGGCGCACCACGGAGGCATTCCGCGGAACTATCCTTAGTTTAGTTTAGATTAATTTTTATGTTTTCTAGTTTAGTTTTAATTTTCAGGAATAAAACGCACTCGGGATGGTAAAAGATAACAAGGGAAAATGGACCAGCACCCCATGCACGAAAACAGGGCCATCCGACAAAATTTTTTTCATTACAGCAAGTTCAGCACGGGCCGTGTCCGCCCAACACGGCCCGGTGCTGCATAATCTGCAAAAGAATGCCCAGTTCAGGTAACTGGACACGGGCCGTGTTCACCCAATACGCCCCTGTGTCCAGGCTTCTGTTTCTCTTTTACAATTTTGTTACTGGCGATCCGAACACGGGGCCGTGCCCGGACAACACGTGGCCGTGTCCAGACGCCCAGTAACATAAAATTTTGCTTTTTCACACCTTTTTACACATTCAATCAACCTAAAAACTCATTTTTGGGACACATTGAGGACAATGTGTAATTTAAGTGTGGGGGGGATGCTAAAACTTTGAATCTTGCAAGTCCTAATTACAAGCCTTACACAAAACTCTATTGGAACCGCTAATCACCCCAAATTTTTTTCAAAATTTTTCATTTTTTTACTTGTCTAGGTTTAACTTGAGAATATCAAGTTCTAAAAAGGTTATATTTTTACAAATTTACAACCGATAGCGTCGTGATAAAAAGAACCAACATAAGAAAATTATGAAATGGCATAACAAGCTTAATTAAAATTTAATTATATATACTTGATCACATAAAAACCCATTCCCATAAAAGTGAGTTTTGAGCCTTTATTGAGCATACAAATACATATCTTTAAACTAAATGCTCATTTTTCGTTTCTTGTGTGAATAGCCGCTTGGTTCTTACGACTCTAGAACTTGCCACGATGATACATTCCCGGTCCTTACCAACTTAAACCCGAGTAAGTAAATGATGGAGACATTAGGACTAACCCTTTTTATTTCTACACCATTATTTTTTTTTACCACCTACCCAAAATCCCCCTAGTTAACCCCTTTGAGCCTAAACCTTTTCATTTCTTAACCCAAACCAAACACACTTTCACCAACCAAACCCTTTTTATCCCTTTGTTTTAGTAGCAAGCTTGGATTTTCGTATGACTTTTCAAAAAAGAAAAAAAATTTAGTTGATGATGAAGCAAAAGAAAAAAAAATAAACAAACAAGTTTATCAAAAATAACTTTGTTTGAATAATGGCTTCATCAAAATAAAAAAAATATGCAAAAATAAAAAGTCTTACGAAAACCGACGCTTTTTACGCTTTTCGCCCTTTTCTACTAACCACTAACCCAACCACCTACCTTTAACCCAAGCCTAACCCTTCACCCAAAAGTCCTCTTGATATTTACAAAGGTATATAGTTAAAAAGGAGGAGGATTGATTGCTTGGTAAGCCTATGGTAGGAGTAAGTTCCATGCCTCTCTCGAGTGATTCACTAAAATACATCTTCGGTCGAGTGTTGAGTGATCTCCCGTGAGGTATGTGAACTTGTATATAAATGGAATTTTAAAGAGGCATGTTATGCCCTTATAAGTAATTTATCTTATGAAAAGTTTTAAATAAATCATGACGAATAGGATTGTAAATAAATAAAAATAAAACTTAATAAAGAATCGTGGAAATCCCGACACTCTATGACAAGCCCAAAAACCTTCTCTTCTACCCATTCCATTTGGGAGTGTAAAGCCACATTATAAAGAGTTTTGCTTGAGGACAAGCAAAGATTCAAGTGTGGGGTTATTTGATGTGTACAAAATGAAACATATAAATTACATCAATTGTGGCATAAAACTAACCATTTTTTAGTACTAATGTTGGAAAAAGTGTGCTTTTGTCTTCCTTTTGTATTTCAGGATTAAATGAGCTCAAATTAACAAAAGAAGCAAAAAGGCAGCTAAATCTAACATAAATACAAGAAAAGAAACAAACGTGGCATGCCCGACCCCCCGACAACATCTTCCCAAGCAAAATCAAGAAGACAGAAGGCTGAACACGCCCCATGCTCAGTGAACACGGGGGCGTGCCCAAGTGTCAGCATAAAAGACAAAGCTGTAGAAGCTTCTATCGCCCACCACTGGGCCGTGCTCAACTATAAGATTCACAGAATCCAGGCAAATCTTGATAGTACAGATACGCTTCTGCACACGGGGTCGTGCCCAGCGGACACGGGGCCGTGGTCAACTAATGCAGACAAGAGCAATTAATGAAGACAGAGAAGAAGGATGGATACGGGGCCGTGCCCAATGGACACGTGGCCGTGCTCGAGCTAGTGTTCAGCCTATAAATAGGGGTGCTTGGCTCATTTGCAAACCATCCCTTGGCACACCACCTCTCTCACACTTCACCCACCACCCACCACCATCACAACACCATCATCCACCACCATCATCCATTGTCCATCATAGAGTGTGTGAGTCGTCTCGGGATCCAAGATTGATCGTAAGAGTTCTTGACAATCAAAGGCCATGTTTGCCTAAGTCTCTTACATCACTTGGTGAAGACAAGTGTCTAGTGTAATACTTTTTATTTTTAATCTTTTCGCACTTTTTACTTGGTTATGTATTAATGACTTTAATAACTAGTTTCTTATGTTAAAGGTGATTCTTCCTTATCGTTTGTCCGTGGTGTCTTGGCATTATTTTACTGTCTATATAAAATAAAAGATTTTCACCATTCATATCTCCACGGCCTATATGGAGGTATGTTGGCTACCTGGTCGGGGGTTAAGGGAACGGTTTGGTAAGAGTCTTGCCTTGTTCAGTGTATAGATCCTGCAAGGACCTGGGTCAAATTTAGTAGGAGCTCCTTCAATACTTACCAGTATTGGATGGCGAGGGTCCAAACTCTTTGATCCCCTCATATGTAAGCTACTATTAATACTTTAACCCGGCTACTTAGGACTGTATCCCTGCTGACTCAGACTACTTAGCCGAGGGTAACGTCACCTTCAAAAGAGGGGCCTACCATAATATGCATTAGTAACTTAATTAATTATGTTTCAATAATCCGACCCTTTAGGATTGTATCCTTGCTGACTCAAACTACTGGTTGAGGGTAACGTCACCTTCAAAAGAGGGGCCTACTACAATAACTAAGATAGTCTCTTAAAAAGTGCAAAAGTGCGGAAATAATCAAAGGTTACACTATACACGAGTCGGAGCCAAGTGATTCATCTTGTCTATCTGTTTTTACTTTTATTTTATTTTTCAGCATTTTAGTTAGTTTTTATTTTCTTGTTTAAAAAACCTTTTTCTAACTTTTGATTTGATTAGACGTTGAGGATAAACTGGTACTAAAAGCTCTTGTGTCCTTGGACGACCTCGGTATCTTACCAACACTATACTACGCTCACGATGGGTGCACTTGCCCATATGTGTGTTTAGTGTTAGTAAATATCGTGTTTTTTAAATTTAAAACTTGACTAAAAAAAGTGTAAAAGGGCTTAAAATAAACATTAAAACCATAACACACTTCGCACACATCAAGTTTTCTTTAAAGAAATGCAGTAAAGAAATATTTACAGACAATATTTTTGTTTGAGTCTGTGTCAAAGGATCATATCAGTTTATGACAAATCACAAGCACCATTGAGCTATACACACTTTAAGTTCTAAACGATTTACTTAGATTGTTAGTATACTGATCCACTTAAATTTTTACACAAAGTTCAACTTATTCTGGATACGAGATTCACTATTTTAAGAGCTTAAATTTATTCGCGTGTCCCACCTCAGAATGTACTAAATTGATACGAGATTCCCTAGATTCAGTCTTACTGGTGAATATACTAAATTGATATATGTACTCTGGGTTAGTGCGAGACCTTGGGAGCTCAGGTATGAACTATCGTTCAGTCAAAGAGATGAAGGCTCGACTTTGAGGTATGTCCCACTTAGGGATCTTCTTTACAACTGCATTTGATATATATATATATATATATATATATATATATATCTATAAATATATCGATATTTTCCAATTTTTATGCAGAGGGAAAGCTTTTATTAAAGCACATAGAATATTATACGAGGTCTAGGCCATTGCTGACACAAAATCAGAAGACCAGGTATAATACCCCAGATATCAAACAGTATAAAGACCTAGTATCTCAGAATCAGGCAGTCTCTCAAACAAGATTTCGGGGGTTACCCATATATCCGAGAGATATTCTCCACGAAATAAGAAAGATATTTATATTTAGGTTTATGCAAAGGGAAAGCTTTTATTAAAGCACATAAAGTATTATACGAGGTCTAGGCCATTGCTGACGCAAAATCAGAAGACTAGGTATAATACCCCAGATATCAAACAGTATAAAGACCTAGTATCTCAGAATCAGGTAGGCTCTCAAACAAGATTTCGGGGGTTACCCATATATCCGAGAGATGTTCCCCACGAAATAAGAAAGACATTGATATTTAGGTTTATATCTCGAAATCAATCAATTAAATCTGTAAAAACCTACCGGCATATCATCAGTGAGATCGTTTATCACATATTACTTTCCATTTCTTTAGCGTACAATGATTGTCTACTGATGTACTATCATTTCCTCTTTTTACACAAAACTCATTTTGAATTTTATCATGTTTTTGGCTTTTTCAAAATTTCAAATGTTTTTGTATTTATCAAAAATTTCTTACTCCCCCTAAAATTCAAAACATTTAAAAGAAAATTTGAAGACCGATGTAGATAGCTTTGTCTCACCATCAACTTTCTGCGTCACATGCTCTGTTTTGCATAAATTACCCCCATGATTTACAACACATTGATTTTTAACAATGTTAAAACCATTTTTAATTGTGAAATAATCATATTTGTTCAGCCGTGAGGATTTCGTCATATTCAGTCAAATCATCTTTTTCAAAATTTTCAATTTTTGACAAAAAATTAAAAACAAAACATATTTTTCATTTTTCAGTTTTTTTAACTAAGTAAAAACATATTTTTGGTTTTTAAATTTTTCAATTTTTAGGGTTTTGGAAATATGGTTTATTTATATATAAAAACACATAAACTCCCTGATTTCAGATGCAGGGACCTGCATCCTCCTTTCGTGTCAGGCTGCTCCTCTGTTCATTCTGACATTCATCCATCTTAGGGAGCACATGCACATTCAAATAATTCGATCATTTGAACAATGCAACCCAAGCCTGCTTTGACTCAGGTAGCTGAATATGTATCTTTCCAGGTAAAACTGGATAATTTCGTTCATTCTTCTCAAAAACATTTTCTTTAAGTTTTTCTTCAACTGAAATCTTTTGTTGCTTAACCACCCAGATTTGAACTTTTGAAAAATTCCTTTTATAGAATCTTGATTCATTTTGAATATTTTGATTTTGAACAACAACTTTAGGTTTCCAAAATTGGTTTGGTTTTGTTGCATCATCCGTTGTTTTCCAACTTTGTGTTGTCCTAAATCTATGTGTCATTGGTTTCCAAGTTTGTTGTGATTCAGCCTTTGACATTTTTGGCTTCCAAGTTTGCTTTGATTCAAACTTGGTTGACTTCTGATTCACAACATCAGACTTCTTTTTCTCAACACCAACAGGTTTAAGATTTGTGCATTTTCGACTGAGATATCCAATTTGATCACACTTAAAGCATGTTCTCTTGGAAACATCTTTGACCTGTTGTTGTTGTTGTTGTTTCTTTTGAGCATAGAACTCTTCATTAGACTGTCGCCTAAATTGGAGTTCTTTCTCTTCCTAAGAACTTGTTCCATGAACAAAGTTTGTCTTTTTCTGATAATTTTTCTTTTCAAAACATTTCTGATTGTGTTTCTTCTTATAATCCAACCCATCCCTCATGTTTCTCTTCTTATAACTAGGTTTGTTATAAGAACTTTTCTTGCTCTTTCCAGCAAATTTTGAAATTTCAGATTTTTCAATTTCTACCAATTCAATCACTTTATTAATATTTTCTGAAATCACATTCTGAATAGGGACTTCAACATCTGAAAATAACTTATCCAATCCAATCCAATCACGGTATAAGGCAATCCTATCAGATCATCATCCGCATCTTTCTCAGATTTTGAATTTTTAATATACTTTCATGAAAACTTCCGTCATTTTCATTTTGTGATTCAGACTTATCTGTTTTAGTAAACTCCTTTGATAAAACGCTTTCAACAAACCTTACCTACCACCTATGAATCACCAAGATCATCAGATTTGGTGTTAGTCACATCGATGTTATAAGGTAATTGGTCAACCATATTTATAGCTTTTTCCACCTTTTCGCCATCATAGAATGTATAATTATCCTCCAACTGTGGTGGAACCTGATGGTATTCTGACCCAATTCCCTTTTTATTCTTTTCGGACTCTTTACCATTCGGTGTGATGTTGAAAATACGTTCAAGAATATATGAAGAAGCATGATACCTTTGAAGTTTATTAACCAATTTTTCTTTTTCTGCCAGTTCTTGTTTAAGTTTAGCAACTTCATCAATATAGTTATTTAAAACCTTTTGTTTTCCTTCATATCTGGCTTCAAGAAATTTAGTTGTTTCTTGACATGCTGACAATCTATTATCCAGACTTGTGACTTTACTTTTCAAAATCTCATAATCTTCTTTTACCGTGTGATATGACAATTTCATTCCATCATATTCTTTTTGCAACCCTTGAATAGTTTTATCTTTTGGAATACATTCATTGCATTCAGCTAAACACTTCTATTTTAAAACTTCGTTTTCTTTTTCAAGATTTTCACATTTCTATGTTAACTCTTTTTCTTTCAAAAATCTTTCATTTTCTAACATTTTGTTACATTTTTCTTTGAAAATATTTTCAAATTTAGTAAATTCAATGTCTCTGGATCTCAGATTGTTATCCTTTTTCAGTACAAGCCTTGCATGTTTCCATGCATTTCTTGCAATGTTCATCAGTTTTATGATCAGATTGATTTAATGTTTTAGAAGATTCAGATTGAGTTTTTACCTCAGTGTTTGGCACCTCGGCTTCTTTTGTCGTCTTTTTCTCATCTTCCATCACTTATTGTTTGTCTGCAACAGCTTCCTCTGCCTTTGCATCGGCTTTCTTCACCTGTTTTTCTTTAGCAACACCTTCATCAACCGTCTTTTCCAGCTTTTCATCAGCTGTTATCTTCACTTCATTCACCATCTTCTTGCTCTGATTAACAATCCCCTCCACTGTCTTCTTCTTCTCTGAGCTCTCATAGATCAGCTTGTTTATTCCTTCCTCGACCTTTTCTCTGTAGTGTGGAATCTCTTTGAGCCCTCGACACCAAACCCCAACAGTTGGAATTGCAGCAACTAATGCATCAAAATCTACCTCATCGGGATCAATTATCGGATTTCCTCTAGGATCAACATAACATTCTTTCTCTACATCCCATCGTTTTGCTCGCCTTGCTTCTTTGTAAGCATCATATACATTACTCAAATAACCTCATGCCTCTTCTTCCTCTCTGCTTCTTTTGATCTCAGCAAATAATTACCATTTCTCTTTTCTCTCATCTTTAATATAATTGTTCCAATTGAATCCTTCATCATCTTGAATCATACTGGGTCCACTACTTTCATCACTAATCGTCAACATACCTTGCATCTTCTCTTTAGACGACCCTTCATCAATCTGCTTTCTTGACGGTTGCTCATTGTTGCGATGATAGATAGCTTTCTTGTAAAAATCATCATGAAAAGGATTTACACTATCATCAACTTGACGATTGGAGCATTCTCTCTTAAAGTGTCCCTTCTGTTTACATTTGAAACATGTAACTTTAGCTTTATCGAATCCCAGCTTCATGTCCAGTGTGACATGTGTGCTTATGTAATCATTGTATAACTCTAAACAATTCAAATATATATAAAGCAATGTGCTTTGACCCCAATATTTGTTTATTTATGTTTGACGCTTTCTGGAAAGTTATACGTAATCAGTTTAATACGAAAAAAATCCCAGAACAGTGAAATAAGCTTAACATACCTTAATTAATCTTTACATAACTTAGAAATAAGTTTTAAATGGTTTGGTATGGCAAAAGCAAGTTTATTCGACCACAAGGACTATTTGCGACAAACTGCAAAAGTCTGCTAATTCGTAAAGCAACGTACACTCTGAAACAAGATCTTAAGCTAAACATACCCTAAATAGCCTTAACATATCTTAGAAATAAGTTTTGAGGGGTTCGGTGTGCGAAAATACGCTTATTTGATCACAAGGACTAAAAGCATCAAAACTGCTAAAGTATGCATATGTGTGCATATTTACGTTCTGACCATATCTGAACATCCAAAAATTTTTGTAATTATTAAAATATTGTATTTTAGTGATAGGAATTCAACAATACCTTTTGTTTCGCAATTTGGGTCGTTTTCGCGTCCATTACAATTTTTGTCGTAATTAACCAAAAAGCACAACCGTACAGCCAAATGAACCGATATCTGTGACATTTTTTAGCATAATTCAAGTTAAATATACTTTAACTTCATCATGGAGCTTGAAAATGGGCTTAACATGTGTTAGAAGTGCTGAAACACGACAAAACAAGTTCAGGGACCAAAGCTATCAAATTTTCAAACTTGGCCCCTGCAGGTCCTATACGGACCGTATGACATAGACCCTTACGGTCTGTAAGGAGGCTCCAGCACAGAAGATTCAATGAATCTTCAAAACAGCTGCTGAACTTGGTTTTGATCATGGTTTTTGAGTATTGTGGACTGGTTTGTGTGTTCTCCAAGTCCCGAAATCAGAGCCTAACACTTGTATGGTGATGATCATGCTTGGAACAACTCAAAAACACTTGGCAATGATCCAGTGGTGCTTGATTTCCTATATAAACCCATGAAGTTCAACACTTCAACTTACTCATTTGCTTTTTTCTTCATCATCTGCTCTATTGAAGCTACCACACTTGGTTGGAGGCTTCAAATCTGAGTTTTCTTAGTCTTCTTTCCATGCTTAGGACTCTTGTAAGTGTTCTTTCATGCTTGTTTAGTTATTTCAAGCAAGAAAGTCAAACAATGTTTGACTTTCAGCTTTGACCATGATTTGGTCAAGACAAAGTTCGTTTGAACTATGCAACGTGAGCATAATCACGATGGTTATAGTCCCTTGCGACTATACCTACTGATTACCATGTTGACTAGTCGAAGTGACGAGTCAAAGTTTCGGTCAAAATGCACGATTATGTGTAATTTGCGATGAAACTATTTTCGGGTATCAAAACACTTTGTTTTGATATCAAAACAGTTTTCTAACTTAGTTAAACATGTTTTAACATGTTTAACTCGTCACTTTTAGTTTAGTGCTTATTTAGGGTCGTAAGTCAAACAGTGTAAACAACTGCTTAGACTTTCGAACCCGACCCGTTTGGTCGATCATTAGGATCTGACCAAACATATTTTGTGACCATAGTTGTACAGGGAATAACCTTCCGAGGTTATACCTTATGGTCACTTTGTTTGATTAGTTGTATGATAGGTAGTTTATATGCCCTAGGAAAATGACCAAAATGCCCTTTTATGCATAATTTAAATTTAAGTATATGTAACTTAAATTTTGACACTTAAACTGATTATTAAACAAGTTAGGGCATATAATACTTGTCATAGGACTAGTTAGACCCTCCGAATGCGCATTGCTCAAATGACGCGTTAAAGTAGTGTAAACTACTTTAACGGGTCATAAGCACTTAGGATAGGTTCCAATTTAGAATGTAGGCTTTGTTAAACCATATCATATGAGTTCTAATACTCATTTAGGCTACAAGACCTCATTCTATCCTATCTCCCGATTTAGGATCCGATTATTAACATAGTTACCTATATTAGGTGCCGTTTAATTCCGTGATCCTACGAGCCTTATTTGGTCTTAATTCCAAGACTATTAAGCAATCTCAAGTGAGTACATAGTCCCCTCTTTTACTTTTTGCAAATATTTTGGGGTGATACACATGTGCCTACTTGTTACTTTCATGTTTTTCATGCTTTTCATGATATATACTTGCTATGTTCAACTAGTACACATATAGTACATGATTTCAATTATGCTTTGTTATGTATGTTGACTGAGCATGCTAGCACATTGATTTAATAAACACTTTTGCTGCATATGTTTACTCAACATATGGACACATAGATTTACATTACATCTTTGTTGCATATGTTTACTCAGCATATGGGCACATTGATTTGCATTACATTTCTGCGGCATATGTTTACTCAGCATATGGGCACATGCTTACATTGGTTATGACATTTGGTATGTTTAACGGGACAAAAATACACTCATTAACATTGATCACGCTGCTCGGTAGTATGTAGTGGTACCATAGGACTTGACAAATCTCGTTCCTGGCTTCCTAGGTTTGTTTGGAAGTAGGGAGTGACAGAATCCGAAAACATAATTGATAAACCTTTAACTTGATAAGGGTTTGTCCGATAGTCGCAAGGCTTGAATGTATGCGATAAACATTATTACATAAATGTTTTTGCAAAACATAACTTTTGATTTAAACTATGGTTTATTCAAAGACATTGTTTTGTACATGACATTTGGTTTCACATGACATTTGATTATACATGACATTATACCTATGGTTTGAGTAAATACTTTTTATTCACCATACATGACATTCGGTTATACATTGACATTATACATATGGTTTGAGTAAATACTTTTTACTTGCCATACAAGACATTTGATTATACAAGACATGGTTTACACTTGACATTGGACATTGTTTACATATAACACTTTGACATTTGGTTAAGAAGACATTTTTGGTGGTTATTTAGTAAGTGATTTAAATAACGAGGCGTGTGTAATATGATAAAAGTATGATGGATACGCCGCTGGTACTTCCTATATATAAGTGCTTTTATGATATTACATATCGTAGCGTTATCTAAACCACTTCAACAGAGACAAAGACAAAGACATGACACATTTTATACAAATTACATATTTTCCCAAGACATTACTTACAAATGACATAATTTATACAAATTCATTTTTACTTGGTTATTTATTTAACCATGCATTATTCTTTTATTATCATCTGATTTTCATATCGATTTTCACATGATTTTATAAAAGAAAACATTTTACACAGTTCATGATTATTTTTCGTTAAACAGTTATTTTAACTTTCAAATCATGAATCCTTCATCAACAAAATCTATGTATCTCACAGGCATTTTTATGCTGACGTACCTTTTTTCACATGTGTTTCAGGAGCTAACGTTTGATGATGATCGTGACACACTTAGGCAGACTCGGGCCTTAGTGACTTAAAACTATGAAAGACAGTTTAATTCGTGTTATGTTTCTGTTATTTCCAAGACAATGTAAACATTAATTCTAATAAAACCAAACATTAAATACCATGTGTTGTGAAACAATAATTATGTTATGACACTCCCTGACGTTTCCGCCGCGATTTGTTGTTTTACGTGGTTGGGGTGTGACAGAAGAGTTGGTATCAGAGCTCATGGTTATAGAGAATTAGGTTATCAGTAATGCTTTGACCTAGACTATAACCTTTCTAGGACTCTAACACAAGTTATCTTGTGGTTAGATCTTAAAACAATAAACTTCACCTATCTTTAGGTGATTACCAAAACAAGAACACAAAATTCCAAAACAATTTTGAAAATCAATCATCCATTCTTGAATGATTCTTTTTGGCTTAATGCTTTCCAAGTTTTCAAAAACTCGTCAAAGTTTGGGTCTAAATAATGTGAACACGTGCAATCTTGAAGGGTGGGTGCCTGTACCTCAAGTTTTCTGTCTAAGGCTAGAGTGTTCGTGCAAATCCACATAATCGGACCAGTCACTCTTACCTGGGAACTCTTTGTGCGAGTGTCCACTTATAGGCTAAATCATGTCTTCACGATACATTATTATGACCCATTTACTTTGATTAGTCACTGTGTGTCGTTTGTTTGTTTTGAGGTAACGAACGAATGACCACCATCCTTACTTTTGTCGATATTCGTAACATCTCATTTTTATCCAATGACATCTCATTTTTTCATCATATCATCTCACTCGTTTTCTCTCATGTTTTCCTCTTTTAGAATGCCTCCTCGACGCAACGTACAACAACCTGATGCCGAACTGGCAACTATCGTAGCACAGCAGATGGCTGCTGTACTCCCAAATCTCATCACTCAATTTAACCAAGCCAACAACAACAATGTTAATGCACCTGCTCCATGCAACTTTAAACAATTTAATTCGGCTAAACCGCTCAAGTTTAGCGGTTCTGAAGGAGCAACTAGTCTCCTACAGTGGTTTGAGAGTCTTGAGAGTACATTTCGCCATGTTCAGTGTCCTAATAACCGTAGAGTCGAGTTTGCTTCTAGTGTGTTTCAAAAGAGGGCTCTCACGTGGTGGAATGGAGTAATGAGAGATAGGGGTGTTGATGTTGCTATGGGTCAAACATGGGAGGAACGCATGGCTCTATTGATGAAAGAGTTCTGCCCTCGTCACGAGCAGAGGGCACTGGAAGATGAGTTCCATGACCTTAAACAAGATAGTGGTGAACACGGTGCTTATACCGACAGATACGAGGAGTTAAGCTTGCTCTGCCCAACAATGGTCATGCCTTTGGACAAGGCGGTCGAAACATACATTGATGGTTTGCCAGATCCTGTTCAGGATATCATCGCTGGCAGTAACCCGACTACCGTCCAACAGGCCATTGAGCTAGCTGCAACCTTGATTGACTCTCAAGTCAAGAAAGGTAAACTCCACAGAAAGGGTAATAAGAAATAGAAACAGTCTGACAAAATTGAGAAACAAAAGGTTAAGAAAGCGAAGTCTTCGAAGAAGTCAAGGAAACGTAAGGCTTCCAAGAAGTTTGAATTTGTGGCACAACCTAATCAGGTAGATCCAAATCAACCTGCACAACCACCTGCAAAGAAACAATACGTTGGCAATGCACTTTTTTGCAACAAGTGTAACAGCCACCATCAGCCACATGTACAGTGCCGTATCTGCAATAACTATGGAAAATCTGGTCATCTTGCCAAAACTTGCCGTTATGCTCCTACCCAGAATCAGGCAGCACAAAACCTTGCTCAACTGCCTGCTCAATAGCCTGCACGACCTCACTATCCTCCTGGTTCATGCTACAATTGTGGGGATCTGACCCACTACATATACCAATGCCCAAAGCTGGAAAATGCAAATCAGGCTCAGGCTCATAAACGAGTCTTTAACATGAACGTAAATGAGGCGCGTGCAGACAACAAGGTGGTGAATGGTACGTTCTTTGTTAACAACCAACCTGCTTCTGTTCTTTTTGATTCGGGTGCCGATAAAAGTTTTGTATCCTTAGCTTTTGAGCCTTGCTTTCCATGACTAGAATAAAACTAGGAAAGCCCTTGATAGTAGAAGTAGCTAGTGGTGAACCCGTTGTACTTGATTATGTCCTCCGAAATTGTCAGCTAAACCTTAATAACCATCTTTTTTCCTATCGACCTCACGCCAATGCAACTTGGGAGCTTCGATGTTATAGTAGGAATGGATTGGTTAGCCAAGTACCATGCAGAGGTGGTTTGTTTTAAAAAGATTGTTCGTGTGCCACTTTCGACTGGTGAGATCTTAGAGGTTCATGGTGAGAAACCTGCTAGTAGTCTTAAACTAATGACATGTACCCAAGCCCAAAAATACTTACGAAAAAACTATGTTGCCTTCTTGGCACATGTCGTAGAGGAGAAAGGCAAAGGTAAGACTATTCAAGACATCCCTGTTGTTTGGAATTATCCTGAGGTGTTTCCTGAAGAATTACCTGGTTTACCCCAACTCGTCAAGTTGAGTTTCGTAGTGATCTTGTACCTGGTGCAAATCATGTTGCTAAATCTCCGTATCGTCTTGCACCGTCAGAGATGCAGGAATTATCTAAACAGCTTCAAGAACTTTCTGACAAAGGTTTCATCTGCCCGAGCTTTTCACCTTGGGGTGTTCCATTTTATTTGTGAAAAAGAAAGATGGATCTTTCAGGATGTGTATCGATTATCGTGAGCTCAACAAGCTTACCATTAAGAATCGATATCCCTACCTCACATTGATGATCTCTTTGATCAGTTACAGGGTGCTACTTGCTTTTCAAAGATTGATCTACGTTCTGGGTATCATCAGCTTCGTGTACTCGAAGAAGATATTCCCAAGACTGCTTTCCACACAAGATATGGTCATCATGAGTTCACTGTTATGCCCTTCGGATTAACTAATGCTCCTGCTGTTTTCATGGACTTGATGAATAAGGTTTGTAAGCCTTATTTGGACAAGTTCATCATTGTTTTCATAGATAATATTTTGATCTATTCTAAGACATGAGCTGACCATGAAAAACATCTCCGTCTTACAATGGAACTCCTAAAGAAAGAACAACTTTTCGCCAGGTTCTCCAAGTGCGAATTTTGGCTTAAGGAAGTTCAATTTTTGGGACACATCATTAATGAACAAGGTATACATGTAGATCCCGACAAAATCAGTGCAATTAATGATTGGGATACACCAACTACTGCTACCAAGGTTAGTTCATTTCTTGTTCTAGCGGGTTATTACTGCCATTTTATTGCAAACTTCTCCAAGATTGCGGTTCCTCTCATAGCTTTAACTCAAAAGAATAAACCTTTTGAGTAGGGACCCAAACAGGAAGAAGCTTTTCAGACTTTGAAATAGAAACTCTATGATGCACCTATCTTATCTTTACCTGAGGGCAACGATGATTTTGTCGTATATTGTGATGCATCCAACTTAGGCTTTAGCTGCGTTCTTATGCAGAGAAACAAAGTCATAGCCTATGCATCGAGACAACTGAAGGTACACGAGAAGAACTACACGACTCATTATCTGGAGTTAGGAGCAGTAGTTTTTGCTCTCAAAATCTAGAGACACTACCTGTACGGTACAAAATGTGTAGTATTCACTGACCATAAAAGTCTCCAAAACATTTTCAATCAGAAAGAACTAAACATGAGGCAAAGACGATGGGTTGAACTACTAAACGACTACGATTGCGTAATTCTCTACCATCCCGGTAAAGCGAATGTCGTGGTTGATGCATTGAGTCGTAAAGAACGTGTCAAGATTCATTGTGTAAAAGTTCGATGTGATATTCAAACCCCCATTTCTCAGGCTCAACATACTTGTGTTACACAAGATTTGATGGGTAAAGAATTACCATATCATCTTAAGCCTGAGCTTGAACTAAAAGACAATGGGTTATATTATTTCATAGACCGTTTTTGGGTCCCAAGTCAAGACAATCTTCGCACCTTATTAATGGATGAAGCTCATAAGTCTGATTATTCTATCCATCCTAGTGCAAACAAAATGTATAAGGATCTTCGAACCCAGTACTGGTGGCTGGGTATGAAGAAAGACATTGCCTTATATGTATCCAAATGCCTTACTTGTCTCAAGGTTAAGGCAGAACATCAACATCCCTCTGGATTATTGGAGCAACTAGAGATACCGGTTTGGAAATGGAAAAACATTGCTATGGATCTCATTACCAAATTGCCACGCACTAAAAGAGGTTATGATGCCATTTAGGAAGTTGTTGATCATCTTACAAAGTCAGCACATCTCTTGTCGATCCGTGAGGATCTATCTGCTGACAAACTTGCTAAAATCTATGTGGATGAGATTGTATCCCTACATGGTGTTCCTTTGAACATTATATCTGACAGAGATGCTCGATTCTCATCTCACTTTTGGAGAACCATTCAATCTGCCATGGGAACCCAACTTAATTTGAGCACAGCGTATCATCCGTAAATGGATGGACAATCTAAAATAACAATCCAGACACTCGAGG
Organism: Helianthus tuberosus; assembly: GCA_030545235.1. Classification (NCBI taxonomy): domain Eukaryota; kingdom Viridiplantae; phylum Streptophyta; class Magnoliopsida; order Asterales; family Asteraceae; genus Helianthus; species Helianthus tuberosus. The sequence goes on from CM060419.1 coordinate 28,478,432, forward strand.
ATATGCTTAGAGCTTGTGAGATCGATTTTGGTGGTAGTTGGGATTCGCATCTACCATTGATCGAATTCTCCTACAACAATAGTTATCACTCTAGCATCAACATGGCTCCTTTCGAGGCTTTATACGGTCGAAAATGTCGTTCACCGGTCTGCTGGAATGAGATAGGTGAAGCTCAGCTTACTGGACCTGAACTCATTCTAGAGACTACAGATAAGGTCAAGAAAATTCGCGATAACCTTCAGACAGCTAGAAGCCGTCAAAAGAGTTACGCGGATAGGCGACACAAGCCCTTAGAATTTCAAGTTGGTGATCACTTCCTACTCAAGGTATCCCCTTGGAAAGGTGTAATCAGATTTGGAAAGAAAGGAAAACTTGCACCTAGGTATGTTGGACCATTCAAGATCGTTGAAAGAATCGGAAAAGTGGCCTACAGACTAAAGCTACCTCCTGAACTTGGAAATGTTCATCCAACCTTCCACGTGTCCAATCTTAAAAAGTGTTTAGCTGATGAGAACCTCCACATACCACTTGATGAAATTTGTTTTGATGACACGATGCACTTTGTCGAGAAGCCTGTGGAAATATTGGACCGTGAAGTAAATGTCACACCCCGACCACGTAAAACAACAAATCATGGCGGAATCGTCGGGGAGTGTTGTAACAGAATCATTGTTTCATAACACATGGAAAATTAAATGTTGTTTTATTGATTAAAAGAAATTACAATGTCTAAACAACAAGGAAGCATGACATAATTAACTAGTCTTGCATCTTTTATTGTCACTAAGGCCCGAGTCTGCCTATGTGTAACTTGATCAATCCTATGCATCATTTCCTGAAACACATGTGAAAATAGGTACGTCAGCATAAAAATGCATGTGAGATACATAGGTTTTATTGTTTTAGGATTCATGACTTGTAAGTTTAAAGAAAATGTTTATCAAAAGTAGTCATGAACCTTGTAAAATGTTTTTGTTTTATAAATCGTATAAAAATCGATAAGGAAATAGATGGTATAAAAGAAATATGTATGGTTAAATAAATAACCAAGTAAAATTATATTGATTAAAAGCATTTACTCGACCCCATAAGAAAGAAATGTACAAAACAATGCAATTGATAAATTATAATCAAAATTTATGTTTTGTAAAATAATGCATGCTTTACTGATACAAACATCTATGCGGTATTGTGAAAATGCATACATTCAAGCCTTGAGACTGTGGCGATAAACCCTTAAACGAATTAAAGATTTATCTAAGTTATGTTTATCGAATTCGGTCATTCCTTCCATCCAAACATACTTAGGATGTCAGGAATGGGAGTTGTCAATTCCTATGGTACCACTACCTACTAACGAACGGCGTAGCTAATGTTAATGAATGTATTTTTGAGCCATTTAAACAAACCAAATGTCATACCAAAATGTAAGCATGTTTTATGAAAATAATGTACTAAGTATGCACTAAATGGACATACATAGCATGAAATGAAATGTAAAATAATGTACTAAGTATGCACTAAATGGACATACATAGCAAAAACATAATGAAATAATCTACTAATAGTGTACTAATGAACATAGCAAGTATATGATATGAAAACATGGAAAGCATGAAAGTAACAAGTAGGCACACGTGTTTCACCCCCAAAAAGTTTGAAAAATAGTAAAAGAGGGGTCTATGTACTCACTTGAGATTGCTTAATAGTCTTTATATAACCACCAAGCAACGCTAGAAGGATCACGGAATCAAACGGCACCTAATATAGGTAACTATATGTTAATAAACGGACCTAAATCGGAGGATCGGGTAGAATGAGGTTTCGTAAACCAAATGAGTATAGGAACTCATGTAATATGGTTTAACAAAGTCTACATTCTAAAATGAAACCTATCCTAAGTGCTTACGACCCATTACGACTCGTTTAGGTAGCTTACGCTACTTTAACGCGTCGTTCGCGTAAAACGCGTTCGGAGCGCCTAACTAGTCCTATGATAAGTAAAATATGCCTTAACATGTCTAATATTGTTTCCAAATCAGTTTAGATGTCAAAAATTATGTTACATATGCCTAAAATGAATTTTGGCGTAAAAAGGGCATTTTGGTAATTTTCCTAAGGCATATAAACTACCTATCATACAACTAACTAAATGACGTGACCATAAGGTATAACCTTGGAAGGTTATTTCCTATACAACTATGGTCACCTAATGTGTTTGGTCGGATCCTAAAGATCGACCAAACGGGTCGGGTTCGAAGGTATAAGCGGTTGTTTAGACCGCTTACCTTACGACCCTACATAAACACTAAACCTAAAGTGACGAGCTAAAAATGTTAAAACATGATTAACAAGGTTTGAAAACAGGTTTGGTATCAAAACAAAAGGTTTTGATACCTAAAAGTAGTTTGGTTACAAAATACGCAAGAATACGTATTTTGGCCGAAACTACGACTCGTCACTATGCCTAGATAACGTGGTAATCAGTAGGTATAGTCACAAGAGACTAAAACCATCATGATTACGCTCACGTTATGAAGTTCAAACGAACTTCATGTTAACCATAAACTGGTCAAAGCTGAAAGCCAAACAATGTTTGACTTTAACGCTAAAACGCGTAAAAGAACGAAATAGGACTTACAACGGGTCCAAGAATGGAAGTTTTGATCCGATTACTCTCAGGTATGAAGTGTATACTTCAACTTAGAGAGCCAAATAAGATCAAATGTGAGTTTTGAAGCAAGAGGGAGGGGGTATTTATAGGAAAACCAAGACCGTTAGAATCGTTCATCGAAAACCGAGCTTCGATTTGGACCTTACATGCATGCCCATGGTTTTAGAATACCATGGGTACCCCAAAACAAGCCCTTAGTTTCATTAAAACCATGTGCAGATGAGGGGAACAGCTGGAACAAGCTGGAAATCAGATTTTCAACTTTGGTCCCTTCCTAAGATAACTATAGCAGATTGTCAATTTTGGTCCCTGAATGTGCAAAACATGGTTTTTGATGCATTTTTGACACGTTTAAGCCCCGTTAATCCCATTTCAAGGCTCTAAAATGAAGTTAAAGTATAGGGAACATGAATCATGCTCAAAAATATCCCGGATGTCGGTTCGTTTGGTCGTACGGTTGCGTTGTTCGGTTAATTACGACGAAACACGAACGAATGCGAAAAACGATCCAAATTACGCGACGAATGGATTTTTCTCATGCCAATCACTAAAATAAAATATTTTAATGATTACATAAATTTTTGGATGTCTGGATGTATTCAGAACGTAAGTTATGCGCGAAAATGCAAACTTATGCACTTTTTGACGCTTTTAGTCCCTGAATGACTTAAAAGTTTATTTTAGCACACCGAACACCTCAAAGCCTATTTCTAAACTATTTAAAGGATATTTAGGGTATGTTTAACTTATGGTCAAGTTCCAGAATGTCCGTTACAGTACGAATCGGCATACTTTCACAGTTTGTCGAATTTAGTCCCTGTAAGCGAATAAACTTGATTTTGGAACACCAAACCTTCCAAAACTTATTTATAAGTTATGTAAAGGTTATTTAAGGTATGTTAAGCCTATGTCACTATTCCGGAGTGTTTGTTGCATTAAACTGGTTATATTTACGCATTAGTGCGCGTATAACCTTACAGAAAGCGATTTAGAGCCCGAAATCGAACAAGAATAGATATGTGCAAATGATACACATATTTATACCAATACCAAGTATGAAATACAATATTTCATTGATTTGGTACTTGTTTGATGGCCGTGGAGGCACAGGTGTCACAGTAAAAACGCTCAAACGCAAGCGCATACCAATTGTTAAAGTTCGCTGGGAATCTAAACGTGGTCCAGAATTTACTTGGGAATGTGAAGATCAAATGAAGGTGAAATATCCACATCTATTCTCACAAGTTTCTTCTAAATAAATTTTGGGACGAAATTTCCTAAAGTAGGGGAGACTGTGACATATGTGCTTATGTAATCATTGTATAACTCTGAACAATTCAAATATCAATAAAGCAATGTGTTTTGACCCCAATATTTGTTTATTTATGTTTGACATTTTTGCACATTATGATTTTGTTCGATTTCAAACTCTCAAATGCTTTCTTGAAAGTTATACCCAAGTTGATGCGTAAACGTAATCATTTTAATGTGACAAACACCCCGGAATAGTGAAATAAGTTTAACATACCTTAAATAACCTTTACCTAACTTAGAAATAAGTTTTGAAGGGTTTGGTATGGAAAAAGCAAGTTTATTCGACCACAAGGACTATTTGCGACAAACAGCAAAAGTCTGCCAATTCGTATAGCAACGTACACTCCGGAACAAGATCTTAATATAAACATACCCTAAATACCTTTAACATAGCTTAAAAATAAGTTTTGAGGGGTTCGATGTGCGAAAATATGCTTATTTGATCACAGGGACTAAAAGCATCAAAACTGCGAAAGTGTTAGTGCATTACGTCTATTGACTTCGTCTTGTATCATGTAATAGGATAAACAGTGCTCAAGGTGCGAGAAACTGAGATTAGAATGTTTAAGGAAGTGAGTTCGCTTGAAAGTGCCAGAGACCATTTCAAGCGAAACCACATTAACTGAGTTCGCTCGAAATAGTCTTGGTCACACTCAAGCGAAACCAACAAGATCAGGGTTCGCTTGAACTTGTCATGTCCATTTCAAGCGAAACCCATTAACCTATAAATAGGGCACTTGTCATTTCATTTGGTACGCTTCAGGATTTGTAACGAAGTGCTGCCAAAATCTGTTCAGGTTTTAATTGATGTTATATTGAATCAAAGTGACAGATTTAATAGTATCAAGCTGTTTCCACGTCCGTTTCACTGATTCTGCCTTTGAATCGGATTATACGCTCTTCTGATTGACTCGTTTGGGTCCAACAACGATCCTACAAGTGGTATCAGAGCTCAGGAAGAAGAGTTTACCTTGATATCATCTATTTTCTGACTTCTACACCTTCTTTTTCAACCTGAACAAGTTTTAAAGGTCAAAATTGGATCAAATTTTCACAGATTGTGTAAAACTACATATTGACAAACCCTAGGAAGTTTTACTGCAAAATTCGAAGTAAAAATGACAAAATTGGACCAAAAACTAGGTTTCGCTTGAACGAACACTTTGGGTTTCGCTTGAAAATAGCTGCGGAGTTCGCTTGAGAGTGTTTTTTTGGTCTAAGTTCGCTTGAAAATATAGTTGGTTTCACTTCAAATCGACCTTCGCTTGAAATCAGACCTATTGGTTTCGCTTCAAATCGACATTTGCTTGAAATCGGACCTGTTGGTTTCGCTTTAAATCGACATTCGCTTGAAATCAGACGTAATCTCGCTTGAATCAGTGCTTTCGCTTGAAAGTTCATCAGGTTTCGCTTGAAGTGCTATCCAGTTTGAAGTGTCAGTTTTGCATTTCGCTTGAAAGCTGATTTTCAGTGTCAACTTGGGATTTCGCTTCAACTTGTTGTTTCGATTGAAGTCTCAGTTCGCTTGAAAGTGAAAATTCCGAGTCAAGATCATTTCACACCAATCAAGTGTCAGTTTATTTCAGGATATTTGATATTGATTGTACTGATTGTGTTTGTTTGATTGTGTCTGTTCAGGATTACATCATGGCTGAAGAATTCTACAACACGTTTTTCAACGCATTCATATCCAAATCGCCCGAGATTACCACTGTTACACCAAAAACCATCACGAAAGCTATTAATGAAAACATCAAGCATGATAACTTCTACGGAACACACTCAAAGCCACCAACTTTGGAGAGCATTGAGGATTATACATGGTGGAAAGAACGTTTTCTTAACTGGGCAAAAGCATACGCACATGAAAGCTGGTTTTGTTTAGAGTTTGGATATGAAAGACCGAAGGATGACAAAGGTGAAGAGATTCCATTCAAAAAATTACCTAAAGACGACAAAGCAGAATATGCAGCAGAACTGAGGATGATTGCTTTGATTCAGACGGCAATTAGCAATGATATTTTTGCATTGCTTAATCATGATGGGTCGTCAAAATCTGTTTGGAAAGCTTTACAAGCTAAAGCTGAGGGGGGTAAACAGATTAAAAAAAACAAAATTGCGTTGCTTAAAAAAAGAATTTGATTTATTTGATAACATTAAAGGAGAGTCGGTGAGGCAAATGATAGAGAGATTCTGTCATTTAAAAATTGAACTTGAACGTTTCAAAATTGAGAAAACAAGAGAGGAAATTATTGATAAAGTCATTGAAGCGTTACCACGAGCTGATCAGTGGCAGGCGTTTGTTTTTATCTTAAAAAATGATGCTTTGTATGATGAAATTTCTCTTGATGCATTGTTTGAAAAGATAGAGAGTCATGATCTGGAGTTACAGAAGCAAAGCAGGATGACTGGTTCTTCACATCAACAGAATGTTGGTCTATACTACAAAGGCAGTGTACCTTCGGAGAAAGGTGTTGGTTCACCTAAGACAGCATTCAGTGGAGAGAAAATGAAAGAACCTCAAACAACTTCATCAAGTTATCATTCTGGATATCATTCATCTTCAAAATCAACTTCTGATGAAACTGAGGAGATTCTATGCAACATCGCTCTCAAACTGAAGAATTCTCCGTCGATGAGCATCAATGCAGCTAAGCAGCAAATGAGTTTCCTTGCATCTGTTCTGGAATCGTATGAAGGTCTTGTAGCTGGTAAAATTGGAAACTCCGAATTGACCAAAGAAGACTACGACCAGATTGATCCGGAAGAAATGGAGCTCATTGACATTCGTTGGTGTTTAGCAAGTTGCATTCGTAGAGCTCAGAGATATATGGAGATTACAGGGAAGCAATCGTTGGGAGGTCCGTCAACGAAGCTTGGATTTGACAAATCCAAAGTGACCTGCTTCAGATGCAAGCGAAAGGGTCATTTCAAAAGAGAATGCAGAAATTCTGAAGTTGCTGAAGGAAATGAACGTCCTTTCAACGATGATTATTATAGAAAAGCGATCTACGACAGAAGCAAAGAAGAACCAAAGATGATTGAAGATAAAACCAGATCAAGAGCTTGTTTTGTAATTCACGATGATGAAGGTTATGATTGGAGTGAGATTTATCCAGAAGAAGATCGTTTGGAGAATGTTCGAAAAACAGCTCATGGCAAAGCTTTAACAGAGGAAAGAAAGTTTGTTTTTGTTGCTGAAATCCGTGATGAAAACAATGAAGAAAAAGATAAAATTGAGATGAAAGTGAAAACCAGAGAAGAGATTCTGAAAGAAAAGACCTACAAAGAAAGAAACATTGTGTTGAACAGAATGGATGAAATGCAGGAAGAGTATGAGAGTGCAGTAAGCAACAAAAGATGGGATAAAAACAGAGAGTGTTACTTCAATAGAGAAGGAGAACCAGTTGTTCCAAAGAAAGATATAATTTTTGATGATGTTCTTCTCATAATTCCTTTGAGAGCTGAATATTATAGAAATGTGATGAAAGATGACACATATGCTAAAAGGCATGAAAAGGAGATCAGATATGCTATGACATCGTGTCTGAGAAAAAAGGGATGAAGAGAGAATGAAAAAGAGTGTTGAAGAAATGGTGAACAATCTGAAGAAGGTTGCTGAAGATGTTAAAGCAGAAGCTGTTGCAGTTGAGTTTGTGAAGGAAATCAAAAGTGAAGAAGTTGAGGTGAATGAAGAGGTTAAGAAAGCTGTTACTGAAGAACAGCAGATTGAAGAAGAGGTGAGGAGAAGAAGAAGAAGAAGAAGAAGAAGAAGAAGAAGAAGAAGAAGAAGAAGAAGAAGTAAAGAATGAGAATTTGAAAGCTGATAATGTTGGTGATGAAGTCAGTGTTGAAGAAAAGCAAGATGATGCTGATCAGAAGCAAACTGAGGCAATTGCATCAAACACCAAGGTGCCAATCACTGAGGTACATTCTGATTCTGAAATCTTAAAACCGATTGATCAGTGCAAGAAATGTATGGAACCGTGCAGAGCTTGTACTGAAAAAGATGAGCAGTTTAGAACAAGAGATCTTGAATTCACTAAAATTGAAAACATTTTTAAAGAAAAATGCAAAGAAATGCTAGAAAAAGAAGAATTTTTGAAAGAAAATGATGAAAAACTTTCAGAAAAATGTAAAAAGTTAGAAACAGAAAATGAAGTTTTGAAAGAAAATATTTCTAAAATGACAGAAGAATGTTCACAAAAAGAAATTGCTTGTCAAGAAATGAAGAAAGAATATGACTCAATGAAATTAGCATATCATATTACGAAAGAGTCATACGAAAAAGTGAAAGATGAAATGAAATATGCTCAATCAAGAATGAATTATCTTTCTGAAACAACTAAAGAACTTAAACGAATGTATTATATAAAACAAGATGTTGTTAATTCATATATTGAGGATGTTGCTAAGCTAAAGCAACAGATTGCTGATTTAGAACTGGACAACAACAAGTTAAAGAGTTATCACGTGTCGTCATATGTGCTTGAACGAATTTTCAATATAAAACCGGGAGATGGTGAGTCTGAGAAAAACAAGAAGGGCATTGGCTCAGAGTTTCATCAAGTTCCACCACCGGAAAAGTTTGCATTTTATGATGAGGAAAAGGTAGAAAAAGCTTTCAACATGGTAGACCAGTTGCCAGACAACATTGA